>JAYKKI010000006.1:45260000-50295000 GCA_039881145.1 Druceiella hillmani | reverse complement strand
CTGACACAATTACAATCTGCAAGCTGGTGAATATTTATATCTTAGAAAGTTCTAAAGTACCTTAAAAATAAGCGATTACTTTATCATTATAGATGCCATTAGAAAGTTGTAAGTTTAATACATATATTTTTCTTCATAAAAATTTATATTTTTTCTTAAAAGGAAAGTTTAATACATATATTTTTCTTCATAAAAATTTACATTTGTTCCGCATACATGCTTTTTCTCCATAAAAATTTACATTTTTTCTTAAAAGGGAGCTATAAATGGATTCATGTACATAATATAGGTGGAATTCAGTTATTTTTCTTTATATCGAAATATGCTTTCTCAGATTTTTACTATACCAAGTATTCCACTATAACAAACTATTCTTCATTGTCATAAGTAATTTTATTTGTAAAGTAATATTGTCAGATAAATAAGATTATGTAAATTGACTACCTACTTATAATGTTATTAATTTTGTTGTCCGACATTTTGTCATTAATTCCACTAATTACTTACCATAGAAACCTCACCTTTCAAAATATAACAATAGCACACATCAACACATTGACAATACCGCTCGCAGTGAATAGCAAATGTAAATAGTCGGGTTAAAATGAGATAATCATTTAGATAACTATGGAAAAGAGGAAAGAGAATGAAGTGAAAGAAACTTTTGCCTTTTAGTGAAAGAAACTTTGCCAAGGTCAAGTTGATGTAGATGTAAGGCAATACTAATTAGACAAACAGAAAATTAACAAATAAGAAATATCTATTGAAAATACAATTATGACTACAATATGCAGGCGAATAAAAATGTACACACATACATAAACGTCTAAATAAACATACACAAATATATTCTCCAGATTGTGATGTGGTTCTTTCTTATATATTTTCATTTAATTGCAGTATGGGTTTATTGACAACTGAATCTAATGTTGATAAGATATTGAATTTTATATTATAATTGTTCATACATAAATGGAGGAAATTGATTATTTCAAATAATCAATTGGACTTGGAAGCTCCGCAATCCTGAGACCATCATTCCCGTACAGCTAGCCAGTTATATACCAAAGAAAGGAGATCCTCAATGAAACAGCAACAATTGTTAAAAGTAACTGTGCATTTACAGCAGACAAATGAGCTTCTGTATTGACTACTTTATTTTGAAATTGGTAGAACAAAATGGTGTCAACAAATTTGATAAAGAGACTTGAGAAGATGAGTGGTGGGGGGTGGGCTGTAAATGAGGCATATCACTTCCTTAGAGGAAACGTAGGGTATATCTTTTTATTTCAAATTTTATTTTTTCTTTGACTTTATATAGATTGACGATTCTCACTCTCAGAGAAATACCTTGCCTTGATAAAACACAGAAGGGCACTTTCAACTGAGATCATCTTCCCTACACTGGAAGGAACGCTCCAGAGGCGGGCACTTCTCACCATATATCCAAATTATGTTTGGTGACTGGTAGGAAGAAATATGCCACAAAAATGTGTTGAAAGTGAACTTGGTCATCAAAGATGTAGGCCATCATATCTTACGGAAAGTAACGAGGACCAAAGATTAATTTTTAAAACAATTTAAGCACCAAACGTTTTAAAGCATTTCCACAACCTTCATGGATTTTGATGTTCTGAATATTGGGGATGAACAATTTACTCCATCCCTTAAGCAGTGTGGTTGACAAAACGGTTAGTAGTTCAGAGATGAGAATTTCACTGAAATCTTGTTTCTTCAATTTGTCTGACCCTGTTTGCTTTATGCCATCATCTTTAATAGTTTTTGAAATGGAACCAAATCGGATTGCGTGTGGTGAAAATTGCGAATTGTGATGAAGTTCTTTTCTTTGGGCTTGGATGATAAATAGTCCAATGTCACCGACAATATAAATGTGATCTTGATTCAATTTGTGAGGGGGAAAGATGAAATAGTGGAGAAGATTGGAGGACAGGGTAAATTTGAAACTGGATGGAACATCGGGTATACCAAAACATTAATTGAGGTCAGGGGTTCAGATAGATCTGGAAGCTTGGGAGAAATACCTAGATACATTTTCGTAGAGTGCAGAAAAAACTTGTTGGACTGAAGACTAATGAATGAATTACACTAATGGATCATAAACTATGTAAAATACATATTTACTACTTTATCAGAGTATTATCGAAACATTTTTGTGGCTTTAGAGACAATATTAAAAAAAATATCCAGAGAGAGAAACTATCTTTAAAAATCACTAATATGTAAACACAACTTGTAACTTAGATAATATATAAATATGAAATTATTGCTGTTTTCATTAGTAGATATAATAAAATATAAAATACTATTGTAAATTTTCTTTATATTAAACTTTCCTGTGGAGCAAATACAAGAATGTTAGTTAGAACAAAATATATTTATATTACAAATAAATTTAAAATAGAACAAAATTAAATAAATGACATATTTTCAAAAAGATAAATCAAAGATTCACATCTATAGTTGCAGAAGTGTGACTTATTTACTAGAATGCAAGCTTGCTAATTGAACAACTACAACAATATATGTAATAACAAGGTTGAAAAAACTGGGCAATAACGATATTCGTAGGTCGAAGAGCTGACACACTGAGAAAGTTCCGCCATTCCTCTGAAGTGCAATTTCTTCAAGTTTTTCCAATTCATTATCGATTGATGGACCTTAAACAATAGTAATGAGATAGATAACTAATTTATGCTTATTTCATACAAAAGACATGGTATAAAAAATTTGCACGGATATTATAAATTGAAGTAATTTTTAGGGCAATTTTAATGAAACCATTGTTAGTGCGTAGCATAATTTTTCAGTTTGAACAGATGTGCAATCAGTATAAAACTACATATACATAATCAGGAGCAGTACAGTGCCCAAAAATGCAAATCAAGTCAAACATTTTTAAATTTTACATTTCCATGTACAATGCTGACTTGACTGTAATGATATCTGGAGTTACCAAGACAATTTATAAAAATTAACCTCTGGATTCTCCAAAAGTCAATAGTTGATAAATGAATAAGATATATGAAGAATGCATTCTTTCATCTTGACTGTGCTTTATGTAAACTCATTAAAGGTGGGTAATTGCTAACTAAATAAAAAAAAAGAATTTGAAATATTTTTTAATATTTGTTATTAATGTGTGTGTGCTTTTAAATAACAAGACTCCCGTAATTAATGTGTGGTTTATTGTTTATACTCACTATTATATAAAATGTCAATTCGATCCCATGTAAAAGTCACTGGCATGTACAGTGTTACATTCTGACTAGTGTCTAACACTCTCTCCCTCATTATTATTCTCTTTGTTACAAGTACGTTTGGTTCAGTGTTCGGTTTTGACCTAATACTCCCATTGCGACGCGGCACTAACTCTGCTAGTGGTTCTATTGTATCCCTAAGTACTATAGGTTTCTGCAGGTATTCTCTACATTCGGTTATGCTTTCAGTATGTCGCATCTTGTAGGGCCTGGTGCTGGCAGTTCCATTTTCTTACAGAATGGTTTTGTATTGGTATGGCTTTCTCTTGCAGATGTAGTAGCCCGGACATGTAGGTGTAGGGTATATTTAGAGTGTCGCATATGAATGCCGACTTTGTGATTTGGTCAACATAATACTTTCGAACTTCCATTTATTGCTGTCATGTATTCAAATCTACAGTCTATATCCACTTTTGAATTCTTTGTTTACTACTTTATTCCTTGCCGTTTTTTCCTATATATGTTCCCTTTTACTAAGTCAATCTTTGTTCTATATAATATTTTAAACATCATCTCTACTGGGCTTAATCCCGTGGTGCTATTAGTTGCTTTTCTGTGGAGCCACCAGGAATTTAAGTACTTTGTATTGTAACGGTTCTTCCTCATTAGCCATTGCATTTAGCTTATTTTCCAATGTTTGCACATATCTTTCCACTTTATAATTGATGGGTGAAAAGGAGCTGTGAAAAGGAGCTCTGACCTGAACTGTCTGCCACTACTTGATACTTGAGTGATTGATAGACCAAATGTTCCATATAGCTTTTTCACTATGTTTGTAGTTGCTGTAATTGTGAAAAATGAGGTTAGGATGACTTTTAGCTACTTTGTATAAGCGACTACCATGATAAGAAACTATTGGTTAATTAATGGTCTGGCAAAATCGATGTGAATCCGGCTTCATGGCTATTTTGCGTGTTCCCAGCTTTGTACTAGTACTTTCGCAGGGTTCTGCTGCAATAAGCAACACATTTCACATTGTTTTACCATATGTTCAATATTGAGGTCAATATTCTTCCACCATATGCAGCTTCTGGCGAATGCTTTCATCTTAGCTATGCCCGTATGTAGCTCTTCTGAGATCTTAGGTTGTACTTTCTTTGAAATAACTATCCTAATGCTATAAAAAATGTAGTTGTTCTCTTACATTTATAAGGAAAATTCATAGAGTCTCTTACGATCGTCTTTACCTTATTGGATGTCCAGATACAGTTTTTGTAGGTCTGGGTATTTAGCTTCTTCTTCTGGGTATTTAGATTGTAGCTTCTTTTGTTTCTTGTAATGTTATTGTCATTTCTACGATTTGGTTCAAATAGAAAGCACCATTATCTATAAGAGTATCCTTGACTTTATCTATAGATATTTGTACTCTTGAGAAGTATGTCTGCATTTGCGTATTCTGTAGTCTTCCTTAATTTTATGTCATAATCAGAACCTGCTAAGAAATTTCCATATTATACTAATCTTACAGCATAATTGGTGGTGTAGTTTTTACAGATGTAATATTCTTGTCAATGATGGTTTAATTAATGCAACGTTTCACCCATAGTAATACTGGCTGTCAAGTTGGCTGTAGCCTTTTTCTGCTTTAGTTAAGGATCTTGATGCATATTTCATGGATTGTTCTCTCTTATCCGGCATAATGTGTGATGACACTGCTCCAATGGGTGACGCAACTGTAGACAGTGTAACTGGTAAGTTCTCATGAAATGGTGTCAGATTAATCATCACTAAAAATGTACGTAGAGATGATATATGTACTGTAGACAGTGTAACTGGTAAGTTCTCATGAAATGATGTCAGATTAATCATCACTAAAAATGTACATAGAGATGATATATCTTTGGGTTGTGGCTCTTGTTTATGTGATCTAGTGGGTCTTGAGTAGGATGTAATCCTTTTTCGTTGATTGTGTGTCCCAAGCAGATGACAGATTTTTTCAACAATTCTCCTCCGACAACTGGGTCTATGTTTCTGTCAATAACAAATATTTTTCCTTCTATTTCTTTATTCTTATATTAAATTATCAGATTACAGATCCCAATGGGTTATATTATTTCACCCGTATAGATCCTCAGTTTACTATGATATTTTGCAATTTCCGATTTTGAAAATTTTTCTTCAAGTATCCTGCGGAGCATGTTGTAATTGCTGCATCAGTGTCCTTTTCCAAAGTATATGTTTTACCATTTAAATGTAATGTAACATTGAATTTTGTTTTCCATAGGTATTTTATTTATTTCGTATATTCCTCCCATCCTTTTCATTCCATAAACAATCACTTTCAATATTTAGCTGTCTTTGATCTTTAAAGCAAACTGACTTAGGATGTCCTTATATCTTGCATTTCTTACAATATAATTTATTTTTTAGTCCGCACGGATTTGCTTTGTGATTATCTTCCCACAATGGAAACAATTAATTTTCTATTCCTTCGTATTATTTTTATTTATATTGTACGTGTTCGCATTGTATTTATTTGCCTTGTTTGTGTTTTTGTTTACTGATTTTTCTTTTGTATTTGGTTGTATTTTTCGTCCCATTTCTTGTGTTTCAGATTCAGATGTTTTTATGGCCATAGTGATATTCAAAATATCATCAAATTTGGTACTGGGAGATTCCTGCAGCAATTCTCTTTTATTTCAGTACTACACAGCTCTCATATGAACTGAACTCGGAGGTGCGTTTCAAATATGGTGCTTTGCAATGATTACAGATGAAATTGCATTTACCTCTTATTTCCTTCAGTCCAGCTACATAATTGGCATCGCTTTCATGTTCATGTTGTGATCTGAGATAGAATTTGTATTGTTGTGCAACTTTACCAGGTTTGGATGCAATATGATTTCCCAATATTTTTAACAGTTAATCAAAGGATTTTGATTCATGTATATTTAGTGCTGTAATATTCTTTAAAACTTACTAATACTTTGGTCCAATATAGTATAACCTTAAAATACAAGGCATATACTAACACAAAATTATAAAAATATTTGTAATTTCGTGTTAGTATCTGTCCCGCATTTTAAGGTTATATAGTTCTGCAATGTTTGTAAATAGCTAGTAAAACATACATTTACCTCACTATACAATTGTAATGCAATACAAATGACCATTTTTGTGCTTTGGTTTAGAAGTGCATTTTGTAAGCTGGCTTGTTGTATTTGCATGTTGCGCATGGTTTCTGTCATTTATGCTAACACTTGTGACAACTGTGGCTCCATTGTAATACATTGTTTTTAATTTCATTTTATAGTGGGTGTTCGTTTCCCTTTGCATAAATTCCCTTTTCTTATTGCCAAAACTGTTGTGTAAATACTTATAAATAATAACACTACCGTAATTAAATGTGTGGTTTGTTGCATATACTTGTTATTAAATAAAATGTCAATTCGATATAGTGTAAAAATCTCATGCTCAAAACATCCGTTGGGAGTGCTATCGTATAGTGCTGCATTCAGATTAGTTTCCTAATCTTTATTTCTAATGATTTGTTTCCTTTTGATAAAACCCTAAAAGTCGGTTCTGCTAATTAACTTTATAAACCACTATAACCAATATAATACACTCAGTGATCATCTTGATGCAATAACAACAGTCATTTGCTTATGTGGAAGAAAATAAAAAATCTCTTTCTTTATTTCATCGTGCCTCAATTATGTCAGAACTATGACTTTCAATTCTAGTTGCATCCTATTAAAGAATTCAAGATTCAAATATTTTTTTAAAATATGCTTCTGGTTACAAACACGATTTTATTTTATTAACTAACAAATAAAAACCTATGAAGTGTCGTTGAGTAAGAGGTGCATAAAAACCTCAAATTGGGGAAAAAACAATATGAGTCATCTCTCTAGGAGAGTTTTGATATGATACTCATGTTTTGATTAGTTAAGCAATCACAGCGAAGGAAATTCTTGAAAAGTGAAATAAATCAAGCCAACTTCTTAGTTGGCCAAATAAATATAGAATATGAATACGTCAGATATAGAATATATAAAAGCCACCAAAATATTCTGACAAATAGGAAATTATTGCAAATTCTCAATCTAGGTTTCTATAGGAACAAATAGAATATAACTTTTAAGTCATAACTAAGGAAGTGGTTATAAGAATATATTTTCTATGTGCATAGAATTTTATCTACTTCATCTTGTTCAAGGACAATTAGACCAAGCTCTTGTGAGATTATTTGCTATTGTTACTTATGACATTGAACTTTTACTTTATATACGTCGAACTCAATATGTTTGGCTTAGCCATATTCGTCACATTTAAAAAAAATTCCATAATATTTTTTCTGAAAAATTCATGATAAACAGGGGTCGGATGACTTGAATGTATTTATATATGCAGAATTTGAAATGTTTGTAGAGAAGTCTTGCTTTAGAACATGGATTTTTATATACGTAATTTAACCTTGTTGATTATCCCCCTGACTTGTCCAAGTTATCATTTACATAAACATATACTACCACAAATATTATATATTAAAACCTTGCCACAAATATTATATATTCAAAATTGCCTTTGTCACATAGTCGTTAGTAGTTGGCACATCAACATATAAATGTCTAATACAATACATGACAGTATATAGTACCTACAAAACACCTTACAGTCCACTACTTCCACTGCAGTGAATTTGAATACTTGATCATTACATCTGTTCGTAAAAGGGTGATAAAGCCAAAACAGCTATTTCATTTAATTATTACGTGATGATAAATACAGTTGATACTTATTAATTCATCAACAACAATATTCATTTTACATATTGATTGTAGGGATACATTGCTTGATTTAATTTTAATGCGGCTTGAAAAAGCCTTAAGCTCCTCACTGCTTAAACTAACTTGGTAATTGTTTATAGTGTAACTGTAAAAGTATTATTATTAGTTCAAATTGCACAATATTTAGTTTGTCATCTACGGGGACATCGACGATGCTTTGCTGTAATTGCTATTCTGTTTCAGTTCTTTTGGTTTTCATTGAGTAATTGAAAAATCAATATTATTTTAGCACTGACTGAAATACATTCAGTTGCCATTGTGTTATTCTAAACTAATGGTACATAGATTAAAGTAAATAAACTTTATACATATCTAATGGTAGATTATAGATAATGAAATTCCCATATTCCAAATTACCATATTCCGTATTCAAATTGTGTTAAATTCTGTTGTACATTTATCAAGTGACTTCGTTTCTTATGTGATCTAATTCAGCCTGATCGGAAAAAATAGATAAAATAAAAGATAAGTAATGCAAATATTTATCACATTTTGTAAAGTTACCCATTCAAGTTGAAGTAGCACAATTAAATTAGGATAATAAGAGATGTTTATACGAGTGCAATAAGTTATGAATCCCTTTAATCAAAGATGGCCACAAACTTACTGAAGAGATACTTACACATTTGAGGTGACAGTCTCAGTTTTGTGATGTTTACTCTCAACTGATGAAATTGCACAACCAATCTCTCACTAAAGGTGCAGATACCCGTGAGAACAAATATGCAGATTGTGTGCCATATCAAATAGCATTTCTTGTAAACATAGTTTCTGAAAAGACATTTGATTAGTAACAATATTTTTTTTACAAACCCTTTCTTCTATTTTAAACATTTTTATAAATGTATAAATGTAAAAAGTTGACATTCACTATTTTATAAATAACAGTCATAAAAATTACCAAAAAGCCAACATCAATTATTATTACATATAATATCAAAATTGGAATGATTTATGTAATATTATTCTTACTTACGTCATGTATATACAAGTTCAACATGAGTTGAATACCAGCAATGGATGAGAGAAAAGCTATAACTACAGTCTGAAGTACCTGAAATGAAAATTGAGGAATTAAAATGAAAGAAATTCTTGAATATCCAATTTATTCTAATTTGTTACAATATTACCTGTAAATTAAACATTTTATTGAGCGCATTGCATATATAATTCACTATAGTTAATACATTTGGTAACATCGATATGTGCATAGGATTTCCTGAAATATCAAAATGGCTATTCCCATTTAGTCTATTGCAGATTATCACTCTGGCTAAGTCTGATATGCAGCCTGTGTTGTTAGGAAATACTTCTCGATTCATTCGGTTCAGGTAATTGTTTATCTCTTTTAACATTTCATTAATGGTATTCATAAGTAAGCACATCAGTAGCAGTTCCAATTTATTGATAAATTCACCGAAATATATAATTATGTTGACCCAACTCCAATTTTCAACATTGCTAACAATGAAAAAGATCAAGTGGCTTGTAAGTACAATGAATATGCCCAATAATGTCATGATTTTTAATTTTTGAAAGTATTTTGTTCTAAACAAAATACTGTAATAAACCGAAATGTCATCAAATTTTTGTAAACACTCAACAAAGAAATTTTTTTGCCAAAATATGTCAATAGATAAAACAAATATGAAATTAATAAGAATAGTTATTTGCAAAAGGCGTCGAATTATATTTATTTCAGAGTTTAGAGAGACATAGTGAAACCAAATGCCTGTTACGACAGCCAAAATAATGAGTAAAATTAATGTCAAACTGTAAATTTTCTTTAAAATAATTTTAATTAATGTAGTTCGATTTTCCAATTTATATAAAAATCGATTGACTCCTAGAATTGACTGCAATAAAATTAAATATTGAATCGATTCCTCTAAACAACAGCACGCCATTTTTAAACAAACTGAATATTTCTCTATCCAATTCTAACAGAAAATGTAAATGCTCTTCGACAATGTAGTCTATTTAATGTTAATTACTTGGCCTCACACAAGGCAATTTGTCTTTTTATTTTGTAACCATGATTGATTATTGGATTTACTCGTCTATTCTGTAGAATATACGTAGGTATACTTATTTATTTTCCTACGTTGTTTGTAAAAGTGATGGCCTTCTAATTTATTGATCGTAAAACGTTACATTTCTTTCTGGTGCTTTTATTATACTTTAATTCAACTATTATATATTAATGTCTGTTTGGTATTTTCGTTTGTCATAGATAGAAATCCACAATAGGTAAACGGTTAGTGGTAGATTTATTTAAAAAATTTTGTAAATATTGATTTGTTCCTATTTTACTTGAGATAACATCACAGTAGTAATATTCATAGGTATATTTTAAAAGAAAATTCCATTTCAAAAGACTCGTAAACGTAGATTCTATGGACGCAGTATGTACTTTTGAAGTAACTCATTCCATAGTCTAGTAGACAGAAAAATATACACCACAGATTTATCTTAGAAATGTTGAATATGGTCGGTGTTTTGATATCAATGATAGCTTGTTCCCATTGCTTCTATGACCCAACTGTTAAATAATTAAACTTTGAGTTACAAAGCTTATTAACATTTCTTAATAATTTAAAATTGGGAGAAAGTGTTCAATTGATTTGAATTGTTTTCTATTGTGTATTTGTATATCGTTTTTGAACAAAAGTAATGTTTTATATATAGTTTTGCATTTGATATAGTATTTTATCTATGTTCATATATATATATATACTATGTTCATTGTAATATTTTAAGAGACGTATACTAGGCAATTGACAGAAGCTTCAATTCATATTTCGAGTCTAGAAAGATTTACTTAAACCCATACTTTCCTAACATCTTTTGCACTACATATTATCATCTTTACTTGTGCACACTAAAATTAAAAAGTGAATTCTTTCATGTAAGAATAATTGGCCAAAATCTATATTGGAAGGTGTTGTTTTTTTCTAGAAAATCAAAAAAAGTTAGTTTTATGATTCACTTTTTTTTAATTTCTTTTTTGTTCATTTTCTTGCATATTATTATATTCTGTAAAACTTCAGAAATTAAAATTCAACTTTTCTTTTCATTACTGTTCCCTCTTAATAAAGTTTGTATTACATTCTATTTATACAGACGGAATTATTTTCCACATATATTTCTAATATTTGTTTTTTCTTTATTGTAATAACGAAATATTTCCTAATAACACAGGCTGCATGTCAGAAATATTTCAAGCAACGCAACACGGTAGAAATAGGTAGATGTTACGGCATATGTCGGGGGTGAATTTAAACATGAATAATAGGTGCCTTGGCAATTTGTTGGGTGAGGTTGGTTTGTTGGGTACATAGATGAGCAGTATGTGGTCGGAGAAAATAATGAGTTCGCAACTTTCGAAATCTCTGTAAAATGCTTTATTACCATATATGTCGCTAATGGTACTTGATCATCAGTGTAATATGATGTCTTGAATATGATATGCTATTCCCTAATGGTTCCCACTACCCACCATAATTGAGTGGTGATCCCTTCTCATAGACGAATCCTTGCAGTACAGTACCAGTTGCGTTGGTGAATAATGCAATAGGTGAGTTGTGCGAACGAGTAAGTCTATACTTTTTATAGACTCCTTGCATGATTTAAATGATTGATTTGCTTGCTGTGTCCAAAACAATAGAGGTTTTAACTTGCTTCTTCACATTACGTAGATAAGCAATCAGCAGAGATTGTAGCAATGCGGCATCAAATATATTTTCTCATTAATAGTTGATTCCACCAAGAAAACATTGATTCGTCCATAGTTTTTAGTTTGAGGAAGTAGATGATGGCTTTCATTTTCTTGGGTACACTTCTTGGTTTCGGTGATTTGACACCATCCTGGGTAAACGAGAAATTTTAGTTCTGCTTTTGAGCCCGTCAAAGTACAATTGATATATAATTCTGCATTGGGTTTCAAAACATAAAAAAATACAAGCAAATATATAATAATGAAATGAATAAAAAAACAGTAAAAAATAAAACTAACTTCTATTTTTATAGAAAAAAATTGCACTAAATTTCAATGTAGAGTTCAGCAAAATACTAAGTTCTACTTGAAAGAATTAAGTTTTTAATTTTAGTGTACCCTAGTAAAGATGATAACAGGTAGTGTAATAGATTTTGGGAAAGTTTGAGTTTAATAAAATCTTCTGCATTCAAAACATGAAAAGAAGCTTCTATCAGTTGCCTACAATATGTTTCTTAAAAATATTAAAGTGAATATAGTCGCTAAAATACTATACCAAATGCAAAGTTATACATTTAAATTGTTACTTTTCTCTACACGAATACTTTACACGATTACGTGAATATTTAAATGAAGAAGGCAATTCTAATCAATCGAAAACCTCCTCTCAAATTTAAATATTTAAGAAATGTTACCAATATAAACAGCTGGATCATAGAAGCACTTTTTCCCTGCTCTTTATTGATATTATAATGCAGTAGACATATTCAATATTTCTAAGATAACCCCTGAGTTTCTCCGTTAAAGAAAAATGGCATGCACTTTTGCTTTAACAAAAACTTCCCTTAATCAACCTAAATAGATAGAGCTATATTTGTACTAGTCTTTCCTTCTTACTAGTCTTTGGGTAAATCATAACTTTTCTATCTCCTGCAATCTGGATTTAAATGTGATCCCTTAGGCAGTACCAGTGATAACAATTTAGAATCTTGCTAAATTTTTTAGAGGGAATTAGGCTCATAGTGTATGAGAGTCATAATTTTATCTTGGATTAATGTTTTTTTTGTCTTGCTTATATTTATCTATTCTGGAGCAACCCTATTAAAACTATTAGTAAAAAAGTCTAGTTACTCATCTGCTAGCTGAATCTACTGCCTAATGGCTTTCTACTGCAGTAGAATGTCTTAACCTGATCATTGATTAACAGCTCACTTGACACCATCAAGTAATTGATGAAATACTCTTAATTCACACCAAAATTCATGTTTGTCAAACTCTACTTCAACCTTTTTCTTATATCTGACCAGCTTCTCATCTCTTAAAATGGCTGAAAAATTATCTGTTCGATTTATTTTCCACCCCAGGAAATACATTTCCACCACCATACTGATGCTCTATTGCACATATTTTCTCTTTTTTCTTCACTTTATAGTTATTTCATGTTCTTAATATTCTCGTATTCCTTCATAGGTTCAACATCGATTTCAACATTTGTCATCACATGAATTTGGCTGTATTCCGAAGTCAAAATATCAATGTCAAGAAAAAATTCACCACAGCACCAAGCAATAGGTCCGTGTGACTTATTCCGATGTTATCTCAAGTAATAAAAGAATAATTATCCAAACAGATTTATTAATAATTGAATAACTAAGAAAATCTTTACTTATAGTTGATTGCTGTTTATAATAATCGATTATACCAAATTGACATTAATATATAATAATAGAATTGAATTATAGTAAAAGCACCAGGAAAAAATTCAAGTCCTCACAGTCAATAAATTGGAAGGTCGTCAAATTTATAAATAACGTAGGAAAATAAATAAGTATACTTTTAGACCAGATGGGTAAATCTAATAATTAATCATTGTTTTAATATGGCAAGACAAATAGCCTTCTAGTAGACCTAGTGATTACATTAGATAGACTACATTAGCATTTATATTTTCTCTTAGAATTGATTATTAGAAATAGTCAGTTCATTTAAAAATGACATGCCGTTGTTTAGAGGAATCGATTCACTTTTTACTTATGTTACAGTCAATTCTAGGTGTTAACTGATTTTTATATAAATTAGGGAATCAAAATACATTAATTATTTAAAAGAAAATTTACAGTTCGCATTAATTTTTCTTATTATTTTGGCTACCGTAACATGCATTTGGTCTCACTGTGTCTCTTTGTACTTTGAAAAAAAAAAAATTTAATGCCTTTTTGGAATAATGTCCTCATTAATTTTATATTTGTTTTATCTATTGATATATTTTTCCAAAAAATTTCTTTGCTGAATGTATTCAACAATTCGGTTATATTTCTGTTTATTACAGTATTCTATTTAGAACAAAATATTTTCAAAAATTAAAAATCATGACATTATTGGGCATACTCATTATAATTGCAAACCACTTGAACTCTTTCATCATTAACAATTTTGAAAATGCTTCTACATAATTACGTATTTCGGTTTATTTGGTAACAAACTGGAACTGCTATTAATGTGTTCACTTAACAAATACCATTCGTGAAATGTTAAAAGAGGTAAACGATTACTTGAATCGTATGAATCAAGAACTGTTTCGTAATACCACAAACTGTGTACCAGATTTAGCCAGAATGACAATCTGCAATAGATTCAATGGGAATAGCCATTTTGATATTTCAGGAAATCCTATGCACATATTAATTTTACCAAGCCTATTAACTATAGTGAATGGAATATGCAATTCACTCAATAAAATGTTTAATTTGCAGATAATATAACAAATTAATATAAATGGGAGATTCAAGAATTTTTTTCATTTTCATCCCTCAATTTTATCTCAGGTATTTCAGATCGTAATTACGGCTTCTTTCTCATCTGTTATTGGCATTCAACTCATACTGCACTTGTTTACACATAACGTAAGTAAGAATAATATTACATAACCGTGACATTGCCGTTCTTGACACTTTTAATGACCGTTATATATAAAACAGTGAATGTCAACTTTCTTTGCAATTACATAATTAATTTATTCAAAGGTCTAAAATAAAAAAAAAATTTTGTTAAAAAAATATTATTACTAATCAAATACCTTTTCAGGAACTATGTTTACAAGTAATGATTAACTATTTAATATGTCAGACAATTTGCATAGTTGTCCTCATAGCTGTCTGCACCTTCAGTGAGATGTTGGTTACTGAATTTCATCAGTTAAGAATAAATATCTCAAAACTGAGACTTTCTCCTCAACTGTGTAAGTATCTGTTCAGTAAGTTTGTGGTCATCTTTGATTAGGGAAACCCATCACATGTACTGGTACAGATGTCTCGTACTATCCTAATTTAAATGCGTTATTTGAATTTGAATGGATAAATTTACATAATGAGATGAATGTTTTTTTAAACGTAACAACTGAATTATATAGTGCATGGCAGTGTTTTCTCTAACTGATTTTGTGTGTTTTCTATAGCTGATATAGCTGACTGCATATTTCCAATGATTATTAATGAAATACCATTAGGAAAAACTTTAGTGTCAATGTTTGGCAGTACTTATACTCATTTCGGCATTGTATTAGACTACATAAATGTGTGTACTAATAATTTTTAATAAAATAAATTATAATTGTTTGTAAAGTGTGACACCAAATAAATCCATATTATATTACTAAAGTGAATACAAGAAAAACATTTACAATACCTGAACTGACATTTTCTTTTGTTTAAAAACATTCTCTTTTGGAATGGTATGAATTATAGATATATCAAAGGTTAATGTACATTAATCAATTTGTTATAACGCAGTAGCAACTCAACATATTGTAATCAGTGTTATGATAATATTTATTTTTCACTTATTGAAAATCAACAGAACTTAAGTAGAATAGCAATTACAGCAGAACATGGTCAGTGACCTTGCAGAAGAAAAATTAAACATATAAAATTTTCGTTAGTTACAATAAAATTATGCTCCCAACCAAAAGCATATTTTTCAGGTTGAATTTCCCACAACGCACGTAAAATTCAGTCATAGTTTTGACATAATCGAAAATGTTTTACAGTCATCATACATAATATTTTATAGTTATCACTTGCACAAAAACTACTGCTTGAACAAAACGTCGACTTTGGAGAATCAGGAGGTTAATTTTTGGAAATTGGTCTGTTAACTCTCCACATATATTAGTGTATATGTAGTTTTTTCAGCTTTGTACATGGAATGGTGAAATTCAAAGAAAATATTTGACTTGATGTGCATTTTTGTGGACTGCTAGGCTCCTGATGAAATTCACACAATTTTCTATCTGATGCAACTCAGTCCAAATAAATGAAGGATTATGTTTTGTCACAATGGAGGTTTCATTACAATCTATCTAACCACAACTCATGCAAATATTACATGTACGTACAACTTGTAAGTTGATATGTTAATATGAATATTTTTAATAGCAGCATCATTTCATTATATTTGTGGACTCCGTACAAATTTTTCATACCATATTATTTGTATGAAATAAGTACAAATTATGTATCTAATTTATCGCTATTATTTAAGGTCCATCAATCGATAATGAATTGAAAAAACTTGAAGAAATTGTACACCAGAGCAATGGTGGAACTTTCTCCGTGTGTCATTCAGAAAAATATAAATTTCTGCAGATAAATAATTTAATATCTATTAAATTTATGACTTTCTGATGGTAGCAATAATATTAAAGTTTTAGCTTATTTTTATGTTAACATTGGAACTTTCCAAGATATAAATATTCACAAGAACGCAGATTGTAATTGTGTCAGTATTTAAAGTATTTATTAGAAGTAATAAAATATTATTAACCTCCCAATATATTTGTTTGTTTGTATGTCAATTTGTCAACTTCTAAAGCCTATATGAGCTGAACAATTTTTATAAACATTGTAATGGTATACAAATCAAGTTTGTAGTCATAATAACTTATATGATATGTGGGTGTTATAAATAATTATTCCAGGCTATTCATTTAAGGATTAAGAAGAACTTCAAAACTTTGTATTTATATTCATAACGAAATAGTGACTATGATATATTAATCTAACGATATAGTTTTAAATACTTTAAATAGATTAAATAAAAGTCAATTTAAACATTTTTTTAAAATGTTTAAATGTTTTAAAGATTTTTACAGTTTTAATTTTTTAGTATTATTAATTAATAGTGAAAGTTTTCCAACAAAACTTTTATATAAACCTATAAGAAATATTACATCTTGGGTAAATTACAATATATTTCTTGATTTTAAATATTTTTTTATGTTGAAAAGATATATAATACATATACGACATATATAAAGTATATTATAAATTTTGCAGATAATCAATCAATGTTCAAAATATGAATAGTAGACAAACATATCATCTGTTAATTTTTAGTAAAAAATTCCATTGATACATGAACTCAAAAAGTATGTTACCTGATAGCTGAAAATATAAAACATGTGATATATTTAAAAAGACATAATGTGCTTTATTGAAGAAATAAATTTTGTTTTAAACACACAGATTTTTGTTTTTCTATTAACATGTTGAACTGTCAACAGATCAAAATCGTAATATTTCTAATATAACATTTCCTTCTTAATCATTGCTTTGTAATCTTTTATCAAAGTTAGTGTTCTACAGATTTGCCAGACAAACCATGTGAGTTCAATGGTGACCCTCGTGGTGCGCTAATGCAAAAATTTTAAATTCCGGTAGTGAGACACCGCACTGATCACTTTGCCGTCAACCCCCACCACACACCGCCATGCTTGTACCGCATTGAACTTGAAAACAAAGTAACATGTGCATGATTTTAGACTGTGGTAACGAACTGGAGATGTTTTTATTTGAATTTATAAAGTGATAATGGGACTTATGAATAATATTAAACTGACTTATGAACTTTAAAATAAATAAACTTCATTGACTTTTGTTACAAAAATCAATGAAGTTTATTTATTTGTCATAAACTTCAGCGATTTATGAAGTTGGTGACACACGTATGGATCGTGAAATTGCACAATCACAATTTTTTCATAATGCGCCTAAAGAAGTATAACTTCAAATTGTCTTTATGATAAACTTGAAGCAGATTTCAAAAAGTTTACATTCACCCAACATGATTTGCAAGAAATGTCGTATTGGGAAAATCGGAGGTCAACGCTTGTACTTAAGAGCAGAAATTTATAAATAACTAAAGGTAGCATAGGTTAATTTTTTTTTGCATCATACTTTTCAATTCTTATTTATTTTGGGTTAAATATAACAGATACATATCAGTAAAACACATGTTTAAATAAACTGATGAGATTAAAATGTTATCTCTGTGCAGAAATGATCTCAAATCAATAAGAGTTTGAATAAATAAGTTGCTGCTTTGGTAAATAAACCACTCTCCGTATTATCGAGAAAAATTCCAAAAATTGTGTGTAAATGTGTTTACTGAAAAAGCCATATTAACAAAATATGCTTGTTCCTAATATCACATATTTGATTTTATTAACATTACGAAAATAAACGCACTAGAATAAGAAATATATAGAAATAATTCATGTGAAAATAAATCTTTCAGGATATAATTTTCTATTTTTACTCACTTTTAATGTTTTTGCCAGTTTTCTTTAAATTTAGTAAAAACCATGCAGATTATTAGATTTTGGATAATTGGTTTATAAACTTAACATCCCAAAGCCACTATTATCACATCCATTTCATTGATGACCTAAGGGAAAAATGTATTCTTCCAGATCAATATCAAATTAATTATATGCACCATAATGACTCGTTAATAGGGCTACAAGGTTATATATAAGGGTTGTTGTAGTACAGAAGTCAATATGAAGTGTAAATGTGTGTATATGATTTTAAGTTTCAATATTCATTTCAAGACCATTGGGCTTTAACAAATAATTATTGTTATACAATACAAATAGTGCCAAGGGAAATGCGCTGTGTAGAAAAGCTATTTTCATGTCATGTTGAGTAAATGTACATTTCAAGGTTAATTTTGATTGTTTGTATACTGATGAGTATACAAACAAGCAAAGTAAGGAAAATTGATTTTAACTAATTTATATGGGAGTTAATGGCACATATTTGATGCTAATGACATTGATTTATTTAGCATAAATGTGACAACGTAGGAGACAAATGTAAATAAATAACTATAAGATAATATTCCATACAGTAACTTGTTGCTATATAAATATAAAAAAAATTGTTTTGGGTAAAAGGTCCATTGAACAGATATCGATAGAAAGAAAACCGTTTGAATTCAATCCTTAAGCATTATTACAGTAAAAGTCTTATACCAATTGTTTTCGGGAGGCCTTATTCCCTTAATCTATGTGCTTAGACGTTTCTTTCACCCAGAGAAGACATCTTAAAATTTTGTATATTTTACATTTTAAAAATAATGAAGATATTCCAAACCGTCTTTAATTATCCATAACACACCATCACAATACCATCTTTCGGAAAAACAATTCTTCAACATTATAAATTGTGGGAAAATTCTTTGCAGTAATAAAATCATAATTTTGTGGAAAAAGAGACTTCTGTAAAACTAAATTGTATCTCCCATCGAAAACAAAACCCTTTCGTTTTCAAACTATTCAAAACATTGGGCTTCTGAGCGTCCCCATTGTACTCACTGGCTCCAATACTGCTTAGGTAAAATTTTATTTTTGAATTATGGAGGTATTTTTGCTGTTGAATGAAGGTGAAATACAAGTTGCTTCCGCTGGGCTTGTGGACTGAATGAATAAAACGTAAGCTTATATATGATAAGAGATAATGGAGTAAATTTTTGCAATATGCATAAAAGGCATTGGAAAAGCAGGATTTAAAAACACAGACGAGGAGATGTCCTAAAGTTCGCAGAATAGAAGGGTTGTAAGCTAACTATAATAATGAAACTATTTTTCTTTTTCAATACAATCTGCCTTGAGCTCAATACATTTATTAGATCTTGAATAATTTCTAGAATTAATTTTTCTACACCATCAAAAAAATATTTTTTGTCTTTGCCCTGAAAATGAGACGAATTTTTCTTTTACCTTTGTCCTTAAATTTTCTTTCTTGGAGCTCTTCTTTAAGGTTTAGAAACAAGTAAAAATCACTGAGAGCTAGGTCAGGACTATAGAGTGGGTGAATCAGCGATTCGAAGCTAAATTTGTGAATAGAGTTCATCGCAACTTTGCTTTTGTGAACCAGCACATTGCCTTGCAAAAACAACACACCCTTACCCAGTTTGCCATATTTCTTTTCCTTGATAGCTTCCTGCAGTTTATCCATTATGGTAGTGTAGTACTCTCTAGTGGTAGCAGTACCTTTTCCTTTACAATCCCAAAAAACGATTGCCATCAATCTTCCAATCCACCTAGGTTTCTCCTTTTTGTACCATTGCATCGACTCTTGCTTGGACTCAGGCTCAAAGTGGTGAACCTAAGTTTCATCTCTGATCACAATTTTCTCCAAAATCACCATAGTTTTATCATCCTACAGCTTCAAAACTCCTTAGATACCTCAACTCGTAGTTGCTTTTGCAGTGTAAGTATTCTCGGGACCTATCTTTTGTTGACTTTAGTCATGCTACGATGGTCGTGTGAAATTCTAAAAATTGTTACCTATTATACACTAACTAATGCAGACCAACTAAGGCATTTTTTTGACTTTTTCAACAATATCTGATATGGTGTCCTCAATTGACCATCCTGGGTGGAGGTCGTCTTTAGTCAAGTCTCAACATTGTTTAAATAGATCGTGGTACGTGTAAACTATGGTTTTGCCAGGACAACAATCTTTTTAAACTCTCATCTCACTTATTATGATTTAAGGAATTTTTCCTTGCCTGATGAAGAATTTTTTCACAGTGTGTTAATATTTGCACCATGTTAGCAGATCATTAACAAATGATGTTAGGTACTTGACATTTGACTTATATACCTATAATGAGTTCATAATTAACGGGACATGAAGGGGTTTATTCCTTGTAATGGGAACCATCAGTTGAAAGGCCAATTGATTAAGTGATATTTTTATTAAATAAATGAAATTAAACTCTTTTCTTAATTTAAATAAAGATTACATCTCATAAAGTTTGAAAAATGTTGCTTAAATTAATATGCTTTTTATCAGATAATATGTTTAATTTTTTTTTATTCTATTGCATAAAATAATTGAATCATGATATTTGAATTAAATAACGGAATAAAGTAGAAGTTGAACTTTGAATTTTTAAATATTTCTTTTAATACTTAAAAATTCAAGTTATATCATTTATACAGTTGAAGGCATTCAATACTTTACAAATAGGATTTAAATATGAAGACCAAAAGTTTTATAAATGAAAATGAAACCGTTGCACAAAATTATAATCTCCCTACAAAGCATGTGCTTAGAAATTCTATGTCGAAAATTGTAGAAACTATGAGAATTTGACAAAGAGACATGAAAAAAATTGTAGGGATAAAATATTTCACTTCGGAACCTTGAAATGAACGACCAAAGTATTTTCATACTGTGATGAAATGAACATTTCTAACATTTGAACATCACCTTATAACCAAGTAGATTAATATTTAACCACATACTGGTCAGCTGTTCAAACAGCAGAATAAAGTACCAGTATTATTAAGTCCACTAGCTTTTTATTCAATTCAAATTTTTTATTTCCAAGACCTTAAAATCTTAAACTTGTCTCCCTATTGAAATAAATTCGACACCGCACTCTGCGATCCAATTCTTTCTACATATGCTTTAAGGGTTTTCAGTGAGCACTTTGATTCAGACACTCTAGAGCCAATTTATGGGACTACCTTGCAATTTGTACCAATATCGTATTGAAAATATCATCTTGTTTTTTGTACCATGGTATTTCGCAAATAAAATAGAATTTGCGTCTTTAATATATTTTTGTACATAAATGAAATATGGATTCATTTGCTTTAATTTCAAATCAAAGTCTGACATCATAGCATTAAAAGCTTTTTCAACCCTTAAGCAACATAGCCATTATATTCATTATATTGAACTCATTACATTTGCACTTATCGCTATTCAAAAACTTTTATGAAAATATTCAAATGTTGTGCTGTTTTGCAAAAGCCATTTAAAATTTCTTGTTATTTTTAGATACAAGAGATTTTTTGTGGATCGATGGCCGTGTAACCAATTATGTTTTAGACATTTGACAGTTAAAAAGCGAATACGTGCCTTGAAATTTTCTTATAATTCTCTATTTATGTTCACTGCTTACTTTCGAGTATCACTAGAGCCTTTTTATTAAGATATTTATACAGGAAGTGGTTTTTGAAGGGTGGATATCATGGGAACTATTTTCGGCTGTCTTAGGGTTGATAGACATTTGATTCCATATAAAAAACTTACTGGGGCACTTTAAAACATTGTGTAACATCGCTTGCGCGTTCACGGGCCTATGTCAATTTATTTGTCATAAGTAAAGTAGCTAGAGTATCCTTCATACTGAAGATATTTTTGACATATTGTAAAATTACCAGTGAATCGATATAAACACAATTAGGTATTATCACAGCCGACACTTCCAACAATTGGAAAATAAATAACAAAAGTCATTTTACTAAATCATTATCAGCACTTATCAAAATCTTATAGTAGGTACTTAATTTATTTGTAAATACGTTGTGCATCAGTTTAAAATTAAAAATTTATAAAATTTAAATATAATCGCTGTAAATATAACTTAGAACAGATAATTTCCAATGTCCTTCAATAGCATTTAGCTATGTTCTGGTGATCAGGACTACATTTTAATTGACATTTGTCCATGTAAATTTTTATGAAGATTTTATTAGATTATCAACGTAAATATCGTTGATTTTTAATGACATTATTAATTTTTCTGAATGTATAAGGCTACAATTTTTTCATACAAGTTTAATATAAATTAAGGACTTACAGTTAGTATTTTTTTAATATTTAACTCATTGTATTTATCCTATCCCAAGCACATTCGCAACTTTGAAGTGTAAGCAAAAGTGAGTACATCATCTTGCATTTATTTAAAATTTTTTATGTCAAACTACTCTATATACGGACACGAAAAAATTTATTTTATTCTCGACAATATTTCTGAGTTCTCCTATTATCCAAAACACAACTAAAATATTTTTTCTGTATGAAAAAAAATGCAAATACATTTTTTTTCATACAAACACATAGTTAAAAAAAAATAAACTTTGTTATTTATAAAACTTTATCAATGGAATTAAAAATACTGACCATTTACATCTTATTTAAAATAATGGTTGTTTTTATTTACAATAAAATAAATAGGATTCTAATAACAAAAATAGAACCCACTACTTCTTGAATACAAAGGTGTGTTTTGGTGACGACCATCACTACCCCTTTACTTGCAAGAAACCAACAGCGTGCACTGAGGCGCAGTGCTAGTTGAACCCGCAACTGCATCGCTTGTTTTCCCACCAGCTCAAAGATCATTAAAAATAAAAAGCGGTATAAATACATTAATTGTGATGATAGGTTTGGATCTGTATTTTATTGTATTAAGTTTGTAGGTATAAGTGCAGTTTAGCACCTATAATATTTTGAATTATAATTTTGATATGACACGAAAAAATACGTAGGTATTATATGTTAATACATATTTTAATTTGAATGCAATATATATTTTAAAATACATCATGTATTTTGTAGCTTGCCATTATTTATCATAAAAGATAAATTTGAAAATGTTGGTACATCTGTGTGCTACTTTTAACTTTTCTTCCTTTCACGTAATTCATTTTTATCAATCCTTTTTGCTTAGTCACTATTGAATGTTTTAGGTTTGTCTTTCTGTTATAATAATTTGTGTGTGTATTTATATATTTTTTTTATGCGACCCTTCTTGCCTATCAAATTTTTTGATCCTTTGGGTTTGTTTTCTTGGAGTTTTTTCCTTAAGAATCAATTTTCATATATAGCATAATATGAAGTTTTATGAGGAATAAAATCATCAGAGTGTGCAAGGTTCAAAGAGTAAAAAAGTGTAAGCATTAGATTCTGATCGCATGAGTTCAGAGAGTTAAAAAAGTAAATCTAGATTAATATGAATTGTTTATTATATTTTTGATGGTTTAAAAGACGCACATTAACCTAGTAATAATTAATTGAGTTTGAAAAATCAAAAATTAGCCGATGGAAGATTTCTTTTATTCAATATTTCCGCCTGCACATGACGTACTGTGCATCAGTCGGTAGCTAATTTCAGGATCTGACATTTCAGGAATTGACATATAGAATTATTTACTGATGGTTGTATGTGTTGTTTGTTTTTGGTGAAAGTATTACGTTTAACAAATGTAGTAAAATGAATAAAAAAAAAGAAATTACATGGCAACAGAGAAATGGTTATTGTGGCAGATATTGGTCTCTTACAAAATCGTAATTAAAAATAAATGCACCGACGGAGCAAATGTAAAGATAAAAAGAATGCTTGGCACGCTCTTGCCGAGAAATATGATGCTAGTAGTATTATTAATAAAAAGTTAAGTACAGTCAAATGTTAACATTTATAATGAAAATAGAATACAGAATTAATTTCTTCGCAGGAAAGCAATTTCTTTTTTTTTAAGTAATGTGCTTAAGAAACATGTACTTTATTTGTTTTTTAGGCAAAAGGAAGTCAACTGTGCCGACTTTGCTTTAATATAAAAATGAAAGAGAAAAGAGACTTGGCTAGGGAAAGGCAGCAGCGAATGGGCACCAATGGAGGAGACGCGATTAACAACATCAAAATTGACCCTGCCGTTTCCTTAATAGTGCCAGGGCTATTTATGGAAGTCCAATCAAACGATTCTGCCCAGCAATTCAATCTAGGTAAACAATGTGTATAATATAATCGAGGTAAATAAGTGTACAATTAATCCTTTATTTATAGTGGTTTTTAGAAACTGATTAATATAGTAACGGCGGACCAAACGTTTTTAAATAGTTTTATTTGAAATTAAATTTATTCAAATTTATATTTAATATTGAAGAAAAGGTATTGCAAACAAAATTAGTTTTTATTTATTAAATTGAAAACTAATTTCTTTTCTAATACACCTTTAGAATTACAAATTGTAAAAGTCATTTAAGAACCTTTCAATTGACCTTTTATTTTATTAAAAATTAAATTATCTTATAAATTTATAGATCTCAAACCAACAAAGAAACAATACCAAAAAAAAGGATGACCTCAGTTATTAAACTGTTTTTTATTTTATAACTGCATATGATTAATATAGAAGGACATTAGGATTAAGAAATGAATATGATTGAAATAAATAAATATGACTGAATATAAAACATAGTTTTAATTGAATATTATACGGTCAAGCCACTGTATACTGTTAAATTCATTGTGTACTACAAGTTTGAGTCATAGTAGCCACAGTTGTTTATTTCCCATTTTTTAAAAACACTGTCCGACAACTTTAATATTGCCTTGATTGAAAAGGCAATAATGCAGGAAGAAAGATTAATAACTAAAGCATGTTATTGGGAATTTTAGCTCTTCACTTCAACTTGTTCTACATAATTTAAATGTCTAAAAAATCCGAACCACTGTTTCCTACTTGATCCCATAAACTGCATCCCCAGAATGAATGTTTACAAGATTGAAACAGAATGTTTTTAAAAATATACCTATGAATATTACTACTTTGATGTTATCTCTAGTAAAATAAGAATAATAATGCTAACAAATTTTTAAATAAATGAACCACTAAAACACTTTTACTTATAGTCGATTGCTATTTATAACAACCGATAATACCAACTTGACATTAATATGTAATATTTGAATTAAATTGTAATAAATACGTAAAAAAAAAATTGGAGGCTTCATAATCAGTAAATTAGAAGGCCATCAATTTTATAAACGACATAGGAAAATAAATAAGTGTACTTGTAGACTAGACGGTTAAATCCAATAATCAATCATGGTTATGAAATGAAAATATAAATTGCCTTGTATTAGGCCAAGTGATTACATTAAAAACACATTATCGAAGAATGTTAACATTTTGTGTTAGAAATGAGTAGTGAAAATAGTCAGTTCATTTAAAAATGACGTGCCGTCGTTTAGAGGAATCAATTTTTACTTGTGTTACAGTCAATTTTAGATGTCAACAAATTTTTATATAGACTAGAAAATCAAACCACACTTATTAAAATTATTTTACAGAATATTAACAGCCTGACATTAATTTTTCTCTTTACTTTGGCCGTCGTAACAAGCATTTGGATTCAATATATCTCCCTGAACACTAGTATAAAGACAATTCAATGCCTTTTTGATTTAACTGTCCTTGTTAATTTCATATTTGTATTATCTATTGATATATTCTGGCAAAAACATTTCTTTGCTGAATGTATACAACAATTCGGTGACATTTTTGCTTATTACAGTATTTTCTTTAGAAGAAAATGCTTTCAAAAATTAAAAACCATGACATTATTGGGTATATTCATTATATTTGCAAGCCACTTGATCTCTTTCATCATTAAGAGTGTTGAAAATTGGAACTGGTTCTCCATAATTACACATTTTGGTTTATTTACTAACAGATTGGGACTGCTATTAATGTGTTTACTTACAAATATCATTAATCAAATGTTAAAACAGATAAATAATTAATTACCTGAACCGAATGAATCGAGAAATATTTCCTAGCAACTCAAACTGCACACCAGACTTAAGACACCAGACTCGTAATGAATGCAACTAAAATTCAAAGTCAGAGTTTTGACATAAACGAAGAACAAATAAAATAAAGGTATTTTTGATTTTCTACCAAATAACTTTTGTTGAGTCTAATAGATTCTAATTAACTTTAAAACACCAGTGATCAACCACATTTTAAACACCAGTGATCAATAAGTTAAGAATGATTATTGGTTTTTAAGGTTTATGATAAAAACCAACTTGTGGTTTTAGGATTTTACCAAAAAGAAACAAACCATTATAATTAATAAATATTAAATAGCCTACCAAATTGTTTTTCAATTAATTAACAATTTCTCATCTTTAATGTACTTACTGCATAAACCACAGCTGAGATGAAAGAATGCAATTTTTATTTATCTTATTCATTTTTAAACTATTGAAATATAAAAACTGCTGCATGAACAAAACATTGACTTTAGAGAATCCGGAAGTTAATTTTTGGAAATTGGCCTGTTAACTCTACATATTATTAGAGTATATGTAGTTTACTCAACTTTGTACATATAATTGGAAATTTGACAAAAATTTTTGACTTGATATGCATTTTTGTCCACTGCTCCACATTCTATTAAATTTAAGCAGTTTTATACCTGTAGCACAGCTGTGAACATTGAGGAATTATGCTGTGACAAAAAAATAATTCATTGAATTTGACCTAACCATAACTCACATTTGTCATGCAAATATTATATTTACACACAACTTGTAAATTTAAATATTAATATAGACATTTGTAATAATATAGTTATATTTGTAAACACCGTGCAAATTGTTAATACCATATCTTTTTAATGAATAAATTATGTATTTATCTTATTGGTATTATTTAAGGTCCATCAATCGATAATGAATTGGAAAAACTTGAAGAAATTGTACATCAGAGCAATGGAGGAATTTTCTCAGTGTGTCAGCTCTTCGACTTACGAATACCATTGCTGCCTAGTTTTTTCAATCTTGTTATTACATATATTATTGTAATAGTTCAATTAGCAAGTTTGCATTCTAGTAAATAAGTCACACTTCCACAACTATGCACAGGGATCTTGGAATTACCTTTTTGAAAACATTTTATTCATTTAATTTTGCTGTATGTTAATTATTTTACATAGCTTTTTTTCCAAGAACTGAGTTCATATATTTACTCTATGGGAAAGTAAAGATTTCATAACAAGGAAATATATTGGGTAGATGGTTTGCTATTGCTCAATAGGTTTGCTATTGCTCAATATATATTTTGGCATTTTCTTTGATGGTTTTTAATTTTTTTCTTTCTTTTTTTATAATAGTTACCTATAATTTATTCTATCCACGCAATTAAAACAACAATAATTGTATATTTATGTTTTATCTAAGTTATAAGTAGTGGTTAAATATTGTTGATATTTAAATATATTTTGAAGTCAAACAAAGTTATTTCATTTTTTACTATTTCTTTTTCTAATGTTCTGAATTCTGAACGCTCTTATTATTTCTTTTAATATTTTCAGGTGTTCTATCTCTTACGTTACAAGAAGGTATCTGCAAATTACTCAAGTAAAGTACTAAATATTTTACATAGTTTGAGGTCTACTTGTGTAATTCATTCATCAGTCTTCTGTCTAGGATGTTTTTTCTTCACTCAACGAAAATGTATTAATGTGTTAAGTTTCCTGATCTACCTGGCCACAATCAACAAATTAACATGCCCAATGTCCCCATCTAGTTTTATAGCCACAATTGTTTATGAATCTGACTTAAAATGTAAATCAAGAAATCTAAATAAACTCAGTCTAAACTATTTTTTGATCATACAAAAATTTAACTAAAATGGACAAATAATTACTCTTTCATCCATCTAACTCTTTTTACAGAGATACGAAGAATATAATTGCACATAAGATTTCCTGTCTATGTTTTGAATCCAACTAAACAAATTCACCTGTCTCCAATCTTCTCCACAACTTCACCTTTCCCCTCTCCCAATTCTTACAAGGGTCACATGCATGTTGCCAGTGACGTTTAACCATTTATCATCTAAGCCCAAATTCAACACAATTTTGTAATTCTCGCAATTCTCATATTAAATCAGATTTAGTCCCATTAAAAAATTATTTAAGTAAAAATGGAGTCAGATAAATTGGAAGAAACAGGATTTCAGTGAAGTTCTCTACTGTAGACTTTTAATTCTTTTGTCAATCATACAGCTTTAGGGACAGAAAAAATCGTTTTCGTCAATTATTCATTACCAATGAGTTAAAGATATATTTCAGAATATATACCGAGACCGTTGTAGAAATGCCATAAAAGTTTTGGTTTGTAAATTTTTTAAAAGTTAATCCTTGGAGCTCATTACTACATGTGAGAGATAACAGCATTAATTTTCTATTGCCAAGTTCATTTTCAATGCCTTTTCGTGGCATTTTTCTCCTTACCGGTGACCAAATATAATTTGGACATATGGTAAGAAATGCCTTTCTTCTGAGTGTTGCTTGAAACGTGGGGAAGTTCACCTCATTTGGAACTTTCCTATTGTTTTTTTGTCAAAACAAGGTATATTTCTTGCATTGGGAATCCTAATGCTGTAGACAGAATCTACTTTGTGTTTCAAAAGCGAAAAAAATTAAATTTGAAATGAAGATATGTATCCCAGACCTCCAAAATGGACTCTGCTGTGAGGAAGTTATATACCTCATTTACAGATCAACTCATCATACATTTTCTCAAGCCTCTTTACTGATTGATATCATCTTGACCTCCCAATCTTAAAACAATTCTTGCAATTTCATTGAGGATCTCCTTCTTTTGGTCCACTCTTATATGATCTCCAACAGGCAGATTGTATCGGAATGATCATCATAGGACTGCATAGCTTTCATATCCAACCTATTACACCCACAAAACTGTGGCGATTGAAGGACGTATTTTCCCAATGGAAACTTCAGTGTTGTCTCACATGCGTTTGGAATGTTATTCTATTCCCCCTCATTGGCTAGGCTGTGTATCAGAGATTCTCCAATATGTGATTACAAGAAGGAGAAGTGCGATCTTGACTTTCTCGTATTTGCTTGTTATGCAAATGATCAAATTCCTCCAGTTATGAATGACTTAATTAATTCTAAAATTCAATATCTTGTCAACATTACATGTAGTTTCCAATAAACCCAATATACTAGAATTAAGTGAACATATATATTAGAAAGATCAATGTCTCAATCTGGGTTATTGTAAATATATGTGTGTATGTTTATTTAAATGTTTAAATATGTGCATACTTCTTTATTCGTCTGTATGTACATTTGTATTTTCAATAGATATTTGTTATTTCTTAAATTTTTTGTTTTCTTCTGCAATATATGTTTATAGCCATGCAACAATAACAGATATCTAAGAAATGATTCAGTTATTATTGCCTAACCTGTTCTTTAACTAGAACTTGACAAAGTTTCTCTCGTAAAAATAGAATGAACATTGTTAAATAAAAAATAAAAGATGTTTAGATAATAACATTTGGTTCCGTTCGTGTTATTTTAAACTATAAGTTTGTCACAGATGTCAGAAAGTGGAATATTAGTGTTGCATTGGGTTATTTAATTTTGATATTCGATTTTTATTGTAAATTTTTCGTAGTCTCCAATTCTAACAATATTTTATATGTAGATAATACATGTAAAATTAATTTTAAATTATAATTTCTTTTAGCGTTAACAGTAGGAAAAAAATTAAAAACATGTGTGCAATTCACACGTGGTAGAAGCGAAACCTTCAAAAATTTTTAATTTTAATTTTTAAGTTTAATATCAATTTTTAATTTCGATAAAAACTAAAATAATTAGAAAAGTTTTTATAATTATTAATATGTAAATAAAATTGATAAATTTCAACTAATTTTATAATTTAATTGAATTAATCTCTTATTTAATTTTTTTGCACATCTATGTTTTTTTTAATTCGGAAAATGATGGAATACACACAAATTTAAAGTTTATGAAAATTTACATACAAGTACTCATAAACATTATTCACAATATCATTTTCAATTGCACGCATAAACACGTATTAACACACATACAACACTGAGACCCAAGCAAACTCTCTCTATGCCTTGGTAAACACGAGTGGAGGGGGTACGAAGCAGAGCACAAAGAGAACCACGAATATAAGAAACACTGTATAATGCTTCCTGTCTCATTTTCTCCCACGTTAAATCTTATGAATTTATGTGTCTGTCTTTTTTTACTGTTGCTTTTTTGTTTAAAATCATAATGATGCTGAAGTTTTCACTTCAAAAATGATACAAACAAAAGATTCTTTCAGAGAGTTTTTGCAAAGAAATATAATAATGTTCAGACATTTAATTACAAGTAATAACAAGCATGCTTTGTCTCTCATACAATTTGTATTACATTATGTTGAAATTTAAAAAATTTTACAGTTTTTTTATAATTTTAATCAAATTTTTTCAAACTTATGCAGCAACTTACAAAATGAATTATAATTAAAATATTGTGAACACAGAATAAATGAACGTGGAATTAATATAGTCATGAGAAACTTTTTATTTCTTAAGGCACACGAAACTAAAAATGTACCAGTCCAATAATGTAAAAAATATGTAACAAAATAAATTGTATTTATGCTGATAGAAATGCGAGTATGTATAAATCAAACTCTTTATTATATAAGTTGCTTCAAAGGAAACATTTCATCTTTATTACTAATACTGATAATTTAATTAACCTCATACACAGGTTGAGAATTGAATGCTTTGTGCATATGGTCTTCAAAGTAACTCTTATGGTAATGGCTTGAGTGTTCCACGTGACGTAATAAAGATTAAGCTGCACTTTAATATGATGTATATTGAAGTGTTCTCCTAGCTAACTCTAGAATTTATTTTTTTTTAAAAATATTTACTTCCAAAGTTCGACATTATTTTGATTGCAGGGAATATGTCACACATGTTATTCAACAAGTCTATTCGAGAAAATTTTCGTGAACTTCGATATCGCCCAACATTTTCCTTTAGAGAAATTTGCAGGAACAGAAGAATATGATCTGTTACATTGTAATTGGCTGCATATTTACCTGCTATTCAGTTGTAATCATCTAACCTCTCTTAAGCAAATGGAGAATCATTCATAATTAAAAAGATAATTTGTGGAAGATTTCACATTGAAATTTTCTTTTTTTAAGTGCAACAGGTTTAAACTGTCTGACGCCATGATTAAAGCTTTTTTATATCTTTTAGGTCAGTTACAAATGACATTAGCGCTCATGCCTTTTCCATAAACTAATGTGTAACTCCGAAGATATTAATTGTATTGTAAAAATTTTTTTGTACTGAGAAGAAATGTGATTACAGCATATATGTCATATTTATGTATTAATAATTGTAACAAAATAATGATAACAAGGAAAACAATTTCCCTATTTTTGCAAGAAAAATATGTCGTAAGGGATAAGACTTTATAGAATGTAAATTTTGTTACTGTCTCATAAAAACAGCATACAATGTAATTAAACGTAAAAGTAAAGAATCATTTATCCCAGCAAAAATATATTTTCACAAAAATTTACTTCAAAACAAAACATAATCACACACAATTTTCAACAAAAATAACTATAAGTTACAGATGATTGTATAACCATTTGATTTATTATTTCATTCTCTTCACTCTTTTATAATTGTCTATACGTTTATTTCATTTTTACCTCAGTATTAATTTTAGAGTTGCGCTAGTCGATACGAGCAGTAGCATCAGTTAATAAGTGACATTGCGCTCGAGGGGTTAATGTGTGTATTGTATTTTGATATGTAAGATTATTAGGGAATATATAGAGGGAACAGTTAGTGGAATTAATAACAAAATGTTGTATGTTCAAAATTAATAAGGATTACAAGTCATTTTTAAATTTACATATTTATATTAATGTAACAATATTTATTTGTCAAATAAAGTTACAATGACAAAAAATTTTAATTATTGTGGAATACTTTGTACAATAGAAAATCAGAAAAAGTTTATTTTAATGCATGTAAATAAAAATAAGTGAATTCAATATACAATTTTATATTGAGAAAAAATATAAATTCCTATAATAAGGACACAACTTAGTGTTTATTTACCAAAAAATTAGTCTGACATCTTTCTAATTGTAGCAATGATATTAAAGTAACAGCTTATTTTTAAGTTGCTATTGGCACTTTTCAAGATATAAACAGCTCGCGGATTGTAATTGTGTCAGTATTTAAAGCATTTATTAGAAGTAATACAATTCAATAGTCATTTCACGAAAATACATTTAAATAGAATTATTTTTAATAGTAGTCATATGAAATGTATTTATTAGGATGTTGTAATAATACATTATTGTCTGAAATATATTGTTTTTTAATTTCAATTCTATTCATTTATTTGTGTAGATTACAATATCTTTATCCATTTAGTAACAATTTTATTTTGAAGAATTTAAAACAAATACTTTGTATGAAATAAAAATAGGTGAATCCAAATATTGTTTTGCTAAATTAAACTATGCTTCCGTGTTACCATTATTCAAATATTAAAAGCAGTGAAGACGGAACATATGAATCAAGAAATATTTTGTAGCTATTGTGATGTTTCAAGAAATCCTACACACATATATTTATATATGTGTATATGTACATATGTACATGTTTACTTATATGTTCTACCAAGTATATTGGATTATAGAAAATGAAATGTGTAAAACACTCAATAAAATATTTAATTCGTTGGAAAATCTACACGATTACAATAAATGGAATAGCTAAAATTTTTATCTTACCGTATTCTTTATCTCGGTCAGTGCTGTTATATTGATCCTTTGAGACTCCTTACACCGAAGGCTTTCCTTATTTGAGGTATCAAACATCACTTTCATAAGGTTCAAATATTTTATATTAAAGATGTCTTTATTTTTTCTTGATGCCAAATCTACGAAAAAATATTGGTAAAGCTTATTTAGAAGATCTTGTAGCACACTTGCTATGCGTCTGGCTTCATGTAACTGTTTTTTCGGTTCTTTAACTATGGAAATATTATCAGTATCAGCATTCCCTGTAATAAAACTCTATGCTCTTTCACTTTTAAGTCGGTAGATAAAGTGAGATACATCATTTGTGGTAAAATTGTCAGTAGGCTGTTAGAGATTTTACAACGAAAATTCTGTAAAGTAGATTAGAAAAAAAATACAAAAGTATAAGTAATACGAACTATTGACATGATTTAAAAAAGGAAAGACAGGAAAGGACAAGGGCATAAAGGAAAAGGTTTCAGGAGAGGCGGGACTTTTTCACTCAATCTTTGAAAATGTTTAGGGACATGATTTTCCTGATATTGGGGTCTAGGTTATTCCAAATTTTTGCTACTTAGATAGTGAAAGTTTTTCAAAAAATTTTGACAAAGGTAGATATTCATTTCAGTTGTTAGAAAATTTAGAAGACATTTTAAACAGTGTATCCTGTTGAAAACACAACAGCTTACACCATTTACTTGAGGGCGCCAACTAAGATATTGATCAATCAGTAGGCCCAAGTTTTTAACAGTTGACGTATATGGTATTCTTGTACTATTCAGTACTAATTTCAGTAAACTAGGTAGGTTTACTTTAGATATCAGTCTTGAACTACCAATGATGATAGCTTTAGACTTGCTTGGTTTAACCAAAAGACCCATTTCATGAGCCCACTGAAGCTAGCACCAATTGAAGCTAGATCTCGATTAAGGATGTTGATGGTTTCTGATAAGGAATGGAGGTTCGAATGCGCATAGATTTGTAGGTCGTCAGCATAGAGATGATAATTACTGTAGATATTTTTAACAACATCATCAATAAATACTGAGAAAAGGAGAGGAGATAGAACTCCACCTTGAGGTACACCAGCTATAAGATCAGTCCACTCAGAATACATATCTGACAACTTAACACATTGCCTGGGTCCATGAAAATATGAACTAAAGCAGTCAAGTGAATGTTGGAATATATTAAGATAATTCAAGCGGGCAAGAAGAATATCGAAGTGAACAGAATTGAATACACTGCTGGAATCAACAAGCACAAGGACAGTAACTTGTGTATTATTTGTATCCAAGTGTATATCATCAGTAACCTTAATAAGGGCAGTTTCGGTACTGTGACCATATTTAAAGCCAGATTGAAGTGGATTTAGGGACTTTTGAGCATTGAAGAAAGTAATGAGTTGACCATAAACAATATGTTCAAAGACTTTCGATAAAAGCAGTAGAATAGATATGGGCCAAAAATCCTTGGTCTGCGTAGGTAATCAAATTTTAGGTACGGGCACAAATCCATTCAAAAGGGAAGATAGCATTTGCCAAAGAGGTATTAAAAATATTAGCGATGACCGGAGCGACAATAACTATTATTGGTTTAAGAGCATTAATATTTTTAACCATCAATTCCCATGGATTTGACTTTGATGCATTAGCATAAATTGATGTTCACTAGAAACAGACGAAGACGAGATACTGTTCATAGTTGCAGAATTAACAGTTGATTCAAGTACCATGGGAGACGTAGAAAAGTGTGAATTTAATTGATTAATATCTAATCCCCAGCTCTCCGAAGTGGTAAAAGATTTTCCAATGTCGAGACCACCCAGAAACTTCCAAATATTATTAGAAGTACAATGTCATAATGATGCGGAAATATTATTATAGTATTTTTTGGCATTTCTGCACATTTATTTCTAAGCACTCTAAAATTCTCTCAGAGATTTGGGCTGGAATCAGTTCTATACTTCGCTTTAGTGTGATCACGTTTAGCCATAATTTTTCTAATGGAATCGTTTAGCCAAGGAGCAGCTTTCAACTTAATTTTGATAAGTTATCTCTTAATATTGGTTCAGGCTTGGGTATGATTTGCTAATGGTGTAATCTGGGACGGTGTCTTCATTGTTCAAAATCTCATACCGGTTTGTGTAAGTGTTATGGATATAGGTGTATTCTTTACTTTCTTTGTATTGTATTCTGCACTGAGCATTAAACACATGATAATAAAATACACCGAAACTTTCGACAACTTTTATAGAAAAGTCCCAACTTCTTGTTAAAATTTATTAGACCAGCCAATACATTTGTTTATCTGTATGTCAATTTGTTAACTTCTGAAACCCACGTCAGATGATACATTTTTATACAAATTGTATTAGTATAAAAATCATGTTTATGTAAATAATAACTTACATCAAATATAAGCATTATGACTAACTACAGGCTAGGTATTTAAGAATTGAGAAGGATTTCAAAATTTAACATTTGTATTTCCAAATAAACAATGAATAAAGATAGACAAACACATTGATTTTCATTTGTTTAATTTGTTATCAAATAAAATCAAAAATTTTCTTTGCTATTCACATTCTTACATTTTCATGTACTGTTTTTATCTTTTGATAAGTAATATAACCCAACTGTTAAGTTACTGAAATTACAATGCAATTTTAAGATCAACATTTAAGAAGATTATATAAATGTTTAACTTAGTGTAATAACATTAACATAAACAAATATTTTTAAATACAAATTGGTTAAATAACACTGAAAGAAAAGATATTTTAATGGATGTAAGCAAAAAATGATAGAATCATCAATCCTAGTTACATTGAATATAGAAATATTGAATATAGAAATATAATTATCACACCATATTAAGAAAGAATATATATCTAGACAAATAACTAATGAGCTGCTTACTGGGAAGTTGAAGGTAGTAATGAAAGTTAATGCATTATATTTATCTCGAATTCGATGATGCTAACTTTTTTACTATTTAATAGTGATGTCAATAATAAACTAGACAATCTGCTTACTTATTCACTATCGGTGTTGCGATTGGAACTCTCTAAATAGAAATGTTCATAACTTTACAATATTTTGTTTCAATATTGGAAACTTATGAACATTATGAATTAAAAAGTTTGAAAGTTACTACTTTAAAGTAAATTAATAAAATTATATATTAATTCGATTTCTATATATTTCTTAAATATAATGTACATTGAAACTTTACAATTTTAAATGACTTAGTATAATTAATTAAAAGTGTAAGTTTATGTGCATTTCTATAAAATATTTGGAAATAGCATGAATGATAAACAAATTCAATATGAAACAGTAACTAAAAAATATCTTAAATGATAGCTAAAAATATAAATTATGTAACATATTTAGAAGGACATATGTCTCTTTGAATACTTAAATTTTGTTTCAAATAACCAGACTTAATTTTTTTATTAAGATTTTAAACGCTAAGAAAAAATCGAGACATTTCTAAAAAAAATTTTAGTCAAAATTGTTAATTATTGTACGGTTTATGTAGAAAACACTTTTGATCTTTTATCATAGTTACTGCTGACTTTCACCGTATGGGATGATCCATTGATTGTAACATGGAGATGGAAAGTGGAATAATATTAAACTCACTTATGAAACTAAAACATATTTATGAAAAGTTTAAAGTAAATTTCAGAAAGTATACACTCACTCAAGATAATTTGCCAGAAATAGCCCGTGTTGGAGAGTTCGGAGGTCAACATTCATAATCAAGAATACACATTTACAAATTACTGTAAATAACCAAAGATGACACAGGTACAGTTAACTATTTCATTATAAAATACAACATAAACAGAAATAAACCATTAAAATATATGTTTGAATAAACCGATGAAGTAATATGTTAATATGCCCTGTGCAGAAAATATCTCAAATCAACAAAAGATTGCGTAAATAAATCTCTGCTTCGCGAAATAAACCTCAAAATAAAACTCAGTTATAAGTGGAAAAATTGCAAACATTATACGTAAAAGTGTTTACTGGACAAAGCCATATTAACTAAATTCGTTTGCCTCAGCGACACCCATATTTTATTTTTTAACATTACAAAATTAGGGGCGCTAGCATACATAATGTGTGAAGATATTCATATGAAAATAAATCCTTTAGATTGTTTATTCTTACTCATTATTACTATGTTTTTGCCAGTTTTTACATCTGTTAAAAACCATGCAAATTATTGTATTTTGGATAATCGGTTTATAAATATAGCATCCCAAAGCCACTATTATCACATTAATTTTATTTACAACCTAAAAGAATAATGTATTCTTTCAGACCAATATCAAATTAATTATTAATAATGACAATGACCAATGAGGTTATATCACACACAGACGGCAGTATACATTGTTGTAAGCATCAGTATTCAATTCAAGACCATTGGTGCTTTGAAAAATGATTAATGTTATACAATGCAAAGAGAGCCAAGGGAAATGTGGTTTGTGGAAAATGTGTTTTCATACGTCAATATCAATGTTGAATTGTATAATATTTCAAGATTTCTTTTAATTTTTTATATACTTACTAGATATTAGTAAGGAAGATTGATTTTCCAACTACATTTATATGGTAGTTAATGGCATATATTTGACGCTAATGACATTGATTTATGTAGCGTAAATGTAATGACGTAACAGACAAATGTAAATATAAGATAATATTTCATGTAGTATCTTCTCGTTTTGTAAACAAACTTAATAAGGAACAATGATTAAATACAGAAAGAAAGAATACTCAAAATATATTTTTGGATATAAAACAAATCTGCTTTATTACAGAAAAAACCAGAGAGCAAAAGGCAAGTCTATCTGTCTGTCACAGCCATCTAATGCTTAAAGTTTTTGACTTTCCATATTGAATTGAAATCAATGTATTCATGTAATATATGAGGGAGCGTTTTTAGTTCGCAGAATGGACGATAAGGAGTGAGAGTAAAAATACAAAATTATTTTTGTTTTTCAACATATTCACCTGCTACCCTAATACATTTTTCAGATCTTTCAATTAGCTTATGTATATCGAACTATCCGACCTAGTTTGTCATTTAAAACAATTTCAGCACAGTTAGTGCTCAAATTTGGACAAGGAAAGGCTCATTCTCCAAGTTTGAGCAGTTGTTGCCGGAAGTTGTTATGAGTGTCTCCATTAAGACATTGTCTCCATTAAGAATTTGAATAAAACTCCATAAGGGAGATGAATTAATTTGAGATTTGATGATACCCTGAATGCATCCGTTTTGTGGTTACAAAAGGGATGCGTTATAGGTATATTATAGTTATAGGGAGTGTCTGCCAAAAATTACCAGCAAACCCAAATGTAACTCTCCCCACAATGGTGTTAGAATTTCTAAGGCCCTTTAATATTCCATCCACAACATGTGCTCTGTGACTCATGGTACATTCGTCCAATATTATCAGTAATGTGTCCTGTAACAGTTTGCCAAGACGCCTGTTTTTGCATATGGAATATATGGATTGTTGCTACATGTACTAGTAATAAATTAATGAGGAACGTCTTTCCCGTGCCTCCTAGGGCGTCCAAAACATACTTTGATTTTATTAATTCGTCACATTGTCAATTATTGTGTCAAACGCCTTTAATTGACTTATAATTGTTGACTAATTTTGACAAAATTCTATTGACAAAATCTATCAACTCACTTATATTGTATTGAAGTACGAGCATTGTATCCATCGCATCATTTCGTGAACGAATAGGAGACGGTAATCCAAAATCACTTACACTGTATTTTTTATTGTTGTATTAAACCTTTGTTGTACATTTTATTGTTGAAAGGCAAATTAAAATCTTGATTTTGTTGTTAAATTCTTTGTCTGATATTTCTCGAAAGTCTTTTTTGAAGTTGTCCCACAATTTTAATGGTTCAGATGGCTGACAAAATAGTAAAATAACTACATGCAACTTCCTCAGCTTTAAGAGGTATTGTGAAATCGAAACTTCTTTTAAGGTATGTTCCCAATGATCTTCAGTTTCTAGCAAACCTCTATGTCAGCAAAGTACTTAATACGTTTCTTTGACAATTTTATTTACAGCTTTTAAGTCCACGAATGAAGTTGGACCGCAATTGTGATGCAGTAATATTCTGAGATAAAAACACTCAGATTGAGAAAGATGTACACCATATATTCTCCCCAAAGTAATGCCTTTTTTTATGCCTGGATCTACGTTTTGACTGCACTTCTTGAAAATTTATTATTAACCCACATATAATAGTGTGGTGCTTCATGGTACAATCGAGTTTTTGCAAATATATTCTTTTCGCAAAGCAATTAGGGTAAATTTTTTTTATTTGTCCAATTTTTACAGTGTTTTGTTGTGCACAACCTATACTTGGATTATAATTGAAAGCTGATCTATTCCCGTGAGCAACATCGTGTGATCTATTCCCGTGAGCAAGAACAATAGTCGTAGATATCTGTTGTGTTTCTGTAGCTAGGCGTTGTGAGTGTTCGATGCTAGATTCCCTATCACGTGCATTTGAGACATGCTGTCTAAGGCTTGTAAGCCGTTCAGAGCGTTCACAGCTAGATAGTTGAAGGTAGGAATAAAAGTTTTTGCAATGTATTTCTGTTGAGTTCGATGTCACTGATTTTCGAATTAAATAAATGATGTCAATAATAAACAAGAAAATACGTTTACTATTCCATTATTGATATTACGATTAGAACTCTCTAATATGGCAATATTCATAAGCTCGCAACATGTCTTCTCGAAATCTAAAGTATTTTTGTGAATTGAAATTTGAAAGTAAATAATGTAAATTCATAACTTTATTTTAAGTCAATTTCAAAAATTTTCCATAAATAACATAAATATGTTATTTGTGGAAAATTTTTGCAATTTTAATGTAGCATAATCAATTAAAAGTGAAAGTTTTTCTCATTTGCTGTTATATAAAATTTAATTTCTTTTATTAATTTATTCTCCATTTATTAGGGTTTTGTATATAAAAATTTATTATAAATCATTTGAATCATAGACAAATTCAGTGCGCAAGATGCATAAAGATTTTATTGTATAATGAAATCTTTGTAAACTAATCATGTGTTTAAATTATTTGATTTCAATAACTCGCAATTTATGTAATATTGCTTTATAAATCACAATTAAACTGAAGAACAAATTACAAATTTCTTCTTATTGTACGCAAACCGAACAGAAATTTTACATCTTGGTTAAATTACAATACATTTCTTGATTTTCAATTTGTTTTTAATTTAGAAGATATTTATTTAGAAGATATAATTAAATGAAACTACATGATGTAGTATTATTTCTATTTTCTTTAAGTTCTTTACTACAACCTAGGTTTTGTTGTATTACAATACCTTCAGGTTTGCTAACAGCCCACCTGAAGATGTTGTAATACAACCTAAGTCGTGGTAAAGAACTTAAAGAAAGTAGAAATAATACTACATCACATAGTTTCATTTAATTGTGAATAATTAATTTTTAGAAAATTAACGGCAAATATATTCAAGACATATAACATAAAATTTGATCACAATATGTATATATATATATATATATATATATATATATAAATATATATATATATATATATATATATATATATACAATTCATAAAAATAAATTTTGTGGGTTATCAGTCAATGTTCAAAATATGTATATTCGGTAAACATATCATCAGGTAAATTCTAGTAAAAAATTCCACATGGAATTAAATGATACATTAACATAAAAAGTATCTTACCCGATAGCTAAACATATAAATTATGTAACATATTTAGAAAGGCATGTGCTTCATTGAATATTTTAATTTCATTTCAAATAGCCAGATTTTTGTTTTCATATTAGCATGTTGCACTCCAAGACTAATACTATGACATTACTGAAATAATGGTTTTCTACTTTTTCACTATTTTTGATTATTCTATCATGTCAAACAGATATAGCAGAAAACATATGAGTTCACTGGTGACCCTCATGGCATGCCAATGCAAAAATATGAAATTCCAGTAGTGGGAAGCTACGCTGGATATTTTGTCATCCATCCCGCCACACACTGCCATACCGTGCTCATACCACATTGAAGTTGAGAACAATGTAATGTGTGCATGTTTTAGATTCTGGCGATGAACTGGAGATGTTTTTATTTGAATTTTTAGCACCGATATGGGAAGTAGGGATAATATTATACTCACTTATGAACCTAAAGAGTATATGTGATGAGTTTGAAATGGATTTCAAAGAAGTTTGTATGCACTCAAGGCTATTTGGAGTAAATACCTATATTGGAAAACTCAGAGATTAAATGTAGTTAAGAGTATGTTTGCTTGTAATTAACTGTAGCAATTTATATATATTCATATGAAGATACATGAGTGACTATGGATAATCAGTTAATAAATATAACTTTTCAAAGCCACTTTTGTCACATCAATTTCAGACAAATATCAAATTAATTATTCCCGCAACAATGACACGTTAACAGAGTTACAAGGTTACATACAAGGGTTGTGGTGGTACAGACGGCAGTACTAAGTGTAAGTGTAAGTATATGTGCGTAATGATTAATGTTATACAATACAAATAGGGGCAAGGGAAGTGTGATGTATAGAAAATATATTTCCACATATCGATAAAATATTGTGTAATGTGTAATTGAAGGTTAGCTTTGATTGTTTATATGTTGATGAATATCTAGTAAGGAAGATTGATTTTTCAACCACATTTATACGGTAATTAATGGAATATACTTGATGCTAATGTCATTGGTTTATGTAGGGTAATTACAATGATGTAACAGACAAATGTTAATATATTAGATAATCTATCATATAATATTTCATCAATAAGTAAACAAACTTAACAAAGAAATATGTTAAGATAAAGAAGAAAGGAACATTTAAAATTAATTTTTGGACTAAATATTTCCATAGTAAATAATTTTATAACAAAATACAACTAAACAAAACAGAAAGTATTCAACAATGGTTAATTTATTTAACCCCTCGAGCTAGCGTGTCACTTATTAAGTAACGTCACCATTCATAGCGATTAGTGCCCCCGAAATATAAATAGATTAAAATGACTTGTACATATGGACAACGCTATATCAAAGAAAAGGGAATGACATAATAAATCAAATGATAATAAAGTCATCTCTAATGTACTTAAATTTTTGCTGGTATCATTTATTGAACTTTGTGTTTTGTTTCCAAACTTATCAGCGAGACAAATTTTTATTAGAATGAATAATTTTTTTTACATTTAAGTACATTTAATAACCGTTCATACCTTTTTATGATAGTTTTAAAAATTACATAAACACCTTTCCTTCTTATAAAAAGATGTTAATTTTGTTTTCATTTTTTTATACTCATAACTACATAAATATGGTACAAATACTTTGACTATGTTGTAACAATATTTTTTTCTGTCAATGCAAAAAATGTAATTACAATAAAATCGGTACTTTTAGCATTACATATTACTTTATCGATATGGTTTGGGTGCCAATATTACTTGAAAGTGACCTGCATGCTTGAGGAGTTAAAATGTTTGTTTAAGAGCATTGAAAGAGCTGTTCTATCCCTATGCTGGAATTTGGACTTGAACAAAGTTAATCATTTGCAATTTGTATCATGTAGCTTCTGCCTAGCTGCTCTATGGCTGTTTTGAAAAAAGAGCTATAAAGCAGAAAAAGTGTGCATGCTTTGACAATGAAGAATTTTATTTAAATATACACCATATTTAAGTAAAATGTTGGCGAGAATGGCAAAGCAATGCATTGAATAAGGTATTATATTGAATATTGCCATGTTGTCTAGACCTACTAAGTAAATAGATATAATAGGTATTTACAGATTCCCTTTGACCAATAAACAATGCTTTGCACTAGACCACTCAAATTGGTTCCAAATGAACTTTGTGATAAATGGAAAAAGTGACACGATCCATTTGCCTGTAATAAGAAAAAGGATGTTTGACTTTGATCCACGGTCATTGTTTCATCCAAATACTCGTTCCATTGACGTTTACAAATTCCCATCTTATTGAAATAACATACTTCAATATCTTGTTTTTAAATAATCCAACAGCGGCCGTGTGAACATGTACATAGCGTAATGTATCCTTCAATGGTAAATTTAATTGTCAACACTGAGTTATGTAGGTCTATTTCATATTTTTGAGACTAGCATATCAGAAAGAAGCACGGATGATGATATAATTAAAAAATATAAATTATTTAAAGTTTATATTAAATTACGTAGATCCTTTAGGCATAGTTTATACGTAATATAAAATTCCTGAAAGTCCATTGCTTTATATTTAAATGTGACACGCCTCCACATTCATATACAGATTCAATGGCACCAGAAACAGTGTCCAAATCTAATATGTATACATCAGTTTTCAAAATACTAATGAGAACTCCCTGATAAGCACTAATAGCAAAGAAATTGAACCATATCCATAGACTAAAAACAATCGGTTAAGTAGCTTTTTTCGGTCATCTACAGTCATTTGTCTACAAAGTATCACCCAACTATTTGTATACAGATTCTATTGCAAGATGTCCATTGGGAAAATGAGTTTTATTTAAGTTGCAATCATGTTTCTTACAATAACATTAACATAATTATTGACGCAATTAAAATAATGGCATATGCAATTCTGAGCCAGAAAATAAACATTCTTATTAACTTTTCCCATGTAAGTCTGAGAGGAAAGGGAGATGGAAGTAGCATTTCCAAGTAGCATCTCCTTCCCGGAAATAATACAAACATGCACCGTTGATGTTTAAGTAAAACACTGCCCAAATATTGGTTTGTTACATCATCGGGTCTTTGAAACCACCCCACTAAATGTCCCAAATTATTAAGGCATATTAGTTTTCAATGTTGTATTTACAATTTGACATAAGTTTTCATAAAAATCACCATGCACCCCCTTAACTCCATATATTCCGTTAGTATTCACTGACATTGTTAAGAAAGGACATAGAAAATAAATTGTTATTACGAGCCATTAAAATTATTGAATTTTTGCAGAAATCTGTCAGTTGTGAACAAATTGACTATTTATATATAAATTTCTTTATAGTAACTAAGATAGTCAGCTCTACGTTGCCCCAGAGTCATAGGGAAACAAATCAATATGTTTGTTTCCTCAGCTAGAGTCTGATGCAAAAGAATAACATTTACCAGGTAGTATTGCCAGCAAATGGCAAACAACATTTCCGCATCGCAACTATCTGCACTTTTCTCCTTGTTGCTACAAATGACTATAAATCTATCGTAGTCTGCAAATGATGGTGATAATCATTTTACCCATAAAATAATCTAAATCATTCACTTGATTTATGTGAATAACATACTTCGTGATATGATGTATTATACACTTATTATAGATTATAATTGAAAACCTTTTTTTTCATTTATCTCTGCCGATAATAAACAGCTGCTGCAATTGTGACAACACTTTTGTAAAAAGTCAAACTCAATTGCCTTTTTACCTGAATATCATCATTGGGTTACTTTTTTGAATTCAAATATAAAACGATTTGCAATGTCGTAACCAAAGTAAAGTCATTCTGCTGTTATGAAATGAGAAATTAATATCATTAAAATAACAAGTCAAAATGTGTAAAAAAACAAAATATATATGTCACAATGGAAATTTGTCACTTTCTTCAAAGTCGTGGCATTATAAAACCAACATACCAAGGTAACGCTCACAAACACAAAAACTGTTATTATATTCAGTTGTTTTGGATAATTTGGTGGTGATGGTGGTAGGTAATGGTCTGTAGCAACTTATGTATCAGTGCGTTAATATTATTTTTATGAGTACGCAATTGAGTAAGTGACAGTAAATATAGGAATAATGTGTGCCAACTGAAACCCAGGAAATAGTTAATATATACATAGACTGGGATACCATGATATTAACAAAGGTAGTTTCATGTAGCTTGCGCTATTGTCTTGTCAGAAACCCTGTGTTGATTTTTGTAGCTGATTACAACCATTATACTGTATAATTTTAAACAATACACAACCGTCAGTTTTACTAATTATATTGCCTTTTAAATACTCATTTTTTAGTAATATAATACTCATTTTTTATTATTGTTTCAACCTTTTTCTTTGAAAACCAATATACACTGTCCTGTAGAATTTATATTTTGTATGAGAGAAACGTAAGGTTAATGAAACCACAAACAACAATGAATTTTAAGCTGAGTCTTATTAGACTCAAAGTTTTGAAAGTTGTTTAATTTTCATTTAATTCTAGTTTTGTAATTTAATAAACTTTTCGGAAATTAATAAACTTTTATATTACTACAACGTAATAATCTTACTTAAAGGGCTACAGAAAAGACGATTACTGCATTATTTTATATAATTTCTCGGCGAGCCGAATTTTGAATTAATTTCATGATAAACAATGATCTAATTTTAGATTCTATATAGCAGATAAACGTTTCATTGATTTTCCTAAAAGTCAGTAATTTAGTTGACAGACGTTATACGAGTATTGTAATTTAATGAGGCATATAAAAAGTTAATTTAAAAATGTATTTAAATGTCAGAATAGGCTATTGGACTGCGTTAAAAATAAGTGCTAATTATTAGTGACTGTACATATTACAAGTCTGAAAACGTGATGCAGTAATGTGATTTGTAAATAATAATTAATTTATCCTAAAATAAATAATCATCATCAATAAATAAATATTTTGTGAAAGTTTGTCATGTGACGCAAAATGGTCACGATTGGCTTTAATTACGATGACGTCCCATACTAGAATTACTATTTTGGCATATAGATCCCATCTATTTTGGCTATACTATTTTGGCCGTCCCATACTATTTTGGCATCTAAAATTTTCTAGTTATATTTATTGTTCACATATAATATTATACAATTTCCATATTATAAAATTATACAATTTATAAATTTATCATTAGCCATTACACACTTAAGAAGCACAAAAGGAAATAAATTTAAAATTGACATTTAAATTGCATTAAAAAAATACAATTCCATTAAAACGTCAAACAAAAAATTATCAATCATACCAACTTAATATGTTTCACTGTCTTTAAATCTTTAAATTATGTTCCTTATTTTCTTTTTTTAAAACTATCACCCTTTGAATTTACTAGAAAATTTCCAAAAACATAATTATTGTAATTAAGTTTTATAATAAGATTTAGTTATGTACTATATATTTTTGATAAATAAATACATTACAAATGATAGATTTAACTAAAATAATTTCCGGTCTTAACTAACATACTAGAACAATTATTTCCATGCAGTGCATTTTCTAAAAAGAATTTTGCTTTAAACATTTGGAATGAACACCCCACCTAATCTACCTAAAAGATCCCAAAAAAGTTGAGCCAGATCATAAATAGAACGACTCTCTTTTATTAACTTATTTCCATACGTTATTGTTAATGATATATTTAAAATAAAAAAAATTAATTATGTTATAAAAAATAAAATATAAAATATAATTATAAATTACAAAATTATAAATATACATATATATATATATATATATATATATATATATATATATATGTATATATATATATATATATATATATATGTATATATATATATATATATATATATATATATATATATATTTATATATATATATATATATATATGTATATGTGTGTGTGTGAAAAAAGTAAAAACTATATAAACTGAACTAACATAACACATTGTACAAACGCACGCAAAAATACATATACACTCGCTAATGTACAGTCTACAACAATATAGCCTATAGACAAATAGACTAGTAGACTATATTGTTTCCTGAATGTTGTTGGTACCATATAAACAAATATGGCATATATCCTGGAAATATAAACGTAGTGTGCGTATAATGCAATACAGAATCATTCAAAGCAGTTTTACAATATAAGTCAAATAGTCTATTACTCACAAGTGTAGTATATTAAGTTTCATACTTTTCCGTTCCTAAATAGTTTCTAATAGTTCAAAATAATTTTTAATCAATATAATTAATTTTATTCATATTTTGGCCTTATTTATCGCACGTATTTTGTTGAATTACTGACTCAGTTTTTACATTTTTATGGTAACAAAATTAAAAATTGTTTTTTGATATATGAATGAATCACATTTTATGCTAGATTAGAGCATTATGAATAGCAAGGCATACTTCTACAGTCTTACTAATAAAAAATCATTATATTATGCAATCGTACAGTTATTCACGGTACAACAAATTTATAAGCCGTGTGTAGAATTGCTACTAATAATCCGTCTATAAGTGTTGTATAGTTATGCAATACTTAGAAAATGTATGTGGTAATGGTGTTTGTATTTATCAAATGTTTATGCAAATGAAAGGCAAACTTAATACAGACTAGAAAATATATACAAATATGTGAGCATGAAACATTTTTAAAATTGGATATCTCCCGGTTGCACCATAGTTTTATAAAAATATAGTTTATTTAAAAAAAATGGGATTTGTTTAAATAGATAGATTATCTATTTAAACAAATCTCATTTTCTTTAAATAAACTATATTTTTATAAACGATAAAAGAATTGCGTGAGGAATAATTTTTCAATGGCTACACCGAGAACAATGCATCACAATTGATTATGTCTGTTTGAACAGATAAGTGTGGTTAGCTTATTGCGAAATGTAATTGGCAAGAATATAGGTTAATGAGTTTATTTCTGCACCAGTTTCCCAAACAAAACTGTCTTCATATGTAAGTAAGAAACATAGACAGATGTAACAATAAGACATTTCCTGATGGTAATAAATATGGCTGATAAAGAAATGTATTTCCTGATGACTTCGGCATTTGGACGGAATGAATCAGAAAATAATTAGTGAAAAGAGATGTGTGAGAAGTGATAGAAGATAACCATGGTCATGTCAGATGCCGGAATTATTTAACATTATGAACTGATGAGTGTTTCGAATTCCTTTACGATTCACATAAAATTGTGATGATGCACTAGACTATTTTTATGTAGGTGCAATCAATTGCTCAAATTACATTTCGAGAACTGCACATGTCTCAAAATTCTCTTGCTACTTCATACTGCTCACACTTGATTGCAGCATTTTAATAAAGGTTCTAGATCATCTGGCTAAAGCAATTGCAACTCTGATACAAATATTTGTGATTGATTGTGGGCTCTCTCCATGACTATAGGTAGAATTGGCTAGAATTTACAAAAATAATAAAATATATTCTACAAAGTAATGCACACAGCTTTAATGATGAATGTTTTGTAGAGCAACAGAATGCCTAAGTAACGTAAACAATTACATGAATAAGATTCACTTCAATGTAAATTCAAATAAAACGGCAAGAACAAAAATACACAGGTTGTATAATTCATCACATCATGTTTTTAAAGCGGTCAATAGTTGTAATTGATTGCTTGGGTAGTTCCATCATGTTTATTTAAAAAAAAATTATTTTTAATAAGTTCTTTCTTGCATTTTGCATATATTTCACTAAACTTATATTCTGATTAACATTTTTTCCACCCAATTTAAACAGCTCTTGTTTATTAAAATCTTTGGTGCTTCTGTTAAACTAGGAATACTATTTACAGTTGAATGTCTAACATATCGAGTAAATTGAACGTATCCATTTTATAACAAAGACGAAACAGAAGAAATAAAACCGAAAGCAATTTAAAAATTTCAAAATAAAAACATATTTTTTGGAAATTTTTCAAACAAAATATTAATTTGTGGTGCCCGTTATCAGTTAATATTAGATATATTAATATTAGATATATTACACCATTACTTATCTATATGCACTGTTGTTTGAGCAAATGATTCAATTTTTAATCATTTTGTCTGTGCTTGCTGTATTTGAAAGACAGGTCCAGGGGAGTATTTTGGATAGTTCCATACTAATTGAGCAAAGTAGAATTTAATTCTACTATATATATAGTTGAATTCCACTGTATATGCTATGTGAAATACTTGGTATAACATTCATTAGCAAGGTGAATAAAAGTGATCAGCATGTTTTTGATAAATCACACAAAATTTAATAGATGACATGCATGCATACACACATATGAATATATGTGTCTGTTTGTAGTTAGTAATCTGAGGACTAGATATCTAACAAAGGCCATATCGTTGATTTACAAATGTAATATTACAAATGTAATATACTTGTTTAAAAACACTAATAAAAATCATACGAGAGTAGACAGGATTTCCTGCTTCAAATTTAAGGTCCATATCTAAACACATATTATTTGGGAAAGTTCCAGAAGTGATAACAATTCTTCACTTCTGATAATCACTTTCAGTGAATATTTTTTACAGCTGTAGTTTTTATGAAAGGAAATAAGTTTTTTTTTTTTTAAATTGGATACTTATGTTCCATAAATTTGAGATATACAGAAAGTAAGAAAGAATGTATTCATTATACATACAGGTAATTCTATGCATCAAACTGTGTTTTATGTATGTTCCTTTAAAAACAATTTTTTCTTGGGAATCACATAGTTTCTTAATATTTCCTACTCAGTTTGATGCACACAATCTCATATAAGAATAATGGACCCATTCTTTGTTACATCTGTGTAATGAAAATATTTGTTGCCAGTTTGTGTAATATAAAATGATACATTTCAGGAGAGAACACCTTTAAGAAATGAAAAAAAATGTTCGGAAAGTTTCCTTCATTGACCACTATCAGTCATATTCTTCAGTTTTAAAATAAAAACATTAATAGTTTAAAGTGCTAGATAGCCGTAAAGTTTATATTTTATTGTTTTCATCTACTAGAATGTTTACTGGTCAGTTTTCAAAGATAAAGTTTCATTTTTTGCATGAAGGTCAAATAAAATATGTTGTGCGTGATGTTACATTTCCATCAAGACAAAATCTCAAAGGTCTATAAGTTATAATCACTTACCAAATCTACACGAATATGATGTAGCTTATGCCTGTAAAATACCATTTCGAAATGAGTTTATTAGCATTTTATAATGCATACTTGCATGGCTCGACCAAATTGCATTAAAAGTTTATAAATTAGTATGTATATTTATTTCAAATATGAACTTGTTCTATTTAAATTGACAAACATCTACTAAGCGGAAGTAACTTAATAACACGGTCACTTTGATATAAGTATATCAATAGTGTACTAGAAATTCAAGCGGAAACAAGTCATTGAAGGATAATCTTTTCAACAGTTACATTTATTAGTTATGTTTCTAAAGGACAACACAGGGGTTATGTATATTTTATTACATCAACATAAAAATAAAACATACAAAGGAATTATTCATTCTTATTTTTAGGCACACTTTTACCTGTAAACAGACATATAGAAGAAAAATAGATAAACGTAAAATTCATTAGGCAAGAATCAAGGAGACAAAAGCTTGCATGGATATTAATTCAAAAAGAAGAAATTCCCTTGTGGAACATTGCTAGAATCAATAGCTCCATCATTATTGTATTAAGTTTATGAACAGACGAAGACAAAGGTCACGGGTGATCTATTAGTGCTAGTGACTGACAACTTCTGTCAAATGATAATCGTGATTAAAAGAGGTACTTTAGGAAACGAGAAAATCACATGTTTGAAGTGTAACTGCTGCTTTGGGCAGTCTGCATGTTCTTCTAAAAATATTAGAATTGTCGACACTACTTATTAAAAGATATTGCAATAATCTCATTGGGTCAGGGATCTTACCACTGTAAACAAAAATCCGCACAGACCACGGTGGAAAATTATTATTTTTTAAGTTCATTAGTAATTTACTCTAATTAAGTCATTTTGTGAAAAGGTGCACCGTTTTTTCTTAAAAATATGTAAATGTTTTTAAATATAATAGATATTTAGATTATTTGGAATTTTGTCAACATTTCCACTTGAAGATGAAATACTTAAAATATGCTATAAAACATTGGCAAGTTCAAAGCCAAAAGTTTATAAGCTAAGCTTATTTAGAATCTAAGTTATGTATTTGTTAGAGTTAAAATTCTATTGTAGCAAATGTTTAAATTACCAGGTTTTGAGGTTATTTTGTTTTTTTTAATACCCTTCTAAATAAGTTATAAATTAAATTCAATGTTTTGTTTAAAAATTTATTTATTGGAAATTCTATCCAAAAACTCGTAATAAACCAAATAAATAAAGATTTCTAGAACATTAATGATTTTACTAACAATGCTTCTTACACATGGTGTGCCTAATAATTTGTTTATAAACATGTGTATGTCATTTTAAAAAAACAACTAGAAATGATTTGCAGTTTTTCTTTTACTTTAGTAACAATTCTTTTTAAACATGTGTAATTCTCTAGAAGAACTAATTCTGAATAAATTTACATTATTCAATGTCTTGTACATCTTTTCTGTCTGCTTCGATGGTTTAATTTTAATTTACATAAGCATAGTGTAGCGGTATCGATAATAATGTATGGTTTGTGATTTTCATAATACAGAAAAAAAAATTGTTTCAATAATTTACTTAATATGCTTTTAAATATTTTCAATGTTATAAATATGAATTGCTGACAAAAATGCATACTCAGACAGAAAAATTAAATTTGTATGGGATAAGACCTGAGGAGAAAACTGGAAAGATCTCATTTGGCAAATAATACCACATTGTATATTCAATATGATTCCTTTTGGCATTCAAAGCAATATTGAATATATTGTCACATATAAGCCACATTAAGTACCTATTAAGCACATTGAATATAGTTTATGAGAAACACGTATTGTCAATAACCTCATGACAACACATGTTTCATTTAGTTTTTGTTCGTGTTTTACTTGACTAACCTTGTTAACTAGCAACTTTGACAACAGACACTTAGCTCCAATATTTATGGGAGATCTTGATCAGATTAAATTAGATGTATTTACAATTTAATTAAAAAATGAATAAAATTAGTGGGATTAATGAAAAAAACAAATGTAGGTTCATATTACACAAATACATAAAAATGTAATTGGTGTTGTTTTTTCTATATTCCAATCAATAAGTTTTTATTTTTGTAATTTTTTTTATCTAAAGCAACTTCCAATTCAAGTATAAAGTGCTAATGTGCATAACATGATGTTGAAAGTTTTAGTTAAAATATAAACTAATGATGACCAGTTTCAAGATAGTCTATATCTATATTTCAATATACCACATGTATTTGTCCGCAAACATTTTAATATCTGCCAGACACTTGGTGAAAATAAGGGTTGTTTGAAAATCCTTTGATATATTTTTCATATTATATATAATATAATAAAAATAAATATAATATATATATATATATATATATATATATATATTACTCCATTCCATTTTAAAAGAGAATGTTTGTAAACAAACCAATTTGACAGTTAGTGGTTAGCACAATTTTTGAATATATAATTCAATGAGTTGACATTTACAAAACTTCATCCACAATATCATTAAATAATAGAATATATAGTAATTACATTAATTTAACAAATTGTCACTAAATAATGTTAAAAATATCAGTATTATAGCATTATTTTATTAATATGAATAGTGAAATTTACATAAATAACTTTTTTTTTGTAAGAATTGTATTTTCAAAATATATAATTAGAAAGATTTCATCTTACTTTATTGAATTTCTATTAAATATAAAACATAACCTTATATAGGTTATGTTCTAGGTACATATGTATCTAGGGTACATGTGTATATACCGTAAATGTATATGCAAATAAAAAAAAATATTTTTAAATCATAAATCCATATTAAATTACTAATGTGAATATAAAAAAAGGTTTAGAACACCGCAACAATTGTCAAATGGATTTGCTTACAAACAAAATTTTTGCAAATAGAATGGAGTGTAGGTATACTTGTTTATGGACTAGCTCGGATTTTTTAATTTGCAACTTTTAATAAATTGCAGAACCACAGACATGTGCAATGCTAAGAAAAAAGAAGATTTTTTAAATTAAAATATCTTACTTTGGTATATCGGTGAATTAAAACCAAATAGTTTAATTAATTTATTAGTTTAAAGCTATATACATCATATACTGCTACTTATAGCATATATGATATGTACTATATATATTTTACAAATTATGGATTGATTTTGATAAACATAAGAATATACAATGAGCAGCAAACACATGAAAATCAACAGTCACAGTAGGCCCAATGACAACATGTTGCAGACTTCAACCTCGCTAATTCCGTTTGTCTGCAGGTATTTGTACACAGACATAGTCTCATTGAGGCATTCTAAAACAATACAAGTAAGCCATGTTGGATAGAATGGCAATGAATCTGAATGGAAAAGGCAAATCGTCTGGTTGGCAGTGGAATGCTTATTCTAGAATATTGCGCTGAAATCAAGCATATAGAAATTCATCAGTCGATCTGGGAAATGAGAAATTTATTTGATTTTTTAAAAATATATGCAAACTAGAGAAGGTAAAGATATGGAAAGGAAAAGGAAATGGATCTAATTAAATAATTTACCTGCTGTCAAAAATGTTATTTAGTATTTTATAGATTTTGACGAAAAGAACATTTGTGAAAAATTTGTTAATAATTAACATAAAGGTTTACCACTATTATTATTAACATAATTTATTTCACACTTTGATAGTATTTTTAAATAGCTGCTTATGACAATTAAATTTAAACCTTCAAATGATGAATTAGACTAGGCTTTAGAGTTTAATGAAATGTTTATGTATATGTAGCTTTAAACGGCATTTAACCAAGTCGATAAAGATATTCTACTACTCAAATTGCTGGAGATTGAAACATCTACATTCCACGAAAATTTTTCCCAATTACTTCCGAGCTAGCAAAAAATACGTCCGGTTTGAAAATTTTAATCTTGGTCTTATATTATTCAATCTGGTATCAGCCAAGGTAATTTACATTAATTTCTGCTTCTCATTATGATAGATGACTTGACTTCAGTGCTTGACAAGCTCTGCTCGTTGCGTTCTATTTGCCCATCATTTAAACCTTTCTTATGTATCAATTACCTATCTGATAGCGAGCTGTTTCAATATGATTGAGTCAGGATTCCAATGGAGTCTGAGCAATAAGCTACATTTTATTGTAAGCAAATGTACAATGATGACATACTCCAGCATATTTGTCCCCTTGGGTATGTTTCTTAGCTCATAACAAAGAACTATTCGCAAATAGTTTTTTTTTTTTAAACTTTGGAACGGTTTTTGGCAGGCCACCAGGCCATACTATTTTCGGCAAGATTTTAGGGCTCTGTAACTAAAAAGGAAAAATATGGGACATTTATAGAATCAATCAGGTGTCTGCCTTCCATGAGAGTTGCACAGTGTGATTTAATGTTCAAGATGGAAACAAATAATGCTTCTTTCAGCAATGCAAACAAAAGGTTGCTCGTGAAAAATGCATTAATCATTTAGTAAAATCTTGATAAAATAATTTGCATTCTGCAATAATTAAAAGTATTACATCGAAATTACCAGCTCCAAATTGAACATCTGACTACACAGTGCAAAGAAGAATATATTTCTTGTGTTCATCCCTGCTGGACTTTCAGAGACATTTAATTTTGTTACCTTGATGATTTTTCTCAACAAATTATATTTATATACAAACAGCACTAGTACCATTTGTTCAACCAGAGACATTGAAAAAAACAGTGTTAAGCTAAAAAACAGTGTTGATATTTCTCTATAACTTTTTCATGACATAGTCATCGAGGCTCATTATTTAGAAGCAGAGCACGACCAGGGCTGTAATATTTTTCAGATTCTTTCTCCATGTTTTTCTTACAAAAATTTTTACACCTGCCTGGTAATCGTTAAAAGCCTAAGTGTTCTCCTGTTTTCTTGTTGTAACTGCTTTCAGGCCCTTTGGACTATTATCAATTTTGTTGGATCACAAAGTTGGCATTTAGAGGGCAGAGGCCAATACCACTGCTACCCGATCAGAATAATTACCACTTTTGAGCCTGTCAACTAATTTCGTATTGTCCAGTAATTTAGTAGCCAGGGGATTTGAATTAGTAGCTCATTCGGGGTTTTAGGTATTCTGCATAGTTTTTTTCTAAACTTGTCTACCAATACAGAGGAGCTATATTGGTGGGGGTATTCAAGAATTTCACTACTGAAATATTTCTAAATTTAAAATTTTTGTGTGAATCAAAGTGCTCTAACTAGGTTTCTAAGGATGGCATTTTGAACTCTTTGACGATACATTATATTGCGTTTGCTGACCATGCCCCACAGTGAATGCTACATGTCAGAATCAGTTTAAGGAGAGAATTGTATAATAATAATTAACTATCCTATGATAACAAAGTTGTGACTTCTCAGCTAGCACAAGTTTTTGTACGTGATATTTAGTTGGTCATGTTTCTGCTTAATATGAGTTTTTCAGGCAACCATCCGTCTAGATGGAAGTCTAGATATTTAAAGCCATCCTTGTAAAGTGTCAGTTTCTAGTCTCACTGCAGATAAAGAAATCCAGGGGGTCAGGTAGTTTCTTGGGATGATTTCTGCATATTTTAATATATTGGGTTATAGTCGATTTATGTTCCATGTTGGAAATAAATCTATCTGTTTAGATCGTTTGATCAGGATATTCTCCAATGAGGTGTCTTGAGGTAGAGGATTTGGGTTATCTGCTCATTCTATGCTTCTGCATACAGAAGCCAAGTCTGCTTAGGATATGTTATTTTGTTTATTATCTGAAGACTGCATAGACCTGGTGTTCAACTCAGATCTTCTGTTGGTTTTCTGTCGGTTTTCCCAGCCAGAATCTCTTTATATATTTGGCAGCCTTTATGATTAGAAGGATGGGCACATCAACATAAACCAAATTTAACTGTAGTATTTCTTTCTTTTTTGGGCAGTCTCATGTTTTAAGCTCTTTGCCATACTTAACATATCTTTATAGTTTTGTATAATTATTTTTTGAGTAGTCGTACTGTTGGCTTCTTTGATATTGAACTATAGTTTAATATTTCCATGGGCCCTGTAATTTAATTTGTTGGGTAAAAATATATTGAATATCTTGAATAGTTTTGTTGCTAGTCGGAGCTGGAGGGAACACAAGCATTTTACATTTTTTGGACCCGGGTACTCGTAACTAGAGGGTGGTATTTGTTCTGAATTAGGTGATCATGCTTTTGTTTGGTGGTGATTTTGTTCATTAGTTAAGCGTTCTTAAATCCCTTCTGTTGTATTGTCATTGTTGAAGTTTCATTGCAAAATAGCTTTTGGTCTAGATTCCAATAAGGCTTTGTGGGACACTTGTTGATGAAAAACTTTGCAGTTTTCTTGGGCCGGAAGTGGATTTTGGTTTTGGTGGAATTTTTACTCAATTTGATTCCCATGAGTTGTCGATAAACAGTCACCCACAGGGTGACAGCCATCCCTGTGAGAAGGCTCTATATACTCAAAGATTGCCTGGCTCATCGAGGGTGGCATTGGAGACTAGTTTGCTATTATTGGTAACCTTTTGGCGTATTCCCAACGTAGGATAGGACAATTTTGAATTGCAGCATTCTTCTTCTTGGCGCAGTTGAAACGAGATATGACCGCAGAGTTACGGGGTGTTTAAATTATTTACTACCTATATGCAGCAAGATTTTCATGCTGCTCCGTCAGGTTACTTAACTACCACTTGGTGCTTGGCATTGTTGCCCATTTAGCAGGGCCCTTGGCACACGTATAGGGTGGAGCTGGGTAAAGGTGGTAAAGGTCTTGCAGATACGAAAAACATGCCCCTCCCCCCCCTAAAACATAAATATAAATGAAGATAAATATTAAAGAAATAATTTTAATCGAAACTCCTAATCTAATGGTACTAGACCTACAATTTTCTAGATTTTTTAAATTTAATTCAAAAGTTGAAAAATTAGAGAAAGGGGGAATTTATTATATATTGTCTGAAGTTTAACATTTCACAAATGGACCTCAAATGCGAAAATGGCAAAAGCAGCCTTATTTCTAAATACCCTATTCATTGCTGTGCAAGGAAAATTTACTCCCAACGTACATATATTGAAAATATAATTTTTCCATAATTTTAATATCTTATCACATACAATGTAACTACCTTAACCTAATGTAAAGCATCCACTTGCAAAATTTGACAAACATAAACTTTAAACAATAGAAATTGTGAAGCTGTGAAATACAGTTGAATGGAGGGTTCTCTGTTTCACTACGAAACTGTAAAAAGTAATTAAAGTGAACCTTATCCAGTTGCTACAAAACATTTACATGACTGTTTAAAAGTTATATATAGAGTTACGTGCTTTTTCTAAATCTATACGATCTTTATCTCTCGGATGGTTGTGCACTCTATTGTTTCTCAGTCTCATCTTGTTGTGTAGTAGAATGATACTGTACATAAGTTATGTTGAACAAAAGTCGCATTAAAATCTACTTATTAATTTTTTAGGTTTCCATACCTCAAAAGGAAAAAGGAACCCTTATAGGATTACTCCGATGTCCATCTTTTGGTCTGCCTAGACCCTTTTCATCAGGAATGCGTGGAGGTGTCACATTGAAATTAATATGAAACATTTCGGTCTAAGGTCCATTGGAGCTATAAAAAAAATGAATCTTTTAAGTCAACATAATCAAGAAGAATATGGCTATTGGTACTAGAATGATGAAATTTGACAAGTAGCAAAGTTTCACAGTAGAAGTAAAGGAAAAATAATGGTAAATTTTTAGTCATATTACATAAAAAAAAATATTTTTTTAAACCTGCACATGTGAAAGATACAGTAGGCAATATATTTTCGTTCTAAAAAATTAAATTTTTGTAAACAGTTTAATATAAATATTATGTACCGTCAAACGTTTATAAATGACTAAATGACTATAGAACGCTTGCTTGACAGGTTCGATAATTACATCCAAAGCACAACACTAATTTGTATAAAAGTAAAGATTAAAAGTATTAAACTAATTCCTTAATGGGTTTGAGTAAGAGGAATATTAATTATTAATATGAGAGTGCGTGTCAGTCGAAGTGCGCATGAACTATATATGTATCGATCAATAACTAAATTACTACTAAAGGAAAGCAGATGGAAATATTTACTGTTGAATATAATTCAAACATGGTTAACGCTATGATCGAGACTGAAGAATCTCTGATAGAATCTTTACAGTTTTTTTATTCAGTTCAATCTGTCCTATGAAAGTATATATAGAAAGAATTGCAAAAAGCTAGGAAAACTACCCTGCACGAGTGGGTTACATATTATTTTCAGTATATGTTGTTCAGCATTCTTAATTTATGGACTGTGGAAATTTTACCACCATAAGACACTATATATGACCATACAAGAATACGTTTTGGTCATATTTTCCATATACGTTGAAATGACAGATGTTTTATGGTGAAAATGATATCATTTTAAAACATTGAATTATTTCAATGGAATTGACGGTGATTTTCAACTAAATCTATTTTATTGAAAACAAAAATATACAGCTTTATTGCCTTTGGAGCTTGTTTATTAATAGACAGTGCAATATTTTACTACGATTAAAGCTATGAAAATTTTTATCAATTGTTCAATGGGATATTTGAATTTATTCTCATAATATTAACAGATTTGGAAATTATCTATATTATCATTGTTATTCATGGTGTATTTTTAGAGACTGAAAATTGTTAATAAGCAGTTGACTCGAGTTCTTCATCAACGTGAGAATAGCGGACGTAGGTCAATAACGAGTGTTGACTTACGACAATCCTTATCGCTAATAATGCCGAGGAAATTTAACTTTCCTAAATGATGACTTTCCTAAATTGACAAGTGTCTATACGAGATTGATTGAATTGTGTAGTTGCTTGAATCGTACCTTCGATGTTCAGGTAATAATCTTGCCAGGCTGATATTTTTTAAAATTTAAATTATAGGATTTAATTAATTAATGGTTTAATTTCATATATTATTATATTTCCTGATCACATTCAGAGGAATTTTAAATTCAATTGCCCATATATTGAAACATGTTGTAAGTACTTCAAATCATTATTTTTATTGTTAAATATGGAGTTATTTATTACAGTTCTGATTGTTTTGTTGTATTAATAAATTGACTTGCTTCTTAAGATTTTACAATATATATTTACAGATTGACGAATTGGCTGAATGGTTCTTCGAATTTGTGTGCGCCGTTTGTTGCTGTATTCCAATTATTTTCATATGCATTGTTTCTGAGAATATAATTATCGAAATTCAAAGAAGAAAATTAGCGTTGGCTCAGATACAACTTTTTGACCATGATAGTAAGTTTGTTAATTTACATGTTTCAGACATTGCAAAAAATCAAACTGGTTATAAATTAAATTGATCATAAAAATTAAACTTATTACAAATTAATCTGATATACTCAAAAGTAATAGCAAATAATCTTTTCATCTACTTGGTGGTTTCCAAAACCTACCACCAAGAATTGAAATGTGATATTGTTTTCTCTTCAGCAAATCGTGAGAAATCAGCAGATTTGTATAATCTCCTGAAAGAAGGTGAAATAGACAAATTTAGAGCTTTCGGTCTCTTCAGACTGAACGCACCATTGATACTGAGTTTTGCTAGTCTCACTACAACGTATGTAATTGTACTATTGCAATTTGAAAATTTACTCTAATTTGACAGTTTAAAATATATTCAATATTCAATTATTTGTTCTTACATTCGTATTGAAGTGTTATCTTTGCACAAAACAGGTAAAATGTAGCGAGAAATTTAAATAAGATTGAAGATCTTTCTGGATAAGGACAAATTTATATGTATAAACCTAATATTTGGGAAAAAATTATTTGTAGTTTATATTACATATGTATACTATATTGAAATTCAATACTATAATTTTGTACTAAATTAATTGAATATGAGTGATTATTTGGTTTATGTAAACAACATATTAGTTTCGTATTTTGTGCACATTGATAGTATTTGATTCAAGTAATGAAATCAGTCTTTTAAGCAAATATAATTTTTCTTTTAACTTCTATATTTTTAAAACATTATAATAAAACGTATCATACATGATATCAATTTTATTAATATTTGCAAATTATATGTTCATTTGATTTGAAATAGAAATAAATAAAAAAATTAGATGGCTATTATAAAAAATAAAATTAGCATCACTGAGATTTATCCGTGCGATAGGTTATAAGTTTGACTTCTTGTGGGTGAATAGCGTGCATTTCTATAAAATGTTAAATATAATTTTCGATTTAGTCAATTATTAAACTCTAAACTGTTGACTAAAACTGTTGTTTTTCTTAATTAAGAAGGTATCCACTGAAATTTCTATTTTCTGCATACTATCGAAAGGCTTACAATATTATACTGGTCAAGTGTCTGTCAGGACATGCACAAAGTAGGTTTCTGTAGTTATCTATATCTCTTGAAATCTTACTTGCCAGCTCCATAATCACAAAAGTTTTTCAGTATAGTGCTATACACATTTAGTCCTCTCAAAACAATGGCATTTAACCTAAAGCCATACCAAGGAGTTACCATCAAAAATTATCCAAATGTAGAAGTCAAGTAATTGTTTTTTATTTATCGGGTTTCTTTGCTTATTACATCATTAGAAGGTGTGGGTTAGTATTAATAAATTATTATTCAATATGATATTACCTCACATCTTATTACTGCACATTTTGAATTCTTATTCTATTTTGTTACCACATTTTTTTCATAATAGCATTTTAAGATAACAATAATATTTATTTTCTAAAGTTTTGTAAACATCTGTTACAGTGTACTCTTTGCTATAAACTATCTTTCATACCACGAACAATCAATGAAACATTTTATTTAACGTTTCGGGTACATTTAATTTTTAAAACTCTCATCAATTTGTAAAATTTTAAAACCAGTTCATTACTTTTATATATAAAAGTGGCTATACATTTCATTTAAACTTTCTTTTTAGGAAAGATATTTTACTTCATAACAAAATTTTCCCTAATTGTCTAATCATAATATTTTTATGTCTATCGTCAGTTTAAAATTTGTAAACTGGTGAGAATTTAAAAAATGAAGTTATCCAAAACTTTTACACACTAAGTTCAATAATGAACTCTCTGATACACAGACCCAAAAACCATCATTATTAGGATCACACTTTGGAATAGTATAAATCCTACTAATTCACATATTTTTTTAACCCTACATTTTTTTTACTAAACCTAACTTAGCCTAACCTATGTAATTTTTACTTTCCAAAGTCTAAACAAAAAAGTAGATCTTGTTCAAATCCAATGCTAATCTGGTGAGCGTTTGCAATATTGCTTTCCTTACCTCTCGCTTCCTCAGTCTTACGCTATAGTTCACAAAGGCCATGAAAAATAGACATCTCTAAAGCACTTTCTAACACTTCTGTAAACCTTATGCTCTTTTTTTCTAACACTTCTGTAAACCTCTGTATCTGTAAAAAGAGGCCACAATCCCAACCTTTCTTGCAGTCAAACAAATCTAAGTCATAATACTACCTCTGCGATGTTTCTACCTAGACACTGTGCACTCTGAGTTGAAGTGGTATTCATCAACCATTCTTTGTCTTACATAACTAGCTGCAGCAATTTTAAAGACACAAAAGTTATGTGCATTTTACACATTTTTACCCGATTGCAGCAGGGGAATTATGAATTTTACTGGCTATGTTTGTATGAACATATGTGAATTAGTTTGTTCTCTCGTACAGATGAAACTACTAAAGTGTTTTCAAGAAATGAGGTATCCCTAAATTCGTTGTGATTTGGACAATATCCTAGGGTATATAACGTTATGAATTTCACAGGCTATGTATGTATGTATGTGATTAGTTTCATCCAATGAGTGTCTTAGCATACATAACAATATCAATTTCGCAGGCCATATATGTATGTATATATGCAGCTAAGTTTTATTCCCTTGTAACTACTAAAGTTTTTTGAATTACTTAGGTGTTTTTGGATTCGTTATGATCTAGAGAGTGCCCTAGGGTACATAACATGAATTTCACCGGTCATATATGTATGTATGTATATGGGTAAGTTTGTGCCTCGTATAGAATAAACTACTAAAATGTCTTCAATTAATGAGGTGTCCTTCTGTTTGTTATGTTCCGGAGAGTGTCCTAAGTTATATAACGTTATGAATTTAATAAATACATATGTGTATTTCATGCTTTCCTGTTATTTTTGTCGTAGTCAGGTTTCAGTGTTTCCTCTTGTTAAGATTTAGTACAAAATAGTATACCTGGTTAAAATAATTCTTAAAGCTTAATACTTTACTTTCCTCAAAATTAAATGAAACTACGTGATGTAGTATTATTTCTACTTTATTTAAATTCATTGCCACGACTTAGGTTTCGTTGTATTACAACATCTTCAGCTGGGCTATTAGCAAAAATTGCATCACGTAGTTTAATTTAATTGTGAATAATGAATTTCTACAAAATTAAAGCCAAATATATTCAATACTTTACTTTTCTACTTACGGAAATTATCTTTGTTATTACTTATGTTAAATCACGTATTGTAAGATTGGATGCATTTAACAATACGTTTGACCAGTGTTTAAATGGTCAAACGTATTGTGGTTAAATTATCTGCATCCATATGTCCCAGGTGCAATAAAAATAATTCTTCCCGTTTCTCTGAGGGAGCCAAGGGTACTTTCTACCTTGAATAATATCTTTCAGCTACACGCACTTGAATGTCTTCTTCTAGATTCTGGTAACACAGCAGCCAGTTTCAAAGACGTTTCTTTGCAATTACCAAAATACTGTTCAATCAATAATCTGTCTTTACTAGAGATACGCAATATTTACCATTGTTACAATATCTTGGACTAATATGGATCTTAACCATATGACACAATGCTGATATTGTATCGAATAGTCATGATTCAATTCTCCCGATATTATATTGGTCGATCGACTATAGAATAAAACACTTTTTGAATATGCAACCATCCATTTATTATTTAATTAAAATAGAATAACATCCACAATATACATGAAAAGTTCACAATAAGAATGTAATAGGTAAGTATGGAAAAATATAATAATATTTTAATCGGTCATTTAATTGTCGTTGATAGACTATTTATTATTTTTGAAAATTTTTTTGACAATTGTTGTTTCTTATCAATAAAAAATTACAAGAAAGGACTAAACAAAAGTAAACATATCAAATAATTTGTTCCAACTGACTTTGAGGCAATTCTATTATTTGTGAGATCAATTAAAACCAAATGATTCCATCCAATACTAATATATGATCCAAGCATGTAGCGCATATTTTTGTATCAATCTAAAATATCAACTATATGTATGTGTTTATGGACATATACATTTATCTATATCTGATATCTCGAATAATCAAAATGGCTATTCCCATGAAATCCATTCCACTCTATATAATATACTAAATAGTTTATTACTAATCATTTCTTAATTCATACATCCAGTTTCACTGCCTTTAACATTTGAATAATGGCATCAATAGCAAAGTGAAAATACAAAATGTTTATTTTAAATTCTTCAAAGTAAAATAGTAACTAAACAGATAAAGATCTAGTTATTGTATTATACTACGTAAATGAGTAGAAGTAAGGTTAAAAAAATAATATATAGAAGGTAATAACCTATTATTACGAACATCTTAATAATATTTATTGTTTAATTTGTGAAACTTACAATCTACGAACCAGTGAATATTTTTATCTTGGATAGTTCCAACAGTAACTTAAAAATTAGTTCTTACTTTAATATCAATGCTGCCACTAGAAAGTTAACAAGTTTAAATTTTTGATAAATAAATACTAAGTTAATTCTACACAGAAATTTATATTTTTTCTTAAAATAGAGCTGCAAATATCAGTGGCAGCTTTAGGTCAAGGCTCTTCTTAGTAATACTTGGGAGGCAGAAAAATTAATAAAACATATGCAAAATTAATAATACATATAATTAAATTAATAATACATATAATTAGATGTTATCAGTCAGAGCCTGGGGCATCAACACAATCAAATCAACTGGTAAATATATTACCAGTGGATTTGATTGTGTTTTTGTTGGTTGATTATACCGAAATTTTTATTTAAATCCACAAACATACTTTTTTATATTTTTATTATTTGAAGAACTCTATTATAACACAAAATATTATTTATCATTGTCACTAATTTTTTTTGATTCCTTAACAACATTTACTAAAAGGCAGTCAATAAGTTTGGAATAAAGTTTATTCAAAATAGTCTGTGGTTGATACAAGAAAATTTTTCTTCTAAATTTACAGCACAATGATGTAAAAATGTTGTGAAAGGCAAAGTTTACTTATTAATATTGCAATTAAATATTTGTACATATATGATATTATCTTTAAACTTTTAGAAGATTCTTGTGCCCATGTCATTATCTCGTGTGGATGATGATAAAAAGTAATTTAAATTTAATTTATATCTTTAGCATACAGATAAAACTTGCAAAAATTATGAAGGATGAAAAATTGACAATAAAAAATTACAACAAATTAAAATAACTCAATGCGGCACATAATACTCCACTTTCTGACATCTGTGGAAACTTGCAATTTGTAAGCACACAATAAATAGAATAATATATTTTTATCACGCTATCTTTCATTTAACGGTGTTTATTCCCTTTTAGTGAGAGAACCTTCACCTATACCAGATTGAAGCATAGGTTATGCAATACTGCTTAAATAATTTCCTACATATCTGTCATCATTACTTGGCTAAAAACATGAACTACAGAATAAAAAAAAATTAATTAAGATGATTTAAAATAAAATGAAATAAAGCAAAAAATACAAATAACAAATATTTACTACAATTCAAATATGAACACAATATGCAGTTGAATGCAAAAGTATGTACATAACACAAAAAGGTCTAAATAGACGTATATAAGTGGACATACGTTTGCAATGCTTCATGTTTTAATATTGTTATTTATTATTTTGATATTGTTACTTCTTTGAATATTTTTAGTAAGGGTTTATTAGGGACTACTAAAAGGGATCCAATGTTAATAAAATATAGAATATTTATTAATAATCTATACCTAAATGGAGTAAATTCATCAATTAAAGAAAATGTGCAAATATAAGATGGCCGAGTCCGCACTCCCCCATCTTATAGTCACACATTGGAGAACCTCCGACTTAAACCCATTGGAGGACCACATTGAAGAATCTCCGAAAACAAGCAGAAATAGAACAATGTCCCAAATACATGTGAGATAATGCCGAAGTTTCTCTTTTGGAAAATACGCCTTTCAATCGTAAACATTTTGTGGGAATAATAGATTGAACTTAGAAGCCCCTTAATCTGAGACAATCTTTCTCATACAATTTGCTAGTCAGAGATTGTCTAAGGGCGGAAGGAGATCCTCCTTTGAAATTGTAAACAGTAATTGTCTGTTCACAGTGGCAAACTGAGTTTTTGCATTGACTATTTATATACTCGTATTTGGTAGAGATGCTCGAGAAAGATGAGTGATGGGTCAGGCTGTAAATGAGGCATATGCTTTCTTCACAGCAGGATCCATTTTGGAGGCATAGGATATGTTTTTTTTTGCTTTTTAAACTCATAATAGATCCTATCTGCACCATTATGAACCCCACTGCAAGAAATATACCTTGTATTGATAGAAGACTACAGGCAGGTTACTGCTGAAATTATTTTCACCAGATTTGAAGCAACGCTTGGAGGACAGCATTTCTCACTACATTTTCAAATCTATAAGGGTTCATATTAGGTCACAGGCTGGGAAGAATATGCTTTGAAAACACATTGGAGAAGAATTTGGCCATTGAAGATGATAACGAGTGTTTTGATTAAAAATGCTAAGTCTGAACAAGGATCATTTTCTCAAATTTCAGAACAGATTTTCTATGCTTTTTGACAACATTTTGGGATTTTCATGTCTTTAAATATCTTCTCATCAAATGAATTGATTGGAACACTGTGAACACTAGCCATATATTAGGCAAGGAGGTGAAAAATTTATTTGCTTCCTTAAGCAGTGTGGTCAATAAAATAGTAGTCTACAGACGAGGAATAAAAAGAAGTAGTCTAAAGAAGTGGACTCCACTGAATTCCAATTTTTTTCCAATTTTTCTGATACATAAGATAAATGTGGCATGGTAGGAATTGAGAAAGTAGCTAAGAAGATTGGAAGGCTGGGTCAATTAGCTTGGGTGAATTAGAAGATGGATGGAGAATTTTAAGTGCAATCATATTCTTTTCATTTATTATGTTAAATAATTTATATATATATATATATATATATATATATATATATATATATATATTTATATATATATATATATATATATATATATATACATATATATATATATATATATATATATATATATATATATATATATATATATATGTATGAAATTATTGTTATTTAAATGTCAGAGGTAAATTCAATTATAAATAACTAATATAAAGGAGGAAATATCATAAAATATCAAAGGAAATGTCAAAATACATATTTTAGGAAGAGGTTCTAGTCAATAAATTTTCTTGAGTTTTTTACTTTGCTCCGGAATAAATATGTGAACTTGATTCTTAGAATAAAAATATTTAATGAAAGAAAAATTTAACATAGAGCATAATTAAATAAATGAAACATTATTAAAAACGTAAATCAGTGAATGAGGTCTACAGCTATGAAATTGCGACTTATTTACCAGAACTTAAACCTAATAATTGAACAACCACAATAATATACGTAATAACAAGGTTGAAAAAAGTGGGCAGCAAAGATTTTTGCAGATCGAAGAGCTGACACACTGAAAAAGTTCCACCATTGCCATGATGTACAATTTCTTCCAGTTTTTCCAATTCTTTATCGATTGACGGACCTTCAATAAAAGCAATGCTTTAGATAAATAATAAATAATGTCAGTAAAATGCGTGTAAAATTTTAAATCATATGAAAAATACTGGTGTAAAAAATTTGTTTACCACAGAGTCTCGAAATTTACAAGTTATGTGTGTTTGTAATATGCATAATAAATTTTAGTTATGGTTATATTGATTCCAATGAAACCTTCGTTGTTACCTAGCATAATTCTTTAATTTGAACAGTACACAAAAGTGCACATTAAGTGAAATATTTATTTTGAATTTCACTATTCTGTGCACAAAGCTGACTAAGTCTAATGATATGCAGAGTTAACAGGCCAATTTTCGAAAATCAAAATGCGGATACTCCAAAGTCAATGTTTAGTCTGTGCAGTAATTTTTCTGTTTTTGTGTGACAAATGAAAAAGATGTAAGAAAAATGTACTCTTTCATATTGACTGTGGCTTATATAAGCATATTCAAGATGAGAATTGGTTTATTAATTTAAAAAATAATATAAAATATTATTTAATAATTGTTTTTAATACTATTGTTTTTAATAGTAGGTGATTTTAATAATTGTATTTATGTAATTTACTTTCTTTTCAATAAAACACCAAAACCACAAGTTTTACTAATTAACTTTGATAAATAGTGTAACCAATTTAAGGTATTAGCTTATAATTTAAGTAACCAACGATCATCCTTATGCAACATTAAAAGTTATTTAAGTTATCAGTATAATTTTATTTTATCAACTAATAAACCGGGAGAGCCAGCAACTCCAAGAGTTGCTAGCTCTTCCATCGAACGCGTATATAGGGAAATGCCTCTCAGATATGGGTGGTACTAGCGAAATTAAATTCCTGGAGCGACTAAAAACCAGCAAGCATGAGCTGTGATTTTTGCTTATACATCTCAACGGAACCAAGAAAAAAAGTCACAAATTCAATTAAAAAAGTCTTGACCCAAGTTTTCCATTCGGGACACTTCCACAAGCAAAAATCTAATTCACTCTGTAAGCTGTCAACAAAAGCGTTGTAGAATAGTGCTACAATTCCATCAACTCCTGAAAACATTGTATCAATATCTTGGAACCTCCAGCGGATCAGCAATCATCCCGTAGCACACAACTGCCAACACAATGGCAGCGTGTGCTTTCATCGAAAAAATGGAAAATATGGGACCGGCCTCCACTTTATGTTATAATTCCATCACGAAACCGATTCGTTGGCCTCCCAATTGATACTAAAGGTGAACACAGTAGCAAGCCCAAAACAATTAACAAACCTCCACTAATCATTCTGTAGGGAATAAATGACCTAAATTTATTCATAAAATTTCTTGAATCTGTCATTAACCCTATTGATTTCAAACACAAAACCGTAAACATGAACCTGGAAAGCAGGAGAAGAAAGATCCTGGAAAAGTGGCGTCTAAGAAGGATCTTCCAATCTTGCCACCCCTATATAAAATCAGACTCAAAAGAGCTGCCAAAGAACTCAAAATTATTATCAAGCAGTCGATTAATGATGCTATTAACAATAAGCTTCAGTTGTTGTCTCCAACGAGCACTGGGGAGTATTCTCTCTGGAAGGCTACAAAAAATTTTAATCAACCACAACAGGCATATCCCCCATTAGATCACGGACCTCTTGGATCCAGAACTGACATGAAAAAAGCAGAAGTTTGTCTTCACACTCAATGCAGGTTCAGTTGACGACTCCGACCTTGATGCAATTCTACAACAAGACCTTCAGATGAAATTCTCGGTAAAACCAAATTCTCCGAGAGAAACTGCAAAAGAAATCAGACACGGGTAAAAGCCCGGAATATGATTTAGTTACTCCCGCAACACTTAAAAAACTGACCAGGAAATGTATTACCTTCCTTACTTGTTTATTCAACGGAATCTTTAGAACCTCTCACTTCCCAGTCCTATGGAAAACGTCACAAGTGGTTATGATACTTAAACTGGGAAATCCTAAACATGAAGCATCGTCTCATAGGCCCATAAGTCCAACACCAGTACTTTCCAAATTCTGGAAAAGATATTTCTTACCAGATTAAAATTAGGCATGGAAGACAATGCTGTTATTCCACGCCATCAGTTTGGCTACCGCAAATCATATTCAACTGTCAAGCAAGTCCACTGAGTGTAACACATTGTTAGGCAATGCTTTGAGCGCAAAAAGTACTGCTTGGCTGCCTTCCTTGACGTGCAACAGGCTTTTGATGACATAAGGGACTACTGGTCAAAATCAAGGAGAAATTCTCACACTCTTTGTTTTTGCTGATTGAGTCAAACCTCTTGTAGTGATCCTTTCAAGCCAAACAGGGAGACACGCAGTCAACCTTTTATAATATGGAGGCTAGAGTACCTCAGGGATCCCTCCTCGGTTCTGTTCCGTACAATATATTCACATCTGACCTTCCTGAAAAAGATAATATCACCGTTGCAACATACGCTGACGACATAGCCTTCTTATCAGTGGACAACTGTCCGACCGTTGCTAGTAATAAACTCCAACAACAATTAAATGTCACTTTTAACTGGCTTGGCAGATAGTGCATAAGAGCTAGCGTAGCCAAATCAAGCCACATAACCTTCTCATTGAGAAAGGAGAACTATCCCTCTGTGTAACTTGGCAATGACACTCTGCTGCACCATGATTGTGTGAAGTACCTGGGATTTCACCTTGACCAAAGGCTCACCTAGCAGCAGCATATAAAGCAAAAGAGAGATTAAATAAACTACCAGTTTCATAACCTATGGGGATAAACTCAGTGTTATCAGTAGATTACAAGCTTTTGATATATAACTCTGTATTAAAACCAATCTAGACCTACAGTATCCAATTGTGGGGTGTAACAAGCAACACCAACATAATTTGTTTACAGCGAGTCGAGAACAGCATCCTTCGGACGATAGTGAATGCAAGGGGCATAGATATACGAGTAACGATGAAATACACGAGTACCTTAAGGTTCCGACAGTATCTTCCGAGATCGAAAGACACAGGCATAATCATATAGAGCGTCTTTCCTTACACACCAACCCACTCATCGTCGAGTTATAGATCCATCACTGGCAGTCAAGAGGCTTAGACGGGACCACCTTATCTAACTGATGGGAGAGGCAGCACAGGCAGCTGCACTATAATGCCACACGAATGCACTTAAAACATTCACTTATCGTCCTAGACTCATTGCAAATAAAAACAAATAAAAAAACTAACAAATGAAAATCTAATGAATGTCATTGTGTGAGAGGTGCTCAAAAAACTTAGACCGGAGAAGAAACAAGATGAATCAACTCTCTGGGGGTTTGATATGATATTTTCATTTTTCGATCAGTTAAGAATTAATGTCCACTAACTGGTAATACAAGCAAGGTAATACAACTTCTTGAAAAGTGAAATAGGCCAAGCTAATTTCTTGTTTGCAAACTTAAATAGAATATGAATCAGTCAAGAATAGAATATTTACCAGATGATGTAGAATATAGAACAGATATATAAAATATAGTAAGATATGAAATATACATACAGAATATAGAATTTAATCTTGATGTAAAATGTGGAATATGTTTAGAAACAGAACATTTAAAACTTGCTGTAAGGATCTGACATATATGAAATGAATTCTCAATCTATGTTTCCATGGGAACAAACGGAATAAATAGTTTCAATTAAATCGCATTCCATCTTTTCTTATTGAAGAACAATTACAAAAAGGTCTTATGAGATTATTTGCCATTGTTGCTTATTAGACTGAACTTCTATTTTATACACAGTGAACAAAATATCTTTAACCTAGTCACTTTATTCTTTTTATTTTTATGTCATACTCTAATATGAATTGTAATAATTTTATTTATTTGCTCGTTGAACATTTTGATTTTAGTTTCTACAAATTTTCCAGCCTAAACAATTCTTATTCGGATTATTTATCAAAACGTATTAAGCCATTTGGATTTTGCCGCACAGACATATGGTCTAAATACGTGTATATTTGTAGACTTTTATTTACGGGGTAGATGATCGTAAATAACTTATACTTTCTGTTATTTGGTATTGCTTAGAGCAGTAAGTGCCTAAATTATAGATAGGAAATATGAAAACAAACCAAACATTTCTCTACACTATCGCTACATGTAACTGTACTCATTTATGTGGGATTGAAAAAGGTCTCATTTCAGTAGATGTATTTATAAATATGTCATCATGTGAAGATGTCATGTAGCAGCTGAAAAATTTACTGAGAAACATACGAATATGCAATACAATACAGTACGAAAATTGAGTTTAAACCTATCAAATGACTTCGTTTCTTATGTGATTTAAATAAGTCATTATGATGATATTCATCTTATTTTTTATAGTTCATATACATTCAAGTCCAAATAACACATTTGAATTAGGATAATATGGGATGTTGATACTAGTACAAAATGTAATGAATTTTCTAACCAAAGGTGACTACAAAATTACTGAACAGATACTTACGCATTTGAGGGGAAAGTTTCAGTTTTGCAATGTTTATTCTCAAGTGATGAAATTCCGTAACCACCCTCTCGCTGAAGGTGCAGACAGCCGTAAGGAAAAGTATGCAAATTATTAGCCATATGACAAAGTTAACCATTTCTTTTGACCATAGTTTCTGAAAAGTTGATTATTAAATATATTTTTCACAGATCACACCTTTTTTGTTGTAAACATTTTAATAATTTAAATATATATATTTATACAGAAAGTTGGTATTCACTATTTTATATATGAGTATAACAGTAATTAAAAGTATCAAGAAGACAATATCAATTACTGTTATAGATAATATCAAGATTATAACGATAGCTGTAATAATATTCCCACTTACGTTGTATATATACGAGTCCAAAACAAGTTGAATGCCAAAGATGGATGAGAAAAAAGTAGTAACTAGAAGGTGAAGTACCTGAAGTTAAAAATTGAATGATTAAAATGATAAAAATTTTAGATAGTCCATTTACATCAATTTATTACAATATACCTGTAAGTTAAACATTTTATTCAGTGAATTGCACATTTTATTTACTTTGGTTAACACGTCTGGTAAAATCAATATGTGCACAGGATTTTCAGAAATATCCAAATGGCTATTCGCATTTAATCTATTGTGGACTGTCGCTCTGGCCATGTCTGGTAAGCAGTTTGTGTTATTATGAAAGATTTCTCGATTCATACGATTTAGGTATTCGTTTACTTCTTTTAACATTTCGTTAATGGTATTTATAAGTAAACACATTAGTAATAATTCCAATCTATTAGTAAATATACCAGAATATATAAATATGTCGAACCAGTTCCAATTTTCAACACTGTTAATGGTGAATGAGATCAAGTGGCTTGCAAGTATAATGAATATACCCAATAACGACATGATTTTTAATTTTTTAAAACATTTTGCTCTAAACAAAATACTGTAATAAAAAGAAATATCTTTGAATTGTTGTAAACAATCAGCGAAGAAATGTTTTTGCCAGAATATATCAATAGACACAACAGAAATAAAATTCATAAGGTTAGTTATTTGAAAAAGCCATTGAGATATATTTATTTCGGAGTACTGAGAGATACGATAAGACTGTATGCCCATTATGATACTCAAAATAATAAGAAAAATTAATGCCAAACTGTAAATTTTCTTTAAAATAATTTGATTTTCTAATTTATATAAAATTCGGTTGACACCAAAAGTTGACTGTAACACAAGTAAAATGTGAATCGATTCTTCTAAACAACGGCACGTCATTTTTAAACGAACTGACTGTTTCTACTGCTCAGTTCTAACTGAAAATGAAACACTCTTCAATAATGTAGTCTAGTTAAAGGAATGATGTAGTCTACTACTACGTTGCAATATGTCTACTGAAATAAATATTGATTATTGGATTCACCAGTCTGGTCTAAAAATAAATTTATCATTATTCTACATAATTTATAAAAGTGATGGCCTTATAATGTATGTAGATTAGGAAGCTTTAAATTTTTTTCTGTTGCTTTTATTTTTATTATAATTGATTGTTGTAAATAGCAATCAACTATGTTATTGGCAAACATTTTCTTAATGGTTCAGTTATTTAATAAATACGTCAGCATAATTATTTTCATATTACCTGTGATAACAGTAAAGTGGTTACTTTGTAGACATATTTAAAAAAAATAATGCAATATCAGGTGACTTGTAAACAAAGATTCTGTAGGCGTACTGTATTCACTTGAATAAACTCAATTCCATAATTTAGTCACATGGACAGGAAAAGAGTTATATTCTGTGGTGAGTCTTTTCATGGCATTGATATTCTAGTCTCTAGAATATAGTTCAGAACCATGTACTGATAATGTCGAAATCGGTATCTTGGTCGGTGAATCGGACCTGTGAAGGAATTCTATAAAAAAAATAAATATAGTAGCACTAATAAATCAATATAGTAGCACAAATATCTACTATATACTCTGGTTGAAACTAAATCAAACTGACATTTTTTCTGTCATTCTTTTATAATCAGAAGCTGCTCCGATGTAAAAAATAGTTTGAAGTAGAATTTGAATTGGCGGTGTTTATAAGTATTTTGTCAATTACAGTGGTAATTGAATTGTTGATCAATTACCAGTTTATTGTAGTAGCATTGGCATCTGCCTTCTAAATGTCAAATTTCTTACCCAACAAAACTGATTTTAGTCCAAAGGGCCTGATTGCACTTGCAAAAAACAACAACAAGAGAACATTTATGCTTTCGACAATAACTAGGTAGGATGCAAATTTTCAATAAGTAGTTTTCTGGAAACTACGGCTAGCTGGCTCCAAATCTGAAAACAATCTTATGAGCATAAACTTACTTTTCAGAGTGTCGAGAGTGTAACAATCACATTTTCCGGTGTTTTCCTACTGCACTAGAAAGATAATGGTTTTTAAAAATTGTATTCTTAATAAAAACGTACATCTAAAAAATAATTTTATAGGTTCATTATGTGACCTAAACTAGTGACAATGAAAAAAATTAGAAAGAGAAATGAAACAAAAATTTTACCTGAGAAGAAAAAATAATTTGGCAATAACAAATAGTTTCCTACTTTTAAACAGTTAAAATTGATGACATGAGCCTTACCATGAATAACTATTTTTATTCCTTCGTTTATTGTCAACTTAATTTAATAATGCGCTCAAATGCACATCGAGAAAGAAGTAATGAAGTACTGTTTGTTCCAAATAAACGTAAGCCGAAACATATGTAGTCTGAAGGACTTTCACGATTTTAGATTACTAACATTGACATTTTCATACTTGTACATTGAACTTGAACTTATATAAACATATTATACTTTTTTACAAACTATACTTTTAAGTGTGCAATAAAACCAAAACTCGCCAGTCATGAGGATGTGCTCCATGTGCCCCACATACTGATTTATAATTTCTAAAGAGATAGCAGTATTTGTATTTTAAAAAAATATGATAAATGATACTCTATCTAGTATTATTTTACAGATTTTATTGCTCCACAATCACTTATTTCACAATGTTCGTTTATTATGAAATGAATATTGTCAATTGCTGACACTAAGCAGCAACAAAATCCTAGATCTTATAGGATTAGAAAATCTAATTATTAAATTACTAGAAGCTGGTTTATTACTATTTCAGAAAATTTTTAGAGATTGTACAATGTATGAAGTCGATGAAAGAAGAAGAAGTGAATGAAAGATATCTAATATAAAACTAAACTATTCCACCTGCCTATCGCAGTAAGAAAAAACAAATTGTTGTCATTCAGAGTAAACAAATTGAAAGGCAAACGTTCCCTCTATATATCAATTATACCAGCTATATCACCTCTCAAGCTAATAACTTCCTTCTTTGCTCTTCCCTCAATAATCCATTTATTTCCCTTGCCCAAAGCAGCAGGCATGTAGAAGAATATCACGAATGGTTCAATACAAGCAGCCAAGAACAACAACTGACAGGGTACAAAAATAGTATCAATAACAAATAAGACAGGAACACACAGCTATTTGAATAAATAAAAATCTAACTAGTTATTTGTCATGAACCACCAAGTAGCTCCATAACCCCATTCTTGAAGCAGTCAATGGAGCAGACAAAATATCTAGTCTGAGTGCATCTCACAATACTGCATTAAAAAGATGTAATTGCACGAAAATCAGGTGAAGACTGTACGTAGGATATTTGTTTACACTCTAGGCGGGTGAAATAAATTGTGACATCATCTTGTCATGTAGAATGTCAGGAGTATTCAAAGCTAAATTAAAGATTGAGGGGTTATTACTGTTATGATTTAATAACTTAAAAAGTGTATTATCAAAAGCAATTCTTGTTGGAATTGAAGGGAATTACATGCCCTGCCCATTATGAATTCGAAAGGAAATAAATGAGGGTCATATCCATACATTTTGTAATACAAAAACTGATAAGTAGCTTCAAATGAAGACCAGATAATGGCATTTGTTTCAAGAATAGTATGAACCAAAGAGTTAAATGATGCCACAATATATTCGTATCTTGAAAATCATGGGAATATCGTATACCTAGTACCTTGTAGGTTATCTGACAGGTTTTGTTGATATGACTGTGAAATAAGAGATAATTATCCATTTTTGCACTAAAAACCTGGCTACTTTTTCATAAATTTTATAAATATTTTTGCATATATAGAGATAAAATGTGGGTAAAAAACATTGTACCTTACATATGTAATTACAAGTGTAAACATTATGAACAAGAAGAAAAGATTCCCCAAGAAAAAGAAAAACGAAAGCAATATTTATAAAATACAATTTTCGTTATGCTAACAGAAGAGTATAAAGAACAGTTAAACATAAATGTAAAGAAATGACATATCCTAATAATAATTTGTGTTATAAGTTATTGGCTCACCAAAACGTGACGATAGCCATCTCGTTTGGAGTAAAAATCAGAGCAGCAAAAATAACTGTGCACTGTAGTCGAATATGTTAACATTCAATATATTTTGTTTTCTTTCTTGTGAAAACGGAAGTCTAAATATTTACCTTATTTTAAGCGAAAAATGTACGTTTGAACAGAGTGAGCACAAGCGTTACTTATAAGCAACCTGCACGATTGAGAGCTTAAAGTGAAGAAAAACTGCAAATAATTTCTAGTTGTTTTTCAAAATTACATAAATATATAAAAAAATGTCAGGCACACTATGTTTAAGAAAAATTGTCAGTAAAATCATATTCCAGAAATATATCGTTTATAATGAGTTTTTGGATAGATTTTTAGGCAATAAATTGAATTTAATTTAGAATCTATCTAGAAGGTTACTCAACAAAAAAAACATAAAATTAACCTTAAAAAATGCTAAGTTTTGTCACAAAAAATTTTGAACTCTGACAAAAACATAACTTAGTTACTGATGAGCTTACCTTATAATATTGACAACATTCTAAATAATTTGTGTGTGAATATTAATCGTCCTAAACATCTATTTTACATAAATACATTTACATATTAAAAATGGCATACCTTTGCACAAAATGACTGAATTTGGGTAAATTAGTAATGAAATTAAAAAATTATTATAATTATCCACTGTAGACTGCATGGATTTTTGTCTAGAGCAGCAAGGTAGGACCTTGGGCAATGAGATTATTGCAATACCTTTAACGAATAGTGTTGAACATTCAAATGTTTTCAGAAAAGCATACAGGCTGCCCAAAGCAGCAGTTATACTTCAAACATGTGCTTATCTCGTATGCAGAAGTCCTTCTCTTAATCATGGTTATTATTTGACAGAAGTCGCCGCCACTAGCACTACTAGGTCGCCGTGACATTTCTCTTGTTCTGCTCATAAACTTGATTCCAGCAATGCTGCGCAAGGGAATTTATTCTTTTTTAATTAAAATGTCTGCAAGCTTTTGTCTCTTTTGATTGCTGTGCAATGGATTTTCTGTTTTATCTACGTATGAGGATAATTCAAACAGACGTGTATATTATCCTCATGCAGAGAAGCTACTGAACTGATTTAAATGAAACTTCATTAAAATTATACATTGTTAAGGTATCAAATCAAATCTAAAGTTTCTGTCATTTTAATTGAATGTAAATATGTTCCTAAGGGACTTAAAATCAAGTTAATTTGCAATCACGCAGTAAGAACTGAGCTCAAAGGTCTAAGAAGTCATGACATTAAATTGTCTAAACCTTTTTTCCTTACAATTCAAACTAAGATTTATGTAAGATAAAAATAAAGCACCCTGAAGTCAAGTCTCAGTAGACTCAAAAATATTATTCATGGAAAGATATTACTTTTGAGAGGCAAACATCATTTCACTCATCTTTCTGCAAAACAAAGTTCAAAAAACTTCTTTAACATAATTATTTAGCAATATGGCTACTTCCCTCTTCTTGTCGCTAGATCCTTTACTTCTGCGACACCTGACTGTGTCGTGGTATGGATCTCGTAAACTGTCTCCTCGCAACAATAGCTGAATGTGATATATTTATTGTGAAGGAGAATCTGTTCATATCTTATTGTACCAAATTCTTGTCAATCCATAAGATTTCATTTTGTATTATATTGTTGTTTATTTTATTTAAGGTTATGGTCTGGGACACTGTAATACCATTAATCCAGGGAAAAGATTTTCTAGGACCAATACAATATTATCAAAAATAAATGAGGATATTTTTCGCCATTAATCAACACATTTGTATCTAGAACACCTAGGTGAAAATTCTAAGCCTTCCTGCCTGCCTTCCAAGTTTAACAAGAAGTACCAAAGATATTAAGAGAAGTTATGGAGAGACTGGGTGAAAAAAATGTTAAATCGGAATATAAGTTTAGTTACATATATGCAAAAGGCATGAAAGATCTTACTAAAAATAAATTTAAAAAAAGACGAATGTGATGGGGCTTTAAGCAGTCAATTACAAATATTGACCGCTTTACGAACATGGGCATGTGATGAGATAGCTACCTATGGATTGTTCTTTCCATTTTATTTTAGTTTACACTGAAACTAATTTGATTCATCTAATTGTTTTATGTTACTTAGGCATTTTGTTGCTCTATAAAATATTTATTATTAAAGCTGCGTACATTATTTCCAATTCTACCCACAGTCATGGAGAGAGCACAAATATTCATGTCAGAGTTGCAATTACTTTACCCGGACGAGCTAGAGTCTTAATCAAAATATCGCAATAATTGATGAGCAGCATGAAGTAACAAGAGAATTTCGAAAAATGTATATATATATATATATATTTAAATAAATATATGCGTGTGTTGATATTTACGTATATATATATAAAAATATACGATGAAAACTTTCTGTAGTGAAGTAAACTTCGTGTAGGTGGTAGGTGAACTTTCTGTAGTAATAATAAACTTCGTGTAGGTGGAATGTCAAAATGAGTTCAAATGGACACATTTAATTTTTATGCATTGATCTTGGTGTGGCCATTGAAAAATTATTATTGCAAAATTATACCTCACATAATTGTCTTATCATTTCAATAGATAATTATTTAAACAACTCCTACGTCCTATATTTTTGTTTAAACTATTATGCGACTGAGAGATATTTTAAATAAATTTTCGTGTTCACAAATTTGTATATCTTTTCTAGCCTATGTTAATTATGCTTTTCATTTGCATAAACTTTTGACAAATTCAATTACTTTGTATACATAAGTTATATTTTGGTGTAGATAAGCAGTCATATAAATATTTCATAATTATTACATCTGCGTGCATCAATGTATATCGTTTTTAACACTTAATTTAACACTGAGTGTTAAATCAGAGTGTATGCATCTAATTTAGCAAAATTAACTCAGGTCATTATCAGTTATATAATTGGTAATATTTCTCCATTATTTATTTTATCCTACATATATTTCTTTTAAAATTTAAGTATTTATAATTAAAAAAATAGTTAGTTAAAAAAAAGGAGTGTTTAAACATTTTATCTTTTAAACTCATCTGTAACAGAGGATCTCTCACTTATAAGACAGCGCCAATATTATTCCGATGTGCTAAATTATAATATTTTTTTGTGAAATTTATTTGTCCGTCTTCAAAATTACACCCTTCTTTCTTTTTTTCACTCCAGTAATGAAAGTGAAATTTTATAATTTGTTGCGTGCATTAGAGCACCTGAAAAAGATGCAGAAACAAAATATTTCAAGGAGTTTTACACTAAATACTCTCGAATTTTGTCATCACCTTAAAACATTGTCAAACAAGTTTTAGTTTTCTCAACGTGCAAGTAGATACATTCACACAGAATGCAAATACTTACGATTTGTATTACGGGAAGAGAACACAAAAAATGAAAACGAAAATTTAATTTCAGGCTGAAACATACAACGAAATTTCAATTATTTATCCATGATAATATAAAGAAAATGTTTTAATTTATGGTCAAAAGAATGGTATTCGATTAACATATCACTAAAATTCCGAGTGTAATTTTTTTCAAATTTATATTCTACTATTTAAACAACAAAACCAATTCGTGTAAATATAACCAAATTGCTAAGTCAAAAAATCAGTCAAAAAAGTTATTTTTATTTTCAACAAAATAGAAATTAATAATTACCTTATACCCCAAATTATGCAGGTAGACAATAGCGTGTTTCATAATATACGTGAAAACACTTCATAAACTGAAGAGAAGTTGAAATTTCAATCGTTTGCATGCTCAGATGATGTAGAGCTTGTTGTAATATAATAAATAAAATGAGGTACGAAATAATTTAATATTTACAGAGTTCCAAAAAAAATTATAAAGAAATCCAACAAACTAGTAATGTTTTTTCCTTTGAGTGATGTCTTGAAGATAAAATTCATATTGTTGCTAGATGCGCGTGCTGGGGACTACCGAATAAGACTTCAATCGACACAGTTGGCCAGTTGGAAGTTGGCCTTCGGTTCGTGTCCTTTATTTAGTAATTGTATTCGTTGAGGAATGCTGCAAAGCAGCAGCAAGATAATGACGAGTTCGAAGTCCCAAGTCATTTTACAAATTATTCAAAGCTAAAGATATTCAAATATTGAATATATTTGGCGTTAATTTTGTAAAAATTCATTATTCACAATTAAATGAAACTATGTGATGTAGTATTATTTCTACTTTCTTTAATTTAACGAAAGTCGAAATAAAACTACATCACATAGTTTCATTTAATTGTGACTAAAGATATTCGTAAAGTAGTAATCCCACAGCATTCATGAAACACCAACATATGATTAATAAAATAACACAATGTAATAAACCAAAACTGGTAAATATATAACAACGTTTAAAATCTTTTTGTAAAATACTTTTTCCATGAAAAAACTCAAATGTACCGTCAATTTTGTTGAGATAATTAATTAATTTCATAAATCCTTTCTTCGCACAACATACGTCTGTACAAAAAATATCAGAAAAATTATATAAATAAGCAACTATACATTTTTTCAAATTTTGACCGAAGATTATTTTTGTCAGTGGTTTTTCAGCAAACACCGAAGACAGATTGAAAAATAAAATGGGCCGAAGTGTTTCAACAAAACCGGATTCCCATTATTGACCACTGTAATCTGTTAGAAAACATTATAAAATGCTGTTTGTTCCTTTTGACAGCTGTAAACTATCCTTATAACATGCTTCTTGCTGCCTACATAACGAGAAATGAATTGTATTTATAAAGTCAATAAATCGATATTAAGGCCTTTATTATAGTATATGTTCAAAACAAATCATCAGTTAAATGTGTTAAAGCTACATAAGTACCAAGTTAATTAAGATTAAGCCCTTTAGTTAGAAAGAAAATACTCTCACAACATAGCTCTTTTCATTCTTTTATGTTGCATAAAAGTATATTGTATTGTTTTTTACGTAACTGAGGTTGTACATCTTGGTAAGAGGAGTCACGTTAATTGTTACAAAACGCAAGTGCACTTTAAGAAGGTAATAATTCAATGGCCAAATATAATAAGCATAAAGATCATAAATTAATGACCGTGGCTATGTCGTTCCTATAGCACGCATACACCAACGTGACAATGGTTGCCAATTGAAAAAAATTAGGCCACTTATTTTTACAAATCTCTCAAAGCTTACAAGAGCTACACTTTCAATTTCCTGTTCAGATACCTTGCTAAAAGGCTTTATATAATATAAAGTTCCTGTTTTGTTCAGGTGGACACGAGGATGCACTCCATTAAAAAGAAAACTCGGCAGTTATTTAGAAGAATATTTTTGTATTGAATATATTTGGCATTAATTTCATAGAAATTCATTATACACAATTAAATGAAACTATGTGATGTAGTATTATTTCTAGTTTCTTTAAGTTCTCTACCACGACCTAGATATTCTTGTATTACAACATCTTCATGTGGGCTATTAGCAAAGATCTTTGATTTACAACATCACATAGTTTCATTTAATTGTGAATGTTTTTGATTTAACAAGTCGTGAAGCGTAAATTATTCACTAGCTTTGCCTACAGCTTATCCTGTGTGGATTATATATATATATATATATATATATATATATATATATATATATATATGGAATTATACTCAATGTCTGCATCAATTTTTATATAAATCTGCTTAGCTGTTTGGGTGTGATTGATCAACAAACATCTGAAATCTGAATTTTTTCAAAATTTTTTTACGGGCTTATATCAGTAATAATGACTCGAGGTCATCTTTTTGTTTTTGTTTAATGGAATGACAGGAACATTGCTCATCTACTGCTTGAAAACTCTTTTGGCGTAGACTAATTTACATACAAAGGCATATTTATGGTTCATCCTAATAAATGTATAATGTTGACCCACGCACAACACAGTTAACGTAATAATATGAATTAATTCATAACCTCAATTACTATACCATTTCTGAATTATATCAGCAGTGCAATTAGGATATTACAAAAATTTATTTATGAGCAGTTCCACGTCAACAGAAGACTTTTGTGTAAATCTAAACGTAAATTACAAACTTCCTGCGCACTTTTACATTGTATGAAAAAAAGACAAATACAGAATTTTTATTAAAATAAATGTACTATCTTGAAAATTTCTCATCGTATTTGTTGTATATCTGCTGGTTTGGCTGAGTTTGTGTTCATCGGTATGTCTTTTTTTGTCACTTTTTCATGACGCGATCGTCTCGTCTTCTGGTAACCAAAACGTATTAGTTTAGTAAGTCGATTTCTTTGTAGTAATAAAAATAGTAAAAGTATTTGAATCATAATAATTGATTTTCATTGTTATATCTATAAGGCAAAGATTTAAATTGTTTCTATAGTCTAAACGAGCTTATGCATTTTAGTTCATAAGGTCTCCTTGAATTATTTCCAATTTTGTAATGTTATAAGGCAATATAATTTAAATGAAAAGACAAAGACAAATAAAATATGCAAGTGAGGGGAACACACATTTAAATGCGAATTTTTGGGAATGGAATTTAGGTAGTCGCTGTCATAATAGCTGTAAATGTAAAAGTTAAATTGAAATACTAGGTTATTAAACTGACCAATTGTTTGGAAAATTTGCTTTTAATATATAAACTCACACAATACTTTAAAAAAAAATGAGAGCTAAATACCATACCAAAAATCGAAACAATGCCCTTACCTCGAGGGAGCAGAATAAAGACGATTGCCAAGTTAGTGATTGGTATACTTGAGTACCTACACGAACTTAATCCAAACTCAACAAACTGATACCGATAGGTAGCAATAGTTATGAACTTTTTTTTCTATATTAATTTGCTGATACAGTTTTCTTTCACTATCTGGACTTTACTTTAATTATAAACTTACTTCACCTTCTGCAATAGCTGTCAGGTTACATAAATGAAGCTAATGATTTTAAAACGTAATATTGAGCCTCACATTTATTAACACATTATTATTGTTTTATTTTTATTTTCCATGGTCTTGAAAATTTCGATGGATATTACACTGGGAATATATATGAAAATATAAAATTAATTTGTTCACATTCTTTCATGACGATGACTCCGACTACAATATTATTGAATAGCGCAAATCAGGATCGATTCCAGCATATCGCTCTCGAGTAGTTTGAATACTTAATATACTTTTCAGAAATAGATTACACCATTAAAATGTAGATTACATAAAGATCTCAAGCATGGAAAGTATTAAAAACAAATTTATAAAAGTGAGACCATTGTGATCTTTAACTGTCGCCTGTACGAGAATCACTTCCATACAATACTTAAGAATGAAAAAAAGACACTTATGGGATACCTTTGTTACCCATTTGTTTATAAAACTTTTTTTTTTCTAGAATCTCCATGGGCTCTGTAAAAATTTCAAGTTTCAACTGAAAGCAATTGAAAATTGGAAAAAAATTTGCAATAGAATATATCAAATATTTACATTTTTTGTAAGTTAATCCAAAAAGTATAAAAATTATTTTGATTTTTCTGTTTGGTCATTTATGGTGGTATAAATGAAACAAAATCCTATATTAAAATCCAAATTTAAATAACAAATTAAGTATCTAAAAGTTTTTATTTCAAATAACCTAATATTTTATTTATTCAAATATTGGAAATAATGGCATTGAACCAAAATACAGTCTGTTTCGCCTTAGAAAATTACATCGCAAATGAATAAGAAGGTCCAGATTCAGTCTAGTCACATTGGGACGTGATCTCCGATATAACAAAAAATTGAAAATCAATTGGATTTAAGTCTGTGATTGTAACACTGCGACTAATACATCTATGTGCAAAAACGTGGTTTAAGTGTTATCGTGCACTCCGTGCTTAGTGAAATGATGCGCCAAAATTTGCTTGTAGTAAATTTTCTAAGGAGGTGTCTAAGGGGACGTCATTTAGTAAGTCTGCTAATTCACTTCGTAGATATTGTGATCCACTCGAATATGAGGACAATTCGATCGTACCAATAAATTATCCAATAAATTCCACTCTACAAAATCATTGAGATTTTATGTCAAAAACTGAATTTTCATCCACAATGGGAGTATGCGATATACCAATAAAGTGTAATATGCATGTTAAATATTCAAGTCAATATCTACTCAGTTACCAAAACCTCCATTTTTGCCAAACTCACTATAAACTCTAGCATCATGCGACACAATGATTTTAATGAAAGAAATATATCAGAGTGTCATTTATAATATGTGAATATTTTTATTGGTTTCATATGTTCATTTGATGACAATCCCTTTTTGCAACTTATTCCTTGGCAAAATCACCAAAGGGGGGCAAGTTTAGAGGATTCGTTCCAAAAAATTAAACTCTAATTTAATTTAAATATGAAAAAAAGCAGTATAATAACTCTTTTACTCTCCTTTAATTTGTTAAAAATAACAATTTAGATGCAATAATATAAAAGAGAAAAAAAACAATATTTATTAAAAAAAATATCTTAGGTTTCGCATATATTTTGTAATATCTGTTTGTCATTATCCGCTAAGTTGCAGTTGTTCTAAATAACAATATTCCCGATGTCTTTTTACACTATTATTGTGATTACAGTTGAATTGGCAATTTGGCCATGTTAAAAATTTATATGTAAATGGAATATTTTATTTCATAATATCTATAAATTGAAATTTTATATTTAACAGTTGATGCTTACGTTATAAACTATAAAAACTATGTATAAAAACTATATATACATATATATATATATATATATATATATATATATATATACATATATATATATATATACATATATATATATATATATATATATATATATATATATACATATATATATATATATACATATATATATATATATATATATATATACATATATATACGAGGGGCGGCTGAAAAGTTTTGAGCCTAAGTACCTATAAGTATCACTAATGACTCGTGCAGCACATCACTAATTGCAGGTATCTTAAGAAATATAAATGTCACCATGTCCGAGTCACCTGTATCTCTTTTAAGGTACTCCAACTCATTCTATAATTTTTCTACCTTTGCCCTTAGATTTCTGTTCTCCTCCACTAAAGGAACTAGTTTCTCGTCAATTTTTGCCATTATAGTGTTAGATTGGACTTCCATCTCGATCTTCATCTTTTCGAACAAAATTTGAAATTGTACATCCATCTTGTAAAGTTTTTGTGTGTTGCGAAACGTAACGTATAAGATAGCAACGAATATGTATTAGGTAGAAATATTTTTCTTTGTTGGCAACACTGACAGTAATGTCAACCAATGTCAGTTGTGTTTACGTCAGATATTAATGATTGATTGTTTCTAAACTCCAAATTCTTGATGTATTTTATGTTTTATATTTGAACAATTCCAATAATTTAAGAAAAACTGGTTATTTGTACATACTTCACAACACTGACGACTACCCAAAAGAAGTACTGCAAAAAAGAAAACAGTTACAATCAGAGTTAGAAGAAGAGAGGAATAAGGGAAATATTGCCTACCTGAAATATGATAGACTTATAGTGAAACAGACCATTAACCAACAAGAGAAAAGGCTGAGAGAGACTTCTTGTTCCCCGACTGGTGGCACTAGTCAGTCAAAAAAGCAACAAACTCGTTATCCAGCGATATTCAAAAGGTCATCTGGCTTTGTAGATGCGTTCGACATGACGCGGGCTAGATCGAACTCTCTCTCAAACTTAGCTGTCAATAAAGAACAATGGCAAACGGAATCTAAAACCAACCAAGGCAACTGATAACAAAAACATAACAAACCTCAAAACTTCCCCAAGTTGACTGGTCATCGTGGGGAAAAGAGACCACAACCTTCCAACAAAAGAAGAAGACAAAGATAAACTGTACCTCAATCATAAGCACAAAAAATCGAAAATTTACGTCGCAGCTTTAAATGTCCGTACCTTGAGAGAAGAAGAGGATTTAACAGAACTAATGTGTGCGCTAGAACAAATCAAATGGGATATTTTAGGACTCAGCGAAGTCAGGCGAGTGGGGGAAAATATAGTTATAAAAAAAAAAAAGTTGGAAGAGGTCTTTGCCGAGTGGCAAACGGATCCACAAAAAATATTAAATTAATAAGATAGGATTATTTTATGTTATATTTTCTGTAATTTTAAGTTTGGTTATATAAAGAATTGTATAATAGATCCGAATAAAAGGACTATATTATTATTATTATTATTACTATTATATTCTCAGCAGATTGGCATATCTCAGTAATATGTACAATTTTTATTAAAATACTAAATTTTTTTTTTAAATTTGAAGATGAGGTAAATATATCTTATGTCTATTTACTTATGAGCCACACACAAATATTTTTTCACAATTTTAAATTGTATTTTTATCATCTCATTCCTTATTTACAAAACTACTTAAAACATTTGCGTTGTGAAAAATTAATATTTGCAAACAGTAGGATGGAAATACTCTCTTCCCTTAAATGTTTATAACTGCTTAAATTTGTGCGGAACCCTCGTACCATGGGTTCTACTTACGCTAGTCAGCATAATGCTTAACAATAACGAATAATCAATTTATTATTATGGTGTTTTTAACTAAATCGATAATTCCACCCGCCACATAAACAATAGCTATCAACTACGAAGAACCCATTAATTTTTAAAGTGTCGATAACGCTGCCTGCCATGAAGGACAACAATCATCAGCTTCTAATTAACAAAATTCAAGACGAAATTATTAGGGATGTCCCCACCCCAAAGGACAGCGATTATCAGCTACGAGCAAGTGATTAATTTTAAGATGTTATTTTTAAATATATTTAAATGTGTTTACCATGTGTGAATGAGACAATCAGTCTTTGTATGGAACCCAATATAAAGGCCTGCGTGCCCTGACTCTTAATTAGTCAACTCTAATAATTGTAACACACAACAAATGTACTTTATTTTCAAACTATTGCCTCACGTCCATTAACTCGCTTGTGAGATTTTTATGTATTTTATATAAATCCGTGTATATGTCATCATTTTAGTTTCACTGCCATAGTTATTCTGTTGTTATATTCATAATCGAATTAATCATCTCTCAGTGTTATTGTTATTAGTTTCATTCCGTTTTTATTCCATTTATTTGACTATTTAACGCATTTCATCTATTCATACCAGTAAATTAGATTAGTAAATAAACTCTTACTTTATAAGAGTTTATAAGAGTTTTTTTTTTTAACCCTTTGTTAGTTTTGATTTGAATTTCAAATACATATAAACTAATGAAACACTACGAGTCCTATTTTTTATAAAACAACAAAACCTCGAAAAGATATATAAAATATTAATTTTTATTTACGATTTTACTCACGTGATTATAGTTAAAAACTTACGAATTTAATTGTTGTATTAACATGCTGCGCTATCGAGAATTATTAAAAGAAATTGAATCTCAAATCTTTGTTTTCGTGATTTTAGGACAAAAATAACAATGAAAACTAAAATATTTCTCTCGAAATTGGGGGTTAAAGGAAGTGGTCCTCGTGCTACCTTATATTGAGTGTGTAGCCTATCAATAATATGTCTGTCCATGACTCCATTAAGGCATTGCATTATTATTCCCACTGTGTACTTGTTTGTTTGAAATAAGAGTTTTCCTGAAAGAATGATATTTCCTGAAATAAAACGTAGCCAATAACATTTTACGGCCCGCCGACTTGTGCAAACAATTTTCACTGTTTCCAGAAAAAAATTTTCTCTGTTTGAGAAACACAATCAAGAGCAAACACTTTTGCATTTACAATAATAAAGATAATGCTTGTAGGCTATCAATTTGTTTCACACCAGAAACGGTGTTGTTACGCATGTATTAGTGATTTTAAGACTAGTATATATCCATTATTGACCGATGGGATTTTGTAAATATAGAAATTATTAGACATATAAGATAATATAATATATTAGAATATCTGGTGTGGTTGTGAGTGCCACTTGCTTTTTTTTGGTTCCATAGCCAAATGCAAATTGAAACCTTTATTGATTTGTAACTTCTGTCTGTTTTTTTTAACGTAAGCATCAGCATCATAGTTTTTTGATAACAATAAATGTTTTTTTATTTTATTTTTCTCACAGATCCCATGTGGCGCTGTATCCCTTAAGAAGTCTTCAAGAATGTAATTGTTAGTAATCACATAATCTATAGTAATATCCCCTTAATGAGAAATAAATCTCCACACTATTTGTAGTGTATTCCCAGGGTAACTTTTCCCCCATGTATGTAAAAAATTCAAAAAAGGAACTATAGTTAATTACTTCAATTCAAAATGTTTCTCTAGGATTAACTCCCAAAAATACCTAAATGAAAGGATTATAGGTAACGGAGTTGTCTACCTTACACCCATAAAACGTTTATTAATAATGTAAACTGTCATGGATATTATCATAATTTTACTTGTATATAAGAATATTTTGTGTTAAATAATGTCATTCAACGAGATAAGTAATCTGCGATATATGCCTAGACAATGACGTGTCATTCGTACTTAGCGACACGTGGACAGAGCATTCCAATTTTATCGTTGACCTCGTCTTACTTAACGTTGATCTTATCTTTCATCAAAATATTAACCTGTCTAGCATTTTGGATTAGCTATCGTCGAACACCTGTACTTCTGTAAATAATCTGACATAGTTTTTTCTACATTGTTAGTCAGTCAGATGTAAATTAAACAATACAAATTTCTAATATATTCTTAAGCTGTGATAGTATTTGTTATGTAGTAACGAATTCTAAATATTTTACAGACAGGAAGAAAAAACATCAATTATTCACCAACTGTGGCAAGTTAAAGATAATTTGTGGCGACTTTTTAAAGACTGCAATCCAGAATTCCATCCATCTTTTTCCATAATTACACATCATAGTTATTAGCAGTAACTACACATAGTTTTGTGAAATATTTATTTGGCATCAGCAAACAAGAATATTATGGAAATATGTAGATTTCTCTATGTTATTTTCACAATACTTCACATCAGATAAAAAATATTTACCCCTCTATGCTCCAAACAATAATTACCCTTCGCCGTAAGTTGTAAATCATTTTAATGGATTCTTTAATTCTTGGCATATTACAAGGACATATAATTTTTTTTTATAAAATATTAAAATCAGTAAATATTACCACTTTTTTGTAGCTGATGAGTTAGCCTAAGAGCAATCTGCTTAATATTCTCTGTGATTTTATGGAGATGATTTTTTTTTTCAAAACTATAATTTGTGTAGCTAAGATGGCCCAGCATTCCAAGAGGTCTTTTAGTCTAGCCAGGATTCTGAGAAGCATTTTTAAAAGCCCTTAAAAAAGGAATAAATATTGATAGTATTGCAAAAGTTGTTCTATGGTGATTTTGTCTACACATGATATTTGAGTTATTTATTCAATAACAGCATAAAATTTCAAATGATGTTTCAATGATGTTCATATAATTAAAATAAAGAGGGAATTTTATATTTCTCACTAAATACTTATTTATATACAAATAACAAAAATTTCAGAAGAGAAATAAGTTTCCACAGCCAAAAGAATAAAATAATCTTGGTAGTATCAAAAAAGTATATCCTTTGATGATGATATCCTTTGAGTATATACTTTGATATGATTTTGTGAATGGATTCTGAGAAATGGATTACCTTTAAGCGCAGTTGTTCATTACAAAGAAATTAATCTTGCAAATATTTTTATGTCTGTTCATTCTACATCAAAATTTTTGTAAATTTGGTCATCTTCACTCAGAATTTTCGTAGAGAATGTTGATAATCAAGTGAAATTAGCTTAAGAGCTGATTATTCCTTTGAAAAGTGAAATCAATTTCCAAGGAATGATCAGCTCTAAATACTTTAGGTGGAAACAATTTTGCCATTTATATAAAAGTGGGAAAGCTGCAATAAATGTTTCAACTTGAAATTTACTCTATAATACCTGACGCCAACTTTGTGAAAAGTATCTGATTGTTAATGAGGATAGCACTTGAGAGGAATATATGTTATTCTGATGCAGATTTTGTAGAATATCTGGAAATTGTGTTGCCAAATAAAACCATTAGTCTAACGAAAGTTATATTTCAGTCATGGCAATGAGATAAAACTTGATTCCAAAATGTTGAGACTATATATTCGACTCTGTCTCGGAAAATGATTCACGAATTGGGATCTTAACGAAGATCAAATTTAACAAGAAGCTGCCGGTCCATATTCTTTTATTGAATCAATCACTCAACAAAACAATCACCCTAAAACTTGCTACTCTATGTTTACATGATTTTCAAATTATTTTTTACTTAACTTATATATTATATCAAATAAAATATTATTAAAGTGCAAGCGTTATTTAAATTTTTGAAGATGGACAATTTTCAGAGAAATGAGAGTCAATAACTATTATCAATGACAATTGCTATATATACTCCTAATACAATTATTATATTATAATTGAAAATATTTTACGACACATTACCATCTGGTGATAATAAAAAATATAAATTAAATAAATTTGTGTCAGCATAAAATAGTCTAATTTTTGTTCCTTCAATAAATTTAAAAAATTAGTTATCAATGCACTCGGTGGGACAATTTTCAATAAAGTATAGCAAAAATTGTTTTTGTGTTTCATCTCAAAAAAATAATTAAGAAATATTTTATAATCTTTTCCCAAAGAAGATTGGAAATATCTGAAAAAGCTTTGAAAAACTTTTCTCAATTATACTTACATGTTTCATTATCATAAAGACAATCCTCATGAAAAAACTTTGAATTAGCATCTCTTTCCTCATAAAAAAAACTTTAAATTAGCATCTTTTCTATAGTCAAATTCCTATATAAGGTATTACTCAATTTGCTGTGAGAAAATGTGATATTGAGTTCGTTTTTATGTTGAAATATTCCCAGAAATTCGTTTACTTACGAACCTTTAGCAGCAAGTTTGCTATACTATTTGGACAACTAATATAGACATACATAATAAAAAAAACTCTCAGTTTCCTTTAAAATTGATTTATAATAATAAAAAAAATCCATTGCAAATTACAAAAATAAAACGAAAAAGTATTTTTTCACCCACCACAATGCGCCGCAATACCTCAGTACTGGTTACTATGTCACTTAAATTATTTTGTAATAGTTGTTATTCCTACATCTCCAGTATCGACTTCAAGTTTGACTCGAATACTGGCTTCAGTTCCTACTCCAGTTGAGAGCAAACTACGTTTAACTTAGATTTTGATAAAACCACCTTCGTAACATTTCTACTTTTGTCCCTACGAGACTAAAATTGATAATGATGAAAACTGTGTAATATAATGGATGCAACAATTGTAAAGTTGTTGTAATATTTTTAGTTTATTAAGTTCACATTAATTCATAACTTATTTGTATAAAGCCTTTGCAATACACTCTTTAATTACATCAGAGATTTTGGTGACTCATGAATGTGATTTTTTAATGCCAAACACATACTTTATAAAAATTTTTTTCACACAAAATACAACAGGAAAAGCTGCGTTTAAAGCGTCATTGGAAAGCTAAGCTGTGAAAATATTGCAGATTTCATTTCATTTTAATTTACAAGAAATGGCGAGGGTGTGCTCTAGTTTGTGAATTCATTCAGAATTAAAGATTTCAATTCAAACTAATGTTGTGAAGCTGAGCAATGACTATTGTGTAAGTAGTAGATAGACTTAGGAAACTTAGAATAAAGTTGCGGTTCAAAGTAAAGTAACCAAATACGGTAAATTGTGGTGGGTTTTCCATTAAGTAATTCATACTTCGTAATAGAAATTTGTCGTTCTCATCTGTAAAACAAAAATGAATTCACACAATTAATATCTCAGAAGTAAAAGTATTTTAAAGATTATCATAATATATTTTGAAAGTTACTTTATAAGAGGTGGGAAATATTACATTATTAAAATTATGAATTTGACTTAAAGAAATAATTATGTAAAGCCCTTGAGATATTATCGGCTTTAATCCATGGACAGAGTCATGAAAAAACATATTTCACTGAAAGCCAGCCCTTAAAATCTACAACTTAGCTTTGCAAGATAAGTAAACTATCAATGATATATGATAAAGTGAAATATATTCTAATATTATCCTTCATATTACTTTAGAAAGTGATCAATTTCAGACTTACCATATTTTCCCAAGACGTTGAGACGATTAGTGGCTTTACGAATTTTAAGTGTTACTCTGTTGACATTACTACAATGGAAACATATAGAACAGACTATAATGTATTTCAGTACGCATTCAAATAAGGCGACGTTTAAGAATTCACCCGTCGCAGCCTGTAAATAAACGTAGAAACTTTACAAAGCATTGCCCAAATCCCTCTCATGAACAAGGTAATAGTTGAGTAAATTATTTCTCTTTTCAAACATATTGGAACCGTTTATCTAACTCTTCATGCTTGTTTCAAATCACAATATGAAATTAATATATGAATTAAATGGGTAGATACTATTGATGTGCTAGCAAAAATAAGTTATTCGATTAGAAAATACAAAATATACGCAATAGAGCAAAATATATATCAGCTGTGAATGAAATCTAGAAATGAAGATTTAGAAAACCTTCAAAATTCTAAGTTTGAGCATCAGGTTTTGTATATTATTAATAATTAATATGTTCGAGTGATACTACTATTTACATAATTAGGGACTTGTATGATTTAAAGTGTCAATTATTAACCTGATTCTAGTAAGTGATTAGACAATAACATCATATTATATAACATTAGTAAACTACTTTTAAAAGGTATACCTGGTGTGAAATGTATTCCAACACGTAATTTATCAACATTAAAACGTAGGCAAACATTCTCGCCATGAAGAGAAGAAGCTGAAATTAATTCATAATTAATTATTTGCAAATTGTAATTATATTACAGTGCCAAATAAACTTTTCATCGTTAATTTCATTTCCAGCCAAGAAAATCAAAGAATTTTTTTTTTCAAATGACGAAAATTCCATATAGAAGCATTAATCCATATCAATGAAACAGTATTAAACTCTTAGAGACATAAATGACACATTAAACATATTTGTGCCTTAGAAAATGTGTTCTGTAGAGTACTCAGGTTCACGGGTGGTGTCTCCTTAAAAATATCCTCAGTTTATTTCAAGCTTTTGTAAACATTTCTTTAAAAACTCCGTTAAAAACCTTTTCTTTTGAAACAAATTTATGTATAATGAGGCAATAGTTCACGAAAATTAGTTTCCGCATTATATAATAATTGACAATATAACAAATGAACAAAATTGTTTCCAACATTTTATGAACGTCCGATAATATTGTATATTAAAATTGTGACAATATTTAATTCCCAATTTTTTATATTTTACTGTGATCAGTTGTTTTTGAAATTACAATTAGATAGAACCGCACGTAAAAAGACAATTGAGAAAATTAGACAAAATTATTCAAACACTCATAAAAAACAAAGACAGAGCAAAACTATAGAGTTTTGGCAATAACATTACGACATAATAATTGCAAAATCTATAATTAACCATAAATCATGAAAACTAGAGTAATTCTAAAATAGCACTTAGTTAATCAATCCTGATCTACATACTCGAATGAAGTGCATTAATATGACCTATAAATAATGGCTGAGATTGAAATGAATCTATAATTTCTCAGTTATTTTTCAGGATGATTTTTTTAAAATGTGCTCTGAATTTTGCAAAAAAATTTGAAAAATGTAAATAATGAAAATTATTCCAATATATGTCATCCTTTGTTGCAATATCCGTTTGTTTATCTGCCAAACGTAAATGTTGTTAGATATTCTTAATGGACATTGATGAGAATCTTAAAATTACGCATAGGATGAGAATTATATGCAAATACAAAACATATATGTGTTTACTAATTTTTTTGTGATATTAAAAAATATATATTAACAAAAAAAATGATTAGTACAAGTGATATTTTAACGTATGACGTTATAATAAAATCACTCAATACGTAATGAATTTCAAACAAAATTTTTAGATATCTAATATAGTCACCTTGCACCTTATCACTAAATAAAAATATCTACTACAGTTAGCAACTTATAAAACCGAATTAATCAGGTAAAATTGAGTCAATTTACTTCAAACTTATTTAAAATATACTTCAAATTTATTTACAACTTAATATGAGACAAAACACGACAACAATTACCTGAGTACTGAATAGTGAATTTACAATCTGACAAATACTTCGTAATTTATAACAACTATTGTACAAATCTTCTATGCACATAATATTTCCAGCTGCTCCATCAACGCTTATGTAATGCAAATGATTCCATATAATCGAGTACCGTAGAATTATAGCATGAACAATTTGTAAGTAGACAAAAACATCAGCATATTGCACGAAAGTGGTTGAAATATGATGCAGCACATCAAAAAAATTATATGCAGAATCCGTCATTTGATACTCATAGATATCCAAGCCGACAATCAGGAAGATTAGAAAAGCACACATGAACACACTAGTTATCTTCATATTTTTATATATTGCTGGTTTGCGATCAACATGTAACATTAGATCCACTTCGTGCCATATGTTGTATAGTTTTGTGAACAAATTTTGATTAAAGAAAGTGGAATTTACAACTAGAATGACGGAATATAGTATAGAGATATAATTGAATATTTTTTGTGATGATATCATTCCTTCAAATGATTTGATATCAAAACGGTATACTTTAAATAAACAATGGGTTATAATCAAAAGTAAACAATAAAGCTTGTAATAAATTTCATAATTTTTAAAATCGCACAATGACTTTCTTTTAACACCGACTGGAATTTGTAAAAGTGTGAAAGGCTCCAGGCCATTTTTTAAAGAGTTGTTCATGTCTGTAACGTACGAATCTAGATACATTTATAAACGTGATAAAGTAGCCGAAATCGATAAAACCGCAATACATTTAAACTTCCCGTTAGTATGATATATTGGTTTGGAGCGTCCTTGAGGTCCTTTTAGTTTATTGTAGATTATGATCAAACCACTTTTCATATGTTTAGTAATGAGCCAAACAAAAATATGTGTAAGGATAATAATTCACATTAATTTTTTTTGCAACACTCATAAAACTTTGAGATTTACATTCCATACAGCTGACAAAAGGGAACAAAACCTCCAAAAACTAAACTGGAACAAAAATATTTAATTTTACTCAATAGTATGATTGAAAATATCCAATTAGGACAGTGGAACTTTAGAATTAACATAGCTCACTGAAGTACCAGAAGAAATGTAGAAATGTTAAACCAAATATCAAAATCAAAAAAGCAACCTGACTCTTTTCTATAAAAAACCTACAGAAAAGCATCAAATTTCGTATATATGAAAATTGCTGTCTTCCATATCTTTGTATGCACATCACAATATTTTTGCTAGTGTGTTAGAACTCGGATATTATTTTTTATGACTTACATTAATCAGTTTTTTACATCACGTCAATAATAATAAGATATATTTCAAAAGGATAATGTTCTGAACCAAGAACTATATTTGTTGAATATATTTGGCGTTCAGTTTGTAGAAATTCATTGTTCACAATTAAATAAAACTACATGATATAGTATTATTTCTGCTTTCTTTAATTTCTTTACCACAACCTAGGTTTCGTTGTATTACAATATCTTCAGGTGGGCTATTAGTAAAGATCTTTGCCTTTAAAACCTTTTTTTTTAGTGGATCTAGAAACACGGATTTAGAATAAAAATCAGTTTTTTAAGTTTTAATTAATTTTTATTAAAAATTTTATAAAATTAAGAAAATTAATCATTAAGTCAAAAGACTGTATCAGTTTTTATATACTTTAAGTTGGAGGTATTGGGGATTTTCTCCTTTTTTACGATTCGAGCATATGATAAGTATAATACTAGCAGATAATCAACTAAAACATTCTTACCAAAAACAGTTATTAGCAAAAACTGCCCTTTTTCTCTAAACCTTTAATTGTACTCGGTAGTGTACATCTGTATGTAAATTTTAACTAAAAAAATGTTAGCGGGCAACTAAATACATGATAAGAGCAGAAGTAGCTGTCAGGAAGGGATGCACTATCTTGGTGTGCAAGCAATAGATCGGCAAGAAAATTGTACAAATTTGGTGTAGCTGTTTAAACCTTATGTGTAATGTACGGCATTTGTATGTATATATATATATATGCATATATATATATATATATATATATATATATATATACATATATATATATATATATGTATATATATATATATATATGTATATATATGTATATATATATATATGTGTATATATATATATATATATATATATATATATATATATATATATATATATATGTATATATATATATATATATATGTATATATATATATATATATATATATATATATATATATACTGAAAACTATAGTTTTGGTTGATGACTGATTTCATATCAAGCAAATGAGTTTGTTTATTTAGCAAATTTATTATTGAGGAGCGTTAAGACAGAATAAGTTTTGAAAAAACAAGTACGTATGGCTGACAAAGTCAAGGGAATTAATTTGAGAGTAGAACAGTTATGAAAGCGGCACATAATAATAAATATTTAGAAACCAAAAATACACTTTGAGTTTTATTGATTGTAATTACTTGGAACTAATTGCCAGTGTCCATAAACCAATTAAATTTGTGTGTACGCAATCATTTGTGTGTGATTTGAGCTCACTTAAATCATATATTATCATGATGGATAACGTAAACATCGTTAATTACAACAGTTGATACGGGCAGGTATCAGAGACATTATGACCACACTGGAGATGTTCAGTCAGCATTATGATCATCTGCTCTGAGAATAATAGATTGCAACATTCAAATTTTCGCAATTTATTTATTTGTGTTTCAAAAGATTCATGCTCAACTTACAAAAAATGAAAAAAATTGCTGGACATGAGCAAACATTAAAAGGACATAAATTTACATCATACATAATAGCGTAAATAAAATAGGAAACACGCACTACCAAGTAAATCCATAGTCACATTCCCAAGCAATAAATGGAGCAGAAAAAACATCAATAATTTGGCACCTTGCACGACACCTCATTGATTAATACACTCTTAGAAATGTCATAATTTGTATTTTTAGTAATTTAACAAAAGTATTATAAAACTCAAGAAAATTTTCAAATGAAAGTAAATGGTTTCCTTAGACGAACAATACAAATCTTGTAATTTAAAAAAATAAAATCGAACCATCGTAAGTAAAATATTAAATATTGTATTATCTCGAATTAAACTTCTCTCCTTACTATTTTTCATCCAATTGGGTTTATAAATTTATACCGCTTCATATCTAAAAAATTGTGCAAAGATTTTTGCTAATATCCGACCTGAAGATGTTGTAATACAACGAAACCTAGGTCGTGGTACGAATTCTACAAAATTAATATTAATGAATTTCTACAAAGTTAAATAAAGAATATAAATAATTTCTATTAAATAAAGAATAATGAATTTCTACAAAATTAACGCCAAATATATTTTTCCAAGAATTTACATACATTAATATTATATACCAAATATATTTCGCCAAGAATTTACATACATTAATATTATCCACTTATATTTGTTGAACCAGGTCTCTTACTCTTCGACTATAAATAGCTTTCAGATAAGCAGAATTAATAAGTAATTGCTTGTTTTCAAGGTTCAATCAAATAACCCATAGTAATATTACCTGGGTTATTTGATTGAACCTTGAAAACGAGCAATGAATGGAGAAATTACATGTTGTTTTGCCTAACTTTATGACAAAATGTCCATTAACAATGCACTTACATTTGGTAATTTGTTATAATCTGTAATGTGAATCTAGATAATTAAAATATTATTATTGTTAAGTGTATTATAAACAGAAATGTTTATATTTGACTCTGAAACACGTATGTAGCAGAGTTCCATTGAAGTCCATGTCTGTTAAATGTTTGATACAATTAAATTAGAATAATTTATTTGAAACTTCTAGCCACATACAAAATATTTTAGGTTTTTGATTACATCGCACCTCATTTCCCGGTTTGATATTTTCCAAACCGAGCTTTAAAATGAAACTCATCAAATGAAACTTTGATTTAATATAATAAAACCTATTCAATGATGAAAATGGTATATACATTTTGATGAAATGATAAAACAATTTTCACTTCCATTTTACAACTATGGAGAGCTGCATTAATATATTATATAACATTGAATACAAATTAATAAAGATTTATAAACAGCTCTAAACTGTAAAGTGTGAGGCAAGACAGACGAACAGATGTACATTGGATGGATAGCATGAAATTATCAAAGTTTATTTTTCAACTAGGAAATATTAAAAATAATGGGAACTTTCTAGAATAACTTCTAGAAAGTGCTAATAAACTGCTAATAAAAAAATTGTGTTATAATAAAATAAGCTCATGCACATAATACCGTGTACTTCACACACAGTATACTTTACAATTGTGTTCACTTTAGTTAATAAGATATAGCGTAGAGTTATGCGACCTTGATTCTCTCTCGAAATCATGTAGCTTAAATAGACTTTATTTAATTTTATTGCAAATCATCATAATTTAAATACAAACATTTGAGACCTCTACTGTGTTTCAACAAAATTTCCTATAAATTTGCAATCCAATTTTAGATAAAATTTGAAATTAATTTTAGGTAAAATTTTAAACACAATAAATTACCTTGCTTTCATCTTTATATGTATATAATGTCCAATGCGTGTGTGTGTGTATTATTTACAAGCTTCTAAAATGTTTAACCGATTGTCCTCAAATTTTTCACTCTTACTCTATATCTCCACAACAAATACATGGGGGTGGCTAATAGTGGCTATACCCAACAAATCCACAACGTTAGTTTTTGTTACCACATAAAACACAATTAATCCGTATTTTCTATACTTTCACACTTCTCCATAATTCAACACACATTATAACTCTTCCTTGGAAAGATCCCCCCCCCCCCTAAAATAGTCAAACATTATGCAATATGCAAAGGATCGTAAAAAATTACTTGGTGTAACCTCGGGACTTCAAAAATGAGAGTAGAAAGTGGTGAGAAGGAGGAGAGCTCCTAATCCTCACGATGGATCTGAAAAGTGTAAATATGACGGAAAATAACTAAAAAAAATTGGAAACCTTTTAAACTTTTCAGAAAAGGTTCAGACGATTCTTATTTATCGATCGATCAAAATATAAGATAGGGTAAAAAATATAAGGGTTAAGAGACCCTCGTCGACCACCATCTGGGAGACAAGGAAGTGATGAAATTTGATAAAATTGTCTAATTTTACTCATCCAACTTGACCAAAGTTTTGTTTTTTTTGTATCAACTGTGGTTGTTAAGAACTGTATTATATTGTGTAAGTAATTTCATTCCTAATAACAATTTGATTAACTTATGTTGATATCAGTATTATTTAACCTCTCATAAAAAGTTCGGAGAAAAAAAAATACCCAACGAGTTTAAAATAATACGAGTTGAAATATAAGGACATTGAACTTTATTTTATTTGCAGTCATGATCAATTTTAATATTATTAAATGCTTTTATTAGGTCGTCCTGTAACTAACCATCAATGAAATCTATGAAAATATATGATGGAAAATAACAAAAATAAATTGAAACTTTTTGAACTTTCAGAAATATTTATTTAACGGCTCCAACTTTTTGAATGTAATATACATTTTAATGCAGGTTCAGACGATTCTTACTTATCGATTAAAATTCAAGATAGGTCAAAAAATATAAGGGTTAAGAGACCCTCGATGATCACCATCTGGGAGAGAGGGAAATGATGAAATTTCATCAAATTGTTTAATCTTACTCATTTAATTTGACCAAAGTTTTGTTTTTCTTTTGCATCAACAATTGTGGTTGTTAGGCCCTATATTGCATTGTATGTGTAATTTGTTTATTAATAAAATTTTAGTAATTTATAATGATATCACTATTGTTTAATCTCTTATATAAAGTTCTGAGAAAAAAAAAACTTAAGGAGTTTAAAATAATACGAAGTTAAAATATAAGGATATTGAACTTTATTTTTTTTCAGAAACCATTTGATGTTGAAACTTAAAATTTGGCACAATAATAAAACAGTTTAATACAAACATTTCAAAATATTAAAGGTGATATGTAAAGCTAATTTTTACTAGAAAGAAAATAGTTTAGCACCATATATAGGGTGGATGTTACAGAAAGCAATAACTAGTTGCTTTATGTATTGAACTCAAAACTATTTTTTTCATAATTTCATTTATTATATATTCAGAGAGACACTGAAGAATATGCAAGAAAAAATATGTTTCCTCACTTATTTTTGAAACGTATTAACCTAAAATTATGAAAAAATACGGATTTTTAAAAGCCCAACTTTGTAGGAAAACTATAGCAATGTTTGTAGATGTAATAATTTTGTTTATATTCTCCATCTTTTTACATCTACGAAAGATACAGTAAGCGATACATTTATTCTTTTCTATTTTCAAGGCCAATTATCTTAGAAACCATACGACATACAAAGTTGGCAGTAATACATCTTGTTATCTCCCATATTTTAAACCACCAATTTTTCTAAAACATTCGTGTAAAAATTAAGGAGGGGTAAATAAGGGAATGAAATATATTTTTTACTGATTTTATTCACGACGTAGAGTAACATTTGAAAAGACTTGTAATGAGTAATACAAATATATTTTTTCACAATTTTAAATTGCATATTTAAAAAAGATATTCTAATAAAATATGCAAAAATATATAGCATACCACCTCTTTTTTCTAAGAGACATAGTGCATTATAAGTTGCAATACGTTTACATTGTAAAAAAATAATATTTCTAAATAATTTGATAGAAATGCTATGTACGTTTAAATACTTATAAGCGCTGAGATTTATACGGAACACTCAAAGTGCAACTTCTACCCATTCTTGACAGCTTTTTATTTTGAAACGGTGTTTCAAGAAAAAGTATACTGTAACGTAATCAATAGAATATATGATAGAACTATTCGGGTTTTAAACTGATATTTTAAAAAAATCTAACTAAACATATTACAAGCATATTAAAATTATTAAAAGAATGGAAGTAAAAAATAAAAACTTACGAAAGCACAAACGGACTTGGAAATTATGAAACCAATGAAAATAATTAATTACTTTGCTCCCCACAAACCCTAATTATAATAAACAAATTGCAAACATTAAATATAATATTAAAGATTACTATAATATTAGTTATTCACAATTAAGAAATGCTGAAATTCCCCTACGTGCTATAATAAATTGTAATAAATTTATAAGCTAGATATTTTTTATGTAATTACATATAGAGTATAGCGTGGGTATCTGTCATGGACGGATATGTATGCGGTGCTCCATGTAAATGATTCTTTTAAAAATAATCATCAGTGCTTTTTTACGAATTTTTCTATTAAATAGTTAATAATATTAAACTTCGATATTGATATAATAATGCGTATGTATGCTGCGTTTTTAATTTAGTGTAAAAAGAGTATTCTAACAATATTAAATATTACATTAAACTTTACATGCGCAGGCATGTAATTTAATTTTTTTAAACTCTAGTTTTTTTTTTAAATAGACTTAAAATATTGCTAAAAAGTAAGTGTACTATTAAAGAAAACGCCTTGTGCCCGTTTAATTAGAAAATTAAATCATTTTAATTTTCAATTAATGTGATATGTGCAATATTAAAGTGATATGTGGCTGACACAGGTAACACTGAGCTCCTATTCTACTTAACATCAACTTGCCGGTATCATAAGTGGTGTGAAGAGTTGAAATTAGTTTATTGTTTTTTATGATGAGGTATCAGAAGCAGTATTCCTCTTAGAGGTACCAAGGTTGAAAAAACATTTAAAAGCGGCCAATGTTACACTTTCCGATTAAGTATTCTTAGACTTTTTAAAATTCATCATGTAATGGGATTTTACAGAATTTTTTCCAAATTTTATGGTCGCATTAAAATTATTTATAACAATTTACATATTAGTTGCTTCATGACAGAGGAGTGTCAACAAACTAAAATTAATAAAAAATTACTTTCGGACAACAATGGCCCATATGAAGCTTAACAAACTAGGCATATTAACAATAGAACACGAGACAACACTCTTTTATTGTACATAAACACATTGCCTCACGCCTGTCTCCCAAAGGGTAAACCGAGACTATAGATTTTACTTGCCATAATCCTGCCATTCCTCCGTCGCTCCTTTAACTTCCATCACCCTTTATTTACATGCTCTAGGTTTTACCGGTATGAATGGTCTCTCAGTAGAAAGCATTGTCTATTGGATTGAATAGGTAAATTCCTATTTACTCAGTAGTTCAAGAATCTTGAGTGGACATGGCAATATTTAAAATAATTCCTTATTCAGGGCAAAATTTTGTAATTCTCACCAGCATTTTACTAATTTACAGCTCCACATTATCAAACTACATCATGCGCTGTATAGTAATTATAAGGCACAGACAAACTGACCAATGATATGATGAAGTCTCACTAGGGTGAGGAATTTTTGAAAAGCCTACCAACAAAGTCTCGAAGATGGTTCCTACATTTCTTGTACTCTACCTTAAAGTTTCCTCTTCTAAAAAGACACAGAGCAGATGGGCAGAAAATTATACGTGGTTGCGACCAATTATACGTGGTTGCGACCAATGAACTTTGTTTAAATCCAAACTCTAGCACAGCGATAAAGCAGATGCTCTTAAACAAACATTCTAAATCAATTTACAAGTGTTGAGGGTCTTATATTTCTTTTAAAGTATTTTTTTAAAAATTGTTCACCAACAAAATAGTTTACGCTTAGCACTTTGATCTGATGATAGATCTGAAATAGTTTACTTTTAGCACTTTGATCTTGAATATTTGAATTTTTCTATCTTCTAGACTTTGTTGGTAGGCTTTTCAAGAATTCCTCAACCTAGTAAGGACTTCATCATACCATAATTTTTATAGTTTTAGAGCTAAGTGCATAAAATATTGTATGCGATTATTTCACGCGGAGACTTCAATTAATGTGAAATAAAATAAGAATTTTTTTTAAAAAGAAGCAGGTGATGCAGGTGAAAAATATTTTGAATGCAGATAATACATGAAGAAAGAAGTATCATTAGAAAGGTAAATTTAAAATGAAATTGAGCATACATTTGCCACTTTTGATGTTTCGGTTGGAAAGTAACACATAAAGTATATCACCTTCACCCAAGGGTTTAAAAGATTCCAAAAAAATTTGATTTAAATAATTCTAATTAAAAGTTTGATTTAAACTTTGAAATAAAATTATTTCGGTTAACTTGCATCAACATCTTCAACAGATGTAGACAACTGCACAATGCTGTTTGGCACCAGTTCCAACATGCACTTGGCCGGATGCTTATCTTTATTCTTACACTATATTAGCGTAACCTTTTTTATATTGCTATGACGTAGATATGTTGATTACAATTTAATACAGAAGGTCTAAACTTTAACCATTAATAGGCTGTGACAGATAATAGATTTATTTTGAGCTGTGTTTTTTTCTATCATAAAGAAGATTCATGTCATCGGCTATATTCCAAAAATAAATATTGATCATTCTTTTTTCCTTAAAATTATTTTTCCTTATAAAGATTGTTTACGTAATAACAAGATACTATACAAAATATTACCTTATAGTTGTATATTTACATTTGTCTGTTACACCATTACAATTATGCTAAATAAATGAATGTCATTAGCATCAAATATGTGGTACTACCGTATAAATGTAGTTGGAAAACCATTTGTCCTTACTAAAAACTATTAAGTATATAAACAAAGTTAACTTTTGTAATATGTATAATTCAATATTGTTATCGGTGTACGATAATATATTTTCCACACAACACGCTTCACTTGACTCTATTTACACTATATAACATTAATCATTTTTCAAGGCACAATGGTCTCGAAACGAACATTGAAGCTAAAAACAATGTATATGTACAAATTTACACTTAGTACCTGTATTCTGTTAATCTTTAGCACCACAACCCTTATACATAATCTTGTAGCTCTATTAATGGGTCAATGTGCCACAATTATTAATAATTAATTTGATGTTGGTCTGAAAAAATAAATTTTTCCCTTAGGTTGTCAATAAAATTAATGTGACAATAGTGGCTTTGGGATCTTATGATTATCCAAAATTCAAAAATTTGTATGGTTTTTAATAGATATAAAAAAAACCTAATAAGAATGAATAAAACTATGTAATATATTATTAAAAATTCATTTTCATATGAATTTATGCACACATTACTAATTCTGGTTCCTTTAATTTCGTAATGTAAAAAATAAATTGTAATGTTGCCGAGACAAGTAAATTTTGTTAATGTGCTTTTGTCCAGTGAACAGTTTCATAATGTTTGGTATTTTCCATATAAAATAGAGGTATTTTATTTACATAAAATAGAGGCTTTATGTACATTGTCATCAATCTTATATAAATTGCTACTCTTGATTACAAGCATTGACTACGGAATTCGCCAATACCGTTTTTTTTCACAAACCGTTTTGTGGGAATGTAAAATTTTAAAAATTTGTTTCAAACTCTTCATAGCCACTTTTTAGTTTCATAAGTGAGTTTAATATTATACCTATTTTCAATTTCTGCATCGTACATTCAAGTAAAAATATTTCCAAGTAGTTATTAAGTACAATTAAATAAAAACCTGTGAAGCACGAGTGGAACTCGCACTAGAAGGTTAACATTTAGTATTTTATAAATATTTAATGGTACATAATATTCCTATCAAACTATTTACAAAATTTTAATATTTTTAAAATGAAAGTATATTGCCAACTAAATCTTCTGCACGTGCGTATTTAAAAAAAAAAATTTTTTAAGTGATATAACTAAAAATTAATGATTTTTCATATATTTTTCCTTAAATATGCTATGAGACCTTGCTTCTTGCTAATTTTTATGATTGTGGGTTAATATAAAGTACCCTATAGGTTTGGATTTATTTGCAAGTGTCAAAATATGCGGCGTTTATAGCTCCAAGGGACCGTAAACCTAAGTATTTGATATTACAGCTCCAAGGGACCTAAGTATTTGATATTAATTTCAACTAGATACCTCCACACGTCCCTGAGAAAAAGCATCTTGACAGACCGATAAATGGAAAATGAAAAGATCCTATAAGGTTTCCTTTTTTCCTTTTGAGATACACAACCTAAAAAACATGTATGATCCCATTATAACTTAAATGTGGCACGAGCACAGTATCGCAGTGTGTGGGGGTCGATTAAAAAATGACTGGTGCTAGCATTTTTCTGCTAAATCTGCAGAACACAAACCATGATAAAAGAATACAAGAGAATGGTAAAGAAGAGAGATATTGTTTTAGAAATATCACTATTTTGGTCTTAGAGTTCAATATGTTAACAGAAAAACAACAATCTGGATGTTTAAAATGAAATTGAAATATTCAGTGACGCATATGTCTTTCTAAATATATTACAAACGTTATATTTTTAGCTATCGGGTAAGGTAATTTTTGTGTTAATACGTCATTTCATTTCATGGTGAAATTTTACTGAAAATTATCAGGTAATACGTTTATCGAATATTCAAATTTTGAACATTGATTGATAACCTGCAAAACTTATTTTTGTGTATGCTTGTTATGTAATTTTATGTTATATGCCTTGCAAAATAAAAAGAGAAAATTGTTATTTATCCAGATGTAACATTTCCGTTTGGCTTATGTAGGATAAACAAATTTGTGATTTGTGCTTCAGTTTAATTGTGATTTAAAAAGCATATTTATAAACATTATTTATAAAAGATATTTGTAAATAAGAAATAAAGCAAAATTACATAAGTGGCAAGTTACTGAAATGAGATAATTAAATACATGATTAGTTATTTTAAATATTTCACTAGACTATAAACCTTTAAGTATCTTTTGATTGAATTTGTCTATAATTCAAATTATTTATAAATATTTTATGGATTAAAACTTAATTAATGCAGTAGGAACAAAAAATTAAATATTTAAGAAATATATTTAAATTGACACAACGTAAAATTTATGAGCTTACTTACTTTCAAATAATGACTTTCAAACTTTTTTATTCATAGCTAGTTAAGATTTTGAGACAAAGTGTTTTATGGATATTTCTATTTTATAGAGTTCCACTCGTATCACCAATAATGAAATAGTAAAGTGATTTTCTAGTTTATTATTGACATGACTATTTAATTTGTAAACCAATGTCATTGAACTCGACATAAATTTATTGCAAAAACTTTTATTGGTACCTTCAACTTCCCAGTATAACTCATTAATTACTTGTCTAGTTACATATTCTTTCTTAATGTGGAGTGGTAAATATATTTATATATTCGGTGTAACTAGGGCTCTACCATTTTTGTCTACATCTATAAAAATTAACTTGCCTTTGGCATGTTGTTCCTATAATTTATCTAATTTCAACATGATAATATTTAATTTTTTTATTTAACATATTTCAAAATAATTTCTATTTAAAGATATACAGTCCAATTAATGTAATTATATGAATTTAAAACTTCTCTGCAATTCTACCAAGTTTCAGTCATATAAAAATATATTGTAATTTAAACTATTTAATAAACACAGTAATATTACACATCAGAAGATAAATATAGTACAAGAGTAAATTAAATACGGGAGAACCAAAGAAAAATTTTAATTTCATTTGAAAACAAATTAAGCAATTTAAAACCTGTGTGTTTGTTCATATTTGCACACTGTTTCGTTACGAATATATAATAAGTAGTAAGTATTGAAATCCTTCTTAAATGAAGAGTCTAGAATTATTTGTAACACCTATGTTTCACGTAAGTTTCTATTCATGATTATCTATCATGAAATGGACGAACTGAAATAAAGACAAACAAATGTATTGCATGGGCTAATAATCTTTTAACCAGTAGTTCGAGACTTTTCTGGAAAGATTTGTAGAAAGTTTCGATGTATTTTATTATCAGATGTTAATGTCCAAAATAGAATAGTACAAAGAAAGAAAAGAATACCCTATTTTTATAATACTTACACAAAACCGGTTTGAGATATATATATATATATATATATATATATATATATATATATATATATATATATAAATATATATATATATATATATATATTTATATATATATATATATATATATATATATATATATATATGTATGTATGTATAGGATTTCTGGAAACAATATAAATCTAATTTAATCCATTGTGGATTCTCACTCAGACTAGTAATAAATGGTTTGTATTATTACAAAATATTTCTTGACTCATAATGTCTAACTTCACCGCTTTAAACATTGAAACATTTGACATCAGCATAATCTACCACCAAAAAAATATGGTCAATAATGATCTGTAGTTTGATTCAGTAAAATGAAAATTTTCACATAAAATTGTTTCTCTACATTCTTCAAAATAAAGGTGTAACTAAACAGACAAACATGTTATAATCTACATAAACAAATGAGTAGAATTATTATTAAAAAGGAGAAACTTTAAATTAGGAGAACCTGCACATTCACAAAGGCTAACTGAACTTTTGTCTTCACTATTTATTTTTTAAAATTGGTAGTGAAAGATGGTGTCAATAAATTTGGTAAAAGTTTAAGAAAGATGAGTGTTGGGTTGGGCTGTAAATGAGGTACATAACTTCCTTAGATCAAAATTAATTTTGGAGGGATAGGATACGTCCCTTTATTTCAAATTTAATTTTTTTTGCCTTTCAAATTTAGGGCAGATCCTATCTGTAGCATTATGATTCCCACTGCAAGAATAAAGAATATACCTTGTCTTGATAACAGACAGTGGGGAGACTGATGAATGAATTATACTAATGGATACGTAACATAAATATTTCGTACTTTACCAAAGTAAATTACAGAGATTTTGTTGCAGCTTAAGAGACAGAATGACCTGAAAATTTAACCAGGGAGCGAAATGTAAATGCACTTCGTTTGACAGTTTCTATGGCAACATTTGTCAAACTTATATAATATATAAAAATGTTTTTGTTACAAGGATAAAATATATTATAAACACTTATCTTAAAAAAAGGAACAAAAAATCATAAAACATCAAAGAAGTTAAAATACATATTGTAGCAACAGGCTTGTCTATGCTATATATTTCTTTGTTTTTTGCTTTCCTTCGGAGTAAATATGTTAACATGTGTGAATATTTATTTAAAAAAAATTTAATATAGAGTGAAATTAAATAAACGACACATTTTCAAACAGGTAAATCAAAGGTTCACATATACACTTGTGGAAGTGTGACTTATTTACTGGTATACAAGCTTGCTAATTGAACAACTACAATAATATATGTAATAACGAGGTTGAAAAAACTAGGCAGTAATGATATTTGCAAATCGAAGAGCTGACACACTGAGAAAGTTCCGCCATTGTTCTGATGTACAACCTCTTCAAGTTTTTCCAATTCAGTGTCGATTGATGGACCTTAAATAATAGCATGACAGGTACATAATTTGTACTTATTTCATACAAAAGATATAAGATATAAAAAATTAAATGATCACTAGTAACCTTCACGTGCAGCTGAAGTAAAACTACTTTGGCGGTTGTAGCAATTAGGATGAAATGAGATGTTTATATTAGTAAAATAAGTAATGAGTTTCTCTAATAAAAGATGACTACAAACTTACTGAACAGATGCTTACACATATGAGGTGAAAGTCTCAGTTTTGTGATGCTTATTCTCAACTGATGAAATTCCGTAACCAACATCTCACTGAAGGTGCAGACAGCAGTGAGAACAACTATGCAAATCGTCTGCCATATCCAATAGTTAAGCATTTCTAGAAAATATAGTTCCTGAAAAGTCATTCCATTAGTAACAATACTTTTTTACAAAACTTTATTTATTTTAAACATTTTGTATACATAATTGTAAAGAAAGTTGATATTCACTATTAATTAAAGAACAATAATTAGAAATGTCAACAAAGACAATATCAATTGTTATTATACACAATATTAGAATTTCAATGATTTATGTAATATTAATCTTACTTACGTCATGTATATACAGGTCCAAAATGAGTTGAATGCCACCAATGGATGAGAGAAAAGCCGTAACTACAGTCTGTAGTACCTGAAGTAAAAATTTAATGATTAAAATGAAAATAATTTTTGAATATCCCATTTATGTCAATTAATCTCAGTATACCTGTAAATTAAATATTTTATTGAGTGCAATGTGTATTGCATTTACTATAGTTAATATGTTTGGTAAAATAAATATGTTCATGGGATTTCCTGAAGTATCAAAATGGCTGTCCCCATTTAATCTATTGCAGACTCTCACTCCGGCTAAGCCCGGTACGCAGTTTGTGTTATTATGAAATATTTCTCTATTCATACAGTTCAGGTAGTCGTTTACCTGTTTCAACATTTCATTAATGGTGTATGTAAGCAAACACATTAAAAGCAGTTCCAATCTATTAGTAAGTAAACCGAAATATATAACTATCTGGAACCAGTTCCAATTTTCAATACTGTTAATGATGAAAGTGATCAAGTGGCTTGCAATTATAATGAATATGCCCAATAATGTCATTATTTTTAATTTCTGGAAGCATTGTGTCCTAAACAAAATACTAAAATACACAGAAATATCATCAAATCGTTCTAAACACTCAGCAAAGAAATGTTTTTGCCAAAATATATCAATAGATAAAGTAAATACGAAATTGATAAAGACAGTTATATCAAAAAGGCATTGAACTATCTTTATATCAGAGTACAAAGAGATGAAGTGAAACCAAATGCCTGTGACAGAAGTCAAAATAATGAGAACAATTAATGTCGAACTATAAATTTTTTTAAAATAATTTTAATTAACGTTGTTTGATTTTCTACTTTATATAAAAATCGGTTGATACCAAGTATTGACTGTAACACAAGTAAAAAGTGAATCGATTCTTCTATACAACGGCACGTCATTTTTAAAGAACTGACTATTTCTACTATTCACTTCTATAGAAAATGCAAACACTCTTTGTTAATGTGTATTTAATGTAACCAGTTAGTCTAATACAAGGCAATTTGTATTCTCATTTTATAGCCGTGATTGATTATTGGATTTACCCGTCTAGTCTACATGTGCACTTATTTATTTCCCCACTTTGTTTACAAAAGTGATGGCCTTCCAATTTACTGATTGTCGTGCCTTAAATTTATTTTCGAATGCTTCCATTATAATTTAATTCAAATATTGCATATTCATGTCCAACTGGTATTATTGATTGTTAAAACTAGCAATCCACTACAGTTTAAAGTGTTTTCTTAGTAGTTCATTTATTTAAAAGATCTGTTAGCATTATGATTCCTATTTTACTTGAGATAACATCAAAATAGTAATTAATATTCTTAGGTATATTTTAAAAGAAAACTCAATTTCAAAAGTTGTGTAAATATAGATTCTCTGGAAGCAGCATGTAGGTATATTTGAAGCAACTCATTTCCACGGTCTAGTCGAATGGACAGGAAAAGATACATCACAGAGTTATTTTCTGCAGTGAATATTTTCTTGACATCAATATCCTTGTTTTTAGAATGTTGTCCAAAGCCATGTGCTGATAAATGTAGAAATCGGTATTAAGAACTCAAAATAACTCTAAAGAGAAGAAAAGCAAGAAAACATCAGTAGTAACGCATCAATATGATAGCACAACTACCTTACCTGAGGCTAAAAATAAATAAAATAGACAATTTTTCCTTCATTCTTACATGATGAGAAGGTGGTTATTTATAAAAAATAGATTGAAGGAAAGCTTAACAAACATGAGATTTGGCTTTCAGTGGAGGAGTTTTGGAGTATTTCGTCAATTACTTGAGAAGCTAAAGCCATTTCAATTACCAGGCTGTAATTTTATTAAAATTTACTGAAGAAAAAATTAAATCATTGAGGCATGTAAAACTTGTTAGATTATTCAGCAAGCAGGCACTATAGGAATAACTAGAACTTTTTCTAACAGAGTGGCTTATTTATTATTAAATGAATACATCAAATAGTTTTGGGACTCTTGTTGCAGAGTCCATAAATATAAAAAAGAATTGGGAAAAGAACATGATTTGAAAAAGGTGACCGCTGTTTTTACATCCAATGTTGAATTGAGCAAGCCTGATAACCTTTCAAGATGAGATAGATCCTTTATGATTGTAACTTAAGTCTTAAAGTTCAAACATATGGAGCTGAAACATGGGTGTTCACAGAATCGACGAGCAAGAGAAACCTGACCTTTGGGATTTGGGTTTACTGCGACACGTTTTGAATCTCATGGGTTCAGAAACTATGAAATACTATAGTACTTCAGTGGATGAACAAAGATATATAGATCTTAAAACCAAACAATCACCAACATCTCTTACATATCATGCGCTAGAGAAAATACCAACTCTTTTAACTTGTTACGCAAATTAAGATATTGAGCATAAATAGGTCTGGCAGCAGAAGGAAATCCTGGCTGAAGAACCTAAACCAGTGTGAAATATAATAAAAATACCCATTTGCTTTTTTGGACAGCTGCATTCAGAGTCCAAATAACCATAATGATTGTCAATCTCAGTTAAGAAAAATCTCTACGACAAGAAGAGATTATCAAAAGTATTCAATAATTAAAATTAGAAAATGTTTTGTTAGGGTTGAAAATTGTAGTGTAATGAAAAGAATTGGAAATCATGCAATTCAAACACTAATATTTCCTTTTTTTAAATTAGATCCATTGACACTAACAAAGGTTAATTAACACCGTCGGGTTGAACTGAATTTTACAGGAGCATCAGTTGAGAAGAGATAATTTTTGTCTCATGATATTTTTCAATTTTTTTCACATTTACATATTAATGTAATTGAAATAAAAATAGATCGGCATATTAAATATAATCAGTAACTCATATGTATTATTGTCCACTAGAGTGTTTTCTCCGCATGAAAGTTAAATTTTATTTTTTCTCATACAGAACACACAAATTCGTTTTGTACCAGGAAAGGTAATTACAACCTGTATAATGTTTCATTTAGCTTTACATCTTATAGCTTTCATACATATCATTGTATTAAGTTGAAATTTTATAAAGATTTGGGTGCTGGATGCTGCAATCTTTATCTAAAGTGGTACGCAGCTATGTGATACCCCTATAATTTCAGTGACGGCAAAAGTAAAATTTATAGTACATGTAGAGAATAATACAAGATTGTAAATTTGTTGTTGTTTGTTGTTGGATTGTTTTTCAAAATAAATTTTTTATATTCAGAAGTTTCTGAGATATTTGAGAACAAAAACCATAAATTTTGTAGCAATCACTCAGTGACAGATTGTAGATCTGAAGACCCTTGAAATTTTATACATATTTAGTATTTACAATGATAATAAAGAAATAACTCAGAAAACTGGAAATATTTAGCTAGAAATACAAATAAAGTTTATATCAGTGTACCTATCAAGTTCCATGCACATATAGCGAGTATGCATGGCCTTATACATGTATTGTAGCCATAGCAGCAGTTGTAGAATATAGATGTATGCATTTGCTCAAATGTTGTAGATGTGTAGATATTTGTTGTGCAAGTCCATGCATGACAATGAGATTCTAGATAGGCATTATGCAGTGCTGTTGCTGGACCAGACTATGCGCAACGGCAGTGCAACACTGACATCAAGCCCCTTATATTGGTATGCCTCCACCAGTAGGATATTGATGACCAGTAATGAACATTGATGGTCGGTGCTCTATGATATTTATTGACCAAAATAAAAAATATGTTTGTGCAGTATTATATTCCTCTATTGAAATCTAATGAATATTACAATTTGTTTTTCATACCAATAACTGAACATTTAAATTCTAACATCTTCATAATTGATCATTCTATTGTACATAATCATTTCCTCATAAATCAATGTATGTGCTCATTTCATAATTGTAATAATGCACAGGTCACTTCCCATTCCCCTCATTCTCACGAATCCTCCATTCTCGCAAATCACACCTCATTCTCTACCACCTTACCTGTGCTTAGCCATCTTTTATTATCAATCCCCGAATTCAGACTTCAAGTAGAAGTTGCGTATTTTGATTATCAGTAAGCATTTGATCATGTAGCAACATTTTCCCAAATTATCTTAGTACGGTGGGATTATCGATTCCACTTTTACAATTTTTTGCTTTTTTTTCTTGCAGATATAAAGTAATATGTATGAGTGGGAAACTTTATTTCGCAGCCTTACTTCACAAAGTCGGGAGTGAGCTAGGGTTTTGAATCTCGATCCTCCATTATTCACTATTTGGTATTGGTTGCGCCGTAATGCAACCAGATTAGTTAACAATGGAGAAGCGAGTTTAAAGCGATCAAGCCTGCTGTGGATGACATCAGCACAGTCATTGAGTGCAGCAAGCTGTCTATGACATAACATAAGCAAGTATTCTTTAATGTGTTTCGTACAGCCAAGCACATACTCCTATTAAATATGATTATACAGTCAGTTTAACTCCTCTGCACCATCTGGATGAGACTATTGATTTGGGAATCATATTGATTTACAATTGATATTTCACAAGCATATAATAGACGTGCTGAAAAAATAATTTTGGAAACTTTGACATAGTTATGCATATTTGAAGTTATATTCAATACGTGACATCAATTTGCTTGCTCTATACTTCATTGGTTTAAAGTCAATTTGAGTCCAGTTGCATCATTTGGAGTCTACATGAAGCTAAGTACAGCTTAATGATTAAATTTGTACAATAGACGTTCCTGAGATATATGTATTTCCATCTTCTATTTTTTACCAATTTCCCCCTGGCTATGATTTGAGGTTGGATGGATTACTTGCGACTCAACAACTTTGCAACTTTGGAAGGTAACATTTTTCTTTCAACTTTTAGAAAACAAAAAGTCCTGTATCCTACATTACTCATCCTCCAGAACCGAACTATACTTGAACTATCTAATTTACTAGGGTATTTACCTTCTCAACCACCCGATCAGAGAGTGATTGATTTATGATGAGTGAAAATAAATTTCTAGAAATTTTTCATCATAATAGTTCCCGTGCAATTTAAACTAATCTAAATAGAGTAAAACTAATCTTAGTAACTAATCCATTAGATACTTTTGTTTTAGTAATAAAGTCTAATACAAAAGTATAAAATAAATGCATTAGCACACTGCATCATAATAATGTAATCACAAAATTGTGTCATTATAATGTAATCACATTCATGTTCATGAATATATAAATTTTTTACAAAATTTTTTAAGAAATAGTGCTTCGTTTTTCTACTGACCATCTCATTAATTTAATAAAAAGAATATAATAATTATGGAATTTTAAAAAACTGGAGTTTATAGCTCCAAAGGAGGAATTGTTACAAAAAAATCCGTAGACTACATTGTATGATTCGCTGTTTTTCCCTAATACATGCAATTTTTGAGCACTTGATACTCGTGAACAACCAACATACAACTGACCATGCAAGAAGCACGGGGACCCCAAATGAATGCCTACCACTTTCAACATTTAGCTCTGGAACATATTAATGTTAAAGTGCAGCCTCTTAAATTGATTTGCCATTCATTTGTTTGAAAAACGCTGTCTCATTTAGCAGCTCCAGTGAGAATAGTGGCATTTGTATCTGCCTAGCTCTGTAGTGAGTAGCCTGATACAATTATATAATCTTGGTGTATTAAGGTTACGCATAAGGAGGACTGAAAAGCCAACTTCAGCTCCATTTTGTGGGAAGGCAAGTTAGTTAACTCCATGGAGTTTAGGAACTGACAATGTCTTAAGACATGCATTTATTTCATCTGCTTGTGAACCCTTCTCAATTACTAGTACCTCTCTTAATATCTGTCTAATATTGCCTGCTAGTAGAATGATCTGGTTGCCGCGGATGTTCTGCAGACTTTGATTCAATAATTCTACAGCGTGCTTGTGCGACATCGTGCACTCGTCCCGCACGATCAACTTGCACTACTGTAAGATAGTGCCAAGACCACTACTGTTGCTGATGATACATGTCAGCGTTTGTTCGGTTGGGAGATTTGACAGTAATTTATATACTGAATTTGCAGCCCAACCACCATCAGCGTGTCAACAATGCCAGAGGAGTCTACAGCGAGCGCAATATTGCGATCCTTTCGGAGTTGGGCCGTAGTAGGATGAGCACGATTTTTTTGTCTGTATCTCCCGGTGCATCAGAGGAAAATATTCCCACTCCTCACTATTTATACACTACAGAATTATATCAAAAACGTGCTGCTTCACGGGAAGCATACGTGATGCCACAACGTGAGTCTGTAGCCCCGCGACATAATTGTCTAGCTCTTTTACCACATTGCTTGATAACTCTTTCCTTCGCTACTCTGTGAACGATCCCAAATCAGTCGATCTTTTACCAGAAAGAAAAATTAATTTCTGTATTTATCCAATGACCGGAGTGAGTTGGATTGTCCACAGGTGCTTATTATAATTGCGAATAGCTTCTTAACTTTGAGGGTTGAGAAACACAACACGATTTTCTCCATGGTTGCGTCTCAGCGGTTGTCGTCTTCTAATAGTCCATATACCTGGCAAGCTTCCTTGAATGTGACCCGGTCTTGTTCATCAGCTGTTTTCAGTGCCTTAATACTCATTGAGCCTCGTGCTTGATTGAGTAACATGCTCAAGTATTTGAAGTTTTTGACTTGCATGATATATATCCGATCTAGAGCATCACCAGCCTTCACGCCTAACTAGCTCTCGACTGGTGCTCCCTGTACACGGCACTTCCATTCTTTCGTTGTTATATGCCATGTATAGTACCAAGAGGCTTCGACGTAAAACAGAGTTTTTGCAAAATTGCCATTTTTCCATAGTTTAAAAAATGTAGTTAATGTTGTCCTCAGAAGCGATGTCAACCGATAGCAAAAATTGTTTTCCGGAAAGTAGAGACGCTCAACGTTAAGTAGGTGAACCGCTAGGTGTGGGGAGTCTTTGATGTAATGACTAACCCATGATTCCCCTCGCAGAATCATTGTCGCTTACGTCTGTCTGCACTTTGTCCTGTGGGTCAATGCTCACGTTACCAGTTTATTAAACATTGAAAATGGCTTGATTGCTCCCTTTCTTTATATATTTGAAGATATATTTTATAGCCTGCAATGAACTGCAAAACTTCACATTTATATGCGCATCGAACATTTTTGTTAGGATAGGGCTAAAAGTTATATCTCACCTGTTGTTGAACTCTTCATGACTGTCGCTACTTTTAATGGTGACCGTTCATCCTCTTTCCTGAGGTGTTCTCCGTGGGTATTGCGGGAATTCATTTTGATTGGTTTGCTTTGTCTTCAGCAATGACCGAGGGAACTTTTTATTGCACTATCTATCTTTCATACATGGTGATTATATATTGTGTGCACTGCATGGCCCGTTGATCATATATCCTACAACTATGTCGTGTAGTTTTTTGTCCAGATTGGCATCAGGAATTTCCGCGCGAATAATATCATCAGTCTGATTCAGGTGCAATTTATCTTTAAGTCACAATAACAAATGTATACAGAGTAAGCCGCGTTTTTGCCACTCAATAGAGTACATAAAACATTGAGACTCGCCGTAAATTTGGCTTTTCGCAAATAGAGCAACCAACTTTTGCACTTTGATTTTAAACATTCGAGTTGTGTTGATCGGAGGTTTTTTAGCTGGGTGTAAGCTCGTCGCTGATCTGTGTCTATGCTGAGTTGCAGGTAAACGTAATGAGCCAGTCGTGATGGCCATAGTTGCGAACATAAGCAAATGCTTCTTGTGTGTGTTCATTCAGGTAACTCTGGTTATTCACGACTGAGGAAGGAAGGATAACCATTTTTCCAATATTATTATTGTCAATTTTCGTATCATTTCAAATAACCTGTAAATTGAATGTGATTTCTCGTACAAAGTTTGCTCTGATTCAGTCTTATACAGCTTAAGGGCCAATTTAACGTACATATTCACCAGGTACCAACGCAGAAGTTGTCTGTAAAGCGGCAGCAGATTGAAATCGTTGTAACGCGCCATGAGGCGATTTTTTTGGATATGGACTACACAGTCTACGGATTCATCAGACATTCTTGACTTTTCCAGAAAATGACACACAAGGTCATGTATGTGTGTTAGTAACGCAAGAAAGCTGTCAGTCACGCGCACGCAACACAATGTCTCTGCTAGCATCGGGGTCAGAGCCCACGACCACTGTAGTACTACATTAGTGGAGGGCACGTTGTAACGCCGCTCATGCTGTCCGTGAGGTACAAGGTCGAGCGGATCATCACCTTACAATGTAACTACACGAACAGTTTAATTTCCTAGCTTCTCAAATATACGATACCGATGAAACCGGACCTCATACTGTCACGAAAATTATGAGGTACTGTCAACGAAAAGGAAGAAACAGGTTGGGAAGCTTACTTTAACAGAACGAGTTCGTAACATCACTGTCATATTTGCCATGAACGCATTGGGTTACTTTGTACCAGCAATGTTCACTTTCCCCCGAAAGAAGATGAATAAGGATACCCGCTTTATGATGGGCGTACCACCAGAAAGCATTGGTGTTGCTTGTGAAAGTGGGTGGATGAATGCGGTGACATTCCTCCGGTTGCTACAATATTTTCAACAACATGACCATTTTTCTGAAACTCGCCCAATTTTTTTTATTTTAGATGGACACCATAGCCACAAGATATTAATGTTATTGAGAATAATCAGTATAATCACATCCCCATACTAAGTGCACTGCCTCACACGACACGTAAGCTATTTGATCGTGTATTTTCAAGCAAGCTCAGCATGCGCATCCTAGATACGTCAAAATAATATTGTTCGACTGACAGATTATTACGTAGCTGGACTTGCAAATTTTGCGTTTACCAAAGACGCTAGACTGGAAATAGCCCAAAATGGTTTCCGCTACACAGTTATTCAGGCTTTTAATCAAGACCTTTTCTTAAACCTATACTTCTTAGGTTCTACGTCGACTAATATTCCACTGGATGAAGATCAATGTCATCAGGCTCTTAGTCCTATAGTCCCTGAAAAGGGGCCAGAACCATCACCTAGCGCCCATCACCAACTACCCGTTCAAAAAGAGGTGTCGAGCACGGCTGTCGGTGTAGAAAATATTAATGATACGCTTAAGGTTTTATCACCTCTCCTGGATGTCTCAAAGAAATTATTGATTGTAAGAAAGTGAGGAACACAAAAAAGTGAAATTTTGAAATAGTCGCCTTATAAAAAACGAGTTGATAGAGAAGGTTATGATTTCTAAAAACGTGGCTAAGGTCAAGAAAAATATAGAAAATGCTACACCGAACCACATTCAAAAAGTCAAGAAACGGAATTTATAATTTGTTGTATTTGATAAATCTAACCATAAAAACGTTTCTATAGTTAGATTGTTCATCCATACTTATTTCAGGCTTAGAACTAGCAACTTAAACAAATAGTTGGCGTATTTAAAAAAAATAATCGCGATATTTACAACATTTAAATTTAAAATATTGAAAACAAAGCGTAAAATATACAAAACAAAACAATGAATCGCATTAAGGAACGCGCTGCTTCTTACTCTCTTTTCCCGGGCGACGGCTTCTGATGAGCGACGAGCACTGCTCGACAGTAAAGCACTATGATATTTTAACATGTTAACAAAGCGTTATGTCCTTAATGACGTAATATGTTCATTCCAATCGGTAACAGGTGTGAATCACATAACATGTGTGGGTTTTAACGTTACAATAATATCTTATTAATCATTCATGTTTGGTAAATATGAAACGAAGAGCAATATGAAAAGTAACGTGCTGTCTCGCTCTTGTTTCAACATGATTCGCATAAAATGCACCATGGAAAGAACGAAGTTCAGGTTCAGGTCCGTTTAATAGCAAAATTTTATTCAACTTCAACATTTTTACGTGAATTTTTTACTTTCATTATATATATATATATATATATATATATATATATATATATATATATATATGTATATATATATATATATATGTATACATATAAATGTATATATGGTGAATAAGATAACTATAGAAAATATGTTGGTATATCAAAATAATACGAACAGTTATCTGCTGTTATTTTTTATATTCAAGCCGTTTAGATAAGATTCATGTATGATATCCAATTTATTGGCCACATTCCTAACTCTCCACTTCCTCGCTCTCGCCATTTTCAGTAAATACTTCCAACATTTTCTGAGATTTAAAAAAATTACTGCAAATATCATATTCATATATCATACATTGTGTCATTGAAAAATAATTCACAAAGTGAAAATAAAGAGGTGGCATTGCTTTCATAAAGATAATAAAACCTGACTTAACGAAAATAAAAACATTTGAACTGAGCATATAAACGTATTATTTTATATCGCACAAACATCGATACGGCTTTTGAAATCGCATTCATGAGTTTTGTAAAGTATTTTAATGAAGGAAATATTTAAAATTGTTACCCTCAAACACGTATCACGAAAAAAACATTTTCAAAATACAATTCATTTAATCTATTATCAATTTGACTACGGCGTTTCCATATACGTCGTTAATGCGACAATTATTATAGTTCCGTACCTCAAAAAGAAAGGAGCAAAACTCCTATAGGGTCATCCACGTGACTGTTTCTGTGAACGTGTATCCGTCCACCGCATATATACCGTTTTCAGACATCGTTTGATGTGATTAATAAGTTGACATTTAGCTGAATAATAAAGCATACTAATTCAATTACATCGCAAAGATAACTCTCGAAAATATTTGTGTGGATTTTTCAAAGGGTTATTTGAATTCTCCATTTCTTTCATAAATAAGGACGTCGAAGAACGTCCTATACATGCAAGTGATGTATAAAAATCATATGGACGGAATCGCGACAAAAAATGTAACAGATCATGTGGTGAGGTCGAAATTTTTTATCCGCTCATTAAGAATGTTTCCCCGCAATACATGCAGATGGATAACTGAATGAATTAAAGCATTAAAGAGCCGCAACTTTATTCTCGAACCTAAAATTAATTTTTCCACGAATTAAATGAAGATGAAAAATATATTTATGGATACGAAACATTTATCGCTGGATAGGTATTTGTTCTGTTCTCTTCTAACCAGTAACATTGGGTAAATAATTTTAACAATGTAATATTGTGAGGGATAATCACGTCTTAATAATTCATTGCATTATATTTACTTGATTAATTCAGTTGAACCATAAGAATAATGACGAATGCAACAAACATAGGAACTTAGTATTTAAGTGGAACTCTAGGTTTGAAATCAGGAAAACTCAGTTTAGTGTTATACTCGTATGGTCCGGTTGTTTGAAGGTTTTTAAATAAAGAAATTACGTGGACGACAAACAAAATGTTTTTCGCTAGCACATCCATATCTGTGTATACACATATATGTCATCTACTTAATAGTATATTTAAATTACATTTTTCTAAAATCCAATTATTAATTAATTAAGGTACCCACAGCAAATAAGGCGTAACTAATCTAAAATTAATTTACACTGAAAAACAATTATTTTAAAATTAAAAATCCCACGTCTTTTTGCTAAGAAAATAAAAGATACAAATATTTATATTTTACAAATATTTCTCATTTAAACTCGTGTTTTCAAAAAACCTTTTCGGTTTCTGTTTGAACAGTAAGACTCAAGTAGCATGTCAAGTAAAATATAAATTTTTGAGAAAAATACAAGTTGTATAAAGAGATTAAATTTAGATCGACATTATAAATTAATTTAAATGGATTACTTGGAAAATAAAAGAATATTTATATTGCTGATAGGTATTTTATTAAACTTTGTTTTAGTTTTCGTTAATTTAACAATTATAAAAATTATAACTTATAATAATTTCGGGAATCTAACAAGGTTCAGCCTAAATTTAAGGTGAAACATAGGCCTGAAGCAACATGGTACTTAGTGCTAAGTCTGCGTAAAAGTAAATCTTATAAACTAAATAAATCCAAAAAATATTCATAACATCGTAGTATTAAAAAGGCAGTAAAATAAATAGAATTTACGATTGTCTTTCAATTCTAACTATGATGCCTCAATTACACTCGCGGCTCGTCTCGTGTCTCGTGTCGCAGCTCGCGAAATCAATTTATGTTCACATTCTCGCGGCGCGTTCAGTTGTTTTCCAAGTATCAACTATGGAGGACGGTGAAGTATTAGCGGTATCAACCTTATGTTTATTGAGTTTCTACTACTACACAACTAATTTACAAATACAAAAAGTAAAAAAACGACGTCGCCTTAGAAGATGGTGGATGTTGTGGATGTCCAGACCAAATAATGACGACACAATCGGCACGGCAAAAGATTTGTAACGGAATGAAGCGCGCGCTCGAGTGAATGCCACGCGCGCTTCCCTCGCGAGCCCTTTGACTGTCAACAAAAACCGCTACCGAAACGAGCGCTACGAGCCACGAGACGAGACGCGAGACGAGGCGCGAGACGAGCCGCGAGACGAGCCGCGAGACGAGCCGCTAGCCTACTGTTTACACACACGTCTCGCGGCCCGCGTGCGAGTGTAAATGAAACATAAACATAGTGGCTGAAATACGCCCCGAAGATGAATACGACGTCATTGACTCAGCATATTGACTCTGGTAGCACTAATGACATGCACTATTTCTTTGCTACTACTTTGTTATACCGTTCTATACAAACATGAAATAATAAGCGAATCAAACATTTTAAACACATTTTTTCTTCTGCGCCTTCTATCGAGCTTTATTTACTATACGTATCTTATTCATTTGTTTGCTATCGATTACAAGTTCGTGTGTTCATGAACATTATATACATGCATTGATACGGACACTGTCAATGTAAGTGATAGCGGATCATTAAATGCGGCAATTGTGGATCATTATTAAACAAATGAAAATAGTAATAGACCATTATAGTGTCTGCGGTCACTATCGATGTAGTCGGTAATATAGCGGCATGGCTTACGGGAAAGTGAAATATTTAAACCGGGAAATAAACGTTTTCTTTATCCTAATCATTTTAACTTATTGTTTTGCTAATATTAATTTCTCAGTTCACAACAACACACATGAATTTATTCACCATACGGCATTGCAAATTACTGAACAATTTTACTCGAAAAACGTTCCTACGATGATATTCAGCAAGAACGCGATTGAGAATGACATTTTACAATGGTTTTATCACAACTACAGCGGCTGCTTGTTATCGGTTGAGATAAATGAAAGAAAAGAAGTTTCGAACATGTGGTATAGTAAGAATATTGCACACCATATCACGCAGTATGTTATTTACATTGAACGTGTGACTGATTTCGAATATTTTATGGATCACATGAGTAAAGTGTCATCATTTGCGAACTACGGTAGATTTATAGTTGTCTGTATGGACAAAGAACAAAGTGCAGGAAGTTGCGATGCGGAAATGTTATTTGCCATTTGCTGGCGTCACTATCTAGTGAACGTTGTCTTTTTATATCCAACTCTAATCGACGAAGTACAACTGTTGACGTATTTCCCTATGAAACATGGACATTGTGGCAACGTAAAGCCGACTGTTTTAGATACAGTAAAACAATGCAAAGGTTGCCAATTTTTTTGCCACCTATTTCCACAAAAATTTAATAATTTCAATGGCTGTCCACTCATAATAACGACCTTCTCTATGCGACCGTACATGATGATATCAAGAAATCCTGATGGAACACAAGCAGTTAGTGGAATATTGGGTGAACTTTGTAAAAATCTAGGTCAAATTATAAATGCGACATTGGAAATTACTATTAATCTACAAGCGCCTGGATCATTTAATGAAACGCATTGGACAGGAAATTTTGAGGATCTCATGGCGCAACGAGCTAATATTTCAACACCCGTCTTTTTACAAACCAATAACATACGCACTTTCCGTTTTCTGTATACTCACTGGACAGGAAATGCTGTTTGGATCTCGCCCCCCGTTCCCTTGAGACCAGCGTGGGAAAAGCTAATAAAACCATTCGACTTCTGGCTTAGATTTTCATTTGGATTCGTTGTAGTAGTATCAATTATTTTCTTAGTGATATTCAATGAAACAAGATTGAAACTTAGGTGGAACTCATATTTTCCAATGGATATATTGCATTCAAATATTTATATAAATACATTTGCAATATTTTTTGGACAAATGAATGCTAAACGGCCGACGAAAATAATTCTATCGTTTGGTTTAGGTCTCTGGATATGTTTCAGTTTCCTTATGAGCAGTACTTATCAGGGAGCTTTCATTAGTATTTTGAAAAAAGACATGTACGTATCAGATTTGGACACTGTATCTAGTGCCATCCGAGCTGGATACGACTTTGGAGGAATGCCCGAACTAAGAACGTATTTTTCTGATGAACCGGACCTTTATGATACATACAAAGTTATGGAATTTAAAGATGTTGCAGATCATATAGAACCTATGTCTAAGGGATATTTGAAACTCATCATATATCTTCCATTAGATTCTCTACTTGCCTTCTCCTTAATGAACAATCGCACACATTTCTTACATATTATTCCAAACTCTGCCAAACAACAGTATTTCATTACTTATTTACCGCCGAACTCGCCACTTGAGGCTACCCTAAATACCGCACAAGCTCGTATGGCAGCTGTCGGTTTATACGAAAAACAAGATATTAAAATACGTCATTTGACTAAGATGGAAATGAGTAAACCTCAATGGAACAAGGATAAGGATGAAATATTGACCATGGATCAAATGAAAGCATGCTTTTTCCTTATTATAGGCGGATGGATCGTGTCACTATCCGTGTTTACTGCAGAAGTAATTTGGAATCGATATGAACGGCCTCAAAGATCAAAGCGTCATCCTTTGGCTAGGTGGAATCTATAAACTCCTGTTATATTCATTTTCTCAGGAAGTCTTAATTCTGGAGTGCCTATGAAAATATTTATTATGTCTTTTGTTTAGAGTATTACTTCACATTTTTCGCCATGTTTATATTTAGATTTAACATTCCACATTTTCAAACTCTATCAAGTGTGTCATTTATATCTTTTATCAACAATATTCTTTTCTTCTTTAAAGTCTTTCCAAAGAGGTATGGAACAGCCGGGCAGAAATCGAATTCCCCCGATCTTGTAATCTTATTCTTAAGTAATTACTGTGTTACATGTTTTGGCCGTTGAAGTTTGATCCATTCTAAATTCCACTATAGCCTTAAAAATGATTCTACCTCTGATTTTACACAAACGTCTTTAATTAGCGAACATTTGATGTGTATTCAATGATACATTCAAAATATTTTTCCTCAATTTTTTTACTCAATAATTAAAGTGTTGATTGATTATATTAATATATTTAGGACGATCACCTATTGTATCACACAGAATATATATATATATATATATATATATATATATATATATATATATATATACATATATATATATATATTTGTAGTTTGTTATTAATTTGTAACTGTTTCTTTGCTAAGAAATTAATATGAATTGCTTGTTGAGAAGCAGGAAAAGCTTGTGGGAATCAACCTCGCATTTCTGCAGCAAATATTACGTACAATAAAATTATATAATTAATATGTAAAAGATCAGGTTAGATGATTTTGTAAATTTGTGTTTAGTGTAGGGATCTAATGAAGTAAATAAATAAACAATATCATAACTGTCGTTGTTATTTATTAATCAAATACTGTATGTGTGTAATGGTATGCTAAAATATTTGTGCTCACTTTTATTGTAAAGTCTCCCAATACTTATTTTATCTTATATCAATCTTTTGTCATTGAATCATGCAAATTGTGTGTTTTTTTATGAAATATTTATTTTACAATGTTAACATTACTTTAATTAAAATAAACGCATTTCTTTTCAGTTGGCTTCAATAAGATATCCTGCCCTTCGTGGCATTGGCCATTAAAAAGAGGAACCATGATCTCATTTTGTCATAAACGATTTTTATTCCATAACTTTACTGGCCAATCTTACAACTCTGACAGTCCATATTTAATATTTATTCATACAAAAATTGTCTGTTATGTAAACTCTTTCAAACGTTATTTAAATGTAGCTGGAAGGGTTTAGTTTGACTAATTCGAAACTACTTCAAAATTCAGATTATGTAACTGAAAACGGGTCATAGAAAGCAACTTTTTATGATCATTAATATAAGCAGTTGAAGTTTTTCACAGATTTTCATACTACGTAAAAATTGACATTTATATTTGTTTTTGCAATGGTTGAAATGTTAAATTTGGAAAAGCACACGTCGATTCCCTTGATTTAAATCATTATTAGTGTTATAGATACGGTTTAATTAAAAAATATAATATAGACATTCATGCCCATCAAGACCCTAATCCATACGATGGTAATAATTATATATAACTCTTGTGCCAAATCTAAAAAAAAATAAAAACTTCCCTCTTAATAACGTGACGCGATTGTAATGTCTTCTACATAATTTAATAATCGGTTTAAATTTAATTGATATGAAACTTGAAACGTAATGGAAATTAAAAATGTTCATCTTTCAGACGTCGCGCAGTTTGTGTCGTCATACGTATTATTATGTCACGGCATGCATTCGAATCGTCAAGATTTAGATTAATTTTTCTTGTGACTTAAGAGAATCATCTCATCTTGCATCTCCCAAAGTTTGCCTCGTGATGTATTGAGTTATGCTACAATTTAACCTTTTGGTAATGAAAATTAATAAATGCAATATTGACACATTTAAAATTCAAAGAGCACCTAGAAGGAGAAAAAAGACATAGGGCGCATCATAAACTGTGAATGTCTGTTCCTGCGAAAGGATTGTACTGTTATACGATATGTGATATTTGGGTTTTTAAAAAAATATTTATTTAATTGATACAGATATTATACTAGACTTTAATTAATTAATTTTAATCCCAAATATTAATTAACCGTTAGGCAGTCTCGACCGTCTAGTTAGGATGCCCGGAAACTACAGACGCTCCTGGTGAGCGTTTATTGTTCATCGCCTCATGGATGCTGCCAGGGCAAGTGTATAAGGTGAACTTGGTTGCTGACAGTGGAAGTAAGTAAGGTAGTTTTCAAAGTTTATGTAAGATTTATAGAATTCACGCGAAGTTTCTAAGACGAGGTATCTGGATGTCTTCTATGGGTTCTGAATTGTTGTTATTTCTTGGTGCTTGTTTAAAATAGTTTCAAAAACTGCCGCCAGATGTCGAAACACAATATAACCTAAGACTAATTATACTTATGACTATACACACTGTGACTGATAATGGAATTGAATAATGCGTCTCGTATTTAATCGGTAATAATACGCGGGTCATAGATAATTTTATCGATATTGCTTGAAAGAGATTTTGTAGATTTTGAAATTGTGCTCAACTGATCGAGCTAAATGTTTTGCAACTAAATAGGGGATGCATTATGTACATGTTTCTTTATGTTACGTAAGCTACAGCAAGAGTCGTAAAATCAGACATTCTGATTGATGAACTAAAGGTAATTTGTTTGGGTACAATTTTTTTTGTTTGACAATCCCTGTGTAATGATATGGAAAGTCAAATATACCTATTATATTTGTTTCATAAACTTCTTTGTTAATACAGACTATTGAAAGTGTTTTTGATCGTGATTGTACATAAATCCATCTATTATTTATAAGCGGTTTCCGAATGTCTCAATTTTCTCAGTAAATCTTAATTCTGGAGTGCCAATAAAAATATTTAATATTGACTTTTGTTTAGAGAACTACTTTACAATTTTCGTCAAATTTATATTTAGATTTAAAATTCCACATTTTCAAACTCTATCAAGCCTGTCATTCCTAACTTTTGTCAACACTCATGGATGACGCTTTGATCTTTGAGGCCATACAAAAATATATTGTCTTAGTTTCGCATGTTTTAGGTAATTCACTTATCAATCCACTTATCAGTTGGATTTTGCACTCGATGAAAACACTATTCCAACATCACAAATATAAGATTGATGGTTTATGGTTTTACGCGCTTTCAGGTCGCCGAGTTTACAATAGTGCTGCTTGTCTTTGGTTATTGCGATATATTTGCCATTAAGTATTGCGGTACTAAAGGATTTTGGTGAATTAGGGTCATGCTGTGTAGTGGGATACTATGAAATAAATTAAATTCCTTAAGAGATACTAGTGGAACTTGTAATACAAAAATTAGTTAATTAGTGGAAAAATACGATATATATACTTAGAAATACTTATTATAATGTAAATTAGGTCTATGTCTATGTTTACAGGTAATTCATCATTGGCAGGTGAATGTCTATAATTTCCAGGAAGCTCTCGGTATAATTCAAGCGGCCTTATGACCAAAGGGTGGAGTACATTTTGTCCGCTAAACAATATTGCATTTGTAAAGTCATCCACTTGAAACGATAGAGACAGCGAGGTTGTCTCTAAAATGTTGAAATTCATTATTTTTCAGTGATTGTATTATTTTATTGTAATTTGACAGTCCTGATGTCGTTATCAAAACATTCGCGAGGCTATCCTTTTCATATCATTTTGTAAAGCTTCGATAGCGTCATTGTATCTAATAGCATCGTTTTCATTTAATGTTCCGAAGACATGTTTTAGTGCAATACCAACTGCGCTAAACCAAGCCACGCATTTGTCTTCGTGTTCTGATAGGTGATATGATAATTCATGTTCCTTAAGAATTTCACGGTGCCTCATTGTAGGGGGATTCAGTACGTTGTCGCATTCATAGATTTTACTTATTTCACTTTGCTAACATATCGACTTTACTGTATTTACAATTGAGTTCACAATTGAGTGACACATATGTCATCAGTATGTCGACATATGTGTGAGATATCTAATAGGATTATTATATTAAGGATCCCATTACTAATAAAATAAAAATATGTCCCGGGGCTTGTAGTAATGATCTGAACATAGTTAAGGTTTACATTGTTTACAATTGTACAGCTGGAATAAAATTATAATTGTTTAGAATAATAAATTTAATAGTTTATTTAAAAATTATGCTAATTAATTAATCGTATATATTTTACTTTACTACTGTCCTCATTTATAATGAAGTTGTCATTAACTTTAATTATTTTATAAGGTACTTTCCAAACGGGCGACAAGGCTTTTATCAGCCGTAAGTGATTTTTCAAGTATTCATAGTCGCCTATCTCATAATTAACAGGGCGACTTCGCGTGTCATAATAAGTCTTAGAGTTTTCTTTTGGATTTCTTAATATTTTCAATGGCCTTGTCTCTCGAGTATTTTAGTCTATGCTGTAACATATTCGGGTATACAGGATATGTTGGCATCGGGAAGTGGATGATGGATTGAATAAAGAATATATGGCTTTTGACCGAACAGAAATCCGTAGGGCGTAAAGTGTGTATACAGTGCACTAGTATTACATGCTAACATACCTGTGTACACATAGCGGGGCCAGTTGCCTTGGTCCTGGTTAACAAATAATTTAAGATATTTCTTGAGCGTCAAGTGGCTGCGCTTGAGCGCGTCCGGGATTTGAGGGTAGTATGGTGAAGACCACAGTAATTTGATCTTAAGGAATTCTTTGGTCCAGGAAAATAGTTCGGGGTATGCTGAATAAGGAAATAAAATGAATGAGACATTCACTTGTCTCTTCTGATAAAACATTGCGCATTGGATAGATGGTAGAACATTTTGTGACATTGTCTTTTATCGTCAGTATATATTTCACTTTGGCTTTGGTAAGGGGCAGACAATATCAAGTGAAATGCGGCGAAAGGGAGTTATGAACGTGGGTTATTATCTGCTTAGGAGCTTTGTTAGTTTTTGGAAGGCTGTATTTTCTTGACAGGACGTACATTGCCTGATATAATTCTTAACATCAATGCGCATGCCCTTCCATTTATATTTTTTCGCAGAATCTATTAAGCATTCTTACTGAGCCTAAGTGCCAGGCAACAGGACAATCATGATTTTCGTGTATTATTTTCTTTATTTCTTTTAACAATGGGTACATTATATAATTGTGATATATATTCACTGTTATATCGATATCATGGAAAAGCAAGGTCATGTTATACAAATTTATGGATGAGAGGCTTTCGAAAAGATTTTTAAAATTTGAAATCGCTATCTCATTGATATTTTCAGTTTTACATAGTTCGTTCCTAATTGATTTTAACATTTCAAATATTTCTGAGGATTGGTCAAAGTGATAGCCTTTGAGATAGACCTTTGATTAATTTATCTCATTTGTCGACATTGTTTAAGATTTCAGCTGCATACGGGATAGAATCATCGAAATCAATTTAAGTTGGGAGAATAATATATTTGCAGTAAGTTTTCATATAATTTTCATTGTATTCCTTGACGTAACTGTTTAATATTCGATTTTTATCTTGATGGAATTTCAGGAATTTGGAATAATCTTCATTATTTTTGGTCTGATCGCTTTTGTGTTTTAAGGATTTACATTTGTGTCGACTGAGTGTTGAATATTCGATGAATTATTATTTTTAGGCTTTTAAGGGGGGGATGGAATATCCCATGTATAAAAATCTAGGTTTAGATTTTCAGAATGAGGACTGAAGTCAATAAATAGTGTCTGCAGCGGCACTGAATTTTTCACAAATTTAAGGCCCCAAATTTACAGTTTGGAGCTGGGATCTTTGTGACTGGAATGCCATCTGAGGGTTTAATGGTCAGTAACAGATTGGAATTAAAAATAAAGATGGAAGGTTTTATATCAGAATAGCATTGCCAGCGTCTCTTTTTCCGTTGTGCTCAGGTTACATTCTCTTTTATTTGATGGTCGTGACGCATAGGCTACGGGTTTGTCCTTTCGATTAAACGTTGTGATAATACGGCACCAATGACGTAGTTAGATGCTAAGATGATAGAGATAAATGGTTTAGTAAAATCGTGACAGCAAAGTATAGGCACTGAAATAAACTTTTGTTTGAAAGTTTCAAAGATTATTTGTTGTTGGTTTTTCCACTTAAATGGGGGTATTCATTTTCAAAAGATTGATTAAAGGTTTAGCTATTTCGGAAAATTCGGGAATAAATCCTCTGTGATAAGAAATTAGGGTTAGGACAGATATGATTCCTTTAAGAGTATCGGGAAATGGAAAAACAGTGACAGCGTTAATTTTCTCAGGATTTAATTTGATACCATTCTCTGTTACGAGATGATTAAAATATGCAACTTCACGCCTCAGAAATTTGCACGTTGAAGTTTCAAGTTATATTCTTTTCACTTTTGAAAAACAGTGGGCATGTTAGCAATGTGAGATATCAGGTCGTAGAGCATATAACAACGTCGTCTAGATATATGAAACAGTGAAGGCCTTGAAATCCGGATAAGGCCGTGTTTATAAGGCTTTGGAAAGTAAAGGGGGCGTTTTTCAACCCAAATAGCATTCCAGAAAATTGGAAGTGTCCTTTGGGTATACTGAAAGCCATTTTTGGAGCATCTACTTTGTTGATAGGAATTTGATGGATTTCGGATGTGAGATCTTAAGTGGAAAAATACTTGCAACTACCTAGTATTCCGGCGATTTGCGGAATGGGGTAAGAGTCAGCTATTGTCACGTCGTTGAGTTTACGGTAATCTATAACAACTTGCTATTTTCTTTCCCCGGTAGCATCTAGCTTTTTCCAAACTACCCGGATGGGTTTAGACCACTGAGATACGGAGGGTTTTATATATTTTGTTCGAGCATTTGATTGCTTTGTTTTCTCAATTCCGCGTTATGAATCTCTTGGATTGTGGGGGATTATGAAAGATATCTAAAAAGTCAGTGTATAATCGGAAATGGGATTTGCTTCTTAAGCGTTTAAGTATGAAGTTCTAAGTTAGTAGAAAACAATCTGCCTGTGATACTCACTAAGAGTTAAAGTTGTCGCGGATAGAAACATTGTTGCATGATTCAGTCGTTTCAGAATGATTTGGGATATCGAGTGGTGTTAGTTTTAAACTCAGGTTTGCTTTAAGAGATATAGGATGTTCAGATTTGTTTATCACTCATATATTAATTGGTTTATTATTTTGTACACTAACCAGACAGTTCGCGATTTATAGACTGTTGGAGTAATATTGTTCAATGAGCAGACCTTCTTTAACCTCGGGATTGAGTATTGTGTATTCAACAATTTTTTCGGTTCTGGGCGGAATTATGTAAGTTGGGTCTGAAGAATTTCATTTTAGATCTGAATTTTTTATTTCAGAATATAGCGCGTGAGATTATAATAAATTTTTACCTATGATGCCATCGAAAGGTAAATTTTTCTACTTTATAACATGAAATTTATGGTGCATAAGTTTAGGCGATTGTATGTCTGTTTGATATATTTTTAGTTGAAAATGGCCTAGTGTTGAGGTGCATTCATTTACGGGACATATACTGTTAAGTTTAATAGGTTGGTTTGTTAGGATAATATTTCGCGTTAATGATGTTTGTTTAAGTAGGCTTATAGAAGAGCGAGAATTCGCTAATGGGGTTAATGGTATATCAGAAAGGGGATATCGATAACGACGGGTGGTAGGGATATATCTGTTAGATTAGTAATCGGTCAAAAGTTTAGCTAGGCACGTTTCTATCTTCAACGAGAAATGATTGACTGTTTAATTTTAATTCTGTTTGCATTCCTGCAAGTCGGAAAGTAGATGAGTGCAGCGTTTCCTTTTCTGGAACTGTTTTAAGAAAGTCTTCTAGCATGGGCCAACCAAGTGAAATGCCTTAATAGAGCAGGCTGTCTCCGCCCGACCCTCTAAACAACTTAATATGCATTTAAAATTGTTGGTTAAGTTAACTGAGGCGATGAATTTTATCAGAATATTTAAATCTATGGTTTATGTTAATGAATTTAGTGATTCTTTCATTGGTTTCGAGACCGTTTCAGTCAATAATTTACGAGTTACAAGTATATATATATATATATATATATATATATATATATATATATATATATATATATATATATATATATATATATATATAATGTCTACAGGATGCTTATTGTGAACAACATTAAGTTAGTCTGAATGAGATAGAGCGATGCGATACTGAAGCTGTTTCACGATGCGGCGAGCAGGTACGAGCTGTGATACTCGTTGTTGCAACGCCTCGGGGCGTTGTGAAGACTGGGTGCTGATTCTTGTTGCCATGCGCGAATTTAGCACGTTATGATGATTGGGCGATGTTGATTCTATATCTTCAGGCGGAAGGTACGGGGTAGTTTTATTTTCTTAGATTGTTACAGAATATAGTGATATTGAGACTTTGCAGTGGTTTAGATGGCGTGATGTATATACTCTGGATACGGATAGCTTTCACAATTCACACTTTTTAGAGCCACTAGTGCTGTATACGAAGACAAACTAGGGATTTTTCTATCCCTTTTTCGCTGCCATAATTCATTATACGAGATTTGATGTTTGAGTTTTTAAATAAATATTTATTTCATTAATACAGTTATGTATTTGATCTTAATTATTATAATTAACAGTGAATATTAATTAACCGTAACAGGTGAGCGTCTATTCTCCATTGTATCTTGAATGCTGAGAGGGCAAGTGGATAAGGTGACCTTGGATGCTGATAGTGCAAGTAGGTAAAGTGGTTTAGCATTAACCAATACAGAGGAAATGTATAACAGTACGCTCTTGGAGCCACATGGAGTCGCACACGGTGTTTTATGTGCATAAAATTGTTAGAAATTACCTAATGGACGGTAATTAATTGTCAATTATACTTAAGCATGAAGCAATGTGTGTACATTGGGATATAGCATGGTTGTATGAAAAATGATGGGGTAGGCTCAAGGGCGGATCCAGAATTTTTTCTAGGGGGGGGGGGTGTGGCACAACCAAGTTGGCAACGAATGTCCTCATAAATTCTTTAAACTAATTGTAAATAAAGACATATTTTAAATAATATCCTTTTCATTATTTACCCGTATTATTATTTAGAAATAATTAAATGAAAGTTTTCTTTTATGTTTCCTGCTGAATATATCCAATACTTTATCAACGTTTATCGACGATGCAATGTCTTGATGAATATGCATTAAAGCCAGTCCATTTAAACGATCTTCTGTAATCCTGTTGCGAAGATGTGTTTATAGAGAAAGATCGCTTCGCAGTGCTAGTTGTTACGGCAAACGTACACAACAATTGACACAGGATTCTTATGTTTGGCAACGCCGTTGCTCTTTTATAGGCCTCCGCTGGAGACTTTGGCAGATTTTCTCTCATCTGTTGCCAAATTTCTAGTTCACCCTTCAAATATAAGAAATAAGGAAGGTCAGTTTATATAACAAAGCACCTTGCATAACATGCTCTATATCTTCGTTACTAACTTTATGCGACAGTAACTTTTATTACTGTCCGATTTTCTGCAGCTGAGTTTTGGGAAATCTAGAGGATATTTCGTTCAATAAATAATCGAAAAAAGGAATGTACACCGACAATCGGTAATACTCTTTGCAGACTGAACCTGAATGTTAGATCTGTTGGATTGACGGTTGCTTACTCTGCATACCGTGATTTCTGTTCCAATTTCATTTACCAGGCCTTAAACTTTATCAAAAAGCTTTTCAAATGCATCCGTGAATGTATCACATTGCTTTTGGGTGCTGGTTGTAGTCACATCAACAAGTTTCATTGCTTTAATCAACTTCGATGGCTTGTAAGGACCGAGATAAAGGGAGGGTGATTCCCAAAATATCAGCGAGGATGACCAAGCTTACAAGGAATTCCGGCGATATTACAGCTGGCAGCAATGAAAATGCTTTTGTAGCACGTTTATCCCCTTTATCAGTCATTTTTTGGAAAATTGCAGAAAGACATGGCGAAACGGCATAACGAAATATCTAAATGCAAGCTTTCTAACGTCTCCAAAATATGATGAGAAATATTTTCACCAGTAAGATGCACAACTTTAACAAATTTAAGAAAGTCTTCTTGAATTTCATTCGTATCAACATCCAAATAACGAATACAAATGGACAGTTGCTCACTAATAGAAACATCTGTGGTCTCATCTACTATAATTGTAAAATATTTGGCTTTTTAATTTTGTTCATTACTTTGTTTGTGATTAACTCCCCGCAGCACTTGACCAAATCATTATGTGTTGACTTGCGAATATAAGAAGCATTTTTAGGACAATCTCTAACGTGATCACGCAGTATCTCGTCCCCAGCGTCGATTCTGAATTTCAATAGCGCTCGAAAATTATCTTCTCCGAGAGAACTTTCTGATTCTAAATAACCGTCATTCCTATGTCCTCTTAATGGTATGTTTTGCATTCCACATAATATAACGGTTTTTATAATGGGTACAAGTTTTTTACGATTCTCTTCAATTGTTTTTCTTTCTTGACATCTCACTTGGACTACAACATCCATCGACTTTCCCTCCATTATCATCAAACAAATTTTAAATGCTACCATATTAGATTGGTGGTATTTCATGTTCTCATGGTGTGTTAGTATTTCAATACCTTTTTTAAATGTTTTCAGCGGTTCCGTTACTAACTTTCCTAGCTTTACATCATTCGTGCCCGCTTCACGCCGTCTAAAAATAATACACATCTCACACAATCCGCCACCAGCAATTTTGCTGTATGCAAGCCATTCATATACCTTTAGCCAGTTCATTTGAAAAGACCTGTTTTTCTTCTTCTCGTGCCTGTGGAAACTTAAAGCCTGTTGAGGGTGGCCAAACATTTTTCAACCATTGATATTTTGTTCATCGATAAGAATACTTGTAACCTCCTTGTTGTTAAGTAGTTTACCTGTAAATATAAAATAAAACTAAATAAGTTACGGTTAACACAAATAAATTACCATAACACGTGCGTTAACTTACACACACGGAAAGGACATTATAATAAAATTTATAGAGGACCCGATAAAAATTACCATAGTGCGAAACAGTAGCCAAATAAAATTTACAGCATAAGCTTAATAAAAAATATAATGGTACCATGGTACAATTTATTTTGCTTTGTAATAATACAATTTTTCTAAATTTAATCGAATTATATAATTAATCTTTAAATTTTTATTAAGGGGTAAGAATTTTTATTATCAGAATTTTTTTAGTCTGCATTATTATAATTAAATTAAGAAATTAAATTGACTTTATGGACATCTTTCTGCATTGATAAGAATGGGACAAAAAATTAGAAATAATATTTCAAACACAAATTTATATATTTTTTGTAAATATTTATTTATATATATAGAGTTAAAATTATTTACAATAACAGTAAAGATGTAATTTTTTTGTTACATAAAAATAAAAATTTATTACAAAATATGGAAAACTTTACTACATTTATGACTCTACAATAATATTATCTAACCTAACTGTTCTGATGCTCTATCCCTTGGGACAGAAATAAATATTTAAATATGCGTACCTATATAAACGAATTATTGAATAACTCATAGAAAGTGAAAAATTCCATAGAAATATACAGTAGTTTCAAAGAACGACACGATATGAGTTAATTCGTGTTGACAATGGTAGGAAAAAGCCGAAGGCGCCCAACAAATACGTCATCTCTTTTGAGCGCATGTATCGGACTGATACCCTAACTTACCGACTTTAAAGTTTTAATCGCCTCAGTAAAAATTAGTGGGCAATAGGATACAATTTTATTTGAGAAATTTACAACACTGTACGTTGTAATTATAAATTTTTTGCTTAAATCCGATTAAAAATTCTTATGTTTGATAATAAGCAAAATTTTATCTTGTTGAAATTTTATTGTGGTCAACATCAAATGTTTAATTTCTAACCGATAAAAATTAAATGAACAACTAATTTTTTTTATTTCTCATCTTTGAGAATTATTACGGAAGCTATTTGCACCACGTATATAACAGAAAGCAAGGTAATTGTTGTCATGCTTTTTCCCTGTAGTGTAGAAAGATAAGTAAATAAATGAACAGTAATTCGGGAATACGGATATTGAAATGAAACTCAAATTTGTCTCTGAATGCCGGCCTACATTTTTAATCAATTCAGAGTTATGAATAATCGATAAGTAATACGTACTTATAGCACGTTCCTGGAAATAAACTAGCGGAAGCTGATATAGTTGCCGTCAGCGAGGATGGACATGGAAACACATCACCAACATCAGTTGACTGCCCAGGTCGCGCGGGCTGAAGAGTTTCATTATCTGCATAATCAGTTTTTCATTTTTTTGTAAATAGAAACGTACTTATGCTCTTCTATCTTTTCCTATCCTTGTCATTCATTGTAATATAAGTCACTTCACTACATACGATTACTGTGATGATAAAATACGTAAGCCGAATACAATTTAATCAAACTAATAATAAGATGCGTGCATATGCAATCCTGTCGTCAGTGAGCGAGGACAATAATTACATATTTATGATCTAGCTAACCACGCGCCCAGCGCCCGCCCTCCCGAAGAAGTGAAGTAAATTAGCGGGAAAAAACTCGCGCCGATCGCTCGCTCGCAGACACGCGTGCAACTCAAAACTGTAAACTACATACGTAGTAGCTATGGGTACCAGTACCGGTATTATTTATTCTATAATTTCGCAACGCAAATCCACATTTCATCGTTAAAAAAATATTTGTATGGAATTTTACGTATATTGTTTTATAACTTGCGAGAACTAAACAAAATAAATAGATTGATTATTCTGGAAATTCTGGGGGAATCTTCTTCTCCTCCCCCCCTCCTGAATCCGCCTATGCTGCTCAGGATAATATAACTTTTGTAGAAGATGTTGAATGCGTAGAACACAATGTCAATACCCCGTCACCATCTATTTTAAGTCCATCAGCTTCTAAAGAGGTCATTCTTATTACTAACAACTTGCAAAACCAACCAGAATTTGCATCACAAATTTTATATCCTAAAGAGAAACAAGCCTCTGAAGTCAAACCCTAACAACAAAATCATTAGAACACATGATTCTTGCAACCATTCAGCAAAAAAATCTGCCAAATAAATAAAAGAAACGAAAAGTTGCCTCAAGTGCAGAAGTAGTTACGTCTGCTTGAATGCTTATCGAGTTAAGAAACAAAGAAAATATTAAAACAAACAAAAAGCAAACAGGAATGAATAAAAAACAAAATAAGAAAGGAAAGGGGAGAAAATTATTCAAGATTTTGACGAAAGTAGCAATACCGATGCAGATTCAGAAAAAGAAATAACGTTTAAAGGTAATAAAAAACTAAAAATGAACGGAAAGCGCAAGAAAATGATCCAATGTTTAGATAGTGATAGTAGTAGTACTGATGCAGGTTTAGAAGACGAAGTACCATATGCAAACTCAGATGAAAGTATGTGGATGGAAGAGGGAAAAGAGTCCAATACCGAAAGTAATAATGAAAAAAGTCTATCTGTAACTGATAATACAACTGGGGAAGAAGATAAAGAATATGAGGAAGCAAAAAAATTACAAAGTATTAATATAAAAAAATGGGTAATTGTAAAATATGCCTTAAAAGCGACGTAAGCATTATGTGCGTGTTTTGCAAAAAAATGTAGGCAGTCGTTGGGAGGTGAAATTTGTGGTGCGACTTTTGCGTAGCCTATAATAAAAGATACTGATGAGGTTACAGCTGATTGTGTTGTCAAAATATCACTTAATCCTGAAATAACCAAGTGCGGCATAATATATTTTGATTACAAGTTCGAAAATACGATTATATCCTAAGTAATATGATAATATTAATATTGATTGATCTCATAATTATAATTTAGTTTGTAAGAAAAAGTTCATAGCTCTGTAACTTTTTCACCGATCTCATTCAAATAAAAACCAAAGTTTAATTCAATTTATGTAATTTATTGTTATTATCGCAGATTAGAAACTATCTACACTATTAGGATTTTAAATGACATTTTTACATTTACCCCTTTACACCGGGCAAACGCAATAGTTGAGTCGGAGCAAATAAATTTAATTATTAATCTGAAGCCATTGTCATTTTAGTACAAGTAATTACTTGAAACAATAGTCTAACACGTGCTTAATATTCACAGTAAAAATTATTTATAAAATATGACAGACCACAAAATGACACATAGCAGAATGGGCCAATCTATTTATTTATTTAGCATCTTTTATGTACAGTACATATGGCAGACTTATTGCTACATCATTAATTTCTTCCAGTCAAACATAATTGGTATTGAAATTTAGTTGGTAGACTATAATTTTACAATGAAAATTCTTTATAGCACATTAGATGAAAAAAAATTAAAACAAAAAAAATACAAAAGTATAAGTAAAAAAATCTATTGACATGATTTGGGATGGGGAAGACAGGAAAACACAAGGACACAAAGGAGAAGATTTCAGGAGAGGCAGGACTTTTTTACTCGATCTTTGAAAATATTTAAAGACGTGATTTTCCTGATGTCAGGATAGAGGTAATTCCAAATTTTTGCTGCTTGGAGAGTGAAGGATTTTTCGTAAGTGGTATAGGAATGTTTAGGAATAAATAGGATACAATCTAGCTATGGTACTCACATTTATCCCACTTGACCCTATACACACACACACACATATATATATATATATATATATATATATATATATACATATACACATATATACATATCCATATATCTATGTATGTAATATCTCTTCAATAATAAGCCAAAACATAACACTTATTACTTTCACAAGTGAATAAAATTTCTAACACAATTGAATAGAACTGTGTAGTTAAACTTTTAGCTGCAATAAAGTCATAATTTTGCAGACCAATAATGTCTAAATAATCTTTCCTCTAAGTGAGTTTAAAGACAGCGCAGCCGGTCATAAAAAATACTATGTATTGTACGAAACAACCTTTTAATTATGAATCAATCATTCACAGTTATTTCGATGATAGTGAGGTTTTAGCAGGTGGACAAAATTAGAGTTAAATAACTTTTGGAACTTTTATTATTGGAAGCTAGCTTGCAAAAAGAAGACGTATACAGTTTTGTAACTTGAAACGCTTAAGAAATGTACTACACATATAAATCATTGTATTTACGTTTTTGTCTTTATGTAATATTTCTGTTATCTTGTTTTGTTTGGTAATTTTTATATAATTAGTTCACACTACGAAAAATTTTAGAGACACAGTATATAAAGTATTTTTACTGAAAGTGCTATATATATATATATATATATATATATATATATATATATATATATATATAATATATATATATATATATATATATATATATATATATATATATATATATATATATATATATATATATATGATTCTATCACATATAGATGAATAAATGGGCATATCAAAATGATAAAGGTTCCATTACTGCCATTAAGCTCCATAACCTTAAAGAATTCTTTACAATATGTAGAAGAAAAAATTTTGAATGCAATCGGATTGATCTACGCAATGCGATGAGACTGGGTATTCCATAAATAATTTGGAGATCATGTATCATAATATTAAAATTTAAAAGTAGTTAGAAAAGTATTAAGTTTACGAAAATATTATGTGAAGAAGAAATTACATTGACGATTGAATAAATTCTAAAAAGGCAATTACAAGTGATATTTTCAACAGCACATCATTTTATGTCTTCAACAAGTATAATAAATTTGTGTATTTATTAATATTAATCAGCTTGCGCTCCTGATTCCGCTTGATAATAATTCATGTTTCTTTTTAATAGTGATTACTGTAACAAAATATTTTAGATGCCTTCAGTATTAAATTTTAAAATAAATAGTTTTAAAATAAGAGTTTTTTTATTTATGTGCATTAGTATTCAGAATAAATATATACCAAAATTTAACAAAAATTCGGTAGTCAAGTTCTGAAAAATATAATTTTTAAACCTCATCCAGCTCTAATTATCTGTAAGGTAGGTGGGTTATATTACTGACGTTTAATTAGCCGAAGTTCATTTTCAAAAAAATGCATTTACATTCAGAGCATCGCATTTAATATTGATTTTAAGTATGTGTGGGTGTGGTTACATATACATAGCAGCACATCTTTCATGATGACATTCAGAAAACTAAAAAACTTTACATTCAAGTCGTCTCAAACAGCAACATTTCGGTAACGTTCTGAGCACTGTCATTTAGACACACTTCACTTTATACTGTTATTTCTTAAGGATCAATTTTAACTCAAGTAACATAATTGTTGTTCTCGAATCTGGCATAGTGGTGGTCTGCTGTTTATAGTTTTTTTTATGCTATTCATAACAAACGACGAAACCAATTAAATAAAGCGTATAAGAATTTAATGTTCATGAAATAGTGAATGAAAACGTAATATAAACTAAAATTATCTTCAATAATGAAAATTGCTGTGAAACATATAAAAATAAGGTATTAATCATAATGCTGCCGAAGTGTAATATAAAGTAAATATGGAAACCATGTATTGTTCTTGCATTTCCCTTGTTGCAATTTGTTTAAACATAATTTGAATACCCAATTAATACAAATTAGAAATGAATGATATCCAGTCAAAAATTTCAAGCAAAAATACGAAACATTTTCTGGAGGTAAGGCGATTAAAATATTTTGACAAAAATAAAGTTTATTTCTATGTACATAAAATATACTTTCATATGTTTATACACATGTTTTAATCTTGAACTGAACTAAATCTACACCTTCTTTAACTGTAATCCATTTTGCTCTCCAAAATTTCAGTAATGGCTTCCTAAGCTTAAAGAAATTACTACAAAGTTATTAAATATTTCATATATATATGTATATTGTATCATTATTTTGTTCAATAAAAATTAATTTAGAAAGTGAGAATAAGGTGGCTTTTTAAAAGTATAAATTTTTATCTAAAACCAATGGACGTTAACACAAGAAAAAAAGATTCGTTAACAGAAATAAATATTTTGAACTCAGCATATCAATCTATTATTACTGTATCACAAAACCATCGGTGTGAATTTTTAAAACACATTTGTGTATTTATCAAATTATCTCTCTGCAGAAGAAAAGAAATATTGGAAAATTTGCAAATTACAATTTAATCTTTCATCCACTTGACCGTGATGTTTTTGTAAATTCGTTAGGCCATTTTTATTTGTTGTCTTTCAATATTCATTTGCTAGACAATACACTTTAAATGTTGCCTATCGTATTTATTGTGTAAGTATGTGATAGGTTTCTTGATCTGCGTTGTATGTGTTATTGTAGTTGATATAGTTGTAATTCTACAAAATTACATAATGAAGAGTACATGTAATTAATGTATAAAACAAAATGCATTAGAATATATATTATGGTTACGTACTACAGAAATAAAAAAGCGAAACCCTTATAAAATGAGATACGTGTCTGTTTATCTGTAAGTCAATCCGTCTATCACGGCCGTTTTTCGCAGAATATGTGATAACTTGAAATTGAGATCAATAATAAAGCGTGAGCTAGCATGCTTATGTATCTCAATATCTAACCCTCAAAAACCAGGCGAAGTGTTGCAATTTTAAAAACTTCATTTCTTTCATAAATTAGGAGACGCGATAAATTAAGAAATTAAAAAATGTATATGACAATATACACGTAAGTGATATATAAAAAGTCATATCGTGACAGACAGAAATTGTGACAGATCATGTAATGAGATCAAAATTTTTATCCGTTAATAAAAAATTTACACGTGGACAATTGATTAAATTATACTATTCAAAATACGTTTCTTTATTCTCGATTTTGAATTAAATTTTTTTGCGAACAAAATGAAGGTGAATAAAATATATTTATGGATACGAAATATTAATTTCTGGATCGTAATTTTTTGTATTCTATTTTAACCTGTAATGTCAGATAAATAATTATAACAGCATAATATAGAAATCCACGTATTTTATTTCATTGCGTAATATGTACTTGATTAATTCATCTTAACCACGAGAATAATGCCGAGTGCAACGAACATACAAATTTAGTATTTGTGTTGAACTCTACGTTTGAAATCGTTAAAAACCCTCTTAAGTTTACACTCGTATTATCCAAACCGTTTTTAAATAAATAGGCCACATTACTGACACACAAATTTTTTTTCATTAGCACGTCCATACACCCATATCTGTGTATTCATACATATTACCCGTTGAATTTTTATGGAAATTAATTACTCTCTGACTACTTTCTAACCAAATTACTAGAAATACCTACGTATAACCTGTTCATAAAATTTTATTGTTGCATAATGCGTTAGTTATTTCATACCTAAGTAATATACTTGAATTATGCTATTTCTGAAACCTAGACAGTAATTCATTAAGATAGATGCAGCACATGAGGTCTCTAAAATTTGTTTACATCGAACAATAAATATTTTAAAATGAGAAACCGCCTATCAACCGAAAATTTTTGTTAAGAAAATTATTAAAAACTTATATCTATATTTAAAAAATTATTATAATTTGAAATTATTTTTTCACAAAGCTTTTCAAACCATAAGGATCATGGAAGGCTTGTCAACTAAATTAAATTTTTTTAAGAAAACACAAGCTCTACAAGGTTGCTAAATCGAGATCAACATATAACCCAAAATTGATTCAAATTCATTTCTTGGGAAATAACGTAATATTTACATTGCTAATAGGTAGTTTATTAAACCTTGAGTCAGTCGTCGATAACTTAATATTTTATAGAAATTACACTATAAAGCAATTTCGAGAGTCTCACAATACTGTTAGTTAGTTGTTTAGTTAAGTTGTTTCAAACAACTTAACTGGGCCTTATTAGATCTAAACCACTCTGCTACATAGTGCTATATCTAAGTGTGCTGTGTTAAATATATCTTATTCACTGAAGAAAAAGGCTCAAAAATACTAAATAGAGTTGTTATGTTAAAAACGCAGTATGAAAAGTAATATATAAGACTGTTTTTTAATTTTAATCATAAATATAGTGGAAACATGCTCTAAAGATGAACATGATATCAACGATAAGAGGTTAGCACAAGTCACATGCGAGACACTTATGACGAGTGCAAAATATTACACGAAACAACTTATCTTCTGTCATCTGGGCCTTCCAGCAGGTCTTATTTACTATATCTATCTTACTTATTAGTTCCCTGTCGATTACAAGATCGCGTGTTCATGAAAATTATATCCATCCATCGACATAGATACTGTCAATGTAAGTAATTGTGGATCATTAAATGCGGCGTTATAAACAAGTGAAAATAGTAATGGAGTATTATTGTGAGTGTGATCACTGTCGAGCTAGTCGGTATTATATCACCATGGCTTACTGGAAAGTGAAAAATTTAAGCCGGGACATAAATCTTTTCTTTATACTGAATATTTTAACATATTGTTTTGCTAATCGTGATTTCTCAGTTCACAACAACAGACATGAATTTATTCACCATACGGCATTGCAAATTGCTGAAGTATTTTACTCTAAAAATATTCCTACATTGATATTCAGTAAAGACTCGATGGAGAATGACTTTTTACAAAGGTTTTATCACGATTACAGCGGCTGCTTATTATCCGTTGAGATAGATGAAAGAAAAAAAGTGTCAAACACGTCCTACAATAACATTATTATGCACCATGTCACACAGTACATTATTCACATTGAACATGTAAAAGATTTTGAATATTTCGTGAGTCACATGAGTAAAGTATCATCATTCGCGAACTACGGTAGATTCATAGTTATTTGTATTGACCAAGAACAAAGCGAATTAAATTGCAATGCTGAAATATTGTTTGCTATTTGCTGGCATTACTATCTAGTGAACGTCATCTTTTTACATCAAACTCTAACTGACGAAGTTCAACTGCTGACGTATTTTCCTATGAAATATGGACTCTGTGGCAACGTAAAGCCGACTATTTTAGATACAGTAACAAAATATACAGGTTACCAATTTGTTCGTAATCTATTTCCACAAAAATTCAATAATTTCAATGGCTGTCCACTTATAGTAACGATCTTTCTTCTACGACATTACATGATGGTGTCAACGAATCCTGACGGAACTCAAATAGTTAGTGGTATATATGGTGAATTTTATAAAGATCTTTGTCAAGTGATAAATGCAACATTGGAAACTACTACACTGAAAGCGCCTCGGGTTGTTAATGAAACGCATCAGACAGGATTTTTACAGGCTCTCATGATGCAACCAGCTAATGTTTCAACATCCATATTTTTAGACACCAATAATGTAGGCAATTTCCGTTTCCTGTACCCTCGTTGGACAGGAAATGCTGTTTGGGTCTCACCCCCCGTTCCCTTGAGGCTAGCGTGGGAAAAGCTGATAAGACCATTTGACTACTGGCTGAGAATTTCATTTCTAATCGTTTCAGTAATGTCAATTATTTTCTTAGTGATATTGAATGAAACAAGATTGAAAGTTAAATGGAACTCATATTTTCCAATGGATATCTTACGTTCAAGTCTGTATATAAATAGTTTTGCGATATTTTTTGGACAAATGAGTGCTACACGACCGACGAAAATAATTCTGTCGTTTGGTTTAGGTCTTTGGTTATGGTTCAGTTTCTTCATGACAAATACTTATCAGGGAGCCCTCATTAGTGTTTTGAAGAGAGATATATACGTGTCATATTTAGATAGTGTATCTAGCGCCATCCAAGCTGGATATGACTTTGGAGGATTACCAGTACTAAGAACATATTTTTCTGAAAAACCTAACTTGTATGATAGGTATAAATCTATAGAATTTAACAACATTGTAAATTATATAGAACCTATGTCCAAGGGATATCTGGAACTCATTATATATTTACCTTTAGGTTCTTTACTTCCATTTTCCTTAATAAACAATTGTACTCATTTCTTACATATTATTCCTAACTCTGCCAAAGAACAGTATCTTACTGATTATTTACCACCGAACTCGCCACTGTAGGCTACCTTAAGCACCGCACAAGCTCGTATGGCAACTGTTGGATTATACAAAAAACGAGATACTGAAATACATCATTTTACTAAGACGGAAATGGGTAAGCCTCAATGGAACACGGATAAAGATGAAATGTTGACTATGGATCAAATGAAAGCATGCTTTTTCCTTATTATAGGTGGGTGCTTTTTCTCACTAATCCTGTTTTTTGGAGAAGTAATTTGGAAACAATATGAACAGTCTCAAATTTCAAAGGGTCGTTCATTGCCCAGGTGAAATCTTTAAACTCTTTTTACATTTATTGCCTTAATAGGTCTTGAATTCTTAAGTGTCTATGAAAATGTTTTTTGCTTAGAGCAATCCTTTACATTTTTCACCAAATTCATATTCAGGTTTAATATTCCACATTTGAAAACTATACAAATCGTGTTGTTTCTATTTTTTGTCAACTCTTATTTTTTTCTTAAAGGTTTTTTTTCTCAACAGAAATAGAACAGCTGGGCAGAAATACAATTTTCCTATCTTCTATTATTTCTAAGTAATTACACTGATACATGGTTTTGGCTGTTAAAGTTTGCTCCATTCTAAATTCCTGTACAGCGTTAGAAACAACTCTACCAATGATCTTATACGAACGTCTTTAATTAACGAACATTTATTTATATTTTTTAAAAATATTTTTCTTTAATTTATCACTTAATAATTGAAAGGGTAAGTGTTACTTTTAGGACTATAATTTTTAAGAGTTTGATGTTAATTTATAACTGTCTCTTTGTGTGGAAGTTAATATCAATTGCTCCTTGAGAAGCAGGAGGCATGTAGGGGTCAATCCCCATTTGTGCATTAAGTCTTACAATAAAAATTGTGTAAGTTAGTAATTAGAAGGTCAGGTTAGATAATTTTATGAATTTGTTTTAATGTTTGGATGTAATGGAATAAGTTAATAAACCATATGATCACCGGTGTTGTTGTTTATTGATCAAATATTGTGTGCATAATCGGATACTGCGATATACTTCGCGCTTGCTTTTAGTGTAAAGTCTCCCAATATCACTTTATATTATAACATTTTTTTGTTATTGAATCATGTAATTTGTGTATTTTCTGTGAAATATTTAATAAACAATGTTAACATTACTTTAATTAAATTAAACCCATTACTTTTAATGTACTAAAGTTAAAATCGATATGTCCAACTTTTCTTGTGAAAAATCCAACTTCAGAATCTTCTGTAACTGATCACCCAAAAGTATATCCAAGTCAGACGAACTTTAATTTAATCGCTCGTTAATTACTATAATTCCGTTGTTTACAAAAATTCCCAGAAAAAAGTTTTGACAATAGCTGGGACTACTGAGAGTCATTTTTTTTATTTAGTTTATTTTTATTTATATCGATTCATTTAAATTACTATATTATTAAAAAAAATGTATAAAATTTACGCATTAATTGTGGAAATGAACATATACACTTATGTTTATACTCTTATTCCTGACCAGATACCTTTTACACTTACCAAAATAATAAATTTTATTTTGGATTAAAAATATTACATACTTATTAATATAACACCATTTACAAGCAGCCGATTTATAGAGATAGGTGAATTGTATAAGGCATGAAACCAAGAGAAAAGGAAAGAACAAACTCACATTCAGAACAACGAATGTTAATTGTTGTTAGCCATGTGCCAGCACAACACCACATTTTTTAAACATGCACACATGATCATATCATTTCAGTCAAAAGTTACAAAACTTTAGATATTAAATGAATATGACAGGTGTATGGGCTGGTGGTCGGAATACTGTCCGTTATAGAAAATGTAAAATTCTAAAATTGAATTTCCAGTTGATTTCGATACTCGGTTTTAGTAAGATGTTCAATTTTCGTAAAGAGACGGCATATTATTTCAGGTCAAGGTTGTCTATCACACACGGGTCGACAGTCGTGACAAAAAAGCTATCCTATATATACTAGCTACACTATGTGTCTTTGACCGCCTAAAATATGAACCATGACAGCATTTTTATAATCGATTTTTATTAATAAATTTACACACTAATGTTATAACTCAAAAAGTTTATACTATTTATTGATACGCAAACTGAAATTTTTTTTAGATTTCACCATATGATTATGAGTGTTTAGTTTATTTCATAGTTCCACAACTATTACAAAGTTCCGATCTTGTAACTGAAAATGGGTCATAGAAGGCACTTTTTAATAATTAGCAATATATCCAGTTGAACTCTTTCAAAGATTTTCATGCTGTGTCCAATATTTTCTTATACTTTCTTGTAAGGGTATAAAAATATCTTACATATCACACAGGAATACATGGTTACGAATACATGGTTATGGTTAGGAGTATATTTTTGGGTATTAAAATTATCTAAACTACAAAAGTTAGATTTATCTTAACATGGTGACATATTTTTTTGATGGTGTGATCAATGCATATGATTTCTGTTCTTTTATGTGATGCGGTACTGAGATTGAAATTGTTTCTTACAAGTTATATTCCATTAAATGGAATCTTAATAATGAAAAAACAACTCAACACTAAAAAATGAATTTTACTTAAATCTAAAACAATAGAAAATTCTTTCAACTTAGGTATATTTTTACATGGCTAATTAAATCGTTAAACAATTGCTTTCGAGTGATGAGGGGTGTAGACTGTTATTCTTTACAACCAGAATAGAGTTTAAAATGTCTTCCAGTTTAAACAAAAGAATTAATAAACTGGACTGTAAAATATGCAAAATATCATTGTTATTAGTTCTGAATTCAATAGCAGTAGATGTGACTGACATATTTTTACAACAAAATTATATAATTATTGGATAAATTATCAATAATTATTTAGTATCATAAAAAAAAATGTAAATGATTAAAAATCTAGTTATCACAAATTATTTGCTACTTGAAAAACTGCACCAATATACTCCTGATTTACCCAATGTCGTATCTATTAATGGTGCAGGTCTAAGTGTTGATATTCATATATGTACGTCTAAGTGGCTTACTTGTTTACACAGCTTTACTTAAACGGAGATTGTAACATTCTGAAAGCACACACAGTTTTATTTTCAATCCATAAACTACTGTCTTATCTGTTGTAATCGGCTGATATTTATTACAGCCACCAGTTTTATTTATTTATTCCTAACTTTACTTATTTAAACAAGGTTTTAATGAAATTTTTCATCTTTAAGATCTTCACATTTCGGTTCCTAAAATTAGTAACATTTGAAGAATTTACCGCAGTAAAATTTATTTTTCTGTCCTAGTTACAAATTCACAAACATTCTGCGAATTTAATGTTTCTATCTTGAATAAACTTTCTCCTAAAAATAGATATCGAATCAAATATTTCTATTGCAATTAGATCATAATTATCCTCCTTAGTAAATTAACATGTCAGTGATATCGTTTGGTCATAAATACTCATTATTAGAGCTTGACTGCAAGACATAAACATAATGTAGGCAAACAAATTGAAGATAACAAGTTCTTTTACTGTTTATTTAAAAATTCATTTCCTTCCGCTATAACTGATTAAATCTGTGAAAAGTCAATGAGTATATAAACAATATATAAAGAGATAAAAAATTGCCAAGCAATAACGTGATAAATGTATTTTTGAGGATTGAAGTTTACAATCCTACCAAAATTATTAGATATGGCCAATATTGCTCTAATAAATTACCAGCACTTTCTGAAAGTGTCACATGGGAATTACCGGTATTATGTAGTGGAATACATTACGATGAGCTACGACGAGCATTACTGAAGGTCAAATACAGGACACCAAAAGTATTTATGGTATATTTGTAAACATGTAAATTTAGGAACATAATTAATATCGTCTAGACGTTACCAAACTGTATGGCCTTGTCCTTGCACAGAAGCATAATTATACAGTTCAACGGGTCAGGCGTTTAATTTTGTTCGTATGTTAGAATAATTAATATTTCTGCAGAACGTCCTTGAATATCTGGAAAAGTGATTGATTTAAGTGATATGTTAGTTCATATATAGATAGTTCATGGAGGTCAACAAGTGGACAGTTTTATTTTCAATAACTACTTCTTACTTGGGTCCGTAGGATTTACCATCTATTCCTAGACCCACCCTACACGTGTCCCCTGGGTGGTGCCAAACAAGTAACAACGCCGAGTCTCAGGCGGCGGTTAATTATCCTGACTAAGCTAACACTTCAACTAAGGAGATAGGAAATGATCCCCTAACCCGTAAACTCGCAATCTGCAAGAATGGGGGCCTTGGCTTTACCGCCTGGACTAAGAGGGAGTTACCCTCTATAAACATATAACCCCAATCCTACGGTGGGAAACGTGCCAAAAGGATGAATGGCTGATGGGATATCAGTTCTAAGCGCCAACTTCAATGGAACTGGCTAACATTGTTGTATAGTGCGTTCACATGAGAATGGGTGTCACCTCATGTGTGACCTGTTTTATCGACCCTACTCGTGGGAACAACAATGGAGTCAACTAATTTAATCAAAGATACCGCAGGAGTAGGTGACGACACTCCCGTAAATGTAAATGCTACTGAAAAACGTAGATTTGTACAACAGGCGTTTCATCCGTCTTTGGTTACAAACAGACCTAGAAGTGCATCGCTAGGTAGTAAAACTGACTTAGAAGTCTGGCCCAAAACCTCTAAGACCCAAGAAGTCGTTAAAATATCCAGCTCACAGAATTCTGAAATCCAACCACCCGAATGGCAAAGAGTGCCAACTACAAGAAATAAACGCAAAAAAGATGCAGAATCACCCTCACCCGATAAGGTAGAAACTAGCAACAGGTATAGCACACTTCCCTTAGACCAGAGGGAAAGATCAGAACCCAATGAACAGAAGACCAACAAACCTCCACCTATCTTATTATATGGCACTAATGATGTCAACAAGCTGACAGATTTGTTGGAAACTGCTATTAAAGAAAATCAGTACACATATAAGATAGTCAATAAGAATCTACTGAGAATACATTGTGTTGAGACCAAGACTTATAAGACCATTCTGTCAATCATCCCAGAGAAAGGTCTGATAGGACACACTTTTAATAGAAAGGAGGAAAGATGTTATCGAGTAGTAATAAGAAACCTACATCACTCCACACCCATGCAGAAAATAAGAGCTGACATTGAACAAACCGGTAACATAGTATCAGGGGAGATAATTAATGTAAAATATGGCTCTGATGAAAAACCAACATCCACCTTTTTTGTCAACTTGCTACCTGGACCTCAAAATAAGGCTGTTAAGGAGTTGAAATATATTTACCGTCAAGCTGTAATTATAGAAGACCCCAAGCGACGTAAAACCGTGGTCCAATGTCAACGATGCCAGCAGTACGGCCATTCAAAAAATTACTGCATGCGTATAGATGTGTCAAATGTGGGCAGTCTCACAAAACATCTGATTGTCCAAAAAAGGACCGTAACACACCCGCAATCTGTGCACTCTGTAAAGGACCACATCCAGCAAACTATAGAGGATGTGAAGTGTGCAAAGAAATACTCGCCAGAAGAAACAAAGGCAAGGCCTCCAGAGAAATTAAACCATCCCAAACGGTACCAGGTGATACAAATGAAGAGGTGCACAGAAAGGAACTTGGTATGAAAAATACCATCAACCAATCAAAAACGTATGCCAGCACTAGTAAAGAAAATGACAAACAACCGGATTCAGTTGATAAGCAAAGAAAACTACATGAAACCATCAGTTTAGAAGAACTACTAATAAAACAAGTCAACAAGTTCGACATGATCCTTCAACAAATGAGTTCCCTGATGGGACTCATAACCAAGCTAGTCGACCGACTTACAAAATAAATGCCTACAGAATAGCCACTTGGAACATTAACGGATATTCTCCTGGTCTCTGAGACACACTGTACCTGCAACTCAAGCATCAAATTCAAGGAACATTTATGTTACATGACTAATCACCCAGATGGCACTGGACATGGTGGAACGGCAGTCATAATTAACAAGAAAATCAAACATCACATAATGCCGGGTTATAAAACTGAGTATTTACAAGCAACAACAATTGCTGTGAACGATAACACAGGCTATATTAATATCTCGGCGATATACTGCCCCCCAAAACATAAAATAAAAGAACGTATGTTCACCCGATACTTCAATCAGCTTGGAAATCGTTTTGTTGCCGGCGGCGATTGGAACACTAAGCATATGTGCTGGGGCTCCATACTTACTACAACACGAGGCAGGCAGCTGAAAATGACTGTAAACAAAAACAACTTACTGGTTTCATCGACCTGTGAACCTACGTATTGGCCAACAGACGAGAAAAAAATCCCAGACCTCCTCGTTTTTTTTGTACTGAAGGGATTACCAAGACACTACATCAAACCAGAATCTTGCTATGACAGCTCTTCTGACCATACTCCTGTCATATTATCAATAAGTTCTAGAATAATAGAGTCTAACTATACTGAAACTCTCACCAACAAAGACACTGATTGGGAATTACTCAGAAGTACAGTGATAGCTGTATACGACTTAATGTCCCGTTAAAAACTCAGGACAACATAGGATACTAAGTATATTATAACACTTGTCCGGTAAGTTTGTTGGATCCATACTCCGGTGCAAAAAACAGAAGAAAAGCATATCAATTACCCGCTGAATATCAAAAACGCCCTACTCAACAAACGAATACTCCGTCAAATTTGGTATCAGAGTAGGCTCTCCACGGACAAAACTGCATTTACCACAGCATCTAGAGACCTGAAAGACATTTTACACAAATGGAACAATAAAACCTTAGAAGATCAACTAGAATCCTTGACAGCATCAGCTTCGACTAATTATTCACTGTGGAAATTTACTAAAAATTACAATAGACCCCATAATGCCAAGCCCCCACTCAACATAGCTGATGGATGGGCGCGAACACCACAGGAGAAGGTGGATGCTTTTGCTCAGCACTTAGAAAAAGTCTTATCACCAAATCCAGGCATGGACGTACAAAATGAGACATTGATTAATAATGTGCTACAACAAGATTTCCAAATGTCACCACCTCCACACCCTATTACAGTACGGGAAATCTGGAGAGTCATTTCTAATCTACATGACAAAAAAGATCCCGGATATGACCTCATTACCAAAGAAATACTAAAGCAGCTACCTAGAAAAACTATAGCGTTTCTGACTTCACTATTTAACGCCATACTGAGAACCCAGTACTTCCCGACATTATGGAAAGTATCCCGTGTGATTATGGTATACAATATGGGTAAACCACCCCATGAAGTATCCTCGTATAGACCTATAAGTGTTTTGCCAATCCTTTCAAAGGTCTTTGAAAAACTCCTGATGTGCAGAATGCTACCAATCCTGGATAGTGCAAGAGTCATCCTGGACCATCGATTCGGCTTTAGACAAGACCACTCTACCACTGAACAAGTCCACAGAGTCTGTGGTAAAAAAAGAAAATGCTTGGAAGAAAAACTGTACTGCTCCTCTGCATTCCTGGACATTCAACAGGCGTTCGATAGGGTATGGGTTACTATATAAGATAAGAATCAACTTACCTCATCAGTAATTCTCTCTAATTCAATCCTATCTATCGGGAAGAATCTTCCAAGTAAAGGACGCGGATGTGACGTCTGGGTTTTTCGAAACAACTGCCGGAGTCCCGCAGGGATCAGTCCTGGGGCCTATTTTGTATACAATATTTACTGCAGACTTACCTCAGCTTGAAAGTATTACTACAACAACATTTACTGATGACACAGCGGTACTAGCAGGCCATGCTGACCCTGCCATGGCATCACACATGCTACAAGAGGGCCTTGATGAAATAACCACGCGGCTACGGAGATGGCGGATACAGGCGAGTGAAAGCAAATCTGTCCATGTTACGTTCACACTACGTAAAGGTAACTGTCCTGAAGTTCATCTTGAGAATACCACACTACCTCACCAAGATAATGTAAGATACCTGGGGCTACATCTTGATCGCCGTCTGACCTGGAAGCAACATATTAAGACAAAGAGAAATGAACTTAATATCCGTTATAAGAACCTACACTGGATCATGGGAAGAAACAGTAAACTGAGTATTGACAACAAACTTTTAATATATAAAGCTATCCTAAAACCAGTGTGGCTTTATGGAATTCAACTCTGGGGTAGCACTTGTAAATCAAACATAAGCATAATACAGAGGATGCAGAATGCTATCTTGCGCTCAATTAGTGGTGTTCCTTGGTTTGTCACGAACGCTGAAATACATAAAGAACTGAAAATGGATACCATCATGGTGGAAATCCAAAAATTAACCAAAAAATACCATGAGAGACTGGAAAACCATCCTAACAAGCTGGCTACAGAGCTGAAAACTAGAAATTATACAAAGAGGAAAGACATCTTGTAGCCCTGTGGGGATCAGTAAAGACTACGGAGTAGTTGACTCACTGCAGTCACACTCGACCTGTCAATGGATTCACTTAAACCTGCTTATAGTGTATGACTACTGATTGCAGATTGTTAAAAGAAAAAGAAAAAAAAAATTATTACTTCTACTGGTACATATAATGATACCGACCAGACAGTTATCGATAATTATAATCATCGTTGCATCACTAATATATGGGATACATCGTTATTCGTAAAGATAAAGAAAATTTGTAAAATTATTCAATGTAATCATTAGTTTACCCGAAGGAACAAAGGTAAAGGAAAGGATATACACCAATTGAATGAGAAACTTTAAAATATTTTACTGTTATATAATAATTGATCCATTCATGGCCTATTGTTATTCATAACGTGTTATAAATGATAAATACAAATTTCTTCTTTTGCCTTACATTTAAAAAAATGCTAACGAAATCACTCGAGATATGAGATCACATACAGATAACAGATCGTACTACTGCGGCATCCGGCCGAAATATTGGAATCCGAATATCAGTGGCAGAGCTTCTGCTCGAAACCAATGACACTAATTTAATAACAGTTTAAGTCTCACAATTTACGCAGGCGGCTCTCCTGCAGCATGCGGACTAAGAAGTTGAAGTTTAATGCTTTGGTCTCTGTTTGAGACCCATACTACTAACTTTAAAACGGCAGATCCTTACTTCTCACGATTTAGACAGGCAGTATCCCACAGCATCGAGATCGAGGCATTAAAACCCAGCGTTCAATGACAGAGTCTCTATTTGACACCCAAAATTTTATTTTAAAAACATCAAATCGTCTCACGGTTTAGGCAAGCAGATTTCATGCAGTATCAGGTCTGAGGATTTGGAAGCTGGAGTTCAATGATAGGAGTCTTTGCTAGAACAGGCACTACCACATTAGAACTGAAGAGTCGGAACCCTGAATTCAATGACACAGTCCCTACTTGAGATTCACAATACTAATTTAAAAACAGCAGATCCTGTAATCTTACGGTTTAAACAGGCAGCACGCTTCCAGTCTTAGTATTGATGAGTTGGAACCCGGATTTCTATAATAGAACCCTTGCTGGAAAACACAAAAAATTATTTTAAAAATAGAAGATCATCTATTCTCAAGGGTTAGATAGACTGTACCCATGTAGTAACAGCAAGGTTGAGGTACGGAAACCCAGAATTTTAAAACAGAATCTCTACTTGAGACCCCCAATACAATTTTAATAACAGCAATACTTACATCTCATGATTTAAGCAGGCAGTACTACCGAATCGTGAGGATGAGGAGTTGGAATCCAGAGTTTGATTGCGGAGCCTCTCTTTGACATAATAAAAATTTTTTTAAACTGCAGATCTAAAAGTTTCGCAATTTGGACACGTAGTAACCCTGCAACATCGGGACTCAGGAATTGGAACCCGATGTTTAGCAATAATAACCTCTGTTTGAGACCCGCATTACGTATAAACAGCAGATTTTCATATCTCATGGTTTAGGCAGGCCGTGCATATGCAGTATCATTTGGCTTATGGGTCAGAAGTAGAAATCATTTATATATTTATTTTCATATTTATTTGTTCATAATCATTTACACCTTATAGATGAGCCATTAGCGATCATAAGAAATTAATATTCGAAAAAAGTTTAAACTAAGATTAAACATGAATACAATTGTACACAAGAACTACAAAAGATAACGACGGCGCATATCGATAAATATACTTTCGCTCATCATAAACGAATCACACTTTAGCGCGACCGCTATCATGTAGTTGGGACGTTGACTTCCACAGAAAACTGAAGGATTTCGACGTAAGTCGACTCTAGAGGATGGTATTGCAAAATATGATGATTGGGCGAGCGCAGGATATTATAAGGCAGGAACCTATTCAATAATACAGGCCATACAATTTTTCCGTTTAATAATATAACTGAAAGATACATTTCATAAGTACAACATCTCCTCTGAACTCTATGAAATGAAAACCTAGCATATTCAAGAGAAAACAGAAAAGAAAGGTATTAAATAGAAAGGGAACAAACTATACTGTCTCACACACACATACCGAAGAAACACACGTTCAATTATCAAGCTATATTTGGCTTTGTGTGGATTCCAAATAATGGAGCCAGATTCTAATCAGGTCTGCACTAACGAAGTGTACATCGAGCGAACTGATGAAATGGATTAAAAATTGTTGGATTTTGCGACGCAAATCCAAATTTCCGAAACGATCTTTTTGCTACATCCGTCACATACCCACAAAATGTCAATCGCAAATTAAATCTGACTCCCAAATAAACGACCTCATATAGACAATAAAGTGATTGTATATTCGTATTTAGTAATAGCGTGTGCTCGGTTGTAAATCACTATTGAAAATTGGTTTGCGTTAAACCATCACAATGCAACCGTTGGTCATCATTGTTTCGTATCCTTGTTGATTGTAAAAATTATCATGTCATTCACGAATAACAAACGACCCACAGTATTTACTGAGCCACCAATATCGTTTACCAGAATAGTGAAAAGTAGAGACTTTATATACGAGATTAAAGTAAATTTCGTATATAAAGTTACCCACTCACACGTATCTATCCGCAAGATGCGAAAGGAAAAACTGTAAAAATGAGTCACCGTCATTAGTGAGGATCTCTGAGGAGTTCTTGTCGCAATCTTTTGGATTGACAACTGTACCCTGATTTTCCTAAAGAGAAAATTTATTTCGTCTTTTATCGTATCTTATTAGATTATCATAAAACCTAATCATCCAAACTCAATCACGGCACCTATGTTGCTCAGTATTGAGGAATTCTATGGTATATCTTCAATTTCTATGGCTAGATACTAACAAAATTTTCATAGGGATTTATCAAAATTTGTAAGGATACACCCTTACAAATTAGATAAAAAATCATCACATTTCGCTGATTAATGCCAGGAGGGTGAGGTAAAATAACCAAAAAAACAGTGTAATCGAGAACTGGGTCTTTTTATGAAGTCGATTAAAAACAGAATATAAACACAATTAAATGAAACTACGTGATTGTAGTATTAAGTTACCTTAAAGAAGTACAAATAATACTACATCACGTAGTTTCATTTAATTGTGAATAATGAATTTCTACAAAATTAACGGCAAATATATTCAATATAGAATATAAAATAAGGTATAAGCCACTTGTTCACGGAACTGTATGAGAACACATGACGCTTATTTGAAACAAAGGAATTTTACTAATTCCACTTTATTAATCTCCCCGGCAATCTTTTGCAATTTTAATGTTGTTCACACATCGATCGATCGTTTATCGCGATATCGACCAAAAGTGTAACAGTGTATATCAATTGATTTTTAAATTTAAAGTCTAATGTTAAGGCGTATAAAAATATTTATTATATGCATTTAACACAACAAAATGATGTTAAATAACAAAAAAATAAGAAGTAAAGATTATTTAAAAACAAATTTTAATTATATGTAATACCCAAGAGTTATCATTTTTCGTAACGTACTAGATTTTCAAACATGGTAAGATTCGTATCGACCAAAATAGTTTTCGTTTTGGTGGTTTACAATGAGATAAGTAGACATTTTGTCAATTTACTCCACAATAATGGGTATTTGTTAATAAAATAAACGACCTATTTCATTAAGTTAGTCATATAATTTCCTGAAGAAAAATCTCCATTCTCGTAGAAAGCAATGCCATCAAATATTTTTGTTTTGGTATAAAATGATTTAACGGCTTGATTGTGATTGTTCCCGTGTCGCATGTAGAGCTTAAGTTCCAATTGGACGTAATTGGAAATAAAAGAGGATCTTAACTTCTGCTAGATAGCCACCATAGAAAAGCTATCCTACTTCTACGAAGCCATAAACCTGTTTAAGGTTCCACTCGATGGAAGACATATTGTTATTTTATCACTGACGTGGCTCATCGTGCTGAGCAAACTGTGCCTATTTTGTGGGGAACCAATTCCTCCATCCAGCGGCTTCAACCCATTTAGTCTTTGTAAAAGAGTCTTCAGAGTATATAACATCATGTCTCTAAATGAGACAACCTGTTGAGTAAGGCTTAAAATTGATATAAGCTCCAAAACATCAAATGTTCACAATTTAAAAGTTTAGCCTGTCATTTGCTTTTCTCTCAAACAGAATATTTTCATTAGTCGTATATATTATTCAAACAACGTATACTTCTGAATTTTACCATAAATAAATTAAATTATTTTTTTTAATATATCTTAAGAAATTAATAAAAATGAGATCAGTCCGTTATTTTCATAAAATGTTCATACTCTAGAGCTATTATATAAATTAAGTTGCCTTAAATTTAAAACTTATGTCTCATTAAAACGACGGTCATACAGATTAACGATTCTTAATCGATCAAATATCCTGCACTACTGATGCATTAGCTAGGAGTTGCTGTACTGGAACTGACTTTAAAAACTGTAATTATTACGATTGTTATAAAATGTATTATATACTTTATTTACAAGATTAATTACAATTATAACTTAACTCTAATGATTAAAGAATACTCGTTGAAAAAGCGTTCGTCGTCCGGTGTCATGTTTTCCTCAAATCTGGTGTATCAGCTGATTTGTGGGAATTGTCGCGGGGTCTTGTATGGTCAGCAATGAGGTCGATTGATGTCCTTAAACATAAATCATACCATAAGTTCCGTTAACTCGTTTTATGTACGCGTATTCTGCTAGTTCGTTTGATTTCGTATTCCTGTGTTAGCTTGTTTGTGAGAATTGTCGTTAGCTTTATTGAACATATTTGGCGTTAATTTTGTAGAAATTCATTATTCACAATTAAATGAAACTACGTGATGTAGTATTATTTCTACTTTCCTTAAGTTCTTTACCACGACCTAAGTTTCGTTGTAATACAACATCTTCAGGTGGGATATTAGCAAAGATTCTTTGTTTGTCTGTCCCTTGTCGGGGTTTCAACAGTGGTACATTCGTTCGAAGTGATTGGTTCAATACATCTCGATCATATTTAAGTTCACTTTTAAATTTTCGATTGAAAGCGTCATTCATTTCACAATTTGGCGTTGGTATTCCTAACTTGACTAAGAAACTGTCGCACATGAGGTAACACATGTTTTTGATGAAAAGTAAAGCATGGTTATGTATCTCCACATTCACCTCGAGATCGGGATTCCCTGAACTGACACAAATTCGATGTAAAATGTCTTCTGACATGTCATCCTTCTATACGTTCCACAGTTCACATGGATTTGATAGGAAGCATGTCAAAATAATGCTAGCAAGCAATGTGCGTATCTGACTTGGTGATTCAGGAACAATTGCTCCAGCGATTGTCATGTCTCAATGAGTATCATTTTCAAGTAAATTGAGATATGCATCACGAAATGTTGAGCACACTATACCATTGACATTTCGAAGTGATTCAAATGATGTCGGCCCACGAACATCCACCAGCAACAATCGCAAATAGAAGCATTCGTCATTCTTCAGATGAAATGTGTAAATGCGACTAAGAGCATCAGTAGAACGCACTTCTGGATGATCAGGAATCGCATCGCCTTACTTCCTGCGTTGAAATTTCTTTGATGAAGCGTTCCAAGTGTAATAACTTGGTATCTCAGAGTAGAGTAACATTCGCGCAAACGGATCGCTTTGACAAAGCGAAAAGAAAGTGGTCAATGTTGTCGCTGGAGGTGTTTCAGCACGTTGAGCAACATTCGATGTGGTGAAATGAACTTGTTGATCATCCTCTCATATCGACCTGCTTGATTTCATCGTTGGTATTGGGAATTTGAACGCCAAAACCCGCCATATCTCTGCCTTTCGTGATATATTTGCAAATGTATTTGATGGACTTAACTGAACAAAACTCCACGTTGTATTGCACCTTGAATATTTTTCAAAGAAGTGGCGAATACGGAACCATCCAAGTGTTGTCGACCACGAAATTATTTCTTTCCATTTTTGTTGTGATAGTTCTACCGGTATCGTCGGTTGATCAAAGCCGATAAAGTAGATAACCAACGTTGCCAGCAATAGTCTCCGCCGTTAAATTTCGTGAACAACGTTTGGAACACTTGTCGTTAACCATGTACGGTGATTGGGGCTTGAAGGCGCCACACGGTCCCTGAATCATGTTCGTATTTATAACACCATGTAGAACTGTATCGGTTTCGGGATCAGAAATCTCTGCACATATGATTATCATCTATTTGGTCTGGATGAATTCTTTCGACTAACCAAATAAGAATGTGTGCATGCGGCAAGTCTCGTTTTTGCCATTCAATTGAAAATATCTGGCATCGAGTATCCCCAAAGACTCGATACTTAATAATGTAGTTCATTAGCGACCAGATTCATCGCGTGCAGTGATAACGTGCCGATCACTTGATATTTATCCGGGGAGCAGCAGTTAAACATTTTCCATCCATTTCGGATTGCATCTTGCGCATGCAAATGACGCGGGCTACCAATATATGTCGCCGGTAGAACAGTCAATCAACCATCATTAGCTGCATCTCTTTCGGTACCGATCGCATCGCATAAATAAATATACCCTCCTAACGCAAATTGGCTTGGTTCCAACCGGATGTCTGCTCCAAATAAAGTAATTTAGAAACATCCATTGTATCTTTGATCGTTCGATAGAAAATATTGTAATTCTGGTGTTTTGCCACGAAGCTAAGAAGGGTTCGGAGGCGATAATGGAAATTTCACGTGCTACCGAGTGCACAATCCAGACGTTTCTCCAACGAACTTCAATGCACCGCAATGGGTGCACGCAACCTTCATTAGGCCAATTCGAACAAAAGGATGTGAGCTGTAGTCAATTGTGCAATCATATTGAAACGCTACTCGATTAAAATCAACACTTGAAAACATTTCTTTTTGCGCGTCGAAGATTATCATGTTGTTGATCTGTGCAATAAGCTCGACGATTTCTCATTGCCAACTGAGTCGTTTGACGTATTGCCTTTCTTTGTTCTTGCGTTTGTTAAGCACGAAGTCGGGGCATACTAACGCAGTGCTCTTTACGTTTAATATATTTCGCCATATTTCTAAGTAGAATAGCATTACGGCTTCGTTGTAAAAGATTAGCTCTTCTGGCTCGCGGCATGTAAACAACACTTTAAAATTAATCACACAATTCAAAATTACACAATGAAGCAATTATGGATGCACGCACAACCACAAATGTCATAACCTCACAAAATGAACATCTTCGAAGTCACATCGTTTCACAATGTGCACGTCATCAAACATAACTAAAATATTTGAAGACACATTTCGCTGATTAATTTCAGAAAAAATCGTTTCAAGAGAATTAATTTGATCGACTGCAATAACGGTCGAAAATTTAATAAAAATTGTAGAAAATCAATTATAATTTTTGTCCGTGTCCGTCAAAATTTTCTCCTTTTTTATTTGTGATATTCTTATTTTTCGAATGCGCAAGGAAACTTCTCGAAGCCGAAACGAAAAAAATATTCATCAAAATCAGTTAATTCGTTCTCCATATATCATGACAAAAGCCGTTCCATGGGAAAATGTATGGGACCAAAATGAATTTCCTACATAATTTTTTTTTCGTAAATTTTTCCAATGTTCTAATAGTTATTATTCTGCTATTCGGGGCAGAGATAAATCCAATAAATCAAAAATCATGAAATTCGGTCCAGCTGTTCTTAAGTTATAAAAGAGTATAACTAACTCGACTTTGTTTTATATATAGATAATTATAATAAAGGTGTAAGGTAAATGAGGAGAGGTTTATTATTTTTGGCTTCTTTCTAAAACAAGAACGTCATAGAGTTCAGAAAGAGTCAAGATAACTATAATCATTTAGATTTTACTTTTATTAGGAAAATTTATGTCGATGAACGTCTTGTTGCACTAAACCTAAAAACACATATGACCTTTTGAAAATATTAGTAACATAGTATATAACGCTCTTCTCTAAAGAAAGAATCTTATGAAAAATGAAAGTGTATATTACTGAATTGAGAATAGACTTGATGTCTGAAACAGCTTCTGTCTCAGAATTGAGAAATAGACTTGACGTCTGAACCAGCTTCTGTTTCAGAATTGAGAAAGAGACTTGATGTCTGAACCAGCTTCTGTCTCAGAATTGAGAAATAGACTTGATGTCTGAACCAGCTTCTGTCTCAGAATTGAGAAATAGACTTGATATCTGAACCAGCTTCTATCTCAGAATTGAGAAATAGACTTGAAGTCTGAACCAGCTTCTGTCTCAGAATTGAGAAATAGAATTGATGTCTGAACCAGCTTCTGTCTCAGAATTGAGAAATAGACTTGATGTCTGAACATTAGCATTGCTTATTCTCTTTAGGTTACACCAGAACGATAGGCACATTACGTCGCTGGTTGTCATGAAAAAAATGGTATTTATGAGAACGATTGCATTTAAATTGAGACTTCCGTGTTGTGAATGACTTATTTATAACCAGTTTTGCTACATTTGCGTTGATGATTATGACTAACTAAATGGTTATGTCAAATAAATTTGAAAAATTAATATTATTCAGGACTTTATTTCAGAAAAGAGCACTAACTACAGTCGTTGTAATTTAAGGTGCTACAAACGGAAACCTAACGTCCAAACTGTGTTATGCCCGATAAAGTTTTTGAAATAGTTCCTTGTTACTAGAACCGGCTTATGGATGGTGTTGAGACAGCGTTATATGCCGGTAATATTACACATAATTCGCTTGCTGTATATATATATATATATATATATATATATATATATATATATATATATATGCATGTCCAACAGAAATATATACTAAGTGTGCCAATGTTCTAGAGAACTTTATTAAACTGAACACATGAATACAATGTAAATATGAAAGAATATTTAAAAAATTTACTCGGCCGAGTAATTATCAAGTCTACACACATTTTAAGACAATGTTTTAAGTTAAGACAAATTCCTACTCCAGTTATGCACTGCGTAATACTAGATGAAATCCCTTTTTTGCCGAGTCTCTACAGATATTTATCAAACTATGGAATAATCTATAGCTATATTAATATTATATAATTCCGAAAAATATTTAGTAATTAACATATAGTGTATATCGAAGAAACGTTCAGCAGTAAAACCATTGCTAGGTTATTTAAGCTTATAACGAAAATCTGTATAGATAAGGGCGCGCTCCCGAGAAAACTTGGAAACAAAAATGGAAACAAAAATATTTTGAGTAATTCCACATTTTGCTCTAAAAAGTGTCAAAATGTTGCGTTCGCAGCGTAAGTGTTATAATTATTTTAAATCTGGTAACATCATATAAATAAATAGAGCAATCTGCTATCTTCATAATACTCTAAGCTTCTTTACTTTTTATTCTAAGAACAGTGTAGATTCAATTCTATTAATAAAATGAGCGCATTGCAATCTCGCAAAGTAAATACGTCATTTTATTAGTTTACAGGCCAAGTATACATCTCGATATTAAAAAGAAAAGAACTGATTGTTAAGAGTGCAATTGACAGAAATGTCAAATCGAACTCATTCCTGGTCAATGTTCTAAAGTTAAAAGTGTAGATGGCCGTAGAAGATGCAAAAGCGTCAAGTTAGTTCTAATCGTCGATCTGCCATTGTACGTTCACATAAAGGAAGCTTCAAGCGCAAGAAGTCTACGGTAGAAATTAAAGGCCATGTTCAATGACTGGGTTCTCCCGAAGAAAAAAATTACTACGTAATCCAATGACGATTCGCTCCGATAACCGTGATTCGATGACCGACTGTGTTGCGACGATTATTGAGACCGCCCTGAAATTATCAGGAACGGATTTTTACGCGAACGACGAGTGGATTGGCTATTTGATGCTGACGGGTTTATTTGAAAAATACTTTTCTATGATGATGGCGATAGAATATTCCGGGATCGCCCTTACGTAGTGAAGACAAAATTGATTGTTATGGCAGGAAACGATTCAGAAACTGGAAATGCATTATTGATTAGGGGGCAGTAAAGTTGACAACATTCTAAAGGTGATAGCCATAGCTATAAGAATGACAGTTCAAGTCATCATGACGGCGGTTCGCCTATCTCAACCAGCTAGTATGTAAAGTTATCGGACAAAACGAATATAAAGTATCACCGCTGTAAGCAATACAGTCATTACAAATCTCAGTGTAAACAGAATAAACAGCAGCAAGTAAAGAGGAAGAACGCATTTTCTTTAGCCTACTTGAGTGAAACTAGAGTAAACAAGACTTTTATTTGAATAGCGGTGCGAGTGTTCATAAGACGATGGATGTAAACATGATAAAGAATACACTTTTTACACCAAGTATCGAGGAAATAATGGCACTAAACAAAAAGTCTATGCCAGTGATGCGCCCAGGAGAAGTGGATATTGTAACCGGTCACTCACAGTTGCAAGTATAAAGTTACTGTAAAGGACGTATTATGTGTCCCTAACCTCGCAGCGAACCTGATATCAGTGAGTCAGCTTATCAAAAACGGCAATGGAGTAGAGTCTGAAGAAAAGTGCTGTAATGTTTACAATAGAGAAAACAGTTTGGTGGCTGTGGCGAATCAGATAGGCGATGTTTGTAAACTGATCATAGAAAATAAACAATTCTTATTCACCTACTCCTTCTGCTGCTAGCAGTGAAATATGGCACAGGAGATTGGGTGATTTGAATATGAGTGATAAGAATAAAATAAAGGAAGGGGCGTCACGGGAATATATTACACAGATAAGTCAGTAATCAACAAGAATACATGCTCGGTATGCTGCAAAGGAAAACAGTTACGCTTACCATTTGGTCATGCAGGAATTGTCCTGGCTGATGAGAGTGTGAACCTATACAATTTACTTCAATTGGTAAAGTAAGATATCTCCTTATATTTGTTGATGACTATACACATTTTTTAAGTGAAACTTCTTACGCGGCGATTCAATAATCGATAAGTGGACGAGAATTGAGAGTAAAATTTGAAGGTCACGTCACGTTTAGGCACATTTGGTTACATGAGAGGGAAAAAAGATATGATGTAGAGAGAAAGAAAAAGACAGCTATATATTCTGACGCCATGTATGTGGAGTGAAAGAGAGAGACATATACACAACGATACAAAACGTTTGAATAAGATAGTGTCGCGTATGCGCGCGTGTGGATGTACGCCTCAGATACTACACGTGAACGGCCGAAGTACCACGCATACGTTGTGTTATTTACGTAACATGTGTCAAAAGAAGACTATGAACATTTTGTCAATTTATCTATATATTTATGTTTGATTTATTACTAATATTGCGTACTTCATCCATTAGAATAATAACAACATATTAGGTATACATTGTATTTAATTCATTTATAAATCTGCAATGAGCCCGCATAAATAGTTGTAAATATAATTTACAACACAAGCGGCGTTTAAAAGTGTTCTGGTACTTACATTGCAGCTGTTTTTTAATTGAGAATAGGCTTTGTAAATTTATATAAAGATTAGATGTTTACATCGATTTGTAATGACATTTTATTAATTTTTCTGAATTCGAATTTCGTATTTAGTACATCTATGGATTTACATTTTGTATGTTCTTTCTCACTCTGAGTGTTGTTTTAACACTTTATACTTGCTTTTGTCAAGGTTTAGATCACTAAAGAAGTTTCACTTCTGTCGCTGTGTGTGTACTGAGTTACACGCCATTTTGTTTTCTTAAAAAGAAAGAAGAAGTCTTCAACTACTTCAAAGAATTCAAACAAATGACAGAAACCAAATGAGCAAAAAAATAAAAATATTCAGATCAGATAATGACTTGGAGTTAGCAATTAATTCGACAATTATTTGAAGGATGTTTGGAATTGCTCATCAAAAGACCGATGCTTATACTCCAGATCAGAATGGTTTGAGTGAACGTCTTTATCAGATCATTGCTGAGCGACCTCGTTGTTTATTATCTGATGCAGGCTTAGATAAAAACTTTTGGGTAGACGCAACAAACACTGCTGTCTGTCTAAGGAATAGGTCTGTTGCATCAGGATTGAGTATAAAATAATAGAACTCCGTATAAGCTTTGGACAAATAAAAAACCGGATTTGAGCCTTATTCACATATTTTACAGTCAAGTACTAGACACACAGACACTAAATCAAAGAAGCATATCCTATAGTTTAATAAATCAAAGTGAAGCTTAGCTGCACCCACGTGCTTTCCTTTTGATGATGGACAATGACAAGGAAACGTCATGCACTTGTGTTGAGTCCATTCCATCATTTGTGTCAAAATAATTTCCCGATTTTTTAATTTGATTCACAAATAGTTTCCTTTTCTTTGTTTTTTTCTTCGCTTCTTTCGTTGTCACATTTATTTTCTATTATAATATTTCAATAAGATTTATCTGTGTTTATAATGCTATTGCTATCACCACTGCCATATTCGTAACATTAAACACAAGGGCATACAAGTTTGATCTTATTGGCAAGGTATTTTCGCGAAATCTACTTGTTTTACTGTATTGAAAGTTCTTACTTTTATTCGTAACCATTACCAAACTAAATAGAGATTCTATAATATCTACATACAAATAATTTTTTATTCTTAAATATTAAATGATTTTATAAAAAAAAATTGCCAATGCGATAAACAAGTATTAAACTGTAATGATTTTTATCTCGCTTGCATCTTGCTCGAATGTCCGTTCAGATATTTTTTGTTATCTCTTTCAGTGAGATTTACAACGGTTCACGCAGCTGATAAAGCACCTTGGTCCGTGAATTTATTTTTGATTAGTTTAGCTTATGCACTAGTTACATAAATCATAATCCTATCGCGTTACGAATAAAAAAAATATTTTTTTACAGAATAGATTTATGGAAGTTAACAGGCGATTAAATTAAAATTCATCATAAAAATTAAAATTCATCATTAAATTCATCATTCAATATATATTTCTGAAAAATTTTATGAAATACAAGACTCAATAACACATGAAATTGATATTGGGATATTTTGTACAAACAGCAAGAACAAAGTATTTAGTATCGTAGTATTCCTTTATGCACACAGTATTTGATTTATAAATAAGGATGATGGTGACAATACAGCACAATTATTTATTTCATTACATCAAAACACTAGACACAAATTCATAAAATTACCGAAACTTATTAACTATTGATTTACGTAGCTTTTGTATAAATAAAATTTATTGCAAAAATATGGAGTTGACTGCTACATGCTTCTCAAGAAGTAATGGACATTAACTTTCACACGAAGATACATTTACAATTTAATTTCAAACTTAAACATCATAGCCCTAAACGTAACAATCATGAACCATTTAATTTTTAGGTGAACATTTTAAGAAATATATTTGAATGAAACTAATGTTCATTACAAAAACGTTTGCGTAAGATCGTAGGTAGAGTTGTTTTTAAAGTTATATTGAAATTAAAATTGGAGCAAAATTTTAAAGGCCAAAATCGTGAACCATGGTATTTATTTAGAAAGAAGATAACAATATGAGGAAATTCAATTTCTATTTCCCAGTTAAGAGCAAAGAAGAAAACAAGAGGGGTGACAAAACATGGGAATAACACGCTTGATGCAGTTTGAAAACGTGGAAAAATAAATCCAAATATAAGTTTAGCGACAAAACATTGACCTGTACAAAAATATATATAAAATATCTTCATACACTTTCAAGAATTCAAGACCAACTTAGAAAATAAATGTAACAGCAATTTACAGTTTCCACTTGGACATGGAGTTACGCTTTGAATGTTGATATGGTTTATGTCGATTCCAAATTACTTCTGCAGTAAACACGAGTAGTGACACGATCCATCCGCCTATAACAAGGAAAAAGCATGCTTTCATTTGATCCATGGTCAATATTTCATCATTATCCGTGTTCCATTGTTTTATTTCCATCCTAGTAAAATGACCTATTTCAATATCTTGTTTTTTGTATAATCCAACAGCTGCCATACGAGCTTGTGCGGTGCTTAATGTGTCCTCCAGTGGCGAGTTCGGTGGTAAATAATCAATAAAATACTGTTGTTTGGCAGAGTTTGGAATAAGATGTAAGAAATGTGTGCGATTGTTCATTAAGGAGAAGGAGGGTAAAGAATCTAAAGGTATATATATAATAAATTTCAGATATCCATTGGACATAGATTCTATATAATTTATAATATTTTTAAATTCTATAATTTTATATCTATTATAAAGATCAGTTCCTTCAGAAAAATACGTTCTCAGTTCTGGTACTCCACCAAAGTTGTATCCAGCTTTGATGGCACTAGACACGTCATCCAAATATGACACGCATATATCCCTTTTCAAAACACTAATGAGAGCTCCCTGATAAGCATTAGTCATAAAGAAACTGAACCATAACCAGAGACCTAAACTAAACGACAGAATTATTTTAGTCGGTCGTCTAGCACTCGTTTGTCCAAAAAATATTGCAAAGCTATTTATATAGATATTTGAATGCAAGGTGTCCTTTGGAAAATATGAGTTCCATCTAAGTTTCAATATTGTTTCATTCAATATAATTAGGAAAGTAATTGACATCGCTAAAACGACTGCGAATGAAATTCTGAGCCAGAAATCGAACGGTTTAATTAGCTTTTCCCAAGCTAGTCTCAAGGGAACGGAGGGCGAAACCCAAACAGCATTTCTTGTCGAACGAGGATACAGGAAACGGAAAGTGTGTGTTTTAGTGGTATCTAAAAAGAGGGATGTTGAAATATTAGCTCGTTGCATCATGAGATCCGGGAAAAATCTCGTCCGATGTGTTCCATTAAATGACCCAGGCGCTTGCGACGTAGTAGTTTCCAATGTTGCATTTATCACTTGACATAGATTTTTATAAAATTCTCCATATATACCACTAATTACATGTGTTCCATCAGGATTCGTTGATAATATCACATAAGGTCGTAGAGGGAAGGTCGTTATTATGAGAGGACAACCATTAAAATTATTGAATTTTTGTGGAAAGAGATTCCAAAAAAATTGGTAACCAATACCTTTTTTTACTGTATCTAGAATAATCGGTTTTACGTTACCACAATGTCCATGTTTCATAGGGAAATAGGTCAACAGCTGTACTTCGTCAGTTTGAGTCTGATATAAAACGACGACGTTCACTAGATAGTGACGCCAGCAAATGGCAAACAACATTTCCGCATCGCAATTTACTGCACTTTGTTCTTTGTTCATACAGACAACTATAAATCTACCGTAGTTCGCGAATGATGGTACTTTACTCGTGTGATCCATAAAATGTTCGAAATCTTTTACACGTTCAATGTCAATAACGTACTGGATGACATGGTGCCTAATATTCTTATTATATGACATATTTAAAAATTCTTTTGTTTCATTTATCTCAAATGATAATAGGCAGCCGCTGTAGTCATGATAAAACCTTTGCAAAAAGTTATTCTCGATCGTATCCTTACTGAATATCATTGTGGGAATATTTTTGTAATAAAATGTCTCTGCAATTTGCAAAGCCACATGCTGATTAAATTCATTTCTGTTGTTGTGAACAGAGAAATTAAAATTACCAAAACAATGAGTTAAAATGTTTAGGACAAAGACAACTTTTATTTCCCAATTTATATATTTCATTTTCCCGTAAGCCATGGTGCTGTACTACTGACTACCTCTACAGTGACCGCAGACACTATAATGGTCTGTTACTATTTTCACTTATTTAAAAGGCCCCATTTAATGATACACAATTATTTATATTGACAGTATGTATGTATATCAATGCATGGATATAATTTTCATAAACACGCAATTTCATAATCAAGAGCGAACAAATGGATAAGATGCGTGCAGTAAATAAGGCATGTCAGAAGACCCAGAAAACAGAAAAAATGTTTAAATACTTTGATTCGTTTAATATTTCCTGCTCGTATAGAATGGTGTCCAAGGTAGCGCATATCGATCGTGCTACTGTCTTGTCAGTGATGTCGTGTTTATATTCGCTGCATGTTTAGACCCCTATTTTTATAATTACTATTATAATTAAAAAATCGTCGTCAATTTTATTTATTGCATAGCGTTTCGACATTTTATAATGCTTTCATTCTTCTTCATCAACAAATAAGATATACTCTGCCACACAGTTAGAACTATGTATCACAGTGCTTTATGCCTGCTAAAGTTCAATGAATTTTAAGCTGATCCTTATAGGACACTTAAAATTTTAAATAGTAATTTTTATAAATTGTTAGATTAATGAAAACTGATACAAGTTTTAATAAAATACCTCTCAGTAATGTTTGTATTATTTTGTTTCTCAAACAGCTGAATTTAAATTAATTTTGGGTTATATATTAATCTCAATTTAACTCCTTACACAACATTTTTAGCTTAATTTAGTTGAGAGGCCTTTCAAATTTTAGTTATTTGTGAAATGTAGATACATGAATTCTTTGTTTTCTTAATAAATACTTTACGTCTAATGAGGAATTTCTAATTTTAGATTAATTATTGTTCAATGTAAACGAATTTCATATTAGTCGTGTCTTATATTCCACAGATACCTTAATAAATCACTGATCAGGTTTTGGAAAACATAGTTTAAATATATTATTTGAGACATAAATAAATTAATGCATTATGCTTGACTAAAAATTTGTAAACTTATTAAACGTAGGTATTTCTAGTAACTTGGTGGAGAACTATACAGTGAGACAACCACGCACAACAATTCTGTGTATAACATATATGCATGCACAGTATGGATATGTTAATAAGAAATATTTCGTTTCTTGTTGACGTAATCGATTTATTTAAAAACTTTAATTCGATTCGAACCACACGAGTGTAAATTTAAGAGGAGTTTTCACGATTCCAAACGTAGAGTCAAATTTAAGTACTAAATCTGTATGCTCGTTTCACTCGCTGTTACTCTTGTGGTGTTTAGAGAGATAATTCAAGGACATATTATGCAATTAATTAGTAAGACATATCTAAATTACGCAGTTAAAATTATTCACCCGGCCTCACAGATTAAAACGAATAGAAGAAATTACAATCCAGCAACTCATCTTTCGTATTCGTAAATATACTTTTTCATCTTCATTTAGTTCGTGAAAAAATGAATTTCAAAATCGAAAGAAAAGAAGCGACTCTTTAAAAGTATAATTCGTTCAGTTATTTATGTACATGTGTTACGAGATGGTATTACAACATGGTCAGTCGCATTTTTTATTGGGAAACCATCCATGTGATTTTTACAAATAACTCACATGTGCTTATATTATAAAGCATCCCCTAATTTATAAAAGAAATGAGGCATTTCAATATTTATTCTTTTCGAGTGTTGCTTGCTTATACACGTATATTTGAGTTAGTATATTTTATTATTCAACTAAATTTCAAGTCATCATATCAAACGGTTTCTGCAAAAAACGGATGTGCCAGGGTAGAAACGATAAATTTACAGAAAAACGGACCAGTGAATTACGTTGTAAGGATTTTGCTCTTATCCTTTCGAGGAACGGAAACGTAATAATTATCTTAACATATTTGGTTGCTAAACGTCAATAATGTGTGCTGTCAATGTTGCAATTTGTGCAATTACATTATTGAGAGTCGGAAGGTCAATGGATACGTTATTGAATTAGTGACTACAGTAATGCATACAACGCAGATCGAAGTGATATCATGCACCTATTTAATTAATTAACGCGACAGGCAGCGTATCAAATCTGTTGTCCCGTAAATGAATATTGAAAGTAACACAGAAAATAGTGAGTTAACGATATATATGAAAACATCTTAGTCTAAATGGTGATGGATTAAATTAATTGTATTTCACATATTTTCCTTAAACAATTATGTATTGGATTAATTTTAAATATTTTATTTTTTAACAGAGAATGAGTTACTTCATCAAACCCACGAATGCGATTTCAAATATCTCGTCCAGGGTTTTCCAATAAAAAATAACGGATTACATGTTGAGCTTAAAGTATTTATTTTCGTTAATTCGTTTGTTTTCTCGTAATAAACGTGCACGCACGCACGCGTGTACGCAAACTCGCACGCACGCACGTGCGCACTCTCGCACGCACGCACGCACGAACGACACGAACATGAAATGACACTCAATTTTAAGTATGTATTTTTCTCACTTCATTTCATAATATATGATATTCCGAAGGTAACTATTGTATTCAGAGTCGATTATTGAATAGCATGTTTATGAAAATGTTATCTATAAAGCCATAATGATATCGTCATTTCGACCTTCTAAAGAAATGATGATGGTGACTGACCATTATTCTATGTACGGCCGCTATCGAGGTAATTGGTAGTAAAGCGCCATAGATTTCAAGAATGTGATTAGAAATTGCGAAATAAATGTTCTGTTCTTGTACACATTTTAACATATTAATTTGGTAATATTAATATAATGTATAATGATATGTAGTAACAAAGAAACTGAAAATTATTTACTTCAATGGTTTTATCGTAACTACAACAGCTGCTCATTAGCGGTAGAAATAAATGGAATAACATCATTTTCAAAAATATCCTGTAACAAGAATATTGTTGAGCACATCTCAATATGTTGTTATCATTAACCAAGTGAATGATTTCAAATATTATTATAATCGTTTACAATAACACGGAACAAAGTATATAAAGTTGCATAGCGGAAACTTTGTTCACCATTTGCTGGCGACACTACCTGGTTAATGTTATCTTTTTAAAGCAGATAAAAGCCAACAATTTCAAACACAGTAAGGAAATCTACAAATAGCGCATTTGTGCGAAATATATTTCCACAAAGATTAAATAATTTCAATGGATGCCCACTCACAATAACAACTTATCCTCATTCACCTTTTATAACAAAGTCAACGAATACTGATGGAGCACAAACAATTAGTGGTATAACCGGTGAAGTTTATATAAGCTTATGTCAAATAATAAATGCAACATTGAATTTTTCTATGCAACAATTTCCCGATACATTTAATGGAACACATTGGACTGATGCTTAGAGGATCTTGTGACATAACGCTCTAATATTTGGACCAGTCTTCTTTTATTATGGATGCCATATGCACTTTTCATTTCAGCAGACGAAATACAGACAAAATGAAAAGACACTGCTTTGTCCTTTGGTTTATGTCTGTGGATATGGTTAAGTTTCTTTGTGACTAGTGCTTATCAGAGAGCTCTGATTAGTATTTTAAAAAGAGATATATACGTGTCAGATTTATACTCAGTGCCTGATGCTATTACAGTTTCTTATGAATTTGGAGGACTGCGAGTCGAGGTCGAGTTTGAACTCACAGTATAATTTATTCTTTAAGACAATAATCGACCGCATTGCTGATCGTACAAGACCCACCGACAATTCCTACAGATAAGCTAACAGAGCAGATCGGAGTAGAACGTGACACCAGATGACAGACGCTTCATAAACCATTAGAAGACAGTATTACAAGAGCACTCCATAGTTGTAGTCAGTAGATTTAAATTATATTTGTAATTATACTTGTAATCTAAGTTAATAATATGATTTTATACTAAACTGTAGAAATTCGAGCTTCTTCAAGAAGTCACCTCTCCGTACTGCAACTCTTAACTCGCGCACTCACGCGCTCACACACACACACGCGTACACCCATAATACACACACACATACATGTGTGTATGATATGTTGGGTTCATCAGAGACTTAGAACCTTGGCTTGGCGGTTCTGCGACTTTGGAGCCCAAATTCGATTCCCTGCTCGGTGAGCGGGGCTGGAGTAATATTTATACGCGCGTAGCTAAAATGCTGCTAACCAGTAACAGACAGCAGTGCAACTGGTACAAGAAGCTATGCACTGCCATCGCCGAGCCGCCCACTCTTTGTGGCTATTATGAAAATTACCAACAATGATGTGCGTATTGAATGATGTCTATGTCTGGTGGTGGACGAAGACAGACTGTTGACATGAAAAGGTTGGACCACATTTTATTACATATGACAGAATAGGGGCATGGCCACCAGCTATAATTTGCATATAAAGGAGACTTAGGATTTGCATAACTTGACATTATTTGATGAAACTTGAGGGAACCATCAGCATTATGAGTGTCATTGAAGTAATTGATTATTAGGAATTGATCATTATTGAATAAGATTTCTTGTATAACCAGAAGTTCTTATAATATTTTCTATGGTAACTTTTTGACTTTTATCTTTGTAAGTCGTATATTTTTTGTTCACGCTGTATTGCTTTATCGCGTTTGTGAATAGTTGCTCACGTATAAGACATTGCGAAATAATAAAATTATAGAAATAAAAGATAAGGAAATGTCATATACGTAATTCAATTTCGAAAAATCGCTATATACTTTTGTAAAATAAAGTCGCCATATGCGTTTGTAAAATTGTATGCAGGTAGCTCAAAAAGTGTAGAAACGGCGAGGCTGTGACACACATACGTACACAGTAAAATTGTAAGGGTGACACGTTTCGCTAAGGAACACTGAAAATGGTAAGATGGAGAGTAAAAAAGTCTCTAACCAGAGTGAGGACAGTCACTTTGTGCAATGGAATATTAGAGTGTTTTTCTGATGAGAAGAAAACGTGTCTGGTTTCATTTACTTATTTAATATTGTTACGGTAGTGACAAAAGTCGATGTTATAGTTAAGTATGAAATTTGATTATATTATACCAATGTTGATACAGTGTCTTTCATGCATTTCAGATAGTAAAAATTGATCGTTTCTGAATACAGATAGTACCTACACTCTACTTCAAAATTTAGAAGAGTAGAGGGTGTAACAAATAATGCATGTAATTAATTTGGGTCAAAATGGCAACGCAACGCCCTTGACCGCCCTGTTATCCGTAGTCCATTCAATTTCAAGATGGAATGTTTACAAACAATTGAATTTGATAGTTAAAATATGGTTGGCACAAATCAAATATTCGATCAGCTGATTTACTGAACGATTTATTGAACTATTTATAAAATTAATTGCATTATTCCCAGAGTATTATTAACACTAAGTTAATCAAAATATTAACTTCAGAAAGTTTCACTATGAAAAATGTTATAAATACAAGTATTACACCATTATTTTATTGATACGAATTCTAAAATTTTACACGGTAAAAATTGGCAACCCTACATTTTTTTGCGAAATAGTCAGGTGTTTCAAACGTTTTGTGAAAATAATCTAAATCTCGACGCTGAAAAAATCTAGACCATACATGCTATTCATTAATTTTATAAGGCGTTAGAGTGAGATAGTTACAATGTGTCAGCTTACGCTGCTATATTTCTAGATTTGATTACCTTATATACAGACATAGTTATGGTATATTTGGCGTATAGATAATTAAACAAACATTGTGATATATCTCATTTTCTATTCAAGTAAGTGTTGGTCCTAAAATATTTTCCATTGTAACCTACAAATTGTATACGTAATTTAGGGTAATATTTTTATAATAACTGAGCTTTTACTCTTATTTCGATGTATATTTTTGATGATTATTCTTAATATTAGACATATTTATATCAAAAACATTTAAAAAAGCTTTAATGTTAATATCCGTTACAAGTTGGCCGCTCACATAAAGATAAGATGGCCACTTAATTTCCGGCTCATTTTTTTCTCATAATTTACAATTTATTGTGGCTAATCTTCAGTTTTTTCAGTCTCGACGTAATTTTCACCGCATTCCACGCATCATATATATTATCTTCGGGACCGGAATTTTCACCGGTTTTTAACGTTTCTGCTTCCTCAGAACTTGAATGTAATTTCATTGTTTGCTTTTTAGTATTAAGATTTTTCTTCATAATCTTATTATTTTTACTTTCTCTTTCCTTTTTTTCACTAATATAATCTAGGGATGCGAGTACCTTTGCTAATTGCTTGGACAGTTTCTGAACGCCAGTAAGCGGTTCTACAACTAGGTACATATCAGTCAGGTACTTTGAAGGCGGGACTTTTTGTGAGCATCCTCATTAGATCTTTATGTTAAAGGCCCGATTGGTGGTAGTTCTTTTCGAACCCGTTCAGACGTAGGATTCTCAAGTATCATTAAATTCTCTTCAATAACTGTCATTTTTAAGATTATATATGTAAGCATTATCTGGAAAGATTAATCCGGAATCTAAATTTAGCGCCATTTATGAATTTGTTATTCGATTTGAGGTTATGTTATCGACAGGTTAATATATTCAACGAAAAAACAGTAAAAACAAAATAAATTTTAAAAATATTAACATTGCAACATCCAATATCAACGTACTAAAAAAAATCTCGGGTAAATAGAAACTGTGAAGTTTAAAAATACTTTTTAATTTTTTTTTCAATAAAAACATGTATACAGCGACGTACACGTTCGAGCAGCGATTGCTCACTAATCTTAGCTCACGACATATAGCGCAGACAGTAAAATTTTTCGATTCGTCGTTTCATCGAACGGGCAATATAATATTGAATTAGCCTACGCTAATACCCGGAAACTCAGCCTTGATTGTATTTATATATATTATAGTGCATTCGCAGTGATTTCTTATGACGCATTTTAATAGTCGTACAAAAAGAAAACGCATTATGAGCGGCATAGTGTACTAAGCGGAAAATAATATAATAAATGAAATATTATTCTGAAAAGAAAACATGTATCTACGTTTGTGTTTCGTACAAGTAGTTTAAAAAATAATATATTTATGTCAATGACTGCGGAAAATGTAATGTTTACCTCACCTCAAAATCGTCGACAAATAATTAAATATTTATTTCATACTGACATACCTATATTAATTGTTATACTACTCGAATAATCTGAAAAACATTTGAGTAGATATTAGAGAAGAAACGTAATACCCATTTTTATGGTCAATACACCTTGAGACTTAGTTAATAATATTATTTTGACACGTACGGTGTCAAAATAATTGTCGGATGTTCGTTCGACTTTCAAAAAATCATCAGTTTATCAGATAAAAATGCCGATTTGAGCTTATGAATTTTGCCGGACAATAAACTTTATTCTCCATTCGGATATGTATACCTGGTAAAACTAACTTATTAGTCTTTGGTTTGAGGACAACCGATGCGGGTTCGTATGATTATCTATCTGTGGGCCTGTTGCACAAACACGAAACCTAACAATTCTATTGAAGTGGCCATATATAAATTTACGTAGGACTAAAATTTTTTATATAATTTGAGCGCACAGCTAGTATAATTATTTGCGACATTCATTATTTATATGTTCACAAGGGACACACTTCTCGTCCTTATTTATACAACGTATATTCAATGCTTGCTTGCAACGCTTATCAACGTAATGGCGGGAGATGTCCGTACATCTCGTTTTCCAATATTGCTCTCTAAATTTTTGGTGTTTCATAAAAATGTATTGTGTTATATTTTAAGTTGTGTGATATTTTAAGTACGAGTATAACTAAAATGGCAAATGTTTTTCTAAGAACCGTACCTATACAACTATTCAATAATACATATCCAAAATAAGAAACTAAACTTTAAATACATGTAAAAAATCCTGAATAAGAAACTAAACTTTATTTGGCAGAAGATAAAGCTGTAAAATTTAATTTTGATGTCCTATTATGTCTTTTTTTTCAGAAAAATGTCGATGTATGACCAGCTTATTTTTAAAAGATTAAGATCGAAGAAGATAATTAAATGAAAGCCCAATTAAATCAAGGAGTATAAAAAAATATTTGGTCAAAACTGTCAAGTAGTAAGTATTTTTAAGGTTTACGGATACGAAGTTTATAATTGTGTGAATTTCGTAAGAAATTATCTATGAGCCAATGAAAATTTGTGTCCATTAGTTTTTAGACCAACGCCGATGTTAACACACTTCATCTGCCCAAAACCAGCTTCCGCCCCTCCGCAAAGCAACCACTACTTGTTCACCTGTAATCGACCACCTTGACCTCCCATTCTGTGACAATGGCGCGTGTCGTCCACACGACGCTCGCTGACCTGAACAAGACGACTGCCCGACCAGCCGCTTTTGGCAAAAAATAGATCGTTATCATCATCGGATTTGACACATGATACCATAAATACCTTTCAAAACCTTGAAAAATAACAGTCTGCCCCTCATTTAACAATTCCTATATGTTGCTCTAATAGTCCATCGAGTGGAAAGCTATTTATAGCTTTCCACAGAAATACGTCAACTGAAGACGATAGTCAACATCGTATTAGTAATTCTGACGGCCACGTCAATGCAACTACTTCCGAATTTGAAGATGCAGAATATTACGGAAATATGAAGGAGGGCAGGAAGCGTCGCCACTCTGATGAACCCAGTTTTTGAAATAGAAAAAAACCAAAAGGAGTCGGATGTTTGGCGAAGAATACCTTGGATAATCAAAACCCCGAGATAGGAAAATGCAACATGATAGAGTACGGCCTTCAAAACAGCTTGGCAAAAGTTGCAACTTCAAGTTTTGCCAAAAAAAGTAAAGTAAGAAGTTTACAGAAGAGTGTCGGCAAAATATCCATAGATACTTTTGGAAGACATTAAACTGAGAAAGGCTAAGTCATCCGGTGAGGATTCTAGGCGTAAAGGAACCCTGACCTATTCATTGCAAATAGATAAAAAATCTTCCAAAAAGTCCAAGTGTGCAAAGAAATGTTCCTCAGTATACTCTCACTTGATTCTTATATGGTTAAGTCAAGATAAACAAGGTGAGTTTGGAATGTCTTTAACCCGAGAAGAAGTACGCGAAAATAAGAATACGAACAGAAAGACGAGAGCGGGAATAAAGAGTAAGATTGTAACATTAGGAAATTATCTGAATTGCCGGCCAAAACTGCCGTCGCATTATGCGCGAAAGGATTCAGGTAAGTTGTTTATAAAACCAATGTACCACTCTCTTTCTGAATTATACAAAGCTTACAAATCTTAATGCATAAAAGCAGAAGAACCCGAAGTGTGCCCATTCACTTTTGAATAAAAATTCCACAAGAAAAATCTCTCACGTATACTCTAAAAAAAGGCATGTGCGATACTTGTAAATTTAAATGAAATGGATTATCAGACATATATAAATTTCAAGAACAGGTCTAGAAAACAAAGGAAGATGACCAGAAAAAGGCCGCTAAGGAAGAATTTGTATTGCTTGTCATGGATTAACAGGCTGTAAAGGTTTGTCCTTTCTTAACTGCAAGCGCCTTAGATTTTAAGACAAAATTATCGTGTCATAATTTTACTGTATTTAATTTAATAACACACCTTTACACGTGTTATTGGTTCAACGAAACCGCTGCTGATTTAACATCAAGCACTTTCAGTACATTCGCAATTGACTATTTGGAGAGGTATTGCCTTCCGCAACAACTGCCTATAGTAACATACTTGGACGATTCCGGCCAAAAGTACAATGTTATAATTACCCAGAAGTTTTTAGAACCGGGTCACACTCAGATTCACTTGCTAAGTGATCATGTCACCATAACCAAAGAAGCCCGTAACCTTATGCCGTACGAAACAGTTATGGTAGATTACAATTTCATTGAGAACTACACCAGTTCTGAGAATTTTATTTACAAGGGTATTCGGCCAGGCCGCAAAGCAGGCGATCCTCAAGTAGTTGCCATAAGAGTAATGCGACACAATACGAGGACTATCGAAGTAAAGCTAGCCTTTGACATAGAATGGATCCCTCTACCACAGCGAGCTAAATTGTTACTGAACGAAGTGACATATCGCCAACTTCATTCGAACAAATTTGCGATTAAGGCTACTAAGTATAGCAACCTAAGCAATTTAAAAAAGTTTTATCTAGTGACTGTCATGCATTTTGTGGTGCTTTACCTTTTGTTTAAAAGTTAGTTGACTGGCAAAGCGCCCGTTATTTTTTTATAAATAATGATTTTTTTAAATTATAATATGCCATAATATGATACAGAAATGAAAAATTTTAATACGCGACGTTCTGATTAAAGCGATCTTGTGAGTTGATTACTGATTACTTAGAAGAAAAACTTTGTTTCTATTTGTTATTTAAAATGGTTAATAAACAAAAGAAGTATAAAAAGTCAAAAATGTCTAATAATAAATATTTTCTCTTCAGATTTATGTTTGTTTTAATTTGAAATACCTCCTGACTTAGCTGAAACTATCCATAATTTCAATACAATATACCCTAACTACGTTTAATTCAGTAAACCGTATGATTTCCTTAAATTCACTAATGTCATAAATTGAAGGTTCCTATGATGATAAATTCCCAAAAAAATTATTAATTAATAGTTGTCAAAAAATTATAAAAATGTTTTTCGTTACCTCTAAAATCATTTTTTTCAGATAGGAGACCATTACACTTCATCGTCGATATTGTCAAACAACAAAACTCGTACCCAAACAAATCATCTTCAACGTAAATTCGCTAATCAGAATGTCGGATTTTAGTCTAATGAATTTGAATTGCTGTAGCTTAAACATCATAAAGAAAAATGTACATAATATACAAATCCCTATTCATTGCAAAATATTGACCTTGATCACACGAGCACTATTTCAAAATGTACAAAATCTCTTTTAAACAATGTCGATAAAATTATCGATAAACCGCATATTATTACCGATTAAATATGAGACTCATTATTCAATACCATTAACAGTCACAGTATGTATAGTCATAAGTACAATTAGTCTTAAGTTATATTGTGTTTCGAAATCTGGCCGCAGTCTTTGAAACTATTTTAAAAGAGCACCAAGAAATAACCCAAAGGTAAACAACGATTCAGAACCCGTTGAAGGTATCCCAATACCTCGTCTTAGAAACGTAGCGTGAATTCTATAAATCTTATATAAACTTCGAAAACTACCCCGGAATTTATACCTTTTAGGGGGGCTGTTATATCCTTCCTCTATATATATTAATGCTAATTACCACCTTACCTACTTCCACTGTCAGCATCCAAGTTCATCTTATCCACTTGCCCTGTGAGTATCCAAGAGGCAACGAAGAATATACGCTCACCAGGAGCGTCAGTAGTATCCGGGCAACTTAACTAGACGGTCGAGACTGCTTAACGATTTATTGATATTTGGGATTGAAATTAATTAATTAAACTCAAATATAATATCTGTATCAATTAAATAAATATTTCGTCAAAAACCCAAATATCATATCTCTTATAACAGTACGATCCGTTCGAAGAAACAAACATTCGTAGTTAATGTAGCGTCTTTTGTCTACGTCTCCTTTTGGGGAAATGCAAGACGAGATGATTCTTTTACGGCACAAGAGAAAATGAATCTGAATCTTGACAACTCGACTGCACGCCATGACATAATAACACGTATGACGACATAAACTGCGCGATTTCAGAGAAGATGAAAATGTTTGATTCCACACTATGTTGCAAGTTTTATGTTAATTAAATATAAACCGATCAATAATTTATGTCGAAGATATTACAATCGCATCATGTTATTAAGAGGGGGAAGATTCGATTTTGTTTTTTTTTTAGATTTGGCGCAAGAACTATGTATAATTATTATCATCATATGGATTAGTGTTTTGACGGGCATGAGATCTATATTATATTTTTTAATTAAAACGTAACTACAATAGTAATAACAATTTAAGTCTTGAATATATTTGGCATTAATTTTGTAAAAAAATCATTATTTACATTTAAATGAAACTACGTGAGCAAAGAATTTGCTAATAGATCACCTGAAGATGTTGTAACACAACGAAGCCAAGGTTGTGGTAAATTTAAAGAAAGTAGAAATAACACTACATCACCTAATGTCATTTAATTCTGAACAATTTAAGTCAATGAAATCGAAGTGCTCTATTTCAAATTTAACATTTCAACTATTGCACAAACCAATATAAATGCCAATTTTGTACGTAGCATGAAAATCTATGAAAAAGTTAAATTACTTATATTGATAATTATTAAAAATTGCCTTCTATGACCCGTTTTCAGTCACACACGCGGAACTTTGAAGTAATTTCGAATTAAACAAACTAAACCCTTATAGCTACATCAAACTAAGGTTTGAAAGAGTTTAAATGACAGTGATATCCACAGAAATGTTTTAGTTTGTGTACAAATAAACTTTATAGACTGTCAGAGTAATAAGATTGGCTCGTAAAGTTATTAATTAAAAATAAATTATGACAAAATGCAATCATGGTTCATCTTTTGAATGTCTAAAGCCACGAGGGACAGCCAATATTCTATAACTATTTTCGATACATGTGTGATGAACAGTATTGACCTGCAATAATGTACCATCTCGTTACGATTCTTACTAAAGCCCAATAGTGATATGGACTTGAAGTTCACTTTTTTTTCACATATTCTACAAGCGTCGACGTTCTGTCCATCAGGCCGTGCACCTGTCCATCTATCACAGCATCCTAATAACTAGTGTTGAACATTTTGTAACGAAATGATATGAATATATGCCCATATTTAATGACCGTAAAGTTGTGCTGACATGTGGTTGACAATCTTAATTAATAATATTTGTTGTTGTGAATGTGACTTCGTTCGTTTTGTTTTCATTTGACACCTTAAATTATACACCAATCTTCATTAAATTTTCGTGCATATAGGCCATGTTTATATTAAAAATGTAGAATAATTCTAACCCGGAATAATTTATATTTTTGATAATTATTAAAATCATCACGTCATGAATAAGGACGTAAAAGGAAGTGTGTATATTTATTTCCACAGTGAATTGGTAATATCTTCTTGACAGTACAAACAATCGTCTTAATGTTATAAATATTTTCTAGGAAAGCTACATAAGGGAGGAAACACAACACAGGGGGCATTGTGTGCTCTAGCTGAACAATTCCATCTAAGTTTCAATCTTGTTTCATTGAATATCACGAAGAAAATAAGTAACACTAAACACAAATTAAATTCTAGGCAAATGATTTATTAGCTTTTCCCACGCTAGTCCCAAAGCAACGGGAGGGGAGGGGCGAGATATGAACAACATTTCCTGTCCAGCGAGGATACAGGAAACAGAAAGTATGTGCTCAATCCTCCTAGTGTTGCGTTTCCTTGCTCTTGACTACTTGATTCTCCGATTTTTTTCTTCAACGGTTCGAAGTTGTACTGTTCCTCTTTTTCAGTAAATTTTTACTACACTACCCAAGTAACTAGGTTGAATTGGCTTTCTTCGTGGTTGCAAGAAGAGCTTGTCTCCTTCTACTTTCGTTAATTGAAGTGCATCTGCATGCCCAATATCAAATTAATTATCTAGATTCCTTACAAATTCATCTTGACGCTATTTAAACGTGTCTTGTGATTTGTTTGCGTTTTTTGTAAGCCTTTCCAAACTTAATATGAGTTGAAAAGTTTCTTCCCACAATTAAGCAATGATTTAACTATTATTCGTGCCTTCGCCCAGAAGATAATACACTTGTGGATAGTGAGATTAGCGCTTTTATCAACAGTTAAATTCTCTTCACAAATATTTTGTAAAATAATACTACCAGAACTTGTAATTGATAAGTTCTCATTGAAAGAAGTTTTGAACCCATCATTTGATGTTTTGTATCACCTATTAAATGTATAATTGTTTTAGAACTAAGTAATTCGACTAACATAATTACTGGTTAATAAAAACACGCTTAAACCAATATAACAATTGTAAATTCTAAGTACACTCAGATGTAGACGTGGGCTCGATCAAGTATACAAGTTTACATTACATTGAACTATTTTAAAATAAGTAAAATAACAACGATAAACTGTCTCAAAAAATTTTAAGTGGTTTTTTAACCACACAAATATTGTTTTTATTTATTATAATACCCAATTGTAACGTGAGAGAACTCTAATAATTTTTCTGCAGTCTTTTGTTAACTTAAACCAAAGTAAAACTAATAATGAACTTGCTCATTTCAGTACATCACATATTTGTATGCAACAAAAATTTTTTGACATAAAATTTAATATTTATTCAATATATTCTTATTAATGCAAAAATTCTGCAGAAAAATGTGTATTGAGTTTTTTATAATTAAAGAAAAATTGTTCTAAGTATGTGTATAGGTAAATGAAACCATCATAATCGTGAAAATGAAATTTTTCTACCTTAATTTATCTACCTCGTGTTCCAGTGAAATAGACATATATAGAAATTGTTGATATTGTTTACATTTACATTCTCCTTTTATTTTTAAACAGCAGACAGTAAGCTGAATAATAGTAATAAGTGGATTTTATCACACTGATTTGTATAAATACGAAGTGCTTATTTTGCCAAAAAGTTATTAATATTTTGGCTTAATTTTTTTCTCATATCATGAAAAACTTCTTTAAATTTTACCTTTATGCTTTTTGTCATAAAAGTTCCTCATATTATAGATTGGTGATCCATAGACGCATTTGAATGCACGACTGCAATGAACTATAATTATACATTTCTGGATGTTAATATTATTTTCTTATTCATGCAAAATATTTGTTTCTCTAGAAGGTAAAATGTGAATTGAAATTGTTTGCTTCTCAGTAACGGGAGTTATGTGTGAGAGAAACGTAATTGTTTGAAAATTTTATTTAATAAATAATGATTTATTTATTAAAAATTATACTTTTCCTCTTAAGATTTTTATAAGTTAATTAAGCACAACTCTTTTAAATTCGTTCAATATGTCCATCTATCTGTGAATCCACTTTAAGATACGAACTACATAAAAAATCTGTTTTCAGATTTTTGGTTCCGCATTATTTTTTTACTCCTATCCATCTGTCACAACTTAGTAACTCCTCCACTTTGCCCGTGCCATACTGTTGTTTTGCAGTTAGTAATAAACATTGTTACACTAGCGATTATAAAATTTGTAATTATTTCTTGAAGAAAAAAATGTGTAAAATCTGGTTTAGAAAAAAGGTTGATAAAAAGAAATTGTTGTCACATCGAGTGACGTGATGTTGAGCAGAGTGCTCCAAATCATACTCAACACCATTTCCTATTTTCTTCTACTCTCGTTATAATTGTGTCATGCTTCATTCTCAGAACACTTCTCATACTCAACACCATTTCCTTTTTCTTCTACTCTCGTTATAATTGTGCCGTGCTTCGTTCTCGGAACACTTCTCATAACTGTTAACATATTATCTTGAACAATTCACTTAAATACGTTTATAGAGTTACTTAAAACAAAGAAGAAACATTTTTGGTTAGTTTTGTCCAGTCCAACAATTACTTTAAATCCAGCAAATCATCAATACTATTCTAATAACACTATATCCACACCACAATTTATATGTATCAATGAAGCTATATTATATTAGAACATAAATGCATATATATAAGCATCATATTTGACAGAGTACCCATAGTTCAATATTTGCGAATGATATTGTAACTCAAGCTTTAATGAAATACTTGTACTTTTATAGCTTTATTCTTTTCAGTGCTTTTCTTATTAAGAAGATATTGGAAATTGGTGGAAATGTTTCTTATTAATATGTTGTGTTTTTCCATTGTTAGTTCTTATTAAAATATCACAAATTTATAAAGAGTTCAAGTACACCAAATACACTGAAATGAAATAACTCATGTGTAATCCTAAATCAATAAATACATCCATGAGTACATATGTAATTATATAAATACAGACACATCAATTACACTTGACTATTTTATTTTAACCATTGTTGGTCCTCACCGTAGCATGTTAGGCTGGTCACAATACCTATGGCTTCTGAAAATGATCACCATGGGACCCGAGTTTAATTCCTGACCAGTATTGGAAGTAGTGTTTCGAATCACTTAGCTGAAGTTCCAAGGACTAGTAACGGGGAGCAGTGACACCAGTGCTGGAATATATGAACTGCAATAACTAGAGCGTTTGTCCAGCATGATGATTATAAGCATTGCCACCGACAATATGCACATTAGAGAGGTTCTTGTCCTGCAGTGGACTGAAACAGATTGTTAACTTGTAGTCGGTATTTGACACCTTTGTACATGCATACATATGCTTCCCTACATACCTGCCTACTAATATCCTCATTTTTATACCTTTCTACCTACACATAGTTACCTACTACGTGCTAATATCCCAGTTGCTGCATACTTTTGTATACTTGCCTATCTATTTACTCCATTGCCTGCTTTTTTACTTCAATACGAGTCAATCAATCCAAGTTTGAAAAGTTTACTCACCACCAATGAGGAGTTCCTGTTACGATCTATCTGTTCAATCCTCAAATTTAGCAACTATTTAATATCAGAAAAATCAAATGAGCACAATACCTTTTTTCGATTAACCTACTTTTTGTCATTAAGGGTTTTCTATCACCACCTTCAGGCCCGTGTTCAAACTCTAGCCACTTCTTATAGTCAAAGGATTCATCGAGGCAAGCCCAAACAAGATGAATCTACTCCTGATTATTAAGAAGTTATATCACCACCTTCGAGCTCCGTCCTCAGATGACCCTTATGGTGTATATAAAGATATGTCAAATAACAACGGGACAAAAGGGTATATAAAGATATGTCAAATAATTTTAAGGGAAAAAAAATTGAGAAATCATCTTTGAGTTGTGGCTGTACATACATGAAAATAAAAATCAATACGCAGAACTCCTCCTTTTCTGAATTCATTAAATAATATTCGGTTTCATTGTTGTGTGCTATATGCGACGTAATTAACATTCAATAGATGATGACCTCCATAATATGTCATAAAAAGAAAAACATACAATTTTTATTCGTACAAACTATGGAAGAGGATTTCTCTTTATAGAATTCGTAATTGAATATTTTGTTAAAATAATTTCCCTCCTATGAATGTATTTCAATTTATATCGTTATTTTATTTATTAATTTCAGCTTCTCGCTTACGTGGCGATGTCGTTTACTAACACCTTAATGCTCATGAACACCATTGTAGAATACATATCAAGTCAGGTGAGGCACATGATCGTATCAACGATATGCTACAATAGTTTATTTATAATTTTATTATTAAATATCAAGGTTATAATTTGCATAGTAGAGTTTGTGGAATTATAATAACTATAATACGACAGAGTTAAATTTCAACTTCATTAATAAAATGCGCTAATAGATCATTAGTTAAGGATTGCATTCGGAGACACTGGCTTTTGGACTTTGGCCTTTATGACTAGAGAAATGATAATGAATCTCACTGTAGTTCCAGTATACTAAATGTGTTGTATTGTATTCACAGATTGGTTTAATTTTTTTATTTATTCACCTTGTATTCAGAGTTCAAATAAGAATTATACATAACAGAATGATTATAATTATACTGTTCAAATACTAGCATATAACATTAGAAACTATAGATTCATATATATTACTTTCATTTATTAAATTTAAAAATAATTTTCAAATACGAATAAGGAAATATCTTTTTTATGTCAGAAAATAATTCCTCAATTTATGTTTCCACTGTAGTTCTTAAATACGAGGGGGGATCCATAAGTAACGGGAATTACGCTGTGGTGGGGAGGGAGAGTAGGGGAACCTCTTATTTGACCACATGTTAGTTAGTGTCACGCCTCCTGCGTCAGTGTGCAAAGTTGTGTCGTTGTGAGTGCATCGGTTCGCCTGTGAGATTTTTTTTAGTAAAACAACTTTTTCCATTTCGACGAAAACGTAATGGCAGATTGTCGAGAACAACGCGCAGCTGTAAAATTTTGTTTCCTGTTGGGGAAATCGGCCACGGAAACTATTGTAATGCTTAAGACTGCTTATGGGGATGCTGCCTTAAGTAAAACCAGAGTTTACGATTGGTTTTCACGTTTTAAAAATGGAGAAATGTCAATTGAAGACCAACTTCGTTGTGGACGCCCCTCGGTGCCAAGAACTGATGAAAACGTCGACAAAATCAATGCCCTTGTTCGTGAAGACCGTCGCCAAACCATTGATCAACTCTGTGAGATGCCCCTAGCCCTCTAGCCCCCTGTGACTTCTTTTTGTTCCCCAGACTCAAAAGGAATATGAAAGGAAAGCATTGTGCCACTGTGGAGGAGGTGAAACAAAAATCGCTGGAAAGCTTAAAGGTCATCCCGATGAGTGAATTTAAAAACTGTTTTGAACAATGGAAGAATCATTTGGAGAAGTGCGTTGTGGTCAATGTCGAATACTTTGAAGGTGATCAAAATTTGGTGTAAAAATATTGAGAAATAAAGAAGTTATGATGAAATTCCCGTTTTTTTTGGGTCCCCCCTCGTACAGCTTTGCTTCATAGTTTGCGAAAAAATAAACTTTCAGCATACTAAGAATCAAGTTTTTATACCATGCGCATATACCGCACTGGCAGAGTTATATTGTATGGCTCCCAAAAAAAATGGATCCTTATGGGAAACATAATATTTACCATTATTTGTGTCCCTCAGTTTTCACAAATGTTACGAGATTTTACAATTAGCGTCTAATACATATGAATATGTATTAGACGTTAAGTTGTAAAATCTTGTAACATTTGTGAATTCTAGTATTTAAAATAGGTTACAAAAAAGGTCCTAATTTTTATTTGTGATATCTTTTTTACTTTATCTTATTAATGTTATTTCACATTCACAGGAAGTCATTGCAGTTGATACTTATAAGGCAGTAATTGAAGGCTTATATGCTTTCATAATAATCTGCATATTATGTATTTATTGTGGTAACACGCTTTATGAAACATCACGAATTGGTACAGCCACTAAACGCTATCTTACATTGAAGAAACATGGTCAGTATGACACGATTACAATTTTTAATTTGGAATTTGTGTAGACTCTTGTTTAGAATATACCTCTGTTATGTTTCTCTTGATAAAATTTATTTCCAGAGCCAGTCCCAATCTAATCTTAAATTAAATCACAAATCATATTACAAACCAAATGTTACGTGCTCTCGTAAAGGATCTACACATACGTAAAATGTGGGGAATTTCTATCGTATATAGACATGGCCATCGTGGTTGAGACATGTCTCTCTTCTTTTATTATTCACTTTCTGAATATAAACACCTTTAGCTCTTTTATAAACTCCTTTTTTCTAGCTTTTCTACATCTTTTTTCTAGTATTGCGACAGTAGGTTGAATGGAACTCTATGGTTCTGGCAACATCGTCTGTCCAGCCGTTGTTCTTTTAGTCCAGGTGTCTATCTGTATATGTTGTTTTACTAAAAAAATAAAAATTTGGTAGACTATAACAGTTTTAGCCTCATTTTGTTACCAGGTCTGTAACGCCATTGTGTAGAAAATGATGATTTGACTGTAAAATTTCTAGTAATAAGAAAGTTATGGTCATTGTGATTGGTCAATAAAGGATTCTTTGAGAAATCCATGATATTTTTACACTTATGAAATACATACTGGACAATATAGTTAAGTTGGTCACTACATAAATTTGTACATATAATAAAACTGAAATTAGTCACCACATAAATCAATACATTTTACAAAACTATAGATTTAGCCTGTCTCTACATTGAAAATATTTACCAGAAAACAATTTGAGGGGACGCAATAAACGTAATAGAACACAAAAACATTGTTCTTGGAATTTCTTTTCTTTATTTGAATAGTTTGTTTTCTTTTGCGCACATAATAATGACTCAATTTGTATGAAATTTCAGAAGAATATATTCGTGATCTTATGTATTATTGATATTATTCTTGATCCATTAGTTTTTATTTCATACCAACCAGTTTCTGCAGTTAGAATTAAATATTTTCAAAATTTTATTTACATTGCATTAGTAGAGAGTAACAAAAAAAGTTCCTAGCTTCTCGACTCGTCGTAATATATGTGTATAGTAGAGAGTAATATATGATATATATCAGTAGATGGGAGTCCGTGTATTTTAAATTACAGAATTCATTGAAACTTCCAGTTTTCCACTCAGTCATACATTTGTGTAATGGGCGTGGTCAGAGGTAAAATAGTGTGAGGGGTGAGTGATAGTGGAAGCAACCAGAATCCAAGTAGATGCTTGAGAGCAGACATCATTGTTGGCCATGTTCCACACGTAACATTTTTCTATGTTTGTATATTCCTTATAAGCTTACTTTGTTTTTTAACCCCTCGAGCGAGAACTCTGCTTAAAAGCAACGCTGGCATTCGTACGGAAAAAACATATATTTTTTGTTTCAAATTATATAGACACATAGATAATTATATAATGCAAGAAAAATAAAACAAATTGAATAGTGATGCTTTCATCTATGGCGTATTGTTATTTTTAACACTATGTTTGTTCCACGCTAGGTGGTTATTGTTAAGTTTTTGGCTCACCAAAAACTTAAGGATAACATAAATTATAATAAAAATTTATGTTATCCTTAAAGTGATGTCTTTATTTAAGTTTATGTTTTATTGTTGTTTCCACTATTTTACAGTAATAGCAAAAATCGCACATTATAAAGACTTTTCCTTTACAAACTTTCTTAAATTACTTAAATGGTAAATTTTTTTTTCGCCTTGTTCATTATTTTCTTCCTTAATAACTACATATTTGAGACACAAATATTTATTGACTACATTTCTTTTCTATCTAAGTAAAATATATCATAATGAAATGATTAATACTTTCGTAGTTATGCATTATTTTATCGATATAACGCTGGATCCGGAGATTTCATTTCATCATAAAAAAAATATGGTAATTCGATGTATTGATGCAATGCACACTTACTTCAAAATATATAACTTTTTAATTACCATAATAGAAAACGTTACATGTATTAGTCTCACAATCAATAATACTCTCTAATTGTAATAAACAAATATATTTTTTCCTTTTCAAAAATGTTCATTACCTTGTATCTAAATACTTTCTGTATTGAAGAGTTATAACCGTTCATTTAATATTTATTATTATGCTTTCTGAGCTTCATTTATCACTTCATTTTAATGTACGTAATGTTTAAGGTAACTTTAGGTATCAATTCGTAAAATAATTTTGTATCTCTTTCAGAGCAAAATGACAGATACGTATTACAGAAGTTGATTTGTCTGCTGAAACTCCAGCCACATTTTACTGTGTGCGGTTTCTTTAACTTAGACCACAAGTTGATACCTAGCTACATAGGTCTGTCTAGTACTTACATAATAATCATTGCTCAGTTTCATGGTCTTAAAATGGATTAATTACACACGTTAGCGACATGATTGGGTATTTCTTTCTTCAAATACAGCAAAATATAAGAAGAATATTATATACTAATTTATGCATTATTTGTATGGTAAGATATGCCGATAAGTAACTTAATACGAATAACGATATATCGTAAGATAACTAAATGCTAATGGAGGACTAATATGTAAATATAGTTATTGCACAAGATTGATTAAATTTTTATGACATGTGTGATGTAGTTAGTAGTTAGTAGCATGTAGTTAGTAGCTAGTAGCATGTGTTATTAGATTATAATAAACATTCTTGGAATTTTAACTAAGATGTGAAATATGGTGGTTTGTAAGATATTTAAATATTACCTATGTTACGAAAATGAATTCAACCATCCACTTGATTGATTACTAAGGAAGATTTTTTTATTTTATGTTATAAAATTCGGATATATTATTTAACACAATTATGTTTGAAAAAAGTTCTTTGTTATATCTGTATACATGCTTTTCAAGTGTGCATGAGTCATTCAGACAATTTATTCAAACAAAGTAAAAGGATTTTGTATAATTTATATGCCATGGATACATTTTTCATTAAATTTGCTCGTGTGAAATAAAAACAGTTTGAATAATTTTCATTTTTTTTTTACCTTCAGATGTTTCCGTTATCAATAAATTTGCACAATGAAAATGAATTACATTAAAATGGACTGAAATTGTAGAAAATAATTGCATTTGAAATTACGATTTAAACTTAAAAGCGTAAAATATATGTCATTTTTGGGTACCTCAGCTGTTCACATATAAACATATTTAGGGTCCCGTGCCACAAAAGGAAAGAAATGAACCGTTACAAGTACACTTACGTATCTCTCTCTCTGTCTGCGACAATCGATTTTCTCAGAAATACTTCGACGCAGAAACTTGAAATTTAGCATAGTAATAAACCATATTAGCCCACCAATCTTGCAGAGGCTACCATTTTGATATTATTATATGGTAATACCATAATATGGAGTATTTAATTTACCCCCTTTAAAGGGGTAAATGAAGTACCCAGAAAATTTCATTTTTTTTATGCTTCGTGTGGAACATTGCTTGAAAGAGCTATTCATAAGATGTGTATTCCCCATTTTTTTCTATAAACAACTGATCAAAAATCATGAGAAAACACAGTTTATAGACTCAAATTACAAAGTTACAGGAAAACTGAATCGATAATTCTAGGTCTCATAGCTAAAGAAAGATCCACGGTCTCTTTACAGAAGTGAAGAACGTACTGGGCAATATATTATATACGGGGGAAATATTATTAACATTTATAATTTTACATAAACACATTGTACCTTTAATTTTTCAAAACTTTTAAAAAAGTATGCAAGGAACTTTCCCAGCTTGAGTTCTACTTCAAACTGTACCAGGTCTATAAACTTACAGATAGATCATTATCCCACCCTTCTTTTACACTATATGATTCCACATCCCATCAAACTATTGAGTTGTCTTGAAGTGTCTTCTTTAACTTATCACTCTTTGAAATAATGAATAGTTTGGTAATTCTCAAAATGGTACTATCTGATATACAAATAATTTAATATAACTGCTTCATTTTTTATCAGCCAGTATAAAGACTATTTTTTACACGATGATGTTGATAGTTTGGCATTGGCGTGTGTCAGTTTCAATGAAATTCGGAACAATATTTGAATCTGTCCTACTAATTAATTATATTACTGGCATTTTCCGTGGTATATTACATCAGCTAAAAGTTTTAAGAAAAGTTCATAAGAGTCAAATAGTATTTTTGTTTTGGTAATACTAGAGTTACCAAAAAATTAATCTTCCAGTGAAGATTATTTTGTATGTAAATTAACAAAATAACGAATTGTTTTAAATATCCACAAGTTAAAATACACACATAAAATAAACAATTAACAATTGTACCCTTAGCTGCTATACTAAAAGCAATCAATGCTTTGACTTTCGTTTGATATTAGAATATATTTGTTATAATTGGATGTGAATATAACTGTCCCATCACTCCTACGAAGTAATGCATCGACCCACAGGTCTACCTTCATGTGTAAATTATATTTTTCAGTAATTTTCATTTCGAAAAACATTGCTTTGGTACTTTATACGTTACATTAGAAATCTGATAAAACTGGAGTGTGCACTTCATAAGGACAACACATCTCTTCTATTATCTGGTAATCTTGTCAACATTTAGTATCAGGTAATAAATCAACCGACAGTATTTTGATACCATCTGCAAGTAGGCCTAAAACTGAACAGAGATACTACGGACCAAAATCTGCACATGCTACATAACAACTGGATACTTGCCTAGGGCGGGTTTGAGGCTGAATCTCTAACATCGGAACTGGTATAATGTGAAGAGTTAAGCTTAAATACATTTAGTAATTTCAGGCTAAAACAAATACAGATGCAACAAATGAAAGTGAAGATGTATATATAAATATCAGCATGTATATTTAAGCATGTACGTATATGTAATATACGTAAACTTGCTTTGCTTACGAATATGTTTATATTAGTGTAGCCTGGTTTCATTCTCTTTTTATTTTATTTTTCTTATTATGTTATATTTAACAGTACAAAAGTTTATATCAATATATAGAAAACTTTGGAATGAAGTGACGCGCCTGAATACCAACACAGCACACTCAAGAACCCACCCGAGAGCTAGTTGGATGTATATACCCTAAAAGCATCTATAGGTGTCATAGGAAATTATGTGTGTTTTATTGGATCTCGAAATAATAAAATATGAAAATTATTCAGAAAAATAAAAATGCAATTACATAAAACCTTTTAATAATTAAAATAGATTTTAGGAAAATAATTTGATAAATGAAGGACTTTTAGATTAAAAGATGGCGAAGAACGCTTTTACTAAGAATTTAATTTTTCCAAATGATGTGACGTCACTGCTCTCGGAAAACTCATCGCTTTGCTCTTCATGTTAACTGATGATTTTACTATGTTGCTACAAAAAAAACATATTTTGGTCTTTTTCAAACAAATAAACGATATAATTAAAAAAGACATAATTATTAGCTATTTAGCTGCTAGCCTTGATGTCTTTAAATTAAGTGATGGAAAAGCTGCTGTGGTCGTAGAATCTATTTTGAAAAGCGCAGGATGTGCAGGAAGTGTAACCCTTCAGAGTTTAATGTTAATAGTTCTCCTATTCATCAACAGTGTTTGAAAAACCAAAATTCAATATTAGAGTGTCTTAGAAGCGAGTTCAAACCTGATTTAATTTATTAACGATTCTGTGGGATGGCAAGTTAATTGAAGACATAAGTGGTCATGAAACTGTAAATCATCTGACAATTTAGGTAACAGGACTTTGAGTTGATCAGTCTTCTAAAATTGAACCAGTTTGAGAAACCGAGCTTGTGTTCTTCTGAAACTAAACTTCTTATAATTATTAAAAGACATCGCATCCATTGAAAGTAAAAACCAAACAATGGCCAAAGTTGTCATGAAACATATTTGACTATTTCTATTGCTTGTCTTTTGCACTTTGGATGACAAACTTTCACTCCAAGATAAGAAAAATATGGTAGATGCACTAAGGATTGAAGGTGTAGAGGATTGCCCAAAATGAAAAAGCATTCAAGTTCAACACTTTACCGAAAGAGCGTGGATGGTTTTGTGACTAGCAACTCTTTACGATTTTTCCAGATCCTAAGTATTTCATCCCAGTTTTTGAATAAAGATATTGAAACTTCGAATATGACTGAAAAAAAATAGACTAATTCCGTTTACTGGTTAAAATTTATGTTGTAGTGGATAATAAATCCAATATGTATAGTAAATGTATGTATATAATAATATTTTGTATTTTGAAGGTAATAATTAGAAACATGGCAATTCTTTCTTTACTCTTGTTATACTTGTAACTCATTGTGGAAGTCATGACTTGATGATGACTCGTAACAAATCTGTTTAGAGGGCTATTGGTATTGATGGATACCTGCAAAACAAATTACATTATTATTTTTCTTTCCTATAATTTCTGATCTTACTTTAATGACTTTTTCAATTTTTCACAACACATACAAGTTTACTCTTTCTTTAGCCACGCTACATGCAGGTAACGAACTTGCATTAATTAGTGATGTTTATAATTAAACTGGTGTATTGGCTCTCAAGAAAAAATTAAACAATGTAATTAGCTTAATTTTTTATACCACATTTTTCTTCTCAACTTTATTTCGACACGTGGTGAGCCAATGATGTGTTTTAAGAGTAAAGTCTCATAATTATAATTAGTATGATTAATGAAAACTATAGAACGTTGCAATGTATTTATTTTCCTAGATTTTTTGCAAGGTAAACTTATGACTCGTACTAAAACTGTTTATAAATAACACATTCACATTTGAATCTCTAATAACATTTATATCATAATTTTTATATTCATTTTTAAATTTCCTATTTTGATCTTATCTGACATATATAGATCCCTTTCCAAGAGAAAGAAAAGCAAAAATATTAAAAATACCTTCTGAATGTGAATTCAGAAGGTATTTTACTTCAGAACCAACTGAATGTGAATTTATTATAAATTTATAATTCTTATATCATTAATCAAATATGAAATATTTACAGAGTCACATAACAATATTATTTATTATTGAAAAAACACCTTATTTAAACAAGTTATTACAAAATCATTGAAATTCCACCATGAGATATGGCACTATAAGCGCAGAGGTCAGAACTGTATATGTGTATATATATATATATATATATATATATATATATATATATATATATTTATATATATATATATATATATTCATATACATATATATATTTATATATATATATAAATATATATATATATATATCTATATTTGTTGGGTGCATTTTTAAAATATAAAAAAATAAAGAAATGAATATATTTGACTGGTAATGGTTTTAAAAAATTTACGACATTTAAAATCACAGTAACAAGGACTTTCATCGTATTATTATTTAGAAATCAATAAAGTGCGAGCGGTGATGTAAAAAAAAATAAACTATGTATGACTTTAAACTATAATTTAGAGAATGCAGACAATTCTAAAAGGCTTAGATAAATCAACGGGAGGAATGTTTAAAAGGTCACAATGCAAAGAATCACCACACTAAAGAAAGAGCGTACGAGAAAGCATACACATGTGTGAGAAGTGACAGAATATATTTACGTAATCACATTAACAATCACCTTACTGCACAAACACATAATCCATAATAAATGTGTTGTGTAAAGTAAATGCAAAAGCAGCGAAACTGTCGTGGTATTATACATTAATTAATTACAATCTGTAGTGTTATTACGTATTAAATAATTATATTACGTATTTCAAAAGTGTCTTATTGACAAAGTATACATTTTTAAAAACAAAGTTAACCCACATACTTGCGTATAAAGACCATAAAATTGATTTAATTAGGTATGATAAAAATAAGCAGCGACACCATGCACGTTTATTTTCATATATCTTATGAGTAATTTCTTAATACTGAAATAGTAGTATGTGTAATATCACGTTAATACATGTAAATTCTACCTGCAGACTAAGATTAACACGTTATTTAAAATGCAGATCAATATCAATTTATGAATTGTATCATAACAATGACGGATGTAGCGGTGACACTCAACAAAGCGAGCAGCAGAGAAGCACATAATTCCAACATTCAAAACACATTGAACTGACCCATTTTACCAACTTCAATCAGATCTTGATTTATCTTCGTCTGTTTACGCATGCAAATAGCTGAAACATTGATGAAGAAGCGTTATTAAATCAAATAGTTACCATTACACAATTTACAACTTTAACTTAATTCTATTATTCATATCAAGGCGTAAAGATAAGTACAGTCTTAAAAAGTTAATATAGTAATAACATTCTTTGTGTGAAAAAAAAAGGTTTCTACATTTTTAAAACCTTTTAAATAATTGCATAACGGACAACGAGTTATTGCGTTTCGTTCCATTTTTACATTTATTTTTGAATGAAATAAATTACGTAAGCAATTTTCTTAAAAATTTTATTTGAAAATGAAGTTTTTAAAATTTTTAATTTTATTTTTATTTACCAGTTTTTTTATAATACTTTACTTCCAAGAATTAAGTTTCCTAAAATGATAATATTGCTAGGATGGTATTGTCTACAGGATAAGGATTCGCTGTTGTAGAAAATATATTATTGCAGCGGTACAACTTTTTTAAATATATCCCCACAAATTAAAAAAGTATCTGCGTATTTTGCTCATTTATGTGTTACGACTTTTCATTTCGAGGCTTTAGAAGATTTTCTAAATGTTTTACATTTACTGCATTTGCTTTTTTTGGTTTATAAAATAATGGTGTTAATTTAATTTTGGATTTTGTATGGTTCAAATTATATAATATATTAACAATGAACATTTTACTTTTCGTAAATAGGGACTGGCTTCAATGGTATATATTTTTACCTCACTTTTTCATCTTGGAAAGTAAAAAGAATGGCAATGGTTACACTTTCTTTGACAACTTCCTAATTTTTCTTCCTAACATTTGTTTTGCGTAAACTTTTTTTCAAAAAATGCCATATTGCTTAATAATAGTTCTTACCACTAAGAGCATCAAAACTTTAAAAAGTCACATTAAATTTTTTTTTCAAAATGAAAATGATATCAACATTATATTAATGTTGAACTATAAAGTAAAGTTTTAATGATATCCAACGAGAGCAAAAAAGGTTTATTCCAAAATTTCTGGCACAAAATTTTAAACAGATCATTTTCCGTGCGCATGCACAACTGCTTCTAATCTTATCTTCCGACTTTGATATAATGGCACTTAATAAAAAGATCCACTCTTCAACAATTATCATAAAACTTTTGTAAAGAAATGTTGTCTCGTAAAGTATTAAGAGAAGTGTAGTTACTAACATTAATTAAGTTTTTATGTTACAGTAAATATTTGTATCACTTTTTCCAAAAAATAAACTGCTGCATAAATGCTACTATAACATGCTGGAAAGATTTTTTTCAAACAAATTAAAGTTAAGTTTTAGTCAGAGACACTATTTAATACATTTATAATTCCTTGTCAATAGAGAGGTTTAAAAAAAAATTAACTTGGACCATTATTTATATATTTCTTTCAACAAATTTACTACTTTATACATGTGAGTTACGTTTTGGAGTAGATACACGAAGCTATGTAAATTGTTATAATCGATACATCTGTGTACATCGTTATTTGTGCTTAATGGAACAATGAATGTTAAATAAGGTGGAAGTATCCAATTGACAAAACTGACTAAAATCATTATCAGTACTTCATCCTGCCTGTGTTTTTTTTATTTTTAAATTTGAAATTTGATAATTAAAAAAAAACAGTGTTTAAACATTTTGTCTTTTAAATTTATCGATAACAGAGGATTTTTCACATTTAGAATTGTATCAGTATTATTCCGATTTACTTAAATTACAAAATTTGTTCACTAAATTTATTTATCTATCTTCAAAGTCACAAATGGATAAAATTAATTTCTTTTATTTCATCCTTAAAATGAAAGTTAAATTTTATAATTCACAGCGTGCACCTGAACAAAGATGCAGAAGCAAAATATTTTAAGAAGATTTTCATTGAGTACTCACAAATTTTCTCATGAGCTTGAAACGTCATCAAATAGATTTTTATTTTTTCAACTTGCAAGTAGGTACATTAGCACAATGTGCAAATACTCACGATTTGTATTACAGGAAGAGATGACCAAAAAACAGTGTCAATGTAATTCAATTTCAATTATTTATGCATAATAATTTCAATAAATATTTTAATGCCTGGTTAAAACAATGGTACTTAATTGTTATATTACTGAAATTCTGAGTGTGGTTGTTATTAAAATCAACAATATTTTAATACCCAAACAACAATTGAAATTAGTAGGTGTAAATGTAACCATATTACTAAGTGAAAAAAAATCAGTCATTTTTTTCAACAAGATAAAAATTAGTATTTACCTTATATTTCAAATTATGCAAGTAGAGAAAAATATGATTCATAATATTTGTGAAAATATTATAAAAAGCGAAGAAAAGCAGAAATTTAAAATGAATATTTACATGTATTTAAAAATATTTATTTTGCTAAATAATCTAATAACTAAGTTATCTAACATTTGCATGCTTTATTATAACCGTTCACAGACATTAGACTGTTGTAACATAGTAAATAAAATGATATACGAAATATTGTGTTCATTACAAACCTAAACCTTAAATAGAATCACTTAATACATCTGCAGAGATGCAAACAAATTACGAACAAATCCGACAAACTAGTAATATCTTTCCTTTAGAGTGGTGTGTTGAAGATAAAATTCATATTGTTGGTCTGTCTTACTCTGATTTACTCATCTACACTTCTCTAGCAAAACTCTGCAAGAGCTTGAAAGCTTTTATCTCTTTACTTTTTATAGCTGACATTTTGAAGAGAGTCTTGACATTTTACAGGCATTTTTCTACGAAATTTCACTTTTTTTCGTTGAGTTCTTTAACACTTCGGGCATACACGTAACTTATAAGTAAAGAGGCGATAAGATAAATAATCAAAATATGCCACATCTACTTCAAGTCAGAGTTGAACTGATATAAGACATAGTAGGCAAATAATATTTGGTTGTTTGATGTTAGCCACTACTGCTGGTTGAACTACCCTGGGTACTCTTGAAGATTTTATGATGTTGTTATATAAGTAGGCCTGGCTGTAAAGTGATACATAGTTTCCCTTAGAGAAATTTCATCTGGTTTAAGAATCGATATTAGAACATGGCTGAGTACTAATCATTGGTAAAGTAATAGAGAATGTTCTGATTTGTATATTGACTCACAAATAGAAGGCAGCATCTCCCATGGTCGCGTTACTTTCACTTGACAGCACCCCATCCGGCATTCTCCCACTTGTACTATGTACATTATTAAAATTTAGAAATGAGCAGATGCATCGATCTATAAAGACAGAATTCATACAATTAATCCATCAATTATGAAGACGTTATAATTCAGACGAAAAGCAAATCATGATATTCACTGGGTTTCGATGAAGGAATATATACTACACAAATGTATGTAGTACAATAAATACCTTAGCTCACAGATGCTGGCCACCAATCTCGTATTAGTGAAAGTGCACCATTGTAAGGGGCACGCTTGCAGTCAGAATTGAACTGCTCCCATGCATACTCTAGTTCAGCAGTATTACTGTTCAATGATGATCCAGAATCTTATCATCATGTAAAGACTTGTACAACCAAACCTCTGCACCTACAATATCTATTTGATGAAATGTATGTATATATGTGTATATATATATATAAATATAAATATATATATATATATATACATATATATATATATATATATATATATATACACACACGCACCCACACACACACACACTCATATATATATATATATATGTATACAAATAGGAGCTACCACATACAGACAACCACGACTGTACCACATTGCAGGTATAAAGCCATAAAAACCTACTATGTACCTATGGAACTTGATAGGGACACTGAAGTAACTTTTATTTGTGTTTCTACACTCTTTAGCATAAAAAATGGGTGGTTTTTTTATTTTGTCATATTATTAACAAAATATTATTTATTAAGAGGTTGTATTAATTGTAATTGTTACTGGCGGGTATAGTGTATTCTGGCACACAAAAATAAACATTCTAAATTTGAAATTTATTCTTTTTGAATGAAAATTCTCTTTCACTGACAAAAACATATTTTTGGCAGTAAATGAAATCCAACTCTTATTAAGTCCTTTTTCATTTGTTACGTTTTTTATTTTAACGAATAAATTTTAAGTAGAATTCTGCTGTTTGCTGCTTTATTTCACTTCTGTTTGCTGTTCTCAGTATGGTTGAAAAAATGATAAAGAGCTAGTAAAATTATTGCGCTGCTTGAAGAAGGCTGTAGCCCATGTTATGTGTCTCAGCAGTATAATGTGAGCCGTTCCACCGTCCAAAGGACCTGGCAAATATAGAAGGCTCGGTTCTGGAAGAAAACGGTGCACTGAGCCACGGGACGACCGCTTCATAGTCAGTATACGTAGCTATCGCCAGCTCGGGGCCCTACATTACTCCGTGAGCATCAAGTTGCGAGATTGAGATTCGCTCAAAATTTTCGTCATGGACTCAACAAGACTGGAATAGTGTTTTATTCTCCGATGAAGCTCGTACATCGATTAGTGGTGAGGATCAACGTCGGCGAGTCTTACGAAGACCTGGAGAACGGTTCACAGAAGTGTGCTTTGAGGAAATCACCCCTTACGGTGGAGGCTCCATAATGTTTTGGGTTGGTATTAACTCAGATGACCGTACCGAATTAGTTTTTATTGAAAAGGGCACACTTAATACGCAAAGGTACATAGCAGAGGTTCTTATTCTTCATGCCCAACCAGCATTAACAGCAGTTGGAGGCGAGTCCATTTTTATGGACGACAATGCTTGCGCTCACCGTTCTAGACACGTTGATGCGTATATGCAGGAGGCTGGAATTCGTCGGTTAGACTAGCCAGCTAGAAGTCCCAGGCTCAGTCTGATAGAACACATTTGGGATAATCTCAAACGACGCGTCAGATCCGTAAAACCAGGTCCAGAAAACATTCAGGCCCTTAAAAATTTAATCGTCGCTGAATGGGAATGTATTCCTCATGAAATGATAAAAAATGTCGTCTAAAGCATGCCTAGCAGATTAAGCGCATTGATTTTAGCTAGAGGAGGCCACACTCGTTACTAAATTTTCAAATTTTATGTTAAATTAATAAAGAGAATTGAAAAGTAAACTTTAGCCATTTTTAATGTACCAGTATGAAAATGCTCGTCTGTGGACTTTAGATTGTTTTTTTTATTTATTCGCATTTTCATAGACTGAAATAGGTAAAAACGATATTTCAATAATAAATAACAATATTCTCATCATATCGTTATATAAAATGCATCAAATAATAATAAAATAACTCTGATATGGTTTATTCCCATAAGTGTCCGTTTTTTTGCAAAAGAGTTTAGTTAAATATTTCTACTTTTCTAAATTATTTCATAATTGTTATCGTAAACACCAAAGGGAATGAGTGCTACAAAATTTATGGTTTTTGTTCTCAATTATCTCAGAATGTACTACATATATAATATTGATGTTGGAACATATTGTAATCTGCTGTCACTCTCTCAATATACTAAAAATATGAGTTTCAGTTTTTGCTGTTATGGGGGTGGCAGATAGTTGCGTACCGCTTTAGGTAAAGGGTGCAGCATTCAACAGTGCAGTTTGCAACTTGTTGGTGCACAGCATGCTTTATAAAATTTCAACTTCATAAATGCTAAGTATGAGAGCCATAAGACGTAACGGCAAAAGAAATTTTTTGTAATTATCTTTTCTTTTGTAATCTATACAAAAAAAAAATAAAATTGTTATTCCATACAAAGGAAACACTGTGGTAGATTGTTCCCCCTATAGAACTTCGCAGTTGTTCCCCCTATAAAAGTCAATTTAAACCAGCGCTGTTAATTAACATCTGTTGGTGTCCATTCGTTCAAATTGAAAAAAGAAAATATTTTAATTCAATACATTGATGTGAAAATGTTAGAGGAACAACGGTATTAAAAATTTTAAAAGTAATAAATTGAATTAAAATGAAATATTCACAAAGCAATAAGGATTCGAACAGATTTTAAATTCTTTTCCTTCCATTGCACTATAATTTTCCACTATTAACAAAACTTTCTCTTATGTTATTATTGAATACTTTCAGTAATTTCTTCCTCTTGCAATGCCTTCTCTTAACTAAGGTTGGCAATCATTATGGCTATTTTGACTCTGGATGCAGTTACCTAAAAAAGCAAATGGGTATTTTATTGTACCACAGGCATAGGTCCTTCAGCCAGAATCTTCTCTCCTACCAGGCCTGCTCTTGCTCGTTATCTAGACTTATATAATGTTCATTGCAATTGAAGTAGTTATGTATGATATGTCCTAGGTTTTGGAACTTGTGTTGTTTTTATGCTTTTTAACATCTCTGTATCTTTATTCAAAACTCATGAGATTTGTGTCATTCTGCAGTATACCCACATCTCAAAGACCTAAATTCTCTTGCTCGTTGCTTCAGTGAATACCCACTTTTCAGCTACATATGAGAAGTATCTAATGAAAGTATCTAATGAAGGGCCACAAATATTTGCAGGGTCAGGCTTAAGTTACAATCACAAAAGATATTTCTAATAAGCATTTCGGGCTCACCCCATTCTGCATTGGATTTCAAAATTGTACTTATCTTTATCGTCAACCATTTGACATGACAGTTGACATGTTCCAGAACAGTTCCATTTATAATGATAGGATATTACATGAAAGAATTTACTTTTTAATTTTAGTGTGCACAAGTAAAGATGATAATTGGTAGTGCAAAAGATGTTAGGAAACATATTTTATTTGATTTGAATCGGGTTTTTTCGCGGTAATTATCTATTTAATGAGTAAACCTAGATATTATAAACTAAGTACTCACTATGTCCCGACGTTTCAGACTGGTTGCACAGCCTGTGGTCACGGGAAGACTGACGATGTATAGGAGCCACCACTGCGACGCGGGAGTGTTTTTCAAAACTACCCCCACTTGGTTGATTGTAGAAATCTAAGGCGCGTTCACACTAGACCTACACACTACACTGACTATGTCATGACACTTGGATTTATGTAAAAATGAAAAATATTCAAATCAAATAAAATATTTGTTCGAATCGCGAAAGTTTAAAAAAGTCTAGATGTTAGGAAAGTTTGGGTTTAAGCAAATCTTTCTAGACTCAAAATATGAATTGAAGCTTCTGTCAATTGCCTAGTATACGTCTCATTATTACAATGAACAGGGTTGATAAAATATTACATCAAATGCAAAACTATCCATTTAAATTGTTACTTCTGCTCAATACACTAATACAAAAAAGAAAACAATTCTAATTAGTAAGAAATGTTAATAAGCTGCCTAACTTAATGTTTAATTGTGTAAACAGTTGGATCATAGAAACTCTTGTTCCCATTATTGATGTTATAACATCTATCACATTCAATATCTCTAAGATAACCTGCCTACTATTCTGCTAATGAAAAATGTCCGTACAGTCTTCCTTTACTAAGAACTTTCCTTAATCAGGCCAAATACTTTAGACATATATTTATACTGGTCTTTCCTCTTTATTGCTCTTTGGACGAATCTTATCTTCTTGATACCCTGCAGTCTAGATTTGACGTTGATTCGTAAGGCTGTACCGGTAATAACAGTTAAAAATGTGCCAAATTATTTAGAGCAAAATTATGAGAACTAGGCTATTAACTGATAAACATTTTGCCTTTGTTCTACCAGTGTACAAATGTTCTTTCCTCATTGCTCTTTTTTATTTTTGTCGACACTGCAGCAACCCTATTAAAACTATTCAAATTATTCATACCGATTACCACTTCAAGGTAATACGTTACCATAAACTTAGAGTAGTTTATGGTTAGTAGAGTAGTTACCCAATACCCATATAATTCCAATTGTTCCTATAGTGCTTGTTTGCTGAATACCCTAATAAGTCTTTAATGGCTCATGATATAATTTTTTCTCCAGCAAAATGTTTTAGTTTGGTAATTGATCATCAATTCATTTGGCATTCTCCAATAACTGACGAAATACTACAAAACTCCTCTAATTAAAATCATGGTCATGTTTGTCGAATTCCACTTTAACCCATTTTTTATGTCTGACCAGCTTCTCATCATATAAAAACGATTGAAAATTTATATGTTCGATTTATTTCTCGGCTCTGATAATATTGCTGTGCTAACGTATTGATGCCTTACTGCCTACATTCTCTTGCTTTTCTTCACTTTAAAGTTATTTCGCATTCTTAATATCCTTCTTCATAGGTCCAATACGGACTTCAACATTTATCAACACATAGCTTTAGACTATATTCCAAAGATAAGAATACCAATGATAAGAAAAGATTCGCCACAGAACAAATCTCTAATATATATTTTTTCCCATCTACTAGAATACGGAATGAGTTTCTTCAAAAGTATATTCTGCGTCCACAGAATCTACACTTACAAGTTTTTTGAAATTGAATTTTTTTTTAAATATGTCTATGAATATTACTACTTTGATGTTATCTCAAGTAAAATAGGAATAGTAATGCTAACAGATTTTTTAAAAAATGAACCACCAGGAAAATAATTTGTGGATTGTTATTTATAACAATCGATAATACCAACTTGGCATTAATAAGTAATATTTGAATAAAGTATAATAAAAGCACCACAAAGAAATGTAAGGTTTCACGATCAATAAATTAGAAGGCCATCACATTTATAAACAACATAGGAAAATAAATAAGTGTATCTGAGAATAAATGAGTAAATCCAATAATCAATCATGGTTATAATATGGGAAGACAAATTGCTTTATATTAGGCCAAGTAATTAACATTAAATAGACTACATTGTCGAAGAGCATTTACATATTCTGTTACGATTGAGCAGTAGAAATATTTAGTTTGTTTAAAAATGGCGTATCATTGTGTAGAGGAATCAATCCACATTTTAATTGTGTTGCAATCAATTCTAGGAGTCAACCGATTTTTATACAAATTGGAAAATCGAACTACATTAATTAAAATTATTTTAAAGAAAATTTACAGTTTGACATTAATTTTTCTCATTATTTTGACTACTGTAACAGGCATTTGGTTTCACTATATCTCTCTCTACACTGGAATAAAGATAACTCGATGTCTTTTTCAGATAACTATTCTTATTAATTTCATATTTACTTTATCTATTGATATATTTTGGCAGAAAAATTTCTTTGCTGAGAGTTTGCAAAAATTCGATGATATTTCTGTTTATTACAGCATTTTGTTTAGAACAAAATGCTTTAAAAAATTAAAAATCATGTCGTTATTGGGCATATTCATTGTACTTGCAAGCCACTTGATCTTTCTCATATTTGGCAATGTTGAAAATTGGAGTTGGGTCCACATAATTATATATTTCGGTGAAATTATCAATAAATTGGAACTGCTACTGATGTGTTTACTTACAAATACCATTATTGAAATGTTAAGAGAAGTGAACTATTATCTAAACCGTATGAATCGAGAAATATTTCCTAATAACACAAACTGCTTACCAGAATTAGCCCGAGTGTTAGTCTACAATAGATTGAATGATAATAGCCATTTTGATATTTCTGGAAATCCTATGCACATATTGGTGTTACCAAATGTATTAACTATAGTAAATGATATATGCAATGCGCTCAATAAAATGTTTAATTTACAGGTAATACTGTAACAAATTAGAATAAATAGGATATTCAATAATTTTTTTTCATTTTAATCATTCAATTTTTATTTCAGGTGCTTCAGACTGTAGTTACAACTTTTCTTTTATCCATTGCTGGTATTCAACTCGTATTGGACCTGTATATACATGACGTAAGTAAGAATAACATTACATAAAACATTTTAATTTTAATATTGTATTTAATAGTAAGTGATAATGAGTTTATGGTAATTTTAATGACCATTATTTATAAAATAGTGAATGTCAACTTTCTTTATACTTATACATTTCTTAAAATGTTTAAAATAGAAAAAAGGGTTTATAAAAAAAATATTGTCACTAATTAAATGTCTTTTCAGATACTAGGTTTAAATGAAATAATTATCTACTTGATGTCGCAGACAATTTACGTAGTTGTCCTTGTGATTGTCTGCGCTTTCAGTGAGATGTTGGTTACAGAATTTCATCAGCTGAGAATAAACATCACAAAATTGAGACTTTCACCTCATATGTGTAAGTAAATTTGTGGTAATTTTTGATTAGAGAAATTCATTACTTATTGTACTAATGTAAATATCTCTTATTATCTTAATTTAAATGTAATCAATATCTTCAATACTTATCTTTTAATATCTTCATTACTTATCTTTTACTTTATCTGTTTTTTTTATAACAATTGAATTAGACCACATAAGAAACAAAGTCACTTGTTAAATGTACAACAGAAATTAATACAATTTGATTATGGAATATGGGAATTTCATAATCTATAGTCTACAATTAAATATATATAGAGTTTATCCACATTAATCTATGTATAATCAGTTCAGTTTAACACAGTGACAACTAAATGTATTTAGGTCAGTGCTAAAATAATATTGATTTTTCAATTAATCAATGAAGACCAAGGGAACTGGAATAGTAGAGCAATTACAGCAAAGCATGGTCAATGTCCTTGTAGATGAAAAACTATATATTTTGCAATTTTAACTAATTTTCAGTTACACTGTAAATAATTACCAAAATAGTTTAAGCAGTGAGAAGCTAAATACTTATTTAACCCACGTTAAAATTGTATTAACCAATGTAAGGAAAATCAGTATGTAAAACGAATAATGTTGTTATTCAATTAAGACGTATCATATGTATTTATCATAACGTGACCATTAAGTAAACAAACTGTTCTAGCTTTATCACCTTTTTAGAAACAGATGAAATGATCAAGTACTCAAATTCAATTTATAGTCGACTGCAGTGAAATTAAGCAGTGTTTCGAATGTACTATGTATTAATATGCATTGCACTACATATTCATACATTTCTTCGCCTACCACTAATGACTATGTGACATTTTCGTAAATGCAGTTTTAATGTGTAATATTTGTGGCAGTATATGATATTTATGTTAATGATAACTTAGATGAGTCGTGGGCGTAGCCAAAGATGTTAAACGACATATATAAAAATTTATGTGTTAAAGAGAGACTTCTTTAGACAACTTTTGAAATTCCATAAATATGAGTGAAGTTACTTATAATAATGCTGTAGGTAATTGCTTGATATATCAGTCATCCAACCCCTGTACGTCATGAATTCTTTAGAAAAAATGTTCCAGAATTTTTTTAAAAACATGTGACAAATATGGCTATGTCAAAAATATTTAGTTCAGTGTATATAAAGTGAAAGTTCAATGTAATAAGCAACAATAGCAAATAATCTTATAAAACATTTGTTCAATTGTTCTTGAACAAGAATAGGGAGATAAATCTTTATGCATATAGAAAATATATTCTTATAACCATTCCCTTAATAGTACTAAAAGTTATATTCTATTTGTTCCTATGGAAACCTAGATTGAGAATTTATAATAATTTTCTGGATGTCAGAATATTATGACTATGGCTAAATATTCTACATCTGGTTGATTCATTTTCTATTTATGTTTGCCCAATTAAGAAATCAGATTGGTCTATTTCACTTTTCAAGAAGTTGTCTAGCTTGCATTACCATTTTATGAATGATAATGCTTTACTAACCGAAACACGAGTATCATATCAAAACTCCCCTAGAGTGCTAACCCATATTGTTTCTTCTCCGATTTGGATTTTTCACACACCTCTCGCTGACACTTCATAAGTTTTTATTTTTTAGTTAATAAAATAAAATTATGCTTGTAATCAGAAGTATATTTCAAAAAAGGATTCTAATCTTGAATTCCTTAATAGGATGCAACTAAAATTCAAGGTCATATTTTTACATAATTGAGGGGCAAATGAAATACAAAAATAGACATTTTTTATTTTCTTCCGCATAAGGAAATGACTGTTGTTATTGCATCAAGATGATCACTGATGAAGACATGTGGAGTATTAAATTGGTTATAGTGGTTTTTAAAATTAATTTGTAGAAGCAATGTGTGGTTTTAGAGGTTTATCAAAATGAAACAAATCATTATAAATACCGGTTAGACAACTAGTCCGCATGTAGCACTGTATACGCTAGCACCTCCAGCATATATTTTGAGAATGAGACTTTTACACGGGATTGAATTGACATTTTATGTAATAGCAAGTATACACAATAAGCTACATATTTAATTATAGTAGTTTTATTATTTATAACCACATATCCAATAGTTTCGGTAATGAGAAAAGGAAACCTATACAAAGGGAAATGAACTACTATAAAAAGGTAATTTAAAAAAATGCTTTACGATTGTGACACAGTTATCACAAGTTTTAGCATAAATGATGGAAACCATGTGTGACATGCAAATACAACAAGCCAGCTTACAAAGAACTTCAAAATCAAAGTACAAAAATGGTTATTTACATTTTGTTACGGCCACATGATGAGGTAACTGCATATTTACCAGCTATTCACAAAGATTGCTGAACTAATAACCTTAAAAGGCTCGACAGATTCTAACACCAAATTACATATATTGGACCAAAGTATTATCAAGTTTTGAAGAATATTACAGCCTCAAATATGCCAGAATCAAAATCTTATGATGAACTGTTACAAATATTGGGAAATCATATTGCACCCAAACCCGGTGAAGTTGTACAACAACACAAATCCTGTCTCAGATCACAACATGAACGTAAAAGCATTGCCAATTATGTAGCTGGTCTCAGGGGAAAAGGAGATAAATGCAATTCCATCTACAATCCTTGAAAAGATGATACTAAAAGACTACATCAATTTTCCTTACAAAATGACTGCATTTTTTATGGTATCAGAATCGTTATTCCAAAAAAACTATAACCTAAAATCTTAAATGAGCTACACAGGGCTCATATGGGTATCGTTAAGATGAAAGCATTATTCAGAAGCCAATATGGTTGAAGAATATTCATCTTAATATTAATCACTTGGTTAAACAGTACAAAATATACTGCTTATCGCAGAGGAATCCCGCAAAAGTACTAGTATATAGCCACGAATACCCAAAGGAGCAACTGAGCCGGATTCACATGGATTTTGCCAGACCATTCATGAACCAATACTTTCTTATCATAGCAGACGCTTAAATAAAGTATATTGAAGTCCCAATCACATTTATCAGAGCTACAGCAACTACAAACATACTGAAAAGCTATATCAAAGTATCAAGTAATGACATACAGTTCAAGTCAGACAAATGCAAATATTTTTGAAAAAAAATAGAATCCAAGCAAAGTGTACAGCACCTTTTCACCCATCAACCAACAATCAAGGAGAGAGGTATGCACGTACCTCTCTCCTTGGAAACTAGAGAACATTGGAAAACTAGGTGAAAGCAATGGCTAATGAGGAAGATCTGTTACAAGACAAAGTACATATATTCCTGGTAGTGTACAGAAAAACAGCTAATAGCACCATGGAATTGAGCCCAGCAGAGATGATGTTTAAAAATTATATAGAACAAGGATCGACTTAACAAAAAGGGGACAGACGTAGGAAAGAATGACAGGAATAAAATTAAAATAGTAAATAAAGTATTTAAAAGCTGATATAGAGTAAATATTAGAACGTATAACAGCAATAAACAGAAATTCGAAAGGCTCAGAGAGATAAGAAACCTACATTACGAGGTGGAAATGGTAGGAAAATAACATAAACAGCATGTTGAAAAAAATCACAAAGTCAGTATGCATGAACATACCTTACACCTACATGTCTGGGCCACGACATCTGTAAGAAAAAACCACACCGACACAAAGCCATTCTGAAAGAGAATCGACACAGAGAAAAACCACTTAAAGTATTCGTGCCGCTTTGCAGTGGGAGAATTAGGCTGAAACAGTGCGTCGAACCGAATGGACCTGTAACAAAAAGAATAATAAGGAGGGAGGGAGTATTAGACAACTAGTCCGAATGTAGTACTGTATACTCTAGTGCTTCCAGCGGATGTTTTGAGCACGAGACTTTCATGTGGTATTGGTTTGATATTTTATATAATAGTGAGTACAGGCAATAAACAACACATTTAATTACACGAGTCTTACTATTTATAAGCACATACACAATGATAAAAATATTTAATAATACACAATTAAATGAAACTACGTGATGTAGTATTATTTCTACTATCTTTAATTTCTTTACCACGACCTAGGTTTCGTTGTATTACAACATCTTCAGGTGGGATATAAGCAAAGATCTTTGCTTATATCCCACCTGAAGATGTTGTAATACAACGAAACCTAGGTCGTGGTAAAGAAATTAAAGATAGTAGAAATAATACTACATCACGTAGTTTCATTTAATTGTGAATAATGAATTTCTACAAAATTAACGCCAAATATATTCAATATTTAATAATACTTCAAATTCTTTTTTTAATTAATTAGCAATTACTCATCTTGAATGAACTTATATAAATCACAGTAAAGATGAAAAAATGCATTTTTCATACATGTAAACTTTTGAAATATAAAAACTGCTTCACGAACAAAGCATTGACTTTGGAGAAACCAGAGGTTAATATTTATAAAATGACCTGTTAACTCCAAATACTACTAGAGTATATGTAGTTAAGTCGGCATAGTACACGGAATGGTAAAATGTAAAGAAAATATTTTATTTCATTTGCATTTTTGTGCCTCTTCTGCACCTGATAAGTTTACGCAATTTTATATCGGTAGCATGTCTGCTTAAACTGAAAGATTATGTTAGGTAATAACAATGGTTTCATTGAAATCGTCCTAACTATGCTATCAAGGTTACTATCAAGGTTATTATGTAATTGTTACTAATGCACACAACTTGTAAATTTATGGATATTTTTAATGGTACATAATTCCATTCAATCTGTGCAAATTCTAAAACCATGTCTTTTGTGTGAAATAAGTATAAATTAATTATCTATTGCTATTATTTAAGGTCCATCAATCGATAGTGAACTGGAAAAACTTGAAGAGATTGTACTTCAGAGCAATGGCGGAACTTTCTCAGTGTGTCAGCTCTTCGACCTGCGAATATCATTACTGCCTAGTTTTTTCAACCTCGTTGTTACATATATTATTGTAGTTGTTCAATTAGCAAGCTTGCATTCTAGTAAATAATCACACTTGTGCAACTAGAGATTTGAATGATTTTGAAAACATTTCATTTATTTAATTTTGCTCTATTTTAAATTTATTTTTAATATAATTATATTTTCTTTCATCATTCTTGTATTTACTCCACAGGAAAGTAAACAATTTCATACAAGGAAATATATTGGTTAGAACCTGTTGCATTTATGTATTAGGACTTTTTCCTTGATGATTTATGATTTATTCTTCTTTACTTTTGCAACAGGTATTTATAACTTATTTTATCAACTAATGAAAACCACAAGGATTCCATATTTATATATTATCTAAGTTATAAGTTGTGTTTACATATTGGTGATATTTAAAGATAGTTTGATAAAGTTGCCATTACAACGTTAAACGAAGTGGATTTCCATTTCACTCTCTGGCCATTTCTTGTAATATTTGTCTCTAAAGCTGCAAAAAAGTATCTATAAATTTCTCTGATGAAGTAGTAAATATGTATTTTACATAGTTTATTGTCCATTAGTGTAATTCATTCATCAGATTGCTCTACGAAAATGTATCTAGGTATTTCCCCAAGTCCCCCAAGTCTACGGTGTTTAAAAAAACTCAGTCTAAATAACCGGGTTGTAAAAAATTTAACGAAAAATGAACAAGAAATTACCACTCCATCCATCTAAATCTTCTTGCAGGGAAACCGAGAATACTATTGCACCTAAGGTTCTCCATCTGTTTTCTAAACCCACCCAAGCCAATTTATCAGTTTCAAATTTACCTTGTCTTCCTATCTTCTCCTCTATTTCACCTTTCCCTCCTCATAAATGAAACAAAGATCATATGTATGTTGCCAGTGACATTGGACCATTTATCATCCACGCCATTTATCATCCACTATTTTTGCCACAACCAATTGGATTTGATCCCTTTTCAAAAACTTTGAAGATGATGGCTTAAACCAAGTTAGGGGCAGACAAATTGAAGAAATAAGATTTCAGTTAAATTTTCATTTCTAAACTACTAACCGTTTTGTCACCCACACTGCTTAAGGGATGGAGTCGTTCATCCTCAATAGTTCATTATTAATGAGGTTTTTAGAACATCGAAATTCCTGAAGGTTGTGGAAATGCTAAACAATTAAATTTTTAAAAAATTTATCTTTGGCCCTCATTACATTTCTCGAGAGATGATCGTCTCCATCTTTGATAACCTAGTTCATTCTCAATGCATTTTTGTGGCATATTTCTTCCTACCAGTGACCAAATATAAATTTGGACATGTGGTGAAAAGTGCCCATCTCTGAGACATGCTTCCGATGTAGAGAAAATGATCTCAGTTGAAAGTTCCCCTCTGTGTTTTATCAAGACAAGGTATTTTTCTTGGATTCGGAATCGTAATGCCTATATAAAGCCAAAAAAAAATAAAATTTGAAAAAATAAGATGTAGCTTACAATTCCTCCAAGGAAGTTATATGCTTTATTTACAGCCCAACCCGTCACTCATATTCTCAGGCCTCTTTATCAAATTTATTGACACCGTCTCATTAGAATAAAAATAGTCAACGCAAAAGCTCATTTGTTTGCTGTGAATGTAATTAATTTTATCAACTCTTGCAATTTCATTGAGGATCTCCGTTATTCTGTCGACCTATGACTGGCTGGTTGTACGAGAATCATGGTCTCAGAATTGTTTTCCAAATCCAATCTATTACATGCAAAATTGTGGCGATTAAAAGATGTATTTTTTCATAGGAAATTTCTATGTTGTCTCACATACATTTAGGACATTGTTCTATTTCCGTTCATTCATTAGACTGTGTATTGGATATTTTGCAATCAGTGGTTACGAGATGAAAGAGGTCGATCTCGACTATAATAATATATTTGCATGTTATCTAAATGATCAATTTCCTCCATTTATGTATATATTCAATATGTTATCAACATTACATGTAGTTGTCAATAATCACATCCTACAATGAAACGAACATATATAGGAAAAAACGACATCACAATCTGGGGAATATATTTGTGTATGTTTATTTAGATGTTTAAGTATATGCATACTTTTTTATTCACCAGCATGTGCAGTCATATTTGTACTTTCAGTAGATATTTGTTATTTGTAAATTTTCTGTTTGTTTAATTAGTACTACCTTACCTCTTCAACTTGACCTTGGTAAAGTTTCTCACAAGAGAATGAACACTGTTAAATATAAAATTAAAGATAGTTAGATAAAAACATAGTTATTCTATTTATTGCGTAATCTCAAACTGCAAGTTTGTCGTAAGATATTGAGAAGTGGAGTATTATTGTTGAATTGAGTTGTTTAATTTCGAAATTTTTTTTTTCTCTATCATTAATTTTGTTTAAATTTTTTCAATATTTTATAACAAATGAAATAAACAAAATTGAATATTAAATTAGTCTCTTTTAACATTAGCAGCAGGGGATCATGACGAAGACAATAGTTTTTTCTAGAAACTTTTTGTAAAATTAATATCATTCATGTTTAGACATTTAATTACAATTATTAATTAGCAGGCTTTGTCTTTCACACAGTTTTTATAATATTATGATACAAATGAAAAAAATTTTATGGGCTTTATTGTTTAATGTTTTTTTAAACCTATGTATAACACTAAAATAAATACTTAAATTCCCAAAATGGATTTTAATTCAGATATTATAAATCTAAAAATGAGTAAAAAATAATTAACCATCAATTGTCATTGTCATTGAATCATTTATCCCAACACAAATTGCTTTTAAGAAAAATTTGGTGTCAAACGAAAACAAAATCACACTAATTTTAATTTAACATAATTTTCAACAGAGCATAGCGGCAAAGATAACTGTAAGTTATAGACCATTGTATTATCATTTGATTCGTTATTTCATTTTCTTTCCTCTTTTCCATAGTTATCTAAATGATTATCTCATTTTAACCCAACTATTTACATTTGCTATTCACTGCGAGCCGTATTGTCAATGTGTTAATGTGTGCTATTGTTATATTTTGAAAGGTAAGGCTACTATGGTAAGTAATTAGTGGAATTAATGACAAAATGTTGTATATAAAAATCAATAAGATTATAAGTAGGTAGTAAATTTACATAATTTTACTTATCTAACTCTGAAGAAAAGGTTTTTTTAGTGGAATACTTGGTATAATAAAAATCCGACAATGTATATTTTGATATAAAGAAAAATGGCTGAATTTTACATATATTAAATACATGAATTTACAATGAAGAAAAATGTAAATTTTTATGGAGAAATAGCCTTTGTAAAAATGTATATATATGTATTAAACTCACAACATTCTAATGGTATCTATAATGTTAAAGTGATAGCTTATTTTTAAGTTACCATTGGAACTTTCAAAGATAAATATTCACTAGCACGCAGATTGAAATTGTATCAGTATTTAAAGGATTTGTTAGAAGTAATACAACTGACAACAACAACAGTCATTTGATGAAAATTTATTTCATATTAAATAGAATTATTTTTATTATCATAGTAAAATTGAATGAAATGTATTTTTTAGGATGTTATAGTAATATATTATTACATGAAATTTATTGTTTTTTATTTTAATTCTACTCATTTATTTATATATATATATGTATATATATATATATATATATATATATATATATATATATATATTACAATTATAATATCTTTACCTGTATAGTTACAATTTTGTTTTGAAGACTTTGAAACAAACATTTTGTATGAAAATTTTAATTTTAAGAAATCATTCGCATTGATGATATTTTTTTGGTGATAGATTATGCTGATGTCATTATTAAAATGTTAAATATGGTGAAGTTGGAATGCATGAATGAAAAAATATTTTGTTATAAAAGAAACCATCTATTATTAGCCAGAATGAGAGTTTTTCAATAGATTATATGGGATAACCATTTTTATTATTCTAAAAATCCTATATATGTATACACACACACACACACACACACACACACATATATATATATATATATATATATATATATAAATATATATATACATACGTATATATATTTATATGTATATGTTTCTGTAACGAATATTTTACAAAAACATTCATTACAGAAAACAAAATATGTGAAATACACTCAATAAAATATTTAAATTGCAAGTAAACTCTAACTGGTTAATATGAATAGAATATCTTAGAATGTGTTTTTCATTTTACTCATTCAACATCAGGTAATTCGACTTAAAGTCTTTATTTGTTCCTGATCCTTTAGTGGTATTCAACTCATATTGGAATTGTATATTCGTGGCTTATTTCTGTAGTAGTGGTTGTCATAATTTGTTAGAAATAAATGAGTTTGTCTACAATAATAATTAATAGTGTCTTTCCCGGAATAACTTTCCTTACAACTTTGTATTAATCTATTATTTTTCTCGTTCAGTGCTATTATTTGGATCTATTTGGTCTGAAGCACTGTTTTTGTGTGTCCAAATTTTTGAGACTACTTGCACTGAAGGATTTCCTTCTGTTTATGAGGGCCTTCAAACATCACCTTCATGTTTTTCAGAATTGTGTTTAAATTAAAGATGTCTTCATTATTTTCCTTGGTTCCGAATCTACGAAAAATAGTGGAAAGACTTCTTTAGTGAATTTACGCATCTGACTTTGTGTGACTGTTTTATCAGTTCTTTTTTAATTATAGAAGTATCTTCCGTGGAGTGCATATTCCATCGTAAAACTAAATATGCTCTTTCATTCTTAATTTAGTAGATGCAGTGAGATATATTGCTTGTGATAAAATTGTCACATGGTGTTAGTTGAAGTACATGACCAGAGCATAATGTGGCCAATATGTAAAATTTATTATTTATGATCTTAATTAAAGTTTCCTTCGGAGATATAATATTAATGACCTACCATCACAAATATTGGTTCAGGCTTAGGTATGTATTTTTTAAGTGCGTTTTCTGGAATGGTGTCTTCATTGTTCAAGGTCTCAACCCAGTTTTATGTAAGTATTTCTAGGTTGATCATTTACACCTGATAATAAAATACATCAAAATTTTCAACAACCTTTCTAGAAAAGTTCCAAATCCCTGGCTAAAAGTTTATTATTATATTTTTCACTATTATATCCATTATCATTACGAATACCTTAAACTCAGCTCCAGATGAAGCTGCCAAATTACTGAGGGATAGTGTCAAGTTCAGTAACCACAATCATCGTTTTAAATTTACTCATTTTGATTCGCCTAAAATCAAAAATATTTTTGCATCACTTGATGTGAAGTAAACTGAAGACTTGTGATTATTTGTCAAAGTAATTGGTTCTATTGTTGATGTTGTTGTTCCGCATTTAGCCACCATTTTTAATAAGTGTGATATCCAAGGGTTTTCCAGATCTCATGAAACGTAATAAAATTATACCATTATTTATTCCAATGATAACCACGATCCATCTAATTTTAGACCAGTGTCTATTTTGCATACTCTCAGAAAAATTGTTGAAAAGAACTTGCTTGAGTAAATGAAGGCCCATTTCAACTTTTTTGAACCACTTCACAGCCACAATTTGGTTTTATGAAGAGCAGGTTCACTAGAGATGCAGCAGTGGAATTAATTTCGCACATCTTTGGCACTGGGGAATAAAGGCATTCACTGTGATCTGTCTAAGGTGTTTGATTGTGTTGATCATAGAATATTACTCTGGAAATATGCAACATTATGGGTCAAAAGATGAAGCCCATAGCTTGGTTAATTTGTATCTCATAAACAGATTACAATAAGTACAGAGAGGGAAAATTAAATCAACAGATTCTTTAGTAAAGACGGGTGTTCCGCAAGGCTTTATGTTGGGACTCTTTCTTTTCTCGTGCACATGATTGATCTGTTTTTTTTGGTTGAAAAATTTCTTGAAACAGTGTTGTTTGCTGACAATACATTTCTCTCATTTTAAAGAAATAGATATGTTGAATGCGGTTAGATATGAGAGATATCACAAATGTTTACTTTGTTAGCTGTCAATAATTTATTACCTAATACAAAAATATCTATGCACATTTACTCTTTGTAGTTGATACTAACTTAGTGTTCAATAATAATAGAATGAAATTTGTCAGCACAACAGTTCTTCTTGGTGTAACTATACATAGTACACTAAAATGGGGAGCTCACATTTCAGAATTGGAAGGGAATCTTAGTTCACGGGAAACCTATTAGAAAAAACAAGAACCACCTTAATGCAAAATAATGTCAAATTATGTATGTTATAAGGTTTTGTCAATCTTTCAAGGCAACGTTGCTGATATCATACACATTAATAACACTCCAAAGAATTAGTTCATACCTACTACGCAATTTCTTGTAATTCCTTCATTTAAAATATTGAATACTGTTTATGGCCTACACATTTATTGACTGTCATAATGACATACTTTTTATTAGTTTTAATGTTGGCTTTTACAAAATCAACCTCGTTAATTAGTAAAACTTGACAATTGTTATCAACCTTCAATATTAATGGGAGATGTTAATCAAAATGAAATTTTAATGTTGGTGAGAAACACTCATTATTCCTTCTAATGCAATATTGTAATATATAAATATACGGCCTTGGGCAAAAGTATTATTCATTTGTCTTTGTTTAAATGATCATCTTTTATATACAAAAGTCATATTTTGTGGGGCTATCTGTAGATTTAGGGCATAGTACAGATGAGTTATTTACTTTCACCTCGCTTATGACGTACCATTCTTGTTGTAGCGCATTTAAAAGTAACTGTATCAACATTATACTAGCATATATAATTTTCTTTAATTACACTAGCATATGTACATTAATAATAGAATATCTGATCTTATTGGAATTTAAATGCATTTCATTCAGACATAAAAAATAGACAGGCCCAAAGCACTTTCTAGCACTTCTGTATTCCTTATGCTATTCATCTAATTGTCAAAAGGAGCCATGCTCTCAACCTTGCTGGCAGCCAAGCAACTGCAAGCCACATACATTCTCTGTCATGTTTCTGCCTAAGCACTGTGCAATCCAAGTTAAATCAGTATCGTGCAACTACTCTTAGTCTTACATATGGGGCTTCAGGAGTTTTAAAGATACAAAATGCAAGGTAAGCAATCACCCTCTTTTATACATTTTTAAGATAATGTACAAAATTGTGTAAACCTTGTTAAGAAAAAATCTTTAAAGTATTAAAGAAATTATCATTTATTTATTACTTAACTTACGGTAACTACTTACGGTTTTGTGAATGCTTGTGTGAATCAGTCTAAGTATGCTTTAAGTATACTTTAAGTTTAACAAATTTACTAGCGAAGATTTGACTACTTTAATGTATCTAATTGATACATATGGTGGACTTGTTGCTACAAGAGCAATCTCTTACAGTGAACCATAACATCAGTACAGCCCTGTTCGATGAATAGCCGGGAATCGAATTCAGGTTCCCGCGGTGGGCCCCATCGTCAAAGGCCGTATGCCTTGTGACCAACCCAACAAATCACGGTGTCGATCTTATACTTTACGCCAGTAAAATATTTTTGGTCTCATTTTGGGCTGCAATTAGTCTGGATTCCCCGGATTGGTCCTAGTTTGAAGGTCTGTGTCTACTACTGGACTGATCAAATTGAAATTTAGTGCACATTTAGGATTATGTGATTCAAATTGTTTTTATCTATGGCTACTCAAAGGGGAAAAGTATTTTTAATTATTTGAACAGTGATATAAGTTCATAATTAGTAGGTAGGTAATTTTGAAGGTAGATAAAATAAACAAAATTATGTTACTAATAATATGTGTTTTTCCGGGACACATAAAGTTATCAGTATCAGAATCAGCACAATCACCTATAATTGAAGGAAAAATTGAGGAAACTCCTTCTCCAACAACACACCACAGCACGTCTAGAAACTTGATAGAGGTTACTAAATATTATTGGACAACAACATTTGTTTTTATGCAGTCATGCCCTCTTTGCCTATTGTCATGGCACATCATTAGTCGATAAGGCATGCATATGTTGATGGCGTCCTACTCATTGCTAATTGTATCTCTGTAATATATATCAAAAGTGTAATAATAAATCAAATCTAATTCAAGTCTAGTATTATCATTTATATAACACATATAATACATAGAGTCAGTAATTGGGTTCGTAATCTATATGTTGTAAAGTCGTTGTGAAATTCTCGTGTGAAAAGTCCGTATCATGTCTCAAGAAAGTCAAAAGCCCAAGAAACTTTCTGGAATGTCCAGTCCGCAGCCCATAGTGATGAACGTTGACTTGGCTCAACAATGGAAAAAATGGGTGCAATCATTTAAATTTTATTTACGTACGTCTGGCATACATGAAGAAAGTGATGGCAGAAAGGTAGCTTTATTTTTACATGTTATTGGTGACAAGGGCGTGAATGTATTCAATACATTTGGAAAAAACGAGGAAGTTAAATAAACATAATAATGTTAAATACAACGAGCTTATCGAGTTATTTCAAAATCACTTCACCCCAAAAGCTAACCTGACTTATAAATGTCATAATTGTTTCACATACAAACAAGGTGAAAATGAAACCTTAGATGCAAATCACAATTAAGGTCACAAAACTGTATTGGCAATGACTGTGAAGGACTGATTAATTTAGTTAAGTCTAGAATATATATATAGATAGAGCCTTAGATTAACAAATTGTCTTATTTTTAATTACTTAAACAGTCTTTGTTGTCAAAAGTTATTGTTAAAAGTTTAGTCAATTCTGTAAACTGTATCAAGCTGTAAAATTGTAATAATTTAACTTTTTTCTAATATGGAGATGTTATGAGTATGTGACGTCCCTATTGTCATGGTACATCACTAGTCGATAAGGCGTGCATGCGTGAAGATGGCGTCCTAACCATTGCTAATTGTATCTCCGTAATACATATCAAAAGTATAATAATAAATCAAATATAATTCAAATCTAGTATTATTATTGATATAATGCACACACCAAAACAGTATTATTTTTTTTGACAATTTTATTTAAAAATAAAATTTCAAAATTTTTTAATTTATTTTTGTTTTTTGAGAATTTTTTCCAATCTCCAATCAAGTATATTTTGGTGGGTTAAAAATTAGAACAAGTGAATTAATATAAATATCTTGGAACTTGCCTTACTCAAAACTGGAAGAGTAAGGTAGAGATCAAAACTCACTTTAAAATTACCCACAGAGCCTTTAGAAAAATAGTAGAGTGCGTTTTTCATTTTTGTAAAAACAATCAATACAACAATCACTTTTCAGCACTGTCCGTGACCAATATTGCTATGCAGATGCAAGGTCTTGACTATTAAGGACGATCTCAGGAATCATATAGGATTGTTCGAAATGTGGACCTACAGACGCATGATGTCGACATCTTGGATTCAGGAAGATACAAATGAGGAATTTTTGCAACGATTTGGCAAGAAACGTAAGCTTTTGTTTTTAACCATCACACAATTTGTATATCTAGGGCAATGTACTCAGGTATGTTAGATACGAGCTCTTACAAGAAATAATGCTGGAAAAATCGCTGGAAGAAGGAAAGCTGGTCGTAGAAGTGAGTCATGGTTTGTAATATCTGAGAATGGACATGGGTTACGAGTTTCACCGAGGACAAGTCCTCACGCAGAGCTGACTGCCAACTTTCACCAATTGAAAATGAATCCTTGGAAGAAAAAGATATAAGTTACTAATGTTTTATTGGATACTTTCGTCTTACTTGATTTTTGTAATTTTGAAAAAGTGAGTCAAGTCATATGTATTAATTGTTAAAAATTTTAACAAAATTGTACAACAAAAAGACAGTCAAGTTTTGAAAAAAAGTAGCAATAAAATATTGTTATACACAATATATCGTCAAAAGTAAGTTATTATATGGCTGACAAACTAACTATTGAAGCACTTTTAGTGGCTAGTTGAGAAGTTTCGCCCTCGTTTAAGGAAAGCAATGGAGATAAAGAAATTATAAAAATTCCAATAAATACCCTTAAGGTTAAAAACGACACCAAAGTTTACATGCAATTAAAATTAGAAGCTATGACTATAGCTGACAATATTTCTAAAGTAAGTATTTTCCTAAGTTAGACCTTAGGAGATTGTGAGTGGAGCAAGAGTTAGCCATAGTTAATTATAAGCCGGTTAGACAGATGTAAAAATTACAAAAAGGCGATAAATTTGTGACATTCGTTAACATTGGCCGTATTTTTATATATTTGTTATATGTAAACTTTATGTCCAAAAATGTAACATTACTTAACCACAGTCCTTTACATAAAGTGTATCAAAACTTTAAATGAAATCCGTAGGTCACATTAAAATTTTTTTCAAAATAAGAAATTATATTAAAATTTAGCTTTGAAGTACATTTGACTGGAGAGCTAATATCGCTACGACGCTCTGAAAAGATTTTCCAAGGAAATAAAAGTTAAGTTTTAGTCACTTAAGCTATTTAATGCATTGATAATATCGTTGTCAATATACAGGTTTCAACAGATTTAACTCTGTTTATTATTTAAATATTTCGCTAAAGAAATTTAACTACTTTGAATACGTAAATGTAAATATTTTATTAGTATTACATCTGCATGCATCAACATATATAGTTATTTACACTTAATATAACATTGAATGTTAAATCATGGCATAGGCACCTAATTGAAAAAATGGACTAGTCGCTATCAATTATCTAATTAGTAACATTTTTCCTTTATTTACTTCATTTTGTACACACCTTTTTATTTTAACATTTAAATATTAACAATTATACAAATACAGTTCAACATTTTCTTTTTTAAATCCTTTTGTAACAAAGATCATTATGTTGAGATATTTTTTTTCAAATTTCTAAAATTTATTTATCCATCTTCATAATCACATCCCAAAAATTAAGTTTTCGAAATAAAAATACAATGAAATTAAAATTTTATAAATTATTGCGTGCATTAGAGCACTGGAACAAAGATGCCGAAAATACCTTGCAAGTAGATATATTCACACAATATGCAAACACTCACAATTTGCATTATAGGAAGAGACGACCAAAGTACAGTTTCGAAAAATGAAAATTTCAATTGAGTCTGAAACATGGAATTAAACTTATTTATTTACACATAATAAGGTCAAAAAAAATGTTTGAATTTATGGTTAAAACGGTATTAGATTAATATATCATGAAAATTCCGAGTGTGATTGGTTTTAAATTCAATAATATTTTAATGTAACCATAAAACTAAGTTAAAAAAATGTTAATTTCTTTTCAAGGTTTGAAAGAACAAGAAAAATTAATATTTACCTTATATTTCAAACTGTAGAAAAAAGCATAAGTCAGAGTATACGTGAAAACTCTATGTATAATGAAGAGAAACTGAAATTATTAAAATAATGGAAGTAAAAAAATTAAAACTTACGAAAGCACAAATGGGCTTGGAAGTTATGGAGCCAATGAAAATAATTAAATAAAAATACTATGCTACCCACAAATCTTAATTATAACAAACAGATTGCCAACATTAAATAAAATATTAATGATTGCGATAATATTAGTTATTTACAATTAAGAAATGCTGAAATTCCCCTATGTGCTAATAAATTGTAATGAATTTACAAGCTAGATCTTTTTTATATAATTACCTAATTACATATAGAGAATAGTATGGGTATCTGTTGCTGGCGGATATGTATGCGGGCGCTCTGTGTAAATAATTCCTTTTTTTTAAACAATTATCACTGCTTTTCTCTAAATTTTTCTTTTAAATAAGTTAATAATATTAAACTTAGATATTGATGTAATTATGTGTATGCTGCATTTTTAATTTAGTGTAAGAGAGCATTCTAACAATGTTAAGTATTACGCAAGCATGTAAAGTTTAAATTTATAAAAAGTTTAAAAAAAATAGACTTGAAATATTGTCAAAAAGTGATTGAACTATTAAAGAAAATGGTTTGCGCCCGTTAGTTAGCAACTTAATTAATTTTAATTTTCAATTAACGTGATATGCGCAATATTAAAATGATATGTGGGTAAAATCGCAAATAACGGTGAGCTATTCTATTTAATTCCAACTTGTCGGTACCATAAGTGGTGCGAAGAGTTCAAATTAGTTTATTGTTTTTTATGATGAGGTATCAGAAGCAGTACTCCTCTTAGAAGTACCAAGGTTGAGAAAATATTTAAAAGCGGTCAATGTTACAGTTTCTTATTGAGTATTCCTAGAATTTTTAAAATTCATCATGGAATGGGATTTTACAGAATTTTTTCCAAATTTTACGGTCACACTAAAATTATTTATAACAATTTACGTGTTAGGTGCTTCAGGTGAGAGGAGTTTCAACAAACTAAAATTAATAAAAAATTACTTGCGGACAACAATGGCACATATGAAGCTTAATAAACTAGGCATATTAACAATAGAATATGAGACAACACTTTTTGATTGTACATAAACACGTTACCTCGTGCCTGTCTCCCAAAGGGGTAAACAGAGACTGTGGATTTTTACTTGCTATAATCCTGCCATTCTTCCCTTGCTTCTTTAACTTTCATCAACCTTTATATACATGCTCTAGATTTTACCGGTTTGAATTGTCTTATAGTATAAAGCATTGTCTATTGGCCAAAGGGAATAGGCAAATTCCTATTAAATTTATTTACTCGGTGTTCTAGAATCTTGCGTGGACATGGCAATATTTAAAATAATTCCTTATTCAGGGCAAAATTTCATAATTCTCACCAACATTTTATTTCATTTACAGGTCCACATTATCAAACTATGTCATGCGCTGTATTCCTAAACATTCTTGTTCTCTATCTTAAAGCTCCTTTTCTAAACGGACATAGAATAGCTGGGCAGAAAATACGTTATATGCGGCTGCAACCGATGAACTTTGTTTAAATCCAAACTCCAGCACAGCGATAAAGCAGATGCTCTTAAACAAACATTCTAAATAAATTTACAAGTATTGAGGGTCTTATATTTCGTTTAAAGTATTTTTTTCAAAATTGTTCACCAAGGAAATAGTTGGTTGGTGGTTCTTATGTTTAGCACTTAGATCTTGAACATTTAAATTTTTCCCTCTTCGAGACTTTGTTGGTAGGATTTTCAAGAATTCTTCATCCTAGTAAGGACTTCATCTTAGTATTACTTATTCACTTATTCAAACATTTTTCAGTCTGTCTGTGCCTTATAATTTCTATTGTTTTTGAGCTAAGTGCATAAAATATTATGTGCAATTATTGCACACACATGGAGACTGCAGTGAATGTGAAATAAAATAAGAATTTTTTTTCAATAAATTTGGTGAAGGAGGATAAAAATGTTTAATATGCGGGTAATACATGTAGAAAGAAATATCATTAGAAAGGTAAATTTAAAATGAAATTAGGCGTAAATTTGCTACTTTTGATGTATAGGTTGGAAAGTGACACATAAAGTAAGTTGGAAAGTGACATATAAAGTATAGGTTGGAAAGTGACACAAAGTAAGTTGGAAAGTGACACATAAAGTATAGGTTGGAAAGTGACACATAAAGTATGTCACCTTCAGCCAAGGGTTTAGAAGATACTGAAAAAATTTTATTTAAATAAGTCTAAGTGAACGTTTGATTAAAACTATGAAATAAAATTATTTCGGTTAACTTGCATCAACATCTTTAACAGATGTGGACAACTACACAATGCTGTTTCGCACCAGTTCCAACACACACTTGACCAGATGCTTATCTTTATTCTTACACTATATTAGCATAAACTTTTTTATATTGCAATGACAGATATGTTGATTACAATTTATTACAGAAGACTGACTGTGACAGATAGGTAGATTTATTTTGCACTCTGTTTTTTTCTATCATAAAGAAGATTCATTCCATCGGCTATATTCCAAAAATAATTTATTTTGTCTACAATAATTTATTTTGTCTTACATCATTACAATTATTCTACATAAATCAATGTCATTAGCATCAAATATATTTGTCATTAATTACTGTATAAATGTTGTTGGAGAACCATTTGTCCTTACAAAGCCAATTTTCAAATATACACAATTCAATATTGTTATCAGTGTATGAAAATACATTTTCCACACACTACACTTCCCTTTACTCTATTTGCATTGTATAACATTAATCATTTTTCAAAGCACAATGGTCTTGAAACGAACATTGAAGCTTAAAACAATGTAGACGTACAATCTAAGGTAGATCTTATATCGGTAGATCTTATGTTTATCAACTAATTATCCAAAGTTCAATAATTTGCATGGTTTTTAACAGTAATAAAAAACTGGCAAAAACTAATAAGAATGAGTAAAAATAAACAATATATTCTTAAAGATTTATTTTCATATGAATTTATCCACACATTACTAATTCTGGTTCCTTTAATTTCGTAATGTAAAAAATTAATTGTAATGTTGCCGAGACAAGTAAATTTTGTTAATATGCTTTTGTCCAGCAAACAAATTCATAATGTTTGGTATTTTCCACATAAAATAGACGGTTATTTATTTAGCGAAGCAAAGATTTGTTCATGCAACCTCTTGTTGATTTGATATATTTTCAGCTTGGAGGTTACATTTAAATCTCAAACAATATTTTAAAGGTTTATTTTCATCTTATTTAACCTAAAATAAATACAAGTTGAAAACTATGTTGTATTTCATAGAAAAATTGTTAACTTTACTCACATTATCATCAGTTTTACATAAATTTCTACTCTTGATTACAAGCATTGAATATGGAATTGTCCAATACCGTTTTTTTTCGTGAATCGTCTTGAGTTCATGTAAAATTTTTAAAAACTGCTTCAAACTCTTTACACCCACTTTTTAGGTTTATAATCAAATTTAATATTATCCCTATTTTCAATTTCTACACTATAAATTCAAGTAAAAATATTTCCAAGTAGTTGTTACAATTAAATAAAAACCTGTCTAGCACAAGAGAAACTCACACTACGAGGTTTATATTTAGCTATTTATAAATATTTAATGGTATATAATATTCCTATTATACTATTTACAAAATTTCAATATTTTTAAAATGAAAATATATTGCCAACTAAATCTTTCGCAGGCGCATATTTAAAATAGAAAAAATGTTTGTGTGATATAACTACAAATTAATGATTTTACATATTTTCTCCTTACATGTGCTATGAGACCTTGCTTCTTGCTTAATTTCATGATTCTAGCTCAACAGAAAGAATCCTATAGGTTTGGATTTATTTGGAAGTGTTAAAACATGCAGCATTTTATATATTGCCATATTTTTAAGGTTGTTCTTGATTGTATTAACTTAGAAGCTTGATTTTTTACAGCTCCAAGGGACTGTAAACCTGAGTATTTGATATTAATTTCAACTTGATACCTACACACGTCCCTGAGAAAAAGTGTTTGGCATACCGACAGACAAAAAACGAAGGGATCCTATAAGGTTTCCTTTTTACCTTTTGAGATAGAAAACCTTAAAAACATGTCCCCGTTATAACTTAAATGCAGCATGAGTACAGTATTGCAGTGTGTGAGGTGTTGAGACACCTACCTAAAAACCCACAACTACCCAAATTTCAAATTTTAGCATTAGCGCATCATGAGGATCAGGGACTTACATTGTTTTTCTGTTAAATCTGTGGAACACAAACCATGATAAAAGAATACAAGAGAATGGTAAAGAAGGAAAATATTGTTGGAAGGAAAATATTGAAAAACAACAATCTGGATATTTGAAATGAAATTGAAATATTCAGTGACGCATATGTCTTTCTAAATATATTACAAACGTTATATTTTTAGCTATCGGGTAAGATAATTTTTGTGTGAATGAGTCATTTCATTTCATGTTGAATTTTTATTATAAATTATCAGGTATTGAATATTCAAATTTTGAACATTGATAAGCTGCAAAACTTATTTTTGTGTATTGTTACATAAGCATTTTTATGTAATTTTGTTACATGTATTGCAAAATAAAAAGAGAAAATTGAAAACCAAGACAAATATTGTTACTTATCCAAGATGCAACATTTCTGTTTGGCTTATATAGGAAAAAAAAATTTGTGATTTGTCCTTCAGTTTAATTTTGATTTAAAAAGCTTATTTATAAACATTATTTATAAAAGATATTTGTAAATAAGAAATAAAGCAAAATTACATAAGTGGCAAGTTACTGAAATGAGATAATTAAATACATGATTAGTTATTTTGAAGATTTCACTACACTATAAACCTTTGAGTATCTTTTGATTGAATTTGTCTTTAATTCAAATTATTTATAAATATTTTATGGATTAAAACTTAATAAATGCAGTAGGAACAAAAAATGAATAAAAAATTAAATATTTAAGAAATATATTTAAATTGACACAACATAAAATTTATGAGCTTACTTACTTTCAAATAATGGCTTTCGAACTTTTTGATTCATAACTAGTTAAGATTTTGAGACAAAATGTTGCAAGTTTATGGACATTTCTATTTTAGAGAGTTCCAATCGTATCATCAATAATGAATTAGTAAATGGATTTTCCAGTTTATTATTTATATAACTATTTAATTTGAAAATCAATGGCATTGAACTCGACATAAATATATAGCAAAAACTTTTATTCCTGCAACTTCCCAGTAAGTAGCTCATTAGTTACTTGTGTAGATATGTATTCTTTCTTAATGTGGAGTGGTAAATATAGTTATATATTCAATGTAACTAGGGTTCTACCATTTTTGTGTACATCTATAAAAATTAACTTGCCTTTGGCATGTTGTTCCTATAATTTATCTAATTTCAACACGATAATATTTCATTTTTTTATTTAACATATTTCAAAATAATTTCTATTTAAAGATGTATAGTCCAATTAATGTAATTATATGAATTTAAAACTTCTCTGCAATTCTATTAAGTTTCAGTTATATAAAAATATATTGTAATTTATACTATTTAATAAACACAGTAATATTACACATCAGAAGATAAATATAGTACAAGAGTAAATTAAATACGGGAAAACCAAAGAAAAATTTTAATTTCATTTGAAAACAAGTTAAGCAATTTAAAACCTGTGTGTTTGTTCATGTTTGCACACTGTTTCGTTACGAATGTATAATAAGTAGTAAGTATTGAAATCCTTCTTAAATTAATAGTCTAGAATTATTTGTAACACCTATCTTTCACGTAAGTTTCTATTTATGATTATCTATCATGAACTGAAATAAAGACAAACAAATGTATTGCATGGACTAATAATCTTTTAACCAGTAGTTCGAGACTTTTCTGGAAAGATTTGTAGAAAGTTTCGATGTATTTTATTATCAGATGTTAATGCCCAAAATAGAATAGTAACACAAAGAAAGAAAAGAATACCCTATTTTTATAATACTTACACAAAACCGGGTTTGAGATATTATATATATATATATATATATATATATATTATATACATGTATATATATATATATATATATATATTTATATATATGTATGTATGTATAGGATTTCTGGAAACAGTATAAATCTAATTTAATCCATTGTGGATTCTCACTCAGACTAATAAATAAATGGTTTGTATTATTACAAAATATTTCTTGATTCATAGGGTCTAGCTTCACCGCTTTAAACATTGAAACATTTGACATCAGCATAATCTACCACCAAAACAATATGGTCAATAATGATCTGTAGTTTGATTCAGTAAAATGAAAATTTTCACATAAAATTTTTTCTCCAAATTCTTCAAAATAAAGTTGTAACTAAACAGATAAACATGTTATAATATAAACAAATGAGTAGAATTATAATTAAAAAGAAATATATTTCAGGTAATTATATATTATTCCTAATACCATTCATTTAATTTGACTATGATAATAAAAATAATTCTATTCAACATATTTTCATGAAATGTCTCTTCAATTTTGTCACTTCTAACAAATGCGTAAAATACTGACGCAATTACAATCTGCAAGCTTGCGAATATTTATTTCTTGGAAAGTTCCAATAGTAACTTAAAAACAAGCTATTACTTTAATATTATTGCTACCTTTAGAAAGTTATATGTTTAATATATACTTGGCTATTTCTTTATGGAAATTTACATTTTTACTTAACATAAAGCTGTAAATGGATTTGTGTATTTAATATAGACAAAATTCAGCTATTTTTATTTATATCTATTAAAATATATTTTGTCAGATTTTTGTCATAGTACAGCTCGCCCATCAAAATACAACAAAAGCATACATTACCCCTCGGGTGCATATATATTTTATTAATTGACGCAGCCACTCAAATGTATATAGTCATGTTGAAATGAAATAAATATACAGACAATTATGACAGAGAGGAAACAGAATGAAATAATGAATCAAATGGCAATATAATATCTAGTATCTCCAACATGTAGTTATTTTTGTCGATACCATTTGTCATTTTTGTGCCCCCGGCCTGTTAGAGGTCATCTAAGAGCGGACCAAAGGAAGGAGATCCTCAATGAAATTGTAAGGGTTATTAGGAGAAACTGCACATTCACAAAGGCTAACTGAAGTTTTGTCTTCACTATTTATTTTTTAAAATTGGTAGGAGAGATGGTGTCAATAAATTTGGTAAAAGTTTAAGAAAGATGAGTGTTGGGTTGGGCTGTAAATGAGGTACATAACTTCCTTAGATCAAAATTAATTTTGGAGGGGTAGGATACGTCCCTTTATTTCAAATTTAATTTTTTTTGCCTTTCAAATTTAGGGCAGATCCTATCTGTAGCATTATGGTTCCCACTACAAGAATATACCTTGTAAAAATTGATAAAAGACAGTGGGGAGACTGATGAATGAATTATACTAATGGATACGTAACATAAATATTTCGTACTTTACCAAAATAAATTACAGAGATTTTGTTGCAGCTTAAGAGACAGAATGCCCTGAAAATTTAACCAGGGAGCGAAATGTAAATGCACTTCATTTGACAGTTTCTATGGCAACATTTGTCAAACTTATATAATATATAAAAATGTTTTTATTACAAGGATAAAATATATTATAAATACTTATCTTAAAAAAAGGAACAATAAATCATAAAACATTTAAGAAGTTAAAATACATATTGTAGCAACAGGTTTGTCTATTCTATATATTTCTTTGTTATGAAATTTTTTGCTTTCCTTCGCAGTAAATATGTTAACATGTGTGAATATTTAAATAAAACAAATTTAATACAGAGTGAAATTAAATAAATGACACATTTTCAAACAGGTAAATCAAAGATTCACATCTACACTTGTGGAAGTGTGACTTATTTACTGGTATGCAAGCTTGCTAATTGAACAACTACAATAATATATGTAATAACGAAGTTGAAAAAACTAGGCAGTAATGATATTTGCAGGTCGAAGAGCTGACACACTGAGAAAGTTCCGCCTTTGTTATGATGTACAACCTCTTCAAGTTTTTCCAATTCATTGTCGATTGATGGACCTTAAATAATAGCATAAGACAGGTACATAATTTGTACTTATTCCATACAAAAGATATAAGATATAAAAAATTAAATGAGTACGAGTAACCTTCACGTGCAGCTGAAGTAAAACTACTTTGGCGGTTGTAGCAATTAGGATGAAATGAGATGTTTATATTAGTAAAATAAGTAATGAGTTTCTCTAATAAAAGATGACTACAACCTTACTAAACAGATGCTTACACATATGAGGTGAAAGTCTCAGTTTTGTGATGCTTATTCTCAACTGATGAAATTCCGTAACCAACATCTCACTGAAGGTGCAAACAGAAGTTAGAACAACTACGCAAATCGTCTGCCATATCAAATAGTTAAGCATTTCTAGAAAATATAGTTCCTGAAAAGTCATTTCATTAGTAACAATACTTTTTTACAAGACTTTATTTATTTTAAACATTTTGTATACATAATTGTAAAGAAAGTTGATATTCATTATTAATTAAGAAAATATCAAGAAAACCAATATCAATTGCTATTATACACAATATCAGAATTTCAATGATTTATGTAACATTATTCTTATTTACGTCATGTATATACAGGTCCAATATGAGTTGAATGCCACCGATGGATGAGAGTAAAGCCGTAACTACAGTCTGTAGTACCTGAAGTGAAAATTTTAATTAATCTCAGTATACCTGTAAATTAAACATTTTATTGAGTGCAATGTGTATTGCATTTACTATAGTTAATATGTTTGGTAAAATAAATATGTTCATGGGATTTCCAGAAGTATCAAAATGGCTGTCCCCATTTAATCTATTGCAGACTCTCACTCCGGCTAAGCTCGGTACGCAGTTTGTGTTATTATGAAATATTTCTCTATTCATACGGTTCAGGTAGTCGTTTACCTGTTTCAACATTTCATTAATGGTGTATGTAAGCAAACACATTAAAAGCAGTTCCAATCTATTAGTAAGTAAACCAAAATATATAACTATGTGGAACAAGTTCCAATTTTCAATACTGTTAATGATGAAAGTGATCAAGTGGCTTGCAATTATAATGAATATGCCCAATAATGTCATTATTTTTAATTTCTGGAAGCATTTTGTCCTAAACAAAATACTGAAATAAACAGAAATATCATCAAATCGTTCTAAACACTTAGCAAAGAAAAGTTTTTGCCAAAATATATCAATAGATAAAGTAAATATGAAATTAATAAGGACAGTTATATCAAAAAGGCATGGAATTATCTTTATTTCAGAGTACAAAGAGACGTAGTGAAACCAAATGCCTGTTACAGAAGTCAAAATAATGAGAACAATTAATGTCGAACTGTACATTTTTTTTAAAATAATTTTAATTAACGTTGTTTGATTTTCTACTTCATATAAAAATCGGTTGATACCAAGTATTGACTGTAACACAAGTAAAAAGTGAATCGATTCTTCTATACAACGGCACGTCATTTTTAAAGAACTGACTATTTCTACTATTCACTTATATAGAAAATGCAAACACTCTTTGTTAATGTTGTGTATTTAATGTAACCAGTTAGTCTAATACAAGGCAATTTGTATTCTCATTTTATAGCCGTGATTGATTATTGGATTTACCCGTCTAGTCTACAAGTGCACTTATTTATTTCCCCACTCTGTTTACAAAAGTGATGGCCTTCCAATTTACTGATTGTCGTGCCTTAAGTTTATTTTCGAATGCTTCCATTATAATTTAATTCAAATATTGCCTATTCATGTCCAACTGGTATTATTGATTGTTATAACTAGCAATCCACTACAGTTTAAAGTGTTTTCTTAGTAGTTCATTTATTTAAAAGATCTGTTAGCATTATGATTCCTATTTTACTTGAGATAACATCAAAATAGTAATTAATATTCTTAGGTATATTTTAAAAGAAAACTCAATTTCAAAAGATGTGTAAATATAGATTCTGTGGAAGCAGTATGTAGGTATATTTGAAGCAACTCATTTCCACAGTCTAGTCGAATAGACAGGAAAAGATACATCACAAAGTTATTTTCTGCGGTGAATATTTTCCTGACATCAATATCCTTGTTTTTAGAATGTAGTCCAAAGCCATGTGCTGATAAATGTAGAAATCGGTATTAAGAAATCAAAAGCACTCTAAAGCGAAGAAAAGCAAGAAAACATCAGTAGTAACGCATCAATATGATAGCACAACTACCTTACCTGACGCTAAAAATAAATAAAATAGACAATTTTTCCATCATTCTTACATGATGAGAAGGTGGTTATATATAAAAAATAGATTGAGAGAAAGCTTATCAAACATGAGTTTTGGCTTTCAGTGGAGGAGTTTTGGAGTATTTCGTCGATTACATGAGAGGCTAAAGTCATTTCAATTACCATGTGAGTGTTCATAGAACCGACGAGCAAGAGAAACCTGACCTTTGGGATTTGGGTTTACTGCGAAACGTTTTGAATCTCAAGGGTTCAGAAACTATGAAATACCATAGTACTTCAGTGAATGAACAAAGATATATAGATCTTAAAACCAAACAATCACCAACATCTTTTGCATATCATGCGCTAGACAAAATAGATATTGGGCAGAAATAGGTCTGGTAGCAGAAGGAGATCCTGGCTGAAGATCCTAAACCAGTGTGAAATATAATAAAAATACCCATTCGCTTTTTTGGACAGCTGCATCCAGAGTCCAAATAACCATAATGATTGTCTATCTCAGTTAAGAAAAATCTCTACAACAAGAAGAGATTATCAAAAGTATTCAATAATTAAGATTAGAAAAAGTTTTGTTAGGGTTGAAAATTGTCGTGTAATGAAAAGAATTGGAAATCATGCAATTCAAATACTTATTGCTTTTTCAATATTTATTTAATTTTAATTCAGTTTATTGCTGCCTTGGATGGGTTGTAAATAATTGTTAATACTGTTTTTTCTTTAACATTTTCAAATCAATAAATTAAAATTCTCCACGTGATATAGACTAATATATTTAGCTAGCGTCTTGAATTTTGGCTCCAAAATAAAATTTAAATTTTTCCTTTTTTTAAATTAGATCCATTGACACTAACAAAGATTAATCAACACCGCCGGGTTGAACTGAATTTTACAGGAGCATCAATTGAGAAGAGATAATTTTGGTCTCATGATATTTTTCAATTTTTTTTCACATTTACATATTAATGTAATTAAAATAAAAATAGATCGGCATATTAAATATAATCAGTAACTCATATGTATTATTGTTCACTAGAGTGTTTTCTCTGCATGAAATTTAAATTTTATTTTTTCTCATACAGAACACACAAATTCGTTTTGTACCAGGAAAGGTAATTACAACCTATATAATGTTTCATTTGGCTTTATATCTTATAACTTTCATACATATCATTGTATTAAGTTGAAATTTTATAAAGATTTAGGTGCTGGATGCTGCAATCTTTATCTAAAGTGGTACGCAGCTATGTGACACCCCTATAATTTCAGTGATGGCAAAAGTAAAATTTATAGTACATGTAGAGAATAATACAAGATTGTAAATTTGTTGTTGTTTGTTGTTGGATTGTTTTTCAAAATAAGTTTTTTATATTCAGAAGTTTCTGAGATATTTGAGAACAAAAACCATAAATTTTGTAGCAATCACTCAGTGACAGATTGTAGGTCTGAAGACCCTTGAAATTTTATACATATTTAGTATTTACAATGATAACAAAGAAATAACTCAGAAAACTGGAAATATTTAGCTAGAAATACAAATAAAGTTTATATCAGTGTACCTGTCAAGTTCCATGCATATATAGTGGGTTTACATGGCCCTATACATGTATTGTAGCCATAGCAGTAGTTGTAGAATATAGATGTTTGCATTCGCTCAAATAAATGTTGTAGATGTGTAGATGTTTGTTGTCCAAGTCCGTGCATGACAATGAGATTCTAGATAGGCATTATGCAGTGCTGTTGCTGGACCAAACCATGCGCAACAGCAGTGCAACACTGACATCAAGCCCCTTATATTGGTATGCCTTCACCAGTATGATATTGATGATCAGTAATGAGCATTGATGGTCGGTACTCTATGATATTTATTGGCCAAAATAAAACATATGTTTGTGCAGTATTATATTCCTCTATTGAAATCTAGTGAATATTACAATTTAATTTTCATGCTCATTACCAATAACTGTGAACATTTGAATTCTAACATCTTCATAATTGATTATTTCATTGTACATAATCATTTGCTCATAAATCAATGTATGTGCTCATTTCATAATTGTAATAATGCACAAGTCACTCCTCATTCTCACAAATCCTCCATTCTCGCAAATCACACCCCATTCTCTACCACCTTACCTGTGCTTAGAACACAGCCATCTTTTATTATCAATCCCCAGACCATCTGAAACTTTTCTAAAGGTTTTCTAAGGGTTACATTTGTTTCAACACCATAAATCAAGATTAATTCAAGATTAACGTGTCCCGGCTAGTTCGATCAGCAATTAATGGCTAACATCAAATGTAAACATTATTTTCATAATCATTGGAAACAACAAATGACTCCACAGCTATATCTTATATCAATTGAATTCAGACTTCAAGTAGAAGTTGCGTATTTTGATTATCAGTAAGTATTTGATCATGTAACAAAATTTTGCCAAATTATCTTAGTACGGTGGGATTATCGATTCCACTTTTACAATTTTTTTCTTTTTTTTTCTTGCAGATATAAAGTAATATATATGAGTGGGAAACTTTATTTCGAACGTTACTTCACGAAGTCTGGAGTGAGTCAGGGTTTGAATCTCGGTCCTCCATTATTCACTATTTGGTATTGGTAGCACCGTAATGCAACCAGATTAGTCAATAATGGAAAAGCGACTTTAGAGCGGTCAAGCCTGCAGTGGATGACATCAGCACAGTCATTGAGTGAAGCTCCACAAGCTGTCTATGACATAACACAAGCAAGTATTCTTTAATGTGTCACGTACAGCCAAGCACACACTCCTATTAAATATTATTATACAGTCAGTGTAACTCCTCTGTACCGTCTGGATAACATTGTTGATTTGGGAACCATAATTTGATTCACAATTTATATTTCACAAGCATATAATTGACGTGCTGAAAAAATAATTTTGGAAACTTTGGTATAGTTATGCATATTTGAAGTTATTTTCAACAATTTGCTTGCTCTATACTTCATTGGTTCAAAGTCAATTTGAGTCCAGTTGCATCATTTGGAGTTTACATGAAACTAAGTACAGCTTAATGATTAAATTTTTACAATAGACATTCCTGAGATATATTAGACAATATGGTTATTTCCATCCTCTATTTTTTACCAATTTGCTCCTAGCTATGATTTGAGGTTGGATGGATTCCTTGCAACTCAACAACTTTGCAACTTTGGAAGATACAATTTTTCTTTCAACTTTTAAAAAACAAAAAGTCCTGTATCCTATATTATTCACCCTCCAGAACTGAACTATGCTTGAACTCTCTAATTTCCCAGGGTATTTACCTTCTCAACCACCCGATCAGAGAGTGATTTGTTTATCTCATTCATTTAATAAAAAGAATATAATAATTATGGAATTTTGAAAAAACTGGAGTTTACAGCTCCAAAGGAGAAATTGTTACAAAAAAGATCTGTAGACTGCATTGTATGATTCGCTATTTTTCGCTAATACGTGGAATTTTTAAGCCCTTGATACTCGTGAACAACCAACATACAAAAAGCACGGGGACTACCACTTTCAACATTTAGCTCTGGAACTTATTAATGTTAAAGTGCAGCCTCTTAAATTGAGTTGCCATTCAATTGTTTGAAAAACGCCGTCTCCTTAACAGCTCCAGCGAAATAGCCCAATCTCCAGCTCCCCTAATCCCCAGCTCTGTAGTGAGTAGCCTGATGCCATTACACAATCTTGGTGTATCAAGGTTACGCATAAGCAAAACTCGAATGCCAACTTCAGCTCCATTTTGTGGGAAGGCACGCCAGTTAACTCCAAGAAGTTTAGGAACTCTACGGGGTAAGCAGTATCATCATCATTGATCATAACTTTGTTTATAGATGTGTATACCTTTGACTTGCCAACTATCATATAATAATAATAATAATAATAATAATAATGCTTTATTGTCTCTAAGGTTACATTAGTTCTTACATAGGATGGATCCCCCTTTTAAGTTCAATACTTGTGTTAGGAGGGTCCGCTCTTTATAACAAAACCACTTTACAATTTAAGACAAGAAGCAAAAAATACAAGGCATACAAATAGATTTAAATCCATAATTCATAGTGAGTATGTGTGAGAGTGTGTGTGTGTATTTGTGTGTATGTGTGTGTGATTGTGTTTACTTGAATAAAAGTGCTTCGGTTTTATATGTTAAAGATTTTAACCAATTTATAATTACTATTTTGCATTTATTTCGTGTCAAGGGATATATAGTTAAGATTTTATTTATTGAGTTATATAATTTTGGCGGCGACTGGAACGCTAAAAACGTTTTCTGGGGATCAAGACTGACTTTACCTAGAGGGTGAGAAATGAAGAAAAGTATTGACAAAAACAAACTGCGTGTTCTAAGTACAGGTGAACCGTCCTACTGGCCTACAGACAGAAATAGAAAACCAGATCTTCTGGATTTCTTTGTATATAAAGGACTGTCAAATAATTACTTGAGCGTAGAGACTAGTATAGACAGCAGTTCAGACCACACACCAGTAATAGCCACAATAAGTACCACCATAATTGTAAGACCAGTGAAAGAGCGACTTTACACCAAAAAAACCGATTGGGATGCTTTCAGAGACTACATAAACGAAAACCTGAACCTGAAAGTGGCACTTAAAACAAAGGATGACATCGAAAAACAGGCAACAACCTTAACAAACCTAATACAAACAGCTGCCTGGTACTGTACACCGGTTACCACGTTAAATCATGGTAGTAAGAATATACCTTTAGTTCTGCAAAGCCACCTACACAAAGTTAACGATTGGATGGAAAAGTGGCGCATTAGGGCCAGCTCCACCAAATCAGTGCATGTTACTTATACTTTGAAAAAGGGCAATTGTCCCCCAATTAAACTTGGAAACGACATTCTACCACATCAAGAATCAGCAAAGTATTTGGGCATGAATCTTGACAGGAAGCAAACATGGAAAACTCATATCCAGAAGAAACGCGATGAATTGAACATACGACTCAGAAACCTTAACTGGCTAATAGGCAGAAGATCACATGTCACCTTGAAAAATAAAATACTCATTTATAAAACTGTAATCAAGCCGGTGTGGACATACGGAAGTGAGCTGTGGGGTTCAGCACAAAAATCTAACATGGAAATTTTGCAACGAATGCAGAACAAAGCACTCAGAACAATAACTAATGCACCTCTGTTTATCAAAACGAGTGAATTGCATGAGTACACAGAGATGAACACCATTATGGAAGAAGTGGAACATAAAGCGAAAGCTTACCAGAACCGCTTAAAAGCTCATACAAACACCCTAGCTACAGTATTATGTGAACCATTAAATGACAGAAGGCTCAAAAGGCAACACATTTGGGACTTGATTAGATAATCAGCATCATAATAGAATAAGAGACAATTTCCTTACAGGAGGAATAGATCTCTCCTGCCAATAAACTCCTACAACAGATCTGTTAAGGGCTTATGAAGCCGATCGCATGATGATTGAAAAGAAAAAAAATATAATTGTGACAACTTATACGTGTATTGCATTCGTGCAAATGAAGACTTGGCTGTGTTCACTGCAGCGATTAAGTGTTTTCTACGTCTTTTTAACAGCGTTGGATCAAACTTTAGGGACCTATGTATGCTTAGAAAAGTGTTTAGTACATAGAGCTTCCTTACCGTTAAAACATCACTCAGAGAGTACAGCTCATTTGTAGGAAAACGGTACGGTTTAAAATGGATTACTTTAAGTAGGGCCCTCTGTGCCCTTTCCAGTTCTAAAAATTTTATCTTAGATGCACCTCCCCAGATTGGTATGTAATAACTCAAAACCGATTGAGCTAAGGAAATATAAATTTGAGTTAGAAGTGTTTTTGTAGCTATATATCTAAGTGTCTTGAAAACCCATATTAGTTTTCTTATCCGTCCCATCAATATCTCTAAGTGTGAATGCCATGACAATCTCTGATCCATTATGACTCCTAAATATTTAGTAGTTTCCACCTTCGAAATAATGGTGCATTGGCAGTTTGTAGTGTAGCTCTTATTACAAGTGTGTATCTTTATTTCGAAATTTTTATTAGGCTGAGTAGTTATATTTTTTGTGAAACACATGTAATTAGTTTTATTTTTGTTTAAGGTAAGTAAGTTAGAATTAAGCCATTTCGAAATCATTGTAAGACCTTTTTCTGCAGATATACGAGTATTTTCCCAAGTGTCGCCCGTAAAAACTAGTACAGTATCATCGGCATATGAAAAAATATGTCCGTCTCTGAATTTCATTTCGCAAAGTTGATTTATATATATTAGAAATAGCGTGGGGCCGAGAACACTTCCTTGTGGAACACCAAAACCTACGCTCGTCTCTTCGCTCAGGGTATCACCCACTCTAACACTCTGCTTCCTTTTGCTCAGATAGTTTTTAAAAAGATCTAAAGGGATTCCTCGTATGCCTATGCTTTCAAGCCTTTGCAAAAGGATGGAAACAGAGACGCTATCAAATGCTTTCTGCAGGTCCAGTAGTACCGCGAGGCATTTCCTACCTTTATCGATTTGTTTGGTTATTACAGTAGTCAAAGCAGCCACAGCATCTTCTGTTGAAAAACCTGATCTGAAGCCGAATTGAGATTTAGAAATTATATCAAATGAGTTCAGGTAATTGATTAGCCTTTTATTAATCAGTTTTTCAAGGATTTTGGAAATCGCAGGTAAAATGGAAATTGGCCTATAATTATTAATGTCATCTCTGCTTCCACCCTTATGTATCAGCGTGATAATGGCTTTTTTAAATTCTTTAGGAAACACACCTTGATTAAAGCAAAGGTTGGCTAAATGTGTGATAATAGGTACTACTAATGTACTGGCCATTTTAAGATATTTTGTCGGAATACTATCTACACCAGGGGCACTGTCTGTTTTCAGGCTTATTAATATTGACTGCACTTCTATGAGGTCAGTTTCAAGGAGCACAAATGATGAAATAGGTATTATTACCATCTTATTAATTTTATTGACAGAATCAATCTTTGGAGACAGCACCACCTTCTCATATAAGCATTTTTCATTGGGTATATTACTTTCCGAATTGGGAGAAACATGCGCAATTAGATCACCTTCTCTCTCTACTGGATGACAAAATTAATGAGTGAAGGTAATGTTTCTGTCCACGTCTCTCTCCAGGCGACCTTTTCCAATTTTTTGCAACTTACTTGCATAGGTACCTGGTTCTTGATCGTTATAAAGTTGGATAAGCATGTTGCACGTAAGATAGAACTTTTCTAGCCCAGACCATAGAGGCAACGTCTTATGACATGCATTTATTTCATATGCTTGTATACCCTTCTCAATGACTAGTGCCCCTCTTAATAACTATCTAATATTGCCTGCTAGTAGAATGACAACGCCGCTCATTAAAGCCTGGTTGCCGTGAATGATCTGCAGACTTCCGTTCAATAATTATATAGCGTGCTTGTGCAACATCATGCACTCGTCTCAACTTCAACTTCAACTTGCACTACTGTAAGATAGTGCCACGGCCACTACTGTTACTGATGATACATGTCAGCGTATATATAATATTTGCATGACAAATGTGAGTTATGGTTAGGTCAAATTCAATGAATTATTTTTTTGTCACAGGATAATTCTTTAATTTCCACAGCTATGCTGCAGGTATAAAACTGCTTAAATTTAATTGGATGCAGAGCAGTGAACAAAAATGCATATCAAGTCAAATATTTTTTTCAAATTTCACCATTCCATGTACAAAGTTGACTAAACTATGTATACTCTAATGATATGTAGAGTTAACAGGTGAAATTGTTAATTAATTGAAAAAATATTTGAGAGGCTATTTAATATTTGTTATTTATAAGGGTTTGTTTGTTTTTGGTAAAATCTTAAAACCACAAGTTGAAAAATTGTCATGTCACAAAGGTTAAGAGCTTACAAAATAAAATTTGTAGTGTATGGTTCTTATTTGAAACTTGGTTACAATAGAAATCAATATAATATCTTTATCTACATTAAATACAACACGGATTAAATATATTTAATTAAGTTTTATTATTATCATATATTACACTTGATTTTACTTAAAAATAGTCACGTAACAACGATTAGGTACTTACATAATAAAGTTTGCCAATAATACTGACTATTTATGCGGTTTCAATTTGATATTGACAGACACACACAGTTACAATACATTTAACAATTTAAAGCTTTCTGATAAACTATATTTTTTGTCTTGTTTTGCGGTGCATAAATAAACAAAGATGACGGTTTGCCGACGCGCGAACAAGCGACGTATAATTGTCCATGCGCGAAATAGGGAAATTCCAAGTTTATTCCGCAAACTTCCAACGACTGGCCTTGCGATTTATTTATGGTCATCGCAAAGGTCAGACGCTCGGGAAATTGTAGACGTACAAAATCGAATGGTAAATCAGTTGGAATCATCGGTATATGCGGGATCAAGACATCCTCTCCTTTGTATTTTCTTTTTATAATCGTTGCCTCGATGACGTTATTTATTAGCTTTTTCACAGCCAGTCTCGTTCCATTGCACAGTCGAGATTGATTACGCAGCATGATGACGACTGATCCTACTTTTAATTGCAAATTGTGAGGTGAATTCAAAAACTTCGTGGGATAGTTGACTACGTCATCCTGGTTTATAACTGTGTCAACTGATTTGAAGGAAAACAACTCTCCCGGAAGAAAATTCTGAATGGTCGCATTGAGATCATCGAGTTTTTTATTTTTCGCCGCCAATTTTGCTCGTTCACCCAGCCAATTATGGTTATGGAACTGTTGCGCTATGTCCGGAAAACCACACTGAATAAGCTCCTCTTTTGAGTCTGTGATGCGACAGAAATCTGTGGGTAATATGATGAATCCGGTTGAGGTGTGCGACTGCTGTGCACTGCGACTTTACCACTTCCAATGTCTAACAACTGCTTCGAAAACACAATTGCAGTTTGATCTTGTTGCAAAAACACTCGCATTTTGTTGTCAATTTGAGTGTTTTTACGTGCTGCCACAAATTTGATGATTTTAGGCATGCGTTTAATTCGTCAGCAACAGTTGACCGGGGAATAACTGGAAGAGTGTGACGAAAATCACCTGACAACAGAATCATGGCCCCACCAAAAATGTTTGGGTTGTCACGAAGGTCTTTCAACGTTCTGTCCAGTGCCTCCAGTGCCCCCAATGACCTCTTATCGCCATCGTGCATTCGTTCCAAACGATCAATTTGCATACTTGTACGATCTTCGCCATTGGGCTATTTTTGCCGATGTTGCAAACTGGTGTTTCGTTGATTTGCATGTTCAATGGTAATTTCAAGGCAGAATGTGCAGTTTATCCACCTTCTAACAGAGTCGCAGATATTCCAAATGAAGCCAACGCCAGAGCTACATCATTTTGCGATCTGATCCTCGCCAATAGCAATGAAATTAGGAACGTTTTTCCTGTCCTTCCAGGAGCATCAAGGAAGTAAATTCCACCAGATCCACTGTTCACAGTTTCTATCAAAGTATCGTACATAATTCTTTGTTGTTGATTTAATTGTAGAATATGTGTACGAACTGTTTCGGCCAATGCTTCAGTGTCGTACTGTTGTTCTCTTTGCAACTCGTAGTTAAATGCATTGCGCATATGACGATTGGGTGCTGTGATGCCCAAACATGATAATACTTTATTTGCCATCAATAGACACATGTCTTCTATCATGATCAATGTCTCATTGTAAATTTCTACAATCATTTATGATGTAGGATTCAAAGTTTGACAGCGCGCACGATGCAAAACATCCTCAGACATGTCATACCTATATTTCACCCACAAATCTTTTGGATTCGAGGGGAAACATGTCGATATAATAATCGCAGACAATATACGAATTTGATGCGGTGATGAAGATATGAAGGAATCCTTGAGCGTATTATCCCAATGCGAATCGTTCTTGAGTAACTGTAATAGTTGACACGCCTCACGGTAAGTAGCAGATCTCCATTAATTGTTCTCAGTTGTTGAAATGATGTCGGACCACGAACATTCACCAACAACAATCGAAGATAATAACATTCGTCGTTATTTGGATGTACTGTGTAGATGCGACCTAGAGCGTCTGAAGCAAATACATTTGAATGTCCCTCAACTGGTGTTCCTTGTTTTCGACGCTGAAACATTTTAGATGATGCGTTCCATGTGTAATAGTGTGGTATATCAGCATACAGCAAAGTGCGAGCGAAAACATCTGTTTGACAAACTGAGAAGAAACTTGTTAATGTGGTCGACGGTGGACGTGCCGCTCTGTCCGCCGCGTTCCCTTGATTGAAATACACTCGTTGTCCATTTTCTAGATGAACTGCCAAATGGACTACTGTAGGGTGTCTTCCATGGATCGCAAATGAAAAGATGCGCCAAATTGCTTCGTTGCTACTTACATAGCGACCCACCTGATACTGAGATACTGAGATGAGTAATTTGCATTTGTTACAGCGACGATGGCCATATCGCTATCTTTGTTAACATACATATCAATGTGGAATATTGTAACAGAGTTACAATATTTCACATTGATGTGAGTCTCAAAAGCTTCGGACAATATTGGCGAGTATGGCACAATCCAACGATTGTCTACATCAAAATTTTGTCCTTTTACCTTCACAACTACCGATCGCTCACTGTCCGCAACTGATCGCCGACGATACAATGGGTACCCGTCATTTCCCGTGATGGTTTCAACAATCAGTTCTCTCGGGTATCGCTTAGAACACTCGCCGTCGACCATACAGGGTGAATTGTTGTTGAAAACTCCGTAAGGTCCATGTATCATGTATTTAGTTACTACTGGATGCAATTTTGGGTCAACTGTTTCATGGGGAATTTCAGCTGAAATTATGCAATCAATTTTGTCGACTAACCAGACTAAAATGTGCACATGTGGCAGACCACGTTTTTGCCATTCTACAGAGTACATCCAACAACGGACTTGGCCATACACGTGATGCTTTATTATGAAATTCATAAGAGATTTTAATTTTCTTTTAAAAACTCTGGCAGTGATGTCATGTCTATCAACTGGTGTTTGGCTATGTAGCAATTCCTTCTTGAGGGTTACAGGTGAATGTAATGAATAAGTCTGGGCGGCCATATTGCCTAACATATGACATCGCATCTTGCGCGTACTCGTGCATGTAGCGCGGACTTCCAATGTATGTGTTATTTACGTTGCCATCGGCATCAATAGCATCGCGGAGATGAATGTATTCTTCTGATCGAAGCTGCTGTTGGTTCAAACGGATGTATATCAATCGTTCAGTCTCAATTTTGCAATACATGTCAACTGCAAACTGATGGAAACGTCGTCGACACATCAAAATGTGATTTACTTTACCTTCACGGATCATGAGTCTGTATGAATAAAAATTCACAGAACTAACTTTTTTGTTGGTTTCGGCACCTGCAATCATAAATGATAAATTCTTAATTTGTTACTTTGATATATTGAATTAAAAAATATTATTTAATCTTGTTACTAGATTAACCATTTTGATATTAAAATGTTATCCGTCTTCCCCCTGCCAGAAGATTAATGGATATTGTAACGCGTCATAAGTCCTGTGCGTTTCAGACACACGTTTCAATTCATTATTCCAAGATTGCAAATTTTCTCCGACAATGACAATAGCCACTTCGTCAATTGTCGGTGAATTAAACCTCCTTGTGTGCTCACCGACAGGTGTTTTGTCAGCTTTAATGACAATATTGTGGTTGTCGGATGCCATTCGACCCAATGCTATTTTGAACATTTTGACTAAATCGTTGTTCTGATGAAGAAACATTTGTAATTCTTGGACAATGGTTCTCTTCACTATAGGGTCGTGAGCACAACGCATATCAACTTTTACATCTGAATTGCCCATAAAATTAATTCTTAAGAATTGATGATCTGCATCTGGTAGTGGTAACAGCGCCCCCAATAAGTTATCAATTTGCCCTTGTATCTGTAATTGTTTAAGATTTGTTATGTTATTTCTGATACAAATTTGAATATTATCAAAAACTATTATGATGTAATCCCTTGAAAGTGGGCATGAAATTATCCTGTACAATATGCGTTGCACCAAATGACGTCATTTGAAAACAATTGTTATATTTTTGAGTGTTGGCCAAGAAGTGTTTGGAATCATTTCCCATCCCAGAAACTAATAAGCGTAATGGATCTGGTGGTGGGACCAATTGTGGTAATTTTACTTTTCCACCAGCACAACATAATCCAGTAGATTCACCGCTGTATTTCAACGCCTTACAATATTTACAAATGATTGTCATTTCCCCAATTATTACTGATTTGTCGGCACAATAATCTATTCCCGGATCGTAGTGGAATGCTGTTCGTTCCAGGATCACAGGAGCACTGCATCTTCGGGATCGCTCAATTTTATTGTGTCGTGCTCGCTGTTGTTGTGTCTGATGTGCACGAACTTGTTGCTTTCTAAGCCTATCCACTTCATTTTCACTCACTCTAAAACGCAATTCTGACATACCGATACGATTATTTTCATTAGCTGTCTCTCGCTGGTCATAAGTGCGGTTAGCACGTGAGGTATCCCTTCACACATTTGATTTACTTCGACGACCTAAGTCAGGTCGTCTTCTCCTTGGCATTGTAAATTGTAGATAATCAAAGTAAGGAAAGTTCTCGCGCACTTAGCTGTAAATAGTGTCACTATCACAAAGGATCAACAAAGTAAAGAAAGTTCTCGGGCACGTAACGGTACACGTCACTATCACAAAGAAAAGGAAGAAGGAATGCATGCATCCTTTGTCTTTAGAGGAATTAAAGGATCGACATATTTTTTGTTTGTAAAATATTATGTTTTTTGTTGACGGGAAAGGAAAAGGGATTTAACCCATACAGCCATTGTCTGAAGTAAATAGTTCGGTAGTTAAGTCAGTCAAATCTAAGTCGGAGTCCTAAATATAGTCATCAATATGTCATAACATAATGTCCGTCTCACAGTCGAGTCACAGTTGCTTCTTCTAGCCCTACGTAAAGCGTTAGTTAACTTCACGCAGGACTTCGGCGAAGAAGAGCCGTGGAATTTTAGAGCAATCTGAACTTTGGACAGTAGTGTTCCCGCTTGAATGCTTCAATTGCTGCACACGAATACACTAATTTACTGCATGATACACTATCACATCATACATTAAACCGCATTATGCAAATAAAAATAAAATTCAACCGAGACAACGCGACCTTTACGCCCATATTCCCGCCAAAGTCCGTAAAATATGGTTGCGATCAGAAATTGTTGGTTGTCAATGTCAAATGTCAAAAACAAACGAAAAAAAAAACAAAAGTATTCTTTTAAATTTATTTTGATTTCTGAACAACGGGACGAACATCAAACGTTTGACAGGTAGGAATAGTTTCTAAGGGAAAACGAAATTGTTGTTTTTACTGTATTCCTAGCATTTTTTCATTTCACCTTTTAAACCTTCCCTGGATTTCCACAAATAATTCAAAACCAAAATTAGCCAAATCAGTCCAGCCGTTCTCGAGTTTTAGCAAGACTAACGAACAGCAATTGATTTTATATATATATATATATATAGATGACATAATAGGGACATGCCCACCAGCTATAGTTTATATATAAAAGAGCCTAATTTGATGAAACTTGAGGAAACCATCAACTTTACTAGTATCATTTAAGTAATTGATGAATAGGAATTGGTCATTATTGAGTAAGATTTCAAGTATAACCAGAAGTTCTTACAATATAACGGCATATTTTCTATGGTAGCCTTTAGAAATTTACCTTCGCGAGTTGTATATTTTTTGTTCATGCTCTATTGCTTTATCGCGTTTATGAATAGACAAACTCACGTATAAGACATAGCGAAATAATAAAATTATTGATATAAACGATAAGGAAATTTCACATAGATAATTCAATTTTATTTTTAATAATCGGGATATTTATATTTGGGTTTTTCAATCTAATGGTCAATTAGTTAGAAAGGCTTAATAATAAAAAATTGGGCCCAATTGCTTGATGGAACGCGTAAAGAAGCAAATTTCATCTGCTCTTTTGTGTATGGGATGGAATATAAACCAAGACATTTAAAAATTATTATTGCACCAGCAATAATTTTTTTAAATGTTTTGTTATTTATTATTCGCAAAAAAATGGCTATATGTTTTTTCAAAATAAAATCACCATACGCGTTTGCAAAATTTTATGCAGGTAGCTCAAAAATGTAGAAACGGCGAGTAAAAAAGAGTGAGGGCAGTCACTTTGTGCAATGGAATATTATTCGGTTTTTCTAATGAGAAGAAAACGTGTCTGGTTTAATTTACTTATTTAATATAGTTACGATGGTGAAAAATGTCGATGTTATAATAAAGTATGACATTTCATTATATTATAGCAACGTTGACACAATGAGTTTCACGCGTTTCATATAGTAAAAATTGGTCGTTTCTGAACATAGATAGTAGGCGGTGTAGCAAATAATGAATGTAACTAGTTTGCGTCAAAATGGCAACGCGACGTCCTTGATCGCCCCGTTACCTAAATGTTGAGCGGTGCTACTCGGAGGCTTTTGATTTGTTTCACTCTGCTATATATCACAAAATATTACGGTGTGATTTTCATTGGTCTGGGAGAGAAATATTTAACAAATTTGTTCATGAGATATATAAATTATGGAGAACATCATTCACAGTTTTATAAATTCAGTAGTGTGCCAATTTGTATGACATTGCACAATGGAGGCATTTTATATATTAATTTTAGAGATTATTCAAGTCATTATCGAAAAACCCAACAATTGATATTTTCAATATAAAACATTTTGAAGGTTATATATATATATATATATATATATATATATATATATATATATACGTACATATATAATGTCATACAAATTATAGAAGTAAATAATCATGTATGACATTGTGGAGGAAACACGGATACTCATAAAAATAAAATATCGACGACGAATTGCAATGACCTCCTAACTGACATTTTGTTATTTTTATGATTATTTTTGTAATGGATTTAAAATACGATTTCGCATGCACTAGCAAGACCACCTAACTGAATTTTGTAATTTTTGGTGAGATATTAAATAATGAAAATAGCTCTAAGTTCATTTGGGTAAATTTTGCTGCCAATATCTGTTATCTACGTCCATACTTCTCGCCGCGTTCTGAGGGAACTTGAGGGAAGTGAAAAGACGCGGATTATTTTGTAAGGTGTGAAAGAGAGGCGGTTACCGGGTGGCGCGCGGGTGGCTATTCCTACTTTTTTGATTAGTCGTTCAAGTTTGGTGCAATTAGCAAGTTGAAATGCTATTTTTTTTTATTAGTTTTAGAAGATCACGTTCGTTGCTTCTTTTATTCATTATACAAAATGTTAATGTTGACGGTTATTTATGTAATTAAAGTGTTTCGTCCATTAACACCTTTACGTAATGTAGATAGGATATATAGTGCTTTAATAATTGAAGTATTTGATCCCATAAGATGTTTACGTAATGTAGATTGAAATTATTGCTTTAGCAAAAAATCCTGAATAAGAAACTAAACTTTATTAGGCGGAAGATAAAGCTGTAAAATATCATTTTGATGTACTATTATGTCTTCTTTTCAGAAAAATGACCAACTTATTTTTAAAAGATTAAGGTCAACGAAATTAAGGGCCCAATTAAATAAAGACAAAGTAATCAATTTGAGACACCCTACTACACAGGAGTATAAAAAAAAATTTGGTCGAAACTGTCAAGCTGTAAGTATTTTAAAGGTTTACAGATACAAAGTTAATAATAGTGTGAATTTTGTAACAAATTATCTATGAGCCAAAAAAAAATTGTGTCCATTACTTTTTTAGTCCAAGCCGATGTCAACACACTTCATCCGCTGCAAAGCAACCATTACTCGTTCACCTGTAATCGGTCACCCAGAACTCTCATTCTATGATAATGACGTGTGTCTTCCACACAACACCCACCAACCTGAACAAGACGACTGCATGACCAGATACTTTCGTAAAAAAATTAGAACGTTATCATTATCAGATTTGACACATGATACCATAAATAGCTTTCAAAACCTTAAAAATATCAGTCTGTCATTTAACAGTTCCCATAACTCGCTCTAATAGTCCATCAATATTAATAGCTTTCCACAGGTATACGTCAACTGAAGACGATAATCAACATCGTATTACTAATTTTGATGATCAAGATAATGCAACTACTTCAGAATTTGAAGATGCAGAATATTATGAAAATATGAATGAGGGCAGTAAACGTCGCCACTCTGCTGAACCCAGTTTTTGGAAAAGAAACAATGCCAAAAGAATTCGGATGCTTGGCGAAGTATACCTTGGATAATCAAAACCCTGAGATAGGAAAATACAACATGATACAGTACGACTTTCTAGATATCTTGGCAAAAGTTGCAACATCAAGTTTTGCGAGAAAAGTAAATAAGAAGTTGTCAGAAGGTTACACAAGAGTGTCAGCAAAATATTCATGGACACTTTTGGAAGACATTGAACTGGGATCAACGAAAGATTTATTTATGAGGATTGGTTAAACGCTTAAAAACGTCAAGAAAGACTAAGTCAGCTGGTGAGGATTCTAGGCGTAAAGGAACTCTGACCTATTCATTGCACATAGATAAAAAGAATTCCGAAAAAGTCAAAGTGTGCAAAGAAATGTTCCTCAGTATACTCTCACTTGGTTCTTATGTGGTTCAATCATGGGTTAAACAGGGTGAGTTTGGAATGTCTTCAACCCGAAAAGAAGTGTACAAAAATATAAATACGAACAGAAAGACGAGAACTAAAATAGACAGTGAGATTGTAACATTTGAAAACTTTCTGAATTGCCTGCCAAAACTGACGTCGCATTATGCGGGAAATGGTTCAAGTATGTTATTTATAGAACCAACGTATCACTCTCTTTCTGAATTATATAAAGCTTACAAATCATACTTCATAGAAGCAGAAGAACTTGAAGTGTTCCGATTCACGTTTGAAAAGAAATTCCACGAGAAAAATGTCTCACGGTATACTCTATAAGAAGATATGTGCGATACTCGTTCAAAGTACAATACTGGGAATTTAAATGAAACGGATTATCAGACACATATAAATTTGAAGAATGGGGCTACACAAGAAAAGGAAGATGACAAGAAAAAGGCGACTAGGGGAAAATTTATATTGCTTATCATGGACTTAGGGGCAGTAAAGATTTGTCCTTCCTTAACTGAAAATGCCTTAGATTTTAAGACAAAATTATCGTCTCACAATTTTACTGTATTTAATTGAATAACATAACACTGCACGTGTTATTGGTTCGACGAAACCGCTGCTGATTTAACATCAAGCGTTCGTTCAGTACGTTCATAATTGACTATTTGGAGATACATTGCATTCCGCAACAATTGCCTATAGTAATATACTTGGACGATTGCACTTACCGAAACCGCCACAATGTACTGTCTAATTCGCTATTTAATATTAGCCAAAAGTACAATATTCTCATCACACTCAAATGGAGTGTGACTCGCATTTGAGCTATTTAGCATATTGCAAAAATATTTAGATTCACTTGCTAAGTGATCATGTCACCATAACCAAAGAAGCCTGTAGTCTCATACTGTACGAAATAGTTCTGGTAAATTACAATTTCATCAAGATCTACGCCAGTTCCGATAATTTGATTTGTAAGAGTATTCGGCCAGACCTCAGAGCAGGCGATCCACAAGTAGTCGACACGACAGTAATGCGATACAATACGAGGACTATCGAAGTAAAGCTAGCCTTTGACGCAGAATGGATCCCTCTATCACAGCGAGCTAAATTGTTACCGAACAAAGTGACTTATCGCCGACTCCATTCGAACAAATTTCCGGTTAAAGCAAGTAGGCAATTGAAAACAGTTTCACCCAGTGACTGTCCAGCTTTTATGGTGCTTTACCTTTTATTTAAAAGTTAATTGACTAGCAAAGCGCCCATTATTTTTTTATTTTTAATATTTTTTTAAAATTGTAATATGCTATAGTATGATACAGAAATATAACATTTTAATATGCAACGTTGTGATTAAGTCGTTCTTGTGAGTTGATTACCGATTATTTTGAAGAAAAACTTCGTTTCTATTTGTTACTTAAAAATGTTAATAAACAAATAATAATAAACAATATTTCCAAACTACATTTAATTCAGTAAACCACAGGATTTCTTTATATTCACTAATGCCATAAATTAAAAGTTCTTATGATGATAAATTCCCAATTTAAAAATTATTAATTAATAGATGTAAAAAGATAATAAAGGTTTTTTCGTTTCCTCTAAAAACGTCTTTTTTTATATAGGAATTCATTACACTTCATCGTCGATATTGTCAAACAACAAAACTCGTACCCAAACAAATTACCTTTAACATACATTCGCCACTCAGAATGTCTGATTTTAGTTTACTCTTGCTGTAGCTTAATTAATATAAAGAAAAATGTCCATAATATACAAATCCCATTTCCCATATTCATTGTGAAATATTGACCCTGATCACACGAGCACAATTTCAAAATCTACAAAATCTCTTTTAAGCAATATCAATAAAATTATCGATAAACCGAATATTATTACCGATTAAATATGAAACGAATTATTCAATACCATTAACAGTCACAGTACGTATAGTCATAAGTATAATTAGCCTTAAGTTATATTGTGTTTCGAGACCTGGCTGCAGTCTCCGAAACTATTTTAAAAGAGCACCAAGAAATCACCCAAAAGTAAACAACGATTCAGAATTCGTTGAAGATATCCGAATACCTCATCTTAAAAAATCTTATAAAAACTTCGAAAACTAACCCGGAGTTTATACCTTTTCGGGGGGCTGTTATACCCTTGTTCTGTATAGATTAATGCTAATGAGCACCTTACCTACTTTCGCTGTCAGCATCTAAGAGGCAATGGAGAATAGACGCTCACCAGGAGTGTCAGTGGTATCCGAGCAGCTTAACTAGACAGTCGAGACTGTCTAACGATTAATTAATATTTCGTGATTAAAATTAATTAATTAAACTCAAATATAACATCTGAATCAATTAAATAAATATTTCTTCAAAACCCAAATATCATATCTCTTTTAACAGTGCAATGCATTCGCAGGAACAAACATTCGTAGCTAATGTAGCACCCTGTATCTACGTCTCCTTTTGGGGAAATGCGAGACGAGATGATTCGTTTACAGCACAGAGAAAATGAATCTGAATCTTGACGATTCGAATGCATGCCATGACATAATAATATTTATGACGACATAAACTGCACTTTCCGTTGTTAATACGTTGCGAGTTTCATGTTAATTAAATTTAAACCGATTAATAAATTATGTAAGACAATACAATCGCATCTTGATATTAAGAGGGAAGTTTCGATTTTGTTTTGTTTTAGATTTGGCACAAGAGTTACATATAAATATTATCATCATATGGATTAGTGCTTCGACAAGCACGAAGTCTATATTATATTTTTTAATTGAAACGCATCTACAATAATAACAACAATTTAAACCTTAAATACATTTAGCTTTAATTTTGTAGAAATTCAATATTAACAATCTGAATATTTAGACTACTATTAAATAACTACCTGCCGCAGTATTATTTCTACTGTCTTTAAGTTCTTTACCACGACCTTAGTTTGACGTCTTCAGGTTGGCTATTAGCAAAGATCTTTGCTAATTGCACACCTGAAGATGTTGTAATACAATGAAACCTAGGTCGTGGTAAAGAACTTAAAGACAGTAGAAATAATACTACATCACATAATTTCATTTAATTGTGAACAATTTAAGTTGAGGAAATCGAAGTGCACTCTTTCAAGTTTAACCTTTCAACTATTGCAAAACCAATATAAATGACAATTTTGTACGTAGCACAGTTATATTGATAATTATTAAAAATTGCTTTCTACGACCCGTTTTCAGTTAAAAAATCTTAACTTTGAAGTAGTTTCGAATTAAACAAACTAATCCCACAAGGCTACATCAAACTCAGGTTTGAAAGAGTTTATACGACAGTGATATCTACAAAAATGTTTCAATTTGTGTACGAATAAACTTTACAGACTGTCAGAGTAATAACATTGGCCTGTAAATTTATTAAATAAAATTCGATTATGACAAAATGCAATCATGGTTCCTCTTTTGAATGTCCAAACCACGGGAGGCTTCTAGTATTCTATAACTATTTTCGATAGATGTGTGATGAACAGTATTGACCTGTTATAACATACCATCTCGTTACTAATCTTACTAAAGCCGAGTAGCGATATGGACTGGAAGTTCACTTTTAGGATTTCATATATTTTACAAGCGTGGGAGTTCTGTCCATCAGGCCGTGCACCTGTCCATCTATCACAGTATCCTAATATCTAAAGTTTTAAATATTTTGTAATGAAATAATATGAATATATGTGCACATTTAATGAATATAAATTATGCTGACATGTGGTTGACAATCCTAATATTTGTTGTTGTGAATGTGACTTCGTTCGTTTTGTTGTGGTTTGACACCTTAAATTATACACCAATCTCCATTAAATTTTCGCGCATTATGTTAAAAATGTAGACAATTAATAAAATCAACACGTCAGGAATAAGGACGTAAAGGGAAGTGTGTATATTTATTTCCGCAGTGAATAGGTAATATCTCTTAATAGTACAAACAATCGTCTTAATATTGTAAATATTTTCTAGGAAAGCTACATAAGCGAGGGAACACAACATTGGGAGCATTGTCTTTCAATTGAACCATTCCACCTAAGTTTCAATCTTGTTTCATTGAATAATACAAATACAATAACTAACTCTACTAAAACGATTCCGAATGAAATTCCAAGCCAGAAGTCGAATGATTTATTAACTTTTCCCACGCTAATCTCAAAGGAACGGGGGGGGGGAGATACACATTTCCTGTTCTACAAGGATACAGGAAACAGAAAGTAGGTGCTCAATCCTCCTGGTGTTGTGTTTCCTCGCTTTTGACTACAAAGTGTTTTTTTCACACCCTTTTAAAGGGTTTTAATAAAGCCTTCTAATTCAATTAAGGAATAGAAAATCGCGGCTTTTATACCTTTTAGGAACTGGAACATATAGGCTTAGATATGCCCTTCGCATCATTCTGTATTTAAAGTACCATCAAAATGAAGCGTTGTCTTCAGAATAATGCAATATTTGCATCTATATTACACTCCCTTGCAGAACTTATAACATATTTCCTGCAACTAGAAGAAGCGATCTACTTCCCCATCGTGAAAAAAACCGCAACACTCACTTCATTCTACCATACTTATTGCGTGCGGCCCCACCTGGGATTATTTCCAGTAGCTTTATTATTATTATTGACATTTTGTTGCACACTCTTAAAATTACCGAGACCTCTTTACATAATATGTAACTTCCGCTCGTACCTTTCTACATAAAGAAACCGATAATTCATTATCTATTATTTTATTGGATTTTTTCAAATATTATTCGCAATTAATGGAAACTATGTGACGTAGTGTTATTTATACTTTATTTAAATTCTTTACCACGACCTAGGTTTTGTTGTATGACAACATTTTCAGGTGGGCAATTAGCAAAGATCTTGCTAATAGCCCACCTGAAGATGTTGTAATACATCGAAAGCTAGGTCGAGGTAAACATTTACATAAAGTAGAAATAATACTACATTGTGTAGTCTCATTTAATTGTGAATAATGAATTTCTGCAGAATTGACACCAAATATTTTCGATATTTAAAGTTATAGTAATTTAAATGAATCTATATAAACACAAATCAAATAAACAAAAAAGCTACTGTCACTAGTCATAGCTATTGTAAAAACTTTTTCATGGAATTATGTTGTATTCTGAGTGAAAATAAAAAAAATGTCTAAACCACAGGATTATGGTAATTAATGGAATAATTAAATTAAAATTTTTCTGACTTGAACATAATTTCGTCGAAATGTTGAACTGAGATTTTTTACAGGAAAAAAGTTAAATACATTTAGTTTAACATTAATACAGTGAAAAGAAATTGTGTTTATTTTAATTAAAGTAATGTTAACATTCTAAAATAAATATTTCATAAAAAGCACACAAATTGACTCAATAATAAAACCCTTATGTAATATAACATTGATATTGGGAGACTTCACAATAAAAGTGAGTACAAATATTTTAGAATACCATCACACACACATAGTATTTGAATTATAAATAACTACGACACAAATTCGTAAAATCATCTAACCTAGTCTTTTATATATTAATTACATAATATTTATTATAAAATTTGTACAACAAGCAATTAGTATTAATTTCTTAGCAAAGAAACAATTACAAATTAACATCAAACTATAAAAATATATATAGTATGTTTGATACTATAGGTTATCGTCCAAAACATAACAAAATTCAATCAACACTTTAATTATCAAGTAAAAAAATTGAGGAAAAATATTTTGAATGTATCATTGAATACACATCAAATGTTCGTTAATTAAATACGTTTGTGTACAATCAGAGGTAAAATCATTTTTAGAGATATAGTGGAATTTAGAATGGAACAAACTTCAATGGCGAAAAAAATTGAACACAGTATTTACTTAAGAACAAGATAACAAGATGGGGAAATTCAATTTCTGACCGGCTGTTCCCGGTTCTGTTTGGAAAAACCTTAAAGAAGAAAAGAAGAGTGTTAACAAAAGGTAGGAATGACACGCTTGATAGAGTTTGAAATTGTGGAATGTTAAATCCAAATATAAATTTGGCAACAAATATAAAGTAGTGCTCTAAACAAAAAACAATAATAAATATTTTCATAGACACTTCAGTATTAAAACTTACTGAGAAAATAAATATAACAGGAGTTTATAGATTCCACCTTGCCAAAGGATGACGCTTTGATCTTTGAGGCCGTTCATATCGATTCCAAATTATTTCTGCAGTAAACACGAATAGTGACACGATCCATCCGCCTATAATAAGGAAAAAGCATGCTTTCATTTGATCCATGGTCAATATTTCATCCTTATCCTTGTTCCGTTGAGGTTTAACCATTTCCATCTTAGTTAAGTGACGTATTTTAATATCTTGTTTTTCGAATAACCCAACAGCTGCCATACGAGCTTGTGCGGTGTTTAGGATAGCCTCAAGTGGCGAGTTCGGTGGTAAATAAGTAAAAAAATATTGTTGTTTGACAGAGTTTGGAATAATATGTAAGAGATATGTGCGATTGTTCATTAAGGAAAATCCAAGTAAAGAATCTAAAGGAAGATATATGATGAGTTTCGAATATCCCTTCGACATAGATCCTATATGATCTGCAACATCTTTAAATTTAATAATTTTATATGTATCATAAAGGTTCATCAGCAAAATACATTCTTAGTTCTGGCATTCCTCCAAAGTTGTATCCAGCTCGGATGGCACTAGATACAGTGTCCAAATCTGATACGTACACGTCTTTTTTCAAAATACTAATGAAAGCTCCCTGATAAGTACTAGTCATAAGGAAACTGAAACATATCCAGAGACCTAAACCAAATGATAGAATTATTTTCGTCGGTCGTTTAGCATTCATTTGTCCAAAAAAGATTGCAAATGTATTTATATAAATATTTGAATGCAATATATCCATTGGAAAATATGAGTTCCATCTAATTTTCAGTCTTGTTTCATTGAATATCACTAAGAAAATAATTGATACTACTACAACGAATCCAAATGAAAATCTAAGCCAGAAGTCGAATGGTTTTATTAGCTTTTCCCACTCCGGTCTCAAAGGAATGGGAGGCGAGATCCAAACAGCATTTCCTGACCAGCGAGGATACAGGAAACGGAAAGAGCGTGTGCTATTAGTTTGTCAAAAGACGGGTATTGAAATATTAGCTCGTTGCGCCATGAGATCCTCAAAACTTCCTGTCCAATGCATTTCATTAAATGATCCAGGCGTTTCTAGATTACTAGCAATTTCCAATGTTGCATTTATAATTTGACCTAGATCTTTACCAAGTTCACCCAATATACCACTAACTGCTTGTGTTCCGTCAGGATTTCTTGATAACATCATGTATGGTCGCACAGGGAAGGTCGTTATTATGAGTGGACAGCCATTGAAATTATTGAATTTTTGTGGAAATAGGTGCCAAAAAAATTGGCAACCTTTGCATTGTTTTACTGTATCTAAAATAGTCGGCTTTACGTTGCCACAATATCCATGTTTCATAGGGAAATACGTCAAAAGTTGTACTTCGTCGATTAGAGTTGGATATAAAAAGACAACGTTCACTAGATAGTGACGCCAGCAAATGGCAAATAACATTTCCGCATCGCAACTTCCTGCACTTTGTTCTTTGTCCATACAGACAACTATAAATCTACCGTAGTTCGCAAATAATGATACTTTACTCATGTGATCCATAAAATATTCGAAGTCTTTTATACGTTCAATGTAAATAACATACTGCGTGATATGGTGTGTAATATTCTTACTATACCACATGTTCGAAACTTCTTTTCTTTCATTTATCTCAACCGATAACAAGCAGCCGCTGTAGTTGTGATAAAACCATTGTAGAAAGTCACTTTCAATCGCATTTTTGCTGAATATCATTGCAGGAATATTTTTGGAGTAAAATTGTTCAGCAATTTGCAATGCCGTATGTTGAGTAAATTCATGTCTGTTATTGTGAACTGAGAAATTAATATTAGCAAAACAAATAGTTAAAATGATTAAGATAAAGAAAACGTTTATTTCCTGATTTAAATATTTCACTTTCCCGTAAGCCATGGCGCTATATTACCGACTACATCGATAGTGACCGCAGACACTATAATGGTCTATTACTATTTTCATTTGTTTAATAATGATCCATAATTGCCGCATTTAATGATCCGCTATTACTTACATTGACAGTGCTGTATCAATGAATGTGTATAATGTTTATGAACACACGAACTTGTAATCGACAGCAAACAAATGTATACGATACGTATAGTAAATAAAGCTCGTTAGAATGCCCAGAAGAAAAAAATGTGTTTTATTCTCTTATTATGTCATGTTTGTATAGAATGGTATAACAAAGTATTAGAAAAGAGGTAGTGCATGTCATTAGTGCTACCAGAGTCAATATGCTAAGTCAATGACTTCGTGTTCATCTGCGGGGCGTATTTCAGCCACTATGTTTACGTCTCATTTACACTCGTGCGAACCACGAGACGCGTGTGTAAACGGTGGACTCGCGGCTCATCTCGCGTCTCACCTCATGGTTCGTAGCGCTCGAATCGGTAGCGGTTTTTTTTGGCGCGTGCCCTTTTTTTCTCAAAAGGGCACGCGAGGAACGCGCGCGAGAGTAAACACCACGCTCATTGTATTACAAATTATTTGCCGTGCCAGTTGTGTCGTCATTGTTAGGTCTAGATATCTACAACATCTTCTAGACCGACGTCGTTTTTTTTACTTTTTGTATTTGTAAATTAGTTGTGTAGTAGCAGAAGCTTAGTAAACATAGAGTCGATGCCGCTAATAGTTTACCGTCCTCCATAGTTGATACTTGGAAAACAACTGAACGCGCCGCGAGAATGTGAACATAAATTGATTTCACGAGCTGCGACACGAGCCGCGAGTGTAATTGAGGCATCATAGTTAGAATTGAAAGACAATCGTAAAGTCTATTTATTATACTGCCATTTTAATGTTTCGATATTATGAACAATTTTTTGGATTTATTTACTTTATAAGATTGACTTTTACATAGAGTTAGCACTAAGTACCGTGTTGCTTCAGGCCTAAGTTTTACCTTAAATTTAGTCTGAACCTTATTAGATTTCCGAAATTATTAGAAGTTATATAAATTATTAAGTTAACGAAAACTAATACAATGTTCAATAAAATACCTATCAGCAATGTAAATATTCTTTTATTTTCAGGTACTCGAGTTTAAATGAACTTTGGGTTATAATATCGATCTCAATTTAATCTCTTTGTACAACTTGTATTTTTCTCAAAATTTATAATAGGCTAGTTGACTTGAATTTTTAAATTGTTTTAAATTGTTCCATTTTGTATTATAAGCACACTACATTTATATTTCCAGGATATATGCCGTATTTTTTACATAAATCACTTTTAAAAAACTCAATTTCTGTAATGGGGGCTAATGTGACGTCACAAACAATGTAAACAAACAGACCTGCCCGCTGAAGGGGATTATTATTTATTTTCATATTAAAATGGTGTATAGTGACACAATGTACAAATACGTCTATAAAAAGTCTACACAATATGTTCGTTTTAGTGCTAACAAATCTTCGAAGACGAAAAAAGTGGCTGCAATTAGCTCAAAGAGATCCAAACAGCATTGTAGCTCACGCAAATTATTTTATGTGTGAAGATCATTTCGATATCAGTAATATTTGTGTTTTAAACATTATTATCGATATAAATGCCTGTAAACCAAGAGAATAAGAATATTAAATTTTGGTATGAATGCCTTTCAGTACCAATGATATTTTGACAATTGTTAGTATTTATCTAAATTTAAATATTTGATATGATATGAAAGAATATACATTAAAAACGATATGTTTAAAAAAAATCTGCAGCAGACGATTATTTATTATAAAAAAATCAAATTAAAAAATGTTATACCTGATGACTTTTGTTTGCGAGGGAATATGTTTTAACGTTTTTTTCAGTTAGTTCACTTTATCTTTTATCGCTAAGCACTTATTACATAATTAAAAATATAATTTCTTACAAATTGTTAAGTATTTACAATATAAATATAGTACCTAAATTGAATTACTCAACTCGAATATTTACTTAATCTATCAATTTTAACAATAATTGCTTGTTTATCCAACAACATTCAGGAAAATTCTATTTGTCTATGGTTTATGTTTGGAATAAAATTATAATGATAATATATTCATTAGCATATGCATTGCATGAATTTATATTATAAAAAATTACACTAAATGCAAAGATGATAGTTTTATATTAAAAAAGACCATAATTTAAATATTTAAAAACTTGTCTGTGACGTCATTTGACTTTTAACCAACAACAGGGCGTTTGCTACGCTGATTAAATTTAAAAAAAAATATTGTGATTTCTTTACATTTTTTCTTAAATAATATGAACTTATTCTTCCGAAAATTAAAAGCAATACGAATATTTACGTTATAATCTAACAGGATGACCCCGAATTGTTGTATATTTTCGATGTTGTCAAATAGCCTATTTAGTTGACATGCTCCTTGAGCCTTATAGTTCAAAAAGAATCTGGAAATATTTTTCGAAAACACGTTGTTCAAATAATTAATAAAATACAGATATTTGTATCTTTTATTTTCTTATCAGAAAGTTTACGTCTAATGTGGTATTTTTAATTTTAAAATAATTATTTTTCGGTACAAATGAATTTTAGATTAATTAGGCCTTATGTGTTACGGGTACATTAATGAATTAATAATTGGATTTTAGAAAAATATAATTTAAATATACCATTAAGTAGATGACATATGTGTATACACGGATATGGATATTGAGCCTTATAGTTCAAAAATAATCCGGAAATATTTTTCGTAAACACGTGTTTAAATTAGAATTATTTATAAAATATAGATATTTGTATTTTTATTTTCTTAGCAAAAAGTTTACGTGTGTGTTTAGATGTGTATACTTTATTATTCAGCTGAATGTCAACTCATTAATCACATCAAATTATGTCCGAAAAACGTATGCGGTAGACGGATACACGTTCACATAAACAGTCACGTGGATGGCTCTATTAGTGTTTCGCTTCTTTATTTTTGAGCTACGGAACTATAATAATTGTCGCATTACCGACGTATATGGAAACACCGTAGTCAAATTGGCAATAGAATAAATTAATTTTATTTTGCACATTTTTTTTGACGTGACATGTGTTCGAGGGTAACAATTTGAAATACTTCATTTTTTTCATAAAAATACTTTATAAAACTCGTGAATTGTGTCGATGTTTATGCGATATAAAATAATAGATTTATATGCTGAGTTCAAATGTAACCTGAACTTTGTTTTCTTTCCGTGGCGCATTTTATGCGAATCATGTTGAAACAAGAACAAGACAGCACGTTTTCTTTCATATCGCCCTTCGTTTCATATTTACCAAACATCAGCCAATGACACAGAACTTTACCGAATAATTAATAAGATATTATTGTAACGTGTAAATCCATACATGTTATGTGATTCATACCTGTTACCGATTGGAATGAACATATTACGTCATTAAGGACATAACGCTTTGTTAACATGTTAAAATATCATAGTGTTTTACTGTCAAGAAGTGCTCGTCGCTCATCAGAAGCCGTCGCCTGAGTAAAGATTTAATACGATTCATTGTTTTGTTTTGTATATTTTACGCTTTGTTTTCAACATTTTAAATTTAAATGTTGTAAATATTGCCATTATTTTTTTTAAATACGTCAACTATTTGTTTATGTTGTTAGCTCTAAGCCTGAAAAAGTATGAGTGAACAATTTATTTAATTTATACTATAAAAACGTTTTTAAAATAATCTTAAAAATGTTTTTATGGTTAGATTCATTAAACGTTTCATGGTAAATTGTATATTCCGTTTTTTGATTTCGTGAATGTGGTTCGGTGTAGCATTTTCCATATTTTTCTTGATCTTTGCCACGTTTTTAGGAATCATAACCTTCTCTACCAACTTATTTTTATATGACGATGTCAAAATCTCATTTTTTGTGTTCTTCTCTTTCTTGCAATCAGTTCTTTCTTTGAGGTATCCGGGAGAGGCGATAAAGCCTTAAGCGCGTCATTAACCGACTGCCATGTTTGACACCTCTTTTTGAATGGGTAGTTGATGGCCCAGGTATAGAACTAGGTGATGGTTCTGGTTACTTTTCAGGGACTAGGAGCCTGAATAGTTGACTTGAGAGGTAACACTGATCTTCATCCAGTGAAATATTTGTCAACGCAGACCCCAAAAAGTCTAGGTTTGAGAAAAGGTCTGGATTAAAAGTCTAAATATATGTATAGCGGATACCATTTTGGACTATTTCTGGTCTAGCTTTGGCAAACGCTGCATTCTCAAGTCGAGCTGCGTCATTATCTGTCAGTTGTCACGTAGTTTCGTTTAATTGTGAACTTGACATATATTGAAACGTGTGGCATGCATAAAGTTTTTTGCCTTTGATGTAGTATTATTTCTACTTTATTTAAATTCTTTGCCACCATCTAGGTTTCGTTGTATTACAACATCTTCAGGTGGGCGATTAGCAAATATTGTCCGCCTGAAGATGTTGTAATACAACGAAATCTAGGTCGCGGCAAATAATTTGAATAAAGTAGAAATAATACTACATCACGTAATTTCGTTTAATTGTGAACTTGACATATATTGAAACGTGTGGCATGCATCAAGTTTTTTGCCCCATGAGTTGTTATCGTTATATCTGGATTTTGTTTCTTGAAGTCATGGAAAAAGCCTTTTTCTGGTCATTAATTGTCTCTGTTGAATCTGTGGGGAATTTTCATTTTTTTAACCAAACCAAAGACAAGACGTAAAAACTCTCCTGTTGTTAAAGGCATGAAAAAGTCATCCAGGCTAAAATGTGCTCACAGGTGGACTTTTAATATTCAGGTAGAAATGTTTGTTGAAAACGTTCTAATTTTGAGTTGAGAGGTACAACTGTCCGCGCTTGTCAAATGGCGCCCAAACGCGTGTGAAAACGACGTAAGTCTGAGAGTTAAAATGTGGGAAGTGTTGATTTTTTTTGCTATCATAGACTCTTGAGAATTGAAAGGAAGAATGAAGTGTGCACATTTTGAGCGCTGAAACAGAAAGAAGCAAGAGCTGGAATCTGTTGTTCTGGAGGAAAAGTAGCTATTATATGGTTATAGGGGTCTATGCAAACATTGACAGGCTTATTCTCACGTGGCAATGATAAATCACGGATTTTTCTTAATAATATTAGAAAATATAATATGTTGTTCCATCTGACAACTTGAGATGCAAACAGAGTCGTTAGTATGCCAGGATTCTTACCGACTTTTAATCTTACAAGGACAAGTTTGTCACATGATCGGGTCCATTCGTCCGACATTGCACATTCAGTCACAGGTTTTATGAGTTAATTTTATAGGTGATGAGGAAGCTCAAGTAAATACACATTCTTGCATAAGTCAAGGAGTCCAAAGAGAGACCTCCGAAAAATACAAATGCAGATTTTGGTACACAAATTTAAAAAGGCTCTTGATAATATACGCCTTGAGAGTTGTAAGGTGATGATAGACTCTGACTTTATATCTCACGGGCAACGTTACAATGTGCCCTCCACTAATGAGGTAGTGACAGTGGTCGTGGGCTCCAACCACACTGCTAACAGAAACATTGTGTTACATGCGGGTGACGGACAGCTTTTTTGCGTTGCTGGCATACACATTAGATCTACAATGTGCTCATTTTCTGGAAAAATCAAGAAGGATATCATTTTAAATTTTTTACGAATCCGTAGACTGGGTAGTCCATGTCCAACAAAAAAAATATTCTCCGTCGATTTACGCTTATCATAATGGCGTCTTACAACGATTTCAATCTGCTGCCGCGTTACAGGCAACTTCTGCGTCGGTACCTGGTGAATATGTACGTTAAACTGGCGCTTAAGTTATACAAGATTGAATCAAAACAAAGTTTGTAAGAAAAACTACATACATTTACAGGTTATTTGGAATGGTACACAAATTGACAATAATAATATTGGGAAAATGGTTGTCCTTCCTTCCTCAGTCGTGAATAGCCCGAGTTATCTGCATGAATACACACAAGACGTATTTGCCTGTGTCCGCAACTATGGTTATCACGACTGGTTCATTACGTTTACCTGCAACTCAGCATAGACAGAGATCAGCGACAAACTTATGCCTAGCTAAAAAACTACCGACCGACACAACCACACTATTCGAATTTTTAAAATCACAGTGCAAAAGTTGGTTGCTCTGTTCACGAAAGGCCAAACTTACGGCGAGACTCAATGTTTTATGTACTCCATTGAGTGGCAGAAACGCAGTTTGTCCCACGTACATATGTTATTGTGGCTTAAATAAAAGTTGCGGCTGAATCAGACTGATGACATTATTTACATGGAAATTCCTGATGCCAATCTGGACAAAAACACTGTACGACATAGTTGTAGGGAATATAAATGCAGTGCGTGAGTGAGATGAGTTGTAACTTTTAGCCCTATCCTGACAAAAATAGCAACTTTAAGAAAATCCTGTTTTACGCCGAAGTCCCTTTGTGCTATATATGGAATATAACAAGAAAAGAATGGAAGTGCCATATACAGGGAGCACCAGTCGAGGGCTAGTTAGGTGTGAAGGTTGGTGATGCCCTGGATCGGATATATACCATGCAAGTCATGATGAACAAGGCTGGGTGACATTCAGGGAAGCTTTTCAGGTACATGGACTATTAGAAGACGACAACCGCAGAGACGCCACCGTGGAGAAAATCGTGTTGTGTTTCTCAACCATCAAACTTAAGAAGTTATTCGCAATTATAATAAGCACTTGTGGACAATCCAACTCACTCCGGCCCTGGGATAAATACAAGGAAGCATTGTCAGAGGATATCGCACATAGGTCACAGCTACAAATATGCACAATGATATAATAATTAACGAAACTTTAAAATCAAACGAAGAAACATTAATTTACCTTTCTGGTAAAAGATCGACTGATTTTAGATCGCTCATACAGTAACGAAGGAAAGAGTTATCAAGCAATGTGGTAAAAGACCTAGACTGTTATGTAGCGGCTCTATAGAATCGCGTTATGGCATCATGTATGCTTCCCGTGAAGCAGCACGTTTTTTTAAATAATTCTGTGGCGTATAAATAGTGAGGAGGGGAGAATCTTTTTCTTTGATGCACCAGGAGATACAGACAAAAAAATTGTGCTCATCCTACTCCAGCCCAACTCCTAAGCGATCGCAATATTGCACTCGCTGTAGACTGACTCCTCGGGCATTGCTGCGACGCTGATGGTTGATGGGCTACAAATTCAGTACATAAATTACTATAAAATCTTCCAACCAAACAAACGCTGACATGTATCATTAGCAACAGTAGTGGCCGTGGCACTATCTTACAGTAGTGCAAGTTGAAGTTGAAGTTGAGACGAGTGCATGATGTTGCACAAGCACGCTATATAATTATTCAATGGAAGTCTGCAGATCATTCACGGCAACCAGGCTTTAATTAGCGGCGTTGTCATTCTACTAACAGGCAATATTAGATAGTTATTAAGAGGGGCACTAGTCATTGAGAAGGGTATACAAGCATATGAAATAAATGCATGTCATAAGACGTTGTCTCTATGGTCTGGGCTAGAAAAGTTCTATCTAACGTGCAACATGCTTGTCCAACGTTATAACGATTGAGAGTCAAGTACCTATGCAAGTAAGTTGCAACAAATTGGAAAAGATCGCCTGGAGAGAGACGTGGACATAAACATTACATTCACTCATTAATTTTGTCATCCAGTAGAGAGAGAAGGTGATCTAATAGCGCATGTTTCTCCCAATTCGGAAAGTAATATACCCAATGAAAAATGATTATATGAGAAGGTGGTGCTGTCTCCAAAGATTGATTCTGTCAATAAAATTAATAAGATGGTAATAGACATTATAGTTGGCAAGCAAAGGTATACACATCTATAGACAAAGTTATGATCGATGATGACGATACTGCTTACCCTGTAGAGTTCCTAAACTTCTTGGAGTTAACTGGCGTGCCTTCCCACAAAATGGAGCTGAAGTTGGCATTCCAGTTCTGCTTATGCATAACCTTGGTACACCAAGATTGTGTAATGGCATCAGGCTACTCACTATAAAGCTGGGGAGATTTAAAAGTCACTATTCTCACTGGAGCTGTCGAGGAGCAATTGAAGAGGCTGCACTTTAACATTAATAAGTTCCAGAGCTAAACGTTGAAAGTGGTAGTCCCCGTGCTTCTTGTATGTTGGTTGTTCACGTGTATCAAGGGCTCAAAAATTGCATATATTAGCGAAAAACAGCGAATCGTACAATGCAGTCTACAGATCTTTTTTGTAACAATTCCTCCTTTGGAACTGTAAACTCCAGTTTTTTCAAAATTTAATAATTATTATATTCTTTTTATTTAATTAATGAGATGGTCAGTAGAAAAACAAAGCACTATTTCTTAAAAATATATATATTCATGAACATGAATGTGATTACATTATTATCATACAGTGTGTTAATGCATTTATTTTATACTTTTGTATTAGACTTTATTTCTAAAACAAAAGTATCTATTTGGATTATTTAATAAGATTAGTTTTACTCTATTTAGATTAGTTTAAATTGCACGGGAACTATTATGATGACAAATTTCTAGAAATTTATTTTCCCTCATCATAAACAAATCACTCTCTGATCGGGTGGTTGAGAAGGAAAATACTCTGATAAGCTAGAGAGTTCAAGCATAGTTCGGTTCTAGAGGGTGAATCATAAAGGATACAGGACTTTTTGTTTTTTAAAAATTGAAAGAAAAATTTTATCTTCCAAAGTTGCAAAGTTGTTGTGTTGCAAAGGATCCATCCAACCTCAAATCATAGCCAGGAGGAAATTGGTAAAAAATAGAAGATGGAAATAACCATATTGTCTTATGTATATATATCTCAGGAACGTCTATTGTAAAAATTTAATCATTAAGCTGTACTTAGCTTCATGTAGACTCCAGATGATGCAACTGGACTCAAATTGACTTTGAACCAATGAAGTATAGAGCTAGCAAATTGTTGAAATTAAATTCAAATATGCATAAATGATTTTTTAAGCACGTCAATTATATGCTTGTGATATATAAATTGTGAATCAAATTATGATTCCCAAATCAACAATGTCATCCAGACGGTGCAGAGGAGTTACACTGACTGTATAATCATATTTAATAGGAGTATGTGCTTGGCTGTACGTGACACATTAAAGAATACTTGCTTGTGTTATGTCATAAACAACTCGTGCTTCACTCAATGACTGTGCTGATGTCATCCACTGTAGGTTTGACTGCTCTAAACTCGCTTCTCCATTATTGACTAATCTGGTTGCATTACGGCGCAACCAATACCAAATAGTGAATAATGGAGGACCGAGATTCAAACCCTGACTCACTCCCGATTTTGTGAAGTGAGGTTGCGAAATAAAGTTTCTCATTCATATAAATTACTTTATATCTGCAAAAAAAAAAAACAAAAAATTGTGAAAGTGGAATCGATAATCCCACCGTACTAGGATAATTTAGCAAAATGTTGTTACATGATCAAATGCTTACTGATAATCAAAATACGCAACTTCTACTTGAAGTCTGAATTCAATTGATATCAGATATAGCTGTGGAATCATTTGTTATTTCCAATGATTATGAAAATAATGTTTATATTTGATGTTTACATTTTATGTTAATTGCTGATCGAACCGGCCTGGACACATTAATTTTGAAGATTTATGGTATTGAAACAAATGTAACCCTTAGAAAAGTTTCAGATGGTCTGGGGATTGATAATAAAAGATGGCTGTGTACTAAGCACAGGTAAGGTGGGAGAGAATGGGATGTGCTTCGCGATAATGGAGGATTTGTGAGAATGAGGAGTGACTTGTGCATTATTACAATTATGAAATGAACGCATGCATTGACTTATGAGGATATGATTATGTACAATAAAATGATCAATTATGAAGATGTTAGAATTCAAATGTTCACAGTTATTGGTAGTGAGCATGAAAATCAAATTGTAATATTCACTAGATTTCAATAGAGGAATATAATACTGCACAAACATATGTTTTATTTTGGCCAATAAATATCATAGAGCACCGACAATCAATGCTCATTACTGATCATCAATATCATACTGGTGAAGGCATACCAATATAAGGGGCTTGATGTCAGTGTTGCACTGCCGTTGCGCATAGTCTGGTCCAGCAACAGCACTGCACAATGCCTATCTAGAATCTCATTGTCATGCATGGACTTGCACAACAAACATCTACACATCTACAACATTTATTTGAGCGAATGCATACATCTATATTCTACAACTACTGCTATGGCTACAATACATTTATAAGGCCACGTAAACTCACTATACATGCATGGAACTTGATAGGTATATTGATATTAACTTTATTTGTATTTCTAGCTAAATATTTCCAGTTTTCTGAGTTATTTCTTTATTATCATTGTAAATACTAAATATGTATAAAATTTCAAGGGTCTTCAGACCTACAATCTGTCATTGAGTGATTGCTACAAAATTTATGGTTTTTGTTCTCAAATATCTCAGAAACTTCTGAATCTAAAAAATGTATTTTGGAAAACATTACAATCTTGTATTATTCTCTACATGTACTAAAAATTTTACTTTTATCGTCACTGAAATTATAATAGTGACAGATCCAGCGCCCAAATCTTTGTAAAGTTTCAACTTAATACAATGATATGTATGAAAGCTATAAGATATAAAGCCAAATGAAACATTATTTTCCTGGTACAAAACGAATTTGTATATGCCGATATATTTTTATTTCAATTACATTAATATGTAAATGTGCAAAAAAATTTAAAAATATCATGAGACCAAAATTATCTCTTCTCAATTGATGCTCCTGTAAAATTCAGTTCAACCCGGCGGTGTTAATTAACCTTTGTTAGTGTCAATGGATCTAATTTAAAAAAAGGAAATATTTACATTTTATTTTGGTGCCAAAATTCAAGACGCTAGCTAAATATATTAGTCTATATCACGTGGAGAATTTTAGTTTATTGATTTGAAAACGTTAAAGGAAAAACAGCATTAAAAATTATTTACAACCCATCCAAGGCAGCAATAAACTGAATTAAAATTAAATAAATATTCAAAAAGCAATAAGTATTTGAATTGCATGATTTCCAATTCTTTTCATTACACTACAATCTTCAATTTTCAACCCTAACAAAACTTTTTCTAATCTTAATTATTGAATACTTTTGATAATCTCTTCTTGTCGTAGAGATTTTTCTTAACTGAGATTGACAATCATTATGGTTATTTGGACTCTGGATGCAGCTGTCCAAAAAAGCGAATGGGTATTTTTATTATATTTCACACTAGTTTAGGTTCTTCAGCCAGGATCTCCTTCTGCTGCCAGACCTATTTCTGCCCAATATCTATTTTGTCTAGCGCATGATATGTAAAAGATGTTAGTGATTGTTTGGTTTTAAGGTCTATATATCTTTGTTCATCCACTGAAGTACTATGGTATTTCATAATTTCTGAACCCTTGAGATTCAAAACGTTTCGCAGTAAACCCAAATCCCAAAGGTCAGGTTTCTCTTGCTCGTCGGTTCTATGAACACTCATGTGGTAATTGAAATGACTTTAACCTCTCAAGTAATTGACAAAATACTCCAAAACTCCTCCACTGAAAGCCAACACTCATGTTTGATAAGCTTTCCTTCAATCTATTTTTTATATATAACCACCTTCTCATCATGTAAGAATGATGGAAAAATTGTCTATTTTATTTATTTTTAGCCTCAGGTAAGGTAGTTCTGCTATCATATTGATGCGTTACTACTGATGTTTTCTTGCTTTTCTTCGCTTTAGAGTGCTTTTGATTTCTTAATACCGATTTCTACATTTATCAGCACATGGCTTTGGACTACATTCTAAAAACAAGGATATTGATGTCAGGAAAATATTCACCGCAGAAAATAACTTTGTGATTTATCTTTTCCTGACCATTCGACTAGACTGTGGAATCGAGTTGCTTCAAATATACCTACATGCTGCTTCCACAGAATCTATATTTACACATCTTTTGAAATTGAATTTTCTTTTAAAATATACCTAAGAATATTAATTACTATTTTGATGTTATCTCAAGTAAAATAGGAATCATAATGCTAACAGATCTTTTAAGTAAATGAACTATTAAGAAAACACTTTAAACTGTAGTGGATTGCTAGTTATAACAATCGATAATACCAGTTGGACATGAATATGCAATATTTGAATTAAATTATAATGGAAGCATTCGAAAATAAATTTAAGGCATGACAATCAGTAAATTGGAAGGCCATCACTTTTGTAAACAAAGTGGGGAAATAAATAAGTGCACTTGTAGACTAGACGGGTAAATCCAATAATCAATCACGGCTATAAAATGAGAATACAAATTGCCTTGTATTAAACTAACTGATTACATTAAATACACAACATTAACAAAGAGTGTTTGCATTTTCTATAGAAGTGAATAGTAGAAATAGTCAGTTCTTTAAAAATGACGTGCCGTTGTATAGAAGAATCGATTCACTTTTTACTTGTGTTACAGTCAATACTTGGTATCAACCGATTTTTATATAAAGTAGAAAATCAAACAACGTTAATTAAAATTATTTTAAAAAAAATTTACAGTTCGACATTAATTGTTCTCATTATTTTGATTTCTGTCACAGGCATTTGGTTTCACTTCATCTCTTTGTACTCTGATATAAAGATAATTCAATGCCTTTTTGATACAACTGTCTTTATCAATTTCATATTTACTTTATCTATTGATATATTTTGGCAAAAACATTTCTTTGCTGAGTGTTTAGAACGATTTGATGATATTTCTGTTTATTTCAGTATTTTGTTTAGGACAAAATGCTTCCGGAAATTAAAAATAATGACATTATTGGGCATATTCATTATAATTGCAAGCCACTTGATCACTTTTATCATTAACAGTATTGAAAATTGGAACTGGTTCCAGATAGTTATATATTTCGGTTTACTTACTAATAGATTGGAACTGCTTTTAATGTGTTTGCGTACATACACCATTAATGAAATGTTAAAACAGGTAAACGACTACCTGAACCGTATGAATAGAGAAATATTTCATAATAACACAAACTACGTACCGGGCTTAGCCGGAGTGAGAGTCTGCAATCGATTAAATGGGGACAGCCATTTTGATACTTCAGGAAATCCCATGAACATACTGATTTTACCAAACATATTAACTATAGTAAATGAAATACACATTGCACTCAATAAAATGTTTAATTTACAGGTATACTGAGATTAATTAACATAAATGGGATATTCAAAAATTATTTTCATTTTAATCATTAAATTTTTACTTCAGATACTACAGACTATAGTTATGGCTTTTCTCTCATCCATTGGTGGCATTCAACTCATTTTGGACCTGTATATACATGACGTAAGTAAGAATAATGTTACATAAATCATTGAAATTCTAATATTGTGTATAATAGCAATTGATATTGGCTTTGTTGACATTTCTAAGTATTGTTCTTTAATTAATAGTGAATATCAACTTTCTTTACAATTATGTATACAAAATGTTTAAAATAAATAAAGTTTTGTAAAAAAGTATTGTTACTAATGGAATGACTTTTCAGGAACTATATTTTCTAGAAATGCTTAACTATTGGATATGGCAGACGATTTGCGTAGTTGTTCTCACTGCTGTCTGCACCTTCAGTGAGATGTTGGTTACGGAATTTCATCAGTTGAGAATAAGCATCACAAAACTGAGACTTTCACCTCATATGTGTAAGCATCTGTTCAGTAAGTTTGTAGTCATCTTTTATTAGAGAAACTCATTACTTATTTTACTAATATAAACATCTCATTTCATCCTAATTGCTACAACCGCCAAAGTAGTTTTACTTCAGCTGCATGTGAAGGTTACTAGTGATCATTTAATTTTTTATATCTTATATCTTTTGTATGAAATAAGTACAAATTATGTACCTGTCATGCTATTATTTAAGGTCCATCAATCGACACTGAATTGGAAAAACTTGAAGAGGTTGTACATCAGAACAATGGCGGAACTTTCTCAGTGTGTCAGCTCTTCGATCTGCAAATATCATTACTGCCTAGTTTTTTCAACTTCGTTATTACATATATTATTGTAGTTGTTCAATTAGCAAGCTTGTATACCAGTAAATAAGTCACACTTCCACAAGTGTAGATGTGAATCTTTGATTTACCTGTTTGAAAATGTGTCATTTATTTAATTTCACTCTGTATTAAATTTTTTTTAAATAAATATTCACACATGTTAACATATTTACTCCGAAGGAAAGCAAAAAACAAAGAAATATATAGCATAGACAAACCTGTTGCTACAATATGTATTTTAACTTCTTTGATGTTTTATGATTTATTGTTCCTTTTTTTAAGATAAATTTTTAAGAAAAACATTTTTATATGTTATATAAGTTTGACAAATGTTGCCATAGAAACTGTCAAACGAAGTGCATTTACATTTCGCTCCCTGGTTAAATTTTCAGGGCATTCTGTCTTTTAAGCTGCAACAAAATCTTTGTAATTTACTCTATTAAAGTACGAAATATTTATGTTACGTATTCATTAGTATAATTCATTCATCAGTCTTCTGTCCAGCAAGTTTTTCATCACTCATTGAAAATGTATCTGGCTATTTCTCCCACGTTTCCAGATCTGTCTGAAAAACTCAATCAATGAGTCAATAAATTAGCATGCCCGATATCCCCATCCAGTTTTATAACTCTAATCGATTATGAATCTTACTTAATATACAAATCAAGGAGTCTAAAAAACTGTGCCGAAAAAACTCTTCTTGTAGAGAAACCAAGAATAAAATTGCACCTAATATTCCACATCTATCTTCTGAATCCATCTAAGCAAATTCACACTGTCTTCCAACCTTCTCCACTACTTCATCTTTCCTTCCTCACAATTACACAAACTCACATTTGTGTTGCCTGTTGGATCATTTATCATCCACCCCAAAGAAAAGAACTTTAAGATACTTCACAATTCTCACCACATGTTATCAATTTAGGTTTCTTTTTAAAAACCATATAAGTCGATGGCATAGTCGAAGATGGAAACAAGCAAATTCGTTGTTCGTCAATAATTGTTCATTACCGATGAGGTATTTCATAATTTCAAAATCCAACAAAGCTGTGAAAACGCCATAAATGATTAGATGCTTAAATTTTTTAGAAATTTGTCCTTGGTCCTCATTACTTTTTGTGAGAGATGATAATCTTCATTTTAAATGGCCTAGTTCATTCTCAATGCATTTTTAGGGTATATTTCTCCCCACCGATGATCAAGTATAATCTGGACATGTGATGAGAAATGCCTGTCTTCTCAGCTTTGCTTCCAATGGGGGGAAAATCATCTCAGTTGGAATCTCCTCACTGCCTTTAATCAAGACTAGGTATATTCTTCCAGTGGGAATCATAATGTTATAGATAGGATCTGCCCTAAATTTGAAAGGCAAAAAAAATTAAATTTGAAATAAAGGGACGTATCCTACCCCTCCAAAATTAATTTTGATCTAAGGAAGTTATGTACCTCATTTACAGCCCAACCCAACAATCATCTTTCTTAAACTTTTACCAAATTTATTGACACCATCTCTCCTACCAATTTTAAAAAATAAATAGTGAAGACAAAAGTTCAGTTAGCCTTTGTGAATGTGCAGTTTCTCCTAATAACCCTTACAATTTCATTGAGGATCTCCTTCCTTTGGTCCACTCTTAGATGATCTCTAAGATATAGATATTATATTGCCATTTGATTCATTATTTCATTCTCTTTCCTCTGTCATAATTGTCTGTATATTTATTTCATTTCAACATGACTATATACATTTGAGTGGCTGCGTCAATTAATAATATACATATGCGCCTGAGGGGTAATGTATGCTTTTGTTCTATTTTGATGGGCGAGCTGTACTATGACAAAAATCTGACAAAATATATTTTAATAGATATAAATAAAAATAGCTGAATTTTGTCTATATTAAATACACAGATCCATTTACAGCTTTATGTTAAGTAAAAATCTAAATTTCCATAGAGAAATAGCCTAGTATATATTAAACTTATAACTTTCTAATGGTAGCAATAATATTAAAGTAATAGCTTGTTTTTAAGTTACTATTGGAACTTTCCAAGATATAAATATTCACTAAGTTGCGGATTGTAATTGCGTCAGTATTGTACGCATTTGTTAGAAGTGAGAAAATTTAAGAGACATTTCATGAAAATATGTTGAATAGAATTATTTTTATTATTATAGTCAAATTAAATGAAAGGTATTAGAAATAATATATAATTACCTGAAATATATTTCTTTTTTAATAATAATTCTACTCATTTGTTTATGTAGATTATAACATGTTTATCTGTTTAATTACAATTTTATTTTGAAGAATTTAGAGAAAAAAATGTATTTGAAAATTTTCATTTTACTGAATCAAACTACAGATCATTATCAACCATATTTTTTTGGTGGTAGATTATGCTGGTGCCATTATACAAATATTTAAAGCGGTGAAGCTAGACCCTATGAATCAAGAAATATTTTGTAATAATACAAACCATTTATTATTAGCCTGAGTGAGAATCCACAATGGATTACGTTAGATTTATACTGTTTCCAGAAATCCTATACATACATACATATATATATATATATATATATATATATATATATATGTATATATATATATATATATATATATATATATATATATATGTATATATATATGTGTATATATATAATATTTCAAACCGGTTTTGTGTAGGTATTATAAAAATAGAGTATTCTTTTCTTTCTTTGTGTTATTATTCTATTTTCGTCATTAACACCTGATAATAAAATACACCAAAACTTTCTACAAATCTTTCCAGAAAAGTCCCCAACTCCTGGCTAAAAGGTTATTAGCCCATGCAATACATTTGTTTGTCTGTATGTTAGTTTGTCCATTTCATAATAGATAACTTACTACTATTATATATTCGTAATGAAACAGTGTACAGAGATGAACAAACACACAGGTTTTATATTGCTTAATTTGTTTTCAAATAAAAGCAACATATTTCTTTTATTTTCCCGTATTTAATTTACTCTTGTACTACATCACGCATCAAAAGATAATGATGCGTGATATTACTGTGATTATTAAATAGTATAAATCGCAATATATTTTTATATGACTGAAACTTAATAAAATTGCACAGAAGTTTTAAATTCATATAATTACATTAATTGGACTATATTTCTTTAAATAGAAATTATTTTTAAATATGTTAAATAAAAAAATTAAATATTATCATGTTGAAATTAGATAAATTATAGGAACAACATGCCCAAGGCAAGTACATTTTTATAGATGTAAACAAAAATGGTAGAATCCTAGTTACGTTGTATATATAAATATATTTACCACTCCACATTAAGAAAGAGTATGTAACTAGACAAGTAATTAATGAGCTACTTACTGGGAAGTTGAAGGTAGCAATAAAAGTTCTTGCAATATATTTACGTCGAGTTCAATGATGTTGATTTTCAAATTAAATAGTTATGTCAATAATAAACTTGAAAATCAGTTCACTATTCCATTATTGGTGGTACGATTGGAACTTTCTAAAATAGAAATGTCCATAAACTTGCAACACTTTGTCTCAAAATCTTAACTAGTTATGAATCAAAAAAATTGAAAGTCATTATTTGAAAGTAAGTAAGGTCATAAATTTTATGTTGTGTCAATTTAAATATATTTCTTAAATATTTAATTTTTTCATTTATTTTTGTTCCTACTGCATTTATTAAGTTTTAATCCATAAAATATTTTTGAATAATTTGAATTATAGACAAATTCAATCGAAAGATACTTAAAGGTTTATAGTCTAGTGAAATCTTTAAAATTACTAATCATGTATTTAAATTATCTCGTTTCAATAACTCGCCACATATGTAATTTTGCTTTATTTCTTATTTACAAATATAATTTATAAATAATGTTTATAAATATTCTTTTTAAATCACAATTAAACTAAAGCACAAATCACAAATTTTTTTATCCTACATAAGCTAAACGGAAATGTTACATCTTAGATAAATAACAATATATGTCTTGGTTTTCAATTTTCTCTTTTTATTTTGCAAGGCATATAAAATAAAATTACATAAAAATGCATATATAACAATACACAAAAATAATTTTTGCAGGTTATCAATCAATGTTCAAAACATGAATAATCGATAAACGTATTACCAGATAAATTTCAATAAAATTTGATTGTTGTTTTTCTGTTAACATATTGAACTCTAAGACCAAAACAGTGATATTTCTAATACAATATTTTCCTTCTTTACCATTCTCTTGTATTCTTTTACAATGATTTGTGTTCCACAGATTTAGGAGACACACAATGTGAGTTCACCCCCGATCCTCATGATGTGCTAATGCTAAAATTTGAAATTCGGGTAGTGAGATACCTCACTTAAGTTATAACGGGGACATGTTTTTAAGATTTTGTATTTCAAAAGGAAAAAGGGATCACTTCGTTTTCCGTCTGTCGGTCTGTCAAGACGCTTTTTCTCAGGGACGTGTGGAGGTATCAAGTTAATACAATCAAGAACAACCCTAGAAATATGGCAATAAATAAAACGCAGCATATTTTGACACTTGCAAATAAATCCAAACCTACAGGGTACTTTCTGTTGAGCTAGAACGATGAAATTTAGCATGAAGCAAGGTCTCACAGCACATGTAAGGGAAAAAATACAAAAAATCATTAATTTGTCAATGCTTGTAATCAAGAGTAGCAATTTATATAAAACTGATGATAATGTCAGTAAAGTTACATACAACATAGTTTTCAATTTGTATTTATTTTAGGTTAAATATGATAAAAATAAACTATTAAAATATTGTTTGAGATTTAAATGTAATCTCTAAGCCAAAAATATATCAAATCAACAAGAGGTTGCAAGAACAAATCTTGCTTCGCCAAATAAATATCCCTCTATTTATGTGGAAAATACCAAACATTATGAATCTGTTTGCTGGACAAAAGCATATTAACAAAATTTACTTGTCTCGGCAACTTCACATAATTAATTTTTTACATTACGAAATTAAAGGATCCAGAATTAATAATGTGTGGATAAATTCATATGAAAATAAATCTTTAAGAATATATTGTTTATTTTTACTCATTCGTATTACGTTTTGCCAGTTTTTTTACATCTGTTAAAAACCATGCAAATTATTGTATTTTGGATAATCATAACATAAGATCTCAAAGCCACTATTGTCACATTAATTTTATTGACGACCTATGGGAAAAATGTATTTTTTCAAACCAATTATTAATAATTGTGCCACAATGACCCATTAATAGAGCTTAAAGGTTATATATATGTAAGTGTTGGTGGTGCTACAGAGTAACAGAGTACAGGTACTAAGTGTAAATTTGTACTTATACATTGTTTTAAGCCTCAATGTTCATTTCAAGACCATTGTGCTTTGAAAAATGATTAATGTTATACAATGCAAATAGAGTCAAGGGAAGTGTAGTGTGTGGAAAATGTATTTACATACATCAATAACAATAATGAATTGTGTATATTTCGACGTTAACTTTGTTTATATACTTACTAGTTTTTAGTAAGGACGAATGGTTTTCCAAGTACATTTATACGGGTAGTTAATGGCACATATTTGATGCTAATATATATATAAATAAAAGCTAATATTTCAGACAGTATCTTGTTACAACGTAAACAAACTTTATAAGGAAAAATCATTATGAAGAAAGAAGAACTCTCAACATTTATTTTTGGAATATAGCCATTGAAATGAATCTTCTTTATGATAGAAAAAAAATAGAGTGCAAAATAAATCTATCTATCTGTCACAGCCTTTTAATGGGTAAAGTTTTCGACCTTCTGTAATAAATTGTAATCAACATATCTGTCATTGCAATATAAAAAAGGTTATGCTAATATAGTGTAAGAATAAAGATAAGCAAACAGTGTATGTTGGAACTGGTGCGAAACAGCATTGTGCAGTTGTCTACATCTGTTGAAGATGTTGATGCAAGTTAACCGAAATAATTTTATTTCCAAGTTTTAATCAAATTTTCAATTAGAATTATTTAAATGAAATTTTTTTGGAATCTTTTCAACCCTTGGCTAAAGGTGACATACTTTATGTGGCACTTTCTAAACTAAACATCAAAAGTGGAAAATTTATGCTAAATTTCATTTCAAATTTACCTTTCTAATGATATTTCTTTCTACATGTAATACACCCGCATATCTACGGGTAATACATCCGCATATAAAGCATTTTTCTCCCCCTTCACCAAATTGAATAAAAAAATTCTTATTTTATTTCACATTCACTGCAGTCTCCATGTGTGAAATAATCGCACACAATTTCTTATGCATTTAGCTCTAAAACTACAGAAACTTTAAGGCACGGACAGACTGATAAATGGTATGATGAAGTCATTAGTAGGGTAAGGAATTCTTGAAAAGCCTACCAACAGAGTCTCAGAGAGGAAAAAATTCAAATATTCAAGATATAAGGGTAAATGTAACAATTGTCAACCAACTATTTGCTTGGTGAACAATTTTGAAGAAATACTTTAAACGAAATATAAGCGCCTCGATACTTGTAATTTGATTTAGAGTATTTGTTTAAGAGCATCTGCTTTATCATTGTGCTGGAGTTAGGATTTAAACAAAGTTCATCGGTTGCAACCATGTATAAGGTATTTTCTGCCTAGCTACTCTATGTCCGTTTAGAAAAGGAAGCTTTAAGATAGAGAACAAGAAAGTGTAGGAATATAGCGTATGACATAGTTTGATAATGTGAGCTGTAAATTAAGTAAAATGTTGGTGAGATTTAGAAAATTTTACCCTGAATAAGGAATTATTTTAAATATTGCCATGTCCACGCAAGATTCTAGAACACCGAGTAAATAAATTTAATAGGAATTTACCTATTCCCTTTGGCCAATAGACAATGCTTTATACTATGAGACAATTCAAACCGGTAAAATCTAGAGCATGTATATAAAGGGTGATGAAAGTTGAAGAAGCAAGGGAGGAATGGCAGGATTATAGCAAGTAAAAATCCAGTCTCTGTTTACCCCTTTGGGAGACAGGCACGAGGTAATGTGTTTATGTACGATCAAAAAGTGTGTCATATTCTATTGTTAATATCCCTAGTTTGTTAAGCTTCATATGGGCCATTGTTGTCCGCAAGTAATTTTTTATTAATTTTAGTTTGTTGAAACTCCTCTCACCTGAAGCACCTAACACGTAAATTGTTATAAATAATTTTAGTGTGACCATAAAATTTGGAAAAAATTCTGTAAAATCCCATTCCATGATGAATTTTAAAAATTCTAGGAATACTCAATAAGAAACTGTCACATTGACCGCTTTTAAATATTTTGTCAACCTTGGTACTTCTAAGAGGAGTACTGCTTCTGATACCTCATCATAAAAAACAATAAACTAATTTGAACTCTTCGCACCACTTATGGTACCGACAAGTTGGAATTAAATAGAATAGCTCACCGTTATTTGCGATTTTACCCACATATCATTTTAATATTGCGCATATCACGTTAATTGAAAATTAAAATTAATTAAATTGCTAAGTAAACGGGCGCAAACCATTTTCTTTAATAGTTCAATCACTTTTTGACAATATTTCAAGTCTATTTTTTAAAAAAAAACTGGAGTTTAAAACAATAAATTTAAACTTTACATGCTTGCGTAATACTTAAAATTGTTAGAATGCTCTCTTACACTAAATTAAAAATGCAGCATACACATAATTACATCAATATCTAAGTTTAATATTATTAACTTATTTGAAAGAAAAATTTAGAAAAAAGCAGTGATAATTATTTAAAAAAAAGGAATTATTTACACAGAGCTCCCGCATACATATCCGCCAGCAACAGATACCCACACTATTCTCTATATGTAATTAGGTAATTATATAAAAAAGATCTAGCTTGTAAATTCATTACAATTTATTAGCACATAGGGGAATTTCAGCATTTCTCAATTGTAAATAACTAATATTATCGCAATCATTAATATTTTATTTAATGTTGAAAATCTGTTTGTTATAATTAGGATTTGTGGATAGCACAGTAATTAATTATTTTCATTGGCTTCATAACTTCCAAGCCCATTTGTGCTTTCGTGAGTTTTTATTTTTTTACTTCCATTATTTTAATAAATTTAATATGCTCGTAATTTATTTAGTTTCTGTTAATATAATTACTATTTTTTAAAATAAATATGAGTTTCCACTGAAGTCTTCTTTTTACGTTACTTTTATGCTAATTTTGTGATATATTTAAATGTAAATATGGACGTATCAGCACAGGCAGCAACAACTTTTGCCCTTCAGTAATAGAGGAAATAGTACAAACTAATTAGAGTTAGAACTTTCTTCAACAGTGACAATAATTGCTACATTCATGTCATATTTATTAAAATAGTAAATTACGTTATTTATGACGACTTCTATTTTTACCACTAGCACCGCATTGTCCTTCACGTAATTAATTTCACACAATTAAACTTTATTTTCTCAACACTGGGCGTAACTAAACTCAAAAATACATGCCGTATATGAAAGTGTTATTCTACATCGCTGTTATGACTGTTATAAACCTGGTGAATCATTCTAGCTTCCCGACTTGTTTAAAACAAGATTTTTTCGAAACAACTGTCAAGTTTTTTTTTGATGTGAGTGCATTCTCATGTCGATCTGAACATTATTAAGTAAAGCGTTTCGGCAAGATATCTGAACAGAAAGTTAAAAGTGTAGCTCTTGTCGAAATTGAGAGATTTTGCGAAAATAAGCGGCTCGATTTTGTCAATTGGTGGTCATTGTTACTTTTTACCTGTGTGATATAACAATGACAGAGCTACGGTCGGTAATTTATGGTCTACATGCCTATTAAATTTTTTCAGTGAAATATTATGTACTAAAGTGCGTTTGCGTTTTGTCATAATAAATGTTACTTTCTTATTTCAAACATACACAACCTTGATTATATAAAAATATAATATTGTAAAACCTAGAAAAAAAATGAAAACTATGTTATGAAAGTATTTTCTTTTTAACTTAAGTGCTTATCTTTAATACTTACTGATTGTTTGTTTTTTATAAATTGATGGAACTTGATGCAGGCAAAAACTATTGAATAGAGTTCTTTTTCTATCTGAGCCATTCTTTGTTCTGTATCTGTTAAAGTTTTTGTACCGTAATATACAGAATGCTGATTGATTTTACAACAACACCGCCCCGACAGCACTCCTACCAGCATCACTTTGTAGGACAATAGGATCATGAACATTAAAATGTAACAACACTGGAACTTGACATATTAATTGCTTAAGACAAAAAAATGTTGTTTCATGGTTGGCAGTCCACTATCAATCAGTAGATTTTTTTAATAATTGGCGTAGAATTTCTGTCTCGTCTGCCATATTTTTAATAAAAGGACTTAAATAATTAAGCATGCCTAGAAATCTCCGCAAATCTTTTAGACAGATAGGAGGGGGTATCTCTTTGATTGCTCTGAATTTGTCTGGATCAGCTGTGATTCCGTTTGCTGAAAACATATGTCCCAGATATTTAATATTCTCCTTGGCAAATGTAAATTTTTCTTTGTTAAATTTGACATTATATTCTTCTGCTCTTTTAAATACTATATTAAGACTCTCATTATGCTCTTGTAGTGTTTGACCGCTTACTAAAATATCATCACTGTATACTGCCACCCCTGGTATATCACCAAACATTTCAGTCTGTTGTATAGTTCTGTGAAAATACTCAGCAGCACAGTTGACTCCATATAGAAGATGTTTAAAGCAGTATTGACCAAAAGGTGTATTAAAAGTAGTGAGGTAAGAACTATTCTCACTTAATTTACACATCTAAAATCCACAACTTGCATCCAAGGTGGAGTAAAATTTTGCACCAACCACTTTTGTGCGGACCATGTCTACGGATGGAATGGGATAATGAGTCCTATTAATTGCCTGATTTAAATCACGGGGGTCTAAACATACCCTTAATTGACCATTTTTCTTTTCTACTAAAATTAAAGAACTCACCCATCGAGTAGGCTCTGTGACCTTGATAATGACGTCCATTTTCTCCATCTTCACAAGTTCTTGTTGAAGTCTATGATGTAATGCAAATGGTAACTTCCTCGGAGCATCTACTTTTGGCTGAACCTTAGGGTTTATACTTATGTGACACTCACCAGGAAGACAACCAAGACCGGCAAAAACAGAATTATTACATTCAACAAGTTTACTTAAATTTATATTTTGTGCCTGACTTGACTGTAATAAAAATGACTGTGACTGACTTTTTGTGACTTTAGGACATATTACTTGACTTGAATTTGACTCATTTTGACTTATTTTAAAAGACAATTGGCTAATATAACTTTCTGACGTTTGCATGCTTGTAGTGTCTACACAAAAACTTTTTTTAATTAGTCCAATTTCTGAGCAAGTAAGTTTACCTAGTACAGTTGGGAATTCACATTTGCAATATTTGCAAAATTCTTTTGCCATATGGGAGTCATTAAATTGGAATTTACACTTTAATTTTTCTAGATTATTACCGATGTATGACTTAATTTTTACATCAGTTTTAGACAATGAATGTTTAGTATGAAGTGAGTCATAAATCTTTTTTGACCTAATATTGAAATCACTGCCAGTATCAATAATACAATTGATTTGTGAATTATTTGTATATAAATTAATTGTCCATTCACTTGACAGCAACTTGGATGATTGAATATGACCTATAAACATTTCATCTTGTTCTGACTGTATATACTGTGGACTGTGTTGCATATTACTATCTGACTGTACATATTCTACTGACCTAGACTTAATTGACCGTCAACAGACTGGACACTTATGACCCATTTTTTTACATTTTCTGCACTTTACAGCTAATGCTGGACACTTATGACGATGCATCTCACCACACCTTGTACAAACATCCTTTTCTGATTGTTGACTATATTGACTGACTTTCCTTGCGTTAGACTTTGATCTTGAGCGTGACTGACTCTTATTATACAAGACTGAACTTTGTTCTGCTGTCAGTTCATCCATTCGATGTCTGGAAGCAAGCATGGATTTCTCTATCTCTAAGGCCTTATCAAGATCCAGTTTATCTTCAAGCAATAATTATTCTCTAATATAGTTTTTTTGATGCATGTTACATATGAACATTATTTTGATTAAGCGTTCCTGCAGCTGTCCCAGCTTACAGTTTTGTGACCTTAATTGTGATTTGCAAGCAAAGTCTTCTAAGGTTTCATTTTCACCTTGTTTGTATGTGAAACAATTATGACATTTATAAGTGAGGTTAGCTTTTGGGGTGAAGTGATTTTGAAATAACTCGACAACCTCGTTGTATTTAACATTATTACGTTTATTTAACTTCAATTTCATATAATTCTTTTCAATAACATGTAAAAATAAAGCTACCTTTCTGTCATCACTTTCTTCATGTATGCCAGACGTACGTAAACAAAATTTAAATGATTGCACCCATTTTTTCCATTGTTGAGCCAAGTCAACGTTCATCACTATGGGCTGCGGACTGGACATTCCAGAAAGTTACTTGGGCTTTTGACTTTCTTGAGACATGATGCGGACTTTTCACATGAGAATTTCACAATGACTTTACAACACATAGATTACGAACCCAATTACTGACTATGTATTATGTGTGTGTTATATAAATGATAATACTAGACTTGAATTAGATTTGATTTATTATTACACTTTTGATATATATTACAGAGATACAATTAGCAATGAGTTGGACGCCATCAACATATGCATGCCTTATTAACTATTGATGTGCCATGACAATAGGCAAAGAGGGCATGACTGCATAAAGACAAATGTTGTTGTCCAATAATATTTAGTAACCTCTATCAAGTTTCTAGACATTGTGCTGTGGTGTGTTGTTGGAGAAAGAGTTTCCTCAATTTTTCTTTCAATTATAGGTGATTGTGCTGATTCTGATACTGATAACTTTATATGTGTCCCGGAAAAACACATATTATTAGTAACATAATTTTGTTTATATTATCTACCTTCAAAATTACCTGCCTACTAATTATGAACTTATATCACTGTAATAATTAAAAATACTTTTCCCCTTTGAGTAGCCATAGATAAAAACAATTCAAATCACATAATCCTAATTGTGCACTAAATTTGAACTTGATCAATCCAGTAGTAGACACAGACCTTTAAACTAGGACCAATCTGGGGAATCCGGACTAATTGCAGCCCAAAATGAGACCAAAAATATTTTACTGGCGTAAAGTATAAGATCATCGCCGTGATTTGTTGGGTTGGTCACAAGGCATACGGCCTTTGACGATGTGGTGCACCACGGGGACCAGAATTCGATTCCCGGCCATTCGTCGAACAGGGCTGGACTGATGTTATGGTTCGCTGTAAGAGATTGCTCTTGTAGTAACAAGTCCACCATATATATCAATTAGATACATTAAAGTAGGTAAATAAATAAATAAATGAAACTTACTATCTTCATCGTCACCTAAAAGCTTCAACTGACTGTAATATCATGACTTTAGACGTAAACCTCATCTGTTCCTGAACCAGAAGTTAGACTATTGCACCCTTTTTTTATTACTTTGCAATGAATTTATCTTCTGATTAGCTGATTCTAGCTCCGTATTCGATTCCACTTTACAAATTACTTCCAGAAATTTCAAATAATTTTCATGTTTACCTACTTTTTTTACATATATGGTCAGATAATGTATTCTTCCACAAGCACTCATTTTGCCTATAACATTCAATGAATTCGCAAATAAAATCTTTTGAGGACGTCCAAAAATCGGCCATTGTCGCTTGTTTACACCACACCCAAAACTAATAAGTAGAAAATTGAGTTCAGATTAGAGAACTGTTAAACACAGGAAAAAATTAACTAAACAAACAACTTGTGGCTCGCGTCAGTGATCGACAGTCCTACTTATTTGAAGTCGTTTGGCTCGTCTAGTAAACTTTAAGCGTGTCAAATCTTCGCTAGTAAATTTGTAAAACTTAAAGTATGCATACTTAGACCGATTCACAGTCGAATAAAGTCGCGAGCCTGGCTCGCATTCACAAAACCGCATACTAAATTGATCGTCGATCATGAGCTTAACATAAGTAAGAAATAAATAATCATTTCTTTAATACTTTAAAGATTTTTTCTTAACAAGGTTTACACCATTTTGTACAATATCTTAAAAATGTATAAAAGAGGGTGGTCGCTTACCTTGCATTTTGTGTCTTTAAAACTCCTGAAGCCCCATATGTAAGACTAAGAGTAGTTGCACGATACTGATTTAACATGGATTGCACAGTGCTTAGGCAGAAACATGACAGAGAATGTATGTGGCTTGCAGTTGCGTGGCTGCCAGCAAGGTTGAGAGCATGGCTCCTTTTGACAATTAGATGAATAGCATAAGATATACAGAAATGCTAGAAAGTGCTTTGGGCCTGTCTATTTTTTATGTCTGAATGAAATGAATTTAAATTCCAATAAGATCAGATATTCTATTATTAATGTATATATGCTAGTGTAATTAAAGAAAATTATATATGCTAGTATAATGTTGATACAGTTACTTTTAAATGCGCTACAACAAGAATGGTACGTCATAAGCGAGGTGAATGTAAATAACTCATCTGTACTATGCCCTAAATCTACAGGTAGCCCCACAAAATATGACTTTTGTACATAAAAGATGATCATTTAAACAAAGACAAATGAATAATACTTTTGCCCAAGGCCGTATATTTATATATTACAATATTGCATTAGAAGGAATAATGAGTGTTTCTCACCAACATTAAAATCTCATTTCGATTAACATCTCCCATTAATATTGAAGGTTGATAACAATTGTCAAGTTTTACTAATTGACGAGGTTGATTTTGTAAAAGCCAACATTAAAACTAATAAAAAGTATGTCATTATGACAGTCAATAAATGTAACTTTCTAGAAAAGTTCCAAATCCCTGGCTAAAAGTTTATTATTATATTTTTCACTATTATATCCATTATCATTACAAATACCTTAAACTCAGCTCCAGATGAAGCTGCCAAATTACTGAGGGATAGTGTCAAGTCCAGTAACCACAATCATCGTTTTAAATTTACTCATTTTCATTTCAAAAAACAAGAACCACCTTAATGCAAAATAATGTCAAATTATGTATGTTATAAGGTTTTGTCAATCTTTCAAGGCAATATTGCTGATATCATACACATAAATAACACTCCAAAGAATTAGTTCATACCTACTGTGCAATTTCTTGTAATTCCTCCATTTAAAATATTGAATACTGTTTATGGCCTTCAAAATTAGATGGATCGTGGTTATCATTGGATTAAATAATGGTATAATTTTATTACGTTTCATAAGATCTGGAAAACCCCTGGATATCACACTTATTAAAAACGGTGGCTAAATGCGGAACAACAGCATCAACAATAGAACCAATTACTTTGACAAATAATCACAAGTCGTCAGTTTACATTACATCAAGTGATGCAAAAATATTTTTGATTTTAGGGGAATCAAAATGAGTAAATTCAAAACGATGATTGTGGTTACTGGACTTGACACTATCCCTCAATAATTTGGCAGCTTCATCTGGAGCTGAGTTTAAGGTATTCGTAATGATAATGGATATAGTGAAAAATATAAATATAATAATAAACTTTTAGCCAGGGATTTGGAAGTTTTCTAGAAAGTTTGTTGAAAATTTAGGTGTATTTTATTACAAGGTGTAAATGGTAAACCGAGAAATACTCACATAAAACTAGGTTAAGACCTTGAACAATGAAGACACCATTCCAGATAACACTCTTAAAAAATACATACCTAAGCCTGAACCAATATTTGTGATGGTAGTCATTAATATTATATTTCCGAAGGAAACTTTAACTATGATCATAAGTAATAAATTTTACATATTGGCCACATTATGCTCTGGTCATGTACTTCAACTAACACCATGTTTATCACAAGCAATATATCTCACGGCATCTACTAAATTAAGAACGAAAGTGCATATTTAGTTTTACTATGGAATATGCACTCCATGGAAGATACTTCTATAATTCAAGAAGAACTTATAAAACAGTCTCACAAAGTCAGATGCGTAAATTCACTAAAGAAGACTTTCCACTCTTTTTCGTAGATTCGGAACTGAGGAAAACAATAAAGACATTTTTATATAAACACTATATCTGAAAAAAATTAAGGTGATGTATGAAGGCCCCCATAAACAGAAGGAAATACTTCAGTTCAAGTATTCTCAAAAATTTGGACACACAAAAACGAAACGAGAAAAATAATACATTTTTGTTGATAATAATACATTAATAATACATTTTGTCAAAGTTGTAAGGAAAGTTATTTCGGGTAAGACACTATTAATTATTATTGTAGACAAACCTATTTATTTCTAACAAGATATGACAACCACTACTACAGAAATAAGCCACGAATATACAATTCCAATATGAGTTGAATACTGTTAAAGGATCAGGAACAAATAAAGACTTAAAGTCGAATAGCGTTGAATGAGTAAAATGAAAAACACATTCTAAGATATTCTATTTATTTTAACCAGTTAGAGTTTACTTGCAATTTAAATATTTTATTGAGTGTATTTCACATATTTTGTTTTCTGTAATGAATGTTTTTGTAAAATATTCGTTTCAGAAACATATACATATAAATATGTATATGTATGTATATATATATATATATATATATATATATATATATATATATATATATATATATACATGTGTGTGTAGGATTTTTAGAATAATAAAAATGGTTATCCCATATAATCTATTGAAGAACTCTCATTCTGGCTAATAATAGATGGTTTCTATTATAACAAAATATTTTTTCATTCCTACATTCCAACTTCACCATATTTAACATTTTAATAATGGCATCAGCATAATCTATCACCAAAAAAATATCATCAATGCGGATGTACAGTATGAGTTCTTAAAATTAAAATTTTCATACAACATTTTTGTTTTAAAGTCTTCAAAACAAAATTGTAACTATACAGGTAAAGACATTATAATTGTAATATATATAAATAAATGGGTAGAATTAAAATAAAAAACAATAAATTTTAGGTGATAATATATTATTATAACATCCTAAAAAATACATTTCATTCAATTTGACTATACTAATGAAAATAATTCTATTTAATATGAAATTAATTTTCGTCAAATGACTCTTCAATTGTATTACTTCTAACAAATGTTTTAAATACTGATACAATTTCAATCTGCGTGCTAGTGAATATTTATCTTGGAAAGTTCCAATGGTAACTTAAAAATAAGCTATTACTTTAACATTATAGATACCAACAGAATGTTGTAAGTTTAATACATATATATATATACATTTCTTCAGAGACTATTTCTACATAAAAATTTACATTTTTTTCTTCATTGTAAATTCATGTATTTAATATATGTAAAATTTAGTCATTTTTCTTTATATCAAAATATATATTGTTAGATTTTTATTATACCAAGTATTCCACTATAACAAACTTTTGTTCAGCGTTAGATAAGGAAAATTACGTAAATTTACTACCTATTTATAATCTTATTGATTTTTATGTACAACATTTTGTCATTAATTCCACTACTTACTTACCATAGTAACCTTACCTTTCAAAATATAACAATAGCACACATTAACACACTGACATTACGGCTCGCAGTGGTTTAAAATGAGATAATCATTTAGATAGCTATGAATAAGAGGAAAGAGAATGAAATAATGAATCAAATGGTAATACAATGGTCTAAAACATACAGTTATCTTTGCCGCCACGCTCTGTCGAAAATTACGTTAAATTAAAATTAATGTGATTTTGTTTTCTTTTGACACCAAATTTTCCTTAAAAGCAATTTGTGTTGGTATAAATGATTCAATGACAATGTTAATTATTGTTTACTTATTTTTAGATATATAATATCTGAATTAAAATCCATTTTGGGAATTTAAGTAATTATTTTAGAGTGATATATAGGTTTATAAAAAAACATTAACTAAAATTATAAAGCCTATAAATTTTTTTTTTTCATTTATATCATATTACCAAAACCGTGTAAAAGACAAAGCCTGCTGATTAATAATAGTAATTAAATGTCTAACCATGAATGATATTACTTTTACAAAAAGTTTCTAGAAAAAACTATTGGCTTTGTCATGTCTCATATTAAAAGAGACTAATTTAATATTAAATTTTGTTTATTTAATTTTTTATAAAATATTGAAAAATTTAAACAAAATTAATGATATAGAAAAAAAAATTTCTAAATTAAACTACTCAATGCAACAATAATATACTCCACTTCCAAATATCTTATGACAAACTTGCAGTTTGAGATTACGCAATAAATAGAATAACAATGTTTTTATCTAACTATCTTTAATGTTATATGTAACAGTGTTCATTCTCTTTTACTGTGAGAAACTTTGCCAAGGTCAAGTTTCAGAGGTAAGGTAGTACTAATTAAACAAAGAGAAAATGTACAAATAACAAATATCTGAAAGTACAAACATGACTACACATTCAGGTGAATAAAAAAGTATGCATAACATCTAAATAAACATGCACAAATATAATCCCCAGATTGTGATGCCGTTTTTTTTTATACATGTTCGTTTAATTGTAGTATGTGTTTATTGACAACTGCATCTAATGTTGATAACATATTGAATACATATATATATATATATATATATATATATATATATATAAATATATATATATATAAATGGAGGAAAGTGATCATTTAGATAACATGCAAATATATCATTATAGAGATCAACCTCTTTCATCTCGTAACCACTGATTGCAAAATATCCGATACACAGTCTAGTGAATGAACGAGAATAGAACAATATCCCAAATGTATGTGAGACAACATAGAAGTTTCCTTCGAGAAAATACATCTTTTAATCGCCACAATTTTGTATGTAATAGATTTGTCAATTTTAATTGATCAATCCTGAGATCATCATTCCCGTACAGCCAGTCAGTCACAGACCAACAGAAAAATGGAGATTCTCAATGAAATTGCAAGAGTTTATAAAATGAATTGCATTCACAGCAGACAAATGAGCTTGTGTGTTGACTATTTTTATTAGAACGAGACTGTGTCAATAAATTTGATGAAGAGGCCTGAGAAGATGAGTGACGGGTTGGGTTGTAAATAAGGCATATCACTTTCTTGGAGGAATTGTAAGCTACATCTTTTTTCATTTGAAAAAATTCTTTTATCAATTTTTTCAAATTTTATTATTTCTTGGCTTTATATAGCATTACGATTCCGAATCCAAGAAAAATAATTTGTCTTGATAAAACGCAGCAAGGAACTTTCAACTGAGATCATCTTCCTTACATCGGAGATGGCACTAGATGTCAAGGCTCAGAGATGGGCACTCCTCACCACATGTCCAAATTATGTTTGGCCACTGGTAGGAAGAAATATGCCACAAAAATGCGTTAAGAATGAACTTGGCCATCAAAGATGTAGACTGATCTCTCTAGGAATGTAATAAGGGCCAAACGTTAATTTTTAAAAAGTTTAAGTACCAAACGTTTTAAAGCATTTCCACAATCTTCAGAAATTTTTAATGTTCTGAAAACCTCATTGCTAATGAACGATTGAGGATAAACGATTTACTCCATCTCTTAAGTAGTGTGGATGACAAAACGGTTAGTAGTTTAGAGTTGAAAATTTCACTGAAATCTTGTTTCTTCAATTTGTCTGCCCCTAACATAGTTTAAGCCATCATCTTCAATAGTTTCTTAAAAGGGACCAAATCCGATTCCATGTGGCGAAAATAGCGAATTATGTATATTATATTAATGTCACTGGCAACATACATATGATCTTTGTTTCATTTATGAGGGGGGAAAGGTGAAATAGAGGAGAAGATTGGTAGACAAGGTAAATTTTAAACTGATAAATTGTCTTGGGTGGGTTCAGAAAACAGATGATGAATCTTAAGTGCAATAGTATTCTCGGTTTCTCTGCAAGAAGATTTAGATGGATAGAGTGGTAATTTCTTGTTCATTTTTCTTGTTATTTAGACTGAGTTTTTTTAAACATCTTGATTTGTATTTTAGGTCAGACTCATAATCAATTACACTATGAAATTGGATGGAGACATTAAGCATGCTAAAACAATGATTGGAATTGGGGATTCAGATAGTTCCGTAGACTTGGGAGAAATACCTAGATACATTTTCATAGAGCAATCTGATGAATGAATTACACTAATGGACAATAAACTATGTAAAATACAAATTTACTGCTTTATCAGAGTAATTTACAGATACTTTTTTGTAGCTTTAGAGACAAATATTAAAAGAAATGGCCAGAGAGTGAAATGGAAATCCTCTTCGTTTAACGTTCTAGTGGCAACTTTATCAAACTATCTTTAAATATCACCAATATGTAAACACAACTTATACCTTAGATAATATATAAATATGGAATCATTGTTGTTTTCATTAGTTGATAAAATAAGTTATAAATACCTATTACAAAAGTAAGGAAGAATAAATCATAAATCATCAAGGAAAAAGTCAAAATATATAAATGCAACAGGTTCTACACAATATATATCCTTGTTATGAAATTGTTTACTTTCCTGTGGAGTAAATACAAGAATGATGAAAGAAAATATAATTATATTTAAAATATAGCAAAATTAAATAAATGAAATGTTTTCAAAATCATTCAAATCTCTAGTTGCACAAGTGTGATTATTTACTAGAATGCAAGCTTGCTAATTGAACAACTACAATAATATATGTTACAACAAGGTTGAAAAAACTAGGCAGTAACGATATTCGCAGGTCGAAGAGCTGACACACTGAGAAAGTTCCGCCATTGCTCTGAAGTACAATCTCTTCAAGTTTTTCCAATTCATTATCGATTGATGGACCTTAAATAATAGCAATAGATAATTAATTTATACTTATTTCACACAAAAGACATGGTATACAACATGGTATACAACAACAGATTGAATGGAATTATGTACCATTAAAAATATCCATAAACTTACAAGTTGTTTGCATATGTAACATTTACATGATAACCTTGAGGCATAGTTAGGACGATTTCAATGAAACCATTGTTATTACCTAACATAATCTTTCAGTTTAAGCAGACATGCTACCGATATAAAACTGCATAAATTTATCAGGTGCAGAAAAGGCACAAAAATGCAAATGAAATAAAATATTTTCTTTACATTTTACCATTCCTTGTTCTATGCCGACTTAACTACATATACTCTAGTAATATTTAGAGTTAACAGGCCATTTTATAAATATTAACCTCTGGTTTCTCCAAAGTCAATGCTTTGTTGGCGCAGCAGTTTTTATATTTCAAAAGTTTACATGTATGAAAAATTCAGTCAGCAGAAAAATTTTCATCTTTACTGTTATTTATGTAAGATGAGTAATTGCTGATTAATTAAAAAAAGAATTTGACGCATTATTAAATAGTTTTAATAATTTTTATGTGACTATAAATAGTAAGACTACTGTAATTAAATGTGTTGTTTATTGCCTGTACTCACTATTATATAAAATATCAAACCAATCCCATATGAAAGTCTCGTGCTCAAAACATCCGCTGGAAGCACTAGAGTATGCAGTACTACATTCGGACTAGTTGTCTAATACTCCCTCCCTCCTTATTATTCTTTTTGTTACAGGTCCATTCGGTTCGACGCACTGTTTCAGCCTAATTCTCCCACTGCGAAGCGGCACGATTTCTTTGAGTGGTTTTTCTCTACGTCGATTCTCTTTCAGAATGGCTTGTTGAAAAATTTAATTTTTAGGTCTGGTAACATGTATGGTATGCACCAAGAAAATTAAAATATATTGTGATGCTCATAATTAACATATACATATCTTCATTATGATTTACACTGTAATGTAAATGATGAACATTTATTACATAGCATAATAAACAATTGATTAAAAAAAATAGCAAAAAATCCTTCTGGCTTTTTTTAAGTTCTCTATGTATGTCAAAAGGGATTAAAAATGGAATAAGACAATTACAAAAATTGTAAAATATATATATTTATCCATCATTTAAAATCGTGACTAAGTATTTGTATAATTATTTATAAAAAATGGCAAATTATGAAACCTACAAAAAATTGAGAAATGTGGTTTTTTCTTACAGATGTCGTGGCCCAGACATGTAGGTGTAAGGTATGTTCATGCATACTGACTTTGTGATTTGGTCAACATGCCTTTGGTGTTATTTTCCAACCATTTCCACCTTGTAATGTAGGTTTCTTATCTCCCTAAGCCTTTCGAATTTCTGTTTATTGCTGTTATACGTTCTAATATTTACTCTATATCAGCTTTTAAATATTTTATTTACTATTTTAACTTTATTCCTGTCACTATTTCCTAAGTCTGTTCCCATTTTTGTTAAGTTGATCCTTGATCTATATAATTTTTAAACATCATCTCTGCTGGGCTCAATCCCATGGTGCTATTAGCGGTTTTTCTGTACACTACCAGGAATTTATGAACTTTGTCAGTAACAGATCTTCCTCATTAGCCATTGCTTTCACCTAGTTTTTCAATGTTTGCACATACCTCTCCCCTAGATTGTTGCTTGATGGATGAAAAGGTTCTGTAAACATTGCTTGGATTCCATTTTTTTTTCAAAAATTTTTGCATTCTTCTGACTTGAACTGTATGCCACTACTTTATACTTGAATGATTGGTAGACCAAATGTTAGATATAGCTTTTTAGTATATTTGTAGTTGCTGTAACTGCAATAGAGGTGGTTGGGAAGACTTGTAGATACTTTGTTTAAGTGTCTGCTACGATAAGAAAGTATTGGTTCATAAATAGTCTGGCAAAATCCATGTGAATCCGGCTCAGTGGCTCCTTTGGGTATTCGTCGTTATATACTAGTATTTTTGCGGGATTCCTCTGCAATAAGCAACACATTTTGCATTGTTTAACCGAGTGATTAATATTAAAATGAATATTCTTTAACCATATTGGCTTCTGAATAATGCTTTCATCTTGACGATACCCATATGAGCCCTGTGTAGATCTTTTAAGATTTTAGGTTATAGTTTCTTTGAAATAACGATTCTGATGCCATAAAAAATGCAGTCAGTTTGTAAGGAAAATTCATGTCGTCTTTTAGTATCATCTTTTCAAGGATCATAGATGGAATTGCATTTATCTCCTATTCCCTGAGTCCAGCTACATAATTGGCAATGCTTTTACGTTCATGTTGTGATCTGAGAGAGGATTTGTGTTGTCGTGCAACTTCACCGGGTTTGGGTGCAATATGATTTCCCAATATTTGTAACAGTTTATCATAAGATTTTGATTATGGCATATTTGGTGCTGTAATATTCTTCAAAACTTGATAATACTTCGGCCCAATGTATATAATTGTCGAGCCTTTCAAGGTTATTAGTTCAGCAATCTTTGTGAATAGGTGGTAAAGATGCATTTGCCTCATCATGTGGCCGTAACGAAATGTAAATAACCATTTTTGTACTTTGATTTTGAAGTTTTTTTGTAAGCTGGCTTGTTGTATTTGCATGTCGCACATGGTTTCCATCATTTGTGATAACTGTAATACTTGTGATAACTGTGACTCAATCGTAAAGCATTTTTTTTATTTCCTTTTTATAGTAGGTTCATTTCCCTTTACATAGGTTTCCTTTTCTCATCACGAAAACTGTTGGGTATGTGATTATAAATAATAAAACTACCATAATTATATATGTAGCTTATTGTGTATACTTGCTATTACATAAAATGTCAAGTTAATCCCGTGTAAAAGTCTCATGCTCAAAATATGCGCTGGAGGTGCTAGCGTATACAGTGCTACATGAGGACTAGTTGTCTAACCGTTATTTATAATGATTTGTTTCATTTTGATAAACCTCTAAAACCACACATTGCTTCTACAAATTAACTTTAAAAACCACTATAACCAATTTAATACTCCACATGTCATCTTCAGTGATCATCTTGATGCAATAACAACAGTCATTTACTTATGCGGAAGAATATAAAAAATGTCTATTTTTGTATTTCATTTGTCCCTCAATTATGTAAAAACTATGGCTTTGAATTTTAGTTGCATCCTATTAAGGAATTCAACATTAGAATCCTTTTATGAAATATGCTTCTGATTACAAGCATAATTTTATTTTATTAACTAAAAAATAAAAACTTATGAAGTGTTGTTGGCGAGAGGCGTGTGAAAAACTCAAATCGGAAAAGAAACAATATGGGTCAGCTGTCTAGGGGAGTTTTGATACTCGTGTTTTGGTTAGTAAAGCATTATCATCCACAAAATGGTAATGCAAGCTAGAGAATTTCTTGAAAAATGAAATAGACCAATCTGAATTCTTAGTTGGCCAAACATAAATAGAATATGAATCAATCAGATATAGAATATTTAGCAGTAGCCATAATATGCTGACATTAGAAAATTATTATAAATTCTCAATCTAGGTTTCTATAGGAACAAATAGAATATAACTTTTAGTACTACTAAGGGAATGGTTATAAGAATATATTTTCTATAAGCATAAAGTTTTATCTCCCTATTCTTGTTCAAGAACAATTAAACAAATGTTTTATAAGATTATTTGCTATTGTTGCTTATTACATTGAACTTTCACTTTGTATACACTGAACTAAATATTTTTGAAATAGCCATATTTGTCACATGTTTTTAAAAAAATTCTGCAACATTTTTTCTGAAGAATTCATGACGTACAGGGGTTGGATGACTGATATACCAAGCAATCACCTATAGTATTATTATATGTAACTTCACTCATATTCATGGAATTTAAAAAGTTGTCTAAAGAAGTCTGTCTTTAAAACATAGAGTTTTATATATGTCGTTTAACTCCTCTAAGTTATCATTTACATAAATATCATATACTGCCACAAATATTACACATTAAAACTGCATTTACGAAAATGTCACATAGTCATCAGTGGTAGGCAAAAACTGTATGAATATGTAATGCAATACATATTAGTACATAGCACATACGAAACACGTTACTCTCTGCTTAATTCCACTGCAATCGACTATAAACTGAATTTGAGTACTTGATCGTTTCATCTGTTTCTAAAAAGGTGATAAAGCTAGAACAGTTTGTTTACTTAATGGTCACATTATGATAAATACATATGATACTTCTTAATTGAACAACAATATTGTTTGTTTTATATATTGATTTTCCTTACATTGGTTAATTCAATTTTAACGTGGGTTAAATAAACATTTAGCTTCTCACTGCTTAAACTATTTTGGTAATTATTTACAGTGTAACTGAAAATTAGTTAAAATTGAAAAATATATAGTTTTTCATCTACAAGGACATTGACCATGCTTTGCTGTAATTGCTATACTATTCCAGTTCCCTTGGTCTTCATTGATTAATTGAAAAATCAATATTATTTTAGCACTGACCTGAATACATGTAGTTGTCACTGTGTTAAATAAACTGTGTTAAACTGATTATACATAGATTAATGTAGATAAACTCTATATATATTTAATTGTAGACTATAGACTATGAAATTTCCATATTTCCAATTTCGATATTCCGTAATAAAATTTTATTAATTTCTGTTATACGTTTAACAAGTGACTTTGTTTCTTATGTGGTCTAATTCAATTGTTATAAAAAAAAGAGATAAAGTAAAAGATAAGTAATGAAGATATTAAAAGATAAGTATTGAAGACATTCATTACATTTAAATTAAGATAACAAGAGATATCTTTTTAGTACAATAAGTAATGAATTTCTCTAATCAAAAATGACCACAAACTTACTGAACAGATGCTTACACATATGAGATGAAAGTCTTAATTTTGTGATGTTTATTCTCAACTGATGAAATTCTGTAACCAACATCTCACTGAAGGCGCACACAGTCACAAGGACAACCATGTGAATTGTCTGCCATGTGAAGTAGATAATTATTTCTTTTAAACATAGTATCTGAAAAGACATTTAATTAGTGACAATATTTTTTTTATAAACCCTTTTTTCTATTTTAAACATTTGAAGAAATGTATAAGTATAAAGAAAGTCGACATTCACTATTTTATAAATAATGGTCATTAAAATTACCATAAATTCATTATCACTTACTATTAAATACATAATTAAAATTAGAATGATTTATGTAATATTATTCTTACTTACGTCATGTAAATACAAGTCCAATATGAGTTGAATACCAGCAATGGATAAAAGAAAAGCTGTAACTACACTCTGAAGTACCTGAAATAAAAATTGAATGATTAAAATGAAAAAAATTCTTGAATATCCAATTTATTTTAATTTCTTACAATATTACCTGTAAATTAAACATTTTATTGAGCGCATTGCATATATCATTTACTATAGTTAATACATTTGATAACACCAATATGTGCATAGGATTTCCTGAAATATCAAAATGGCTATTATCATTCAATCTATTGCAGACTAACACTCGGGCTAATTCTGGTATGCGGTTTGTGTTATTAGGAAATACTTCTCGATTCATACGGTTTAGATAATTGTTTACTTCTTTTAACATTTCAATAATGGTATTTGTAAGTAAACACATTAATAGCAGTTCCAATTTATTGATAAATTCACCAAGATATGTAATTATGCGGACCCAACTCCATTTTTCAACATTGCCAAATGTGAGAAAGATCAAGTAGCTTGCAAGTACAATGAATATGCCCAATACTGTCATGATTCTTAATTTTTGAAAGCATTTTGTTCTAAACAAAATGCTGTAATAAACAGAAATATCATCGAATTTTTGCAAACTCTCAGCAAAAAAATTTTTTTGCCAAAATATGTCAATAGATAAGATAAATATGAAATGAATAAAAACATTTATCTGAAAAAGACATCGAGTTATCTTTATTTCAGCGTAGAGAGAGATATAGTGGAACCAACTGCCTGTTACGGCAGCCAAAATAATGAGAAAAATTAATATCAAACTGTAAATTTTCCTTAAAATAATTTTAATTAATGTAGTTCGATTTTCCAATTTATATAAAAATCGGTTGACTCCCAGAATTGATTGTAACACAATTAAAATGTGGATTGATTCCTCTAAACAATGACACAACATTTTTAAACAAATCGAATATTTCTACTACCCAATTCTAACAGAATATGTAAATGCTCTTCGACAATGTAGTCTATTTAATTTTATTTACTTAGCCTAATATAAAGCAATTTGTCTTCCCATAATATAACCATGATTGATTATTGGATTTACTCATCTATCAGGTATGCTTATTTATTTTCCTATGTCGTTTATAAATGTGATGGCCTTCTAATTTATTGATGGTAAAACCTTACATTTCTTTCTGGTGCTTTTATTGTACTTTAATTCAAATATTACATATCAATACCAAGTTGGTATTACCCGTTGTTATAAATAACAATCCACAAATTGTTTTCCTGGTGGTTCATTTATTTGAAAAATCTGTTAGCATTACTATTCCTGTTTTACTTGAGATAACATCAAAGTAGTAATATTCGTAGACATATTTAAAAAATAATTAAATTTCAAAAAACTTGTAAGTATAGATTCTGTGAACGAAGTATGTACTTTTGAAGGAACTCATTCCATATTCTAGTAGATGGGAAAAGATATAGCAAAGAGTTATGTTCTGTGGTGAATGCTTTATGGAATTTGACAAACTTGACCTTGATTTTAATTGGAGGAGTTTTGTAGTATTTCATCAGTTATTTGAGAATGCCAAATTAATTGATGATCAATTACCAAAGTAAAATATTTTGCTGGAGAAAAAATGATGTCATGAGCCATTAAAGACTTATTAGGGTATTCAGCAAACAAGCACTGTAGGAACAATTAGAATTATTAACTATTAGAGTTGTTTCTGGTAACGTATTACCTTGAAGTGGTAATCAGTATGAATAATTGAAATGGTTTTAATAGGGTTGCTGCTGTGTCTACAAAAATAAAAAACAGCAATGAGGAAAGAACATTTGTACACTGGTAGAATGAAGCTAAAATTTTTATCAGTTAATAGCCGTGTTCTAATAATTTTGCTCTAAATAATTTGGCACATTTGTAACAGTTATTACCGGTACAGCCTTACGAATCAACGTCAAATCTAAACCGCAGGGTATCAAAAAGATATGAATTGTCCAAAGAGCAATAAAGAGGAAACACCAGTATAAATATACGTCTAAAGTATTTGGGCTGATTAAGGAAGGTTCTTAGTAAAGGAAGACTGTACGGCATTTTTCATTAGCAGAATAGCAGGCAGGTAGGTTATCATAGAAATATTGGATGTGGTAGGTGTTATAATATCAATAATGGGAACAAGTGTTTATACAATTAAAATTAAGTTATGCAGCTTATTAACATTTCTTAATAATCTAATTACTGAACAAAAGTAATGATATAAATGTATAGTTTTGCATTTGATATGGTATTTTATCAACCCTGTTCTTTGTAATATTTTTAAGAGACATATATTAGGCAATTGACAGAAGTTTTAATTTGTATTTCGAGTCAAGAAAGATTTACTTAAACCCAAACTTTCCTAACATGTTTTGCACTACAAATTATCATCTTTCCTTTCCACAATAAAATTAAAAAGTGAATTCATTCATGTAATATCCCATCATTATAAATGGAACTGTTCTAAAATATATCAACTGTCACATGTATTTTGGGACAATGATTGACGATAAAGATAACTACAATTTTGAAATCCAATGCAGAATTGGGTGAGCCCGAAACGCTTTCTCCAAGATTAGAAATATCTTTTGTGATTGTAACTTTAGACTGATCCTGCAAATATGTATGGCCCTTCGCTAGATACTTTCAGTCTCACATGTAGCTGAAACGTGGGTATTCACTGAAGCAACAAGCTAGAGAATTTAGGTCTTTGAGATGTGGGTATACTGCAGAATGTCACAAATCTCATGGGTTTTGAATAAAGACATAGGATATGTTAAAAAGCATAAAAACAACACAAGTTCCAAAACCTAGGACATATCATACATAACTACTTCACTTGCAATGAACATTATTTAAGCCTAGATAATGAGCAAGAGCAGGCCAGGTAGGAGGAGAAGATTCCGGCTGAAAAACCTATGCCTGTGGTACAATAAAATACCCATTTGCTTTTATAGGTAGCTGTATCCAGAGTCCAAATAGCCATAATGATTGCCAACATTAGTTAAGAGAAGGCATTGCAAGAGGAAGAAATTTCTGAAAGTGTTCAATAATAACATAAGAGAAAGTTTTGTTAAATAGGCAATAGAAATGAAGTTGAAATCATGCTGTTCGAATGCTCATTGCTTGTATCGATAATGTATTCTTCCAAAACAAGTAATCATTTTGCCTATGGCATTTAATGAATTCACAAACAGAATCTTTTGAGGATGTCCAAAAATCGGCCATTATTGTTTGTTTACATCACACCCAAATCTAAAAAGTAGGGAATTGAGTTCAGAACAGGGAATTATTAAACATAGGTAGGAAAAAAGTAACTAAACAAACAATCGCATGTCACAACGAGTTTTTAAAATGACGGCACGTGGCTTGCATGATTGATCGACAGTCGTAGTTATTTGAAATCACTTGACTCGTCTAGTAAAAATTCAGGCATGTCAAATATTCACGAGTAAGTTTATTAAACTTAAAGTTTGCATACTCAGGCTGATTCACAGTCGAACAAAGTTGCGAGCCTGACCTGCGTTCACAAAACCGCATACTAAATTGATCGTCGATCATGAGCTTAACATAAGTAATAAATAAATAATAATTTCCTTAATACTTTAAAGACTTATTTTTAACGAGGTGTACACCATTTCGTACAAGATCTTAAAAGTGTATAAAAGAGAGTGACCACTTACCGTGCATTTTGTGTCTTTAAAACTCCTGCGGCCACATATGTAAGACTAAAAATAGTTGCACAATACTAATATAACTCAGAGTGCACGGTACCTAGGCAGAGACATGGCAGAGATTGTATTTGGCTTGGAGTTGCATGGCTGCCAGCAAGGTCGAGAGCATGGCTAAAGAGACAATTGGATAAATAGCCAATTGTCAAAAGGAGCCATGATCCATGATCTCATACGGTATACAAAAGTTCTAGAAAGTACTTTGGGCCGGTCTACTTTTTATACTTATAGTGACATGAATTTTTATTCTAACAAAATTAGATATGTTATTATTAATGTATATATGCTAGTGTAATTAAAGAAAATTATATATGCTAGTATAGTGTGGAAATAGTTACTTTTAAATGCACTACAACAAGAATGGTACATCATAAGCGAAGTAAATGCAAATGACTCATCAATACTATGCCCTAAATTTACAAATGGCCGCACAAAATATGACTTTTCTTTATAAAAGAGGATCATTTAAACAAAAACAAATGAATAATACTTTTGCACGAGGCCGTATATTTATATACTACAATATTGAATTAGAAGGAATAATGAAAGTTTATCATCAACATTATAATATCATTTTGATTAACATTTCCCATTAATATTGGAGGTTGGTAACAATTGTCAAGTTTTACTAATTAACGAGGCTGATTTTGTAAAAGCTAACATTAAAACTAATGAAAAATGTGTCATTATGACTGTCAATAAATGTGTGGGTTATATATAATATTCAATATTTTTAATGGATTTACAAGAAATTGCGCAGTAGGTTTAAAATTATTTGTCGGGAGTGTTATTTATGTGGATGATAGAAGCAATATTGCCTTGAAAGATTGAAAAAATTTACAATTACGTAAATAATTTGACATTATTTTGCATTAAGGTGGTTTTTGTTTTTTCCAGTAGGTTTCCAGTGAAATAAGATTCCCTGCCACTTCTGAAATGCGAGCTACCCATTTTAGCGTACTATCTATAGTAATACCGAAAAAAACTGTTGTGCCATTCTATTATTATCGAACATTAAGTTAGTGTAAACTACAGATAGTAAATATGCTTCGATTTGTTTGCACTGGGTAATAAATTACTGACCGCAAGTAAATTAAAAATTTGTGAAATCGCTTTATTTCAATTATCTAACCGCATTCAACATATCTATTTCTTTTAAATAGGAGAAATGTATCCTCAGCAAACAACAATATTTCAAGAAATTTTTCATCCGAAAAAGCAGATCAATAATGTACACAAGAAAAGAGTCCCAACATAAAGCCTGGCGGAACACCCGCCTTTACTAAAGAATTTGTTGATTTACTTTCCTCTGTCTGTACTTTTTGTAATCTCTTTATGAGATACAAATTAACCAAGTTAAGGGTTTTATCTTTTAACCCATAATGTTTCATATTTTCAAAGTAATATTCTATGATCAACAAAATCAAACACTTTAGACAGAAAATGCCAATATCATCCTGCCTTTCTTCCCCAGTGCCAGAGATGTGCGAAACTAATTCCACTGCTGCATCTCTAGGGAAACTACTCTTATAATATAAAACCAAATTGCTGGCTGTGAAGTAGTTCAAAAGAGTCGAAATGAGCCTCATTTGCTCAAGCAAGGTCTAAAATTAGATGAATTATGGTTATCATCGGATTAAATATTAGCATAATTTCATTATGTTTCATAAGATCTGGAAAAACCCCTAGATCAATACAGTTATTGAATACGGTGGCTAGGTGCAGAACAATATTGTTTATAATAGAACCGATTACTTTGAGAGGTAATAACCACAAAGAATTGTGATGATTACCTCTCAAAGTAATCGGTTCTTTACATTAAGTGATTTAAAAATATTTTTGATTTTAGGGGAATCAAAATCAATAAATTTAAAATGAAGATTGTGGCTATTGAACTTGATATTATTTCTCAGAAATTTGGCAGCTACATCTGGTGTTGAGTTTCGGCATTAGTAATAATAATGGATATATTAGTGAACAATATAATAATAAATTTTTAGCCAGGGGTTTGAAACATTTCTAGAAAGGTTATTGAAAATTTTGGTGTATTTTATTATAAGGCGTAAATTCTCAACCTAGAAATATAAAACTGGGTGGTAAAGGAAAGTGTGACTCGGTAAAATAGATACACATAAATATGTATATATATGTATATATATATATATATATATACACATACATATATGTAGGATTTCTTGAATAATAAAAATTGATATTCCCATATAATTTGTTGTAGACTCTCATTCTAGCTAATAATAAATGGTTTTTAATATAACAAAATACTTTTGTACTCATAGCCGATATGAGCCGTTTAACATTTCAATAATGGTATAAGCATAATCTACCACCAAAAAAATGTTATCAGTGTGGAACTATAGTTTGATTCAGTAAAATAACAATTTTCAAAAAACATTTTTGTTTTAAAGTCTACAAAACAAAATTGTAACTATACAGATAAAGATATTGTAATTGTAATATATGTAAATAAATGAGTAGAATTAAAAGAAAAAAACAACAATTTATTGTCAGGTAATGATATATTATTACATCATCCTAGTAAATAAATTTCATTCAATTTGACTATACTAATAAAAATAATTCTATTTAATACGAAATTTTTTTTTTGTCACATGACTCTTCAGTTGTATTACTTCTAACAAATGCTTTAAATACTGACATAATTGCAGTCTGCAAGCTGGTGAATATTTATATCTTAGAAAGTTCCAACAGTAACTTAAAAATAAGCAATTACTTTAATATTATATACCCTTAAAAAGTTGTAAGTTTAATACATATATATAAATTTATACAGAGGCTTTTTTTATTTAAAAATTTACGTTTCTTCTTAAGAAAGAGTTGTAAATGGATTCATGTATATAATATAGGTAGACTTCAGTTATTTTTCTTTATATCTAAATATACTTTGTCAGATTTTTATTTTATCACTATTACAAACTTTTCTTCATTGTTATATGTAACCTTATTTGTAAAGTAATATTGTCAGATAAATAAGATTATGTAAATTCACTACCTACTTATAATCTTATTAATTTTGATGTCCGACATTCTGTCATTAATTCCACTAATTACTCGCAATAGTAACCTTACCTTTCAAAATATAACAATAGTACACATTAACACATTGACAAAACTGCTCGCAGTGAATAGCAAATGTAAATAGTTGGGTTAAAATGAGATAATCATTTAGATAACTATGAAAAAGAGGAAAGAGAATGAAATAACGAATCAAATGATAATACAATGATCTATAACTTAGAATTATCTTTGCCGCTATGCTCTGTTGAAAATTATGTATGATTTTGTTTTGTTTTCACACAAATTTTTTTAAAAGCAATTTTTGCTGGGATAAGTCACTCTATTTGCAGTATTATTGTTTGTACGGTTAACTACTGTTTACTCATTTTTATGACTTATAATATTTGCATAAACCTCCCAAGATTGAAGTATTTATTTTGCTGTTATACGTAGTTTGTAAATTTTTTTTTCATTTATGTCATAATAATATAAAAACCCTGTGTAAGAAAAAGTTTGCTTATTATTAATTGTAATTAAATGTCTAAAAATGAATGGTATTAAGTTTGTAAAAAATTTCTAGAAAAAACTATTGTCTATGTCATGATTTCCTGCTGCTAATACTAAAAGAGACTAATTTAATATTAATTTTATGTATTTCATCCATTATGAAATATTAAAAAATTTACAGAAAAAAGTTTGAAATTAAATAACATATTGCAATGATAATACTCCACTTTCCGAAATCTTATGACAAACTTACAGTTTGAAATGAAGCATTAAGAACAACAATGTTTTTAAGTATTTTTAATTTTATATTTAACAGTGTTCATTCCCTTTTAGTGAGAATAACTTTGCCAAGGTCAACTTGATGAAGAGGTAAGGCAATACTAATTAAACAAACAGAAAATTAACAAATAAGAAATATCTACTGAAAATACAAATATGTCTACAATATGCAGACGAATAAAAATGTATCCACATACATAAACGTCTAAATAAACATGCACAAATATATTCTCCAGATTGTGATGTCGTTTCTTATATATGTTCGTTTAATTGGTTTATTGACAACTGCATCTAACGTTGATAGGATATTGAATTTTATGTTATAATTATTCATACAAAAATGGAGGAAATTGATTATTTCAAAAATATGCAAATATGTCAATATAGTCGAGATCAACCTCTTTCATCTTGTAATTACTGATTACAAAACATCTGAATCATAGTGTAACCAATGAGGGTGAATAGAACAATGTCCCAAATGCATGCAAGACAATACAGAAGTTTCCTTTGAGAAAATATTTATTTTAATCGCCACATTTTATGCGTGTCATAAATTGGACTTGGAAGTTCTGCAATCCAGAGACCATCATTCCCGTACAGCCAGCCAGTTAGATACCAAAGAACAGAGATCCTCAATGAAATAGCAACAATTGTTAAAAGTAACTGTGCATTTACAGCTGACAAATGAGCTTCTGTATTGACTATTTCATTTTGAAATTGGTAGAACAAGATGGCGTCAATAAATTTGATAAAGAGACTTGAGAAGATGAGTGGTGGGTCGGGCTGTAAATGAGGCATATCACTTCCTTAGAGAAAACGTAGGGTATATCTTTTTATTTAAAATTTTATTTTTTCTTTGACTTTATATAGATTTACGATTTCCAAGGGAAATACTTTGTCTTGATAAAACACTTTCAACTGAAATCATCTTTCCTACATCGGAAGGAACGCTCAGAAGACGGGTACTTCTCACCATATGTCTAAATTATGTTTGGTGACTGGTAGGAAGAAATATGCCACAAAAATGCATGGAGAGTGAATTTGGCCATCAAAGATGTAGACCATCATCTCTTACGGAAAGTAATGAGGACTAAAGAATAATTTTTAAAAAATTTAAGCAACGTTTAATAACGTTTAATAGCATATTCATGTATTTTGATGTTTTGAATATGAGGGATGAACGATTTACTTCATCCCTTAAGCAGTGTGGGTGACAAAACGGTTAGTAGTTCAGAGATGAAAATTTCACTGAAATTTTGTTTCTTCAATTTGTCTGACCCTGTTTACTTTATGCCATCATCTTTAATAGTTTTTGAAACAGAACCAAATCTGATTGCATGGGATGAAAATTGCGAATTATGTTGAAGTTCTTTTCTTTGGGCTTGGATGATAAATAGTCCAATGTCACCGACAACATAAATGTGATCTTCATTAAATTTGTGAGGGGGGAAAGTGAAATAGTGGAGAAGATTGGAAGACAGGGTAAATTTGAAATTGGATCGGACATTGGGCATGCCAAAACATTGATTGAGGTGACGGGTTCAGATAGATCTGGAAACTTGGTAGAAATACCTAGATACATTTTTGTAGAGTGAAGAAAAAATTTGTTGGACTGAAGACTGATGAATGAATTACACTAATGGATCATAAACTATGTAAAATACATATTTACTACTTTATCAGAGTAATTTATAGATACTTCTTTGCAGCTTTAGAGACAATACTAAATAACATCCAGAGAGAGAAACTATCTTTAAATATCACTAATATGTAAACACAATTTATAACTTAAATAATATATAAATATGAAATTATTGTTGTTTTCGTTAGTTGATAAAATAAATTATAAATACCTATTGTAAAAGAAAGGAAGATTAAATCATAAATAATCATAGAAAAAGTTCAAATACATATATGCAACAGGTTCTACTCAATATATTTCCTTGTTATGAAACTTTCCTGTGGAGCAAATACAAGAATGTTAGTTAGAACCAAATATATTTATATTAAAAATAAATTTAAAATAGAACAAAATTAAATAAATGAAATGTTTTCAAAATAATAAATCAAAGATTCACATATATAGTTGCAGAAGTGTGATTTATTTACTAGAATGCAAACTTGCTAATTGAACAACTACAACAATATATGTAATAGCAAGGTTGAAAAAACTAGGCAATAGTGATATTCGCAGGTCGAAGAGCTGACACACTGAGAAAGTTCCGCCATTGCTCTGAAGTACAATTTGTTCAAGTTTTTCCAATTTATTATCGACTGATGGACCTTAAACAATAGTAATAAGATAGATAACTAATTTATGCTTATTTCATATAAAAGATATGATGTAAAAAATTGGCACGCATGTTATGGACATATAAATTTACAAGTTTTGTGTATTTGTAACATTTGCACGATAAATTTGAGTCATGGTTAGGTCAATTTCAATGAAACCATTGTTAGTACCTAGCATAATTCTTCAGTTTGAACAGATGTGCAATCAGAATAAAACTATATAAACATAATCAGGAGCAGAACAGTGCACAAAAATGCAAATCAAGTCAAAAATTTTTAAATTTTACTATTCCATATACAATGCTGACTTAACTACACATACTGTAATGATATGTGGACTTAACAGGACAATTTATAAAAATTAACTTTTGGATTCTCTAAAAGTCAATGCTTTGTCTACACAACAGTTTGCACAAATGAATAAGATATATGAAGAATGCATTCTTTCATCTTGACTGTGATTTACGTAAGCTCATTAAAGGTGGGTAATTGCTAATTAGCAAATAAAAAAAAGAATTTGAAATATTTTTTAATATTTGTTATTATTGTGTATGTGGTTTTAAATAACAAGTCTCCCGTAATTAATGTGTGGTTTATTGCTTATACTCGCTATTGTATAAAATGTCAATTCGATCCGATGTAAAAGTCACTAGCATGTACAGTGTTACATTCTGACTATTGTCTAACACTCTCTCCCTCGTTATTATTCTATTTGTTACAGGTATGTTTGGTTGCGGTGTTCAGTTTTGACCTAATTCTCCCATTGCAACGCGGCACAAACTCTGCAAGTGGTTCTACTACTATCCCTAAGTACTACAGGTTTCTATAGGTATTCCTTACATTCGGTTATGCTTTCAGTAGATCGCATTTTATAGAGCCTGATGCTGGCAGTGTAACATTTATCCTTACAGAACTAGGTGACTCCGTCGATTCTCTTACAGAATGGCTTTGTGTCGGTATGGCTTTCTCTTGCAGATGTCGTAGCCCAGATATATAGGTGACTTTGTGATTAGGTCAGCATGCCTTTGATGAAATTTTCCATCCACTTCCCCCTCGTAATGGAATTTTCTTCTCCACTCTAATACTTTCAAATTTCCACTTATTGCTGTCATATATTCTAATCTATCCTCTATATCTGCTTTTGAATTCTTTGTTTATTCTGTCGTTTTTTCCTTTCCTATATCTGTTTCCTTTTTACTAAGTCAATCCTTGTTCTACATAATCTTTTGAACATCATCTCTGCTGGGCTCAATCCCGTGGTGCTATTAATTGTTTTCCTGTACACCACCAGGAATTTATATACTTTGTCTTGTAGCAGTTCTTTCTCATAAGCCACTGCTTTTAGCTTATTTTCCAATGTTTACATATATCTTTCCACTTGACTGTTAATTGATGGGTGAAAAGGAGCTGTAACTTTGCTTTAATTCCATTTTCTGTCAAAATTTTTTGCATTTATCAATGAGATGTTTAGCAAAGTGAGATGTGTATTCCCTTAGCTTTGTACTAGTACTTTCGCAGAAGAAAACACATTTGGCATTGTTTTACCATATGTTCAATATTGAGGTCAATATTCTTCCACCATATGTAGCTTCTGGCAAATGCTTTCATCTTAACTATGCCCGTAGCTCTTCTGAGATCTTAGGCTGTAGTTTCTTTGGAATAACAACCCTGATGCTATAAAAAATGCAGTTGTTCTCTTACATTTACAAGGAAAATTCATGAAGTCTCTTACAATAATATTTTGCTTCATTCAGGCTAGTTGTCTAATTCACAATTAAATGAAACTACGTGATGTAGTATTATTTCTACTTTCTTTAATTTCTTTACCACAACCTAGGTTTCGTTGTATTACAACATCTTCAGGTGGGATATTAGCAAAGATTAACTCTTAGGAACAACCAACAGCATTTATATGTTTCAAACACAATAGCGTAAGACTGCTTTGTGCGGATTTTTCCATTGTTTATGTTAGTGAGTTTATTGCAGGGGCGCAGACTAGGTTTTATTATATTACAGAGAGTTATACAATATACCAGTATTTTAGTGGGGGTAATAAATTCAATTGTTGTTATTATGTGAGGTTATACAATGCAAACTTTACGGTGCATGTAATAAAATTAAATGGAAGTTATTATCGGTAATATATTTGTACAAAAGCAAGGGTATTTGAAAGTAAGGCCAAGGTAATACACTAATTCTACATATCTTATTATCGGTAATATATTTATACAAAAGCAAGGGCATTTGAAAGTGAGAAGAAGGTAAGACACTAATTCTAAATATCTCCGGTTTTGTGTATTCATATATTTATTTATTTATTTCTTTTAATGTTTTTTGTTTTTATTATATATACTTATATTTATATGTGTATTAGTGCTGAAACAATTTCCAGGGTACTGTAGTATCAATGTTGTATATTTATATTATATCTAGAAGATATTAAGAATGGGTGATGATATTATATTTAGTTGTTCATTTAATATATTGACCTTGATATCTTTTTTATGTCTGTTTATTTCTAATGTTTCTAGGATATTAAGTTTATTACCTTTTGTATTTATTTGTAATATATAGGGGGAATTATCAGTATGGGGGTGATGGTTATTTTCAATGAGATGTTTAGCAAAGTGAGATGTGTCTGGTTTATTATTTCGCCAGCTGGCGATGTGTTCTTTATATCTTGTATTAAAATCTCTTCCTGTTTGACCCATGTATACATTATTACAATCGTTACATTTAAGTTTATAGATACCACTCTTTTTATGTTTATCTATTTTTTCTTTATTATTAATAAGGGTTTTACCCAAGTTATTTAAGGTACTATACGTACATGTTATATTATTTATATTTTTATTATTAGTTAAGAGTTTTCCTAATTTGAGTGATACATTACCTATGTATGGAATACGTTTATAGTAAATATTATTATTATTTGGTACGACCGGGTATATTTCTTGTATTAGTATTTTTCTTAATTTATTATGGTATAGTTTTGTGACAATTGATGGGTCATAATTATTATTTGTTGCGATTTGTTTTATAGTTTTTATTTCTTTACGTAGATTAGGTTTTTCCAGAGTGATGGTTAAAGCTCTGTGAATCATGGAATGGAAGGTTGCTAACTTATGGGTCCAAGGGTGTTGAGATTGACCATTAATTATGGAGTCTGTAAATGTGTCTTTTCTAAATATACTAAATTTATGTTTATTATTTTTGCGTTCTATTGTTATATCTAAAAAGTTAAGTTTATTATCGGACTCTACTTCTAAAGTGAATTTGATATTATTGTGTAGGGAGTTAGCAAAGTTAACAAACTGGTCTAACTGTCGCTGTGTACCTTTCCAGCAGATAAGGATGTCGTCAACGTATCTATAATAGTATAATATATTGGTCGCTAATTTACTGTTTAAGAGGCTGGTTTCTAGATGGTTCATAAATAACTCGGCTAAAAGGGGACTGAGGGGGGAGCCCATTGCAAGGCCATTAACTTGTTGAAAAAAATTTTTATCGAATAGAAAATAATTTTGGTCTGTGCATAGTTTAAAGAGATCTCTAATTTCCGATGCTTCAATGGGATTTAATTTTTTCCTTTCTAGGATATCTGAAATGATATTTAGGCAATCTTTTGGTGGTATATTAGAAAATAAGTTTACTACGTCGAGTGATACTAATTTACAATTGGGTGTTAGATGTATATTTTTAATTTTATTACAGAGATCAACAGAGTTTTTAATGGTATGTTTAGACGCAAATCCGGTTTTATTACGGAAGATCTTATTCAGGTGAAAAGCTAATTTTTTTGAGGGTGCATTTGTGTATGAGACAACAGGTCGTATGGGTATATTTGGTTTATGAATTTTAGGTTGTCCATATAGTATTGGGGGTCTAGAGTTCATTTCTATAACTTTATGTTTCGCGAATTCGTTAGGAAATATGATGTTACAGGTTTTAATTAATTGTTTTACATTATCTGCAAATGTCGTGGTGGGGTCCCTTTGTAGTTTTGTGAAGTCATCTGGTTTAAGGAAATCGTACACTTTATTTTTATATTCACTTTGGTCTAGAATAACTATAGTGTTGCCTTTATCTGCTTTAGATATGGTGAGTTTATCTTCATTAATTTTAATTTGTAGATTACGTTGTGTCAAAATTTCGTCATTAATGTGTGTCTTGGTTTTAGAGTATTCTTTACCTATTATATTAGCAGCTTTGTGTTTAGTAAGTGCGTCCTGGTTACTGAATGCAATGATGGTATCTACTACTAGTGATTCTATGTTTTTTCTTGATGGTGCGGTAGGAATATTATATTTAAATCCTTTATTTAAAAGTTTTGGTTCTTTGTTATTAAATGTTGATTGTGAAAAGTTTACTATTCTGGGATAAAACGTTTGTTTGGGTGTGACTTTTGGTTTCTGGGTTTTGGCTTTCAGTTTTTTAATTTTGTTAATTTGTTTTTGTGTTATGTTTTTTATTATGGTACTGACATCATTTCTAATTTTATAGTCTAAAGTATCAAATTCTATAGGGTGAAGGAGATATGTTAGAGAAGAGTGTATTACCTTTTTTTAGGTTTATGTTGTCTCGTTTGATGGTTGATTCCCGAATTTCTTCCTTCAGCTAGGTGGTGATGGCTTTAGTCGTTGCTTTCTGGGCTGCTCGAGTTGTTCCACTAATCTTTACGTTCACGTGACTGGGTGTTAGATTACACTTTATGCACGTTTTGTTAAACCATATGCTTTGTACCGCCTTCCGAAATTTAATTCGGAGTCGACGGTACAATATCGCCAATGTAGCCAAATCGGCTGTTTTCAAATATTGAATATATTTGGCGTTAATTTAGTAGAAATTCATTATTACGATTGTAATAGTGTATACGTGTGTTTAGTAATGAAAGAATGCGTCCTTCATATATCTTATTCATTACTATTGTCAACTCTTGAAATATAAAAACTACTGTGTGAACAAAGCATTTTACCTTTGGAGATTCCAGAGGATAATTTTTATAAATTGGCCTTTTTATAAATTGCAAAAATTTAAAAAAAATATTTGACTTGATTTGCATTTTTACGCACTCTTCTGCACCTGATTAAACTTAAGCAATTTTATACCGGTATAACCATGTCTCAAATTTATAGTGCAAATATTACATATACACATCTTGTAAATATGTGGATATTTTTAATGGTACATAATTCCACTGAATCTGTGCAAATTGTTTATACCACATCTTTAACATAATAATTGATTTTTACTCATAATTGTCACATTTTTACCAGTTCTTTATATGTGATAAAAAACCATATAAATCAATGCATTTTTGATAATCAGTTTAAAATATAACATCACAAAGCCACTATTATCACATTAATTTCATTGGCGATATAAAGGAAAAATATATTGTTCCTGACCAATATGAATTAATTATCTGCACCATCAATAATATAATATAATCAATAGAGCTACAAGGTTATTTACAAGGATTGTGGTACTACGGAAGGCAGTACTAAGTGTAAATATGGATGTATACATGGTCTCAGGCTTCATTGTTCATTTCAAGACCATTGTGTTTTCAATGATGATTAATGGTATGCAAAACAAATGGAGCCAAGGGAAGAGTGGGGTGTAGAAAATGTTTTTCCATATGTTAGTAATAATGTTCAGTAATGTATAGTTCAAGGTTGCTTTTGATTGTTTGTATACATATTAGATTTTATTAAGGAAGATAGATTTTTGAACTACATTTATAAGGTAGTTAATGGCACTTACTTGATACTAATGACATTTATTTGTACCATAATTGTAACGATGTATTATTTATCTTGTCATTACATAAACCAACATTACAAAGAAATACATTTAGTTAAAGAAGAAAAGAACACTCAAAATTAATTTTTGAAATGTTGCTGATGAAATGATTGTTCTTTATTATGGAAATGTAAGTTTATTTGTCTGTCACAGCCTTCTAATGTATAACGTTTTTGACCATCTGTAATGAATTGTAATCAATATATTCATGTAATATCTAATGTATTTTATATTCATTATGCTAATATTGGATACGGCTAAGTGTGAACTATAACTGGCATTGTGCAGTTCTCCATATCAATTGAAATTGTTGAAGCCAGTTAACCAAAGTAATTTGAAAGTTTTGATCAAACTTTCAATTAAGATTATTTAAATAAAACTTTTTATTTAAGTAAAAAAAAACGAGGGGCTGAAAAATGAGAAGATGACATAGTATACGTCACTTTCAAGCTTAATGTGTTGTAAACAGTACCGGAATATAAGAAAAAGAGGGAAAAAGTTTTCAATTTTCTCTTTGAAAATAGTTTTATTTCCCACTTTAGATGAAGCATTCATGCATTATGACCTTTTAAAATGTAATTGGTTTATTCGTTCTCATACGCCAATATAGTCAGTAATAAATATTCATCAATTTTTACTTTATATGAGACTAAGTTGTGGCACAATTTCACTAAAATAAATGGATATAAAACACACAATTCTGTATAATCTTATGTTTAATACTACTAATATGTATGAAGGTTTATCTAACTTATTATCCTTTACCAAGATTGATTAAAAGACTCTTGAAGTAGGATTTTTCGCAAAAAATCGATTTTAGCTTTTATAGAGCTAAGAAGAATTAGTTCCTATGTAATTTAGAATTCATAAAAGCCCATCGTTTTATATCTAAAGGTGACACTCCTCCAAATTCATATACAGTTTAGATGGCACCAGATACAGTATCCAAAGTTGATTTCTATATATCTGTTTTTAAAATACTTATGAGAGCTCCTTGATAAGTGCTAAACGTAAAGAAAGTGAACCATATCTACAGACTTAAAACAATCGGGTAGTTTTTTCAGTCATTTACAACCATTTGTATACAAAGTACCGCACAACTCTTTGTGTATAGATTCTGTATAAAGATGTCCATTGAGAAATAGGAGTTTTATTTAAGTTGCAATCATGTTTCTTACCATATCATTAATGTAACAATTAAAGCTAAAATGATGGCAAATGAAATTCTGAACCAGAAATTAAATAGACTCATTAACTTTTACATCATTAGAACCTTGAGAAGTTGTGTTGAATGCATTCCACTAAATGTCCCAGATAGTTATGTCATAGCAGTTTTCAATGTCGCAATTGTGGTTTGACTAAGTTTTCATAAAATTCACAGTATACCCCTTCAACTGCTAGAAGATAAGTTATTATGAGTGGACAGCCATTAAAATTGTTAAGTTTTTGTGGAAATCTGTACAAACAAATTGATAATTCATATATACATTTCTTAACAGTACCTAAAGTAGTGGGCTCTACATTGCTACAGAGTCCATGTTTAATAGGGAAATACTTCAATATATACATTTCATCAGCTTGAGCCTGATGTAAAAGAATTACATTCATCAGGTAGTATTGCCAGCAAATGACAAATGACATTTCCGTATCACAACTATTTGCGCTTTCTTCCTTGAAAAACACAAAATCACTGTAACACATCAAACAACACATACAAATCACTTATGTCATTGTATGCAAATGATGATGCTTTATTCATTTCACCCATAAAATATTCTAAATCGTTCACTTGATTAATGTGAATAACAAAGGCATAACATTATTATTATAGGTTATATTTGAAAACTTTCTTTTTCATTTGGCTGCTGAAAATAATTGCTGCTGCAGTTGTGACAAAACGATTGTAAAAAGTCAGTCTCAGTTACCTTTTTACTAAATATAACTAGGGGATGATTTTTTAATACAATTGTTCAACAATTTGCAATATTGTAACCTGAGTAAATTCATGTTTTTGAGAAATTAATATTGATAAAACAACAAGTTAAAATGTAACACAAAAACAAAACATTTATTACTATACAACCAACATACCGAGGTAGCGTTCACAAACACAAAAAGTGGCTATTATTATTTTGCGTTATTTTTAATGCTTTTGATGGCTGTAGTAACTTATATTTATAGTATCAGTACTTCAATATTATTTTTATGACTCTGCAATTAAGTAAGTGACAGCAAATACAGAAATAAGGTGCGCCAACTGAAGCCCAGAAAATAGTTAATATACACATAGAATGGAATAACACGACAGTAGCAAAGGAAGTTGCATGTATCTTGTGCTACTGTCTTGTCAGTAGCCCTATGTTCATCTTTACAACTCTCAATTTTATTAATTATATTGCCTTTTGTATTGTCATTCATTTCTCATTCTTGTTTGAACCTTTTCCTTATAAAACCTATATACAGTTTACTGTTCTTTAGAAATAATATTTTGTATGCGAGTGTATTAAATCTAATGAGACCAGTGAATTTTAAGTGGAGTCTTTATAGATTCTCAAAGTTTTATTTTTTTCCTATTTTGTAAATTAATAAACTTTTATATAACTATAACACTAATTTTACTTAAATTTTAGTTTAAAAAAAAATATCCTTTATTGTATATACATGATATCATCTTAAACAATTAATTCTTTATCAACGATGAAAAGCACTTTTATTTTTAATAAGTTGTGTGTGGATTTACTGTACCTAAGTTCAACTCCTAGATAAATTAAGTCTATTCATGAGATTTAATACGTTTTGATCTTCCCAATTCACAGGTAATATTCAAAAGTTGAATAACTTCATTTATAGGTATAGTTAGGGAATCATTTTTCATGTTTAATAGCATATTCTTGAATAATTTTATTAATCCATTTTATGTTTAAATCCGTTAGTCGGTGGTGTCAGTTTCTTGATCGGCTACATAACAATATATATAATATACATGGTAATCATATGCAAGATCTTGTTTTGGCTTCAATGGATTACATTTTGATTTGACTGCTTAGCATAGCCCCACAACTATACTATACATCCAAATCGGTTTGACGATAGAAAGGTAAATTAGTCGCTTATAGTAGTCGTTAAGCTTGGAATGATATCCAAGCAACCACATCATTTGTCATTGTTTCAACCTGATTCACTCAACTTTTACTTTGACGTGGTGTTTCCAGTTAGACCTAGTATCCAGATAGAGCCCAAGGTACTTTGCTGAATCTGCTTACGGGGCTAGAATTCTGTTAAGACAAGTATATAGATAGCTGTTTGATCGTCGCAATCCAAATGTGACATAAATGGATTTAGACTTGTTGAGTATGATTTTCCAATCAATGGTCTATTTGATGATTTTGTCAAATATTTCTTGTAAATTATAGTGACTTAGCTTTGTGTGTCTGCACTTGCCATTATGCCGTATCATCAGTAAAGGTGCCTATGAAGGTTTTTTATTCCACTACCAGAACGTCAGCTGTATACTGCAGATAGCAAAGAGGTCCTAAGACACTTTTTTGCAGAATACCTGCCCAGGTTGGATAGAAACCTGAATATGTTTCCTCATGCAATACTCTGAGTCTTCTATCAGACTGATAGGACTTAAGCAATTAACAGTAGTTTGCCGGTAGCAATTTGCTCATTTTAGGAATAAGACCTTGTGCCATATTCTAGCAAAAACTTGTCATACGTCCAGGAACATTGCAAGAAAATATTTTCTTTCCTAAATACCATTTTTGATTATGGTTATTACTCTATCAACTTGGTCGATAATGGAATGTTTGTTTCTAAATTCAAACTGGAAATCCAGGACTCGTTTAAGTTGTTTCAGCAATAATTTCTCAAACAATTTGTATATTCAGGGTAACAGTGATATTGGTCTATACGATGCTATCTGTTCTCCTGGCTTAGCAAGTTTTTCTGCACTATTTTGAAGCATTTTGGAATATATTTTAACTGAAAATAAGTATGATAATAGCTTTGCGGATAATTCCTTAAATAGACCAGGAGATATTTCATCAATGCTAGTTGCTTTTTTAGGGTTTAATATATATATATATATATATATATATATATATATATATATATATATGTATATATATATATATCTATATATATATATATATATATGTATATATATATATATATATATATATATATATATATAATATATATATATATATATATATATATATATATATATATATATATATATATATGTATATATATATATATATATCTATATATACATATATATATATGTATATATATATATATATATATATATATATATATATATATATAAATATGTATATACATATATATTAAAAAATATTGACTATAGGAAATGAAATATGCGAAATAAACTTAATAAAATATTTGATTTGCGGGTAGACAATAAATAGAATTACTTATAACGTTTTTTTCATTTCAATCATTCAGTTTTCAGTTTTTGCATCAGATAATTCAACTTACAGTTTGGATCCCTTAGCTGTATTCAACTCATATTTGAAGCGTAATATTCATGATTTATGTGTGTAGTGGTGATTGTTACAATTTTGAATTTTGTCTACAACAGTAATTAGTAGTGTCTTTCTTGGAATGACTTTACTTACTACTGTATATTAACCAATTCTTTATCTTGTTCAGCAATAATATATAAGATAGATAATACATAATTTTTTATTTAACCTATTTAAAAATAATTGTATTTAAAAATATATTATCAGATTAATGTAATTATATGAATTTAAATCTTCTCTGTAATCCTATTAAGTTTTGGTCATATAAAATTATATTGTAATTTCTACTACTCTATAATCACAGTAATATTATCAAAAGATAAATACTGTACAGGTAAAGTAAATATGGGAAAAGCATAGACATTTTTGAAATTTCCTTCAAAACAAATGAAGCAATATAAAACCCATGTATTTGTTCATCTTAATCCACCCTTGTGTTATGAACGTAAATACTTACTAAGTACTGGAATCGTTCTTAATTCTTAAATGAATAGTATGGAATTATTTATAATACCTACTTTTCAAGATTTCATAACGTGAGGTTTTTTTATGGGGTGGGGGCTAACAGCCCTAAGCCCAACCCCCTATACCAGTCCCCTGATATAATTCTCAGGGGCAGGGTACTAGGCTATTCTCCCAGGCACTGAGCACCTATTTTAGTCGCCTCTTAAGATACGCATAGGCTACGTTGGGACTGTGAGTTCAACTGAGAATTGGAAATAAATTTACAATAAAATATTTTAAAAATTCATATTTTTTGCAAGGTGATACAAAAATTAAAAAAATTGAAAAAAATTATTATATTTTTTCTGTTTGGGTATTTATGGTGGTATAAGTGAAACAAAATCCTATATTAACGAATTTAAATAACAAATTTCTTATTTAAAAGTTTTTATTTCAAAAAACATAATGTTTATTTACATCAATCATTTGAAATAATTGCATTGAACCGAAATACAGTCTATATCGCCTTATAAAATACCTAAAATATTTCATTGTAGTTCGGATTTTCATACTTAAGTCACATTTGGGCATGATCTTCCTAGAGTGGAGTATATCAAAATAGCAAAAATTTTAAAAATCAATCGGATTTAAATCTTTGATTGTAACACTGCGACTAATACGTTGATGTGCAAAAACGTGGTTTAAGTGTTATCGTAGACTCAATCCTTAGTAAAATAATGTGCCATCTTGCTTGTACTAAATTTTCCAACGGGTATCTAATGTGACGTCTTTTAATAAGTCTGCTAGTTCATTGGGTAGAAATTATGCTCCGTTCGAATATGAGGGCAGCGCGACCGTATCAATAAATTGTCCTATAAATTCCACTCCATAAAATCATTGAAATTTTATATCAAAAACGGGATTTTCATCTGCAGATATAGCAACAAAGTGTAATTTGCATGTTAAATATTCCAGGTCATGCTTTAGTTTTAATATTTAAATTTCACCTTCTTTGATACTCACTCAACAATTCAGTTACTAAAACCTTAATGGATAATTCCTGTTCACCTAGAATCATGAATTTTGACACGGAGTAAGGTCTCATACATACACATGACAAATCATAGCTTTCTGATTCTAAGTAAAATTCTTAAAAAAGAACTTATTTCATTGTTTATATTTCTAAAGTACTGACTTTCTAAGCTTTAAGGGTGTATTTACATTTTTGACAAAAAACCTCTATTTTTACCACATTTACTATAACTATTGGTAATATGCAAAAATATGCAATGATTTTGATATGAAAAAATATATCAGACCTTCATTTGTAATAAAAGAATATTTTTATTGGTTTCATATGTTTGTTCCAGGAAAATTGCTTTTTGCAACTCATTCCTCGACAAAATTGCTAAAGTAAAGTTTAAAGGAATCATTAAACAAAATAATACTTTCATTTAATTATAATAATTCACTCATTTATCTTTCTTTAATTTATAAAAAATTACAATTTATCGTCTTTATTCGACGATTTAGGTTGATGCAATAATATAAGAGAAAAAGAACAATATTTATTCAAAAAAATATCTTTTCGGTTTCCCATACATTTTGTAACACAAATATCAGTTTGTCATTATGTGCTGAGACTGAGACACTCCGTGTCGATGAGTGAGCTGTTTTAAATAAAAATATTCGCCTTGTCTTTTTACACTATTGGTGTAATTACGTTTAAATGAAAATTTAGCCATGACAAACAATTTTACGTAAATGAAATGTTTTATTTCATAATACCTAATAAGTAATAAGTGTCGGACGAGGAAAGATGCTATTTGTTGGCTATAAAGGAATAAATTGTCATTGAAATGTAAAGTACGTCCTTTTTCTAATTGAGTACAAACAAAATATTACATATAACTCTTTTTAATAATAATAATTACTTGCCAGTACCTGCCTGGAGCGCAGTGCTTACCTGAGCAGCTAGATGTTTTTGAATCTGTATGGTAATTCCCCTGAGTGGCACTGAATAATGTATTAAGTATCATACATACAAAAAAGATTATTTTCAATTTTCTGAAAAAAACTCATCTTTTAAATTTTATTTTAACGACAATCAACTTTTTTTCGCTCAAAGAATAATGTCTTTCTTTCTCCGACGCTTGTTCCCGGGCACCGTGTATATAAATGTGTATTTATATATATATATATATATATATATACACACACCCACATATATATATATAAATAAATATATATATATATATATATATATATATATATATATATATATATGTATAATTAATAATACTGAGAAAAGAAAAATGAAATAATTCTTAGATCACAAAAGTGCATGTCTGTTTTTCTTTTACAAGCACTTTTTTCTCAAAACTGATCAACATATTAACCTACACGCACTTCAGTGGCTTATGCTAAAAAATATGCATATAGATGTTTTCAGAAGGGAGGGGGTGAATTAGAATTTTAATTTTTTAAAATTTCAAATGTACAGTGGAATGTGCTATTGTAACATTGAAAGAGTTATTTATTAGTTAGGAAGAAATTAGGTTAAATTATTGGTTAGGAAGAAATTTGTTGGGATGAAAATTAGCCTATGTAATTTCTCAACCGAATAATTATCTCTGCACCAAAAAAAATGCTTCTATCTTTTGTTGCGCTCTGACATAAAAGATGGACAGAAAAATATACATTCAGATTTATAATGTTAATTAGGATGGGGTTTCCCAAGCTGAAAACTAGTCTGTTATTTCCTATTGCTCCAACTACTTATAGTCAGTATATAGACTTATAGTCAGCCTCTAGCAACCAAACTCGACGTACCAGGCGACTCGTAGTAAATAGCCTTCTGCTGAGAATGGGCGTCACCTCAGTAGTGACCATATATATCGGCTCTTCTCGTAGGAACCATCATGAATAATTTACTCAATAAAAATACACCTCAACATACAGATACAACAAATACCAAAGGCTCTCCTTCAAGAGTATTTACTCAACAGATATTTCTTAAGGAAATGTTTGAAAGTAAACCTCGATCCAACTCTATTGGTGAAATTCCAATCTACATACCCCAACAACCTGAAGATGATATTATCACTCCTCAACAACCAGAGGATAATACTTCTTTAAATGACTCTCAAGACAGTAACCACATGAATTGGACAGAGGTTACGGGAAAGAAAAGACTGCGCTCTAGTCCCGATGGTACAAAAGGATCAGCCAAACAAACAAAATTAGATACATACTGGCTGGCTCAACCCCATCCAATACCTACAACAAACAGATTTTCACATCTGGAGGATGACAATATGCAGGAATCAAGTCCAACAAAAAAAGAAAAGCCCATTAGACCTCCCCCTATTTTCATTGATAAAGTTGAAAACATTCAACCACTTATCAGCTTACTGAGAGGACATAGTACCAATAATTATGAACTTAAGGTGATTAATAATGAGCAAGTCAAAATTCAAGCAAAAACATCAGAGGCTTATAGAGACATAGTGAAACAGCTCGAAAAAAAAACACAGAATTTTATACATACAAGCCTAAACATGAAAGAAACTTCAAAGTGGTCCTTAAAAATATACATGCATCAACAGACTTAAATTAAATCAGAGAAGAGCTTTTAGAAATAGGTCATGACTGTGTTGATATCTGGAATATTAAACAAAGCAAAACAAAAAAGTGTTATGTTGCCTGACAGGGGTCAAAGAAATTTGACTAGCTGTGCCACACTGTATTACTCGAATCTTTGACAAATTAAGATTATCAGTCACATTTGTTACATTACTGTATGGATTCGCCGTTGTTCCATAGGTTGTTCAATTGGTACATGTAAATGAATTTTTCTGTAAAAGATTAATTTGTCCATGAAATATGACATCGCTAAATAACTTCTCAGCTATTGTTCACTGCTCCAGAGACATATTTCAAAGTTTTACAGTTACATATTTTCCAATATTCGTCTTCACAGGAGCCATTTTCTATTTTATTTCCAATCAAGTTAAACACTCTGTTAAGATACTGGAGATGAAACCTAAACCGAAGAATATATTATAATTATTATTATATTTTTTAATTTCAGATCCCACAAAGTGAAGAGGAGTAGAGAGAAATTGATGAAGAGTTCTGTAGCAAATGGCAGTTTCCCCACTGCTTAGGTTCAGTTGATGGAAAACACATTAAGATTATATCTCCACCTGGAGCTGGAACTCATCTCTTTAACTATAAAAGTTATCATAGTATCGTCCTTATGGCAAGTGGAAATGCAAATTATGAATTTATTTATGTAGATATTGGTACAAATGGACGAATTTCCGATTGTGGTGTACTAAATAAAAGCAATTTTTATCAACTTTTAAAGCAAAACAAATTATAAATTCCTATACCAGAAACAAGCTTTTGGATAAAATCAATTACTGTATATTTCTGTAGGAGATGAAGCATTTGCATTAAGACTTGATTTTATGAAACCGTATGCTCAAAGACAACTTAATGACAACTGCAAAATGTATCATCTCATTAGAGCAAGACGTGTTGTAGAAAAGACATTTGGTATTTTGGCAAATCGATTCAGAATGTTTCATGCTCCGATTAACATGGAGTTAAAAAATTTACATAAAGTTGTCTTGGCTTGTTGTTCTTTACATAACTTTCTTCGTCGAAAATCTAGTACACTGTATATACCTCATTACCACCTTGATATAGAAAACAATGAAACAGGTTCAGTAGAATTAGGTTTAACGCCCGGTGATACTATAATGTTACCTTTACTATCTAGTGAGTCTAGAAATATGAGTAAAGGTGGAAAAAAAGTAAAATAAGAATTCGAAAATTATTTTAATATGACAGGAGTTGTTTCTTGGCAAGAGAGCATGGTTGCATGAAGGCAAATGTTGTGAAGTAAACATAATAATATTTAGTGAACTCTATCAAGTTTCCAGACATTGTACTGTGTTGTGTAGTTGGAGAAGGAATTTCCTCAATTTTTTCTTCTATTGTAGGTGATTGTGCTGATTCTGATACTGATGACTTGATATCTGTCCTGGAAAAACACATACTATTTTAGTAACATAATTTTGTTTATTTTATCTACCTTCAAAATTACCTACCTACTAATTATGAACTTATATCACTGTTCAAATAAGTAAAAATACTTTCCCTACTTGAGTCGCCATAGATTTCAACTTGATCAATCCAGTAGTAAACTCGAAGGTTGACCTACAAATTAGGACCAATCCGGGGAATCCGGACTAATTGCAGCCCAAAATGAGACCAAAAAAATGTTACTAGCGTGAAATATAAAGGTAAACGAAACTAACCAGGTTTAATGTCATCTAATAACTCCAACTGACTGTAATACCACAATTTTGGTGGTGAACTTCTTCCGTTCCTAAACCAGAAGTTCTACCATTGTGCACCTTTTTTCTTTCTTTGCGATAAGCTGTTTGCAATGAATTTATCAGCTGCTTAGCTGATTCTAGCTCCGTATTGGGTTCCACTTCACAAACTATTTCCAGTGATTTTAAATAATTTTCAGGTCTTACATACTTTTTTTATATATAAAGTCAGATGATGTATTCCTCCACAAGTACTCATTTTGCCTATAACATTCAATGAATTCTCAAACAAAATCTTTTGAAAATGTCTAAAAATCAGCCATTGTTGTTTGTTAACACCACACCCAAAATTGAATTCAGGATAGAGAACTATTAAACACAGTTAGGAAAAAATTAACTAAACAAACAACTACACGTCATAAGTTTTTAAAATGGCAGCTCGTTGCTCACATCACTGATCGACAGTCATACTTACTTGAGGTCGCTCGGCTTGTCTAGTAAAAATTTAGGCATGTCAAATTTTCACGAGTAAGTTTGTTGAACTTAAAGTATACATACTCAGGTTGATCCACAGTTGAATAAAGTCGTGAGCCTGGCTCACGTTCACAAAACCGCATACTAAATCGATCGTCGATCATGAGCTTGTTAAGCTCATGATAAATAATGATTTCCTTAATACTTTAAAAATATTTTTAACAAGGTGACACTATTTCGTACTATTTCTTGAAAATGTATAAAAGAGTGTGCATTTTGTGTCTTTAAAACTCCTGCGGCCACATATATGAGACTAAGAGTAGTTGATGTATGATTCTAATACAACTCAGAGTGCACAGTGCCTAGGCAGAGACATGACATAGATTACATGTGGCTTGGAGTTACGTGGCTGCCAGCAAGGTTGAGAACTTGGCTCCTTTTGACAATTGGATGAAGAGCATAAAGTACACAGGAGTACCAGAAAGTGCTTTTGGGCCTGTCTATTTTTTATGTCTGAATAACATGAATTAAATTCTAACAAGATTAGATATGCTATTATTAATGTATATATGTTGAAAGAAAATTATATATGCTGGTGTAAAGTTGAAACAGTTACTTTTAAATGTGCTACAACAAGAATGGTATGTTATAAGTGAAGGTCAATGCACATAACTTATCTATACTATGCCCTAAATCGACAAATAGACCCACAAAATATGACTTCTGTATATAAAAGATGATTATTTAAACAAAGACAAATGAATAATACTTTTGCACAAGGCCGTATATAAATATCTATATATATATACACTACAATATTGCATTAGAAGGAATAATGAGTGTTTATCATCAAGATTAAAATCTCATTTTTATTAACATTTCCCATTCATATTGGAGGTTGGTAACAATTGTCAAGTTTTACTAATTAACGAGATTGATTTTGTCAAAGCCAACATTAAAACTAATTAAAAATATGTCATTATGACAGTCAATAAATGTGTAGGCCATAAACAGTAGTCAATATTTTAAATGTAGTAATTACAAGAAACTGTGCAGTAGGTATGAACTAATTCTTTGGAGTGTCATTAATGTGGACGATATCAGCAATGTTATTTTGCATTAAGATGGTTCTTGTTTTTTCCGATAGGTTTCCTGTGAATTAAGATTCCCTACCAATTCTGAAATGTGACCTCCCCATTTTACTGTACTACATAAAGTAACACCGAGAAGAACTGTTGTGCTAACAAATTTCGTTTTATTATTATCGAACACTAAATTAGTGTCAACTACAAAGAGTAAATGTGCTTAGATTTTTTTGCATTAGGTAATAAATTATTAACAGCAAACAAATTAAAAATTTCTGACATCCTTCATTTGGATTATCCAATCGCATTCAACATATCTATTTCTGTAAAATGGGAGAAATTTATCATCAGCAAACAACACTGTGTTCAACTAAAAAAGCAGATCAATAATGTGCACGAGAAAAGAAATAGTCCCAAAATAAAGCCTTGCGGAACACCCGTCTTTACTAAAGAATCCGTTGATTTAATTTTCACTGTCTGTACTTTTTGTAATCAGCTTATGAGATACAAATTAACCAAGCTAAGGGCTTCATCCTTTAACCCATAATGTTGCATATTTCGAGAGTAATATACTATGATTAACACAATCAAACACTTCAGACAGATCATAGGGAATGCCAATAGGATCCTGCCTTTCTTCCCCAGTGCCAAATATGTGCGAAATTAATTCCACTGCTGCATCTCTAGTGAACCTGCTCTTCATAAAACCAAACTGCTGACTGTGAAGTAGTTTAAAAGGGTCGAAATGAGCCCACATTTACTCAAGCAATGTCTTTTCAACAATTTTACTAAGAGTATGCAAAATAGACACTGGTCTAAAATTGGATGGATCGTGGTTATCATCGGATTAAATAATGGTATAATTTTATTACGTTTCATAAGATCTGGAAAACCCCTGGATATCACATTTATTAAAAACGGTGGCTAAATGCGGAACAACAGCATCAACAATAGAACCAATTACTTTGACAAATAATCACAAGTCTTCAGTTTACTTTACATAAAGTGATTTAAAAATATTTTTAATTCTAGGGGGATCAAAATCAGTAAATTTAAAATGAAGATTGTGGCTACTGAACTTGATATTATCTCTCAGTAATTTGGCAGCTTCATCTGGTACTGAATTTAAGGCATTCGTAATGATGATTTGTATTAGTGAACAATATAATAATAAATTTTTAGCCAGGGGTTTGGAACGTTTCAGAAAGGTTGCTTAAAATATTGATGTATTTTATTATCAGATGTAAATGCTCAACCTAGAAATATATATACATAAAATTGGGTTGAGACCTTGAACAATGAAGACACCATTCCAGATAACGCAATTAAAAAATACATGCCTAAGCCTGAACAAATATTTGTGATGAGGGTCATTAATATTATATCTCTAAAGAAACTTTAACTCGGTGAAATAGACACACAAATATGAATATATATATATATATATATATATATATATATATATATATGTATGTATATATTCAGTAAAATAACAATTTTCAAAAAAAAATTTTATTTTAAAGTCTTCAACACAAAATTGTAACTATACAGATAAAGATATTGTAATTGTAATATATGTAAATAAATGAGTAGAATTAAAAGAAAAACAAATTTCAGGTAATGTTATATTATTACATCATTCTAATAAATACCTTTCATTTAATTTGACTATACTAATAAAAATAATACTATTTAATATGAAATTTATTATCGTCAAATTACTCTTCAGTTGTATTACTTTTAACAAATGCTTTAAATACTGACACAATTACAATCTGCCAGTTAGTGAATATTTATATCTTAGAAAGTTCCAACAGTAACTTAAAAATAAGCGATTACTTTATCATTATAGATACCATTAGAAAGTTGTAAGTTTCGTACATATACATAAATTTCTAGAAGCTTTTTCTCCATAAAAATTTACATTTTTTCTTAAAAGGGAGTTGTAAATGGATTCATGTATATAATATAGGTAGAATTCAGTTATTTTTCTTTATATCAAAATATACTTTGTCAGATTTTTATTATACAAAGAATTCTACTATAACAAACTTTTCTTCATTGTCATAAGTAATTTTATTTGAAAAGTAATATTGTTAGATAAATAAGATTATGTAAATTGACTACCTACTTATAATGTTATTAATTTTGTTGTCCGACATTTTGTCATTAATTCCACTAATTACTTATCATAGTAACCTTACCTTTCAAAATATAACAATAGCACACATTAACACATTGACAATACCGCTCGCAGTGAATAGCAAATGTAAATAGTCTGGTTAAAATGAAATTAATCATTTAGATAACTACAAAAAACAGGAAAGAGAATGAAATAACGAATCAAATGATAATACAATGGTCTAGAACTTACAATTATCTTTGCCGCTATGCTCTGTTGAAAATTACGTATGATTTTGTTTTGTTTTGACACTAATTTTTTTTAAAAGCAATTTTTCCTGGAATAAATGGTTATATTTGTATTATTGTTTGTACAGTTGACTACTGTTATTTGTATTATTATATGATTTGTATTATTATTGTTTGTACAGTTGACTACTGTTTACTCATTTTTATGACTTATAATATTTGCATTAAAATTCATTTTGGAGATTGAAGTATTTATTTTGGTGTTATACTTAGTTTGTAAATTTTTTTTTATTTATATCATAATAATATAAAAACCGTGCGTGAGAAAATGCTTGCTTATTATTAATTCTAATTAAATGTCTAAAAATGAATGATATTAACTTTATAAGAAATTTCTATAAAAAACTATTGTCTATGTCATAATCTCCTGCTGCTAATACTAAAAGAGACTAATGTAATATTAATTTTATGTATTTCATCCATTATAAAATATTAAAAATTTACAGAAAAAAAAGTATGAAATTAAATAACTTGATGTAACAATAATATTCCATTTTCCGATATCTTATGACAATCTTACAGTTTGAGATTAAGCATTAAACAGAACAACAATGTTTTCATCTACCTTTAATTCTATATTTAACAGTGTTCATTCTCTTTTAGTGAAAGAAACTTTGCCAATGTCAAGTTGATGAAGATGTAAGGCAATGCGAATTAGACAAACAGAAAATTAACAAATAAGAAATATCTACTGAAAATACAAATATGACTACAATATGCAGGCGAATAAAAATGTATCCACATACATAAACGTCTAAATAAACATACACAAATATATTCTCCAGATTGTGATGTGGTTCTTTCTTAATTATTTTCATTTAATTGCAGTATGGGTTTATTGACAACTGCATCTAATGTTGATAAGATATTGAATTTTATATATTATAATTATTCATACATAAATGGAGGAAATTGATTATTTCAAATAATCAATTGGACTTGGAAGCTCTGTAATCCTGAGTTCATCATTCCCGTACAGCCAGCCAGTTATATACAAAAGAACGGAGATCCTCAATGAAACAGCAAGAATTGTTAAAAGTAACTGTGCATTTACAGTATACAAATGAGCTTCTGTATTGATTAACAAAATGGTGTCAACAAATTTGATAAAGAGACTTGAGAAGATCAGTGGTGGGTTGGGCTGTAAATGAGGCATATCACTTCCTTAGAGGAAACGTAGAGTATATCTTTTTATTTCAAATTTTATTTTTTCTTTGACTTTATATAGATTTACGATTCCCACTCTAAGAGAAATACCTTGTCTTGATAAAACACAGCAGGGAACTTTCAACTGAGATCATCTTCCCTACATTGGAAGGAACACTCCGAAGGCGGGCACTTCTCACCATATGTCCAAATTATGGTTGGTGACTGGTAGGAAGAAATATGCCACAAAAATGTGTTGAAAGTGAACTTGGCTATCAAAGAAGCAGACCATCATATCTTACGGAAAGTAACGAGGACAAAAGATTAATTTTTAAACAAATTTAAGCACCAAATGTTTTAAAGTATTTCCACAACCTTCATGTATTTTGATGTTCTGAATATTGGGGATGAACAATTTACTATATCCCTTGAGCAGTGTGGGTGACAAAATCGGTTAGTAGTTCAGAGATGAGAATTTTACTGAAATCTTGTTTCTTCAATTTGTCTGACCCTGTTTGCTTTATTCCATCATCTTTAATAGTTTATGAAATGGAACCAACTCAGATTGCATGTGGTGAAAATTGCGAATTATGATGAAGTTCTTTTCTTTGGGCTTGGATGATAAATATTCCAATGTCACCGACAACATAAATGTGATCTTGATTCAATTTGTGAGGGGGGAAAGATGAAATAATGGAGAAGATTGGAGGACAGGGCAAATTCGAAACTGGATGGAACATCGGGTATGCCAAAACATTGATTGAGGTCAGGAGTTCAGATAGATCTGGAAGTTTGGGAGAAAAACCCAAATACATTTTCGTAGAGTGAAGAAAAAACTTGTTGGACTGAAGACAGATGAATGAATTACACTAAAGGACTATAAACTATGTAAAATACATATTTACTATTTTATCAGAGTATTAGCGATACTTTTTGTGGCTTTAGAGACAATATTTTAAAAAATATCCAGAGAGAGAAACCATCTTTAAAAATCACTAATATGTAAACACAACTTATAACTTAGATAATATATAAATATTAAATTTTTTCTGTTTTTTTTTTAATTTAAATGATTGCTGTTTTCATTAGTAGATATAATAAATTGTAAAAGAATATTATAAATTTCCTTAATATTAAACTTTCCTGTGGAGTAAATACAAGAATGTTAGTTAGAACAAAATATATTTATTTTACAAATAAATTTAGAACAGAACAAAATTAAATAAATGAAATATTTTCAAAAAGATAAATCAAAGATTCACATCCATAGTTGCAGAAGTGTGACTTATTTACTAGAATGCAAACTTGCTAATTGAACAACTGCAACAATATATGTAATAGCAAGGTTGAAAAAACTAGGCAATAACGATATTCGTAGGTCGAAGAGCTGACGCACTGAGAAAGTTCCGCCATTGCTCTCAAGTAAAATTTCTTCAAGTTTTTCCAATTCATTATCGATTGATGGACCTTAAACAATAGTAATAAGATAGATAACTAATTTATGCTTATTTCATACAAAAGATATGGTATAAAAAATTTGCACGGATATTATGGTCATATAAATTTACAAGTTTTGTGTATTTGTAACATTTGCACGATAAATTTTAGTCATTTTTAGATCAATTTCATTATTCTTTAGTTTAAACAGATATGCAATCAATATAAAACTACATAAACATAATCAGGAGCAGAACAGTACACAAAAATGCAAATTGAGTCAATCATTTTTAAATTTTACTATTCCATATACAATGCTGACTTGACTAACGATATGTGGAGTTAAAAGGACAATATATAAAAATTAACCTTTGGATTCTCCAATGTTCACGCAACAATTTTTATATTTCAATAGTTGACAAATGAATAAGATATATGAAGAATGCATTCTTTCATCTTGACTGTGGTTTATGTAAGCTCATTAAAGGTGAGTAATTGCTAACTAAATAAAGAAAAGTGTGTGTGCTTTTAAATAACAAGACTCCCGTAATTAATGTGTGGTTTATTGTTTATACTCGTTATTATAGAAAATGTCAATTCGATCCCACGTAAAAGTCACTAGCATGTACAGTGTTACATTCTGACTAGTTGTCTAATACTCTCTTCCTCATTATTATTCTCTCTTGTTACAAGTATGTTTGGTTCGGTGTTCGGTTTTGACCTAATACTCCCATTGCGACGCAGCACAAACTCTGCAAGTGGTTCTACTGTATCCCTAAGTACTATAGGTTTCTGCAGGTATTCCCTACATTCGGTTATGCTTTCAGTAGGTCACATCTTGTAGGGCCTGGTGCTGGCAGTGTAACATTTATCCATACAGAACTAGGTGTCGATTACACTGCTCCAATGGGTGATGCAACTGTAGACAGTGTAACTGGTAAGTTCTCATGAAACGGTGTCAGATTAATCATCACTAAAAATGTACGTAGAGATGATATATCTATGGGTTGTGGCTATTGTTTATTTGATTTAGTAGGTCTTGAGAAGAATATAATCCTTTTTCGTTGATTGTGTGTCCCAAGCAGATGACAGATTTTTTCAACAATTCTCCTCCGACAGTCAAATCCTCAGTTTACTTTGATATTTTCCAGTTTCCGATTTTGAAAACTTTTCTTGAAATATCCTGCGGAGCATGTTGTAATTACTGCATCAGTGTCCATTTCGAACGTATATGTTTTGCCATTTAAATGTAATGTAACATTGAATTTATCATTTTGTTTTCCATAGGTATTTTATGTATTTCGTATATTCCTCTCATCCTTTTCATTCCATAAACAATCACTTTCAATTTGTACCTGCCTTTGATCTTTAAAGCAAACTGACTTAGGATGTCCTTATATCTTGCATTTCTTACAATATAATTTATTTTTTAGTCCGCACGGATTTGCTTTGTGATTATCTTCCCACAATGGAAGCAATTAATTTTCTATTCCTTTGTATTATTTGTATTTATATTGTACGTGTTCGCATTGTATTTATTTGCCTTGTTTGTGTTTTTCTTTACTGATATTTCTTTTATATTTGGTTGTATTTTTCGTCCCATTTCTTGTGTTTCAGATTCAGATGTTTTTATGGCCATAGTGATATTCAAAATATCGTCAAATTTGGTACCGGGAGATTCCTGCAGCAATTGTCTTTAATTTCAGCACTATGCAGCCCTCATATGAACTGAACTCAGAGGTGCGTTTCAAATGTGGTGCTTTGCAATGATTGCAGATGAAATTGCATTTACCTCCTATTTCCTTCAGTCCAGTTACATAGTTAGCAACGCTTTCATGTTCGTGTTGTGATCTGAGATTGAATTTGTGTTGTTGTGCAACTTTACCAGGTTTAGATGCAATATGATTTCCCAATATTTTTAACAGTTCATCAAAGGATTTTGATTCAGGTATATTTAGTGCTGTAATATTCTTCAAAACATACTAAAACTTTGGTTCAATATAGTATAACCTTAAAATGCAAGACAGATACTAACACAAAATTATAAAAATATTCGTAATTTTGTGTTAGTATCTGTCCCGCATTTAAAGGTTATATAGTTCTGCAATGTTTGTAAATAGCTAGTAAAAGATACATTTACATACGGCTGTAATGCAATACAAATGACCCTTTTTGTACTTTAGTTTAGAAGTGCATTTTGTAAGCTGGCTTGTTGTATTTGCATGTTGCGCATGGTTTCGGTCATTTATGCTCACACTTGTAACAACTGTGGCTCCATTGTAATGCATTGTTTTTAATTTCTTTTTATAGTGGGTGTTCGTTTCCCTTTGCATAAATGCCCTTTTCATATTGTCAAAACTGTTGTGTAAATACTTATAAATAATAACACTACCGTAATTAAATGTGTGGTTTGTTGCGTATACTTGCTATTACATAAAATGTCAATTCGATCCAGTGTAAAAGTCTCATACTCAAAACATCCGTTGGGAGTGCTATCGTATAGTATTGCATTCAGATTAGTTATCTAATCTTTATTTGTAATGATTTGTTTCCTTTTGATAAAACCCGAAAAGTCGGTTCTGCTAATTAACATTAAAAACCACTATAACCAATTTAATACACTCAGTGATCATCTTGATGCAATAACAACAGTCATTTGCTTATGTGGAAAAAAATAAAAAATCTCAATTATGTCAGAACTATGACTTTGAATTCTAGTTGAATCCTATTAAAGTTATAAACATGATTTTATTTTATTAACTAACAAATAAAAACCTATGAAGTGTTGTTGGGTAAGAGGTGCGTAAAAACCTCAAATTGGAGAAAAAACAATATGAGTCATCTTTCTAGGAGAGTTTTGATATGATACTCATGTTTTGATTAGTTAAGCAATCACAGCGAAGGAAATTCTTGAAAAGTGAAATAAATCAAGCCAACTTCTTAGTTGGCCAAATAAATATAGAATATGAATACGTCAGATATAGAATATATAAAAGTAACCAAAATATTCTGACAAATAGGAAATTATTGCAAATTCTCACTCTAGATTTCCATGGGAATAAATAGAATATAACTTTTAATGCCACTAAGGAAGTGGTTATAAGAATATATTTTCTATGTGCATAGAATTTTATCTACTTCATCTTGTTCAAGGACAATTAGACCAAGGTCTTGTGAGATTATTTGCTATTGTTACTTATTACATTGAACTTTTACTATATTTACGTCAAACTCGAATATGTTTGGATTAGCCATATTTTCCACATTTTAAAAAAATTCCGTAATATTTTGTCTGAAAAATTCAAGATAAACAGGGGTCGGATGACTTAAAAGAATTCATATATGCAGAATTTGAAAAGTATCTAAAGAAGTCTTGTGTCTTCTTTTAAAACATCGATTTTTATATACGTCATTTAACATTGTTGATTATCCTCCTGACTTGTCTAAGATATCATTTGCTTAAATATTATATACTATCACAAATATTATTTATTAAAAACTTGCCACAAATATTATATATTTAAAACTGCCTTTGTCACATAGTCATTAGTAGTTGGCATATCGACGTATAAATGTCTAATACAATACATGACAGTATATAGTACCTACAAATAACTTACAGTCTACTTGCTTCCACTGCAGTGAATTTGAGTACTGATAGGCAAAGCCAGAATAGTTTGTTCATTTAATTATTACGTGATGATAAATACAATTGATACTTATTAATTCATCAACAACATTATTCATTTTACATACTGATTTTCCCTACATGCTTGATTTAATTTTAATGCGGGTTGAAAAAGCCTTAAGCTCCTCACTCCTTAAACTAACTTGGTAATTGTTTACAGTGTAACTGTAAATTAGTTCAAATTGCAAAATATTTAGTTTTTCATCTACGGAGACATTGACCATGCTTTGCCGTAATTGCTATTCTGTTTCAGTTCTTTTGGAGTAATTGAAAAATCAATATTATTTTAGCACTGACTGAAATACATTCAGTTGCCGCTGTGTTGTTCTAAACTAATGATACATTGATTAAAGTAGATAAACCTTATATATATCTAAGTGCAGATTATAGACAATGAAATTCCCATATTCCAAATTACCATATTCCGTCTTAAAATTGTGTTAAATCCTGTTGTACGTTTATCAAGTGACTTCATTTCTTATGTGATCTAATTCGGGCTGACCGGAAAAAATAGATAAAATAAAAGATAAGTAATGCAAATATTTATCACATTTTGTAAAGTTACCCATTCAAGTTGAAGTAACACAATTAAATTAGGATAATAAGAGATGTTTATACGAGTGCAATAAGTTATGAATCCTTTTAATCAAAGATGGCCACAAACTTACTGAAGAGATACTTACACATTTGAGGTGACAGTCTCAGTTTTATGATGTTTACTCTCAACTGATGAAATTGCACAACCAATCTCTCACTAAAGGTGCAGATACTCGTGAGAACAAATATGCAGATTGTGTGCCATATCAAATAATTAAGAATTTCTTGTAAATATAGTTTCTGAAAAGACATTCGATTAGTAACAATATTTTTTTTACAAACCCTTTTTTCTATTTGAAACATTTTTATGAATGTATAAGTGTAAAAAGTTGACAATCACTATTTTATAAATAACAGTCATTAAAATTACTAAAAAGCCAACATTAATGATTATTATATACAATATTAAAATTAGTACGATTTATGTAATATTATTCTTACTTACGTCTTGTATATACAAGTCCAATATGAGTTGAATACCAGCAATGAATGAGAGAAAAGCTGTAACTACAGTCTGAAGTACCTGAAATAAAAATTGAAGAATTAAAATGAAAGAAATTCTTGAATATCCAATTTATTTTAATTTGTTACAATATTACCTGTAAATTAAACATTTTATTTAGCGCATTGCATATTTCATTTACTGTAGTTAATACATTTGGTAACATCGATATGTGCATAGGATTTCCTGAAATATCAAAATGGGTGTTCACATTCAATCTATTGCAGATTATCACTCTGGCTACGTCTGATATGCAGCCTGTGTTATTTGGAAATATTTCTCGATTCATACGGTTCAGGTAATTGTTTATTTCTTTTAACATTTCATTAATGGTGTTCATAAGTAAGCACATCAGTAGCAGTTCTAATTTATTGATAAATTCACCGAAATATATAATTATGTGGAACCAACTCCAATTTTCAACACTGTCAAGGATGAAAAAGATCAAGTGGCTTGCAAGTACAGTAAATATTCGCAGTAACATCATGATTTTTAATTTTTGAAAGCATTTTTTTCTAAACAAAATACTGTAATAAACAGAAATGTCATCGAATTTTTGTAAACTCTCAGCAAAGAAATTCTTTTGCCAAAATATATCAATAGATGAAACAAATATGGAATTAATGAGAACAGTTATTTGAGCAAGGCATTGAATTATATTTATTTCAGAGTAGAGAGAGACGTAGTGAAACCAACTGCCTGTTACGGCAGCCAAAATAAAGAGAAAAATTAATGTTAGACTGTAAATTTTCTTCAAAATAATTTTAATTAATGTAGTTTGATTTTCCAATTTATAAAAAAATCGGTTGACTCCTAGAATTGACTGGAATACAATTAAAAAATGAATCGATTCCTCTAAACAACAGCACGCCATTTTTAAACAAACAGAATATTTCTCTATCTAATTCTAACAGAAAATGTAAATGCTCTTCGACAATGTTGCCTATTTAATGTTAATTACTTGGCCTCACACAAGGCAATTTGTCTTTTCATTTTTAACCATGATTGATTATTGGATTTACTCGTCTATTCTACAGGTATACTTATTTATTTTCCTACGTTGTTTCTAAAAGTGATGGCCTTCTAATTTATTGATTGTAAAACGTTACATTTCTTTCTGGTGCTTTTATTATACTTTTGAATTAAAGTATTATATATTAATGTCAAGTTGGTATTATCGATTGTTATAGATAGCAATCCACAATAGGTAAACGGTTCTCCTAGTCTCTGATTTATTTAAAAAATATAAGTTTTGATTTATTCCTATTTTACTTGAGATAACATCGAAGTAGTAATATTCATAGGTATATTTTAAAAGAAAATTCAATTTGTAGAATGTACTTTTGAAGTAACTCATTGTATAGTCTAGTAGACAGGAAAATATATACCATAGATTTATATTAGAAAAATTTGTTTGTGCGGTGTTTTGACTTCAATAATGGCTTGTTCCTATTGCTTCTACGATCCAATTGTTAAATAATTAAACATTGAGTTACAAAGCTTATTAACATTTCTTATTAATTTGAAATTGAGAGAAAGTTTTCAATTGATTAGAATTGTTTTCTTTTGTGTATTTGTATATAATTTTTTAACAAAAATAATGTTTTAGATGCATAGTTTTGCATTTGGTATAGTATTTTATCAACCATGTTCATTATAATATTTTGAAAAGACGTATGATAAGCAATTGGCAGAAGCTTCAATTAATATTTTGAGTATAGAAAGATTTGCTTAAACCCATACTTTCCTAACATTTTTTGCACTACATATTATCATCTTTACTGGTGCACAATAAAATTAAAAAGTGTATTCTTTCTTGTAAGAATAATTGGCCAAAATCTATATTTGAAGGTGCTGTTTTTTTTAGAAAATGAAAAGTTAGTTTTATGATTAATTTTTTTAATTTCTTTTTTGTTCATTTTCTTGCACATTCAACTTTTCTTTCAATAACTGTTCCCTTTTAATAAAGTTTGTATTACATTCTATTTATACAGACGGAATTATTTTCCATGTATATTCCTAATATTTGTTTTTTCTTTATCGTAAAAAAATGTGTTTTTATAGATAGTATTTTTCCTTTATATATTTTTATTTTTCGATTATCAATAGTAATATGTTTAAAATAATGATGTTACCTTGAATGAAACCAAATTTTTCTTTGATAGTTGATGGAAAAAATGATAAATGTAAGGGTCGACGGGCAGCTTTCATTTTGAGTGGAAATTTTCCAATTAAAATTGTAAGGCGGATCTACATATCCTCAATATATTCACATAAAGATTGAATAGCATTGCTCATGAAGCTCTGAATAAAGTAACTGAAGAAATATCTGTCATTGGGAAACTTATCAATAACATCAGGTATGCAGATACCACTAATCATATTAACTAATGATCTACAAAGTGTTTGCTATCACGTTTTCTTCATAAATTTTCATTGCAGATTTTATTCATCATAAAGTTCTTGAAGCAAATTACTGACTAGACTGTGGTTCGTATAATATTAGACAGTAGCTGCAATCAGGAATCCTCGCAGTAATCTGAAGTTATAGTTTTCAATTCATTTGGCGGTACTTATTCTTTTGTCTGTGACGGCTCACAAACCAAGGAGTACAGTAAACGATTTGAGCATTAATGTTGTTTGGCTGCTGAAGCATAACATTAATACAGCTTTTAGCGAATGGGGCCAATGTCCAATGCTTCCTTTACATTGTGAATGATAAGGCATTGTTCAGAGTTTGTCATTACCCATGCAGTTAGCAGTAATTCGATTAACAATTGTTAAGAAAAATCAGTCGTCACTCGAGGGCAGTAGACAATGGCTCGACTCGATGCATCAGTATCCTTTTGTCTGTACTGATGGATATGTTGAGTTGCAACTTCACAATAGTTATTTATTAATATACTTTAATATATCTAAATAATACATAGGACACACTTATTGCTACGAGACAATCTCTTATAACCAACCAGAACACCGATTTACACCCACTTGGCAAGTGGCCGAGAATCGAACCCAGGTCCCTGCGGTTCATCCCATATCAAAGGTTGTATGCCTTGTGATCAACCCAATACACCAAAGCTACAACTTATAGCTTACATGATTTATAGCTTAGACAATATAACTTACACTTGGTGTAACTGCAAATTTTGTATAGTCGAGAGTTGATGGAGTCGTGGACTTATGATAATTTTTACAAACCTGAGAGTATCTACGACAATGTTAGCGAGCAAGGGAACATGGTAGATATTGGTGGATGATATGGCATATATCGGTGGTGAATTTAAATATGAATAATAGGTGCCTTGGCGATTTTGTGGGTGAGGTTGGTTTGTTGGATACATAGATGGTACCATTGGTTCTTGATCTTTGGTGTAGTATGATGTATTCAATATGATATGCTATTGCCTAATGGTTGCCACTACCCACCACAATTGAGTGGCTATCACTTTTCATCGATGTATTCTTGCAGTACAGTACCAGTTGCGTTGATAAATAATGTGATAGGTGCATTGTGCGAATGAGTAAGGCTGGACTTTTTAAACAGTCCTTGTATGACTTAAATGATTGATTTGCTTGCTGTGTCCAAAACAATAGATGTTTTAACTTGCTTCTTCACATTATGTAGGTAAGCAATCAGCTGAGATTGTAGCAATATGGCATCAAATATATTTTGTCATTAATAGTTGATTCCACCAAGTAAACATTGATTCATCTATAGTTTTTAGTTTGAGGAAGTTGATGATGGCTTTCATCGTCTCTTTCGGCCATCCTGGGTATAAGACAAATTTTAGTTGTGCCTTTGAGCCTGTTGAAGTACAATTGATATATAATTCTGCATTGGGTTTCAAAACTGTGGTTCCCATTGCCCCAAGATACATTCAACAGTTGATCCAAGATACATTTAACAGTTTACGAACAGAGCAGTCCCATTAATAGCGACGAGTGAACGAATTTCGAGTGTTTGGCTTATAGTTAATGTTGATTCAGTATTGAGAGCTCATATTGCTTACAACTAGGTGATGTTATCTACATGTCTGATGTTATTAATAAGTCTCCTATTGACAGATTTTCCTTCTGTTACTTTGTTCAGAGCCTCTGAAAGTATTGATTTAGTATCAATGCTGAAAATATGCAGCCCTGTCAACCCGATATAACTCTTACATTTGCTGTTTGGTGCCTCAGCGAACATTATCGAACAAAAATTTACTTTCCTACAATGAAATTCAATTAATTGATAACTTCATCATTTTGAACATATTACAATTTATAAATATTAAGGGAAAAATACCATCTATAAAAACACATTTCTTTTACGATACAAAATAAACAAATATTAGAAATATATGTGGAAAATAATTTCTGATGTAAATAAATAAATGGTTATTGAAAGTTTACTTGAATTTTAAGTTTACAAAATTTATGAAACATAAAAAAATAAAAGCAAATATATAATAATGAATGAATAAAAAAACAGTAAAAAATAAAACCAACTTAAATTGTTACTTCTGTCAACACAAATACTTTACACGATTACATGAATATTTAAATAAAGAAGGCAATTCTAATCAATCGTAAACATCCTCTCAAATTTAAATATTTAAGAAATGTTACAAATATAAACAGTTGGATCATAGAAGCACTTGTTCCCATCATTGATATTATAATACGGTAGGCATATTCAATATTTCTAAGATGACCCCTGAGTTTCTCCGTTAAAAAAAATGGTATACACTTTTCCTTTAACAAAAACCTTCCCTTAATACCTAACCTAAATAGATAGACCTATATTTATACCGGTCTTTCCGTCTTATTAGTTTTTGGACAAATCTTATCTTTTTAACCTCCTGCAATCTGGATTTGAATTTGATCCTCCAGGGCCGTACCAGTAATAACAATTTAAAATCATGCTCAATTTTTTAGAGTGAATGAGGCTCATAGTGCACGAGGTTCATAATTTTATCTAGGATTAATGTTTTTTCCCTTCCTCTTATATTTATAGATTGTGCAGTGACCCTATAAAAACTATTTGATGTATTCATACCAGTTATTTATCACTTCTTGTACTACCAAAAGTAAAAAAAGTTTAGTAGAAATAGCCTATTATTAAAAAATCTCTATTTGTGAAAAAAGTCTATTTACTCGTAGAGTGCCTGCTAGCTGAATCTACTTCCTAATGGCTCAATGATTCCATTTTCTGCTGCAGTAGAATGTTCTGACCTGATAACTGATCAACAGCTCATTTGACACCAATTAATTGATGAAATACTCTTAATTCACAACAAAATTCATGTTTGTCAAACTCTACTGACTCTCTTGTCAAAATAATTGAAAATAGTGATAGTTTTTTGTTTGTCAACTGTACCTCGGTATATTGGTTGTATAGAACCTTCGCTTTAAAGAAAGTGACAAATTTTAATCATGAAATAAATGTTTAATCATGTTTAGTCATGTTTAATCGATAAATGTTTAATCATGTTTAATCATTGTTTTACTAATGTAAGTTTTCATTTCATTACAACGGATATGAATTTATTTACATTACAACATTGTAAATCATTGAAGAACTGTATTAAAACAAAAATCTTTTAAAAATATTTAGGAAAAGGCAATTGAGGATGACTTTTTACAAAGGTATTGTCACAACCAATGGCGCACAATGCCTTATAAGAAATTACACATAGCTTGCCCTGAACATTTAGTATATATACATCACATGTTTACGAAAATTTAAACATATTTAATTACTAAGCAACTTCCATATTTCAATATATGATTTGCAGTTCGCATGTACAGAGCGAACATACCGGTATGTAGAATTTTAGATTAAATGTACAAACTACATTCCTAATAAAGGAAATCAAATTACCAATACTTTTCATATCAGAAATGGTCCATACTTACTCAAATTGACTTCAGAGCATCAGCTCATAGTTTAAGGCGAGCTTAAGCTTGCTATACATATATATATATATATATATATATATATATATATATATATATATATATGTGTATATATATATATATATATATATATATGTACATATATATATATATACATATACATGTACAAATATATATAGTTAGACTGAAACAATCGCATAATTATGTCATTCGCATGCAAACAATGAACCATTGTGTTATTATAACATCTCTCTGCTGCCAGTTTATCATTCTCGTTCAAAAATAATTTTACAAATAATTTTATTAGTTTTCTGGTTTTGAAACACGCATATTATATTTGTCAGTGAAATACTTACTGTGTTGTCTTTGTACATTAAAATTAATATTCTATTGGTTAATATTTTTGGTGTGACTTTGAATGTTGCTCTGTTTATTACGTGTTTAAGGTAAGATTTTTCAATTTATATTTTAATGAAAAAAAATTATTTAATTGAGAATGGCAGCTCTAAGTAAATTTTGAAATTGTACGTTCGTAATAATTCTGGTGACATCATTTTCATAGTAATTTTTACGATGAATGTTGATGGTTAATCAGAAGTTGCATTTTAAATCAAATGTTTTGCCGGCCTTGTTTATTATTCAGAACTGAATATAGTAATTGAATAAAGGTGATTTTGATAATCTAGATAATTTCATAAATTCTGGTAAAATATATGCTAATTCTGAAAAACATTTATTATGCATAGTAAAGCTACAAAATTTTAGATCTTTGCGTAGAGAAATTTGTCTCTTCTTTCTTCTTCTTTCTTCTTGAGAAATTTGAATCTTTTCAAAGGGAAATTACCTATTGCGAATCGGGAACACAATGATATGGAATTACAAATAATTTGAAAAGATTAATAGATACTGTCGTGTGTTTAGGCAAGCAAGAATTATATTTTTATGGTCAAAATTAACGTCATAGTACAATAAGTCGGGGTATTTATGTCAGGGGTTTATGGTTTTTAGTGCCTACGATTAAATTATAGAGACACATTTTCAATCTATTACACCTTCAATGCTGTTTTCAGGGTTATAAGGGGCAGTTGCGAGCGCTTGGCCGCGTGCGTGTATGTCTATATATTTTTTTATATATCTGTCCCTTCTCAGTTTACCCTTTCCAAAATGCACTGCACGCCACTGGTCACACCTACAGCAGTTTCTTATTGTCGGCAGAGATAAATGGAAAAAGAGAGATATTATGCTTATGTTATTCACGTAATTCAAGTGAATGATTTAGAATATTTTATGGGTGACAAGAATAAAGGTGATAATTTGCAAAGTATGGTAGATTTATAGGCGTTTGTAGCAACAAGGAAGAAAGTGTAGATAGTTGTGATACAAAAATACTATTTGTCATTTGCTGACAATAATACCTGGTAAATGTTATTCTTTTACAGGAGACTCAAGCTGACGAAATAAACATATTGATGTATTTCTCTAAGAAAAATGGACTCTGTGGCAATGTCTCTACATTGTCTCTACATCGACTTTCTTGGATACTATAAAGAAATGTATATATAGTCAATTTGTTTACAACTGACAGATTTCCACAAAAATGCAATAATTTTTATGGTTGTCAACTCATAATAACTTATCTATAACCTTTCTTAACAGTGTCAATAAACACTGACAGAATACATGCAGTTAAAGGAGTACACTGCGAATTTTATGAAAACTTCCATCAAACCATAATTGCAACATTGGAAAATACTATACCATAACCATCTGGGACATTTAGTGGTATGCATTTGACATAACTTCTCAAGGACCTGATGATACAACTATTTCAGCAGTCCTTTACTTAAATACCGACAGTGCACTTTTGTTTCATTTCTGGGAAGGATATGCTGTTTGGATTTCACCTATCTTTTTTTCAGACTTGGATGGGAAAAGTTAATAAGTCCATTTAATTTCTGGCTCAGAATTTTATTCCCATCGTTTTAATAGCGTTAAGTATTACATTAACGATATTGTAAGAAACAGTATTGCAACTTAAATTGAACTCATATTTCCCAATGGACATATTGCAATAGAATTTTTCATTGTACTTGTAAGCCACTTGATCTTTCTCATACTTGGCAATGTTGAAAATTGGAGTTGGGTCCGCATAATTACATATCTCGGTGAATTTATCAATAAATTGGAACTGCTATTAATGTGTTTACTTACAAATACCATTATTGAAATGTTAAAAGAAGTAAACGATTATCTAAACCGTATGAATCGAGAAATATTTCCTAATAACACAAACTGCTTACCAGAATTGGCCCGAGTGTTAGTCTGCAATAGATTGAATGATAATAGCCATTTTGATGTTTCTGGAAATCCTATGCACATATTGGTGTTACCAAATGTATTAACTATAGTAAATGATATATGCAATGCGCTCAATAAAATGTTTAATTTACAGGTAATATTTGAAAGAAATGAAAATAAATTGGATATTCAAGAATTTTTTTCATTTTAATCATTCAATTTTTATTTCAGGTGTTTCAGACTGTAGTTACAGCTTTTCTTTTATCCATTGCTGGTATTGAACTCATATTGGACTTGTATATACATGACGTAAGTAAGAATAATATGTGTATTGTGTATTTAATAGTGAGTGATAATGAATTTATGGTAATTTTAATGACCATTATTTATAAAATAGTGAATGTCGACTTTCTTTATACTTATACATTTCTTAAAATGTTTAAAATAGAAAAAGGGTTTATAAAAAAATATTGTGACTAATTAAATGTCTTTTCAGGTACTAGGTTTAAAAGATATAATTATCTACTTCACATGGCAAACAATTTACATAGTTTCCCTTGTGACTGTGTGCGCCTTCAGTGAGAAGTTGGTTACAGAATTTCATCAGTTGAGAATAAACATCACAAAATTGAGACTTTCACCTCATATGTGTAAGCATCTGTTCAGTAAGTTTGTGGTCGTTTATGATTAGAGAAATTCATTACTTATTGTACTAATGTAAATATCTCTTATTATCTCAATTTAAATGTAATCAATATCTTCAATACTTATCTTTTAATATCTTCATTACTTATCTTTTACCTTATCTGTTTTTTTTTTATAACAATTGAATTAGACCACATAAGAAACAAAGTCACTTGTTAAACGTACAACAGAAATTAATACAATTTGATTACGGAATATGGAAATTTCATAATCTATAGTCTACAATTAAATATATATAGAGTTTATCTACATTAATCTATGTTTAATCAGTTCAGTGTAACACAAAGGCAACTGAATGTATTCAGGTCAGTGCTAAAATAATATTGATTTTTCAATTAACCAATGAAGACCAAGGGAACTAAAATAGAATAGCAATTACAGCAAAGCATGGTCAATGTCCTTGTAGATGAAAAACTATATATTTTGCAATTTTAACTAATTTTCAGTTACTTTGTAAATAATAAACAAAATAGTTTAAGCAGTGAGAGCTGAATGTTTATTTAACCCACGTTAAAATTGAATTAATCAATGTGAGGAAAATCAGTATGTAAAACGAATAATGTTGTTATTCAAGTAAGATGTATCATATGTATTTATCATAATGTGACCATTAAGTAAATAAACTGTTCTAGCTTTATCACCTTTTTAGAAACAGATGAAACGATCGAGTACTCAAATTTAGTTTATAGTCAACTGCAGTGGAATAAAGCAGAGCGTAACGTGTTTCGTATGTGCTATGTACTAATATGTATTGCATTATATATTCACACATTTCTTTGCCTACCACTAACGACTATGTGACATTTTCGTAAATGTGGTTTTAATGTGTAATATTTGTGGCAGAATATGATATTTATGTAAATGATAACTTAGAGGAGTCGTGGGCGTAGCCAAAGATGTTAAACGACAAATATAAAAATCTATGTTTAAAAGAGAGACTTCTTTAGACAACTTTTTAAATTCAACGGAAGTGACATATAATAATGCTATAGGTGATTGCTCGGTATATCAGTGATCCAACCCCTGTACATCATGAATTCTTTAGAAAAAATGTTGCAGAAATTTTTTAAAAACATGTGACAAAAATGGCTGGTTCAAAAATATTTAGTTCAGTGTATAAATATAAAGTGAAAGTTCAATGTAATAAGCAACAATAGCAAATAATCTTATAAAACATTTGTTTAATTGTTCTTGAACAAGAATAGGGAGATAAATCTTTATGCATATAGAAAATATATTCTTATAACCATTCCCTTAGTAGTACTAAAATTTATACTCTATTTGTTCCTATGGAAACCTAGATTAAGAAATATATATATTCTATATCTGATTGATTCATATTCTGTTTATGTTTGGCCAACTAAGAAATCAGATTGGTCTATTTCACTTTTCAAGAAATTCTCTAGCTTGCATCACCATTTTGTGGATGATAATGCTTTACTAACCGAAACACAAGTATCATATCAAAACTCCCCTAGAGAGCTGACTCATATTGTTTCTTTTCAGATTTGAGTTTTTCACAAACCTCTCGCCAACAACACTTCATAAGTTTTTATTTTTTAGTTAATAAAATAAAATTATGCTTATAATTAGAAGTATATTTCATAAAAGGATTTTAATCTTGAATTCCTTATTGGGATGCAACTAAAATTCAAAGTCATAGTTTTGACATAATTGAGGGACAAATGAAATATAAAAAAGACATTTTTTATTTTCTTCCGCATAAGTAAATAACTCTTGTTATTGCATCAAGATGATCACTAATGATGACATGTGAGAGTATTAAATTGGTTATAGTGGTTTTTAAAGTTAATTTCGAGAAGCAATGTGTGATTTTAGAGGTATATCAAAATAAAACAAATCATTGTAAATAACGGTTAGACAGCTAGTCCGCATGTAGCACTGTATACGCTAGCACCTCCAGCATATATTTTGAGCATGAGACTTTTACATGGGATTGAAATGACATTTTATGTAATAGCAATTATACACAATAAGCTACATATTTAATTATGGTAGTTTTATTATTTATAACCAAGCCAACAGTTTTGTTGATGAGAAAAGGAAACCTTTTCAAAGGGAAATGAACACCTTCTATAAAAAGGAAATTAAAAAAATGCTTTACGATTGAGTCACAGTGGTCACAAGTGTTAGCACAAATGATGGAAACCATGTGCGACATGCAAATATAACAAGCCAGCTTACAAAAAAACTTCAAAATCAAAGTACAAAAATGGTTATTTACATTTCGTTACGGCCATATGATGAGGTAAATGCATCTTTTACCAGCTGTTCACAAAGATTGCTGAACTAATAAACTTAAAAGGCTCTACAGATTCTAACACCAAATTACATATATTGGACCAAAGTATTATCAAGTTTTGAAGAATATTACAGCACCAAATATGACAGAATCAAAATCTCATGATGAACTGCTACAAATATTGGGAAATCATATAGCACCCAAACCTGGTGAAGTTGCACAACAACACAAACCCTGTCTCAGATCACAACATGAACGTAAAAGCATTGCCAATTATGTAGCTGGACTCAGGGGGAAAGGAGATAAATGCAATTCCATCTACGATCCTTGAAAAGGCGATACTAAAAGACTACATGAATTTTCCTTACAAAATGACTGCATTTTTTATGGCATGAGAATCATTATTCCAAAGAAACTATAACCTAAAATCTTAAAAGAGCTACACAGAGCTCATACGCGTATCATTAAAATGAAAGCATTATTCAGAAGCCAATATGATTGAAGAATATTGACTTTAATATTAATCACTCGGTTAAACAATGCAAAATGTGCTGCTCATTGCGGAGGAATCCCGCAAAAGTACTAGTATATAGAGACGAATACCCAAAGAAGCCACTGAGTCAGATTCACATGGATTTTGCCGGACCATTCATGAACCAATACTTTCTTATCGTAGCAGACGCTTAAACAAAGTATCTAAAAGTCATCCCAAGCACATCCATCACAGCTACAGCAACTACAAACATACTGAAAAGCTGTATCCAACATTTGGTCTACCAATCATTCAAGTATCAAATATTCCAAATCATACAGTTCAAGTCAGACAAATGCAAAAATTTTTGAAAAAAAATGACCACCAATCAAGGGGAGAGGTATGTGCAAACATTGTAAAACTAGACGAAAGCAATGGCTAATGAGGAAGATCTGTTACAAGACAGAGTACATAAATTCCTGGTAGTGTACAGAAAAACAGCTAATAGCACCATGGGATTGAGCCCAGTAGAGATGATGTTTAAAAATTATATAGAACAAGGATCGACTTAATAAAAAGGGGAACAGATTTAGGAAAGAACGACAGGAATAAAGATAAAATAGTATATGAAGTATTTAAAAGCTGATATAGAGTAAATATTAGAATGTATAACAGCAATAAACAGAAATTCAAAAGGCTTAGAGAGATAAGAAACCTACATTACGAGGTGGAAATGGTTGGAAAATAACACCAAAAGCATGTTGAAAAAAATCACAAAGTCAGTGTGCATGAACATATCTTACACCTACATGTCTGGGCCACAACATCTGTAAGAAAAAACCACACCGACACAAAGTTATTCTGAAAGAGCATCGACAGAGTCACCTAGTTCGGTAAGGATAAATTTTACACAGTCAGCACAAGGTTCTACAAGAAGGGAGACTATAATTCCTGAAACCATAACCGAATCTAGGTACAACCTATACAAGCCTATAGTACTTAGGGATACAGTATAATCACTTAAAGAATTCGGGCCGCTTCTTAGTGGAAGAATTAGGCTAATATAATATATAATAATATAATATAGCTAAATAACAAAAAAAATAATAAGGAGGGAGGGAGTGTTAGACAACTAGTCCGAATGTAGTACTGTATACTCTAGTGCTTCCAGCGGATGTTTTGAGCACGAGACTTTTATGTGGGATTGGTTTGATATTTTTTATAATAGTGAGTATACGCAACAAACAACACATTTAATAACAGGAGTCTTACTATTTATAAGCACACACAATGATAAAAATATTTAATAATACTTCAAATTTTTTTTTTAAATAAATCACACTTTTGAAATATAAAAACTGCTGCGTGAACAAAGCTTTGACTTTGGAGAAACCAGAGGTTAATATTTATAAAATGGCCTGTTAACTCCAAATATTACTAGAGTATATGTAGTTAAGTCGGCATAGTACATGGAATGGTAAAATGTAAAGAAAATATTTTATTTCATTTGCATTTTTGTGCCTCTTCTGTACCTGATAAGTTTATGCAATTTTATATCGGTAGCACGTCTGTTTAAACTGAAAGAATTGAAATTGTCCTCACTATGCCTCAAGGTTATCATGTGAATGTTACATATGCACACAACTTGTAAATTTATGGATATTTTTTTTTTTTTTTTTTCTGTTTGTATCCTGCGATCAGTCATTAGAACTATAAGCAGGTAGGTTGTGGTATGTATCTTGTTTGGGCGAATATAGGGCCAGTGCCCTTAATCGCTCTAATTATGAAGCACGTCAGCTCTCTTGAGTCTCTTTATCGAGTTGGGCTGCAACAGCATGTGCGAAAGTGGGTTAGGATGGAATGTCAGACGATCTTTGTATGTGGCTGTGTAGCGTTTTGCTTCGTCTACGATGGTTGAAATTTGTAGGTATTCGTGGATTTCCGAATTGCGGGAGTACCATGATGCACCTGATATGACCCTAAGTATATTGTTTTGGGCTCTTTGTAGGCAGAGTATGTTCGAATTACTGGCCGATGACCACAGTTGAATCCCATATGTCCAAATGGGTTTTATTACGGAACAGTACACTCTTAGTTTGTTGCTTAGGGATAGTGCTGACTGTCTTCCTAGAAGCCATAGCAAATTTCTAAATCGAAAATTGATTTCGTTACGCTTATTTTTGATGTGGTCTTTCCATGTCATCCTTCGGTCCAGATGAAACCCCAGGTATTTGACGAAGGATTATTGCGGTAAGGTGTTGGTACCTAAGTTGACTGCAGGACAAGTTGCACGTCTCAGAGTGAACGTGATGTGGTGAGATTTTTGGGCACTAGCTCTTATACGCCATTTGTTCAACCATTTATTTGTGTCATCGAGTTGTGCCTGCAGCAATTTACTTGCCTCTTCTGGACTGCTATTACATGCGAGAAATGCAGCATCGTCACCATAGGTTGCTACTGTAATATTAGGTGTCTGGGGTAAGTCATTCGTGAAGATGTTGTAAAGCACCGGACCGAGTACCGATCCCTGGGGTACTCCTGCGTGGCAACTATACAAGGAAGACCTGGCGTCACGGTGTTTTACTCGAAACATTCTGTCTCTAAGGTAAGAATCCATCAAGGGGTAGAAAGAGTGTGGAAGTGCTTGCTTTATTTTGCATAGTAACCCTTTGTGCCAGACCCGATCGAATGCCTGTTGGATGTCCAAGAAAGCAGCAGAACAATATTCTTTCCTTTCCAAACAATCTCGTATAGTACGATAGTCTCTGTGTACTTGTTCTAGGGTCGAATGTTGCTTGCGAAACCCGAACTGATGATCTGGTATGACGTGATTGATATCTAGGTATGCATGTATCCTAGTAAGGATTATTTTTTCCCACAATTTGCTTAGAACTGGAGTTAAGCTGACAGGACGGTGTGAGGATGCATCGTTGACTGGTTTACCGGGTTTATGGATCATAACTACCTCGGATATTTTCCAAATAGCAGGGACATGTTTTGTTCTGAAGGTTGCATTAACCAGGGTTACCAGGAAGACAATACATTTTCTAGGAAGCTCTTTGAGTACCTTCGGGGTGATCAGGTCAAATCCTGGAGCTTTCTTCGAGTCCAAGCTGGCTATTTCTTTGGACAGCTCCTTTGGGGAAGTAGGTCTTATCGGCAGACACAGCTGCAGGTCCTGATTTAGGATCAGATCTATTTCAGGGTCCTCAGGGTTGTCAGATTCGTTAGGTTTGAAGACATTAGCAAGATGACTGGCGAAGGTCTCAGCTTTTTCTGGGTCTGTCCGTGCCCATGTATTGCCATTCCAGATTGGCGGTGAACATTGTTGGGGCTGTGGCATATTCCTGGTAGCTTTCCATAAAGAATGGGTCCCATGGCCATTGGGTGACATCTTTTCCAGTCTTTGTTTAACTGCAGCGTTAGTGACATCAGCAAGAAGAATCTTTAGCTCTTTTATTGCTTTGTTCAGTCGCGTTTTGTCTTTGCTGTTACGGGAAAGTTGCCAAACTCTACGAAGGCGGCGTTTTTCATAAATTTTTTGGCGGATTTCAAACGGGAGCGGTGTATTCGCAAATGAATGCTTCAGTGTGGGTGTGCTTGTCCACGCTGCCACTTGGATCAGGTTTGTAATGTATAGACATGCATCGTCTACATCTTCAGCAGTTTTTAACGGAAGTTTGAGAGTGATATTTTCATCGAGATATTCTCGGAAACCATTCCAATCAGTTTTAGCGTTAGTTAGATAGGAGCTATGGGTATCACGGGGTATCGCAATAGGGCTTACAGTAAGAAGTATTGGTGTGTGATCAGAAGATCCATCTAGGTTTGACTCGATTAGGAGATTTTGATGACAAATGCCTTTTGTGATAAAAAAGTCTATAAGATCAGGAGTTCTCTCGGTATCTGTAGGCCAATATGTAGGTTCTCCGGTTGAAATGGTCGCTAGATTGTTGATCTCAGTACTACGTTTTAATTCTCTACCTCTCGTAGTTGTTAACCTAGATCCCCAATGTGTGTGCTTAGCGTTCCAATCACCACCGGCTATGAATCGGTTTCCTAAAGCTTTGAAAAACTCCGTAAACATATTCTCCTTAATGGTGTGACGCGGTGGACAGTATATTGCTGAGAGGATGAGGGATCCGGCACGATCATCGATCCGTACAGTTGTAGCTTGCAGGTACTTGGTTTCCCAAGACTCGAGTAGGCAATGCTTAATGTTCTCCTTAATTACTATTGCCGCACCACCATGAGCTTCCCCTTCGGGGTGTGAAGTTGTGTAAACGCAGAATCCACGAATGCATATGCGTGATCTTGATGTAGCGTGAGATTCTGATATAAGGCAGGCGTCAAGCTTATTGGTTCTCAAAAACATCTCAAGTTCTTTAGTGTTGGGAGCAAGTCCGTTTATGTTCCACGTGGCGATGTGTAGAGAAGTCATTTTGTCAGATTAGATATCAGGGTAGTTATAAGTCCCAGTAGGGAGCCTATTTGTTGAATTAAGAGATCCATTTTCTCACTTTGTTTGGCAAGTATATCTTCTAATTTATTAGATTGTTGGTGAGTAGATTGCTGTGTTGTTGGTTGCCTACCTTTGGCAATATCGGCATAAGTTTTGTGGGTGTTACTATGACCCTTAGTGTCAAAGTTGGTGGTAGTTGGTATGTTGATAACAGGTGTTTGAGAGGGTAGTCTAGCGCGAGAGGCGAGATTCTTGGTCCTTCGAGCTAGTATTTCTTTGTATATTTGGCATCCTTTATAATTAGCAGGGTGGTCGCAGCAGCATAAAGCACACTTGGCTGGAGTTGTCCTATTCTTTTTGCACTCTGAGGTTTTATGGTCTTCACCGCATTTCACGCATCTAAATGGTCTCTGCAGTTATTTTTGGTATGACCATATTGTTGACAGCGTTGGCATTGTACAATGAACTTTGATTTCCGTGGATCCTCAATCTTAATTTTTTGCTGTGCGATAAATGCAATGTTTTTAACGTCAGGATTGTTAATGCTAGGCTCGATATTGACGAAGAACGTTGAAGTCGGTTTCTTTTCGGGGCCGTATCGTGCATTAATTATTTCACCTCTGACTTTGTTGTTGGTCGCTTGAACTGCCTCAACAATAGCTTCATGAGGTGTGAGGTGATGCAAGTTCTTAATGACAATTCGGTAGCATTTGGAGTCCTTAGGCGTAAAAGTATACCCTATAAGCCCGTTATCTCTGAGGAGATTGATAATTTTCTTATATTCTTCTGGAGTTTTCATTAGCACGTGAAGGATATTTTTGGTAATCATTTTGAGCTTATAATTATCTTTTTGGCTAACAGTTTCAATTAGTTTTATTAACTCGTTGACGTCTTCTATACCACTCAGAACTATTGGTGGTGGTTTATTGGGTTTCTGAGTTTTTGTAAGGGCAATGTCATCATTTGGATCAAGCGGTAAGTTGCTAAACCGGTTCTTATTTACAATTCCATTAGACGGTGGTGGAGAATCGTACATTTTCCTCTTCTTATTGCCACGAGGAAGTGGTATATGTTGCCATATGGGTGGGGCAGGATGTTGAGAGATATCTTTTATTGCTGTAGTTTCAACAGGCAACAGGTCTGATTCAGGTTGTTTTTTTGAAGTTGTTGACTGTCCTCTGCTTATATCAGAAAGGGATGATGATCTTTGCCTAGAGAAGTAGCTTTGATGAAGTACTTGTTGTTTAAGTAATTTCTGTTGTGGTTGTGATATTGTTTCTTGTTTGGAATTCATATTGTTCCCACGAGTAGGGTCGATATAATAGGTCACTCACAGGTTAACGCCCATTCCTGTGAGAAGGCACTTTTCAACGATGTGAGCCAGTTTCATCGAGGTTTGCGCTAGAGACTGACTACCTGCAGCCATTCATCCTATCGGCACGGTCACACCTTAGGATTAGGGTTATTTTTTCAGGTTAAGAGGTTGTCTTCCTCGCGACCCAGGCGACCAAGCCCAGGTCTCCGTTCTTGCGAGACATGACCACAACATTACGGGTGTGGAGATCATTTCCTACCTCCAACATAAGAAGCTGTTAGGCTTGCTTAGTAGGTTAGTTGACCGCCGCCTACGACTCGGCGTTTGTTGTTCAATTGGCACCACCCGAGGGGCACGTGTAGGGTTATGGTTAGGTAGCTCCTACGGACGCGAACAACATTACCCCTCATGGATATTTTTAATGGTACATAATTCCATTCAATCTGTGCAAATGTTGTATACCATGTCTTTTGTGTGAAATAAGCTTAAATTAATTATCTATTGCTATTGTTTAAGGTCCATCAATCGATAATGAATTGGAAAAACTTGAAGAGATTGTACTTCAGAGCAATGGCGGAACTTTCTCAGTGTGTCAGCTCTTCGACCTGCGAATATCGTTACTGCCTAGTTTTTTCAACCTCGTTGTTACATATATTATAGTAATTGTTCAATTAGCAAGCTTGAATTCTAGTAAATAATCACACTTGTGCAACTAGAGATTTGAATGATTTTGAAAACATTTCCTTTATTTAATTTTGCTCTATTTTAAATTTATTTTTAATATAATTATATTTTCTTTCATCATTCTTATATTTATAATATAAAATTCAATATGTTATCAACATTAGATGCAGTTGTCAATAAACACATACTACAATTAAACGAACATATATAAAGAAAAACAACATAACGATCTGGGGAATATATTTGTGTATGTTTATTTAGATGTTTAAGTATATGCATACTTTTTTATTCACCAGCATGTGCAGTCATATTTGTACTTTCAGTAGATATTTGTTATTTGTAAATTTTCTGTTTGTTTATTTAGTACTACCTTACCTCTTCAAATTGACCTTGGCAAAGTTTCTCTCAGTAAAAGAGAATGAACACTGTTAAATATAAAATTAAATATAGTTAGATAAAAACATTGTTATTCTATTTATTGCGTAATCTCAAACTGCAATTTTGTCATAAGATATTGGGAAGTGGAGTATGTTATTGTTGCATTGAGTTGTATAATTTCGAAATTTTTTTTTTCTAAATTCTATTTTATTTAATTTTTCAATATTTTATAACAAATGAAATAAACAAAATTGAATAATAAATTAGTCTCTTTTAATATTAGCAACAGGAGATCATGACAAAGACAATAGTTTTTTTTGTAATAACACGAGATCATGACAAAGACAATAGTTTTTTCTAGAAACTTTTTCTAAAATTAATTTCATTCATGTTTAGACAATTAATTACAATTATTAATTAGCAACCTTTGTCTTTCACACAGTTTTCGTAATATTATGATATAAATGAAAAAAAATTTATGGTCTTTATAATTCCATTTAATGTTTTTTTAATCCTATGTATAACACTAAAATAAATACTTAAATTCCCAAAATGGATTTTAATTCAGATATTATAAAGCTAAAAATGAGTAAAAAAATAATTAACCGTAAATTGTCATTGTCATTGAATCATTTATCCCAACACAAATTGCTTTCAAGAAAAATTTGGTTTCAAAATAAAACAATATCATACGTAATTTTCAACAGAGCATAGCAGCAAAGACAATTGTAAGTTATAGACCATTGTATTATCATTTGATTCGTTATTTCATTCTCTTTCCTCTTTTTCATAGTTATCTAAATGATTATCTCATTTTAACCCGACTATTTACATTTGCTATTCACTGCGAGCCGTATTGTCAATGTGTTAATGTGTGCTATTGTTATATTTTGAAAGGTAAGGTTACTATAGTAAGTAATTAGTGGAATTAATGACCAAATGTTGTGCATAAAAATCAATAAGATTATAAGTGGATAGTAAATTTACATAATTTTACTATTTTGATATAAATAAAAATGACTGAATTTTACATATATTAAATACATGAATTTACAATGAAGAAAAAATGTAAATTTATATGGAGAAATAGCCTTTGTAAAAATGTATATATATGTATTAAACTTACAACATTCTAATGGTATCTATAATGTTAAAGTGATAGCTTATTTTTAAGTTACCATTGGAACTTTCCAAGATAAATATTCACTAGCACACAGATTGAGATTGTATCAGTATTTAAAGCATTTGTTAGAAGTAATACAACTGAAGAGTCATTTGATGAAAATTAATTTCATATTAAATAAAATTATTTTTGTTAGTATAGTCAAATTGCATGAAATGTATTTTTTAGGATGTTATAATAATATATTATCACCTGAAATATATATATATATATATATATATATATATATATATATATATATATATATATATATATACACATACATATACATATTTATATGTATATGTTTCTGTAACGAATATTTTACAAAAACATTCATTACAAAAAACAAAATATGTGAAATACACTCAATAAAATAATTAAATTGCAAGTAAACTCTAACTGGTTAAAATAAATAGAATATCTTAGAATGTGTTTTTCATTTTACTCATTCAACGTCAGGTAATTCGACTTAAAGTCTTTATTTGTACCTGATCCTTTAGCGGTATTCAACTCATATTGGTATTGTATATTCGTGGCTTATTTCTGTAGTAGTGGTTGTCATAATTTGTTAGAAATAAATGGGTTTGTCTACAATAGTGTTTTCCCGGAACAACTTTCCTTACAACTATGTATTAATCTATTATTTTTCTCGTTCAGTGCTATTACTTGGATCTATTTGGTCTGAAGCACTGTTTTTGTGTGTCAAAATTTTTGAGACTACTTGCACTGAAGGATTTCCTTCTGTTTATGACATCATCTTAATTTTTTCAGATATAGTGTTTAAATTAAAGATGTCTTTATAATTTTCCTTGGTTCCGAATCTACGAAAAATAGTGGAAAGTCTTCTTTAGTGAATTTACGCATCTGACTTTGTGTGACTGTTTTATCAGTTCTTCTTTAATTGTAGAAGTACCTTACGTGGAGTGCATATTCCATCGTAAAACTAAATATGTTCTTTCGTTCTTAATTTAGTAGATGCAGTGAGATATATTGCTTGTGATAAAATTGTCACATAGTGTTAGTTGAAGTACATGACCAGAGCATAATGTGGCCAATATGTAAAATTTATTATTTATGATCTTAATTAAAGTTTCCTTCAGAGATATAATATTAATGACCTACCATCACAAATATTGGTTCAGGCTTAGGTATGTATTTTTTAAGAGTGTTATCTGGAATGGTGTCTTCATTGTTCAAGGTCTTAACCTAGTTTTATATGAGTATTTCTCGGTTTACCATTTACACCTTATAATAAAATACACCAAAATTTTCAACAACCTTTCTAGAAAAGTTCCAAATCCCTGGCTAAAAGTTTATTATTATATTTTTCACTATTATATCCATTATCATTACGAATACCTTAAACTCAGCTCCAGATGAAGCTGCCAAATTACTGAGGGATAGTGTCAAGTCCAGTAACCACAATCATCGTTTTAAATTTACTTATTTTGATTCCCCTAAAATCAAAAATATTTTTACATCACTTGATGTGATGTAAACTGAAGACTTGTGATTATTTGTCAAAGTAATTGGTTCTATTATTGATGCTGTTGTTCCGCATTTAGCCACCGCTTTTAATAAGTGTGATATCCGGGGGTTTTTCAGATCTCATGAAACGTAATAAAATTATGCCATTATTTAATCCAATGATAACCACGATCCATCTAATTTTAGACCAGTGTCTATTTTGCATACTCTTAGTAAAATTGTTGAAAAGAACTTGCTTGAGTAAATGGAGGCCCATTTCAACTCTTTTGAACTACTTCACAGCCACCAATTTGGTTTTATGAAGAGCAGGTTCACTAGAGATGCAGCAGTGGAATTAATTTCGCACATCTTTGGCACTAGGGAAGAAAGGCAGGATCCTATTGGCATTCACTGTGATCTGTCTAAGGTGTTTGATTGTGTTGATCATAGAATATTACTCTGAAAATATGCAACATTATGGGTTAAAAAATGAAGCCCATAGCTCGGTTAATTTGTATCTCATAAACAGATTATAAAAAGTACAGACAGGGTAAATTAAATCAACAGATTCTTTAGTAAAGACGGGTGTTCCGCAAGGCTTTATTTTGGGACTATTTCTTTTCTTGTCCACATTATTGATCTGCTTTTTTGATTGAAAAATTTCTTGAAACAGTGTTGTTTGCTGACAATACATTTCTCTCATTTTAAAGAAATAGATATGTTGAATGCGATTAGATAATGCAAATAAAGCGATGTCACAAATTTTTACTTTGTTAGCTGTCAATAATCAATTTCTTGTAATTCCTACGTTTAAAATATTGAATATTGTTTATGGCCTACACATTTATTGACTGTCATAATGACATACTTTTTATTAGTTTTAATGTTGGCTTTTACAAAATCAACCTCGTCAACCAGTAAAACTTGACAATTGTTATCAACCTTCAATATTAATGGGAGATGTTAAAATGAAATTTTAATGTTGGTGAGAAACACTCATTATTCCTTCTAATGCAATATTGTAATATATAAATATACGGCCTTGGGCAAAAGTATTATTCATTTGTCTTTGTTTAAATGATCATCTTTTATGTATAAAAGTCATATTTTGTGGGGCTATCTGTAGATTTAGGGTATAGTACAGATGAGTTATTTACATTCACCTCGCTTATGACGTACCATTCTTGTTGTAGCGCATTTAAAAGTAACTGTATCAACATTATACTAGCATATATAATTTTCTTTAATTACACTAGCATAAATAGGGCCTGTCTAAGTCTATAAGGGCCTGTTTAAAAAATAGACAGGCCCAAAGCACTTTCTAGCACTTCTGTATGTCTTATGCTATTCATCTAATTGTCAAAAGGAGCCATGCTCTCAACCTTGCTGGCAGCCATGCAACTGCAAGCCACATACATTCTCTGTCATGTTTCTGCCTAAGCACTGTGCAATCCAAGTTAAATCAGTATCGTGCAACTACTCTTAGTCTTACATATGGGGCTTCAGTAGTTTTAAAGACACAAAATGCAAGGTAAGCGATCACCCTCTTTTATACATTTTTAAGATATTGTACAAAATGGTGTAAACCTTGTTAAAAAAAATCTTTAAAGTATTAAGGAAATTATTATTTATTTATTACTTATGTTAAGCTCATGATCGACGATCAATTTAGTATGCGGTTTTGTGAATGCGAGCCAGGTTCGCTGCTTTATTCGACTGTGAATCAGTCTAAGTATGCATACTTTAAGTTTAACAAATTTATTAACGAAGATTTGACATGCTTAAATTTTACTAGACGAGCCAAACGACGTCAAATAAGTAGGACCGTCGATCATTGACGCGACCCACAAGTTGTTTGTTTAGTTAATTTTTTCCTGTGTTTAACAATTCTCTATTCTGAACTCAACTTTCTATTTTTTAGTTTTGGGTGTGGTGTAAACAAGCAACAATGGCCGATTTTTGGACATCCTCAAAAGATTTTGTTTGCGAATTCATTGAATGTTATAGGCAAAATGAGTGCTTGTGGATGAATACATTATCTGAACATATATATAAAAAAAGGAGGTAAACATGAAAATTATTTGAAATTTCTGGTAGTAATTTGTAAAGTGGAACCGAATCGGAGCTAGAATCAGCTAAGCAGAAGATAAATTCATTGCAAAGTAATAAAAAAAGGGTGCAATAGTCTAACTTCTGGTTCAGGAACGGATGAGGTTTACGTCTAAAGTCATGATATTACAGTCAGTTGAAGTTTTTAGGTGACGATGAAGATAGTAAGTTTCATTTATTTATTTATTTACTTACTTTAATGTATCTAATTGATACATATGGTGGACTTGTTGCTACAAGAGCAATCTCTTACAACGAACCATAACATCAGTCCAGCCCTGTTCGACGAATGGCCAGGAATCTAATTTAGATCCCCGCGGTGCGCCCCATCATCAAAGGCTGTATGCCTTGTGACCAACCCAACAAATCACAGCGACGATCTTATACTTTATGCCAGTAAAATATTTTTGGTCTCATTTTGGGCTGCAATTAGTCCGGATTCCCCGGATTGGTCCTAGTTTGAAGGTCTGTCTACTACTGGACTGATCAAGTTGAAATTTAGTGCACATATAGGATTATGTGATTCAAATTGTTTTTATCTATGGCTACTCAAAAGGGAAAAGTATTTTTAATTATTTGAACAGTGATATAAGTTGATAATTAGTAGGTAGGTAATTTTGAAGGTAGATAAAATAAACAAAATTATGTTACCAATAGTATGTGTTTTTCCAGAACACATATAAAGTTATCAGTATCAGAATCAGCACAATTACCTATAATTGAAGGAAAAATTGATCAAACTCCTTCTCGAACAACACACCACAGCACAATGTCTAGAAACTTGATAGAAGTTACTAAATATTATTGGACAACAACATTTCTCTTTATGCAGTCATGCCCTCTTTGCCTATTGTCATGACATATCACTAGTCGATAAGGCATGCATATGTTGATGGCGTCCTACTCATTGCTAATTGTATCTCTGTAATATTTATCAAAAGTGTAATAATAAATCAAATCTAATTCAAGTCTAGTATTATCATTTATATAACACACACACAATACATGGTGTCGGTAATTGGGTTCGTAATCTATGTGTTGTAAAGTCATTGTGAAATTCTCGTGTGAAAAGTCCGCATCTTGTCTCAAGAAAGTCAAAAGCCCAAGAAACTTTCTGGAATGTCCAGTCGGCAGCCCATAGTGATGAACGGTGACTTGGCTCAACAATGGAAAAAATGGGTACAATCATTTAAATTTTATTTACGTACATCTGGCATACATGAAGAAAGTGATGGCAGAAAGGTAGCTTTATTTTTACATGTTATTGGTGAAAAGGGTGTGGGTGTGTTCAATACATTTGGAAAAAACGAGGATGTTAAATAAACATAATAATGTTAAATACAAGGAGCTTATCGAGTTATTTCAAAATCACTTCACCCCAAAAGCTAACCTCACTTACAAATGTTATAATTTTTTCACATACAAACAAGGTGAAAATGAAACCTTAGACGACTTTGCTTGCAAATCACAATTAAGGTCACAAAACTGTAAGCTGGGACAGCTGCAGGAACACTTAATCAAAATAATGTTCATATGTAACATGCATCAAAAAACTATATTAGAGAATAATTATTGCTTGAAGATAAACTGGATCTTGTTAAGGCCTTAGAAATGGCGAAATCCGTGATTGCTTCCAGACATCGAATGAATGAATTGGCAGCAGAACAAAGTTCAGTCTTGTATAATAAGAGTCGGTCACGCTCAAAATCAAAGTCTAACTCAAAGAATGTCAGTCAATATAGTCAACAGTCAGAAAAGGATGTTTGTACAAGATGTAGTCAGATGCATCATCATAAGTGTCCAGCATTAGCTGTAAAGTGCAGATGAAGGAAAAAAAATGGGACATTTTGCTGTCTGTTGACGGTCAATTAAGTCTAGGTCAGTAAAATATGCACAGTCAGATAGTAATATGCAACACAGTACACAGTATATACAGTCAGAACAAGATGAAATGTTTATAGGTCATATTCGGTCATCCAAGATGTTGTCAAGTGAATGGACAATTAATTTATATATAAATAATTCACAAATAAATTGTGTTATTGATACTGGCAGTGATGTCAATATTAGGTCAAAAAAGATTTATGAATCACTTCATACTAAACATTCATTGTCTAAAATTTATGTAAAAATTAAGTCATACACTGGTAATAGTGTAGAGGTACTAGGTCCAGAAAACTTAAAGTGTAAATTCCAATTTAATTATTCCTATATGACAAAATAAATTAATTTTATAATTGCAAATGTGAAACTGCACTAGGTAAACTTACGTGCTCAGAAATTGGACTAATTAAAAGAGCTTTTTATGTAGACACTACAAGCAAGCAAACGTCAGAAAGTGATATTAGTCAATTGTCTTTTAAAATAAGTCAAAATGAGTCAAATTCAAGTCAAGTAATATGTCCTAAAATCACAAAAAGTCAGTCACAGTCATTTCTATTACAGTCAAGTCAGGCACAAAATATAAATTTAAGTAAACTTGTTGAATGTAATAATTCTGTTTTTGCCGGTCTTGGTTGTCTTCCTGGTGAGTGTCACATAAGTATAAATCCTAAGGTTCAGCCAAAAGCAGATGCTCCGAGGAAGTTACCATTTACATTACATCATAGACTTCAATAAGAACTTGAGAAGATGGATAAAATGGATGTCATTATCAAGGTCACAGAGCCTACTCAAGAGGTGTCGTGTGGGTGAGTTCTTTTATTTATATGTTTAGACCCCCGTAATTTAAATCAGGCAATTAATAGGACTCATTATCCTATTCCATCAGTAGACATGGTCCGCACAAAAGTGGCTGGTGCAAACTTTTGCTCCACCTTGGATGCAAGTTGTGGATTTTTGATGTGTAAATTAAGTGAGAAGAGTTCTTACCTCACCAATTTTAATACACCTTTTGGTTAATACCGCTTTAAACGTCATTCATCACAGAACTATGACTGAAATGTTTGGTGACATACCAGAGGTGGCAGTATACAGTGATGATATTTTAGTAAGCGGTCAAACACTACAAGAGCATAATGAGCGTCTTAATATAGTATTTAAAAGAGCAGAAGAATATAATGTCAAATTTAATAAAGAAAAATTTACATTTGCCAAGGAGAGTATTACATATCTGGGACATATGTTCAGCAGATGGAATCACAGCTGATCCCGACAAAGTCAAAGCAATCAAAGAGATGCCCTCTCCTACCTGTCTAAAAGATTTGCAAAGATGTCTAGGCATGCTTAATTATTTAAGTCCTTTTATTAAAAATATGGCAGACGAGACAGAAATTCTATGCCAATTATTAAAAAAATCTACTGATTGGTAGTACACTGCCAACCATGAAACAACATTTTGCAATTAATATGTCAAGTTCCAGTGTTGTCACGTTTTAATGTTCATGATCCTATTGTCCTACAAAGTGATGCTGGTAGCAGTGCTGTCAGAGCGGTGTTGTAAAATCAACATTCTGTATATTATGCTACAAAAACTTTAACAGATACACAACAAAGAATGGCTCAGATAGAAAAAGAACTCTATTCAATAGTTTTTGCCTGCATCAAGTTCCATCAATTTATATATGGACAAACTGTAACTGTAGAGACAGATGCTCCTTTAATAACATTGTTTAAAAAGTCTTTAGTCGAGGTTCCAACACGTCAAAAGAATGATGTTGAAAATACAACCCTATAGTCTAAATGTAGTTTACAAGAAAAGTAGTCACATGTACATTACTAATACCTTGTCAAGAGCAGTACTTTCTGAGACAAGTTCAGATGAATTAGATGATGATGTCATTGTTCATGTAAATTTATTGATTAAGTCAATGCCAGTCTCTTCAGAACGTCTACAGTAAAATCTGCAGATTTTGAAAAAATACTGTAAAAAAGGATGGCCGTCAAGTAAAACTCAAATTCACAAAGATTTGTATATTGGCAGTACAGATTTGATTTACATGTAGAAAATGATTTAATTTTCAGAAGTAACAGTATAGTCATACCTAAAAAATTAAGGCTAGATATTTTGAAAATAATACACAGTGGTCATTTTGGAATTGAAAGGTCAAAAGTGTTTGCTAGAGGATATGTATTTTGACCATTTATGTCAACTGATATAAAAAATATTGTTCAGTCACGTCATACTTGCCTGTCACATAGAAATTCAAACGCTCCAAAACCACTTTTTCCACATGATGTTACATCAACACCAACTTTGTGGGAAAAAGTTGGTGTTGATTTTATGGATTATAAATCTAAGAAATACATGGTAGTACAAGATTATTACTCAAATTATATTGTCAGTGGCAAGTAATAACGCCAAAACAGTAACATAGTAGTACAAGATTATTACTCAAATTATAATGTCAGTGGCAAGTAATAACCCCAAAACAGTAATTATTTGTCTTAAAAGTATTTTTAGTAGACTTGGTATCCCAGTTGAGTCATTCTTGGTATCCCAGTTGAGTATTACATTTAATTCGGCAGAGGTTAAGAATTTTATTTTTAAATGGGGAATATATCATAATACGTCAAGTTCCTACATACCAAGGTCAAATAAGTTGGTAGAGTCGGCAGTAAAGATATATAAACCTACCTTCTTACCAAGTCAGAGGAGTCAGGAACAGATCCATATCTTGCTTTGCTTCAATTCAGGAATACACCTATAGGAAATCTACTATCTCCAGCACAATTGTTAATGTCACATTCACTTAGAACACAATTACCAACAGTCACAATAAACTTAATATCAAGAACAGTCAAATTTCAAGAATATGTATAAACTAAGGAAGGAAATAAAAATAAAATGGAAGGTTACTATGACAGAAAGACTAAATCATTACCAGAATTACAAGGAGATAAAGTTTATTTTAAGAAAATGCCAAATACCCCATGGATTAAAGGCACAGTAAGGTCCAAATGTGATCAGCCTAAGTCTTATACTGTTGAAGGGTCAGATGGATTTATAGGAAGGAGAAACAGAAAGCATATTTTGAGGCCTCCATAGTCACCTCCAACTCTATCTCAAGATATATTACAAAAAAGTCCAAATATCAAGACATCTCCTATATCACATACAGTGTCACTGTCTATTGAAGAGCATGCAACTCCAGTTAAAATGCGCACTAGGTGTGGAAGAGTCATAAGACCAACGAGACGGTTGGACTTATAAGAGTTAATATTTTATTAAGTAAACGTTTTGGCAATGACTGTGAAGGACTGATTAATTTAATTAAGTCTAGAATATATATAGAGCCTTAGTTTAATAAATTGTCTTATTTTTCATTACTTAAACAGTCTTTGTTGTCAAAAGTTATTGTTAAGAGTTTAGTCAATTCTGTAAACTGTGTCAAGCTGTAAAATTATAATATATTATGATATATATAGTATGTGACGTCCCTATTGTCATGGCACATCACTAGTCGATAAGGCGCGCGTGCGTGAAGATGGTGTCCTAACCATTGCTAATTGTATCTCTGTAATACATATCAAAAGTATGATAATAAATGAAATATAATTCAAGTCTAGTATCATTATTGATATAATGCACACACAATACAGTAATATTTTTTTGGATAATTTTATTTAAAAATAAAATTTCAAATTTTTCAATTTATTTTTGTTTTTTGAGAATTTTTCCTTTTGAGTTTTAAGTTTCCTAAAACAAGAATATTCCAAGGATGGTATTATCTACCGGATAACCAGTTGCTTTTGAAGAAATTATACTTATTGTGATGCTAGAATTTTGTACTTTTTTAAATATTGCCCCACTAAAGTAAAGAATACCTGCATATTTGCTCATTTATGTTTTGCAATAATCATTTTTAATTCATATTTTTAAAAAATCCCTTCATTTTGGCATTCAGGAACGTTTTCTAAATGTCTTACATTTACTGCAAATGTAACTTTCAGATTTTTGGTCTATAAAATAATGACCTTATTTACATTTTGTATTGGCCAATATTTTATATCAGCAATGAACATTCTTCTCCTCTAAATAGGATCATCTTGGATAAATATGAATAAGTCTGCTTTCTCTTCTTTTAATATAATGCATTTATTTTTTAATATTCAATGACATTTACACTTGTCCATATGCAATTAGTGATGTTCAATCACATAGTTTGCAAGCTTTATGAGAATGAAATTACAACCTCAAATAGTGTAGTGTTAAAGCTGGCCTCAGAATGAATCTTATTAAGTCAAAGTTTGTGGTCATTTCTGACAATCCCAATCTCCAATCAAGTATATTTTTGGCGGGTTAAAAATTAGAACAAGTGAATTAATATAAATATCTTGGAACCTGCCTTACTCAAAACTGGAAGAGTATGGTAGAGATCAAAACTCACATTAAAATCACCCACGGAGCCTTTAGAAAAATTTTAAAAAAGTAGAGTGCATTTCTCATTTTAGTAAAAACAATCAATACACCAATCACTTTTCAGCTCTGTACATGACCAATATTGCTATGCAGATGCAAGGTCTAGACTATTAAGGACGATCTCAGGAATCATATAGGATTGTTCGAAATGTGGACCTACAGACGCATGATGTCGACATTTTGGATTCAGGAAGTTACAAATGAGGAAGTTTTGCAACGATTTGGCAAGAAACGCAAGCTTTTGTTCTTAACCATCACACAATTTGTATATCTCGGGCAATGTACTCAGGCATGATAGATACGAGCTCTTACAAGAAATAATGCTGGAAAAATCGCTGGGAGAAGGAAAGCTGGTCGTAGAAGAGAGTCACAGTTGGTAATATCTGAGAATGGACAGGGGTTATGAGTTTCGCCGAGGACAAGTCCTTACGCAGAGCTGAATGCCAACTTTCACCAATTGAAAAGGAATCCGTAGAAGATAAAGATATAAGTTACTAATGTTTTATTGGATACTTTTGTCTTACTTGATTTTTGTAATTTTGAAAAGGTGAGTCAAGTCATATGTATAAATTGTTAAAAATTTTAACAAAATTGTACAACAAAAAGACAGTCAAGTTTACTTAAAAAGTAGCAATAAAATAATGTAATATACAATATAACGTCGAAAGTAAGTTATTATATGGCTGACAAACTAACTATTGAAGTGCTTTTAGTGGCTAGTTGGGAACATTCGCCCTCGTTTAAGGAAACCAATGGAGATAAAGAAATTATAAAAATTCCAATAAATACGCTTTAAGGTTAGAAGCGGCACCAAAGTTTACATGCAATTAAAATTAGAAGCTATGGCTATAGCTGACAGGATTTCTACAGTAAGTATTTTCCTAAGATAGACCTTAGGAGATATGTGAGTGGAGCAAAAGTTAACTTGCGGACAATGGTATACTATCAGAGATAACCATTAGTTAATTATAAGCCGGATAGACAGATGTAAAAATTACAAAAAGTTAAAAAATTTGTGACATTCGTGAACATTGGCCATATTTTTATATATTTGTTTTATGTAAACTTTATGTTCAAAAAATGTAACATTCCTTTACATAAAGTGTATCAAAACTTTAAAAGAAATCCGTAGGTCATATTACAATTTTTTTTTCGAAATAAGGAATTGTATTAAAATTTAGATTTGAAATATATTTGACTGGAGTGCTAATATTGCTACGACACTCTGAAAAGATTTTCTAAGGAAATAAAAGTTAAGTTTTAATCACTCAAGCTATTTAATATATTGATAATATCGTTGTCAATATACAGGTTTCAACAGATTTAACTCCGCTTATTATTTAAATAATTCGCTAAAGAAATTTACTACTTTTAATAAAATGAGTCATGTTTTAGCATAGATAAACAAAGTCATGTAAATATTTTATTAGTATTACATCTACATGCATCAACATATATAGTTATTTACACTTAATATAACATTGAATGTTAAATCATGGCATAAGCACCTGAGTGAAAAAATGGACTAGTCATTATCAATTATCTAATTAGTAACATTTTTCCTTTATTTACTTCATTTTGTATAGATTTTTTAATTTTAACATTTAAATATTAACAATTATACAAATATAGTTATACAATATTTTCTTTTTTAAATCCGTCTGTAACAAAGATCATTATGTTGAGATATTTTTCTTCAAATTTCTAAAATTATTTTGTCCATCTTCATAATCACATCCCAAAAATTAAGTTTTCGAAATAAAAATATAATGAAAGTAAAATTTTATAAATTATTGCGTGTATTAGAGCACTGGAACAAAGATGCGGAAAATAAATGCTTTAAGGAGATTTGCATTGAGTACTTACAGATTTTCTCATCAGCTTGAAACGCTGTCAAACTAGTTTTTGTTTTCTCAACTTGGAAGTAGATACATTCACATAGTATGCAAACACTCACAATTTGCATTATAGGAAGAGACGATCAAAGTACGGTTTCGAAAAATGAAAATTTCAATTAAGTCTGAAACATGCAACTGAAACTTATTTATTTACACATGATAAGACCAATAAAATGTTCGAATTTATGGTTAAAACGGTATTAGATTAATATATCTTGAAAATTCCAAGTGTGATTGGTTTTAAATTCAATAATATTTTAATTAACTAAGTTAAACAGTTTAATTAACTAAGATAAACTAAGTTAAAAAATTAATTAACTAAGATAAACTAAGTTAAAAAAAGTTAACAAGTTTAATTAACTAAGATAAACTAAGTTAAAAAAATGTTAATTTGTTTTCAAGGTTTGAAAGAACAAGAAAAATTAATATTTACCTTATATTTCAAACTGCACAAGTAGAAAAAAGCGTAAGTGACAACATATGTGAAAACTCTATGTATAATGAAGAGAAACTGAAATTTTGAATATCAGTTATATTCATTTAAAAATATTGATATTGCTAAATCATCTAATATCAAGAATATTTATCATTTGCATGCCCTGTTAGTATCGTTTACATATTGTAGAGATTATTATAATGTAGTAAATAAAATGAGATGTGAAATGTTGCGCTCATTACAAACCTGATTCTTAAATATGTTGTTAAAACATCTACAAAATTCCAAAAAAATTACGAAATAATCTGACAAACTAGTAATGTCTTTCCCTTTGAGTTTAATTGTTGAAAATAAAATTCATGGTGTTCACAATTAAATGAAACTACGTGATGTAGTATTATTTCTACTTTCTTTAAGTTCTTTACCACGACCTAGGTTTCGTTGTATTACAACATCTTCAGGTGGGTTATTAGCAGGTGAGTTATTAACAGGTAGGTTTAAAATGTTGTATAGCTTCATTTAATTTTGAACAATGAATTTCTACAAAATTAACGCCAAATATATTCAATATTTCATAGTGTTGCTAGACGCACTGGGCTGGGGATTACCAAATAAGTCTTCAATGAACACAGAAGATAGCTTTCTGTTCGCTTTTTCAAGAAATGTATTCACTGTAGTTGAATTTGTTGTAGAATGTTGCTAAGCAGCAGCCAGTTAAATATGAGTTCGAAGTCACAAGTTGTTTCACAAATCATTCCAAACAAAAGATATTCATAAAATTGTAATTCCATAGCGTTTGTCATATGCAAATATACATTTAACAAAACTATATGGTTTAATTGCTTGAAACTGTTAAAAATATAACGTTTTGAATCTTTTTGTAAAACAACTTTTCTATGAGAACACTCGAAAAGACCATCAATTTTGTTGAAACAGTTAATTAATTTCATAAACACTTTTTTCGCACAACTTAAATCTGCACAAATCGAATATATAATAACCATACCGGTAATAATATTGGGGAAATGAGTTATATAGATACTGTTAAAATCACTGAAAAATAAAATTATTTGACAAAAAAACAAAAGAAAAATTATAAGTGTACAACTGTAAATTTTTCCAAATTAGGATCAAAGATTATTTTAGATAGTGGTCTTTTGGCAAACACTAAAGATGGATTGAAGAAACAGGATGGATCGAATTGTTTCAACAAAACCAATGACTTGATTCATGTTATTAAACACTGCAATTTTGTTAAAAGTTACAGTGTTAATAACATGAATCATTATTAAACGCCTTTCGTTCCGTCTGATAGCCGTAAAGTCTGCTTATAAAATGCTTTTTGCCATCTACATGACGAGAAATGAATTGTATTTATAAGGGAAACAAATCAAAATAAACTCCTTTATTCATAATTCATAGTTCAAAACCATTCATCACTTAAATGTGTCAAACAAACAGAAAGTACAAAGTTATTAAAGATAAGCACTTGAGTTAAAAAGAAAATACTCTTATAACATATTTTCCATTTTTTTTCTAGGTTTTACAATATTATATTTTTATATAATCACGGTTGTATATGTTCGAAATAAGAAAGTAACATTTATTGCGACAAAACGCAAATGCACTTCGGTTGGTAATATTTCACTGAAAAAATTTAATAGGCATGTAGATCATAAATTAACGACCATAGCTATACCATTGTTATAGTGCACAGGTAAAAAGTGACAATGACAACCAATTGACAAAACTCAGCCACTTATTTTCACAAAATCTCTCAATATCGATAAGAGCTACACTTTCAATTTTCTTTTCAGATATCTTGCCGAAACGCTTTATGTAATAAAAAATTAATGTATTGTTCAGTTCGAAATGAGAATGCAATCACATTAAAAAAAACAGCAAACAACTGTCAAATTGTTTCGAAAAAATCTTGTTTTAAACAAGTAGCGAAGATTGAATAATTCACCAAGTTTATAACAGTGATAATCACAATGTAGAATAATACTTTCATACACCGCGTATATTTTTGAGTTTACTTACGACCAGTCTCAAGAAAATAAATAGTAACTGTGTGAAATGAATTGCCTAATAAAGACGAGTGGTGCTAGTGGTGAAAATAGAAGACGTCATAAATAACATAATTTACTACTTGAATAAATATGACATGTACATAGCAATTATTGTCACTGTTAAAGAGAGTTCTAACTCTAATTAGTTTGTACTCTTTCCTCTGTTAGTAAAGGGCATAAGTCGTTGCTGCCTGTGCTGATACATCTATTTTCACATTTAAATATATCACAATGTGAATATAAAAGAAACTTAAAACGAAAACTTTTCAGAGTAAACACATGTTTATTTTAAAAACTAATAATTATCTTGATACAAACTAAATAAATTACGAGCATATTAAAATGATTAACCATTTTAGTGCCATTGTTTTTTACTGATACATACTTAAAATGCAATCTTTAGTGTTTGATGTCATTTACCCCTGTCTCGAAATAAAACTGTATCTCTCCCGAAAATTATCAAATTTTAATAATTTTTTCTCATTACAATTACATTGCCTTTTGCATTTTTAGATAAAAGTGTATGTCATCTTATCCAAAAAAATACCTAAGAATGGTAGAATACTTTTATAATAGTTTTTTATTGTGTGTCAAAGTTATATCCTCTATGCGGGTAACATTGACAGTACTAAATCTGGTCATGTAAATTCTGTATTAAATACATTTTCTGAGTAATTGGGTAACACTGGTATATTTTTTAAATATTTAAAATGTTGCCATTTAGTTTTAAAATAACATTGGAAACTTTCTGGGATTTCAGACCAATATTTATGGGACTTAATAAAACCAACACAATGAAAATACAATCATATATTTTAAAATTAAAATATTAAGGTCCGTAATAAACAGTATTATTTTAATGTAAGTTTATACAGACAAAGAATCCAAGAATATTGTTAGAAAAAAAAATAACAACCCATAAATTATTCACCCCACTCTATGAATAATAAAGCATCTAAACAAATACAAAGTCTTCTCCAACAGTAAGAGCTATATAGGTCTTCCCGTTTTCTTGGAATGTTTGGTAAGTAATTTATTTTTTAAAGTATTTATCGGTATTCAATACTCGTTGCACTTAGGGATCCACATTTGATCTTTTTTATGGCTTCCTGCATGGTTTCTAGGGAACAGTTAGACCTGATTCCATACTTCATTTTACCTGGTTTCGGAATTTTTTATTTTATTGGCATGGAAAATAATAATTTACCTACAAGATAAAAATGCAACAAGAACTTCATTATGTAAAACTCTAGATATTATGTACATACGAGATGAAAAAATACTATAATAGTGTCAAAGTTAAACAGATGAAAAAAATATTTTGTATGGGTAACATTGACACTATCAAAGTTTCCCTGAAAATTGCTAAATATTACTTATGTTTAGGTGTCAATTACGAAGAAATGAGGTGAGAATATGACAGAAATAGTATCGAAAATTTAAATTCAGCTTTGATTTTTAAAACAAAACACTTCCCAGACTCTGATTCGACTTATTTCACAATAAAATTTGAAATCTTAAAGACTATTTGCTAAACACCGCAATTAAGGGCAAATATCGATATGAATTTGACAATTGGTATTGATAGACTCATTTATTTCTTTTATGAGCAGTGTTTATGAGGACCAATACGACTGTTTTCAAACATTCAGCCTTGTGTTGAGTTGTCTGAGCTCAGGAAAAAAAAAATAAAAAGTCAAAAGCAGTTAGACTGTCAAAGCTATTCAGCACAGCAAAATTACCCCATTTGACTGTAATATTATATTAATGACTGTCATAATATCAGTTATTCACAATTAAGAAAAGCTGAAATTCCCCTACGTGCTGATAAATTGTAATAAATTTATAAGCTAGATATTTTTTACATAATTACCTAATTACACATAGATATAATTACCTAATTACACATAGTGTGGATATATGTTGTGGGCGGATGTGTATGCGGGCGCTCTGTGTAATTAATTTTTTTAAAAACAAATAACCACTCCTTTTTTCTGAATTTTTTCATTAAATAAGTTAATAATATTAAACTTAGATGTTGATGTAATTATGCGTATGCTGCATTTTTAATTTAGTGTAAAAGAGTATTCTAACAATTTTAAATATTACGCAGCATGTAAAGTTTAAATTTTAAAGTGCCATGGATTTCAATAATATAATTAAAAATTGCGAAATAAATGTTCTGTTTTTTATTTACCTGTTAACATATTGTTTTGATAATCCTAATGTACCGATTCGTCATTGCCGAATCTAGTTTTATTCAACGTACGGCATTAAAAATTGTTGAAGAATTTTACTCTAAAAATAATCCCACAACGATGCGTAGTAACAAAGAAACTGAAAATTATTTACTTCAATGGTTTTATCGTAACTACAACGGCAGCTTATTGACGGCAGAAATAAATGGAATGACATCACTTTCAATAATATTCTGTAATAAGAATATCTTTGGCCACATCACGCAATATGCTAATTATTAATTATATTCTTAAAATTATTTTACTCTAATAGAATATGTTCAAGTAATTTTTAATGTTTAAATTTGTATTTCTAAAATTCAATAAAAACATTCCTTGCGAAAAATAAGATTAAACCTTAAACTGTAGAAATATAAAATAATCCAAGTTTTTTAACGGATATCTACAATAAATATTCTTCTACCTTAAAGCAATGTTTATTCACAGTCTACAAACTTTTACCTAAATTATACGATACGTAAGACGAAATGAAGTATCTAATAATGTAATACATCATAACATTGTAATACATTACACACACATACACACACATACGCACGTTCGCATACGAACGCGCACGTTCACTGCCACGCACACGCGCACGTGCACACGCGTGCCCGTGCGCAAGCACACACGCTCGCATACGCTAACGCACACACGCGCACACGCACACACACATATGCTCGCGCGCGTACACATTCACACACCCACACATACGCACATATACGCACTTTCCTGAAATGATGATCATACAAAACCCACCGACAATTCCCACAGATAAGTTAACACGGGCAGATCAGAGGAGAACGTGACGCCAGACGACTGACGCTCTATAAACCACTCGAAGACAGCATTGAGAGAGCACTCCATAGTTGTAGTCAGTAGAATTAAATTAGATTTGTATTTATACTTGTTATTTAAGTTGATAATATATTTTTATAATAAACTCTAAAATTCTAGTTTCTTCAAGAAGTCACCTCTCCGTACTGCAACTCGTGACTCGCGACGAGCACACTCTCACACACGCACACATGTGTGTATGTGTATGTGTGTGTAATGTTTGGATTCATCACAGACTTAAAACTTTGAATTGGCTGTGCTGCACACTGCGGAGTCCAAATTCGAATCCCCGTTGGTTGAGCGGGGCTGGAGTGATATTTATGAGCGCGTAGCTAAAATACTAAAATGCCACTGACCACTAATAGACAGCAGTGCGACTAATGCGAGAAGTTATGCACTGTTATTACCAAGCTGCCCGCCCAGCGTGGCTATTATGAACATCACCGACAATGATACGCGTATTGGATGACATCTATGTTCAGTAGTGGAGGAAGATAGACTGTTGACATGAAAATATTCGACCACATTTTTATTACATATGACAGAATAGGGACATGGCCACCAGTTATAGTTTGTATATAAAAGAGACTTAAGATTTGCCTAATTTGACATTATTTGATGAAACTTGAGGGAACCATCGGCAGTACCAGTGTCTTGAAGTAATTGATGATTAGAAATTGATCATTATTGAGTAAGATTTCAAGTATAACCAGAAGTTCTTACAATATATGGCCATATTTTATATGGTAGCTTTTTGAAATTTATCTTTGCGAGTTGTATATTTTTTGTTCGCGCTGTATTGCTTTATCGCGTTTGTGAATAGATGCTCACGTATAAGAAAGACATAGCGGAGTAATAAAATTATTGATGTAAAAGATAAGGAAATTTCATACACATAACTCAATTTCATTTTTAATAATCAAGTATTAGTATCGGGATATTTTTTATTTGGATTTTTCAATCTAATGGTCAATAATTAGAAAGGCTTAATAATAAAAAATTGGCCCCAATTGTTTGATGGAACGCGTAAAGAAGCAAATTTCATCTGCTCTTTTGTGTATGGGATGGAATATAAACCCAGATATTAAACAAAATATTATTGCATCAGCAATAATTGTTTTCTGAATGTTTTGTTATATGCTATTCGCAAAAAAATCGCTATATGGTTTTGCAAAATAAAATCACCATACGCGTTTGTAAAATTTAGGTAAGGTAGCTCAAAAATGTAGAAACGGTGAGGCTGTGCCACACGGATGTACACAGTAAAATTGTAGCGGTGACACGTTTCACTACAGAACACTGAAAGCGGTAAGATGGAAAGTAAAAAAGTCTCTAACTAGAGTGAGGGCAGTCACTTTGTGCAATGGAATATTATTCGGTTTTTTGTAATGAGAAGAAAACGTGTCTGGTTTCATTTACTTATTCAATATTGTTACGGTGGTGAAAAATGTCGATGTTATAATAAAGTATGACATTTCATTATATTATAGCAACATTGACACAATGCGTTTCATATAGTAAAAATTGATCGTTTCTGAATATAGATAGACCTACACTTTACTTCAAAATTTAGGAAAGTAGGGGGTGTAGCAAATAATGAATGTAAATAGGTTGCGTCAAAATAGCAACGCGACGCCCTTGACCGCCCCGTTACCTAAATGTTCAGAAGTTTCACTCCGAGGCTTTTGCTTTGTTTCACTCTGCTATACTCGTATATCACAAAATGTTACGTTATAATTTTCACTGATCTGGGAGCAGAATGTTTAACAAATTTGTTTATGAGATATATTATGAGTTCACCACATATCTCAATTTTGTTTATGAGGTATTTGTTAAATTTATGAGAACACCATTCACAGTTTTACAAATTCAGTAGTGTGCCAATTTGTATTAAGTTGCATAATTATATATCCATTTGAGAGATTATTAAAATCATTATGGAAAACTATTTTTACTATAAAATATTTTGAAGAATACTATAAATATATTTAAGTAAACTATAGAAGTAAATGATCATGTTTGAGATTGTAGAGAAAACATGAAAATTCATAAGAATAAAATATAATTGAGATTTCTATGTATTAGGTAGACTTGTTAACTGATATTTATTTAAATTACGTTGTACAAATGCATTTAAATTAAGGTTAACACTGATTTAACTAAATCGTGTTATTTATGATAATACAGAAATCATTAGTAATTCACAAATGTTTAACAGTCACAAAGTTTAAATATTCTCCTCATCTTAGCGGAGACTCTCTATAACCTACTGTTTATATTGGTGTAACGAGCTAGGGAATATGTAGAGAGAGTGAAATATATCATTGTAAACATAACAATGTCTGTGGCGTGCGGGTTCTGGGATTTCAAATGCACGGTGGGCAGATAGAAGAGCTGCAGGTCTCTTTGCCGGCCACATGGAACAGCATTTGGCTCAATGTCTTGGCAAAATTGCACCTACTATAAGTTAATTATAGAACGAAATTGCTCGGAGATTAGTACATTTGCCATGTAGAGCACTGTATTTAAATGAGAAAATTGTTTCTTGTTTTTTTTTGGAACGAAGTTCTTTTACGCGGTTTACAGTAGAGCGAACTAGCAGAAATCTTCACGTAAGGAAAAAGTATCGTGCCCCATCCAGGCGACCTTTCCCTCTCTTTCTCTCTGTCTCTTTCTATTATATACGGTAGTATGTATGTGTGTTCGTGCGAGTATCGACATTCGAGCAGCAAGCATTGTGCGCGGTCAGCTGTATAACCTCAATTCTAAACACATGTAAATATCAGTTAAACTAATTTTTTTTTATTCTACTGGCTTTTCATTGTAAGCCAATCATCTGTCAGACCGTTTCCAATTCGGTATGTATTTATTTGCATTATAAATTATTGCTATATCATTTACTAAATATTAAACATTTATGAATTACAAAAAAATTTCGAAAAATTTATTTATTTTCATTAATCAATTAAACTTTATTTTGATTGTTTCAGTAAATTTAATAATTAATTATGTTCATTTTACTTTTTGAAAAATTTAAATTTAAAATATGATAATCAAAATAAAAATAAATAAATTTTAATTTTTAATACGACTAAATTTTATTCTAAAATTTATTTTAAATTTCATTGATTTATTTAAAAATTAAAATAACTAACCTTAAAAAATAAAAATAATGAAATTTTCATTTTTAAGATAATTAAATTGAAACTTAAAATTAACTTTAAATTTGATTGACTTATTAAATAAATTTGAAAATAATAAAATTAAATCTTTAGAGAAACTAAATTAATGTTAAAATTAATCATAAATTTAATATATTTTCGACATAATTCAAATATAAAATATTTTAATTTTAAACTGCTTAAATTTTAATTGAATTAAATTTAAAATTAATTTTAAATTGAAATTTTATTATGGTAAAAATTTATTTCTTTTATTTCATCAAACAATCTAAATAAAGTTTAATGAACAATGAAACTAAATAAATATGCTGGTAATTTATTGTAATATATTAATTTTAACTATTTTATCATTATTTTTTTTAATTCACATTTTTATTGTGTAATTATTGCAATTTTATAATGGAAAGTCGAGAAACAGAAATTGCACAAAGTTTAAATAATGCAAACTTATTAAAGTGAGTTAATAAATCTTATAACTTATTACAAGTATTTACTGTTTACATACGTTTAATATACGTGTGATTCAAGTGTTTACTATTTACTATTTACATGCATCACAGAGAAATAATAGTCAAATCATATGCTCAGCGTCAAAAAGAGTATTGAAAGAGAAAAAAATCCAAAATCAACTTCAGAGTGTGAAAGAAATACCAAAAAGAAACGTTCAACGTCAACAACAATTTCAGCAGAACCAAAAATAAAAAGTACACCAAAATGAAACATTGAATCCTGCCAGGTATTATACAAAATGAAACATTGAATCCTGCCAGGTATTATACAAAATGAAACATTGAATCCTGCCAGGTATTATACAGACAACGAGGCGAAGACAACGCGACTTTAAATGAAAACTTGTTTCTTACTATTTCATTAAAATACTTGTTTAGAGTTGAAAAAATTATGTAAGGAACTTCCTTTTTCTTGATTCCTGACGGGGGTCCCCCGACCCCACAGTTCTTTTTTGGCGTATAGAAGAGATATTACAATGTGTATATAGTCAGTTTCTGAACTCTTAAATCGTATCAGAATATATGGAATCATACGAATTCTAGATTGGAACCGCATTCTCGAGTTGAAATCAAATAGGATCTGTGAGAAAATCTATCAAAAAGATAAACGTGGGAAATAGGACAAGCTCTCTTTAAGTCCACATGTTAACTGGAAAAAAGAAATAAAAATAACATCAAGTTCCGAGTAGTTTAAATGCAAAATGTGCGCATTTTTAAATATTTCAAGTATTTAATATAATATTTATATTTAAACTCTGCAATTTTTATAATTAAAATATAAATCTAGAGGTAAATATAGATCTTGAAGACTACACTGAAATCATAGGAATTAAACTAAGTCCTTAATTTTGTTGGAATAATTGTTCTTATCTAATTTTCACCCATGATCACGTATAAATTCACCATTAGCATTTCTAATGGTGAATTTATACGTGCCATTTCCGGTTTCATTTGGTTTAAATGAAAGAATGCAGATAAAAAACAAAGTATTTACAAAAAGTACGGCTCGGACGCAATTATTTGAGTGAAAAATGTGATTTGAGAAATGTTTCCACAATGAAGTGCGCTTTTTCATGGAAGTGTAAGTTACGAGTTTTCCGATATAATTACAATTATTAGTGATACTAAACACTTAATTTGAAAATACAAACAGAAATAGATACAAAAAAAATGAAAAAAGCAACATATTGAAATATACAAAAAGGATCGCGTTAGGAGAGATTACATATTTATGTTTGACAGTCAACTGACAACAGTTTCTTTATGGGAAGACCATATCTCCGATTTAAAAAAAAGTGATGTTTTCTCTAGTGACGAAGATCAACGAATATATTTTACATAAAAATGAGCAAATAAATGGTAAACAAGTTATTTTTCTTTTTATTGTTTTTTTAAGCCAACTCCTACTGAAATTTTCCCCGAGCCGCCTCTTAATAGGTGGATCGCACCAAGATTCTCTAAATCAGAAGCGCGCGCATGCACTTGGTATTTTTTGTATCGAGTTGATTGTGTTTGAAAGTAGATGTGGGCCATACACAACTTCGCCGTCGTTTTGAAAGAATGAGTCTCTACATTAGACATTTTCTAACGGTCATAGAGAGATAAATTTGATACTTATATAACGTTATCAAATGCATATATTTAATTTTTGCAGACATCCACTCATTGAATCTAAACTGTATAGATAATCTAGGATTCATTTAAATTTAGGGTGAATATGGCTCATATGATATATTCCCTCGAATTATACTCCGCAATTATATTATAAAAGAGATTTTCGTTAGCTACAATCAATTCAGCTACATACTTTGGATATTGCATACTTCGTATGAAGTTAAAAGTTGGTTGTTAATAGCTTACAAGTGATTGACAATATATAATTTCGATCTTAAATGGACTTACTTAATAAGGGAGGTTACATGGTTTTTTTTTTTAATTTTGCATCCTGCTAGTATTGGATCTCTTTTACACGAATCTCAAATATTCTAATATTGACAAATCTGTATGAGAGTTTTTAATCCAATGCCGTTATGACGATGAATGCAAACGTTTTTATTTTATGGGATCTTAAATAAAGCAATCATTTATATACTGGATGGACTCATTGTACTGAAACTTCTAATCTCGATCTGATTAGGGACGTTCTAGACGTTTGTTTGAGGCGAGAAGGGGAAATCAGAACAGATATATATATATATATATATATACATAGAAGCGAATTGAATCATCTCATTTATTAATCTACCATTGAACACATGTAAAATTGAGTGCTTATGAACATATATTTATTAATATAAAAATTATTTTCTAGGGATTTTTGCAAATCCATTAATTACGTTCTTGGTCATCGTAATTCCTCAATGCATATTAATGAAACCACTGTGCTAGACTCATTTAAACTCTCCGTGTGGGTATTATCCCACCGGGTAATATTCAAGGTGTCGGTAATGGGGTCGAAAGGTAACCAGCGGATAGCGATTAAGAGCCTCAATCAAGTGCTGGTCCAGCTCGCATATTGAGGGCTTCTTAACTCATTTGATTCAATATTACTTGAATTATCATATGTTCTTTTGCAACTAATATTTAATAATACCTAATGTATTTAAGTAGTAGTGCAATACATAGCTTTTCCACGATTTTTGCGTAGTATTCTGAAAACTATATTTTCCATAATGTTATATTTAGCCGCCTGGAAGTAGAGAAGAAGAGACATATTTTTTTTATAAATATTTTTCAGTATAACTCTTATATACTTATTGTATACGACATAAATTTAATAAAAAAAGTATTGCGATCCTTATGACTATATATTATATTAAATTTTAAGACGACATTATGCACTGTATATGAAATTTTAATTTTTTTCCTACCCGCTGCCCCTAAAATTCCATAAAAGTATTTCAGAGTGTTTACTTATTTTAAATATCTGGTTCATATCTCATCTACGCCCTGCTTGACATTCAATATTGACTATATCAGAATTCAAGTCTTTACGTCAAGCGATTTCTAAGAATAATGGCTCTGGCAGATGGAGGTATGAATGAACGAAACTCTTGTTACCTCTCTCCTCTTGAAGTAAAAAACTCAAAAATTTTGAGAGCGCTTTTTCATGCAAGTTAAAATAAATAACTAGCAGAGGATTGTCTGGTAATTATGTGCACTTGACTTTGTAGACTAAAGTGAATAAAAATTATTTCGCTGAGCTGAACTGTATGCAGATATATGATTGGCATAGAATTATCCCGTGCTCGTTGTAAAACATAGAGTAAAAAAAACAAGAACGGAAGCATATGTAACTTTAAAGCACGTAAGTAAGTTAAAAAATCTGAATGGAATGAGGCCACAAAGAGACCACACTAGTTTGTGGTTAGAATTGTATTTTTCATTGATTTTTCAATGGAAGGCAAAGGAGGCCACTGGTTCTAGAATTGCTGCTCCAGGAAACCTAGATAGTATCAGCATAGTGGCAGCGTAGTATTGAATAGCCGCCTCAGTCCGTCGATATCGAAGCTGGCTGGTCCCATGAAGGTTAGCAAGAACCCCACTTTCTATCTGCAGATTGTTTCTAGATTTTGCGACTCTATAAAACGGAATTGAGAGGTGTCACGTCTTTTCTAAATGTCTTCTCATGCATGCTGGCTGTGCCTCGGATTCGATGTGATTGGTGCTACTGAAAATTTATTACAAAAATAAAATCCCATGTCATAATTCGTCGATGGATGTTAGTATCGAATTATCTGAGATGTACCTAGTATCATTTTAGTCAAATCTCCATGATTATTTAATAATTCAGGATAACTTAATAGTCTGGAATGTGAATAATATGTGGGTTGTGGAAAACATGCGGGAAATTGACAACGACGGGTAGTTCGTATTCTATGGGCGTGAAAATTGTTCTCAGTACATATTCATGCAAGTATTTCGTTTATTTCTTGGTATTTTTACAGCAGTCTTATAGAAAATTTTATTTTTTACGATATATAAGTAAAACATTTCTGGCATGGCAGAACAGTCAGTATTCATATGAAAATTTGAAGAAAATGTCCAAATTCCGCCCCTTTCTCTTTCCGATAAACCAACGCTATGCCAGGCGCTCGGCACATTGATGAACTAAATTAATCGCGCCAATAACTTGCTTGTCGTACGAATGACAATTTGTGTCTTTTTGAAATATTAATATGAAGTTTAAATGTTACTTGTAGGCGTATTTACTACATCTTTGAAAAAACATGCCTATTTTTGGAAAAAGTATTATAAACTCTAGAAATATGCTGTATAATTATTTCAATATGATCTGAAATAGATCAAACCTGCATTTATAATTTAGGTAGATTACTTTTTGTATAATTGAAATATTTAATTTCGTTGTGTCTATTGTTTTCAGTTTTGTATTTAACATTTTAAGTATGGTGTTAACAAAAATAAATATACATATATATATATATATATATATATATATATATATATATTATGTATGTATATATACAGGGTGTCCAGTGGCAGATTTCAAAGTTTGAACAAACATAGTTTCTGAACGCAACACATAAGGGGGGTGCGGGGGGCGTCGTTAGAAGCGCAAGCGGTGCGGATGTTTTAGTAGCCATGGAACAGTGGAGTGGAGAGCACTGCGCTTTTGCCATCGAGGCCATACACTTCGAGTGGATTTTTGCTGTCTGTAGCACGCCGTCGATTTAATAATCGTTACAGTATTCGTCGATTACGTGATGGACCATCGATCAACCTCATTCAGTCATGGGTAGCAAGGTCATGAACAAATTTTTTTAAATATAAACATGAATTGATGTAAAAAAAAGATAAACTCAAAAAGTATTGGAAAAATCTGAATTATGTGACAGAAAAAAAGATTAAAACATAATCCTGCGCATTCAAATGTATAAAGATTTTCAAATCAATTTTTTTATGATAAATAATCGCGAGCTACAGTATATGTTCTAAAATATAGGACGTATTTCAAAATATATATTGCATTCAGTATATAATGCATCAACATAATCAATAAATGTCAAAATAGCATTGGTGCTAAACTAAACTTATTCCTACGATATTAAAACACAGGTCCAAACCTAAGATTAATATTAACTTGATTATATCGCTTGAGCGGGTGGGAAAACGTGCGACATAGATCCAACTGGCACCGCGACTCAGTGCACACTGTCGGTTTGCAAGCGAATAAAAGAGAAGCAATAGACATCGCCAACACGCGTCCTTGTATTCAAGAGAAATAATTTGTTTTCTTACAATTCCATTTACTTTATTGAAAATAAAAATCAACCAACATTTTAAATAAGAAGTGAACAAATTAGTCTTATTAATTCTATCATAAAGTCTTATAATTAACGGAGTTAATTCGGATTAAAATTTATGTTACGAGATATTCTGGATTTTATTTCAGATATAAAAGATATTTCAGTCGCATTTTGGAAACAGTAAAAACTTTATAAATACTGTCAACAATAATATATATCTGCTGGCCATAAACTTAGTCAATTTTACTAAAAAAATTTAAATAAACTCAACCTCGTGTTGTCGGCGCCTTAACATTGAAAACAATAGAAGTTAGTTTTAGTTGGTCCTAGATAAGTTTGGGTAACGTCCAGTTTTCTGTGAAAATCACTAATTAATATAGGGAGTGATTATTTGAGGAGATGAATTTTGGTTTGATTGACTTTTTTCAAGTCATTTTAGGGTGCTCTGACCAACTGAAAATTGAACAGAATCGGTAACGTAATGGATAATATTTCAAGGGGCTGCTAGATATAATACTAGGACTGGATCTGGACAATGTCGAACATCGAAGTCGAACGTCAATAAATCGAAGGTTGAACAAATACCTTGCACCTCTGAAGATGAGATCTGGTTTAAAGGCGTTGATTACAGTCGGTAGTTAATGTAAAATAATAATTAAATGAAGAATTTCGAATCTACAACTAAGTTATTTCTCGCTTCTAAAAGTTTTCAACACGTGGAGCCGATCATTAACCAAAGCGAAATAATAAAATTCAAGACAATGTAAAAAAATTATATTAGACATGCGAACTCCATTTTTATATGTGAATATATGTGCACTCTTCTACACACTACTCACTCTTCTCTCTAGTGGTAGACATAACCTATAATCATTCAAAACCATGGCTGCGTACCGCCTATATTTTATTATTTTAAATCTAATATTATTTACACCGAGCAAGTATATCACGTTTCAGTCAAGTCGCTTTTTATGTATTTTAACAACGTTATATACTTTTTTCTTAACGGGAAAAACAAGAAATGAAAGTCATTTTATACTTTTGTGATCTAATGTATGTATATAGTCACCTGCTGCTTATCTGATTGATGTTCAATACAAAACTGACTTATGATTTACTGAAATCCTACTTGCTATCCAATTAAAATCAACTTACAATAAAATCATAACAGTGCAAACAACTTGCTGTAGATGATTTACCTCTTCTCGTAAACTTGCAACATTGTTTTCATATTTCTGCATCTCTCGACACAAGAAAAAAAACATTTTATCAGCAGCACTTCTAATGATATATTCGTACCTAGGCTCAATATAATATTTATATACTGTCTACCAATCTTCTTTCATGGTTTAAATGGCTATTGTACTAAAAAAACTTGTAAAGTAACGATACAACTCCAGTAAACAAATGCTGGGTATAGACTATGATGTCATTCAAAGCGTGCGAAAATGGCGGCGCTTAGACAGCTTATATTTAAGGGAAACGTGGGATAGTTGCCTAAGCTTTTGAAATAAGCGATTAAGATACAGAAGATGTGCATTTAATTATCTTTAATTTTTATGATGGATTGTTTACTTATTAATGAACAAAATAATGAGGATAATTTAATGCTGTGAAAATAATTTGTAGTAAATTTCAGATAAAATAAGCAAGCTCATGATTGAGGATAGTTGCCCACTGTGTGGGTTAGACGCCGACTCATCATTTCGACTTGTGGGATAGTTGCCCCAAGGAATTAATAAAAGAATATTTTGATTTTCTTGTACATAACTTTTATTATAATACACACATAATTGTTTCATTGTGTGAAAAAGAACTTATGATTAATTGTTCTTTTTTTCTTGACGCAGTTTTAAACGCATACACTGATTATAATAATCGCCGTACATAGTGCAGGTTTCATGCAGCCAATTTCTGCACATAACCCACTGGATCCAGTCCACTTTTGATTTTGTCGTTTCAAAATCATCAAAACATTCCACACATTTATTTGTTGCATCCTCAGTAGAGTTTGACTCATTATTAACATTGTGAATAGAACTCTGAAATATATTTTGAGTATTCACACTTCTTTTCTGATTTCTTCGACTAAGTCTCAGTTTCTTAGCTTTTTCTTTTTTTTTTAGAACGCCACCGAGACAAAGCAAAATGTATTTTATAGCTTCAGCAGTTTTACATCGAATAATTATTGTTTTATTTCTTTTACATATTATCACTTGTTGTTCGGCTGAATTTCTCACTTCACTCCAATCGACCTCATTGTATCCAGAATGTGGCAGTGCGAATTGCTGAAAAATATTATGCAGCAAAATATCCAACGCTGATATTTGCTAAGAAAATGAATGGCGAAGATCTACAATATTTCAGCCAACACACTAGCCGCTTGTTGTCTGTGGACATGAAGGAAAACGGTCAATTATCAAGTTTACTCAATAGCACAAATATTCCGCACCGTATTTTGAAACAGAACAGTTTTTTGATGTGTGCTAGAGACATTATTTAGTGAACGTCATTTTTTTACATCAATATCAAGATGACGGAGTAAATGTTTCAATGTATTTCCCCATGGAAAATGGACATTGCAACAACGTAAAACCAAAAATATTGGGGACCATAAAAAAATGTACAGCTTACCAATTTATTCACTACCTTTTTCCACAAAAATACAATCATTTTAACTGATGAACTTATATTTTCCAGGTGACAATTTAAACTTAAATATATATATATATATATATATATATTTATATATGTAAATATGTATATATGTATATTTATATATATATATATATATATATATATATATATATATATATATATATATATATATATATATATATATATATATATATATAAATATAGATATATATTAACACTTGTGCAGTATTTTTTGGTCAAATGGCTTCTAGACGACTGAGAAAAGATATTCTGTCATTTTGTTTAGCTTTATGGATATGGTTTGGTTTCATTATGCTCGATATATACCAGGGAGCTCTAATCAATGTTCTCAAACAAGACGTGCACCAAAACGAGTTGAATTCTGTTCCTTGTGCTATTAAAGCTGGCTACAAATTTGGAGGACAAACTGAGTTTAAGACGTATTTTTTGGATGGGCCTAAACTTTATGATCGATATAAAATAATAACTTTAGAGAATGCCGTCGAGTTTGTGGAGCCTATGTCTAAGTGCTCTTTGAAAATAATAATCCATATCCCTCATGACTCTTTGCTTCGCTTGCCATCAGCCACTAATAGCACTCATTTCTTGAACATCATGCCAGATGGTATTACACATCGCTACTTATTACTTATTACTTGCAACCAGGTTCGTCACTGGAAGATACATTAAGTTCTATATTTGCCCCCATGACAGCTATTGGAATGTTAGAAAAACTTAACATTGAAAAACGTTACTTGATGAACAAGGACAGACATAGTTCTGAGCGGAACAGTGATGAGGGTGACACGTTGACAATTCACCATATGAAAATTTGCTTCTTTTTTATTATAGGTAGATGGATTTTGTCACTATTCGTGCTAATATTAGAAATAATTTGGAAGCAAATTGTATGGTGTCGAAATTCAAAGCCTTGAGTAATAAATGGATCAGATCCAACAAATAAATGGATGTATTTGGTGCAAATTGCATTTGGTTCAATCACCAAATTAAGAGCGATATTGATGTAATTTCTGGAAGTACATGACAAGGTTGAACAAGCAACAGCTCAGCAAAAGAACACGCATTGTCTTTGTATGAAGTATGGCGCCATATCGAATAGTGGTCACTTTGCGCTTGGAAAACGCTACAACACGTAATCTGGTAATTCTAATATGGGGGTTTCAATTTTTCTTCTTACTTTTCCTCCCAAATTTCGTCAAGAAAGTAACCAGCGACGTTGGGAAATGAGTTTTTACTGGAATTTGGATTTTCCCTGAAGTTCTCAAATTAATGTATTTGTTATCAAAATCTAAACCTAGCCACACAACGAAGTCTATTGAAAATTAAGTCTCTTGTTCAGTTAATCCCAATATTTATATTCCAACACCTATTCAGATAATTTCAATATTAATATTACAACACGTAATCTGATAATTCTAAAATTATTTTATGAACACATAATCAGATAATTCCAATAATAAGATACCAAAACGAATAGATCGTTTATTATAAAGAATAATAACATTTTCTTTCATATTTCATTATATAAAAAATGCAATCTAAAGAATATTGGTTTGGAAATAAGATATGTCCAAGTATTGGAACTAATAAATCGCGCGCTGGCTGATGTTCGCACCCGCGTGTTCCCACAGCATACAGCTGGTTATATATATATATATATATATATATACATATATATATATATTTATATATATATATATATATGTATATATATATATATATATATATATATATATATATATATTCCTGTAAGTCATGGACCAACCAAAAAGGGGCGATGGGCCTAACTATAACTAGGTTACTGACAAAATTTGACCTTAGTGAAAAACTCTTTGTTTTCGAGACAAACATTTTTTACAATTTGTGAAAATTACTACTTTGAGTCAATATCTCCGATGTCACGATCATAAGTTAGGTCTGATAGTTCATTATTTTACAGTTAAGAATAGCTTAGCGAAACTAAACTGAACTAAACATGTAGGTAACCGGGCAGTCAAGGGCGTCGCGTTGCCATTTTGACCCAAACTATTTACATTAATTATTTGTTCTCCTTAATTCTGCAGTTAAATGTAAACAGTAGATTCAATCCGTGTTTAGTAATGGACAATTTTAATATCTAAAACGCGTGAAAGACAACTCTAGCAATATTGACGTAAATATAATAAAACGATGTACTTCACTATAACATCGACATTTGTCACTATCCTAACAATATTATACAGGTAAGTTAAACCAGACACGTTTTCTTCTCATTAGAAAAAACCGAATAATATTCCATTGCACAAAGTAACTGCCCTCCTAAGAACTTGAATGATTTAACTGTGGAACAATTTTAAGACTTAATCTTATTTTTTGCAAGCGATTATTTTTTATTTCAAATTTGATTTTTGTTTGCTACAATTAACAAATTAAAAATTACTTCAAATTCGTTTGTTTAATTCATAATAAAAATTTCAGATATAGCATTTATGATACACTTAATACGTTAACTTAAAGAATATAATTAATAATTAAGATATTCTTTCCTTCCCCCTAATGAGGGATGATCTATATAGATAAATATATAAAGAAAAATCTACTTTTGGAGAAAATAAATAAAAATTCAAACATGTTTTTACGGTAGGGTTAATTAAAAACTATTCAATTAAATTCGCAACCCAAAATGACCCAAATCATTATATATTTATTGAAAATCAAAATTCACAAAAACTCGACTGCTCAAAGACTGAAAACAAAGGAACAAGTTTTATTAACACTCTCAAAATTAATTTACGCAATGATTTAAATTCGAATGTGTCAACCGAACGTCGATTGGTACGCTTATTTTATGAATTAACAAAATTTATTTCTTTGCTTTCAGTTATAGTGGAGTCGATTTTTTTAATTTTTTAATTAATATTTTTTATTTTGATTTCAAGACTTACATTCTGTAAGTAATTGCTATACAAATGCATGCCATACCGGTTTTAGCATTTTACAAATTAGACAATTCAGTTATTTAATTACATCTCAAAAAAAAAATTTAAACTGAATAGACTACGATATAAATATTAAAGTTTAAAATTTTAATCCAAAAGTGAATAAATAGAATATTATGAAATGGGGCGTATTTTCCATCAATTAGATCGTCAAAATGGATAAAAATTATTTTGGAATCAAAATCCAAAAATTTTAGTCAAAGTTTGGAAACGAAACTTTAGTTCAATTTATTTCATCTTACTTCAGATATATTACCTCAAAGTAATCTTCGTGATAATTACTTTTCACCATATCTTTATTGGTAAGAAAAAAGAAATATTTTGAAAAACTAAATGGCTTTTTGCATACATTCATTTCCACAGAAAGTAAAGACAAAACAATACTTAAAAAGATAAACTACTTCAAGTACTTCTAACAGATAGAACTAAATAGTGTCCATGTTTATTATAGAATTAACGGGATCCATACATATGAGAATTTATGTTAAGAACATCTATATATATATATATATATATATATATATATATATATATATATATATATATATATATATATATATATATATATACATATATATACATATATATATATATATATCGTTCGTGGCGGACTTATCATTTGACAGCTATCTGTGTGAAATTGTTGTTTGATTTAAAATTGCTTTATCCTAAAACAAAGGTAGTGGATTTTGAGAATAGATATGGCTAAAGCGAATTCAAATACATTTTGCGAATATTCATTTTGATCAGCCATTCTATCAAGGTATTAATTCTATTATACCATGGAGAGGATGAGATGACATGGGTCCTCGAAGTCAATCAAATACGCGGCGAGCTGCTTCACGTGCAAACCGCAGTGATGACCAGTGAATGAAAGATAATGAAAATATTCTTATTGGCACGTCCGAATTACATTCAGGAGCAAATGAAAATAAACATCAAGCGAATAGGTTCAGAATGCAAAGAATTCTTGCACATCAAACACAACACCGGCGAACACAACAAAATGAACATGACCGATTGTGCCGACGCGGTGCTGGTGTAAACCTGTAACAAGCAGTATTCCATTACGATCCGGAAATTGATTACAGTGCAAAGACCAGTTACGATAGGAGAAATGTCAGTTGTTTGTTCACATTGTAAGGCGTTGAAATTCAGCGGTGAATCTCTTGGATTATGTTATGCGGGTGGAAAAGTGTAATTGTAGTGTTTCCCTTCCAATCTGAACAATTTGTGGGTTAACTATAAAGAAGACATGTCTGAGGATGTTTTGCACAGTGTGCGTCGCTAAACTTTTATTCCGATATTACAAATGCATGATATCATCACCTAATTGTCCAATGCACGATGCATTCAACGACAAGTCACAAATGGAACAACAATGTGACACCAAAACATTAGCCAAAGCAATTCATACAAATTTTTTGCAAATGAATGAACAACAAAAGATTGCGTACAACTCTTTGATAGAAGCTGCGAACAATGAAACTGGTGTTTAAATATTACATTATTTGAAAGTTTAGTATTTCTGATTAGAAAATAGTCAAGGTTGTTCGCACTTCAGCCTTGTGCGGTTTTTGGAGCTTTATTTTCAAATTTATGCTTTGGAACAATACATATTTGGATTATTACATCATGTCTGGGTATCAATAATAGAAAGATGTGGTTAAGTAAGTTGATCAAAATGATATTGCTTAATTGGTCACTGTATGGATGTTATATCACGATGGATGTTATATACGTTTAAATTTAGTCAGGTAGTAGTCAGGTTATTTTTTTTCTTGTGATAATTTAATTATATTAATTTTATACAATAATTTTACTTTAATATTTTAATTGAAGTAGGTTTATTTGTAGTTTATTTTAAATTATTAATTTGTAGTTTATTTTAATTTATTTATTTATCACTTACGAACAGTCTACAAGAAATGAATGCACACCCCAGATATATGAGACCATTCTCAGCTAAACCGACTTTATCAATACCTACCAAATGGTTATAATAATGTTTACATCACTTTACCTTCTGTCATATGATCACATATTATTCGACCTGAGACAGACCATATCCGACAGAATAATATTAACATTGTTAATCACTAATGGTACTTGCGACTTCATCAGCTTGGAGTTGTTCTTGCAGACCGCTGTCCACCATCCATGTTGCGGAGATTTGGTTTAATAATTTATGTAACCTTTTGAACCTTGAACCTTGAAATGTTTCAGATATAGTGATGAAAAAAGAAAATTAATCCCAACTTTATTAAATATAACCTTTGTAAAATTCAAGTCCGCAGTTTCAATAGTTTTCTCTATAAGCCCATTTCTAGACAGACCAATAGACAGTCACCCGGACAACATTTTTTCGACATTAAATTTATTTTATTAATTGAATGTGTAAACAGAAAAAATATTTAAAGTCGAAAATTTAAAATTACACACACTTACGTAATGTTTAATAACGGAAAGTAATTTATATAATCTTAAAAATAATTACAATTCTATGTTGCGTTATTACATTAACAAAAGGCAGGTAAAATTTTGTAACTACTAACGTACTACTTTCTAGATTTTGAAATGATGTATTGGCTGCAAAATATCTTGTTTTCTCCATTTTTGCATATTTTTGTATATCAAAACCACGCTGTTAAAGATGAAAGTCTGTAGAATAAACTTAATTTCTTCAAACATGAATTCGAAATACATATAGGTAATAATTTACATAAAATTTTATTTTTAAGTGACATGGTCACTTTAAAACGATAAACTTTTAAAAAAATATTCACCGTGGCTGAGGTCCATGTGGTGCCAGATACAATATTCAATCGATGTGGATCCAAAGCTCTAGCTTACTCATTTGCTCTTCTTTGGTAAAACTCTTCAAGATCTTAGCTACCATTATCTCACTACTTTTCATGGTTAACTTTGCGAAAATTGAAACTGATTGACACGGATACAATAATAATGATCTTTTATATTGATTTTAAGTTTTCTTTTGCTTATTGTCTTCTTTTTTTGGGGCTCTTCAACATATTGGATTTTACCAATTTCATTTATTCATTGCTTTTTTGAGATGACTTTTTAAATTCGATGGAAAGTAAATCCTATCTGTAGATCTTCTTTAATTGGTTACATCCAAAACGTTTGATTTTTGCTCTTTTATTTTATTGGGATCGTAATTAACTATATAAACACCATCAAGTATCTTTACCCTAAACAGTGTAACGTAAGCTTGGCCATACAAGAAAAGTACAAAGCCATTGTCAATTGAAGTATTGTTGGACTATGTCCCTGCTGTCATAGGTTACACCCCATTCATAGTTGAATATAATGATGACTTTTTTAGACTTTTATTGTCATCAGGATAACATTTAACATTCTCTTTTAAATTTACCTGTATTGTGGCAAAACATTGTAATGCACGGTAACTATATAAATTCACTCATCAAAAAAATATGGGCGTCCACAGGACCAGCAGTACCACCATCAAATTGGCCCCTTAGTACAATATTCTCATATACTTCATATATGATATATAACTAGACCAGGGGAATGATTCTGATATAAACTTCAATATCAGGTTAATTTTATATGCTTATTATAGGTAGAAATCTGAACGTCTCTCCAATGATCTATTCCATGCTGTACAGTGTTTGATCTGATTCTAAAAGTGTACTCAGTTCCTCTGTACACAAAATAAATAATGGCATGAAACAAACATGTGAATTGCCATCATCATGGTTTAAAAATTTGGTTTTTTCCTGAATAAAATGCTCCATAGTAGACATGTATGTTTATCGTCCTTTACAACTTATGTTGCAAAAAAAATGAGAATGATTTCATAATGACAAAATTTCATTCAACAAAACCAAAGTTTTTAAGGGTTTCAAATCAAACCACATTGTATAAATTTTTCAAGTACTTACAAAAAAATGGGTTTTCAGAACAGTGGACCTATCGGTCCCCTGTCGTATAAGTTGTCAATAAAAATTCGAATACCTGTGTCTTTTATTATTTATTTATCATGCATATTTATATAAAACATTATAGATGTTCATAAGAATAATGAATCAATAGCTCAAAAAAATTTTAATTTGAAGACCAGATCTATACACGTAATTATATAACAATTATGAAATGTCCGATGAAATATTTCCACAAATATAATTTCACTCGTCATAAACAAAACACACTCTGGTGCAAATGCAATCACCTGGTTGAAAAGTTTCAATATAATTCGCTTCTAGAAGACGTTACAGCAAACATGTGATGATTTTTTGAGTGTAGGGAGCTATCGGGAACGAAGACGGAATATTAACTCAGTAACACAAGATATCAAATTTTTCTTCTTTGCAGTTGGAAGATGAATTCATGAAAACTATATCTCTTCTGAGTCGCAACGTATGGAAGCCCAGCATACCCAGGAGGAAATTAGTGAGAAACTAAGTAAAGAAAAGGAAAGTGATCAAATGTAGAACGTACAGATATTGTAGACACATCTTTTATACAAATTAATCATCAATTCAATTAAGCTATACTTCACATTGTGCAGACTCCAAATAATTAAAAAAGCAATTCATAACATTCACTAGATTTTTATGGAGGAATATGCAGTCAGGTGTACTATGCATGCAGGAGGAATATGCACCACCGGACTTAACCTGGTCTATAATGATAATGCTTGTCTAAAATCTTGTTTTCGCCTTTGGAATCATGTCTCAACAACCTCTATTCGATCGAAAATGTATTACACATATACATAATATGTATTACATATATATATATATATATATATATATATATATATATATATATATCCCGCATATTTCATATATATACATCCTGCATATTTCATAACTTTTGAAAAAAATAAATACTTTGTTATTATACTTTTCCAGTACAAAATTAATTTTTTGCAATTTATATGGAAAAAATTTAATTTAATTCCATGCGAAGAATACATTGTATTAAGTCACTCATTTTTAAGATTCCGTCCATAGAAATGAAAAATGAAACCCTTATAGGATCCCTTGGTAGTCTATCTATCTGTCAAAACCTTTTGACTCAGAAATAACTTGATAATCAGTTTAAAATTAATATTGTATACTGAGCTTTACGTTACTGTGAACATTTCAAATGTTTTGGTTAACACGACGAGAAGAAATGGCCCTTCAAAGCATATTTTCTTGTTATTCATACAATAGTCTCACCCACTCATCATCAATACCTAAAGACCTAAAATCTTGAGTCGGCATAATGGGAGGTTTTGTAGCACAAATAAAGGTAAAATAAAAAAATCAATGGTTTCTAATTATCTGTGGAATTACACATTATAATTATTTTGTTTTTGCGCCTGTGGAAGATATAGTAAGCATTATATTAACTAAATATATTTTCTTAATTTTCGTACCTTATATTTGTTTCGCGTTCTTAATATCTTTGCTATAGATTCGATACCTATATCAAGATTTATCAGCCTATGGCTCTGAACTATATTCCAGAGACTAGAATATCAATGCCGAGAAAAGACTTACAATGTAACTTACCTCTTTTCTTGTCTATGGGACTAAATTATGGAATTGAGTTAGTCAAGTGTTAGGTACTGCTCCTACAGAATTTATGTGTAAAAGTCATCTGAAATTGCATTTCCTTTTTTATAATATGTCTACGAATGTGACTACCTCATTGTTATCACAATGTTGTCACAGGTTTGTAAAATAAATAAACCATTAAAAAAATCTTTACCAATATTTGATTGCTATTTATAACAGTCAAATACACCAGCTATATTTATTCAAATTAAATTAAAAAAAGGATAGGAAAAAAATTTAAAGCTTCCCAATCATTAAAAGGCCATCATTTTTATAAATGACATAGAATAATGATCAGTGTATTTTTAGACCAGACTGGTGAATCCAATAATCAATATTTCTTTTCATGCGGGAATACAAACCACGTCATTCCATTGAGCACAGTACATTATTGAAGGTGCTTTCATTTTCTGTTAGAACTGAGCAGTATAAATAGTCAGTCCATTTAAAAATGACGTGCCGTTGTTTAGAGGAATCGATTAATTTTTTAGTTATGTTACAGTCAATTTTAGGTGTCAACCGATTTTCATATAAACTAGACAATCAAACTATGTTAATCAAAGTTATTTTAAAGAAAATCTACAGTTTGACATTAATTTTTCTTATTGTTTTGAGTACCGTAATGGGCATATGGACTCACTATATCTCTCAACACTCCGAAATAAGTATAGTCAAATTGCTTTTTCATATAATTTACTTTATTAATATTATATTTGTTTTATCTATTGATATATTCTGGCAAAAACATTTATTTGCTGATTGTTTACAACAATTCGATGATATTTCTGTTTATTACAGTATTTTGCATAGAACAAAGTGCTTTCAAAAATTAAAAATCATGTCGTTATTGGGTGTATTCATTATACTTGTAAGCAACTTGATCTCTTTCACCATTAACAGTGTTGAAAATTGGAACTGGTTTTCGATAATTATATATTTCAGTTTATTTACTAGTAGATTGGAACTGCTTCTAATGTGTTTGCTTACATACACCGTTAATGAAATGTTAAAAGAGGTAAACGATTACTTGAATCGTATGAATCGAGAAATATTTCGTAATAACATAAACTGTGTACCAAACTTAGCCAGAGAGACAGTCTTCAATAGATTAAATAGGAATAGCCATTTTAATATTTCTGGAAATCCCATGGACATATCGATTTTACCAGAGGTGTTAACTATAATAAATAAAATATGCAATTCACTCAACAAAATGTTCAATTTGCAGGTATATAGTAATATATTAAAATAAATGAGATGTCTGTTATTGTATTGTGTAATTGTTTTCATTTTAATCACTCAATTTTTAACTTCAGGTATTTCAACTTGTAATTGCTACATTTTTTACATCCATTACTGGCATTCAATTCATTTTGGACTTGTATATTCATGATGTAAGTAAGACTCATATTACAAATGCCATTATAATCTTGATATTCTGTATAATAGCAATTGATATTGCCTTCTATATGATTACAGTTATCTATAAAATGTGAATGTAAATTTTATAATTGTATATTTAAATTACTAAAACGTTTAAAATAAAAAAAATGACATAATCTGGAAAAATATTGTTATTAATCGAATAACATTTCAGAAACTATTGTCACAAGAAATGATTAACTTTGTCATATGGCTAACAATTTACCTACTTCTCCTTACCGCTGTCTGCATCTTCAATGATAATTTGGTTATGGAATTTCATGAATTGAGAGTAATCATCACAAAACTGAGACTATCTCCTCAAATGTGTAAGTATCTGCATAGTAAGTTTGTTTTACTATAAAAGATGTCGATATTAGTACAAAATGTAATGAATTCTCTAACCTTTGAAAATCCTAAGCTCATACCAATTTTACCAGATGTGTTCACTAAAGTAATTATCCTAAATTACATATGTTATTTGGACTTGAACGGGTAATTATATAAAATGGGATGAATATTTTCTTTACATATCTTTTTGTTTATCTATTTTTACCATGACAACTAAATTAGCTACATAAGAAATAAAGTTACTTGATGAGTGTTCAATTGAATTCAGACAATTTTGAATATAGAATATGGTTATTTGGAATATGGAAGTTCATAATCGTCTGTGGTATAATCCACAATTAGACATATGTACAGTTTAGCTACATTAATCTATATATGATCAGTTTAATATAACACAGTGGCAAAAAGACACTCTAGACAGCGCCAAAATAATATTGATTTTATTCAATATTATAAACCAATTGATCTAAAGTAGAATAGCAAGCACAGTATAGCATGGTCGATGTCCTCGTTGATCAAAGACTAAATATTTAAAGTGCAACTACTTTTCTGTAAATAATTACCAAATTAATTTGAGCAGTGAAAGCTGAAACCTTAGATGCTTATTACAAACAAATGAGACAGTGTATCAATATGTAAAATGAACAATCTTGTAAACCAATTAAAAAGTGTCAGTGGGTTTGTCATCACATAATCATTAAGTAAACAAACGATTGTGGCTTTATCATTCTTTTAGACACAAATAAAATTATCAAGTACTTATATTTAGTTTATGGTTGACTGGGGTGTCATTGACCTGAGAGTAATATATTTCGTAGCTGTGACTCAAATGCGTCGTATTGTATATTCGTATGTTTTTATGTCAATTTTTATCTACCAGCCAATGTGACATAAGAAATTATTGGAAATTTGGTTTTAATACATAATAATTGAAGTAGTATACAATATTTGTGAGATTAGTTACTTATACGAGTTGCGGGCATAATCTCCGATGCGAAACGGCATATAAAAAATCCATCTTTTGAAGTGAGACAATTTCCCAATAGTTATATATGATCGCAGTTGCATGTAGCGACAGTGTCGAAGGTTGTTTGATATATCAGTCATCCAACTACATCACGATTATTTATATCGCTACAGATACTTTTATTGATGTTGTTTTCATATTTCCTATCTATAATTGAGGCAATCACTGCTCTACACGATACCAAACCCTAAAAGGTATAACTTACTTATGATTAATATATACACATTTATAATCACGTAACTTTGTTCTATCTTGTGCATAAAAAAGTATAGAATCCGAAGGGTTCAATCTGTTTTGATAAATAAACCAAAAAAAATATTGTGATCTGGATAATCACAAAAGTACTGAAAAATTATTCCATAAAACTAATAAGAATAAAATGACTAGGCCCAAATTATTAATTCACTGCAGATAAAGTAAAAGTTCAATGCAATAAACAACAATAGCAAATGATTTCATAAGACATTCATCTAAATGTTCTTGAAAAAAACGTAGACAAAATGCAATTTATTTAGAGAACTTTTATATAAACGCTTCCTAAATTTTGCTAGTTTAAAGTTCCATTTTATTTGCAAATTTTCACTCTCTCATATTTATGTAGTAAGCATGGATCGATAATTGGCAATCATTTCATGTATGAGAAAATATTATGGCTACTGTTAAATATTCTAACACTGAGGGATTCACAATTTATTTACGTTTGGCTAACATAAAATGTTCTTTGCCTAGTTCACTTTTCAAGAAGTTCCCTAGCTCGTATTACCAGTTTTTAGTCATTAATGCTCAAAACATGAGTATTATATCAAACCTTCAGAGAGCTGACGCATGTTTTTTCTTCTCTGGTTTGAGTTTTACACAAGCTTCTCTCATCCAATGACACATGCTAGATTTTGGTTTGTTGGTTAATAAAAATAAAATTATGCTATTAACCAAAAGTATATCTTTATAAAACGTTTTCAATCTCCTGATAGAATGCAAGTAAAATTCAAAGTTGTACTTCTAATAAAATTGGGAAATAAATAAAACGAAAAGACAATTTTTTTTTATTTTCAATGTTAGTTAATAGCTTTTGATGTTGCATAAGGATGATTGATTAAGGTTAACTAATGAAAACTAACTTGTGGTTTTAAGAGGTTGATATTATCTTTCTCTTTAAATTAATTTTTCGTATTCGTTGTGTTTAAATAAACCAGGCAAAATGAAAGAACATATTCTCTATAAATTTTTTCTTTCATCGACGTTTGGAACACAAAATCTACTGCATGAACAAAACATTGATTTTGATGAATCCGGAGATTGATTTTTTAAGATTGGCTTGTTAACTCTACCATACGTATGTGAATATATGTAGTAAATTGACTACGTACAACTGTGAAATTTGAAGTCAATTTTGATTTGTTATGCATTTTTGTGTATGGCTGCGCACTTTATTAAGTTTGCAAAATTTTATACCTGTAACACATCTCTTTAAATTGAAGGTCTGTGCTAGATAACAACAAAGGTTCCATTGAAATTGGCCTGACCACAAATCAAATTTATCATTCATATATTACGTATACACACGTACGAATCGTATACAATGTAAAAATAAATTGTTCATGCCTATTGTATGATTTCAAATTGTACACACATTTTAGTGACATGATATATTATGCATCTAAATTACTGCTGTTATTTAAGGTCCATCAATCGATAAAGAATTGGAAAAACTGGAACAAATTGTACATCAGGGTAGTGGTGGAACTTTCACGGTGTGCCAGCTCTTCAATCTGCAAATATCATTGCTGCCTAATTTTTTGAACCTTGTTATTACATACATTATCGTAGTTTTTCAATTATTAGGCTTGCATTCAAGTAAATAAGACACAATTTCATAGCTTTATATCTGATTCATTAATTTATCTTTTTAATAATGTTTCATTTATTTGTTAACGTTACTCCGTATTAAATTTTTTTTAATAGAAATGATTTTCTTCTAAGAACTGAGTTGTCATGTCTACTCGGGATGTAAATAAAAAATGTCACAACAAGGAAATGTATTGGATAGAAAACCCTGTTGCTACTGTATGGGTTTTTACTTTTTCTTTGATGGTTTATGATTTATTTTTCCTACCCTTTATAATAGATATTTATAATTATATACCACTGTAATAGAAATAACAACAATTTCGTATTTATATATCATTTGAGATGTGAGTTCTGACACATTACATATTGGTAATAATCATAGATGGTTTATAAATGTTGCCGTAGGAAACGTCAAATAAAGTGGATTCACATTTTGCTCTCCGACTATGTCTTTAAAATTTTCAAGGTATTCCGCCTCTTAAGTTGCCACAAATTTTCTATAAAAAGTATTAAATATCTCTATTAAAGTATTAAATATGTGTTTTATATAGCCTCTGTTCTATTGGTAGGACTATTCCTTAACCACTAACTTTTTCTTTGCTTAACGAAAATGGATCTTTCTCCCAAGCTTCCAGAAGCGAATCCCCCCCGTCTTGTGACTGTACTCAGTTACAAATCTGACCTAAAATGTAAATCAAGGTGCTGTAAATTCTTCTATTTGCATTTTAAGTCTAAAATATTCTTTCCAAAAAACTAATTTAGAAATTAGTCAAAAATTTCATTTATGTTGCCAGTGCACGCAGTTGCAGTTGCACGTTTGACCTTTTATCATCCACTCCCAAAAAAGCTCAACTCAGTTCGTGATTTTCACTGCACATCTTTTCGTAAATTTAGTTCCCTTTTAAAAAATTTTAAATTGACAATATAAGCCAAAATGGGATCAGACAAATTGGAAGAATCTGGAATTTCGTGTATTACTTGTATGTTAACTGCTTTTTCAAACACACTCCCTAAGCGACCAAATTATTTGTCCACCTCCTTGTTTAACATAAATAATATGGCAATTGTTCGCCATGTAAAGAACATGAAAATCACAGAAGGTTGAGGAAGAGCATAGAAGTTCGGTGCTTAAATTTGATACACTGGTCCTTGGTCAACTACAGCACTTTTCATCAAACACGGCGGTCATCATTCCCAACCCATTTTCACGGCATATTCCTCCCTACCGGTGATGAAATGTTAACTCCTTTCAATCCAATGTTTTAAATGTTATAAATTTAAAAATGTTTTAAGAAGTGCTATCCTCTAAGCGTTGCTTCAAATATGGTGAAAATCATTTCAGTAGGAACTGCCTGCTGTCTGCTACCAAGACAATGTATATTTCTTGCAGTGGGATTCATAATGCTGTAGACAGAATCTGTCCTGAGTTTGAAAGACAAAGAAAAACTTAAATTCGAAACAAGGAGACAAATCCTATGCCTCAAAAATATAACCCTGCTGTGAGGAAGTCACTTGCCTCATTTACAGCCCAACCCACCACTCACTTTTCTCAAGACTCTTTACCAAATTTTTTCATTCCATCTCTTTTAGGTTGCTTCAACAGAAGAATTTAATTCTCAGTATCAATACTGAAAGTTTATTGAATTTTGTACCGACATTGACAATTGAATGCTGCATTGGTATGAATTTCAAAATAATGGCTACAACAATGGCTTGAGAGTTCCATGTCAGATAATAGAACTACAAGCTGCATTTTAATATAGTTGAAGATAAAAGTAACAGGCTATTCTAAGGCCGTGGAAGATCAAAGCTTTTGTTTGTATATTTGTTCTTGTATTATTAATATGCTACAGATATATTTTGATAGATAAGGTTACTGTAGTTATTAGTTAGTGGAATTAACATTAAATATTATGTATTTTAAATTTACGTAATTATATTTACCTAACAATGCTTATTTTTCAAATAAAATTAATGATGATGATAAATAACACTTTGTTATTTGGGAATACATCATATAAGAAAAATATGAAAAATCTTTGAGGGACGTAAATAAAAATATCGCTATTCTACCTATATTAAATATATGAATATAGTCGCAGCTCTATTTTAAGAAAGAATATACAAGTCTACAAAGAATTGGCTCAGTATATATTTATCAAAAAACTAAACTTGTTAGCTTTCTAGTGGCAGCATTCATATTAAAGTAATGGCTAATTTTTAATTTACTGTTAGAACTATCAAAGAAAAAAAATATTCAGTAGTTCGCTGATCGTAATGGTATCAGTATTTAAAGCATTTATTAGAAATAATAAAATTTAAAGGACATTTTATTAAAACAAATTGCAAAAATTAAACAGAAAATATTTATTGTGATTTTGTAATAATGTGTTATTACCTTAAATACATTATGTTATTTTTAACCTTAACTCTATTCATTCCTTTATGTATAACACAATTACCAGATCTTTTTCACCATTTTCTTTTTTGAAAAATTGAAAATAAAAATATTGTATTTTCATTTTGCTAAATTAAACTACTTACTGTCAATATTTTTTGGTGAATTAAAAGCATGAACCTGAGACTTCTGAATCAAGATGTATTTTGTTGTAATACTGTGGGAGTCAGTATTGGATTATACTGGAGTGGCTATTTTGATGCTTCCAGATATATTATGTATATATATATATATATATATATATATATATATATAAATATATATATATATGTATGTATATGTATATATATATATATATATATATATATATATATATATATATATATATATATATAATATTTATAGGTATATAATATACATATATACGTAAAGTGCTGTAGATTTTATCAAATATAATGATTACGTGAGATGAACTTGTACATTCACAATGTGTGTATGTAATAATAATATTAAAACTATTGTTTTAATTTTGATTCCTATAATATTATATACTAATAAGATTTTTGTTGGAATAGTTGCTGACTTTATATATATATATATATATATATATATATATAAAAATAACCCCAACTGCATCCTGAAAGCCTTATTGTAATGGATGCATATTAAAAAAACTAATAATTTAAAAATGTAATTACTAATTAAATTTATTAATTTATAGCAAATATAGCAATCAAATAAAATATTAAAATTAAAAGCTAAACAAAAATTGTTTTATTTTTCACAAACAAATGACGAATTCATGGCACAAAAAATTCAGTATTTCCTTTATCTTAACCATATTTACTGCAGTACTGAATGCTTGATCATATAAAGTAAGAAACGTCAATTTGTCCTTAGAATTCTTCTAGTCACTGCCATTACCGTTCATGTTCAGAAGTTTATACCATACAAAAATTTGGATTTTTTAAAGATTGCCATACTTATAGCATAAAATTATTACAATTAGTTATTTCGAAACTCCTTGTTTTTGTAACAGATTCTTACCTTTGAATTTTTTGTTTTGGCTCGGAATCTTGCGACAATCCTTTGAATTGTTGAGAATATTTTCCAAATATTGGTAACGAAGTCTAATCCACTAACAACCCTCCAGCCTCTTTTTAAATGTCATTTTTATTTATTTATGTTTGTTTCAAATTGTATCTAGTATTAATTAACCTCTCAAGCGCACACATTGTTTATAAGCAACATTTACGCTTGTGTGATATTTGAAGCCTGTCAAAAAAAGAAAGAAATCAATACGAAATGTGTAAAAGATACACAAAAAATTAATGCAGTAGACAATATTGATATGTTAAGTATGGAAATGACCACTCTACTTCATCTTGGAATAAAACACCTAACACCAACATCACATGTGTTAAAAGTGAGAAGAAACACCCAGAGGGTTATGAAGGTTATGTAAAATACAAACAAGATAAAATAATGATACTCAAATAAAGGCAAAAAATAAAGCAATCTCTGAAAAAAAAAAAGTAAAAGAGAACTAGAACAAAGTAGACTTTTCATCTTCACAACACAGACCAAAAAATAAAACCTACTAAGAGATAGCAATATTCTCAAGTCCAATAGAGAGCCAAACTGACACAATAAAGATAACAAACTTCACCTATCAGGGAACAGCCATGGAGAAAAGCACCATGTACTTAACAAATACTACAAAGATAACATATAATCAACTAAAATCTCGGAAATAGTTAATAAAACTGAAACATACAATAACCGATACTGCCACACTCTTTGTCCCGGTTATTTATGTAGAGAAGATGGTAATGTAAAGCCCCCTTTGTGTGGCTCACAACCGATTACATGAAAAGGCAGGCAACTCTTCTGAGTAGTAGAAAATCAAAGATTGGAATGTATGACTTACTGTGAACCTAGTTACTTATGAACATATCGAAATTAAATCCCTGATTTACAGACTTCTTTATCACTAGAAATATTAATTGTTACTCTGATCACAGATTCTTGCACCAACTGATCCTCTAATCATACACCCGTCATCGTCAACATCAGTTTTTTTATCATGCTGTAAAAAGTCTGTTATATCATGCTAGTAAAAGAAAGTACATACAAGAAAAATACAAACTTGGAAATACATCAAAATTTGGTTTGTTCAAAAACAAATTTCCAAAATCATCTAAAAATTATAGAAGATAGAAATAAATAGAAGAATTCAACAGAATCATCTACAATGTAGCTAAACAAACGACTGAAGTACGAAAAAAATCCTCCAAAAGTAAACGAGTATCCTAAATTTATCAAAAAAAAATACTCAAATGTTGCGAAGGGAAAACAATTTATCAAACTTATAAATCCATCAACACTCCTAAAAAGCATTATGTCGATAAATTTTTATGATACTAGTTAATGAAATAATGAATAAGTTAAGACTTATCTGATACTTTTTGAAGTTTCTTACTAATTTTAGATTCATATGACTAAAGCAAACTGATAAGACGAGAGAATCAAAAAAATTCATTTATAAGTACACACACAGGTTTTCTAGCAGAAAGAAAAACACCTGAATATAAATAAAATCGCAATTATATTTCTAAGAATAATCACATGTATGTGTTTGTATATCTTACGACCTACCAAGGTAAAGTATTAGAAACAATTACAAATATTAAGATCTCAAAGTTTATAGCTCCAGCACTAAAGTTTAAATCATTCAGTTGAACAACAGACATTCGGATGAAACATTTTGGATGAACTTGTAGGTCGATGGACTTCTTGTCACCTCCCTGTCACATCAGCTGTGATACCAGCTAGGCACAAAGTTGCCGTTCATTTAGAGTTTCAAATCTTTTAAATTTGATTTATTTTACAAAACATTTTGACCAATAAACATTCCATTTTATGCTTTTGTCGTCGTGCCATTTGCTTCTTTTTTACAGTTAATTTCAAATATAGATTCTTTACTAATTTGTCATTCACTTTGTATACAAATGTATTATTTGTTTTCATATTATATTTTTTTCAAAACAGACAATTACAGTAGAATTTGATGCTCGTAAATTTTTAAGCAAAAGTAAAATTTTTTATTTTTAAAATTTAAAAAAAAAATTTTTTCTGCTACTTTAGTACATCACTAAAGAATAGCCCTTGATTTCTAGATGCTTTATTTTAAACAGAATACATTATAATTGTAACGGCTTGTTGTCTACACTTATTTAAGATCACCAATTATATAAAATGGTTATTTTTAATATAACAAAAAACAGACTTTTTACTGCAGTGATTTTGAATTTGCATTATGTGTTTGTTTTCCAGCAGATTAGTGTATTTACGATTGGTAAGCATGTAGCCATAAGTAAATAGTTATTAACTGACAAATAAATGGAAAATCATGTAACATTGTACTAATATGTGTTAAAAATTACATTTATGAAAATGTGTTCTAAAATTCAACATCCAAATATAATTATTTGAATTCCGCATATAGACATATATGGACATCAATTTAGCTCATTGGGCTAATGTCACATGTACATTGTTTGGATTTAATCATGATTTTTCCCAATGTAAGCGAATATCTCAAAATAGCGATTATTAAATTAACAATACTCTTTTAATTATCAATATGTTTTCTGGATCAGGCGTACCAATACCAAAATCAGAAGTAATAACATAAATTACTATTCACATATTAAAATACTGTCGTTGGTAGGATAGAAAAGACAGCTTCAGCAAAATTTAATTTATTTAAGTGAGCGTGAGTAAACGAAGATACTTTTCTGGAACTGTATGTTTTTATTCTCGTTAATATTTGATTACAACTTCTGTAATATTGCACTATTTTCATATATATAAATATTTTTCTTTCACCAACCAATGTACAAAAAAAACATATGGATTCTGAAAATTATTTTGATCAATCTACACTTGATTATTCTGATCATTATTAGTTTCATAATTTGAGTTTGAATGCATATGACTGAAAACAAATTGAACAAATGAATGCTCAGGTGACTCAGAACTAGTGATTACGAATCACGGTCTACGATAGTTCTTTATAATGTTGTAATACTTTTTACTGCTTATATTGATTCTGAAAAGAATTCTGATGAATCTGCACTTCTTTCGGAAAAATTTTCACCTTCCATATACCTAAACACAACATATTTGTTCCATCTAAAGGAATTACATACTCTTCATGATATCTGTTTCATTAATTACGTTCCCATTATATTATATAAAAGTGCAAAACTTGGCTATTTCTGAATACAATCGATTAAGGAGGACCTATGGACAGGATTTCCCTTCCATATCGTTTAAAAAGATCCATCTAAAAAGAGTAAAAGACTGTTGTTTTACAATATTGGTAACATTTAATATAACAGAGCCCTAGAACAAGAAAACAATCAAAAAACAGGGAAAAGTTAAGACCTGCATAAAAGATTAACATTATTAATAAAGAAAAAATTTTTTTTATGAAATTATAAGATAATTGAAAGATCGGAAAAATGTAATTGACTAGCAGGAATATATTGAAAAAGAAATATAAATTTGTATTTTTATTCTAACTTCTTACCCCCCCCCATTCCGCGGACTTAAAAACACCCCCTTGTAAATAGAATAACATAAGATAGGTCATTACCATATTGCAACTACTTTATCTTTGGAAGAAAGCATAATTTTTAATTGTTAAATAATATGTACCCTTATATGTTGTAGCGAGCACCCTCTAAGCTATTTTCAGTATGAGACTAAAGATTGAAAAAAAATTTATATTAATACACCATCTGTTATAGTCTACATCAGGTCAATATATAGGTTTTGTGATCGGTGTCGGACTGGTCATAGAGACAGAGAAGCATTTGCCTCGCGTGGTCCTAACCATCTGCGGACCCAAACCACATTCTGGTTACAAACAAAATATTGCATACAATATACAAACAAAGAGCTTAAGAAACATTGAGATGAACTCAGAAATGCATATAAATTAAAAGTAAACTTAATGGTCTCGTTGAATTATTTTATTATTCAAGTAGTGGTTTAACTGTCTATTTGATTGCTTGTCAAAATAGGAGAATAATAATATTTTCAGTTTCACCATGGGTAAATCAAATACTTTTGTGGGCAACATTAGTAAGTGTTGTCCTTATCTATATCTAATAATATTCAGCTTTTAACAGGCGGCAAGTCCAGTTAAAGTCTTAGAAATTTACAATTACATATTTTTTTAATTTATATCCAATAAATATTAAATATATATACAGTGTGTATTTAATATATATTTGGCCAGCTTTTAACAGGCGGCAAGTCCAGAATAAATGCCACACTTCATTGATTTGCACAATAGAATAGTGTCATACGTTTTTGTTTATCAAAATATTCTTAAAATTTATTGAATGCAAAATGTAAATAATTGGAAAAATTTACTATATGTTAAACGAAAATCGTAATAAACCAGACGGATTTCATGTATAATATTAGAATTTTTATGAAGTATGTGAGAATTATTTGATGAAAAGTAATAATCAATATCAGAATTATATTTTTTACAGAATGATTATCCACTATTCGAATACACAATTCTTCCTTCACATTCGTATGCGTCAGGACATGGTTATCGAATTATTTGCTTACCATATTATAACTGCGAATGCAATTATTATATGCGAAAGAACTTTAATTTTTATATAATCATTAAACACTACACATCATTGCATGTTTTTAAGAATTACAAGAAGCAAATCAAACTTACTTGAGAGTTTCATCTAGCAGAATTACGAAGTTTTGCAACTTTATGAAGAGCTGTCATACATCAGTACCATCACTCGTTGCCACTAGTATAATATAAGAAGTTCTTCGTCACATAAGCAGGTATGAAATTAATTTATCTAGTTCTATATTATTTCTATTTTTAGTTACTTAGTTTTGTATTAATTTATTAAGTTATTTTTTGAAATTGATTTCATCTAGTTCCGAAAAAAACAAAAATAAAAGAACTGCACCAAAAACTAGCTTCAATTCCGATGTAGCCTAGGCTCCCTTGCACAACTATATTTCAAAAGGCAGAAAGCTATCAAATTCAAAATGAAGTCAATAACTCAACACAACCATTTAGGAAATTGAATTTACACAACAATTTGCACAGTGCACATAATATTTATTCGGAGTGGCTCTAAAGTAATGAATCTCAATAATTTGTTAAGTTGTTGTTGATGCACGCGGTAGTGGAATTCACTACGAAGTGTCACAAACAGGAACTTTGGTTCAACCAGAATCCATTTCATATTCCCTATGTTTTTCATATAATACTTTTTATACTGTTTGCATGTGCTTTATTGCAGACGGCGTGAAAAAGGGTGAAGAAGAAAGAATTTTATTTCTTGATGTAGTTACTGCATCAAAATATATATCTATGAACAACTCACCAGGCGTGAGGAAATTCACTCTCATCAGATTGTTATGGTTGCCCTGCTGATAATAAAAAAGAAAAGGAATGTTGAACAATGAATTAGGCAAACAAATTCATGAGAGATTTCAAATAGAAAATTAATTCTGAAAAGAATATTATTAGTATCTAACCGAGGCATTTTAATAAATTTGTGAGTAAATTGGGAGAATGTGATGCTGTAAATGAAATGTTGGTGAAATTTAGAGAAATTATACGCAGAAGCATAACTCTGTGTACTAAGAAATTATTCTATACTCATATTTTACCTTTCCACTGCAGCTACGCTTGCACAGACTATTTGTTAGTGGTAGTGCAATCAATATTTAACTGTATGGTGGTAGCCAGTGGCTTCATATATTGACTTTTTTAGTATACTTCACTTCCTTTTGCAAACTCTAAACAATATGACAGTAAAAACTTTTCCACATAAATTTGCTTAATGGCTTTTACATGAAACAAATGCAGACAGCCAAAATTGAAAAAAATGTTCAATTTCCTCCATATTTCTTATTTACAGATTCTCAAATTCAGTTTTTGAATGCATTTGCCAATGTGCCATTTGTAATTAAAATATCAGCTCATTTCATTTATACTCATTGTTGCACAATTAATTTGTGCACTTTGTGGTGAGAACGATGTGTTTATATTTACAGACGTCAGTATTTTCCTTCTATTAAACGAAATTATAGTATCATGTGGGTTGGAGTAATTTGCCAAACAAAGAAGATTAATATGTTTGTTTCTCACGAAACAACGATTACAAAAAAACTGGAAAGAATTAAATCACCAAAATAAATACAGAAATAAATAGTTAAGGGACAGAACCAAAACATCTCTTAATTTTTACGGTTCTGTAGTCGATTGGTGAAAATGGAACCCTCATAATTTTGTTTAACCCGCCTGTTCATCTGTCCATCCATAGGCCAAGGTACAATCATTTTTTAATATAAGACCCAATGTGTTGAAATTTTATTGGTATGCTTACTCTAGTTACATCAATACACAGAAATATAGAAATGCTACTTCAAGTAACTCTCCATGCAATGAACTTTTTTCCCATGGACTCCTTTCAGTGGTGTATCTATGAAGAAGTCTTTTGAAATTTAATTGAAAATATCTCGTAATATATTGGATGAGGCTTCTTCACAAAGTGTGATTCTTTAAAGGGTTAAAAAGTTTAACAAAATGTTATGCACCTAAATGTGAACAGAATCCTCACATTGGAATTCTACTTGTATGTATAATATTGCTTGATGTTATGTTCAGATATAACTCAAAGTTTACTAATCAGTACAAAGCCTATTATATTTTGACTTCTACTTAGTTACAAAAGTTATAATATTTTAATTTTACTTTTAAAATATTTATCATGAGCTGAAAATGGTGGAAAAATAACCAGAATTAGAATCAGATATCTTAAACTGGAAAAAACCAGGATGTTGACTGTACAGCATTAACAAAACTCGGCTACTAAGCTTTTAAATTTAATATTTTTAGTGCCATGATTTTTTACTCATATATATTTGAAAGTGCCAAAGAAATCTTTTGTTTTTGAAGTCATTTACCCTTGTCTTGAAAAAAAAAAGTGTATTTCTTCCAAAAATTATACAATTTTAATAATTTTTTTCGGTGTTTCTTTAATAAAAACTTGTGCAAGGATAATGAAATACAAAGAAAATTATGGAAATACATATTGTGAACAAAAATTATAATAAAAACTGAAATCAAGATTACATCATATTTTTGCAGTCCAGCACATTCTCCGTATCAGCAAAATAATTGTTATCATCACTATTATCACTATCACTCAAAAATTGCATTACGCAAAATTGTGAGCGCACCACAATGTCACTCCCACTATCACTTTCTTGACAACTTGAAAAATAATCATTTTCACTCGAAATATTTTTGTATTCCGACATTATGGGTTAAACATTTTTTGTAACAATTAAGAAAAAAATCAAAAACTTTTTTTAAATATAACTTTGATTAAATTTTAACTTACCGGTCATCACAAACAGTTATGCTTTCAATGATGATGTTACAGAATAGAAAATGCGTAATGTGCATTTAAATAATATCAGCCTTTAATTTAAATAAAGTGGACTACTCATAGGCAATGAATATTGATAAAATGGAGTGAGTGCATTGGAACATGTACAAAGTAGGCATACTTTAAAATTGTTACAGGTCCACTGAGATATTTTTATTTAAAAGCTCCAATTTAATGCTGGTATCTAGAAGGTTTAGCATGCAGCTGGTATACTAGAGGGAGGTGGACACGTTTCAAGTCAACACTTCAAACCTCAATATTATTTTAAAGATCCTGTCCAATGACACTGCTCTTGATAGGACTCATAAAAAATGACATCTCCACTTTTCGTAATAGTATCACAAGGATTTCTTGTCTTGCTAGAGAAGTCAAAAATGAGAAATCTGCAAAGCAAAACAAAAATCATTAAAATGTCTAAACTTCTACAATACAGTGAAATAAGACAAAATAAATATCTCCTATCTTATACCTCACACTTCTTTAAGGCCTTTAAGGAATTTTTTTGTAAAACTAACAGTATTTGAGATATAACACGGAGAGAAGAAAAAGTGCAACCGTTTATTTGTAAATATTTTATAACTTTTATAACAATTTTCTTTTCATTTTAAATCTTGCAGCTTAGCAATCTATTCACAGCAAACAATAATCTAAATTGTTGTCAGGTGGTATTCATCAGATTAAATTGAGATTAAATACTGTTCTCATTGTTTTACTCTGAAAAGGTTCTTATTTCGATGTTGCTTAGACTGACTGAGCCCCGTAGCCGTATGCTGTATAACTTTTGCTCTGTCAACCAGTACATGTTTATAGTCCTGTTATTTCCTCTTGGTCCACATATTTTCTTCAAGTAAGGTGACAATACAGGTGCATACCTAGGAGTTTGGCATCATTTTCCTATGGAATTTCCTCATTGTAGAGTTTTAAATAAAGGCAGGTTTTTCTTCTCAGCGTAAATGTGACCTGAATGGACTTATCTTTGTTTGCTCTAATATTGATGAACCATTCTTCAATCAGAGTCAGATATTATTAGAATTTTCAGCACTGTTCCTAAAATACTGCCCTGTGACATGCCAGATTGTATTTGGTAAATGTGCGATGTTTCAGTGTTGTGTCTAACTTCGTAGCATCTTGGGGTATGATTTCACAATTTGAAAGTAGGAGTAAGGAACCATCTGTTTTATTTAACAATGGGAGATTATCATGCCACACTTTATCAAATGCTTGACCAATATCTAAATATACTGCTGAGTAGTATAATTAATTTTTCAGATCTGTACTCATCAAGTCCACCAATCGATGCACCTGTTCGATGTTGTCGTGTTGTTCCCTAAACCCAAAGTGGTGATTAGATATGACTTCTTCAAGGTGTTGTCACATCCGATTTAATATGTTTTGTCCAGTATTTTCCTGATTATAGGCAAAAGACTGATGCGTTTGTAAGATGAGATGTCTTGGGGGGTTTACCTGGTTTCAGTCTCATCACTACTTGTGATATTTTCCATGGACTTGAAAAGAAGGACAATTTCAGACCTGCATTGAAAACGTCCTATTTGACCATATCCTGGACATTTACTCTCCTTTAGCTTATGGACTTTTCAAAGAAGTTCATTAGGTGTAATACTTTTTAGGGGCAAACCCATTTGTATGACTGATCAAATTAATTCTTTGATCAGTTCATCATGATCGTGATTATTGGTAGAAAATGGTTGGAACACTTTACGCAGATATTCAGCACAAGAGTTAGCCTTTTTTGGAGTCTAATCAAGTCCATATTCCTGATTGAGTTTTTATGTACACTACTTGTGTTTTGGGGCATTTTAGGACTTTAGTGGTCTTCCGCAAAGAATAATTTGTGTTGCTGGTTGACGTCAGTTTAGTGAGGTAGGATTACGGATATTCATTATTCAATTTTTTGCTTAGTGTTTTTTGTTTTTAGGATTTATTGAGGGCCTAATTATTTCTAAGATACCCTGTCATGTACCATATTCTGCAAAGCCTTCGTCAGTTCTGGATTTTTTCTTTGATAGACACTAGATATATGTGTATCTCCTTTACTAGCCCCGTTTTACGAACAGGAGCTGATTTTTATATGAATCATTATATTTAACCCTTGTTTAGCCTGCTCCACCTTTTCAGTGGTTATTAATTAACAATTAGTGTTTTTATTGTATATTGTGGGATTTGATAGAATTTCTTAATGTCAATATTTAGAATTATTGAAGACAGATCAATAATTGATTTGTTACTCTTATTATTGGTGAAGATATTTCTTGATACTAGAGGAAATTGGTTAGTGGATAATGCATGATATTAGATTCGGTCAATATAGTTGTTTTTACATGCGTGTTGCCAGACGGATAGTTAGTAATACATACTGTGTAGTTTTTATTAGAAATATAACTATTGGGTATAAATATGTTTTCGGATAAGAGTGCAGTATCAACTTTTTCAGTGCAGAATATTTGAATAGCCGGTAGTTGGTGTATTTATTCATTACTTTTACCATGAATTATGTTGGCATAAGTTTGGATAGTCTGTCTGTATCCATTAAATCTTCTGGATTGTAGTGGGATTTCTTCACTTTTTCGGTCAGGTTATTTGAATTCTTTTCTGTGGCTTTTTCGGGTTACTTTTTAGTATATGTTCTTTATATTGGTTATATTTTGAGCACCCTCTGTAATTTGCTGGATGTTTCCCTTAGCAATTTACATAGGTGGCTACTGTGTCTTTACTTCAAGTGAAGGAGGAACTGGGGTGATCTTCTCTGCATTTGACAAATCTGAATAACCAACAAAACTAATTCTTAGAATACCCAAATATTTGGCATCAATACCCAAATATTTGACATTGCAGGATCTCTTTTTTCTTATAAAATATTTCAAATGATACTTTAGGTTGATTTAGTAGTTCCAGTTATAAAATATCTTTATTTTTGGATATAAGTTCTATATTCACGTAAAATAGTGTTAGTTGTTTTTTGAGGGAGCACAGAGTACATTCACAATTTGTCGAACTTCACGTCCATGTTTGGTTAATCATTCAGCAATTTCTCACGGACCGTACAGAGTACTGTGTAGTTTTCATTCAGATGAATGTACGCCACGAACCACGCAGTACAACTCTGTACGGTCTTTTGCGTTTAGGTATTGTGACTGATGTTATCATTTATAAAATTTTCCTACATAGTTATGAATACGTCCATACTTGCAGACCTAATTTTCACTATATATACTGATTGGTGTGTGGCCAGAGTGTACTCTACTTTTTGCATTTTCTTTTTCTTCTACTTGCTGACTGACTGCTTAGTTTGAGCTGATACTTTGTTGAGAGGTACTTCATTTATTACCGCTTTGAAAGAGTTGCTATGGATTAATATGAATGGGTTTTGAGTTTAGATTTGTACTGTTATAAGAAATATCCATGTTGTTTCCATGAGTAAAGTAAAAAATCACTTAGGCAATATACCTTTCCCTGAGAAGGCAGAATACAACTATGTTTGCCATGTCTGCAGAGGTTATCCCTAGAGACTGGTCTTCCTAGCAGCCATTGATCCAATTGGAGCCTGACCTGTGAAGAGATGTTTCTTCATCATGGTTCAAGTATTAAAGAGAAGACCCCCAAACTTTGACATACATTTAAGGTTTAGGGTGTGAATAAGTTTTTTCCTACCTCTTTTGCAGGATGTGTCTTGGCTTGCATAGTTGAGCTAATTAATCACTGCCCAAGACTCAGCTGCTGTCAATTAATTTAGTGCCACAAGGGGGAGTATGTGCTGGGTAATTGTTAAGCCACCCCTGCAATCACGAAAGACACCACTCCCTTTTATAATAACAACAAAATGTTTGTCGTATTATGAACTTTGTAAAGTGTACTGTACACCCGACTGCAGTTTACATAGGGTTACTCCGTACCGTATTTAAATAATTGTTAATCATACAAAAAATATTCATGTAACCTAACTTGTGGCGAATTTTATGCTCATTGAGACATTGGTATTCTTTCCATCTTCGGAACGTCAAACAATGGTCTGTGCTTATTTTCAACATTCCTCCTTTCGTTCTGGGGCTTAATTTTTATTTGACTGCACTAATATCTGACTAACATCAACTTCACCATGTGGAATTTGAAAACAAAACACTCAACAGTTAGTCTAGCAATAATAATATTTTAAGATACAGATAACAACCAAATTTAATAGAAGTATTAATTAGAAATTTGAGGATATCGATTGGTTATATATAAAAAATTTGAAATATCTAAAAAATTTTATTAGTTTAATTGAAATTTCAGCAGTACACAGAAAGGCAAATGAGAAAGGAACTTTTTCATAATATGGTATCCTTATGACAGAACGGAACCTTACATATGTCCGTCCCATTGTCTGTCGACACCAACTATTTTTCTTCAAAACTGTTCTATATAAAAATTTGAAAATTTTTGTAATTATGGACTTTATTGACCTATTTATTTTACAACAGTACAAATTCCCAAAATATTTGAAAATTTTGGAAGAGACGTGAATGGTTTTTCAAAGGAATGAATAAATTGGACCTTTTTAATCCCATGCATTTTTATGAATATTTGGAACGAAAAGTGACTATAAGTAAAGGCTGTGATGTAGATAAGCCAATGATAAATGGGTTAGAGAAAATAATGGAAAATATTCATTTTATGGCCATTCGTACAGAATAGGGAAGTGATACTATGTACAATGAAATGTTAATGAAATGAAAATTTCATTAAATTTATTTAGATAATCTTGATATTATGGCAGACATTTTGAAAAAAGTGATATTTATTAATTTTAAGCTTCCGGGGGAATGATAACTTAACCAGGGAAGTGACTTCAGTAAACAAGAATATTTGTTATTTAAAGTTTTGTGACTGTGTAATATTAGTTGTCACTTGCGAGAATAATTGTCCAATAAAGTAAACATTGAAATTAATTTTCACTTTTGAAGCCAGTTCCTATATTTTTGTAATGATACATACCTTTATCAAATCAGTCTCACTGCTGACTGATGTGAGCCACAATTTCACTTAATATTTTTACTGAGTATTTATATGTTTACTATTTATTTAGAAATGTTGACACAGATCCTTTGAATTAAGTATTACCAGACAATACCATCATCATATAATATAGTTACAATTGATTCAGACCAGTTCAAGTTATCGTAACAAAGGAAAATTTTGTGCATCTCTAATGAAGGCAAATTATGATTAAACAATCTCCCGGTAATCGCAAAGAAATATCTTTGAAATTGACTTCTGTATTAATCAGAATCTAATTTACTTTGACCTGTACATTCACTTGAAGGTGAAAAGGAGACAAAAACTACAGAAGGCAGAAGATAACCTTGTTTCCATCAGACAAACGGGATGAAACATTTGAACTACGTCTGGGATGTATTAGACATTTCAACACTGGTGAAAGGTATTGTGGTTAGCTGCATCCAAACTTACGATACATTATCTAACGAATCATGATCATCAACCGATTTAGCATCGGGTTTTAAAAATCTTGTACTTAAAACTTGTCAAATGGTGATTGATATGCCAGTAACTTAATATTCAGTCAAGTTAGGCAGCGTACATAAGTACATACATTTATACCATATGTTTACCTTCATAAATATTTAAAAATGTTAACAATGGATTAATGGTGCTACATGGGTTTAATAGCTGCATATTATATATTAAAAACAAAAAGAAGACGGCCTAAAGTTTAAACAACATCATGGTTGCGATCCAGGCAGAGATTGTCTCATACTAATTTGATAAGGAAACTATGACTAGAATGCGACGATTATCATAAATATTTACATTTGTCTGAAGACCTTTATTTCAAGGTTTTGAACATAGTTACACCGTTTATAAAGAAGCAGAATACAACCATGAAAGAAGCAATATCACCACATGAATGTCTTATTGCCACACCAAGATTTCTTACAAAGGAGAATCTCATACAATACATACATAAAAATATTTGAAAGTAAGTATAACATATGTAAGTATATGTTTATGTATGTTTAGTATAGGTTTATATATGTAAGTATATGTTTATTATACAAAATTATTTTGTATAATAAACATAGTACTTAAGTAAAAAATTATTGTTCTTCTATACAGTTATTTACGTAATGTAAAATTATAGTTTTTTTTGGGTTGGGTAATAAATTACTGGCCGCAAATAAATTAAACATTTGTGACATTGCTTTACTTCCATTATTTTCTCGCATTTAACATATCTATTTCTTTAACTGGATAAAATAGACACACATAAATATGTACATATATATATATATATATATATATATATATATATATATATATATATATGACTATATACACATATAGGATTTCTTGAATAATAAAAGTGATTATTCCCATATAATCCGTTGTAGACTCCCATTCTAGCTAATAAAAAATGGTTTTTATTATAACAAAATGTTTTTGTATCCACAGGTTCCAACTTCTCCATTTTAACATTTCAATAATGGCATAAGCATAATCTACAACCAAAAAAATTTTATCTATGCGGATCTATAGTTTGATTCAGTAAAATAACAATTTCCAAAAAAAATTTTTGTTTTAAAATCTTCAAAACAAAATTGTAACTATACAGATACAGATATTGTAATTGTAATGTATGTAAATAAATGAATAGAATTAAAATTAAAAAAACAATAATGTTCTGACTGACTGACTCTTCAGTTGTATTACTTTTAACAAATGCTTTAAATACTGACACAAGCTAATGAATATTTATATCTTAGAAAGTTTCAATAGTAACCTAAAAATAAGCAATTACTTTAACATTATAGATACCATTAGAAAGTTGTAAGTTTAATACATATATATAAATTACTATAGAGGCTTTTTCCCCATAAAAATTTACATTTTTTCTTAAAAGAGAGTTGTAAATGGCTTCATGTATATCATATAGGTAGAATTCAGTTATTTTTCTTTATATCTAAATATACTTTGTCAGATTTTTATTATAGCAAGTATTCCACTGTAACAAACTTTTCTTCATTGTCATAAGTAACTTTATTTGAAAAGTAATATTGTTAGATAAATAAGATTATGTCAATTTACTCCCTACTTATAATGTTATTAATTTTGATGTCCGACATTTTGTCATTAATTCCACTAATTACTTACCATAGTAACTTACCTTTCAAAATATAACAATAGAACACATTAACACATTGACAATACCGCTCGCAGTGAATAGCAAATGTAAATAGTTGGGTTAAAATGAGATAATCATTTAGATAACTATGAAAAAGATGAAAGAGAATGGAATAAAGAATCAAATGAAAATATTACAATACGAAATATTACAATACAATGGTCTATAACATACAGTTATCTTTGCCGCTATGCTCTGATGAAAATTACGCATGACTTTGTTTTGTTTTGACACAAATTTTTTTAAAAGCAATTTTTGCTGGGATAATTTTTCTATTTGTATTATTATTACATTTTTATGCCTTATAATATTTGCATTTAAATCCATTTTGGAGATTGAAATATTTATTTTGGTGTTATATATAGTTATATATGTTTGTAAATTTTTTTTCATTTATATCATAATAATATAAATACCGTGTGTAAGAAAAAGCTTGTTTATTATTAACTGTAATTAAAAATCTAAAAATGAATGATATTAACTTTATAAAAAATTTCTAGAAAATACTATTGTCTATGTCATGATCTCCTGCTGCTAACACTAAAAGAAACTAATTTAATATTAATTTTATGTATTTCATCCAGTATAAAATATTGAAAAATTTACAGAAAAAAAGTTTGAAATTAAATAACTTGATGCAACGATAATACTCCACTTTCCAATATCTTATGACAAACTTACAGTTTAATATGAAGCATTAAATAGAACAACAATGTTTTTATACAACCCTCTTTAATTTTATATTCAGCAATGTTAATTCTCCTTTAGTGAGAGAAACTTTGCCAAGGTCAAGTTGAAGAAGAGGTAAGGCAATACTAATTAGACAAACAGACAATTAACAAGTAAGAAACATCTACTGAAAATACAAATATGACTACAATATGCAGGAGAATAAAAATGTATCCACATACATAAACATCTAAATAAACATGCACAAATATACTCTCCAGATTGTGATGTTGTTGTTTCTTATATATGTTCATTTAATTATAGTATGGGTTTATTGACAACTGCATCTAATGTTGATAAGATATTGAATTTTATATTATAATTGTTTATTCATAAATGAAGGGAATTGATTATTTCAGAAACATGCAAATATGTCAATATAGTCGAGAGAGTCACTGATTACAAAATATCTGAATCATACAGTAGCCAATGAGCGTAAATAAAACAATGTCCCAAATACATGCAAGACAATACAGAAATTTCCTTTGAGAAAATATATCTTTTAATCGCCATAATTTTGTGCATATAATAAATTGAACTTGGAAGCTCAGCAATCCTGAGTCCATCATTCCCGTACAGCCAGCCAGTTAGATACCAAAGAATGGAGATCCTCAATGAAACAGCAAGAATTGTTAAAAGTAACTGTGCATTTACAGCAGACAAATGAGCTTCTGTATTGACTATTTCATTTCGAAATTGGTAGAACGGGATGGTGTCAATAAATTTGATAAAGAGAATTGAGAAGATCAGTGGTGGGTTGGGCTGTAAATAAGGCATATCACTTCCTTAGAAGAAACGTGGGGTATATCTTTTTATTCCAATTTTTATTTTTTTTGACTTCATATTTATTTACAATTCCCACTCGAAGAGAAATACCTTGTCTTGATAAAACACAGCGGGGAACTTTCAACTGAAATCATCTTTGCTACATCGGAAGGAACACTCAGAAGACGGGCACTTCTCACCATATGTCCAAATTATGTTTGGTGACTGGTAGGAAGAAATATGCCACAAAAATGCTTCGAGAGTGAATTTGGCCATCAAAAATATAGACTATCATCTCTTACGGAAAGTCGTGAGGACCAACAATTAATTTTTTTTTTAAATTAAGCACCAAACGTTTTGTAGCATTTCCACAACCTTCATGGATTTCAATGTTCTGAATATTGGGGATGAACGATTTACTCCATCCCTTAAGCAAAATGGTTAGTAGTCCAGAGATGAGAATTTCACTGTAATCTTGTTTCTTCAGTTTGTCTGATACTATTTTGGTTTATGCCATCATATTTAATAATTTTTGAAAAAAACACAACTTGTAACTTAGATAATATATAAATATGAAATGATTGTTGTTTTCGTTAGTTGATAAAATAAATTATAAACACCTGTTGCAAAAGAAAGGAAGATTAAATCATAAATAATCAAAGAAAAAGTTCAAAAACATAAATGCAACAGGTTCTACTCAATATGTTTCCTTGTTTTGAAACATTCCTGTGGAGTAAATACAAGAATGTTAGTTAGAACAAAATATATTTATATTAAAAATAAATTTAAAATAGAACAAAATTAAATAAATGAAATGTTTTCAAAAAGATAAATCAAAGGTTCACATCTATAGTTGCAGAAGTGTGACTTATTTACTAGAATGCAAGCTTGCTAATTGAACAACTACAATAATATATGTAATAACGAGGTTGAAAAAACTAGGCAATAACGATATTCGTAGGTCGAAGAGCTGACACACTGAGAAAGTTCCGCCATTGCTCTGAAGTACAATTTCTTCAAGTTTTTCCAATTCATTATCAATTGATGGACCTTAAACAAAAAGATAGATAACTAATTTATGCTTATTTCATACAAACAACACACATATAAATTTACAAGTTTTTTGTTTGTTGGCAGAACAGTGCCTAAAAATGCAAATCAATTTGAAAAATGTTTAAATTTTTCTATTCCGTATACAATGCTAACTTAACTACACATATTGTAATAATATATGGAGTTTATAGGACAATTTATAAAAATTAACCTCTTGATTCTCCAAAAGTCAATGCTTCGTTCATGCAACAGTTTTTATATTTCAATAGTTGAAAATTGAATAAGATGTATGAAGAATGCATACTTTCATCTTGACTGTGATTTATGTAAGCTCATTAAAGGTGAGTAATTGCTAATTAATTAAAAAATGAATTTGAAATATTTTTTAATATTTGTTATTATTGTGTATGTGCTTTTAAATGACAAGACTCCCGTAATTAATGTGTGGTTTATTGCTTATACTATATAAAATGTCAATTCGATCCCACGTAAAAGTCACTGGCGTGTACAGTGCTACATTCTGACTAGTTGTCTAACACTCTCTCCCTCGTTATTATTCTCTTTGTTACAGGTATGTTTGATTCGGTGTTCCATTTTGACCCAATTCTCCCATTGCGACACGGCACAAATTCTGCAAGTAGTTCTAGTGTATCCCTAAGTATTATAGGTTTCTGCAGGCATTCCCTAGATTCGGTTATGCTTTCAGTTGGTCGCCTCTTGTAGGGCCTGGTGCTGGCAGTGTAACATTTATCCTTACAGAACTAGGTGACTCCGTCGATTCTCTTACAGAATGGCTTTGTGTCGGTATGGCTTACTCTTGTAGATGTCGTAGCCTGGACATGTAGGTGTAGGGTATGTATAGGGTGTCGCACATGCATGCCTACTTTGAGATTTGGCCAACTTGCCTTTGATGTAGTTTTCCATCCACTTCCACCTCATAATGTAATTTTCTTCTTCTTTCTAATATTTTCGAATTTCCATTTATTGCTGTCATGTATTCTAATCTATTCTCTATATTCACTTTTGAATTCTTTGTTAACTAATTTATTTCCTGTTGTTTTTTCCCATATTTGTTCCCTTTTTAATAAGTCTCTCCTTGTTCTACATAATCTTTTGAATATCACCTTTGCTGGGCTTAATCCCGTGGTGCTATTAGTTGTTTTTCTGTGGAGCCACCAGGAATTTATGTACTTTGTCTTGTAGCAGTTCTTCTTCATTAGCCATTGCTTTTATCTTATTTTCCAATGTTTGCACGTGTCTTTCCACTTGACTCTTAATTGACGGTGTGAAAAGGGGCTGTGAACTTCGCTCGGATTCTATTTTCTTTCAAACATTTTTGCATTTATATGACCTGAACTGCCTGCTACTACTTGATACTTGAGTGATTAATAGACCAAATGTTGTATATAGCTTTTTCACTATGTTTGTAGTTGTTGTATTTGTGAAAAATGAGGTTGGGATGACTTTTAACTACTTTGTATAAGCGTACGATAAGAAAGTATTGGTTCATGAATGGCCAGGCAAAATCGATGTGAATCCGGCTTCATGACTATTTTGCGTCTTCCCAGCTTTGTACTAGTACTTTCGCAGGATTCTTCTTCAATAAACAATACATTTCGCATTGTTTGCCTGACTTTGGACGTCCTTATATCTTGCATTTCTTACAATATCATTTATTTTTTAATCCGCACGGATTTGCTTTGTGATTATCTTCCCACAATGGAAACAATTAATTTTCTGTTCCTTTGTATTATTTTTATTTATATTGTATATGTTCGCATTGTATTTATTTGCCTTGTATGTGTTTTTGTTCACTGATATTTCTTTTATATTTGGTTGTCTTGTGTTTCAGATTCAGATGTTTTTATGGCCATGGTGATCTTCAAAATATGATCAAATTTGGTACGGGGAGATTCCTGCAGCAATTCTTCTTAATTTCAGTACTACACAGCCCTCATATGAAGTGAACTCACAGATGCATTTGAAATGTGATGTTTTTGTAATGATTACAGATGAAATTGCATTTACTTCCCATTTCCTTGAGTCCAGCTACATAGTTAGCAATGTTTTCACATTCATGTTGTGATCTGAGACAGAATTTGTGTTGTTGTGCAACTTTAGCGGGTTTGGGTGCAATATGATTTCCCAATATTTTTAACAGTTCATCAAAGGATTTGATTCAGGTATATTTAGTGCTGTAATATTCTTCAAAACTTACTAATACTTTGGCCAATAAAGTTAAAAATATTTGTAATTTTGTGTTAGTATCTGTCACACTTTTTAAGGTTATGTAGTTCTGCTATCTTTGTAAATAGCTAGTAAAAAATACATTTACATCATCATACAGCTGTAATCCAATACAACTGACCATTTTTGTACTTTGGTTCAGAAATGCATTTTGTAAGTTGGCTTGTTGTATTTGCATGTAGCGCATGGTTTCTATCTTTTGTGCTAACACTTGTGACACCTGTGACTCCATTGTAACACATTGTTTTTAATTTCTTTTTATAGTGGTTGTTCGTTTCCCTTTGCATAAATTCCCTTTTCTCATTGCTCCCATTCGCTACCGTAATTAAATGTGTGGTTTGTTGCGTATACTTGCTGTTATATAAAAATGGTAAACAAGCAAAAGAAATTCTTGAAAAGTAAAATAAATCAAGCCAACTTCTTAGTTGGCCAAATGAATATAGAATATGAATAAGTCAGATACAGAATATATAAAAGTAACCAAAATATTCTGACAAATAGGAAATCATTGTAAATTCTCAATCTAGATTTCCATAGAAACAAATAGAATATAACTTTATAACTTTTAAAAATATATTTTCTATGTGTATAGAATTTTGTCTACCTACTCTTGTTCAAGAACATTTAGCCATATCCACATTTTAAAAAAATTCTGTAATATTTTTCTGAAAAATTCATGACAAACAGGGGTCGGATGACTTATAAACATTATTGCACGTAACTTCACTCATATATGTAGAATTTGAAAAGTTGTCTAAAGAAGTCTTGCTTTAAAACATTGATTTTTAAATACGTCATTTAACATTGTTGATTATCCCACTGACTTGTCTAAGTTATCATTTGCATAAATATCATGTACTACAACAAATATTATACATTAAAACCTTGCCACGAACATTATATTTTCAAAATTGCATTTGTCACATAGTCATTAGTAGTTGGCACATCGACGTACGAATGTCTAATACAATACATGACAGTATATAGTACCTACAAAACACCTTACAGTTCACTTGCTTTCACTGCAGTGAATTTGAGTACTTGATCGTTACATCTGTTCCTAAAAGGGTGATAAAGCCAGAACAGCTTGTTCATTTAATTATTACGTGATGATAAATACAATTGATACTTATTAATTCATCGACAACATTATTCATTTTACATATTGACTTTCCCTACATTGCTTGATTTAATTTTAATGCGGGTTGAAAAAGTCTTAATCTCCTCACTGCTTAAACTAACTTGGTAATTGTTTATAGTGTAACTGAAAATTAGTTCAAATTGCAAAATATTAAGTTTTTCATGTACGCAATATCCGACCATGCTTTAATGTAATTGCAATTTTGTTTCAGTTCTTTTGGTTTTCATTAAGTAATTGAAAAATCAATATTATTTTAGCACTGACTGAAATACATTCAGTTGCCACTGTGTTATTCTAAACTAATGGTACATTGATTAATGTAGATAAACTTTATACATATCTAATTGTAGATTATAGATAATGAAATTCCCATATTCCAAATTACCATATTCTGTATTAAAATTGTGTTAAATTCTGTTGTACTTTTATCAAGGGACTTCGTTTCTTATGTGTTTCTGATTCGGCCTGATCGGAAAAATAGATAAAACAAAAGATATTCAAGGTGAAATCACACAAGTAAATCAGGATAATAAGAGATGTTTATACGAGTACAATAAGTAATGAATCCCTTTAATCAAAGATGGCCACAAACTTACTGAAGAGATACTTACACATTTGAGGTGACAGTCTCAGTTTTGTGATGTTTACTCTCAACTGATGAAATTGCACAACCAATCTCTCACTAAAGGTGCAGATACCCGTGAGAACAAATATGCAGATTGTGTGCCATATCAAATAGTTAAGCATTTCTTGTAAATATAGTTTCTGAAAAGACATTCGATTAGTAACAATATTTTTTTTACAAACCCTCTTTTTCTATTTTAAACATTGTAATAAATGTATAAGTGTAAAAAGTTGACATTCACTATTTTATAAATAACAGTCATTAAAATTATCAAAAAGCCGACATCAATTATTATTATATACAATATCAAGATTAAAATGATTTATGTAATATTATTCTTACTTACGTAATGTATGTACAAGTTCAATATGAGTTGAATACCAGCAATGAATGAGAGAAAACCTGTAAATACAGTCTGAAGTACCTGAAATAAAAATTGAGGAATTAAAATGAATAAAATTCTTGATTATCCTATTTATTCTAATTTGTTACAGTATTACCTGCAAATTAAACATTTTATTGAGCGCATTGCATATTTCATTTACTGTAGTTAATACATTTGGTAACATCGATATGTGCATAGGATTTCCTGAAATATCAAAATGGCTATTCCCATTTAGTCTGTTGCAGATTATCACTCTGGCTAAGTCTGATATGCAACCTGTGTTGTTAGGGAATATTTCTCGATTCATACGGTTCAGGTAATTGTTTCTTTCTTTTAACATTTCATTAATGGTATTCATAAGTAAGCACATCAGTAGCAGTTCCAATTTATTAATAAATTCACCGAAATATGTAATTTTGTAGAACCAACTCCAATTTCCAACATTGCCAACAATGAAAAAGATGAAGTGGCTTGCAAGTACAATGAATATGCCCAATATCGTCATGATTTTTAATTTTTTAAAGCTTTTTTTTCTAAACAAAATACTGTAATAAACAGAAATGTCATCGAATTTTTGCAAACTCTCAGCAAAGAAATTTTTTCGCCAAAATATATCAATAGATAAGATAAATATGAAATTAATGAGAATAGTTATTTGAAAAAGACATTGAATTATATTTATTTCAGAGTAGAGAGAGACATAGTGAAACCAAATGCCTGTTACGGCAGCCAAAATAATGAGTAAAATTAATGTTAGACTGTAAATTTTCTTTAAAATAATTTTAATTAATGTATTTCGATTTTCTAATTTATATAAAAATCGGTTGACTCCTAGAACTGACTGCAATACAATTAAAAATTGAATCGATTCCTCTACACAACAGCACGCCATTTCTAAACAAACTGAATATTTCTCTATCCAATTCTAACAGAAAATGTAAATGCTCTTCGACAATGTAGTCTATTTAATGTTAATTACTTGGCCTCACATAAGGCAATTTGTCTTTTCATTTTGTAACCATGATTGATTATTGGATTTACTCGCCTATTCTACAGGTATACTTATTTATTTTCCTACGTTGTTTGTAAAAGTGATGGCCTTCTAATTTATTGATCGTAAAACGTTACATTTCTTTCTGGTGCTTTTATTATACTTTAATTCAACTATTATATATTAATGTCCGTATGGTATTTTCGTTTGTTATAGATAGAAATCCACAATAGGTAAACGGTTAGTGGTTGATTTATTTAAAAATTTTTGTAAATATTGATTTGTTCCTATTTTACTTGAGATAACATCACAGTAGTAATATTCATAGGTATATTTTAAAAGAAAATTCCATTTCAAAAGACTCGTAAACATAGATTCTATGGACGCAGTATGTACTTTTGAAGTAACTCATTCCATAGTCTAGTAGACAGAAAAATATATACCACAGATTTATCTTAGAAATGTTGAATATGGTCGGTGTTTTGATATCAATGATAGCTTGTTCCCATAGCTTCTATGACCCAACTGTTAAATAATTAAACTTTGAGTTACAAAGCTTATTAACATTTCTTAATAATTTAAAATTGGGAGAAAGTGTTCAATTGATTTGAATTGTTTTCTATTGTGTATTTGTATATCGTTTTTGAACAAAAGTAATGTTTTATATATAGTTTTGCATTTGGTATAGTATTTTATCTATGTTCATATATATATACAATATTCATTGTAATATTTTAAGAGACGTATACAAGGCAATTGACAGAAGCTTCAATTCATATTTCGAGTCTAGAAAGATTTACTTAAACCCATACTTTCCTAACATCTTTTGCACTACATATTATCATCTTTACTTGTGCACACTATAATTAAAAAGTGAATTCTTTCATGTAAGAATAATTGGCCAAAATCCATATTGGAAGGTGCTGTTTTTTTTCTAGTAAATCAAAAAAAGTTAGTTTTATGATTCACTTTTTTTCAATTTCTTTTTTGTTCATTTTCTTGCACATTATTATTTTGTGTAAAACTTCGGAAATTAAAATTCAACTTTTCTTTCAATTACTGTTCCCTCTTAATAAAGTTTGTATTACATTCTATTTATAGAGACGGAATTATTTGCCACATATATTTCTAATATTTGTTTTTTCTTTATTGTAACAAAATGTGTTTCTATACATGGTATTTGTCCTTTATATATTTTTATTTTTCGATTATAAATAGTTATATGTTTAAAATGATGATGTTACCTTGTATGAAAATAAATTTTTCTTTTATAATTGATGGAACAAATGACAAATGTAAGAGTCGATGGACAGTTTTCATTTTGAGTGGAAATTTTCAAATTAAAAGTGTAAGGCAGGCCTACATATCCTCATTATATTCACATAAAGATTGAATAGCATTGCTCATGAAGCTCTGAATAAAGTAACTGAAGAAATATCTATCAATGGGAAACTTATCAATAACATCAGGTATGCAGATACCACTAATAATATTAACTAATGATCTGCAAAATGTTTGCTGTGACGTTTTCTTCATAATTTTCATTGCAGATTTTGTTCATCATAATGTTCTTGAAGCAAATTACTGACTAGACTTTGGTTCATGTAATATTTCCAATAGTTTGGCGGTACTTACTCTTTTGTCTGTGTAGGATGGCTCACAAACCAAGGAGTACAGTAAATAATTTGAGCATTAATGTTGTTTGGCTACTGAAGTATGACATTAGCACAGCTTTTAGTGAATGGGGCCAATGTCCAATGATTCTTTGCGGCTTAATTTCATGCAGTTAGTAGTAATTCCATTGACAATTGTTAACTTGAGTGCAGTAGACAATCGCTCGACTCGGTGCATCAGTATCCTTTCGTCTGTACTGATGGATATGCTGAGCTGCAACTTTACAATATTTATTTACTTATGTACTTTAATATATCTAATTGATACATAGGGCACACTTATTGCTACGAGAGCAATCTCTTACAACCAACCAGAACACCAGTTCAAATCCACTTGGCGAGTGGCCGAGAATCGAACCCAGGTCCCCGCGGTTCATTACCATATCAAAGGTTGTATGCATTGTGATCAACCCAATACACCAAAGCGACGTCTTATAGCTTACATGATTTATTGCTTAGACACTTGGTGTTGGCTAGGGAAACTTGCTTAAACAAATAATTTGCTTTGTTTGACTGGCAACTATGCTGCTCTTTTCGCTACTTCTGTCTATGTGAATTCTGTATAGTCGAGAGTTGATGTAGTCGTGGACTTATGATCATTTTTACATAGCTGAGAGTATCTATTTGTTATGGCATATGTCGGGGGTGAATTTAAACATGAATAATAGGTGCCTTGGCAATTTGTTGGGTGAGATTGGTTTGTTGGGTACATAGATGAGCAGTATGTGGTTGGAGAAAATAATGAGTTCGCAACTTTCGAAATCTCTGTAAAATACTTTATTACCATATATGTCGCTAATGGTACTTGATCATTGGTGTAATATGATGTTTTGAATATGATATGCTATTGCCTAATGGTTCCCACTACCCACCATAATTGAGTGGTGATCACTTCTCATAGACGAATCCTTGCAGTACAGTATTAGTTGCATTGGTGATTAATGCAATAGGTGCGTTGTGCAAATGAGTAAGGCTATACTTTTTATAGACTCCTTGCATGATTTAAATGATTGATTTGCTTGCTGTGTCCAAAACAATAGAGGTTTTAACTTGCTTCTTCACATTATGTAGGTAAGCAATCAGCAGAGATTGTAGCAATGCGGCATCAAATATATTTTCTCATTAATAGTTGATTCCACCAAGAAAACATTGATTCATCCATAGTTTTTAGTTTGAGGAAGTAGATGATGGCTTTCATCTTCTTGGGTACACTTCTTGGTTTCGGTGATATGACACCATCCTGGGTAAACGAGAAATTTTAGTTCTGCTTTTGAGCCCGTCGAAGTACAATTGATATATAATTCTGCATTGGGTTTCAAAACATAAAAAAATACAAGCAAAATATAATAATGAAATGAATAAAAAAACAGTAAAAAGTAAAACTAACTTCTATTTTTATAGAAAAAAATTGTACTAAATTTCAATGTTGAGTTCAGCAAAATACTAAGTACTACATGAAAGAATTAAGTTTTTAATTTTAGTGTACCCAAGTAAAGATGATAACAGGTAGTGCAAAAGATTTTGGGAAAGTTTGAGTTTAATAAAATCTTCTGCATTCAAAATATGACAAGAAGCTTCTATCAGTTGCCTACTATATGTTTCTTAAAAATATTAAAGTGAATATAGTCGCTAAAATACTATACCAAAAGCAAAGTTATATATTTAAATTGTTACTTTTCTCTACACGAATACTTTACACAATTACGTGAATATTTAAACGAAGAAGGCAATTCTAATCAATCGAAAACCTCCTCTCAAATTTAAATATTTATGAAATGTTACCAATATAAACAGTTGGATCAGAGAAGCACTTGTTCCCATCATTGATATTATAATACGGTAGGCATATTCAATATTTCTAAGATGACCCCTGAGTTTCTCCGTTAAAGAAAAATGACATAACTTTTGCTTTAACAAAAACCTCCCTTAATCAACTTAAATAGATAGACCTATATTTGTACTAGTCTTTCCTTCTTACTAGTCTTTGGGCAAATCATAACTTTTCTATCTCCTGCAATCTGGATTTAAATGTGATCCCCTAGGCCGTACCAGTGATAACAATTTAGAATCATGCTAAATTTTTTAGAGGGAATGAGGCTCATAGTGTACGAGGGTCATAATTTTATCTTGGATTAATGTTTTTTTTGTCTTGCTTATATTTATCTATTCTGGAGTTACCCTATTAAAACTATTAGTAAAAAAGTCTAGTTACTCGTAGAGCGTTTGCTAGCTGAATCTACTCCCTAATGGCTCAATGATTCCATTTTCTTCTGCAGTAGAATGTCTTAACCTGATCATTGATTAACAGCTCACTTGACACCATCAAGTAATTGATGGAATACTCCTAATTCACACCAAAATTCATGTTTGTCAAACTCTACTTCAACCTTTTTCTTATATCTGACCAGCTTCTCATCTCTTAAAATGGCTGAAAAATTATCTGTTTGATTTATTTTCCACCCCAGGAAATATATTTCCACCACCATACTGATGCTCTATTGCATGTATTTTCTCTTTTTTCTTTACTTTATAGTTATTTCATGTTCTTAATATTCTCGTATTCCTTCATAGGTCCAACATCGATTTCAACATTTGTCATCACATGAATTTGGCTGTATTCCGAAGTCAAAATATCAATGTCAAGTAAAAATTCACCACAGCACATAAGTCCGTGTGACTTATTCCGATGTGATCTCAAGTAATAAAAGAATAATTATCCTAACAGATTTATTAATAATTGAATAACTAAGAAAATCTTTACTTATAGTTGATTGCTGTTTATAATAATCGATTATACCAGATTGATATTAATATATAATAATCGAATTGAATTATAGTAAAACCACCAGAAAAATATTCAAGTCCTCACAATCAATAAATTGGAAGGTCATTAAATTTATAAATGACGTAGGAAAATAAATAAGTATACTTTTAGACCAGACGGGTAAATCTAATAATCACGCATTGTTTTAATATGGCAAGACAAATAGCCTAGTAGTAGATCTAGTGATAACATTAAATAGACTACATTAGCATTTATATTTTCTCTTAGAATTGATTATTAGAAATAGTGAGTTCATTTAAAAATGACGTGCCGTTGTTTAGAGGAATCGACTCACTTTTTACTTGTGTTACAGTCAATTCTAGGTGTTAACCGATTTTTACATAAATTAGGAAATCAAAATACATTAATTATTTTAAAGAAAATTTACAGTTCGACATTAATTTTTCTTATTATTTTGGCTACCGTAACATGCATTTGGTCTCGCTGTGTCTCTTTGTACTTTGAAAAAAAAATTATTTAATGCCTTTTTGGAATAATGTCCTCATTAATTTTATATTTGTTTTATCTATTGACATATTTTTCCAAAAAATTTCTTTGCTGAATGCATTCAACAATTCAGTGATATTTCTGTTTATTACAGTATTTTATTTAGAACAAAATATTTTCAAAAATTAAAAATAATGACATTATTGGGCATACTCATTATAATTGCAAACCACTTGATCTCTTTCATCATTAACAATTTTGAAAATGCTTCGACATAATTACGTAGTACGGTTTATTTGCTAACAGACTGGAACTGCTATTAATGTGTTTACTTAACAAATACCATTCGTGAAATGTTAAAAGAGGTAAACGATTACTTGAATCGTATGAATCAAGAAATGTTTCGTAATACCACAAACTGTGTACCAGATTTAGCCAGAATGACAATCTGCAATAGATTCAATGGGAATAGCCATTTTGATATTTCAGGAAATCCTACGCACATATTAATTTTACCAAACCTATTAACTATAGTGAATGGAATATGCAATTCACTCAATAAAATGTTTAATTTGCAGATAATAATATAACAAATTAATATAAATGGGAGATTCAAGAATTTTTTTCATTTTCATCCCTCAATTTTATCTCAGGTATTTCAGATCGTAATTACGGCTTTTTTCTCATCCGTTATTGGCATTCAACTCATACTGCACTTGTTTACACATAACGTAAGTAAGAATAATATTACATAACCGTGACATTGCCGTTCTTGACACTTTTAATGACCGTTATATATAAAACAGTGAATGTCAACTTTCTTTGCAAATACATAATTAATTTATTCAAATGTCTAAAATAAAAAAAAATTTTTGTTAAAAAAATATTATTACTAATCAAATACCTTTTCAGAAACTATGTTTACAAGTAATGATTAACTATTTAATATGTCAGACAATTTGCATAGTTGTCCTCATAGCTGTCTGCACCTTCAATGAGATGTTGGTTACTGAATTTCATCAGTTAAGAATAAATATCTCAAAACTGAGACTTTCTCCTCAAATGTGTAAGTATCTGTTCAGTAAGTTTGTGGTCATCTTTGATTAGGGAAACCCATCACATGTACTGGTACAGACATCTCTTACTATCCTAATTAAAATGCGTTATTTGAATTTGAATGGATAAATTTACATAATGAGATGAATGTTTTTTTAAACGTAACAACTGAATTATATAGTGCATGGCAGTGTTTTCTCTAACTGATTTTGTGTGTTTTCTATAGTTTATATAGCTAACTGCATATTTCCAATGATTATTAAAAAAATACCATTATAAAAAACTTTAGTGTCAATGTTTGGCAGTACTTATACTCATTTCGGCATTGTATTAGACAACATAAATGTGTGTACTAATAATTTTTAATAAAATAAATTATAATTGTTTGTAAAGTGTAACACCAAATAAATCCATATTATATTACTAAAGTGAATACAAGAAAAACATTTACTATACCTGAACTGACATTTTCTTTTGTTTAAAAACATTCTCTTTTGGAATGGTATGAATTATAGATATATCAAAGGTTAATGTACATTAATCAATTTGGTATAACGCAGTGGCAACTCAACATATTCTAATCAGTGTTATGATAATATTTATTTTTCACTTATTGAAAATCAACAGAACTTAAGTAGAATAGCAATTACAGTAGAACATGGTCAGTGACCTTGCAGAAGAAAAATTAAACATATAACATTTTCGTTAGTTACAATAAAATTATGCTCCCAACCAAAAGCATATTTTTCAGGTTGAATTTCCCACAACGCAAGTAAAATTCAGTCATAGTTTTGACATAATCGAAAACATTTTACAGTCATTATACATAATATTTTATAGTTATCACTTGCACAAAAACTACTGCTTGAATAAAACGTCGATATTGGAGAATCCGGAGGTTAATTTTTGGAAATTGGTCTGTTAACTCTCCACATATATTAGTTTATATGTAGTTTTTTCAGCTTTGTACATGAAATTCAAAGAAAATATTTGACTTGATGTGCATTTTTGTGGACTGCTAGGCTCCTGATAAAATTCATACAATTTTCTATCTGATGCAACCCAGTCCAAATAAATGAAGGATTATGTTTTGTCACAATGGAGGTTTCATTGAAATCTATCTAACCACAACTCTTGCAAATATTACATGTACGTACAACTTGTAAATTGATATGTTAATATCAATATTTTTAATAGCAGCATCATTTCATTATATTTGTGGACTCCGTACAAATTTTTCATACCATATTATTTGTATGAAATAAGTACAAATTATGTATCTAATTTATCGCTATTATTTAAGGTCCATCAATCGATAATGAATTGGAAAAACTTGAAGAAATTGTACATCAGAGCAATGGTGGAACTTTCTCCATGTGTCAGCTTTTCGACCTGCAAATCCCCTTGGTGCCTAATTTTTTGAACCTTGTTATTATATATATCATTGTAGTTGTCCAGTTAGCAAGTTTGTATTCTAGTTAAGAAGTCATACTTCTGTAGATTTGAATCTTTGATATACCTTTTTAAAAAGTTTTGATTTATTTATAGTATATTTTAATGGTAACAAATAAAACTCTATGTTCAGAAAAATATAAATTTCTGTAGAAAAATAATCTAATATCTATTAAGTTTATGACTTTCTGATGGTAGCAATGATATTAAAGTTTTAGCTTATTTTTATGTTACCATTGGAACTTTCCAAGATATAAATGTTCACAAGAACGCAGATTGTAATTGTGTCAGTATTTAAAGTATTTATTAGAAGTAATAAAATATTATTAACCTCCCAATATATTTGTTTGTTTGTATGTCAATTTGTCAACTTCTAAAGCCTATATGAGCTGAACAATTTTTATAAACATTGTAATGGTATACAAATCAAGTTTGTAGACATAATAACTTATATGATATGTGCGTGTTATAAATAATTATTCCAGGCTATTCATTTAAGGATTAAGAAGAACTTCAAAACTTTGTATTTATATTCATAACGAAATAGTGACTATGATATATTAATCTAACGATAAAGTTTTAAATACAAATAGGTTAAATAAAAAATTAAATATTGCCGTGTTTTAAATAAATTATAAGAACAAAAATGGTAGAATCCTACTTACATTGAATACATAAATTTATTTTGCACTCCGCATTAAGAAAGAATACATAACTAGAAAAATAATTATTGAGCTACTTACTGAGTTGTCGATGGTGATAATAATAGTTTTTGCAATATATATATATATATATATATATGTCGAATTCGATGACAATATATTTTTCAATTAAATAGTGATATCAGTAATAAACCAGAAACTCTCTTAAATAGAAATGTCCATAAGTTTACAACACTTCATCTCAAATTCTAAAGTACTTGTGAATAAAAAAGTTTCAACTCATTATTTTATTGTAAATTCATAAACTTTATTTTAAGTCTTTTAATGTTCAAAATATGAATAGTAGACAAATATATCATCTGTTAATTTTTAGTAAAAAATTCCATTGATACATGAACTCTAAAAGTATGTTACCCGATAGCTAAAAATATAAAACATGTGATATATTTAAAAAGACATTGTGCTTTATTGAAGAAATAAATTTTGTTTTAAACACACAGATTTTTGGTTTTCTATTAACATGTTGAACTGTCAACAGATCAAAATCGTAATAATTATAAAATAACATTTCCTTCTTTATCATTGCTTTGTAATCTTTTATCAAAGTTAGTGTTCCGCAGACTTGGCAGACAAACCATGTGAGTTCACTGGTGACCCTCGTGGTGCGCTAATGCAAAAATTTAAAATTCCGGTAGTGATCACTTTGCCGTCAACTTCCACCACACATCGCCTTGCTCGTACCGCATCGGACTTGAAAACAAAGTAACGTTTGCATGATTTTAGATTGTGGTAATGTACCGGAGATGTTTTTACTTGAATTTATAAAGCGATAATGGGACTTATGAATAATATTAAACTCACTTATGAACTTAAAAATAAATAAACTTCATTGATTTTTGTTACATAAATTGATGAAGTTTATTTATTTGACATAAACTTCATCGATTTATGAAGTTGGTGACACACGTATGGATCATAAATTTCACAATTACAATTTTTTTCATAATGCGCCTAAAGATGTATAACTTCAAATTGAATTTATGATGAACTTGAAGCAGATTTCAAAAAGTTTATATTCATCCAACATGATTTGCAAGAAATAGTCGTATTGGGGAAATCGGAGGTCAATGCTTATACTCAAGAGCAGAAATTTATAAATAACTAAAGGTAACATAGGTTAACTTTTTTTTGCCTCATACTTTTCAATTCTTATTTATTTTGGGTTAAATAAGACAGATATATATCAGTAAAACACATGTTTAAACAAACTGATGAGATTAAAATGTTATCTCTGTGCAGAAATGATCTCAAATCAATAAGAGTTTGCATAAATAAATCTCTACTTTGGTAAATATACCACTCTCCGTATTATAGAGAAAAACTCCAAACATTGTGTGTAAACGTATTTACTGAGCAAAGCCATATTAACAAAATGTGCTTGTCTCAACATCACATATTTGATTTCATTAACATTACGAAATTAAAAGCACCAGAATAAGAAATGTATGGAGATATTCATGTTAAAATAAATCTTTCAGGATATAATTGTCTATTTTTACTCACTTTTAATGTTTTTGCCAGTTTTCTTTAAATTTAATAAAAACCATGCAAATTATTGAATGTTGGATAGTTGGTTTATAAACATGACATTTCAAAGCCACTATTATTATATCCATTTCATTGATGACCTAAGGGAATAATGTATTTTTCCAAACCAATATCAGATTAAATATGTGCACCATAATGTCTCATTAATAGAGCTACAAGGTTATATATAAGGGTTGTTGTAGTACAGAAGGCAATATGAAGTGTAGATATGTGTATACACATGGTTTTATACTTCAATGTTCATTTCAAGACAGTAGTGCTTTGAAAAATGATTAATGTTATACAATACAAATAGTGCCAAGGGAAGTGCGCTGTGTAGAAAAGATATTTTCATGTCATGTTGAGTGAATGTATATTTCAAGGTTAATTTTGATTGTTTGTATACCGATGAGTAAAATTGATTTTAACTAATTTATATGGTAGTTAATGGCACATATTTGATGCTAATGACATTGATTTATTTAGCATAAATGTGACAATGTAGGAGACAACTGTAAATATATAAGTATAAGATAATATTCCATACAGTATCTTGTTGCAATATAAATATAAAAAAAATTGTTTGAGTAAAAGGTCCATTGGGCAGATGTCGATAGAAACAAAGCAATTTGAATTCATTCCTTAATCATTATTACAGTGGAAGTCTTATTCCAATTGTTTTCGGGAGACCTTATTCCCTTAATCTACATGCATAGACATTTCTTTCACCCAGAGAAAACCTTTTAAAATTTTGTATATTTTACATTTTAAAAATAACGAAGATATCCCAAACCGTCTTTAATTATCCATAACACACCATCACAATACAATATTTCAACAATTCTTCAACATTATAAATTATGGGAAAATTCCTTGCAGTAACAAAATCATAATTTTGTGGAAAAAGAGCCTTCTATAAAATTAAATTGTATCTCTCATCGAAAACAAAACCCTTTCGTTTTCAAACTATTTCAAAACATTGGGCTTCTGAGCATCCCCATTGTACTCGCTGGCTCAAATACTGGTTAGAAAAAAAATTATTTTTGAATTAGGGAGATATTGTTGCCGTTGAATAATGGTGAAATACAAATTGCTTCCATTGGGCTTGTGAACAAATGAATGAATAAAAAGTAAGCTTATATATGAACAGAGATAATGGAGTAAATTTTTGAAATATGCATAAAAGGCATTGGAAAAGCAGGATTTAAAAACATAGAAGAGGAGATGTCCTAAAGTTCGCAGAATAGAAGGGTTGTAAGCTAACTATAATAATGAAACTATTTTTCTTTTTCAATACAATCTGCCTTGAGCTCAATACATGTATTAGATCTTGAATAATTTCTAGAATTAATTTTTCTACACCATCAAAAAAATATTTTTTGTCTTTGCCCTAAAAATGAGAAAAATTTTTTTCCTTTACCTTTGTCCTTAAATTTTCTTTCTTGGAGCTCTTCTTTAAGGTTTAGAAACAAATAAAAATTACTGAGAGCTAGGTCAGGGCTACAGAATGGGTGAATCAGCGATTCGAAGCTAAATTTGTGAATAGAGTTCATCGCAACTTTGTTTTTGTGAACCAGCACATTGCCTTGCAAAAACAACACACCCTTACCCAGTTTCACGTATTTCTTTTCTTTGATAGCTTCCTGCAATTTATTCATTATGGTAGTGTAGTACTCTTTAGTGGTAGCGGTACCTTTTCCTTTACAATCCCAAAAAACTATTGCCATCAATCTTCCAATCCACCTCGGTTTCCCCTTTTTGTACCATTGCATTGACTCTTGCCTGGACTCAGGCTCAAAGTGGTGAACCCAAGTTTCATCTCTGATCACAATTCTCTCCAAAATCACCATAGTTTTATCATCCTACAGTTTCAAAAACTCCTTAGATACCTCAACTCGTAGTTGCTTTTGCAGTGTAAGCATTCTCGGGACCTATCTTTTGTTGACTTTAGTCATGCCAAGATGGTCGTGTGAAATTCTAAAAATTGTTACCTCTTATACACTAACTAATGCAGACCAACTAAGGTATTTTTTTTTACTTTTTCGACAATATCTGATATGGTGTCCTCAATCGACTATCCTGGGTGGGGGTTGTCTTTAGTCAAGTCTCAACATTGTTTAAATAGATCGTGATACTTGTAAACTATGGTTTTGCCAGGACAACGATCTTTTTAAACTCTAATCTCACTTATTACGATTTAAGGAATTTTTCCTTGCCTGATGAAGAATTTATTCACAGTGTGTTAATATTTTCACCATGATGTTAGGTACTTGACATTTGACTTATATACCTATAATGAGTTCATAATTAACGGGACATGAAGGGGTTTATTCCTTGTAATAGGAACCATCAGTTAAAAGGCCAATTGATTAAGTGATATTTTTATTAAATAAATGAACTCTTTTCTAAATTTAAATAAACATTACATGTCATAAAGTTTGAAAAATGTTGCTTAAATTAATATACTTTTTAACAGATAATATGTTTAATTTTTTTTATTCTATTGCATAAAATAATTAAATCATGATATTTGAATTAAATAACGGAATAAAGTAGAAGTCAATTTTTAAATTTTTTTTAATACTTAAAAATTTAAGTTGTATCATTTATACAGTTAAAGGAATTCAATACTTTACAAATAGGATTTAAATATGAAGACCAAAAGTTTTATAAATGAAAATGAAACCTTTGTCCAATTTTAAATAGTTTATCAATGATATATACACCGCTACTTTGCCACACAGAATTATAATCTCCCTACAAAGCATGTGCTTAGAAATTCTATGTCAAAAATTGTAGAAACTATGAGAATTTGACAAAGAGACATGAAAAAAATTGTAGGGATACAATATTTCACTTCGGAACCTTGAAATGACCGACCAAAGTATTTTCATACTGTAATGAAATGAACATTTCTAATATTTGAACATCACCTTATAACCAAGTAGATTAATATTTAACCACATACCAGTCAGCTGTTCAAACAGCAGAATAAAGTACCAGTATTAAATCCACTAGCTTTTTATTCAATTCAAATTTTTTATTTCCAAGACCTTAAAATCTTGAACTTGTCTCCCTATTGAAATAAATTCGACACCGCACTCTGTGATCCAATTCTTCCTACATATGCTTTAAGGGTTTACAGTGAGCACTTTGATTCAGACACTCCAGAGCCAATTTATGGGACTACCTTGCAATTTGTACCAATATCGTATTGAAAATATCATCTTGTTTTTTGTACCATGGTATTTCGAGAATAAAATAGAATTCGCGTCTTTAATATATTTTTGTACATAAATGAAATATGGATTCATTTGCTTTAATTTCAATTAAAAGTCTGACATCATAGCATTAAAAGCTTTTTCAACCCTTAAGCAACATAGCCATTATATTCATTATATTGAACTCATTACATTTGCATTTATCGCTATTCAAAAACCTTTATGAAAATATTCAAATGTTGTGCTGTTTTGCAAAAGCCATTTGAAATTTCTTGTTATTTTTAGATACAAGAGATTTTTTGTGGATTGATGGCCGTGTAACCAATTATGTTTTAGACATTTGACAATTAAAAAGCGAATACTTGCCTTGAAATTTTCTTATAATTCTCTATTTATGTTCACTGCTTACTTTCGAGTATCACTAGAGACTTTTTATTAAGATATTTATACAGGAAGTGGTTTTTCAAGGGTGGATATCATGGGAACTATTTTCGGCTGTCTTAGGGTTGATAGACATTTTATTCCATATAAAAAACTTACTGGGGCACTTTAAAACATTGTGTAACATCGCTTGCGCGTTTCACGGGCCTATGTCAATTTATTTGTCATAAGTAAAGTGGCTAGAGTATCCTTCATACTGAAGATATTTTTGACATATTGTAAAATTACCAGTGAATCGATATAAACACATTCAAGTATTATCACAGCCGACATTTCCATCAATTGGAAAATAAATAACAAAAGTCATTTTACTAAATAATTATCAGCAATTATCAAAATCTTATAGTAGGTACTTAATTTATTTATAAATACGTTGTGCATCAGTTTAAAATTAAAAATTTATAAAATTTAAATATAATTGCTGTAAATATAACTTAGAACAGATAATTTCCAATGTCCTTCAATAGCATTTAGCTATGTTCTGGTGATCAGGACTACATTTTAATTGACATTTGTCCATGTAAATTTTTATGAAGATTTTATTAGATTATCAACGTAAATATCGTTGATTTTTAATGACACTATTAATTTTTCTGAATGTATAAGGCTACAATTTTTTCATACGAGTTTAATATAAATTAAGGACTTACAGTTAGTATTTTTTTAATATTTAACTCATTGTGTTTATCCTATCCCCAAGCACATTCACAACTTTGAAGTGTAAGCAAAAGTGAGTACATCATCTTGCATTTATTTAAAATTGTTTATGTCAAACTACTCAATATACGGGACACGAAAAAATTTATTTTATTCTTGACAATATCTGAGTTCTCCTATTAACCAAAACACAAACAAAATATTTTTTCTGTATGAAAAAAAATGCAAATGCATCCCATAACACATAGTTTAAAAAAAATAAACTTTGTTATTTATAAAACTTTATCAATGGAATTAAAAATACTGACCATTTACATCTTATTTAAAATCTTGGTTGTTTTTTATTTACAATAAAATAAATAGGATTCTAATAACAAAAATAGAACCCACTACTTCTCGAATACAAAGGTGTGTTTGATGACCATCGCTACCCTTTTACTTGCAAGAAACCAACAGCGTGCACTGAGGCGCAGTGCTAGTTGGACCTGCAACTGCATCGCTTGTTTTCCCACCAGCTCAGAGATCATTAAAAATAAAAAGCGGTATAAATACAATAATTGTGATGATAGGTTTGGATCTGTATTTTATTGTATTAAGTTCGTAGGTATAAGTGCAGTTTAGCACCTATAATATTTTGAATTATAATTTTGATATGACATGAAAGAATATGTAGGTATTATATGCTAATACATATTTTAATTATTTTAATTTGAATGCAATATATATTTTAAAATACATCATGTATTTTGTACCTCGCCATTATTTATCATAAAAGATAAATTTGAAAATATTGGTACATCTGTGTGCTACTTTTAACTTATCTTCCTTTCACGTAATTCATTTTTATCAATCCTTTTTGCTTAGTCATTATTGAATATTTTGGGTTTGTCTTTCTGTTATAATAATTCGTGTGTGTATTTATATATTTTTTTTATGCGACACTTCTTGCTTATCAAGTTTTTTGATCTTTTGGGTTTGTTTTCTTGGAGTTTTCTCCTTAAGAATAAATTTTCATATATAATATGAAGTTTTATGGGGAATAAAATCATAAGATCAGAGTGTACAAAGTTCAAAGAGTAAAAAAAGTGTAAGCGTTAGATTCTGATCGCATGAGTTCAGAGAGTTAAAAAAGTAAATCTAGATTAATATGAATTGTTTATTATATTTTTGATGGTTCAAAAGACGCACATTAACCTAGTAATAATTAATTGAGTTTGAAAAATCAAAAATTAGCCGATCGAAGATTTCTTTTATTCAATATTTCCACCTGCACATAACGTACTGTGCATCAGTCGGCAGCTAATTTCAGGATCTGACATTTCAGGAATTGAAATTGACGGTTGTATGTGTTGTTTGTTTTTGGTGAAAGTATTACGTTTAACAAAAGTAGTAAAATGAATAAAAAAAAGAAATTACATTGCAACAGAGAAATGGCTATTGTGGCAGATATTGGTCTCTTACAAAATCGTAATTAAAAATAAATGCACATGTTAAAAATAAGAGCAAATGTAAAGATAAAAAGAATGCTTGGCACGCTCTTGCCGAGAAATATGATGCTAATGGTATTTTTAATAAAAAGTTAAGTACAGTCAAATGTTAACATTTATAATGAAAATAGAATACAGAATTAATTTCTTCGCAGGAAAGCAATTTCTTTTTTTTTAAGTAATGTGCTTAAGAAACATGTACTTTATTTGTTTTTTTAGGCAAAAGGAAGTCAACTGTGCCGACTTTGCTTTAATATAAAAATGAAAGAGAGAAGAGAGATGGCTAGGGAAAGGCAGCAGCGAATGGCCACCAATGGAAGAGATGCAATTAACGACATCGAGATTAACCCTGCCGTTTCCTTAATAGTGCCAGGGCTAATTATGGAAATCCAATCAAACGATTCTGTCCAGCAATTCAACCTAGGTAAACAATGTGTATAATATAAACGCGGTAAATAAGTGTACAATTAATCTTTTATTTATAGTAGTTTTTAGAAACTGATTAATATAGTAACAGGACACCGGACGTTTTTAAATAGTTTTATTTGAAATTAAATTTATTCAAATTTATATGTAATATTGAAGAAAAGGTATTACAATCGAAATTAGTTTTTATTTATTAAATTGAAAACTAATTTCGTTTCTAATACACCTTTAGAATTACAAATTGTAAAAGTCATTTAAGAACTTTTCAACTGACCTTTTATTTTATTAAAGATTAAACTATCTTATAAGATTATAGATCTCAAACCAACAAAGAAACAATACCAAAAAAATGATGACCTTAGTTATTAAACTGTTTTTTATTTTATAACTGCATATGATTAATATAGAAGGACATTAGGATTAAGAAATCAATATGATTGAAAAAAATAAATATGGCTGAATATAAAACATAGTTTTAATTGAATATTATTCGGCCAAGCCACTGTATACTGTTAAATTCATTATGTACTACAAGTTTGAGTCGTAGTAGCCTAGTATTGGTACACAGTGGTTTATTTCCCATTTTTTAAAAACACTGTCCAACAACTTTAATATTGCCTTGATTGAAAAGGCAATAATGCAAGAAAGATTAATAACTAAAGCATGTTATTGTGAATTTTAGCTCTTCACTTCAACTTTTTCTACATAATTTAAATGTCTGAAAAATCCGAGCCACTGTTCCCTACTTGATCCCATAAACTGCATCCCCAGAATGAATGTTTACAAGATTGAAATAGAATTTTTTTAAAAATGTGCCTATGAATATTATTACTTTGATGTATTATTTTTTACTTTATCTATTTTTTTCATAACGATCGAATTAGATCACATAAGAAACAAACCCATTTGATAAATGGACAACAGAATTTAATACAATTTTAATTTGTAATCTCAAAACTTGTAATCTATTTGATAAATATAAAGTGTATATACATCAATCTGTGCACAATCTGTTTGGTGTAACATAGTGCTAACTTTATGTATTCGATCAGTACTAAAATAATATTGATTTTTCAATTACTCATTGAAAACCAATAGAAGTGAAGGAGAATAACAATTACAATAACCAAAATATATAATAAAACATACGTAACGATCGGTTAATATACATTAAAAACAAATCAGCCAGTGTGGGGTAAATCAATATTTAAAATTAATAAGGTCATTAAACAATTGAGAGGTACCAAACGTATTTATCATCACGTAATCATTAAGTGAATAAACTGTTGTAGCTTTATCATCTTTTTAGAAACAGTAAAAATCACCAAGTATTTATATTTAGTTCATGGTTTACTGCAGTTGAATCAAACAGAAAATAATGTGTTTAGTATGTATTATGTAGTCATCTGTATCATATTATATATTCATATGTCTTTGTGTCTACTACTGAAAACTATGTCAATTTTTCCAAATGTGGTTTTAATATACAATATTTAAGGTCTTCTTCTTCTTCTTCTTCATTGTCTCTTCCCTTTATTTGGGGCGGCCCTTCTCGTATTCCGGCGCCAATTCGATCTTGGGTTGTCCCTACATCTAACTTTGCCCGATCATTGGCAATGGTTGTCCACCACGTGGCCTGTGGTCTTCCTCCATCTTTTTTATGTCCGGGATAGCCAGGGCAGTTTTTACGGCATTACATTCGTCCCGTGTCATCATATGCCCTTACCATCGCAAACTACTTCCGACTATGGGTGTGACCTTGAAAGATCCTCTAATGTACTCATTCCGTACTTTATCAAGTCTTGAGACTTCCGCTGCCTATCGTAGCATTTTCATTTTGTTTGTGTACATTTTTTGTTCATGCTGTTTTTTGACGGCCCAACATTCTGCACCATACATCATAGCTGATCTTACTGCTCTTTTGTAAATTTTACCTTTTAGTTGTATTGGCATCTTTGGGTCGCAGAGTACACCAGAGAGCATTCTTCAATTTTGCCAGGCAGTATTTCCCTATGGGTGACATTTGCGTCGACACTGGCATCCGCACTCAGCATTGACCTTAGATATTTAAATCTGTTAACCTTCGGTAATGGTTTGCCGTCAATGTTTATGGAAGCCTTAGACAGTGGTTGGTCAGAAAATTTGCAATGTAGATATTCGGTTTTGCTTCTGCTAATGCATGGGCCATTTTCCTCTAGTGCTCGCTTCCAGTCATGAAGGGTGTTGTGAATCGTTTCTCAACACGATGTCGTCGGCACACAGCATACAATGCAGGGAAGAGCAGCCTGGGCATGTTTGGTAAGATAGTCCATGAACAGAATAAACAAGACTGGGCATAATCAAGGCTCGGTACTAAGCCCGCAGTGCCGAGCCTTGATATACTCCAACTTTGACTTCAAATGGTTCACTGGTTCCAGCTAGACTTCTTACTCGTGTGCTATCTTAACCGTTTGAGTGCCGACGAGCGCAATCGCGCTCATGCACGTACTAACTAAATTTGCCATGCGAAATCTGTTATTGTTTAGCGCGAGGTAGGGAAGTTGCTCGCACACATTGCTAATTTTTTATGTTTCTACTTGTTACATAAAGTTCAAATTATAATATTATTAGTAATTACTATATAAAAAGGATCCAGAAAAAGAAAATTTTTAGCCCATAATATCGGAATACGAAAATAATTCGAGTGAAAATGATAATTTTTTAAGTTGTGAAGGAAGTGATAGTTGGAGTGACATTGTGGTGCGCTTACAATTTGGCGTAATGCAAATTTTAAGTGATAGTGATAATAGTGACGATAACAATTATTTTGCTGATACGGTGGATGTACCAGACTGCGAAAATATGATATGACCTTGATTTCAGTTTTTGTTATAATTTTTGTTCACAATATATATTTCCATAATTTTCTTTGTATTTTATTATCCTTGTGCCAGAAAAAATTATTAAAATTGGATAATTCTTGGAAGAGATACAGTTTTTTTTCGCGACTAGGGTAAATGACATCAAAAACAAAAGATCTCTTCGGCATTTTTAAGTATATATGAGTAAAAAACCATGGCACTAAAACTGTTAAATATATAATATTTAAGGTAGTATACAATATTTCTGTGTATGATAACTTAGACGAGTCGTGGGCATAATCAACATCTATTTAAGTTTGACCAACAAAGAAATTGGCTTTGCCCATTTCACTTTTCAAAAAGTTCCCTAACTTATATTAACAGTTTGTAGATGTTAACTAGTAACATTAATCAAAACATGAGTATCATGTCAAAACTCCCCCAGAGAGCTGATTCTGACTCAGTGACACTTTCAAGATTTTTATTTAATAGTTAATAAAATAAATTTACGCTTCTCGTCTTGATTCTCCTACTGAATGCAACTAAAATTCAAAGTCAGAGTTTTGACATAAATGAAGAACAAATAAAATAATATTATTGATTTTCTATCAAATAACTTTTTTTGAGTGCAATCCAATCTAATTAACTTTAAAATACCAGTAATCAACCATTAGGATGATCACTGGTATTTAAAGTTAATGAGTCCAACCAACTTGTGGTTTTAGGATTATACCAAAAACAAACAAATCATTATAAATAACAACTATTAAATAGCCTCTCAAAACTTTTTTTAATTAACAATTTCTCTTCTTTAATGTGCTTACTGCAGAAACCACAATTGAGATGAAAGAATGCAATTTTTATTTATCTTATTCATTTTTAAACTATTGAAATATAAAAACTGCTGCATAAACAAAGCCTTGACTTTAGAGAATCCGGAAGTTAATTTTTGGAAATTGGCCTGTTAACTCTACATATTATTAGAGTATATGTAGTTTACTCAACTTTGTACATATAATTGGAAATTTGAAAAAATTTTTTGACTTGATATGCATTTTTGTCCACTGCTCCACATTCGATTAAATTTAAGCAGTTTTATACCTGCAGCACAGCTGTGGAAATCGAGGAATTATGCTGTGACAAAAAAATAATTCATTGAATTTGACCTAACCATAACTCACATTTGTCATGCAAATATTATATTTACACACAACTTGTAAATTTATATATTAATATAGACATTTGTAATAATATAGTTATATTTGTAAACACCATGCAAATTGTTAATACCATATCTTTTTAATGAATAAATTATGTATTTATCTTATTGGTATTATTTAAGGTCCATCAATCGATAATGAATTGGAAAAACCTGAAGAAATTGTACATCAGAGCAATGGCGGAATTTTCTCAGTGTGTCAGCTCTTCGACCTACGAATACCGTTGATGCCTAGTTTTTTCAATCTTGTTACTACATATATTATTGTAGTTGTTCAATTATCAAGTTTGCGTTCTAGTAAATAAGTCACACTTCCACAACTATGCATAGGGATCTTGGAATTACCTTTTTGAAAACATTTTATTCATTTAATTTTGCTGTATGTTAATTTTTTTATATAGCTTTTTTTCCAAGAACTGAGTTCGTGTATTTACTCTATGGGAAAGTAAAGATTTCATGACAAGGAAATATATTGGGTAGATGGTTTGCTATTACTCAATAGGTTTGCTATTGCTCAATATATATTTCGACATTTTCTTTGATGGTTCTTAATTTTTTTCTTTCTTTTTTATAATAGTTACATGTAATTTATTCTATCCACGTAATTAAAACAACAATAATTGTATATTTATGTTTTATCCAAGTTATAAGTAGTGATTGAACATTGTTGATATTTAAATATATTTTGAAGTCAAACAAAGTTATTTCATTTTCGACTATTTCTTTTTCTAATGTTCTGAATTCTGAATTCTCCTACTATTTCTTTTAATATTTTCAGGTGTTCCATCTCTTACGTTACAAGAAGGTATCTGCAAATTACTCTAGTAAAGTATTAAATATTTTACATAGTTTGAGGTCTACTTGTGTAAGGCACACGAAACTAAAAATGTACCAGTCCAATAATATAAAAAATATGTAACAAAATAAATTGTATTTATGCTGATAGAAATGCGAGTATGTATAAATCGAACTCCTTATTATATAAGTTGCTTTAAAGGAAACATTTCATCTTTATTACTAATACTGATAATTTAATTAACCTCATACACAGGTTGAGAATTGAATGCTTTGTGCATATGGTCTTCAAAGTAATTCTTATGGTTTAAATTTTCGTGAACTTCGATATCGCCCAACATTTTCCTTTAGAGAAATTTGCAGGAACAGAAGAATATGATCAGTTACATTGTAATTGGCTGCATATTTACCTGCTATTCAGTTGTAATCATCTAACCTCTCTTAAGCAAATGGAGAATCATTCATAATTAAAAAGATAATTTGTGGAAGATTTCACATTGAAATCTTCTTTACTGTTTTTAAGTGCAACAGGTTTAAATGTCTGACGCCATTATTAAAGCTTTTTTATATCTTTTAGGTCAGTTAAAAATGACATTAGCGCTCATGCCTTTTCCATAAAATAATGTGTAACTCCGAAGATATTAATTGTATTGTAAAAATTTTTTTGTACTGAGAAGAAATGTGATTACAGCATATATGTCATATTTATGTATTAATAATTGTAACAAAATAATGATAACAGGGAAAACAATTTCCCTATTTTTGCAAGAAAAATATGTTGTAAGGGAAAAGACTTTATAGAATGTAAATTTTGTTACTATCTCATAAAAACAGCATACAATGTAATTAAACGTAAAAGTAAAGAATCATTTATCCCAGCAAAAATATATTTTCACAAAAATTTACTTCAAAAGAAAACATAATCACACACAATTTTCAACAAAAATAACTATAAGTTGCAGATGAATGTATTAGCATTTGATTTATTATTTCATTCTCTTCACTCTTTTATAATTGACTATACGTTTATTTCAGTTTTACCTCAGTATTTACTTTTAGAGTGGCGCTAGTCGATACGAGCAGTAGCATCAGTTAATAAGTGACATTGCGCTCGAGGGGTTAATGTGTGCTATTGTATTTTGATATGTAAGATTATTAGGGAATATATAGAGGGAACAGTTAGTGGAATTAATAACAAAATGTCGTATGTTCAAAATTAATAAGGCTTACAAGTCATTTTTAAATTTACATATTTATATTAATGTAACAACATTTATTTGTCAAATAAAGTTACTACGACAAAAAATTGTTATTATATTGGAATACTTCATACAATAAAAACTCAGAAAAAGTTTATTTTAATTCATAAATATATAAAAATAGGTGAATTTAATATACAATTTTATATTGGGAAAATTATAAATTCCTATAATAAGGACACAACCTAGTGTTTATTTACCAAAAAATTAGTCTGACATCTTTCTAATTGTATCAATGATATTAAAGTAACAGCTTAATTTTAAGTTGCTATTGGCACTTTTCAAGATATAAACAGCTCGCAGATTGTAATTGTGTCAGTATTTAAAGCATTTATTAGAAGTAATACAATTCAATAGCCATTTCACGAAAACAAATTTAAATAGAATTATTTTTAATAGTAGTCATATGAAATGTATTTATTAGGATGTTGTAATAATACATTATTGTCTGAAATATATTGTTTTTTAATTTCAATTCTATTTACTATTACATTATTCTATTACTATTACAATATCTTTATCCATTTAGTAACAATTTTATTTTGAAGAATTTAAAACAAATACTTTGTATGAAATAAAAAAAGGTGAATCTAATTATCGTTTTGCTAAATTAAACTATGTATCCGTGTTACCATTATTCAAATATTAAAAGCAGTGAAGACGGAACATATGAATCAAGAAATATTTTGTAGCCATTGTGATGTTTGAAGAAATCCTACACACATATATATGTATTTATATATGTGTATATGTACATATATACATGTTTACATATATGTTCTACCAAGTATATTGGATTATAGGAAATTAAATGTGTAAAATACTTAATAAAATATTTAATTTGCAGGAAACTTTAACTGATAAATAGAATAGCTAAAATTGTTTTCTTACCGTATTCTTTATCTTGGTCGGTGCTATTATATTGATCCTTCGAGACTCCTTACACCGAAGGATTTCCTTATGAGAGGCATCAAACATCACTTTCATTAGGTTCAAGTATTTTATATTAAAGATGTCTTTATTTTTTCTTGATGCCAAATCTACAAAAAAATTTTGGTAAAGCTTATTTAGTAGATCTTGCAGCACACTTGCTATGCGCCTGACTTCATGTAACTGTTTTTTCGGTTCTTTAACTATGAAAATATTATCAGTATCAGCATTCCCTGTAATAAAACTCTATGCTCTTTCACTTTTAAGTCGGTAGATATAGTGAGATACATCACTTGTGGTAAAATTGTCAGGAGGCTGTTAGAGATTTTACAATGAAAATTCTTTAAAGTTCATTAGAAAAAAAATACAAAAGTATAAGTAATACAAACTATTGACATGATTTAAAAAAGAAAAGACAGGAAAGGACAAGGGCACAAAGGAAAAGGTTTCAGGAGAGGCAGGACTTTTTCACTCGATCTTTGAAAATGTTTAGGTACATGATTTTCCTGATATTAGGGTCTAGGTTATTCCAAAGGTTTGCTACTTGGATAGTGAAAGTTTTTCAAAAAATTTTGACAGAGGTAGATTTTCATTTCAGTTAGTATAAAATTTAGAAGACATTTTAAAGAGTGTATCCTATCGAAAACACAACAACTTACATCATTTACTTGAGGGCGCCAACTAAGATCTTGATCGGATCAGTAGGCCCAAGTTTTTAACAGTTGACATATATGGTATTATTGTACTATTCAGTACTAATTTCAGTAAACTAGGTAGGTTTACTTTAGAAATCAGTCTTGGACTATCAATGATGATAGCTTTAGATTTGCTTGGGTTAACCAAAAAACCCATTTCATGAGCCCACTGACCAATTGAAGCTAGATCTCGATTAAGGATGTCGATGATTTCTGATAAGGAATGGAGGTCCGAATGCGCATAGATTTGTAGGTTGTCAGCATAGAGATGATAATTACTATAGATATTTTTAACAACATTATCAATAAATACTGAGAAAAGGAGAGGAGATAGAACTCCACCTTGAGGTCCACCAGCTATAAGATCAGTCCACTTAGAATACGTATCTAACAACTTAACACATTGCCTGCGTCCATGAAGATATGAACTAGTGAAATGTTGGAATATATTAAGATATTTCAAGCGGGCACGAAGAATATCAAAGTCAACAGAATTGAACGCACTGCTGGAATCAAGAAGCACACGGACAGTGACTTGTGTATTATCCGTAGCCAAGTGTATATCATCAGTAACCTTAACAAGGGCAGTTTCGGTACTGTGACCATATTTAAAGCCAGATTGAAGTGGATTTAGAGACTTTTGAGCATTGAAGAAAGTAATGAGTTGACCATGAACAATATATTCGAAGACTTTTGATAAAAGCAGTAGAATAGATATAGGCCAAAAATCCCTGGTCTGCGTAGGTAATAAAATTTTAGGTACGGGCACAAATCCATTCAAAAGGGAAGATAGCATTTGCCAAAGAGGTATTAAAAATATTAGCGATGACCGGAGCGACAATAACTATTATTGTTTTAAGAGCATTAATATTTTTAACCATCAATTCCCATGGATTTGACTTTGATGCATTAGCATAAATTGATGTTCACTAGAAACAGACGAAGATGAGACTGTTCTGTTGATGAGACTGTACTATTCATAGTTGCAGAATTAACAGTTGATTCAAGTACCATGGGAGGCGTAGAAAAGTGTGAATTTAATTGATTGATATCCAATCGCCAGCTCTCTGAAGTGGTAAAAGATTTTCCAATGTCGAGACCACCCAGAAACTTCCAAATATTATTAGAAGTATAGTCATAATGATGTGGAAATATAGTATTTTTTGGCATTTCTGCACATTTTGAACCTTTATTTCTAAGCACTCTAAAATTCTCTCAGATATTTGGGCTGGAATCAGTTCTATACTTCGCTTTAGTGTGATCACGTTTAGCCATCATTTTTCTAATGGAGTCGTTTAGCCAAGGAGCAGCTCTCAAATTAATTTTGATAAGTTGTCGCTTAATATTGGTTCAGGCTTGGGTATGATTTGCTAATAGTGTAATCCGGGACGGTGTCTTCATTGTTCAAAATCTCAAAGCGGTTTGTGTAAATGTTATGGGCATAGGTGTATTCTTTACTTTCTTTGTATTGTATTCTGCACTGAGCATTAAACACATGATAATAAAATACACCGAAACTTTCGACAACTTTTATGGAAAAGTCCCGAACTTCTTGTTAAAATTTATTAGACCAGCCAATACATTTGTTTATCTGTATGTCAATTTGTTAACCTCTGAAACCTACGTTAGATGATACATTTTTATAAAAATTGTATTAGTATAAAAATCATGTTTATGTAAATAATAACTTACATCAAATGTAAGCATTATGACTAACTACAGGCTGGGTATTTAAGAATTGAGAAGGATTTCAAAATTTAACATTTGTATTTCTAAGTAAACAATGAATAAAGATAGACAAACACATTGATTTTCATTTGCTTAATTTGTTATCAAATAAAATCAACATTTTTCTTTGCTTTCACCGTCACATTCTTACACTTTCACCGTACTGTTTTTATCTTTTGATAAGTAATATAACCTAACTATTAAGTTACAGAAATTACAATATAATTTTAAGATCAAAATTTAAAAAGATTATATGAATGTTTTAATTTAGTGTAATAATATTAATATTTTTAAATACAAATTGGTTAAGTAACAAATTAAATATTATTATGTTGAAATTAAGTAAATTATAGGAACCACACACTGAAAGAAAAGATATTTTAATGGATGTAAGCAAAAAATGATAGAATCATCAATCCTAGTTACATTGAATATAGAAATATAATTATCACACCATATTAAGAAAGAATATATATCTAGACGAGTAACTAATGAGCTGCTTACTGGGAAGTTGAAGGTAGGAATGAAAGTTAATGCATTATATATATCTCGAATTCGATGACACCAACTTTTTTAATATTTAATTGTGATGTCAATAATAAACTAGAAAATCTGCTTACTTATTCACTATCGGTGTTGCGATTGGAACTCTTTAAATAGAAATGTTCATAAGTGCACACAACATTTTATGCTCTTAGGTTTAAAACGGCAGTAACTAAAAGGCTATGGAACACGGTCTGATTGACAGATGGAAATAGTGAACTCTTCGCTATGGCAGTGAATGGTGAACGCTTCACTGTGGCAGAGAATTCTTGAAAAGCCTACCCGTAAAATCTAAAAAATCTTAAAAATGTTTCTTAACTTTCTTTATGCAAATAATTGTATTTTCATTTCTAGATGAAGCATTTATGCAACATTTTGTTTCAATATTGGAAACTTATGAACATTATGAATTAAGAAGTTTGAAAGTTACTATTTTAAAGTAAATTAATAAAATTTTATATTAAGTCGATTTAAATCTATTTCTTAAATATAATGTACATTGAAACTTTACAATTTTAAATGACTTAGTATAATTAATTAAAAGTGTAAGTTTATGTGCATTTCTATAAAATATTTGGAAATAGCATGAATGATAAACAAATTCAATATGAAACAGTAACTAAAAAATATATTAAATGATAGCTAAAAATATAAATTATGTAATATATTTAGAAAGACATGTCTCTTTGAATACTTCAATTTTGTTCCAAATAACCAGACTTAATTTTTTTATTAAGATTTTAAACGCTAAGAAAAAATCGAGACATTTCTAAAAAAAATTTTAGTCAAAATTGTTAATTATTGTACGGTTTATGTAGAAAACACTTTTGATCTTTTATCATAGTTACTGCTGACCTTCACCGTATGGGATGATCCATTGATTGTAACATGGAGATGGAAAGTGGAATAATATTAAACTCACTTCACACTCACTAAAACATATTTATGAAAAGTTTAAAGTAAATTTCAGAAAGTATACACTCACTCAAGATAATTTGCCAGAAATAGCCCGTGTTGGAGAGTTCGGAGGTCAACATTCATAATCAAGAATACACATTTACAAATTACTGTAAATAACCAAAGATGACACAGGTACAGTTAACTATTTCATTATAAAATACAACATAAACAGAAATAAACCATTAAAATATATGTTTGAATAAACCGATGAAGTAATATGTTAATATGCCCTGTGCAGAAAATATCTCAAATCAACAAAAGATTGCGTAAATAAATCTCTGCTTCGCGAAATAAACCTCAAAATAAAACTCAGTTATAAGTGGAAAAATTGCAAACATTATACGTAAAAGTGTTTACTGGACAAAGCCATATTAACTAAATTCGTTTGCCTCAGCGACACCCATATTTTATTTTTTAACATTACAAAATTAGGGGCGCTAGCATACATAATGTGTGAAGATATTCATATGAAAATAAATCCTTTAGATTGTTTATTCTTACTCATTATTACTATGTTTTTGCCAGTTTTTACATCTGTTAAAAACCATGCAAATTATTGTATTTTGGATAATCGGTTTATAAATATAGCATCCCAAAGCCACTATTATCACATTAATTTTATTTACAACCTAAAAGAATAATGTATTCTTTCAGACCAATATCAAATTAATTATTAATAATGACAATGACCAATGAGGTTATATCACACACACACGGGTTGTGGTGTTACAGACGGCAGTACTATTTGTAAATACGTAGGTATACATTGTTGTAAGCATCAGTATTCAATTCAAGACCATTGGTGCTTTGAAAAATGATTAATGTTATACAATGCAAAGAGAGCCAAGGGAAATGTGGTTTGTGGAAAATGTGTTTTCATACGTCAATATCAATGTTGAATTGTATAATATTTCAAGATTTCTTTTAATTTTGTATATACTTACTAGATATTAGTAAGGAAGATTGATTTTCCAACTACATTTATATGGTAGTTGGCATATATTTGACGCTAATGACATTGATTTATGTAGCGTAAATGTAATGACGTAACAGACAAATGTAAATATAAGATAATATTTCATGTAGTATCTTCTCGTTTTGTAAACAAACTTAATAAGGAACAATGATTAAATACAGAAAGAAAGAATACTCAAAATATATTTTTGGATATAAAACAAATCTGCTTTATTACAGAAAAAACCAGAGAGCAAAAGGCAAGTCTATCTGTCTGTCACAGCCATCTAATGCTTAAAGTTTTTGACTTTCCATATTGAATTGAAATCAATGTATTCATGTAATATATGAGGGAGCGTTTTTAGTTCGCAGAATGGACGATAAGGAGTGAGAGTAAAAATACAAAATTATTTTTGTTTTTCAACATATTCACCTGCTACCCTAATACATTTTTCAGATCTTTCAATTAGCTTATGTATATCGAACTATCCGACCTAGTTTGTCATTTAAAACAATTTCAGCACAGTTAGTGCTCAAATTTGGACAAGGAAAGGCTCATTCTCCAAGTTTGAGCAGTTGTTGCCGGAAGTTGTTATGAGTGTCTCCATTAAGACATTGTCTCCATTAAGAATTTGAATAAAACTCCATAAGGGAGATGAATTAATTTGAGATTTGATGATACCCTGAATGCATCCGTTTTGTGGTTACAAAAGGGATGCGTTATAGGTATATTATAGTTATAGGGAGTGTCTGCCAAAAATTACCAGCAAACCCAAATGTAACTCTCCCCACAATGGTGTTAGAATTTCTAAGGCCCTTTAATATTCCATCCACAACATGTGCTCTGTGACTCATGGTACATTCGTCCAATATTATCAGTAATGTGTCCTGTAACAGTTTGCCAAGACGCCTGTTTTTGCATATGGAATATATGGATTGTTGCTACATGTACTAGTAATAAATTAATGAGGAACGTCTTTCCCGTGCCTCCTAGGGCGTCCAAAACATACTTTGATTTTATTAATTCGTCACATTGTCAATTATTGTGTCAAACGCCTTTAATTGACTTATAATTGTTGACTAATTTTGACAAAATTCTATTGACAAAATCTATCAACTCACTTATATTGTATTGAAGTACGAGCATTGTATCCATCGCATCATTTCGTGAACGAATAGGAGACGGTAATCCAAAATCACTTACACTGTATTTTTTATTGTTGTATTAAACCTTTGTTGTACATTTTATTGTTGAAAGGCAAATTAAAATCTTGATTTTGTTGTTAAATTCTTTGTCTGATATTTCTCGAAAGTCTTTTTTGAAGTTGTCCCACAATTTTAATGGTTCAGATGGCTGACAAAATAGTAAAATAACTACATGCAACTTCCTCAGCTTTAAGAGGTATTGTGAAATCGAAACTTCTTTTAAGGTATGTTCCCAATGATCTTCAGTTTCTAGCAAACCTCTATGTCAGCAAAGTACTTAATACGTTTCTTTGACAATTTTATTTACAGCTTTTAAGTCCACGAATGAAGTTGGACCGCAATTGTGATGCAGTAATATTCTGAGATAAAAACACTCAGATTGAGAAAGATGTACACCATATATTCTCCCCAAAGTAATGCCTTTTTTTATGCCTGGATCTACGTTTTGACTGCACTTCTTGAAAATTTATTATTAACCCACATATAATAGTGTGGTGCTTCATGGTACAATCGAGTTTTTGCAAATATATTCTTTTCGCAAAGCAATTAGGGTAAATTTTTTTTATTTGTCCAATTTTTACAGTGTTTTGTTGTGCACAACCTATACTTGGATTATAATTGAAAGCTGATCTATTCCCGTGAGCAACATCGTGTGATCTATTCCCGTGAGCAAGAACAATAGTCGTAGATATCTGTTGTGTTTCTGTAGCTAGGCGTTGTGAGTGTTCGATGCTAGATTCCCTATCACGTGCATTTGAGACATGCTGTCTAAGGCTTGTAAGCCGTTCAGAGCGTTCACAGCTAGATAGTTGAAGGTAGGAATAAAAGTTTTTGCAATGTATTTCTGTTGAGTTCGATGTCACTGATTTTCGAATTAAATAAATGATGTCAATAATAAACAAGAAAATACGTTTACTATTCCATTATTGATATTACGATTAGAACTCTCTAATATGGCAATATTCATAAGCTCGCAACATGTCTTCTCGAAATCTAAAGTATTTTTGTGAATTGAAATTTGAAAGTAAATAATGTAAATTCATAACTTTATTTTAAGTCAATTTCAAAAATTTTCCATAAATAACATAAATATGTCATTTGTGGAAAATTTTTGCAATTTTAATGTAGCATAATCAATTAAAAGTGAAAGTTTTTCTCATTTGCTGTTATATAAAATTTAATTTCTTTTATTAATTTATTCTCCATTTATTAGGGTTTTGTATATAAAAATTTATTATAAATCATTTGAATCATAGACAAATTCAGTGCGCAAGATGCATAAAGATTTTATTGTATAATGAAATCTTTGTAAACTAATCATGTGTTTAAATTATTTGATTTCAATAACTCGCAATTTATGTAATATTGCTTTATAAATCACAATTAAACTGAAGAACAAATTACAAATTTCTTCTTATCGTACGCAAACCGAACAGAAATTTTACATCTTGGATAAATTACAATACATTTCTTGATTTTCAATTTGTTTTTAATTTAGAAGATATTTATTTAGAAGATATAATTAAATGAAACTACATGATGTAGTATTATTTCTATTTTCTTTAAGTTCTTTACTACAACCTAGGTTTTGTTGTATTACAATACCTTCAGGTTTGCTAACAGCCCACCTGAAGATGTTGTAATACAACCTAAGTCGTGGTAAAGAACTTAAAGAAAGTAGAAATAATACTACATCACATAGTTTCATTTAATTGTGAATAATTAATTTTTAGAAAATTAACGGCAAATATATTCAAGACATATAACATAAAATTTGATCACAATATGTATATATATATATATATATATATATATATATATATATATATATATATATATATATATATATATATATATATACAATTCATAAAAATAAATTTTGTGGGTTATCAGTCAATGTTCAAAATATGTATATTCGGTAAACATATCATCAGGTAAATTCTAGTAAAAAATTCCACATGGAATTAAATGATACATTAACATAAAAAGTATCTTACCCGATAGCTAAACATATAAATTATGTAACATATTTAGAAAGGCATGTGCTTCATTGAATATTTTAATTTCATTTCAAATAGCCAGATTTTTGTTTTCATATTAGCATGTTGCACTCCAAGACTAATACTATGACATTACTGAAATAATGGTTTTCTACTTTTTCACTATTTTTGATTATTCTATCATGTCAAACAGATATAGCAGAAAACATATGAGTTCACTGGTGACCCTCATGGCATGCCAATGCAAAAATATGAAATTCCAGTAGTGGGAAGCTACGCTGGATATTTTGTCATCCATCCCGCCACACACTGCCATACCGTGCTCATACCACATTGAAGTTGAGAACAATGTAATGTGTGCATGTTTTAGATTGTGGCGATGAACCGGAGATGTTTTTATTTGAATTTTTAGCACCGATATGGGAAGTAGGGATAATATTATACTCACTTATGAACCTAAAGAGTATATGTGATGAGTTTGAAATGGATTTCAAAGAAGTTTGTATGCACTCAAGGCTATTTGGAGTAAATACCTATATTGGAAAACTCAGAGATTAAATGTAGTTAAGAGTATGTTTGCTTGTAATTAACTGTAGCAATTTATATATATTCATATGAAGATACATGAGTGACTATGGATAATCAGTTAATAAATATAACTTTTCAAAGCCACTTTTGTCACATCAATTTCAGACAAATATCAAATTAATTATTCCCGCAACAATGACACGTTAACAGAGTTACAAGGTTACATACAAGGGTTGTGGTGGTACAGACGGCAGTACTAAGTGTAAGTGTAAGTATATGTGCGTAATGATTAATGTTATACAATACAAATAGGGGCAAGGGAAGTGTGATGTATAGAAAATATATTTCCACATATCGATAAAATATTGTGTAATGTGTAATTGAAGGTTAGCTTTGATTGTTTATATGTTGATGAATATCTAGTAAGGAAGATTGATTTTTCAACCACATTTATACGGTAATTAATGGAATATACTTGATGCTAATGTCATTGGTTTATGTAGGGTAATTACAATGATGTAACAGACAAATGTTAATATATTAGATAATCTATCATATAATATTTCATCAATAAGTAAACAAACTTAACAAAGAAATATGTTAAGATAAAGAAGAAAGGAACATTTAAAATTAATTTTTGGACTAAATATTTCCATAGTAAATAATTTTATAACAAAATACAACTAAACAAAACAGAAAGTATTCAACAATGGTTAATTTATTTAACCCCTCGAGCTAGCGTGTCACTTATTAAGTAACGTCACCATTCATAGCGATTAGTGCCCCCGAAATATAAATAGATTAAAATGACTTGTACATATGGACAACGCTATATCAAAGAAAAGGGAATGACATAATAAATCAAATGATAATAAAGTCATCTCTAATGTACTTAAATTTTTGCTGGTATCATTTATTGAACTTTGTGTTTTGTTTCCAAACTTATCACCACGACAAATTTTTATTAGGATGAATAATTTTTTTTACATTTAAGTACATTTAATAACCGTTCATACCTTTTTATGATAGTTTTAAAAATTACATAAACACCTTTCCTTCTTATAAAAAGATGGAAATTTTGTTTTCATTTTTTTATACTCATAACTACATAAATATGGTACAAATACTTTGACTATGTTGTAACAATATTTTTTTCTGTCAATGCAAAAAATGTAATTACAATAAAATCGGTACTTTTAGCATTACATATTACTTTATCGATATGGTTTGGGTGCCAATATTACTTGAAAGTGACCTGCATGCTTGAGGAGTTAAAATGTTTGTTTAAGAGCATTGAAAGAGCTGTTCTATCCCTATGCTGGAATTTGGACTTGAACAAAGTTAATCATTTGCAATTTGTATCATGTAGCTTCTGCCTAGCTGCTCTATGGCTGTTTTGAAAAAAGAGCTATAAAGCGGAAAAAGTGTGCATGCTTTGACAATGAAGAATTTTATTTAAATATACACCATATTTAAGTAAAATGTTGGCGAGAATGGCAAAGCAATGCATTGAATAAGGTATTATATTGAATATTGCCATGTTGTCTAGACCTACTAAGTAAATAGATATAATAGGTATTTACAGATTCCCTTTGACCAATAAACAATGCTTTGCACTAGACCACTCAAATTGGTTCCAAATGAACTTTGTGATAAATGGAAAAAGTGACACGATCCATTTGCCTGTAATAAGAAAAAGGATGTTTGACTTTGATCCACGGTCATTGTTTCATCCAAATACTCGTTCCATTGAGGTTTACAAATTCCCATCTTATTGAAATAACATACTTCAATATCTTGTTTTTAAATAATCCAACAGCGGCCGTGTGAACATGTACATAGCGTAATGTATCCTTCAATGGTAAATTTAATTGTCAACACTGAGTTATGTAGGTCTATTTCATATTTTTGAGACTAGCATATCAGAAAGAAGCACGGATGATGATGTAATTAAAAAATATAAATTATTTAAAGTTTATATTAAATTACGTAGATCCTTTAGGCATAGTTTATACGTAATATAAAATTCCTGAAAGTCCATTGCTTTATATTTAAATGTGACACGCCTCCACATTCATATACAGATTCAATGGCACCAGAAACAGTGTCCAAATCTAATATGTATACATCAGTTTTCAAAATACTAATGAGAACTCCCTGATAAGCACTAATAGCAAAGAAATTGAACCATATCCATAGACTGAAAACAATCGGTTAAGTAGCTTTTTTCGGTCATCTACAGTCATTTGTCTACAAAGTATCACCCAACTATTTGTATACAGATTCTATTGCAAGATGTCCATTGGGAAAATGAGTTTTATTTAAGTTGCAATCATGTTTCTTACAATAACATTAACATAATTATTGACGCAATTAAAATAATGGCATATGCAATTCTGAGCCAGAAAATAAACATTCTTATCAACTTTTCCCATGTAAGTCTGAGAGGAAAGGGAGATGGAAGTAGCATTTCCAAGTAGCATCTCCTTCCCGGAAATAAAACAAACATGCACCGTTGATGTTTAAGTAAAACACTGCCCAAATATTGGTTTGTTACATCATCGGGTCTTTGAAACCACCCCACTAAATGTCCCAAATTATTAAGGCATATTAGTTTTCAATGTTGTATTTACAATTTGACATAAGTTTTCATAAAAATCACCATGCACCCCCTTAACTCCATATATTCCGTTAGTATTCACTGACATTGTTAAGAAAGGACATAGAAAATAAATTGTTATTACGAGCCATTAAAATTATTGAATTTTTGCAGAAATCTGTCAGTTGTGAACAAATTGACTATTTATATATAAATTTCTTTATAGTAACTAAGATAGTCAGCTCTACGTTGCCCCAGAGTCATAGGGAAACAAATCAATATGTTTGTTTCCTCAGCTAGAGTCTGATGCAAAAGAATAACATTTACCAGGTAGTATTGCCAGCAAATGGCAAACAACATTTCCGCATCGCAACTATCTGCACTTTTCTCCTTGTTGCTACAAATGACTATAAATCTATCGTAGTCTGCAAATGATGGTGATAATCATTTTACCCATAAAATAATCTAAATCATTCACTTGATTTATGTGAATAACATACTTCGTGATATGATGTATTATACACTTATTATAGATTATAATTGAAAACCTTTTTTTTCATTTATCTCTGCCGATAATAAACAGCTGCTGCAATTGTGACAACACTTTTGTAAAAAGTCAAACTCAATTGCCTTTTTACCTGAATATCATCATTGGGTTACTTTTTTGAATTCAAATATAAAACGATTTGCAATGTCGTAACCAAAGTAAAGTCATTCTGCTGTTATGAAATGAGAAATTAATATCATTAAAATAACAAGTCAAAATGTGTAAAAAAACAAAATATATATGTCACAATGGAAATTTGTCACTTTCTTCAAAGTCGTGGCATTATAAAACCAACATACCAAGGTAACGCTCACAAACACAAAAACTGTTATTATATTCAGTTGTTTTGGATAATTTGGTGGTGATGGTGGTAGGTAATGGTCTGTAGCAACTTATGTATCAGTGCGTTAATATTATTTTTATGAGTACGCAATTGAGTAAGTGACAGTAAATATAGGAATAATGTGTGCCAACTGAAACCCAGGAAATAGTTAATATATACATAGACTGGGATACCATGATATTAAAAAAGGTAGTTTCATGTAGCTTGCGCTATTGTCTTGTCAGAAACCCTGTGTTGATTTTTGTAGCTGATTACAACCATTATACTGTATAATTTTAAACAATACACAACCATCAGTTTTACTAATTATATTGCCTTTTAAATACTCATTTTTTAGTAATATAATACTCAATTTTTATTATTGTTTCAACCTTTTTCTTTGAAAACCAATATACACTTTACTGTCCTGTAGAATTTATATTTTGTATGAGAGAAACGTAAGGTTAATGAAACCACAAACAACAATGAATTTTAAGCTGAGTCTTATTAGACTCAAAGTTTTGAAAGTTGTTTAATTTTCATTTAATTCTAGTTTTGTAATTTAATAAACTTTTCGGAAATTAATAAACTTTTATATTACTACAACGTAATAATCTTACTTAAAGGGCTACAGAAAAGACGATTACTGCATTATTTTATATAATTTCTCGGCTAGCCGAATTTTGAATTAATTTCATGATAAACAATGATCTAATTTTAGATTCTATATAGCAGATAAACGTTTCATTGATTTTCCTAAAAGTCAGTAATTTAGTTGACAGACGTTATACGACTATTGTAATTTAATGAGGCATATAAAAAGTTAATTTAAAAATGTATTTAAATGTCAGAATAGGCTATTGGACTGCGTTAAAAATAAGTGCTAATTATTAGTGACTGTACATATTACAAGTCTGAAAACGTGATGCAGTAATGTGATTTGTAAATAATAATTAATTTATCCTAAAATAAATAATCATCATCAATAAATAAATATTTTGTGAAAGTTTGTCATGTGACGCAAAATGGTCACGATTGGCTTTAATTACGATGACGTCCCATACTAGAATTACTATTTTGGCATATAAATCCCATCTATTTTGGCTATACTATTTTGGCCGTCCCATACTATTTTGGCATCTAAAATTTTCTAGTTATATTTATTGTTCACATATAATATTATACAATTTCCATATTATAAAATTATACAATTTATAAATTTATCATTAGCCATTACACACTTAAGAAGCACAAAAGGAAATAAATTTAAAATTGACATTTAAATTGCATTAAAAAAATACAATTCCATTAAAACGTCAAACAAAAAATTATCAATCATACCAACTTAATATGTTTCACTGTCTTTAAATCCTTAAATTATGTTCCTTTTTTTCTTTTTTTAAAACTATCACCCTTTGAATTTACTAGAAAATTTCCAAAAACATAATTATTGTAATTAAGTTTTACAATGAAATTTAGTTATGTACTATATATTTCTGATAAATAAATACATTACAAATGATAGATTTAACTAAAATAATTTCCGGTCTTAACTAACATACTAGAACAATTATTTCCATGCAGTGCATTTTCTAAAAAGAATTTTGCTTTAAACATTTGGAATGAACACCCCACCTAATCTACCTAAAAGATCCCAAAAAAGTTGAGCCAGATCATAAATAGAACGACTCTCTTTTATTAACTTATTTCCATACGTTATTGTTAATGATATATTTAAAATAAAAAAAATTAATTATGTTATAAAAAATAAAATATAAAATATAATTATAAATTACAAAATTATAAATATACATATATATATATATATATATATATATATATATGTATATATATATATATATATATATATGTATATATATATATATATATATTTATATATATATATATATATATATGTATATGTGTGTGTGTGAAAAAAGTAAAAACTATATAAACTGAACTAACATAACACATTGTACAAACGCACGCAAAAATACATATACACTCGCTAATGTACAGTCTACAACAATATAGCCTATAGACAAATAGACTAGTAGACTATATTGTTTCCTGAATGTTGTTGGTACCATATAAATAAATATGGCATATATCCTGGAAATATAAACGTAGTGTGCGTATAATGCAATACAGAATCATTCAAAGCAGTTTTACAATATAAGTCAAATAGTCTATTACTCACAAGTGTAGTATATTAAGTTTCATACTTTTCCGTTCCTAAATAGTTTCTAATAGTTCAAAATAATTTTTAATCAATATAATTAATTTTATTCATATTTTGGCCTTATTTATCGCACGTATTTTGTTGAATTACTGACTCAGTTTTTACATTTTTATGGTAACAAAATTAAAAATTGTTTTTTGATATATGAATGAATCACATTTTATGCTAGATTAGAGCATTATGAATAGCAAGGCATACTTCTACAGTCTTACTAATAAAAAATCATTATATTATGCAATCGTACAGTTATTCACGGTACAACAAATTTATAAGCCGTGTGTAGAATTGCTACTAATAATCCGTCTATAAGTGTTGTATAGTTATGCAATACTTAGAAAATGTATGTGGTAATGGTGTTTGTATTTATCAAATGTTTATGCAAATGAAAGGCAAACTTAATACAGACTAGAAAATATATACAAATATGTGAGCATGAAACATTTTTAAAATTGGATATCTCCCGGTTGCACCATAGTTTTATAAAGATATAGTTTATTTAAAAAAAATGGGATTTGTTTAAATAGATAGATTATCTATTTAAACAAATCTCATTTTTTTTAAATAAACTATATTTTTATAAACGATAAAAGAATTGCGTGAGGAATAATTTTTCAATGGCTACACCGAGAACAATGCATCACAATTGATTATGTCTGTTTGAACAGATAAGTGTGGTTAGCTTATTGCGAAATGTAATTGGCAAGAATATAGGTTAATGAGTTTATTTCTGCACCAGTTTCCCAAACAAAACTGTCTTCATATGTAAGTAAGAAACATAGACAGATGTAACAATAAGACATTTCCTGATGGTAATAAATATGGCTGATAAAGAAATGTATTTCCTGATGACTTCGGCATTTGGACGGAATGAATCAGAAAATAATTAGTGGAAAGAGATGTGTGAGAAGTGATAGAAGATAACCATGGTCATGTCAGATGCCGGAATTATTTAACATTATGAACTGATGAGTGTTTCGAATTCCTTTACGATTCACATAAAATTGTGATGATGCACTAGACTATTTTTATGTAGGTGCAATCAATTGCTCAAATTACATTTCGAGAACTGCACATGTCTCAAAATTCTCTTGCTACTTCATACTGCTCACACTTGATTGCAGCATTTTAATAAAGGTTCTAGATCATCTGGCTAAAGCAATTGCAACTCTGATACAAATATTTGTGATTGATTGTGGGCTCTCTCCATGACTATAGGTAGAATTGGCTAGAATTTACAAAAATAATAAAATATATTCTACAAAGTAATGCACACAGCTTTAATGATGAATATTTTGTAGAGCAACAGAATGCCTAAGTAACGTAAACAATTACATGAATAAGATTCACTTCAATGTAAATTCAAATAAAACGGCAAGAACAAAAATACACAGGTTGTATAATTCATCACATCATGTTTTTAAAGCGGTCAATAGTTGTAATTGATTGCTTGGGTAGTTCCATCATGTTTATTTAAAAAAAAATTATTTTTAATAAGTTCTTTCTTGCATTTTGCATATATTTCACTAAACTTATATTCTGATTAACATTTTTTCCACCCAATTTAAACAGCTCTTGTTTATTAAAATCTTTGGTGCTTCTGTTAAACTAGGAATACTATTTACAGTTGAATGTCTAACATATCGAGTAAATTGAACGTATCCATTTTATAACAAAGACGAAACAGAAGAAATAAAACCGAAAGCAATTTAAAAATTTCAAAATAAAAACATATTTTTTGGAAATTTTTCAAACAAAATATTAATTTGTGGTGCCCGTTATCAGTTAATATTAGATATATTAATATTAGATATATTACACCATTACTTATCTATATGCACTGTTGTTTGAGCAAATGATTCAATTTTTAATCATTTTGTCTGTGCTTGCTGTATTTGAAAGACAGGTCCAGGGGAGTATTTTGGATAGTTCCATACTAATTGAGCAAAGTAGAATTTAATTCTACTATATATATAGTTGAATTCCACTGTATATGCTATGTGAAATACTTGGTATAACATTCATTAGCAAGGTGAATAAAAGTGATCAGCATGTTTTTGATAAATCACACAAAATTTAATAGATGACATGCATGCATACACACATATGAATATATGTGTCTGTTTGTAGTTAGTAATCTGAGGACTAGATATCTAACAAAGGCCATATCGTTGATTTACAAATGTAATATTACAAATGTAATATACTTGTTTAAAAACACTAATAAAAATCATACGAGAGTAGACAGGATTTCCTGCTTCAAATTTAAGGTCCATATCTAAACACATATTATTTGGGAAAGTTCCAGAAGTGATAACAATTCTTCACTTCTGATAATCACTTTCAGTGAATATTTTTTACAGCTGTAGTTTTTATGAAAGGAAATAAGTTTTTTTTTTTTTAAATTGGATACTTATGTTCCATAAATTTGAGATATACAGAAAGTAAGAAAGAATGTATTCATTATACATACAGGTAATTCTATGCATCAAACTGTGTTTTATGTATGTTCCTTTAAAAACAATTTTTTCTTGGGAATCACATAGTTTCTTAATATTTCCTACTCAGTTTGATGCACACAATCTCATATAAGAATAATGGACCCATTCTTTGTTACATCTGTGTAATGAAAATATTTGTTGCCAGTTTGTGTAATATAAAATGATACATTTCAGGAGAGAACACCTTTAAGAAATGAAAAAAAATGTTCGGAAAGTTTCCTTCATTGACCACTATCAGTCATATTCCTCAGTTTTAAAATAAAAACATTAATAGTTTAAAGTGCTAGATAGCCGTAAAGTTTATATTTTATTGTTTTCATCTACTAGAATGTTTACTGGTCAGTTTTCAAAGATAAAGTTTCATTTTTTGCATGAAGGTCAAATAAAATATGTTGTGCGTGATGTTACATTTCCATCAAGACAAAATCTCAAAGGTCTATAAGTTATAATCACTTACCAAATCTACACGAATATGATGTAGCTTATGCCTGTAAAATACCATTTCGAAATGAGTTTATTAGCATTTTATAATGCATACTTGCATGGCTCGACCAAATTGCATTGAAAGTTTATAAATTAGTATGTATATTTGTTTCAAATATGAACTTGTTCTATTTAAATTGACAAACATCTACTAAGCGGAAGTAACTTAATAACACGGTCACTTTGATATAAGTATATCAATAGTGTACTAGAAATTCAAGCGGAAACAAGTCATTGAAGGATAATCTTTTCAACAGTTACATTTATTAGTTATGTTTCTAAAGGACAACACAGGGGTTATGTATATTTTATTACATCAACATAAAAATAAAACATACAAAGGAATTATTCATTCTTATTTTTAGGCACACTTTTACCTGTAAACAGACATATAGAAGAAAAATAGATAAACGTAAAATTCATTAGGCAAGAATCAAGGAGACAAAAGCTCGCATGGATATTAATTCAAAAAGAAGAAATTCCCTTGTGGAACATTGCTAGAATCAATAGCTCCATCATTATTGTATTAAGTTTATGAACAGACGAAGACAAAGGTCACGGGTGATCTATTAGTGCTAGTGACTGACAACTTCTGTCAAATGATAATCGTGATTAAAAGAGGTACTTTAGGAAACGAGAAAATCACATGTTTGAAGTGTAACTGCTGCTTTGGGCAGTCTGCATGTTCTTCTAAAAATATTAGAATTGTCGACACTACTTATTAAAAGATATTGCAATAATCTCATTGGGTCAGGGATCTTACCACTGTAAACAAAAATCCGCACAGACCACGGTGGAAAATTATTATTTTTTAAGTTCATTAGTAATTTACTCTAATTAAGTCATTTTGTGAAAAGGTGCACCGTTTTTTCTTAAAAATATGTAAATGTTTTTAAATATAATAGATATTTAGATTATTTGGAATTTTGTCAACATTTCCACTTGAAGATGAAATACTTAAAATATGCTATAAAACATTGGCAAGTTCAAAGCCAAAAGTTTATAAGCTAAGCTTATTTAGAATCTAAGTTATGTATTTGTTAGAGTTAAAATTCTATTGTAGCAAATGTTTAAATTACCAGGTTTTGAGGTTATTTTGTTTTTTTTAATACCCTTCTAAATAAGTTATAAATTAAATTCAATGTTTTGTTTAAAAATTTATTTATTGGAAATTCTATCCAAAAACTCGTAATAAACCAAATAAATAAAGATTTCTAGAACATTAATGATTTTACTAACAATGCTTCTTACACATGGTGTGCCTAATAATTTGTTTATAAACATGTGTATGTCATTTTAAAAAAACAACTAGAAATGATTTGCAGTTTTTCTTTTACTTTAGTAACAATTCTTTTTAAACATGTGTAATTCTCTAGAAGAACTAATTCTGAATAAATTTACATTATTCAATGTCTTGTACATCTTTTCTGTCTGCTTCGATGGTTTAATTTTAATTTACATAAGCATAGTGTAGCGGTATCGATAATAATGTATGGTTTGTGATTTTCATAATACAGAAAAAAAAATTGTTTCAATAATTTACTTAATATGCTTTTAAATATTTTCAATGTTATAAATATGAATTGCTGACAAAAATGCATACTCAGACAGAAAAATTAAATTTGTATGGGATAAGACCTGAGGAGAAAACTGGAAAGATCTCATTTGGCAAATAATACCACATTGTATATTCAATATGATTCCTTTTGGCATTCAAAGCAATATTGAATATATTGTCACATATAAGCCACATTAAGTACCTATTAAGCACATTGAATATAGTTTATGAGAAACACGTATTGTCAATAACCTCATGACAACACATGTTTCATTTAGTTTTTGTTCGTGTTTTACTTGACTAACCTTGTTAACTAGCAACTTTGACAACAGACACTTAGCTCCAATATTTATGGGAGATCTTGATCAGATTAAATTAGATGTATTTACAATTTAATTAAAAAATGAATAAAATTAGTGGGATTAATGAAAAAAACAAATGTAGGTTCATATTACACAAATACATAAAAATGTAATTGGTGTTGTTTTTTCTATATTCCAATCAATAAGTTTTTATTTTTGTAATTTTTTTTATCTAAAGCAACTTCCAATTCAAGTATAAAGTGCTAATGTGCATAACATGATGTTGAAAGTTTTAGTTAAAATATAAACTAATGATGACCAGTTTCAAGATAGTCTATATCTATATTTCAATATACCACATGTATTTGTCCGCAAACATTTTAATATCTGCCAGACACTTGGTGAAAATAAGGGTTGTTTGAAAATCCTTTGATATATTTTTCATATTATATATAATATAATAAAAATAAATATAATATATATATATATATATATATATATATATATATATATATATATATATATATATATATATATATATATACTCCATTCCATTTTAAAAGAGAATGTTTGTAAACAAACCAATTTGACAGTTAGTGGTTAGCACAATTTTTGAATATATAATTCAATGAGTTGACATTTACAAAACTTCATCCACAATATCATTAAATAATAGAATATATAGTAATTACATTAATTTAACAAATTGTCACTAAATAATGTTAAAAATATCAGTATTATAGCATTATTTTATTAATATGAATAGTGAAATTTACATAAATAACTTTTTTTTTGTAAGAATTGTATTTTCAAAATATATAATTAGAAAGATTTCATCTTACTTTATTGAATTTCTATTAAATATAAAACATAACCTTATATAGGTTATGTTCTAGGTACATATGTATCTAGGGTACATGTGTATATACCGTAAATGTATATGCAAATAAAAAAAAATATTTTTAAATCATAAATCCATATTAAATTACTAATGTGAATATAAAAAAAGGTTTAGAACACCGCAACAATTGTCAAATGGATTTGCTTACAAACAAAATTTTTGCAAATAGAATGGAGTGTAGGTATACTTGTTTATGGACTAGCTCGGATTTTTTAATTTGCAACTTTTAATAAATTGCAGAACCACAGACATGTGCAATGCTAAGAAAAAAGAAGATTTTTTAAATTAAAATATCTTACTTTGGTATATCGGTGAATTAAAACCAAATAGTTTAATTAATTTATTAGTTTAAAGCTATATACATCATATACTGCTACTTATAGCATATATGATATGTACTATATATATTTTACAAATTATGGATTGATTTTGATAAACATAAGAATATACAATGAGCAGCAAACACATGAAAATCAACAGTCACAGTAGGCCCAATGACAACATGTTGCAGACTTCAACCTCGCTAATTCCGTTTGTCTGCAGGTATTTGTACACAGACATAGTCTCATTGAGGCATTCTAAAACAATACAAGTAAGCCATGTTGGATAGAATGGCAATGAATCTGAATGGAAAAGGCAAATCGTCTGGTTGGCAGTGGAATGCTTATTCTAGAATATTGCGCTGAAATCAAGCATATAGAAATTCATCAGTCGATCTGGGAAATGAGAAATTTATTTGATTTTTTAAAAATATATGCAAACTAGAGAATGTAAAGATATGGAAAGGAAAAGGAAATGGATCTAATTAAATAATTTACCTGCTATCAAAAATGTTATTTAGTATTTTATAGATTTTGACGAAAAGAACATTTGTGAAAAATTTGTTAATAATTAATATAAAGGTTTACCACTATTATTATTAACATAATTTATTTCACACTTTGATAGTATTTTTAAATAGCTGCTTATGACAATTAAATTTAAACCTTCAAATGATGAATTAGACTAGGCTTTAGAGTTTAATGAAATGTTTATGTATATGTAGCTTTAAACGGCATTTAACCAAGTCGATAAAGATATTCTACTACTCAAATTGCTGGAGATTGAAACATCTACATTCTACGAAAATTTTTCCCAATTACTTCCGAGCTAGCAAAAAATACGTCCGGTTTGAAAATTTTAATCTTGGTCTTATATTATTCAATCTGGTATCAGCCAAGGTAATTTACATTAATTTCTGCTTCTCATTATGATAGATGACTTGACTTCAGTGCTTGACAAGCTCTGCTCGTTGCGTTCTATTTGCCCATCATTTAAACCTTTCTTATGTATCAATTACCTATCTGATAGCGAGCTGTTTCAATATGATTGAGTCAGGATTCCAATGGAGTCTGAGCAATAAGCTACATTTTATTGTAAGCAAATGTACAATGATGACATACTCCAGCATATTTGTCCCCTTGGGTATGTTTCTTAGCTCATAACAAAGAACTATTCGCAAATAGTTTTTTTTTTTTAAACTTTGGAACGGTTTTTGGCAGGCCACCAGGCCATACTATTTTCGGCAAGATTTTAGGGCTCTGTAACTAAAAAGGAAAAATATGGGACATTTATAGAATCAATCAGGTGTCTGCCTTCCATGAGAGTTGCACAGTGTGATTTAATGTTCAAGATGGAAACAAATAATGCTTCTTTCAGCAATGCGAACAAAAGGTTGCTCGTGAAAAATGCATTAATCATTTAGTAAAATCTTGATAAAATAATTTGCATTCTGCAATAATTAAAAGTATTACATCGAAATTACCAGCTCCAAATTGAACATCTGACTACACAGTGCAAAGAAGAATATATTTCTTGTGTTCATCCCTGCTGGACTTTCAGAGACATTTAATTTTGTTACCTTGATGATTTTTCTCAACAAATTATATTTATATACAAACAGCACTAGTACCATTTGTTCAACCAGAGACATTGAAAAAAACAGTGTTAAGCTAAAAAACAGTGTTGATATTTCTCTATAACTTTTTCATGACATAGTCATCGAGGCTCATTATTTAGAAGCAGAGCACGACCCGGGCTGTAATATTTTTCAGATTCTTTCTCCATGTTTTTCTTACAAAAATTTTTACACCTGCCCGGTAATCGTTAAAAGCCTAAGTGTTCTCCTGTTTTCTTGTTGTAACTGCTTTCAGGCCCTTTGGACTATTATCAATTTTGTTGGATCACAAAGTTGGCATTTAGAGGGCAGAGGCCAATACCACTGCTACCCGATCAGAATAATTACCACTTTTGAGCCTGTCAACTAATTTCGTATTGTCCAGTAATTTAGTAGCCAGGGGATTTGAATTAGTAGCTCATTCGGGGTTTTAGGTATTCTGCATAGTTTTTTTCTAAACTTGTCTACCAATACAGAGGAGCTATATTGGTGGGGGTATTCAAGAATTTCACTACTGAAATATTTCTAAATTTAAAATTTTTGTGTGAATCAAAGTGCTCTAACTAGGTTTCTAAGGATGGCATTTTGAACTCTTTGACGATACATTATATTGCGTTTGCTGACCATGCCCCAGAGTGAATGCTACATGTCAGAATCAGTTTAAGGAGAGAGTTGTATAATAATAATTAACTATCCTATGATAACAAAGTTGTGACTTCTCAGCTAGCACAAGTTTTTGTACGTGATATTTAGTTGGTCATGTTTCTGCTTAATATGAGTTTTTCAGGCAACCATCCGTCTAGATGGAAGTCTAGATATTTAAAGCCATCCTTGTAAAGTGTCAGTTTCTAGTCTCACTGCAGATAAAGAAATCCAGGGGGTCAGGTAGTTTCTTGGGATGATTTCTGCATATTTTAATATATAGGGTTATAGTCGATTTATGTTCCATGTTGGAAATAAATCTATCTGTTTAGATCGTTTGATCAGGATATTCTCCAATGAGGTGTCTTGAGGTAGAGGATTTGGGTTATCTACTCATTCTATGCTTCTGCATACAGAAGCCAAGTCTGCTTAGGATATGTTATTTTGTTTATTATCTGAAGACTGCATAGACCTGGTGTTCAACTCAGATCTTCTGTTGGTTTTCCCAGCCAGAATCTCTTTATATATTTGGCAGCCTTTATGATTAGCAGGATGGGCACATCAACATAAACCAAATTTAACTGTAGTATTTCTTTCTTTTTTGGGCAGTCTCATGTTTTAAGCTCTTTGCCATACTTAACATATCTTTATAGTTTTGTATAATTATTTTTTGAGTAGTCGTACTGTTGGCTTCTTTGATATTGAACTATAGTTTAATATTTCCATGGGCCCTGTAATTTAATTTGTTGGATAAAAATATATTGAATATCTTGAATAGTTTTGTTGCTAGTCGGAGCTGGAGGGAACACAAGCATTTTACATTTTTTGGACCCGGGTACTCGTAACTAGAGGGTGGTATTTGTTCTGAATTAGGTGATCATGCTTTTGTTTGGTGGTGATTTTGTTCATTAGTTAAGCGTTCTTAAATCCCTTCTGTTGTATTGTCATTGTTGAAGTTTCATTGCAAAATAGCTTTTGGTCTAGATTCCAATAAGGCTTTGTGGGACACTTGTTGATGAAAAACTTTGCAGTTTTCTTGGGCCGGAAGTGGATTTTGGTTTTGGTGGAATTTTTACTCAATTTGATTCCCATGAGTTGTCGATAAACAGTCACCCACAGGGTGACAGCCATCCCTGTGAGAAGGCTCTATATACTCAAAGATTGCCTGGCTCATCGAGGGTGGCATTGGAGACTAGTTTGCTATTATTGGTAACCTTTTGGCGTATTCCCAACGTAGGATAGGACAATTTTGAATTGCAGCATTCTTCTTCTTGGCGCAGTTGAAACGAGATATGACCGCAGAGTTACGGGGTGTTTAAATTATTTACTACCTATATGCAGCAAGATTTTCATGCTGCTCCGTCAGGTTACTTAACTACCACTTGGTGCTTGGCATTGTTGCCCATTTAGCAGGGCCCTTGGCACACGTATAGGGTGGAGCTGGGTAAAGGTGGTAAAGGTCTTGCAGATACGAAAAACATGCCCCTCCCCCCCTAAAGCATAAATATAAATGAAGATAAATATTAAAGAAATAATTTTAATCGAAACTCCTAATCTAATGGTACTAGACCTACAATTTTCTAGATTTTTTAAATTTAATTCAAAAGTTGAAAAATTAGAGAAAGGGGGAATTTATTATATATTGTCTGAAGTTTAACATTTCACAAATGGACCTCAAATGCGAAAATGGCAAAAGCAGCCTTATTTCTAAATACCCTATTCATTGCTGTGCAAGGAAAATTTACTCCCAACGTACATATATTGAAAATATAATTTTTCCATAATTTTAATATCTTATCACATACAATGTAACTACCTTAACCTAATGTAAAGCATCCACTTGCAAAATTTGACAAACATAAACTTTAAACAATAGAAATTGTGACGCTGTGAAATACAGTTGAATGGAGGGTTCTCTGTTTCACTACGAAACTGTAAAAAGTAATTAAAGTGAACCTTATCCAGTTGCTACAAAACATTTACATGACTGTTTAAAAGTTATATATAGAGTTACGTGCTTTTTCTAAATCTATACGATCTTTATCTCTCGGATGGTTGTGCACTCTATTGTTTCTCAGTCTCATCTTGTTGTGTAGTAGAATGATACTGTACATAAGTTATGTTGAACAAAAGTCGCATTAAAATCTACTTATTAATTTTTTAGGTTTCCATACCTCAAAAGGAAAAAGGAACCCTTATAGGATTACTCCGTTGTCCATCTTTTGGTCTGCCTAGACCCTTTTCATCAGGAATGCGTGGAGGTGTCACATTGAAATTAATATGAAACATTTCGGTCTAAGGTCCATTGGAGCTATAAAAAAAATGAATCTTTTAAGTCAACATAATCAAGAAGAATATGGCTATTGGTACTAGAATGATGAAATTTGACAAGTAGCAAAGTTTCACAGTAGAAGTAAAGGAAAAATAATGGTAAATTTTTAGTCATATTACATAAAAAAAAATATTTTTTTAAACCTGCACATGTGAAAGATACAGTAGGCAATATATTTTCGTTCTAAAAAATTAAATTTTTGTAAACAGTTTAATATAAATATTATGTACCGTCAAACGTTTATAAATGACTAAATGACTATAGAACGCTTGCTTGACAGGTTCGATAATTACATCCAAAGCACAACACTAATTTGTATAAAAGTAAAGATTAAAAGTATTAAACTAATTCCTTAATGGGTTTGAGTAAGAGGAATATTAATTATTAATATGAGAGTGCGTGTCAGTCGAAGTGCGCATGAACTATATATGTATCGATCAATAACTAAATTACTACTAAAGGAAAGCAGATGGAAATATTTACTGTTGAATATAATTCAAACATGGTTAACGCTATGATCGAGACTGAAGAATCTCTGATAGAATCTTTACAGTTTTTTTATTCAGTTCAATCTGTCCTATGAAAGTATATATAGAAAGAATTGCAAAAAGCTAGGAAAACTACCCTGCACGAGTGGGTTACATATTATTTACAGTATATGTTGTTCAGCATTCTTAATTTATGGACCGTGGAAATTTTACCACCATAAGACACTATATATGACCATACAAGAATACGTTTTGGTCATATTTTCCATATACGTTGAAATGACAGATGTTTTATGGTGAAAATGATATCATTTTAAAACATTGAATTATTTCAATGGAATTGACGGTGATTTTCAACTAAATCTATTTTATTGAAAACAAAAATATACAGCTTTATTGCCTTTGGAGCTTGTTTATTAATAGACAGTGCAATATTTTACTACGATTAAAGCTATGAAAATTTTTATCAATTGTTCAATGGGATATTTGAATTTATTTTCATAATATTAACAGATTTGGAAATTATCTATATTATCATTGTTATTCATGGTGTATTTTTAGAGACTGAAAATTGTTAATAAGCAGTTGACTCGAGTTCTTCATCAACGTGAGAATAGCGGACGTAGGTCAATAACGAGTGTTGACTTACGACAATCCTTATCGCTAATAATGCTGAGGAAATTTAACTTTCCTAAATGATGACTTTCCTAAATTGACAAGTGTCTATACGAGATTGATTGAATTGTGTAGTTGCTTGAATCGTACCTTCGATGTTCAGGTAATAATCTTGCCAGGCTGATATTTTTTAAAATTTAAATTATAGGATTTAATTAATTAATGGTTTAATTTCATATATTATTATATTTCCTGATCACATTCAGAGGAATTTTAAATTCAATTGCCCATATATTGAAACATGTTGTAAGTACTTCAAATCATTATTTTTATTGTTAAATATGGAGTTATTTATTACAGTTCTGATTGTTTTGTTGCATTAATAAATTCGACTTGCTTCTTAAGATTATACAATATATATTTACAGATTGACGAATTGGCTGAATGGTTCTTCGAATTTGTGTGCGCCGTTTGTTGCTGTATTCCAATTATTTTCATATGCATTGTTTCTGAGAATATAATTATCGAAATTCAAAGAAGAAAATTAGCGTTGGCTCAGATACAACTTTTTGACCATGATAGTAAGTTTGTTAATTTACATGTTTCAGACATTGCAAAAAATCAAACTGGTTATAAATTAAATTGATCATAAAAATTAAACTTATTACAAATTAATCTGATATACTCAAAAGTAATAGCAAATAATCTTTTCATCTACTTGGTGGTTTCCAAAACCTACCACCAAGAATTTAAATGTGATATTGTTTTCTCTTCAGCAAATCGTGAGAAATCAGCAGATTTGTATAATCTCCTGAAAGAAGGTGAAATAGACAAATTTAGAGCTTTCGGTCTCTTTAGACTGAACGCACCATTGATACTGAGTTTTGCTAGTCTCACTACAACGTATGTAATTGTACTATTGCAATTTGAAAATTTACTCTAATTTGACAGTTTAAAATATATTCAATATTCAATTATTTGTTCTTACATTCGTATTGAAGTGTTATCTTTGCACAAAACAGGTAAAATGTAGCGAGAAATTTAAATAAGAATGAAGATCTTTCTGGATAAGGACAAATTTATATGTATAAACCTAATATTTGGGAAAAAATTATTTGTAGTTTATATTACATATGTATACTATATTGAAATTCAATACTATAATTTTGTACTAAATTAATTGAATATGAGTGATTATTTGGTTTATGTAAACAACATATTAGTTTCGTATTTTGTGCACATTGATAGTATTTGATTCAAGTAATGAAATCAGTCTTTTAAGCAAATATAATTTTTCTTTTAACTTCTATATTTTTAAAACATTATAATAAAACGCATCATACATGAAATCAATTTTATTAATATTTGCAAATTATATGTTCATTTGATTTGAAATAGAAATAAATAAAAAAATTAGATGGCTATTATAAAAAATAAAATTAGCATCACTGAGATTTATCCGTGCGATAGGTTATAAGTTTGACTTCTTGTGGGTGAATAGCGTGCATTTCTATAAAATGTTAAATATAATTTTCGATTTAGTCAATTATTAAACTCTAAACTGTTGACTAAAACTGTTGTTTTTCTTAATTAAGAAGGTATCCACTGAAATTTCTATTTTCTGCATACTATCGAAAGGCTTACAATATTATACTGGTCAAGTGTCTGTCAGGACATGCACAAAGTAGGTTTCTGTAGTTATCTATATCTCTTGAAATCTTACTTGCCAGCTCCATAATCACAAAAGTTTTTCAGTATAGTGCTATACACATTTAGTCCTCTCAAAACAATGGCATTTAACCTAAAGCCATACCAAGGAGTTACCATCAAAAATTATCCAAATGTAGAAGTCAAGTAATTGTTTTTTATTTATCGGGTTTCTTTGCTTATTACATCATTAGAAGGTGTGGGTTAGTATTAATAAATTATTATTCAATATGATATTACCTCACATCTTATTACTGCACATTTTGAATTCTTATTCTATTTTGTTACCACATTTTTTTCATAATAGCATTTTAAGATAACAATAATATTTATTTTCTAAAGTTTTGTAAACATCTGTTACAGTGTACTCTTTGCTATAAACTATCTTTCATACCACGAACAATCAATGAAACATTTTATTTAACGTTTCGGGTACATTTAATTTTTAAAACTCTCATCAATTTGTAAAATTTTAAAACCAGTTCATTACTTTTATATATAAAAGTGGCTATACATTTCATTTAAACTTTCTTTTTAGGAAAGATATTTTACTTCATAACAAAATTTTCCCTAATTGTCTAATCATAATATTTTTATGTCTATCGTCAGTTTAAAATTTGTAAACTGGTGAGAATTTAAAAAATGAAGTTATCCAAAACTTTTACACACTAAGTTCAATAATGAACTCTCTGATACACAGACCCAAAAACCATCATTATTAGGATCACACTTTGGAATAGTATAAATCCTACTAATTCACATATTTTTTTAACCCATTTTTTTTTCTAAACCTAACTTAGCCTAACCTATGTAATTTCTACTTCCCAAAGTCTAAACAAAAAAGTAGATCTTGTTCAAATCCAATGCTAATCTGGTGAGCGTTTGCAATATTGCTTTCCTTACCTCTCGCTCCCTCAGTCTTACGTGACAGTTCACGAAAGCCATGAAAAATAGACATCTCTAAAGTACTTTCTAACACTTCTGTAAACCTTATGCTCTTATTTTCCAACACTTCTGTAAACCTCTGTATCTGATTGTAAAAAGAGGCCACAATCCCAACCTTTCTTGCAGTCAAACAACTCTAAGTCATAATACTACTTCTGCCATATTTCTGCATAGACACTGTGCACTTTGAGTTGAAGTGGTATCCATCAACCATTTTTTGTTTTACATATCTGGCTGCAGGAATTTTAAAGACACAAAAGTTATGGGCATTTTGCACATTTTTACCCGACTACAGCAGGGGAAGAATTATGAATTTCATAGGCTAAGTTTGTATGAACGTATGTGAATTAGTTTGTTCTCTCGTACAGATTAAACTACTAAAGTGTTTTCAAGAAATGAGGTGTCCCTAGATTCGTTGTGATTTGCAGAGTATCCTAGGGTATATAAAGTTATGAATTTCACAGGCTATGTATGTATATATATGAGTAAGTTTGTTCTCTTATACAGAATAGACTACCAAAGTGTTTTTAAAAAATGAAGTGTTCTTAGATTAGTTTCATCAAATAAGTGTCTCAGCATACATAACGTTATCAATTTTGCAGGCCATATATGTATGTATGTATGCAGGTAAGTTTTATTCCCTTGTAACTACTTAAGTGTTTTCAATTAATAAGGTGTTTTTAGATTCGTTATGATCCAGAGAGTGCCCTAGGGTACATAACATGAATTTCACCAGTCATATATGTATGTATGTATGTGGGTAAGTTTGTGCCTCGTATAGAATAAACTACTAAAATATTTTCAATTAATGAGGTGTCCTTCTGTTTGTTATGATCCAGAGTGTGTCCTAGGGTATATAACGTTATGAATTTCACAGGCTATGAAATACATATGTGTATTTCATACTTTCCAGTTATTTTTTTCTTAGTCAGGTTTCAGTGTTTCCTCTTATTAGGATTTAGGACAAAATAGTATACCTGGTTAAAATAATTCTTAAAGCTTAATATTTTACTTTCCTCAAAACTAAATGAAACTACGTGATGTAGTATTATTTCTACTTTATTTAAATTCATTACCACGACCTAGGTTTCGTTGTATTACAACATCTTCAGGTGGGCAATTAGCAAAAATTGCCTCACGTAGTTTCATTCAATTGTGAATAATGAATTTCTACAAAATTAACACCAAATATATTCAATACTTTACTTTTCTACTTACGGAAATTATCTTTCTTATTACTTATGTTAAATCACGTATTGTAAGATTGGATGCATTTAACAACAATACGTTTGACCAGTGTTTAAATGGTCAAACGTATTGTGGTTAAATGATCTACGTCAATATGTCCCAGGTGCAATAAAAATAATTCTTCCCGTTTCTCTGAGGGAGCCAAGGGTACTTTCTACCTTGAATAATATCTTTCAGCTACACGCACTTGAATGTCTTCTCCTAGATTCTGGTAACACAGCAGCCAGTTTCAAAGATGTTTCTTTGCAATTACCAAAATACTGTTCAATCAATAATCTGCCTTCACTAGAGATACACAATATTTTCCTTTGTTACAATATCTTGGACTAATATGGATCTTAACCATATGACACAATGCTGATATTGTATCGAATAGTCATGATTCAATTCTCCCGATATTATATTGGTCGATCGACTATAGAATAAAACACTTTTTGAATATGCAACCATCTATTTGTTATTTAATTAAAATAGAATAACATGTACAATATACATGAAAAGATCACAATAAGAATGTAATAGGTAAGTATGGAAAAATATAATAATATTTGGATCAGTCATTTAATTGTTGTTGATAGACTACTTATTATTTTTGAAAATTTTTTTGACAATTGTTGTTTCTTGTCAATAAAAAATTACTAGAAAAAACTAAACAAAAGTAAACATATCAAATAATTTGTTCCAACTGACTTTGAGGCAATTCTATTATTTGTGTGATCAATTAAAATCAAATGATTCCATCCAATACTAATATATGATCCAAGCATGTAGCGCATATTTTTGTATCAATCTAAAATATCAACTATATGTACGTGTTTATGGACATATACATTTATCTATATCTGATATCTCGAATAATCAAAATGGCTATTCCCATGAAAACCATTCCACTCTATATAATATACTAAATAGTTTAATTAATTCATACATCCAGTTTCACTGCCTTTAACATTTGAATAATGGCATCAATAGCAAAGTGAAAATACAACATTTTTATTTTAAATTCTTCAAAGTAAAATAGTAACTAAACAGATAAAGATCTAGTCATTGTATTATGCTACGTAAATGAGTAGAATTAAGGTTAAAAAAATAATATATAGAAGGTAATAACCTATTATTACGAACATCTTAATAATATTTATTGTTTAATTTGTGAAACTTACAATCTACGAACCAGTGAATATTTTTATCTTGGATAGTTCCAACAGTAACTTAAAAATTAGTTCTTACTTTAATATCAATGCTGCCACTAGAAAGTTAACAAGTTTAAATTTTTGATAAATAAATACTAAGTTAATTCTACACAGAAATTTATATTTTTTCTTAAAATAGAGCTGCAAATATCAGTGGCAGCTTTAGGTCAAGGCTCTTCTTAGTAATACTTGGGAGGCAGAAAAATTAATAAAACATATGCAAAATTAATAATACATATAATTAAATTAATAATACATATAATTAGATGTTATCAGTCAGAGCCTGGGGCATCAACACAATCAAATCAACTGGTAAATATATTACCAGTGGATTTGATTGTGTTTTTGTTGGTTGATTATACCGAAATTTTTATTTAAATCCACAAACATACTTTTTTATATTTTTATTATTTGAAGAACTCCATTATAACACAAAATATTATTTATCATTGTCACTAATTTTTTTTGATTCCTTAACAACATTTACTAAAAGGCAGTCAATAAGTTTGGAATAAAGTTTATTCAAAATAGTCTGTGGTTGATACAAGAAAATTTTTCTTCTAAATTTACAGCACAATGATGTAAAAATGTTGTGAAAGCCAAAGTTTACTTATTAATATTGCAATTAAATATTTGTACATATATGATATTATCTTTAAACTTTTAGAAGATTCTTGTGCCCATGTCATTATCTCGTGTGGATGATGATAAAAAGTAATTTAAATTTAATTTATATCTTTAGCATACAGATAAAACTTGCAAAAATTATGAAGGATGAAAAATTGACAATAAAAAATTACAACAAATTAAAATAACTCAATGCGGCACATAATACTCCACTTTCTGACATCTGTGGAAACTTGCAATTTGTAAGCACACAATAAATAGAATAATATATTTTTATCACACTATCTTTCATTTAACGGTGTTTATTCCCTTTTAGTGAGAGAACCTTCACCTATACCAGATTGAAGCATAGGTTATGCAATACTGCTTAAATAATTTCCTATATATCTGTCATCATTACTTGGCTAAAAACAGGAACTACAGAATAAAAAAAAATTAATTAAGATGATTTAAAATAAAATAAAATAAACAAAAAATACAAATAACAAATATTTACTACAATTCAAATATGAACACAATATGCAGTTGAATGCAAAAGTATGTACATACACATAACACAAAAAGGTCTAAATAGACGTATATAAGTGGACATACGTTTGCAATGCTCCATATTTTAATATTGTTATTTATTATTTTGATATTGTTACTTTTTTGAATATTTTTAGTAAGGGTTTATTAGGGACTACGAAAAGGGATCCAATGTTAATAAAATATAGAATATTTATTAATAATCTATACCTAAATGGAGTAAATTCATCAATTAAAGAAAATGTGCAAATATAAGATGGCCGAGACTGCACTCCCCCATCTTGTAGTCACACATTGGAGAACCTCCGACTTAAACCCATTGGAGGACCACATTGAAGAATCTCCGAAAACGAGCAGAAATAGAACAATGTCCCAAATACATGTGAGATAATGCCGAAGTTTCTCTTTTGGAAAATACGCCTTTCAATCGTAAACATTTTGTGGGAATAATAGATTGAACTTAGAAGCCCCTTAATCTGAGACAATCTTTCTCATACAATTTGCTAGTCAGAGATTGTCTAAGGGCGGAAGGAGATCCTCCTTTGAAATTGTAAACAGTAATTGTCTGTTCACAGTGGCAAACTGAGTTTTTGCACTGACTATTTATATACTCGTATTTGGTAGAGATGCTCGAGAAAGACGAGTGATGGGTCAGGCTGTAAATGAGGCATATGCTTTCTTCACTTCATCCATTTTGGAGGCATAGGATACATTTTTTTTTTGCTTTTTAAACTCATAATAGATCCGATCTGCACCATTATGAACCCCACTGCAAGAAATATACCTTGTATTGATAGAAGACTACAGGCAGGTTACTGCTGAAATTATTTTCACCAGATTTGAAGCAACGCTTGGAGGACAGCATTTCTCACTACATGTTGAAATCTATAAGGGTTCATATTAGGTCACAGGCTGGGAAGAATATGCTTTGAAAACACATTGGAGAAGAATTTGGCCATTGAAGATGATAACGAGTGTTTTGATTAAAAATGCTAAGTCTGAACAAGAATCATTTTCTCAAAGTTCAGAACAGATCTTCTATGCTTTTTGTCAACATTTTGGGATTTTCATGTCTTTAAATATCTTCTCATCAAATGAATTGATTGGAACAGTATAAAAATATAAAAATTATATATGGCTAGTGTTCACAGAACACTAGCCATATATTAGGCAAGGAGGTGAAAAATTTATTTGCTTCCTTAAGCAGTGTGGTCAATAAAATAGTAGTCTACAGACGAGGAATAAAAAGAAGTAGTCTAAAGAAGTGGACTCCACTGAATTCCAATTTTTTTCCAATTTTTCTGATACATAAGATAAATGTGGCATGGTAGGAATTGAGAAAGTAGCTAAGAAGATTGGAAGGCTGGGTCAATTAGCTTGGGTGAATTAAAAGATGGATGGAGAATTTTAAGTGCAATCATATTCTTTTCATTTATTATGTTAAATAATTATATATATATATATATATATATATATATATATATATATATATATATATATATATATTTATATATATATATATATATATACATATATATATATATATATATATATATATATATATATGTATGAAATTATTGTTATTTAAATGTCAGAGGTAAATTCAATTATAAATAACTAATATAAAGGAGGAAATATCATAAAATATCAAAGAAAATGTCAAAATACATATTTTAGGAAGAGGTTCTAGTCAATAAATTTTCTTGAGTTTTTTACTTTGCTCCGGAATAAATATGTGAACTTGATTCTTAGAATAAAAATATTTAATGAAAGAAAAATTTAACATAGAGCATAATTAAATAAATGAAACATTATTAAAAACGTAAATCAGTGAATGAGGTCTACAGCTATGAAATTGCGACTTATTTACTAGAACTTAAACCTAATAATTGAACAACCACAATAATATACGTAATAACAAGGTTGAAAAAAGTGGGCAGCAAAGATTTTTGCAGATCGAAGAGCTGACACACTGAAAAAGTTCCACCATTGCCATGATGTACAATTTCTTCCAGTTTTTCCAATTCTTTATCGATTGACGGACCTTCAATAAAAGCAATGCTTTAGATAAATAATAAATAATGTCAGTAAAATGCGTGTAAAATTTTAAATCATATGAAAAATACTGGTGTAAAAAATTTGTTTACCACAGAGTCTCGAAATTTACAAGTTGTGTGTGTTTGTAATATGCATAATAAATTTTAGTTATGGTTATATTGATTCCAATGAAACCTTCGTTGTTACCTAGCATAATTCTTTAATTTGAACTGTACACAAAAGTGCACATTAAGTGAAATATTTATTTTGAATTTCACTATTCTGTGCACAAAGCTGACTAAGTCTAATGATATGCAGAGTTAACAGGCCAATTTGCGAAAATCAAAATGCGGATACTCCAAAGTCAATGTTTAGTCCGTGCAGTAATTTTTGTGTTTTTGTGTGACAAATGAAAAAGATGTATGAAAAATGTACTCTTTCATATTGACTGTGGCTTATATAAGCATATTCAAGATGAGAATTGGTTTATTAATTTAAAAAATAATATGAAATATTATTTAATAATTGTTTTTAATACTATTGTTTTTAATAGTAGGTGATTTTAATAATTGTATTTATGTAATTTACTTTCTTTTCAATAAAACACCAAAACCACAAGTTTTACTAATTAACTTTGATAAATAGTGTAACCAATTTAAGGTATTAGCTTATAATTTAAGTAACCAACGATCATCCTTATGCAACATTAAAAGTTATTTAAGTTATCAGTATAATTTTATTTTATCAACTAATAAACCGGGAGAGCCAGCAACTCCAAGAGTTGCTAGCTCTTCCATCGAACGCGTATATAGGGAAATGCCTCTCAGATATGGGTGGTACTAGCGAAATTAAATTCCTGGAGCGACTAAAAACCAGCAAGCATGAGCTGTGATTTTTGCTTATACATCTCAACGGAACCAAGAAAAAAAGTCACAAATTCAATTAAAAAAGTCTTGACCCAAGTTTTCCAAAATCTAATTCACTCTGTAAGCTGTCAACAAAAGCGTTGTAGAATAGTGCTACAATTCCATCAACTCCTGAAAACATTGTATCAATATCTTGGAACGTCCAGCGGATCAGCAATCATCCCGTAGCACACAACTGCCAACACAATGGCAGCGTGTGCTTTCATCGAAAAAATGGAAAATATGGGACCGGCCTCCACTTTATGTTATAATTCCATCACGAAACCGATTCGTTGGCCTCCCAATTGATACTAAAGGTGAACACAGTAGCAAGCCCAAAACAATTAACAAACCTCCACTAATCATTATGTAGGGAATAAATGACCTAAATTTATTCATAAAATTTCTTGAATCTGTCATTAACCCTATTGATTTCAAACACAAAACCGTAAACATGAACCTGGAAAGCAGGAGAAGAAAGATCCTGGAAAAGTGGCGTCTAAGAAGGATCTTCCAATCTTGCCACCCCTATATAAAAACAGACTCAAAAGAGCTGCCAAAGAACTCAAAATTATTATCAAGCAGTCGATTAATGATGCTATTAACAATAAGCTTCAGTTGTTGTCTCCAACGAGCACTGGGGAGTATTCTCTCTGGAAGGCTACAAAAAATTTTAATCAACCACAACAGGCATATCCCCCATTAGATCACGGACCTCTTGGATCCAGAACTGACATGAAAAAAGCAGAAGTTTGTCTTCACACTCAATGCAGGTTCAGTTGACGACTCCGACCTTGATGCAATTCTACAACAAGACCTTCAGATGAAATTCTCGGTAAAACCAAATTCTCCGAGAGAAACTGCAAAAGAAATCAGACACGGGTAAAAGCCCGGGATATGATTTAGTTACTCCCGCAACACTTAAAAAACTGACCAGGAAATGTATTACCTTCCTTACTTGTTTATTCAACGGAATCTTTAGAACCTCTCACTTCCCAGTCCTATGGAAAACGTCACAAGTGGTTATGATACATAAACTGGGAAATCCTAAACATGAAGCATCGTCTCATAGGCCCATAAGTCCAACACCAGTACTTTCCAAATTCTGGAAAAGATATTTCTTACCAGATTAAAATTAGGCATGGAAGACAATGCTGTTATTCCACACCATCAGTTTGGCTACCGCAAATCATATTCAACTGTCAAGCAAGTCCACTGAGTGTAACACATTGTTAGGCAATGCTTTGAGCGCAAAAAGTACTGCTTGGCTGCCTTCCTTGACGTGCAACAGGCTTTTGATGACATAAGGGACTACTGGTCAAAATCAAGGAGAAATTCTCACACTCTTTGTTTTTGCTGATTGAGTCAAACCTCTTGTAGTGATCCTTTCAAGCCAAACAGGGAGACACGCAGTCAACCTTTTATAATATGGAGGCTAGAGTACCTCAGGGATCCCTCCTCGGTTCTGTTCTGTACAATATATTCACATCTGACCTTCCTGAAAAAGATAATATCACCGTTGCAACATACGCTGATGACATAGCCTTCTTATCAGTGGACAACTGTCCGACCGTTGCTAGTAATAAACTCCAACAACAATTAAATGTCACTTTTAACTGGCTTGGCAGATAGTGCATAAGAGCTAGCGTAGCCAAATCAAGCCACATAACCTTCTCATTGAGAAAGGAGAACTATCCCTCTGTGTAACTTGGCAATGACACTCTGCTGCACCATGATTGTGTGAAGTACCTGGGATTTCACCTTGACCAAAGGCTCACCTAGCAGCAGCATATAAAGCAAAAGAGAGATTAAATAAACTACCAGTTTCGTAACCTATGGGGATAAACTCAGTGTTATCAGTAGATTACAAGCTTTTGATATATAACTCTGTATTAAAACCAATCTAGACCTACAGTATCCAATTGTGGGGTGTAACAAGCAACACCAACATAATTTGTTTACAGCGAGTCGAGAACAGCATCCTTCGGACGATAGTGAATGCAAGGGGCATAGATATACGAGTAACGATGAAATACACGAGTACCTTAAGGTTCCGACAGTATCTTCCGAGATCGAAAGACACAGGCATAATCATATAGAGCGTCTTTCCTTACACACCAACCCACTCATCGTCGAGTTATAGATCCATCACTGGCAGTCAAGAGGCTTAGACGGGACCACCTTATCTAACTGATGGGAGAGGCAGCACAGGCAGCTGCACTATAATGCCACACGAATGCACTTAAAACATTCACTTATCGTCCTAGACTCATTGCAAATAAAAACAAATAAAAAAACTAACAAATGAAAATCTAATGAATGTCATTGTGTGAGAGGTGCTCAAAAAACTTAGACCGGAGAAGAAACAAGATGAATCAACTCTCTGGGGGTTTGATATGATATTTTCATTTTTCGATCAGTTAAGAATTAATGTCCACTAACTGGTAATACAAGCAACAACTTCTTGAAAAGTGAAATAGACCAAGCTAATCTCTTGTTAGCAAACTTAAATAGAATATGAATCAGTCTAGAATAGAATATTTACCAGTTGATGTAGAATATAGAACAGATATATAAAATATAGTAAGATATGAAATATACATACAGAATATAGAATTTAATCTTGATGTAAAATGTGGAATATGTTTAGAAACAGAACATTTAAAACTTGCTGTAAGGATCTGACATATATGAAATGAATTCTCAATCTATATTTCCATGGGAACAAACGGAATAAATAGTTTCAATTAAATCGCATTCCGTCTTTTCTTATTGAAGAACAATTACACAAATGTCTTATGAGATTATTTGCCATTGTTGCTTATTAGACTGAACTTCTATTTTATACACAGTGAACAAAATATCTTTAACCTAGTCACTTTATTCTTTTTATTTTTATGTAATACTCTAATATGAATTGTAATAATTTTATTTATTTGCTCGTTGAACATTTTATTTTATATATTATATTTTAGTTTCTACAAATTTTCCAGCCTAAACAATTCTTATTCGGATTATTTATCAAAACGTATTAAGCCATTTGGATTTTGCCGCACAGACATATGGTCTAAATACGTGTATATTTGTAGACTTTTATTTACGGGGTAGATGATCGTAAATAACTTATACTTTCTGTTATTTGGTATTGCTTAGAGCAGTAAGTGCCTAAATTATAGATAGGAAATATGAAAACAAACCAAACATTTCTCTACACTATCGCTACATGTAACTGTACTCATTTATGTGGGATTGAAAAAGGTCTCATTTCAGTAGATGTATTTATAAATATGTCATCATGTGAAGATGTCATGTAGCAGCTGAAAAATTTACTGAGAAACATACGAATATGCAATACAATACAGTACGAAAATTGAGTTTAAACCTATCAAATGACTTCGTTTCTTATGTGATTTAAATAAGTCATTATGATGATATTCATCTTATTTTTTATAGTTCATATACATTCAAGTCCAAATAACACATTTGAATTAGGATAATATGGGATGTTGATACTAGTACAAAATGTAATGAATTTTCTAACCAAAGGTGACTACAAAATTACTGAACAGATACTTACGCATTTGAGGGGAAAGTTTCAGTTTTGCAATGTTTATTCTCAAGTGATGAAATTCCGTAACCACCCTCTCGCTGAAGGTGCAGACAGCCGTAAGGAAAAGTATGCAAATTATTAGCCATATGACAAAGTTAACCATTTCTTTTGACCATAGTTTCTGAAAAGTTGATTATTAAATATATTTTTCACAGATCACACCTTTTTTGTTGTAAACATTTTAATAATTTAAATATATATATTTATACAGAAAGTTGGTATTCACTATTTTATATATGAGTATAACAGTAATTAAAAGTATCAAGAAGACAATATCAATTACTGTTATAGATAATATCAAGATTATAACGATAGCTGTAATAATATTCCCACTTACGTTGTATATATACGAGTCCAAAACAAGTTGAATGCCAAAGATGGATGAGAAAAAAGTAGTAACTAGAAGGTGAAGTACCTGAAGTTAAAAATTGAATGATTAAAATGATAAAAATTTTAGATAGTCCATTTACATCAATTTATTACAATATACCTGTAAGTTAAACATTTTATTCAGTGAATTGCACATTTTATTTACTTTGGTTAACACGTCTGGTAAAATCAATATGTGCACAGGATTTTCAGAAATATCCAAATGGCTATTCGCATTTAATCTATTGTGGACTGTCGCTCTGGCCATGTCTGGTAAGCAGTTTGTGTTATTATGAAAGATTTCTCGATTCATACGATTTAGGTATTCGTTTACTTCTTTTAACATTTCGTTAATGGTATTTATAAGTAAACACATTAGTAATAATTCCAATCTATTAGTAAATATACCAGAATATATAAACATGTCGAACCAGTTCCAATTTTCAACACTGTTAATGGTGAACGAGATCAAGTGGCTTGCAAGTATAATGAATATACCCAATAACGACATGATTTTTAATTTTTTAAAACATTTTGCTCTAAACAAAATACTGTAATAAAAAGAAATATCTTTGAATTGTCGTAAACAATCAGCGAAGAAATGTTTTTGCCAGAATATATCAATAGACACAACAGAAATAAAATTCATAAGGTTAGTTATTTGAAAAAGCCATGCAAACATATTAATTGCAGAGAGTTGAGAGATATGGTGAGTCCATATGCCCATTACGGTACCCAAAATAATAAGAAAAATTAATGCCAAACTGTAAATTTTCTTTAAAATAATTTGATTTTCTAATTTATATAAAATTCGGTTGACACCAAAAATTGACTGTAACACAAGTAAAATGTGAATCGATTCTTCTAAACAACGGTACGTCATTTTTAAACGAACTGACTGTTTCTACTGCTCAGTTCTAACTGAAAATGAAACACTCTTCAATAATGTAGTCTAGTTAAAGGAATGATGTAGTCTACTACTACGTTGCAATATGTCTACTGAAATAAATATTGATTATTGGATTCACCAGTCTGGTCTAAAAATAAATTTATCATTATTCTACATAATTTATAAAAGTGATGGCCTTATAATGTATGTAGATTGGGAAGCCTTAAATTTTTTTCTGATGCTTTTATTTTTATTATAATTGATTGTTGTAAACAGCAATCAACTATGTTATTGGCAAACATTTTCTTAATGGTTCAGTTATTTAATAAATATGTCAGCATAATTATTTTCATATTACCTGTGATAACAGTAAAGTGGTTACTTTGTAGACATATTTAAAAAAAATAATGCAATATCAGGTGACTTGTAAACAAAGATTCTGTAGGCGTACTGTATTCACTTGAATAAACTCAATTCCATAATTTAGTCACATGGACAGGAAAAGAGTTATATTCTGTGGTGAGTCTTTTCATGGCATTGATATTCTAGTCTCTAGAATATAGTTCAGAACCATGTACTGATAATGTCGAAATCGGTATCTCGGTCGGTTAATCGGACCTGTGAACGAATTCTATAAAAAAAAAATATATAGTAGCACTAATAAATCAATATAGTAGCACAAATATCTACTATATACTATGGTTGAAACTAAATCAAACTGACATTTTTTCAGTCATTCTTTTATGATCAGAAGCTGCTCCGACGTAAAAAATAGTTTGAAGTAGAATTTGAATTGGCGGTGTTTATAAGTATTTTGTCAATTACTCGACAGTGGTAATTGAATTGTTGATCAATTACCAGTTTATTGTAGTAGCATTGGCCTCTGCCCTCTAAATGCCAAATTTCTTACCCAACAAAACTGATTTTAGTCCAAAGGACCTGATTGCACTTACAAAAAACAACAACAAGAGAACATTTATGCTTTCGATAATAACTAGGTAGGATGCAAATTTTCAATAAGGAGTTTTCTGGAAACTACGGCTAGCTGGCTCCGAATCTGAAAACAATCTTATGAGCATAAACCTACTTTTCAGAGTGTCGAGAGTGTAACAATCACATTTTCCGATGTTTTCCTACTGCACTAGAATGATAATGTTTTTTAAAAATTGTATTCTTAATAAAAACGTACATCTAAAAAATAATTTTATAGGTTCATTACGTGACCTAAACTAGTGACAATGAAAAAAATTAGAAAGAGAAATGAAACAAAAATTTTACCTGAGAAGAAAAAATAATTTGACAATAACAAAAATTTTCCTACTTTTAAACAGTTAAAATTGATGACGTGGGCATTACTATGAATAACTATTTTTATTCCTTCGTTTATTGTCAACCTAATTTAATAATGCGCTCAACTGCACTTTGAGAAAGAAGTAATGAAGTACTGTTTGTTCCAAATAAATGTAAGCCGAAACACATGTAGTCTGAAGGACTTTCACGATTTTAGATTACTAACATTGACATTTTCATACTTGTACATTAAACTTGAACTTATATAAACATATTATACTTTTTTACAAACTATACTTTTTTTTTACAATTGTGGAATAAAACCAAAACTCGCCAGTCATGAGGATGTGCTCCATGTGCCCCACATACGGATTTATAATTTCTAAAGAGATAGCAGTATTTGTATTTTAAAAAAATTTGATAAATAATACTCTATCTAGTATTATTTTATAGATTTTATTGCTCCACAATCACTTATTTCACAATATTCGTTTATTATGAAATTAATATTGTCAATTGCTGACACTAAGCAGCAATAAAATCCTAGATCTTATAGGATTAGAAAAGCTAATTATTAAATTACTAGAAGCTGGTTTATTACTGTTTTAGAGATTGTACAATGTATGAAGTCGATGAAAGAAGAAGAAGTGAATGAAAGATATCTAATATAAACGAAGATATCTAATACAAAAAGAAGTGAACGAAAGATATCTAATATAAACGAAGATATCTAATACAAGAAGAAGTGAATGAAAGATATCTAATATAAACGAAGATATCTAATACAAGAAGAAGTGAATGAAAGATATCTAATATAAACGAAGATATCTAATACAAGAAGAAGTGAATGAAAGATATCTAATATAAACAAAGATATCTAATACAAGAAGAAGTGAATGAAAGATATCTAATACAAACGAAGATATCTAATACAAGAAGAAGTGAATGAAAGATATCTAATATAAACGAAGATATCTAATACAAGAAGAAGTGAATGAAAGATATCTGATATAAACGAAGATATCTAATACAAGAAGAAGTGAATGAAAGATATCTAATATAAACGAAGATATCTAATACAAGAAGAAGTGAATGAAAGATATCTAATATAAACGAAGATATCTAATACAAGAAGAAGTGAATGAAAGATATCTAATATAAACGAAGATATCTAATACAAGAAGAAGTGAATGAAAGATATCTAATATAAACGAATATATCTAATACAAGAAGAAGTGAATGAAAGATATCTAATATAAAACTAAACTATTCCACCTGCCTATCGCAGTAAGAAACAACAAATTGTTGTCATTCAGAGTAAATAAATTGAAAGGCAAACGTTCCCTGGAAATCCTTAAGTTTCTGGAATCGGGATTTTGGAACCTATGTATAAAAATAATATTACTCTCTTTGCAGATGGTAGTTCGATCATTCCCGAGAATCACGGTGGTTAAGATTTTACTAAACATAAGCAATAGCCAGAAATGGTGCTGATTAAAGGATTTTTCACAAACAATCTTTTGCTCAACATCGCTGAAAAAAGCGTTATATGTTCCCATACTGAGGATTAAATTACACTGAACAATGTTCGTGGAAGACAGACGAATGGACACCTGAATAATTTAATGAAAGTTCCATATTATTCCTTTTTAGGTATAGAGCCCTAAAATCTTACCAAAAATTGTATAGTGTGGTGCCTAGAAACAATTCCAAAAATTTTTTTTGCAAATTTACCGTCAGGAATTTTTTAAATCACCTCTCAAGCTAATAACTTCCTTCTTTGCTCTTCCCTCAATAATCCATTTATTTCCCTTGCCCAAAGCAGCAGGCATGTAGAAGAATATCACGAATAGTTCAATACAAGCAGCCAAGAACAACAACTGACAGGGTACAAAAATAGTATCAATAACAAATAAGACAGGAACACACAGCTATTTGAATAAATAAAAATCTAACTAGTTATTTGTCATGAACCACCAAGTAGCTCCATAACCCCATTCTTGAAGCAGTCAATGGAGCAGACAAAATATCTAGTCTGGGTGCATCTCACAACACTGCATTAAAAAGATGTAATTGCACGAAAATCAGGTGAAGACTGTACTAAGGATATTTGTTTAAACTCTAGACGGGTGAAATAAATTGTAAGAATGTCAGGAGTATTAAAAGCTAAATTAAAGATTGAGGGGTTATTACTGTTATGATTTAATAACTTAAAAAGTGTATTATCAAAAGCAATTCTTGTTGGAATTGAAGGGAATTACATCTGACCCTGCCCATTATGAATTCAAAAGGAAATAAATGAGGGTCATATCCATACATTTTGTGATACAAAAACTGATAAGTAGCTTCAAATGAAGACCAGATAATGGCATTTGTTTCAAGAATAGTAAGAACCAAAGAGTTAAATGATGCCACAATATATTTGTATCTTGAAAATCATGGGAATATCATATACCTAGTACCTTGTAGGTTATCTGACAGGTTTTGTTGATATGACTGTGAAATAAGAGATAATTATCCATTTTTGCACTAAGAACCTGGCTACTTTTTCATAAATTTTATAAATATTTTTGCATATATAGAGAAAAAATGTGGGTAAAAGACATTGTACCTTACATATGTAATTATAAGTGTAAACATTATGAACAAGAAGAAAAAATTCCCAAAGAAAAAGAAAAACGAAAGCAATATTTATAAAATGCAATTTTCGTGATGCTAACAGAAGAGTATAAAGAACAGTTAAACATAAGAGTATAAAGAACAGTTAAACATAAATGTAAAGAAATGACGTATCCTAATAATAATTTGTGTTATAAGTTATTGGCTCACCAAAACGTGACGATAGCCATCTCGTTTGGAATAAAAATCGGAGCAGCAAAAATAACTGTGCCCTGTAGTCGAATATGTTAACATTCAATTTATTTTGTTATCTTTCTTATGAAAACGGAAGTCTAAATATTTACCTTATTTTAAGCGAAAAATGTACGTTTGAACAGAGTGAGCACAAGCGTTACTTATAAGCAACCTGCATGATTGAGAGCTTAAAGTGAAGAAAAACTGCAAATAATTTCTAGTTGTTTTTCAAAATTACATAAATATATAAAAAATTGTTAGGCACACTATGTTTAAGAAAAATTGTCAGTAAAATCATATTCTAGAAGTATATCGTTTATAATGAGTTTTTGGATAGATTTTTAGGCAATAAATTGAATTTAATTTAGAATCTATCTAGAAGGTTACTCAACAAAAAAAACATAAAATTAACCTTAAAAAATGCTAACTCTTGCCACAAAAAATTTTAAACTCTGACAAAAATATAACTTGGATACTGAATGAGCTTACCTCATAAACTTTTGACTTTGAACTTGCCAATGTTTTCTAGCACATTCTAAGTGTTTTATGTTCAAGCAGAAATATTGACAACATTCTAAATAACTTGTGTCTGAATATTAATCGTCCTAAACATCTATTTTACATAAATACATTTACATATTTTTAGGTAAAAATGGCATACCTTTGCACAAAATGACTGAATTTGGGTAAATTAGTAATGAAATTAAAAAATTATAATTATCCACTGTAGACCGCATGGATTTTTGTCTAGAGCAGCAAGGTCCTAACCCAATGAGATTATTGCAATACCTTTAACAAATAGTGTTGAACATTCAAATGTTTTCAGAAAAGCATACAGGCTGCCCAAAGCAGCAGTTATACTCCAAACATGTGCTTATCTCGTATGCAGAAGTCCTTCTCTTAATCACGGTTATTATTTAACAGAAGTCGCCGCCACTAGCACTACTAGGTCGCCGTGACATTTCTCTTGTTCAGCTCATAAACTTGATTCCAGCAATGCTGCGCAAGGGAATTTATTCTTTTTTAATTAAAATGTGTGCAAGCTTTTGTCTCTATCGATTGCTGTCTAATGGATTTTCTGTTTGACTATTTTCTGTTTTATCTACGTATGAGGATAATGCAAACAGACATGTATATTATCCTCATGCAGAAGCTACTGAACCGATTTAAATGAAACTTCATTAAAATTATACATTGTTAAGGTACCAAATCAAATCTAAAGTTTCTGTCATTTTAATTGAATGTAAATATGTTCCTAAGGGACTTAAAATCAAGTTAATTTGCAATCACGCAGTAAGAACTGAGCTCAAAGGTCTAAGAAGTCATGACATTAAATTGTCTAAACCTTTTTTCCTTACAATTCAAACTAAGATTTATGTAAGATAAAAATAAAGTACCCTGAAGTCAAGTCTCAGTAGACTCAAAAATATTATTCATGGAGAGATATTACTTTTGAGAGGCAAACATCATTTCACTCATCTTTCTGCAAAACAAAGTTCAAAAAACTTCTTTAACATAATTATTTAGCAATATGGCTACTTCCCTCTTCTTGTCGCTAGATCCTTTACTTCTGCGACACCTGACTGTGTCATGGTATGGATCTCGTAAACTGTCTCCTCGCAACCGTAGCTGAATGTGATATATTTATTGTGAAGGAGAATCTGTTCATATCTTATTGTACCAAATTCTTGTCAATCCATAAGATTTCATTTTGTATTATATTGTTGTTTGTTTTATTTAAGGTTATGGTCTGGGAAATTGTAATACCATTAATTCAGGGAAAAGATTTTCTAGGAACAATACAATATTATCAAAAATAAATGAGGATATTTTTTGCCATTAATCAACAGATCTGTATCTAGAACACCTCGGTGAAAATATGTCCAAGAATACAAATAGATAATTTCATGGCATATTTTATTTTCGTGTTGGTGTAGTCAAATATATTTAATTAATATCCCTTAACATCTTCTAGAAAGATGACTAATAAATGTAACTGCTGAGAAGATTATCCTTCAACGACTTGTAATCATTTGAATTTCTAATAAACTATTAAAATACTTATATCAAGGTGACGTTGTTGAAAAGTCACTTAAGTTTATTAAATGTTAGTCTATTTAATTAAAACAGTTTGTATTTGAAATAAATGTAATAATTTATAATCTTTCAATATAATTTGGACGAGCCGTGAAAATATATAAACGTAATAATTTATAATCTTTCAATACAATTTGGTCAAGCCATGAAAATATATATTATAAAATGCTAATGATAAATGCCGACCAAAAAACGAACTCATTTCAAAATGGTCTTTGTACGGGCATAAGCAATATTACTTTTGTGTAGATCTGAAAAGTGATTAAAAGTTATAGATCTTTGAAATGTTGACTTGCTGAAATTGTAATGTCACATATTTTGTTCGATCTTCGTGCAAAAAATGAAACTTTACAGTTGCAGTTACAAACTGACCGGTGAAGATTCTAGTATATGAAAACAATGAAATATAAACTTTATGGTTACCTGATCTTTTAAGCTGATATGCTTTTATTTTAAAAGTGAGCAATAAGTGTGACTCTGGTCAAAAGGAAGAAAACTTTATAAACGATACAACGACGGTTTTTATTTCTTAAAGTTGTTCTTTAACAAAAAATTTCATTTTATACTTTACAAATTGAGAATAAATATTTTCATTACACAGATGTAACAAAGAATGGGTCCATTATTCTTATAAGTAACTATGTGCATCAAACTGAGTGGAAACTATTGGGAAACTAAGTGAGAATTTTCAAACATTTTTTAAAAATCACTATCAAAATTACAATTCTGAGAAAAAAATTAACACTTTTTTACCTACATCAAATAGATTCAGTTTGATGCATAAAATTATCTGTAAGTATAATGGTCATATCCTTTGTTGCTTTCTCTATATTTCATATCTAAGAATTCCTCCAATAAATAAAAGACGGTAATGGGATAATGGATAAAGAAGATAATGGGATCAAAAGAATTGATATCACTCTGGGACTGTGTTGATTTTCTTTTTGGAACTTTCTCAAGTGATATGTGTTTAGTCCATATATTAGATCTTTTCTATTACGATACGATTTTATATATATATATATATATATATATATATATATATATATATATATATATATACATAAATATATATATACATATATATATATATATATATATATATATATATATACATAAATATATATATATATATATATAAATATAATTTTTATAGTTTATAACGTAAGCATCAACTGTTAAATTTAAAATTTAAATTTATAGTAAAATAATAAAAAAAAAAAATAAATAAAATATTCCATTTACATATAAATTTATAACATGGCCAAATTGCCGATTCAACCGTAATCACAATAATAGTGTAAAAAGACATTGGGAATATTTTTATTTAGAACAATTGCAACTCAGCAGATAATGACAAACAGATATTACGAAATATATGGGAAACCTAAAAGATATTTTTTTAATAAATATTGTTTTTTTTCTCTTTTATAATATTGCACCTAAATTGTCACTTTTAACAAGTTAAAAGAGAGTAAAAGATTATTTTACTGCTTTCTTTTCATATTTAAATTAAATTAGAGTTTAATTTTTTGGAATGAATCCTCTAAACTTGCCCTTCTTTGGTGATTTTGCCGAGGAATAAGTTGCAAAAAGTGATTTTCATCAAATGAACATATGAAACCAATAAAAATATTCATATATTATAAATGACACTCTGATATATTTCTTTCATTAAAATCATTATATCGCATGTTCTAGAGTTTATAGTCAATTTATATTCTTTATTATTGTACACACTTCTATCAACATTTTTAATACCTTAGGCTCAAAACTTTTCAGCCGCCCCTTGTATATAAACACATAGACATATGTATTTAATTGCATTATCAGACTTAATTAATAATACTGAGAAAAAAAAATTAAATTAATTCATATCGATGGTTTTGGCAGGGAGGGGTGAATTAGAATTTTAATTTTTTTTCAATTTCATACATACAGTGGAATGTGTGGTATCATTTGAAAGAAATATTTGTAAAATTAAATTTTTTTTAATAATTTTAGTTATCATATTTTCAGAGAAATTCTGAAAAATGTATGGAAAAAAAATATTGGAAATAATGCACCCTACTTCCAAGCCTATGAAAAAATAGGGGTTTTTAGAAGCCAATGTAAGTGTTGTAGGTAAACTTTAGCGAGAATTCTAGATGCATTTTTTTTTAATATACACCTAGTTTTTACATCTATGAATGTATAGTATGCAATATACTTACATTTTTCTATATTCTCAGCTGATTGGCATGTCTTAGTAATATGTACATTTTTTATTAAAATACTAAATTTTTTTTTTAAATTTGAAGATGAGGTAAATATATATTATGTCTATTTACTTATGAGACACACACAAATATTTTTTCATAATTTTAAATTGTATTTTTATCATCTCAATCCTTATTTACAAAATTACTTAAAACATTTGCGTTATGAAAAATTAATATTTGCAAACAGTAGGATGGAAATACTCTCTTCCCTTAAATGTTTATAACTGCTTAAATTTGTGCGGAACGCTCGTACCGTGGGTTCTACTTACGCTAGTCAGCATAATGCTTGTCAATAACGAATAATAAATTTATTATTATGGTGTTTTTAACTAAATCAATAATTCCACCCGCCACATAAACAGTAGCTATCAACTACGAAGAACCCATTAATTTTTAAAGTGTCGATAACGCTGCCCACCACCAAGGACAACAATCATCAGCTTCTAATTAATAAAATTCAAGACGAAACTATTAGAGATGTCGCCCCCCCAAAGGACAGCGATTATTAGCTACGAGCAAGTGATTAATTTTAAGATGTTATTTTTAAATATATTTAAATGTGTTTACCATGTGTGAATGAGACAATCAGTCTTTGTATGGAACCCAGTAAAAAGGCCTGCGTGCCCTGACTCTTAATTAGTCAGCACTAATAATTGTAACACACGACAAATGTACTTTATTTTTAAACTATTGCCTCACGTTCATTAACTCACTTGAGAGTTTTGTATTTATTTTATATAAATCCGTGTATATGTTATCATTTTAGTTTCACTGCCATAGTTATTCTGTTGTTATATTCATAATCGAATTAATCATCTCTCAGTGTTATTATTATTATTAGTTTCATTCCGTTTTTATTCCATTTATTTGACTATTTAATGCATTTCATCTATTCATTCCAGTAAATTAGTTTAGTAAGTAAACTCTTATAAAGTATTTTGTTCATTCCTTTGTTAGTTTTGATTTGAATTTCAAATACATATAAACTAATGAAACACTACGAGTCCTATTTTTTATAAAACAACAAAACCTCGAAAAGATATATAGAATATTAATTTTTATTTACGATTTTACTCACGTGATTATAGTTAAAAACTTACAAATATAATTTAATACATGCTGCGCTATCGAGAATTGTTAAAAGAAATTGAATCTTAAATCTTTGTTTTCGTGATTTTAGGATAAAAATAACAATGAAAACTAAAATATTTCTCTCGAAATTGGGGGTTAAAGGAAGTGGTCCTGGTGCTACCTTATATTGAGTGTGTAGCGTATCAATAATACGTCTATCCATGACTCCATTAAGGCATTGCATCGTTATTCCCATTGTGTACTTGTTTGTTTGAAATAAGAGTTTTCCTGAAAGAATGATATTTCCTGAAATAAAACGTAGCCAATAACATTTTACGGCCCGCCGACTACCTTGTGCAAAAAATTGTCTCTGTTTCCAGAAAAAAATTGTCTCTGTTTGGGAAACACAATCAAGAGCAAACACTTTTGCATTTACAATAATAAAGATAATGCGTGTAGGCTATCAATTTGTTTCACACCAGAAACGGTGTTGTTACGCATGTATTAGTGATTTTAAGACTAGTATATATCCATTATTGAGCGGTGGGATTTTGTAAATATAGGAAGTATTAGACGTATAAGATAATATAATATATTGGAATATCTGGTGGTGAGTCCCGCTTGCTTTTTTTTGGTTCCGTAGCCAAATGCAAAATTGAAACCTTTATTGATTTGTAACTTCTGTCTGTTTTTTTTAACGTAAGCATCAGCATCATAGTTTTTTGATAACAATAAATGTTTTTTTATTTTATTTTTCTCACAGATCCCATGTGGCGCTGTATCCCTTAAGAAGTCTTCAAGAATGTAATTGTTAGTAATCACATAATTTATAGTAATATTGAAAACAATGGCGTCCCCTTAATGAGAAATAAATCTCCACACTATTTGCAGTGTGTTCCCAGGGTAACTTTTCCCCCATGTATGTAAAAAATTCAAAAAAGGAACTATAGTTAATTACTTCAATTCAAAAGGTTTCTCTAGGATTAACTCCCAAAAATACCTAAATGAAAGGATTATAGGTAACGGAATTGTTTACCTTACTCCCATAAAATGTTTACTAATAATGTAAACTGTCATGGATATTATCATAATTTTACTTGTATATAAGAACATTTTGTGTTAAATAATGTCATTCAACGAGATAAGTAATCTGCGATATATGCCTAGACAATGACGTGTCATTCGTACTTGGCGACACGTGGACAGAGCATTCCAATTTTATCGTTGACCTCGTCTTACTTAACGTTGATCTTATCTTCCATCAAAATATTAACCTGTCTAGCATTTTGGATTAGCTATCGTCGAACACCTGTATTTCTGTAAATAATCTGACATAGTTTTTTATACATTGTTAGTCAGTTAGATGTAAATTAAACAATGCAAATTTCTAGTATATTCTTAAGCTGTGATAGAATTTGTTATGTAGTAACGAATTCTAAATATTTTACAGGCAGGAAGAAAAAACATCAATTATTCGCCAACTGTGGCAAGTTAAAGATAATTTGTGGCGACTTTTTAAAGACTGCAATCCAGAATTCCATCCATCTTTTTTCCATAATTAGACATCATAGTTATTAGCAGTAACTACGCATAGTTTTGTGAAATATTTATTTGGCACCAGCAAATAAGAATATTATGGAAATATGTAGATTTCTCTATGTTATTTTCACATTACTTCACATCAGATAAAAAATATTTACCCCTCTATGCTCCAAACAATAATTACCCTTCGCCGTAAGTTGTAAATCATTTTAATGGATTCTTTAATTCTTGGCATATAACAAGGACATATAATTTTTTTTTATAAAATATTAAAATCAGTAAATATTACCACTTTTTTGTAGCTGATGAGTTAGCCTAAGAGCAGCCTGCTTAATATTCTTTGTGATTTTGTGGAGATGATTTTTTTTTCAAAACTATAATTTGTGTAGCTAAGATGGCACAGCATTCCAAGAGGTCTTTTAGTCTAGCCAGGATTCTGAGAAGCATTTTTAAAAGCCCATAAAAAAGGAATAAATATTGACAGTATTGCAAAAGTTGTTCTATGGTGATTTTGTCTACACATGATATTTGAGCTATTTATTCAATAACAGCATAAAATTTCAAATGATATTTCAATGATGTTCATATAATTAAAATAAAGAGGGAATTTTATATTTCGCACTAAATACTTATATACAAATAACAAAAATTTCAGAAGAGAAATAAGTTTCCACAGCGAAAAGAATAAAATAATCTTGGTAGTATCAAAAAAGTATATCCTTTGATGATGATATCCTTTGAGTATATACTTTGATGTGATTTTGTGAGTGGATTCTGAGAAATGGATTACCTTTAAGCGCAGTTGTTCACTACAAAGAACTTGATCTTGCAAATATTTTTGTGTCTGTTCATTCTACATCAAAATTTTAGTAAATTTGGTCATCTTCACTCAGAATTTTCGTAGAGAACTGATGGTGAAAATCAAGTGAAATTAGCTTAAGAGCTGATTATTCCTTTGAAAAGTGAAATAAATTTCCAAGGAATAATCAGCTCTAAATACTTTAGGTGGAAACAATTTTGCCATTTATATAAAAGTGGGAAAGCTGCAAAAACTTGAAATTTACTCTATAATACCTGACGCCAACTTTGTGAAAAGTATCTGATTGTTTATAGCACTTGAGAGGAATATATGTTATTCTGATGCAGATTTTGTAGAATATCTGGAAATTGTGTTGCCAAATAAAACTATTTGTATAATGAAAGTTATATTTCAGTCATGGCGATGAGATAAAACTTGATTCCAAAATGTTGAGACTATATATTCGACTCTGTCTCGGAAAATGATTCACGAATTGGGATCTTAACGAAGATCAAATTTAACAAGAAGCTGCCGGTCCATATTCTTTAATGAATCAATCACTCAACAAAACAATCACCCTAAAACTTGTTACTCTATGTTTACATGATTTTCAAATTATTTTTTACTTAACTTATATATTATATAAAATAAAATATTATTATTACGTTATTTAAATTTTTGAAGATGGACAATTTTCGGAGAAATGAGAATCTATAACTATTATCAATGATAATTGTTATATATACTCCTAATATAATTGTTATATTATAATTGAAAATATTTTACGACACATTACCATCTGATGATAATAAAAAATATAAATTAAATAAATTTGTGTCAGCATAAAATAATCTAATTTTTGTTCCTTCAATAAATTTAAAAAATTGTGGGACAATTTTCAATAAAGTATAGCAAAAATTGTTTGTTTCATCTCAAAAAAATAAGAAAGAAATATTCTATAAGCTTTTTCCAAAGAAGATGGGAAATGTCTGAAAAAGCTTTGAAAAACTTTTCTCAATCATACTTACATATTTCATTATCATAAAGACAATCCTCATGAAAAAACTTTGAATTAGCATCTCTTTCCTCATAAAAAAAACTTTAAATTACCATCTTTTCTATAGTCAAATTCCTATATAAGGTATTACTCAGTTTGCTGTGAGAAAATGTGCTATTGAGTTCGTTTTTATGTTGAAATATTCCCAGAAACTCGTTTACTTACGAACCTTTAGCAGCAAGATTGCTATACTATTTGGACAACTAATATAGACATACATAATAATGAAAAAAAAAACTCTCACTTTCCTTTAAAGTTGATTTATAATAATAAAAGAAATCCATTGCAAATTACAAAAATAAAACGAAAAAGTATTTTTTCACCCACCACAGTGCGCCGCAATACCTCAGTACTGGTTACTATATCACTTAAATTATTTTGTAATAGTTGTTATTCCTGCATCTCCAGTATCGACTCTAAGTTTACTGGCTTCAGTTTCTACTCCTGTTGAGAGCAAACTACGTTTAACTTAGATTTTGATAAAACCACCTTCGTAACATTTCTACTTTTGTCCCTACGAGACAAAAATTGATAATGATGAAAACTGTGTAATATAATGGATGCAACAATTGTAAGGTTGTTGTAATATTTTTAGTTTATTAAGTTCACAATAATCTATAACTTATTTGTATAAAGCCTTCGCAATACACTCTTTAATTACATCAGAGATTTTGGTGACTCGTGAATGTGATTTTTTAATGCCAAACACATACTTGATAAAAATTTTTTTCACACAAAATACAACAGGAAAAACTGCGCTTAAAGCGTCATTGGAAAGCTAAACTGTGAAAATATTGCAGATTTCATTTCATTTTAATTTACAAGAAATGGTGAGGGTGTACCCTAGGTTGTGAATACATTCAGATTTAAACATTTCAATTCAAACTAATGTTGTGAAACTGAGCAATGACTATTGTGTAAGTAGTAGATAGACTTAGGAAACTTAGAATAAAGTTGCGGTTCAAAGTAAAGTAACCAAATACGGTAAATTGTGGTGGGTTTTCCATTAAGTAATTCATACTTCGTAATACAAATTTGTCGTTCTCATCTGTAAAACAAAAATGAATTCACACAAGTAATATCTTAGCAGTAAAAGTCTTTTAAAGATTATCATAATATATTTTGAAAGTTACTTTATAAGAGGTGAGAAATATTATATTAAAACTATGAATCTGACTTAAGGAAATAATTATGTAAAGCGCTTGAGATATTATCAGCTTTAATCCATGGACAGAGTCATGAAAAATCATATTTCACTGAAAGCCAGCCCTTAAAATCTACAACTTAGCTTTGCAAGATAAGTAAACTATCAATGATATATGATAAAGTGAAATATGTTCTAATATTATCCTTCATATTACATTAGAAAGTGATCAGTTTCAGACTTACCATATTTTTCCAAGACGTTGAGACGATTAGTGACTTTACGAATTTTAAGTGTTATTCTGTTGACGTTACTACAATGGAAACATATAGAACAGACTATAATGTATTTCAGTACGCATTCAAATAAGGCGACGTTTAAGAATTCACCCGTCGCAGCCTGTAAATAAACATAGAAACTTTACAAAGCATTGCAAAGGACAAATCCCTCGCATGAACAAGGTAATAGTGGAGTAAATTATTTCTCTTTTCAAACATATTTGGAACCGTTTATCTAACTCTTCATGTTTGTTTCAAATCACAATATGAAATGAATATATGAATTAAATGGGTAGAAACTATTGATGTGCTAGCAAAAATAAGTTTTTTGATTAGAAAATACAAAATATTTACGCAATAGAGCACAATATATATATAAGCTGTGAATTAAATCTAGAAATGAAGATTTAGAAAACCTTCAAAATTCTAAGTTTCAGCATCAGGTTTTGTATATTATTAATAATTATTATGTTCGAGTGATACTACTGTTTACATGATTAGGGACTTGTATGATTTAAAGTGTCAATTATTAACCTGATTCTAGTAAGTGATTAGACAATAACATCATATTATATAACATTAGTAAACTACTTTACCTGGTGTGAAATGTATTCCAATACGTAATTTATCAACATTAAAACGTAGGCAAACATTCTCGCCATGAAGAGAAGAAGCTGAAATTAATTCATAATTATTTGCAAATTGTAATTATATTACAGTGCCAAATAAACTTTTCATCGTTAATTTCATTTCCGGCCAAGAAAATTCAAGAATGTTTTTTTTCAAATCACGAAAATTCCATATAGAAGGATTAATCCATGTCAATGAAACAGTATTAAACTCTTAGAGACATAAATGACACATTAAACATATTTGTGCCTTAGAAAATGTGTTCTGTAGAGTACTCAGGTTCACGGGTGGTGTTTCCTTAAAAATATCCTCACTTTATTTCAAGCTTTTGTAAACATTTCTTTAAAAACTCAGTTAAAAACCTTTTCTTTTGAAACAAATTTATGTATAATGAGGCAATAGTTCACGAAAAATTAGTTTCGTCGTTATATAATAATCGACAATATAACAGATGAACAAAATTGTTTCCAACGTTTTATGAACGTCCGATAATATTGTATATTAAAATTGTGACAATATTTAATTCCCAATTTTTTATATTTTACTGTGATCAGTTGTTTTTGAAATTACAGTTAGATAGAACCGCACGTAAAAAAACAATTGACAAAATTAGACAAAATTATTCAAACGTTCATAAAAAACAAAGACAGAGCAAAACTATAGAGTTTTTGCAATAACATTACAACATAATCATTGCAAAATCAATAATTAACCATAAATCATCAAAACTAGAGTAATTCTAAAATAGCACTTAGTTAATCAATCCTGGTCTACGTACTCGAATGAGGTGCATTAATATGACCTATAAATAATGGCTGAGATTGAAATGAATCTATAATTACTCAGTTATTTTTCAGGATGATTTTTTAAAAATTTGCTCTGAATTTTGTAAAAAAATTTAAAAAATGTAAATAATGAAAATTATTCCAGTATATGTAATCCTTTATTGCAATATCCGTTTGTTTATCTGCCAAACGTAAATGTTGTTAGATATTCTTAATGGACATTGATGAGAATCTTAAAATTACGCATAGGATGAGAATTATATACAAATACAAAACATATATGTGTTTTACTAATTTTTTTGTGATATTAAAAAAATATATATTAACAAAAAAAATGATTACTACAAGCGATATTTTAACGTATGGCGTTATAATAAAATCACTCAATATGTAATTAATTTGAAACAACATTTTTAGATATCTAATATAGTCACCTTGCACCTTAACACTAAATAAAAACATCTACTATAGTTAGCAACTTATAAAACCGAATAAATCAGGTAAAATTGAGTCCATTTACTTCAAACTTATTTAAAATATACTTCAAACTTATTTACATCCTAATATGTGACAAAACACGACAACAATTACCTGAGTACTGAATAGTGAATTTACAATCTGACAAATACTTCGTAATTTATAACAAGCATTGTACAAGTCTTTTATGTACATAATATTTCCATCTTCTTCATCAACGTTTATGTAATGCAGATGATTCCATATAATCGAGTACCGTAGAATTATAGCCCGAACAATTTGTAAGTAGACGAAAACGTCAGCATATTGTACGAAAGTGGTTGAAATATGATGCAGCACATCAAAAATATTATATGCAGAATCCGTCATTTGATATTCGTAGACATCCAAGCCGACAATCAGGAAGATTAGAAAAGCACACATAAACACACTGGTTATCTTCATATTCTTATATATTGCTGGTTTGCGATCAACATGTAACATTAGATCCACTTCGTGCCATATATTGTATAGTTTGGTGAACAAATTTTGATTAAAGAAAGTGGAATTTACAACTAGAATCACGGAATATAGTATAGAGATATAATTGAATATTTTTTGTGATGACATCATTCCTTCAAATGATTTGATATCAAAACGGTATACTTTAAATAAACAATGAGTTATAATCAAAAGTAAACAATAAAGCTTGTAATAAATTTCATAATTTTTAAAATCGCACAAGGACTTTCTTTTAACACCGACTGGAATTTGTAAAAGTGTGAAAGGCTCCAGGCCATTTTTTAAAGAGTTGTTCATGTCTGTAATGTACGAATCTAGATACATTTATGAACGTGATAAAGTAGCTGAAATCGATAAAACCGCAATACATTTAAACTTCCCGTTAGTATGATGTATTGGTTTGGAGGGTCCTTGAGGTCCTTTTAGTTTATTGTAGATTATGATCAAACCACTTTTCATATGTTTAGTAATGAGCCAAACAAAAATATGTGTAAGGATAATAATTCACATTAATCCATAATGATTTTTTTTTGCAACACTCATAAAACTTTGAGATTTACATTCCATACAGCTGACAAAAGGCAACAAAACCTCCAAAACCTAAACTGGAACAAAAATATTTAATTTTCCTCAATAGTATGATTGAAAATATCCAATTAGGACAGTAGAACATTGGAATTAACATAGCTCACTGAAGTACCAGAAGAAATATAAAAATGTTAAACCAAATATCAAAATCAAAAAAGCAACCTGACTCTTTTCTATAAAAAACCTACAGAAAAGCATCAAATTTCGTATATATGAAAATTGCACGACACCTTGCACGACACCTCATTGATTAATAAATTCTTTAAAATGACATAATTTGTATTTTCGTATATATGAAAATTGCTATCTTCCATATCTTTTATGCACATCACAATATTTTTGCTAGTGTGTTAGAACTCGAATATTATTTTTTATGACTTACATTTATCAGTTTTTTACATCACGTCAATAATAATAAGATATATTTCAAAAGGATAATGTTCTGAACCAAGAACTATATTTGTTGAATATATTTGATGTTCATTTTGTAGAAATTCATTGTTCACAATTAAATAAAACTACGTGATATAGTATTATTTCTGCTTTCTTTAATTTCTTTACCACGACCTAGGTTTCGTTGCATTACAATATTTTCAGGTGGGCTATTAGTAAAGATCTTTGCCTTTAAAACCTTTTTACTTTAGTGAATCTAGAAACACGGATTTCGAATAAAAATCAGTTTTTTAAGTTTTAATTAATTTTTATTAAAAATTTTATAAAATTAAGAAAATTAATCATTAAGTCAAAAGACTGTATCAGTTTTTATATACTTTAAGTTTGAGGTATTGGGGATTTTCTCCTTTTTTACGATTCGAGGATTAAAATATTCTTACCAAAAACAGTTATTAACAAAAAACTGTCCTTTTTCTCTAAATCTTTAATTGTACTCGGTAGTGTACATCTGGATATAAATTTTAACTAAAAAAACGTTAGCGGGCAACTAAATACATGATAAGAGCAGAAATAGTTGTCAGGAAGGGATGCACTATCTTGGTGTGCAAGCAATAGATCGGCAAGAAAATTGTACAAATTTGGTGTAGCTGTTTAAACCTTATGTGTAATGTACGGCATTTGTATATATATATATATATATATATGCATATATATATATATATATATATATATATATATATATACTGAAAACTATAATGTTGGTTGATGACTGATTTCATATCAAGCAAATGAGTTTGTTTATTTAGCAAATTTATTATCGAGGTGCGTTAAGACAGAATAAGTTTTGAAACAACAAGTACGTATGGCTGACAAAGTCAATGGAATTCATTTGAGAGTAGAATGGTTATGATAGCGGCACATAATCATAAATATTTAGAAACCAAAAATATACTTTGAGTTTTATTGATTGTAATTACCTAATTGCCAGTGTCCATAAACCAATTAAATTTAACATTTGTGTGTGATTTGAGCTCACTTAAATCATATATTATCATGATGGATAACGTAAATCTAACGCAACATCGTTAATTACAACAGTTGATACGGGCAGGTATAAGAGACATTATGACCACACTGAAGATGTTCAGTCAGCATTATGAGTATCTGCTCTGAGAATAATAGATTGCAACATTCAAATTTTCACAATTGATTTATTTGTGTTTTAAAAGATTCATGCTCAACTTACAAAAAATTAAAAAATTGCTGGACATGAGCAAACATTAAAAGGACATGAATTTACATCATACATAATAACCTAAATAAAATAGGAAACACGCACTACCAAGTAAATCCATAGTCACATTCCCAAGCAATAAATGGAGCAGAAAAAACATCAATAATTTGGCACCTTGCACGACGCCTCATTGATTAATAAATTCTTTAAAATGACATAATTTGTATTTTTAGTAATTTAACAAAAGTATTAGAAAACTCAAGAAAATTTTCAAATGAAAGTGAATGGTTTCCTTAGACGAACAATAGAAATCTTGTAATTCAGAAAAATAAAATCGAGGTATGTACCCATCGTAAGTAAAATATTTAACAAATATTGTATTATCTCGAATTAAACTTCTCTCCTTACTATTTTCCATCCAATTGGAATTATAAATTTATACCGCTTTATATCTAAAAAATTGTACTGCATACTTTATAATCTTGGTCTGTGGTTTAAGAGAAATTTATGTTTGAATAAAAGGTTTTTGAATGAATTTTGATCACGTTTGATACAATTTATTCGCATTCGCAGATGGGGAACGGAGAAAAGAAAAGGGCACTCGTCATGCAGTAATATATGGAGACGTGATGCATTTATACATCGTAGCACGTTATTGTATATTTATTAATGTAAATTTAAGCACTGGACTATGTTAACCAATGAAAAAATTTGTCTTAAAAAACCTTCATGAAATATTTTAAAACCAATATATATATGAAGTCACGGCGGTGTCCAATAAGTAAATAAAAGCCAAAATAAAAATGTAAACCATTCCATGCAAATAATTATTGAAAATAAAGGAATTTTTCTAGTCTACTATTTATAAACTATTCCAATAATCAATTTGTCGTCATTTTTTGTTCAGTTAATTGTAAAAGTTGTGATTTTTTCTGATCGAATTTACACACATTAATATTATCCACTTATATTTGTTGAACCAGGTCACTTAGTATTCGACTATAAATAGCTTTCAGATAAGCGGAATTGGTAATATTAGCTGGGTTATTTGATTGAACCTTGAAAACAAGCAATGACTGGAGAAATTACTGTGTGTTTTACCTAACTTTATGACAATATGTCCATTAACAACGCACCTACATTTGGTAATTTATAATAATCTGTAATGATGTAAATCTAGATAATTAAAGTATTATTATCGTTAATTGTGTTAGAAATAGAAATGTTTATATTTGAACCATATCAATGTTGTACGTATTTATGAAACATGCATGCAGTGTTCCGTTGATGTCCATGTCTGATAAATGTTTGATACAATTAAATTAGAATATTTTTATTTAAACTTCTAGCCACATACAAAATATTTTAGGTTTTTGATTACATCGCACCTCATTTCCTAGTTTGATATTTTCCAAACCGAGCTTTAAAATGAAAGTCATTAAATGAAACTTTGATTTAATATAATAAAACCTATTCAATGATTAAAATGGTATATCCATTTTGATGAAATGATAAAATAATTTTCACTTCCATTTTACAACTATGGAGAGCTGCATTAATATATTATATAACATTTTAATACAAATTAATAGAGATTTATAAACTGCTCTCAAAGTATAGAGTGTGAGGCCAGACAGATGAGCGGATGGATAAGATGAAATTGTAAAAGTTAATTTTTCAACTAGGAAATATTAAAAGTAATGGGAATTTTCTAGAAGTTACTGCTAATAATTAAAAGATCTTGTTATAATAAAATAAGCTAATGCACATAATACCGAGTACTTCACGTACAGTATACTTCACAATTGTGTTCTCTTCAGTTAATAAGACATAGCGTAGAATCTTGTGAATACGACCTTGTGTCTCTCTCGAAGTCATGTAGCTTAAATAAAATTTATTTACAATTAAATGAAACTATGTGATGTAGTATTATTTCTACTTTCTTTAATTTCTTTACCACGACCTAGATTTCATTGTATTACATCTTCAGGTGGGATATTAGCAAAGATTAACTCTTAGGAACAACCAACAGCATTTATATGTTTCTATTATATATACTTATATTTATATGTGTATTAGTACTGAAACAACATATAAATATAAGTATATATAATAAAAACAAAAAATTAATAGAAATATATAAATAAATATATGAATACACAAAACCGGAGATATGTAGAATTAGTGTATTACCTTGTCCTTACTTTCAAATACCCTTACTTTTGTATAAATATATGACCGATAATAACTTCCATTTAATTTTATTACATACACCGTAAAGTTTGCATTGTATAACCTCACATAATAACAACAATTGAATTTATTACCCTCACTAAAATACTGGTGTATTGTATAACTCTCGGAAATATAATATAACCTACACTGCGCCCCTGTAATAAACTCATTAACATAAGCAATAGAAAAATCCGCACAAACCAGGCTTCCACTATTGTGTTTGAAACATATAAATGCTGTTGGTTGTTCCTAAGAGTTAAGCTTTGCTAATATCCCACCTGAAGATGTTGTAATACAAGGAAAACTTGGTCGTGGTAAAGAAATTAAAGAAAGTAGAAATAATACTACATCACGTAGTTTCATTTAATTGTGAATAATGAATTTCTACAAAATTAACGCCAAATATATTCAATATCAAGAATTTATTTAATTAAATTGCAAATCATCATAATTTAAATACAAACATTTGAGATTTCTGCTGGGTTTAATGAAATTTCCTATACATTCACGACCAAATTTTAGATAAAATTTTAAATGAATTTTAGATAAAATTTGAAACACAACTACCTTGCTTTCATCTTTATATGTATATAATGTCCAATGCGTGTGTGTGTGTATTATTTATAAGCTCCTAAAATGCCCTTAAGTTTTTCACTCTGACTCTATATCTCCGCAACAAATCCACGGAGATGGCTAATAGTGGCTATACCCAACCAACTCACACCGTTAGTTTTCATTACCACAAAAAACACAATTAATTCGTATTTCTGTACTTTCACGCTTCTCTAGAATTCAATACAAAAAATTTTAAAATTATAAAAATTAAAATTATTTAAATTTTAACTTAAAAAGACTAAAGCTACAGCTTTGAGACCGTAGTATAAACATCAATTATTAGAATTTTTTATGAGATGACCTCTTGAAATGAAGAATTATTATACTCAAATATTATACTTAATATATCTGAAATAGTTGTTATATTCAAATGTTTCAAATATAGGATTGTTAAGCATCAAGTTTTATCTCCAATTTTTCCAATATAGTCAAGAAATTGATAAATATATCTAAAAATGAATTGATTATTACATACATGGTTTAATTTGAATTTTATTAAAAAAAAACCTTGTTAGGGACGGAAAAAAAATTATATTTACTAAAGGATATAAGCTGCATACAAATATTGATGTCGTAGATTTAGCAGGATATTTTGACGGAGCTGACACAACTCAATTGGGAAACTTGTTTTACAAGTAACGGAGCTGTTACTATTTTTATTTTTTTTTTTTTTCAAATTTATATTCACTATATGCAATCAGCTGAATAACGATAATCAGATGTTTTCCAATACTTGATGTTTGGATGGCTGATTCTCCATCAAGATTCAAAGCCATTTTTAAATTTACACATTACACTTTAATGCCTTTTGTCAAGATTTAATATCTGCCATTTTTTAAGACTTGCATTTTGTTCATCTGTCTTTAACAAATCTTGGGCCAGATTATTTGAGTGACACCGAAGTCTTTCTTTATATTTTATGCAATGGTTATTTATTTCCAGCTTGATGGCTGGTACACCTAGATATTCATGTATCTCAGTATTACGAGCATACCATGGTGCACTAGACAGCATTCTTAAGATATTATTTTGAAACTGTTGTAAAATCTCCAGGTTTGAGTTGCTAGCCGAGCCCCACAATTCCAGGCCATAAGTCCAGATGGGCTTTATAATGCATTTGTAAATAAGCAGTTTATTAGTTAGTGAGAGCATAGATTGTCGACCTATCAGCCAGTACAGTTTTTGACTGTGTATATTTACTTCTTGTCTCTTAACTTTTATGTGGTTTGCCCTTGTTAGTCTCCTATCAAAATGGAAGCCTAGATATTTAGCACTTGCTCTGCATGGTAACTCTTGATTATCCGTAGTAACCGGCTTGCAATATCCTTTATGCAAAGTAAATGTCATTTGAGTTGATTTAATGGCAATGCATTTGATTCTCCATCTCTTTAACCATTGATTGACACTATCAAGCTGTATTTGTAATTTAGCTGATGCTTTGTTGGGATCTTTATCACAGGAGAGACAAGCTGTGTCATCTGCATATGTTGCAGTCATTACTTCCTGGGTCACTGGTAAATCAGATGTATATATTGAGTAAAGAATTGGACCGAGTACAGATCCTTGTGGTACAGATGCTCAGATATTATATATTTTAGAAAATTCTTCATCAAATTTTACCATAAACTTGCGGTTCTGTAAATATGACTTCAACACCATGTACAACAAGTTAGGGAGAAGAATCTTCAGTTTGTACAGGAGCCCTTTATGCCAAACTTTGTCAAACGCCTGCTGGATATCTAGGAACAAGGCAGAGCAATATTCTCCTCTCTCTAAAGATTGTCTTATAGTATTCACTACCTGGTGTACCCGTTCTATGGTTGAATGCTGTGACCTGAATCCGAACTGATGGTCGGAGATTACATTTTCAGTGTTAAGAACTGGCTTTAGTCTAGTCAGAAGTATTTTCTCAAAAACTTTGGAGATGATAGGTAACAGACTAATTGGTCTGTATGAGTTAGGTTCAGTTAGTGGCTTGCCAGGTTTTGCTAACATACGTACGACAGATATCTTCCATAGTTTTAGATAGTATGAGAGTCTCTTGATTGCATTGAAGAGCATAGTGAGGAAAACTATTCCCTTTTGCGGTAGATGTTTCAAAATCTCTGCTGTAATGAGATCAAACCCAGGAGCTTTCTTGTTTGGTAGTTTCCTTATTATTTTAGCTACTTCTTTTGGAGTAGTTAGCTTTAATGGTATAGACAACTGTTGATCACTGCTTATTACTCTTTCAATCTCACTCTCAAATTCATCATTACTAGCCTCATTTGAGCTGAACACATCTTTAAGATACTCAGCAAACAGTTCAGCTTTTCCGCTAGGCGTTTTAACCCAGATACCAGAGGATTTTCTTAATGGAGGAACTTGTGGTTGTGGTCTTTTGAATTCCTTAGTGATTTTCCAAAGAGTGTAGTTCTCATGTTTAGTTGCTGATCATTTTGACAGTCTTTGTTGAAGTGATTTATTTTTATGTTCGACCAACATTTCTCTTAGTTGTCTTGCTGCCTTGTTCCATAACATTCTATCATCCTTTAGTCTACTCAGTTGCCATAGACGTCTTAGTTTTCTTTTTCCTCTAGCTTCTTACGTAGTTTTAAAGGTATGTTACATTTTGTAGGAACATTCCAGCTAGATGGAGTAGCACGCCAGGCAGATTTCTCTATTAAGTTCGTGATGAGAAATGTAGCCTCATCTATATCCTCCTCTTACTTAAGTCGTACTTTCATGTTTATTTTGGATTCCAATAATTCTGAGAATTGCAGCCAGTCAGTGTTGTTATTATACAAGTTTATTTGTTGGACTTTGTTAATGACAGACACGCTGAGGGTACAAATTACTGGAGTATGATCAGATGTGGTGTCCAGGCATGATTCGACACTAACATATTTATGGGGTAAATCTTTATGAATGAAAAAATCTGTTAGATCTGGAGTTTTCTTGTGATCTGTAGGCCAGTATGTTGGTTCTCCATTGGAAAGTGTTTGTAGTTTTAGATTGGTCACACATTTCATTAATTCACGGCCCCGTGTGGTAGTCAGCCTGGATCCCCAAAATGTTTGTTTGCTGTTCCAGTCTCCTCCAATTATGTACCTCGAATCTAAGGAGCTAAAGAATTTTTGGAACATTTCTTGAGTGATTTTGGGTCTTGGGGGCAGTATATGGCACTTACATTAGAATTTCCATTCACATCTTTTATTGTAACAGTTGTGGCTTGCAAGTAATTTTCTTTATAGTTGCTGTGCATATAATGTTTTATATTGCTTTTTATAATCACTGCTGTTCCTCCATGAGATGTGCCATCAGGATGATTTGTAACGTAAATGTTATAGTTTTTGAGTCTGACGATTTTTTGGTCATTTAGGTGTGTTTCTGACAATAACAATGACATAATGTTACTATATGAAACGTTTTATGGATCGCGGTCCTCACAGCCTTCACTTGTTATTTACTCAACTAGAGTAAATAACAAGGAAAGACTGTTAAAGTACTTGTACCTCCTTTTGGATGAAACATACCTCAATTCATAGCAGAAGGAGCTAGCAAATCAAGAAAGTCTCAACATTTTGATTTGTCATTGTAGCCCGTTCATGAAGCAATTGCAGAAAAATATCATCTTTTACATAATCATTTAAATAGAAGTATATATTAAAATTCTTTGTAAAATTATTGAATTTTTACAAAACAAAATTCTTTAGCAAAAAGAAGACATGATGTCATTGGATATATGGAAAGCAGAATGAATGTATGAAGCAAAGAAAATACAACAAAAGTTGGAATATACAAATGTTTGCTTTCCTAAATCTCATCATCCTAAATCCCAGAATTCCCTCAATTAAATAAACTGATACTTGAAATTTTCTTAATCAGACCATGCTCAATTTGATAGCAAATAAACGAAACAATCTCAAGATACTTTTTTTATTAAAGGATAATCACCATACTAAAAATGGAAGTAAAATTAAGACGTACCAGTAGTAAAATTTCTTACATTTTCAGTAAAAAATTTGGCTTCACTTTCTGCGTCCGGTTTTACCACTGACAACATGATTCTTCCACTGTCATTTTCTTATCCATGTTTCGACCTAAACGAACTTCACAACCAAATCTCTCCCAAATATGTTGGGGATTTTTGTTCGGATTTAATACATAATTTCTCTTCGGCCTTTTTGGTCGGATATAAGTATGTGCAAAGGACATTTGAGGGAAAGCATTAATGAAATTCCAGTTAATTGATAAGACAGCAAAATCCAGATTTTTATAGTATGGTTACGTGACGCGAAGATCTGACAATCCTATTGCAATAAAATGCTTTTGTATGAAATCCATGAAGAGAGGCCGACGAAGTCCCCAATAACCTGGTTGCCAAATGTCCAAACAGATACAAGACATTTTTGACAACAATGCTTATTAGTGGATAAAATCAAAAAAATCTGACTTGGTGTAACGGAAAAAGAAGCAGATGAAGTAGATGTAATGATTGATAATTAATTAAATCTTATGGAAAATGTTACCTCCTTAGACTTCATTTATTAATATATTGCACTTTTCTCAATTTTAATGTTAAACTTAACTGCAGTTAAAATCGTTTACAATACTTACAAAAACAAAACTCTGTATTTATATATTTATATGCAACTTCATGTAAAACCATAGTATAAAGTAATAAATAGTGTTGTGGTAAAGAGAAAAACATTTTGAGATATTATTCGTCCAATAATTTTTTTAAGAATTTTTGTTAGTAGTAAATGTAATAAAGCACATTTAGTCCGGTCAATTTAGACAATTGAAATAGCGAAAATTCCCATAAAGCTAAATTTTTGTAGAGACCTTGGGTTGACCATTATAAATGAAGTGTCAAAAGTCCCCATCGATCCCATGTGCGCTAAAAAAGTTATTCGGGGTCAAAGGTTAAAATTTTAGGTTTTTTGGATTTTTCTTGAAAACGGTAAATTTTATCGAAAAAGTACCTCAGACCAAAGTTGTAGAGCTCAAAATTTTATATAAAAATTGTTCTTATAATTTTTTTCTTTTTTTAAAAGGGATTCTTTGAATGTAAGTGTAGAAACTTTATGAATTTTTCGGCGATAATTCAGCACTTTCTTCTTCTCAGCCTCTTCATCCGCTTCTTCGCCACAAAATAAGCAATGTTTTTTAAAACAAAAGGTGGATTCAGATTCACTTAATCGCGCTCTAGTACGAGGTGGACTTACTTTTGAAGTATTGGCCTGTTGATCTTCACGTTGTCTTTTTGCTGCAGAGATAGAACTTTTCCGGGTATATGATTTACGGCAATCCACGTGAATAACAACGGACTTCTGGCTTCGTAAATAATCAGCAAAATCATCATTTCTTGCGACACTTGTATCGACTAAAGTTTGCAGTCCACGACTAACCACAACAGTTTCACCTTCAGTCAAAAGTTTATTACAAATAAAACAAAATTGTGAAATTTGTTTAATGTTGATCAACTCAAACAACAGTAAGCGCTTGAAATAGACACATTTATTCACTCGAACTGTACGTCTAACACTAAAAGAAGCAGGTACGTGAACGACGCCATACGGACAATAGAATAGGCAGATGTTATTCAAGGCCATGCGAGTAGAGGGGATTCTGGAAGACTGGCTGTCTTTTGAGAGTATATTTCCTTAGAATAGTATAATGTATACATGAAAGAGACACAAGTAGGCATTTTTGTTTGTTTAAGTACCTGAATATGTATATACATGGCATATGGGTGCAGATTATGTAGAACGTGATTTTTACAAGCGCAATATCTGGAAAATGGTTGGTCTAAGAGAAAAAAATCATAAAAACTATTTTTATAGAAAATTTTGAGCTCTACAATTTTGGTCTGAGGTACTTTTTCGATAAAATTTACCGTTTCCGAGAAAAATCCAAAAAACTTAAAATTTTGACCTTTGACCCCGAATAACTTTTTTAGCACACATGGGATCGATGGGGACTTTTGACACTTTATTTGTAATGGTCAACCCAAGGTCTCTACAAAAATTTAGCTTTATGGGAATTTTTGTTATTTGATCACTATTTTTATGTCTAAATTGACCGGACTATATCTTCTATGACCTTTCTTAATGATGTCAGTGAATACATTCTTGCAGTTAAAAGGGTAAATGAAAATGTGATATTGAGAACTCATATCCAGCATCCATCTGGGACATTTAGTGGAACATACTTGACAGAACTGCTCAAAGTACTCATGACGCAACAAACTAAAATTGCGGCAGTCTTTACTTAAACTTTGACGATGAACGGTTCTTTCGTTTGGTATATCCTTGCTGATATGTCACTCTTCGCATTTATTGCACAAGTGATTGGGCAGCAATATGTATGGTCTCACAATACAAAACATCGTCTATTGGTCAAGGGGAATATGTAAATTCCAATGTTAGACTTCGTACACAAAATTGGTAATCACATAGCACGTCTTTAATCCATTTATTTTAGCAAAACCTTACCAAAACTCAGCCCCATATTAATTTAAAAAATGAATAATAGGCAGTAACGATTATGCTGGAACATGAGCATGAATAAATCTATTACATTTTGAAAACTCATAATGCATAAACGCTTCATTTAAAATGAAAATATAACAATTTCCAAAGAGAAAATCAAGAAGTGTTTCCTCTTCGGGGCCTTGTGGGTAAGCTTTTCAGCAAAACCTAACCTAGAACTTCATCTGTCAATACGTACATGCCATAGCTTCTATAGTTTTAGACCTAAGTGCATGAAATATTGTGTGCAATTATTTCACACGGAATGTTCAGTGAGTGTGAAATAAAATAAGAATTTTTTTTTAATCAATGTAATTACGGGGGGGGGGGAATGTTTTCTGTGCAGTTAATACACAAAAAAAGACATATTATAAGAAATGTTAATTTAAAATGAAGCATGTTAATTTAAATTGAACATAAATTTACCACTTCTGATGTCCTGTTTGCAAAGTATTAACCTCGAAAGTGACACATATAGTACATCATCTTCAGCCAAGGGTTTAAAAGATTCTGAAAAAAATTTAAAACAACTAAACAATGCTGTTTCGTACCAGCTCCAATGCACACTTGGCCGGTTGCTTCTTTTTATTCTTACACTACATTAGCATAATCTTTTTCATATTGGATATGACATAGCTCTGTTGATTACAATTCATTACAGAAGGTCAAAAACTTTAACCAGTAAAAGGCTGTGACAGATAGATGGATTTATTTTGCACTGTGTTTTTTTCCACCATAAAGAAGATTCTTTTCACATCCAAAAATAAATTGTTGGGTATTCTTTTTTATCTAATTATTTTTCCTTATAAAGATTGTTTACGTTATAACAAGATACTATATGGAATGTTACCTTTTAGTTATATATTTACATTTGTCTGTTACATCATTACAATTATGCTACATAAATCAATGTCATTAGCATCAAATATGTGCCATTAACTACCACATAAATGTACTTGAAAAACCAACCATGCTTATTAAAACCTAGTAAGTATATAAGCAATCAAAGTCAACCTTGAAATATACAACATTGTTGTTGACGTATGAATGTACATTATTACCCACCACACTTCCCTTGGTTCTGTTTGCATTGTGTAACATTAATCATTTTTCAGAGCACAATGGTTTTAAAACGAAAACTAAAGCTTAAAACAATGTATACATACTACTTCAGTTCAAAACTACTTCAGTTAAATTGTGATATATAAAAGTATTTATAAATATTATTTATAAAAGATCTTTGTTAATAAGAAATAAAGAAAAATTACCTAAGTGTTTAGTAATTTTTTCTATATCTACACATTGCATCTTGGCCTCTGAACAAGGCAACATCAGTGCAAGCGCACCTTCACCTTTCAACACCTTCGTACATTTAACTTATATATACATATATATATATATATATATATATATATGTATATATTTTCCATTGTAGACTTTCACACCGACCAATGTATATGGTTTACATTGTTGCATTTCTCGATTCATATATTCCAACATCACCACTTTAGAATGATAGCACCAACATAAGTTATCATCAAAAAATAGTGATAATACAGATCTATAGCTTGAATTAGTTTAATGAAAATTGTCATGCAAAGTCTTGGCTTTAAATTTTTTTAAATAAAATTGTAACCACACAGAAAAAGATATTATGATCTATATAAACAACTAAGTAGAATTAAAATTAAAAAACAATGTATTTCAGGTAATGATATGTTATTACAACATCCTAATAAATACATTTAATTGAATTTGACTGTACTAAAAAATAATTCTATTTAACATGACATTTATTTTCATGAAAGGACTCTTGACTTGTCTTACTTCTAATAAATGCTTTAAGTACTGACACAAATACATTCTGCGAGCTAGTGAATATTTATATCTCAAAAAACTCCAATAGTAACTTAAAAATGAGATATTACTTTAATATTATTGCTGTCGTAAGTTTGTAAATGGATTCATATATTTGATATAGGTAGAATTCAGCCAATTTTACTTATATCAGAAAATACTTTCACAGATTTTCATTACGCAAAATATTCCACGATAAGAAACTTTTCTTATTAATCGTAAGTAATTTTATTTGAGAAATAAATATTATTATATATAATAAATTATGTTAATTTAAATCCTATTTACAATTCTATTCATTTTGAACATAAACATTTTGTCATTAATTCCACTAATTACGAACCATAGTAACTTTACCTATCAAAATACAAGAACCGCACACATTAACCTCTCGAGCACTCACGTCACTAATTAATTGACGTTACCTCTCGTAGTGATTAATGCCACTCAAACGTAAATAGTCAAGTTAAAATGAGGTAAATAAACAGACAATTGTAATAGAATGAAATAAAAAATCAAATGTTACAATTATCAGTAACATATAGTAATTTTTACCAATATGATTTGTAGATAACTGCATGTGTTTGTGTTTCGTTTTGAAATTAAATTTTTGATAAAATAAATTTTTATTACGATAAATAATTTTTTTTACATTTACAATTCATTATTATTTATGCTTTGCTATGATAGTAACTAAAATTATATTTTGCAAAGACTTCCTTTAGAAACATTTGTTTTTTATGAAAATGGGGAAAATTTGTTTTCCCTGTTTTCATACTATTTTACACTTATTACTACATAAATATGGTATGAATACTTCAACCATTTCTAACTAAACTTCTTCTCTGTCTTGAAAAAAATTGCATTATGATAAAATCAATACTTTACAATATCATATCATATAATAATTATCAACACTTACAAAAAGGCATGTTACGTCTAAGTGTCCATTCTTGCTTGGAGGGTTGGTAACACGAAAACAAAAATATAAACAAAAACTTTAATCTTACATAACCTTAGAATAGCTTAAACTTTTTGTACTTAAAATAGTAAAAAGATCGCAATATTTTCATTGTGTATTTCATTATAAATTATTCCCCAGCAACAATCGCAATGTGTATAGATGATTACAACTGAAATAAGCAGACAATTACAATGTAACAGATAATATACTTTCATTCATGCAAATTTCTCTGAAGAAAATTGCAGAACAATTTGAAAGTTTGGAGCCATCACTTTGTTGAATAACTTGTATGATGTATTATTTGCAATAAAAGTTATGTCTAACTTTCAAAGTAAATGTATTTAACAATAAATAAGCACTAGAGTTAATTGAGATTGCATTTTAATTCACAGCTTTATTAAAGTGTAGCTTGTATTTTTATTATCCCACCTGGAACTCTCAAACTGTTGCCATATCCATTATTTTAAAACTTATACAAACACATCATCCTCAATCTCTGCTCATGCAGATTGCAATTTATTAAATTTTCAGAAAAGACAAAATTTTGCTAAAGATGAAATTTTTCTATTGAAGCAAATTATGTAATAAGGAAGTCACTTTGACTTATTATACATGTTCTCATTTCTCTCGAGATAAATATAATTTATTTTGCTGCTACTTTTATTTTTGTGCTGGTACATTTTTAGTTTTGTGCACCTCAAAAAAAAAACAATTCTCATAACTTTACTGTAACTATGTTTCTATATTCCGTATTTAATTTTAACTTAAAATCAAATATCATACATAAAGTTTGAAAAAAAATTATTGAAATTATAAACAGTCTGTAAAATTTTTTTATATTCATATCATAATAATATAAGAACCGTGTAATAGGCAAAGCTTACTCATTAGTAATTGTAATTAAATGTCTAAACATGAACAATATTACCTTTACAAAATGTTTCTGGCAGAATCTCTTACCAATGTCATGATCTCCTACTGCCAAAACTAAGAGACAAGTTTAATATAATTTTATATATACAATAAATTATTTTAAAAATTATTGAAAATGAAACTTGGAAAAAAGGAATATAAAAATTAAATTATTCAATGTTGCATTTTTAAAACCATATTTAAATATCATCCATAAACCATCTTTAAATATCACCAATATGTAATACCAACTTATAACTTAGATATGTAACCAATAGGTAATCACAACTTATATCTTGGATATGTAACCAATAGGTAATCACAACTTATAAGTTAGATATGTAACCAATAGGTAATCAAAACTTATAACTTAGATATGTAACCAATAGGTAATCAAAACTTATAACATATAAATATAAAATTATTGTTGGTTTTATTACAGGGATAAAATAAATAAATTATAGATACCTATTATAAAAGGAACACAAATCATAAGCCATCAAAGAAAAAGTCAAAATACATGTTGTAGCAATAGGTTTGTCTACATAATATACTTCCTTTTCACAAAATGTTTTACTTATCTTTGTAGTAAATATGTGAGTTCAGTTATTAGAAAAAACAATTTGTATTACAACAAAATTTAATATAGAGTGACACTAAATAAATGAAATATTTCAAAACAGTAAATCAAAGACTCTCATCAATTGTTGTGGAAGTGTAACTTATTTACTAGAATGCAAGCTTGCTAATTGAACAACTACAATAATATATGTAATAACGAGGTTGAAAAAAATAGGCAGCAATGGTATTCGTAGGTCGAAGAGCTGACACACTGAGAAAGTTCCGCCATTGCTCTGATGTACAATCTCTTCAAGTTTTGCCAATTCATTATCAATTGATGGACCTTAAACGATAGGAATTAAACCAGTAAATAATTTGCATTCATAATAAAGATATATTCACGATAAACATATGGTACAAAAAATTTGGACAAAAATTAGTTTTTTTTATGATATAATGGAATTTTGTACCATTGATAATATTCATATTAACACATAAGTTTATAAGTTGTTTGTATATGTAATATTTACATAATAGATTTGAGTTATGGTTAGATCGAATTGAATGAAACTTTTGTTGTGACATAGCATAATCCTTCAACATAAATAGAGTTGCCAAAGGTGGAAAACTTCATAAATTTAATCTGGAGCGGAGCACTGCACAAAAATGCACATCAAGTCAAATATTTCCTTCGAATTTCACCATTCCATGTGCAAAGCTAAGAAAACCACATATACTCTAATGATTGGCTTATTAACTCTGCATGAGTTAACAGGTCAATTTCTAAAAATTAACCTCCTAATTCCCCAAAGTCAATGCTTGTTCACGCAGTAGTTTTTATGTTTCAAAAGTTTAGTTTTTGTTGACAAATTAATAATATGTATGAAAAATATATTCATTCATCTTGACTGTCGTTTATCAAAGCACCTTAAGGACAAGAATTTGTTGTTCAAAAAATTTAAAAAATGTTAAATATTATTTAATATTTCTTATTTATAATATATTTATAATTTTATCAAAATGAAACAAACCATATATTTATAATGGTTTGTTTCATTTTGATAAAATTTTGAAACTACAAGTTGGTTTTACTAAATAAATTTACAAAGCAGTAAAACCAATTTAATGCATTCACGTGACATCATCAGTGATCATCCCAATGCAATAACAGAAGACCTTTACTTATGTGGAAATAAATAATCAATCTCTTTTTTTATTTTATTTATCCCTCGGTTACGTCAAAACTATGAAAATTAATGTTAATTGCATCCTATTAGGAAATTAAAGATAAGAATAATTTTATAAAACATACTTTTGGTCATAAGCATAATTTTATTTTATTAACTAACAAATAAAATCCACGAAATGTCATGGGGTGAGAGATGCATGAAAAACTCAAAATGGAAAAGAAACAATACAAGGCAGCCGTTTGATGATACTCATGTTTCAATTAACGTCAGGGGTTAACATCTACAAAGTAGTAATACAAGCTAGGAATACAACTTGTAATACAAATTTCTTGCAAAGTGAAACAGGCAAATCTGACTTCTTTGTCGGATTAGATAATGAATCAGTCAGTTATAGAATATTTAACAGTTGGTATAATACTTTAATATAAGACTTAGTACATACACTTGTATACCCTTGTTTAAGAAAAATTGGATGAATTTTTTTTTGCTATGGTTTATTGAAATATATTTATTTTTTACATTTGTCTCTTTGCCATATTTGTCATATTGTTTAAAAAAAAATCCATAGCAGTATAAGCTCATGATATAAAAGGGCTGATATATCAAGTAATCACATACGTAAAATTGGAAGAGTTGTCTAAAGAAGCCTCGTTTTAAAAGAAAGATTTTTATATATGTCGTTTAATTCACATAATAGCACTCATATGAATATTGTATACTACCAACAATTTTATATATCAGAACCACATTTCCCAAAAATTGCTTACGTGCTCACGTAGGCTTTAGAAATGGCAAAGAAACTTACAAATATGTAATATGTACTTGACCATTTCATCTGTTTCTAAAAGGACGATAAAGCCAGAAGAGTTTGTTCATTTGATGATTATATGTTGATAAATACCACTTTCTTTTAATTTTTTTTATTTTACAATTTTATCAAAACTAGTTATATAACTAACAATTAATTTGTTTCTGAATTAATATACGATGTGTTGACTAAACTAAGATTTTCCTTTGAATCACTTAGTGGTCTAATGTCTAACAAGCTCAAAGGGTATTATTCTTTTGAGTCTTCTAATAATAGATAAATACCACTGATACTTTTTAATTGATTAACAATATTATTCATATAGGCTGATTTAATTTTAACATGTATTAAATAAGAGTTTGGCTCCTCACTGCTAAAACAAATTTAATAAATATTTACAGTGTAACTAAAAATTATTTAAAATAATTAATTGCAATATATTTAGTTTTTCAGTTATGTGGGCGACGACCTTGTTTTGCTGCAATTGTTATTCTGCTTCAATTCATTTGGTTTTCGTTGAATAATTGAAAAATTAGTATTATTCTAGCACTGACAGAATATGTTTAATTGCCACTATCTTATACTAGACTCATTATAGATAGATTAATGTAGATAAACTTTGTCTATATCTAATTATAAATTACAGATTATGAAATTTCCTTATTCCGTATTAAATTTTGTTGTACGTTTATCAAGTGAATTTGTTTTTTATGTTATTTAATTCAGTCGTTATGGAAAAAATAAATGAAATAAAAGATAAGTAAGGAAGATCTTCATCTCATTTCATATAGTTACTCATTCAATGCCAAGTAACGCATTTAAATTAGAATGATAAGAGATGTCTATCCTACTACAATATATAATGAATTTCCCTAACCAAAGATGACTACAAACTTACTGAACAGATGCTTACACATTTGAGGCGAAAGTCTCAGTTTTGTGATGTTTATTCTCAACTGACGAAATTCCACAACCAACCTCTCGCTGAAAGTGCAGACAGCCGTGAGGACAACTACGGAAATTGTCTGCCATATCACGTAGTTAATTATTTCTTGTAAGCATAGTTTCTGAAAAATTATTTGATTAGTAATAATATTCTTTTTTTACAAAACTTTGTTATATAAAACTTTGTTATATATATATATATATATATATATATATATATATATATATATATATATATATATATATAATTGTAAAGAAAACTGGCATTCACTATTCTATAAATAACAGTCATTAAAATTATCAAGAAAACCAATATCAGTTACTATTATATACAATATCAAAATTAAAATTATTTATGTAATATTATTCTTACTTACATCATGTATATACGAGTCCAAAAGGAATTGGATGCCCCCAATGGACGAGAGAAAAGACATAACTAGACTCTGTAGTATCTAAAGTAAAAATTTAATGATTAAAATGAAAAAAATAATTCTTGAATATTCTATTTATGTATACCATTCATTCAGTATTCATTTCAATATACCTGTAAACTAAACATTTTATTGAGTGAACAGCATATTTCATTTACTATAATCAATACGTTTGGTAAAATCAATATGTGCATAGGATTTCCAGAAACATCAAAATGGGTGTTCATATTTAATCTATTGCAGACCGTCACTCTGGCCAAATTTAGTACGCAGTTTGTGTTATAATGAAATATTTCTCGATTAATACGATTCATGTAATTGTTTACCTCATTTAAAATTTCTTTAATGGTATTCATAAGTAAACACATTAGAAGCAATTCCAATCTGTTAGTATATAAACCTAAATATATAATTATGGAGAACCAGCTCCAATTTTCAACATTGTTATTGACAAAAGAGATGAAATCGTTTGTAAATACAATGAATGTGCCCAATAACGTCATGATTTTTAATTTTTGAAAGCATTTTGTTCTAAACAAAATACTGTAATAAACAAAAATATTATCGAATTGATATAAACACTTAGCAAAGAAATGTTTTTGCCAGAATATATCAATAGATAAAACAAATACAAAATTAATAAGAACTGTTATATCAAAAAGGCAATGCATTATCTTCATTTCGGAGTACAGAGAGATATAGTGGTACCAAATGCCTGTTACGGCAGCCAAAATAATGAAAATAATTAAGGTCAAACTGTAAATTTTCTTTAAAATAAGTTTAATTAACGTTGTTTGATTTTCAAATTTATATAAAAATCGGTTGACACCTAGCATTGACTGTAACACAAGTAAAAAGCGAATCGATTCCTTTACACAAAGGCACGTCATTTTTAAACGAACTGATTATTTCTACTACTCAAAATGTAAACATTCTTCGATAATGTTGTGTATTTAATGTACTTGACGTAATAAAAGGAAATTTGTATTCTCACATTAAAACAATGATTGATTATTGAATTTACCCTCTAGTCTACAACTATATTTATTTATTTTCCTATGTCGTTTACAAGTGATGACCTTCTGATTTACCGATTCATCAGATTTGAGCACCAAAAAAAATTCAAGATTTTGAATTTTTTGAATTTCAAATATTACATATCAAGCTGGTATAATTGATTGTTATAAGTAGCATTATTCAGGTCGAATTCGTGAAGCCATTTGATGACTAGCATCGCATAGTACATGCCGATGACTAATTTTTTCATGAAAATTGTCCGATGTTCTTTTGAGAACAATTTATTATTATTTAGTTGTCCTGACTGTTGCTGTGTTGGCACATTCTGAATAGGAAAAACCAAAAAAAATTAATTTGTTAAAAAAATTATAAACTCTTTTGCAAAAAAAACGGGCACTTATAGGAATAAACCAAATCAGAGTTATTTTATTATTATTTGATGCATTTTATATGACGATAAGATGAGAATATTGTTATTTATTATTGAGATATCGTTTTTACCTAATTCAGTCATTAAAAATGCGAATAAATAAAGAAAACGATGTAAAGTCCATGGACGACCGTTTTCATACTGATACATTAAAAATGGCTTAAGTTTATTTTTGAATATTTTTTAATAATTTAACATAAAATATGAAAATTTAGTAACGAGTATGGCTTCCTCCAGCTAAAATCAATGCACTTAATCTGCTAGGCAATGATGTTTTTTATCATTTCCTGAGGAATACGTTCCCATTCAGCGACGATCACATTTTTAAGGGCCTGAATGTTTTCTGGAGCTGGTTTTACGGTTCTGACGCGTCGTTTGAGATTATCCCATATGTGTTCTAACAGATTGAGGTCGGGCTTCTAGCTGGCCAGTCTAACCGACGAATTCCGGCCTCCTGCATATACACATCAACGTCGCACGTGTTGTCGTCCATAAAATTGGTCTCGCCTCCAACTGCTGTTAATGCGGATTGGGCATGAGGAATAAGAACCTCTGTTATGTACCTTTGCGCATTAAGTGTGCTATTTTCAATAAAAACGAACTCAGTACGGTCATGGAGTTAATACCAGCCCAAAACATTATGGACCCTCCACCGTAAAGGGTGATTTCCTCAAAGAACACTTCTGCGAAGCGTTCTTCAATTCTTCGTAAGACTCGCCGGCGTCGATCCTCACCACTATACAAGCTTCATCGGAGAATAAAACACTATTCCAGTCTTGTTGAGTCTATAACGAAAAATTTTGAGCGAATCTCAATCTGCCAACTCGATGCTCACGGAGCAATGTAGAGCCTCGAGCTGGGCGATAGCTACATATATTGACGGCCTGAAGTCTCCTTCTGACTGTCCATAGGCTTACTTATGTACCTCTGATGTCCTCGAGGTTCTGTTTAAGATCCACGTACGTAGCTTCACGATTTCGTAGCGCTTGACTGACTATGAAGCGGTCGTCCCATGGCTCAGTGCACCGTTTTCTTCCAGAACCAGGCTTTCTACTGGCGGAGCCTGTTTCTTAGCCAGGTCCTTTGGACGGTGGAACGGCTTACATTATACTGCTGAGCCACATAACAATGGCTACAGCCTTCTTCAAGCAGCGCAACAATTTTACTAGCTCTTATCGTTTTTTCAACCATACTGAGAACAGCAAACAGAAGTGAATTAATGCAGCAAACAGCAGAAATTTAATTAAAATTTATTCATTAAAATACAAAGAGTAACAGATGAAAAAGAACTTAATAAGAGTTGGATTTCATTTACCGCCAAAAAATATGTTTTTGTCAGTGAAAGAGAATTTTCATTCAAAAAGAATAAATTTCAAATTTAGAAGGTTCGTTTTTATGTGCCAGAATACACTATACCTGCCAGTAACAATTACAATTAATACAACCTCTTAATAAATATGATTTTGTTAATAATATAACAAAATCAAAACCTCCCGTTTTTTATGCAAAAGAATGTATTTTCAAAATATTTTACATTTTTCTTTTTATTATTCAAAATTATACCCATCCTCGTGTCGTAAGAGATCAAATACTTGTGTGTATATATGTATACACACACAAACACACACACACACACACACACACACACACACACACACACACACATATATATATATATATATATATACATATACATATATATATGTATATTTATAATATATTTACTTATTAACACATAATTATTTAAGATTATAAAATATAATGACGACAAATTTCTACACATTTACTTTCACTTATCATAAAAAAATTACTTGGCAGGAGTTGAGAAGTTAAATACCCTGTAAATTAAATTGGAGAATTCCAGCATAATTCAGTTAGAGAGGATGCGATAGCAAAAAGGTGATCATTTTGTGAGAGCAAGAAAATACAGGATATGAAAATTAACTCAATAATATAGGGCACAAGACTTTCTGTTATTTAAAAGTTGGATTTTGTAATTGCTATATCTCTAATAATTTGCAAAGAATTCATCCAACCTAGCCAGGAGGACATCGGTAGGAGATAGGATAAGAGAGTGATCATACTGTATTATGTATAGATACATTAAATATATCTGTTATAGAAATTTTAATATTGTAAAAATTTCAGCTGTATTTAGCTTTGTGTGGAATCCATATGATGGAACCAGATTCAAATCGACTTTGCACAATTAAAGTGTAGAGTAAACAAAATGAAGACACGCACTGAAAATAACTTTAATGGCTGTACATAACTTGTTATTGAACATTTATTTGCGTTAAGTCTTAACAGCTTACCACGTTCCACTCAATGAGTGTCCTGACGTCACGCTGCAGCAATTTGCCATTGGCTACGACCTTGACAACTCTACTCTTTTATTGACTAATCTGGATGATTCATAACACAGCCAATGTCAAATAATGAGTAATGGAGGACCGAGAGTGAGCTATCACTGTATGTGATAATCTCTCTGGTAATCAAAATACGCAACTTAAACTTGCATTGCCGGTTCGACTTGTAGGAGACATGGTTATTAAGTCGTTGCTGTTTTCAATATTTATGAAAATAATGTTTACGTTTCATTGTCAGCTGTTAACTGCTGACTGAACTAACCTAGACACTGTACTCTTGAAGATTTTATGGTATTGAGGCTAGTGTGGGCTGTAAAGCGATACATAATATCTCTTTTTTCAACTGGTCTAGAGTTCGAAATTAAGAGATGGCTGACTTACAAATGGAAGGCAGCATCTCCTATAACCGCACCAGCAACACTTGACAGCACATCTTCTAACTTTTTTGCTTGTACTATGTACATTATTACAATTAAGAAATGAGAAAATACATTGCTTTATGAGGACAAGAATATATAACACAAAATCATAAATTATGAAGAAGTTAGCAATCAGATATTGGTAACGTGCATAAAAAATAAAACGTAATAATTACCAGATTTTGATGGAGCAATGGAAATATATACTATACAAACTTATATACTATCATGGTCAATAAATATGTCACCCCATAGATGCTACTTATTGGTCCCAAACTACTGTCAGCATTACATTGCCGTGCGTGCACACTTGGTCCAGCTATAGTGCTGGTAATGCCTAAAGCCAATGCCGTAGTTACCATACTTATATGAAGCCATATTAACTTACTATATGTGTGGTGGAACTTGATGGGTACACCTTACACATAACCTTCATTTGCATTTCTAGCTAGCTATTTCCAATTTTCTGAGTTATTTGTTCATTGATTTCATAAACACTAAATACGTACCAAATTTCAAGACTCTCAAGAAAGTGACCTACAATCCGTCATTGAGTGAGCGCTAAAAATGTATGGTGTTTGATCTCAATTTTCATTCTATATATAAAATACATTACAATATACTCTCACATTATCATATGTCACTCTCTCAATATACTAAGAATTTTACTTCTAGCTTTTGCTGGAACTGAGTTGTATGAATGTCAGATAGCTGCATACTATTTTAAGCAAAGAGTGCAGTTTCCATTAGAGTGGCTTACAACTTGGGCTGAGACCAGATCTTTATAGAATTTTTCTTATAGAATTCAGATCTCTATAGACTTCATATAATGAAAATTACGAAAGCTATAAGATATAGGCAAACGAAAATGAAATATTTTGTAATTATCTTTTATGGTGCAAAAGAAATTTTCATGATCCATATGAGAAAAATAATATTTTAATTTCACGTAATGGAAAAACTGTAGCGGATAATAATTTCTTAGCAGCTACTGATTAACTTTAATTTGCTGATTTTATATTCACTTTAACTACATTAACACGTAAATATGAAAAAAATTTTAATAATTATAATACAAAAGTTGTTGTTTCCCTGTGAAGCACAATTCAAACAAACAGAGTTAATAAACATCTGTTGGTGTCTATGAATCTAAATTTAAAAAGTAAATATTTTAATTTCATTATAGTGCAACAATACAAAATACCGGCTAAATACATTAAATCTATGTCATAGAAAGAATTTCGATATATTGACGCAAAAATATTAAAGGAAAGAATGTTGCGAAATAAGCACAAATATATAGAAATTGCTATTTATACATTCAACTTCATATTATATTCAAATAATTTGTATTCTGCAGTGTCATTTGTAATTCTCATTTTGTATTAGTTTAAAACAAATTTAAAACTATTATTTTATGATACATATTTCCCTAAAAGCCTAAACGCCTGTAGAATATTATTTAAAACACGTATTTTTCCAATTTGTTGCATTGTGAAGATCGAAATTTTATAGCTCGTAACTAGTAAACAAATAGTTAATATTAATATATAATCCTTAAAAGTGCCTTAAATCTATAAAATAAACCTTCACAAATACAAAGTTTAGACATAACTGGGAATAGAATGGGACAAGATGACAAAAGGATTTGTGCCAGTTTATTAGGTGCAAGTATGCTGTAGCATACATATAAGTTTACATATGAGCTAAAATTGTCACGAAAAAATCACGAATCGGCGCGATTCGTTAATTTAAGGCCTCAGCTGTATTCAGATCTAGTAATAACTAGATTTTAAGTTCCTGTCTATACGTAAAAATAAAAACATTAGTAAAAATATTTGATGACATATTCAAAGCAGTAAGTAATAAACTGAATTGGAATGAAGTGATTGTTCACAAAGCAATAAACATTTGAATAACAGAATTCAAAATTCTTTCGTCTTGTTACTACATAACTTTCAACTTTTAACTATTAAAAAAACTTTCTCTTACTTTATTTTTGCATTCTTTAAATAATCTCTTCTTCTTTTAGTCCCTTCTCTTAGCCAGGTTGGCAATCATTACGGCTATTTGGACTCTGGATACAGCTGTCTGAAAAAGGGAACAAATACTTTTATTGTACCAACGGCATAGGGCCATCAGTCAGGATCTCTGTTGGAGGATGTGTCGTTCTGTGCTTTTGAAAATCTCTGTATCTCTGTTCATTTACTGAAGTACTATGGTATTGCATAGTTTCTGAATGCATGAGATTCGCAACATTCGATAGTACACCCACATTTCAAATACCTGAATACTCTTACTGGTCCCTTTGTAAATACCCATGTTTTAGCTCCATATAATAAGACTGAAGTTATATAGCGACAGTCCACACATATTTGCACCTCCAGTGTTAAGTTACAATCACAAAGACCTTTCTCATCTCATAGAAAACTTTTCGGGTTTGCTCAAATCTGCATTGGATTTAAAAATCCTTTTTTTACTTTACGTCGGCCTTTGCCCCTAGATAATTATAGCTGTTGATGTGTTCATGGTTGAATGAGTTTAGGGTGTTCGGCTTATAACCATATATTTTGCTTTATCGGAGTTAACATTGATTCAGTACTGGAAGCTAGTACTTACTACTAGAGTACTGGAGTACTGGAGTACTGTGCCTTACTACTAAATAATAAGGTGGAACTCCTGCTTAAGTTTTGCATTGACAGATATTCCTTCAGTTATTTTGTTGAGGGCTTCTGAAAATATAGATAAAATTTTATTTTCATGCAAAGCAAAAACATAAAAATAAATTATTTTATTACATCAATTTAAAAATATTGCTATTTAGAAACGTTACAGGAAAAATACCCTATACAAAAATGCTTTTCTTCTATGAAACAAGTAAAAGAAATGTTAAAAGTATATGTGGAAAACAATTTCTGACGTAAAAAAATAGAATGTAATACAAACGTCATTAACCCTAAAAAGATAGTCTGCATAAAATTGACGTAATAGTGAGGTAAACATGGCTCGATCTTTGTAAATATTGCAAATCACGCATTGCACTTTTGTGACATCCCAGTCCACGTCCTACGCTTTCGAAAGGCGTATGCGTCACTGAGGAGAGTCTCACTAATTTTGAAATACAATGGCCACGTGAGTCAAAATAAAGCGTGATTATCTTTAAAGTGACTAAATTGTTATCAAAGAAGCCTTCTAAAGCTCAACATTCCAGGAGAGCTTTTACCCAAAAAACGTGCTTACTGCACATCTTGCCCCTCAAAAATAAGGGAAGCAGAGTCGCAGAGCAGAGAGAAGAGAGTCGCAAATGAAGGTGCAGATTTCCCATAAACTGCTGACATCTCTTCAAATATTTCCATCGATGTTTTGTTCTTCTTTGTAAGGAATGTTATGACAGCTCTGTACTTCAATTTCTTGCAAAGTGCGGATTACTCGGACATGGTGACGTTTATGGTTCCGTTACTAAAAGCATAATGAAGCTTGATATTTATATTTCTTAGGATACCCCCAATTAATGATGTGCTGCGCGAGTCCTTAGTAATACTTAAAGGTACTTGGGCTCAAAACTTTTCAACCGCCCCTCGTAATATTGACTTATTACGAGGGGCGGTTGAAAACTTTGTAATTGTTTTTTATTTATACTCTGATTTTTTTATATAATATTTGTACTTACATATTCTGATTTTTTAATATTATTATTTATTATCTGCTTTACAAAACAATTGACTGATTAATGTTGTAATTCTTTGATTCGTAATGAAAACAAGAGATATGTTTATTGCACATGCCTACTGTATTATAATATCAATGATGAGAACAAGTGCTCCTATGACCCAACTGTTTATATTGGTAACATTTCTCAAATATTTAAATTTGAGAGGAGGTTTTCCATTGATTAGAATTGCCTTCTTCATTTAAATATTCACGTAATCGTGTAAAGTATTCGTGTAGAGAAAAGTAACAATTTAAATGTATAACTTTGCATTTGGTATAACGACTATATTCACTTTAATATTTTTAAGCAACATATAGCTTCATTTCATATTTGAATGCAGAAGATTTTATTAAACTCAAACTTTCCCAAAATCTTTTGCACTACCTGTTGTCATCTTTACTTGGCTACACTAAAATTAAAACCTTAATTCTTTCATGTAATACTTAGTATTTTGCTGAACTCTACATGGACATTTAATGCAATTTTTTTCCGTAGAAACAGAAGTTAGTTTTAGTTTTTACTGTTTTTTTTTATTTATTTCATTATTATATATTTGCTTTTAATTTCTTATGTTTCATAAATTTTGTGAAAGCAAAATTCAAGTAAATTCTCAATAACCATTCTTTTTTAATGAAGTTTGTATTACATTCTATTTATTTATACCAGAAATTATTTTCCACATATATTTCTAATATTTGTTTATTTTGTATCGTAAAAGAAATGTGTTTTTATAGACAATATTTTTCCTTTAACATTTATAAATTGTAATATGTTCAAAATGATGAAGTCATCAATTAATTAAATTTCATTGTAAGAAAGTAAATTTTTCTTTGATAATTGTCATTGAAGCAACAAACAGCAAATGTAAGTCGATGGGCAGCTTTCATTTTAAGTGCAAATTTTACAAGGGTAAGACAGGGCTGCGTATTTTCAGCATTGCTACACAATCTTTATGCTGAATCAATACTCTCAGAGGCTCTGAACAAAGTAACAGGGGAAAATCTGTCCATAGGAGACTTATTAATAACATCAGATATGCAGATAACATCACCTTAGTATCTAGTTGCAAGCAATATGGATTCTCAGTACTGAATCAACATTAACTATAAGCCAAACACTCGAAACTCATTCACTCATCACCATAAATGGGATTGCTCTGTTTGTAAACTGTTAAATGTATCTTGGATCAACTGTTACATGTATCTTGGGGTAATGGGAACCACAGTTTTGAAATTAAATGCAGAATTATATATCAATTGTACTTCAACTGGCTCAAAGGCAGAATTAAAATTTGTCGTTTACCCAGGATGGCGTCAAATAACCGAAAGAGAAGATTAAAGCCATCATCAACTTCCCCAAATAAAAAACTATAGATAGATCAATGTTTCCTTGGTGTAATCAACTATTAATGAGAAAATATATTTGATGCCGCATTGCTACAATCTCATCTGATTGCTTACCTAAATAATGTGAAGAAGCAAGTTAAAACATCTATTGTTTTGTACACAGCAAGCAAATAAATCATTTATATCATGCAAGGACTGTATAAAAAGTATAACCTTACTCGTTCGCACAATGCACCTATTGCATTATACACCAACGCAACTGGTACTGTACTGCAAGGATATATCGATGAGAAGTGATAACCACTCAATTGTGGTGGGTAGTGGCAACCATTAGGCAATAGTATATCATATTCAATACATTATACTACATCAACAATCAAGAACCATTGGCGACATGCATGGCATTAAAGCATTTTACAGAGATTTCAAAAGTTTTGAAGTCATTATTTTGTCCGACCACAAACTGCTCATCAATGTACCCAACAAACCAACCTCACCCACCAAATTGCCAAAGCACCTATTATTCATATTTAAATTCACCACTGATATATGTCATATCATCCACCAATATCTACCATCTTGCCTTGCCCGCTAACATCGTCTTAGATACTCTCAGATCATAAGTCTAATCCATCAATTCTTGTCTATACAGAATTTGCATAGACACAAGTAGCAAAAAGAGGAACACAGTTGCCAGTCTAACAAAGTAAATTATTTGCTTAAGCAAGTTTCCCTAGCCAAGCCAAGTGTAAGTTATGTTGTCTAAGCTATAAATCATGTAAGCTATAAGACGTCCCTTTGGTGTATCGGGTTGATCACAAGGCACACAATCTTTAATATGGTGATGAACTGCGGGGACTTGGGTTCGATTCTCGGCCACTCGCCAAGTGGATTTGAACTGGTGTTCTGGTTGGTTATAAGAGATTATTCTCGTAGCAATAAGTGTGCCCTATGTATCAATTAGATATATTAAAGTACATAAATAAATAAATATTGTGAAGTTGCAGCTCAGCATATCCATTAGTACAGACAAAAGGATACTGATGCATCAAGACGAGCCATTGTCTACTGCACTCGAGTGACGATTGATTGTTCTTAACAATTATCAATCGAATTACTGAAATCAAGCTGCAAGGAATCATTGGACATTAGCCCCATTGACTGAAAGCTGTGCTAATGTCATGCTTCAACAGCCAAACAATATTAACCGAGACATTAAGGAGACAGTAAATTATTTACTGTCTCCTTGGTTTGCGAGCTGTCCTACGCACAGACGAAAGAGTAAGTACTGCCAAACTATAACTTCAGCTACAGTCTAATATTAGATGAATCACAGTCTAGTCAGTTATTTGCTTTAAGAACATTTTGATGAATAAAATCTGCAATGAAAATTATGAAGAAAACGTCACAGCAAACACTTTGCAGATCATTTGTTAATATGATTAGTGGTATCTGCATACCTGATGTTATTGATAAATTTCCCATTGACAGATATTTCTTCAGTTACTTTATTGAGAGCTTCATGAGCAATGCTATTCAATGTTTATGTGAATATAATGAGGATATGTAGGCCTGCCTTACACTTTTAATTTAAAAATTTCCACTCAAAATGAAAGCTGCCTATCGACCTTTACATTTGCCATTTTTTGCATCAATTATCAAAGAAAAATTTATTTTCATACAAGGTAACATCATCATTTTAAACATATTACTGTTTATAATTGAAAAATAAAAATATATAAAGGACAAATACCATCTATAAAAACACATTTCTTTTACGATAAAGAAAAAACAAATATTAGAAATATACGTGTAAAATATATCCGTCTATATAAATAGAATGTAATACAAATTTTATTAAAAGACAACATGAATACAACTACTCTGATGTTACATCAAGGAAAATAGGAATAAATCAACACTTACAAAATTTTTTAAATAAATCAAAGACTAGGAAAACCGTTTACCTATTGTGGATTGCTATCTGTAACAATCGATAATACCAACTTGACATTAATATATAATAGTACATTAATATATAAAATGTAAGATTTTACGATCAATAAATGAGAAGGCCATCACTTTTATAAATGCCATAGGTAAATAAATAAGTATACCTGTAGAATAGACGAGTAAATCCAATAATCAATCATGGTTATAAAATGAAAAGACAAATTGCCTTATGTTAGGCCAAGTAATTAACATTAAATAGACTACATTGTCGAAGAGCATTTACATTTTCTGTTAGAATTAGATAGAGAAATACTCAGTTTGTTTAAAAATGGTATCCTGCTGTTTAGAGGAATCGATTCACTTTTTAATTGTATTTCAGTCAATTCTAGGAGTCAACCAATTTTTTTATAAATTTGAGAATCGAACTACATTCATTAAAATTATTTTAAAGAAAATTTACAGGCTAACATTCATTTTTCTCTTTATTTTGGTTGCCATTTGGTTTCACTATGTCTCTCTCTACTCGGAAATAAATATAATTCAATGCCTTTTTCAAATAACTATTCTCATTAATTCCATATTTGTTTCATCTATTGACATATTTTGGCAAAGGAATTTCTTTGCTGAGTGTTTACAAAAATTTGATGATATTTCTGTTTATTACAGCATTTTGTTTAGAACAAAATGCTTTAAAAAATTAAAAGTCATGACGTTATTGGGCATATTCATTGTACTTGCAAGCCCCTTGATCTTTTTCATTGTTAGCAATGTTGAAAACTGGAGTTGGTTCCACATAATTATGTATTTTGGTGAATTTATCAATAAATTGGAACTGCTACTGATGTGTTTACTTATGAATACCATTAATGAAATGTTAAAAGAGATAAACAATTACCTGAACCTCATTGAGAAATATTCCCTAATAACACAGGCTGCATATCAGACTTAGCCAGAGTGATAATCTGCAATAGATTGAATTGGAATAGCCATTTTGATATTTCAGGAAATCCTATGCACATATTGGTGTTATTAAAATGTATTAACTATAGTTAATGATATATGCAATGCGCTCAATAAAATGTTTAATTTACAGGTAATATTGTAACAAATTAGAATAAATAGGATAATCAAGAATGTTATTCATTTTAATTCTTCAATTTTTATTTCAGGTACTTCAGACTGTAGTTACAGCTTTTCTCTCATCCATTGCTGGTATTCAACTCATATTGAACTTGTATATACAAGACGTAAGTAAGAATAATACTAAACAAATCATTCTAATCTTGATATTGTATATAATAATAATTGGTGACGGCTTTTTGGTAATTTTAATGACTGTTATTTATAAAATAGTGATTGTCAACTTTTCACACTTACACATTTATTAAAATGTTTAAAATAGAAAAAAAGGGTTTGTAAAAAAATATTGTTACTAATCAAATGTCTTTTCAGAAACTATGTTTACAAGAAATGTTTAACTATTTGATATGGCACACAATCTGCATATTTGTTCTCACGGGTATCTGCACCTTTAGTGAGAGATTGGTTATGCAATTTCATCAGTTGAGAGTAAACATCACAAAACTGAGACTGTCACCTCAAATGTGTAAGTATCTCTTCAGTAAGTTTGTGGCCATCTCTGATTAAAGGGATTCATTACTTATTGTACTCGTATAAACATCTCTTATTATCCTAATTTAATTGTGTGACTTCAAGTCAGTCGGTCGTGGTAAAGAACTTAAAGAAAGTAGAAATAATACTACATCACGTAGTTTCATTTAATTGTGAATAATATATTTCTACAAAATTAACGCCAAATATATTCAATAAATATTTGCATTACTTATCTTTTATTTTATCTATTTTTCCGATCAGGCCGAATTAGATCACATAAGAAACGAAGTCACTTGATAAACGTACAACAGAATTTAACACAATTTGAATATGGATATGGTAATTTGAAATATGGGAATTTCATTATCTATAATCTACAATTAGATATGTATAAACTTTATCTAATTTAATCAATGTATCATTAGTTTATGATAACGTAGTGACAACTGAATGTATTCCAGTCAGTGCTAAAATAATATTGATTTTTCAATTACTCAATGAAAATCAAAAGAACTGAAACAGAATAGCAATTACAGCAAAGCATGGTCTATGTCCTCGTAGATGAAGAACTAAATATTTTGCAATTTGAACTAATTTACAGTTTCACTATAAATAATTACCAAGTTAGTTTAAGCAGTGAGGAGCTTAAGGCTTTTTCAACCCGCATTAAAATTAAATCAAGCATGTAGGGAAAATCAATATGTAAAATGAATAATGTTATTGATGAATTAATAAGTATCAATTGTATTTATCATCATGTAATAATTAAATGAACAAGCTGTTCTGGCTTTATCACTCTTTTATGAACAGATGTAATAATCAAGTACTCAAATTCACTGCAGTGGAAGCAAGTGAACTGTCAGGTGTTTGGTAGGTACTATATACTGTCATGTATTTTATATGTCGATGTGCCAACATTTATACGTCGATGTGCTAACTACTAATGACTATGTGACAAAGGCAGTTTAAAATATATAATATTTGTGGCAAGTTTTTAATAAATAATATTTGTGGTAGTACACAATATTTATGCAAATGATAGAACAAGTCAGAAAGATAATCAACAATGTTAAATGACGTACATAAAAATCGATGTTTTAAAACAAGACGCAAGACTTCTTTAGAAACTTTTCAAATTCTGCATATATGAATGCTTATCATGAATTTTTCAGAAAAAATATTACGGGTTTTTCTAAAATGTGACAAATACGGCTAAGCCAAACATATTGATTTCGACGTATATAAAGTAAAAGTTCAATGTAATAAGTAACAATAGCAAATAATCTCACAAGACCTTGGTCTAATTGTCCTTGAACAAGATGAAGTAGATAAAATTCTATGCACACAGAAAATATATTCTTATAACCACTTCCTTAGTGGTATTAAAAGTTGTATTCTATTTGTTCCTATGGAAACCTAGATTGAGAATTTGCAATAATTTCCTATTGGTCAGAATATTTTGGTTACTTTTATATATTCTATATCTGACGTATTCATATTCTATATTTATTTGGCCAACTGAGAAGTTGGCTTGATTTTTTTCACTTTTCAAGAATTTTTTTCTCTGTGATTGCTTAACTAATCAAAACATGAGTATCATATCAAAACTCTCCTAAAGAGATGCCTCATATTGTTTTTTCTCCAATATGAGGTTTTATGCACCTCTTACCCTACGACACTTCCTAAGTTTTTATTTGTTAGTTAATAAAATAAAATCATGTTTGTAACCAGAAGTACATTTTATAAAAATATTTGAATCTTGAATTCTTTAATAGGATGCAACTAGAATTCAAGGTCATAGTTTTGACATAATGGAGGGACAATGAAATAAAGAGAGATTTTTTTATTTTCTTCCACATAAGCAAGTGACTGTTATAACAACAGTCATTCGCATCAAGATGATCACTAATGATGACATGTGAGAGTATTAAATTGGTTATAGTGGTTTTTAAAGCAGAACCGACTAATGGTTTTAGGGTTTTATCAAGAGGAAACAAATCATTAGAAATAAAGATTAGACAACTATTGAATATATTTGGCGTTAATTTTATAGAAATTCATTATTCACAATTAAATGAAACTACGTGTTGTAGTATTATTTCTACTTTCTTTAATTTCTTTACCACGACCTAGGTTTCATTGCATTACAAAATCTTCAGGTGGGATATTAGCAAAGATTAACTCTTAGGAACAACCAACAGTACAACCAAGACTGCTTTGTGTGGATTTTTCCATTGTTTATGTTAGTGAGTTTATTGCAGGGGCGCAGACTAGGTTTTATTATATTACAGAGAGTTATACAATATACCAGTATTTTAGTGAGGGTAATAAATTCAATTGTTGTTATTATGTGAGTTTATACAATGCAAACTTTACAGTGTATGTAATAAAATTAAATGGAAGTTATCACAATACTTGTAAATTAGTATCACTCGACGCAGTAAACTTATTTCCTAATATACCACCAAAAGATTGCCTAAATATCATTTCAGATATCCTAGAAAAGAAAAAATTAAATCCCATTGAAGCATCGGAAATTAGAGACCTCTTTAAACTATGCACAGACCAAAATTATTTTCTATTCAATAAAAATTTTTTTCAACAAGTTAATGGCTTTGCAATGGGCTCCCCCCTCAGTACCCTTTTAGCCGAGTTATTTATGAACCATCTAGAAACCAGCCTCTTAAACAGTAAATTAGCGACCAATATATTATACTATTATAGATACGTTGACGACATCCTTATCTCCTGGAAAGGTACACAGCGACAGTTAGACCAGTTTGTTAACTTTGCTAACTCCCTACACAATAATATCAAATTCACTTTAGAAGTAGAGTCCGATAATAAACTTAATTTTTTAGATATAACAAGAGAACGCAAAAATAATAAACATAAATTTAGTATATTTAGAAAAGACACATTTACAGACTCCATAATTAATGGTCAATCTCAACACCCTTGGTTCCATAAGTTAGCAACCTTCCATTCCATGATTCACAGAGCTTTAACCATCCCTCTAGAAAAACCTAATCTAAGTAAAGAAATAAAAACTATAAAACAAATCGCAACAAATAATAATTATGACCCATTAATTGTCACAAAACTGTACCATAATAAATTAAGAAAAATACTAGTGCTAGAAATATACCCGGTCTTACCAAATAATAATAATATTTACTATAAATCTATCCCATACATAGGCAATGTATCAATCAAATTAGGAAAACTCTTAACTAATAATAAAAATATAAATAATATAACATGTACGTATAGTACCTTAAATAACTTGGGTAAAACCCTTATTAATAATAAAGAAAAAATAGATAAACATAAAAAGAGTGGTATCTATAAACTTAAATGTAACGATTGTAATAGTGTATACATAGGTCAAACAGGAAAAGATTTTAATACAAGATATAAAGAATACATCGCCAGCTGGCGAAATAATAAACCAGACACATCTCACTTTGCTAAACATCTCATTGAAAATAACCATCACCCCCATACTGATAATTCCTCCTATATATTACAAATAAATACAAAAGGTAACTAAAGTAAAAAACTTAATATCCTAGAAACATTAGAAATAAACAGACATAAAAAAGATATCAAGGTCAATATATTAAATGAACAACTAAATATAACATCATCACCCATTCCTAATATCTTCTAGATATAATATAAATATAAAACATTGATACTACAGTACCCTGGAAATTGTTTCAGCACTAATACACATATAAATATAAGTATATATAATAAAAACTAAAAAATTACAAGAAATAAATAAATAAATATATGAATACACAAAACCGGAGATATGTAGAATTAGTGTATTACCTTGTCCTTACTTTCAAACACCCTTGCTTTTGTATAAATATATTATCGATAATAAGATATGTAGAATTAGTGTATTACCTTGGCCTTACTTTCAAATACCCTTGCTTTTGTACATATATATTACCGATAATAACTTCCATTTAATTTTGATTGTGTTTGAAACATATAAATGCTGTTGGTTGTTCCTAAGAGTTAATCTTTGCTAATATCCCACCTGAAGATGTTGTAATACAACGAAACCTGGGTTGTGGTAAAGAAGTTAAAGAAAGTAGAAATAATACTACCTCATGTAGTTTCATTTAATTGTGAATTAGACAACTAGTCTGAATGAAGCACAATATTATTGTAAGAGACTTCATGAATTTTCCTTGTAAATGTAAGAGAACAACTGCATTTTTTATAGCATCAGGGTTGTTATTCCAAAGAAACTACAACCTAAGATCTCAGAAGAGCTACGTAAGGGCATAGTTAAGATGAAAGAATTTGCCAGAAGCTACATATGGTGGAAGAATATTGACCTCAATATTGAACATATGGTAAAACAATGCCAAATGTGTTTTCGTCTGCGAAAATCTGCGAAAGTACTAGTACAAAGCTAAGGGAATACACAAAATAGTCATGAAGCCGGATTCTCATCGATTTTGCCAGACCACCAGATAAATGCAAAAATTTTTGACAGAAAATGGAATCAAAGCAAAGTTACAGCTCCTTTTCACCCATCAATTAACAGTCAAGTGGAAAGATATATGTAAACATTGGAAAATAAGCTAAAAGCAATGGCTTATGAGAAAGAACTGCTACAAGACAAAGTATATAAATTCCTGTTGGTGTACAGGAAAACAATTAATAGCACCACGGGATTGACCCAGCAGAGATGATGTTCAAAAGATTATGTAGAACAAGGATTGACTTAGTAAAAAGGGAACAGATATAGGAAAAAACGACAGAATAAACAAAGAATTCAAAAGCAGATATAGAGGATAGATTAGAATATATGACAGCAATAAATAGAAATTTGAAAGTATTAGAGAGGAGAAGAAAATTCCATTACGAGGGAGAAGTGGATGGAAAATTTCATCACAGGCATGCTGACCTAATCACAAAGTCACCTATATGTCTGGGCTACGACATCTGCAAGAGAAAGCCATACCGACACAAAGCCATTCTGTAAGAGAATCGACGGAGTCACCTAGTTCTGTACGGATAAATGTTACACTGCCAGCATCAGGCTCTATAAAATGCGACCTACTGAAAGCATAACCGAATGTAAGGAATACCTATAGAAACCTATAGTACTTAGGGATAGTAGTAGAACCACTTGCAGAGTTTGTGCCGTTGCAATGGGAGAATTAGGTCAAAACTGAACACCGCAACCAAACATACCTGTAACAAAGAGAATAATAACGAGGGAGAGAGTGTTAGACAACTAGTCAGAATGTAACACTGTACATGCTAGTGACTTTTACATCGGATTGAATTGACATTTTATACAATAGCGAGTATAAGCAATAAACCGCACATTAATTACGAGAGTCTTGTCATTTAAAAGCACATACACAATAATAACAAATATTAAAAAATATTTCAAATTTTTTTTTTCATTTGCTAATTAGCAATTACCCACCTTTAATGAGGTTACGTAAATCACAGTCAAGATGAAAGATGCATTCTTCATATATCTTATTCATTTGTGCAAACTGTTGTGTAGACAAAGCATTGACTTTTAGAGAATCCAAAAGTTAATTTTTATAAATTGTCCTGTTAACTATATCATTACAGTATGTGTAGTTAAGTCAGCATTGTAAATGGAATAGCAAAATTTAAAAATGTTTGACTTGATTTGCATTTTTGTGCACTGTTCTGCTCCTGATTATGTTTATATAGTTTTGTACTGATTGCACATCTGTTCAAACTGAAGAATTATGCTAGATACTAACGATGGTCTCATTGAAATTGACCTAACCATGATTCAAATTTATCGTGCAAATGTTACAAATACACAAAACTTGTAAATTTATATGTCCATAACATGCGTGCAAATTTTTTACATCATATCTTTTACATGAAATAAGCATAAATTAGTTATCTATCTTATTACTATTGTTTAAGGTCCATCAGTCGATAATGAATTGGAAAAACTTGAAGAAATTGTACTTCAGAGCAATGGCGGAACTTTCTCAGTGTGTCAGCTCTTCGACCTACGAATATCGCTATTGCCTAGTTTTTTCAACCTTGCTATTACATATATTGTTGTAGTTGTTCAATTAGCAAGTTTGCATTCTAGTAAATAAGTCACACTTCTGCAACTATAGATGTGAATCTTTGATTTATCTTTTTGAAAACATTTCATTTATTTGATTTTTAAATTTATTTTTAATTTAAATATATTTGGTTCTAACTAACATTCTTGTATTTGCTCAACAGGAAAGTTTCATAACAAGGAAATATATTGAGTAGAACCTGTTGCATATATGTATTTGAACTTTTTTTATGATTATTTATGATTTAATCTTCCTTTCTTTTACAATAGGTATTTATAATTTATTTTATCAACTAACGAAAACAACAATAATTTCATATTTATGTAATATTTAAGTTATAAATTGTGTTTACATATTAGTGATATTTAAAGATAGTTTCTCTCTCTGGATGTTATTTAGTATTGTCTCTAAAGCTGCAAAGAAGTATCTATAAATTACTCTGATAAAGTAGTAAATATGTATTTTACATAGTTTATGATCCATTAGTGTAATTCATTCATCAGTCTTCAGTCCAACAAATTTTTTCTTCACTCTACAAAAATGTATCTAGGTATTTCTACCAAGTTTCCAGATCTATCTGAACCCGTCACCTCAATCAATGTTTTGGCATGCCCAATGTCCGATCCAATTTCAAATTTACCCTGTCTTCCAATCTTCTCCACTATTTCACTTTCCCCCCTCACAAATTGAATGAAGATCACATTTATGTTGTCGGTGACATTGGACTATTTATCATCCAAGCCCAAAGAAAAGAACTTCAACATAATTCGCAATTTTCATCCCATGCAATCAGATTTGGTTCTGTTTCAAAAACTATTAAAGATGATGGCATAAAGCAAACAGGGTCAGACAAATTGAAGAAACAAAATTTCAGTGAAATTTTCATCTCTGAACTGCTAACCGTTTTGTCACCCACACTGCTTAAGGGATGAAGTAAATCGTTCATCCCCCATATTCAGAACATCAAAATACATGAATATGCTATTAAACGTTGCTTAAATTTTTTAAAAATTAATCTTTGGTCCTCATTACTCTCCGTAATTGATGATGGTCTACATCTTTGATGGCCAAATTCACTCTCCATGCATTTTTGTGGCATATTTCTTCCTACCAGTCACCAAACATAATTTAGACATATGGTGAGAAGTACCCGTCTTCTGAGCGTTCCTTCCGATGTAGGAAAGATGATCTCAGTTGAAAGTTTCCCCGCTGTGTTTTATCAAGACAAAGTATTTCCCTTGGAAATCGTAAATCTATATAAAGTCAAAGAAAAAATAAAATTTTAAATAAAAATATATACCCTACGTTTTCTCTAAGGAAGTGATATGCCTCATTTACAGCCCGACCCACCACTCACCTTCTCAAGTCTATTTATCAAATTTATTGACACCATCTCGTTCTACCAATTTCAAAATGAAATAGTCAATACAGAAGCTAATTTGTCTGCTGTAAATGCACAGTTACTTTTAACAATTGTTGCTGTTTCATTGAGGATCTCTGTTCTTTGGTATCTAACTGGCTGGCTGTACGGGAATGATGGTCTCTGGATTGCAGAACTTTCAAGTACAATTTATGATATGCATAAAATTCTGGTGATTAAAATATATATTTTCTCAAAGGAAACTTCTGTATTGTCTTGCATGCATTTGGGACATTGTTCTATTCACGCTCATTGGTTACACTATGATTCAGATGTTTTGTAATCAGTAATTACGAGACGAAAGAGGTTGATCTCGACTATACTGACATATTTGCATCTTTTGAAATAATCAGTTTCGTCCATTTTTGTATCAATAATTATAATATAAAATTCAATATCCAATCAACGTTAGATGCAGTTGTCAATAAACCAATTAAACGAACATATATAAGAAACGACAACATAACAAACTGGAGAATATATTTGTGCATGTTTATTTAGACGTTTATGTATGTGGATAAATTTTTATTCGTCTGCATATTGTAGACATATTTGTATTTTCAGTAGATATTTCTTATTTGTTAATTTTCTGTTTGTTTAATTAGTATTGCCTTACCTCTTCATCAAGTTGACCTTGGCAAAGTTTCTCTCACTAAAAGAGAATGAACACTGTTAAATATAAAATTAAAGATAGATAAAAACATTGTTGTTCTATTTAATGCTTCATCTCAAACTGTAAGTTTGTCATAAGATATCGGAAACTGGAGTATTATCATTGCGTTAAGTTATTTAATTTCAAACTTTTTTCTGTAATTTTTTTAATATTTCATAATGGATGAAATACATAAAATTAATATTAAATTAGTCTCTTTTAGTATTAACACCAGGAAATCATGACATAGACAATAGTTTTTTCTAGAAATTTTTTATAAACTTAATACCATTCATTTTTAGACATTTAATTACAGTTAATAATAAGCAAGCTTTTTCTTACACACGGTTTTTATATTATTATGAAATAAATGAAAAAACAAATTTACAAACTACATATAACACCAAAATAAATATTTCAATCTTTGGAGGTTTATGCAAATATTATAAGTCATAAAAATGAGTAAACAGTAGTTAACCGTACAAACAATAATACTGCAAATAGAGTCATTTATCCCAGCAAAATTTGCTTTTAAAAGAATTTGTGTCATAACAAAACAAAATAATATCTAATTTTCAACAGAGCATAGCGGCAAAGATAATTCTAAGTTATAGATCATTGTATTATCATTTGATTCATTATTTCATTCTCTTACATTTGCTATTCACTGTGAGCGGTATTGTCTATGTGTTAATGTGTGCTATTGTTATATTTTGAAAGGTAAGGTTACTATGGTAAGTAATTAGAGGAATTAATGAGAAAATGTCAGACATCAAAATTAATAATATTATAAATAGGTAGTGAATTTATATAATCTTATTTATCTGACAATATTACTTTACAAATAAGGTTACTTATCATAATGAAGAAAAGTTTGTAATAGTGGAATACTTGATATAATAAAAATATATATATATATATATATATATATATATATATATATATATATATATATATATATATATATATATATATATATATATATATATATATATATATATATATATATATATATATATATATATATATATATATATATATATATATATATACATATTTATGTGTGTTTATTTTACCGAGTCACAGTTTCCTTTTCCACCCAGTTTTATTTAAGTATTTCTAGTATGAGCATTTACTACTAATAATAAAATGCACCAAAATTTTCAAGAACCTTTCTAGAAAAGTTTCCCCTGGCTAAAAATTTATTATTATATTGTTCACTAATATACCCATTATCATTACGAATGCCGAAACTCAGCACCAGATGAAGCTGCCAAATTTCTGAGAAATAATATCAAGTTCCATAACCACAATCTTCATTTTAAATTTATTGATTTTGATCCCCCTAAAATCAAAAACATTTTTAAATCACTTAATGTAAAGAAAACTAAAGAATTGTGGTGATTACCTCTCAAAGTAATTGGTTCTATTGTTGACAATATTGTTCTGCATTTAGCCACCGTATTCAATAACTGTGTTGGTCCAGGGGTTTTTTCAGATCTTATGAAACATAATAAAATTATACCAATATTTAATCCGATGATAACCACGATCTATATAATTTTAGACCGGTGTCTATTTTGCTTACTCTTATTAAAATTGTGGAAAAATCCTTGCTTGAGCAAATGGGGGCTCATTTCGAATCTTTTGAATTACTTCACAACCAGCAATTTGGTTTTATGGAGAGTAAGTTCCCTAGAGATGCAGCAGTGGAATTAGTTTCACACATATTTGGCACTGGGAAAGAAAGGCAGGATGATATTGACGTTTTCTGTGATCTGTCTAAAGTGTTTGATTGTGTTGATCATAGAATATTACTCTGGAAATATGCAAAATTATTGATTAAAAGATGAAGCCCATAGCTTGGGTAATTTGTATCTCATAAAGAAATTACAAAAAGTACAGACAGAGGAAATTAAATGAACAAATTCTTTAGTAAAGACGGGTGTTCCGCAAGGCTCTATGTTGGGACTCTTTTCTTGTGTACATTATTGATCTGTTTTTTCAGATGAAAAGTATTATTCATTTGTTTTTGTTTAAATAATTCTCTTTTATAAATAAGTCTTTCTTTGTGCGGCCATTTGTTGATTTAGAGCATAGTATTGATGAGTTATTTGCATTGACTTTGCTTATAACATATCATTCTCTTTGTAGCACATTTAAAAGTAACTGTTTCAACACTGTACTAGCATATATAATTTCCTTTAATTACACTAGTATATATACATTAATAATAGCATATCTAATCTTGTTAGAATGTAAATTCATGTCACTATAGGTATAAAAAGTAGACAGGCCCAAAGCACTTTCTAGCACTGCTGTATACCTTATGCTATTCATCCGATAGTCAAAAGGAGACATGCTCTCAACCTTGCTGGCAGCCATGCAACTTCAAGCCAAATACAATCTCTGTCATGTCTCTGCCTAGGTACCGTGCACTCTGAGTTATATTAGTATCGTCCAACTATTTTTAGTCTTACATATGTGGCCGCAGGAGTTTTAAAGACACAAAATACACAGTAAGTGGTCACTCTCTGTTATACATTTTTAAGATATTGTACGAAATGGTGTACACCTTGTTAAGAAAAGTGTTCAAAGTATTAAGGAAATTATTATTTATTTATTACTTATGTTAAGCTCATGATCGACGATTGATTTACTATGCGGTTTTGTGAAAGCGGATCACGCTCGCAACTTTGTTCGACTGTGAATCAGCCTGAGTATGCACTTTAAGTTTAATAAACTTACTCGCGAATATTTGACATGCCTGAATTTTTACTAGACGAGCCAAGTGATTTCAAATTACTATAACTGTCGATCAATCATGCAAGCCAAGTGCCGTCATTTTAAAAACTCGTTGTGACATGCGATTGTTTGTTTAGTTACTTTTTTCCTACCTATGTTTAATAATTCTCTGTTCTGAACTCAATTCCCTACTTTTTAGATTCGGGTGTGATGTAAACAAACAATAATGGCCGATTTTTGGACGTCCCCAAAGATTTTGTTTGTGAATTCATTGAATGCCATAGGCAAAATGATTGCCTGTCTTGGAAGAATACATTATCGATACAAGCAACGAGCATTCGAACAGCATGATTTCAACTTCATTTCTATTGACTATTGACAAAACTTTCTCTTATGTTATTATTGAACACTTTCAGTAATTTCTTCCTCTTGCAATGCCTTCTCTTAACTAATGTTGGCAGTCATTATGGCTATTTGGACTCTGGATACAGCTACCTATAAAAGCAAATGGGTATTTTATTGTACCACAGGCATAGGTCCTTCAGCCGGAATCTTCTCCTCCTACCTGGCCTGCTCTTGCTCATTATCTAGGCTTAAATAATGTTCATTGCAAGTGAAGTAGTTATGTATGATATGTCCTAAGTTTTGGAACTTGTGTTGTTTTTATGCTTTTTAACATATCCTATGTCTTTATTCAGAACCCATGAGATTTGTGACATTCTGCAGTATACCCACATCTCAAAGACCTAAATTCTCTAGCTTGTTGCTTCAGTGAATACCCACGTTTCAGCTACATATGAGACTGAAAGTATCTAGCGAAGGGTCATACATATTTGCAGGGTCAGGCTAAATTTACAATCACAAAAGATATTTCTAATCTTGGAGAAAGCTTTTCAGGCTCACCCAATTCTGCATTGAATTTCAAAATTGTAGTTATCTTTATCGTCAATCATTGTCCCAAAATACATGTGACAGTTGATATATTTTAGAACAGTTCCATTTATAATGATGGGATATTACATGAATGAATTCACTTTTTAATTTTATTGTGGAAAGGAAAGATGATAATTTGTAGTGCAAAACATGTTAGGAAAGTTTGGGTTTAAGTAAATCTTTCTAGACTCGAAATACAAATTAAAGCTTCTGTCAATTGCCTAGTATATGTCTCTTAAAAATATTACAAAGAACAGGGTTGATAAAATACCATATCAAATGCAAAACTATACATTTATATCATTACTTTTGTTCAATAATTATACACAAATACAATTTTAGATTATTAAGAAATGTTAATAAGCTGCATAACTTAATGTTTAATTGTATAAACACTTGTTCCCATTATTAATATTATAACACCTACCACATCCAACATTACTATGTTAACCTGCCTGCTATTCTGCTAATGAAAAATGCAGTACAGTCTTCCTTTACTAAGAACCTTCCTTAATCAGCCCAAATACTTTAGCCGTATATTTATACTGGTCTTTCCTCTTTATTGCTCTTTGGACAATTCATATCTTTTTGATACCCTGCGGTCTAGATTCGACGTTGATTCGTAAGGCTGTACCGGTAATAACTGTTACAAATGTGCCAAATTATTTAGAGCAAAATTATTAGAACACGGCTATTAACTGATAAAAATTTTAGCTTCATTCTACCAGTGTACAAATGTTCTTTCCTCATTGCTGTTTTTTATTTTTGTAGACACGGCAGCAACCCTATTAAAACCATTTCAATTATTCATACTGATTACCACTTCAAGGTAATACGTTACCAGAAACAACTCTAATATTTAATAATTCTACAGTGCTTGTTTGCTGAATACCCTAATAAGTCTTTAATGGCTCATGATATCATTTTTTCTCCAGCAAAATATTTTACTTTGGTAATTGATCATCAATTAATTTGGCATTCTCAAATAACTGATGAAATACTACAAAACTCCTCCAATTAAAATCAAGGTCAAGTTTGTCAAATTCCATAAAGTATTCACCACAGAACATAACTCTTTGCTATATCTTTTCCCATCTACTAGAATATGGAATGAGTTCCTTCAAAAGTACATACTGCGTTTACAGAATCTATACTTACAAGTTTTTTTAAATTGAATTATTTTTTAAATATGTCTACGAATATTACTACTTTGATGTTATCTCAAGTAAAACAGGAATAGTAATGCTAACAGATTTTTCAAACAAATGAACGACCAGGAAAACAATTTGTGGATTGTTATTTAAAACAACGGGTAATACCAACTTGGCATTGATATGTAATATTTGAATTAAAGTACAATAGAAGCACCAGAAAGAAATGTAAGGTTTTACCATCAATAAATTAGAAGGCCATCACATTTATAAACGACATAGGAAAATAAATAAGCGTACCTGATAGATTAGTAAATCCAATAATCAATCATGGTTATATTATGGGAAGACAAATTGCTTTATATTAGGCTAAGTAAATAACATTAAATAGACTACATTGTCGAAGAGCATTTACATATTCTGTTAGAATTGGGTAGTAGAAATATTCGATTTGTTTAAAAATGGCGTATCATTGTGTAGAGGAATCAATCCACATTTTAATTGTGTTACAATCAATTCTGGCAGTCAACCGATTTTTATATAAATTGGAAAATCGAACTACATTAATTAAAATTATTTTAAGGAAAATTTACAGTTTGATATTAATTTTTCTCATTATTTTGACTACCGTAACAGGCATTTGGTTCCACTATATCTCTCTCTACGCTGAAATAAAGATAACTCGATGTCTTTTTCAGATAACTATTCTCATTAATTTTATATTTATCTTATGTATTGATATATTTTGGCAAAAAAATTTCTTTGCTGAGAGTTTGCAAAAATTCGATGATATTTCTGTTTATTACAGCATTTTGTTTAGAACAAAATGTTTTAAAAAATTAAAAATCATGACGTTATTGGGCATATTTATTGTACTTGTAAGCTACTTGATCTTTCTCATATTTGGCAATGTTGAAAATTGGAGTTGGGTCCGCATAATTACATATCTTGGTGAATTTATCAATAAATTGGAACTGCTACTAATGAGTTTACTTACAAATACCATTATTGAAATGTTAAAAGAAGTAAACGATTACCTGAACCGTATGAATCGAGAAGTATTTCCTAATAACACAAACTGCATACCAGAATTAGCCCGAGTGATAGTCTGCAATAGATTGAATGATAATAGCCATTTTGATATTTCAGGAAATCCTATGCACATATTGGTGTTACCAAATGTATTAACTATAGTAAATGATATATGTAATGCGCTCAATAAAATGTTTAATTTACAGGTAATATTTGAAAGAAATGAAAATAAATTGGATATTCAAGAATTTTTTTCATTTTAATCATTCAATTTTTATTTCAGGTACTTCAGACTGTAGTTACAGCTTTTCTTTTATCCATTGCTGGTATTCAACTCTTATTGGACTTATATATACATGACGTAAGTAAGAATAATATTACATAAATCATTCAAATTTTAATATTGTATTTAATAGTAAGTGATAATGATTTTATAGTAATTTTAATGACCACTATTTATAAAACATCACTTTTTTATAACGTCGACTTTCTTTATACTTATACATTTCTTAAAATGTTTAAAATAGAAAAAGGGTTTATAAAAAAATATTGTCACTAATTAAATGTCTTTTCAGATACTAGGTTTAAAAGAAATAATTATCTACTTCACATGGCAAACAATTTACATAGTTTTCCTTGTGACTGTCTGCGCCTTCAGTGAGAAGTTGGTTACAGAATTTCATCAGTTGAGAATAAACATCACAAAATTGAGACTTTCACCTCATATGTGTAAGCATCTGTTCAGTAAGTTTGTTGTCGTTTATGATTAGAGAAATTCATTACTTATTGTACTAATGTAAATATCTCTTATTATCTTAATTTAAATGTAACCAATATCTTCAATACTTATCTTTTAATATCTTCATTACTTATCTTTTACCTTATCTGTTTTTTTTTATAACAATTGAATTAGACTATATAAGAAACAAAGTCTCTTGTTAAACGTACAACAGAAATTAATACAATTTGATTACGGAATATGGAAATTTCATAATCTATAGTCTACAATTAAATATATATAGAGTTTATCTACATTAATCTATGTTTAATCAGTTCAGTGTAACACAAAGGCAACTGAATGTATTCAGGTCAGTGCTAAAATAATATTGATTTTTCAATTAATCAATGAAGACCAAGGGAACTAAATATCAGTGATCCAACCCCTGTACGTCATGAATTCTTTAGAAAAAATGTTGCAGAATTTTTTTAAAAACATGTGACAAAAATGGCTAGGTCAAAAATATTTAGTTCAGTGTATAAATATAAAGTGAAAGTTCAATGGAATAAGCAACAATAGCAAATAATCTTATAAAACATTTGTTTAATTGTTCTTGAACAAGAATAGGTAGATAAATCTTTATGCATATAGAAAATATATTCTTATAACCATTCCCTTAATAGTACTAAAAGTTATATTCTATTTGTTCCTATGGAAACCTATATAGAGAATTTATAATAATTTTCTGTGTCAGAATATTATGGCTATGGCTAAATATTCTATATCTGATTGATTCATATTCTATTTATGTTTGGCCAACTAAGAAATCAGATTGGTCTATTTCACTTTTCAAGAAATTCTCTAACTTGCATCACCATTTTGTGGATGATAATGCTTTACTAACCGAAACACAAGTATCATATCAAAACTCCCCAAGAGAGCTGACTCATATTGTTTCTTTTCCGATTTGAGTTTTTCACACACATCTCGCCAACAACACTTCATAAGTTTTTATTTTTTAGTTAATAAAATAAAATTATGCTTGTAATCAGAAGTATATTTCATAAAAGGATTTTAATCTTGAATTCCTTAATGGGATGCAACTAAAATTCAAAGTCATAGTTTTGACATAATTGAGGGACAAATGAAATATAAAAAAATACATTTTTTATTTTCTTCCGCATAAGTAAATAACTCTTGTTATTGCATCAAGATGATCACTGATGATGACATGTGAGAGTATTAAATTGGTTATAGTGGTTTTTAAAGTTAATTTGCAGAAGCAATGTGTGGTTTTATCAAAATTAAACAAATCATTATAAATAACAGTTAGACAACTAGTCTGCATGTAGCACTGTATACGCTAGTACCTCCAGCATATATTTTGAACATGAGACTTTTACATGGGATTGAATTGACATTTTATGTAATAGCAATTATACACAATAAGCTACATATTTAATTATGATAGTATTATTATTTATAACCACATACCCAACAGTTTTGGTGATGAGAAAAGGAAACCTATGTAAAGGGAAATGAACACCTTCTATAAAAAGGAAATTAAAAAAATGCTTTACAATTGAGTCACAGTTGTCACAAGTGTTAGCACAAATGATGGAAACCATGTGCGACATGCAAATACAACAAGCCAGCTTACAAAAAAACTTCAAAATCAAAGTACAAAAATTGTTATTTACATTTCGTTACGGCCATATGATGAGGTAAATGCATCTTTTACCAGCTATTCACAAAGATTGCTGAACTAATAACCTTAAAAGGCTCTACAGATTCTAACACCAAATTACATATATTGGACCAAAGTATTATCAAGTTTTGAAGAATATTACAGCACCAAATATGACAGAATCAAAATCTCATGATGAACTGCTACAAATATTGGGAAATCATATAGCACCCAAACCTGGTGAAGCTGCACAACAACACAAATCCTATCTCAGATCACAACATGAACGTAAAAGCATTGCCAATTATGTAGCTGGACTCAGGGGAAAAGGAGATAAATGCAATTCCATCTACGATCCTTGAAAAGATGATACTAAAAGACTACATGAATTTTCCTTACAAAATGACTGCATTTTTTATGGCATCAGAATCGTTATTCCAAAGAAACTATAACCTAAAATCTTAAAAGAGCTACACAGAGCTCATACGTGTATCATTAAAATGAAAGCATTATTCAGAAGTCAATATGATTGAAGAATATTGACTTTAATATTAATCACTTGGTTAAACAATGCAAAATGAGCTGCTCATTGCGGAGGAATCCCGCAAAAGTACTAGTATATAGAGACGAATACCTAAAGAAGCCACTGAGCCTAAGAGATTCACATGGATTTTGCCGGACCATTCATGAACCAATACTTTCTTATCGTAGCAGACGCTTAAACAAAGTATCTAAAAGTCATCCCAACCACATCCATCACAGCTACAGCAACTACAAACATACTGAAAAGCTGTATCCAACATTTAGTCTACCAATCATACAGTTCAAGTCAAACAAATGCAAAAATTTTTGAAAAAAAATGACCACCAATCAAGGGGAGAGGTATGTGCAAACATTGTAAAACTAGATGAAAGCAATGGCTAATGAGGAAGATCTGTTACAAGACAGGGTACATAAATTCCTGGTAGTGTACGGAAAAATAGCTAATAGCACCATGAGATTGAGCCCAGTAGAGATGATGTTTAAAAATGATATAGATCAAGGATCGACTTAATAAAAAGGGGAACAGATTTAGGAAAAAATGACAGGAATAAAGTTAAAATAGTAAATAAAGTATTTGAAAGCTGATATAGAGTAAATATTAGAACGTATAACAACAATAAACAGAAATTCGAAAGGCTTAGAGAGATAAGAAACCTACATTACATGTTGAAAAAAATCACAAAGTCAGTGTGCATGAACATACCTTACACCTACATGTCTGGGCCACGACATCTGTAATAAAAAACCACACCGACACAAAGTTATTCTGAAAGAGCATCGACAGAGTCACCTAGTTCGGTAAGGATAAATTTTACACAGTCAGCACCAGGTTCTACAAGAAGGGAGACTATAATTCCTGAAACCATAACCGAATCTAGGTACAACCTATACAAGCCTATAGTACTTAGGGATACAGTATAATCATTTAAAGAATTCGGGCCGCTTCTCAGTGGAAGAATTAGGCTAATCTAATATATAATAATATAATATAGCTAAATAACAAAAAGAATAATAAGGAGGGAGGGAGTGTTAGACAACTAGTCCGAATGTAGTACTGTAGACTCTAGTGCTTCCAGCGGATGTTTTGAGCACGAGACTTTTATGTGGGATTGGTTTGATATTTCATATAATAGTGAGTATACGCAACAAACAACACATTTAATAACAGGAGTCTTACTATTTATAAGCACACACAATGACAAAAATATTTAATAATATTTCAAATTATTTTTTTTAAATAAATCACACTTTTGAAATATAAAAACTGCTGCGCGAATAAAGCTTTGACTTTGGAGAAACCAGAGGTTAATATTTATAAAAGGGCCTGTTAACTCCAAATACTACTAGAGTATATGTAGTTAAGTCGGTATAGTACACGAAATGGTAAAATGTAAAGAAAATATTTTATTTCATTTGCATTTTTGTGCCTCTTCTGCACCTGATAAGTTTACCCAATTTTATATCTGTAGCACGTCTACTTAATCTGAAAGATTATGTTAGGTAATAACAATGGTTTCATTGAAATCGTTCTAACTATGCCTCAAGGTTATTATGTAATTGTTACTAATGCACACAACTTGTAAATTTATGTATATTTTTAATGGTACATAATTCCATTCAATCTGTGCAAATTTTGTATACCATGTCTTTTGTGTGAAATAAGTATAAATTAATTATCTATTGCTATTATTTAAGGTCCATCAATCGATAATGAATTGGAAAAACTTGAAGAGATTGTACTTCAGAGCAATGGCGGAACTTTCTCAGTGTGTCAGCTCTTCGACCTGCGAATATCGTTACTGCCTAACTTTTTCAACCTCGTAGTTACATATATTATTGTAGTTGTTCAATTAGCAAGCTTGCATTCTAGTAAATAATCACACTTGTGTAACTAGAGATTTGAATGATTTTGAAAACATTTCCTTTATTTAATTTTGCTCTATTTTAAATTTATTTTTAATATAATTATATTTTCTTTCATCATTCTTATATTTATAATATAAAATTCAATATGTTAGATGCAGTTGTCAATAAACACATACTACAATTAAACGAACATATATAAAGAAAAACGACATAACGATCTGGGGAGTATATTTGTGTATGTTTATTTAGATGTTTAAGTATATGCATACTTTTTTATTCACCAGCATGTGCAGTCATATTTGTACTTTCAGTAGATATTTGTTATTTGTAAATTTTCTGTTTGTTTAATTAGTACTACCTTACCTCTTCAACTTAACCTTGGCAAAGTTTCTCACAGTAAAAGAGAATGAACGCTGTTAAATATAAAATTAAAGATAGTTAGATAAAAACATTGTTATTCTATTTATTGCAAAATCTCAAACTGCAAGTTTGTCATAAGATATTGGGAAGTGGAGTATATTATTGTTACATTGAGTTGTTTAATTGTGAAATTTTTTTTTTCTAAATTATATTTTATTTAATGTTTCAATATTTTATAACAAATGAAATAAACAAAATTGTATATTAAATTAGTCTCTTTTAATATTAGTAGCAGGAGATCATGACAAAGACCATAGTTTTTTCCGGAAACTTTTTGTAAAATTAATATCATTCATGTTTAGACATTTAATCACAATTATTAATTAGCAGGCTTTGTCTTTCACACGGTTTCTGTAATATTACGATATAAATAAAAAAAAATTTATGTTCTTTATTATTTCAGTTAATGTTTTTTTAAACCTATGTATCACACTAAAATAAATACTTAAATTCCCAAAATGGATTTTAATTCAGATATTATAAATCTAAAAATGAGTAAACAATAATTAACCGTAAATTGTCATTGTCATGAATCATTTATCCCAACACAAATTGCTTTTAAGAAAAATTTGGTGTCAAAAGAAAACAAAACATACTAATTTTAATTTAACTTAATTTTCAACAGAGCATAGCGGCAAAGATAATTGTATGTTATAGACCATTGTATTATCATTTGATTCACTATTTCATTCTCTTTCCTCTTTTCCATAGTTATCTAAATGATTATCTCATTCTAACAGATATCATTTAGATAATTCTAATCAGACTACTTACATTTGCTATTCACTGCGAGCGGTATTGTCAATGTGTTAATGTGTGCTATTGTTATATTTTGAAAGGTAAGGCTGCTATGGTAAGTAAGTAGTGGAATTAATGACAAAATGTTGTACATAAAAATCAATAAGATTATAAGTGGATAGTAAATTTACATAATTTTACTTATCTAACTATGAAGAAAAGTTTTTTATAGTGGAATACTTGATATAATAAAAATCTGACAATGTATATTTTGATATAAAGAAAAATGACTGAATTTTACATATATTAAATAAATGAATTTCCAATGAAGAAAAAATGTGAATTTTTATGGAGAAATAGCCTTTGTAAAAATGTATATATATGTATTAAACTTACAACATTCTAATGGTATCTATAATGTTAAAGTGATAGCTTATTTTTAAGTTACCATTGGAACTTTCCAAGATAAATATTCGCTAGCACGCAGATTGAAATTGTATCAGTATTTAAAGCATTTGTTAGAAGTAATACAACTGAAGAGTCATTTGATGAAAATTAATTTCATAATAAATAGAATTATTTTTATTAGTATAGTCAAATTGAATGAAATATATTTTTTTGGATGTTATAATAATATATTATTACCTGAAATTTATTGTTTTTTATTTTAATTCTACTCATTTATTTATATATATTACAATTATAATATCTTTATCTGTATAGTTACAATTTTGTTTTGAAGACTTTAAAACAAAAATTTTGTATGAAAATTTTAATTTTAAGAAATCATACTATACATCCGCATTGATGATATTTTTTTGGTGATAGATTATGCTGATGCCATTATTAAAATGTTAAATATGGTGAAGTTGGAATGTATGAATGAAAAAAATATTTTGTTATAATAGAAACCATCTATTATTAGCCAGAATGAGAGTTTTTCAATAGATTATATGGGATAACCATTTTTATTATTCTAAAAATCCTATATATACACACACATACACACACACAAATATATATATATATATATACATATATATATATATATATATATATATATATATATATATATATATATATATATATATACATATATATATACATTTGTAATTAATGTTTTTGTAAAATATTTGTTACAGAAACATATACATATAAATATGTATTATTTATATGTATATGTTTCTGTAACAAATATTTTACAAAAACATTAATTACAAAAAACAAAATATGCGAAATACACTCAATAAAATATTTAAATTGCAAGTAAACTCTAACTGGTTAAAATAAATAGAATATCTTAGAAAGTGTTTTTCATTTTACTCATTCAACGTCAGGTAATTCGACTTAAAGTCTTTATTTTTACCTGATCCTTTAACGATATTCAACTCATGTTTGAATTGTATATTCGTGGCTTATTTCTGTAGTAGTGGTTGTCATAATTTGTTAGAAATAAATGGGTTTGTCTACAATAATAATTAATAGTGTCTTTCCCGAAACAACTTTCCTTACAACTTTGTATCAATCTAGTCTTTATCTCGTTCAGTGCTATTATTTGTATCTATTTGGTCTAAAGCGCTGTTTTTATGTGTCCAAATTTTTGAGACTACTTGCACTGAAGTATTTCCTTCTGTTTATGAGGGCCTTCAAACATTACCTTCATTTTTTGCAGATATAGTGTTTATAATAAAATGTCTTTATTATTTTCCGTAGTTCCGAATCTACCAAAAGTAGTGGAAAGTCTTCTTTAGTGCGTAAATTACGCATCTGACTTTGTGTGTGAAGTATCTTCCGTGGAGTGCATATTCCATCGTGAAACTAAATATGCTCTTTCGTTCTTAATTTAGTAGATGCAGTGAGATATATTGCTTGTGATAAAATTGTCACATGATGTTAGTTGAAGTACATGACCAGAGGATAATGTGGCCAATATGTAAAATTTTTTACTTATGATCTTAGTTAAAGTTTCCTTCAGAGATATAATATTAATGACTACCATCACAAATATTGGTTCAGGCTTAGGTATGTATTTTTTAAGTGCGTTATCTGGAATGGTGTCTTCATTGTTCAAGGTGTCAACCCAGTTTTATATAAGTATTTCTAGGTTGACCATTTACACCTGATAATAAAATACATCAAAATTTTCAACAACCTTTATAGAAAAGTTCCAAATCCCTGGCTAAAAGTTCATTATTATATTTTTCACTATTATATCCATTTTCATTACGAATACCTTAAACTCAGCTCCAGATGAAGCTGCCAAATTACTGAGGGATAGTGTCAAGTTCACTAACCACAATCATCGTTTTAAATTTACTCATTTTGATTCCACTAAAATCAAAAATATTTTTGCATCACTTGATGTAAAGTAAACTAAAGACTTGTGATTATTTGTCAAAGCAATTGGTTCTATTGTTAATGCTGTTGTTCCGCATTTAGCCACCGTTTTTAATAAGTGTGATATCCAGGGGTTTTCCAGATCTTATGAAACGTAATAAAATTATACCAATATTTAATCCGATGATAACCACGATCCATCCAATTTTAGACCAGTGTCTATTTTGCATACTCTCAGTAAAATTGTTGAAAAGAACTTGCTTGAGTAAATGAAGGCCCATTTCAACTTTTTGAACTACTTCACAGCCACCAATTTGGTTTTATGAAGAGGAGGTTAACTAGACATGCAGCAGTGGAATTAATTTCGCACATCTTTGGCACTGGGGAATAAAGGCAGGATCCTATTGGCATTCACTGTGATCTGTCTAAGGTGTTTGATTGTGTTGATCATAGAATATTACTCTGAAAATATGCAACATTATGGGTTAAAAGATGAAGCCCATAGCTTGGTTAATTTGTATCTCTTAAACAGATTACAAAAAGTACAGACAGGGAAAATTAAATCAAAAGATTCTTTAGTAAAGACGGGTGTTCCGCAAGGCTTTATTTTGGGACTATTTCTTTTCTCGTGTACATTATTGATCTGTTTTTTGATTGAAAAATTTCTTGAAACAGTGTCGTTTGCTGACAATACATTTCTCTCATTTCAAAGAAATAGATATGTTGAATGCGATTAGATAATGCAAATAAAGCTATATCACAAATTTTTACTTTGTTAGCTGTCAATAATTTATTACCTAATTCAAAAAAAATCTATGCACATTTACTCTTTGCAGTTGACACTAACTTAGTGTTCAATAATAATAGAATGAAATTTGTTAGCACAACAGTTCTTCTTGGTGTAACTATACATAGTACACTAAAATGGGGAGCTCACATTTCAGAATTGGAAGGGAATCTTAGTTCACGGGAAACCTATTAGAAAAAACAAGAACCACCTTAATGCAAAATAATGTCAAATTATGTATGTTATAAAGTTTTGTCAATCTTTCAAGGCAACATTGCTGATATCATACACATTAATAACTCTCCAAAGAATTAGTTCATATCTACTGTGCAATTTCTTGTAATTCCTACATTCAAAATATTGAATACTGTTTATGGCCTACACATTTATTGACTGTCATAATGACATACTTTTTATTAGTTTTAATGTTGGCTTTTACAAAATCAACCTCGTCAATTAGTAAAACTTGACAATTGTTATCAACCTTCAATATTAATGTGAGATGTTAATCAAAATGAGATTTTAATGTTGGTGAGAAACACTCATTATTCCTTCTAATGCAATATTGTAATATATAAATATACGGCCTTGGGTAAAAGTATTATTCATTTGTCTTTGTTTAAATGATCATCTTTTATATACAAAAGTCATATTTTGTGGGGCTATCTGTAGATTTAGGGCATAGTACAGATGAGTTATTTACATTCACCTCGCTTATGACGTACCATTCTTGTTGTAGCGCATTTAAAAGTAACTGTATCAACATTATACTAGCATATATAATTTTCTTTAATTACACTAGCATATGTACATTAATAATGGAATATCTGATCCTATTGGAATTTAAATTCATTTCATTCAGACATAAAAAATAGACAGGCCCAAAGCACTTTCTAGCACTTCTGTATACCTTATGCTATTCATCTAATTGTCAAAAGGAGCCATGCTCTCAACCTTGCTGGCAACCAACTCTTAGTCTTACATATGGGGCTTCAGGAGTTTTAAAGACACAAAATGCAAGGTAAGCGATCACCCTCTTTTATACATTTTTAAGATATTGTACAAAATGGTGTAAATTTTGTTAAGAAAAAATCTTTAAAGTATTAAGGAAATTATTATTTATTTATTACTTATGTTAAGCTCATGATCGACGATCAATTTAGTATGCGGTTTTGTGAATGTGAGCCAGGCTCGCGACTTTATTCGACTGTGAATCAGTCTAAGTATGCATACTTTAATTTACTAGCGAAGATTTGACTACTTTAATGTATCTAATTGATACATATGGTGGACTTGTTGTTACAAGAGCAATCTCTTACAGCAAACCATAACATCAGTCCAGCCCTGTTCGTCGAATGGCCGGGAATCGAATTCAGGTCCCCGTGGTGCGCCCCATCGTCAATGGCCGTATGCCTTGTGCCCAACCCAACAAATCACGGTGACGATCTTATACTGAGACTAAAATATTTTTGGTCTCATTTTGGGCTGCAATTAGTCTGGATTCCCCAGATTGGTCCTAGTTTGAAGGTCTGTGTCTACTACTGGACTGATCAAGTTGAAATTTAGTGCACATATAGGATTATGTGATTCAAATTGTTTTTATCTATGGCTACTCAAAGGGGAAAAGTATTTTTAATTATTTGAACAGTGATATAAGTTCATGATTAGTAGGTAGGTAATTTTGCAGGTAGATAAAATAAACAAAATTATGTTACTAATATGTGTTTTTCCAGGACACATATAAAGTTATCAGTATCAGAATCAGCACAATCACCTATAATTGAAGGAAAACTTGAGGAAACTCCGTCTCCAACAACACACCACAGCACAATGTCTGGAAACTTGATAGAGGTTGCTAAATATTATTGGACAACAACATTTGTCTTTATGCAGTCATGCCCTCTTTGCCTATTGTCATGGCAAATCACTAGTCGATAAGGCATGCATATTTTGATGGCGTCCTACTTATTGCTAATTGTATCTCTGTAATATATATCAAACGTGTAATAATGAATCAAATCTAATTCAAGTCTAGTATTATCATTTATATAACACACACACAATACATGGTGTCAGTAATTGGGTTTGTAATCTATGTGTTGTAAAGTCATTGTGAAATTCTCGTGTGAAAAGTCCGCATCATGTCTCAAAACAGTCAAAAGCCCAAGAAACTTTCTGGAACGTCCAGTCCGCAGCCCATAATGATGAACGTTGACTTGGCTCAACAATGGAAAAAATGGGTGTAATCATTTTAATTTTATTTACGTGCGTCTGGCATACATGAAGAAAGTGATGGCAGAAAGGTAGCTTTATTTTTACATGTTATTGGTGAAAATATAGTCAATATAGTCAACAGTCAGAAAAGGATGTTTGTACAAGGTGTGGTCAGGTGCATCGTCATAAGTGTCCAGCATTAGCTGTAAAGTGCAGAAAATGTAATGAATGGGTCTTTTTGCAATCTGTTGTTGGTCAATTAAGTCTAGGTCAGCAGAATATGTACAGTCTGATAGTAATATGCAACACAGTACACAGTATATACAGTCAGAACAAGATGAAATGGACAATTAATTTTTATATAAATATTTCACAAATAAATTGTATTATTGATACTGCCAGTGATGTCAATATTATGTCAAAAGAGATTTATGAATCACTTCATACTAAACATTCATTGTCTAAAACTGATGTAAAAATTAATACACCGGTGATAATCTAGAGGCACTAGGTCAAGAAAAATTAAAGTGTAAATTCCAATTTAATGACTCCCATATGGCAAAAGAAATTAATTTTATAATTGCAAATGTGAATTCCCAACTGTACTAGGTAAACTTAGTTGCTCAGAAATTGGACTAATTAAAAGAATTTTTTGTGTAGACACTACAAGCATGCAAACGTCACAAAATGATATTATCCAATTGTCTTTTAAAATAAGTCAAAATGAGTCAAATTCAAGTCAAGTAATATGTCCTAAAGTCACAAAAAGTCAGTCACAGTCATTTTTATTACAGTCAAGTCAGGCACAAAATATAAATTTAAGTAAACTTGTTGAATATAATAATTCTGTTTTTGCCGGTTTGGTTGTCTTCCTGGTGAGTGTGACATAAGTATAAATCCTAAGGTTCAGCCAAAAGTAGATGCTCCGAGGAAGTTACCATTTGCATTACATCATAGACTTCAACAAGAACTTGAAAATGGATGTCATTATCAAGGTCACAGAGCCTACTCAATGGGTGAGTTCTTTAATTTTAGTAGAAAAGAAAAATGGTCAATTAAGAGTATGTTTAGACCCCCGTGATTTAAATCAGGCAATTAATAGGACTCATTATCCTATTCCATCAGTAGACATGGTCCGTACAAAAGTGGCTGGTGCAAAATTTTACTCCACCTTGGATGCAAGTTGTGGATTTTAGATGTGTAAATTAAGTGAGAAGAGTTCTTACCTCACTACTTTTAATACACCTTTTGGTCAATACTGCTTTAAACATCTTCCATACGGAGTCAACTGTGCTCCTGAGTATTTTCACAGAACTATGACTGACATGTTTGGTGATATACCAGGAGTGGCAGTATACAGTGATGATATTTTAGTAAGCGGTTAAACACTACAAGACCTAGTGAGCGTCTTAATACAGTATTTAAAAGAGCAGAAGAATGTAATGTCAAATTTAATAAAGAAAAATTTACATTTGCCAAGGAGAGTATTAAATATCTGGGGCATATGTTTTCAGCAGACGGAATCACAGCTGATCCAGACAAAGTCAGAGCAATCAAAGAAATGCCCCCTCCTACCTGTCTAAAAGATTTGCGGAGATTTCTAGGCATGCTTAATTATTTAAGTCCTTTTATTAAAAATATGGTAGACGAGACAGAAATTCTACGCCAATTATTAAAAAAATCTACTGATTGATAGTGGACTGCCATGAAACAACATTTTGTTGTCTTAAGCAATTAATATGTCAAATTCCAGTGTTGTTACATTTTAATGTTCATGATCCTATTGTCCTACAAAGTGATGCTGGTAGCAGTGCTGTTGGAGCAGTGTTGTTATAAAATCAACATTCTGTATATTGTGCTACAAAACTTTAACAGATACACAACAAAGAATGGCTCAGATAGAAAAAGAACTCTATTCAATAGTTTTTGCCTGCATCAAGTTCCATCAATTTATATATGGACCAACTGTAACTGTAGAGACAGATGCTCCTTTAATAACATTGTTTAAAAAGTCTTTAGTCGAGGTTCCAACACATCTCCAAAGAATGATGTTGAAAATACAACCCTATATACAAATAATAAAAAAAATAAAAAAAATAATAAAATACATTGCTCATACCTTGTCAAGAGCAGCACTTTCTAATCAATTAGATGATGATGTCAATGTTCATGTAAATTTACTGATTGGGTCATTGCCAGTCTCTTCAGAACGTCTACAGTAAAGTCTGCAGATATTGAAAAAATACTGTAAAAAAGGATGGCCGTCAAGTAAAACTCAAATTCAAAAAGATTTGAATGAATATTGGCAGTATAGATTTGATTTACATATAGAAAATGATTTAATTTTCAGAAGTAACATAAAGTATAGTCATACCTAAAAAATTAAGGCCAGATATTTTGAAAATAATACACAGTGGTCATTTTGGAATTGAAAGGTCAAAAGCGTTTGCTAGAGGACATGTATTTGGGCCATTTATGTCAACTGATATAAATAATATTGTTCAGTCATGTCATACTTGCCTGTCGCATAGAAATTCAAACGCTCCAAAACCACTTCTTCCACATGATGTTACATTACTTCCGTGGGAAAAAGTTGGTGTTGATTTTATGGATTATAAATCTAAGAAATACATAGTAGTACAACATTATTACTCAAATTATAATGTCAGTGGCAAGTAATAACACCAAAACAGTAATTATTTGTCTTAAAAGTATTTTTAGCAGACATGGTATCCCAGTTGAGTTATTCTCTGTCAATGGGCCACCATTTAATTCGGCAGAGTTTAAGAATTTTATTTTTAAATGGGGAATACATCATAATACGTCAAGTTTCTACATACCAATGTCAAATAGGTTGGTAGAGTCGGCAGTAAAGATATGTAAACCTACCTTCTTACCAAGTCAGAGGAGTCAAAAACAGATCCGTATCTTGCTTTACACCTAGAGGAAATCTACTATCTCCAGCACAATTGTTAATGTCACATTCACTTAGAACACAATTACCAACAGTCACAATAAACTTAAAATCAAGAAAGTTAAATTTCAAGAATATGTATAAACTAAGGAAATAAAAATAAAATGGAAGGTTACTATGACAGAAAGACTAAATCATTACTAGAATTACAAGAAGGAGATAAAGTTTATTTTAAGAAAATGCTAGATACTTCATGGATTACAGTAAGGTCCAAATGTGATCAGCCTAAGTTTTATACTGTTGAAGGGTCAGATGGATTTATAGGAAGGAGAAACAGACAGCATATTTTGAGACCTCCACAGTCACCTCAAACTGTATCTCAAGATATGTTACAAAAAAGTCCAAATATCAAGACATCTCCTATATCACATACAGTGTCACCGTCTATTGAAGAGCATACAACTCCAGTTAAAATGCGCACTAGGTGTGGAAGAGTCATAAGACCAACAAGACGGTTCGACTTCTAGGAGTTAATATTTTGTTAGGTAAACATTTTAGCAATGACTGTGAAGGACTGATTAATTTAATTAAGTCTAGAATATATATAGGTAGAGCCTTAGATTAACAAATTGTCTTATTTTTAATTACTTAAACAGTCTTTGTTGTCAAAAGTTATTGTTAAGAGTTTAGTCAATTCTGTAAACTGTGTCAAGCTTTAAAATTGTAATAATTTAAGTTTTTTCTAATATGGAGATGTTATGAGTATGTGACGTCCCTATTGCCATGGCACATCACTAGTCGATTAGGCGAGCGTGCGTGAAGATGGCGTCCTAACCATTGCTAATTGTATCTCTGTAATACATATCAAAAGTATAATAATAAATCAAATATAATTCAAATCTAGTATTATTATTGATATAATACACACACCAAAACAGTAATATTTTTTTTGACAATTTTATTTAAATTTTTCCCAATCTCCAATCAAGTATATTTTTGGCGGGTTAAAAATTAGAACAAGTGAATTAACATAAATATCTTGGAACCTGCCTTACTCAAAACTGGAAGAGTAAGGTAGAGATCAAAACTCACATTAAAATCACCCACGGAGCCTTTAGAAAAATTAAAAAAAAGTAGAGTGCATTTCTCATTTTTGTAAAAACAATCAATACAACAATCACTTTTCAGCTCTGTACATGACCAATATTGCTATGCAGATGCAAGGTCTAGATTATTAAGGACGATCTCAGGAATCATATAGGATTGTTCGAAATGTGGACCTACAGACGCATGATGTCGACATTTTGGATTCAGGAAGTTACAAATGAGAAAGTTTTGCAACGATTTGGCAAGAAACGCAAGCTTTTGTTCTTAACCATCACACAATTTGTATATTTAGGGCAATGTACTCAGGCATGATAGATACGAGCTCTTACAAGAAATAATGCTGGAAAATTCACTGGAAGAAGGAAAGCTGGTCGTAGAAGAGACTCATGGTTGGTAATATCCGCGAATGGACATGGCTTACTAGTTTCACCGAGGACAAGTCCTCAAGCAGAGCTGACTGCCAACTTTCACCAATTGAAAAGGAATCCTTGGAAGAAAAAGATATAAGTTACTAATGTTTTATTGGATACTTTCGTCTTACTTGATTTTTGTAATTATGAAAAAGTGAGTCAAGTCATATGTATTAATTGTTAAAAATTTTAACAAAATTGTAAAACAAAAAGACCGTCAAGTTTTGAAAAAAGTAGCAATAAAATATTGTTATACACAATATATCGTCGAAAGTAAGTTATTATATGGCTGACAAACTAACTATTGAAGCACTTTTAGTGGCTAGTTGAGAAGTTTCGCCCTCGTTTAAGGAAAGCAATGGAGATAAAGGAATTATAAAAATTCCAATAAATACGCCTTAAGGTTAAAAAGGCACCAAAGTTTACATGCAATTAAAATTAGAAGCTATGGCTATAGCTGACAGGATTTCTAAAGTAAGTATTTTCCTAAGTTAGACCTTAGGAGATATGTGAGTGGAGCAAGAGTTAGCCTGTGGACAATGGTACACTATCGGAGATAACCCATAGTTAATTATAAGCCGGTTAGACAGATGTAAAAATTACAAAAAGGCGATAAATTTGTGACATTCGTGAACATTGGCCATATTTTTATATATTTGTTTTATGTAAACTTTATGTCCACGAATGTAACATTACTTAACCACAGTACTTTACATAAAGTGTATCAAAACTTTAAAAGAAATCCATAGATCATATTAATTTTTTTTTTCAAAATAAGAAATTGTATTAAAATTTAGCTTTGAAGTATATTTGACTGCAGCGCTAATATCGCTACGACGCTCTGAAAAGATTTTCCAAAGAAATAAAAGTTAAGTTTTAGTCACTTAAGCTATTTAATACATTGATAATATCGTTGTCAATATACAGGTTTCAACAGATTTAACTCTGCTTATTATTTAAATATTTCGCTAAAGAAATTTACTACTTTGAATACGTAAATGTAAATATTATATTAGTATTACATCTGCACGCATCAACATATATAGTTATTTACACTTAATATAACATTGAATGTTAAATCATGGCATGGGCACCTAATTGAAAAAATGGACTAGTCGTTATCAATTATCTAATTAGTAACATTTTTCCTTTATTTATTTCATTTTGTACACACTTTTTTATTTTAACATTTAAATATTAACAATTATACAAATACAGTTATTCAACATTTTCTTTTTTAAATCCGTCTGTAACAAAGATCATTATGTTGAGATATTTTTTTAAAAATTTCTAAAATTTATTTATCCATCTTCATAATCACATCCCAAAAACTAAGTTTTCGAAATAAAAATATAATGAAATTAAAATTTTATAAATTATTGCTTGCATTAGAGCACTGGAACAAAGATGTAGAAAATAAATGATTAAAGGAGATTTGCATTAAGTACTTACGGATTTTCTCATCAGCTTGAAACGCTGTCAAACAGGTTTTTGTTTTCTCAACTTGCAAGTAGATATATTCACACAGTATGAGTGTTTGACTCACAATTTGCATTACAGGAAGAGACGACCAAAGTACAGTTTTGAAAAATGAAAATTTCAATTCAGTCTGAAACATGCAATTAAACTTATTTATTTACACATAATAAGGTCAATAAAATGTTTGAATTTATGGTTAAAATGGTATTAGATTAATATATCATGAAAATTCCGAGTGTGATAAAATGTAAATAATATTTTAATGTAACCATAAAACTAAATCAAAAAAATGTTAATTTCTTTTCAAGGTTTGAAAGAATAAGAAAAATTAAAATTTACCTTATATTTCAAACTGCGCAAGTAGAAAAAAGCGTGTCACAGTATACGTGAAAACTCTAAGTATAATGAAGAGAAACTGAAGTTTTGAACATCAGTTATATACATTTAAACATATTGATATTGCTAAATCATCTAATATCAAGAATATTTATCATCTGTTAGTATTGTTTACATGATGTTGAGATTATTGTAATAAAGTAAATAAAATGAGATGTGAAATGTCGTGGTCATCACAAACCTGAACCTTAAATACGCTGTTAAAACATCTACAAAGTTCCAAAAAAATTATGAAGAAATCTGACAAACTAGTAATGTCTTTCCCTTTGAGTGGAGTGTTGAAGATAAAATTCATGGTGTTTCTAGACGTGCAGTGCTGGGTACTACCAAATAAGTTTCAATGAACACAGAAGGTGGCTTTCTGTTTGCTTTTTCAAGAAATGTATTCAGTAGTTGAATTCGTTGTAGAATTCTGCAAAGCAGCAGCAAGATAAGTACGAGTTTGAAGTCACAAGTGGTTTCACAAATTATTCCAAACAAAAGATATTCGTAAAATTGTAATCCCACTACATTTGTCACATACAAATATACACTTAACAAAACTATACAGTGTAATAGTTCGAAACTGGCAAAAATATAACAACGTTTCGAATCTTTTTGTAAAGCAATTTTTCTATAGCACTCGAGGAGACTATCAATTTTGTCGAGACAGTTAATTAATTTCACAAACACTTGTTTCGGGCTACATTTATCTTTACAATACAAATTGGGACCAAAGATTATTTTTGATATTGGTTTTTCAGGAAACACCGAAGATAGATTGAAGAAACAGGATAAGTCAAATTGTTTCAACAAAACCAATGTCTTGATTCCTGTTATTAAATATTGTAATTTTGTTAGAAGGCATTATGAAACACATTTCGTTCCTTCCGATAGCCATAAAGTCTACTTATAAAATTGCTTATAAATCATGATGAGAAATGGATTGTATTTATAAAGGAAACAAATCAATATAAACTCCTTCATTCATAATTCATAGTTCAAAACCATTCATCACTTAAATGTGTCAAACAAACAGTAAGTACAAAGTTATTAAAGATAAGCACTTAATTTAAAAAGAAAATACTCTTATAACATATTTTCCATTTTTTTTCTAAGCTTTACAATATTATATTTTTATGTAATCACGGTTGTATATGTTCGAAATAAGAAAGTAACATTTATTGTGACAAAATGCAAACACACTTCAGTTGGTAAAATTTCACTGAAAAAATTCAATAGGCATGTAGATCATAAATTAACGACCGTAGCTATACCATTGTTATAGCGCACAGGTAAAAAGTGACAATGACAACCAATTGACAAAACTGAGCCACTTATTTTCACAAAATCTCTCAATATCACATATAACAGTCATAATCACAATGTAGAATAACACTTTCATACACTATTCATACAAAATAGAAGTCGTCATAAATAACATAATTTACTACTTGAATAAATATGACATGAACATAGCAATTATTGTCACTGTTAAAGAAAGCTCTAACTCTAATTAGTTTGTACTCTTTCCTCTGTTAGTAAAGGGCATAAGTCGCTACTGCCTGTGCTGATACATCTATATTCACATTTAAATATATTACAAAATTAATATAAAAGAAACTTAAAACGAAGACTTTTCAGAGGAAACACATGTTTATTTTAAAAAATAGTAATTATCTTGATACAAACTAAATAAATTACAAGCATATTAAAATGAATAACCGTTTTAATGCCATTGTTTTTTACTCATATATACTTAAAAATGCCAAGGAAATCTTTAGTTTTTGAAATCATTTACCCCTGTCTCGAAAAAAAACTGTATCTCTTCCAAAAATTATCCAATTTTAATAATTTTTTCTTATTACAATTACATTGCCTTTTGCATTTTTAGATAATAGTGTATGTCATATTATTCAAAAAAATACCTAAAAATGGTAGGATACTTTTATAATAGTTCCTTGTTGTGTGTCAAAGTTATATCCTCTATGCGGGTAACATTGACAGTACTAAATCTGGTCATGTAAATTCTGTATTAAATACATTTTCTGAGTAATTGGGTAACACTGGTATATTTTTTAAATATCTAAAATGTTGCCACTTAGTTTTAAAATAACATTGCAAACTTTCTGGGATTTCAGACCAATATTTATGGGACTTAATAAAACCAACACAATGAAAATACAATCATATATTATGATCTTAAAATATGAAGGTCCGTAATAAACAGTATTATTTTAAAGTAAGTTTATATAGAGAAAGAATCTAAGAATATTGTTGGAAAAAAAATAACAACCCATAAATTATTCACCCCATTCTACGAATAATAAAGCATCAAAACAAATACAAAGTCTTCTCCAAAGGTAAGAGCTATATAGGTCTTCCCGCTTTCTTGAAATGTTTGGTAAGTAATTTATTTTTTTAAGTATTTATCTGTATTTTATACTCGTTGCTTGCAGCGTTAGCACATAGGGATCCACATTTGATCTTTGTTATGGCTTCCTGCATGGTTTCTAGGGAATAGTTAGACCTGATTCTATACTTCATTTTACCTGGTTTTGGAATTTTTATTTTCTTGCCATGGTGCATACGGAATTCTATAATTAAAATGATGTATGAGCTTAGAAAATAATAATTTACCTACAAGATAAAAATGCAACAAGAACATCGTTATATAAAACTCCAGATATTATGTACATACGAGAAGAAAAAATACCATAATAGTGTCAAAGTTAAACAGATGAAAAAAATATCTGTATATCTGATAGTATCAAAGTTTCCCTGAAAATTGCTAAATATTACTTATATTTAGGTGTAAATTACAAAGAAATGAGGTGAGAATATGACAGAAATATTATCGAAAATTGAAATTCAGCTTTCATTTTTAAAACAAAACACTTACCAGACTCTGATTCGCCTTGTTTCACAATAAAGCTTGGAAAAGTTAAAGACTATTTGCTAAACACAGAAATTAAGCGCAAATTTTGACATGAATTTGACAGTTGGTATTGATAGACTCATTTATTTCTTTTTATGAGCAGTGTTTATGAGGACTGATATGACTGTTTTCAAACATTCAGGCTTGTATTGAGCGTCTAAGGTCGGGAATAAAAATTAAAAAGTCAAAAGCAGTTAGACCATCAAAGTTATTCAGCACAGCAAAGTTACTCCATTTGACTGTAATAAACAGATTGCAAGCATTAAGTGTAATATTAATGATTGCTATATCAGTTATTCACAATTACGAAATGCTGAAATTCCCCTACGTGCTAATAAATTGTAATAAATTTATAAGCTACATATTTTTTATATAATTACCTAATTACACATAGAGTATAGTGTGGATACCTGTCGTGGGCGGATATGTATGTGGGTGCTCTGTGTAATTAATTTTTTTTTAAATAATTACCACTGCTTTTTTCCCAATTTTTCTATTAAATAAGTTAGTAATATTAAACTTAGATATTGATGTAATTATGCATATGCTGCATTTTTAATTTAGTGTAAAAAGAGCATTCTAACATTTTTAAATATTACGTAGGCATGTAAAGTTTAAATTTATTAATTTGATCTCCAGTTTTTTTTAAGAAATAAACTTAAAATATTGCTAAAAAGTGAATGAACTATTAGAGAAAACACTTTGTGCCCGTTTAATTAGCAAATTAATTAATTTTAATTTTTAGTTAATGTGATATGTGCAATATTAAAGTGATATGTGGGTAAAATCACAAATAAAGGTGAGTCGCTATTCTACTTAACGCCAACTTCGCTTCTGACTGAGTATTCCTAGACTTTTTAAAATTCATCATCGAATGAGTCGTACTAAAATGATTTATAACAATTTACATGTTAGTTACTTCATGTGAGAGGAGTTTCAATAAACTAAAATTAATAAAAAATTACTTACAGGCAACAATGACCCAAACGAAACTTAACTAACTAGGCATATTAACAATAGAACACGAGACAACACTTTTTGATTGTACATAAACACATTGCCTCACGTCTGTCTCCCAAAGGGGTAAACAGAGACTATAGATTTTTACTTGTTATTATCCTGCCATTCCTCCCTCGCTCCTTTAACTTTCATCACACTTTATATACATACTCTAGATATTACAGTGTGAATGGTCTCGTATAAAGCATTGTCTGTTGGACAAAGTATATTGGACATAGTATAAAGCATTGTCTATTGGAAAAAACATATATTATTTACTCAGTAGTTCTAGAATCTTGAGTGGACATGGCAATATTTAAAATAATTCCTTATCCAGGGCAAAATCTTATAATTCTCACCAACATTTTATTTAATTTGCAGCTCCACATTATCCAACTACGTCATGAGCTGTATTCCTACACTTTCTTGTTCTTTATCTTAAAGCTTCCTTTTCTAAACGGACATAGAATTGCTGAGCAGAAAATACGTTATACATGGCTGAACTTTGTTTAACTCCAGCACAGCAATAAAGCAGATGCTCTTAAACAAACATTCTAAGTCAATTTACAAGTGTTGTGGGTCTTATATTTCGTTTAAAGTATTTTTTTCAAAATTTTTCACCAAGGAAATAGTTGGTTGGTGGTTCTTATGTTTAGCACTTAGATCTTGGACATTTAAATTTTTCCCTCTTCGAGACTTTGTTGGTAGGCTTTTCAAGAATTCTTCATCCTAGTAAGGACTTCATCATACTATTTATCAGTCTGTCCGTGCCTTATAGTTTCTATTGATTCAGAGCTAAGTGCATAAAATATTATGTGTGATTATTTCATACACATGGAGACTGCAGTGAATGTGAAATAAAATAAGAATTTTTTTCAATCAATTTGTTGAAGGGGGAGAAAAATGTTTAATATTCGAGTAATACACGAAGAAAGAAATATCATTAGAAAGGTAAATTTAAAATGAAATTAGGCGTAAATTTGCCACTTTTGATGTATAAGTTGGAAAGTGACACATAAAGTATAGGTTGGAAAGTGACACATAAAGTAAGTTGGAAAGTGACACATAAAGTACGTCACCTTCAGCCAAGGGTTTAGAAGATATTGAAAAAATTTTATTTGAATAATTTTAAGTGAACGTTTGATTAAAACTTTGAAATAAAATTATTTCGGTTAAATTGCTTCAACATCTTCAACTGATGTAGACAACTGCACAATGCTGTTTCACACCAGTTCCAACACACGGCTGGATATGGACCTTTTTTATATTAGGTATGACATAGATATGTTGATTACAATTTATTACAGAAGGTCAAAAACTTTAACCATTAAAAGGCTGTGACAGATAGATAGATTTATTTTGCACTCTGTTTTTTTCTATCATAAAGATTCATTCCATCGGCTATTTCCCAAAAGTAATTTATATTGTCTGTTAGATCATTACAATTATTCTACATTAATCAATGTCATTAGCATCAAATATGTGCCATTAATTACTGTATAAATGTAGTTGGAAAACCATTCGTCCTTACAAAGCCAACTTTGAAATATACACAACTCAATATTGTTATCGGTGTGTGAAAATACATTTTCCACACACTACACTTCCCTTGACTCTATTTGCATTGTATAACATTAATCATTTTTGAAAGTACAATGGTCTTAAAACGAACATTGAAACTTAAAACAATGTATATGTACAAATTTACACTTAGTACCTGTACTCTGTTACTCTGCAGCACCACAATCCTTATGTATATAACTTTGTAGTTCTATTAACGGATCATTTTGGTACAATTATTAATAATTAATTTGATGTTGGTCTGAAAAAATACATTTTTTCCTTAGGTCATCAATAAAATTAAGGGGACAATAGTGGCTTTGAGATCTTATCTTTATAAACTAATTATCCAAAATTCAATCATTTGCATGGTTTTTTACCGGTAAAAAAAAACTGGCAAAAACGTAATAAGAATGAGTAAAAATAAATAATATATTCTTAAAGATTTATTTTCATATGAATTTATCCACACATTACTAATTATGGATCCTTTAATTTCGTAATGTAAAAAATAAATTATGTGATGTTGCTGAGATAAGTATATTTTGTTAATATGCTTTTGTCCAGTGAACAGATTTATAATGTTTGGTATTTTCCACATAAAATAGAGGGATATTCATTTAGCGAAGCAAAGATTTGTTCTTGCAACCTCTTGTTGATTTGATATATTTTCAGCTTAGAGGTTACATTTAAATCTCAAACAATATTTTAATGGTTTATTTTTATCATATTTAACCTAAAATAAATACAAGTTGAAAACTATGTTGTATTTCATAGAAAAATTGTTAACTTTACTCACATTATCATCAGTTTTATATAAATTGCTACTTTTGATTACAAGCATGGAATATGGAATTCTCCAATACCTTTTTTTTCATGAATCGTCTTGAGTGAATGTAAAATTTTTAAAATCTGCTTCAAACTCTTTACAGCAAACTCTTTACAGAGGTTTATAATCTTGTTTAATATTATTCCTATTTTCAATTTCTACATTATAAATTCAAATAAAAATATTTCCAAGTAGTTGTTACAATTAATTAAAAACCTGTCAAGCACAAGAGGAACTTGCATTAAGAGGTTTATATTTAGCTATTTATAAATATTTAATGGTATATAATATTCCTATTAAACTATTTACAAAATTTCAATATTTTTAAAATGAAAATATATTGCCAACTAAATCTTTCGCAGGTGCATATTTAAAATAGATAAAATGTTTGTGTGATATAATTACAAATTAATGATTTTTTGTATTTTCTCCTTACATGTGCTATGCGAACTTGCTTCTCAACAGAAAGAATCCTATAGGTTTGGATTGATTTGCAAGTGTTAAAATATACAGCATTTTATATATTGCCATATTTTTAGGGTTGTTCTTGATTGTATTAACTTAGAAGCTTGATTTTTTACAGTTCCAAGGTACCGTAAACCTAAGTATTTGATATTAATTTCAACTTGATACCTCCATATGTCCCTGAGAAAAAGTGTTTTGGCATACCGACAGACAGAAAACGAAGGGATCCTATAAGGGTTCCTTTTTTCCTTGTGATATACATAATCTTAAAAACATGTCCCCGTTATAACTTAAATGCGGCAGGAGTACAGCATTGCAGTGTGTGAGGTGTTGAGACACCTACCCAAAAACCCACAACTACCCAAAATTTCAAATTTTAGCATTAGCGCATCATGAGGATCAGGGACTTAAATTGTTTTTCTGTTAAATCTGCGGAACACAAACCATGATAAAAGAATACAAGAGAATGGTAAAGAAGGAAAATATTGTTGGAAGGACACATCTGTCTTTCTAAATATATTACAAACGTTACATTTTTAGCTATCGGGTAAGATAATTTTTGTGTTAATGAGTCATTTCATTTCATATTGAATTTTTAGTATAAATTATCAGGTAATACATTTATCGAATATTCAAATTTTGAACATTGATAAACTGCAAAACTTATTTTTGTGTATTGTTATATATGAATTTTTATGTTATATGGCTTGCAAAATAAAAAGAGAAAATTAAAAACCAAGACAAATATTGTTACTTATCCAAGATGTAACATTTCCGTTTGGCTTATATGGGATAAAACAAATTTGTAATTTGTGCTTCAGTTTAATTTACATTAATAAACATTATTTATAAAAGATATTTGTAAATAAGAAATAAATCAAAATTACATAAGTGGCAAATTACTGATATGAGATAATTAAATACATGATTAGTTATTTTGAAGATTTCACTAGACTATAAACCTTTAAGTATCTTTTGATTGAATTTGTCTATAATTCAAATTATTTATAAATATTTTATGGATTAAAACTTAATAAATGCAGTAGGAACAAAAAAACAAATAAAAAATTAAATATCTAAGAAATATATTTAAATTGACACAACATAAAATTTATGAGCTTACTTACTTTCAAATAATGACTTTTGAACTTTTTGATTCATAACTAGTTAAGATTTTGAGACAAAATGTTGTAAGTTTATGGACATTTCTAGTTTAGAGAGTTCCAATCGTATCACCAATAATGAATTAGTAAATGGATTTTCTAGTTTATTATTTCTACAACTATTTATTTTGAAAATCAATGTCATTGAACTCGACATAAATATATTGCAAAAACTTTTATTCCTGCAACTTCCCAGTAAGTAACTCATTAATTACTTGTGTAGATATGTATTCTTTCTTAATGCGGAGTGGTAAATATATTTATATATTCAATGTTACTAGGGTTCTACCATTTTTGTGTACATCTATAAAAATTAACTTGCCTTTGGCATGTTGTTCCTATAATTTATCTAATTTCAACATGATAATATTTAATTTTTTTATTTAATATATTTAAAAATAATTTCTATTTAAAGATATATAGTCCAATTAATGTAATTATATGAATTTAAAACTTCTTTGCAATTCTCTTAAGTTTCAGTCATATAAAAATATATTGTAATTTATACTATTTAATAAACACAGTAATATTGCACATCAGAAGATAAATATAGTACAAGAGTAAATTAAATACGGGAAAACCAAAGAAAAATTTTAATTTCATTTGAAAACAAATTAAGCAATTTAAAACCTGTGTGTTTGTTCATATTTGCACACTGTTTCGTTACGAATATATAATAAGTAGTAAGTATTGAAATCCTTCTTAAATGAATAGTCAAGAATTATTTGTAACACCTATGTTTCACGTAAGTTTCTATTCATGATTATCTATCATGAAATGGACGAACTGAAATAAAGACAAACAAATGTATTGCACGGGCTAATAATCTTTTAACCAGTAGTTCGAGACTTTTCTGGAAAGATTTGTAGAAAGTTTCGATGTATTTTATTATCAGGTGTTAATGCCCAAAACAAAATAATAACACAAAGAATACCCTATTTTTATAATACTTACACAAAACCGGTTTGAGATATTATATGTACATATACATATATATATATATATATATATATATATATATATATTTATATATATATATATACGTATATATTATATATATATATATATATATGTTTATATATATGTATGTATGTACAGGATTTCTGGATACAGTATAAATCTAACGTAATCCATTGTGGATTCTCACTCAGACTAATAATAAATGGTTTGTATCATTACAAAGTATTTCTTGATTCATAGGGTCTAGCTTCACCACTTTAAATATTTGAATAATGACATCACCATACACCAAAAAAATATGGTCAATAATGATCTGTAGTTTGATTCAGTAAAATTAAAATTTTCACATAAAATGTTTTCTCTAAATTCTTCAAAATAAAGTTGTAATTAAACAGATAAACATGTTATAATCTACATAAACAAATGAGTAGAATTATTATTAAAAAAGAAGTATATTTCAGGTAATTATATATTATTCCTAATACCTTTCATTTAATTTGACTATAATAATAAAAATAATTCTATTCAACATATTTTCATGAAATGTCTCTTAAATTTTGTCACTTCTAACAAATGCGTAAAATACTGACGCAATTACAATCTGCAAGCTTGTGAATATTTATATCTTGGAAAGTTCCAATAGTAACTTAAAAAAAAGCTATTACTTTAATATTATTGCTACTATTAGAAAGTTATAAATTTAATATATACTAGGCTAATTTTCTATGGAAATTTACATTTTTACTTAACATAAAGCTGTAAATGGATTTGTGTATTTAATATAGACAAAATTCAGCTATTTTTATTTATATCTATTAAAATATATTTTGACAGATTTTTGTCATAGTACAGCTCACCCATCAAAATACAACAAAAGCATACATTACCCCTCGAGCGCATATGTATGTTATTAATTGACGCAGCCACTCAAATGTATATAGTCATGTTGAAATTAAATAAATATACAGACAATTATGACAGAGAGGAAACAGAATGAAATAATGAATCAAATGGCAATATAATATCTAGTATCTCCACATGTAGTTATTTTTGTCGATACCATTTGTCATTTTTGTGCCCCCGGCCTGTTAGAGATCATCTAAGAGTAGATCAAAGGAAAGAGATCCTCAATGAAATTGTAAGGTTTATTAGGAGAAACTGCACATTCACAAAGGCTAACTGAACTTTTGTCTTCACTATTTATTTTTTTAAATTGGTAGGAGAGATGGTGTCAATAAATTTGGTAAAAGTTAAAGAAAGATGAGTGTTGGGTTGGGCTGTAAATGAGGTACATAACTTCCTTAGATCAAAATTAATTTTGGAGGGGTAGGATACGTCCTTTTATTTCAAATTTAATTTTTTTTGCCTTTCAAATTTAGGGCAGATCCTATCTGTAGCATTATGATTCCCACTGCAAGAATATATCTTGTCTTGATAAAAGACAGTAGGGAGATTCCAACTGAGATGATTTTCCCCGCATTGGAAGCAAAGCTCAGAAGATAGGCATTTCTCATCACATGTCCAGATTATACTTGGTCATTGGGGGCGAGAAATATACCCTAAAAATGCATTGAGAATGAACTACATCATTTAAAATGAAGATCATCATCTCTCGCAAAAAGTAATGAGGACCAAGGACAAATTTTTAAAAAAATTAAGCATCTAATCTTTTATGGCGTTTTCACAGCTTTGTTGGATTTTGAAATTATGAAATACCTCATCGGTAATGAACAATTAGTGACAAACTTTGAGAGTGAAGTTTACTCCATCTCTTAACTATTTTGGTTAATAAAATAGTCAGCAGTCGACAGACAAGAAATCCAGTGAAATCCTGTTTCTTCCAATTTGCCTGTTTCCATCTTCGACTATGCCATCGACTTATATGGTTTTTAAAAAGAAACTTAAATTGATAACATGTGGTGAGAATTGTGAAGTATCTTAAAGTTCTTTTCTTTGGGGTGGATGATAAATGATCCAACAGGCAACACACATGTGATTTTGTACCAATTGCGAGGGAGGAAAGATGAAGTAGTGGAGAAGATTGGAAGACAGTGTGAATTTGCTTAAATGGATTCAGAAGATAGATGTGGAATATTGGGTGCAATTTTATTCTCGGCTTCTCTGCAAGAATACTTAGATAAAAGTAGGAGTAATTGTTCGTTCATTTTTCTTAAAATTTTTTCAACCTGGTTTTTTAGACACAGTTTTTTTAGACTCCTTGATTTGTATATTAAGTAAGATTCATAATCGATTAGAGTTTTAAAACTGAAAGGGGATATCGGGCATGCTAATTTATTGACTCATTGATTGAGTTTTTCAGACAGATCTGGAAACGTGGGAGAAGTAGCCAGATATATTTTCAATGAGTGATAAAAAACTTGTTGAACAGAAGACTGATGAATGAATTATACTAATGGATATGTAACATAAATATTTCGTACTTTACCAGAGTAAATTACAAAGATTTTGGTGCAGCTTAAGAGACAGAATGCCCTGAAAATTTAACCAGAGAGCGAAATGTAAATGCACGTCATTTGACAGTTTCTATGGCAACATTTATCAAACTTACATAATATACAAAAATGTTTTTATTACGTGGATAAAATATATTATAAATACTTATCTTAAAAAAAGGAACAATAAATCATAAAACATCAAAGAAGTTAAAATACATATTGTAGCAACAGGTTTGTCTATGCTATATATTTCTTTGTTATGAAATTTTTTGTTTTCCTTCGGAGTAAATATGTTAACATGTGTGAATATTTATTTATAACAAATTTAATACAGAGTGCAATTAAATATACGACATATTTTCAAACAGGTAAATCAAAGATTCACATCTACTCTTGTGGAAGTGTGACTTATTTACTGGTATGCGAGCTTGCTAATTGAACAACTACAATAATATATGTAATAACAAGGTTGAAAAAACTAGGCAGTAATGATATTTGCAGATCGAAGAGCTGACACACTGAGAAAGTTCTGCCATTACTCTGATGTACAACCTCTTCAAGTTTTTCCAATTCATTGTCGATTGATGGACCTTAAATAATACCATAAGACAGGTATATAATTTGCACTTATTTCATACAAAAATATATATATAGATATAAGATATAAAAAATTAAATAATTACGAGTAAGCTTCACGTGCAGCTGAAGTAAAACTACTTTGGCGGTTGTAGCAATTAGGATGAAATGAGATGTTTATATTAATAAAATAAGTAATGAGTTTCTCTAATAAAAGATGAGTACAAACTTACTAAACAGATGCTTACACATATGAGGTGAAAGTCTCAGTTTTGTGATGCTTATTCTCAACTGATGAAATTCCGTGACCAACATCTCACTGAAGGTGCAGACAGCAGTGAGAACAACTACGCAAATCGTCTGCCATATCCAATAGTTAAGCATTTCTAGAAAATATAGTTCCTGAAAAGTCATTTCATTAGTAACAATATTCTTTTACAAAGCTTTATTTATTTTAAACATTTTGTATACATAATTGTAAAGAAAGTTGATATTCACTATTAATTAAAGAACTATAATTAGAAATGTCAACAAAACCAATATCAAATGCTATTATACACAATATTAGAATTTCCGAAATATATAACTATCTTGAACCAGTTCCAATTTTCAATACTGTTGATGATGAAAGTGATCGAGTGGCTTGCAATTATAATGAATATGCCCAATAACGTCATTATTTTTAATTTCTGGAAGCATTTTGTCCTAAACAAAATACTGAAATAAACAGAAATATCATCAAATCGTTCTAAACACTCAGCAAAGAAATGTTTTTGCCAAAATATATCAATAGATAAAGTAAATATGGAATTAATAAGGACAGTTATATCAAAAAGGCATGGAATTATCTTTATTTCAGAGTACAAAGAGATGAAGTGAAACCAAATGCCTGTGACAGAAGTCAAAATAATGAGAACAATTAATGTCGAACTGTAAATTTTCTTAAAAATAATTTTAATTAACGTTGTTTGATTTTCTACTTCATATAAAAATCGGTTGATACCAAGTATTGACTGTAACACAAGTAAAAAGTGAATCGATTCTTCTATACAACGGCACGTCATTTTTAAAGAACTGACTATTTCTACTATAATGTTGTGTATTTAATGTAACCAGTTAGTCTAATACAAGGCAATTTGTATTCTCATTTTATAGCCGTGATTGATTATTGGATTTACCCGTCTAGTCTACAAGTGCACTTATTTATTTCCCCACTCTGTTTACAAAAGTGATGGCCTTCCAATTTACTGATTGTCGTGCCTTAAATTTATTTTCGAATGCTTCCATTATAATTTAATTCAAATATTGCATATTCATGTCCAACTGGTATTATTGATTGTTATAAGTAGCAATCCACTACAGTTTAAAGTGTTTTCTTAGTAGTTCATTTATTTAAAAGATCTGTTAGCATTATGATTCCTATTTTACTTGAGATAACATCAAAATAGTAATTAATATTCTTAGGTATATTTTAAAAGAAAATTCAATTTCAAAAGATGTGTAAATATAGATTCTATGGAAGTAGCATGTAGGTATATTTGAAGCAACTCATTTCCACACATCTAGTCGAATGGACAGGAAAAGATACATCACAGAGTTATTTTCTGCGGTGAATATTTTCCTGACATCAATATCCTTGTTTTTAGAATGTAGTCCAAAGCCATGTGCTGATAAATGTAGAAATCGGTATTAAGAAATCAAAACCACTCTAAAGCGAAGAAAAGCAAGAAAACATCAGTAGTAACGCATCAATATGATAGCAGAACTACCTTACCTGAGGTTAAAAATAAATAAAATAGACAATTTTTCCATCATTCTTACATGATGAGAAGGTGGTTATATATAAAAAATAGATTGAAGGAAAGCTTATCAAACATGAGTTTTGGCTTTCAGTGGAGGAGTTTTGGAGTATTTCGTCAATTACTTGAGAGGCTAAAGTCATTTCAATTACCATTTGAGTGTTCATAGAACCGACGAGCAAGAGAAACCTGACCTTGGGATTTGGGTTTACTGCGAAACGTTTTGAATCTCATGGGCTCAGAAACTATGAAATACCATAGTACTTCAGTGGATGAACAAAGATATATAGATCTTAAAACCAAACAATCACCAACATCTTTTACATATCATGCGCTAGAAAAAATAGATATTGGGCAGAAATAGGTCTGGCAGCAGAAGGAGATCCTGGCTGAAGAACCTATCCCAGTGTGAAATATAATAAAAATACCCATTCGCTTTTTTTGGACAGCTGCAACCAGAGTCCAAATAACCATAATGATTGTCTATCTCAGTTAAGAAAAATCTCTACGACAAGAAGAGATTATCAAAAGTATTCAATAATTAAGATTAGAAAAAGTTTTGTTAGGGTTGAAAATTGTAGTGTAATGAAAAGAATTGGAAATCATGCAATTCAAATACTTATTGCTTTTTCAATATTTATTTAATTTTAATTCAGTTTATTGCTGCCTTGGATGGGTTGTAAATAATTTTTAATGCTGTTTTTTCTTTAACATTTTCAAATCAATAAATTAAAATTCTCCACGTGATATAGACTAATATATTTAGCTAGCGTCTTGAATTTTGGCACCAAAATAAAATTTAAATATTTCCTTTTTTTAAATTAGATCCATTGACACTAACAAAGGTTAATCAACACCGCCGGGTTGAACTGAATTTTACAGGAGCATCAATTGAGAAGAGATAATTTTGGTCTCATGATATTTTTCAATTTTTTTTCACATTTACATATTAATGTAATTGAAATAAAAATAGATCGGCATATTAAATATAATCAGTAACTCATATGTATTATTGTCCACTAGAGTGTTTTCTCTGCATGAAATTTAAATTTTATTTTTTCTCATACAGAACACACAAATTCGTTTTGTACCAGGAAAGGTAATTACAACCTATATAATGTTTCATTTGGCTTTATATCTTATAGCTTTCATACATATCATTGTATTAAGTTGAAATTTTATAAAGATTTGGGTGCTGGATGCTGCAATCTTTATCTAAAGTGGTACGCAGCTATGTGACACCCCTATAATTTCAGTAACGGCAAAAGTAAAATTTTTAGTACGTCTAGAGAATAATACAAAATTGTAAATTTGTTATTGTTTGTTGTTGGATTGTTTTTCAAAATAAATTTTTTATATTCAGAAGTTTCTGAGATATTTGAGAACAAAAACCATAAATTTTGTAGCAATCACTCAGTGACAGATTGTAGGTCTGAAGACCCTTGAAATTTTATACATATTTAGTATTTACAATGATAATAAAGAAATAACTCAGAAAACTGGAAATATTTAGCTAGAAATACAAATAAAGTTTATATCAGTGTACCTATCAAGTTCCATGCATATATAGTGGGTTTACATGGCCTTATACATGTATTGTAGCCATAGCAGTAGTTGTAGAATATAGATGTATGCATTCGCTCAAATGAATGTTGTAGATGTGTAGATGTTTGTTGTGCAAGTCCGTGCATGACAATGAGATTCTAGATAGGCATTATGCAGTGCTGTTGCTGGACCAAACCATGCACAACGGCAGTGCAACACTGACATCAAGCCCCTTATATTGGTATGCCTTCACCAGTATGATATTGATGATCAGTAATGAGCATTGATGGTCGGTACTCTATGATATTTAATGGCCAAAATAAAACATATGTTTATGCAGTATTATATTCCTCTATTGAAATCTAGTGAATATTACAATTTGATTTTCATGCTCATTACCAATAACTGTGAACATTTGAATTCTAGCATCTTAATAATTGATCATTTTATTGTACCTAATCATTCCCTCATAAATCAATGTATGCGCTCATTTCATAATTGTAATAATGCACAAGTCACTCCTCATTCTCACAAATCTTCCATTCTTGCAAATCACACCCCATTCTCTACCACCTTACCAGTGATTAGTACACAGTCATGTTTTATTATCAATCCCCAGTCCATCTGAAACTTTTCTAAGGGTTTTCTAAGGGTTACATTTGTTTCAACACCATAAATCTTCAAGATTAACGTGTCCAAGCCAGTTCGATCAGCAATTAACATAAAATGTAAACATCAAATGTAAACATTATTTTCAAAATCATTGGAAATAACAAATGATTCCACAGCTATATCTGATATCAATTGAATTCAGACTTCAAGTAGAAGTTGCGTATTTTGATTATCAGTAAGCATTTGATCATGTAACAACATTTTGCCAATTTATCCTAGTACGGTGGGATTATCGATTCCACTTTCATAATTTTTTGCTTTTTTTTTCTTGCAGATATAAAGTAATATATATGAATGAGAAACTGTATTTCGCAACCTTACTTCACAAAGTCGGGAGTGAGTCAGGGTTTGAATCTCGGTCCTCCATTATTCACTATTTGGTATTGGTTGCGCCGTAATGCAACCAGATTAGTCAATAATGGAGAAGCGAGTTTAGAGCAGTCAAACCTACAGTGGTTGACATCAGCACAGTCATTGAGTGAAGCGCCGCAAGTTGTCTATGACATAACACAAGCAAGTATTCTTTAATGTGTCACATACAGCCAAGCACATACTCCTATTAAATATGATTATACAGTCAGTGTAACTCCTCTGCACCGTCTGGATGACATTGTTGATTTGGGCATCATAATTTGATTCACAATTTATATTTCACAAGCATATAATAGACATGCTGAAAAAATCATTTATGCATATTTGAATTTATTTTCAACAATTTGCTTGCTCTATACTTCATTGGTTCAAAGTCAATTTGAGTCCAGTTGCATCATTTGGAGTCTACATGAAGCTAAGTACAGCTTAATGATTAAATTTATACAATAGACGTTCCTGAGATATATGTACATAAGACAATATGGTTATTTCCATCTTCTATTTTTTACCAATTTCCTCCTGGCTATGATTTGAGGTTGGATGGATTCCTTGCAACTCAACAACTTTGCAACTTTAGAAGATAAAATTTTTCTTTCAATTTTTAAAAAACAAAAAGTCCTGTATCCTGTATTATTCACCCTCTAGAACCAAACTATGCTTGAACTCTCTAATTTATCAGGGTATTTTCCTTCTCAAACATCCAATCAGAGAGTGATTTGTTTATGATGAGTGAAAATAAATTTCTAGAAATTTGTCATCATAATAGTACCCGTGCAATTTAAACTAATCTAAATAGAGTAAAACTAATCTTATTAACTAATTCAGTATATACTTTTGTTTTAGAAATAAAGTCTAATACAAAAGTATAAAATAAATGCATTAATACACCGTATGATAATAATGTAATCACATTCATGTTCATGAATATATATATTTTTAAGAAAATTTTTTAAGAAATAGTGCTTTGTTTTTCTACTGACCATCTTATTAATTTAATAAAAAGAATATAATAATTACGGAATTTAGAAAAAACTGGAGTTAAAACTCCAAAGGAGGAATTGTTACAAAAAAGATCTGTAGACTGTATTTTATGATTCGCTGTTTTTCACTAATATGTGCAATTTTTGAGCCCTTGATGCACGTGAACACCTAACATACAAGAAACTCGGGGACTACCACTTTCAACATTTAGCTCTGGAACTTATTAATGTTAAAGTGCAGCCTCTTCAATTGATTTTCCTTTCAATTGTTTGAAAAACGCCGTCTCCTTAACAGCTCCAGTGAGAATAGTGACTTTTATATCTCCCCAGCTTTATAGTAATAATAATAATAATAATAATAATGCTTTATTGTCTCTAAGGTTACATTAGTTCTTACATAGGATGGATCCCCCTTTTAAGTTCAATACTTGTGTTAGGAGGGTCCGCCCTTATAACAAAACCACTTTACAAATTAAGACAAGAAGCAAAAAATACAAGGCATGCAAATAGATTTAAATCCATAATTCATAGTGAGTATGTGTGAGAGTGTGTGTGTGTGTGTATTTGTGTGTATGTGTGTGTGATTGTGTTTACTTGAATAAAAGTGCTTCGGTTTCCGCATATGTTAAAGATTTTAACCAATTTATAATTACTATTTTGCATTTATTTCGTGTCAAGGGATATATAGTTAAGATTTTATTTATTGAGTTATATAATTGTGACGACTTATACGTGTATTGCATTCGTGCAAATGAAGACTTGGCTGTGCTCACTGCAGCGATTAAGTGTTTTCTACGTCTTTTTAACAGTGTTGGATCAAACTTTAGGGACCTATGTATGCTTAGAACAGTGTTTAGTACATAGAGCTTCCTTACCGTTAAAACATCACTCAGAGAGTACAGCTCATTTGTAGGAAAACGGTACGGTTTAAAATGGATTACATTAAGTAGGGCCCTCTGTGCCCTTTCCAGTTCTAAAAATTTTATCTTAGATGCATATCCCCAGATTGGTATGCAATAACTCAAAACCGATTGAGCTAAGGAAATATAAATTTGAGTTAGAAGTGTTTTTGTAGCTATATATCTAAGTGTCTTGAAAACCCATATTAGTTTTCTTATCCGTCCCATCAATATCTCTACGTGTGAATGCCATGACAATCTCTGATCCATTATGACTCCTAAATATTTAGTAGTTTCCATCTTCGAAATAATGGTGCATTGGCAGTTTGTAGTGTAACTCTTATTACAAGTGTGTATCTTTATTTCGAAATTTTTATTAGACTGAGTAGTTATATTTTTTGTGAAACACATGTAATTAGTTTTATTTTTGTTTAAGGTAAGTAAGTTAGAATTAAGCCATTTCGAAATCATTGTAAGACCTTTTTCTGTAGATATACGAGTATTTTCCCAAGTGTCGCCCGTAAAAACTAGTACAGTATCATCGGCATAAGAAAAAATATGTCCGTCTCTGAATTTCATTTCGCAAAGTTGATTTATATATATTAGAAATAGTGTGGGGCCGAGAACACTTCCTTGTGGAATGCCAAAACCTACGCTCGTCTCTTCGCTCAGGGTATCACCCACTCTAACACTCTGCTTCCTTTCGCTCAGATAGTTTTTAAAAAGATCTAAAGGGATTCCTCGTATGCCTATGCTTTCAAGCCTTTGCAAAAGGATGGAAACAGAGACGTTATCAAATGCTTTCTGCAGGTCTAGTAGTACAGCGAGGCATTTCCTACCTTTATCGATTTGTTTGGTTATTACAGTAGTCAAAGCAGCCACTGGATCTTCTGTTGAAAAACCTGATCTGAAGCCGAATTGAGATTTAGAAATTTTATCAAATGAGTTCAGGTAATTGATTAGCCTTTTATTAATCAGTTTTTCAAGGATTTTGCAAATCGCAGGTAAAATGGAAATTGGCCTATAATTATTAATGTCATCTCTGCTTCCACCCTTATGTATCGGTGTGATAATGGCTTTTTTAAATTCTTTAGGAAACACACCTTGATTAAAGCAAAGGTTGGCTAAATGTGTGATAATAGGTACTACTAATGTACTGGCCATTTTAAGAAATTTGTCGGAATACTATCTACACCAGGGGCACTGTCTGTTTTCAGGCTTATTAATATTGACTGCACTTCTATGGGGTCAGTTTCAAGGAGCACAAACGATGAAACAGGTCTCTGGCTATCTGTGTAGAGATCTTGATGTGATGTTGAAGATTGTGCAATGATGTCTTCTGCTAATGATTTTCCGACGTTGGCAAAAAAGTTATTAATTAAATTAACTGATTTACTTGGTGTGGATTCCAGTTTTAACAGTTCATTATTAGAAGTTTTAGTTTTATTACGGTTGGTAACATTATTAATAGTATTCCAAAGTTTTTAGGATATTTACCGGCATTTTCTATTTGTTGTTTCTGGAAGTTGTTTTTTAGTTGTTTTTTTTTTGTTATTAAAAAAAAGTGATTTTAAGAATCTCATTTTCCGGATCAGATTCAGCCTTTTTCTGTAAATGATTTCTATTACGGATACACTTTAAAATCCCAGGAGTTATCCAAGGTTTTAGGACCCTGTTTTTCCGTGGAATTAATGTCGTAATAGTATTTTCTAACAGACAATCTCTTACAGTATCTACCAATTTAGAGGCGAGATGATTAGGATCAGTACAGGTCAGTAAGTCGTGTAAGTCTTTATTTTTTGGGGTAGCCAGGGAATTATCTAAATTTACGGCAACTTTTGTTTTATTCGTGATATTCTTTTTCAATACTTGAGGTAATTTCAGGATAATTAAGCGATGGTCTGTAATTGTGGTGTCCAAAACAGCTATATGAGCTGGCATAGTAGTATTTTCTAGTTTTAATATATAATGGTCTAAACAATTTTCATTTCTAGTGGGTAGTGTATGCCCTGGAAGAAGTCCATGTGTAGCAAGCATTGTTAGGTAATTTAATCGATTTAGCCTGTCATGTGATTTTTCAATCTGGTAGGGTATTAAATTTATGTTTATATCACCCGTAATGATGATATTTTTATGTGCTTTTATTTGTTCTAAATGGGCATTAAGAGATGCAATAAACTTATTTGCGTTTATGTTTGAGGGTGAACGATAGATTGCTAAAACTATGTAATTATGGAATTTAATTTGAAGACAAGAAGCATGATCAAGTGATATTTCCTTTACATCTGTTATGTGAGTATTTTTAACATAAGCAACTACGCCGTCATTTTGATTTAAGACATTTTGAGTGTAGTATGACGTATAGTTATAAATACCAGGGATAGTTTTGTATTGACTAAGTCTACATTCGCTCAACAGTATCAAGTCTACTTCAAATTTAAAATTACTTAAAGATATTTGTAGGTCGTCAATATTTTTATATACGCTACGTATATTTTGTGTGATTAGTGTAAAATCAGATTCTTGTACGTCTATATTCTTTACATAATTCTCAATGCTACATTCAATTGATTGTGCAATTTTTAATGAGTCTATTTCATTCACAAATTGCAGGGAGCTATCCATGTATGTATAAGTTTTCCAAATTGATTATTTTTAGAGAGGTGTAATGTATTTCAATTATATTAATTCGAGAAGCAAGTTTATGTGTTAATTGAGTTGTGAGTGTATTTGTTGTTGCTAGGTTTAAAAAATGAAATATGTATGTATATTGTTGTTTTTATTAAATGAGTAATACGTAATAAAGTAGGTAAATGGGTACTTACGGTTAGCAAGTATCTTGTGTGAGAAAAATCAGTGTGGATTATTGTGTATATGTAGTGTATAGTGTTGTTTAATAGTGACAGATAATTAATAGTGTATTCCAGATACAAAGTAATAAATACAAAGAAAATTGTTGAGCGAGTTACAATTGTAAACAAATATAGTCATGTTTTTTGCATGAGGCTATGTACCTGGGATTCCGTTGTTATAGTAACTATCGGTGATTCATCATTTTTTCTTACGTAGATCCTCCCGTACGCAGTCCAATAATATTTGTACAGTATTGTTCTCGTCAAGTCTCGAGCTAAGAAGTAAAGCCGGGCCCCTTTTGGTGTTAGTTGTTCAGAAACAAATACCGGGGCTTGTTCATTTTACTTTAGGCCAAGGTGCTTAACACAGAGTTTCTCCTTATTTCGTGTTCTTACAAGCTTTCAGCATATCTTCATACTTATCATTTATACTTATCTTTAACCTTTTCATTGTGGCTTCACTCAAATGGACTATTTGTTAGTGATAGTGTAATCAATTTTGAACTGTATAGTGGTCATCAGTGGTTTCATACGTTTCCTTTATTGGTATACTTTAGTTCCTTTAGCAGATGCTAAATAATACAACAATAAAAACTTTTCGATCTAAATTTACTTAATTATTTTTACACGGGAAAAGGGCATAGAGAAAAATTGTAAACATATTTCATTTAGGCGCAGTGTTTCATAATTAATTCATGCACTTTATGGTGAGAATGATATATTGATATTTACGAATATCAATAATGTTTTATTTTTATTAAACAATGTTGTAGCAGTATCGAGGTTGGAGTAATTAACCAAATGGGGAAGAACCAAATGTCTCTCACGAAAAAATGGTTATGAATACATTAAAAACGCATTAAACCATCAATTTACATTTACAGAAATCAAGAAGTCAATAGTCAAGGGACAGACATAGACCACAGCACCACGATTTTTCAGTTTAAGATTCATTGAGTTTAAATTTTATAGGTACACCTATTTTTAATATTATCAAGATACAGAAATATAGAAATTTTTCTCAATGTACCTCTCCACATACAGAACAGAAAAATTTGTGATTTGTGTTGCATAATTCAAAAAGTTTTCAGTCCATGTCCTCAATTTACCTGCTTCACACTTCATTGGAGTTCGATGACTGAGTTGGCTCCATTATTTGGAGCTCAATGACAAACCAAATGCAGCTCGATGACTGAAAGTATGCAAAATACGTTCCACCAATATCTGTATATAAGTCACTATAGTTACTTCCTGTTTCCATTTCCTACAAACTGTTTAACATCGACTATCTCTATAAATATCAAAATTTTTAACTTCACTTGAAATTTCGTTTTAAATGCTTAATATTAAATATATATTACAATTGTTTAATATTAGGCAGTTTTAGTGGAAGGTTGAATTCCTACATGTACTAATTATTTAATGTTGTCATGTGGTTAATTTTGAAAAATTAATTCTAATCTAACTTTGTTTCCTGTCAAGATGACATTATAAGTATGTTTTGTAAATATTTTAGTACTTTTACAAAATATGTAATAAAATATTTAAAAAAAAAACAAAAAAAGAGCAAATTGAAATTCAGTTTTCATTTATGAAACCAGTTCCTATATTTTTGTACCGGTAATAAGACTGATATGACTCATACCTTTGTATTTATATTAAATATTTCATATGTCTTACTACTGACCAACATAATTAAAAAACAATTAATATGTTTAGTGTATACCCTATTTATGTATTTACTATTTATTTAGAAATGTCAACATAGGTCTTTTCAAATGAGTATTACAAGAAAATTAGAGATGTAAAACAAAAAATGGCTAGGAAATGAAAAAAAATTTATTAAAACTGTGAAGAAGGTTGAAAACCTTGTTTACAGCTTTAATAAAATTTAATTAAACCTCGCACAGTTTTAATAAAACGTTGCACATTCAATTCGAGTTGAATTTGATCATATTTGCCAATTCATATTACGGTATTTATAAATGATAAATTTTTTCATCATCGTTCATCGGAAGATAGTATAAGAAACTACCTACATTTGTCTTTAGACATTGAATACATGCAGATTTGTGAAGAAGTATTAGGAACACTATCAAAATTGGTTCCTAGAACTGACTAAATTAGTTATGACTCATTTATATTCTTGGACTTATGTTAATACTGTATATTAAGTTATAAATAAAAAAGTTTGATGTGTGTTTGTTAGTTGAATTGTTGCAGTTGTAGTATTTTAGAAAATAGGCTTTTTTCATATAATAAAACTAAAAAACTCAATATAATGATCAGCAAAGCTTCTTCTAGTGCGTACAGTTCAAAGATACTACTGAAGACAAAAAGTAGGCTTGGTTTCCTCAGGCAAATGAAAAATACTATTCGAATTTTGCCTGGGAATATTAACGTAGCGATTATACATTTATATACTAGTCAAATATATTGCGGTTAGGTGCATCCAATCTTATAATAGGTTGTTTAAAATAAGTAATTAAAAAATAATTAGTAATTAAAAAAAATTATTTTTATAACTAATAGTTTACAAGTTTGTATTATATCTTAACAAGACGAAAAAGTAAAACCAGACTATGGCAAAAATGCTGAAAAGCTTGAATTACATAACGTAATATACCCTACGACTTTCTGGATCATGATGAATCTAAGAACATTTCATCTGTTGAAATCACTTTAGTAATTTTGCTGTGTGAGGGAACAAACTAACTGACACACATACATACATATACAGCCTATTAAATTCATAACTCTTTCTCTGCTGTAGTCGGGTAAAATGTATAAAAGAGAGTGACTGTTTATGATATCTTTTATATCTTTAGAACTTCTGCAGCCATATATGTACGACAAAGAATAGTTGAGGGATACCAATTCAACTCAGAGTGTACCGTACCTCGGCAGAAACATGGTGAAGATGGTATTACGGCTTGGAGTTGCATCCTCGCTAGCAGCGAGGTTCGGATTATGGCTCCTTCTGACAATTGAATAAACAGTAATAGTATACGGAAATGCTAGGAAGTACATTGGGGATGTCTATTTTTGATGTCTTTAGTGTCATGAATTTAAATTCTAACATGATTAGATATGCTAGTATTCATTTAAATAGGTTTGAGTACTTAAAGAAATTATATATGCTAGTATAATGTTGAAATAGTTACTTTTGGATACTCTATAACAAGAATGGTGTGCTATTAGTGAGATTAATGTAAAATGGTAATCTATTCTATACTCTTATTCTATAGATGGTCCCACAAAATATGATTTTTGCATGTGAAATAGGATTTTTTAAACAAAGACAAATGAATAATTCTTTTGCGTAAGGCTATGTATTTAAATACTACAATATAGCATTGAAGGAACAACGAACGTTTATCATGAACATTAAAATGTCATTTTGATTAATATCTCTCATTAATATTTGATTAACATCTCTCATATACATAAAATATTAGGTAGGTAACACTTGCAAAGTTTTATTAATTATAAACTGTATTATATTTGACATGATTTTCCAATTAAGTTACTTCAAGTTTTTTTTTTCGTACAACATGTAACTCTGTTACTTGTAATTATTTGTAATTATATAACTGAGCATTGTTTCAATTTCTTTTCAAAACTGTGATAGATGGTATTCCGCAGTGCTCTTAATCAATGAACTGTTATTTTATAAATAAATGTGTTATTCATTATCCATTGCCAATATTACAATGTGTCTAATAAATACATGGTCTGCATTATAAGTCATTAGTTTTATTTTTCATAATAGAGTTTCGAAGCAATGTTGAAAAAACATGATTAATCTGTTGATAGCCAATTACATGGGATATAGCTACGTAGGTTCACTTTTTATATGTGTGCCAGTTTACTTTTAAAGTTTCTGATTGTCTGCATTCCATATATGCGTGACTATTATTATAAGATATTCTACAATGTCATCAAATTTGATTACTTCCAGTTGATCTACAATCGTAAAACTTGACATAATAGAAGGACTTATTGCACAAATAAACGGAAAAGTCCAAAAATAAATTATTCCCAATTAAATTTTTTTGAAATATGCACCTATGAAATTATTATTTTTAAATAGTTTCATTGGAAATATTTCAAAGCTTTAAATATAGGAGACTCGTGATGCGAGTTACATTTGTGCTTAACAGGCTTTTTTTAAGTACAAATACTGGCATTTTATATAAATTAATTTCTAAGAAACACAACCCATGCCTTTATTTAGATTAATCACGAACATGAAAATATTCATATTATATTTAAATTAAATATTCATAGAGGCACAGTGCTTTTCTCTAAAGTCCTTTTATCTGAAGTATTTATGGAAACTGCTAGAGTATAATTATATAATCTATGGTAAAGTTGAGCATGTACTCAAGTTGAATAGATTGAATAATGTAACTTTATTGATATTTCCTCTTAATACTACTATCATTATGCTAAGAAGGAATGCTGTAAAAGATTTCTGATCATTTTTTAACCCTGGAAAGATAGTTTGCGTAAAATTGACGCAAGCACAATGTAAATATAGCGCTATCTTTCTAAATATTGCAACTCGCACGTTGTGCTTACCTGATATCCCGGTCCATGTCAGATGCTTTCAGAAGGTATTTGCATCACTGAGGTGAGTTTCGTCAATTTTGAAATACAATGACCAACTGAGTCAAAATGACGCATGATTATCTTTAAAGTGATTTTAGAGATTTTTAACTTTTTTCAATTTTGTGATGTTTTCGTGATATTTTGTTGTTGTTAGTGTGTTTTTATGGATAATATTTATATTATTAGGTTCTATTTCAAAATAACACAGTAAGGAAAGCCATAATCTGGATGAAGCTCAAATGCTATCCGGTTTTTAAACAATGATGACAAGCATTTCCGCCTAGGTATGTATAGTGGAGTGGAAATTCACAACAGTTTAGATGACGATTGAAAAGGATTTTATGGATAAGATAGTGGCAGAGCGTAGCAGAAAGGGATTTTTCCGGGTAAGAACCATGTGCAGAGTAGTCTTTACCTTCGGCTTCGGTACATAAAAAAAAATAAATGGCCCACAGCTAAGTGCTATGGTATGCTAAATATAGCTTGTATAAATTCTTACATAATATATTACAATAATATCCCTTAAAGAGGTGACAAGCCCCTAAACCAAAAAATATGATTTGAAAAACTTGAATAAATCTTTAACATTTATGAAAAAAAATCGGAATTTCCAACTTTTAAGAGATTTATAAGAGATGACATAACAAATTTGTTATAAAAGAAGCCCTTTAATGCTCAAGAAACATTCTAGAAGGGTCGTTATCAAAAAAACGTACTGTTGCACATTTACCGTACTTATAAACCATGCTTAAAAAAATATTTATTGTACCCTCAAAAATAAGATGACAGGCAAGCAAAAGTGATAAATAGAGAGCATAATATTAACTTATGTTAAAGCTGCTTCAAAATGTTTTTTTTTTATTTATACTCTGATTTTTCTACATAATTTGGTTTCTTTATTGTCTACTTTATAAGATGAATGAACAAATATTGCTAATATTATTTGGTTCGTGATGAAAACAGGAGAAATATTTAATTAGGTAATTTTTAAGTTTAAAGTTATTGTTTTTATTCGACGCAAGGGTGAGTCAACTTGTGCTATCTTACTGTGGGAAATACAAGCAAATTTAAAAAAATGATAACAGAGAAGCTAAAAGTAAATCTTTCAAGGAGGAAATACATAACTTTATTTCCCAATCGACACTTCTTTTCGATATTGCTGCATGCAAAGATAAGAAATTTGATTTGTGTAAGTGTGGGAAAGTCAAAGCTGTCCCCTTCAAAAATGCTCTTTCCTTGATTACCAAAGGACACTTAGACAAATGGTTATTGCAAATATTAATATTATAACCACAAACAGCTTCAAAAGAAAGTTTTCCAAGCCCAAAAGCGGCAAAAAACATCAGAGCCCAGCCTTCTACTTCGGGAACTGCTTTAATTACACTGTCCGATTCTGACGTTCAGTAGACTGATAGTTCTGAAAATGAAGTGTTTGTAGAAAAAAAACGAAGAAAACAAAAACCAGTCACCAGAACTTAGAAGAATTGTCAGTATAACTATGGTATATCGTATATCACTATGGTATATTGTACCGAGCTGGCGCCACTATTGCATCGACTGCATTAAGTGATGTATTGAAGGAAGAAAAGTTAGGTCTTATAAGAATAAATCCCAGAAAACTTAGACGTGGAAGAGTTGAAAGAAGTATGATGCTCTTTAAGACTAAAAGGAAAGAACCATTAGAAGCATTATTTTTTGATGGTAGAAAAGACCAAACAATGTACTATGTCAGAAGAAACAATAAGATTTATCGTCGCGTGCGTGTAGAAGAACATATAATGATGATTCTAGAACCAGGAGCTGTATATATTGGTCATGTTACTCCATATTCTGGAACTTCAAAGTATATTGTTGAAACTATAATTTGCCACTTGAATTCTATGCTTATATGTTTCTACTGAGAAACCATCTAGTAAATTACGTTAGTTTGCTGTTTATATTTGCAAAGCTTACAGTCCAACATGATTTCAGATCAAGTACAACAGTTCGTGTAAAGATAGCGTTAGAAATTTATGGTTTCTTATAAAAAACATAAGGTTTCTCTCCAAAGATTTAAAGAAGATTATAGATCCAGGATTAAGTGTAATGCCTGTTTTGCACGTACAGAAAACTTGCTGCTAGCAATGTTGATAGATGATGACGAGCAAATAAAAGAACTTGACTGCGGAATAGTTATCAAAGCTTATACCTCACCACGGGCTTTGATGAGAAATTTTGTTATACCGAAGATCAAATTCGAATGTCATCATTACTATGACATAATTAACTGGAATAACGAAAAGCTGATTTTGTTGGAACCACCACTTTTACGTCATACACAAACGGCAATTTTTAAAAAAAATATTCATTTCATATTTATTGATGATTATATGATCCTGTCTAAAGTATTAGGATTCCCACTACAAGTAATATACCCTCTTTGGACAAAAAACAATGGAAAAGTTCCAAATGAGGTGATCTTTGTTGATTGCAAACAATGCTTGAAAGAAGGGCATTTCTCACCAGATGTCTAAATTATTTGGTTACAAAAGGAATTGGAAAACTAAGGCCATTATTTCTGACAAAATGTTTGTTGTTTTCTTTACGTGAATGGAATCAATTATAAATATCTATTATAAAACAAAGCAAGAATAAATTATGAATAGTCAAAGAAAAAGTCAAAATATATATTGGAGCAACAAGTTTGTCTGTCTTGCTATGCATTTTTTATTAACCTGTAGAGGAAGTACATGAACTCAGTTCTTAGAAGGAAAATGTTTACATTAAAAAAACTTTTTACAGGTTGAAATGAAATAAATGAAATGTTTTCAAACAGGCAAATCAAGGATTCACATCTATAGTTGCGAAAGTGTGACTTATTTACTAGAATACAAGCTTGCTGATTGAACAACTACAATAATATATGTAATAACGAGGTTGAAAAAGCTAGGCAGCAATGATATTCGCAGGTCGAAGAGCTGGCACACAGAGAAAGTTCCGCCATTGCTCTGATGTACAATTTCTTCAAGTTTTTCCAATTCTTTATCGATTGATGGACCTAAAATAAAAGCAATAAAATAAGTACATAGTTTATACTTATTTCATACAAAAGATAGAGTATAAAAAATTACGTAGTCCAAATATAATGGAATTAAGTACCATTAAAAATGTCCATATTTAACAAGTGGTATCTATATGTTATTTTACATTTAGATCAATTTTAATGAATCCTTTTTTGTATCACGGCATAATCCTTCAATTTGAATAAATTCGCTGTAGATTTAAAACTACATAAATTTAATAATGGGATGGAATTTTTGTGTACATCCACAAAAATACAAATCAAGTCAAATATTTTTAAAATTTTACCATTCCTCGTATAAAGCTGACTAAACTGCATATACTCTAATGAAAGTTAAAAGGCCAATTTCCAAAAATTAATCTTTGGGTGGTCCAAAGTCAATGCTTTGTTCACGCAGCAGTTTTCATATTTCAAAAGTTGACAAATGAATAAGATATATGAAAATTGCATTCTTCCATCTTGACTGTAATTTATGTAAGCTAATCAAAGATGAGAAATTGTTAATTAATTTAAAAAAATTTGATAGGCTATTTAATATTTGTTATTTGTTTCTTTTTCATAAAATCCCAAAACCACAAGTTGATTTTGCTGATTAACTTTAAAAACCAGTGATCATCCTGATATAATAAAAAAAGTTATTTTAAAGAAAATTAAAAACAACTTTATTTATTTTATTTATCTCTCAATTATGTCAAAACTATGACTATGGATTTTAGTTGCATTTTTAGGAGAATCAAGACGAGAATTTTTTTATAAAATATGCTTTCGGTTATAGCATAATTTTATTTTATTAACTAACAAATAAAAATCTGTGAAGGGTCGTTGGGTGAGAATTGCGTGAAAAATTAAATTTGGAGAAAAAACAACACGATTCAACTTTCTGGGGAGTTTTGATACAATACTCATGTTTCGATTAATGTGAAGGGTTAACATCTACAAACTGTCAATACAAGCTAGGGAAGTTTTTGGAAAATGAAATAGGCAAAGGTGATTTCTTTGTCGGTCAAAACTTAAATAGAATGTAAATCTTGTAGTTTTAGAATATTTAACACTTGCTACAATATTTTGATGTATAGGAAATTATTGCGAATTCTCAATCTATGTTAGGAATAAACAGAATATAACCCTTAGTACCACTGTAATTAAAATACCATTGTTACTTGTCACTCCACTCACATATGTGTTGATATGTAGAATTAGTACGGACGGTTGAAACGGGACATAATTAGAATTAGTGGTATAACCTTGTTCTAACTTTCAGGTACCCTTGCTTTTGTATAAATATATTACTGAGATTAACTTCCATTTAATTGTATTACATACACCGAAACATTTGCATTGTATAACCTCATAGAATAATGTCAATTTAATTTATTACCCTCAGTAAAATATTTGTATATTGTATAACCTTCGGAGATATAATAAAACCTACACTGCTCCCCTACAATAAACTCAGATACGTAAGCAGTGGAAAAACCCACACAAACCTGGTTTCCGCTATTGTTTTTTAATATATAAATGGTTTTAGATGTTCCTAAGAGTTAATCTTTGCTAATAGCCCACCTGAAGATGTTGTAATACAACAAAACCTGGGTCGTGGTAAAGAACTTAAAAAAGTAGAAATAATACTACATCACGTAGTTTCATTTAATTGTCTAGAGAATTCAAGCTTTATAAGATATATTTTTACATATTTCGTCATTGTTGACTATGTCTATGATTCGTCTACGTCACCACTCACATAAATATTGTGTACATACAGGTTTCAGTGGTAGACATAAAACATATAATATGATACATAAGAGTGCATACAAAACATGTTAATCTCTGTTTGATTCCACTTTAATCACTAATTCCACAATAATAAAACCATGAAAGTTTGTCCAATGTAATGATTACATGATGTTTAATACAGTTGATAATTTTCAATTGTTTAACGACCTTATTAATTTTATATATTGATTTCTCCCACACCGGCTTACTTTTTTTTAATATACATTAACCAACCGTTAATGCATGTTAAAAACATACATTTTGCTTGCTGTAATTTCTTATTCCAGTTCCCTTGGTTTTCATTGAATAATTGAAAAATCAATATTATTTTAGTACTGACCAGAATACAATCAATTGCCACTGTGTTACTCCAAACAAATTATACATAGATTAATGTAGATGAACTCTATATATATCTAATTGTAGATTACAGATTATGATTATTAGATTATTGGGATTTCAATATTCCAAATTACCATTTTCTGAATTCAATTTGTATCAAATTCTGTTGTACATTTATCAAGTGACTTCCTTTCTTATATTATCTAATTCATACGTTGGGAAAAAATAGATAAAAAAAAATGAGCAATGAAGATATTCGCCTCACTTTTTATAGTTACCCATTCAAGTTTTATAGTAACACATTTAAATTAGAATAATACAAAATATTTATGCTTATATCACATATTATGAGTTTCTTTAACCAACTTAAACGGTAAACTTAATTAACAGATACTTACACATTTCAGGTGAAAGTCTCAGCTTTGTGATGTTTATTCTCAACTGTTGAAATTCCGTAACCAACATCTCACTGAAGGTGCACACGGCCGTGAGGACAACTATGCACATTGTCTGCCATATCAAATAGTTAATCGTTGCTTGCAAATCTAGTTTCTGAAAAATCATTTGAAAGCGACAATATTTTTTTACGAAACTTTTTTATTTTAAACATTTTAATGAATTAAATATGTAATTTTAAAAAGGTTCAAATTCACTATTTTATAAAAAAATAGTCATTAAAAGAATCATGAAAATATCAATTACTTGTAATATTATTCTTCTCATATATTACTTGTATATTTGTAATATTATTCTTACTTACATCATGTATATACAAGTTCAATAAGAATTGAATGCCTCCAATGGATGAGAGGAAAGCTATAACCACAGTCTGAAGTACCTGAAGTAAAAATTTAATGATTAAAATGAACACATATCTTGAATATCCATTTAATTTAATTCATTACAGCTTACCTGTAAATGAAACATTTTATTGAGTGCATTGCATATTTCATTCACTAAAGTTAATAAGTTTGATAGAATCAGTATGTGCATAGGATTTCCTGAAACATCAAAATGGCTATACCCATTTAATCTATTGCAGACAGTCACTCTGGATAAGTCTGGTACACAGTTTGTGTTATTACAAAAAAATTCTTGATTCATATGGTTCAGGTAATTGTTCACCTCTTTTAACATTTCCTTAATAGTTTTTGTTAGTAAACACATTAGTAGCAGTTCCAGTCCGTTAATAAATGTACTGAAATATTTAATTATGAGAAACCACTTCCAATTTTCAACACTGTTAATGATGAAAGACATCAAGTGGCTTGCAAATATAATGATTATACCCAATATTGTCATGATTTTTAACTTCCCAAAGCACTTTGTTCTAAACAAAGTACTGTAATAAAAAGAAATGTCATTGAATTTTTGTAAACAATTGACAAAGAAATGTTTTTGCCAGAATATATCAATAGATAAAACAAATATGAAATTAATAAGGGTAGTTAATTCCAAGAGGCATTGAATTATCTTTATTTCAGTGTTCAGAGAGGTATATTGAAACCAAATGCTTGTAACGGCAGCCACAATAAGAAGAAAAATTAATGTTAAACTGTAAGTGTTCTTTAAAATAGTTTTAATTAACGTAATTTGATTTTCTAATTTATATAAAAACCGGTTGACACCCAAAATTGACTGTAACACAAGCAAAAAGTAAATCGGTTCCTCTAAACAACGGCACGTCATTTTTAAACAAACTGACTTCTACTACTCACTTCTGCAGAAAATGTATAACTTTGATAATGTAGTGTATTTAATGTAATCACTTGGCCTAATACAAGGCAATTTTTATTCTCGTTTTACAGCCATGATTGATTATTGTATTTACCCGTCTAGTCTGCAAGTGTATTTATTTATTTTCCTACGTTGTTTATAAAAGTGATGACCTTCTGATTTATTGATTGTGAAGCCTTACATTGTTTTCTGATGTATTTATTCTGATGTAATTTAATTCATTAAACATTAATTACAAAAGAACAAGATATATGAGAATAAGCCCAACTTATTATAAAAAGGAAAGATTTATGGTGGTAAGCCGAAACTATTCATTCATAACTATAAATGGGACTGCCCTGAAACACGTCAACCTCTACAAGTATCTTGGGATAATAGTTTATAATTAATATTACTGCAGTTTCATTTTCTAATGCCGAATTCAACAAGCTGGTAAAACGCTTTCCACAAGAAGAGAAAGATCATTTGTGATTGTATCTTAAGCCTAAACCTGCAAAAACAATGGCTCGTTGCTACATAGTTTCAATAATATTATATGGGGCTGAAACATGGGTATTCCCAGAAGAGAAAAGCAGAAGAATTCAGGGCTTTGAGATGTGGGTGTACTGCAGAATATTACAAATCTCATAAGTTCAAAAACTATGTATTAAAGTGGTACTTCAATGGTTGAACAAAGACACAGAGGTTTTAAAAAGCTTAAAAACAACACTAGCTCGAACTTGTCAATATCTCGGACATATTGTGCGCCGGAGGAAATACCAACTTTTCAACACATTATTCAAGTCAAGATTCTGGGCAAAAGATGGTTTCGTATGAGGAGGAGATATTGGCTGAAGAACCTATGCCACTGGTACAATAAAAGTACCCATTCGCTTTTTCGGGCAGTTGCATCCAAAGTCCAACCGAAGAGTAAGGCTAAATGTCACAAAAAAAGTTTATATCAAGTAACATGTAACAAACTGTAACTATATTTATATATTGTGAATTTTTTTTAATTTCATTATCCTGTGCAATCCTTTCAAATATCAATTTGATATAACTACAAAGGTTTGGTTTCTTTAATCCAAAAAAAAATTGTATTTTCTGATCGCACCACAAAAACCGTGTTATGACAGACAACCTATAATAAATAACAATGCACAGTTATAGATATTTAGATATTTACAGTGTTAGAAATATTTCAAAACACTGTTTTAATTTTTTAAAACAGTTTAAAAATGTAATTAAAACTAAAAAAAAATAAAAATATAACTTTAGCATGTACTCAGCGCAATTTGACGTCTTTGACTTGAATTGTTATTGGTCATTACTCACACTTTCTAAAATACATTACATGTCCCCGTCCATCTGGGGCACGTAATGTATTTTATAAGCAAACACATGATAATTAAAGTTTAATGAATAGAACAAACCACAATGTAATTAAAGTGTAATGTTAATCAGATTACCTATTTTTGTGCCAAACCCTCAAAGACCCACAAACTAATGAAGCTTTTTTTTATGAATTTATTATGATAAGTATTATAATTTGTTAATCACCAATTGAGATTGAATGAAAATACAAATTCCTAAAGCATTTTTAAATTATTATAATCAATAATTCTAATCAGCCTATAATGTACTTTGTTCAAGTGTTATTCGTGGTTGTTACTTTCTATTATGTTACTTATTACATTTCATTAACTCACTTTATTTAAATTTTATGTAACAAATATTTGCATCTATTTGTTCGAGTCCTTTGATCGAATTGACCAATATTTTAGTATGAAGGATCGCATAAGCTTATTTATGAAGAAAATATTCCAACATCATCGTTGCTTTGGCTGTCTTATTAACTCTCCTTTTTGCCATTTCTCGCAACACAACCAATATTAAAATTATTCAAATAGGACATTAATCATAGGTAATAATGAATGGAAAATATTTTAAGTAAACTACACTCAAGAACAATGAAAGTCAAACATATCATACCATAAGTATTGTACATTTGTAAATATTACATAATTTCAGTAACAATATTGATACCATCTAGACGTTACCAAATTTTTCAGGCATGTCCTTGCACAGAAGTATAATTATACAGTTCAATGTGTTTGACATACAATTTTTCATGTGTTAAAATATTTAGTATTTTCTATCGACCATCTTTTAATTTAATACTTATTTTCTAAACAAGTGATCAATTCCAGTGACAAATGGTAGACATTTGATAGATATCGATCCACTACAATACAGCAACATAAAAATAAAACTCCTCTTAATTTTAGACTTGCTTTATCTGGACCGTTTTTAAATAAATAAATTACATCAACTACAAAGAAAATATTTTTGTTTAGAACATACATACTGTGTGTGCATATATATTACTCATTGAATTATTGGATGCGATCAAGAGACTACATTTAGATCAACATTTAACCTAAAATTAATTTAAACTTGGCTACCAGGAAAACAAAATAATATTTACGTTTCTGATAAGAATTTTGTTAAATCTTGTATCAGTTTTCGTTAATTTAACAATTTATCAAAATTACGATTATAATGATTTCAAGATTCTAATAAGGATCAGCAAAAAATTATTGGACTTTGGTAGAGGATATTTTATTCATTACGAAATTTATTTTTGAACATAGTATTTATTTTTGGAACTGCTTTGAAGACGAACATGACCTCACTAACAAGATGGTAGCACGAGTGGCATGCAATACTTTTGCTACCGTTTTGTTGTATCACTTTAGACGAGTACGAAATATTTAATGAATCAAACTCTTTAAACACTTCTTCTGTCTTCTGGCCTTATTTACTATACATATCTTACAACTTTGTTTGCTGTCGATTACAAGGTCGCTTGTTGATGAAAATGATATCCTTGGATTGATATAGATATTGTCAATGTAAGTAATTGTGCATCATCAAATGTGGCGTTTAAAACAAGAAATAGTAATGGTCCATTATAGCGAGTGCGGTCACTATTGATGTAGTCGAAAGTATAGTGCCATGGCTTACGGGAAAGTGAAATATTTTAATCAAAAAGGAAATGTTTTCTTTATCCTAAACGTTTTAACTTTCTTTATCCTAAATGTTTTAACTAATTGTTTCGCTAATCTTAATTACTCAATTCAAAATGGCAGGCTTGAATTTACTCAGCATACAGCATTGCAAATTGCTGATAAATTGTACTCCAAAAATATTCTTACAATGATATTCAGTAAGGACACGTTTGAGAATGAGTTTCTAGAATTGTTTTATCATGACTACAGTGGGAGCTTATTATTGGTTGAAATTAAATGAAGGAAAAGAACTTACGAAAATATCCTACAATAAGAATATTATATACTTTGTCACACAGTACATTATTCACATTGAACATGTGAAAGATTTTTAATATTTTATGAGTCACATGAGTAAACTATCATTGTTTACGAACTACAGTAGATTTATTGTTGTTTGCATGGACAAAGAACAAAGTGCAGTAAATTGCAATGCGGAAATGTTGTTTGCCATTTGCTGGCGTTACTACCTAGTGAACATCATCTTTTTATATCAGACTCAAACTGACCAAGTACAACTGCTGACTGGATACACTACTGACTGAATTTCAATGGATGTCCACTTATAATGTCGACCTCTCCCCTACGACCTTACATGATTGTATCAACAAATCCTAATGGAACACAAGTAGTTAATGGTATAGACGGTGAATTTTATAAAGATTTGTGTCAAGCGGTAAATGCTACATTGGAAATTACTATTACGCTACAAGCGCCTAGGTCATTTAATGAAATGCATCAGACAGGATTTTTCCAGGATTTCGTCATGCAACGAGCTAATATTTCCACATCCATCTTTTTAGAAGTCAATAATGCAAGCACTTTCCATTTCTTTTATCCTCACTGGACAAGAAATGCTATTTGGGTCATGCTCCCCATTCCCTTGAGACTAGCATGGGAAAAATTGGTAAAACCATTCGATTTCTGGCTTAGAATGTCATTTGGAATCGTTTTAGTAGTGTCAATTATTTTATTAGTCATATTGAATGAAACAAGATTGAAACTTAGATGGAATTCATATTTTCCAATGGATATCTTACATTCAAATCTGTATATAAATAGCTTTGCAATACTTTTTGGCCAAATGAGTGCTAGATGACCAACAAAAATGATTCTGTCGTTCGGTTTAGGTCTCTGGGTATGGTTCAGTTTTTAATGACTAGTTCTTACCAAGGAGCTCTCATCAGTGTTTTGAAAAGAGATAAATGCATGTCATACTTGGATAGTGTGTCCAGCGCTATCAAAGCTGGATATGAATTTGGAGGATTACCAGAACTTGGAACATATTTTTCTGAAGAACCTGACCGATATGATAGATATCAAATTATAGACTTTAAAGATATTCAAAATTATATACAACCTATGTCTAAGGGATATCTGAAACTCATTATATATTTACCGTTAGGTTCTTTACCTTCTTTTTCATTAACAAACAATCGCACATATTTCTTACATTTTATTCCAAATTCTGCCAAAGAACAGCATTTTATTAATTATTTACCTCTGAACTCACCACTGCAGGCTACCTTAATCACTGTATAAGCTCTTATGGCAGCTGTTGGATTGTACAAAAAACAGGAAATTGAAGAACGTCATTTTACTAAGAAGGAAATGAGTAAACCTCGATGGAACAAGGATAAAGATGAAATATTGACCATGGATCAAATGAAAGCATGCTTTTTTCTTATTATAGGCGGGTGGATCGTGTCACTATTCATGTTTATTGTAGAAGTAATTTGGAATCAGTACAAATGGTCTCGAAGTTCAAAACGTCGTTCATCGGCTAGGTGGAGTTTGTAGCTTCCAGTTATATTTATTGACACATAATTTTGTTAGTTGAAATTTGTTTTAATCTAAATTCAAGTATAGCGTTAAAAATTACACTATCTATGATCTTACACCAACCTCTTTATTTATTGAACATTTGTTGAGGATTCAATGTTTATATATTTTTCTTCAATTTCTCAAAAGTAAAGTGTTGATGATCATTACATTTAGGAATATCACTTTTAACAGTTGGAAGTTAATTTGTAACTGTCTCTTTGTGCAGAAGTTAATGTCAATTGCTTGTTGGTACATAGAAAACATGTAGGAGTCAATCCCTATTCTCTGCAATAAGTCATGCAATAAAATTTATGTAAGTTAGTAATTAGGTCAGGTTAGATGATTTTATGAATTTGTGTTTAAAGTTTGAATGTAGTGGAATAAATATATAAAGAATTTCATTACTGTCATTGTTATTTGTTAATCAAATAGTATGTACATAATGGGATACTAAAATACTTTGACCCGCTTTTAGTGTAATTACTCCCAATGTGAATTTAAGACCTTACCAGTCCTTTGTTATTGTATAATGTATTTCATATATTTTTATAATGTATTTATTCTATAATATTAACATTACTTTAGTTAAAGTAAACACATTTCTTTTTACTGTGTTAGAGTTAATACCGATGAGTCTAACTTTTTCTTGCAAATATTCTACTTCAATATCTCGTGTTACTGATCGCCATAGAGAATGTTCAATACAGATTAATTTTAACTTAATCATTAATTACTCTAATTCTGTTGTTTACAAAAATTCTTTATTTTTACTTTTAATAAAACATAATTTTACAAAAAAGTTTTACAATAGCTATAACCAGTGATAGTACCTTTTTTATTTAGTTTATTTGTGTTTATATAGATTCGTTTAAGTTACTATAACATTTCAAAAAGATTCTATAAAAAATTAGATAATATATTATCAGTTTCTTTCTGTAAAGCCACAAGCGGAAGTTACATGTTATTTAAAGAGGTCTCTGTAATTTTGGTGGTTTTGTCCAATAACCACATTTACACACAACGTTGGGAATTTTCCCATTTAAAAGGAAGGTGGATTTATATACCTTTGGTTCACTAAACACTTATTTATGCAATCTCTTGTTTATTCGAGATGTTGCCTGCACAGAGATTGATGCTTCGATCTCGCCAATTTATTCAAACATATTTTACTGATTTATTCCCATCAGATTTAACCCAAAAGAAATGCAAGTTGAAAAGTACTTTGTATTTTGTTAAAAATAATTGACTGTACCTATGCTGTCGTTAATTATATATAAATTGCTACTCTCCATTATAAGTATCAACCTCCAAATTCTTCAATACAGCTATTTCTTGCAAATTATCTTGAGTCAATATAACCTTTCTGAAATTTCCTTTCAACTCTTTTCGAATTTTTAGTTTCATAAGTGAGTTTAATATTATTTGAAGTTCTATTTCCACATTACTAATTCAAGGAAAAACATCTACAAGTCGTTGCCAAAATATAAAATCATGCAATCAATCAGATTAACATACTGAGAGGAAAAAATTTAAAACCAAGATGTAACATTGCCTTTAGGCTTATGTAAAATCAGAAAATACTTTAGCGTAATTGGAAGTTATAAAAAATATTTATAAATAAAGAATAAAGAAAATTATATAAATTTTAATTCATAAATGCAGTACATGAACAATGTCAGAATGTGAAAAGCAAAGAAAAATTTTGATTTTATTTGACAACAAATTAAACAAAAAAATCCATGTGTTTGTCTATCTTTATTCATTGTTTAGTTAGAAATATAAATCTAAATTTTGAGATCCTTCTTAATTCTTAAATACATAGTCTGAAATTATTGACAATACCTGTGTTTCACATAAGTTTTTATTTACGCAAACATGATTTGTATACTTATAAAATTTTAATAAAAACTTTTTAGTTAATGTAGGTTTATAAATTGACAAATCGACATAGAGCCAAATGTATTGACTGAACTAATAAATTTTTGTCAAGAGTTCGGGACTTTTCTAGAAAAGTTGTCAAAAGTTTCGGGGTATTTTATTACCACCTGGGAATGCCTACTATTGAACACAATACAAAGAAAATAAAGAATACATGAATATCCATACACTCGCACAAATCAGTTTGAGTTCTTGAACAATGAAGATGCCTGAATATGATGAAAGGCATGAATATGTTCATGCCTGAACCAATATTTGTGACGGGAGTCCTAAATATTAAAACATTGTAGATAATAAATTATACACGTTGACCACATTACGGTCTGGTCATGTAATTCACTTAATGCCATATGACAATTTTATCTATATATATATATATATATATATATATATATTTATATATACATATATACATATATATATATATATATATATATATATATATATGAATATATAAATATATGTATACAGGATTTCTTGAAACATCGGAATGGCTATTCCCATATGACCCATTGTAGACTCACTCTAGTTAATGATTTGTATTATTACAAAATATTTCTTGATTCATACGTTTCAACTTCATCGCTTTTACCATTTGAAAAATGGCACCAGCATAATCTACAACCATAAAAGTACCATCAATACGGATCTATACTTTTATTGTGAAATGGAAATTTTCTAATACAACATTTTTGTTTTAAATTCTTCAAATCAAAATGGTAATTAAACAGATAAAGATATAGTAATTTACGTAAATGAAGGAGAAGATTTAAATTAAAAACATTATATTTCAGGTCATTATATATATTGCAATATCCTAATAAATACATTTCATTTAATTTTACTATACTAATAGAATAGTTGTATTTAATATGAAATTTATTTTCATGAAATGACTTTAGAACGGTATTACTTCTAGTAAATGCTTTAATTACCTACTAAAACAATTACAATGTGTAAGCTTGTCAAAATTTATATCTTGTAAAATTCCAGCAGTAACCTAGAAATAAGCTATTAGTTTAATATTATTGCTGCCATTAGAAATATGTAAGTCTAATTTTTTGATAAGTAAATAGTAGGTTATGTCTTTACAGAAATTAATATTTTTTCCAAGTAAGAAATTGTAAATGCATTCATGTAAATGTAAATGTACATGTAAAAAATATATTTATCTTTATCGTCGTAACTCTATTTGAAAAATAAATATTGTTAAATAAACATAAATACGTAAATTTAAAACCTACTTATAATTCTATTAATTTTGAACATACAACATTTTATACAATTTTCAGTAAATCATATCAGCAAAAATAACTACACGTTGTAGTCATTTCTATTACCATTGGATTTATTATTTCATTCTATTTCATCTCTTTTATAATTGTGTGTATATTTATTTCGTTTCAACCTGACTAGTCGCTGCGTGCAGTAGCATCTATTCATAAATTACATATGTGCTCGAGGGGTAAATGTGTGCTGTTGTGTTTTGATAGGTAAATTTACTATGGTTACATGAGTTGGTGACAAAATGCTGTATATTGAAAAGTAAATATTTATTTTTGAAATAATATTACTTATAATGATAAAGAAAAGTTTATTATAGTGGAATACTCCATATAATAAAAGTCTGACAAAGTATATTTTGATATAAATAAAATTGGCTGAATTCTACCTATATGGAATACAAGAACTCTATAAAAAAAAAAATATGTATATATATATATATATGTATAAATATATAAATATATATATATATATATATATATATATATATATATATATATATATTTATATTTCAATATATATTAAACTTACAACTTTCTAATGGTGGTAATGATATTAATATAGTAGCTTATTTTGAAGTTATTGTTGAAACCTTCCGCAATATAAATATTATCTAGCTCGCAGATTGTAATTGTGTCAGTATTTAAAGCATTTATTATAAGTAATACAATTCAGGAGAAATTTCATGATAACACATTTCATATTAAATAGAATTATTTCTTCTTGGATCTTCTAATAATATATTACTGCTTGAAATAAATTGTTTTTTAAACTTAACTCCACTCGTTTCTTCATGTAGAATAGAATATCTTTACCTGTATAGATACAATTTTATTTTGCAGAATTTAAAGAAAAAGTTTCACTTGAAAATTTTCATTTTGTCAATCAAACCATAGATCTCGTATTGACCATATTCTTTTTGTGATGGATTATACTAGTGCCATTCTTCAAATGCTAAAACGGTGAAGTTGGAATGTATGAATAAAGAAATTGTTTGTAATAACAATACAAACCATTTATTATTATCCAGAGTGGGAGTCTACAATGGATTATAGTGAGAATAGCCATTATGATGTTTCAAGAGATCCTATATATGCACATATATATATATATATATATATATATATATATATATATATATATCCAAAAACATTGATTATAGGAAATGAAACATGCGAAATTCACTCAATACAATATTTAATTTGCAGGTAAACCCCAACCAATTAAAATAAATAGAATAATAGGCATCTGTTAATTTTTAGTAAGAAATTCCACATGAAATGAAATGACACATTAACTGGAAAAGTATCTTACCCGATAACTAAAAATATAAATTATATATTAACCAAGACGTACGCTTCAATGAATATTTCCATATCATTTCAAATATCCAGATTTTTGTTTTTCTATTAACATATTGCACTCTGAAACTTAAATAATATTTTTCTTCACTACTATTATTTCTTTATTACTTTTTCATAGTTAGTTTCCCGCTGATTTAGCAAACATGTGAGTTTGCCGGTGACCTTTATAATCATAGCTAATGCAAAAATTTGAATTTCCGGGTTTGATATGCTGCATCAGTTACTTTGTCGTCCGCCATCATCACAAACCACGATAGCGTATTCGTACCGCATTGCAGTTGAAAACAGTGCAACGTGTGCATGATTTCAGATTGTAGCAATGGAGTGAAGCTATTTTTACTTGCATTTGTAGTGTAGAAATGTCACATAGGGATAATATTAAAATTACTTAAGAATCTAAAAAGTATTTATGAAGAGTTTGAAGCAGTTAGAGTTTGAAGCGGAAAGATTTCATTAAGTTTACATTCACTCAATACAATTTGGAATAAATAGCCGTATTGGAAAACTCCGAGGTTACTTGTAACTAAGAGTAGCAATTTAAATATAACTAAAGATAGCATAGGTACAATTAACAATTTAAAATACAACATAGTTTCAAATTACATTAATGTAATCCAAAATGCATTACATTAATTTTGGATTAAATATGAAAGAAACAAATCATTATTAATATCCATAAATGAATAAACTGATGAGATTAAAACATAATCCCTGTAAATAAATCTGTTCTTCATGATTTCAAGCTACACTGTTCATTTCAAGCCCATTGTGCTTTCAATAATGATTAATGTTATGCAAGGCAAACGGAGCTAAGAGGAGTGTGGTGTGTAGAAAATGTATTTCCATATGTCGATAACAATGTTGAGTAATGTATATTTCAAGGTTACTTTTTATTGTTTGTATGCTTATTAGAATTTAATAAGGAAGACAGATTTTTAAACTACATTTACATATGGTAGTTAGTGGCACATTGATTTCCGTGGCGTAATTGTAATAACGTAATAGACAAATATAAATATATAACTATAAGGTAATATTTCATATGACATCTTGTCATTAAGTAAACATATGGTACAAAGAAATGTATTTAAATAAAGAAAAAAATTAATTTTTGAAATGTTAGAAAACGTTAAAATACGGAGGGCTAAAGTAAATTTATCTGTCTGTCCCAGCATTCCAATATTTAAAGATTTTGACCTTCTGTTATGAGTTGTAATGAATATATTCATGTATTTGATTAAGCTAATACGGATATATGTGATTATGTTAATACAGTGTGAGAATAGAAAATAATCATCTGGCCGAGTGTGAGTCGGAACTGGGTGAACTAGCTTTGTGCAGTTGTCTATATCTATTGAAATTGTTGAAGCAAGTTAACCAAAATAATTTTATTTGAAAATTTTAATCAAATTTTCAATTAGAATCATTTCAATAAAATTTTTTTATTTAAATAAAAAACCAGTGGCTGAAAAATGAGAAGATAACATACTTTATATGTCACTTTCAAGCTTAATGTTTTGTAGACAGTCTCTGAACATGAAAAGTGGTAAATTTAACCTCAATTCTACTTTAAATTACCACTCTAATGATATTTCCCTTTTCATGTCGTGCGGGTAACACATTTTTCTCCCCATTTACTTCTGTTTATTAATCAAATATTCTTATTTTCTTTCACATTCACTGAAGTTGCCATATGAAATATTCGCACACACAAATTTCATACTCTGAGGTTTAAAATTGTAGAAATTATAAGGCTGCAGAGCACAGACTGATTGACAGATGGAAATGATGAACTCCTCACTATGGTAAGGAATTTTTAAAGACGCTGCCCACAAAATGTTAATAAGGGAAAAAGTTAAATATGGAAATAGTTTTGTTTTCCACTTTAGATGAAGCATTTATGCGTTATGACCTTTCAAAATGTAATTGATTTATTCATCTCCATCCGCCAATATAGTCAGTAATAAATATTATTAATTTTTTACTTTGTATGAGACTAAGCTGTGACATGGTTTCCATAAATAAATTGATGTGAAACTCACACAATTTCTTTCTTCTAATCTTTAACTTACACAATTTCTTGTCATGATAAGAGTAAACCCAAGAATTTAAAGCCAATCCCTACATACCTGGATCTCAATAGATAATTGAAATTCACTTCTGCACTAAAAGACATTTGCAATTAACTACTACATAGACTATTGAAATTTTCCATCAAGCTATGATGAAATTTAAACTTGAGCAAAGTTCATCGGTCGCAATTTTATATCATATAGTTTCTGCCTAGCTGCTCTATGTCTGCTTAGAGAAGAGATAGAAAAAGCAGAAAACAAGAAAGTGTACATAGTTTGACAAAGTTAAGGTGTAAATTTAAATGAAATATTGGCGAGAATGGCAAAGTGTATGGCGGGTAAAAGGGATTATATTAAATGTTGCCATGGTCATCCAAGATGGGCCTCGGTTAATAGACAACGCTTTTTACTACGAGGTTGTTCTTCATATTATTTGTAGATCCTTTAAAAATAGTATTAAGTAATTTAAAATTCCTGAAAGCCCATTGTTTTATGTCTAAACGTGACACTCCTCTAAATTCATATACAGTTTTAAAGACTCTCTAATGCTCTCGACATAAATACCCCGACTTATTGAACCATGACTTTAATTGTGACCATAAAAAGCTAATTCTTGCTTACCTAAACACACAACAGTATCTATTAATCTTTTCAAATTATTTTTTAATTCTGTATCATTGTGTTCCCGATTCCCAATAGTTAATCCTTCAATACAAATTTCTCTCCGCAAAGATCTAAAGTTTTGTAGCTTTACTATGCACAATATATATTTTTCAGAATTAGCATATATTTTAACAGAATTTATCCAATTACCTAGATTATCAAAATCACCTTTATTCCAATTACTATATTCAGTTCTGAATAATAAACAAGGCCGGCAAAACATTTTATTTAAAATGCATCTTCTGATTAACCGCCAATATTTGTCATAAAAATTACTATAAAAATGATATCACTAGAATTATTACGAACATACCATTTCAAATTTACATATATATATATATATATATATATATATATATATAAATATATATATATATAAATATATATATATATAAATATATATATATATATATATATATATATATATATATATATATATATATATATATATATATATATATATATATATATATATAGCTTAAGTTTGCCTTAAACTGACGCTCTGAACTCATTTTGAATAAGAATTTAAATCTAAAAAAAGTAATAATATCAATTAGATATATTAAAGTACATAAATAAATAAATATGGTGAAGTTGCAACTCAGCATATCCATCAGTACAAAAGGATACTGATGCATCGAGTTGAGCCATTGTCTACTGCAATTGAGTGACTTTTGATTATTCTTAACAACTGTCCATCGAATTACTGCTAACAGCATGGGTAATGACAAAAATCTGATCAATGCCTTATCATTCATAGTGTAAAGGAATCATTGGACATTTGCCTCATTCACTAAAAGCTGTGTTAATGTCATGCTCCAGCAGCCAAACAACATTAATGCTCAAATTATTTACTGTACTCCTTGGTTTGTGTGTCGTCGTACGCACAGACAAAAGAGTAAGTACCGCCAAATTAATGGAAAACTATAACTTCAGATTATTGGTAGAATTCCTGATTGCAACTACAGTCTAATATTACATGAACCACAATCTAGTCAGTAATTTGCTTTAAGAACATTATGATGAATAAAATCTGCATGAAGAAAACGTCATAGTAGTTAGTTACACTTTGCAGATAATTAGTTAATATTATTAGTGGTATCTGCATACCTGATGTTATTGATAAGTTTCCCATTGACAGATATTTCTTCAGTTACTTTATTCAGAGCTTCATGAGCAATGCTATTCAACCTTTATGTCGATATAATGAGGATATGTAGGCCTGCTTTACACTTTTAATTTGAAAATTTCCACTCAAAATGAAAGCTGCCCATCGACTCTTACATTTGTCATTTTTTGCATCAAGAAAAATTTATTTTCATACAAGGTAACATCATCATTTTAAACATATTACTATTTATACATATTCAACATTTCTAAGATAAATCTGTGGTGTATGTTTTCCTGTCTACTAAACTATGGAATGAGTTACTTCAAAAGTACATTCTGCATCCACAGAATCTATGTTTCCAAGTCTTTTAAAATTGAATTTTCTTTTAAAATATACCTATGAATATAACTACTCTGATGTTACATCAAGTAAAACAGTTTTGTGGATTGCTGTCTATAACAATCGATAATACCAACTTGACATTAATATATAATTGTTGAATTAAAGTATAATAAAAGCACCAGAAAGAAATGTAAGGTTTTACGATCAATAAATTAGAAGGCCATCACTTTTATAAACGACAAAGGAAAATAAATAAGTATACCTGTAGAATAGACGAGTAAATCCAATAATCAATCATGGTTATAAAATGAAAAGACAAATTGCCTTATGTTAGGCCAAGTAATTAACATTAAATAGACTACATTGTCGAAGAGCATTTACATTTTCTGTTAGAATTGGATAGAGAAATATTCTGTTTGTTTAAAAATGGCGTGCTGTTGTTTAGAGGAATCTATTCACTTTTTAATTGTATTTCAGTCAATTCTAGGAGTCAACCGATTTTTATATAAATTTGAGAATCGAACTACATTAATTAAAAGTATTTTAAAGAAAATTTACAGTCTAACATTAATTTTTCTCTTTATTTTGGCTGCCATTTGGTTTCACTATGTCTCTCTCTACTCTGAAATAAATATAATTCGAAGCCTTTTTCAAATAACTGTTCTCATTCATTTCATATTTGTTTTATCTGTTGACATATTTTGGCAAAAAAATATCTTTGCTGAGTGTTTACAAAAATTCGATGACATTTCTGTTTATTACAGTATTTTGTTTAGAACAAAATGCTTTAAAAAATTAAAAATCATGACGTTATTGGGCATATTCATTGTACCTGCAAGCTACTTGATCTTTTTCATCGTTACCAATGTTGGAACTTGGATTTGGTTCCACATAATTATATATTTCGGTGAATTTATCAATAAATTGGAACTGCTACTGATGTGCTTACTTATGAATACCATTAATGACATGTTAAAAGAAATAAACAATTACCTGAACCGTATGAATCGAGAAATATTTCCTAATAACACAGGCTGCATATCAGACTTAGCCAGAGTGATAATCTGCAATAGACTAAATGGGAATAGCCATTTTGATGTTTCAGGAAATCCTATGCACATACTGATGTTACCAAATGTATTAACTACAGTAAATGAAATATGCAATGCGATCAATAAAATGTTTAATTTGCAGGTAATACTGTAACAAATTAGAATAAATAGGATAATCAAGAATTTTATTCATTGTAATTCCTCAATTTTTATTTCAGGTACTTCAGACTGTAGTTACAGCTTTTCTCTCATTCATTGCTGGTATTCAATTCCTATTGAACTTGTATATACAAGACGTAAGTAAAAATAATTTTACATAAATCATTCAAATTTTCATATTATATATAATAATAATTGGTGATGGCTTTTTGGTAATTTTAATGACTGTTATTTATAAAATAGTGAATGTCAACTTTTTACACTTACACATTCATTAAAATGTTTAAAATAGAAAAAAAAGACTGATGTGTGCTTAAATACAAAAAACTAAAATAAAAACACCAAGGTTGTGCGATGCCTTTTCTCAAGCTTTGTACTACGCATGCGCGCATAAACACGTATTAACACACATACAACGCTGAGACCCAAGCAAACTCTTGGTATGCCTTGGTAAACACGAGTGGAGGGGGTACGAAGCAGAGTACAAAGAGAACCACGAATATAAGAAACACTGTGTAATGCTTCCTATCTCTTTTTCTGCCACGTTAAATCTTATGAATTTATGTGTCTGTCAATTTTTAATGTCGCTTTTTCATTTCATCGACTTTCAAATCACAACGATGCAAAAGAAGTTTTCACTTCAAAAAGGGTTTGTAAAAAAAATATCGTTACTAATCAAATGTCTTTTCAGAAACTATGTTTACAAGAAATGTTTAACTATTTGATATGGCAGACAATCTGCATATTTGTTCTCACGAGTATCTGCACCTTTAGTGAGAGATTGGTTGTGCAATTTCATCAGTTGAGAGTAAACATCACAAAACTGAGACTGTCACCTCAAATGTGTAAGTATCTCTTCAGTAAGTTTGTGGCTATCTTTGATTAAAGGGATTCATTACTTATTGTACTCGTATAAACATCTCTTATTATCCTAATTTAATTGCGCTACTTCAACTTGAATGGGTAACTTTCAAAATGTGATAAATATTTACATTACTTACCTTTTATTTTATCTATTTTTTCCGATCAGGCCGAATTAGATCACATAAGAAATGAAGTCACTTGATAAACGTACAACAGAATTTAATACAATTTGAATATGGAATATGGTAATTAGGAATATGAGAATTTCATTATCTATAATCTACAATTACATATGTATAAACTTTATCTACTTTAATCAATTTATAATTCATTTAGAATAACACAGTGGCAACTGAATGTATTTCAGTAAGTGCTAAAATAATATTGATTTTTCAATTACTCAATGAACACCAAAAGAACTGAAACAGAATAGTAATTACAGCAAAGCATGGTCAATGTCTCCGTAGATGAAAAACTAAATATTTTGCAATTTGAACTAATTTACAGTTACACTATAAACAATTACCAAGTTAGTTTAAGCAGTGAGGAGCTTAAGGCTTTTTCAAGCCGCATTAAAATTAAATCAAGCAATGTATCCCTACAATCAATATGTAAAATTAATATTGTTGTTGATGAATTAAGTATCAATCAGTATCAATTGTATTTATCATCACGTAATAATTAAATGAAATGGCTGTACCGGCTTTATCACCCTTTTAGGAACAGATGTAATCATCAAGTATTTAAATTCACTTCAGTGGAAGCAAGTGGACTGTAAGCTGTTTTGTAGGTACTATATACTGTCATGTATTGTATTAGACATTTATATGTCGATGTGCCAACTACTAACGACTATGTGACAAAGGCAATATGTTTATGTAAATGATAACTTGGATAAGTCAGGGGGATAATCAACAATGTTAAATGACGTATATAAAAATCGATGTTTTAAAGCAAGACTTCCCTAGACACTTTTCAAATTCTACATATATGAATATTTTTAAGACATCCGACCCCTGTTCATCATGAATTTTTCAGAAAAAATATTACAGAATTTTTTTTAAATGTGACGAAGATGGCTAAGCCAAACATATTGATTTCGACGTATATAAAGTAAAAGTTCAATGTAATAAGTAACAATAGCAAATAATCTCACAAGAACTTGGTCTAATTGTCCTTGAACAAGATGAAGTAGATAAAATTCTATGCACACAGAAAATATATTCTTATAACCACTTCCTTAGTGGTATTAAAAGTTATATTCTATTTGTTCCTATGGAAACCTAGATTAAGAATTTGCAATAATTTCCTATTTTTCAGAATATTTTGGTTACTTTTATATATTCTATATCTGACGTATTCATATTCTATATTTATTTGGCCAACTAAGAAGTTGGCTTGATTTATTTCACTTTTCAAGAATTTCCTTCGCTGTGATTGCTTAACTAATCAAAACATGAGTATCATGTCAAAACTCTCCTAGAGAGATGACTCATATTGTTTTTTCCTCAATTTGAGGTTTTTATGCACCTCTTACCCAACGACACTTCATAGGTTTTTATTTGTTAGTTAATAAAATAAAATCGTGTTTGTAACCAGAAGCATATTTTATAAAAATATTTGAATCTGAATTAAGGAATTCAGATACGATGCAGCTAAAATTCAGTCATAGTTTTGACATAATTGAGGGACAATGAAATAAAGAAAGAGATTTTTTATTTTCTTCCACATAAGCAAATGACTGTTGTTATTGCATCAAGATGATCACTGAGTGTATTAAATTGGTTATAGTGGTTTTCAAAGTTAATTAGCAGAATCGACTTTTAGGGTTTTATCAAAAGGAAACAAATCATTAGAAATAAAGATTAGACAACTAATCCGAATGCAGCACTATACGATAGCACTCCCAATGGATGTTTTGAGCATGAGACTTTTACACTGGATCGAATCGTCATTTTATGTAATAGCAAGTATGTGCAACAAACCACACATTTAATTAAGGTAGTATTATAATTTATAAGTATTTGCACAACAGTTTTGGCAATAAGAAAAAGGAATTTATGCAAAGGGAAACGAACACCCACTATAAAAAGAAATTAAAAACAATGTATTACAATGGAGCCACAGTTGTCACAAGTGTTAGCATAAATGACAGAAACCATGCACAACATGCAAATACAACAAGCCAGCTTACAAAATGCACTTCTAAACCAAAGCACAAAAATGGTCATTTGTGTTGCATTACAATTGTATAGTGAGGTAAATGTATGTTTTACTAGCTATTTACAAACATTGCAGAACTATATAACCTTAAAATGCGGGACAATTACCAACACAAAATTACAAATATTTTTATAATTTTGTATTAGTATCTGTCCCGCATTTTAAGGTTATACTATATTGGCCCAAGTCGACTGGTCACCGTGGGTAAAAGAGACCACAACCTTCCAACAAAAGAAGACAAAGATAAACTATACCTCAATCATAAGCACAAAGAATCGAAAATTTACGTCGCAGTTTTAAATATCCGTACCTTAAGAGAAGAAGAGGATATAACAGAATTAATGTGTGCGCTAGAAGAAATCAAATGGGATATTTAAGGACTCAGGAAAGTCAGGCGAGAGGGGAAAAAATAGTAATACATCCAGATTATTTACTTTTTTACATAGGGGAGACCCCAGGCCAATACGGGGTAGGATTTACTATCAAAAAATAAATAACAGAGTATGTAGAACGATTTGTAGGGGTCTCGGTACGTATTGCAATAATAAATCTAAAACTACCAGGATACAAAACTCCCTGGTCTATTGTGCAAATATATTCACCTACAGAACAAGAGGAAACTATAAACAAATTTTACCAATATCTGAATAAAGCAATCATAGAGCAATGCCACAAAAATTTAATAGTACTGGGAGATTTTAACAGTCAAATTGGTGAAAGATGCCTCGGAGAAGAGCCCACAATAGGAAGCTTTACGTATCACAACAAAATTAGAAGCAGAAATGGAGAAAGAATGATCCAATTTGCACTGGGGAAGATTAAAAATGAAATTGACTTCATAATAACCAACGAAACCAGATATTTCACAAACTTTGACGTAATCAAGAATCTAAATTTCAACACTGATCATAAATTAATAAGAACAGAATTAACGGCAACACAACCAAAAAATACCATATAAACAATAACCATATAAATAATATACAGAATATGGAAATCCTAAAAACCTCGATATAGATAGATAGACAGATATTAAAAGAACAAGGAATAGAGCAAAAATATATAAGATCAATAAGAAATGTCTATAGTCATAGCACAGCAAAGATACAATTGGAGAAGAAAAGCACATCATTTACAGTAGAAAGAGATGTAAGACAGGGCGACCCTATATCACCGAAACTTTTTTCAGCGGTACTGGGACAAATTTTCAGGAAACTTAATTGGAAACAGCTTGGGATTAATATTAACGGGACAATGCTGACACACTTGAGATTTGCAGATGATATTGTGCTATTTGCCAAAACCTCAGATGATATAAGTAGAATGATAAGGGAAATTGCGACTGAAAGTGATAAGGTAGGTTTAAAACTGAATCCAGAAAAAACAAGAATAATGATTAAAAGTACAATACAACTAGAACATAAGGAAATACACTACACAGACAAATATATATATTTGGGGTAGCTCATAACTCAACAAGAGCCTATGCAAAAAGAAGTTGCGAGACGAATTACTAATGGCTGGAAGAGGTACTGGGGGCTAAAAGAAGCTATGAAAGACAAAAAACTACACATAAATATGAAAAGCAAATTATTTAATACATGTATATTACCCGTTCTCATATACGGCTGCCAATCGTGGACTCTAACTCGGGACTTGACAAGCAAGTTGGCAACCTGCCAGTACTCAATGGAAAGAAGTATGCTCAACGTAAAGAAATCTATCTAATAGATTGGAAAATAGAGTGATCAGAAACAAGACAAAGGCCGTTGATATTACTGGAAAAATTAAAAGACTTAAATGGAGATGGGCAGGGCACATGATGAGAGGTCAAGACAAATGGAGCAAAAGAGTGACTGTGTACCCTAGAGAGGGCAAGCGATCGATAGGCAGACCTCAGAAAAGATGGTGTGACGACATCAGACAAGTGGCAGGAATGACGTGGAATAGAGTAGCTCATGATCGAACAGAATGGAAAAGGTTGGTAGAGGCCTTTGCCGACTGGCAAACGGATTCACAGAAAATAAAGAAACAGGAAATATTAAATTAACAAGATAGGATTATTTTATGTTATACTTTCTTTAATTTTAAGTTTGGTTATATAAAATTGTATAATAGATCCGAATAAAAGGGCTATATTATTATTATTATTATTATTGTATTGGACCATAGTATTAGTAAGTTTTGAAGAATATTACAGCACTAAATATACCTGAATCAAAATCCTTTAATGAACTGTTAAAAATATTGGAAAGTCATATTGCATCCAAACCTGGTAAAGATGCACAATAACACAAATTCTTTCTCAGATCACAACATGAACATGAAAGCGTTGCCAATTATGTAGCTGGACTGAAGGAAATAGGAGGTAAATGCAATTTCATCTGTAATCATTGCAAAGCACCACATTTGAAACGCACCTCTGAGTTCAGTTCATATGAGGGCTGCGTAGTGCTGAAATAAAAGAGAATTGCTGCAGGAATCTCCCAGTACCAAATTTGATGATATTTTGAATATCACTATGGCCATAAAAACATTTGAATCTGAAACACAAGAAATGGGACGAAAAATACAATCAAATATAAAAGAAAAATCAGTAAACAAAAACACATACAAGGCAAATAAATACAAAGCGAACACCTACAATATAAATACAAATAATACAAAGGAATAGAAAATTAATTGTTTCCATTGTGGGAAGATAATCACAAAGCAAATCCGTGCGGATTAAAAAATAAATTATATTGTAAGAAATGCAAGATATCCTAAGATATCCTAAGGACATCCTAAGTCAGTTTGCTTTAAAGATCAAAAACAGCTAAAAATTGAAAGTGATTGTTTATGGAATGAAAAGGATGGGAAGAATATACGAAATAAATAAAATACCTATGGAAAACAAAATGACAAATTCAATGTTACATTACATTTAAATGGTAAAACATATACTTTGGAAAAGGACACTGATGCAGCAATTACAACATGCTCCGCAGGATACTTGAAGAAAAATTTTCAAAATCGGAAACTGGAAAATATCATAGTAAACTGAGGATCTATACGGGTGAAATAATATAACCCATCGGGATCTGTAATCTGATAATTTAATATGAGAATAAAGAAATAGAAGGAAAAATATTTGTTATTGACAGAAACATAGACCCAGTTGTCGGAGGAGAATTGTTGAAAAAATTTGTCATCTGCTTGGGACACGCAATCAACGAAAAAGGATTACATCCTTCTCAAGACCCACTAGATCACATAAACAAGAGCCACAGCCCAAAGATATATCATCTCTATGTACATTTTTAGTGATGATTAATCTGACTTCATTTCATGAGAACTTACCAGTTAGTTACACTGTCTACAGTAGATATATCATCTCTACGTACATTTTTAGTGATGATTAATCTGACACCATTTCATGAGAACTTACCAGTTACACTGTCTACAGTTGTGTCACCCATTGGAGCAGTGTTATCACACATTATGCCGGATAAGAGAGAACAATCCATGAAATATGCATCAAGATCCTTAACTAAAGCAGAGAAAGGCTACAGCCAACTTGACAGCCAGTATCACTACGGGTGAAACGTTACACTAATTAAACCATCATTGACAAAAATATTACATCTGCAAAAACTACACCACCAATAAGGTAAAGACGATTGTAAGAGACTTGATGAATTTTTCTTATAAATGTAAGAGAACAACTGCATTTTTTATAGCATTAGGATAGTTATTTCAAAGAAAGTACAACCTAAGATCTCAGGAGAGCTACATACGGGCATAGCTAAGATGAAAGCATTTGTCAGAAGCTGCATATGGTGGAAGAATATTGACCTCAATATTGAACATATGGTAAAACAATGTGAAATGTGTTGGTTATTGCAGTAGAACCCTGCGAAAGTACTAGTACAAAGCTGGGAACATGCAAAATAGCCACGAAGCCGGATTCACATTGATTTTGCCAGACCATTCATGAACCAATAGTTTCTTATCATGGTAGTCGCTTATACAAAGTAGCTAAAAGTCATCCCAACCTCATTTTTCACAATTACAGCAACTACAAACATAGTGAAAAAGCTATATAGAACATTTGGTCTATCAATCACTCAAGTATCAAGAAGTGGCAGACAGTTCAGGTCAGATAAATGCAAAAATGTTTGACAGAAAATGGAATCAAAGCAAAGTTCACAGCTCTTTTTCACCCATCAATTAACAAGTGGAAAGAAATGTGCAAACATTGGAAAATAAGCTAAAAGCAATGGCTAATGAGGAAGAACCGTTACAATACAAAGTACATAAATTCCTGGTGGCTCCACAGAAAAGCAACTAATAGCACCACGGGATTAAGTCCAGTAGAGATGATGTTTAAAATATTACATAGAACAAAGATTGACTTAGTAAAAGGGAACATATATAGGAAAAAACGGCAAGAAATCAAGTAGTAAACAAAGAATTCAAAAGTGGATATAGAGTGTAGATTTGAATACATGACAGCAATAAATGTAAGTTCGAAAGTATTATGTTGACCAAATCACAAAGTCGGCATGCATGTGCGACACTCTAAATATACCCTACACCTACATGTCCGGGCTACGACATCTGCAAGAGAAAACCATACCGATACAAAACCATTCTGTAAGAGAATCGATGGAGCCACCTAGTTCTGTATGGATAAATGTTACACTGCTAGCACCAGACCCTACAAGATGCGATCTTCTGAAAGCATAACCTAATATAGGGAATACCTGTAGAAACCTATAGTACTTAGGGATACAGTAGAACCACTTGCAGAGTTAGTGCCGCGTCGCAATGGGAGTATTAGATCAAAACCGAACACCGAACCAAACGTACTTGTAACAAAGAGAATAATAATGAGGGAGAGAGTGTTAGACAACTAGTCAGAATGTAGCACTGTACATGCCAGTGACTTTTAGATGGGATCGAATTGATATTTTATATAATAGTGAGTATAAACAATAAACCACACATTAATTACGGGAGTCTTGTTATTTAAAAGCACACACACATTAATAACAAATATTAAAAAATATTTCAAATTATTTTTTTTTTATTTAGTTAGCAATTACTCACCTTTAATGAGCTTACATAAAGCACAGTCAAGATGAAAGAATGCATTCTTCATATATCTTACTCATTTGTCAACTATTCAAATATAAAAACTGTTGCGTGAACAAAGCATTGACTTTTGGAGAATCCAGAGGTTAATTTTTATAAATTGTGCTGCTAACTCCACATATCATTACAGTATGTGTAGTTAAGTCAGCATTGTACATGAAATAGTAAAATTTAAAAAGTTCGACTTGATTTGCATTTTTGGACACTATTCTGCTCCTGGTTATGTATATGTAGTTTTATACTGATTGCACATCTGTTCAAACTGAAAAATTATGCTAGGCACTAACAATGGTTTCATTAAAATTACCCTAAATATTACTCAAATGTATAATATCCCGTGCAAATTTTTTATACCATATCTTTTGTATGAAATAAGCATAAATTAATTATCTATCTTATTACTATTGTTTAAGGTCCATCAATTGATAAGGAATTGGAAAAACTTGAAGAAATTGTACTTCAGAGCAATGGCGGAACTTTCTCAGTGTGTCAGCTCTTCGACCTACGAATATCGTTATTGCCTAATTTTTTCAACCTTGCTATTACATATATTGTTGTAGTTGTTCAATTAGCAAGTTTGCATTCTAGTAAATAAGTCACACTTCTGCAACTATAGATGTGAATCTTTGATTTATCTTTTTGAAAACATTTCATTTATTTAATTTTGTTCTATTTTAAATTTATTTTTAATATAAGTATATTTTGTTTTAACTAACATTCTTGTATTTACTCCACAGGAAAGTTTCATAACAAGGAAATATATTGAGTAGAACCTATTTGCATATATGTATTTGAACTTGTTCTATGATTATTTGTGATTTAATCTTCCTTTCTTTTACAATAGGTGTTTATAATTTAATTTATTCACTAATGAAAACAACAATAATTTCATATTTATATATTGTCTAAGTTATAAGTTGTATTTACATATTAATGATATTTAAAGATAGTTTCTCTCTCTGGTTATTTCATTTAATATTTGTCTCTAAAGGTAAAAAAAGTATCTATAATATTCTGATAAAGTAGTACATACGTATTTTACACGAAAAATGGATCTAGGTATTTCTCCCAAGCTTTCAGATCTATCTGAACCCCTGACCTCAATCAATGTTTTGGCATGCCCAATATCCCATCCAGTTTCAAATTTACTCTGTCTTCCAATCTTCTCCACTATTTGCAAATGCAGACTTACTTCTCAAGAGTACAAATATTTATAGATAAAGTTAAGAATACTCTTATAAACTTTTAACAACTCCTGCTGTTTCATTGAGGATCTCCGTTCTTTGATATCTAACTGGCTGGCTGTATGGGAATGATGATCTTAGGATTGCAGAGCTTCCAAGTCTAATTTATTATATGCACAAAATTGTGCCGATAAAAAGGTATATTTTCTCAAAGGAAACTTCTGTATTGTCTCGCATGTGTTGGTGACATTGTACTATACACGCTCATTGGCTACACTATGATTCAGATATTTTGTAATCAGTGATTACGAGATGAAAGAGGTTGATCTCAACTGTATTGACATATTTGTATGTTTTTGAAATAATCAATTTCCTCCATTTATATATGAATAATTATAATATAAAATTCAATAACTTATCAACATTAGATTCAGTTGTCAATAAACCCATACTGCAATTAAATGAAAATATATAAGAAAGAACAACATCACAATCTGGAGAATATATTTGTTCATGTTTAGTTAGACATTTATGTACGTGGATACATTTTTATTCGCCTGCATATTGTAGTCATATTTGTATTTTCTGTACATATTTCTTATTTGTTAATTTTCTGTTTGTTTAATTAGTATTACCTTACTTCTTCTTCAAGTTGACCTTGGCAAAGTTTCTCTCACTAAAAAGAATGAACATTGTTAACTATAAAATTAAAAATAGATAAAAACATTGTTGTTCTGTTTAATGCTTAATCTCAAACTGTACGTTTGTCAAATTGCAAAGTGTAGTATTATCGTTGTATCGAGTTATTTAATTCTGTAAATTTTTCAATATTTTATAATGGATGAAATACATAAAATTAATATTAAATTAGTCTTTTTTAGTATTAGCAGCAGGAGATCATGACATAAACAATAGTTTTTTCTAGATATTTTTTACAAAGTTAATATCATTCATTTTTAGACATTTCATTATTATTATTAATAAGCAAGCTTTTTCTTACACACGGTTTTTATATTATTATGATATAAATGAAAACAAATTTTCAAACTATGTATAACACCAAAATAAATACTTCAATCTCCAAAACGGATTTTAATGCAAATATTATAAGTAATAAAAATGAGTAAACAGTAGTTTTAACAAAAATTGCTTTTAAAAAAAATTAGTGTCAAAACAAAACAAAATCATCCGTAATTTTCAACATAGCATAGCGGCAAAGATAATTGTAAGTTACAGACCATTGTATTATCATTTGATTCGTTATTTCATTCTCTTACATTTGCTATTCACTGTGAGCGGTATTGTTAATGTGTTAATGTGTGCTATTGTTATATTTTGAAAGGTAAGGTTACTATGATAAGTAATTAGTGGAATTAATGACAAAATGTCGGACATCAAAATCAATAAGATTATAAGTAGGTAGTTAATTTACATATTCTTATTTATCTAAAAATATTACTTTTCATATAAAATTACTTATGACAATGAAGAAAAGGTTGTTACGGTGGAATACTTAATATAATAAAAATCTGACAAAGCATATTTAGATATAAAGAAAAATAACTGAATTCTACCTATATTATATACATGAATCCATTTACAACTCTCTTTTAAGAAAAAAATTTAAATTTTTATGGAGAACAACTATCTGACTGTAATAATGTTTAAGTAATCACTTATTTTTAAGCTACTATTGGAACTTTCTAAGATATAAATATTCACCAGCTTGCAGATTGTAATTGTGTCAGTATTTAAAGAATTTGTTAGAAGTAATACAATTGAAGAATCATTTGATGAAAATAAATTTCATATTAAATAGAATTATTTTTATTAGTATAGTCAAATTAAATGAAATGTATTTATTAGGATGATGTAATAATATAACATTACCTGAAAATAAATTATTGTTTTTTATTTTAATTCTATATAATCTCTAATTTTATTTTAATTCTATAATATCTTTTATTTACATACATATTACAATATCTTTATCTGTATATATAACTATATTTTGTTTTGAAGAATTAAAAACAAAATTTTTTTTGAAAATTGTTATTTTACTGAATCAAACTATAGATCCGCATGTATATTTTTTTTTGGTGGTAGATTATGCTTATGCCATTGTTGAAATATTAAATGTGGTGACGTAACCTATGAATCCAAAAATATTTAGTTATAATAAAAACCATTTTTTATTAGCTAGATGAGAGTCTACAACGAATTATATAGGAATAATCATTTATATTATTCCAGAAATCGTACATATAGTAATATATATATATATATATATATGTATATATATATATATATACATATTTATGTGTGTCTATTTTACCGAGTTAAAGTTTCCTTTAGGGATATAATATTAGGTATATATTTTTTAATTGCGTTAACTGGAGTAGTGTCTTCATTGATCAAGGTCTCAACCCAGCTTTATGTAAGTATTTCTAGATTGAGCATTGACACGTGATAATAAAATACACCAATATTTTCAACAATCTTTCTAGAAAAGTTCCAAACCTCTGGCTAAAAGTGTATTATTATATTTTTCATTAATATACCCATTGTCATTATGAATGCCTTCAACAGCACCAGATTTCGGAGAAATAATATCAAGTTCAATAACAACAACCTTCATTTTAAATTTAATCATTTTGATCCTCCTAAAATCAAAAATATTTTTAAATCTTATACTTACATTACTTTGAGAGATGCTGTTGTTCCGCATCTAGCTACCGTATTCAATAAGTGTGTTGATGTAGGGCTTTTTCCAGATCTTATGAAACATAATAAAATTATACCAATATTTAATCTGATGATAACCACGATCCATCTAATTTTAGACCAGGGTCTATTTTGCCTACTCTCAGTAAAATTGTTGAAAAGACCTTGCTTGAGCAAATGGGGTCTCATTTAACTCTTTTGAATTATTTCACAGCCAGCCATTTGGCTTTATGAAGAGCAGGTTCACTAAAGATGCAGCAGTGGAATTAGTTTCGCACATCTCTGACTCTAGGGAAGAAAGACAGAGGATTGCCAAATGCAATCTCTGTCATGTCTCTGCCTAGGCACCGTGCACTCTGAGCTATTTTAGTATCGTGCAACTATTTTTAGTCTTACATATGTGGCCGAAGGAGTTTTAAAGACACAAAATGCATGGTAAGCTGTCACTCTTTATTACACATATTTTATATATTATACAAAATGGTGTATACCTTGTTAAAAAATGTCTTCTAACTTACTCGCGAAGATTTGACATGCTTAAATTTTTGCTAGATGAGCCGAGCGTTGTCAAATAAGTATGACTGTCAATCAATAGTGCGAGCCATGTGCCGTCATTTTAAAAGCTCACTGTGGCGTGCGATGGTTTAGTTAATTTTTTCCAAACTATGTTTAATAATTCTCTGTTCTGAACTTAATTCCCTACTTTTAAATTTGGGTGTGATCTAAACAAACAATAATGGCCGATTTTTGGACTTCCTAAAAAAATTTTGTTTGTGAATTCATTGAATGTTATAGGCAAAATGAGTGCTTATCTGACCATATATATAAAAAAAAACATGTAAAACATGAAAATTATTTGAAATTACTGGAAATAGTTCGAAAAGTGGAACCGAATATGGAGCTAGAATCAGCTAAGCAGATGATAAATTCATTGCAAATAGCTAATTGCAAAGAAAGAGGAGGCGCACAATAGTCTAATTTCTGGTTCAGACACGGATAAGGTTTATGTCCAAAATTGTGGTTATTAATACTAATTCATGAAATATATCCGGTCGTATCAAATAATAATAAAATTTTCTATAAATCCATCCCATACGTAGGTAATGCAAAAATATAATTAATCCCATATGTGCCTATATTACTTTACATAACTTGGGTAAAACCCTTATTTATAATAAAGAAAAAATACATAAATATAAAAAGAGTGGTATCTATAAACTTAAAAGTAACAATTGAAATAGTGTACACATAGGTCAAACCGGAAGAGATTTTACTACAATATAAAAAGAACACATTGCCAACTGGCGAAATAACAAACCAGACACATCTCACTTTGCAAAACACATCATTGAAAATAACCACCATCCTCATACTGATAATGCCTCCTATATATTATAAATAAATACAAAAGGCAATAAACTTAATATTCTAGAAACATTATAAATGAACAGACATAAAAAAGACACCAAGATTAATATATTAAATGAACAACTAAATATAATGTCATCACCTGTACTTAATATCTTCTTGAACTAATATAGTTAGACAACATTGATACTACATTACTCTTCAAATTGTTTCAGCCCAACTACACATATAATTTTAAATATATAAAAAAAAATTAATTAATTAATAAATAAAACGGGAGTTATGTGGAAGTAGTGGTATAACCTTGTTCTAACTTTCAAATACCTTTGCTATTCTATAAATATATTACTGAGAACAACTTCCATTTGTTATATAGACCGGGACATTTGCATTGTATAACATCATAGAATAATATCAATTTAATTTATTACCCTCATTAAAATGCTTGCATATCGTATAACCCTCAGAAATATAATTAAACCTACACCGCTCCCCTACAACAAACTCACTAATATAAGCAGTGGGAAAACCCACACAAACCCGGGGTTCCACTATTATTTTTTAAACATATTAATGCTGTTGGATGTTCCTAAGAGTTAATCTTTGCTAATAGCCCACCTGAAGATGTTGTAATACAACGAAACCTAGATCGTGGTAAAGAACTTAAAGGAAGTAGAAATAATACTATATCACGTAGTTTCACGAGGACGCACTTACTAAACACAAAGCTGCTGATATAATATGTACAGGAAACTCATCCTATCTAAAGCAGATAAAGGCAACACTATAGTTATTCTAGATCAAAGTGAATATAAATATAAAGTGTATGATTTACTTAAACCAGAACACTTCATAAATCAATGAATTTATCTTTATTAATTGCCAGCTAGTGAAATAACAAACCAGACACATCTCAGTTTGCAAAAAAAACACCTCATTGAAAATAAACATCACCCTCATACTGATAATGCCCCCTATATATTATAAATAAATACAAAAGGCAATAAACTTAATATCCTAGAAACATTAGAAATAAACAGACATAAAAAAGACACCCAAGTTAATATATTAAATGAACAACTAAATCTAATATCAGCACCCATACTTAATATCCTCTAGACATAATATAGTTAGACAACATTGGTACTACAGTACTCTTCAAATTATTCCAGCCCAACTACGCATCTAAATATGAATATTTAAAAAAAAAATAAACAAATAAATAAAACGGGAGATATAGTGGTATAACCTTGTTCTAACTTTCAAATATCTTTGCTATTGTATAAATATATTATTGAGAATAACTTCCATTTATTACATAGACTTGCATTGTATAACCTCATAGAATAACTTTTTAGATTAGCATAGATTTGCATTGTATAACCTCATCGAATAACATCAATTTAATTTATTACCCTCACTAAAATACTTGTATAACGTATAGCCCTCGGAAATATAATAAAACCTACACTGCTCCCCCTACAATAAACTCACTAACATAAGCAGTGGGAAAACCCACACAAACCCGGCTTCCGCTATTATTTTTGAAACATATTAATGCTGTTGGATGTTCCTAAGAGTTAATCTTTGCTAATAGCCCACCTGAAGATGTTGTAATACAACGAAACCTAGATCGTGGTAAAGAACTTAAAGGAAGTAGAAATAATACTACATCACGTAGTTTCATTTAATTGTGAATAAAATCAGTTTTGATGTTGCCTTGATTTCCTTCCTTTCATCTGTATCAGTACATATGACACAGCTCCACGATTCTTCTAGTTCAATATAAGCTTGTACTGTAAATTTCCAACTTGCGTAGTTGTCCCTTTTAACGAGTCTATCGATGTGAAAGGAGTTGTGGTGACCCGTATTCGACATCTTCAATTCGTTATATTGCGTATATATTTTATGTTAATACTAATTCTTGAATTCTGTTTGTCATATATTCTTATATATTCGTAAAATTCTTGAAGTCTAATGAACACCTGAATCCGGAAAGATTAGATTATGCGGCAACCTCAAACTGTCAAAAATGTTCCCTTATGGAACTATGCAGACAAGTTTTCTTGTTCTCACTGTGTTTTTATTTCTTACTTTAATTGAAACCGAGCCCAACTACCATGTTAGTAATTTGGTTCGAAATAAAAATTATTGAGATTTGTAGAAAATGTGTATGTATATTTCGACACGTCACAAAAGCTTATGGAGAGAGAAAACTACTGTACCAACATACATAAACAATAGAACATGCGTTCCGAAATATCGCGTCACTTGATGTGGCTGCATTCTCAATTCCTAACAAATAAGACTTTCATATTGAAACTTTATGAAAAAATGGTTTGTATTATCTAGTCAAACACATTTTTGTTTAAAGTACTAGTGAGCACATTTTTGTTTTAGTTAAGGGCAAATTGACCCATACATTGCATTTCAATAACAGAATTTTTACTTAATGTGGCTTCTCTCATAATTTGTACTCGAATGCAATTTGTCAGAATACAATATGTTTTTTGCAAATATTTGTTAAATTAACAAATATTAAAAATAAATATGTATTGATAACTTCCTGAATTAAAGCAGTAACTGCCTTATATCATCTAGTTCAAAGTAATTGAATGCACATGTTATCATTCTGGCTATAGATAATGTGAATCATCCAGTGCAAATTAATTTAATACATATTTTAATGTTCTAGCTATAGGTAAAGGGAATCATGTCGCTAGCCAGATTGAATTTCAGTAATAGAATTTTGGAATTGTAATCATTAAATATCATTGTGTGAATATTTGATTTCCTCTGTCATGCAAAATTAAAAAGTCTCTTTTAATTTTAACTTCTTAGTCTGACGTTAATAAATGTTTTTAATTTTGTCGTACAAATTTGATCTTGTTCATTTGTGTTTTACTTGAAAATAATTATATTGTCAGCATTTTTTATTAAAGAATTTTTTATGTACATTTAATGATGGTCATATTTATTTTTGTATACAGTGTTACCTATTTTATACATTCTAAGACTTAGGAGTAAATTCCAGTGGCGCGTCGGAGCTGACACGCACAATTTTTTTTCTAAAGGTTATGTTATTGTATAAAGCACCAGAGATAAGACTTTAGTTTTTTTATAGTCATAGTATATTATTTACAGATTTTAATATTTTTTTTCAGTGAATCATTTAATCTGTAGCCATTTATTGTCACTTGTGAGACCAAAACATCTTACACTCAACCTCCAAATTCTGCTATTGAATTCTCAATTTCAACTGCTCAAAATAATATAAATCAATGAAACAAGGAAATTTCTCGTTTAAATATGGTAAGTTTATTATATTATATTTGTAAACTATGTATTTTTATTTGCTGATAAACTAGACAAGTTTATTTTGGTTCTCTTTAATTTAAAGCTGTCAAATAAAAAATAAATGTGTATGGTAGTTTTTGCTAATTTTCCTACCATATACTTAGATTTTTTTTTTATTTTATACTATAGTACATTTTTCTTCACTCCTGATACTTCCAGAACAACCAAATCAAAAAAAATATTTGAATGAAATATAAGTTTCATAAAAAATTAAAAATTACAGCGAAGCGTTTTCAAACTAGCAAGAATAATTGTGAAATGATATTTACCCTGAATAAAACTTTAGATGTCTCATTTAATAACTCATTTTTGTCAAGCAAATAATTTTTTTCCATAATTTTTGTATAAAGTACTATTCCGGTAATCGTTTTGTCAAATTTAAAAATCATTAATGAAGTATTGATTGTGGTCTTTGAATTATAAATTATTATTTTTAATGATAAACAATTAAATATAAATTATTATTTTTAACGATAAACACTGAAGTTTACATATTGAATTTAACTTTAATATATTTCAGGCATTTTGCTAATTGCACACCTGAAGATGTTGTCATACAACGAAACCCAGGTAGTGGTAAAGAATTTAAATAAACTAGAAATAATACTACATCACGTAGTTTCATTTAATTATGAATAATGAATTTCTACAAAACGTACGCTTTACATACTTAATGCCAAATATATTCAGTATTTCATTAGGATGGATCACAAATACAATAGGCAAGATAAAATTAAATAAAAAAATGAAATAGAAGAAAATGAAATAAAAAGTATCGGCGAAGTGCGTATCAGAACATGCACAACTTATGTTTTCGTAGTTGTCTGTACCTTCTGTAATTGTTAATGTTGCTTACTCTTCTTTCGTTAATTTTACTGACGGAATTTCTAACATAGCATTACAACACAAAATAACTAAACGTGGAATTCAAAAAAAATGATTTGGATCTCTTGCAACTTTCTCTTTCACTTGATAACCTTCAAAAAAATCAATGTTTTATTTTCCCTATTAACATATTTAAGCAAATATTTTGTGCCATTTATTGAAATATATCTCTTGAAGTAGGTTTTTTCTTTATTTGCCAAGTATGAAGTTTTTACGGCGAACGATGTTTGAGAAACATTTTTGTGCATTGTGTCTAGACAAACAGAGAAACAAGTGGATTAATTTATAAGGGTTAATATTTTTTTGAGGAAAGAAAGCCTAAAACAAAGGTTCACAAAAAAAGTGGGAAAATACATTCGAATAAAGAAAAAATTATTTTGCTTTATGACAATTAAGATCTACTGTAGACACATACTTTACAATGTACGAACTTGGAAAATGTGCACAAAGGTCTAACACTGTGGAAACTGTGTTGCTGTAATAGACGGATGAACAGATAAGCGAACGTGAGGGAATTATAAAGGTTCCCTATTTAACAATGGAACCATAGGAATAAAAAATATCCAATGAAAAAATTAATAATAGAGAAATGATCTTAAATAGTTTGTGACGTCTCTTCATTTCTGTGAATGCCTAATAGAAAAACAACGACTTGATCTTGAATGTAAGGAATGGCCAAATGATTTTTGTTTCCCGTGTATTGAATGAAACATAAAATTTATACAAAACAACATGTTATTTTAGATGGCCACAATGGCACGTATAGAAATTAAAATAGTATTTCCATGGGTGACGAGGATGTAAGGAAAATTATTTTAATAAATGCTAAAAACATAGTAAAATCTCTATACTTTTCATAATCGCCGGGATCTATGTTTCTTAAAAAAATTAAGATTTGCATGACAAATATAAAACTGAGTTTTATTTATTAAAATTTTTGCCAAATTCAAATATAAATGTTATATTAAGTACTTCAAATGTTTAAAAATGTATATCTTTTCATTTTAAACCACGTGGAATTTGACGTTTAGTTTTATTTAATGTTTCAACTAACCTGGCAACTTAAAGAGAGCTTGTCGCATTTTCCACATATATCATATCATGGGTTTCATAAAAAATTCCTGTCCCTCGGTATCAACTTGAATATATTGTTTCAGCCTAGAACTTAAAAAATGCCATGAAACTGTTGAAATTATGTGAGTATTATATTGTACTTAATATTTTATTATTGTTATAAATGACAAGAATTAGTTAAGTAAGTGCTAAATGAATGCATTAGTGAATGAATTTAAATGCATTAGTACAACACAATTTATGTTAATGTCATGGAATAAGTCTACTTCATATTTTAAAATCTCAATTATCATATTTTATTATGATAAGTATCCGCATTTTCTCAACAATTCTTGGGTTTTTCGTAATGACTTTATTAATCTGTAAAATATACTTACAAAGTAGTTCATTGTTTAACTTCATGCAAATTGATACCAGCGATTAGCACACTACTGAATATATGGAACTATGAATACTATTCTCATGAAATTATAGTCAAATTTAATAAATATTCTCCGACTGAAGTATTTAAAGTTGGTCGGTCGGGAAGTCGGGAGGTCGTGTTGACAATTCACGTGACCAGAGGTGTAAATTAGTTATATTAATTATTTGCTACAAACACTTCTCCCCTTAGTTTGGCAGTAAAATCTGAATATTTAACTGAACACGGATGGTAGTTACTAAATAGTAGATACCATCTGTGTTCAGTGATGTTCAATTTTTGCGTGAATATAATATGATGTCATGTTTAACTGTAACGTCGACAATATCTTAAAGTTGGCAATATTAAATATGTATGTTAAAACAGATACGTTTCCTTCTCATTAGAAAAAACCGAATAACAATCCGTTGCACGAAATAGCTGCCCCATTCAGGTTTAAAACTTTATTTAGTTTCAATTTTACTGTTTTCAATGCTTTGCAGTGAAATAAGGAACCATTATGATTTCATAAAGTCCGTCTGACTATTGCAGCATCACAGTTTCTATATGTTTGAGCTATGTGCATAACATTTTGCAAATCACATGGTGATTAGCAATTAATATATAGCAAAATATTGAAAAAAAATATTTTACTACCAATACACACAATGTGGGGAAGAAATTGGTTACTTACGAATTCCAGCAGCCAATTGGGCAGGTCTTTTACAAGAAAATGGAAGTTCCCTTAATTATTCTTCATTGTTAAGCTCCTCTGATTAATCAACCATTGGACGGAGAAACCCAAATTATTAATAGTAAACCTAAATTATGTCGATGAAATTTCCTCATTCCGCTATGTCTATAATTTTATTATTATGTTTTGTCTTATACGTTAATACCTGTTCATACATGGGACCAAGAATCACGATAGGAACAAAAAATATACTCCGCAGTCAATTCATCTTGTAAGAAACATGTGAAAAGCTGATATGGAAATGGTATTGATATTTTATAAGAGATCTTGATTTTGCCTGAAAATTTTCACTAAATAATTTTCAGTTCCTAATCATCAATTCCTTCCATGACAGTGATAATACCGAAGGTTTTCTTAGATTTTTTTATTAAATAATTTCAATGTATTGGTGATGGTTACATCCTTTTTTACATTCAAATGTAATAAGAATTTAATCAGAGATTTTCTCATCAACAGTCTGTCTTCGTTCGCTACTGGATACAGGTCTCCCCAGCGCGCGTAACATTGCTGTTAATATTCATAATCGCCACGCTGGGTGGGCGAGTTGGCGGTCACAGACCGCTGTCGGTCACTGGCCTACCGTATTTCCGCATTTTAGCTAAGAGTTTATAAATATCACTCGACGGCCGTAAAATTGAAGCCGTGCGTCGCGGAATGACTTTCGAAGAGAAATTTAGAGCTAAAGTCGACTTTGGAGGAATGTTTTTATGATTGAACTGAACTTTATAAATAATTAAATAATGGTTTTTGGGTATTTTTTATTTATTTAATTATCACCTTGTAAAGATATATACCGAACATAAGATATATAGCGAACCCACCACAGAAAATTGTAATAATAGATGAGTTTGGCAGATAAATTGGCCAAGTGTCGAATAACCCAGCTTAAGGCCCTGATAACAATCAATGACCTTGAAGGATCTGATTTTCAAACTCTGTCCCTTACTCTATTTGATAAACTAACGCTACGACAAATGCCTATTTTTGCGTTGTTCCTTAAAAACTCTGGGAATATCTAATATAATTGTTTATATATATATATATATATATATATATATATATACACACACAAAGGTATCTATGTACACCAAAAAACGTATCTATTATTTACATAGGTGATTTTCTGCATCACATTGAGTAGAAAATATTAAGGTAGGTAAGGAAAATTATCAACGTTTCTAAAAACAAAATCACTGTCAACATTATAATTTCAACGGAAAAAAATTTGCACTTTTTATTCAAGTATACTTCAAATGTACTCACATGTAGAAGATACTAGATCCAATAATTGAAAAAAAATAACAGGAAGACGTTAGAAACTTCATAAGACCTTGTCGATTTCAAGAATTTGATTGCAAAATCGTCTGACTCTAAAGTGTCAAGTGTGACATTTTAAAGTCAGACGATTTTGATTTTTTCATTTTCAATAATACGCGTCGCGCAAATCACTACAAATCATACAAAATCAAACACCATCAAGTTGCTCGATTGTGCGAAAGAATCTGAAGACGAAATTATTAACGGAAAATATTGTTCATTAATTAACAAAATATTCCGCGAACGGATGTTTACAAAATGATTTCGTAAAAATATTCCAGCTAGCAGATATTTGACAATATCAAATTATTTTAGTTATGGTTTATTAATACCGTGGTTTATAAATTGGTTATAAGCTTTACGGAACTTTTAACCGTGATTATAAACTTTTCGGAACGTGAGTTGAATTTAAACATCTCTTTACAATACTAGTAACGGGCGTTAAAAATTTAAATATTCGCGTTTATTTGATTTGTTATTAATTTTTCCTTCAAGTATTTCCCATAGTAACTGGTATTCGTGTCGTGATGATGAAATCATATTTAGTTTCGGAGAATTAGAATACATAAAATAGCGTTTTCAACTCTGGCTTGTATTTTATACAAGTTATTTACTTTATTTGTAACAGAATTTCGTTGACTTAATTGGCACGGGATTTATTTCCTTCATTTTATATTTTATTCGTTGTTTTTTTTCTGTAAGCTTCGTTTTAATATTAATGTTTATACTAAGTATGTAACACCTTACATTCAGTGTACTATTTGTATATACAAAAGCTAGATTTTAAATTTTTATTATTTATAATTTAGATAAAATAATTTTAACCTTTAAAATAACATGTTTTATTGTAGCAAAAGATCTTTTTTCAAGTGCAAGGATATATAAAAGTTAGAATAGTAACGAAATTTTATTATTTTTAATTTTAGTAAAATAATTTTTAGCCTTAAATTGACGTGTGCTTTATTCTGGTGCAAGGTTGTGCAAAAGCTGAATAGTAACGAAATTTTTATTATCTTTAATTTAATGAAATAACTTAAGCTCTAACATGCTTTATTTTAGTGGAAGCTGCTCGATTTTAATTTGGCCCGAGACAAAATTTTGCACGCAATCGACAAATCGTTTAAAATTAAAATCGTTTTTTCAAACACTAAGTAAAATCCTTTGTTAATTTATAAAACAATAGCTCATGTTCTTTCTTCAGGTTTTGTATAAAAGTATAACGATTATTTTTAGGCGATAAAAATACAAAAATATTGTCAAATTGCTTACGTCTGGTAAATAAAGCGAGAGTGGAAATACTCAGTTAACTAACTCTGACGAAAGGATTATGAGACGCACCATCTATAATTTTAATCGGTTTAAAACTTGATTCCGATTGCCGGAAGTTATAGTTTAGTAAATTTTTTTTCTAATGGTATAAATTGTCTATATATCCATGGAATGGAAACCTAGTAGAAAATATATAAGATTATTCTAGACTCTCAATTAAGAAGTGCGATATATCGCATACAAATGTTAATGCGAGGGGAGACTGACACAAATATTAACCTGCCATTTATTCTTATGGGGTCTCTGTTAATAGTACTAACACCACACCACTGTCATGGGTGGATAATTCAAATCGTGGCCTTAAAGTCCCTTTTTCTAAAGGCCTCAAGTAAAAATACAATCCAGAGTCGATCATGTTTGTTTTAATTATTCCAATTCTCTGAATGTAAATATCATGACGATGTGAATGCCAGTTACTATGAGAAACACTTAAAGGAAATAGTAATTCCGATTTTTCACAATTTTTAATGCTTGTTACTTGTATCGGAAACAGACAATTATATTCAACTTGCATTACGAAACCTGGGATGCAATCGTATTAAATTAATTTCATATTAACAAATACTTTATAGCTAGAATATTTTTATGAAATCACATGAACATCCGTTGCCGGCGGCGTGTTTGTGATACCTATTTCCGTTATTGAAATATTCCGTAGCAGCGGCAATGTCTTTTAAACCGCCAAGTGTGAAATCTATTTCTTTATTCGTTTATTTCCGTGTTTAATGGCTAACGCGACATTAATTATTGTAAAATTCTCTATCTTATATTTTTAATTTAATGTTTATATACCCAAAAATCGTTTTCTGTTTGTGTGTGTGTGTGTGAATTTGTTTATATTTGATAGTTTTGTTTTTAAGTTAAAGTACTTTGAAGCCATTTTACTAACCCTGAATATTTGGATGTGAAATCGGTGTACGAGAGATCTAATTACAACACGCAAACTACATTACGCCTATTCTGTTGACGTTTTCTTAATCGACGCCAGCCCTCTAGTTACAAGGTCATTTTAGGAGCAGCATAGTCTCTGGGAAAAAATTGAAGTTTCAGACGACCTAATGTGGTAAAACGCCCCTACTATCCGATTACGTATTTATCTTCATAATCACATTCAGTTTGAGAGATATTTATGTAGCCCCACAGACCCCACCACCTACATTGGCATTAAATCTAGAGACCTAGTAGGCTACGGACCTGGTCCATATCGGCAATCTACCGACAGTTAAATTCCGCTTAAATAGCTTCACATACGGCAGCCGAGGAGTGTGCATGCCAGCATCGAACACCGACATTAGGTCGTATGAACAACTTACAAACATAACAGATACATTTATCCTGTTTTCATCTGAACACTAATGTAAGTGCCTAATATTTATTTCTTTTAATATTAGTGTATTTTGTGCACTCTTTGCAGAAGTTAATTTGTTTGTGTGTTTATTTCTCAATAAATTTGTCCATACAAATTACGACTCTAAATAATAAAGTGAATTTGTTTGTGTGTTTATTTCTCAATAAATTTGTCCATACAAATTACGACTCTAAATAATAAAAGGAATGATAAACTTGTCCAAGCGCTTCAGAGACGCGATGAAAAGTGAATTGTTTCTATGGACAGTACAAGTTCACCACGCAGGACAAACAGATCTAAAAAGAACGGGAGGTGAAACCCGACAAGTATTTCCTGTCCAGTAAGGATATACAACAGGAAAAGTACGTGCATTGTTGGCATTTAAAAAGATCGCTGTCGAAATATTAGGTCGTTACATCATAAGATCCTTAAAGTATCATATCCAATACATCCTATTGCACAACCGGGGCGATTTTTGCATAGTAATTTTCATTTTTCAATTTATTTTTTGACTCCATCAGTATTTGTCGATATCGTTAAGAAAGATCGTTGGAAAAAGTTGTCATTATGAGTGGGCATCCATTGAAATTATTGAATTTTTGTAGAAAAAGGCCACGGACAAATTTGCCTATTTACAAATTTATCTCTCATAAACTCTATTTAAAAGAGTAGGCCGTATGTTATTACAGAGTCCATCTTTCATAGCATAATATGTCAACATAAGCACGTCATCAGCTTGAACTTGGTGTAAAAAGACGATGTTCACTAGCAAATAGCAAACAACGTTTCCACATTACAACTAACTGCACCTATTTTCTTGTTACTACAAACTATTATGAATCTACTATAGATCTCCATACTCATTTGATCTACAAAATATTGATAATATACAATGTGAATAATATTTTGCGTAATATGTTATATAATATCCTTATTATAAAATGTGTCTGTAAAATTAGACACATTCGTTTATGTTTAACGATATTAAACAGCCGATATGTTGTGGCAAAGCCATTCTAAAAAGTCATTCTCGATCACATTTTCACTAAGCTAACGTTAATAAAAATAATAAAAATTTAAGAAAAATTAAATATTTATATCACGATATAATTTTGTTACTTTTCTCGAAATTTTAATTTATACAAAATGCTATAATGTCATCTACTTAGAGAGCGATCGCACCTACAATAGCTCTCTGTCATTATGTTTACTTATATAGAACACTTTTAATGACATGCAATAACTTACATTGACAGCATTATCATCAGTGTGATGTATCGTTTTAATGGCCCACAGTTTATTAATTGATACAGAATACATAAGTAAGGTAGCTGCTACAAATGGAACCTTAAATAAGAAAATAAAAATGTGTTTGAAATCTCTTCCTTCGTTATATACTTCACGTTTATATATAATGTGTTAATATAATTGTAGCAGAGATAATTTCTTATCGCTTGTGCTGCAATCTCATCAGTGACGTGTTCATCTTCGTAGTCTATTGTGAACGCTATCTCTTATAATTCAAATAAATAAAACAACATGAATATTACCTTTTTTTAAAGTCATTTGTTTCATTGCTTGTTTTTTAAACACGTTTTAAACTTTTTCTTTAACAAACAACATACACTTTATCGTTTTGTGGAATTAACGACTGAGCTTTGAATTTAATAAGCTAATTTTAAACTGTGGAGTTCCTTTTTTGATTATATTCCAATTTTGGAAATCACAGAAATTATGTACTTTAACAAACAAAACATAATTGTAAGGAAAAGGCCTATGTATTTAATAATCTAAAACAAATTACTAAAATAAAGGAAATTATTGTATACAGTGATTAGGATTTATTGTAGAGATCCTCAGGTGGGTGAATTTTGAAACGATTTTGTGGTAAATATAAATGTTTACTTAGTTTCTATTTAAAAATTTGCATTTTCTATAAAAATGTGTAACCGGGATAAACGTGATTGTTTACACCTTATTGGGCCAACTTTTAATAAGGCTCTAATAAATCCCACAAGACATTTCTTAAAAACATTTTTTGATTTTTAAATTTTTTTATTTTCTTGTACTTTACTCCCCTAATAATAGATTTTATAGAGATATTCTAATTTTCAATTCAGTATTAACGAAAACAATTGATTTTTTCTTAGGTGGGTCTTATATACCGCAGATACAATATTGACTTAACAATTAGGTTTTCATATACGTATAAATATATGAATACATGGAATTTTGTAATATCCAATAATTATCGATGTGAAAATCGTTAGAAATTATAAAGTTAAGGAAATTATAAAATTTTATTCAAAGTGTAAATTAATTGCTACAATAAAATATTAAAAATAAAAACTGTGTGGTGGGGGGGGGTCGTCAGGAACAAAGTACCTTAAATTATTTTTTCAACTCTAAACGAGTATTTTAATGAAATAGTAAGAAACAAGTTTTCATTTAAAGTCGCGTTGTCTTCGCCTCGTTGTCTGTATAATACCTGGCAGGATTCAATGTTTCATTTTGTATAATACCTGGCAGGATTCAATGTTTCATTTTGTATAATACCTGGCAAGCTTCAATGTTTCATTATGCTGGACTTTTTTTTTATTCTGCTGGAATTGTTGTTGACATTTAATGTTTGTTTTTGGTATTTTTTCGCACTTTGAAGTTGATTTTGGATTTTTTTCTTTTTCGATACTCTTTTTGACGCTTATAGCACATGACGCACATGATGAGTCACATGTATATTCAATCTATATACACAGTAAATACTTAAATGATTTATTAACTTACTTTTCTAAGTTTGCATTATTTAGACTTGCTGCAGTTTCTGTTTCTTGACTTTCCATTATAAAATTGCATTAATGACACAATATAAATCCTGTGTGAATTAATAAAAAAAACAACAAAATACTTAAAATTAATAAATTACAGTAAATTGCCCGCATATTCATTTATTTCCATTGTTATTTAAGCTTTATTTAGAATGTTTGATGAAACAAAAAAAATAATTTTTTTGAATAATAACATTTCATGTTAAAATTAATTTTAAATTTAATTCGATTATAAATAAAAACTTAAAAATTTTGAAATTAAAATATGTTTATTTTAAATATTTCACAATTGAATTAAATTTAAAATTAAATACAACATTAAACTCTTTTATTCTATAAATAATTTTTTTTCTTATTTTCTTATTTTAAGTTTTTATTTTAATTATTTTATTTTAAATTTAAATATTTCGAAAATTTCAATGAATATAATGAATTGTTAAATTTACTGAAACAATATAAATAAAGTTTAATTAATTAATGAAAATAAATGAATTTGCCGAAAATTTTCTATAATTAATAATTTTTTTATATTTAGTAAATGATATAACAATCATTTATAATACAAATAAATACATACCGAATTGGAAACAGTCTGGCAGATGATTATTAGCTTGCAATAGAAAGCCAGTAGAATAAAAAAAATAAGTTTAAATAATATTTACAAGTGTTTAGAATCGAGGTTAAACAGGTAATCACACACAATGCTTGCTGGTCGAATGTCGATACTCGTACGAACATACACACATACAACCATATATAATAAAAAGAGACAGAGAGCGAAAGGTCGCCTGGAGAGGGCATAATGCATTTCCCTTACGTGACGATTTCTGCCAGTTCGCTCTACTGTAAACCGCGTAAAAGAACTTCGTTCCAAAAAATAGGCGTACTTTCTGTAAACGTGCCGATAAATGATAGTTGGCAAATCAAAGGTATACACATCTATAGACAAAGTTATGATCAATGATGACGATACTGCTTACCCCGTAGAGTTCCTAAACTTCTTTAACGAAACGAGTTAACTGGCGTGCCTTCCCACAAAATGGAGCTGAAGTTGGCTGGAACTGGAATAGTTCTGCTTATGAGTAACCTTGATACACCAAGATTGTGTAATGGCATCAGGCTACTCACTATAAAGCTGGGGAGATATAAAAGTCACTATTCTCACTGGAGCTGTTAAGGAGACGGCGTTTTTCAAACAATTGAAAGGAAAATCAATTGAAGAGGCTACACTTTAACATTAATAAGTTCCAGAGCTAAATGTTGAAAGTGGTAGTCCCCGTGCTTCTTGTATGTTGGTTGTTCACGTGTATCAAGGGCTCAAAAATTGCACATATTAGCGAAAAACAGCTAATCATACAATGCAGTCTACAAATCTTATTTGTAACAATTCCTCCTTTAGAGCTGAAACTCCAGTTTTTTCAAAATTCCATAATTATTATATTCTTTTTATTAAATTAATAAGATGGTCAGTAGAAAAACAAAGCACTATTTCTTAAAAAAATTTCTTAAAAATATATATATTCATGAACATGATTGTGATTACATTATTATCATACAGTGTGTTATTGCATTTATTTTATACTTTTGTATTAGACTTTATTTCTAAAACAAAAGTATCTATTTGGATTATTTAATAAGATTAGTTTTACTCTATTTAGATTAGTTTAAATTGCACGGGAACTATTATGATGACAAACTTCTAGAAATTTATTTTCACTCATCATAACCAAATCACTCTCTGATTGGGTGGTTGAGAAGGAAAATACCCTGATAAATTAGAGAGTTCAAGCATAATTCGGTTCTAGTGGGTGAATAATATAGGATACAGAACTTTTTGTATTTTAAAAATTGAAAGAAAAATGTTATCTTCAAAAGTTGCAAAGTTGTTGAGTTCCAAGGAATCCATCCAACCTCATATCATAGCCAGGAGGAAATTGGTAAAAAATAGAAGATGGAAATAACCATATTGTCTAATATATCTCAGGAATGTCTATTGTAAAAATTTAATCATTAAGCTGTGCTTAGCTTCATGTAGACTGCAAATGATGCAACTGGACTCAAATTGCCTTTGAACCAATGAAGTATAGAGCAAGCAATATGTTGAAAATAAATTCAAATATGCATAAATGATTTTTTCAGCATGTTAATTATATGCTTATGAAATATAAATTGTGAATCAAATTATGATGCCCAAATCAACAATGTCATCCAGACGTTGCAGAGGAGTTACACTGACTGTATAATCATATTTAATAGGAGTATGTGCTTGGCCGTACGTGACACATTAAAGAATACTTGCTTGTGTTGTCATAGATAACTTGCGGCGCTTCACTCATTGATACTAATAAATACTAAATAGTAAATAATGGAGGACCGAGATTCAAACCCTGACTCACTCCCAACTTTGTGAAGTAAGGTTGCGAAATAAAGTTTCTCATTCATATATATTACTTTATATCTGCAAGAAAAAAAAAGCAAAAATTGTGAAAGTGGAATCGATAATCCTACCGTACTTGGATAATTTGGCAAAATGTTGTTACATGATCAAATGCTTACTGATAATCAAAATACACAACTTCTACTTGAAGTCTGAATTCAGATGGTCTGGGGATTGATAATAAAAGATGGCTAAGCGCAGGTAAGGTGGTAGAGAATGAGGTGTGATTTGCGAGAATGGAGAATTTGTGAGAATGGGGGGAGTGACTTGTGCATTATTACAATTATGAAATGAGCACATACATTGATTTATGAGGAAATGATTATGTACAATAAAATGATCAATTATGAAGATGTTAGAATTCAAATGTTCACAGTTATTGTTAATGGGCATGAAAATCAAATTGTAATATTCACTAGATTTCAATAGAGGAATATAATATTGCACAAACATATTTTTTATTTTGGCCAATAAATATCATAGAGCACCGACCAACAATGTTCATTACTGGTCATCAATATCCTACTGGTGAAGGCATACCAATATAAGGGGCTTGATGTCAGTGTTGCACTGCCATTGCGCATGGTCTGGTCCAGCAACAGCACTGCATAATGCCTATCTAGAATCTCATTGTCATGCACATCTACAATATTTATTTGAGTGAATGCATACATCTATATTCTACAACTGCTGCTATGGCTACAATACATGTATAAAGCCTGTAAACCCACTATACATGCATGGAACTTGTTAGGTACACTGATATAAACTTTATTTGTATTTCTAGCTAAATATTTTCAGTTTTCTGAGTTATTTCTTTATTATCATTGTAAGTACTAAATATGTATAAAATTTGAAGGGTCTTCAGACCTACAATCTGTCACTGAGTGATTGCTACAAAATTTATGGTTCTTGTGCTCAAATATCTCAGAAACTTCTGAATATAAAAAATTGATTTTGAAAAACATTACAATCTTGTATTATTCTCTACATGTACTATAAATTTTACTTTTGCCGTCACTGAAATTATAGGGCTGTCACATAGCTGCGTTCCACTTTAGATAAAGATTGCAGCATCCAGCACCCAAATCTTTATAAAATTTCCACTTAATACAATGATATGTATGAAAGCTATAATATATAAAGCCAAATGAAACATTATATAGGTTGTAATTACCTTTCCTGGTACAAAACGAATTTGTGTGTTCTGTATGAGAAAAAATAAAATTTAAATTTCATGCAGAGAAAACACTCTAGTGGACAATAATACATATGAGTTACTGATTATATTTAATATGCCGATCTATTTTTATTTCAATTACATTAATATGTAAATGTGAAAAAAAATTGAAAAATATCATGAGACCAAAATTATCTCTTCTCAATTGATGCTCCTGTAAAATTCAGTTCAACCCGGCGGTGTTAATTAACCTTTGTTAGTGTCAATGGATCTAATTTAAAAAAGGAAATATTTAAATTTTATTTTGGTGCCAAAATTCAAGACGCTAGCTAAATATATTAGTCTATATCACGTGGAGAATTTTAATTTATTGATTTGAAAATGTTAAAGAAAAAACAGTGTTAAAAATTATTTATAACCCATCCAAGGCAGCAATAAACTGAATTAAAATTAAATAAATATTGAAAAAGCAATAAGTGTTTGAATTGCATGATTTCCAATTCTTTTCATTACACTACAATTTTCTACATTAACAAAACTTTCTCTAATCTAAATTATTGAATACTCTTGATAATCTCTTCTTGTCGTAGAGATTTTTCTTAACTGAGGTTGACAATCATTATGGTTATTTGGACTCTGGTTGCAGCTGTCCAAAAAAGCGAATGGGTATTTTTATTATATTTCACACTGGTTTAGGATCTTCAGCCAGGATCTCCTTCTGCTACCAGATCTATTTCTGCCCAATATCTATTTTGTCTAGCGCATGATATGCAAAAGATGTTGGTGATTGTTTGGTTTTAAGATCTATATATCTTTGTTCATCCACTGAAGTACTATGGTATTTCATAGTTTCTGAGCCCTTGAGATTCAAAATGTTTCACAGTAAACCCAAATCCCAAAGGTCAGGTTTCTCTTGCTCGTCGGTTCTATGAACACTCACGTGGTAATTGAAATGACTTTAGCCTCTCAAGTAATCGACGAAATACTCCAAAACTCCTCCACTGAAAGCCAAAACTCATGTTTGATAAGCTTTCCTTCAATCTATTTTTTATATATAACCAGCTTCTCATCATGTAAGAATGATGGAAAAATTGTCTATTTTATTTATTTTTAGCGTCAGGTAAGGTAGTTGTGCTATCATATTGATGCGTTACTACTGATGTATTCTTGCTTTTCTTCGCTTTAGAGTGGTTTTGATTTCTTAATACCGATTTCTACATTTATCAGCACATGGCTTTGGACTACATTCTAAAAACAAGGATATTGATGTCAGGAAAATATTCACCGCAGAAAATAACTTTGTGATGTATCTTTTCCTGTCTATTCGACTAGACTGTGAAAATGAGTTTCTTCAAATATACCTACATGCTGCTTCCACAGAATCTATATTTACACATCTTTTGAAATTGAGTTTTCTTTTAAAATATACCTAAGAATATTAATTACTATTTTGATGTTATCTCAAGTAAAATAGGAATCATAAACAGATCTTTTAAATAAATGAACTACTAAGAAAACACTTTAAACTGTAGTGGATTGCTAGTTATAACAATCAATAATACCAGCTGGACATGAATATGCAATATTTGAATTAAATTATAATGGAAGCATTCGAAAATAAACTTAAGGCACGACAATCAGTAAATTGGAAGGCCATCACTTTTGTAAACAAAGTGGGGAAATAAATAAGTGCACTTGTAGACTAGACTGGTAAATCCAATAATCAATCACGGCTATAAAATGAGAATACAAATTGCCTTGTATTAGACTAACTGGTTACATTAAATACACAACATTAACAAAGAGTGTTTGCATTTTCTATAGAAGTGAATAGTAGAAATAGTCAGTTCTTTAAAAATGACGTGCCGTTGTATAGAAGAATCGATTCACTTTTTACTTGTGTTACAGTCAATACTTGGTATCAACCGATTTTTATATGAAGTAGAAAATCAAACAACGTTAATTAAAATTATTTTAAAAAAAATTTACAGTTCGACATTAATTGTTCTCATTATTTTGACTTCTGTCACAGGCATTTGGTTTCACTTCATCTCTTTGTACTCTGATATAAAGATAATTCAATGCCTTTTTGATATAACTGTCCTTATTAATTTCACATTTACTTTAGCTATTGATATAGTTTGGCAAAAACATTTCTTTGCTGAGTGTTTAGAACGATTTGATGATATTTCTGTTTATTTCAGTATTTTGTTTAGGACAAAATGCTTCCAGAAATTAAAAATAATGACGTTATTGGGCATATTCATTATAATTGCAAGCCACTTGATCACTTTCATCATTAACAGTATTGAAAATTGGAACTGGTTCCAGATAGTTATATATTTCGGTTTACTTACTAATAGATTGGAACTGCTTTTAATGTGTTTGCTTACATACACCATTAATGAAATGTTGAAACAGGTAAACGACTACCTGAACCGTATGAATAGAGAAATATTTCATAATAACACAAACTGCGTACCGAGCTTAGCCGGAGTGAGAGTCTGCAATCGATTAAATGGGGACAACCATTTTGATACTTCTGGAAATCCCATGAACATATTTATTTTACCAAACATATTAACTATAGTAAATGCAATACACATTGCACTCAATAAAATGTTTAATTTACAGGTATACTGAGATTAATTGACATAAATGGGATATTCAAAAATTATTTTCATTTTAATCATTAAATTTTTACTTCAGGTACTACAGACTGTAGTTACGGCTTTTCTCTCATCCATTGGTGGCATTCAACTCATTTTGGATCTGTATATACATGAAGTAAGTAAGATTAATATTACATAAATCATTGAAATTCTAATATTGTGTATAATAACAATTGATATTGTCTTTGTTGACATTTCTAATTATTGTTCTTTAATTAATAGTGAATATCAACTTTCTTTACAATTATGTATACAAAATGTTTAAAATAAATAAAGTTTTGTAAAAAAGTATTGTTACTAATGGAATGACTTTTCAGGAACTATATTTTCTAGAAATGCTTAACTATTGGATATGGCAGACGATTTGCATAGTTGTTCTCACTGCTGTCTGCACCTTCAGTGAGATGTTGGTTACGGAATTTCATCAGTTGAGAATAAGCATCACAAAACTGAGACTTTCACCTCATATGTGTAAGCATCTGTTCAGTAAGTTTGTAGTCATCTTTTATTAGAGAAACTCATTACTTATTTTACTAATATAAACATCTCACTTCATCCTAATTGCTACAACCGCCAAAGTAGTTTTACTTCAGCTGCACGTGAAGGTTACTAGTGATCATTTAATTTTTTATATCTTATATCTTTTGTATGAAATAAGTACAAATTATGTACCTGTCATGCTATTATTTAAGGTCCATCAATCGACACTGAATTGGAAAAACTTGAAGAGGTTGTACATCAGAACAATGGCGGAACTTTCTCAGTGTGTCAGCTCTTCGATCTGCAAATATCATTACTGCCTAGTTTTTTCAACCTCGTTATTACATATATTATTGTAGTTGTTCAATTAGCAAGCTTGTATACCAGTAAATAAGTCACACTTCCACAAGTGTATATGTGAATCTTTGATTTACCTGTTTGAAAATGTGTCGTTTATTTAATTTCACTCTATATTAAATTTTTTTTAAATAAATATTCACACATGTTAACATATTTACACCGAAGGAAAGCAAAAAACAAAGAAATATATAGCATAGACAAACCTGTTGCTACAATATGTATTTTAACTTCTTTGATGTTTTATGATTTTTTGTTCCTTTTTTTAAGATAAGTGTTTATAATATATTTTATCCTTGTAACAAAAACATTTTTATATATTATATAAGTTTGACAAATGTTGCCATAGAAACTGTCAAACGAAGTGCATTTACATTTCGCTCCCTGGTTAAATTTTCAGGGCATTCTGTCTCTTAAGCTGCAACAAAATCTCTGTAATTTACTTTGGTAAAGTACGAAATATTTATGTTACGTATCCATTAGTATAATTCATTCATCAGTCTCCCCACTGTCTGTTATCAAGACAAGGTATATTCTTTATTCTTGCAGTGGGAATCATAATGCTACAGATAGGATCTGCCCTAAATTTGAAAGGCAAAATAAAAAAAAATTTGAAATAAAGGGACGTATCCTACCCCTCCAAAATTAATTTTGATCTAAGGAAGTTATGTACCTCATTTACAGCCCAACCCAACACTCATCTTTCTTAAACTTTTATCAAATTTATTGACACCATCTCCCCTACCAATTTAAAAAAATAAATAGTGAAGACAAAAGTTCAGTTAGCCTTTGTGAATGTGCAGTTTCTCCTAATTTAAAGTTTCTCCTTTTTAATAATAATTCTACTAATTTGTTTATGTAGATTATAACATGTTTATCTGTTTAGTTACAACTTTATTTTGAAGAATTTAGAGAAACAATTTTATGTGAAAATTTTCATTTTACTGAATCAAACTACAGATCATTATTGACCATATTTTTTTGGTGGTAGATTATGCTGATGTCAAATGTTTCAATGTTTAAAGCGGTGAAGTTAGACATTATGAGTCAAGAAATATTTTGTAATAATACAAACCATTTATTACTAGTCTGAGTGAGAATCCACAATGGATTAAATTAGATTTATATTGTTTCCAGAAATCCTATACATACATACATATATATATATATATATATATATATATATATATATATATATATATAAATATATATATATATATATTTATATATATATATATATATATATATATATATATATATATAATATCTCAAACCGGTTTTGTGTAAGTATTATAAAAATAGGGTATTCTTTTCTTTCTTTGTACTATTCTATTTTGGACATTAACATCTGATAATAAAATACATCGAAACTTTCTACAAATCTTTCCAGAAAAGTCTCGAACTACTGGTTAAAAGATTATTAGCCCAAGCAATACATTTGTTTGTCTTTATTTCAGTTCGTCCATTTCATGATAGATAATCATGAATAGAAACTTACGTGAAACATAGGTGTTACAAATAATTCTAGACTCTTCATTTAAGAAGGATTTCAATACTTACTACTTATTATATATTCGTAACGAAACAGTGTGCAAATATGAACAAACACACAGGTTTTAAATTGCTTAATTTGTTTTCAAATGAAATTAAAATTTTTCTTTGGTTCTCCCGTATTTAATTTACTCTTGTACTATATTTATCTTCTGATGTGTAATATTACTGTGTTTATTAAATAGTTTAAATTACAATATATTTTTATATGACTGAAACTTAGTAGAATTGCAGAGAAGTTTTAAATTCATATAATTACATTAATTGGACTATATATCTTTAAATAGAAATTATTTTGAAATATGTTAAATAAAAAAATTAAATATTATCATGTTGAAATTAGATAAATTATAGGAACAACATGCCAAAGGCAAGTTAATTTTTATAGATGTAGATAAAAATGGTAGAGCCCTAGTTACACCGAATATATAAATATATTTACCACTCCACATTAAGAAAGAATATGTAACTAGACAAGTAATTAATGAGTTATACTGGGAAGTTGAAGGTACCAATAAAAGTTTTTGCAATAAATTTATGTCGAGTTCAATGACATTGGTTTACAAATTAAATAGTCATGTCAATAATAAACTAGAAAATCACTTTACTATTTCATTATTGGTGATACGAGTGGAACTCTATAAAATAGAAATATCCATAAAACACTTTGTCTCAAAATCTTAACTAGCTATGAATAAAAAAGTTTGAAAGTCATTATTTGAAAGTAAGTAAGGTCATAAATTTTACGTTGTGTCAATTTAAATATATTTCTTAAATATTTAATTTTTTGTTCCTACTGCATTAATTAAGTTTTACTCCATAAAATATTTATAAATAATTTGAATTATAGACAAATTCAATCAAAAGATACTTAAAGGTTTATAGTCTAGTGAAATATTTAAAATAACTAATCATGTATTTAATTATCTCATTTCAGTAACTTGCCACTTATGTAATTTTGCTTTATTTCTTATTTACAAATATCTTTTATAAATAATGTTTATAAATATGCTTTTTAAATCACAATTAAACTGAAGCACAAATCACAAATTTGTTTATCCTACATAAGCCAAACGGAAATGTTACATCTGGATAAATAACAATTTTCTCTTTTTATTTTGCAAGGCATATAACATAAAATTACATAACAAGCATACACAAAAATAAGTTTTGCAGGTTATCAATCAATGTTCAAAATTTGAATATTCGATAAACGTATTACCTGATAATTTTCAGTAAAATTTCACCATGAAATGAAATGACGTATTAACACAAAAATTACCTTACCCGATAGCTAAAAATATAACGTTTGTAATATATTTAGAAAGACATATGCGTCACTGAATATTTCAATTTCATTTTAAACATCCAGATTGTTGTTTTTCTGTTAACATATTGAACTCTAAGACCAAAATAGTGATATTTCTAAAACAATATCTCTCTTCTTTACCATTCTCTTGTATTCTTTTATCATGGTTTGTGTTCCGCAGATTTAGCAGAAAAATGCTAGCACCAGTCATTTTTTAATCGACCCCCACACACTGCGATGCTGTGCTCGTGCCACATTTAAGTTATAATGGGATCATACATGTTTTTTAGGTTGTGTATCTCAAAAGGAAAAAAGGAAACCTTATAGGATCTTTTCATTTTCCATTTATCGGTCTGTCAAGATGCTTTTTCTCAGGGACGTGTGGAGGTATCTAGTTGAAATTAATATCAAATACTTAGGTCCCTTGGAGCTGTAATATCAAATACTTAGGTTTACGGTCCCTTGGAGCTATAAACGCCGCATATTTTGACACTTGCAAATAAATCCAAACCTATAGGATACTTTATATTAACCCACAATCATAAAAATTAGCAAGAAGCAAGGTCTCATAGCATATTTAAGGAAAAATATATGAAAAATCATTAATTTGTAGTTATATCACTTAAAAAATTTTTTTTTTTAAATACGCACGTGCAGAAGATTTAGTTGGCAATATACTTTCATTTTAAAAATATTAAAATTTTGTAAATAGTTTGATAGGAATATTATGTACCATTAAATATTTGTAAAATACTAAATGTTAACCTTCTAGTGCGAGTTCCACTCGTGCTTCACAGGTTTTTATTTAATTGTACTTAATAACTACTTGGAAATATTTTTACTTGAATGTACGATGCAGAAATTGAAAATAGGTATAATATTAAACTCACTTATGAAACTAAAAAGTGGCTATGAAGAGTTTGAAACAAATTTTTAAAATTTTACATTCCCACAAAACGGTTTGTGAAAAAAAACGGTATTGGCGAATTCCGTAGTCAATGCTTGTAATCAAGAGTAGCAATTTATATAAGATTGATGACAATGTACATAAAGCCTCTATTTTATGTAAATAAAATACCTCTATTTTATATGGAAAATACCAAACATTATGAAACTGTTCACTGGACAAAAGCACATTAACAAAATTTACTTGTCTCGGCAACATTACAATTTATTTTTTACATTACGAAATTAAAGGAACCAGAATTAGTAATGTGTGCATAAATTCATATGAAAATGAATTTTTAATAATATATTACATAGTTTTATTCATTCTTATTAGGTTTTTTTTATATCTATTAAAAACCATACAAATTTTTGAATTTTGGATAATCATAAGATCCCAAAGCCACTATTGTCACATTAATTTTATTGACAACCTAAGGGAAAAATTTATTTTTTCAGACCAACATCAAATTAATTATTAATAATTGTGGCACATTGACCCATTAATAGAGCTACAAGATTATGTATAAGGGTTGTGGTGCTAAAGATTAACAGAATACAGGTACTAAGTGTAAATATGTACGTATACATTGTTTTTAGCTTCAATGTTCATTTCGAGACCATTGCCTTGAAAAATGATTAATGTTATACAATGTAAATAGAGTCAAGAGAAGCGTGTTGTGTGGAAAATATATTATCGTACACCGATAACAATATTGAATTATACATATTACAAAAGTTAACTTTGTTTATATACTTAATAGTTTTTAGTAAGGACAAATGGTTTTCCAACTACATTTATACGGTAGTACCACATATTTGATGCTAATGACATTCATTTATTTAGCATAATTGTAATGGTGTAACAGACAAATATAAATATACAACTATAAGGTAATATTTTGTATAGTATCTTGTTATTACGTAAACAATCTTTATAAGGAAAAATAATTTTAAGGAAAAAAGAATGATCAATATTTATTTTTGGAATATAGCCGATGACATGAATCTTCTTTATGATAGAAAAAAACACAGCTCAAAATAAATCTATCTATCTGTCACAGCCTATTAATGGTTAAAGTTTAGACCTTCTGTATTAAATTGTAATCAACATATCTACGTCATAGCAATATAAAAAAGGTTACGCTAATATAGTGTAAGAATAAAGATAAGCATCCAGCCAAGTGCATGTTGGAACTGGTGCCAAACAGCATTGTGCAGTTGTCTACATCTGTTGACAATAATTTAATTTCAAAGTTTAAATCAAACTTTTAATTAGAATTATTTAAATCAAATTTTTTTGGAATCTTTTAAACCCTTGGGTGAAGGTGATATACTTTATGTGTTACTTTCCAACCGAAACATCAAAAGTGGCAAATGTATGCTCAATTTCATTTTAAATTTACCTTTCTAATGATACTTCTTTCTTCATGTATTATCTGCATTCAAAATATTTTTCACCTGCATCACCTGCTTCTTTTTAAAAAAAATTCTTATTTTATTTCACATTAATTGAAGTCTCCGCGTGAAATAATCGCATACAATATTTTATGCACTTAGCTCTAAAACTATAAAAATTATGGTATGATGAAGTCCTTACTAGGTTGAGGAATTCTTGAAAAGCCTACCAACAAAGTCTAGAAGATAGAAAAATTCAAATATTCAAGATCAAAGTGCTAAAAGTAAACTATTTCAGATCTATCATCAGATCAAAGTGCTAAACGTAAACTATTTTGTTGGTGAACAATTTTTAAAAAAATACTTTAAAAGAAATATAAGACCCTCAACACTTGTAAATTGATTTAGAATGTTTGTTTAAGAGCATCTGCTTTATCGCTGTGCTAGAGTTTGGATTTAAACAAAGTTCATTGGTCGCAACCACGTATAATTGGTCGCAACCACGTATAATTTTCTGCCCATCTGCTCTGTGTCTTTTTAGAAGAGGAAACTTTAAGGTAGAGTACAAGAAATGTAGGAACCATCTTCGAGACTTTGTTGGTAGGCTTTTCAAAAATTCCTCACCCTAGTGAGACTTCATCATATCATTGGTCAGTTTGTCTGTGCCTTATAATTACTATACAGCGCATGATGTAGTTTGATAATGTGGAGCTGTAAATTAGTAAAATGCTGGTGAGAATTACAAAATTTTGCCCTGAATAAGGAATTATTTTAAATATTGCCATGTCCACTCAAGATTCTTGAACTACTGAGTAAATAGGAATTTACCTATTCAATCCAATAGACAATGATTTCTACTGAGAGACCATTCATACCGGTAAAACCTAGAGCATGTAAATAAAGGGTGATGGAAGTTAAAGGAGCGACGGAGGAATGGCAGGATTATGGCAAGTAAAATCTATAGTCTCGGTTTACCCTTTGGGAGACAGGCGTGAGGCAATGTGTTTATGTACAATAAAAGAGTGTTGTCTCGTGTTCTATTGTTAATATGCCTAGTTTGTTAAGCTTCATATGGGCCATTGTTGTCCGCAAGTAATTTTTTATTAATTTTAGTTTGTTGACACTCCTCTGTCATGAAGCAACTAATATGTAAATTGTTATAAATAATTTTAATGCGACCATAAAATTTGGAAAAAATTCTGTAAAATCCCATTACATGATGAATTTTAAAAAGTCTAAGAATACTTAATCGGAAAGTGTAACATTGGCCGCTTTTAAATGTTTTTTCAACCTTGGTACCTCTAAGAGGAATACTGCTTCTGATACCTCATCATAAAAAACAATAAACTAATTTCAACTCTTCACACCACTTATGATACCGGCAAGTTGATGTTAAGTAGAATAGGAGCTCAGTGTTACCTGTGTCAGCCACATATCACTTTAATATTGCACATATCACATTAATTGAAAATTAAAATGATTTAATTTTCTAATTAAACGGGCACAAGGCGTTTTCTTTAATAGTACACTTACTTTTTAGCAATATTTTAAGTCTATTTAAAAAAAAAACTAGAGTTTAAAAAAATTAAATTACATGCCTGCGCATGTAAAGTTTAATGTAATATTTAATATTGTTAGAATACTCTTTTTACACTAAATTAAAAACGCAGCATACATACGCATTATTATATCAATATCGAAGTTTAATATTATTAACTATTTAATAGAAAAATTCGTAAAAAAGCACTGATGATTATTTTTAAAAGAATCATTTACATGGAGCACCCGCATACATATCCGTCCATGACAGATACCCGCGCTATACTCTATATGTAATTACATAAAAAATATCTAGCTTATAAATTTATTACAATTTATTATAGCACGTAGGGGAATTTCAGCATTTCTTAATTGTGAATAACTAATATTATAGTAATCTTTAATATTATATTTAATGTTTGCAATTTGTTTATTATAATTAGGGTTTGTGGGGAGCAAAGTAATTAATTATTTTCATTGGTTTCATAATTTCCAAGCCCGTTTGTGCTTTCGTAAGTTTTTATTTTTTACTTCCATTCTTTTAATAATTTTAATATGCTTGTAATATGTTTAGTTAGATTTTTTAAAATATCAGTTTAAAACCCGAATAGTTCTATCATATATTCTATTGATTACGTTACAGTATACTTTTTCTTGAAACACCGTTTCAAAATAAAAAGCTGTCAAGAATGGGTAGAAGTTGCACTTTGAGTGTTCCGTATAAATCTCAGCGCTTATAAGTATTTAAACGTACATAGCATTTCTATCAAATTATTTAGAAATATTATTTTTTTACAATGTAAACGTATTGCAACTTATAATGCACTATGTCTCTTAGAAAAAAAGAGGTGGTATGCTATATATTTTTGCATATTTTTTTAGAATATCTTTTTTAAATATGCAATTTAAAATTGTGAAAAAATATATTTGTATTACTCATTACAAGTCTTTTTAAATGTTACTCTACGTCGTGAATAAAATCAGTAAAAAATATATTTCATTGCCTTATTTACCCCTCCTTAATTTTTACACGAATGTTTTAGAAAAATTGGTGGTTTAAAATATGGGAGATAACAAGATGTATTACTGCCAACTTTGTATGTCGTATGGTTTCTAAGATAATTGGCCTTGAAAATAGAAAAGAATAAATGTATCGCCTACTGTATCTTTCGTAGATGTAAAAAGATGGAGAATATAAACAAAATTATTACATCTACAAACATTGCTATAGTTTTCCTACTAAGTTGGGCTTTTAAAAATCCGTGTTTTTTCATAATTTTAGGTTAATACGTTTCAAAAATAAGTGAGGAAACATATTTTTTCTTGCATATTCTTCAGTATCTCTCTGAATATATAATAAATGAAATTATGAAAAAAATAGTTTTGAGTTCAATACATAAAACAACTAGTTATTGCTTTCTGTAACATCCACCCTATATATGGTGCTAAACTATTTTCTTTCTAGTAAAAATTAGCTTTACATATCACCTTTAATATTTTGAAATGTTTGTATTAAACTGTTTTATTATTGTGCCAAATTTTAAGTTTCAACATCAAATGGTTTCTGAAAAAAAATAAAGTTCAATATCCTTATATTTTAACTTCGTATTATTTTAAACTCCTTAAGTTTTTTTTTTCTCAGAACTTTATATAAGAGATTAAACAATAGTGATATCATTATAAATTACTAAAATTTTATTAATAAACAAATTACACATACAATGCAATATAGGGCCTAACAACCACAATTGTTGATGCAAAAGAAAAACAAAACTTTGGTCAAATTAAATGAGTAAGATTAAACAATTTGATGAAATTTCATCATTTCCCTCTCTCCCAGATGGTGATCATCGAGGGTCTCTTAACCCTTATATTTTTTGACCTATCTTGAATTTTAATCGATAAGTAAGAATCATCTGAACCTGCATTAAAATGTATATTACATTCAAAAAGTTGGAGCCGTTAAATAAATATTTCTGAAAGTTCAAAAAGTTTCAATTTATTTTTGTTATTTTCCATCATATATTTTCATAGATTTCATTGATGGTTAGTTACAGGACGACCTAATAAAAGCATTTAATAATATTAAAATTGATCATGACTGCAAATAAAATAAAGTTCAATGTCCTTATATTTCAACTCGTATTATTTTAAACTCGTTGGGTATTTTTTTTTCTCCGAACTTTTTATGAGAGGTTAAATAATACTGATATCAACATAAGTTAATCAAATTGTTATTAGGAATGAAATTACTTACACAATATAATACAGTTCTTAACAACCACAGTTGATACAAAAAAAACAAAACTTTGGTCAAGTTGGATGAGTAAAATTAGACAATTTTATCAAATTTCATCACTTCCTTGTCTCCCAGATGGTGGTCGACGAGGGTCTCTTAACCCTTATATTTTTTACCCTATCTTATATTTTGATCGATCGATAAATAAGAATCGTCTGAACCTTTTCTGAAAAGTTTAAAAGGTTTCCAATTTTTTTTAGTTATTTTCCGTCATATTTACACTTTTCAGATCCATCGTGAGGATTAGGAGCTCTCCTCCTTCTCACCACTTTCTACTCTCATTTTTGAAGTCCCGAGGTTACACCAAGTAATTTTTTACGATCCTTTGCATATTGCATAATGTTTGACTATTTTAGGGGGGGGGGGATCTTTCCAAGGAAGAGTTATAATGTGTGTTGAATTATGGAGAAGTGTGAAAGTATAGAAAATACAGATTAATTGTGTTATGTGGTAACAAAAACTAACGTTGTGGATTTGTTGGGTATAGCCACTATTAGCCACCCCCATGTATTTGTTGTGGAGATATAGAGTAAGAGTGAAAAATTTGAGGATTGAAACCAAATTGAAGAAAAATTTGAGGAGGTTAAACATTTTAGAAGCTTGTAAATAATACACACACACACGCATTGGACATTATATACATATAAAGATGAAAGCAAGGTAATTTATTGTGTTTAAAATTTTACCTAAAATTAATTTCAAATTTTATCTAAAATTGGATTGCAAATTTATAGGAAATTTTGTTGAAACACAGTAGAGGTCTCAAATGTTTGTATTTAAATTATGATGATTTGCAATAAAATTAAATAAAGTCTATTTAAGCTACATGATTTCGAGAGAGAATCAAGGTCGCATAACTCTACGCTATATCTTATTAACTAAAGTGAACACAATTGTAAAGTATACTGTGTGTGAAGTACACGGTATTATGTGCATGAGCTTATTTTATTATAACAACATTTTTTTATTAGCAGTTTATTAGCACTTTCTAGAAGTTATTCTAGAAAGTTCCCATTACTTTTAATATTTCCTAGTTGAAAAATAAACTTTGACAATTTCATGCTATCCATCCAACGTACATCTGTTCATCTGTCTTGCCTCACACTTTACAGTTTAGAGCTGTTTATAAATCTTTATTAATTTGTATTCAATGTTATATAATATATTAATGCAGCTCTCCATAGTTGTAAAATGGAAGTGAAAATTGTTTTATCATTTCATCAAAATGGATATACCATTTTCATCATTGAATAGGTTTTATTATATTAAATCAAAGTTTCATTTGATGAGTTTCATTTTAAAGCTCGGTTTGGAAAATATCAAACCGGGAAATGAGGTGCGATGTAATCAAAAACCTAAAATATTTTGTATGTGGCTAGAAGTTTCAAATAAATTATTCTAATTTAATTGTATCAAACATTTAACAGACATGGACTTCAATGGAACTCTGCTACATACGTGTTTCAGAGTCAAATATAAACATTTCTGTTTATAATACACTTAACAATAATAATATTTTAATTATCTAGATTCACATTACAGATTATAACAAATTACCAAATGTAAGTGCATTGTTAATGGACATTTTGTCATAAAGTTAGGCAAAACAACATGTAATTTCTCCATTCATTGCTCGTTTTCAAGGTTCAATCAAATAACCCAGGTAATATTACTTGGGTTATTTGATTGAACCTTGAAAACAAGCAATTACTTATTAATTCTGCTTATCTGAAAGCTATTTATAGTCGAAGAGTAAGAGACCTGGTTCAACAAATATAAGTGGATAATATTAATGTATGTAAATTCTTGGAAAAATATATTTGGCGTTAATTTTGTAGAAATTCATTATTCTTTATTTAATAGAAATTATTTATATTCTTTATTTAACTTTGTAGAAATTCATTAATATTAATTTTGTAGAATTCGTACCACGACCTAGGTTTCGTTGTATTACAACATCTTTAGGTCGGATATTAGCAAAAATCTTTGCACAATTTTTTAGATATGAAGCGGTATAAATTTATAAACCCAATTGGATGAAAAATAGTAAGGAGAGAAGTTTAATTCGAGATAATACAATATTTAATATTTTACTTACGATGGTTCGATTTTATTTTTTTAAATTACAAGATTTTTATTGTTCGTCTAAGGAAACCATTTACTTTCATTTGAAAATTTTCTTGAGTTTTATAATACTTTTGTTAAATTACTAAAAATACAAATTATGACATTTCTAAGAGTGTATTAATCAATGAGGTGTCGTGCAAGGTGCCAAATTATTGATGTTTTTTCGGCTCCATTTATTGCTTGGGAATGTGACTATGGATTTACTTGGTAGTGCGTGTTTCCTATTTTATTTACGCTATTATGTATGATGTAAATTTATGTCCTTTTAATGTTTGCTCATGTCCAGCAATTTTTTTCATTTTTTGTAAGTTGAGCATGAATCTTTTGAAACACAAATAAATAAATTGCGAAAATTTGAATGTTGCAATCTATTATTCTCAGAGCAGATGATCATAATGCTGACTGAACATCTCCAGTGTGGTCATAATGTCTCTGATACCTGCCCGTATCAACTGTTGTAATTAACGATGTTTACGTTATCCATCATGATAATATATGATTTAAGTGAGCTCAAATCACACACAAATGATTGCGTACACACAAATTTAATTGGTTTATGGACACTGGCAATTAGTTCCAAGTAATTACAATCAATAAAACTCAAAGTGTATTTTTGGTTTCTAAATATTTATTATTATGTGCCGCTTTCATAACTGTTCTACTCTCAAATTAATTCCCTTGACTTTGTCAGCCATACGTACTTGTTTTTTCAAAACTTATTCTGTCTTAACGCTCCTCAATAATAAATTTGCTAAATAAACAAACTCATTTGCTTGATATGAAATCAGTCATCAACCAAAACTATAGTTTTCAGTATATATATATATATATATATATATATATATATATATATATATATATATATATATATATATATATACATATATATATATATATATATATATATATATATACATATATATATATATATATATATATATGTATATATATATATATATATATATATATATGCATATATATATATACATACAAATGCCGTACATTACACATAAGGTTTAAACAGCTACACCAAATTTGTACAATTTTCTTGCCGATCTATTGCTTGCACACCAAGATAGTGCATCCCTTCCTGACAGCTACTTCTGCTCTTATCATGTATTTAGTTGCCCGCTAACATTTTTTTAGTTAAAATTTACATACAGATGTACACTACCGAGTACAATTAAAGGTTTAGAGAAAAAGGGCAGTTTTTGCTAATAACTGTTTTTGGTAAGAATGTTTTAGTTGATTATCTGCTAGTATTATACTTATCATATGCTCGAATCGTAAAAAAGGAGAAAATCCCCAATACCTCCAACTTAAAGTATATAAAAACTGATACAGTCTTTTGACTTAATGATTAATTTTCTTAATTTTATAAAATTTTTAATAAAAATTAATTAAAACTTAAAAAACTGATTTTTATTCTAAATCCGTGTTTCTAGATCCACTAAAAAAAAAGGTTTTAAAGGCAAAGATCTTTACTAATAGCCCACCTGAAGATATTGTAATACAACGAAACCTAGGTTGTGGTAAAGAAATTAAAGAAAGCAGAAATAATACTATATCACGTAGTTTTATTTAATTGTGAACAATGAATTTCTACAAAATGAACGCCAAATATATTCAACAAATATAGTTCTTGGTTCAGAACATTATCCTTTTGAAATATATCTTATTATTATTGACGTGATGTAAAAAACTGATTAATGTAAGTCATAAAAAATAATATCCGAGTTCTAACACACTAGCAAAAATATTGTGATGTGCATACAAAGATATGGAAGACAGCAATTTTCATATATACGAAATTTGATGCTTTTCTGTAGGTTTTTTATAGAAAAGAGTCAGGTTGCTTTTTTGATTTTGATATTTGGTTTAACATTTCTACATTTCTTCTGGTACTTCAGTGAGCTATGTTAATTCCAAAGTTCCACTGTCCTAATTGGATATTTTCAATCATACTATTGAGGAAAATTAAATATTTTCGTTCCAGTTTAGTTTTTGGAGGTTTTGTTGCCTTTTGTCAGCTGTATGGAATGTAAATCTCAAAGTTTTATGAGTGTTGCAAAAAAAAATCATTATGGATTAATGTGAATTATTATCCTTACACATATTTTTGTTTGGCTCATTACCAAACATATGAAAAGTGGTTTGATCATAATCTACAATAATCTAAAAGGACCTCAAGGACCCTCCAAAGCAATATATCATACTAACGGGAAATTTAAATGTATTGCGGTTTTATCGATTTCGGCTACTTTATCACGTTTATAAATGTATCTAGATTCGTACGTTACAGACATGAACAACTCTTTAAAAAATGGCCTGGAGCCTTTCACACTTTTACAAATTCCAGTCGGTGTTAAAAGAAAGTCATTGTGCGATTTTAAAAATTATGAAATTTATTACAAGCTTTATTGTTTACTTTTGATTATAACCCATTGTTTATTTAAAGTATACCGTTTTGATATCAAATCATTTGAAGGAATGATATCATCACAAAAAATATTCAATTATATCTCTATACTATATTCCGTCATTCTAGTTGTAAATTCCACTTTCTTTAATCAAAATTTGTTCACAAAACTATACAACATATGGCACGAAGTGGATCTAATGTTACATGTTGATCGCAAACCAGCAATATATAAGAATATGAAGATAACTAGTGTGTTCATGTGTGCTTTTCTAATCTTCCTGATTGTCGGCTTGGATATCTATGAGTATCAAATGACGGATTCTGCATATAATTTTTTTGATGTGCTGCATCATATTTCAACCACTTTCGTGCAATATGCTGATGTTTTTGTCTACTTACAAATTGTTCATGCTATAATTCTACGGTACTCGATTATATGGAATCATTTGCATTACATAAGCGTTGATGGAGCAGCTGGAAATATTATGTGCATAGAAGATTTGTACAATAGTTGTTATAAATTACGAAGTATTTGTCAGATTGTAAATTCACTATTCAGTACTCAGGTAATTGTTGTCGTGTTTTGTCTCATATTAAGTTGTAAATAAATTTGAAGTATATTTTAAATAAGTTTGAAGTAAATTGACTCAATTTTACCTGATTAATTCGGTTTTATAAGTTGCTAACTGTAATAGATATTTTTATTTAGTGATAAGGTGCAAGGTGACTATATTAGATATCTAAAAATTTTGTTTCAAATTCATTACGTATTGAGTGATTTTATTATAACGTCATACGTTAAAATATCACTTGTACTAATCATTTTTTTTGTTAATATATATTTTTTAATATCACAAAAAAATTAGTAAACACATATATGTTTTGTATTTGCATATAATTCTCATCCTATGCGTAATTTTAAGATTCTCATCAATGTCCATTAAGAATATCTAACAACATTTACGTTTGGCAGATAAACAAACGGATATTGCAACAAAGGATGACATATATTGGAATAATTTTCATTATTTACATTTTTCAAATTTTTTTGCAAAATTCAGAGCACATTTTAAAAAAATCATCCTGAAAAATAACTGAGAAATTATAGATTCATTTCAATCTCAGCCATTATTTATAGGTCATATTAATGCACTTCATTCGAGTATGTAGATCAGGATTGATTAACTAAGTGCTATTTTAGAATTACTCTAGTTTTCATGATTTATGGTTAATTATAGATTTTGCAATTATTATGTCGTAATGTTATTGCCAAAACTCTATAGTTTTGCTCTGTCTTTGTTTTTTATGAGTGTTTGAATAATTTTGTCTAATTTTCTCAATTGTCTTTTTACGTGCGGTTCTATCTAATTGTAATTTCAAAAACAACTGATCACAGTAAAATATAAAAAATTGGGAATTAAATATTGTCACAATTTTAATATACAATATTATCGGACGTTCATAAAATGTTGGAAACAATTTTGTTCATTTGTTATATTGTCAATTATTATATAATGAGGAAACTAATTTTCGTGAACTATTGCCTCATTATACATAAATTTGTTTCAAAAGAAAAGGTTTTTAACGGAGTTTTTAAAGAAATGTTTACAAAAGCTTGAAATAAACTGAGGATATTTTTAAGGAGACACCACCCGTGAACCTGAGTACTCTACAGAACACATTTTCTAAGGCACAAATATGTTTAATGTGTCATTTATGTCTCTAAGAGTTTAATACTGTTTCATTGATATGGATTAATGCTTCTATATGAAATTTTCGTCATTTGAAAAAAAAAATTCTTTGATTTTCTTGGCTGGAAATGAAATTAACGATGAAAAGTTTATTTGGCACTGTAATATAATTACAATTTGCAAATAATTAATTATGAATTAATTTCAGCTTCTTCTCTTCATGGCGAGAATGTTTACCTATGTTTTAATGTTGATAAATTACGTGTTGGAATACATTTCACACCAGGTATACCTTTTAAAAGTAGTTTACTAATGTTATATAATATGATGTTATTGTCTAATCACTTACTAGAATCAGGTTAATAATTGACACTTTAAATCATACAAGTCCCTAATTATGTAAATAGTAGTATCACTCGAACATATTAATTATTAATAATATACAAAACCTGATGCTCAAACTTAGAATTTTGAAGGTTTTCTAAATCTTCATTTCTAGATTTCATTCACAGCTGATATATATTTTGCTCTATTGCGTATATTTTGTATTTTCTAATCGAATAACTTATTTTTGCTAGCACATCAATAGTTTCTACCCATTTAATTCATATATTAATTTCATATTGTGATTTGAAACAAGCATGAAGAGTTAGATAAACGGTTCCAATATGTTTGAAAAGAGAAATAATTTACTCCACTATTACCTTGTTCATGAGAGGGATTTGGGCAATGCTTTGTAAAGTTTCTACGTTTATTTACAGGCTGCGACGGGTGAATTCTTAAACGTCGCCTTATTTGAATGCGTACTGAAATACATTATAGTTTGTTCTATATGTTTCCATTGTAGTAATGTCAACAGAGTAACACTTAAAATTCGTAAAGCCACTAATCGTCTCAACGTCTTGGGAAAATATGGTAAGTCTGAAATTGATCACTTTCTAAAGTAATATGAAGGATAATATTAGAATATATTTCACTTTATCATATATCATTGATAGTTTACTTATCTTGCAAAGCTAAGTTGTAGATTTTAAGGGCTGGCTTTCAGTGAAATATGTTTTTTCATGACTCTGTCCATGGATTAAAGCCGATAATATCTCAAGGGCTTTACATAATTATTTCTTTAAGTCAAATTCATAATTTTAATAATATAATATTTCCCACCTCTTATAAAGTAACTTTCAAAATATATTATGATAATCTTTAAAATACTTTTACTTCTGAGATATTAATTGTGTGAATTCATTTTTATTTTACAGATGAGAACGACAAATTTCTATTACGAAGTATGAATTACTTAATGGAAAACCCACCACAATTTACCGTATTTGGTTACTTTACTTTGAACCGCAACTTTATTCTAAGTTTCCTAAGTCTATCTACTACTTACACAATAGTCATTGCTCAGCTTCACAACATTAGTTTGAATTGAAATCTTTAATTCTGAATGAATTCACAAACTAGAGCACACCCTCGCCATTTCTTGTAAATTAAAATGAAATGAAATCTGCAATATTTTCACAGCTTAGCTTTCCAATGACGCTTTAAACGCAGCTTTTCCTGTTGTATTTTGTGTGAAAAAAATTTTTATAAAGTATGTGTTTGGCATTAAAAAATCACATTCATGAGTCACCAAAATCTCTGATGTAATTAAAGAGTGTATTGCAAAGGCTTTATACAAATAAGTTATGAATTAATGTGAACTTAATAAACTAAAAATATTACAACTTTAAAATTGTTGCATCCATTATATTACACAGTTTTCATCATTATCAATTTTAGTCTCGTAGGGACAAAAGTAGAAATGTTACGAAGGTGGTTTTATCAAAATCTAAGTTAAACGTAGTTTGCTCTCAACTGGAGTAGGAACTGAAGCCAGTATTCGAGTCAATCTTGAAGTCGATACTGGAGATGTAGGAATAACAACTATTACAAAATAATTTAAGTGACATAGTAACCAGTACTGAGGTATTGCGGCGCATTGTGGTGGGTGAAAAAATACTTTTTCGTTTTATTTTTGTAATTTGCAATGGATTTTTTTTATTATTATAAATCAACTTTAAAGGAAACTGAGAGTTTTTTTTTTTTTATTATGTATGTCTATATTAGTTGTCCAAATAGTATAGCAAACTTGCTGCTAAAGGTTCGTAAGTAAACGAATTTCTGGGAATATTTCAACATAAAAACGAACTCAATATCACATTTTCTCACAGCAAATTGAGTAATACCTTATATAGGAATTTGACTATAGAAAAGATGCTAATTTAAAGTTTTTTTTATGAGGAAAGAGATGCTAATTCAAAGTTTTTTCATGAAGATTGTCTTTATGATAATGAAACATGAAAGTATAATTGAGAAAAGTTTTTCAAAGCTTTTTCAGACATTTCCAATCTTCTTTGGAAAAAGATTATAAAATATTTCTTAATTATTTTTTTGAGATGAAACACAAAAACAATTTTTGCTATACTTTATTGAAAATTGTCCCACCTAGTGCATTGATAACTAATTTTTTAAATTTATTGAAGGAACAAAAATTAGATTATTTTATGCTGACACAAATTTATTTAATTTATATTTTTTATTATCACCAGATGGTAATGTGTCGTAAAATATTTTCAATTATAATATAATAATTGTATTAGGAGTATATATAACAATTATCATTGATAATAGTTATAGACTCTCATTTCTCTGAAAATTGTCCATCTTCAAAAATTTAAATAACGCTTGCACTTTAATAATATTTTATTCTATATAATATATAAGTTAAGTAAAAAATAATTTGAAAATCATGTAAACATAGAGTAGCAAGTTTTAGGGTGATAGTTTTGTTGAGTGATTGATTCAATAAAATAATATGGACCGGCAGCTTCTTGTTAAATTTGATCTTCGTTAAGATCCCAATTCATGAATCATTTTCCGAGACAGAGTCGAATATATAGTCTCAACATTTTGGAATCAAGTTTTATCTCATTGCCATGACTGAAATATAACTTTCATTAGACTAATGGTTTTATTTGGCAACACAATTTCCAGATATTCTACAAAATCTGCATCAGAATAACATATATTCCTCTCAAGTGCTATCCTCATAAACAATCAGATACTTTTCACAAAGTAGGCGTCAGGTATTATAGAGTAAATTTCAAGTTGAAACATTTTTTGCAGCTTTCCCACTTTTATATAAATGGCAAAATTGTTTTCACCTAAAGTATTTAGAGCTGATTATTCCTTGGATATTTATTTCACTTTTCAAAGGAATAATCAGCTCTTAAGCTAATTTCACTTGATTTTCACCATCAGTTCTCTACGAAAATTCTGAGTGAAGATGACCAAATTTACAAAAATTTTGATGTAGAATGAACAGACATAAAAATATTTGCAAGATTAAGTTCTTTGTAATGAACAACTGCGCTTAAAGGTAATCCATTTCTCAGAATCCACTCACAAAATCATATCAAAGTATATACTCAAAGGATATCATCATCAAAGGATATACTTTTTTGATACTACCAAGATTATTTTATTCTTTTGGCTGTGGAAACTTATTTCTCTTCTGAAATTTTTGTTATTTGTATATAAATAAGTATTTAGTGAGAAATATAAAATTCCCTCTTTATTTTCAAAACAGGCTTTTAATTATACAAACATCATTAAAATATAATTTTAAATTTTACGCTGTTATTGAATAAATAACTCAAATATCATGTGTAGACAAAATCACCATAGAACAACTTTTGTAATACTATCAATATTTATTTCTTTTTTATGGGCTTTTAAAAATGCTTCTCAGAATCCTGGCTAGACTAAAAGACCTCTTGGAATGCTGTGCCATCTTAGCTACACAAATTATAGTTTTGAAAAAAAAAACCTTCTCCATAAAATCACAAAAAATATTAAGCAGACTGCTCTTAGGCTAACTCATCAGCTACAAAAAAGTGGTAATATTTACTGATTTTAATATTTTATAAAAAAAAATTATACATCCTTGTTAGATGCCAAGAATTAAAGAATCCATTAAAATGATTTACAACTTACGGCGAAGGGTAATTATTGTTTGGAGCATAGAGGGGTAAATATTTTTTATTTGATGTGAAGTAATGTGAAAATAACGTAGATAAAACTATATATTTCCATAATATTCCTGTTTGCTGATGCCAAATAAATATTGTAGTTACTGCTAATCCAAAATGCTAGACAGGTTAATATTTTGATGAAAGATAAGATCATCATTAAGTAAGACAAGGTCAACGATAAAATTGGAATGCTCTGTCCACGTGTCGACAAGTACGAATGACACGTCATTGTCTAGGCATATATCGCAGATTACTTATCTCGTTGAATAACATTATTTAACACAAATTATTCTTATATACAAGTAAAATTCTGATAATATCCATGACAGTTTACATTATTAGTAAACGTTTCATGGTCGTAAGATAGACAACTCTGTTACCTATAATCCTTTCATTTAGGTATTTTTGGGAGTTAATCCGAGAGAAACTTTTTGAATTGAAGTAATTAACTATAGTTCCTTTTATGAATTTTTTACATACATGGGGGAAAAGTTAGCATGGGAACACAGTGCAAATAGTGTGGATATTTATTTCTCATGAAGGGGACGCCATTGTTTTCAATATTACTATAGATTATGTTCAATTAACAATTACATTCTTGAAGACTTCTTTAGGGATACAGCGCTACATGGGATCTGTGAGAAAAATAAAATAAAAAAACATTTATTGTTATCAAAAAACTATGATGCTGATGCTTACATTAAAAAAAACAGACAGAAGTTACAAATCAATAAAGGTTTCAATTTTGCATTTGGCTATCCAACCAAAAAAAAAGCAAGCGGGTCTAACCACCAGATATTCCAATATATTATATTATCTTATACGTCTAATACTTCCTATATTTACAAAATCCCACTGCTCAATAATAGATATATACTAGTCTTAAAACCACTAATACATGCGTAACAACACCATTTCTGGTGTGAAACAAATTGATAGCCTACACGCATTATCTTTATTATTGTAAATGCAAAAGTGTTTGCTCTTGATTGTGTTTCCCGTTGTAATGGAGTAATAGACTTACTCCATTACAACGGGAAACAGAGAAAATTTTTTGCACAAGGTAGTCGGCGGGCCGTAAAATGTTATTGGCTACATTTTATTTCAGGAAATATCATTCTTTCAGGAAAACTCTTATTTCAAACAAACAAGTACACAATGGGAATAACGATGCAATGCCTTAATGGAGTCATGGATAGACGTATTATTGATAGGCTACACACTCAATATAAGGTAGCACCAGGACCACTTCCTTTAACCCCCAATTCCTAGAGAAATATTTTAGTTTTCATTGTTATTTTTGTCCTAAAATCACGAAAACAAAGATTTGAGATTCAATTTCTTTTAATAATTCTCTATAGCGCAGCATGTTAATACAACAATTAAATTCGTAAGTTTTTAACTATAATCACGTGAGTAAAATCGTAAATAAAAATTAATATTTTATATATCTTTTCGAGGTTTTGTTGTTTTATAAAAAATAGGACTCATAGTGTTTCATTAGTTTATATGTATTTGAAATTCAAATCAAAACTAACAAAGGAATGAACAAAATAATTCATACGGGTTTACTTACTAAACTAATTTACTGGAATGAATAGATGAAATGCATTAAATAGTCAAATAAATGGAATAAAAACGGAATGAAACTAATAACAATAACACTGAGAGATGATTATAGAACAGAATAACTATGGCAGTGAAACTAAAATGATGACATATACACGGATTTATATAAAATACATAAAAATCTCACAAGCGAGTTAATGGACGTGAGGCAATAGTTTGAAAATAAAGTACATTTGTTCTGTGTTACAATTATTAGAGCTGACTAATTAAGATTTAGGGCACGCAGGCCTTTTTATTGGGTTCTATACAAAGACTGATTATCCCATTCACACATGGTAAACACATTTAAATATATTTAAAAATAACATCTTAAAATTAATCACTTACTTGTAGCTGATAATTGCTGTCCTTTGGGGCGGCGACATCTCTAATAATTTCGTCTTGAATTTTATTAATTAGAAGCTGATGATTGTTGTCCTTTGTGGCAGGTAGCGTTGTCGACATTTTAAAAATTAATAGGTTCTTCGTAGTTGATAGCTATTGTTTATGTGGCGGGTGGAATTATCGATTTAGTTAAAAACACCATAATAATAAATTGATTATTCGTTATTGTTAAGCATTATGCTGATTAGTATAAGTCGCACCCACGGTACGAGGGTTCCGCACAAATTTAAGCATTTATAAACATTTAAGGGAAGAGAGTATTTCCATCATACTGTTTGCAAATATTAATTTTTCACAATGCAAATGTTTTAAGTAATTTTGTAAATAAGGAATGAGATGATAAAAATACAATTTAAAGTTATGAAAAAATGTTTGTGTGTGGGCTCATAAGTAAATAGACATAAGATATATTTACTTCATCTTCTAATTTTAAAAAAATGTACATATTACTGAGATATGCCATACATTCATAGATGCATACGATACATTCATAGATGTAAAAACTAGGTGTATATTTAAAAAAATATGCATCTAGAATCATCGCTAAAGTTTTCCTACAACATTTACATTGGCTTTTAAAAACCCCTATTTTTTCATAATTTTGGTTTTACTCCTATTTTTTCAGTCTTGGAAGTAGGGTGCATTATTTCCAATATTTATTTTCATACATTTTTTAGAATTTCTCTGAAAATATGATACCTAAAATTATTAAAAAAATTTAACCTTACAAATATTTCTTTCAAATGACACTGCACATTCCACTGTATGAATGAAATTAATAGAAAATTAAAATTCTAATTCACTCTTCCCTGTCGAAACCATTGATATGAATTTATTTTATTTTTCTTTTCTCAGTATTATTAATTAAGCCTGATAATGCAATTAAATACATATGTCTATGTGTGTATATACGAGGGGCGGCTGAAAATTTTTGGGCCTAAGGTATTAAAAATGCTGATAGAAATATGTACAAAATTTATTTTTCAATTTAAACTCCTATTTCAATACACTTCTTACATTTATTAAAAAGGGCTTTAAAACCGGTCAAAAAATATTCGCCATATTTATCTTCGAAATTTTCGTTTTTTTAATTATAAATACTTAAATGTTAAAAGAAATATGTGTAGGATAAAATAAATAATGGAGAAATATTACCAATTATATAACTGATAATGACCTGAGTCAATTTTGCCAAATTAGACGCATATACTCTGATTTAACACTCAGTGTTAAATTAAGTGTTAAAAACGATATACATTGATGCATGCAGATGTAATAATTATGAAATATTTATATGACTACACCAAAATATAACTTATGTATACAAAGTAATTGAATTTGTCAAAAGTTTATGCAAATGAAAGACTTAATTAACATAGGCTAGAATAGATATACAAATTTGTGAACACAAAAAATTTATTTAAAATATCTCTCAGTCGCACAATAGTTTAAACACAAATATAACACGTAGGAGTTGTTTAAATAATTATCTATTGAAATGATAAGACAATTATGTGAGGTATAATTTTGCAATTATAATTTTTCAATGGCCACACCAAGATCAATGCATAAAAATTAACTATGTCCATTTGAACTCATTTTGACATTCCACCTACACGAAGTTTACTATTACTACAGAAAGTTCACCTACCACCTACACAAAGTTTACTTTACTACAGAAAGTTTTCATCGTATATTTTTATATATATATATACATAAATATCAACACACGCATATATTTATTTGAATATATATATATATATATACATTTTTTGAAATTCTCTTGTTACTTCATGCTGTTCATCACTTATTGATATATTTTGATTAAGACTCTAGCTCGTCCGGGTAAAGTAATTGCAACTCTGACATGAATATTTGTGTTCTCTCCATGACTGCGGGTAGAATTGGAAATAACGTACGCAGCTTTCATAATAAATATTTTGTAGAGCAACAGAATGCCTAAGAAAATAAAACAATTAGATGAATCAAATTCATTTCACCAAATCCATTTAGACCAAGTGGAGGTGAATTGATCACCTCGAAAAAGATTTTAAAATCATTAAACTAAGAACTAGACGCTTAGCATGACTTTTGTTTTACATTATCTTTATGAAAATGGCTGATTACAGTGAAATATAAATTTATAATATAGAATATGTATTAAGAACTTGATTCTATGTTGTCTCCAGTCTTTGAATATTTTGTTACCTTGTCTTCAAATATCCATAAAATTGGCCCTTCATTTGGCATATACTTCATAACAGATGAACCCGCTATGTTAATTTTTTAAAATATTATTTCACATTAAATATTATTGCATATATAATACATGCTAGTAGCACAAGTTCCATTTTTTATTTAGTAATAGTTCGAACAATGTTTAGTTTACTAGTGACATTTTATCACTGTATATAATCTTTAAAGAAGAGCTCAAGGTTGTTTAAGCAAATGTATGGATTCTTGCATACTACTTACATGGTGCTCACCTTGAACAAATAAAATCCAATCGCAAATTAATTAATGCACATTTTTTCAAGTCCGTCATATACGCCATGTCCTTGTATAACATTTATAAGCAAAGCGGCTAGTATATTAAATGAAAAGTGATCAGCATGTTTTTTATTAACCGCACAAAATTCTGTAGGTGATGTGCATGCATACACAGATACGTATTTGTGTGTCCGTTTGTAGTCAGTAATCTGAGTGAGGGATGTCTAACGAAAACTGTATTGCTGATTTATCATCTCACTAATAAAACTCATATGTAAAATAGACAGGCCTTCATTTCTTCAAATATAAGATCTAACTTAAAATCTGAGGCAGGTATCATAATAGAAAAGATCTAATATATGGACTAAACACATATCACTTGAGAAAGTTCCAAAAAGAAAATCAACACAGTCCCAGAGTGATATCAATTCTTTTGCTCCCATTATCTTCTTTATCCATTATCCCATTATCGTCTTTTATTTATTGGAGGAATTCTGAGATATGAAATACAGAGAAAGCAATAAAGGATATGTCCATTATACTTACAGATAATTTTATGCATCAAACTGAATCTATTTGATGTAGGTAAAAAAGTGTTAATTTTTTTCTCAGAATTGCAATTCTTATAGTGATTTTTAAAAAATGTTTGAAAATTCTCACTTAGTTTCCCAATAGTTTCCACTCAGTTTGATGCACATAGTTACTTATAAGAATAATGGACCCATTCTTTTTTACATCTGTGTAATGAAAATATTTATTCTCAATTTGTAAAATATAAAATGACATTTTTTGTTAAAGAGCAACTTTAAGAAATAAAAACCGTCGTTGTATTGTTTATAAAGTCTTCTTCCTTTTGACCAGAGTCACACTTATTGCTCATTTTTAAAATAAAAACATATCAGCTTAAAAGGCCAGGTAACCATAAAGTTTATATTTCATATACTAAAATCTTCACTGGTCAGTTTGTAACTGCAACTGTAAAGTTTCATTTTTTGCACGAAGATCGAACAAAATATGTGACATTACAATTTCAGCAAGTCAAAATTTCAAAGATTTATAACTTTTAATCACTTTTCAGATCTACACAAATGTAATATTGCTTGTGCCCGTACAAAGACCATTTTGAAATTAGTTCGTTTTTTGGTCCGCATTTATCATTAGCATTTTATAATATATATTTTCATGGCTTGACCAAATTATATTGAAAGATTATAAATTATTACGTTTATATATTTTCACGTCTCGTCCAAATTATATTGAAAGATTATAAATTATTACTTTTATTTCAAATACAAACTGTTTTAATTAAATAGACTAACATTTAATAAACTTAAGTGACTTTTCAACAAGGTCACCTTGATAGAAGTATATTAATAGTTTATTAGAAATTCAAATGATTACAAGTCGTTGAAGGATAATCTTCTCAGCAGTTACATTTATTAGTCATCTTTCTAAAAGATGTTAAGGGATATTAATTAAATATATTTGACTATACCAACACGAAAATAAAATATGCCATGAAATTATCTATTTGTATTCTTAGATACATTTTCACCTAGGTGTTCTAGATACAGATGTGTTGATTAATGGCGAAAAATATCCTCATTTATTTTTGATAATATTGTATTGCTCCTAGAAAATCTTTACCCTGGATTAATGGTATTACAGTTTCCCAGACCGTAACCTTAAATAAAACAAACAACAATATAATACAAAATGAAATCTTATGAATTGACAAGAATTTGGTACAATAAGGTATGAACAGATTTTCCTTCACAATAAATATATCACATTCAGCTATGGTTGCGAGGAGACAGTTTATGAGATCCATACCACGACACAGTCAGGTGTCACAGAAATAAAGGATCTAGCGACAAGAAGAGGGAAGTAGCCATATTGCTAAATAATTATGTTAAAGAAGTTTTTTGAACTTTGTTTTGCAGAAAGATGAGTGAAATGATGTTTGCCTCTCAAAAGTAATATCTTTCCATGAATAATATTTTGAGTCTCAGTAGAAACCTTGACTTGACTTCAGGGTGCTTTAGTAAGATAAATCTTAGTTTGAATTGTAAGGAAAAAAGGGTTAGACAATTTAATGTCATGACTTCTTAGACCTTTGAGCTCAGTTCTTACTGCGTGATTGCAAATTAATTTGATTTTAAGTCCCTTAGGAACATATTTACATTCAATTAAAATGACAGAAAGTTTAGATTTGATTTGGTACCTTAACAATGTATAATTTTAATGAAGTTTCATTTAAATCAGTTCAGTAGCTTCTCTGCATGAGGATAATATACACGTCTGTTTGCATTATCCTCATACGTAGATAAAACAGAAAATCCATTGCACAGCAATCAAAAGAGACAAAAGCTTGCAGACATTTTAATTAAAAAAGAATAAATTCCCTTGCGCAGCATTGCTGGAATCAAGTTTATGAGCAGAACAAGAGAAATGTCACGGCGACCTAGTAGTGCTAGTGGCGGCAACTTCTGTCAAATAATAACCGTGATTAAGAGAAGGACTTCTGCATACGAGATAAGCACATGTTTGAAGTATAACTGCTGCTTTGGGCAGCCTGTATGCTTTTCTGAAAACATTTGAATGTTCAACACTATTCGTTAAAGGTATTGCAATAATCTCATTGGGTTAGGATCTTGCTGCTCTAGACAAAAATCCATGCGGTCTACAGTGGATAATTATAATATTTTTTTAATTTCATTACTAATTTACCCAAATTCAGTCATTTTGTGCAAAGGTATGCCATTTTTTATATGTAAATGTATTTATGTAAAATAGATGTTTAGGACGATTAATATTCACACACAAATTATTTAGAATGTTGTCAATATTATAAGGTAAGCTCATCAGTAACTAAGTTATGTTTTTGTCAGAGTTCAAAATTTTTTGTGACAAAACTTAGCATTTTTTAAGGTTAATTTTATGTTTTTTTTGTTGAGTAACCTTCTAGATAGATTCTAAATTAAATTCAATTTATTGCCTAAAAATCTATCCAAAAACTCATTATAAACGATATACTTCTAGAATATGATTTTACTGACAATTTTTCTTAAACATAGTGTGACTAACAATTTTTTATATATTTATGTAGTTTTGAAAAACAACTAGAAATTATTTGCAGTTTTTCTTCACTTTAAGCTCTCAATCGTGCAGGTTGCTTATAAGTAACGCTTGTGCTCACTCTGTTCAAACGTACATTTTTCGCTTAAAATAAGGTAAATATTTAGACTTCCGTTTTCACAAGAAAGAAAACAAAATATATTGAATGTTAACATATTCGACTACAGTGCACAGTTATTTTTGCTGCTCTGATTTTTACTCCAAACGAGATGGCTATCGTCAAGTTTTGGTGAGCCAATAACTTATAACACAAATTATTATTAGGATAAGTAATTTCTTTACATTTATGTTTAACTGTTCTTTATACTCTTCTGTTAGCATAACGAAAATTGCATTTTATAAATATTGCTTTCGTTTTTCTCTTTTTTGGGGAATTATTTCTTCTTGTTCATAATGTTTACACTTGTAATTACATATGTAAGGTACAATGTCTTTTACCCACATTTTTTCTCCATATATGCAAAAATATTCATATCATTTATAATCAAATCAATACTTTTGGAGTTATATTTTTTTTATCAGCATGGCACTCGCATCAATGTTGTGTAAAAGTAGCCAGGTTCTTAGTGCAAAAATGGATAACTATCTCTCATTTCACAATCATATCAACAAAACCTGTCAGATAACCTACAAGGTACTAGGTATACAATATTCTCATGATATTCAAGATATGAATATATTGTGGCACCATTTAACTCTTTGGTTCATACTATTCTTGAAACAAATGCCATTATCTGGTCTTCATTTGAAGCTACTTATCAGTTTTTGTATCACAAAATGTATGGATATGACCCTCATTTATTTCCTTTTGAATTCATAATGGGCAGGGTCAGATGTAATTCCCTTCAATTCCAACAAGAATTGCTTTTGATAATACACTTTTTAAGTTATTTAATCATAACAGTAATAACCCTTCAATCTTTAATTTAGCTTTTAATACTCCTGACATACTACATGACAAGATGATGTCACAATTTATTTCACCCGCCTAGAATGTAAACAAATATCCTACGTACAGTCTTCACCTGATTTTCATGCAATTACATCTTTTTAATGCAGTATTGTGAGATGCACCTAGACTAGATATTTTGTCTACTCCATTGACTGCTTCAAGAATGGGGTTATGGAGCTACTTGGTGGTTCATGACAAATAACTAGTTAGAATTATATTTATTCAAATAGCTGTGTGTTCCTGTCTTATTTGTTATTGATACTATTTTTGTACCCTGTCTGTTGTTGTTCTTAGCTGCTTGTGTTGAACCATTCGTGATATTCTTCTACATGCCTGCTGCTTTGAGCAAGAGAAACAAATGGATTAATGAGGGAAGAGCAAAGAAAGAACTTATTAGCTTGAGAGGTGATTTAAAAAATTCCTGAGGGTAAATTTGCAAAAACAATTTTTGAAATTGTTTCTAGGCAGTCCACCACACTATACAATTTTTGGTAAGATTTTAGGGCTCTGTACCTAAACAGGAATAATATGGAACTTTCATTAAATCATTCAGGTGGCCATTCGTCTGTCATCCACGAACATTGTTCAGTGTAATTTAATCTTCAAAATGGGAACATATAACGCTTTTTTCAGCAATGTTGAGCAAAAGATTGTTTGTGAAAAATCCTTTAATCAGCACCATTTCTGGCTATTGATTATGTTTAGTAAAATCTTAACCACCGTGATTCTTGGGAATGATCGAACTACCATCTGCAAAGAGAGTAATATTATTTTTATACATAGGTTCCAAAATCCCGATTCCAGAAACTTAAGGATTTCCAGGGAACGTCTGCCTTTCAATTTGTTTACTCTGAATGACAACAATTTGTTTTTTCTTACTGCGATAGGCAGGTGGAATAGTTTAGTTTTATATTAGATATCTTTCATTCACTTCTTCTTATATTAGATATCTTCATTTATATTAAATATCATTCATTCACTTCTTCTTCTTTCATCGACTTAAAATTTTCTCCGGAAAATGTGATTGTTACACTCTCGACACTCTGAAAAGTAGGTTTATGCTCATAAGATTGTTTTCAGATTTGGAGCCAGCTAGCCGTAGTTTCCAGAAAACTACTTATTGAAAATTTGCATCCTACCTAGTTATTGTCGAAAGCATAAATGTTCTCTTGTTGTTGTTTTTTGTAAGTGCAATCAGGCCCTTTGGACTAAAATCAGTTTTGTTGGGTAAGAAATTTGACATTTAGAAGGCAGATGCCAATGCTACTACAATAAACTGGTAATTGATCAACAATTCAATTACCACTGTAATTGACAAAATACTTATAAACACCGCCAATTCAAATTCTACTTCAAACTATTTTTTACATCGGAGCAGCTTCTGATCATAAAAGAATGACTGAAAAAATGTCAGTTTGATTTAGTTTCAACCAGAGTATATAGTAGATATTTGTGCTACTATATTGATTTATTAGTGCTACTATATTTATTTTTTTTATAGAATTCCTTCACAGGTCCGATTCACCGACCGAGATACCGATTTCGACATTATCAGTACATAGTTCTGAACTATATTCTAGAGACTAGAATATCAATGCCACGAAAAACTCACCACAGAATATAACTCTTTTCCTGTCCATGTGACTAAATTATGAAATTGAGTTTATTCAAGTGTATATACTGCGTTCATAGAATCTATGTTTACAAGTCACCTGATATTGCATTTTTTTTTTTAAATATGTCTACAAAGTAATCACTTTACTGTTATCACAGGTAATATGAAAATAATTATGCTGACATATTTATTACATAACTGAACCATTAAGAAAATGTTTGCCAATAACATAGTTGATTGCTATTTACAACAATCAATTATAATAAAAACAAAAGCATCAGAAAAAAATTTAAAGCTTCCTAATCTACATACATTACAAGGCCATCACTTTTATAAATTATGTAGAATAATGATAAATTTATTTTTAGACCAGACTGGTGAATCCAATAATCAATATTTATTTCAGTAGACATATTGCAACGTAGTAGTAGACTACATCATTCCTTTAACCAGACTACATTATTGAAGAGTGTTTCATTTTCAGTTAGAACTGAGCAGTAGAAACAGTCAGTTCGTTTAAAAATGACGTGCCGTTGTTTAGAAGAATCGATTCACATTTTACTTGTGTTACAGTCAACTTTTGGTGTCAACCGAATTTTATATAAATTAGAAAATCAAATTATTTTAAAGAAAATTTACAGTTTGGCATTAATTTTTCTTATTATTTTGAGTACCATAATGGGCATAAAGTCTTATCGTATCTCTCAGTACTCCGAAATAAATATATCTCAATGGCTTTTTCAAATAACTAACCTTATGAATTTTATTTCTGTTGTGTCTATTGATATATTCTGGCAAAAACATTTCTTCACTGATTGTTTACAACAATTCAAAGATATTTCTTTTTATTACAGTATTTTGTTTAGAGCAAAATGTTTTAAAAAATTAAAAATCATGTCGTTATTGGGTATATTCATTATACTTGCAAGCCACTTGATCTCGTTCACCATTAACAGTGTTGAAAATTGGAACTGGTTCGACATATTTATATATTCTGGTATATTTACTAATAGATTGGAATTATTACTAATGTGTTTACTTATAAATACCATTAACGAAATGTTAAAAGAAGTAAACGAATACCTAAATCGTACGAATCGAGAAATATTTCATAACAACACAAACTGCGTACCAGACATAGTCAGACCAACAGTCCACAATAGATTAAATGCGAATAGCCATTTGGATATTTCTGAAAATCCTGTGCACATATTGATTTTACCGGACTTGTTAACAAAAGTAAATAAAATGTGCAATTCACTGAATAAAATGTTTAACTTGCAGGTATATTGTAATAAATTGATGTAAACGGACTATATAAGAATTTTTATCACTTTAATCATTCAATTTTTAACTTCAGGTACTTCACCTTCTAGTTACTACTTTTTTCACATCCATCTTTGGCATTCAACTTGTTTTGGACTCCTATATATACAACGTAAGTGGGAATATTATTACAGCTATCGTTATAATCTTGATATTATCTATAACAGTAATTGATATTGTCTTCTTGATACTTTTAATTACTGTTATATATAAAGTAGTGAATACCAACTTTCTGTATAAATATATATATTTAAATTATTAAAACGTTTATAACAAAAGATATGTGATCTATGAAAAATATATTTACTAATCAAATAACTTTTCAGAAACTATGGTCAAAAGAAATGATTAACTTTGTCATATGGCTAATAATTTGCATACTTGTCCTTACGGCTCTCTGCGCCTTCAGTGAGAGGTTGGTTACGGAATTTCATCAGTTGAAAATAAACATTGCAATACTGAGACTTTCCCCTCAATTGTGTAAGTATCCGTTCAGTAAGTTTGTAGTCACCTTTGGTTAGAGAATTCATTACATTTTGTACTAGTATCAACATCCGTTTATCCTAATGTGTTATTTGGACTTGAATGCATAACTATAAAAAATGAGATGAATGTCGTCATCATTTACTTTTTCCTTTATCTATTTTTTACATAATGACTTACTTAGATCACATGAGAAACAAAGTCATTTGATGAGTGAACAACAAAATTAAACCCAATTTTCATACTGTATTATATTGTATATTCGTACGTTACTAAGTAAAATTAAACATATTTACAAGATGACATATTTTTGAAAATCCACCTTCTGAAATGAGACCTTTTTCAATTCCACATATGTGGGTGCAGTTACATCTAGTGATAGCATGGAGGATTGTTTGGTTTCTTTTTATATTTCATATCTATAATTTAGGTACTTACTGCTCTACGTGATACCAAATAATAGAAAGTATAAGTTATTTATGATTAATCTAAACATTTATAATCACCAACTCCCATCTACCCCATAAATAAGTTTAATAATATATGTACAATATATATGATTTTCATATGTTAGTATTTTAATTTGTTTTTATTTGCAATTGGTGTAGGATCATAAGCGAATGTTTTAAGTGCATTCGTGTGGCATTACAGTGAAGCAGCCAGTGCTGTCCCTCCCATCAGTCAGATAAGGTGGTTCCATCTAAGCCTCTTGACCACTAGTGATGGATCTAATAACTCGACAATGAGTGGGTTGGGGTGTAAGGACAGATGCTCCATATGATGTTGCCTGTATCTTTCGATCTCAGATGACACTGTCGTAACCTTAAGGTACTCGTGTACTTCAGCGTTACTCGTGTATCAAGAGGCATTCACTATCACCCGAAGGATGCTGTTCTGGACTCGTTGTAAGCAAATTATGTTGGTTTTGCTAGCTACACCCCAAAATTGGATACTGTAGGTCTAGATTGGTTTTAATACGGAGTTATATATCAAAAGCCTGTAATCTACTGATAATACTGAGTTTATCCCCATAAGCCAGTACAGGTTACGAAACTGGTGGTTGATTTAATCTCTCTTTTGCTTTATATGCTGCTGCCAGGTGAGCCTTTGGTCAAGGTGAAATCCCAGGTACTTCACACAATCATGATGCAGCAAAGTGTCATTGCAAGAGGGATACAAAGGGACAGTTCTCCTTTCTCAATGAGAAGGTTATGTGGCTTGATTTAGCTGCGCTAGCTAGCTTATGCACTATCTGCCAAACCAGTCATAAGTGGAATTTAATTGTTGTTGGAGTTTATTACTAGCAACAGTCGGACAGTTATCCACTGATAAGAAGGCTATGTTGTCAGCATATGTTGCAACAGTGATATTATCTCTTTCGGGAAGTTCAGACGTGAATATATTGTACAGGACAGGGCCGATTAGGGATTCCTGAGATACTCTAGCCTCTATATTATAAAGGGTTGATCGCATGTCTCCCTATTTGACTTGAAAGGATCACTACAACAGGTTTGACTCGATCAGCAAAAACAAAAAGTGTGAGAGTTTCTCCTTGATTTTGACCAGCAATCCCTTATGCCATTCACAATCAAATATGTTGTGTGTCAAGAAAGGCAGCCGAGCAGTACTTTTTGCACTCAAAGCATTGCCTAATAATGTATTACATTCAGTGGAGTTGCTTGACAGTTGAATGTGATTTGCAGAAGCCTAGCTGATGGGGTGGAATAACAGTATTGTCTTCAATGCCTAATTTTAATCTGGTGAGAAATATCCTTTCCCATAATTTGGAAAGCCCTGGTGTTAGATTTATGGGCCTATGGGATGATGCTTCATGTTCAGGCTTTCCCAGTTTATGAATCATGACCAATTGTAATGTTTTCCATAGGACTGGGAAGAGAGAGGTTCTAAAGATTCCATTGAATAAATAAGTAAAGAACGTAATACATTTCCTGGGCAGTTTTTTAATTATTGTGGGAGTAATGAAATCATATTCCGGGGCTTTACCTGTGTCCGTCTGTCTGATTTCTTTTGCAGTTTCTCTCGGAGAATTTGGTTTTACTGAGAAGTTCATCTGAAGGTCTTGCTGTAGAATTGCATCAAGGTCGGACTCATCAACTGAACCCACATTGGGTGTGAAGACAGAAACCAGATATGTGGCGAAAACTTCTGCTTTTTCCATGTCAGTTCTGGATCCAAGAAGTCTGTGATCTAATGGGGGATATGCTTGTTGTGGTTGGTTAAGATTATTTCGTAAGAACAACTGAAGCTTATTGTTAATAGTATCATTAATCGATTACTTGATAACAATTTTGAGTTCTTTGTCAGCTCTGTTGAGTCTGATTTTATATAGGGGATGGCGAGATTGGTGAAAGATCCTTCTTAGAGGCCACTTTTCCAGGATCTTTCTTCTTATGCTTTCCAGGTTCATGTTCACGATTTTGTGATTGAAGTCAGTAGGTTTAATGACAGATTCAGTAAGCTTCATGAGTTCATTTAGGTCATGTATTCTATACAGAATGATTGGTGGAGGTTTCTTAATTGTTTTGGGCTGGCTACTGGGTTCATCTGCAGGATCAATTGGGACCACTGCCATGGTGGTGGCAGTTTTGTGCTACGGGATGATTGCTGGTCCGCTGGAGGTTTTGAGATATCATCCGAGAATCTTTCAGAGAATGGTAGCACTATTCTACAAATGTTTTGTTGACAGGTTAAAGAATGAATTAAATTTTTGTTTGTGGAAGTATCCTGAATGGAAAACTTGTTGGGTCAAGACTTTTTTAACTGCATTTGTGACTTTTTTACTTGGTTCCGTCGAGATGTATAAGCAAAAATCGCCCCCTCCCCAGAATCCGAATGGCAGCCTGGGCACTGACCTGCCTCTAGGGCACGACACTGCTCAGGGAGGGATTCCCCACATCTCGTGGCACCCTCCTGGAGTAATTCGTTTTCTACACGAAGTGTGAAGTTGCTGGCTCTCCCGGTTTGTTAGTTGATAAAATAAAATAATGCTGATAACCAAAAGCACATCTTTATAAAGTGATTTTGATTTTAAATCTCCTATTAGAATGTAAATAAAATTCAGTCATCATATTCAGTCATCATAATAAAATTCAGTCATCATCATTAATGTCATCAAGGAATAAATAAAATAAAAACAAATTTTTTATTTTCCATCTTAGTAAATAAATCTTGATGTTGCATAAGGATGATCGTTGGTTACTTAAATTATAAGTGAATTCATTAAATTGGTTACACTATTTATCAAAGTTAATTAGTAAAAACTTGTGTATTTTATTGAAAAGAATGTAAATTATATAAATACAATTATTAAAATCACCTACTATTAAAAACCATAGTATTAAAAACAAATATTAAATAATATTTTCTATTGTTCTTAAATTATTAATAAACCATTTCTTATCTTGAACGTGCTTACATAAGCCATAGTCAATTTGAAAAAGTATATTTTTCATACATCTTGTTCATTTGTCACACAAAAACTACTCCATGTTAATTCTTGGAAATTGACCTGTTAACTCTCTGCATATCATTAGAGTATATGTAGCTTAGTCAGCTTTGTGCATAGAATAGTGAAATTTGAAATAAATATTTCACTTGATGTGCACTTTTGTGTACTGCCCCACTCCTGATCGTGGAATTTTATATCTGTAGCACCTTTGTTCAAATTAAAGGATTATGCTAGGTAACAACGCCGGCTTCATTGGAAACAATATAACCATAACTCAAATTTATTATGCATATATTATAAACACACATAACTTATAAATGTCGGGACTCCTTGGTAAACAAATTTTTTACACCAGTATTTTTTGTATGATTTCAAATTTTACACACATTTTAGTGACATTATTTATTATTCATCTAAAGCATTGCTTTTATTGAAGGTCCGTCAATCGATAAAGAATTGGAAAAACTGGAAGAAATTGTACATCAGGGCAATGGTGGAACTTTCTCAGTGTGTCAGCTCTTCGATCTGCAAAAATCTTTGCTGCCCACTTTTTTCAACCTTGTTATTACATACATTATTGTGGTTGTTCAATTATTAGGCTTGCAATCTAGTAAATGAGTCTCAATTTCATTACTGTAGACCTCATTCACTGATTTACGTTTTTAATAATGTTTCATTTATTTAATTTTGCTATATATTAAATTTTTTTTTCAATAAATATTATTCTAAGAATCAAGTTGACATATTTGTTCCGGAGCAAAGTAAAAAAACAAGAAAATTTATTGAGTCGAACCTCTTGCAAAAATATGTATTTTGATGTTTTCGTTGGTAATTTATGATTTTTCTGCCTTTCTTTGATAATAGATATTCATGATTGAATTTACTTCTAACATATAAATAAAATAATATCATATTTATATATTATTTAAGATAATAAATGAAAAGAATATGATTGCATTTAAAATTCTCCATCCACCTTCTAATCCACCCAAGCTAATTCACCCAGCTTTCCAATCTTCTTAACTACTTTCTCAATTCCTACCATGCCACATGTATGTTGTCAGTGGTACTATACCGTTCATCATTCACACCAAAAGCAGCTGAACTCAATTCGTGATTTTCTTCTTTCTATTTCTATATGCAATAAAATGTAATGAAACTTTGGCATTGTCTCACTTGCATTTGGGACATTGTTCTATTCTTGCTCATAGGCTGGACTGTAAGTCGGAGGGTCTCCAATGTGTGATTACAAAATGGAGGACGGGGGTCTCGACCATCTTATATTTGTATATTTTCTTTAAATTCATGTATATCCAAAATAAAATTCAATGTCTTATTAACATTGGATCTCTTTTAGTAGTCACTAATAAACCGTTACTAAAAATAATCAAAGAAATAAAAACATCAAAATCTGGAGCATTGCAAATGTATGTCATATGTCTATTTAGACACATGTCTATTTAGACCTTTTTGTGTGTGTATGTACGTACTTTTGCATCTACCTGCATATTGTGTTCATTTTTGTATTGCAGTAAATATTTGTCATTTGTATTGTTTGTTTATTTTAGTTTATTTTAAATCTTCATAATTAATTTTTTGTTTTATTCTATAGTTCATGTTTTTAACCAAGTATTAATGGTGGATATCTAGGAAATTATTTAAGCATGCTTCAACTCGGTATAGGCGAAGGTTCTCTCACTAAAAGGTAACAAACACCGTTAAATGAAATATAAAAGATAGTTTGATAAAAATACATTATTCTATTTATTGTGTACTCGCAAATTGCAAGTTTGCCACAGATGTCACAAAGTGGAGTATTATGTGTCGCATTGAGTTATTTTAATTTGTTATAATTTTTTATTGTCAATTTTTTATTCTTCATAATTTTTACAATATTTTATCTGTATACTAAAGACGTAAAGAAAATTTAAATTACATCTTTTAGCCTCATTCGCACGAGATAATGATAGAGGCAAAAGAATCTTCTTGAAGCTTAAGGATAATATCATATATGTACAGATATTTAATTGCAATTATTAACAAGTAAACTTTGGCTTTCACAACATTTTATATTATCATGCTATAAATTTAAAAGAAAAATTTTGTTGCACCAACCACAGACTGTTTATATTTTGAATAAACTTTATTCCAAACTTATTGGCTGCTTTTTAGTAATGTTGTTAAAGAATAAAAAAACCTACTGAAAATGATAAACAACACTTTGTTATAATAGAATTCTTGAAATAATAAAAATATGAAAATAGTACATTTTTATAGATTTCAACAAAACTTTTGGTATTCGGTACCAGTGAATTTGATTGCGTTGATGCCCCAGGCTCGGGCTGATAACATTTTTCAATTTTTCTGCCTCCAAAATATTACCGCCCTAAGCTCAGACCTCACGGGCCTAGACCTTAAGCTGTCACTATATTTACAGCTCTATTTTAAGAAAAAATACAAATTTCTCTCTTATATTTCTGAATTAGCTTAATATTTATTTATCAAAAATTTAAACTTGTTAACTTTCTAGTGGTAGCATTGATATTAAAGTAAGAACTAATTTTTAAGTTACTGTTGCAACTTTCCAAGATAAAAATATTTACTAGTTTGTAGACTGTAGATTGTAAGTTTCATAAATTCAACAAAAAATATTATTAGGGTGTTCGTAATAATAGGTCATTACCTTCTATATATTATTGTTTTAACCTTAATTCTACTCATTTAATTATGTATAATACAATGACTAGATCTTTTTAGTTACCTGTTTAGTTACCATCTTAATTTGAAGAATTTAAAATAAAAATATCGTGTTTCCATTTTGCTGTTGATGCCATTATTCAAATGTCGAAGGATGTGAAACTGGGATGGATGAATCAAGAAATATCTTGTAATAAACAATACAAACTTTTAGTATTATATTGAGTGAGAATCTGTAATGGATTTTACGGGAATAGCTGTTTTGATTTTTCGAGATATCATACATAGATTTATGTACAAGTAAATATATACATATATATATATATATATATGTGTGTATATATATATATATATATATATATATATGTGTGTATATATATATATATATATATATATATATGCACGGTATTACCCTTTGGTCAGTCACAAAAAAATAAATAAAACATAATTTAAAAAATTGTTTTACTTAACGATTTTTTACTGAATGATTTAGTTACTGATTCTTAATTGCTCCTTAAAATAGCATCACTGACCAAAAGGTAACCCAGGATATGTGGACGTGACAGTGGTCCATGGTTGTGAAACAAATTTCAAGTTGTCTATTGTGAATTTGATCAACATATTTGCTAATGTGCAATAGACATTGAACAATTATAATAAAACTTGTCAAAAAATAGCAATGAGCATGACGACCAGGGTATTACAATATATTCCAATATTTTCAAGTACCATCAAACGATACGTTGATATTTTAGATTAACACAAAAATATGCGCTATAGGCTTGGATCTATACAGACATATTAGTATTTAATTGAATCATTCGATTTGAATCGATCGCACAGATAATAGAATTGCCTCAAAGTCAGTTTGAATAAATTATCAAATTTGTTTATAATTAAGTATTTGATATGTTAACTTTTGTTTAGTTCTTTCTAGTAATTTTTTGATAAAAACCAACAATTGTCAAAAAAATTCCAGAAATATTAAGTAGTCTATCAAAAACAATTAAATGACCGATCCAAATATTATTATGTTCCCATAGTTACCTATTACATTCTTATTGTGAACTTTTCATGTATATTATGTATGTTATTCTATTTTAATTAAATAATAAATGGGTGGTTGCATATTCAAAAGGTGTTTTATTCTGTAGTCCATCGACCAATATGATGTTGGGAGAATTGGATCATGACTATTCGATACAACATCAGCGTTGTATCATATGGTTAAGATCTGTATCAGTCCAAGATATTGTAACAAAGGAAAATATATCTCTAGTGAAGGCAGATTATTGATTGGACATTATCTTGGTAATTGCAAAGAATCATCTTTGAAACTGGCTGCCGTGTGACCAGAATCTAAAAGAAGACCTTCAAGTGAGTATAGCTGAAAACTATTACTCAAGGCAAACGGGAAGAAATATTTGAATTGCACCTGGAACATATTGATGTAGATCATTTAACCACAATATGTTTGACCATTTAAACACTGGTCAAACGAATTGTTATTAAATGATATAACATAAGTAATAAAAAAGATAATTTTCGTAAGTAAAAAAGTAAAGTATTGAATATATTTGGCGACAATTTTGTAGAAATTCATTATTCACAATTAAATGAAACTACGTGAAGTAGTATTGTGTATGGTGTAGGAAGTCATTATTCACAATTAAATGGAACTACGTGATGCAATTTTTGCTAATAGCCCACCTGAAGATATTGTAAAACAACGAAACCTAGGTCGTGGTAATGAATTTAAATAAAGTAGAAATAATACTACATCTTTCATTTAGTTGCAAGGAAAATAGAGTATTAAGCTTTAAGAATTTTTTTAATCAGGTATACTATTTTGTACTAAATCTTAACAAGAGGAAACACTGAAACCTGACTATGAAAAAAATAACTGAAAAGCATGAAATTTTCAAAAAGATGTTTTTCTTTTGAAATTTTAAAATTGCTTTCAGTTTTATTTTTTATGTTTTGGCTTTCTTATAAAATGGATACATTCAATTTAGTCAATATTTTAGACATTCAACTGTAAATAGTATTCCAAGTTTAACAAGAAGTACCAAAGATTCTAATAAAGAAGAGCTGTTTAGATTGGGTGGAAAAAATGTTAAATCAGAATACAAGTTTAGTGAAATGTATGCAAAATGCATGAAAGATCTTATTAAAAATAATTTTTTTAAAGATAAACGTGATGGAACTACAAGCAATCAATTATGACTATTGACCGCTTTACAAACACGATGTGATGAACTCGCTACCTCTGTGTTTTTGTTCTTACCACTTTATTTGAATTTACATTGAAATGAATCTTATTCATGTAATTGTTTATGTTACTTAGACGCTCTGTTGCTCTACAAAATATTCATCATTAAAGCTGTGTGTGCTATTTTGTAGAATATATTGTGTTATTTTTGTAAATACAAGCCATTTCTAACTATAGTCATGGAGAGAGCCAACAATCAATCACAAATAGTTGTATCACAGTTGCAATTGCTTTAGCCAGTTGATCTAGAACCTTTATTAAAAAGCTGCAATCAAGCGATGAGCAGCATGAAGTAGTAAGAGAATTTTGAGACATGTGCAATTCTCGAAATGTAATTTGAGCAATTGATTGCACCTACATAAAAACAGTCTAGTGCATCATTGCAATTTTATGTGAATTGTAAAGGAATTCGAAACACTCATCAGTTCATAATGTTAAATAATTCTGGCATCTGATATGAGCATGATTATCTTCTATCACTTCTCACACATCTCTTTTCGCCAATTATTTTTTATTCATTCTGTCCAAATACCGAAGTCATCAGGAAATACATTTCTTTATCAGCCATATTTACTATCATCAGGAAATGTCTTATTATTACATCTGTCTATATTTTCATCTGTCTACTTTTGTTTGGAAAATTGATGAACAAAAAAACTCATTAACTATATTCTTGCCAATTACATTTCGCAATAAGCTAACCACACTTATCTGTTCAAACAGACTTGATCAATTGTGACAATTTATTCTCGGTATAGCCATTGAAAAATTATTTCTCACGCAATTCTTTTGTCATTTCAATATATTATTTATTTAAAGAAATCTCCTTTTTTTCTAAATAAACTATATTTTTATAAAACTATGGTGCAACTGGGAGATATCCAATTTTAAAAATGTATTATGCTCACAAGTTTATATTTCTTTTCTAGTCTGTATTAAGTTGACCTTTCATTTGCATAAACATTTGATAAATTCAAACACCATTACTACTATATTACACTATTTTAGTATTGCATAGCTATACAGCGTTTATAGAAGGATTATTAGTAGCAATTTTACACATGGCTTATAAATTTGTTGCACCGTGAATAACTGTACGATTGCATAATATAATGACGTTTTATCAGTAAGGGTGTAGAAGTATGTCTTGCTACTCATAATGCTCTAATCCAGCATAAGATGTGATTCATTTATACATTGAAAAACACTTTTTAATTTTGTTTCCATAAAAATATAAAAACTAAATCAGTAATTCAACAAAGTATATGCGATAAGTAAGATCTAAACATGTGTAAAATCAATTATGTTGATTAAAAATTATTTTGAAATTTGAAAAATTAAACTTTTTTTGCCTATTTAGGAACAAAAACTAAAAAACTTAATATATTACATTTGTGTATAATAGGCTATTTGAATTAAATAGTAAAACTGTTTTAAATGATTCTGTATTGCATTATTAGCATACTATGTTTATATTTCCAGGATATATGCCGTATTTTTTGTATAAAATCGCTTTTAAAGTTTAAACTACCAAACTCGCGCTAAAAACGCCGTATCTTGACACATGATGTCACATGCCCATAAACATAAACAATAGTCCTACCCACTGAAGGGACATATTTACTTTCACATTAAAATATGATTATTATCAAATTTGATACGACATGAAAGAATATACATCAAAAATTAAAAAAAAATTCTTCAACTGACGATTATTTATTATAAAGAAATCAATTTGAAAAATTCCATACCTTATGATTTCCTTTGCTAGGGAATAAGTTTTCACCTTTTTTTCAGTTAACCCATCTTTACCCAACGTTGCGCTAGTGCAACATTTCAAATGTGAGTTTATTTTGTTTTAAAATAAGTAATTAATTCTATGAATAATAAGCCAGTCTCGAGAAGTAGAATTAAAAAATGGATTCAAATTTTTTTCAATGTTTTTTTAAATACATTTAAATACATAGTAGTTTTATTTTTTTAAAACTGCTGATTGAGTCATCTCAAGATCGACAGATTCATCCAATCATAAAAAATATAAATTGAAATAAAGCTATACTTTTTACACTGTATAAAGCTTAAGCAATATCTTATTTATGATATAAACCCTTTTGCTGGACAAAACCAGTTACACTTGTTGTTTATCTTAGACTTCCAGGAAATGTTGCGTATGCGCAAACGTTGGGAGAAATAATAGTCAGTTGTTATTGTTACACTGCTTGCCATTGAAGTTTGAAATTTATTATAAACAATGGGTTCTCAGTATTCAAAGAGTACAAGCACTTTTGTTTTATTAGTTAGTCGGTTATAGAACGTGAAGCTAACAGTGTCGCACAGTAATTTTTAGGAAAAAAATATTTTTAGTCCGTCAGTTATATTACTAAAAAATATTGTAGGTATACGTATTTTTCTTTTAACCGGCAAACAAAAAGTGACGTCAAAAAACGATATGTGAGTGTATACAAATCAGTAAATAATAAGTTAAAACATTATGGCCTGGCAACAAGTACTATCTTCTCAAGAAATTGTGAGTATATTAGAAGAAGAAGAGGATTTAGAAGATGCCAATCAAATCGATGCCGTGTACATCCCCCCGACGGTTGACAATCTTACAGACGAGGAAAACCTAGATGATGACGCGCTAGGTGATTATGACAATACTGTGCCCATTGATATCGCTGGAATGTATGAAATCCACACCGATTTACCCACAGAGCCTGAAAATACGCAAGGTGAGCCTGGTCCTTCAACTTCGAAAAAGCCAAGACTGCCGAAAAAGACACCAAAATGTGTTCCAGACTGGAAAAAAGAACATCCAACTTATACACATTTTCCTATAAGTGACGAAACAGCAATGACAGAATATTGAAGAACGTGTAAGTGGAAAAACACCTATTGAAGTATTTTCCCTATTTTGTAGTGATGAAGTTTGGGAACAGATTGTAGGTTTTTCAAAAAAATGTGCTTGTGACCATAACCGTCATTTATTTACCCTCATGGTAGCAGAACTCAAAAGATTTTTTGGTATATTATTACTGACTGGATCTCATTCATTGCCTGCTGCGAAATTGTACTGGTCAAAAGATGAAGACAAAAATGAATTAAAGCGTTATATTCCAATATTCGCTTCGATAATATTGGTCATGTCATAGAAGAGCACGAAAGTAAACGTCGAAGAAGATGTCGACAGTGTAGAAGTACAACAATTTATATGTGTAAAAAATGTCAAGTACATCTTCATGCTGATTGTTTTAAAATGTTTCACTCACGCTAATACTCTAGCGTTGTTAGACTTGCCTGTAAAATTGAAGTTCAGTAATCCCAACGTTCCTTAGACGCAACATTTTGCGGAATGTAAAATAATTAATCAATATTTTTTTTTACTATAATTTGCTCTCTTTGGATGTATTTATAAACGTAATAAACAATTAAATCAATAAATATGTCTTTATTTTTACCCTTGGGAATTAATGGGTTAAGTTATTTTTTTTTATCACTAAGCATTTATTACACATTTAAATGCAACATTTCTTATAAATGATTTAACATTTATAATAAAAATGAAAATAAATTTAATTATCAAACTTTAATGTTATTTACCCTATCAATTTCAACAATTATATTTTGTTTATATGATACCAACAACATTCAGGAAACAATATAGTCTACTTGTATATTATTCATGTTTTGATAATATTATAGTGGTGATAACATTAGTGAGTGCATATGTATTTTTGAATGTGTTTATACAGTGTGTTATGTTAGTTTTGTTTAAATAGATTTTACTTTTTTCATATATGTATATGTATATGTGTGTATATATATATATATATATATATATATATATTTATATATACATAGTTTTGTAGTCATTTCATTTTGCAGTTATATTTTATATCCAGATTTAATTTTTTTATGTCGTAATTCATTTTATTTGAAATATTATCATTGACAATTAATGACGTATGGAAATAAGTCAATAAAATAGACTCGTTCTATTAATGATCTGGCTCAAGTTTTTTTGAGATCTTTTAGGCAGATTAGGTTGGATGTTTTTATTTGTTCATTCCAAACATTTATAACAAAATTTTTTTTAGAAAATACACTACATGGAAATAATTTTTAAATAATTGTTTTTAAAACATTAGTGAAGACCGGAAATTATTTTAGTTTAATCTATGAATTGTAACTTTTTATATGCCTCATTAAATTATAATAGTCTTATAAGGTCTGTCAACTAAATTACTAATTTTTAGGAAAAACAATGAAACATTTAACTTCTATACAGTATCTAAAATTCAATTATTGTTTACTACGAAATTAATCCAAAATTCAGCCAGCCGAGAAATTATATAAAATAATGCAGTGATCGTCTTTTCTCTAGCCATTTATGCAACATTATTACGTTGTAATTATTTAAAAGTTTATTAATTTACGAAATGTTTATTAAATTACAAAATTGGAACTAAATAAATATTAAACAACTTTTCAAAATTTTGAGAGTCTAAAAAGACTCAGCTTAAAATTTATTGGGTTTCATTAGCCTTACGTCTCTCTCATAGAAAATATAAATTCTACAGAACAGTGAAATATATATTGGCTTTCCAAGAAAAAGGTTGAAACAATAATAAAAATGAGTAATATAAATAAAGGCAATATAATGAATAAAACTGACAGTTGTGTATTGTTTAAAATTATACAGCATAATGGTTGTAACCAGCTACTAAGATCAACACAGGGTTTCTGACAAGACAGTAGCACAAGCTACATGCAACTACTTTTATTAATATCATGTTGTCCCATTATATGTATATATTAACTATTTCCTGGGCATCAGTTGGCACACCTTATTCCTATATTTCCTGTTATATTTCACTTACTCAATTGTGTACTCATAAAAGAAATATTAACGCAATCATACCATCAAAAAAAGTTACTACAGACCATTACTTACCACCACCACCAAATCATTCAAAACAGCTGAATATAATAACAGTTCTTGTGTTTGTGAACTCTACCTTGGTATTTTGGCTATATACTGCCATGACTGAAAAAATTGACAAATTTCAATCGTGATATAAATATTTTGTTTTTTTTTTATACATTTTGACTTCACAATCAAATGAAACTACGTAATGTAGTATTATTACTACTTTCTTTAAGTTCTTTACCACAACCTAGGTTTCGTTGTATTACCTAATGAAACCTAGGTCGTGGTAAAAACTTAAAGAAAGTAGAAATTATACTACATCACGTAGTTTCATTTAATTGTGAATAATGAATTTCTACAAAATTACACCAAATATATTCAACATTTTGACTTGTTATTTTAATGATAATAATTTCTCATTTTGTAACAACAGAATGACTTTACTTGGGTTACGACATTGCAAATCATTTTACAATTGAATTGAAAACAAAATAATCCAATGGTGATATTTAGGTAAAAAGGCAACTGAGTATGACTTCTTATAAAGGTTTTGTCACAACTGCAGTACCTGTTTATTATTGGCAGAGATAAATAAAAAAAGGGTTTTCTATTAAAACCTATAATGAGTATATTATGCATCATGTCACGAAGTATGTTATTCACATAGATCATTATTTCATGGGTAAAATGAATATCATCATCATTTGCTGACTACGATAGATTCATAGTTATTTGTAGCAACAAGGAAAAAAGCAGATAGTTGAGATATGGAAATGTTGTGTCTCATTTACTGGCAATACTATTTGGTGAATGTCATTCTTTTACATCAGACTCAAGCTGACGAAATAAACATATTTATTTATTTCCCTATGAAACATGAAATCTATGGCAACATAGAGCCGACTATCATAGTTAGTCTAAAGAAATTTATATATATAGATTGTCAATTTGTTCACAACTGACAGATTTCAGTAAAAATTCAAAAATTTTAATGACTAATTTATTCTTTATGAGTTTTCTTAATAATGTCTTTGAATACTGATGGAATATATGCAGTTAAAGGGGTACACGGTGAATTTTATGACAACTCACTTTAAATTGTAAGTGTGACATTGGAAACCACTGTGCCCTAACCATTTAGGACATTTAGTGGAAGGCATTCGACAGAACTTTATAAAGGCCTGATGATGTAACAAGCTAATATTTGGGCAGTCATTTACTTAAACATCAACGGTACATGATTGTTTCATTTCTAAGAAGGAAATGCTACTTATGTCTCACTTTCCTCTCAAACTTGCAGGGGAAAAGTTAATAAGAACGTTTATTTTCTGACTTAGAATTGCATTCACCATTGTTTTAGTTGCGTTAATAATTATATTAATAATATTGTAAGAAACAGGATTGCAACTTAAAAAAACTCATTTTCCTAATGGACATCTTGCAATAGAATCTGTATACAAACAGTTGGGTGGTACTTTGTAGACAAATGACTGTAGATGACCGAAAAAACTACTTGACCGATTGTTTTAAGTTAATATGGTTCAATTTCTTTGTTTATAGTGCTTATCAGGGAGTTCTCGTTAGTATTTTAAAAACAGATATAAACATATTAGATTTGGATACTGTATGTGATGCCATTAAATCTGTGTATGAATTTGGAGGCATTTAGATATAAAGCGATGGACTTTCAGGAATTTCATAATATTTATAAACTATGTTTAAAAGACCTACGTAACTTATTATAAAATTAAACTTTAAATTATTTATAGTTTTTTAGTTATATCATCAATCGTGTTTGTTTCTGATATGCTAGTTTTAAAAATATGAAATAAACCTACGTAACTCAATGTTGACAATTGAATTTACCATTAAAGGATATGTTACATGTTGACATGACCGCTGGTGGATTATTTAAAAACAAGATATTGAAGTGTGTTATTTTAATAAGATGGAAATTCATAAACCTCAATGGAACAGGTATTTGGATAAAAAAATAACTATGGATCAAAGTCAAACATCTTTTTTCTTTATCATAGGCAAATGGATTGTGTCACTTTTTCCGTTTATCACAAAGGTCATTTGGAACCACTTTGAGTGGTCTCCTAGTGCAAAGCATTATCTATTGGTCCGAGGGAATCTATAAATACATATTATATATATTTACTTAATGACCATGGCAACATTCAATATAATCTTTATTTAGGGCAAAGCTTTGCCATTCTCTCTAACATTTTACTTAAATTTGGTGTATATTTAAGTAAAATTCTACATTGTTAAACTATGCACACTTACTTTTTTTGCTTTATAGCTCCCTTCTAAAAGCAGACATAGAGCAGCTAGACAGAAATTATATGATAACACTATTGCGATTGAAAAACTTTATTCAAGTCCAAATTCCAGCATTGGAATAGAACAGCTCTATGAATGCTCTTAAACAAATATTTTAACTCCTCAAGCATATAAGTCCCTTTCAAGTAATATTGGCACTTGCATCATGTAGATAATGCAATGTATATTTCTGAAAGTATTGATTTTATTGTAATGAAATTGTTTGCATTGACAGAGAAAAAATATTGTTACAACATAGTCGAAGTGTTTGTATCATATTTATGTAGTTATGAGTGTAAAAAAAATTAAAACAAAATTTCCATCTTTTTGTAAAACTATCACAAAAAACTATGAACGGTAATTAAACATACCCAAATGTAAAAAAAAAATTACTCATTCTAATAACAATTTGTCTTGTTAAGTTTAGAATTGTGTTTGTTTTTTATATACATTACAGTAAAAAATTTAAATACATTACAGATGACTTCATTACCATTTGATTTATTATTTCATATCCTTTTCTATTATATATTATTGTTCATACGTATAACTCATTTGAATCTATTTGTTTGAGTGACACTAGTTGCTATAAATGGTAGTGTTACTTAATAAGTGACAAGCTAGGTTGAAAGGTTAAATCTATAAACAAGTATTCAGTACTTTATGTTTTGTTTAGCAGTATTTTGTTAAAAATTGTTTCCTAAGAAAATATTTAGTTGGTGATTGTTACATTTAAGCACTTGCATCTTAAATGGCTTGACGGATTATTTCAATAGTCTGTTTATGTAGTAGTAAATTGCAACTGTCTTTTAGTGCAGAAGTCAATTTCAGTTATAAATTATTGAGATCCAGATATGCAGGGCTTGGTCTTAAATTCCTATGGTTAATTCCTGTGGTCAAAAGTCTTGATTAATCAATCTCGGTAAAGTTAGATAAATCTTCATAAATGTGCCTCGTGGTAAACATAATATTATATGAAATTGTGTGTTTTACGTCCATTTATTTTACCGAAGCCATGCCACAACTTAGTCTTATACAAAGTAAATGAACAATTTTATTACTGATTACATTGGATTTGTATGAGGATAAGCAAATCAATCGAATGCTTCATCTAAAATGGAAAATAAAACTAATTCCAAAGAGAAAATAAAAAATTTTTCCATCTTTAAGATTTCGTGGGTAAGCTTTTTAAGAATTCTTGCCACAGTCAGTCCGTCCACCATAGCCTTAATGCTTTTACAGTTTAAGATCTAAGTGGATAAAATATTGTGTGTGAATACTTTGGATGAAGACTTCAGAGAATGTGAAATAAAATAAGAATTTTGTTTTTAATCAACATAAATATAGAGTGAGTTTTTTTCAATATTATAGAAGAATCATTTCATCAGCAATGTTTCAAAAATTAATTTTAAGTGTTCCATTCTTCTTTATCTTAATATATTCCTTTGTTAAGTTTGTTTATTCATTGATGAAATGTTAGGTATACGAAATATTATAGTTACATATAAACATTTGTCTGTTACATCATTACAATTATGCTACATAAATCAATGTCATTAGCAGTAACTATGTGCCATTAACTACCGTGTAAATGTAGTTGAAAAATCAATCTTCGTTTCTAAAAACTCATCAGTATATAAACAATCAAGTTAACCTTGAAATATATTTTCTCTACATCAGACTTCCCTTGCCCCTATTTGTATTGTATAACGTTAATCATTATTGAAAGCACATATACGTACGTATTTACACTTAGTACTGCCGTCTATAGCACCGCAACCCTTGTATATAACCTTGTAGCTCTATTAACGGGTCATTGTTGGGTGAATAATTAATTTGATATTTGTCTGAAATTGATGTCACAACAGTGGCTTTGAAACGTTATATTTATAAACTGATTATCCAAAATTCACTCATTTGCATAATTTTGAATGGGTATAAAAAACTGGCAAAAACATACCAATATTGAGTAAAAATAAACAATCATATTCCGGAAGATATATCTTCATATGAATATCTCCATACATTACTTATTTTGGTATATCTTATTTCATAATGTTAATAAAATAAAATATGTGATGTTGCCGAGACAAGTATATGAAGAATTTTATGAATTTAATTATTATTTATAATTCTTATACATAAAATGAAGGGTGGTTTATTCAGCGAAGCACAGAGATTACATTATAATGTGACCAGTTTTATTTTGATGATTTGTTTCTGTCACTTTAACCCAGAATAAATACCACTTGAAAACTATGTTATATTTTAAATAGTTAATCGTACCTATGCTATCTTTAGTTATATATAAATTATTAGAGTCAGTAACAAGCAAGCATACTCTTATTTACAATTAATCTCTGAGTTTTCCATCACAGCTATTTACTCCAAATAGTCCTGAGTTTGTGAAATCCATTTCCAACTCATAATATATACTTTTAGGTTCATAAGTGAGTACAATATTAGCCGTATTTCCCATTTCCATGATACAAAATCAAGTAAAAACGTCTCCAGTTCTTTGTTATAACCTAAAATCATCCACGTTACACTGTTTCCCATTTCAATGTGGTACGAGCATGGCATGGTAGTGTGTGGGGGGATGGATGACAATATGACCGGTGCAGCGTCTCACTACTTGAATTTCATATTTTTACATTAGCACGCCATGAGGGTCACCGGCAAACTCACATGTTTATCTGCTATATCTGTGGGACACTAACTATGATAACATCCAAGTAGTAATATTCATAGGTATATTTTTAAAAAATTCTGTTTCAATGATTTGTAAACATAGATTCTGTGGACGTAGTTGTAGGATCAAGTAGGGAACAGTGGCTCGGATTTCTTCGAACATTTAATTATGGGGAAAAAGTTAAAGTGACAAGCAAACATTTACACCTAACATGCTTCAGTTATTAATCTTTCTTCTTACATTATTACTTTTTCCATCAAGGAAATATTATATTTGTTAAAAATGATTTTTTTTAAAAAATGGGAAATGAGCCACTGTGTACCAGAACTAGACTACTGTGATGCGACCCTATAGTACACAATGACTAATGGTACACTCGATAATATAATATTCAATTAAAATTATGTTTTATATTCAGTCACATTTACTTGTCAAAGTCAGAATAATATTTATCAACATTAACCATATACATATAAAAATTTGACAATTGAGATCATCACTTGTTTGCATTGTTTCTTTGTTGTTTGAGATCTAAAATCTTATAACTTAATTTCATTTTTATTGTAATTTCAAGCTGCAAAATCAAGAAAAATAATAAAAAAGTAATCAATACTGAAGGAACATCTACCAATGGGAAACTTACAAATAATATCAGATATTCAGATGATACCACATTAATATCTAGTAATAAGCGGTACCGGCTCTCAGTACTGATTCAACATTAATTACAAAAGAACAAGATATATGAGATTAAGCCGAACTTATTATAAAAAGAAAAGATATATGGTGATAATCCAAAACTAATTCATTCATAACTATAAATGGGACTGCCCCGAAACACGTCAACCTCTACAATTATCTTGGGGTAATAGTTTATGCTTTATATCACCACAGTTTCAATATCTAATGCTGAAATGAGCAAGCTGGTAAAACACTTTCCGCAAGAAGAGAAAGATCATTTGTGATTGTATCTTAATCACAATTAAATGAAACTACGTGATGTAGTATTATTTCTACTATCTTTAATTTCTTTACTACGACCTAGGTTTCGTTGTATTACAACATCTTCAGGTGGGATATTAGCAAAGATCTTTGCTAATATCCCACCTGAAGATGTTGTAATACAACGACACCTAGGTCGTGGTAAAGAGATTAAAGATAGTAGAAATAATACTACATCACGTAGTTTCATTTAATTGTGAATAATGAATTTCAACAAAATTAACGCCAAATATATTCAATATTGTATCTTAAGTCTAAACCTGCAAATACAATGGCCCCTTTCTACATAGTTTCAATAATATTATACGGAGCTGAAACATGAGTATTCACAGAAGAGACAAGCAAAGAATTCAGATTCTTGAAGATGTGGGTGTACTGCAGAATATTAGAAATCTCATAAGTTCAAAAACTATGTATTAAAGCGGTACTTCAATGGTCGAACAAAGGCACAGAGATTTTAAAAAGCATAAAAACCACACAAGCTCGAACTTGTCAATATCTTGGACATATTGTGCGGTGGAGGAAACACCAACTTTTTCAACACATTATTCAAGTCAAGATTCTGGGCAGAAGATGGTCTGGTAAGAGGAGGAGATATTGGCTGGAGAATCTATGCCACTGGTACAATAAAAGTACCTGTTCGCTTTTTCGGGCTGCTGCATCCAAAGTCCAACAGAAGTGTAAGGCTAAATGTCACAAAACAGTTTATATCAAGTAACATGTAACAAACTGTAACTATATTTATATATTCAGAATGTTTTTAAATTTCATTATCCTGTGCGATCCTTTCAAATATCAATTTGATATAACTACAAAGGTTTGGTTTCTTTAATTCAAAAAAATTTCTATTTTCTGATTGCGCCACGGAAACCGGGTCGTGACAGACAACCTATAATAAATAGCAATGCACAGTTATAGATATTTAGATATTTACAGTGTTAGAAATATTTCAAAACACTGTTTTAATTTTTAAAAGGGTTTAAAAGTGTAACTAAAACTAAAAAAAATAAAAATATAACTTAAGCATATACTCAGCACAATTCGACGTCTTTGACTTGAATTGTTATTGGTCATTAATCACACTTTCTAAAATACGTTACATGCCCACGTCTATCTGGGGCATGTAATGTATTTTAGAAACAAACACATGATAATTAAAATTTAATGAATAGAATAAACCACATGATAATTAAAGTGTAATGTTAATCAGATTACCTGTTTTTGTGCCAAACCCTCATAGACCCACAAACGAATGAAGCTGTTTTTCATGAATTTATTATGGTAAGTATCATAATTTGTTAATCACCAATTGAGATTGAATGAATATATAAATTCCTAAAGCATTTTTAAATTATTATAATCAATAATTCTAACCAGCCTATAATGTATACGGTAAGTTTACAAGCATTAGTTAATATGAATAGGAATAAGATATCGTAGTGTATAAACTATGTTCAACTATTATTTGTGGTTGTAACTTTCTATTACGTTACTTATTACATTTCATTAACTCACTTTATTTGTATTTTATGTAACAAACATCTGCATCTATCTATTTGTTCGAGTATTTTGATCAAATTGACCAATATTTTAGCATGAAGGATCGCATAAGCTTATTTATGAAAAAAGAACTTCCAACATCATCATTGCTTTGGCTGTCTTATTAACTCTCTTTTTTGCCATTTGTCGCAACACAACCAATATTAAAATTATTCAAATAGGACATTAATCATAGGTAATAATTAATGGAAAATATTTTAGGGAAACTACACTCAAGAACAATGAAAGTCAAATAGAGCATATTATACCATAAGTATTATAGATTTGTAAATATTACATAATTTCAGTAACAATATTGATACCATCTAGACGTTACCAAATTTTTCAGGCATGTCCTCGCACAGAAGTATAATTATACAGTCCAATGGGTTTGACATACAATTTTTCATGTGTTAAAATAATTAGTATTTTCCATCGACCATCTTTTAATTTAATACTTATTTTCTAAACAAGTGATCAATTCCAGTGACAAATGGTAGACATTTGATAGATATCGATCCACTACAATACAGCAACATAAAAATAAAACTCCTCTTAAGTTTAGACTTGCTTTATATGGACCGTTTTTAAATAAATAAATTACATCAACTACAAAGAAAATATTTTTGTTTAGAACATATATACTGTGTGTGCATATATATTACTCATTGTATTATTGTATGCGATCAAGAGACTACATTTAGATCAACATTTAACCTAAAATTAATTTAAACTTGGCTACTAGGAAAACAAAATAATATTTACGTTTCTGATAAGAATTTTATTAAATCTTGTATCAGTTTTCGTTAATTTAACAATTTATCAAAATTACGATTATATATAATGAGATATATTATATCTAATGATTTCAAGATTCTAATAAGGATCAGCAAAAAATTATTGGACTTCAGTAGACATAAGGCAGTCTGATACATAGTTTTAACTCTCTGGTAGAGGATATTTTATTCATTACGAAATTTATTTTTGAACATAGTATTTATTTTTGAAACTGCTCTGAAGATGAACATGACCTCACTAACAAGATGGTAGCACGAGTGGCATGCACTACTTTTGCTACCGTTTTGTTGTATCACTTTAGACGAGTACGAAATATTAAATGAATCAAACTCTTTAAACACTTCTTCTGTCTTCTGGCCTTATTTACTATACATATCTTACAACTTTGTTTGCTGTCGATTACAAGGTTGCTTGTTGATGAAAATTATATCCTTGGATTGATATAGATATTGTCAATGTAAGTAATTGTGCATCATTAAATGTGGCATTTAAAACAAGAAATAGTAATGGTCCATTATAGTGAGTGCGGTCACTATTGATGTAGTCGAAAGTATAGTGCCATGGCTTACGGGAAAATGAAATATTTTAATCAAAAAGGAAATGTTTTCTTTATCCTAAACGTTTCAACTTTCTTTATCCTAAATGTTTTAACTAATTGTTTCGCTAATCTTAATTACTCAATTCATAATGGCAGGCTTGAATTTACTCAGCATACAGCATTGCAAATTGCTGATAAATTGTACTCCAAAAATATTCTTACAATGATATTCAGTAAGGACACGTTTGAGAATGAGTTTCTAGAATTGTTTTATCATGACTACAGTGGGAGCTTATTATTAGTTGAAATTAAATGAATTAAAAGAACTTACGAAAATATCCTACAATAAGAATATTATGTACTTTGTCACGCAGTACATTATTCACATTGAACATGTGAAAGATTTTTAATATTTCATGAGTCACATGAGTAAACTATCATTGCGAACTACAGTAGATTTATTGTTGTTTGCATGGACAAAGAACAAAGTGCAGTAAATTGCAATGCGGAAATGTTGTTTGCCATTTGCTGGCGTTACTACCTAGTGAACATCATCTTTTTATATCAGACTCAAACTGACCAAGTACAACTGCTGACTGGATACACTACTGACTGAATTTCAATGGATGTCCACTTATAATATCGACCTCTCCTCTACGACCTTACATGATTGTGTCAACAAATCCTAATGGAACACAAGTAGTTAATGGTATAGACGGTGAATTTTATAAAGATTTGTGTCAAGTGGTAAATGCTACATTGGAAATTAACATACAAGCGAATACAAGCGCCTAGGTCATTTAATGAAATGCATCAGACAGGATTTTTCCAGGATTTCGTCATGCAACGAGCTAATATTTCCACACCCATCTTTTTAGAAGTCAATAATGCAAGCACTTTCCATTTCTTTTATCCTCACTGGACAAGAAATGCCATTTGGGTCATGCTCCCCATTCCCTTGAGACTAGCGTGGGAAAAATTAGTAAAACCATTCGATTTCTGGCTTAGAATGTCATTTGGAATCGTTTTAGTAGTGTCAATTATTTTATTAGTCATATTGAATGAAACAAGATTGAAACTTAGATGGAATTCATATTTTCCAATGGATATCTTACATTCAAATCTGTATATAAATAGCTTTGCAATACTTTTTGGCCAAATGAGTGCTAGATGACCAACAAAAATGATTCTGTCGTTCGATTTAGGTCTCTGGGTATGGTTCAGTTTTTAATGACTAGTTCTTACCAAGGAGCTCTCATCAGTGTTTTAAAAGAGATAAATGCATGTCATACTTGGATAGTGTGTCCAGCGCTATCAAAGCTGGATATGAATTTGGAGGATTACCAGAACTTGGAACATATTTTTCTGAAGAACCTGACCGATATGATAGATATCAAATTATAGACTTTAAAGATATTCAAAATTATATACAACCTATGTCTAAGGGATATCTGAAACTCATTATATATTTACCGTTAGGTTCTTTACCTTCTTTTTCATTAACAAACAATCGCACATATTTCTTACATTTTATTCCAAATTCTGCCAAAGAACAGCATTTTATTAATTATTTACCTCTGAACTCACCACTGCAGGCTACCTTAATCACTGTATAAGCTCTTATGGCAGCTGTTGGATTGTACAAAAAACAAGAAATTGAAGAACGTCATTTTACTAAGAAGGAAATGAGTAAACCTCGATGGAACAAGGATAAAGATGAAATATTGACCATGGATCAAATGAAAGCATGCTTTTTTCTTATTATAGGCGGGTGGATCGTGTCACTATTCATGTTTATTGTAGAAGTAATTTGGAATCAGTACAAATGGTCTCGAAGTTCAAAACGTCGTTCATCGGCTAGGTGGAGTTTGTAGCTTCCAGTTATATTTATTGACACATAATTTTGTTAGTTGAAATTTGTTTTAATCTAAATTCAAGTATAGCGTTAAAAATTACACTATCTATGATCTTACACCAACGTCTTTATTTATTGAACATTTGTTGAGCATTCAAAGTTTATATATTTTTCTTCAATTTCTCAAAAGTAAAGTGTTGATGATCATTACATTTAGGAATATCACTTTTAACAGTTGGAAGTTAATTTGTAACTGTCTCTTTGTGCAGAAGTTAATGTCAATTGCTTGTTGGTACATAGAAAACATCTAGGAGTCAATCCCTATTCTCTGCAATAAGTCATGCAATAAAATTTATGTAAGTTAAAAATTTATGTAAGTTAATAATAAAAATCTAACCTGACCTTTAGATGATTTTATGAATTTGTGTTTAAAGTTTGAATGTAGTGGAATAAATATATAAAGAATTTCATTACTGCCATTGTTATTTGTTAATCAAATACTATGTACATAATGGGATACTAAAATACTTTGACCCGCTTTTAGTGTAATTACTCCCAATGTGAATTTAAGACCTTACCAGTCCTTTGTTATTGTATAATGTATTTTGTATATTTTTATAATGTATTTATTCTATAATATTAACATTACTTTAGTTAAAGTAAACACATTTCTTTTTACTGTGTTAGAGTTAATACCGATGAGTCTAACTTTTTCTTGCAAATATTCTACTTCAATATCTCGTGTAACTGATCGCCATAGAGAATGTTCAATACAGATGAATTTTAACTTAATCATTAATTACTATAATTCTGTTGTTTACAAAAATTCTTTATTTTTACTTTTAATAAAACATAATTCTACAAAAAAGTTTTACAATAGCTATAATCAGTAATAGTACCTTTTTTATTTAGTTCATTTGTGTTTATATAGATTCGTTTAAGTTACTATAACATTTCAAAAAGATTCTATAAAAAATTAGATAATATATCAGTTTCTTTCTGTATAAAGCCACAAGCGGAAGTTACATGTTATTTAAAGAGGTCTCTGTAATTTTGGTGGTTTTGTCCAATAAACACATTTACACACAACGTTGGGAATTTTCCCATTTTAAAAGGGTGGGGGATTTATATACCTTTGGTTCACTAAAGACTTATATAAATATAAAATCATGCAATCAATCATTAATCAGATTAGCATACCGTGAGGAAAAAATTTAAAACAAAGATGTAACATTACCTTTAGGCTTATGTAAAATCAGAAAATACTTTAGGTTAATTGGAAGTTATAAAAAATATTTATGAATAAAGAATAAAGAAAATTATATAAATTTTAATTCATAAATACAGTACATGAACAAGGTCAGAATGTGAAAAGCAAAGAAAAATTTTGATTTTATTTGACAACAAATTAAACAAAAAAATCCATGTGTTTGTCTATATTTGTTCATTGTTTAGTTAGAAATATAAATCTAAATTTTGAGATCCTTCTTAATTCTTAAATACGTAGCCTGGAATTATTGACAATACCTATGTTTCATATAAGTTTTTATTTACGCAAACATTATTTGTATACTAATAAAATTTTAATAAAAACTTTTTAGTTAATGTAGGTTTATAAATTGACAAATTGACATAGAGCCAAATGTATTGACTGAACTAATAAATTTTTGTCAAGAGTTCGGGACTTTTCTAGAAAAGTTGTCGAAAGTTTCGGGGTATTTTATTACCACCTGGGAATGCCTACTATTGAACACAATACAAAGAAAGTAAAGAATACATGAATATCCATACACTCGCACAAACCGGTTTGAGTTCTTGAACAATGAAGACGTCGTCCAAAATAACACTGTTAAAAAATCATATTCATGCCTGAACCAATACTTGTGACAGGAGTCCTAAATATTAAAACTCTAAAGGAAACTTCAAGGAATATTGTAGATAATAAATTATACACGTTGATCACATTATGGTCTGGTCATGTAATTCACTTAATGCCATACGACAATTTTATCTATATATATATTTGTATATATATATATATATATATATATATATATATATATATATATATATATATATATTTATATATATATATATATATATATATATATATATATATGAATATATAAATATATGTATATAGGATTTTTTGAAACATCAGAATGGCTATTCCCATATAACCCATTGTAGACTCACTCTAGTTAATGATTTGTATTATTACAAAATATTTCTTGATTCATACGTTTCAACTTCACTGCTTTTACCATTTGAAAAATGGTAAAAGCAGTGAAGTTGAAACGTATGAATCAAGAAATAGACTAGCATAATGTAATACCATCAATACGGATGTATACTTTTATTGTGAAATGGAAATTTTCTAATACAACATTTTTGTTTTAAATTCTTCAAATTAAAATGGTAATTAAACAGATAAAGATATTGTAATTTACGTAAATGAAGGAGAAGATTTAAATTAAAAAACATTATATTTCAGGTATATATTACAATATCATAATAAATACATTTCATTATTATTATATATTACAATATCCTAATAAATACATTTCATTTAATTTTACTATACTAACAAAATAGTTGTATTTAATATGAAATTTATTTTCATGAAATGACTTTAGAACGGTATTACTTCTAGTAAATGCTTTAAATACCTACTAAAGCAATTACAATGTGTGAGTAGTTTGTCAAAATTTATATCTTGTAAAATTCCAGCAGTAACCTAGAAATAAGCTATTAGCTGCCATTAGAAATATGTAAGTCTAATTTTTTGATAAGTAAATAGTAGGTTATGTCTTTACAGAAATTAATATTTTTTCCAAGTAAGAAATTGTAAATGCATTCATGTAAATAATATGGGTAGAATTCAGCTAAATTTATCGACATGCATTAAAATATATTTATCTTTATTGTCGTAACTCTATTTGAAAAATAAATATTGTTAAATAAACATAAATACATAAATTTAAAACCTACTTATAATTCTATTAATTTTGAACATACAACATTTTATACAATTTTCAGTAAATCATATCAGCAAAAGTAACTACACGTTGTAGTCATTTCTATTACCATTGGATTTATTATTTCATTCATATTTCATCTCTTTTATAATTGTTTGTATATTTATTTCATTTTAACCTGACTAGTCGCTGCGTGCAGTAGCATCTATTCATAAATTACATATGTGCTCGAGAGGTAAATGTGTGCTGTTGTGTTTTGATAGTTAAATTTACTATGGTTACATGAGTTGGTGACGAAATGCTGTATATTGAAAAGTAAATATTTATTTTTGAAATAATATTACTTATAATGATAAAGAAAAGTTTATTATAGTGGAATACTCCATATAATAAAAGTCTGACAAAGTATATTTTGATATAAATAAAATTGGCTGAATTCTACCTATATGGAATATGTGAACTCCATAAAAAAAAATATATATATATATATACATATATATATATATATACATATATATATATATTTAGATATATATATATATATATATATATATATTTATCAATATGTATTAAACCTACAACTTTCTAATGGTGGTAATGATATTAATATAATAGCTTATTTTTAAGTTGTTGAAACCTTCCACAATATAAATATTCTCTAGCTCGCAGATTGTAATTGTGTCAGTATTTAAAGCATTTATTATAAGTAATACAATTTAGGAGAAATTTCATGACAATACATTTCATATTAAATAGAATTATTTTTTCTTGGATCTTCTAATAAAATGTTACTGCCTGAAATATATTGTTGTTTAAACTTAACTCCATTCGTTTGTTCATGTAGAATAGAATATCTTTACCTGTATAGATACAATTTTATTTTGCAGAATTTAAAGAAAAAGTTTCACTTGAAAATTTTCATTTTGTCAATCAAACCATAGATCTCGTATTGACCATATTCTTTTTCTGATGGATTATACTAGTGCCATTTTTCAAACGCTAAAACGGTGAAGTTGGAATGTATGAATGAAGACATTTTTTGTAATAACACAACACAAACCATTTATTATTATCCAGAGTGGGAGTCTACAGTGGATTATAGTGAGAATAGCCATTATGATGTTTCAAGAGATCTTACATATGCACATATATATATATATATATATATATATATATATAATATATATACATGTATACATATATATATATATATATATATATATATACAAAAACATTGATTATTGGAAATGAAACATGCGAAATTCACTTAATACAATATTTAATTTGCAGGTAAACCCCAACCAATTAAAATATATAGAATAATAGGCATCTGTTAATTTTTAGTAAGAAATTCCACATGAAATGAAACGACACATTAACTGGAAAAGTATCTTACCCGATAGCTAAAAATATAAATTATATATTAACCAAGACATACGCTTCAATGAATATTTCCATATCATTTCAAATATCCAGATTTTTGTTTTTCTATTAACATATTGCAGTCTGAAACTAAAATAATATTTTTCTTCACTATATTATTTCTTTATTACTTTTTCGTAGTTAGTTTCCCGTTGATTTAGCAAACATGTGAGTTTGCCGGTGACCTTCATAATCATAGCTAATGCAAAAATTTGAATTTCTGGGTTTGATATGCTGCATCAGTTACTTTGTCGTCCGCCATCACCACAAACCACGATAGCATATTCGTACCGCATTGCAGTTGAAAACAGTGCAACGTGTGCATGATTTCAGATTGTAGCAATGAACTGAAGCTATTTTTACTTGAATTTGTAATGAAGAAATGTCAAATAGGGATAATATTAGAATTACTTAAGAATCTAAAAAGTATTTATGAAGAGTTTGAAGCAGTTAGAGTTTGAAGCGGAAAGATTTCATTAAGTTTACATTCACTCAATACAATTTGGAATAAATAGCCGTATTGGAAAACTCCGAGGTTAATACTTATAACTAAGTATAGCAATTTAAATATAACTAAAGATAGCATAGATACAATTAACAATTTAAAATACAACATAGTTTCAAATTACATTCATTTTGGATTAAATATGAAAGAAACAAATCATTATTAATATCCATAAATGAATAAACTGATGAGATTAAAACATAATCTCTGTAAATAAACTGTTCTTCATGATTTCAAGCTACACTGTTCATTTCAAGACCATTATGCTTTCAATAATGATTAATGTTATGCAAGGCAAACGGAGCTAAGAGGAGTGTGGTGTGTAGAAAATGTATTTCCATATGTCGATAACAATGTTGAGTAATGTATATTTCAAGGTTACTTTTTATTGTTTGTATACTTATTAGAATTTAATAAGGAAGACAGATTTTTAAACTACATTTACATATGATAGTTAGTGGCACATTGATTTACGTGGCGTAATTGTAATAACGTAATAGACAAATATAAATATATAGCTATAAGGTAATATTTCATATAACATGTTGTCATTAAGTAAACATATGGTACAAAGAAATGTATTTACATAAAGAAAAAAATTAATTTTTGAAATGTTAGAAAACGTTAAAAAACAGAGGGCTAAAGTAAATCTATCTGTCTGTCCCAGCATTCCAATATTTAAAGATTTTGACCTTCTGTTATGAGTTGTAATGAATATATTCATGTATATGATTAAGCTAATATGGATATATATGATTATGTTAATACAGTGTGAGAATAGAAAATAATCATCTGGCCAATAAATGTTTTTTACTTAAATAAAAAACCAGTGGCTGAAAAATGAGAAGATAACATACTTTATATGTCACTTTCAAGCTTAATGTTTTGTAAACAGTCTCTGAACATGAAAAGTGGTAAATTTAACCTCAATTCTACTTTAAATTACCACTCTAATGATATTTCCCTTTTCATGTCGTGCGGGTAAAACATTTTTCTCCCCATTTACTTATGTTTATTAATCAAATATTCTTATTTTCTTTCACGTTCACTGAAGTTGCCATATGAAATATTCGCACACACAAATTTCATACCCTTAGGTTTAAAATTGTACAAATTATAAGGCTGCAGAGCAGACTGATTGAAGGGACTTCTGTTTATCACCACTAATATGTATGAAAGCTTATCTAAATTATTATCCTTTACCAAGATCGATTAAGAGACTTTCAAAGTAGGATTTCTTACAAGAAAATAATAAAAAAATTGTTTTGATTAATAATTTTTTTTCAACATCTGCTTAGAGAAGAGCTTAGAAAAAGTAGAAAACAAGGAAATGTACATAGAAAATTTAAAAAGTTAAGGTACAAATTTAAATGAAATGTTGGTGAGAATGGCAAAGTGTATGGCGGGTAAAATGGATTATATTAAATGTTGCCATGGTCATTTTACTACGAAGTTGTTGTTCATATTATTCTTATAAACATAGTTTTAAGTAATTTAAAATTCCTGAAAGCCCATTATTTTATATCTAAAGGTGATTTAATGACACTAAATACAACGTCTAAAGCTGATAAGTATATATCGGTTTTTCAAATACTAATGAGAGCTCCTTGATAAGTGCTAGTCATAAAGAAATTGAACCTAGTTTTTTGTCGGTCATCCACAGCCATTTGTATACAAATTCTATTGCAATATGTCCATTGGGAAATATGAGTTCTATTTAAGTCGCAATACTGTTTCTTACAATATCATTAATGTAATAATTAATGCTACTAAAACGATGGCGAATAAAATTCTGAGCCAGAAATTAAATGGTCTTATTAACTTTTCCCATTTAAATCTGAGAAAAAAGGAAGGTGAAGTCCAAATAGCATATCTTTCCCAGAAATGAAACAAAAGGGCACCATCTGTGTTTAAGTAAAGGGCTGCCGAAATATTAGCTTCTTGTATCATCAGGTCCTTGAGGAGTTGTGTCAAATGCGTTCCACTAAATGTCCCGGATGGTTATGGTATAGTAGTTTCCAGTGTTGCAATTGTGGTTTGATGGAAGTTTTCATAAAATTCCCAGTGTACTTCTTTAACTGCATGTATTCTGTCAGTGTTTATTGACATTGTTAAGAAAGATTATAGATAAGTTGTTATTATGAATTGACAACCATTAAAATTATTGAATTTTTGTGGTATTCTGTCAGTTGTAACCAAATTGACAATCAATATATATATTTCTTTATAGTATCTAAGAAAGTCGATGTAGAGACATTGCCACAGAGTCCATGTTTCTTAGAGAAATACATCAATACGTTTATTTCGTTAGCTTGAGTCTGCTGTAAAAGATTAACATATACAGTATTTCTGTATCAGAACTATCTACACTTTCTTCCTTGTTGCTACAAACGCCTATGAATCTACCATACTTTGCAAATTATCACCTTTTTTCTTGTCACCCATAAAATATTCTAAATCATGAATTGATTCACCAGAATTATGTGAATAACTTAAGTGTAATATCTCTCCTTTTTCATTTATCTCTGCCGATAATAAGAAACTGCTGTAGTTGTGACCAGCGGCATACAGTGCTTTTTGGAAAGGGTAAGCTGAGAAGGGACAGATATATAAAAAAATATATAGATATACACACACGCGAGCAAGCGCCCGCAACCGTCCCTTATAACAATGAAAACGGTATTGAAGGTGTAATCGATTGAAAATGTTTCTCAATAATTGAATCGTAGGCACTAGAAACCATAAAAACTCGACATAAATATCGCGACTTATTGTACTATGACTATTGACATTTATTGTACTATGACTATTTATTATTGTACTATGACTATTGATATTTATTGTACTATGACTATTGATTATTGTACTATGACCGACTTATTGTACTATGACTATTGTACTATGACCGACTTATTGTACTTTTGTTATTGTACTTATTGATTATTGTATATGTTGATACTTATTGATTATTGTACTATGACCAACTTATTGTACTATGACTATTTATATGTAATTGTGACCATAAAAAGATAATTCTTGCTTACCTTAACACACAACAGTACTCGTATCTATTAATCTTTTCAAATTATTTGTAATTCTATGTCATTGTGTTCCCGATTCGCAATAGTTAATTGCCCTTCAATACAAATTTCTCTATGCAAAGATCTAAAGTTTTACTATGCACAATAAATATTTTTCAGAACTAAATTTACCAGAATTTATGAAATTACCTAGATTGTCAAAATCACCTTTATTCCAATTACTATATTCAGTTCTGAATAATAAACAAGGCCAGCAAAACATTTTATTTAAAATGCAACTTCTGATTAACCACCAATATTCGTCGTAAAAATTACTATGAAAATGATGTCACTAATTCTATTACGAACATACAGTTTTAAAATTGGCTTCAACCTATCATTCTCAATAATATTATTTTTTTACATTAAAATATAAATAGAAAAATCCTAACTTAGTCACGTAATAAACACAGCAACATTCAAAGTCGAATTTTTTTTTTACTTTTGTAATGAAAATGTACATCAAAAATATTAACTAATAAAATATTAATTTTAATGTACAAAGACAACCCAAAGACATATATATATAGATATATATATATATATATATATATATATATATATATATATATATATATATATATATATGTACATATATATGGGTATGTACATGTATATGTTCATATATATATATATATATATAGTAAGCTTAAGCTTGCCTTAAACTAGGACCTGATGCTCTGAAGTCAATTTCAGTAATTCGGGATAACATCACCTTAGTATCTAGTTGTAAGCAATAGCTCTCAGTACTGAATCAACATTAACTATAAGCCAAACATTCGAAACTCATTCAGTCATCACTATAAATGGGATTGCTCTGTTCGTAAACTGTTAAATGTATCTTGGATCAACTGTTAAATGTATCTTGGGGTAATGGGAACCACAATTTTGAAACCCAATGCAGAATTACATATCATTTGTACTTCAACGGGCTTAAAGGCAGAATTAAAATTTGTTGTTTACCCAGGATCATCAACTTCTTCAAACTGAAAACTATAGATGAACCAATGTTTTCTTGGTGGAATCAACTATTAATGAGAAAATATATTTGATGCTGCATAGCTACAATCTCAGCTGATTGCTTACCTACGTAATGTGAAGAAGCAAGTTAAAACCTCTATTGTTTTGGACACAGCAAGCAAATCAATCATTTAAATCATGCAAGGACTTTATAAAAAGTACAGCCTTACTCGTTCACACAATGCACCTATTGCATTATACACCAACGCAACTGGTACTGTATTTTGCAAGGATACGTCAATGAGAAGTGACAACCACTTGATTGTGGTGGGTAGTGGCAACCATTAGGTAATAGCATATCATATTCAATACATCATACTACTCCAACGATCAAAAACCATTGGCGATATACATGGCATTAAAGCTTTTACAGAAATTTCGAAAGTTGCGAACTCATTATTTTGTTCGACCACAAAATGCTCTTCTATGTGCCCAACAGACCAACTTCACCCAACAAATTGCCAAGGCACCTATTTATTCATGTTTAAATTCACTCCCAACATATGCCATATCATCAACCAATATCTACCATATTGCATTGCCCACTAACATCGTCGTAGATACTCCCAGCTATGTAAAAATGATCATAAGTCCACGACTCCATCAACTTTCGATTATACAGAATTCACATAGACACAAGTAGCGAAAAGGGGAACATAGTCGCCAGTCAAACAAAGCAAATTATTTGTTTAAGCAAGTTTCCCTAGCCAACACCAAGTGTAAGTTATATTGTGTAAGCTATAAATCATGTAAGCTATAAGACGTTTCTTTGGTGTATTGGGTTGATCACAAGGCATACGGTTCATTATCATATCAAAGGTTATATGATAATGAACCGTGGGGACCTGGGTTCGATTCTCGAACACTCGCGAAGTGGGTTTGAACTGGTGTTCTGGTTGGTTGTAAGAGATTACTCTCGTTGCAATAAGTGTACCCTATGTATCAATTAGATATATTAAAGTACATAAGTAAATAAATATTGTGAAGTTGCAACTCACCATATCCATCAGTACAGACGAAAGGATACTGATGCATCGAGTCGAGCCATTGTCTACTGCTCTCGAGTGACGATTGATTCTTCTTAACAATTGTTATTCGAATTACTGCTAACTGCATGAAATCAAGCTGCAAGGAATCATTGGACATTGGCCCCATTCACTAAAAGCTGTGTTACTGTCATGCTTCAGCAGTCAAACAACATTAATGCTCAAATTATTTACTGTACTCCTTGGTTAGTGAGCCGTCCTGCCCACAGACAAAAGAATAAGTACTGCCAAACTAATGGAAACCTATAACTTCAGATTACTGGGAGAGTTCCTGATTGCAGCTACAGTCTAATATTACATGAACCACAGTCTAGTCAATAATTTGCTTCAGGAACATTATGATGAATAAAATCTGCAATGAAAATTAACAAGAAAAAGTCATAATAAACACTTTGCAGATCATTAGTTAATATTATTAGTGGTATCTGCATACCTGATGTTATTGATAAGTTTCCCTTTGACAGATATTTCTTCAGTTACTTCATTCAGAACTTCATGATCAATCTTTATGTGAATATAATGAGGATATGTAGGCCTGCCTTACACTTTTAATTTGAAAATTTCCATTCAAAATGAAAGCTGCCCATCGACCCTTACATTTGTCATTTTTTGCATTAATTTTCAAAGAAAAATTTATTTTCGTAGAAGGTAACTTCGTCACTTTAAGCATATTGCTTGTTATAATCGAAAAATAAATATATATAAAGGAAAAATACCATCTATAAAAACACATTTTTTTATGATAAAGAAAAAACAAATATTGGAAATATACATGGAAAGTAATTCCGTCCATATAAATAGAATATAATACAAACTTTATTAAAAGGGAACAATTATTCAAAGAAAAGTTGAATTTTAATTTCAGAAGTTTTACAGAAAATAATAATGTGCAAGAAAATGAACAAAAATGAAATTTAAAAAGTGAATCATAAAACTAACTTCATTTTCTAGAAAAAAGCAGCACCTTCTAATATAGATTTTGGCACTAATTTCTTTGGATTTTATTTTGGATTAATAAACTTTGTAAGTCAATGTTTAATTATTTAACAGTTGGATCATAGAAACAATGGGAACAAGCCATTATTGTTATCAAAACACCGACCATATTCAACATTTCTAAGATAAATCTGTGGTTTATATTTTCCTGTCTACTAGACTAAGGAACGAGTTACTTCAAAAGAGCATTCTGCATCCACAGAATCTATGTTTACAAGTCTTTTGAAATTGAATTTTCTTTTAAAATATACCTATAAATATTACTACTGTGATGTTATCTCAAGTAAAATAGGAACAAATCAACACTTACAAAATTTTTTAAAACCTATTGTGGATTGCTGTCTATAACATTCGATAATACCAACTTGACATTAATATATAATAGTTGAATTAAAGTACAATAAAAGCACCAGAAAGAAATGTAAGGTTTTACAATCAATAAATTAGAAGGCCATCACTTTTATAAACGACAAAGGAAAATAAATAAGTCTACCTGCAGAATAGACGAGTAAATCCAATAATTAATCATGGTTATAAAATGGAAAGACAAATTGCCTTATGTTAGGCCAAGTAATTAACATTAAATAGACTACATTGTCGAAGAGCATTTACATTTTCTGTTAGAATTGGATAGAGAAATATTCAGTTTGTTTAAAAATGGCGTGCTGTTGCTTAGAGGAATCGATTCATTTTTTAATTGTATTGCAGTCAATTCTAGGAGTCAACCGATTTTTATATAAATTGGAAAATCGAACTACATTAATTAAAATTATTTTAAAGAAACTTTACAGTGTAACATTAATTTTTCTCTTTATTTTGGCTGCCGTAACAGACATTTGCTTTCACTATGTCTCTCTCTACTCTGAAACAAATATAATTCAATGCCTTTTGCATATAACTATTCTCATTAATTCCATATTTGTTTTATCTATTGAAATATTTTGGCAAAAGAATTTCTTTGCTGAGAGTTTGCAAAAATTCGATGACATTTCTGTTTATTACAGTATTTTGTTTAGAACAAAATGCTTTCAAAAATTAAAAATCATGACATTACTGGGAATATTCACTGTACTTGCAAGCCACTTGATCTTTTTCATCCTTAGCAGTGTTGAAAATTGGAGTTGGTTCCACATAATTATATATTTCGGTGAATTTATTAATAAATTGGAACTGCTACTGATGTGCTTACTTATGAACACCATTAATGAAATGTTAAAAGAAATAAACAATTACCTGAACCACATGAATCGAGAAATATTCCATAACAACACAGGCAGCATATCAGACTTAGCCAGAGTGATAATCTGCAATAGATTGAATTCGAATAGCCATTTTGATATTTCAGGAAATCCTACGCACATATTGATGTTACCAAATGTATTAACTATGGTAAATGAAATATGCAATGCGCTCAATAAAATGTTTAACTTACAGGTAATACTGTAACAAATTAGAATAAATAGGATATTCAAGAATTTTTTTCATTTTAATTCTTCAATTTTTATTTCAGGTACTTCAGACTGTAGTTACAGCTTTTCTCTCATCCATTGCTGGTATTCAACTCATATTGGACTTGTATATACAAGACGTAAGTAAGAATAATATTACATAAATCGTACTAATTTTAATATTGTATATAATAATCATTAATGTTGGCTTTTTAGTAATTTTAATGACTGTTATTTATAAAATAGTGATTGTCAACTTTTTACACTTATACATTCATAAAAATGTTTCAAATAGAAAAAAGGGTTTGTAAAAAAATATTGTTACTAATCAAATGTCTTTTCAGAAACTATGTTTACAACAAATTCTTAATTATTTGATATGGCACACAATCTGCATATTTGTTCTCACGGGTATCTGCACCTTTAGTGAGAGATTGGTTGTGCAATTTCATCAGTTGAGAGTAAACATCACAAAACTGAGACTGTCACCTCAAATGTGTAAGTATCTCTTCAGTAAGTTTGTGGCCATCTTTGATTAAAGGGATTCATTACTTATTGTATTCATATAAACATCTCTTATTATCCTAATTGAATTGTGCTACTTCAACTTGAATGGGTAACTTTACAAAATGTGACAAATATTTGCATTACTTATCTTTTATTTTATCTATTTTTTCCGGTCAGGCCGAATTAGATCACATAAGAAATGAAGTCACTTGATAAACATACAACAGGATTTAACACAATTTTAAGACGGAATATGGTAATTTGGAATATGGGAATTTCATTGTCTATAATCTACACTTAGATATGTATAAAGTTTATCTACTTTAATCAATGTATCATTAGTTTAGAACAACACAGCGGCAACTGAATGTATTTCAGTCAGTGCTAAAATAATATTGATTTTTCAATTACTCCAAAAGAACTGAAACAGAATAGCAATTACAGCAAAGCATGGTCAATGTCCCCGTAGATGAAAAACTAAATATTTTGCAATTTGAACTAATTTACAGTAACACTGTAAACAATTACCAAGTTAGTTTAAGGAGTGAGGAGCTTAAGGCTTTTTCAATCCGCATTAAAATTAAATCAAGCAACGTAGGGAAAATGAGTATGTAAAATAAATAATGTTGTTGATGAATTAATAAGTATCAATTGTATTTATCATCACGTAATAATTAAATGAACAAACTATTCTGGCTTTGCCTACCAGTACTCAAATTCACTGCAGTGGAAGCAAGTAGACTGTAAGGTATTTGTAGGTACTATATACTGTCATGTATTGTATTAGACATTTATACGTCGATGTGCCAACTACTAATGACTATGTGACAAAGGCAGTTTTAAATATATAATATTTGTGGCAAGTTTTTAATAAATAATATTTGTGGTAGTACACAATAATTATGCAAATGATATCTTAGACAAGTCAGGGGGATAATCAACAATGTTAAATGACGTATATAAAAATCGAAGTTTTAAAAGAAGACACAAGACTTCTTTAGAAACTTTTCAAATTCTGCATATATGAATTCTTTTAAGTCATCCGACCCCTGTTTATCTTGAATTTTTCAGACAAAATATTATGGAATTTTTTAAAATGTGGAAAATATGGCTAATCCAAACGTATTCGAGTTCGACGTAAATAAAGTAAAAGTCCAATGTAATAAGTAACAATAGCAAATAATCTCACAAGACCTTGGTCTAATTGTCCCTGAACAAGATGAAGTAGATAAAATTCTATGCACACAGAAGATATATTCTTATAACCACTTCCTTAGTGGTATTAAAAGTTATATTCTATTTGTTTCCATGGAAATCTAGATTGAGAATTTGCAATAATTTCCTATTCGTCAGAATATTTTAGTTACTTTTATATATTCTATATCTGACGTATTCATATTCTATATTTATTTGGCCATCTAAGAAGTTGGCTTGATTTATTTCACTTTTCAAGAATTTCCTTCGCTGTGATTGCTTAACTAATCAAAACATGAGTATCATATCAAAACTCTCCTAGAGAGATGATTCATATTGTTTTTTCTCCAATTTGAGGTATTTACGCACCTCTTACCCAACAACACTTCATAGGTTTTTATTTGTTAGTTAATAAAATAAAATCATGTTTATAACTTTAATAGGATTCAACTAGAATTCAAAGTCATAGTTCTGACATAATTGAGATTTTTTATTTTCTTCCACATAAGCAAATGACTGTTGTTAATGCATCAAGATGATCACTGAGTGTATTAAATTGGTTATAGTGGTGTTTAAAGTTAATTAGCTGAACCAACTTTTCGGGTTTTATCAAAAGGAAACAAATCATTACAAATAAAGATTAGATAACTAATCTGAATGCAGCACTATACGATAGCACTCCCAACGGATGTTTTGAGCATGAGATTTTTACACTGGATCGAATTGACATTTTATTTAATAACAAGTATATGCAACAAACCACACATTTAATTACGGTAGTGTTATTATTTATAAGTATTTACACAACAGTTTTGACAATAAGAAAAGGGCATTTATGCAAAGGGAAATGAACACCCACTATAAAAAGAAATTAAAAACAATGCATTACAATGGAGCCACAGTTGTCACAAGTGTGAGCATAAATGACCGAAACCATGCGCAACATGCAAATACAACAAGCCAGCTTACAAAATGTACTTCTAAACTAAAGTACAAAAAGGGTCATTTGTATTGCATTACAGCCGTATGGTGAGGTAAATGTATCTTTAACTAGCTATTTACAAACATTGCAGAACTATATAACCTTAAAATGCGGGACAGATACTAACACAAAATTACGAATATTTTAATAATTTTGTGTTAGTATCTGTCTTGGATTTTAAGGTTATACTATATTGAACCAAAGTATTAGTATGTTTTGAAGAATGTTACAGCACTAAATATATCTGAATCAAAATCCTTTGATGAACTGTTGAAAATATTGGGAAATCATATTGCATCTAAATCTGGTAAAGTTGCACAACAACACAAATTCAATCTCAGATCACAACACGAACATGAAAGCGTTACTAACTATGTAGCTGGACTGAAGGAAATAGGAGGTAAATGCAATTTCATCTGCAATCATTGCAAAGCACCACATTTGAAACGCACCTCTGAGTTCAGTTCATATGAATGTACTGAAATTAAAGACAATTGCTGCAGGAATCTCCCAGTACCAAATTTGATGATATTTTGAATATCACTATGGCCATAAAAACATCTGAATCTGAAACACAAGAAATGGGACGAAAAATACAACCAAATATAAAAGAAATATCAGTAAAGAAAAACACAAACAAGGCATCTGAATCTGAAACACAAGAAATGGGACGAAAAATACAACCAAATATAAAAGAAATATCAGTAAAGAAAAACACAAACAAGGCATCTGAATCTGAAACACAAGAAATGGGACGAAAAATACAACCAAATATAAAAGAAATATCAGTAAAGAAAAACACAAACAAGACAAACAAGGCAAATAAATACAATGCGAACACGTACAATATAAATAAAAATAATACAAAGGAATAGAAAATTAATTGTTTCCATTGTGGGAAGATAATCATAAAGCAAATCCGTGCCGACTAAAAAATAAATTATATTGTAAGAAATGCAAGATCAGTCAGTTTGCTTTAAAGATCAAAGGCAGGTACAAATTGAAAGTGATTGTTTATGGAATGAAAAGGATGAGAGGAATATACGAAATACATAAAATACCTATGGAAAACAAAATGATAAATTCAATGTTACATTACATTTACATGGCAAAACATATACTTTCGAAATGGACACTGATGCAGTAACTACAACATGCTCCGCAGGATATTTCAAGAAAAGTTTTCAAAATCGGAAACTGGAAAATATCATAGTAAACTAAGGATTTGACTGTCGGAGGAGAATTGTTGAAAAAATCTGTCATCTGCTTGGGACACACAATCAACGAAAAAGGATTATATCCTTCTCAAGACCTAGTAGTTCAAATAAACAATAGCCACAACCCATAGATATATCATCTCTACGTACATTTTTAGTGATGATTAATCTGACACCATTTCATGAGAACTTACCAGTTACACTGTCTACAGTTGCATCACCCATTGGAGCAGTGTAATCGACACCTAGTTCTGTATGGATAAATGTTACACTGCCAGCACCAGGCCCTACAAGATGTGACCTACTGAAAGCATAACCGAATGTAGGGAATACCTGCAGAAACCTATAGTACTTAGGGATACAGTAGAACCACTTGCAGAGTTTGTGCTGCGTCGCAATGGGAGTATTAGGTCAAAACCGAACACCGAACCAAACGTACTGGTAACAAGAGAGAATAATAATGAGGAAGAGAGTGTTAGACAACTAGTCAGAATGTAACACTGTACATGCTAGTGACTTTTACGTGGGATCGAATTGACATTTTATATAATAGCGAGTATAAACAATAAACCACACATTAATTACGGGAGTCTTGTTATTTAAAAGCACACACACATTAATAACAAATATTAAAAAATATTTCAAATTCTTTTCTTTATTTAGTTAGCAATTACTCATCTTTAATGAGCTTACATAAACCACAGTCAAGATGAAAGAATGCATTCTTCATATATCTTATTCATTTGTCAACTATTGAAATATAAAAACTGTTGCGTGAACATTGGAGAATCCAAAGGTTCATTTTTATAAATTGTCCTCTTAACTCCACATATCGTTACAGTCAAGTCAGCATTGTATATGGAATAGTAAAATTTAAAAATGATTGACTCAATTTGCATTTTTGTGTACTGTTCTGCTCCTGATTATGTTTATGTAGTTTTATATTGATTGCATATCTGTTTAAACTGAAGAATAATGAAATTGATCTAACAATGACTCAAATTTATCGTGCAAATGTTGCAAATACACAAAACTTGTAAATTTATATGACCGTAATATCCGTGCAAATTTTTTATACCATATCTTTTGTATGAAATGAGCATAAATAAGTTATCTATCTTATTACTATTGTTTAAGGTCCATCAATCGATAATGAATTGGAAAAACTTGAAGAAATTTTACTGGAGAGCAATGGCGGAACTTTCTCAGTGTGTCAGCTCTTCGACCTACGAATATCGTTATTGCCTAGTTTTTTCAACCTTGCTATTACATATATTGTTGAGGTTGTTCAATTAGCAAGTTTGCATTCTAGTAAATAAGTCACACTTCTGCAACGATAGATGTGAATCTTTGATTTATCTTTTTGAAAATATTTCATTTATTTAATTTTGTTCTATTTTAAATTTATTTGTAATATAAATATATTTTGTTCTAACTAACATTCTTGTATTTACTCCACAGGAAAGTTTAATATTAAGTAAATTTATAATATTCTTTTATAATTTATTATATCTACTAATGAAAACAGCGATAATTTAAATTAAAAAAAAAACAGAAAAAATTTAATATTTATATATTATCTAAGTTATAAGTTGTGTTTACATATTAGTGATTTTTAAAGATAGTTTCTCTCTCTGGATATTTTTTAAAATATTGTCTCTAAAGCCACAAAAAAGTAATGCTATTACTCTGATAAAGTAGTAAATATGTATTTTACATAGTTTATAGTCCGTTAGTGTAATTCATTCATCAGTCTTCAGTCCAACAAGTTTTTTCTTCACTCTACGAAAATGTATTTGGGTTTTTCTCCCAAACTTCCAGATCTATCTGAACTCCTGACCTCAATCAATGTTTTGGCATACCCGATGTTCCATCCAGTTTCAAATTTACCCTGTCCTCCAATCTTCTTCATTATTTCATCTTTCCCCCCTCACAAATTGAATCAAGATCACATTTATGTTGTCGGTGACATTGGAATATTTATCATCCAAGCCCAAAGAAAAGAACTTCATCATAATTCGCAATTTTCACCACATGCAATCTGATTTGGTTCCATTTCAAAAACTATTAAAGATGATGGCATAAAGCAAACAGGGTCAGACAAATTGAAGAAACAAGATTACAGTGAAATTCTCATCTACTAACTGTTTTGTCACCCACACTGCTTAAGGGATGGAGTAAATTGTTCATCCCCAATATTCAGAACATCAAAATCCATGAAGGTTGTGGAAATGCTTTAAAACATTTGGTGCTTAAATTTGTTTAGAAATTAATCTTTTGTCCTCGTTACTTTCCGTAAGATATGATGGTCTGCATCTTTGATAGCCAAGTTCACTTTCAACGCATTTTTGTGGCATATTTCTTCCTACCAGTCACCAAACATAATTTGGACATATGGTGAGAAGTGCCCGCCTTCAGAGTGTTCCTTCCAATGTAGGGAAGATGATCTCAGTTGAAAGTTCCCTGCTGTGTTTTATCAAGACAAGGTATTTCTCTTAGAGTGGGAATCATAAATCTATATAAAGTCAAAGAAAAAATAAAATTTGAAATAAAAAGATATACTCTACGTTTCCTCTAAGGAAGTGATATGCCTCATTTACAGCCCAACCCACCACTCATCTTCTCAAGTCTCTTTATCAAATTTCTTGACACCATTTTGTTCTACCAATTTCAAAATGAAATAGTCAATACAGAAGCTCATTTATCTGCTATAAATGTAGAGTTACTTTTAACAATTCTTGCTGTTTCATTGAGGATCTCCGTTCTTTTGTATATAACTGGCTGGCTGTACGGGAATGATGGACTCAGGATTACATAGCTTTCAAGTCCAATTGATTATTTGAAATAGTCAATTTCCTCCATTCATGTATGAATAATTATAATATATAAAATTCAATATCTTATCAACATTAGATGCAGTTGTCAATAAACCCATACTGCAATTAAATGAAAATATATAAGAAAGAACCACATCACAATCTGGAGAATATATTTGTGTATGTTTATTTAGACGTTTATGTATGTGGATACACTTTTATTCGCCTGCATATTGTAGTCATATTTGTATTTTCAGTAGATATTTCTTATTTGTTAATTTTCTGTTTGTCTAATTAGCATTGCCTTACATCTTCATCAACTTGACATTGGCAAAGTTTCTTTCACTAAAAGAGAATGAACACTGTTAAATATAGAATTAAAGGTAGATGAAAAAATTGTTGTTCTATTTAATGCTTAATCTCAAACTGTAAGATTGTCATAAGATATCGGAAAGTGTAATATTATTGTTACAGCAAGTTATTTAATTTCATACTTTTTTTTCTGTAAATTTTTAATATTTTATAATGGATGAAATACATAAAATTAATATTACATTAGTCTCTTTTAGTATTAGCAGCAGGAGATTATGACATAGACAATAGTTTTTTCTAGAAATTTTTTATAAAGTTAATATCATTCATTTTTAGACATTTAATTACAATTAATAATAAGCAAGCATTTTCTCACGCATGGTTTTTATATTATTATGATATAAATAAAAAAAAATTTACGAACTAAGTATAACACCAAAATAAATACTTCAATCTCCAAAATGAATTTTAATGCAAATATTATAAGTCATAAAAATGAGTAAACAGTAGCCAACTGTACAAACAATAATAATACAAATCATATAATAATACAAATAACAGTAGTCAACTGTACAAACAATAATACAAATATAACCATTTATTCCAGGAAAAATTGCTTTTAAAAAAAATTTGTGTCAAAACAAAACAAAATCATATATAATTTTCAACAGAGCATAGCGGCAAAGATAATTGTAAGTTCTAGACCATTGTATTATCATTTGATTCATTATTTCATTCTCTTTCCTCTTTTTCATAGTTATCTAAATGATTATCTCATTTTAACCCGACTATTTACATTTGCTATTCACTGCGAGCGGTATTGTCAATGTGTTAATGTGTGCTATTGTTATATTTTGAAAGGTAAGGTTACTATGGTAAGTAATTAGTGGAATTAATGACAAAATGTCGGACAACAAAATTAATAACATTATAAGTAGGTAGTCAATTTACATAATCTTATTTATCTAACAATATTACTTTTCAAATAAAGTTACTTATGACAATGAAGAAAAGTTTGTTATAGTGGAATTCTTTGTATAATAAAAATCTGACAAAGTATATTTAGATAAAAAGAAAAATAACTGAATTCTATATTATATACATGAATCCATTTACAACAATAGTCAAATTAAATGAAAGGAATTTATTAGGATGATGTAAAAATATATTATTACCTGACAATAAATTATTGTTAATTTTAATTTTAATTCTTTTCTTAATTTTAATTCTATTCATTTATTTACATACATTACAATTACAATGTCTGTATCTGTATAGTTACAATTTTGTTTTGCAGATTTTAAAACATTTTTTTTGGAAATTGTTACGTTACTGAATCAAACTATAGATCCGCATTGATAAAATTTTTTTGGTGGTAGATTATCTTATGTCATTATTGAAATGTTAAATGTGATGAAGTTGGAACCTATGAAAATAAAAACATTTTGTTATGATAAAAACCATTTTTTATTGGCTAGAATGAGAGTCTACAATGGATTATATGGGAATAATCATTTTTATTATTCAAGAAATCCTATATGTGTATATATTCATATATATATATATATATATATATATATACTTGTATATGTATATATATATATATATATATATGTATGTATATATGTATATATATATATATATATATATATATATATATATATATATGTATATTACATATTTATGTGTGTCTATTTTATCCAGTTAAAGAAATAGATATGTTAGAGGCGATAAAATAATGCAAGTAAAGCAATGTCACAAATGTTTAATTTATTTGCTGTCAATAATTTATTACCCAACCCAAAAAAACTATAATTTTACATTATGTAAATAGCTGTACAGAAGAACAATAAATTTTTACTTAAGTACTATGTTTATTCTACAAAATAATTTTGTTAGAAAATTTAATGAATAGCTATACTTACTTTCAAATATTTTTCCTTCAACACCTTGAATATAACCTCACAAGTTCCAGGTATTATCCTTCCTAAAGATTGCCTAGATGTTATTGTGGTATGTTGTAAATCAGTACAAGATTCTCCTTTGTAAGAAATCTTGATGTGGCACTAAGACATTAATTTGGTGATATTGCTTCTTTCATAGTTGTATTCTGCTTCTTTATAAACGGTGTATCTATGTTCAAAACCTTGAAATAAAGGTCTTCAGACATATGTAAATAATTATGATAATCGTCGCTTTCTAGTCATAGTTTCCTTATCAAGTTAGTATGAGACAATCTCTGCCTGGATCGCAACCATGACTTTGTCCAGACTTTAGGCCGTCTTCTTTTTGTTTTTAATATATATTATGCAGCTATTAAACCCAGGTAGCATCATTCATCCTTTGTTAACATTTTTAAATATTTATGGAGGTAAACATATGGTATAAATGTATGTATGTACGTACGCTGCCTAACTTGACTGAATATTAAGTTACTGGCATGTCAATCACCATTTGACAAGTTTTAGGTACAAGATTTCTAAAACCGCATGCTAAATCGGTCGATGATCATGATTCGTTAGATAATGTATCATAAGTTTGGATGCATCTAACCACAATACCTTTCACTAGTGTTTAAATGTCTAATTCCTGTGTTAATACTTCCCAAACGTAGTTCAAATGTTTCGTCCCATTTTTCTGATGGAAACAAGGTTATCTTCTGCCTTCTGTAGTTTTTATCTCCTTTTCACCTTCAAGTGCATGTACAGTTCAAAGTAATTAGATTCTGGTTAATACAGCAGTCAATTTCAAAGATATTTCTTTGTGATTACCGAGAGATTGTTTAATCATAATCTGCCTTTACCTTTGTTACGATAACTTGAACTGGTCTGAATCAATCGTAACTATATTATATGATGCTGGTATTATCTTGTAATACTTAATTCAAAGGATCTGTGTAAATAAATAGTAAACATATAAATACTCAGTAAAAATGTTAAGTGAAATTGTGGCTCACATCAGTCAGCAGTGAGACTGATTTGATAAAGGTATGTATCATTACAAAAATATGGGAACTAGCTTCAAAAGTGAAAATTTAATTTCAATGTTTACTTTGTTGGACAATTATTCTCGCAAGTGACAACTAATATTATACAGTCACAAAACTTCAAATAACAAATATTCTTGTTTACTGACGTCACTTCCCTGGTTAAGTTATCATTCCCCCGGAAGCTAAAATTAATAAATATCACTTTTTTCAAAATGTCTGCCATAATATCAAGATTATCTAAAAAAATTTAATGAAATTTTCATTTCATTAACATTTCATTGTACGTAGTATCACTTCCCTATTCTTTAAGAATGGCCATAAAATGAATATTTTCCATTATTTTCTCTGACCCATTTATCATTGGCTTATCTACATCACAGCCTTTACTTATAGTCACTTTTCGTTCCAAATATTCATAAAAATGCATGGAATTAAAATGTCAATTTTATTCATTCCTTTGTAAAACCATTCATATCTCTTCCAAAATTTTCAAATACTTTGGGAATTTGTACTGTGGTAAAATAAATTAGTCAATAAAATTTATAATTACATAAATTTTTAAATTTTTAATTTAAACAGTTTTAAAAAATAGTTGGCGTCGACAGATAACGGGATGGACATACGTAAGGTTCCGTTCTGTCATAAGGATACCATATTATGAAAAAGTTCCCTTCTCATCTGTCTTTCTGTATACTGCTGAAATTTTAATTAAACTAACAATATTTTTTTCATATTTTAAAACAGCCATTTGCTGTTCTCAGAAACCACTCAATATCCTCAAATTTCTAATTAATATTTCTATTAAATTTGATTAATGTTATCAGTATCTTAAAATATTATTATTTCTTTAGCAGTTTCTGTTGAGTGTTTTGTTTTCAAATTCCGCATGGTGAAGTTTATGTTATTCAGATATTATTGCAGTCAAATAAGAATTAAGCCTCAGAACGAAAGGAGGAATGTTGAAAATAAGCACAGACCACTGTTTAACTTTCCGAAGATGAAAAGAAACCAATGTCTCAATGAGCGTAAAATTCGCCACAAGTTTGGTTAGGTTAGGTTAGGCAAGGTCTTTTCAACAAGTTTGGTTACATGAATATTTTTTGTATGATTATATAAACTGCAGTCAGATGTACAGTACACTTTACAAAGTTCATAATACGACAAACATTTTGTTATTATTATAAAAGGGAGTGATGTCTTTCGTGATCTCAGGAGTTGCTTAACTATTATCCAGCACATACTCCCCCTTGTAGCACTAAATGGATTGACAGCAGCTGAGTCTTGGGCAGTGAATAATGATCTCAACTGTGCAGGCCAAGACACGTCCGGCAAAGAGGTAGGAAATAACCTTTTCACACCGTAAACCTTTAAATGTATGTCAAAGTTCGGGGGTTTTCTCTTTAATGCCTGCAAGAGAAAACCCCCGAACCAAGATGAAGAAACATCTCTTCACCAGTCAGGCTCCAATTGGATGAATGACTGATAGGAAGACCAGTCTCTAGCAATAACCTCTGCAGACATGGCAAACATACTGCCTTCTCAGGGAAAGGTATATTGCCTAAGTGATCTTTTATTTCAACTTTACTCAAGGAAACAACATGAATATTTCTTATAACAGAACAAATCTAAACTCAGCGCCCATTCATATTAATCCATAGCAACTCTTTCAAAGCGGTAACAAATGAAATACCTCTCAACAAAGTATCTACTTAAACTAAAGAAGACAGTAGTCCAGAAGAAAAAGAAAATGCAGAAAGACCACATAATATTATCCAAAAGGGAAAGAATAATATCTAGTCTATCAAAAAAGTAAAACGCTAAGAAAATAACCAATACAACTGCATTCGCAATTCCAATAGATAACAAGTTCAAACTTTTGGGCGTTAATAATGAAGATGCAAGACCTTCAAAGCCGAAACTGATCTTTGTGACTGCTATTGTAGACATTAATTTGCTATAAAAATATTCAACAAAACAGCCAGCAATGAAGAGTACCCTCTGGCCACACACCAATCAGAATACATAGTGAAAATTATGCCTGCAAGTATGGAAGTATACATAACTATGTAGGAAAATTTTATAAATGATAACGTCAGTCACTATACCTAAACGCAAAAGACCGTACAGAGTTATAATGCGTGGTTCGTGGCATACATTCATCTGAATGAAAACTACGCAGTACTCTGTACCGTCTGTGGGAAATTGCTGAATGATTAATCAAACATGGATGTGAAGTTCGACAAATTATCCCTCAAAAAACAACTAACACTATTTTACGTTAATCTAGATCTTAAATCCAAGAATAAAGATATTTTAAAACTAGAACTACTGAATCAACCTAAAGTATCATTTGAAATATATTATAAGAAAAAAGAGATCCTGCAATGTAAGAGATGCCAAATATTTGGGTATTCTAAGAATTAGTTTTGTTGGTTATTCAGGTTTGTCAAATGCAGAGAAGATCACTCCAGTTCCTCCTGCACTTAAAGTAGACACAGTAGCCACCTATGTAAATTACTAAGGGAAACATCCAGCAAATTACAGAGGTGCTCAAAATATAACCAATATAAAGAACATATACTAAAAATAAACCCAAAAAAGCCCCAGATAAGAGTTCAAATAACCTGACCGAAAAAGTGAAGAAATCCCACCACAACCCAGAAGATATAATGGATACAGACAGACTATCCAAACTTATGCCAACATAATTAATGGTAAAACTAATGAATAAATACACCAACTACCGGCTATTCAAATATTCTGCACTGAAAAACTTGATACTGCACTCTTATCCGAAAACATATTTATACCCAATAGATATATTTCTAATAAAAACTACACAGTATGTACTACTATCAAAAACCCTACCCACAATATACAATAAAAACACTAATTGGTAATTAGTAAAACTAATTGGTAATTAAATATAATGATTCATATAAAAATCAGCTCCTTCTTGTAAAACGGGGCTAGTGAAGGAGATACACATATATCAAGTGTCTATCCAAGAAAAAATCCAAAACTGACGAAGGCTTTGCAGAATATGGTATATGACAGGGTATCTTAGAAATAATTAGGCCCTTAATAAATCCTCATGAAAGCTAAAAATACTAAGCAAAAAATTGAAAAATGAATATCCGCAATCCTACCTCACTAAACTGACGTCAACCAGCAACACAAATTATTTTTTGCGGAAGACCACTAAAGTTCTAAAATGCCGCAAAACACAAGTAGCGTGCATAAAAACTCAATCAGGAATATGGACTTGATTAGACTCCAAAAAAGGCTAACTCTTGTGCTGAATATCTGCGCAAAGTGTTCCAACCATTTTCTACCAATAATCACGATCATGATGAACTGATCAAAGAATTCATTTGGTCAGTCATACAAATGCGTTTGCCCCTAAAAAGTATTACACCTAATGAACTTCTTTGACAAGTCCATAAGCTGAAGGAGAGTAAATCTCCAGGATATGGTCAAATAGGCCGTTTTCAATGCAGGTCTGAAATTTTCCTTCTTTTCAAGTCATTGGAAAATATCACAAGTAGTGATGAGACTGAAACCAGGTAAACCCCCCAAGACGTCTCATCTTACAAACGCATCAGTCTTTGGCCTATAATCATGAAAACACTGGACAAAATAGATTAAATTGGATGTGAGAACACCTTGAAGAAGTCATATCTAATCACCACTTTGGGTTTAGGGAACAACACGGCAAAATCGAACAGGTGCATCGATTGGTGGACTTCATGAGTACAGCTCTGAAAAATTAATTATACTACTCAGCAGTATATCTAGATATTGGTCAAGCATTTGATAAAGTGTGGCATGATAATCTCCCATTGTTAAATAAAACAGATGGTTCTTTACTCCTACTTTCTCATTGTGAAATCATACCCTAAGATGCTACGAAGTTAGACACAACACCGAAACATCGCGCATTTACCAAATAAAATCTGGAATGTCACAGGGCAGTATTTTAGGAACAGTGTTGAAAATTCTAACAATATCTGACTCTGATTGAAGAATAGTTCATCAATATTAGAGCAAACAAAGATAAGTCCATTCAGGTGATATTTACGCTGAGAAGAAAAACCTGCCTTTATTTCAAACTCTACAATGAGGAAATTCCATAGGAAAATGATGCCAAACTCCTAGGCATGCACCTGTATTGTCACCTTACTTGAAGAAAATATGTGGACCAAGAGGAAATAACAGGACTATAAACATGTACTGGTTGACAGAGCAAAAGTTATACAGCATGCAGCTACGGGGCTCAGTCAGTCTAAGCAACATCGAAATACGAACCTTTTCAGAGTAAAACAATGAGAACAATATTTAAAATAATTAATAAATACATGAACCTAGACCTCAAACTGAACAGTGAAGCAAGATACAGTAGCAACTACCAGTCTGGACTGAACAGACATAAAAATGAATTGGCTGCGTAGCTCCAGGGAGTGGGAAGTCTGCAATTCTCTTGTTAAAGAGAAAATAGTATAATGAACTTGGCCACAAAATTCGAAGAAAGGGTTTGAAAGAGGCTTTACTGGATGTTTTCCTTTATGAATGATATATATCTGATGAATACCACCTGACAACAATTTAGATTATATTGTTTGCTGTGGATAGATTGCTAAGCTGCAAGATTTAAAATTAAAAGAAAATTGTTATGAAAGTTATAAAATATTTACAAATAAACGGTTGCACTTTTTCTCTTGCACTCTCCGTGTTATATCTCAAATACTGTTAGTTTTACAAAAAAATTCCTTAAAGGCCTTAAAGAGGTGCGAGGTATAAGATAGGAGATATTTATTTTTTCTTATTTCACTCTATTGTAGAAGTTTAGAACTTTTATTGATTTTTGTTTCGCTTTTTGTGAGATTTCTCACTTTTGAGTTCTCTAGCAAGACAAGAAATACTCGTGATACTATTACGAAAAGTGTAGATACAATTTTTTATGTGTCCTATCAAGAGGAGTGTCATTGGACAAGATCTTTAAAATAATATTGAGGTTTGAAGTGTTGACTTGAAATGTTGGACACATTTCAAGACACGTTTCGTTTCCTCCCTCTAGTATTCCAGGTGCATGCTAAACCTTCTAGATACCAGCATTAAATTGGAACTTTTAAATAAAAATATCTCAGTGGACCTGTAACAATTTTAAAGTATGCCTACTTTGTACATGTTCCAATGCACTCACTCCACTTTATCAATATTCATTGCCTATGAGTAGTCTACTTTATTTAAATTAAAGGCCGATATTATTTAAACGCATACTCGTAATTAAAAATTTTCTATTCTGTAACATCATCATTGAAAGCATTAAAATTCAATCAAAGTTATATTTAAAAAAAGTTTTTGATTTTTTTCTTAATTGTTACAAAAATTGTTTAACCCATAATGTAGGAATACGAAAATAATTCGAGTGAAAATGATTGTTTTTCAAGTTGTCAAGAAAGTGATAGTGGGAGTGACATTGTGGTGCGCTCACAATTTCGCGTAATGCAAATTTTGAGTGATAGTGATAATAGTGATGATAACAATTATTTTGAGGATACGGAGGATGTACTGGACTGCGAAAATATGATGTGATCTTGATTTCAGTTTTTATTATAATTTTTGTTCACAATATGTATTTCCATAATTTTCTTTGGATTTCATTATCCTTGTACAAGTTTTTATTAAGGAAAGACCGAAAACAATTATTAAAATTGTATAATTTTGGAAGAAATACAGTTTTTTTTTGAGACAAGTGTAAATGACATCAAAAACAAAAGATTTCTTTGGCACCTTTAAGTATTTACGAGTAAAAAACCATGGCACTAAAAAGATTAAATTTCAAAGCTTAGTAGCAGAGTTTTGTTAATGTTGTACAGTCAACATCCTGGTTTTTTCCGGTTTAGGATATCTTACACTAATTCTGGTAATTTTTCCACCATTTACAGCTCATAGTACGATAAATATTTTAAAAGTAAAATCAAAATATTATAACTTTTGTAACTAAGTAGAAGTCGAAATATAATAGGCTTTTACTGATTAGTAAACTTTGAGTTATATATGAACATAACATCAAGCAACATTATACATACAAATAGAATTCCAACATGAGGATTCTGTTCACATTTAGGTGCATAACATTTTGTTGAACTTTTTATAAATATTTTTTCTATTGTGTTGATGTAACAGGGATAGGGTGATCTACGTGACTAAAAAATTAGCAAAAGGGAAGTGGGGAGGAGAGCTTTACAGCACCCTTTAAAGAATCACACTTTGTGAAGGAGAAGCCTCATCCAATATATTACGAGATATTTTCAATTAAATTTCAAAAGACTTATTCATAGACACACCACTGAAAGGAGTCCACAGGAAAAAAGTTAAGCCAAGAAGTTGCCAAGATTGTTGCATGGAGAGTTACTTGAAGAAGCATTTCTTCATTTCTGTGTATTGATGTAACTTGAGTAAGCGTACCCATAACATTTCAACACAATGGGTCTTATATTAAAAAATTATTGTACCTTGGCCTATGGATGGACAGATGAACAGGCAGATTAAACAAAATTATGAGGGTTCCATTTTCACCAATCAACTACAGAACCGTAAAAATTGGGAGGTGTTTTGGTTCTGTCCCTTAACTATTTATTTCAGTATTTATGCAAATTCAAATAGTTGATTTAATTCTTTCTAGTTTTTTTGTAATCTTTGTTTCGTGAGAAACAAACATATTAATCTTCTTTGTTTGGTAAATTACTCCAACACACATGATACTATAATTTTGTTTAATAGAAGGAAAATACTGACGTCTGTAAATATAAACACATCGTTCTCATCACAGAGTGCACAAATTAATTGTGCAACAATGAGTATAAATGATATTTTATTTACAAATGGTACATTGGCAAATGCATCCAAAAACTGAATTTGAGAATCTGTAAATAAGGAATATGGAGGAAAATGAACATTTTTTTCAATTTTGGCTGTCTGCATTTGTTTCATGTAAAAGCCATTAAGCAAATTTATGTGGAAAAGATTTCACTGTCATATTGTTTAGAGTTTGCAAAAGGAAGTGAAGTATACTAAAAAAGTCAATATGTGAAACCACTGGCTACCACCATACAATTAAATATTGATTGCACTACCACTAACAAATAGTCTGTGAAAGCGTAGCTGCAGTGGAAAGGTTAAATATGAGTATAGAATAATTTCTTAGTATACAGAGTTATGCTTCTGCGTATAATTTCTCTAAATTTCACCAACATTTCATTTACAGTATCACATTCTCCCAATTTACTCACAAATTTATGAAAATGCCTTGGTTAGATACTAATAATATTCTTTTCTGAACGAATTTTCTATTTGAAATCTCTCATGAATTTTTTTGGCTAATTCATTGTTCAACATTTCTTGCACCATAACGACCTGATGAGAGTGAATTTTCTCATGCCTGATGAGTTGTTCATAGATATATATTTTGATGCAGTAACTACATCAAGAAATAAAATTCTTTCTTCTTCTCCCTTTTTCACGCTGTCTGCAATAAAGCACATGCAAACAGTATAAAAAATCTTATATAAAAAACATAGGGAATATGAAATGGATTCTGTTTTGAACCAAAGTTCCTGTTTGTGACACTTGTGGTAAATTCCACTACCGCGTGCTACAACAACAACACAACAAATTATTGAGATTCAATACTTTAGAGCCACTCCGAATAAATATTACGTGCACTGTGCAAATTGTTGTGTAAAGTTCATTTCCTACATGGTTCTGTTGAGTTATTAACTTCATTTAGAATTTGAGAGCTTTCTGCTTTTTAAGATATAGATGTGAAAGGGAGCCTAGACTATATCGGAATTGAAGCTAGTTTTTGGTGCAGTCTTTCTTTTATTTTTGTGTTTTTTGGATCTAGATAAAATAAATTTAAAAAAATGACCTAATAAATTAATAACTAGATAAATTAATACAAAACGAAGTAACTAAAAATAGAAATAATAAAGATCTAGATAAATTAATTCAATACCTTGAGTTTGTATGTGTGTGACTGAAAATAAATCACACAAGTCAATGCTTATGTGACGAAGAACTTCTTATATTATACTAGTGGCAACGAGCGATGGTACTGATGTATGACAGCTCTTAATAAAGTTGCAACACTCTAATTCTGATTGATAAAACTATCAACTAAATTTGATTTTCTTCTTGTAATTCTTAAAACGTGCAATGGTATAAAGTGTTTTAAAGATTATGTGAAAATTAAAGTGAAGGCAAAAAACAACTTTTTTTGCATATAATAATTGTATTCGCAGTTATAATATGGCAAACAAATAATTCGATGACCATGTCCCGACTCATAGGCCTGTGAAAGAAGAATTGTGTATCTGAATAGTGGATACACGATTCTTTATTGGAATAAAAGTTTAAAAAAAATCGTTCCAAGAAAAATATCATTCCGATATTGATTATTACTTTTAATCAAATAATTCTTAAGTACTTCATAAAAATTTTAATATTATACATGAAATCCTTCAAGCTTATTACGATTCTCTTTCATAACAAATTTGTCCAATTATTTATGTTTTGCATTCAATCAATTTTAACAATATTTTGATAAACAAAAACCGTTGACCCTATTCTACTGTGCAAATCAATTAAATGTGACATTTATTTCATTTTACTTGCCTGAAAATGTTAAGATTTTAACTGGACTTGCCAGTTGTTGAAGACTGGCTAAATAAATATTAAATATATACCGTGTAGATATTTAATATTTATTGGATAAAAATTAAAAAAATATGTAATGTAGAATTCCCAAGACAGACTAAAGATTATTAGATATAGACAAGGACAACACTTACTAATGTTGCCCACAAAAGTATTTGAGTTATCAATGGCAAAATTGAAAATATTATTATTCACCAATTTTGACAAGCAACGATATCATAATTTTGACTAATCATAATTTTGACAAGCAATAATTCAACAAACCCGGTTTACTTTCAATTTATATGAGTTTCTGAGTTTATCTCAATATTTCTTAAGCTCTTTGTTTGTATGTTGTATGCAATATTTTGCTTGTAGCCAGAACCTGGTTTGCTAGGACAGATAGATAGGACCAGGGGAGACAAATACTTCTCTGCCTCTATGGCCAGTTTGACACTGATCATATAGCCTATATATTGACTTGATGTAGACCATAACAGATGGTGCTTTTTTCAGAATCTTTAAAGTAAATACAAAACATGTTGGAAAAGTTCAGTTTATTATTTAACACATGATACTAAAACAATGGCGATGACTTAGACTGCTAAGTGCTACAGGACCATTTCGCACAGGAACTCGTCCCACACTGAAAATAGCTTTGAGGGTGCTCGTTAAAACATATAGGGGTATATATTATTTAACAATTCAAAATTATGGGGGTGCTTTTAAGTTCGCAGAATGGGGGAGTAAGAAGTGAGAATAAAAATACAAATTTATTTTTTCTTCAATATATTCACCTGCTACTCTAATACATTTCTCTGGTCTTTCAATAATCGTAGGTATTACTTCTTAAAAAAATATTATATCTTTGTCCGAATCGTAAGCTGAAACTGCGTCCTTCACGTCTTCACCATTTGAAAATTTCTTATTTAACTTTAGAAATATATAATTGCTGGGAGCCAGGTCAGGACTACAGGTGATTCCATTATGACTTGTGAACACAGGCACATTATCGTGCAGAAGTAGAATAATTTTCCCCTTCTTTTTTCTTTAATGGATTCTTTTAACTGCTCTAGAATTGAAAAATAGTATTCTACAGTTATGGAGATGCCTTTATCTTTATAATCTATTAATCAGAAACCCTTCTGAACCCCAAAACACTTTCTTAGGTGGTGGTGTGCTTTTTTTGTGCCAATTTTTAACTAATGTTCATAATGATGAACCCAAGCTGCATCCTCAGTAACAATTCGACTCAATAGTTCATCTATTTCTTCACTACAGAGGTCGAAAACCACACGAGAACACTCCACGCGGTGTTATTTTTGAGGCAGAGTAAGCATTCTCTGCATCCACCTGGTGCTGATCTTATTTGTCCTAAAATGATCGTGAAGAATTTAAAAAATGGTTATATCCAATACTTCAACCATTTCTGCAAGTTGTTTTTTCTTTAGTCTAATTTTTTAACTTTTTAAATGACCACTGGAATAGTCACTTTGATCGGCCTCTAGGCCTCGGGTCATCTTCAAGTGAATCCCTGCTTTATTTAAAGATACTATGCCACTTATAAATCATTGTTTTACCTAGGTAAGATTCCCTGTAAATGCATGCCAACTCTTCCAGTATGGTTTGAACCAATTCTTTTTGCCAACAATTTCTTTTGTAAGGAACTTTATAACAGGGTGGTACTCGATTTTCTCTATACATCTCACTTTCTTCCCGATTGAATTGCTTGGTCGACGATAGTTCAAGGACTAATGGCCGGATTAAGGTAAACCTTGCTATTTATATTAACTTTGGCCCTTTTTAAAGAAATATTTTAGTAGTCACTTCTTTTTGCCGAATCTCTTTAAAATATGATGACTGACACCGATACCATAATGAATCTTTTATCCAGGTTTTAACTTTTCCTTTTTTTATTGCTTTCTTGTTCCAGGACTCTGTTATATTAAATGTTAGCAATATTATAGATCAACATTTTTTAACTATTTTTAGAGGTATCTTCTTAAATCATATGGAAGGGAAATCCTATCTGTAGGTCCTCCTGAATCGACTGTATTAAAAAATAACAAATTTTTGCACTTTTATATTTACTATTGGGAGCACAATTAATGAAACAGATATCATCAAGAGTATGTAATTCCTTTAGACGGAGCAGATAAGTTGTGATTAGGTAAATGGAAGTTAAACATTTTTCCGAAATGAATGTAGATTGATCAGAATTCTCTTCAGAATCAATATAAGCAGTACAAAGTATTGCAACATTAAAAAGAACCATGATTCGTAATCACTAGTATATTATAACAATTTGTGAGTCACCTGAGCATTCATTTGTTCAATTTGTTTTCAGTCATACGCATCCAAATTCAAAGTATGAAATTAATAATGATCAGAATAATCAAGTGTAGATTGATCAGAATCATTTTCAGAATCCATATATTTTTTCTAGAATAAAAACATACAGTCCCAGAAAAGTAACTTCGTTTAGGGTCACTTAAATAAAATAAAGTTTCCTGAATTTGTCTTTCCTATCCTACCAATGACAGTTTTTTAATATGTCAATTATAATTTATGTGTTGTACTGGCACACCTGTTCCAGAAGACATATTGATAAATAAAAAAGTATTGCTAATTTAATAACCGCTATTTTAAGAAATTCACTTACACTGGGAAAAATCATGATTAAATCCAAACAATGTACATGTGACATTAGCCCAATGAGCTAAATGGATGTCTGCATATGTCTATATGCGGTATTCAAATAATTATATTTGGATGTTGAATTTTAGAATACATTTCCATAAATGTAATTTTTAACACATATTAGTACAATGTTATATGATACACTCACCTACTGGAAAACATAATGCAAATTCAAAATCACTTTAATAAAAAGTCTGTTCTTTGTTACATTAAAAATAACTATTTTATATAATTGGTGAGCTTAAATAAGTGTAGACAACAAGCCACTATAATTGTAATGTATTCTGTTTAAAATAAATCATCTAGAAATCAAGGGCTATTCTTTAGTGATGTACTAAAGTTGCAGAAAAAAAATTTTTAAACATTTTAAAAATAAAAAAATTTACTTTGGTTCAAAAATTTACGAGCATCAAATTCTACTACTATAATTGTCTGTTTGGAAAAAAAGTATTTGTTATGTGAATGACAAATTAGTAAAGAATCTATATTTGAGAATAACTGTAAAAAGAAGCAAATGACACGACGACAAATAGCATAAAATGGAGTGTTTATTGGTCAAAATGTTTTGAATTGAATAAATCAAATTTAAAACATTTCGAACTCTAAATGAACAGCAACTTTGTGCCTAGCTGGTACCACAGCTAATGTGACAGGAAGGTGACAAGAAGTTTATCGACCTACAAGTTCATCCAAAATGTTTCACCCAAATGTCTGTTGTTCAATTGAATGATTTAAACTTTAGTGCTGGAGACATAAACCTTGAGATCTTAACATTTGTAATTGTTTCTAATACTTTACCTTGGTAGGTCGTAAGATATACAAACACATACGGGTGATTATTCTTAGAAATATAATCGTGTTTTTCTTTTTGCTAGAAAACTTGTGTGTCTGCTTATAAATGAATATCTATCTAATCTCTCGTCTTATCAGTTTGCTTTAGTCATATGAATCTAAAATTGGTAAGAAACTTCAAAAAGTATCAGATAAGTCTTAAGTTTTTCATTATTTCATTAACTAGTATCATAAAAATTTATCGACATAATGCTTTTTAGGAGTGTTAATGGATTTATAACTTTTTGTCAATTCTATAATTGACTTATTTATATTTCTCAGCACCTGATACCCGAATTTCAAAATGTTAAAAATTATGAAAAATAACCGTGATAGTAAGATTGTTTTTTAAACTATTTTATATACTCATGGTAAAAAAATGTCATACTTTAAATGGGTAATGAAATGAGCTATTTTGCGTTTAACGCTTGCCAAAAGATTAATGTAGTTTCTGTAAGTCTAGCGTAAGAAGAAAATTGGAGAGATAGTGTGAAAGGTGTTGGTGAAGTACTGCTGTCAAAAGTAGTCACTTACACTATATATACCTATGTGTATATATATATATATATATATGTATATATATATATATGTGTATATATATATATATATATATATATTATATATGTATGTGTATATGATATGTAAAACCATAGAAACCAGCTACATATGTATGGAAATTATTTGCTACTTAAAATTTATTTGTGTTTCTAGCTAACTATTCTCAAATTATTCCGTTATTGATACTGTAAACACTTAAAAATTTCTATAACCTGTCAGTAACTGCACAAATGAGCAAATTGTTTGCTAAGAAATTGATATTTTTTGACATTAAATATTTCAGACTATTATATTTGGTACTATACTATACTATGGACACAAACCTGATATTGGAATGCATATTAAGTTGGTATTCATCCCTTTATATACATGAACCAGACTTCCATTTGGTGGAACTGAGTAATAGGAGTGTCAAAATAGCTTTAAAACGCTTCTGGTAAAGTGTGCAGTGGCCAGTGGTGAACCTCAGAAATCGGTAGAGCACTGCCTTACACCCAAAGTCATTGTAAAATTTCAATTCCACATACTGATTGATTTAAAAGCTATAGGGTATAAAGGCTTATGAAGAATGAACTGCTCTCTTATTACCTTTTCTGGCACAGAATGAATTCCTACAATCTACATGAGAAGATTTTTGACTGCGTCATGGATCTTATTTAAATTAAATTTAAACTCTGGGGAACATTTTGTGAAGAGGCTTGTTTTTTGGAAAGTTCTTGTTAATACTGGCCGATTGCATATCTACTTTAATGACATTAAAATGTAACGAGAAATAAAATGGGAAAAATCTAACTCCAAATCAACAGCATTAATTAACATCTGTCAGTGTGTATGGATCCAAAGCAAAAACACAAAATATTCTTATTCAATTTTCATGCCACAATACAAGGTTGAGTATTTTAATCTATGTTATAGAAAAATACTAATTTCCTCAAAAAGGGTTTATATTTAATTTGTTTAATGTAAAAATGTTAAAGGTAAAATACCTTTAAAAATTTTGTTGTACATAGTTAATTATTTACAAATAAAAATATCATTTCTCATCACGTAAATAAGTGTATAATAATTATATACTTTAAAATAAAAGTTTCTTTTGCACCAGATATAAGTCATTTCCATGAATTTTTATGAGTTTTCTACGAACCCAACTACGTGTATAAGTTCGTCAATTATTACTCGTAAACTAGTAAAGTAAACACAGTTGTGGTCATTTTCTGTTTTATTTCGTATATACTACTATTGTGAATACTTTCAGATATTCAAAAATAGCGATTTAGCTGATAAGGTTTGGGAAATGTAGATGACAACTTTAAGCTTAATATTTCTTAGCCCTACTATTTTCAAAAAACCTGTTCAAAGGTACCCTACAAAGGGGTATGCAGAAAAATTCACTCCCACTTTACACCTAGGGGATTATATAATATTTCATAACTTTGTAGGCGTTATGAATATGTGTAACAATGTCAATATTATGTTTTTAGCAATCATTTAAAATATTTTTTGTGTTAATGTATCATTTAATTTGATGCAGATTATTTACTAAGAAGTAAATATGTAGCATGTTTATTGAATATTTATATTTTAGACACTCTTGTCTGATATTGTGCAAAACTTAATTTTATGTGTTGTCACGAGTAATATATTCAATTTTGTTATTATATGTCTTTTAAAATAAAAGTAAAATATTTAAAATCAATAAAAGTAATTACAATTTATACCAAATGTAAAATTTCTTTCAGACATGTAGATGTAATTTTCTTAATTCAATAATAGGTGATACATTTGATTTAATTTTTATTTTGGCTGGAATTTATTTCTACATAAATGACATATTTTTCAGTTGTAGACATCTAGCTATGATAAGTTTCCTAAAAGTGACTTATATATAGATAATTTTTAATTGTCAACTTTCTTTACGAATAAAATTTATAGATAAAATAACAGAGAAAACTTGTCATATTGTAGATTTAGACCTTGTCTGCTATAATATATTATCTGGTGGTCCACGAATTGTTGTAACAAATATCTGCTGTATATTCTGAATAGGATCTTCTACTCTGTAAGTACTCATGAGCATAACATGGTATTTACTGAAACAGATGAATTCAAGTTGTTATATAAAATAAAAATAATGTATTTAACAATGTAAAAATAATGTACTTAACAATGTCAATTCGCACTTTAGCAATTATATTGTCGTTTATTAGTGTGTAAATCATAAGTATAAAAATATATTAGCTGATAAATAACAAAATGAAAAGTCTAATCGAATGTTACAAATTTAGCCTCAATCAAATTAGTTATTACTATATGCTATAATTATTACCTTATTAAATACATATTTCAAGTTAATCAATAGAAAGCGTAGAGACCGGTCAAACACATTACACATTTTACAAAAAATATTCTCACTAGATGACGGGATGCAGAATACGAACGTAAGCACTATGCAGTGCTCTACCTATACACGGATGTAAAAAGAATATGTTTATTATTCATAGCCAATGTTGAGTTTCAGGTAACATGGGACGCTATTTGATTAGAAACTGAATAATCACCACTGGGCAGTAATTTAATTAAAATTTGTGTTAGTATATTCTATTGCATTATATTTTCTTTTGTCAACCCTTTCATTACGATTATTTTCCTATAGACATTATTCGAAAAAATTTATAATCTAAGAATTGATAAACCTAAAATGTTTTCTTTAAATTCATGGAAAAGGCTATTTGTATGATATAGAAATATGTGTTAGCATTTGTAATATTAACACATTTAGATAACACATATTTGCTGTAATGACACATATATCTTCAAGAGTTTGTTAGAGTTAATACATATTTCAATTCTACTCTCAATACCGATTGGGTTAAGTCGATCGATCGCTTCATGAAATCTGGTCTCATAATTCTTATATTGGAGTCGAAAAAACTCAAATTTTGTTTGCCATCAGGAATTGTTGCAAATCATTTTACTTAATTTTCGATACAATATTTAAGAGTTAAACAGTTTTTTTTGAGTTTAAACTACCATTTATTAATTCTACCAATAATTAACAATAACTTTACCACAAATTAAATAACCCATTTATTAGAGTAATTGACATTGATTGAAAATTACATGAATGTTTTATTCAAGTTTTCAACAGGCACTAAATCACATAAACCTACGTATTATCAATTTCATACTTATGCTATTCGAACCACATTCACAAGTATCATGAAGATAATATAAGAAAATGCTAGACACAGACAAGATAACCATTTTATGTGTACTGCACACATAATCATCGTAATCACGAACATAGACTGTAATTTTGTTCAGTGTGGCAAGTATATAAATTATTTTTAATTTGAATATGCTGAATCAAGATGCGGCTTGGATTGGGTAATGCCACTGAAGGGTCTGCATTTATATTGTTACCCAAACTATTTGTTCAGAGTGCACATTATCAACATTTTTTTAATGTATCTCTAAATCTGTCTCTTATTTTTATATCAACTGTAAAAATGAATAAATGATATTGACTCCTTCATCAAAATGAATAGTCTTTTGAAATGCGTCACTAATTAATTAAATAGATGCCAGGGAAAACTTATTTCAAGGCTGGTATCTCCTTATTAAATTTTAGGTCCATACTCTTTTAACATTCGTATTTTAATTGACCAAAATGGAGCTTTCACACATCTCAAAATTAAAGCAGAAATTTTATAACTGAAAATATAATAGTTATAGTAGAAACAAACAAATGAATAGAATTGAAATTATACAAATTACATTTCTAGTGTAATATAAAGACTAACAAGATTTTCACTTAATGCATAATTTTACTTAATATGAAATTGATGACTTAAATTTTTTGATTCATAATAAGTGACGACAAATGCTGCAAGCTTGTGAGCATTTCTATTTTAGAAAATTCTAATCGTAGTAACAATATGCAGTAGTAAATTGATTTCCAAATTTATTACTAACAATTAAAAAATTAATACCACTGAATTAGATATGAACATGTTGCATTAACTTTTATTCCTACCTTCAACTATCCAGCAAGTAGCTCATTGGTTACTTGTCTGAATATTTTAAATATTACATGGTATATATACTTATACATTCAATGTAAATACTATTCTACCATTTTTATTTACATCCAATAAAATGTCCATTTCTTTGGTGTTTTTGTTCTTTAACCTATTTTATTTCAACATTGTAATGTTTCATTTTAATCTAATCTATTTGTGTTAAAAAATATATTGTTAAATTAAACCTCCACATAATCCTAGCCAATTTCGGACATACAAAAGTATATATTTATTGTTTCTGCTACTTACTAATTGTGGTAATATTGCCTATAAAAAAATTAATACAATGCTTCATGCGCTGTGTTTATCTAACAGAAGTATATGAAAAGCAAATAAAAATACTGGTTTTATACGATTATAAATTAAGTAAAATAAATTCCATGCATGTATACGTTATCATTCTCTGTTTCATTGCAAACAGAACTTCAACGAGAAGAAGTATCACTTTAAATACTAAATTTTTAGATTGCTTTTGATTATAAAGATTGGTGTAATTCATAACATCTAGGTTTGATATAGGTTAGTATTAACGCAAACATGATTTGTATCCATTATACAGTGTTTATAAATATTGATCTTGTCATATACGCTATAGAAGTTTACAAATTGACATACAGACAAACAATTGTATAGGGATAGTTAATAAAATTTTAGCCGCAGATTCGGGAGTTTTCTAAAAAAATTTACAGAAATTCTGGAATATCTTATCATTAGGTTTAAATGCCCAGCACAGAATAATCGACGGAAGTAAAGAATACACAAATATCTATAATACATATACACAAAAGCGGTTTGAGATCTTTAGCAATGAAGATGCAAATGACACCATTAAAGAATACACACCCAAGATTGAACCAATATTTTTGAAAGGAATCATTAATATTAAATCTCTAAAGAAAACTTTAAATAAGACCGCTACTCACCTCCTAAACACAGAGCCATGAAACTACTTTTTTAATTATTGCAGAAAAACACAGGTTCGGGAAACATGTACAAGATACACTGTATATTTATACACTCACTTTGAGATTTTTCAAGCAAGGAGCGATTGTATTTTAAACAAATGGAAAGTAAAATTATACAAATCACAAAAAATGTCACATTTATCCTTTTTCATTGATAATCACTATATCATAAATAATGTAGTTAAAGGTAAAAGGGAATTTAAGAAACACAGAATATTAATTCAGGAAAATTGAGAATGTTTGGAATGTTCTTTTTCCTCCCATTTTGTTTGTTTGTTTTTAACTCTAAAGTTATAGAAAAACCTACAGTTTTTTGTTTTTAATTATTTTATAGTATTTAGGGATGTCAGGTTGATTGTTAGAGATATTTACATAGAGTGCCTTTCCTTATATCTAGTCATATATTGTACCGTGACCGAACTATTCTAAATTGCATTAAAACATATCAAGCACTAATCAAGTAAGCAAAACTTCACATGGTCTAATCTTATCATTATTGGAAAAGAGTCTGACCTGCAGTTGAATAATGTGAAATGATAGTACTAGTAAGACACAAAATTGATGTGTTAAGCAAAATGTGACGGCAGAGCTGCAAAAATAAATAGTTACAAATCGAATTGAGAATCCTAGTTTTGTGATGGTTATTCTCAATTGATGAAATTCTAGAAGAAAACATCTAATTGACAATACTAACAATTCTAAGTCAACCGTTACAAATTGTCAGCCATAGAACAACAAAGTTAAACATTTCTCATGAAAATAGTCATTAGCCAGAATATTTTTTACAGACAACATTTTCTTTGCTTTTAAAGAATTCACTTTTTTTTAAAGAATTTGATTTTCCTCAATTAAATACAACATTCTATGGAAAGTCGGCAATTATTCCAAGAAAAATCCTATTAATTTTTATTACAGAAATCATAAATATAACAATAGTTTTAATATTACTATTACATACACACATTGTGAATGTACAAGATCATCTTTTCGTAACAAATATATTTGATAAAATCTGTATATATGTACATACATACATATACATTAAAAAAAAAAATACATATACATATATATATATATATATATATATATATATATAGGCATATATATACATATATATATATATATATATATATATATATATATACATATATATATATATATATATATATATATATATATATATATATATATATATATTTACATATTATATCTGTAAGCATCAAAATAGCTACTCCAGTATAATCCATTACTGACTCCCACAATATTATAACAAAATATGTCTTGATTCATAAGTCCCAGGTTTATCGCTTTTAATATTTGTATTATGGCATCAATGCAATCTGACGCCAAAAAATATTGATAGTAAATAGTTTAATTTAACAAAATGACAATACAATATTTTTATTTTCAATTTTCCAAAATAAAATGGTAATTATACACAAAAAGATCTGGTAATTGTGTTATACATAAATGAACGAATAGAATTAAGGTTAAAAAGAACATAATGTGTTTAAGGTAATAACATATTATTACAAAATTTGTTTTAATGAAATGTCCTTTAAATTTTATTATTTCTAATAAATGCTTTAAATACTGACGCAATTATCAGCGAATTAGCGAATATTTTTTATCTTTGATAGTTCCAACAGTAAATTAAAAATTAGCCATTACTTTAATATTAATGCTACCACTAGAAAGCCTAAGACAATTCTCCATAGAATTGTATATTCTTTCTTAAAATAGAGCTGCGACTATCTATATTCATATATTTAATATAGCTAGAATACCGATATTTTTATTTACGTCCCTCATTTTTTTTTTCATATTTTTCTTTTATGATGTATTCCATTATAACAAAGTGTTATTTATCGTCATCACTAATTTTATTTGAAAAATAAACATTGTTAGGTAAATATAATTACGTAAATTTAAAATACATAATATTTAATGTTAATTCCTCTAACTAATAACTACAGTAACCTTATCTATCAAAATATATCTGTGGCATATTAATAATACAAGAACAAATATACAAACAAAATTGCAATAAAATTTATTGCAATAAAATTCTTATAATAAAATGTTATAATAATCCTTTTAATAAAATTTGTGTAAATAAAATGTTCTTATAAATAAATAAACAATTGAATTAATTAAGACTGTTACTTTTATCTTCAACTGTATTAAACTGCAGCTTGTAGTTCTATTATCTGACATGGAACTCTCAAGCCATTGTTGTAGCCATTATTTTGAAACTCACCCCAATGCAGCATTCAATTTTCAATGTCTGTATAAAATTCACTAAACTTTTAGTATTGATACTGAGAATTAAATTCTTCTGTTGAAGCAACCTAAAAGAGAGGGAATGAAAAAATATGGTAAAGAGGCTTGAGAAAAGTGAGTGGTGGGTTGGGCTGTAAATGAGGCAAGTGACTTCCTCAGGGTTATATTTTTGAGGCAGAGAATTTGTCTCCTTATTTTGAATTTAAGTTTTTCTTTGCCTTTCAAACTCAGGACAGATCCTGTCTACATCATTATGAATCCCACTGCAAGAAATATACATTGTCTTGGTAGCAGACAGCAGGCAGGTTCCTACTGAAATTGTTTTCACCATATTTGAAGCAACGCTTAGAGGATAGCACTTCTTATAACATTTTCAAATCTATAACATTTAAAACATTGGATTGAAAGGAGTTAACATTTCATCACCGGTAGGGAGGAATATGCCGTGAAAATGAGTTGGGGAAGATGACAGCCGTGTTTGATGAAAAGTGCTGTGTACCAAAAGACTAAAAGGTCTGACCAAAGACCAGTGTATCAAATTTAAGCACCAATCTTCTATGCCTCCTCAACCTTCTGTGATTTTCATGTTCTCCTCACCGGACGAATTGACTTTAACATGGCGAACAATTGCCATATTATTTATGTTAAACAAGGAGGTGGACAAATAATTTGGTCGCTTAGGGAGTGTGTTTGAAAAAGCAGTTAACATACAAGTACTACACGAAATTCCAGATTCTTCCAATTTGTCTGATCCCATTTTGGCTTGTATTGTCAATTTAAAATTTTTTAAAAGGCAACTAAATTTACGAAAAGATGTGCAGTGAAAATCACGAACTGAGTGGAGCTTTTTTGGGAGTGGATGATAAAAGGTCAAAGGTCACTGGCAACATAAATGAAATTTTTGACTAATTTCTAAATTAGTTTTTTGCAAAGAATATTTTAGACTTAAAATGCAAATAGAAGAATTTACAGCTCCTTGATTTACATTTTAGGTCAGATTTGTAACTGAGTACAGTCACAAGACGGGAGGGATTCGCTTCTGGAAGCTTGGGAGTAATATCTAGATCCATTTTCGTTAAGCAAAGAAAAAGTTAGTGGTTAAGGAATAGTTCTACCAATAGAACAGAGGCTATATAAAACAGATATTTAATACTTTAATAGAGATATTTAATACTTTTTATAGAAAATTTTGTGGCAACTTAAGAGGCGGAATACCTTGAAAATTTTAAAGACATAATCGGAGAGCAAAATGTGAATCCACTTTAATTGACGGTTCCTAGGGCAACATATATAAACCATCTATGATTATTACCAATATGTAATGTGCCAGAACTCACATCTTAAATGATATATAAATATGAAAATGTTGTTATTTCTATTACAGTGGTATATAATTATAAATATCCCTTATAAAGGATAGGAAAAACAAATCATAAATCATCAAAGAAAAGGTAAAAACCCATATCGTAGCAACAGGTTTTCTATCCAATACATTTCCTTGTTGTGACATTTTTTATTTACATCCCGAGTAGATATGACAACTCAGTTCTTAGAAGAAAATCATTTCTATTAAAAAAAATTTAATACGGAGTAACGATAACAAATAAATGAAACATTATTAAAATGATAAATTAATGAATCAGATATAAAGCTATGAAATTGCGACTTATTTACTTGAACGCAAGCCTAATAATTGAAAAACTACGATAATGTATGTAATAACAAGGTTGAAAAAATTAGGCAGCAATGATATTTGCAGACTGAAGAGCTGGCACACTGTGAAAGTTCCACCACTGCCCTGATGTACGATTTGTTCCAGTTTTTCCAATTCTTTATCGATTGATGGACCTTAAATAATAGCAGTAATTTAGATGCATAATATATCATGTCACTAAAATGTGTGTACAATTTGAAATCATACAATAGGCATGAAAAATGTATTTTTACATTGTATACGATACGTACGTGTGTATACGTAATATATAAATGATAAATTTGATTTGTGGTCAGTCCAATTTCAATGGAACCTTTGTTGTTATCTAGCACAGACCTTCAATTTAAAGAGATGTGTTACAGGTATAAAATTTTGCAAACTTAACCCTCAACTGGCCGGGTGGTTTTTTTGTAACATAACGGGCCGGGCGCGGTCACCGTGACCGCATGTACTTAAAGTATAATATTTTTATTATATTATCCTAATAATAAATAAATAAAAATACTCAGTGTTACTGATAGTGTTTACTTTTAATTAGGAAAGAAAAATTAACAAAATATAACTTCTATTAATGCTAAATAAAAAAAAAACATTACTCAAACGCCAAAACGAAACAAAATCTCTAAACTTCTGTATAAATTCCTTAAAAAAAAAATCTTAACTAATTTTTGGAAAAAAAATTTGGTTTTGTTGTCTTAAGAGATCATATAATATAGAGAAAATAAAAAATTAACTTAAAAGATATTGTTAATGACAAATTGACAACCGTCAATCATGGTCTTGTTTCGCGACAATCGCGGCACATCTTTTGGCTACATTCGATACATATCGGCTTTCTACAACAAAAACATACATGATAGGTCTTTCGTTTTTTTTTGGGATCACAAGTATAGCATGTTTTTCTAGTTTCCAGCTTTTCTTCTACCTCGGGTATAGGTTCTTCTATGTTTAGTACTCTTCTTATAGCTAAGCGAAGCTGTCGAGTCAGATGTTGATTACTTGCTCGCCTATGTAAATGCGGTTTAACAAGACATAATGCGAGATCTTTCATAAACTGAAGCCTTTTAATCTTATCCTCTCGCACTGAGTTATAAACTATAAATGCATTAGAGCTCGCAATATCCAGCAAACGATAAAAAATTGTCATCGGCCATCTACGAGTACGTCGGGCAGTGCTATAGTTTGAACATCTTTGATCTAATAAATCAACCCCATATTTAGTCTCATTATAATACATTATTACTGTAGGTTTTTTCTTGACATTATCTACTGCTAAATCGTGATGCATGCTTGATACGATATGATATAACCGACCTATTTTTTTTTGGTACATAAGATACTAATGTAAATTCATTTGTGAATCCAAACAAGGAACTTTCTACTTTACGAGTTTTTGATGGTAAAAAATCTTTGGGTATTTCTCTTTGGTTTTTCTTCATTGTGCCAACAAATGTTAGACCTTTTTTCTTCAACTCTTGTACTAACTGTATTGAAGTAAACCAATTATCGGCTGTAATATTACGATTTGAGCCCTCTATTTTTTCTACAAGTCTCAAAACAGATTGGGTCGGTTTTTTTAAGTGTTTGTACTGTTCTGGTAAATCTTTTCCATCAGAATCTTTACCCACATAAATGTAGGCGATGTGTAAATAACCCGTTTTTGCATCCGTGATACACTGAATTTTCAAGCCATATTTTGCCGGTTTTTTTGACATATACATTTTAAATTTGCATCTGCCGCGAAATGCAACCAGCATCTCATCAACACAAGCTTCAGTTCCAATTTCGCATACGTCTTAACAATTGCCAATAAAATCATTAAAAATTTCAGAAATTGGCGCTGCGGGATCATTTTCACGTCGTTCTAGCCGAGTTGAAGATTCATCAAAGCGTAATGCTAGTAGAAGTATTTTCAGTCTATTTTTCGCCATAATACATTGATAAATACATCGGCCAGTTCCATCCGAGCTATACCAACTTGAAAAATCTGCGTGATTTTCTTTGAATACCGCTGAATAATACAATATGCCTAATAATGCTTTTAGTTCAATCATATCTAAATTATAAACGTAACTATTGTCGTCATACTTGTCTCGCATCTTTTCTAAGTGACCTCACGAAAAAAATAATTCCATACATCTTCTACTGTTGATTCTGCTGTAAGGCTGTGTCGAAGACTTTGACGTATTCCTGGTTGTACATCTACTATGTTATGACTTCTTGTTCTACTTCGGGCGGCAGATGGAACAGAAGACCAGCGAAACTTATTTTTGCCGAAATAGTTTTTAGCCCTTAGTTGAACTTCCTCGCTATGGGAAATACTTTTACTTGCCTTGCGCTTACGACTCGGTTGAAGACTTGACAAAGGTTGATCATCTTCATCGTTAGATGAGGTAACTTCTTCTTCAGATTCTGAGTGGTGTGACTCATAAATCACGTGATTTGGTTTGATATCCTGATCAATATCACTGCATTCACCATCGCCATAAGAGGCAGGGTCATCATAATCCTCTTGTGTAAGCCACTCTTGTATTTGTTGGTCAAAACGTTCCATTTTGTTAGTAAAATGAAGACTACACGGAGAAAGGAATTCACTTTCTAAAATCACACAATAGGCCGGGTGCGGTCACTGTGACCGCTGCAAACTTTTAAATAATAAAAACTCAAAACAAAAGACGCGTGCGACTATTACTAAGCCGGGCCTCGTACTAATCGCCTGAGTTGCGAAGGTACCAGGAGGGGCAAATACCATCGAATATTGGAAGAGTATAAAATTGACAGTGTTGCACCTACTGGGGTCATGGTGACCGCACCCGGCCTGTTAAGGGTTAATAAAGTGCGCAGCCATACACAAAAATGCATAACAAATCAAAATTGACTTCAAATTTCACAGTTGTACATTGTCAATTTACTACATATATTCACATACGTATGGTAGAGTTAACAAGCCAATTTTAAAAAATTCATCTCCGGGTTCACCAAAATCAATGTTTTGTTCATGCAGTAGATTTTGTGTTCCAAAAGTCGATGAAAGAAAAAATTTATAAAGAATATGTTCTTTCATCTTGCCTGGTTTATTTAAACACAACGAATACGAAAAATTAATTTAAAAAAAGAAAGATAATATCAACCTCTTAAAGCCACAAGTTAGTTTTTATTAGTTAACCTTAATCAATCATCCTTATGCAACATCAAAAGCTATTAACTAACATTGAAAATAAAAAAAAATTGTCTTTTCGTTTTATTTATTTCCCAATTTTATTAGAAGTACAACTTTGAATTTTACTTGCATTATATCAGGAGATTGAAAATGTTTTATAAAGATATACTTTTGGTTAATAGCATAATTTTATTTTTATTAACTAACAAACCAAAATCTAGCATGTGTCATTGGATGAGAGAAGCTTGTGTAAAACTCAAACCAGAGAAGAAAAAACATGCGTCAGCTCTCTGAAGGTTTGGTATAATACTCATGTTGTGAGCATTAATGACTAAAAACTGGTAATACGAGCTAGGGAACTTCTTGAAAAGTGAACTAGGCACAGAACATTTTATGTTGGCCAAACGTAAATAAATTGTGAGTCCCTCAGTGTTAGAATATATAACAGTGACATAATATTTTCTCATACATGAAATTATTACGAATTATTAATCCATGCTTACTACATAAATATGAGAGAGTGAAAATTCTCAAATAAAATGGAATTTAGCAAAATTTAGGAAGCGTTTATAAAAAAGTTCTCTAAGTAAATTGCATTTTATCTACATTTTTTCAAGAACATGTCTTACGAAATCATTTGCTATTGTTGCTTATTGCATTGAACTTTTACTTTATCTGCAGTGAACTAAATAATTTGGGCCTAGTCATTTTATTCTTATAAGTTTTATGGAATAATATTTCGGTATTTTTGTGGTTATCCAGATCATAATATTTTTTTTGGTTTATTTATCAAAACAGATTGGGCCCTTCGGATTCTATACTTTTTTACACACAAGAAAGAACGAAGTTACGTGATTATAAATGTGTATATATTAATCATAAGTAAGTTATACCTTTTAGGGTTTGGTATCGCGTAGAGCAGTGAGTGCCCGAGTTATAGATAGGAAATATGAAAACAACATCAATAAAAGTATCTGTAGCAATATAAATAATCGTGATGTAGTTGGATGACTGATATACCAAACAATCTTCGACACTGTCGCTACATGCAACTGCGATCATAAATATCTATTGGGAAATTGTCTCACATCAAAAGATGGATTTTTAAATATTTTGTTTCGCATCGGAGATTACGCCCGCAACTCATATAAATTACTAATCTCATAAATATGTATACTACTTCAATTATTATGTATTAAAACCAAATTTCCAATAATTTCCTACGTCACATAGGCTAGTAGATAAAAATTGACATAAAAACATATAAATATACAATACGACACATTTGAGTCACAGCTACGAAATATATTACTCTCAGATCAATTACACTGCGGTCAACCATAAACTAAATATGAGTACTTGATAATGTTATTTGTGTCTAAAAGAATGATAAAGCTACAATTGTTTGTTCACTTAATGATTATGTGATGACAAACCCACTGACACTTTTTAATTGGTTAACAAGATTGTTCATTTTACATATTGATTTCCCCTACACTGGCTCATTTGTTTGTAATAAGCATCTAGTAAGGTTTTAGCTTTCACTGTTCAAATTAATTTGGTAATTATTTACAGAAAAGTAGTTACACTTTAAATATTTAGTCTTTGATCAACGAGGACACCGACTACGCTATACTGTGCTTGCTATTCCACTTTCGTTCGATTGGTTTAAAATATTGAATAAACTCAATATTATTTTGGCACTGACTAGAGTATGTCTTTTTGCCACTGTGTTATATTAAACAGATTATATATAGATTAATGTAGCTAAACTGTACATATGTCTAATTGTCGATTATACCACAGACGATTATGAATTTCCATATTCCAAATAACCATATTCGATATTCAATATTGTCGTAATTCAATTGAACACTCATCAAGTAACTTTATTTCTTACGTAGCTAATTTAGTTGTTATGGTAAAAATAGATAAACAAAAAGATAAGTAAAGAAAATATTCATCCCATTTTATATAATTACCCGTTCAAGTCCAAATAACATATGTAATTTAGGATAATTACTTTAGTGAACACATCTGGTAAAATTGGTATGTGCTTAGGATTTTCATAGGTTAGAGAATTCATTACATTTTGTACTAATATCGACATCTTTTATAGTAAAACAAACTTACTATGCAGATACTTACACATTTGAGGAGATAGTCTCAGTTTTGTGATGATTATTCTCAATTCATGAAATTCCATAACCAAATTATCATTGAAGATACAGACAGCGGTAAGGACAAGTAGACAAATTGTTAGCCATATGACGAAGTTAATCATTTCTTGTGACCATATTTTCTGAAATATTATTTGATTAGTAATAATATCTTAGATTATGTTATTTTTTATTTTAAACATTTTAATCATTTAAATATACAATTATAAAATTGACATTCACTATTTTACAGATATCAGTAATTTAAAACTATCAAGAAGGCAATATCAATTGCTATTATACAGAATATCAAGATTATAATGACACTTGTAATATGAGTCTTACTTACATCATGAATATACAAGTCCAAAATGAATTGAATGCCACTAATGGAGTTGAAAAATGTAGTAATTATAAGTTGAAGTACCTGAAGTTAAAAATTTAGTGATTAAAATAAAAATAATTCTCAGATATCTCATTTATTTCAATTTATTACTATATACCTGCAAATTGAACATTTTCTTGAGTGATTTGCATACTTTATTTACTATAGTTAACACCTCTGGTAAAATCGATACGTGCAGGGGATTTCCAGAAACGTCAAAATGGCTATTTATATTTAATCTATTCCAGATTATCTCTCTGGCTAAGTCTGGTATGCAGTTTATGTTATTATGAAATATTTCTCGATTCATACGATTCAGGTAATCGTTTACCTCTTTTAACATTTCATTAACGGTGTATGCAAGCAAACACATTAGAAGCAGTTCCAATCTACTAGTAAATAAACTGAAATATGTAATTATCGAGAACCAGTCCCAATTTTCAATACTATTAATGGTGAAAACGATCAAGTGGCTTGCAAGTATAATGAATATACCCAATAACGACATGATTTTTAATTTTTGAAAGCATTTTGTTCTGTGTAAGGAACTAAAATAAACAGCAATATCATCGAATTGTTGTAAACAATCGGCAAAGCAATGTTTTTGCCAGAATATGTCAATAGATAAAACAAATATAATATTAATAAAGTAAATTATATGAAAAAGCCATTCAATTATACTTATTTCAGAGTATTGAGAGATACAGTGAGTCCATATGCTCATTAAAGTACTCAAAACAATAAGAAAAATTAACGCCAAACTGTAGATTTTCTTTAAAATAACTTTTATTAACATAGTTAGATTTTCTAATTTATATGAAAATCGGTTGACACCTAAAATTGACTGTAACATAACTAAAAACTGAATCGACTCCTCTAAACAATGGCACGTCATTTTTAAACAAACTCACAATTTATACTGTTCAGTTCTGACGGAAAATGAAAACACCCTTCAATAATGTACTCTGCTTAATGAAATGACGTGGTCACTACTACATCGCAATTTGTCTTCCCACGTGAAAATAAATACTGATTATTGGATTCACCAGTCTGGTCTAAACATATATTTACGAGCATCATTATTCTACATTATTTATGACAGTGATGGGCTTTTATTGTAATAGGTTGGGAAGTTTTAAATTTTTTTCTGATGCTTTTGTTGTAATTTAAATTGAAAATTGTATAGTTGGTATATTCGATTGCTATAAATAGCAGTTGACTATTGGTAAACATTTTCTTAATTGTTCATTTATTTAACAAACGTGTGATAACATTGAAGTAGTTACACATGTAAGCATATTTAAACAAGGAAATGCAATTTCAGATGACTTAGATTCGTAAACGTAGATTCTGTAAGCACACTTGAATAAATTCAATTCCATAATCGAATCGCATGGACAGGAAAAGAGTTATGTTCTGTGATGAGTCTTTTCTTGGCATTTATATTCTAGTCTCTAAAATACAGTTCAGAGCCATATGCTGATAAATTTTGAAATTGGTATAGAAATTATAAAGGAATGTAGGGATATTAGGAATGCGAAATAAATATAAAGTGAAGAAATTCGAGAAAATACATGTAGTAGATCATAAATGTGGTAGCACAAATATATCACCTAGGACTGTAAATAAATCGAACAGACAATTTTTTCAGTGATTCTTATAAAATGAATGTATGACAGAACAGAAAATTGATATTCTCCTGGTCTCTGAGACACATTGTACCCTCAACTCAAGCATCAAATTCAAGGAACATTTATGTTACGTAACTAATCACCCAGATGGCACTGGACACAGTGGAACAACAGTCATAATTAACAAGAAAATCAAACATCACATAATGCCGTGTTACAAAATCAAGTATTTACAAGCAACAACGATTGCTGTGATAGATAGCACAGGCTGTATTAATATCTCGGCGATATATTGCCCCCCAAAACATTAAATAAAAGAACATATGTTCACCTGATACTTCAAACAGCTTGGAAGTTGTTTTGTTCCCAGTGGCGATCGGAACACTAAGCATATGTATTGGGGCTCCAGACTTACAACAACACGAGGCAGGCAGTTGAAAATGACTGTAGACAAAAACAACTTACTGGTGTCGTCCACCTGTGAACCTACGTATTGGCCGACAGACGAGAACAAAATCCCAGACTTCCTCGACTTTTTTGTACTGAAGGGATTACCAAGACACTACATCAAACCTGAATCTTGCTATGACAGCTCTTCTGACCATACTCCTGTCATTTTATCAATAAGTTCTAGAATAATAGAATCTGACAGTACTGAAACTCTCACAAACAAAAGACACTGACTGGGAATTACTCGGAGAGTACATTGATAGTATACAGCTTAATGTCCTGTTGAAAACTCAGGACAACATAGAAGAGGCTACTAAGTATATTACAACACTTGTTCAGGAAGCGTGTTGGATCTATACTCCGGTGCAAAAAACAAAAGAAAAGCATATCAATTACCGGCTGAATGTCAAAACCGCCCTACTCAACAAACGAAAACTCCGTCGAATTTGGCATCAGCATAGACACTCCGTGGACAAAATTGCATATAACGCAGCATCCAGAGACCTGAAAGATATTTTACACAAATAGAACAATAAAACCTTGGAAGATCAACTAGAATCTTTGACAGCCTCAGCTTTAACTAATTATTCACTGTGGAAATTTATTAAAAACTACAATAGACCCCACAATGCCAAGCCCCCACTCAAAATAGCTGATGGCCACAGGAGAAGGTGGATGCTTTTGCTCAGCACTTAGAAAAAGTCTTTTCACCAAATCCAGGCTTAGACCTACAAAATGAGACATTGATTAATAATGTGCTACAACAAGATTTCCAAATATCACCACCTCCACACTCTTTTACAGTACGGGAAGTCGGGGAGTCCTTTCTAATCTACAGGACAAAAAAAATACCAAAGAAATACTAAAGCAGCTACCGAGAAAAGCTATAGTGGTTCTGACATCACTATTTAATGCCATACTGAGAACACAGTACTTCCTGACATTATGAAAAGTGTCCCGAGTAATTATGGTATACAAGATGGGTAAACTACCCAATGAAGTATCCTCATATAGACCTATAAGTCTTTTGCCAATCCTTTAAAAGGTCTTTGAAAAACTCCTGACGTCCAGGATGCTACCAATTCTGGATAGTGCAAAAGTCATCCCAGACCGATCGTAAGATTCGGCTTTAGACAAGACCTCTCTACCACTAAACAAGTCCACAGAGTCTGTTATAAAATAAGAAAATGCTTGGAAGAAAAACTGTACTGCTCCTCGGCGTTCCTGGATATTCAACAGGCATTCGATAGGGTCTGGCGCAAGGGGTTACTATACAAGATAAAAATCAACCTACCTCATCAGTACTAGTCTCTAATTCAATCATATCTGTTGGGAAGAATCTTCCAAGTAAAGGACGCAGATGTGACGTCTGGGTTTTTCAAAGCAACTGCCGGAGTCCCGCAGGGATCAGTCCTCGGGCCTGTTTTGTATACAATATTTACTGCAGACTTACCTCAGCTTGAAAGTATTACTACAGCAATATTTGCTGATGACACAGCAATACTAGCAGGCCACGCAGACCCTACCATGGCATCACACATGTTACAAGAGGGCCTTGATGAAATAACCACTTGGCTACAGAGATGGCGGATACAGGCAAGTGCAAGCAAATCTGTCCATGTTATGTTCACAGTACATAAAGATAACTGTCCTGAAGTCCTGGAACTACATCTTGATCGCCGTCTGACGTGGAAACAACATATTAAGACAAAGAGAAATGAACTTAATATCTGTTATAAGAACCTACACTGGATCATGGGAAGAAACAGCAAACTGAGTGTTGACAACAAACTTTTAATATACAGGTGTCCAGTGGCAGATTTCAATATTTGAAAAATTGTAAAAAAACAACTACACCTCTAATACAAAGTAGGTTTATTTTAACTTTATAACAACAAATGCGGATTTCATTTTTTAAAAATCACGTTTTCCAAATGGCGGCCATCGAATCTGACACACTCTTTGAGTCTAGCACGCATGTTTTGTAAAAAGCGTTTGCAGAGCGACTGGGGTGTCCTACTGACTTCGGCTCGAATATTTTCTTTAAGTTGTGTCATAGTGCTCTGATTTGTTTTATAAACAACGGATTTTAAGTATCCCCATAAGAAAAAGTCACATGGGCTTAAATCGGGTGACCTAGGTGGCCACGGTATGGTATCGTTTCGGGATATGTTTTTTTCTGGAAATAACTGCCGCACTGCATTCATGGACACATTAGCAGTGTGAGCTGTGGCCCCGTCCTGCTGGAACCATGTGTTTTGGTTCAAGGATGGACTATTCTGTAGTTCTACTCTGAAAAAGTCATTTAACATCTGGGCATATCTCTCCGAATTCACAGTTACAGTATGGCCACGATGATTTTCAAAGAAATAAGGCCCTATGATTGTAGATGCAGACATGGCACACCAGACTGTTACTTTAGGCATTTGTCTTGGGTTGTGGACATCCCAGTAACGAAAGTTCTGCTTATTCACATATCCTCCAATGTGAAAGTGAGCTTCATCACTAAAGAATATGTTGCCCATCCGGGTAGCAGTACGAAATCTCAACAACATCACCTCCGCGTAAGTTTTTCTTAATTCAAAGTCATTTTCATCCGTGGCTACCAATGGTGTAGGTCCTGGCCTGGGCCTATTTAATGTTGATCCTGTAGCTCTGAACCTTGCTACCCATGACTGAATGAGGTTGATCGATGGTCCATCACGTAATCGACGAATACTGTAATGATTATTAAATCGACGGCGTGCTACAGACAGCGAAAATCCACTCGAAATGTACGCTTTGACAGCAAAAGCGCGGTGCTCTCCACTCCACTGTTCCATGGCTACTAAAACATCTGCACCCGCTTGCGCTTCTAACGACGCCCTCCCAGTGCTCCTCTTATGTGTTGCGTTCAGAAACTATGTTTGTTCAAACTTTGAAATCTGCCACTGGACAACTGGAGATTCAACTCTGGAGTAGCACTTGTAAATCAAACATAAGCATAATACAGAGGATACAGAATGCTATCTTGCGGTCAATTAGTGGTGTTCCTTGGTTTGTTACGAACACTGAAATACATAAAGAACTGAAAATCGATACCGTCGTGGAGGAAATCCAAAAATTGACTAAAAAATACCATGAGAGGCTGGAAAACCATCCTAACAAGCTGGCTGCAGAGCTAAAAACTAGAAATTATACCAAGAGGTTAAAAAGGAAAAACATCTTATATCCCTGTAGGGATCAGTAAAGACTACGGAGTAGATGGCTTGCTGCAGTCACTCTCGACCTGTCAATGGATTCACTCAAAACATTCGCTTATAGTATAACTACTGATTGTAGATTGTTTAAAAAAAAGAAGCTGCTCAGAAATAACAAATAGGTTGAAGTAGAGTTTGACAAACATGAGTTTTGGTCTGATTTGGAGGAGTTTTGGAATATTTGATTAATTACTTGAGAGTGCCAATTGAATTGTTATGGTTAGTTAGGGTATTTAGTTAGCAGGAAGTCTACGAGTAACTAGACTTTTTTACTAGTAGCTTGTGGTAAAACAGGAAGTGATAATCAAATGTAATGAATCAAAATTATTTAATAATGACATAAAAAGAAACGTGTCACATTATTTAATAGACAAAAATAGAAATTTTATTATGGATTGAAAAGAAATTTGAATTGTGCTGGCAGTTGCAAGCTATACAAATACTTTATTTTAGTTTATTTGATTACTTTCAGCATTTTTACGTTAATTGATCTAAATAAAAAAGTTAAAAAAAAATTATTTTCTTTTTTCAGTTCGGACCCATAGACACTGACATGTTAATTAGCACTGGTAGTTTGAATTTAGTTTTACAGAGCAAAGATTCAAAAGATACCATTTTTGTGTCATGATTTTTTAAAAAATTTATTTCACTCTTACAAATTAATGTAGGTAAAGTACATATACAATCGGTAATTATTAACGAGTAGCTCTCAAGAATTACTGTCCTTTATTAAACCTTTAAAAAGACCTGCCAAAGATGAATACAACTTGCACTACGAGGATTCTGTACATATTTAGCCACTTATAAACATTTAAGGGTACATAGTATTTCTAATTAAACTATTTATAAATATAAGTTTTTCACAAAGTACATATATTTCTTACTATATCTTTCACAGGCTTAAAAAAGACTAATTATAATAATTTATAATTTCACATGGAAATTGTAGGTTCCTACAAGTTTTGGTGATGAGCGAGTGAGACTATTGTATAAATAGTAAGAAAATACGTTTTAAAGCACAATATCTTTTTGTTGTGTTGAGTCTCGTGTCGAGTCATATGTTGCAAACACAGAGAAAATTTTAAAAAAACCTTAAAGGATTCTGGTCTTATGTCTCTTCATTGCAGGCAACTAATGACTGTCTATCAACTATATCATCCAGTGAAAAAACCAGTTTAACCCGAATGACATTTGCCAAATAATCACTCACTTGATATTACAAATTTTTTTTAAGAAAAATCAGCGACACACATTGAACTAAAGTCAATTGTCATTTTGCAATGTTAACTTTTTCTTCAAAAACCTTTAAACGTTTTGATTGGTCGAAGAAATCGCATTGGAAATTAATATTAATAAGAAAGGAATAATAATTCATCTAAAATGTTTCTTTAAAATAATTTTATTTAATGAAGTCTGATTTTCCAATTTAAATAAAAATCGGTTGACTTCTAGAAATTACTGTAACACAATTAAAAAGTGAATCGATTCCTCTAAACTACGACACGCCATTTTTAAACAAATTGAATATTTCTACTACTCAATTCTAACAGAAAATGAAAGTGCTCTTTGACAATGTAGTCTATTTAATGTTAATTACTTGGCCTAACATAAGGCAATTTTTCTCTTCATTTTATAACCCTGATTGATTATTGGATTTACTCGTCAATTCTACAGGTATACTTATTTATTTTCCTTTGTCGTTTATAAATGTGATGGCCTTCTAATTTATTGATCGTGAAACCTTATATTTCTTTCTGATGCTTTAATTGTATTTTAATTCAAATATTACATATCAATGCCAAGTTGGTATTATCCGTTGTTATAAATTGAATCCATAACAGGTAAAGGGTTTTCCTGGTGATTCATTTATGGAAAAAGTGTGTCAGCATTACTATTCCTATTCTATTTGTGATAACATCAAATATTCGTAGATATATTTAAAAAATAGATCAAATATTCGTAGATATATTTAAAAAAAAATTAAATTTCAAAAAACTTTTAACTTAGATGCTGTGGACGCAATATGTACTTTTCTGGCAAATCATTCCATAGTCCAGTTACCAGGAAAAGATATACCACAGAGTTGTGATCTACGGTGAATCTTTTCTTGTCATTGGAATTATTGTCTTTGGAATATAGTCTAAAGCTATGTGCTAGAATATGGGCAGTAAGGTATCACTATGTTAGCACAGATATATCACCTGAACCTGGAAATAAATCAAACAGATAATTTTTCATTCATTTTTATATGACGAGAAGCTGGTCAAACATGCAGTATTTGGTAAATTATTTGAAAATGCCGAATGAATTGTTGATCAATTACCAAACTAAAACATTTTGCTGGAGAAAAAATTATATCAAATGGTTCATGATATAATTTTTTCTTAAAGACTTATCTGCACCTCCCTTAGTCTGGTTATAAAAGGTAATCATTTCTGGCTTCTTTTTTCTAAAATTTTAGTATCTGTCTCTTAATCATGAAGTAATGCCGGCATCAATAAACCATCTTATGTTTCTTTAGTATGTGAAATGCTATAGAGATATCCTTTCGAAGTCTAAGTAATGTACTGGGAATATCTCCTTTATGTTTTTCGAGCATTTTTTTTAAAGTTTAGGCTTATTTTTATGAACAGTTCCTGTGGTCATCAAACGATGTTCTTTCAATAAGTGTAACATCAATGGATAACTCATAAACCTGTTCTCAAATATCTTATTACGTTTACTTTTGGAAATTGGTACCACACGCCTGTCAACAACATCTTGACCTTTGTTGCTTAATGCGAACGATTTCGACAGTTACTGTCCCAGGTAAATATCAAGACTGACAATGTAAAACAATTTTTATGTCTACTAAGGTACATATTTTCAAATCTCAATGACCTTGAAACGAAGGAAGTTGTTCGTCAATTGTCATATGTCTTTTTGTTCTTTATAAATACTCTTCTCATCAAATTCAAATATCTTCAAAAACACGGTAGTCCTAAATATCTCAATATCCGATCCATCACTTTTCCATAAATCTTTCAAACATAATTTATTCACTCTAAAACGTCCAGCAAGGTGCAATAAACCTATAAATGTATTCAACACCAATATTGTCACATCGGTCATAACATATTTATGTGGTTATTCTGACAAGCAGTTTGCTTCAAATTTATTTGATGATTTGTATGAATTATAATTTTGTGTAACATATAATCTGTAAAAAATACTTTCCAAAGCTCCACACGTGTCTTTGCATTTTGTCTAACATTTTTTACTCAATGCCACTCTCTTGTAATATATTCTGACCTAGTACCAATGTCAGATCTTGCTGGAAGACAATTCCACTTAGTGCCATTCTTCCTTATTAAACATGTTCTCTCACTTTCTGTCTCATGTTTTACCACTTCAGTGGCTCTTCTCCTTCTTCCTCGCCATTCAATTCCTGTTCTGTGTAATTTTTACAATTTCTTTGAGACGTATTATCAGTCTTGTCGGATTCGTCAGGTGACTCGGTCTCGGATGTGTCAAAAAGAGATAATAACCTATTTTGAGAGTCTTCAAATGAAATAAAATCTAAAATAACAAAAGGTTATAGCAAAAAGTTATTGTGCAAATTTGTAACATGAAGCGTAATGTGAGTGTTACTTGCCCGCAGTCAATCTTCACCCCATTCAAACAGCTTGCCGAACGGCGGCCAACTGAGCTGTAATACTCTATGCTTTCTTATCTCCTCCCACGTAGCTAACCACATATAGCACATAACGTTTTGTCGGTTAGCACATAACATTTTGTCGGATAGTACATAACATTTTGTCGTTTTGTTTTTAAAATATCTCTTAATTTTTCAAGAACTGCAATTTAAGTTCTTACTATTAACAGTCTTTGAACCATTTCTTCTCCATTCCATTCACATCATTGCAAATCTTAGAAATTTGATTTTCAGCAGAGGTACTCCCATAGTGTCCTAATCTTTAGGTTTAACTGGTTTACCCTTTTTTATCACCATAGGGATGAATTTCCAAGCACTCCAAAATTTAATTAAAAGCCTAAATATTATATTTTATGTGTCTCACTTTATAACTGATGAACTTCTGTACAAATCCTTAACCCTTTCTTTTCTCCCTTAGGGGATGAGTTTCCAAAAACCCTGAAATGGGTTACAGTTATCTTACAACTATGAGAGTGAATCTTAAATTTCACATTTTTCACTTCTGAACTGATGGACTTCCATACAAACTTTCAAGCCCTCTTTTTACACTCTTAGGGGATGTTTTTTAAAAATGCTAAAACAGGTCATAGTTATTTTTCCAATATAAGCCTAAATGTTAAATTTCATGTATCACATTTCAAAACAGACGGACTTCCATACAATTCTTTTTTACCTCCTTAGGGGTTGAATTTTCGAAAACCCTTTCTTGTTAGTCAACTTGGTAAAAATATAAACCTACTGTGCAAAGTTTGTGTTTCTAACTTCAGTAGCTTCAGTGCGACATTAATGAGTCAGACAATCAATCAGTCAGGAGTCTCTCTTTATATAAGTATGGATAACAGTGTTTAAACTAAAATTAAATTCATTTAGAAAATAATTCTTTTAGATCTAAAAGTGGTCCCCTTCTCGAATCACGCTCTCCTATAACTGCTATTCTATTACCAGTTATTGAAGAATTACATGATCACTCCATCAACGCTAATAGGTTTGATCGGTTCAGAGTATAATTCTGAACCAATTAGAAAATAAAGATTATTTTATGGACTAATTAGAATATATTCAACTGCCAATACAGGTGAAAACTACACATTCATGGGCTAATCTCGGTCCAACCGACACTCCTACATGCCCTTCGAAAGTCTAAAGCCAAAAGTTTTTATGATGGTATGGAAATTAATAATACTAAAATTTTTCCAGAAATGAAAATACAATATTTTATTTTAAAATCTATTTAATAAAGGTTCAAGTGGCATGTACATACACGACGTGTTGTATATTTGTGAGTAACACATCACTTTAGTTCAATATCTATTGAGCGAGAAGTAATTGTCCTTTTAACAACCAAAACGTAAAATCATGAAAAACTTCATATTTGCCCATCTTCCTTGACAACAAAAAAATTTAATAGATAAAGGTAAAAATTTGTTCAAAAAATACATGGAAATTGAGAATTTTAGAATGTTTTTCTCCCACTTTGATTGTTCTCAATTCTAAAGCTACAGAAAAAACGTATAGCTCTTCTTAAATGTTTTGTAGAATTTAGGGATGCCTGGTTGTTTATAAAAGAAAATTCCATTTCCATCTTTACATTAAGTCATAGATTTGTATCGAGCATAGACCAAGTAAACAAAACTTTATGTGGTGATCTTATCATTATTGGAAAAAAGATGAAATAAACATTTTGTATTAGTTTGGAAAGTCTTAATCATAATTTAGGACTTATAAGACTGAGTGATGTTGAAAAATTAGAAACAACTTTAGTACAAAATGTCGACTTAAACCATTTCGTTGTTTAAATGTACATGAATAACGTTGAAAATAAAATTGATAAATTAATAATGGAATTATACTCAACATCAATCAATTGCTGATTAGAACTCGGACAATGCTGTCATACAGCTGGATAATGTGAGGCGATGCTACTAATACAACATAAAATTAACATCTCAAGCCAAATGTGACCTTATAGCTGTATAAACAAATAGTTACCAATTTGAGGTGCGAGTCCCAGTCACAATGACAATTAGAATGTTATAGGTCATATACTTTTATTCCTGCACATTTCTGTAAAGAAAGTTGTGGAGCGATTTTAAAGTTCAAAATCTTCTCAAATTGGTTTTTTGAATAACTTGTAACATATATTATCACAAAAAAACTAATGTCTACCTTTAAAAGTAAATGCCTTTAACAATAAATAAACACTTGAATTAATTAAGACTGCTACTTTAAAGTTTAGCTATATTAAAATGCAACTTATCTGACTTTTATCTGACACGGAACTCTCAAGCCATTGTTGCAGCTATTATTTTGAAACTCATACAAATGCACCATTCAATCGTCAATATCTGTATTAAATTCATTAAATTTTCAGTATTGATACCAAGGATTGAATTCTTCTACTGAAGCAAATTTGAAGAGATGCTCACAATAACTTTGGTAAAGAGGTTTGAGGAAAATGAGTGGTGGGTAAATGAGGCATGACTTCTTCACAGTAGAGTCCACTTTGGAGGCATAGAATATGCCTCCTTATTTCAAATTTAAGTTTTTTTTTTGCTTTTCAAACTCAGAACAGATCCTGTTTACAGCATTATGAATCCCACTGCAAGGAATATACATAGTCCTGATAGCAGACAGCGGGCAAGTTCCTACTGAAATTATTTTCACCATTTTTGAAGCAACGCTCAGAGGATACCATTTCTCATCACATTTCCAAATCACATTTAAAACTTTGGTTTGAAGGGAATACATATATCATCACCGGTAGGAAGGAATATGCCCTGAAAATGCATTGAGGATGAATTTGGCTATCAAAGATGAAGACTACCTTGTTTGATGAAAAGTGCTGAGGTTGAACAGGGAAAAGTTTATCAAATTTAAACACCAAAGTTCTATGCTTTTCCACAACTGTTTGGATTTTTCGTGTTCCAAAATATCTTTTCATCAGACGAATTGACTAGAACATTGCAAATACTTGTCATATGATTTACTTTAAACAAGGATATGAACAATTTATTCTGTCTCTTAAGCAACGTTTTTGAAAAAACGGATAGTATTTTAACGACGATAACTCCTCTGAATCCCAATTTTTCATTGTATATAGCGAAAATCACGAATTGATTTGAGCTTTTTTTGGGTGTGAATGATAAATGATCTAACGTCACCCGTATCATACATTTGCCTTGGCAGGAATTGAAAAAGTAATTGAGAAGATTATCCAGGAATTTTACATTGTATGGTAACACATTTTCATAAAGTTTTTGACTAATTTCTAACTTAGTTTATTTTGAACACATTTTCTTAGATCAACAGATTCGTAATTGATTACAGTTACAAAACTGTACTGGGACATTGACATGCTAATTCATTAATTGGGAGGGTTTTGCTTCTGGGAGCTTGGGAGAAACATCTAAATCCGTTTTTGGTAAGCAACGGAAAACTTAGTGGACAAAAGACTAACAAATGATTCTATTAGTGGACCATAAACTATGTAAAATAAAAATTTAATACTTTAATACAGTAATTTATAGATCATTTTTTGCAAGTCACATTGTAGACAGAATACCTTGAAAAATTAAAGAAATAGTCAGAGAGTCAAATGTGAATTCACTTCGTTTGATGGTTTCCAGGGCAAACTTTATTTAACCATCAATGAATATTACCAATATGTAATCAAAACTCATCGTAAATAGCAAATAAATATTAAATTTGAGTTATTTTTATTAGAGTGGTAAATAAATTATAAATATCTATTATAAAGGAAAAGAAGAATAAATCAAAAACAATAAAAAAAATCAAAATCAATATTGTAGCGACAGGTTCGCAATATATTTCCTTGTTGCGAAATTTTTTAATTTCATCCTGAGTCAGTATCAGAAATCAGTTCTTAGAAGAAAAACAATTACATGAAAAAAAATTTAGTACAGACCGAAGTTAAATAAATGAAACATTATTAAAAACATAAATCAATGAATCAAACTACAGCTATGAAATTGTGACCTATTTACTTGAACGCAAGCCTAATAATTGAACAACTACGATAATATATGTAATAGGAAGGTTCAAAAAATTAGGCAGCAATGATATTTGCAGACCAAAGAGATGACACACTGGAAGTTCCACCATTGCCCTGATGTAAAATTTGTTCCAGTTTTTCCAATTCTTTATCGATTGATGTACCCTAAATAATAGCAATACTTTAGACGCATAATATATCATTTCAGTAAAATGTGTGTACAATTTGAAAAAATACAGTGTAAAAATTTGTTTTGCATGGAGTCCAAAAATTTACAAGTTACTTATATATTGAAAAATTTGAGTTATGACCTATTCCAATGAAACCATTTTTGTTACCAAGCACAATCCTTCAATTTGAATAGAGGCACTACAAGTATAAAATTGCACAAAATTTATCAGGTACGGAGCAGTACACAAAAATGCATATCAAGTCAAAAATTTACTACGAATTTCACATTAGTACAAAGCTGATTAAACTACATATATTCAAGTAGTAGAGTTAATTAATAATAAAATGAAATATCAGATATATGGTAGAGATTAACAAGCCAATTTTAAAAAACTGACCACTGTGAATAATTTGAATCATTTTTCCATTGTAGAAACTGACATTAATCAATATTGTATTGTACTTAATTCACTTAGTTGACTTAATATATATTGTATTGTACCTGATATACACTAAAACTTTTTTGCATTTTATGTTATTGTTGTTAATTTAAAATAGTCTTACACAAATGGGGTTCAAAAGAACAAGGTCAGTTTATTTTGCTGGGAACACCTTTATTTGTTACTCAACGCGTATTATAGGTAAATTGACCTATATCTACTTATATATATTTACTTAGGATTGGACTTTCATTTAGTCAGTGAAATTGTTTTCATCGTAATAATGACAGTTTCACCAAATTTAGTTATAACCTTTTCTATTGAAATTTTAATTTCAATAAAAATCATTATTTTATTTATTTTTATAAAACATGGCATAACTTTAATATTTAATAACTAAAACTGATGTAAACATCACATGATAATATGGAAGGTATTTGAATTTAACATTATGCTTTAAAATAAGTACATAAAATATTGGACAGTTCAATCAGGCGGGTTTATTACTTGTAAAGTATATTTAACTATAGACTTAATATACTGAGTAGATAGAAGAAGAAACATAACAACTACATGATGCATAAAACTGATATTCTATGTCAGAAAGAGATAGCGAAAAAAAACGGCTAGAACCCGTCTTTGTAATGCAATCAGCACTTATCATCACACAGTGAATTGCGTTCGCTGTTCTTTGACCATTTTAAATCAATCTGTCATTATTGTATTAAAATAAGTGTTTTTAGGAGAATAGTAATGTGTTCTGTACTTGATTGTGGCATTACACATCGAAATAATACAGAAAAATTCATATTTCACAGGATTTATATTGTACTTTTTATATTTATTTTCAAAAACAGCACAGAAGTGACTATTTTGATATGTTACAGAATAAGCTGAATTGTACGTAAAATAAAGTTATACGTTATAATAACAAGATATATTGTGTTTTTGAGCAATAAACTTTAGGAGACATTTATGCTGATGTTAAATTTCATTGATAATTGTATTGACAAAATTTAGCTATGTCATTTTTCTATATTATACAACTACACACTTTTTTACAGGTTCACACTTTAAGTCCATTCGTGGAGAAGATAATTTTCTAAGGAACTCTCCTATACATGAAAGTCGGGTAAATTTTTTCTCCTGTGAAAAAACTCCGTTTAAATTTGGATATCAGTAAATAGATCTTACAAAGGGCGATTAAAAATGTCATGTGATATTTTATTTAGATTCATTACTCCCTACATTCCCCGCCCCTCTCTTTTTTAAATTGTATGTTATAAAAATGTGGGTCTTTGTCCAAATAAGTCTTAGTAATAAATGTATTTGAAAATTGTTTTACTTTAGTTATATTGACAAAATTATATGATCATACAATCTGTTAATAATTTAACGTAACGTTTTATATTTAAAATTACTACAGAACCATAAATTAATGAACATCCAAAATGCATTTGGTCGACTTTTTTCTTTTCAAGTTTCAAAAGTTCAATAAAAATATTTTTTCCTAATATTATTTAAAAATAACAATTATGGCATGCCTTTTAGTTACGCAAGGTATTTTTTTGTCTTTTTTCCAAAGTATTTATTTACTTATGTTTTATTACAGATATTCTGTGTTTAGAAGAATATAGAGTATTTGCTATCAATCTTAATTTAAAGGGAAATAGTTGAAATTGTTTACTCATCCTTATCTAATTTGTTTAACTTCTTTTATTGATTCTATATTACACACATTGCCAGTATGCCGTATTGGTTGTATTTATCAAAGTTGACTTGGAATAAGTCTGCTTATCTTGCTTTCATAAACCTGCTTACTGTTTATATTGTTTTCTGTACATTTATTTGTGTTTGGCGATACTTTAATATCCCCGCTGCATTATACTATTAACTGACTTGTAAATTTTCGCTAACTCCATCTGACCAATTTTCTTAGGGAACAAAAATAAGTGGAAAAGTTTAATTTATATTTCCTTAAGTCAAATTTTTTAAATTGGTAAAAAACTTTAAAACTCTAACATGCAATAAAGTTCTAAATAATTTTCCAATAATTAATAATTAGAGAAATGATGTTGTTTAACAGCTGTAGAAAAAATATTGCAAAAGCATGTTTTGAAACTATATGACTTAATTCATCAATTGAACTAAAAAATTTCTCACATATTTGACATCAAACTGACAACATATTATGGCTTCGCACTACGGAATATAGTACTTACAGGTGTGCTAAACGGGTACACAAAAGTTATTGACATCCTCATTGATACGATGAACACCTCTAAATTACACCATAGTAAATTTACACACACAAACAATACGATTTAGGTTACACGGGATTTGAAAGTGAAATAGCCTGTGTAATAAGTATCTGCATCATTTAACAAACATAATTTTAATTAATTTCTTTAAACTTGAACAAAGTGAAACTGGATAATGTTTTATTTTACATTTTTTACTCAGCATGATCACCTGAATAAAATTGTTAAGGGTCTAAAGGAACGACCTGTGTAATATATGTAGGTAACAATGTTTGGTGCAGGTGATTAGTAAAACTATAGCAATGGTAATACAATACTGGATACCATAATTTTTGAGAAATTCACCATAATTACACTTGCCAAAAATATATTAGGGCATGTATTTACACGATTAAAAAGGACATACAATGTTATATTTACACACATGCATATATTTATATATATATATATATATATATATATATATATATATATATATATATATATATGTGTGTGTATGTATATATATATATATATATATATATATACAAATTACGTTTTAAGTTATACGTTATAATAACAAGATATATTGTGTTTTTGAGCAATGAACTTTAGGAGACATTTATGCTAATATTAAATTTCATTGATAATTGTATTGACAAAATTTAGCTATGTCATTTTTCTATATTATACAACTACACACTTTTTTACAGGTTCACACTTTAAGTCCATTCGTGAACAAGATAATTTTCTAAGGAACTCTCCTATACATAGAAAGTCGAGGTAAATTTTTTCTCCTGTGAAAAAACTCCGTTTAAATTTGGATATCAGTAAATAGATCTTACAAAAGGCGATTAAAAATGTCATGTGATATTTAATTTAGATTCATTACTCACTACATTCTCCGCCCCTCTCTTTTTTAAATTGTATGTTTTAAAAATGTGGGTCTTTGTCCAAATAAGTCTTAGTAATATATGTATTTGAAAATTGTTTTACTTTAGTTATATAGACAAAATTATATGATCATACAATTTGTTAATAATTTAACGTAACGTTTTATATTTAAAATTACTACAGAACCATAAATTAATGTACATCCAAAATGCATTTGGTCGACTTTTTTCTTTTCTAGTTTCAAAAGTTCATTAAAAATATATTTTCCTAATATTATTTAAAAATATCAATTATGGCATGCCTTTTAGTTACGCAAGGTATTTTTTTGTGTTTTCCCAAAGTATTTATTTACTTATGTTTTATTACAGATATTCTGTGGTTAGAAGAATATGGAGAATTTGCTATTAATCTTAATTTAAAGGGAAATCGCTGAAATTGTTGTCATCCTTATTTAATTAGTATAACTCTTTCATTGATTCTATATCACACACATTGCCAGTGTGCCGTATTGGTTGTATTTATCAAAATTGACTCGGAATAAGTCTGCTTATCTTGCTTTTATAAACCTGCTTACTGTTTATATTGTTTTCTGTACATTTATTTGTGTTTGGCGATACTTTAATGTCCGCTGCATTATACTATTAACTGACTTGTAAATTTTCGCTAACTCCATCTGACCAATTTTCTTAGGGAACAAAAATAAGTGGAAAAGTTTAATTTGTATAACGTATTTTTAAAAGTTTTAGTGTATATCAGGTACAATACAATATATATTAAGTCAATTAAGTGAATTAAGTACAATACAATATTGATTAATGTCAGTTTCTACAATGGAAAAATGATTCAAATTATTCACAGTGGTCAGTTTTTTAAAATTGGCTTGTTAATTCTACCATATATCTGATATTTTATTTTATTATTAATTAACTCTACTACTTGAATATATGTAGTTTAATCAGCTTTGTACTAATGTGAAATTCGAAGTAAATTTTTGACTTGATATGCATGTTTGTGTACTGCTCCGTGCATGATTAATTTTGTGCAATTTTATACTTGTAGTGCCTCTATTCAAATTGAAGGATTGTGTTTGGTAACAAAAATGGTTTCATTGGAATAGGTCATAACTCAAATTTTTCAATATATAAGTAACTTGTAAATTTTTGGACTCCATGCAAAACAATTTTGTACACTGTATTTTTTCAAATTGTACTGAAATGACATATTATGCGTCTAAAGTATTACTATTATTTAGGGTACATCAATCGATAAAGAATTGGAAAAACTGGAACAAATTGCACATCAGAGCAATGGTGGAACTTTCACAGTGTGTCATCTCTTTGGTCTGCAAATATCATTGCTGCCTAATTTTTGAACCTTCCTATTACATATATTATCGTAGTTGTTCAATTATTAGGCTTGCGTTCAAGTAAATAGGTCACAATTTCATAGCTGTAGTTTTACTTATGTATTTTTTCATACTTCGGTCTGTATTAAATTTTTTTTCATGTAATTGTTTTTCTTCTAAGAACTGAGTTCTGATACTAACTCAGGATGAAATTAAAAAATTCCGCAGCAAGGAAATATATTGCGAACCTGTCGCTACAATATTGATTTTGATTTTTTTTATTGTTTTTGATTTATTCTTCTTTTCCTTTATAATAGATATTTATAATTGATTTACCACCGTAATAAAAATAACTCCAATTTAATATTTATGTGTCATTTATGATGTGTTTTGATTACATATTGGTAATATTCATTGATGGTTAAATAAAGTTTGCTCTAGGAACCATCAAACGAAGTGAATTCACATTTGACTCGCAATGTGACTTGCAAAAAATGATCTATAAATTATTGTATTAAAGTATTAAATTCTTATTTTACATTGTTTATGGTCCACTAATAGAATCATTTGTTAGTCTTTTGTCCACTAAGTTTTCCTTTGCTTACCAAAAACGGATTTAGGTGTTTCTCCCAAGCTCCCAGAAGCAAAACCCTCCCAATTAATGAATTAGCATGTCAATGTCCCAGTACAGTTTTGTAACTGTAATCAATTATGAATCTGTTGATCTAAGAAAATGTGTTCAAAATAAACTAAGTTAGAAATTAGTCAAAAACTTTATGAAAATGTGTTACCACACAATGTAAAATTCCTAGATAATCTTCTCAATTACTTTTTCAATTCCTGCCAAGGCAAATGTATGATACGGGTGACGTTAGATCATTTATCATTCATACCCAAAAAAAGCTCAAATCAATTCGTGATTTTCGCTATATACAATGAAAAATTGGGATTCAGAGGAGTTATCGTCGTTAAAATACTATCCGTTTTTTCAACAACGTCGCTTAAGAGACAGAATAAATTGTTCACATCCTTGTTTAAAGGAAATCATATGACAAGTGTTCGCAATGTTCTAGTCAATTCGTCTGATGAATAGATAATTTGGAACACGAAAAATCCAAACAGTTGTGGAAAAGCATAGAACTTTGGTGTTTAAATTTGATAAACTTTTCCCTGTTCAACATCAGCACTTTTCATCAAACAAGGTAGTCTTCATCTTTGATAGCCAAATTCATCCTCAATGCATTTTCAGGGCATATTCCTTCCTACCGGTGATGATATATGTACTCCCTTCAATCCAATGTTTTAAATGTGATTTGGAAATGTGATGAGAAATGGTATCCTCTGAGCGTTGCTTCAAAAATGGTGAAAATAATTTCAGTAGGAACTTGCCCGCTGTCTGCTATCAGGACTATGTATATTTCTTGCAGTGGGATTCATAATGCTGTAAACAGGATCTGTTCTGAGTTTGAAAAGCAAAAAAAAACTTAAATTTGAAATAAAGAGGTATATTCTATGCCTCCAAAGTGGACTCTACTGTGAAGAAGTCATGCCTCATTTACCCACCACTCATTTTTCTCAAATTTCTTTACCAAAGTTATTGTGAGCATCTCTTCAAATTTACTTCAGTAGAAGAATTCAATCCTTGGTATCAATACTGAAAATTTAATGAATTTCATACAGATATTAACGATTGAATGCTGCATTTGTATGAGTTTCAAAATAATAGCTGCAACAATGGCTTGAGAGTTCCGTGTCAGATAAGTTGCATTTTAATATAGCTAAACTTTAAAGTAGCAGTCTTAATTAATTCTAGTGTTTATTTATTGTTAAAGGCATTTACTTTTAAAGATAGACATTAGTTTTTTTGTGATAATATATGATACAAGTTATTCAAAAAACCGATTTGAGAAAATTTTGAACTTTAAAATCACTCCACAACTTTCTTTACAGAAATGTGCAGGAATAAAAGTATATGACCTATAACATTCTAATTGTCATTGTGACTGGGACTCGCACCTCAAATTGGTAACTATTTGTTTATACAGCTATAAGGTCACATTTGGCTTGAGATGTTAATTTTATGTTGTATTAATAGCATCGCCTCACATTATCCAGCTGTATGACAGCATTGTCCGAGTTCTAATCAGCAATTGATTGATGTTGAGTATAATTCCATTATTAATTTATCAATTTTATTTTCAACGTTATTCATGTACATTTAAACAACGAAATTGTTTAAGTCGACATTTTGTACTAAAGTTGTTTCTAATTTTTCAACATCACTCAGTCTTTATAAGTCCTAGATTATGATTAAGACTTTCCAAACTAATACAAAATTTTTATTTCATCTTTTTTCCAATAATGATAAGATGACCACATAAAGTTTTGTTTACTTGGTCTATGCTCGATGCAATACAATCTATGACTGGATGTAAAGAAAGCCTCTCTATGGAAATTTCTTTTATAAACAATCAGGCATCCCTAAATTCTACAAAACATTTAAGAAGAGCTATACGTTTTTTCTGTAGCTTTAGAATTGAGAACAATCAAAGTGGGAGAAAAACATTCTAAAATTCTCAATTTCCATGTATTTTTTGAACGAATTTTTACCTTTATCTATTAAATATTTTTGTTGTCAAGGAAGATGGGCAAATATGAAGTTTTTCATGATTTTACGTTTCGGTTGTTAAAAGGACAATTGCTCAATAGATATCGAACTAAAGTGATGTGTTACTCACAAATATACAACACGTCGTGTATGTACATGCCACTTGAACCTTTATTAAATAGATTTTAAAATAAAATATTGTATTTTCATTTCTGGAAAAATTTTAGTATTATTAATTTCCATACCATCATAAAAACTTTTGGCTTTAGACTTTCGAAGGGCATGTAGGAGTGTCGGTTGGACTGAGATTAGCCCATGAATGTGTAGTTTACACCTGTATTGGCAGTTGAATCTATTCTAATTAGTCCATAAAATAATCTTTATTTTCTAATTGGTTCAGAATTATACTCTGAACCGATCGAACCTATTAGCATTGATGGAGTGATCATGTAATTCTTCAATAACTGGTAATAGAATAGCAGTTATAGGAGAGCGTGATTCGAGAAGGGGACCACTTTTAGATCTAAAAGAATTATTTTCTAAATGAATTTAATTTTAGTTTAAACACTGTTATCCATACTTATATAAAGAGAGACTCCTGACTGATTGATTGACTGACTCATTAATGTCGCACTGAAGCTACTGAAGTTAGAAACACAAACTTTGCACAGTAGGTTTACATTTTTACCAAGTTGACTAACAAAAAAGGGTTTTCGAAAATTCAACCCCTAAGGAGGTAAAAAAGAATTGTATGGAAGGGTCTAAGCCTGGATTTGGTGAAAAGACTTTTTCTAAGTACTGAGCAAAAGCATCCACCTTCTCCTGTGGCCATCAACTATTTTGAGTGGGGGCTTGACATTGTGGGGTCTATTGTAGTTTTTAATAAATTTCCACAGTGAATAATTAGTTAAAGCTGAGGCTGTCAAAGATTCTAGTTGATCTTCCAAGGTTTTATTGTTCCATTTGTGTAAAATATCTTTCAGTTCTCTGGATGCTGCGTTATATGCAATTTTGTCCACGGAGTGTCTATTCTGATGCCAAATTCGACGGAGTTTTCGTTTGTTGGGTAGGGCGGTTTTTATATTCAGCGGGTAATTGATATACTTTTCTTTTGTTTTTTGCACCGGAGTATGGATCCAACACGCTTCCTGAACAAGTGTTGTAATATACTTAGTAGCCTCTTCTATGTTGTCCTGAGTTTTTAACGGGACATTAAGCTGTATACGGCTATCAATGTACTCTCTGAGTAATTCCCAGTCAGTGTCTTTTGTTTGTGAGAGTTTCAGTACTGTCAGACTCTACTATTCTAGAACTTATTGATAAAATGACAGGAGTATGGTCAGAAGAGCTGTCATAGCAAGATTCAGGTTTGATGTAGTGTCTTGGTAATCCCTTCAGTACAAAAAAGTCGAGGAAGTCTGGGATTTTGTTCTCGTCTGTTGGCCAATACGTAGGTTCACAGGTGGACGACACCAGTAAGTTGTTTTTGTCTACAGTCATTTTCAGCTGCCTGCCTCATGTTGTAGTAAGTCTGGAGCCCCAATACATATGCTTAGTGTTCCGATCGCCGCTGGCAACAAAACGACTTCCAAGCTGATTGAAGTATCAGGTGAACATATGTTCTTTTATTTAATGTTTTGGGGGGCAGTATATCGCCGAGATATTAATATAGCCTGTGCTATCACAGCAATCGTTGTTGCTTGTAAATACTCGGTTTTATAACACGGCATTATGTGATGTTTGATTTTCTTATTAATTATGACTGTTGTTCCACTGTGTCCAGTGCCATCTGGGTGATTAGTTACGTAACATAAATGTTCCTTGAATTTGATGCTTGAGTTGAGGGTACAATGTGTCTCAGAGATCAGGAGAATATCAATTTTCTGTTCTGTCATATATTCATCATATAAGAATGACTGAAAAAATTGTCTGTTCGATTTATTTATAGTCCTAGGTGATATATTTGTGCTACCACATTTATGATGTATTTTCTCGATCTCCCAACATGTATTTTCTCGATTTTCTTCACTTTATATTTATTTCGCATTCATAATATCCCTACATTCCTTTCTAATTTCTATACCAATTTCAACATTTATCAGCATATGGCTCTGAACTGTATTTTAGAGACTAGAATATTAATGCCAAGAAAAGACTCATCACAGAACATAACTCTTTTCCTGTCCATGCCATTAGATTATGGAATTGAATTTATTCAAGTGTGCTTACAGAATCTATGTTTATGAATCTAAGTTATCTGAAATTGCATTTCCTTGTTTAAATATGTCTACATATGTAACTACTTCAATGTTATCACAAGTTTGTTAAATAAATGAACAATTAAGAAAATGTTTAGCAATAGTCAACTGCTATTTATAACAATCGAATATACCAACTATATAATTTTCAAATTAATTTACAACAAAAGCATCAGAAAAAAATTTAAAACTTCCCAACCTATTACATTAAAAGCCCATCACTGTCATAAATAATGTAGAATAATGATGCTCGTAAATATATGTTTAGACCGGACTGGTGAATCCAATAATCAGTATTTATTTTCATGCGGGAAGACAAATTGCGATGTAGTAGTGACCACGTCATTTCATTAAGCAGAGTACATTATTGAAGGGTGTTTTCATTTTACGTCAGAATTGAGCAGTATAAATAGTGAGTTCGTTTAAAAATGACGTGCCATTGTTTAGAGGAGTCGATTCAGTTTTTAGTTATGTTACAGTCAATTCTAGGTGTCAACCGATTTTCATATAAATTAGAAAATCAAACTATGTTAATAAAAGTTATTTTAAAGAAAATCTACAGTTTGGCATTAATTTTTCTTATTGTTTTGAGTACCGTAATGAGCATATGGACTCACTATATCTCTCAACACTCTGAAATAAGTATAATTGAATGGTTTTTTCATATAATTTACTTTATTAATATTATATTTGTTTTATCTATTGACATATTCTGGCAAAAACATTGCTTTGCCGATTGTTTACAACAATTCGATGATATTGCTGTTTATTTTAGTTCCTTACACAGAACAAAATGCTTTCAAAAATTAAAAATCATGTCGTTATTGGGTATATTCATTATACTTGCAAGCCACTTGATCGTTTTCACCATTAATAGTATTGAAAATTGGGACTGGTTCTTGATAATTACATATTTCAGTTTATTTACTAGTAGATTGGAACTGCTTCTAATGTGTTTGCTTACATACACCGTTAATGAAATGTTAAAAGAGGTAAACGATTACCTGAATCATATGAATCGAGAAATATTTCATAATAACATAAACTGCATACCAGACTTAGCCAGAGAGATAATCTGGAATAGATTAAACAGAAATAGCCATTTTGACGTTTCTGGAAATCCCATGCACATATCGATTTTATCAGAGGTGTTAACTATAGTAAATAAAGTATGCAATTCACTCAAGAAAATGTTCAATTTGCAGGTATACTCGTATAGTAATAAATTGAAATAAATGAGATATCTGAGAATTATTTTTATTTTAATCACTAAATTTTTAACTTCAGGTACTTCAACTTATAATTACCACATTTTTCAACTCCATTAGTGGCATTCAACTCATTTTGGACTTGTATATTCATGATGTAAGTAAGACTCATATTACAAGTGTCATTATAATCTTGATATTCTGTATAATAGCAATTGGTATTCCCTTCTTGATAGTTTTAAATTACTGTTATCTGTAAAATAGTCAATGTCAATTTTATAATTGTATATTTAAATTATTAAAATGTTTAAAATAAAAAATAACATAATCTAAGATATTATTACTAATCAAATAATATTTCAGAAAATATGGTCACAAGAAATGATCAACTTCGTCATATGGCTAACAATTTGTCTACTTGTCCTTACCGCTGTCTGTATCTTCAATGATAATTTGGTTATGAAATTTCATGAATTGAGAGTAATCATCACAAAACTGAGACTATCTCCTCAAATGTGTAAGTATCTGCATAGTAAGTTTGTTTTACTATAAAAGATGTCGATATTAGTACAAAATGTAATGAATTCTCTAACCTTTGAAAATCTTAAGCACTTACCAATTTTACCAGATGTGTTCACTAAAGTAATTATCCTAAATTACATATGTTATTTGGACTTGAACAGGTATTTATATAAAATGGGATGAATATTTTTTTTTAGTTATCTTTTTGTTTATCTATTTTTACCGTAACAACTAAATTAGCTACATAAGAAATAAAGTTACTTGATGAGTGTTCAATTGAATTAAGACAATATTGAATATCGAATATGGTTATTTGGAATATGGAAGTTCGTAATCGTCTGTGGTATAATCTACAATTAGACATATGTACAGTTTAGCTACATTAATCTATATATAATCTGTTTAATATAACACAGTGGCAAAAAGACATACTCTAGTCAGTGCCAAAATAATATTGAGTTTATTCAATATTTTAAACCAATCGAAGTAAAGTGGAATAGCGAGCACAGTATAGCGTAGTTGGTGTCCTCGTTGATCAAAGACTAAATATTTAAAGTGTAACTACTTTTCTGTAAATAATTACCAAATTAATTTGAGCAGTGAAAGCTGAAACCTTACTAGATGCTTATTACAAACAAATGACCCAGTGTAGGGGAAATCAATATGTAAAGTGAACAATCTTGTTAACCAATTAAAAAGTATCAGTGGGTTTGTCATCACATAGTTATTAAGTGAACAAACAATTGTAGCTTTATCATTCTTTTAGACACAAATAACATTATCAAGTACTCATATTTAGTTTATGGTTGACTGCAGTGTAATTGATCTGAGAGTAATATATTTCGTAGCTGTGACTCAAATGTGTCGTATTGTATATTTATATGTTTTTATGTCAATTTTTATCTACTAGCCTATGTGACATAGGAAATTATTGGAAATTTGGTTTTAATACATAATAATTGAAGTAGTATACATATTTATGAGATTAGTTATTTATATGAGTTGCGGGCGTAATCTCCGATGCGAAACAAAATATTTAAAAATCCATCTTTTGATGTGAGACAATTTCCCAATAGATATTTATGATCGCAGTTGCATGTAGCGACAGTGTCAAAGGTTGTTTGGTATATCAGTCATCCAACTACATCACGATTATTTATACATATTTATTGCTACAGATACTTTTATTGATGTTGTTTTCATATTTCCTATCTGTAACTGGGGCACTCACTGCTCTACACGATACCAAACCTTAAAAGGTATAACTTACTTATGATTATTATATACACATTTATAATCACGTAACTTCGTTCCTTCTTGTGTATAAAAAAGTATAGAATCCGAAGGGCCCAATCTGTTTTGATAAATAAACCAAAAAAAATATTATGATCTGGATAACCACAAAAATACCGAAATATTATTCCATAAAACTTATAAGAATAAAATGACTAGGCCCAAATTATTTAGTTCACTGCAGATAAAGTAAAAGTTCAATGCAATAAGGAACAATAGCAAATGATTTCGTAAGACATGTTCTTGAAAAAATGTAGATAAAATGCAATTTACTTAGAGAACTTTTTTATAAACGCTTCCTAAATTTTGCTAGTTTAAAATTCCATTTTATTTGAGAATTTTCACTCTCTCATATTTATGTAGTAAGCATGGATTAATAATTCGCAATAATTTCATGTATGAGAAAATATTATGGCTACTGTTATATATTCTAACACTGAGGGACTCACAATTTATTTACGTTTGGCCAACATAAAATGTTCTTTACCTAGTTCACTTTTCAAGAAGTTCCCTAGCTTGTATTACCAGTTTTTAGTCATTAATGCTCAAAACACGAGTATTATATCATACCTCCAGAGAGCTGACGCATGTTTTTTCTTCTTTGATATGAGTTTTGCACAAGCTTCTCTCATCCAATGACACATGCTAGATTTTGGTTTGTTAGTTAATAAAATAAAATTATGCTATTAACCAAAAGTATACCTTTATACTACTGCATGAACAAAACATTCATTTTGGTGAATCCGGAGATTAATTTTTTAAGATTGGCTTGTTAACTCTACCATACGTATGTGAATATATGTAGTAAATTGACTATGTACAACTGTGAAATTTGAAGTAAATTTTGATTTGTATGCATTTTTGTGTATTGCTGCGCACTTGATTAAGTTTACAAAATTTTATACCTGTAACACATCTCTTCAAATTGAAGGTTTGTGCTAGATAACAACAAAGGTTCCATTGAAATTGGCCTAACCACAAATCAAATTTATCATTCATATATTACGTATACACACGTACGTATCGTATACAACGTAAAAATAAATTTTTCATGCCTATTGTATGATTTCAAATTGTACACACATTTTAGTGAAATGATATATTATGCATCTAAAGTATTGTTATTATTTAAGGTCCATCAATCGATAAAGAATTGGAAAAACTGGAACAAATTGTACATCAGGGCAATGGTGGAACTTTCACAGTGTGTCAGCTCTTCAGTCTGCAAATATCATTGCTGCCTAATTTTTTCAACCTTGTTATTACATACATTATTGTAGTTTTTCAATTATTAGGCTTGCGTTCAAGTAAATAAGTTGCAATTTCATAGCTTTAGATCTGATTCATTAATTTATCTTTTTAATGATGTTTCATTTATTTGTTATCGTTACTCCGTATTAAATTTTTTTTAAAAGAAATGATTTTCTTCTAAGAACTGTGTTGTCATATCTACTCGGGATGTAAATAAAAATGTCACAACAAGGAAATGTATTGGATAGAAAACCTGTTGCTACTATATGGGTTTTTACCTTTTCTTTGATGATTTATGATTTATTTTTCCTACCCTTTATAAGGGATATTTATAATTATATACCACTGTAATAGAAATAACAACAATTTAATATTTATATATCATTTAAGATGTGAGTTCTGGCACATTACATATTGGTAATAATCATAGATGTTTTATAAATGTTGCCGTAGGAACCGTCAAATAAAGTGGATTACACATTTTGCTCTCCGACTATGTCTTTAAAATTTTCAAGGTATTCCGCCTCTTAAGTTGCCACAAATTTTCTATAAAAAGTATTAAATATCTCTATTAAAGTATTAAATATCTGTTTTATATAGCCTCTGTTCTATTGGTAGAACTATTCCTTAACCACTAACTTTTTCTTTGCTTAACGAAAATGGATCTAGATATTTCTCCCAAGCTTCCAGAAGTGAATCCCTACCGTCTTGTGACTGTACTCAGTTACAAATCTGACCTAAAATGTAAATCAAGGAGCTGTAAATTCTTCTATTTGCATTTTAAGTCTAAAATATTCTTTCCAAAAAACTAATTTAGAAATTAGTCAAAAATTTCATTTATGTTGCCAGTGACATTAGACCTTTTATCATCTACTCCCAAAAAAGCTCAACTCAGTTCGTGATTTTCACTGCACATCTTTTCGTTAATTTAGTTCCCTTTTAAAAAATTTTAAATTGACCATATAAGCCAAAATGGGATCAGACAAATTGGAAGAATCTGGAATTTCGTGTAGTATTTGTATGTTAACTGCTTTTTCAAACACACTCCCTAAGCGACCAAATTATTTGTCCACCTCCTTGTTTAACATAAATAATATGGCAATTGTCCGCCATGTTAAAATCAATTCGTCTGGTGAGGAGAACATGAAAATCATAGAAGGTTGAGAAAGAGCATAGAAGTTCGGTGTTTAAATTTGACACACTGGACCTTGGTCAACTACAGCAATTTTCATCAAACACGGCGGTCATCATCCCCAACCCATTTTCACGGCATATTCCTCCCTACTGGTGATGAAATGTTAACTCCCTTCAATTCAATGTTTTAAATGTTATAGATTTGAAAATGTTATTAGAAGTGCTATCCTCTAAGCGTTGCTTCAAATATGGTGAAAATAATTTCAGTACGAACCTGCCTGCTCTCTGCTACCAAGACAATGTATATTTCATGCAATGGGATTCATAATGCTGTAGACAGGATCTGTCCTGAGTTTGAAAGGCAAAGAAAAACTTAAATTCAAAATAAGGAGACAAATCCTATCCCTCAAAAATATAATCCTGCTGTGAGGAAGTCACGCCTCATTTACAGCCCAACCCACCACTCACTTTTCTCAAGCCTCTTTACCAAATTTCTTCATTCCCTCTCTTTTAGGTTGCTTCAACAGAAGAATTTAATTCTCAGTATCAAAACTGAAAGTTTAGTGAATTTTATACAGACATTGACAATTGAATGCTGCATTGGGATGAGTTTCAAAATAATGGCTACAACAATGACTTGAGAGTTCCATGTCAGATATAGAACTACAAGCTGCAGTTTAATATAGTTGAAGATAAAAGTAATAGTCTTAATTAATTCAATTGTTTATTTATTTTTAAGAACATTTTATTTACACAAATTTTATTAAAAGGATTATTATAACATTTTATTGCAATAAAACATGATACAAATTATTCAACAAATCAATCTGAGATGATTTTTAATTTTAAAATATTTGCAACAAAGAAAGTATACGATCTGTTACATCATAATTGTCACTATATTTAACTGCTTTTTAATAAATATTGTCAGAAAATAGTTTATAATTAGATAAATTATAAAAAGATAATATGTAATATATTTACATAGCTACATTTTTTAACTATTCTCCAAAATATAAAAGTTAAGCTATTCTAAGGCTGTGGAAGATCAAAGCTTTTGTTTGTATATTTGTTCTTGTATTATTAATATGCTACAGATATATTTTGATAGATAAGATTACTGTAGTTATTAGTTAGTGGAATTAACTTTAAATATTATATATTTTAAATTTACATAATTATATTTATCTAACAATGTTTATTTTTCAAATAAAATTAGTGATGATGATAAATAACACTTTGTTATAATAGAATACATCATAAAAGAAAAATATGAAAAATCTTTGAGGGACGTAAATAAAAATATTGCTATTCTAGCTATATTAAACATATGAATATAGTAGCAGCTCTATTTTAAGAAAGAATATACAATTCTACAAAGAATTGGCTCAGTATATATTTATCAAAAAACTAAACTTGTTAGCTTTCTAGTGGTAGCATTCATATTAAAGTAATGGCTAATTTTTAATTTACTGTTAGAACTATCAAAGAAAAAAAATATTCAGTAGTTCGCTGATCGTAATGGTATCAGTATTTAAAGCATTTATTAGAAATAATAAAATTTAAAGGACATTTTATTAAAAGAAATTTCAAAAATTAAACAGAAAATATTTATTGTAATTTTGTAATAATGTGTTGTTACCTTAAATACATTATGTTATTTTTAACCTTAATTCTATTCATTCCTTTATGTATAACACAATTACCAGATCTTTTTCTGTATAATTAACATTTTCTTTTTTGAAAAATTGAAAACAAAAATATTGTATTTTCATTTTGCTAAATTAAACTACTTACTGTCAATATTTTCTGGTGTTAGATTATGTTGATGCCATAATAAATATTAAAAGCATGAACCTGGGACTTCTGAATCAAGATGTATTTTGTTGTAATACTGTGGGAGTCAGTATTGGATTATACTGGAGTGCCTATTTTGATGGCTATTTTGATATATAAAAACTAACCCCAACTGCATCCTGAAAGCTTTATTGTAATGGACGCACATTAAAAAAAACTAATAATTTAAAAATATAATTACTAATTAATATTTATTAATTTATAGCAAATATAGCAATAAATAGTATTGAATACTTGATCATATAAATTAAGAAACGTCAATTTATCCTTAGAATTCTTCTAGTCACTCCCATTACCATTCATGTTCAGAAGTTTACACCATACAAAAATTTGGATTTTTTTAAAGATTGCCATTACTGCTACCATAAAATTATTACAATTAGTTATTTCGAAACTCCTTGTTTTTGTAACAGATTCTTCCCTTTAAATTTTTTGTTCTGGCTCGGAATTTTGCGACAATCCTTTGAATTGTTGAGAATATTATCCAAATATTGGTAACAAAGTCTAATCTACTAACAACCATCTAGCCTCTTTTTACTTTGTTTTTATTGACTTTTGTTTTTAATTGTATCTAGTATTAATTAACCTCTGAAGCGCACACATTTTTTATAAGCAACATTTACGCTTGTGTGATATTTGAAATCCGTCTTAAAAAGAAAGAAATCAATAGTAGATGTGTCAAAGATACACAAAAAATTAATCCAGTAGACAATATAGATATGTTAAATATGGAAATGACCACTCTACTTCATCTTGGAATAAAACACCTAACGCCAACATCACATGTGTTAAAAGTGAGAAGAAACACCCAGAGGGTTATGAAGGTTATGTAAAATACAAACAATATAAAATAACGATATTCAAATAAAGCCAAAAAATAAAGTAATCTCTGAATAGAAAAAAAGTAAAAGAGAACTAGAACAAAGTAGACTTTTCATCTTCACAAAACAGACCAAAAAATAAAACCTACTAAGAGATAACAATATTCTCAAGTCCAATAGAGAGACAAACTGACACAATAAAGATAACAGACTTCACCTATGAGGGAACAGCCATGGAGAAACCATGTACTTAACAAATACTACAAAGATAAGATATAATCAACTAAAATCATGGGAATAATTAATAAAACTGAAACATACAATAAACTATACTGCCACGCTCTTCGTCCCGGTTATTTATGTAGAGAAGATGGTAATGTAAATCCCCCTTTGAGTGGCTAACAACCGATTACATCAAAAGGCAGGCAACTCTTCTGAGTAGTAGAAAATCAAAGATTGGAATGTATGACTCATTGTGAACCGAGTTACTTATGAACATATCGAAAATAAATCCCTGATTTACAGATTTCTTTATCACTAGAAATATTAATTGTTACTCTATGATCACAGATTCTTGCACCAACTGATCCTCTAATCATACACCGGTCATCGTCAACATCAGTTTTTCTATCAGTCTCTTATATCATGCTAGTAAAAAGAAAGTACATACAAGAAAAATACAAACTTGGAAAGACATCAAAATTTGGTTTGTTCAAAAACAAATTTCCAAAATCATCTAAAAATTATAGAAGATAGAAATAGCGATAGAAGAATTCAACAGAATCATCTACAATGTAGCTAAACAACCGACTGAAGTACGAAAAAAATCCTCCAAAATTAAACGAGTATCCTGAATTTATCAAAGAAAAATACTCAAATGTCGCAAAGGGAAAACAATTTGGCAAAGTTATAAATCCATTAACACTCTACTAGTTAATGAAATAATGAATAAGTTAAGACTTATCTGATACTTTTTGAAGTTTCTTACTAATTTTAGATTCATATGACTAAAGCAAACTGATAAGACGAGAGAACCAAAAAAATTCATTTATAAGTACACACACAGGTTTTCTAGCAAAAAGAAAAACACCTGAATATAAATAAAATTGACAATTATATTTCTAAGAATAATCACACGTATGTGTTTGTATATCTTACGACCTACCAAGGTAAAGTATTAGAAACAATTACAAATGTTAAGATCTCAAGGTTTACGTCTCCAGCACTAAAGTTTAAATCATTCAGTTGAACAATAGACATTTGGATGAAACATTTTGGATGAACTTGTAGGTCGATGGACTTCTTGTCACCTTCCTGTCACATCAGCTGTGATACCAGCTAGGCACAAAGTTGCCGTTCATTTAGAGTTTCAAATCTTTTAAATTTGATTTATTTTACAAAACATTTTGACCAATAAACATTCCATTTTATGCTTTTGTCGTCGTGTCATTTGCTTCTTTTTTACAGTTATTCTCAAATATAGATTCTTTACTAATTTGTCATTCACTTTGTATACAAATGTATTATTTGTTTTCATATTATATTTTTTTCAAAACAGACAATTACAGTAGAATTTGATGCTCGTAAATTTTTAAGCAAAAGTAAAATTTTTTATTTTTAAAATTTAAAAAAAAAAATTTTTCTGCTACTGTAGTACATCACTAAAGAATAGCCCTTGATTTCTAGATGCTTTATTTTAAACAGAATACATTATAATTGTAACGGCTTGTTGTCTATACTTATTTAAGATCACCAATTATATAAAATGGTTATTTTTAATATAACAAAAAACAGACTTTTTACTGCAGTGATTTTGAATTTGCATTATGTGTTTGTTTTCCAGCAGATTAGTGTATTTACGATTGGTAAGCATGTAGCCATAAGTAAATAGTTATTAACTGACTGAATAAATGGAAAATCATATAACATTGTACTAATATGTGTTAAAAATTACATTTATGAAAATGTGTTCTAAAATTCAACATCCAAATATAATTATTTGAATTCCGCATATAGATATATGCAGACATCCATTTAGCTCATTGGGCTAATGTCACATGTACATTGTTTGGATTTAATCATGATTTTTCCCAATGTAAGCGAATACCTCAAAATAGCGATTATTAAATTAACAATACTCTTTTAATTATCAAAATGTTTTCTGGATCAGGCGTACCAATACCAAAATCAGAAGTAATAACATAAATTACTATTCACATATTAAAATTCTGTCGTTGGTAGGATAGAAAAGACAGCTTCAGCAAAATGTAATTTATTTAAGTGAGCGTGAGTAAACAAAGATACTTTTCTGGAACTGTATGTTTTTATTCTCGTTAACATTTGTTTACAACTTCTGTAATATTGCACTATTTTCATATGTATAAATATTTTTCTTTCACCAACCAATGTACAAAAAAAACATATGAGAAAAATGATTTTGATCAATCTACACTTGATTATTCTGATCATTATTAGTTTCATAATTTGAGTTTGAATGCTTATGACTGAAAACAAATTGAACAAATGAATGCTCAGGTGATTCAGAACTAGTGATTACGAATCACGTTCTACGATAGTTCTTTATAATGTTGTTATACTTTGTACTGCTTATATTGATTCTGAAAAGAATTCTGATGAATCTACACTTCTTTCGGAAAAATGTTCACCTTCCATATACCTAAACAAAACTTATTTGTTCCATCTAAAGGAATTACATACTCTTAATGATATCTGTTTCATTAATTACGTTCCCATTATATTATATAAAAGTGCAAAACTTAGCTATTTCTGAATACAATCTATTAAGGAGGACCTACAGACAGGATTTCCCTTCCATATCATTTAAAAAGATCCATCTAAATAGAGTAAAAGACTGTCGTTTTACAATATTGATAACATTTAATATACAGAGCCCTAGAACAAGAAAACAATAAAAAAACAGGGAAAAGTTAAAACCTGCATAAAAGATTAACATTATTAATAAAGAAAAAAATTGTTTTATGAAATTATAAGATAATTGAAAGATCGGAAAAATGTATTTGAGTAGCAGGAATATATTAAAAAGGAAATATAAATTTGTATTTGTATTCTCACTTCTTACCCCCCCGCCCATTCCGAGGACTTAAAAACACCCCCTTGTAAATAGAATAACATAAGATAGGTCATTACCATATTGCAACTACTTTATCTTTGGAAGAAAGCATAATTTTTAATTGTTAAATAATATGTACCCTTATATGTTGTAGCGAGCACCCTCTAAGCTATTTTCAGTATGAGACTAAAGATTCTGAAAAAAAATTTATATTAATACACCATCTGTTATGGTCTACATTAGGTCAATATATAGGTTTTGTGATCGGTGTCGGACTGTTCATAGAGACAGAGAAGCATTTGCCTCGTGTGGTCCTAGCCATCTGCGGACCCAAACCACATTCTGGTTACAAACAAAATATTGCATACAACATACAAACAAAGAGCTTAAGAAACATTGAGATGAACTCAGAAATGCATACAAATTAAAAGTAAACCTAATGGGCTCGTTGAATTATTTTATTATTCAAGTAGTGGTTTAACTGTCTATTTGATTGCTCGTCAAAATAGGTGAATAATAATATTTTCAATTTCACCATGGGTAAATCAAATACTTTTGTGGGCAACATTAGTAAGTGTTGTCCTTATCTATATCTAATAATCTTCAGCTTTTAACAGGCGGCAAGTCCAGTTAAAGTCTTGGGAATTTATTTTAATTTATATTTTTTAAATTTATATCCAATAAATATTAAATATATATACAGTGTGTATTTAATATATATTTGGCCAGCTTTTAACGGCGGCAAGTCCAGTTAAAATCTTAATATTTTCAGGCAAGTGACATGGAATAAATGCAACAACCTAACAATAGAATAGTGTCATAAGTTTTTGTTTATCAAAATATTCTTAAAATTTATTGAATGCAAAATGTAAATAATTGGAAAAATTTACTATATGTTAAACGAAAATCGTAATAAACCAGACGGATTTCATGTATAATATTAGAATTTTTATGAAGTATGTGAGAATTATTTGATGAAAAGTAATAATCAATATCAGAATTATATTTTTTACAGAATGATTATCCACTATTCGAATACACAATTCTTTCTTCACATTCCTATGCGTCAGGACATGGTTATCGAATTATTTGCTTACCATATTATAACTGCGAATGCAATTATTATATGCGAAAGAACTTTAATTTTTACATAATCATTAAACACTATACATCATTGCATGTTTTAAGAATTACAAGAAGCAAATCAAACTTACTTGACAGTTTCATCTAGCAAAATTACGAAGTTTTGCAACTTTATGAAGAGCTGTCATACATCAGTACCATCACTCGTTGCCACTAGTATAATATAAGAAGTTCTTCGTCACATAAGCAGGTATGAAATTAATTTATCTAGTTCTATATTATTTCTATTTTTAGTTACTTAGTTTTGTATTAATTTATTAAGTTATTTTTTGAAATTGATTTCATCTAGTTCCGAAAAAAACAAAAATAAAAGAACTGCACCAAAAACTAGCTTCAATTCCGATGTAGCCTAGGCTCCCTTGCACAACTATATTTCAAAAGGCAGAAAGCTATCAAATTCAAAATGAAGTCAATAACTCAACACAACCATTTAGGAAATTGAATTTACACAACAATTTGCACAGTGCACATAATATTTATTCGGAGTGGCTCTAAAGTTATGAATCTCAATAATTTGTTAAGTTGTTGTTGATGCACGCGGTAGTGGAATTCACTATGAAGTGTCACAAACAGGAACTTTGGTTCAACCAGAATCCATTTCATATTCCCTATGTTTTTCATATAAGACTTTTTATACTGTTTGCATGTGCTTTATTGCAGACGGCGTGAAAAAGGGTGAAGAAGAAAGAATTTTATTTCTTGATGTAGTTACTGCATCAAAAAATATATCTATGAACAACTCACCAGGCGTGAGGAAATTCACTCTCATCAGATTGTTATGGTTGCCCTGCTGATAATAAAAAAGAAAAGGAGTGTTGAACAATGAATTAGGCAAAAAAATTCATGAGAGATTTCAAATAGAAAATTGATTCTGAAAGGAATATAATTAGTATCTAACCGAGGCATTTTAATAAATTTGTGAGTAAATTGGGAGAATGTGATGCTGTAAATGAAATGTTGGAGAAATTTAGAGAAATTATACGCAGAAGCATAACTCTGTGTACTAAGAAATTATTCTATACTCATATTTTACCTTTCCACTGCAGCTACGCTTGCACAGACTATTTGTTAGTGGTAGTGCCATCAATATTTAACTGTATGGTGGTAGCCAGTGGTTTCATATATTGACTTTTTTAGTATACTTCACTTCCTTTTGCAAACTCTAAACAATAAGACAGTAAAAACTTTTCCACATAAATTTGCTTAATGGCTTTTACATGAAACAAATGCAGACAGCCAAAATTGAAAAAAATGTTCAATTTCCTCCATATTTCTTATTTACAGATTCTCAAATTCAGTTTTTGAATGCATTTGCCAATGTGCCATTTGTGATTAAAATATCAGCTCATTTCATTTATACTCATTATTGCACAATTAATTTGTGCACTTTGTGGTGAGAACGATGTGTTTATATTTACAGACGTCAGTATTTTCCTTCTATTAAACGAAATTATAGTATCATGTGGGTTGGAGTAATTTGCCAAACAAAGAAGATTAATATGTTTGTTTCTCACGAAACAACGATTACAAAAAAACTGGAAAGAATTAAATCACCAAAATAAATACAGAAATAAATAGTTAAGGGACAGAACTAAAACATCTCTTAATTTTTACGGTTCTACAGTCGATTGGTGAAAATGGAACCCTCATAATTTTGTTTAACCTGCCTGTTCATCTGTCCATCCATAGGCCAAGGTACAATCATTTTTTAATATAAGACCCAATGTGTTGAAATTTTATTGGTATGCTTACTCAAGTTACATCAATACACAGAAATATAGAAATGCTACTTCAAGTAACTCTCCATGCAATGAACTTTTTTCCCGTGGACTCCTTTCAGTGGTGTATCTATGAAGAAGTCTTTTGAAATTTAATTGAAAATATCTCGTAATATATTGGATGAGGCTTCTTCACAAAGTGTGATTCTTTAAAGGGTTAAAAAGTTTAACAAAATGTTATGCACCTAAATGTGAACAGAATCCTCACATTGGAATTCTACTTGTATGTATAATATTGCTTGATGTTATGTTCAGATATAACTCAAAGTTTACTAATCAGTACAAAGCCTATTATATTTTGACTTCTACTTAGTTACAAAAGTTATAATATTTTAATTTTACTTTTAAAATATTTATCATGAGCTGAAAATGGTGGAAAAATGACCAGAATTAGAATAAGATATCTTAAACTGGAAAAAACCAGGATGTTGACTGCAGCATTAACAAAACTCGGCTACTAAGCTTTTAAATTTAATATGCTATGCCATGATTTTTTAATCATATATATTTGAAAGTGCCAAAGAAATCTTTTGTTTTTGAAGTCATTTACCCTTATTACCTTGAAAAAAAAAAAGTGTATTTCTTCCAAAAATTATACAATTTTAATAATTTTTTTCGGTGTTTCTTTAATAAAAACTTGTGCAAGGATAATGAAATACAAAGAAAATTATGGAAATACATATTGTGAACAAAAATTATAATAAAAACTGAAATCAAGATTACATCATATTTTTGCAGTCCAGCACATCCTCCGTATCAGCAAAATAATTGTTATCATCACTATTATCACTATCACTCAAAAATTGCATTACGCGAAATTGTGAGTGCACCACAATGTCACTCCCACTATCACTTTCTTGACAACTTGAAAAATAATCATTTTCACTCGAATTATTTTTGCATTCCGACTTTATGGGTTAAACATTTTTTGTAACAATTAAGAAAAAAATCAAAAACTTTTTTTAAATATAACTTTGATTGAATTTTAACTTACCGGTCATCACAAACAGTTATGCTTTCAATGATGATGTTACAGAATAGAAAATGCGTAATGTGCATTTAAATAATATCAGCCTTTAATTTAAATAAAGTGGACTAATCATAGGCAATGAATATTGATAAAATGGAGTGAGTGCATTGGAACATGTACAAAGTAGGCATACTTTAAAATTGTTACAGGTCCACTGAGATATTTTTATTTAAAAGCTCCAATTTAATGCTGGTATCTAGGAGGTTTAGCATGCAGCTGGTATACTAGAGGGAGGTGGACACGTTTCAAGTCAACACTTCAAACCTCAATATTATTTTAAAGATCCTGTCCAATGACACTCCTCTTGATAGGACTCATAAAAAATGACATCTCCACTTTTCGTAATAGTATCACAAGGATTTCTTGTCTTGCTAGAGAAGTCAAAAATGAGAAATCTGCAAAGCAAAACAAAAATCATTAAAATGTCTAAACTTCTACAATACAGTGAAATAAGACAAAATAAATATCTCCTATCTTATACCTCGCACTTCTTTAAGGCCTTTAAGGAATTTTTTTGTAAAACTAACAGTATTTGAGATATAACATGGAGAGAAGAAAAAGTGCAACCGTTTATTTGTAAATATTTTATAACTTTTATAACAATTTTCTCTTCATTTTAAATCTTGCAGCTTCGCAATCTATCCACAGCAAACAATAATCTAAATTGTTGTCAGGTGGTATTCATCATATATATATATCATTCATAAAGGAAAACATCCAGTAAAGCCTCTTTCAAACCCGTTCTTCGAATCTTGTGGCCAAGTTCGTTATACTATTTCTCTTTGACAAGAGAATTGCAGACTTCCCACTCCCTGGAGCTACGCAGCCAATTCATTTTTATGACTGTTCAGTCCAGACTGGTAGTTGCCACTGTATCTTGCTTCACTGTTCAGTTTAAGGTCTATGTTCATGTATTTATTAATTATTTTAAATATTGTGCTCATTGTTTTACTTTAAAAAGGTTAGTATTTCGATGTTGCTTAGACTGACTGAGCCCCGTAGCTGTATGCTGTATAACTTTTGCTCTGTCAACCAGTACATGTTTATAGTCCTGTTATTTCCTCTTGGTCCACATATTTTCTTAAAGTAAGGTGACAATACAGGTGCATACCTAGAAGTTTGGCATCATTTTCTTATGGAATTTCCTCATTGTAGAGTTTGAAAAAAAGGTAGGTTTTTCTTCTAAGCGTAAATGTGACCTGAATGGACTTATCTTTGTTTGCTCTAATATTGATGAACCATTCTTCAATCAGAGTCAGATATTATTAGAATTTTCAGCACTGTTCCTAAAATACTGCCCTGTGACATGCCAGATTGTATTTGGTAAATGTGCGGTGTTGTGTCTACCTTCGTAGCATCTTGGGGTATGATTTCACAATGAGAAAGTAGGAGTAAGGAACCATCTGTTTTATTTAACAATGGGAGATTATCATGCCACACTTTATCAAATGCTTGACCAATATCTAGATATACTGCTGATTAGTATAATTCATTTTTCAGAGCTGCACTCATGAAGTCCACCAATCGATGCACCTGTTCAATGTTGCCGTGTTGTTCCCTAAACCCAAAGTGGTGATTAGATATGATTTCTTCAAGGTGTTGTCACATCCAATTTAATATGTTTTGTCCAGTATTTTCCTGATTATAGGCAAAAGACTGATGCATTTGTAAGATGAGACGACTTGGGGGGTTTACCTGGTTTCAGTCTCATCACTACTTGTGATATTTTCCAATGACTTGAAAAGAAGGACAGTTTCGGACTTGCATTGAAAACGGCCTATTTGACCATATCCTGGAGATTTACTCTCCTTTAGCTTATGGACTTTTCAAAGAAGTTCATTAGGTGTAATACTTTTTAGGGGCAAACGCATTTGTATGACTGATCAAATGAATTCTTTGATCAGTTCATCATGATCGTGATTATTGGTAGAAAATGGTTGGAACACTTTGCGCATATATTCAGCACAAGAGTTAGCCTTTTTTGGAGTCTAATCAAGTCCATATTCCTGATTGAGTTTTTATGCACGCTACTTGTGTTTTGAGGCGTTTTAGGACTTTAGTGGTCTTCCACAAAGAATAATTTGTGTTGCTGGTTGACATCCGTTTAGTGAGGTAGGATTGGGGATATTAATTTTTCAATTTTTTGCTTAGTGTTTTTAGCTTTTATGAGGATTTATTGAGGGCCTAATTATTTCTAAGATACCCTGTCATGTACCATATTCTGCAAAGCCTTCGTCAATTCTGGATTTTTTCTTTGATAGACACTAGATATATGTGTATCGCCTTTACTAGCCCCGTTTTACAAGCAGGAGCTGATTTTTATATGAATCATTATATTTAACCCTTGTTTAGCCTGCTCCACCCTTTCAATGGTTATTAATTACCAATTAGTGTTTTTATTATATATCGTGGATAGGGTTTTTGATAGAATTTCTTAATGTTGATATTTAGAATTATTGAAGACAGATCAATAATTGATTTGTTACTCTTATTACTGGTGAAGATATTTCCGGATACTAGAGGAAATTGGTTAGTGGATAATGCATGATATTAGATTCGGTCAATATAGCTGTTTTTACATGCGTGTTGCCAGACGGATGATTAGTAGTACATACTGTGTAGTTTTTATTAGAAATATAACTATTGGGTATAAATATGTTTTCGGATAAGAGTGCAGTATCAAGTTTTTCAGTGCAGAATATTTGAATAGCCGGTAGTTGGTGTATTTATTCGTTACTTTTACCATTAATTATGTTGGGATAAGTTTGGATAGTCTGTCTGTATCCATTATATCTTCTGGGTTGTGGTGGGATTTCTTCACTTTATCGGTCAGGTTATTTCAACTCTTTTCTGGGGCTTTTTTGGGTTTATTTTTAGTATATGTACTTTATATTGGTTACATTTCTGTAATTTGCTGGATGTTTCCCTTAGTAATTTACATAGGTGGCTACTGTGTCTACTTTAAGTGCAGGAGGAACTGGGGTGATCTTCTCTGCATTTGACAAACCTGAATAACCAACAAAACTAAGATATTACTATTAGAATACCCAAATATTTGGCATCTCTTACATTGCAGGATCTCTTTTTTCTTATAAAATATTTCAAATGATACTTTAGGTTGATTCAGTAGTTCCAGTTTTAAAATATCTTTATTCTTGGATTTAAGATCTAGAGTAACGTAAAATAGTGTTAGTTGTTTTTTGAGGGACCACAGAGTACATTCACAATTTGTCGAACTTCACGTCCATGTTTGGTTAATCATTCAGCAATTTCCCACAGACCGTACAGAGTAGTGCATAGTTTTCATTTAGATGAATGTACGCCACGAACCACGCATTATAACTCTGTACGGTCTTTTGCGTTTAGGTATAGTGACTGACGTTATGATTTATAAAATTTTATACTTTTCTATATAACTATGTAGTAGTTATGTACACTTCCATACTTGCAGGCATAATATTCACTATGTATTCTGATTGGTGTGTGGCCAGAGGGTACTCTTCATATCATTTACAATATTTTTATAGCAAATTAATGTCTACAATAGCAGTCACAAAGATCAGTTTCAGCTTTGGAGGTCTTGCATCTTCATTATCAACGCCCAAAAGTTTGAATTTGTTATCTATTGGAATTGCGAATGCAGTTGTATTGGTTATTTTCTTAGCGTTTTACTTTTTTGACAGACTAGATTTTATTCTTTCCCTTTTGGATAGTTATACGTGGTCTTTCTGCATTTTCTTTTTCTTCTGGACTGCTGTCTATTTTAGTTTGAGCAGATACTTTGTCGAGAGGTATTTCATTTGTTACCGCTTTGAAAGAGTTGCTATGGATTAATATGAACGGGTGGTGAGTTTAGATTTTTTCTGTTATAAGAAATATCCATGTTGTTTCCATGAGTAAAGTTGAAATAAAAAATCACTTAGGCAATATACCTTTCCCTGAGAAGGCAGAATACAACTATGTTTGCCATTTCTGCAGAGGTTATCGCTAGAGACTGGTCTTCCTATCAGCCATTCATCCAATTGGAGCCTGACCTGTGAAGAGATGTTTCTTCATCACGGTTCAAGCATTAAAGAGAAGACCCCCAAACTTTGACATACATTTAAAGGTTTACGGTGTGAAAATGTTTTTTCCTACCTCTTTTGCAGGACGTGTCTTGGCCTGCGCAGTTGAGCTAATTAATCACTGCCCAAGACTCAGCTGCTGTCAATTCATTTAGTGCCACAAATGGGAGTATGTGCTGGGTAATGGTTAAGTAACTCCTGCGATCACGAAAGACACCACTCCTTTTTATAATAACAACAAAATGTTTGTCGTATTATTACTTTGTAAAGTATAATATGACAAACGTCCGGCTGCAGTTTACATAGGGTTACTCCATACCGTATTTCAAAAATTGTTAATCGTACAAAACTATTCATGTAACCAAACTTGTGGCGAATTTTATGCTCATTGAGACATTGGTATTCTTTCCATCTTCGGAACGTCAAACAATGGTCTGTGCTTATTTTCAACATTCCTCCTTTCGTTCTGGGGCTTAATTCTTATTTGACTGCACTAATATCTGACTAAAATCAACTTCACCATATGGAATTTGAAAACAAAACACTCAACAGTTAGTCTAGCAATAATAATATTTTAAGATACAGATAACAACCAAATTTAATAGAAGTATTAATTAGAAATTTGAGGATATTGATTGGTTATATATAAAAAATTTGAAATATCTAAAAAATTTTATTAGTTTAATTGAAATTTCAGCAATACACAGAAAGGCAAATGAGAAGGGAACTTTTTCATAATATGGTATCCTTATGACAGAACGGAACCTTACGTATGTCCGTCCCATTGTTTGTCGACACCAACTATTTTTCTTCAAAACTGTTCAATATAAAAATTTGAAAATTTTTGTAATTATGAACTTTATTGACCTATTTATTTTACAACAGTACAAATTCCCAAAATATTTGAAAATTTTGGAAGAGACGTGATTGGTTTTTCAAAGGAATGAATAAAATGGACCTTTTTAATCCCATGCATTTTTATGAATATTTGGAACGAAAAGTGACTATAAGTAAAGGCTGTGATGTAGATAAGCCAATGATAAATGGGTTAGAGAAAATAATGGAAAATATTCATTTTATGGCCATTCGTACAGAATAGGGAAGTGATACTATGTACAATGAAATGTTAATGAAATGAAAATTTCATTAAATTTATTTAGATAATCTTGATATCATGGCAGACATTTTGAAAAAAGTGATATTTATTAATCCGGGGGAATGATAACTTAACCAGGGAAGTGACTTCAGTAAACAAGAATATTTGTTATTTAAAGTTTTGTGACTGTGTAATATTAGTTGTCACTTGCGAGAATAATTGTCCAATAAAGTAAACATTGAAATTAATTTTCACTTTTGAAGCCAGTTCCTATATTTTTGTAATGATACATACCTTTATCAAATCAGTCTCACTGCTGACTGATGTGAGCCACAATTTCACTTAATATTTTTACTGAGTATTTATATGTTTACTATTTATTTAGAAATGTTGACACAGATCCTTTGAATTAAGTATTACCAGACAATACCAGCATCATATAATATAGTTACGATTGGTTCAGACCAGTTCAAGTTATCGTAACAAAGGAAAATTTTGTGCATCTCTAATGAAGGCAAATTATGATTAAACAATCTCCCGGTAATCGCAAAGAAATATCTTTGAAATTGACTTCTGTATTAATCAGAATCTAATTTACTTTGACCTGTACATTCACTTGAAGGTGAAAAGGAGACAAAAACTACAGAAGGCAGAAGATAACCTTGTTTCCATCAGACAAACGGGATGAAACATTTGAACTACGTCTGGGATGTATTAGACATTTCAACACTGGTGAAAGGTATTGTGGTTAGCTGCATCCAAACTTACGATACATTATCTAAAGAATCATGATCATCAACCGATTTAGCATCGGGTTTTAAAAATCTTGTACTTAAAACTTGTCAAATGGTGATTGATATGCCAGTAACTTAATATTCAGTCAAGTTAGGCAGCGTACATAAGTACAAACATTTATACCATATGTTTACCTTCATAAATATTTAAAAATGTTAACCTTGGATTAATGGTGCTACATGGGTTTAATAGCTGCATATTATATATTAAAAACAAAAAGAAGATGGCCTAAAGTTTAGACAACATCATGGTTGCGATCCAGGCAGAGATTGTCTCATACTAATTTGATAAGGAAACTATGACTAGAATGCGACTATTATCATAAATATTTACATTTGTCTGAAGACCTTTATTTCAAGGTTTTAAACATAGTTACACCGTTTATAAAGAAGCAGAATACAACCATGAAAGAAGCAATATCACCACATGAATGTCTTAGTGCCACACCAAGATTTCTTACAAAGGAGAATCTCATACAATACATACATAAAAATATTTGAAAGTAAGTATAACATATGTAAGTATATGTTTAGTATAGGTTTATATATGTAAGTATATGTTTATTATACAAAATTATTTTGTATAATAAACATAGTACTTAAGTAAAAAATTATTGTTCTTCTATACAGTTATTTACGTAATGTAAAATTATAGTTTTTTTTGGGTTGGGTAATAAATTACTGGCCGCAAATAAATTAAACATTTGTGACATTGCTTTACTTCCATTATTTTCTCGCATTTAACATATCTATTTCTTTAACTGGATAAAATAGACACACATAAATATGTACATATATATATATATATATATATATATATCTAGGATTCTTGAATAATAAAAGTGATTATTCCCATATAATCCGTTGTAGACTCCCATTCTAGCTAATAAAAAATGGTTTTTATTATAACAAAATGTTTTTGTATTCACAGGTTCCAACTTCTCCATTTTAACATTTCAATAATGGCATAAGCATAATCTACAACCAAAAAAATTTTATCTATGCGGATCTATAGTTTGATTCAGTAAAATAACAATTTCCAAAAAAAATTTTTGTTTTAAAATCTTCAAAACAAAATTGTAACTATACAGATACAGATATTGTAATTGTAATATAATATGTATGTAAATAAATTAATAGAATTAAAATAAAAAAAAACAATAATTTATTGTCAGGTAATAATATATTTTTACATCTTCTTAATAACTTCCACTCATTTAATTTGACTATACTAATAAAAATAATTCTAATTAATATGAAATTTATTTTCGTCAAATGACTCTTCAGTTGTATTACTTTTAACAAATGCTTTAAATACTGACACAAGCTAATGAATATTTATATCTTAGAAAGTTTCAATAGTAACCTAAAAATAAGCAATTACTTTAACATTATAGATACCATTAGAAAGTTGTAAGTTTAATACATATATATAAATTACTATAGAGGCTTTTTCTCCATAAAAATTTACATTTTTTCTTAAAAGAGAGTTGTAAATGGCTTCATGTATATCATATAGGTAGAATTCAATTATTTTTCTTTATATCAAAATATACTTTGTCAGATTTTTATTATAGCAAGTATTCCACTATAACAAACTTTTCTTCATTGTCATAAGTAATTTTATTTGAAAAGTAATATTGTTAGATAAATAAGATTATGTAAATTTACTCCCTACTTATAATGTTATTAATTTTGATGTCCGACATTTTGTCATTAATTCCACTAATTACTTACCATAGTAACTTACCTTTCAAAATATAACAATAGAACACATTAACACATTGACAATACCGCTCGCAGTGAATAGCAAATGTAAATAGTTGGGTTAAAATGAGATAATCATTTAGATAACTATGAAAAAGAGGAAAGGGAATGAAATAACGAATCAAATGATAATACAATGGTCTATAACTTACAATTGTCTTTGCTGCTATGCTCTGATGAAAATTACGTATGATTTTGTTTTGTTTTGACACAAATTTTTTAAAAGCAATTTTTGCTGGGATACATTATTCTATTTGCATTATTATTACATTTTTATGCCTTGTAATATTTGTATTTAAATCCATTTTGGAGATTGAAATATTTATTTTGGTGTTATATATAGTTATACATGTTTGTAAATTTTTTTTCATTTATATCATAATAATATAAAAACCGTGTGTAAGAAAAAGCTTGTTGATTAATAACTGTAATTAAAAATCTAAAAATGAATGATATTAACTTTATAAAAAATTTCTAGAAAAACTACTGTCTATGTCATGACCTCCTGCTGCTAATACTAAAAGAGACTAATTTAATATTAATTTTATGTATTTCTTCCATTATAAAATATTGAAAAATTCACAGGAAAAAAGTTTCAAATTAAATAACTCGATGCAACGATAATACTCCACTTTCCGATATCTTATGACAAACTTACAGTTTGAGATGAAGCATTAAATAGAACAACAATGTTTTTATCTATCTTTAATTTTATATTTAATAGTGTTCATTCTCTTTTAGTGAGAGAAACTTTGTCAAGGCCAAGTTGAAGAAGAGGTAAGGCAATACTAATTAAATAAACAGAAATTAACAAATAAGAAACATCTACTGAAAATACAATTATGACTACAATATGCAGACGAATAAAAATGTATCCACATACATAAACGTCTAAATAAACATACACAAATATATTCTCCAGATTGTGATGTTGTTGTTTCTTATATATGTTCATTTAATTGTAGTATGGGTTTATTGACAACTGTATCTAATGTTGATAAGATGTTGAATTTTATATTATAATTATTCATACATAAATAGAGGAAATTGATTATTTCAAAAACATGCAAATATGTCAATATAGTCCAGATCAACCTCGTTCGTCTCGTGAGCGTGAATAGAACAATGTCCCAAACGCATGCAAGACAATAGAAAAGTTTCCTTTGAGAAAATATGTCTTTTAATCACCACAATTTTGTGGGTATAATAAATTGGACTTGGAAGCTCTGCAATCCTGAGACAATCATTCCCGTACAGCCAGCAAGTTAGATATCAAAGAACAGAGATCTTCAATGAAGCTATAGGAGTTGTTAAAATAACTGTATATTTACAGCAGACAAATGAGCTTCTGTATTGACTATTTCATTTTGGTAGGAAAAGATGGTGTCTAAATTGGATAAAGAGACTTAAGAAGATGAGTGGTGGGTTGGACTGTAAATGAGGCATATCACATTCTTAGAGGAAATTTAGGGCATATCTTTTTATTTCAAATTTTGTTTTTTCTTTGACTTTATATAGATTTACGATTCCCACTCCAAGGGTAATATCTCGATTTGATAAAACACAGCAAGGAACTTTCAACTGACATCATCTTCCCTACATCGGAAGGAACACTCAGATGACGGGCACTTCTCACCACATGTCCAAATTATGTTAGGTGACTGGTAGGAAGAAATATGCCACAAAAATGCATCAAGAGTGAATTTGGCCATCAAAGATGTAGACCATCATCTCTTACGGAAAGAAATGAGCACCAAAGATTAATTTTTTAAAAATTTAAGCACCAAACGTTTTATAGCATTTCCACAACTTTCATGGATTTCAATACTCTGAATATTGGGCATGAATGATTTACTCCATCCCTTAAGCAGTGTGGTTGACAAAACGGTTAGTAATTCAGAGACGAGAATTTCACTGAAATCTTGTTTCTTCAATTTGTCGGACCCTATGTTTTTTTTTCATCATAAATTGGATGATAAATAGTCTAATGTCACTGGCAACCCAAATGTGATCTTTATTTCATTTGTAAGGGGGGAAAAGTGAAATAGTGGAGAAGATTGGAAGACAGGGTAAATTTGAAACTGGATAGGACATCGGGCATGCCAAAACAATGATTGAGGTCAGGGGTTCAGATAGATCTGGAAGCTTGGGAGAAATACCTAGATACATTTTCAAAGAGTAAAGAAAGAACTTGCTGGACTGAAGACTGATGAATGAATTACACTAATGGACCATAAACTATGTAAAATACATATTTACCACTTTATCAGAGTAATTTATAGATACTTTTTTGTAGCTTTAGAGACAAATATTAAAAGAAATATCCAGAGAGAGAAACTATATTTAAATATCACCAATATGTAAACACAACTTATAACTTAGACAATATATAAATATGAAATTATTGTTGTTTTCATTAGTTGATAAAATAAATTATAAACACCTATTGTAAAATAAAGGAAGAATAAACCACAAATAATCATAGAAAAAGTCCAAATACATATATGCAACAGATTCTACTCAATATATATTAATGTTAGTTAGAACAAAAGATATTTGTATTAAAAGTAAATTTAAACTAGAACAAAATTAAATAAATGAAATATTTTCAAAAAGATAAATCAAAGAGTCACATCTATAGTTGCAGAAGCGTGACTTATTTACTAGAATGTAAGCTTGCTAATTGAACAACTACAACAATATATGTAATAACAAGGTTGAAAAAACTAGGCAATAACGATATTCGCAGGTCGAAGAGCTGACACACTGAGAAAGTTCCACCATTGCTCTGAAGTACAATTTCTTCAAGTTTTTCCAATTCATTATCAATTGATGGACCTTAAACAATAGTAATAAGATAGATAACTAATTTATGCTTATTTCATACAAAAGATGTGGTATAAAAAATTTGCACGCATGTTATGGACATATCATTTTACAAGTTTTGTGTATTTGTAACATTTGTGCTATAAATTTGGGTCATGGTTAGGTCAATTGCAATGAATCCATTGTTAGTACCTAGCATTATTCTTCAGTTTCAACAGATGTGCAATCAGTATAAAACTATATAAACATAATCAGGAGCAGAACAGTGCACAAAAATGCAAATCAGGTCAAAAATTTTTAAATTTTACTATTCCATATACAATGCTGACTTAACTACACATACTGTAATGATATGTGGACTTAACAGGACAATTTATAAAAATTAACCTCTGGATTCTCCAAAAGTCAAAGCTTTGTTCACCAGTAGTTTTTATATTTCAATAGTTGACAAATGAATAAGATATATGAAGAATGCATTCTTTCATCTTGACTGTGGTTTATGTAAGCTCATTAAAGGTGAGTAATTGCTAACTAAATAAAAAAAAGAATTTGAAATATTTTTGAATATTTGTTATTAATGTGTGTGTGCTTTTAAATAACAAGACTCCCGTAATTAATGTGTGGTTTATTGTTTATACTCACTATTATATAAAATGTCAATTCAATCCGATGTAAAAGTCACTAGCATGTACAGTGCTACATTCTGACTAGTTGTCTAACACTCTCTCCCTCATTATTATTCTCTTTGTTACAAGTATGTTTGGTTCGGTGTTCGGTTTTGACCTAATTATCCCATTGTGACATGGCACAAACTTTGCAAGTTGTTCTACTATCTACCTAAGTACTATAGGTTTCTGTAGGTATTCCCTAGATTCGGTTATGCTATCAGTAGGTCGCATCTTTTAAGGCCTGGTGCTGGCAGTGTAACATTTATCCTTTCAGAACTAGGTGACTCCATTGATTCTCTTTCACAATGGCTTTGTGTCAGTATGGCTTTCTCTCGGAGAAGTCGTGGCCAAATCTGATTGCATGTGGCTCATGCATGCCGACTTTGTGATTTGGTCAACATGCCTTTGGTGTAATTTTCCATCCACTTCCACCTAGTTTTGTAGTTTTCTTCTTCTTTCTAATACTTTCAAATTTCCATTTATTGCCGTCATATATTCTAATGTATACTCTACATCCACTTTTAAATTCTTTGTTGAATATTTTATTTTTTGTCATTTTTTCCTATATCTTCCCTTTTTACTAAGTCAATCCTCGTTCTACGTAATCTTTTGAACATCATCTCTGCTGGGCTCAATTCCATGGTGCTATTAGTTGTTTCTCTGTACATCACCAGGAATTTATGTACTTTGTCTTGTAGCGGTTCTTCCTCATTAGCCATTGCTTTTAGCTTATTATCCAATGTTTGCTCATATCTTTCCACTTGACTGTTGATTGATGGGTGAAAAGGAGCTGTGAACTACGCTTGGATTCTATTTTCTTTCAAAATTTTTGCATTTATCTGACCTGAACTGTCTGCCACTACTTGATACCTGAGTGATTGATAGATCAAATATTGTATGTAGCTTTTTCAGTATGTTTGTAGTTGCTGTAGTTGTGAAAAATTAGGTTGGGATGACTTTTAGCTACTTTGTATAAGCATCTACCATGATAAGAAAGTATTGGTTCATAAATGGTCGGGCTAAATCGATGTGAATCAGGCTTCATGGCTATTTTGCATATTCCCAGCTTTGCACTAGTACTTTCGCAGGGTTCATCTGCAATAAACAACACATTTCGCATTGTTTTACCATATGTTCAATATCCAAGTCAATATTCTTCCACCATATGTAGTTTCTGGCAAATGCTTTCATCTTAACTATCCCCGTATGTAGCTCTTCTGAGATCTTAGGTTGTAGTTTCTTTGGAATAACATTGAAGTTGTTCTCTTATATTTACAAGGAAAATTAATGAAGTCATTTACAATCGTCTTTACCTTATTGGATGTCCAAGTATAGTTTTTGTAGGTCTGAGTCTTTAGTTGTAGCTTATTTTGTTTCTTGTAATGTTATTGTCATCTCTACAATTTGGTTCAAATAGAAAGCATTATTATTCATAAGAGTATCCTTAACTTTATCTTTAGATCTCTCTTATCCGGCATAATGTGTGATAAAACTGCTCCAATGGGTAATGCAACTGTAGACAGTGTAACTGGTAAGTTCTCATGAAATCGTGTTAGATTAATAATCACTAAAAAGGTACGTAGAGATGATATATCTTTGGAATGTGGCTCTTGTTTATGTGATCTAGTGGGTCTTGATTATGATGTAATTCTTTATCATTGATTGTGTGTCCCAAGCAGATGACAGATTTTTTCAACCATTCTCCTCTGACAACTGAGTCTGTGTTTCTGTCAATAACAAATATTTTTCCTTCTATTTCTTTATTCCTATATTAAATTATCAGATTACAGATCCCGATGGGTTATATTATTTCACCCGTATAGATCCTCAGTTTACTATATTTTAAAGTTTCCGATTTTGAAAATTTCTCTTGAAATATTCTGTGAAGCATGTTGTAACTGCTGCATCAGTATCTATTTCCAAAGTATATGTTGTACCATTTAAATGTAATGTGACGTTGAATTTATCATTTTGATTTCCATAGGTATTTTATGTATTTTGTATATTCCTCTCATCCTTTTTATTCCATAAACAATCACTTTCAATTTTTAACTGCCTTTGATCTTTAAAGAAAACTGACTTTGGATGTCCTTATATCTTGCATTTCTTACAATATAATTTATTTTTTAGTCCGCACGGATTTGCTTTGTGATTATCTTCCCACAATGAAAACAATTAATGTTCTATTCCTTTGTATTATTTTTATTTATATTGTACGTGTTCGCATTGTATTTATTTGCCTTGTTTGTGTTTTTGTTTACTGATATTTCTTTTATATTTGGTTGTATTTCCTGTCCCATTTCTTGTGTTTCAGATTCAGATGTTTTTATGGCCATAGTGATATTCAAAATATCATCAAATTTGGTACTGGGAGATTCCTGCAGCAATTCTCTTTAATTTCAGCACTAGACAGCCCTCATATGAACTAAACTCAGAGGTGCGCAAAACTATGACTTTGATTTTTAGTTGCATCGTATTAAAGAATTCAAGATTCCAATATTATTATAAAATATACTTCTGGTTATAAACATACTATTACTTTATTAACTAACAAATAAAAACCTATGAAGTGTTGTTGGGTACGAGTTGTGTAAATACCTCAAATCGGAGAAAAAACAATATGAGTCATCTCTCTAGGAGAGTTTTGATATGATACTCAAGTTTTGATTAGTTAAGCATTATTGTCCATAAAATGGTAAACAAGTGAACAAAATTCTTGAAAAGTGAAATAAATCAAGCCGACTTCTTAGTTGGCCAAATAAATATAGAATATGAATACGTCAGATATAGAATATATAAAAGTAACCAAAATATTCTGACAAATAGGAAATTATTGCAAATTCTTAATCTAGGTTTCCATAGAATGGCATGACTGATGACTTAAAGGCATTATTGCATGTAACTTCACTCATATATACAGAATTTGAAAAACTTTTTGTCTACTGAAGTTTTTCTTTAAAACATCCATTTTTATACACATCATTTAAAATTGCTGATTATCCCCCTGACTTGTCTAAGTTATCATTTACATAAATATCATGTACTACCACAAATATTATACATTTATACCTTGCCACAAATATTATATATTAAAAATTGCATTTGTCACATAGTCTTTAGTAGTTGGCACATCGACGTACGAATGTCTAATACAATACATGACAGTATATTGTACCTACAAAACACCTTACGGTCCACATGCTTCTACAGCAGTGAATTTGAATACTCGATCATTACATTCTTTCCTAAAAGGGTGATAAAGCCAGAACAACTTGTTTGTTTAATTATTACGTGATGATAAATACAATTGATACTTATTAGTCCATCAACAACATTATTCATTTTACATATTGATGTTCCCTACATGCTTGATTTAATTTTAATGCGGGTTGAAAAAGCCCTAAGCTCCTCACTGCTTAAACTTATTTGGTAATTGTTTATAGTGTAACTGAAAATTAGTTCAAATTGCAAAATATTTAGTTTTTCATCTACGCGGACATCGATCATGCTTTGCTGTAATTGCTATTCTTTTTCAGTTCTTTTGGTTTTCATTGAGTAATTGAAAAATCAATATTATTTTAGCACTTACTGAAATACATTCAGTTACCACTGTGTTATTCTAAACTAATGATACATTGATTAAAGTAGGGGAACTTTACATATATCTAATTGTAGATTATAGATAATGGAATTCCCATATTTCAAATTACCATATTACGTATTCAAATTGTGTTAAATTCTGTTGTACGTTTATCAAGTGACTTCGTTTCTTATGTGATCTAATTTGGCCTGATCGGAAAAATAGATAAAATAAAATATGAGTAACGTAAATATTTATCACATTTTGTAAAGTTACCCATTCAAGTTGAAGTCACACAATTAAATCAGGATAATAAGAGATGTTTATACGAGTACAATAAGTAATGAATCCCTTTAATCAAAGATGGCCACAAACTTACTGATGAGATACTTACACATTTGAGGCGACAGTCTCAGCTTTGTGATGTTTACTCTCAACTGATGAAATTGCACAACCAATCTCTCACTAAAGGTGCAGATACCCGTGAGAACAAATATGCAGATTGTGTGCCATATCAAATAGTTAAGCATTTCTTGTAAACGTAGTTTCTGAAAAGACATTTGATTAGTAACAATATTTTTTTTACAAACCCTTTTATCTATTTTAAACATTTTAATAAATGTGTAAGTGTGAAAAGTTGACATTCACTACTTTATAAATAACAGTCATTAAAATTACCAAAACGCCATCACCAATTACTATTATATACAATATCAAGATTAGAATGATTTATGTAATATTATTCTTACTTACGTCATGTATATACAAGTTCAATATGAGTTGAATACCAACAATGGATGAGAGAAAAGCTGTAACTACATTCTGAAGTACCTGAAATAAAAATTGAGGAATTAAAATGAATAAAATTCTTGATTATCCTATTTATTCTAATTTGTTACAGTATTACCTGTAAATTAAACATTTTATTGAGCGCATTGCATATTTCATTTACTATAGTTAATACATTTGGTAACATCGATATGTGTATAGGATTTCCTGAAATATCAAAATGGCTATTCCCATTTAGTCTATTGCAGATTATCACTCTGGCTAAGTCTGATATGCAGCCTGTGTTGTTAGGAAATATTTCTCGATTCATCCGGTTCAGGTAATTGTTTATTTCTTTTAACATTTCATTAATGGTGTTCATAAGTAAGCACATCAGTAGCAGTTCCAATTTATTGATAAATTCACCGAAATATGTAATTATGTAGAACCAGCTCCAATTTCCAACATTGGTAACGATGAAAAAGATCAAGTGGCTTGCAAGTACAATGAATATGCCCAATAATGTCATGATTTTTAATTTTTGAAAGCATTTTGTTTTAAACAAAATACTGTAATAAACAGAAATATCATTGAATTTTTGCAAATTTTCAGCAAAAAATTTTTTTTGGCAAAATATGTCAATAGATAAAATAAATATCAAATTAATGAGAATAGTTATGTGAAAAAGGCATTGAATTATATTTATTTCAGAGTAGAGAGAGACATAGTGAAACCAAATGCCTGTTACGGCAGCCAAAATAATGAGAAAAATTAATGTTAAACTGTAAATTTTCTTCAAAATAATTTTAATTAATGTAGTTCGATTTTCCAATTTATAAAAAAATCGGTTGACTCCTAGAATTGACTGGAATACAATTAAAAAATGAATCGATTCCTCTAAACAACAGCACGCCATTTCTAAACAAACTGAATATTTCTCTATCCAATTCTAACAGAAAATGTAAATGCTCTTCGACAATGTAGTCTATTTAATGTTAATTACTTGGCCTCACACAAGGCAATTTGTCTTTTCATTTTATAACCATGATTAATTAATGGATTTACTCATCTATTCTACAGGTACACTTATTTATTTTCCTTTGTCGTTTATAAAAGTGATGGCCTTCTAATTTATTCATTGTAAAACGTTACATTTCTTTCTGGTGCTTTTATTATACTTTAATTCAACTATTATATATTATTGTCAAGTTGGTATTATATAACTATTATATATTATTGTATATTAGTTTTTAGTTGGTACTATTATATATTATTGTCAAGTTGGTACAATAGGTAAACGGTTTTCCTAGTCCTTGATTTATTTAAAAAATTTTGTAAGTGTTGATTTATTCTTATTTTACTTGAGATAATATCGAAGTAATAATATTCATAGGTATACTTTTGAAGTAACTCATTCCATAGTCTAGTAGACAGGAAAATATACACCACAGATTTATCTTAGAAATGTTGAATATGGTCGGTGTTTTGATATCAATAATGGCTTGTTCCCATTGCTTCTATGATCCAACTGTTAAATAATTAAACATTGAGTTACAAAGCTTATTAACATTTCTTATTAATTTGAAATTGAGAGAAAGTTTTCAATTGATTAGAATTGTTTTCTTTTGTGTATTTGTATATAATTTTTTAACAAAAGTAATGTTTTAGATGCATAGTTTTGCATTTGGTATAGTATTTTATCAACCATGTTCATTATAATATTTTGAAAAGACGTATAATGAGCAATTGGCAGAAGCTTCAATTCATATTTTGAGTATAGAAAGATTTGCTTAAACCCATACTTTCATATTATCATCTTTACTTGTGCACACTATAATTAAAAAGTGTATTCTTTCATGTGAGAATAATTTGCCAAAATCTATATTAGAAAGTGCTGTTTTTCTCTAGAAAATGAAAAGTTAGTTTTATGATTAATTTTTTTAATTTCTTTTTTGTTCATTTTCTTGCACATTATTATTTTCTGTAAAATTTCTGAAATTAAAATTCAACTTTTCTTTCAATAACTGTTCCCTCTTAATAAAGTTTGTATTACATTCTATTTATACAGATGGAATTATTTTCCACGTATATTCCTAATATTTATTTTTTCTTTATCGTAAAAAAATGTGTTTTTATAGATAATATTTTTCTTTTATATATTTTTATTTTTTGATTATAAATAGTAATATGTTTAAAATAATGGTGTTACCTTGAATGAAACCAAATTTTTCTTTAATAGTTGATGCAAAAAATGATAAATGTAAGGGTCGACAGGCAGCTTTCATTTTGAGTGGAAATTTTCAAATTAAAAGTGTAAGGCGGACCTGCATATCCTCAATATATTCACATAAAGATTGAATAGCATTGCTCATTAAGCTCTGAATAAAGTAACTGAAGAAATATCTGTCATTGGGAAACTTATCAATAACATCAGGTATGCAGATACCACTAATCATATTAACTAATGATCTACAAAGTGTTTGCTGTCACGTTTCCTTTATAAAGTTTCATTGCAGATTTTATTCATCATAAAGTTCTTGAAGCAAATTACTGACTAGACTGTGGTTCGTGTAATATTAGACTGTAGCTGCAATCAGGAATCCTCCCAGTAATCTGAAGTTATAGTTTTCCATTCGTTTGGCGGTACTTACTCTTTTGTCTGTGACGGCTCACAAACCAAGGAGTAAAGTAAATGATTTGAGCATTAATGTTGTTTGGCTGCTGAAGCATAACATTAGTGCAGCTTTTCGCAAATGGGGCCAATGTCCAATGCTTCCTTTACACTGTGAATGATAAGGTATTGTTCAGAGTTTGTCACTACCCATGCAGTTAGCATTAATTCGATTAACAATTGTTAAGAAAAATCAGTCGTCACTCGAGTGCAGTAGACAATGGCTCGACTTGATGCATCAGTATCCTTTTGTCTGTACTGATGGATATGCTGAGTTGCAACTTCACAATATTTATTTATTAATATACTTTAATATATCTAATTGATATAGGGCACACTTATTGCTACGAGAGCAATCTCTTATAACTAACCAGAACACCGGTTTAAACCCACTTGGCGAGTGGCCGAGAATCAAACCCAGGTCCCTGCGGTTCAGCCCATATCAAAGTTTGTATGCCTTATGTTCAACCCAATACACCAAAGCTACGACTTATAGCTTACATGATTTATAGCTTAAACAATATAACTTACACTTGGTGTTGGCTAGGGAAACTTGCTTAAACAAATAATTTGCTTTGTTGGACTGCCAACTGTGTTCCTCTTTTCACTACTTATGTCTATGCAAATTTTGTATAGTCGAGAGTTGATGGAGTCGTGAACTTATGATCATTTTTACATAGCTGAGAGTATCTACGACAATGTTAGCGGGCAACGCAACATGGTAGATATTGGTGGATGATATGGCATATATCGGTGGTGAATTTAAATATGAATAATAGATGTCTTTGCGATTTTGTGGGTGAGGTTGGTGTGTTGGGTACATAGATGGTACCATTGGTTCTTGATCGTTGGTGTAGTATGATGTATTGAATATGATATGCTATTGCCTAATGATTGCCACTACCCACCACAATTGAGTGGTTATCACTTTTCATCGACGTATCCTTGCAGTACAGTACCAGTTGTGTTTATAAATAATGTGATAGGTGCATTGTGCGAATGAGTAAGGCTGGACTTTTTAACCAGTCCTTGCATGACTTAAATGATTGATTTGCTTGCTGTATCCAAAACAATAGATGTTTTAACTTGCTTCTTCACATTATGTAGGTAAGAAATCAGCAGAGATTGTAGCAATGCGGCATTAAATATATTTTCTCATTAATAGTTGATTCCACCAAGAAAACATTGATTCATCTATAGTTTTTAGTTTGAGGAAGTTGATGATGGCTTTCATCTTCTCTTTCGGTGATTTGACCCCATCCTGGGTGTAAGACAAATTTTAGTTGTGGCTGCCTGTTAAAGTACAATTGATATATAATTCTGCATTGGGTTTCAAAACTGTGGTTCCCATTGCCCCAAGTTACATTTAACAGTTGATCCAAGATACATTTAACAGTTTACGAACAGAGCAGTCCCATTAATAGCGACGAGTGAACGAATTTCGAGTGTTTGGCTTATAGTTAATGTTGATTCAGTATTGAGAGCTCATATTGCTTACAACTAGGTGATGTTATCTACATGTCTGATGTTATTAATAAGTCTCCTATTGACAGATTTTCCTTCTGTTACTTTGTTCAGAGCCTCTGAAAGTATTGCTTTAGTATCAATGCTGAAAATATGCAGCCCTGTCAACCCCATATAACTCTTATATTTGCTGTTTGGTGCCTCAGCGAACATTATCGAAGAATAATTTACTTTCCTGCAATGAAATTCAATTAATTGATAACTTCATCATTTTGAACATATTACAATTTATAAATATTAAGGGAAAAATACCATCTATAAAAACACATTTCTTTTACGATACAAAATAAACAAATATTAGAAATATATGTGGAAAATAATTTCTGATGTAAATAAATAAATGGTTATTGAAAATTTACTTAAATTTTAAGTTTACAAAATTTATGAAACATAAAAAAATAAAAGCAAATATATAATAATGAATGAATAAAAAAACAGTAAAAAATAAAACCAACTTAAATTGTTACTTCTGTCAACACAAATACTTTACACGATTACATGAATATTTAAATGAAGAAGGCAATTCTAATCAATAGTAAACATCCTCTCAAATTTAAATATTTAAGAAATGTTACCAATATAAACAGTTGGATCATAGAAGCACTTGTTCCCATCATTGATATTATAATACGGTAGGCATATTCAATATTTCTAAGATGACCCCTGAGTTTCTCCATTAAAAAAAATTATATGCATTTTTCCTTTAACAAAAACCTTCCCTTAATACCTAACCTAAATAGATAGACCTATATTTATACCGGTCTTTCCGTCTTATTAGTTTTTGGACAAATCTTATCTTTTTAACCTCCTGCAATCTGGATTTGAATTTGATCCTCCAGGGCCGTACCAGAAATAACAATTTAAAATCATGCTCAATTTTTTAGAGTGAATGAGGCTCATAGTGCACGAGGTTCATAATTTTATCTAGGATTAATGTTTTTTCCCTTCCTCTTATATTTATAGATTGTGCAGTGACCCTATTAAAACTATTTGATGTATTCATACCGGTTATTTATTACTTCTTGTACTACCAAAAGTAAAAAAAGTTTAGTAGAAATAGCCTATTATTAAAAAATCTCTATTTGTAAAAAAAGTCTATTTACGCGTAGAGTGCCTGCTAGCTGAATCTACTCCCTAATGGCTCAATGATTCCATTTTCTGCTGCAGTAGAATGTTCTGACCTGATAACTGATCAACAGCTCATTTGACACCAATTAATTGATGAAATACTCCTAATTCACACCAAAATTCATGTTTGTCAAACTCTACTGACTCTCTTGTCAAAATAACTGAAAATAGTGATAGTTTTTTTTTGTCAACTGTACCTCGGTATGTTGGTTGTATAGAACCTTCGCTTTAAAGAAAGTGACAAATTTTAATCATGAAATAAATGGTTAATCATGTTTAGTCATGTTTAATCGATAAATGTTTAATCATGTTTAATCATTGTTTTACTAATGTAAGTTTTCATTTCATTACAACGAATATGAATTTATTTACATTACAACATTGGAATTACAAATAATTTGCAAATCATTGAACAACTGTATTAAAACAAAAATCTTTTAAAAATATTTAGTAAAAGGCAATTGAGGATGACTTTTTACAAAGGTATTGTCACAATCAATGGCGCACAATGCCTTATAAGAAATTACACATAGCTCGCCCTGAACATTTAGTATATATACATCACATGTTTACGAAAATTTAAACTTATTTAATTACTAAGCAACTTCCATATTTCAATATATGATTTTCAGTTCGCATGTACAAAGCGAACATACCGGTATGTAGAATTTTAGATAAAATATACAAACTACATTCCTAATAAAAGAAATCAAATTACCAATACTTTTCATATCAGAAATGGTCCATACTTACTCAAATTGACTTCAGAGCATCAGCTCATAGTTTAAGGCGAGCTTAAGCTTACTATACATATATATATATATATATATATATATATATATATATATATATATATATATATATATATATATATATGTACATATATATACATATATATATATATATATATGTATATATATATCTATATACATATACATATACAAATATATATAGTTAGACTGAAACAATCCCATAATTATGTCATTCGCATGCAAACAATGAACCATTGAGTTATTATAACATCTCTCTGCTGCCAGTTTATCATTCTCGTTCAAAAATAATTTTACAAATAATTTTATTAGTTTTCTGGTTTTGAAACACGCGTATTATATTTGTAAGTGAAATACTTACTGTGTTGTCTTTGTACATTAAAATTAATATTCTATTGGTTAATATTTTTGGTGTGACTTTGAATGTTGCTCTCTTTATTATGTGTTTAAGGTAAGATTTTTCAATTTATATTTTAATGAAAAAAAATTATTTAATTGAGAATGGCAGCTCTAAGTAAATTTTGAAATTGTACGTTCGTAATAATTCTGGTGACATCATTTTCATAGTAATTTTTACGATGAATGTTGGTGGTTAATCAGAAGTTGCATTTTAAATCAAATGTTTTACCGGCCTTGTTTTTTATTCAGAACTGAATATAGTAATTGAATAAAGGTGATTTTGATAATCTAGATAATTTCATAAATTCTGGTAAAATATATACTAATTCTGAAAAACATTTATTATGCATAGTAAAGCTACAAAACTTTAGATCTTTGCATAGAGAAATTTGTCTCTTCTTTCTTCTTGAGAAATTTGAATCTTTTCAAAGGGAAATTACCTATTGCGAATCGGGAACACAATGATATGGAATTACAAATAATTTGAAAAGATTAATAGATACTGTTGTGTGTTTAGGCAAGCAAGAATTATCTTTTTATGGTCAAAATTAACGTCATAGTACAATAAGTCGGGGTATTTATATCAGGGGTTTATGGTTTTTAGTGCCTACGATTAAATTATAGAGATACATTTTCAATCTATTACACCTTCAAGGCTGTTTTCAGGGTTATAAGGGGCGGTTGCGAGCGCTTGGGCGTGTGCGTGTATGTCTATATATTTTTTTATATATCTGTCCCTTCTCAGTTTACCCTTTCCAAAATGCACTGCACGCCACTGGTCACACCTACAGCAGTTTCTTATTATCGGCAGAGATAAATGGAAAAAGAGGGATATTATGCTTATGTTATTCACGTAATTCAAGTGAATGATTTAGAATATTTTATGGGTGACAAGAATAAAGGTGATAATTTGCAAAGTATGGTAGATTTATAGGCGTTTGTAGCAACAAGGAAGAAAGTGTAGATAGTTGTGATACAAAAATACTATTTGTCATTTGCTGACAATAATACCTGGTAAATGTTATTCTTTTACAGGAGACTCAAGCTGACGAAATAAACATATTGATGTATTTCTCTAAGAAAAATGGACTCTGTGGCAATGTCTCTACATGGTCTCTACATCGACTTTCTTGGATACTACAAAGAAATGTATATATAGTCAATTTGTTTACAACTGACAGATTTCCACAAAAATGCAATAATTTTAATGGTTGTCAACTCATAATAACTTATCTATAACCTTTCTTAACAGTGTCAATAAACACTGACAGAATACATGCAGTTAAAGGAGTACACTGCGAATTTTATGAAAATTCCATCAAACCATAATTGCAACATTGGAAAATACTATACCATAACCATCTGGGACATTTAGTGATAATAGATGATACAACTATTTCGGCAGTCCTTTACTTAAATACCGACGGTGCACTTTTGTTTCATTTCTGGGAAGGATATGCTATTTGGATTTCAACTATTTTTTTTCTCAGACTTGAATGGGAAAAGTTAACAAGTCCATTTAATTTTTGGCCCAGAATTTTATTCCCATAGTTTTAGTAGCGTTAAGTATCACATTAATGATATCGTAAGAAAGAGAATTGCAACTTAAATTGAACTCATATTTCCCAATAGACATGTTGCAATAGAATTTGTATACAAATAGTTGTGCGGTACTTTGTAGACAAATGTCTGTGGATGACCGAAAAAACTACTCGATCATTTGTTTTAATTCTGTGAATTAAGCACTAGTTTAATTTCTTTATGACCAGCACTTATCAAGGAGCTCTCATTAGTATTTTAAAAACAGATATAAACTTATCAGCTTTAGACATTGTACTTAGTGTCATTAAATCTGTATATGAATCCATGTAATATGAATGTATATGATACCTTTAGATATAAAACAATGGGCTTTCAGGATGTTTAAAGGATCTATGAATAATATGAACAACAACCTCGTAGTAAAAATCGTTGTCTATTAACCGAGGCCTGTTTTGGATGACCATGGCAACATGTAATATAATCCCTTTTACCCGCCCTACACTTTTCCATTCTCGCCAACATTTTATTTAAATTTACATCTTAACTTTGTCAAACTATGTACACTTTCTTGTTTTCTGCTTTTTCTAAGCTCTTCCCTTGCCAGACATAGAGTAGCGAGGCAGAACCTATATGACATAAAATTGCGACCGATGAACTTCGCTCAAGTCTAAATTTCATCATGTCTTGAAAAATGAATCATGGAAAATTTTGATACAAAATTTCAATAGTGTGTTGCATAGTAGTTAATTGCAAATGTCTTTTGGTGCAGAAGTCAATCTCAATTATCTATTGAGATCCAGGTATGTAGGGGTTGGCTTTAAATTCTTGCGTTTACTCTTATCATGACCAGAAATTTTGTAAGTTAAAGATCAAGAGATTAGATTAGTAAATATTTTGGGTTTTTGTCTAATGCTTACATGCATATTAAAAAAAAATGGTTAATCAAAACAAACACAAATTCTCTTGGCTGTATAACAGTTAAAATCGATTTTCTTGAGAAACTCCTACTTCGGAAGTCTCTTAATCGATCTTGGTAAAGGATAATAATTTAGATAAACTTTCATACATATTAGTTAAATTTACCACTTTTTATGTTATCTTCTCATTTTTCAGCCACTTGTTTTTTCATTTAAATAAAAAAAATTTATTAATAATTGAAAGTGTGATTAAAACTTTCAAATAAAATTATTTTGGTTAACTTACTCCAACAATTTCAATAGACAACTGCACAAAGCCAGTTCACCCAGTTTCGTCTCACAGTTGGCCAGATGATTATTTTCTATTCTCACACTGTATTAGCATAATCATATATATCCATATTAGCTTAATCATATACGTGAATATATTCATTACAATTATCTAAATACATTTCTTTGTACCACATGTTTTCTTAATGACGAGATGTTATATGAAATATTACCTTATAGTTATATATTTACATTTGTCTATTACATTATTACAATTACGCCACGTAAATCAATGTGCCACTAACTACCATATGTAAATGTAGTTCAAAAATCTGTCTTCCTTATTAAATTGTAATAAGTATACAAACAATAAAAAGTAACCTTGAAATATACATTACTCAACATTGATATCGAGATATGGAAATACATTTTCTACACACCACACTCCTCTTGGCTATACTTGCCTTGCATAACATTAATCATTATTGAAAGCACAATGGGCTTGAAATGAACAGTGTAATTTGAAATCATGTATTCATATGTATTTACACTTAGTACTGTCTTCCGTAGTACCACAACCCTTGTATGTAACCTTTTAACTCTATGGACAGGTCATTGTGGTGCAGATAATTAATTTTTATAGTGGTCTGGAAGAATACATTTTTCCCTTAGGTCATTAATGAAACGAATGTGATAATAGTGGCTAATATCACTTTCTGACGTTTGCATGCTTGTAGTGTCTACACAAAAAATTCTTTTAATTAGTCCAATTTCTGAACAACTAAGTTTACCTAGTACAGTTGGGAATTCACATTTGTAATTATAAAATTAATTTCTTTTGCCATATGGGAGTCATTAAATTGGAATTTACACTTTAATTTTTCTTGACCTAGTGCCTCTAGATTATTACCGGTGTATGATTTAATTTTTACATCAGTTTTAGACAATGAATTTTTAGTATGAAGTGATTCATAAATCTTTTTTGACATAATATTGACATCACTGCCAGTATCAATAACACAATTTATTTGTGAATTATTTATATATAAATTAATTGTCCATTCATTTGACAACATCTTGGATGACCGAATATGACCTATAAACATTTCATCTTGTTCTGACTGTATATACTGTGTACTGTGTTGCATATTACTATCTGTACATATTTTACTGACCTAGACTTAAATGACCGTCAACAGACCGCAAAATGACCCATTTTTTTACATTTTCTGCACTTTACCGCTAATGCTGGACACTTATGACAATGCACCTGACCACACCTTGTATAAATATCCTTTTCTGATTGTTGACTATATTGACTGACATTCCTTGAGTTAGACTTTGATCTTGAGCGTGACTGACTCTTATTATATAAGACTGAACTTTGTTCTGCTGCCAATTCATCCGTTCGATGTCTGGAAGCAAGCATGGATTTCGCCATCTCTAAGGCCTTATCAAGATTCAGTTTATCTTCAAGCAATAATTATTCTCTAATATAGTTTTTTTGATACATGTTACATATGAACATTATTTTGATTAGGCGTTCCTGCAGCTGTCCCAGCTTATAGTTATGTGACCTTAATTGTGATTTGCAAGCAAAGTCGTCTAAGGTTTCATTTTCACCTTGTCTGTATGTGAAAAAATTATGACATTTATAAGTGATTTTGAAATAACTCGACAAGCTCGTTGTATTTAACATTATTATGTTTATTTAACATCCTCGTTTTTTCCAAATGTATTGAATACAACCACGCCCTTTTTACCAATTACATGTAAAAATAAAGCTACCTTTCTGCCATCACTTGCTTCATGTATGCCAGACGTACGTAAATACAATTTAAATGATTGAACCCATTTTTTCCATTGTTGAGTCAAGTCAACGTTCATCACTATGGGCTGCGGACTGGACATTCCAGAAAGTTTCTTGGGCTTTTTACTTTTTTGAAATCTGATGCAAACTTTTCACACTGTCTTTACAACACATAGATTACGAACCCAATTACTGACACCATGTATTGTGTGTGTGTTATATAAATAATAATACTAGACTTGAATTAGATTTGATTTATTATTACACTTTTGATATATATTACAGAGATACAATTAGCAATGAGTAGGACGCCATCAACATATGCATGCCTTATCGACTAGTGATGTGCCATGACAATAGGCAAAGAGGGCATGACTGCATAAAAACAAATGTTGTTGTCCAATAATATTTAGTAACCTCTATCAAGTTTCTAGACATTGTGCTGTGGTGTGTTGTTGGAGAAGGAGTTTCCTCAATTTTTCCTTCAATTATAGGTGATTGTGCTGATTCTGATACTGAGAACTTTATATGTGTCCCGGAAAAACACATATTATTAGTAACATAATTTTGTTTATTTTATCTACCTTCAAAATTACCTACCTACTAATTATGAACTTATACAACTGTTCAAATAATTAAAAATACTTTTCCACTTTGAGTAGCCATAGATAAAAACAATTTGAATCACATAATCCTACATGTGCACTAAATTTCAACTTGATCAGTCCAGTAGTAGACACAGACCTTCAAACTAGGACCAATCCGGGGAATCCAGACTAATTGCAGCCCAAAATCAGACCAAAAATATATGGGTTGGTCACAAGGCATACGGCCTTTGACGATGGGGTGCACCGCGGGCACCTGAATTCGATTCCCGGCCATTCGTCGAACAGGGCTGGACTGATGTTATGGTTCGCTGTAAGAGATTGCTCTTGTAGCGATATATAGTAATAACTCCACCATACGTATCAATTAGATACATTAAAGTAGGTAAATAAATAAATAAATAAATGAAACTTATTATCTTCATCGTCACCTAAAAACTTCAGCTGACTGTAATATCATGATTTTAGACGTGAGCCTCATCCGTTCCTGAACCAGAAGTTAGACTATTGCACCTCTTTTTTATTACTTTGCAATGAATTTATCTTCTGCTTAGCTGATTCTAGCTCTGTATTCGGTTCCATTTTACAAATTATTTCCAGAAATTTCAAATAATTTTCATGTTTACCTACTTTTTTACATACATGGTCAGATAATATATTCTTCCACAAGTATTCATTTTGCCTATAACATTCCATGAATTCGCAAACAAAATCTTTTGAGGACGTCCAAAAATTTGCCATTGTTGCTTGTTTACAACACACCCAAAACTAAAAAATAGAAAATTGAGTTCAGAACAGAGAACTGTTAAACACAGGAAAAAATTAACTAAACAAACAACTTGTGGCTCGCGTCAATGATCGACAGTCCTACTTATTTGACGTCGTTCGGCTCGTCTAGTAAAATTTAAGCATGTCAAATCTTTGCGAGTAAATTTGTTACACTTAAAGTATGCATACTTAGACTGATTCACAGTCGAATAAAGTCACGAGCCTGGCCCGCGTTCACAAAACCGCATACTAAATTGATCGTCGATCATGAGCTTAACATAAGTAATAAATAAATAATAATTTCCTTAATACTTTAAAGATTTTTTTTAACAAGGTTTACAACATTTTGTACAATATCTTAAAAATGTATAAAAGAGGGTGATCGCTTACCTTGCATTTTGTGTCTTTAAAATCCCTGAAGCCCCATATGTAAGACTAAGAGTAGTTGCACGATCCTGATTTAACTTGGACTGCACAGTGCCTAGGCAGAAACCTGACAGAGAATGTATGTGGTTTGCAGTTGCGTGGCTGCCAGCATGGCTCCTTTTGACAATTAGATGAATAGCATAAGGTATACAGAAGTGCTAGGAAATGCTTTGGGCCTGTCTATTTTTTAGACAGGCCCTTATAGACTTAGACAGGCCCTATTTATGCTAGTGTAATTAAAGAAAATTATATATGCTAGTATAATGTTGATACAGTTACTTTTAAATGCGCTACAGCAAGAATGGTACGTCATAAGCGAGGTGAATGTAAATAACTCATCTGTACTATGCCCTAAATCTACAAATAGCCCCACAAAATATGACTTTTGTATATAAAAGATGATCATTTAAACAAAGACAAATGAATAATACTTTTGCCCAAGGCCCTATATTTATATATTACGATATTGCATTAGAAGGAATAATGAGTGTTTCTCACCAACATTAAAATCTCATTTTGATTAACATCTCCCATTAATATTGAAGGTTAATAACAATTGTCAAGTTTTACTGATTGACGAGGTTGATTTTGTAAAAGCCAACATTAAAACTAATAAAAAGTATGTCATCATGACAGTCAATAAATGTGTAGGCCATAAACAGTATTCGATATTTTAAATGTAGGAATTACAAGAAATTGCTCAGTAGATATGAACTAATTCTTTGGAGTGTTATTAATGTGTATGATATCAGCAATGTTGCCTTGAAAGATTGATAAAACCTTATAATATACATAATTTGACATTATTTTGCATTAACGTGGTTCTTGTTTTTTCTAATAGGTTTCCCGTGAACTAAGATTCCTTGCCAATTCTGAAATGTGAGCTCCCCATTTTAGTGTACTATGTATAGTTACACCAAGAAGAACTGTTGTGCTAACAAATTTCATTCTATTATTATTGAACACTAAGTTAGTGTCAACTATATGTGCATAGATTTGTTTGTATTAGGTAATAAATTATTGATAGCTAACAAAATAAAAATTTGTGACATAGCTTTATTTGCATTATCTAATCGCATTCAACATATCTATTTCTTTAAAATGAGAGAAATGTATTGTCAGCAAACAACACTGTTTCAAGAAATTTTTCAACCAAAAAAACAGTTCAATAATGTACACGAGAAAAGAAATAGTCCCAAAATAAAGCCTTGCGGAACAAAATAAAGCCTTGCGGACACATCTTCACTAAAGAATCTGTTGATTTAATTTACCCTGTCTGTACTTTTTGTAATCTCTTTATGAGATACAAATTAACCAAGCTATGGGCTTCATCTTTTAACCCATAATGTTGCATATTTCCAGAGTAATATTCTATGATCAACACAATCAAACACTGTAGACAGATCACAGTGAATACCAATAGGATCCTGCCTTTCTTCCCCAGTGCCAAAGATGTGCGAAATTAATTCCACTGCTGCATCTCTCGTGAACCTGCTCTTCATAAAACCAAATTGGTGGCTGTGAAGTAGTTCAAAAGAGTTGAAATGGGCCTCCATTTACTCAAGCAAGTTCTTTTCAATAATTTTACTAAGAGTATGCAAAATAGACACTGGTCTAAAATTAGATGGATCATAGTTATCATTGGATTAAATAATGGTATAATATTATTACGTTTCATAAGATCTGTAAAACCCCTGGATATCACACTTATTAAAAACGGTGGCTAAATGCGGAACAACAACATCAACAATAGAACCAATTACTTTGACAAATAATCACAAGTCTTCAGTTTACTTTACATCAAGTGATGCAAAAATATTTTTGATTTTAGGGGAATCAAAATGAGTAAATTTAAAACGATGATTGTGGTTACTGAACTTGACACTATCCCTCAGTAATTTGGCAGCTTCATCTGGAGCTGAGTTTAAGGTATTCATAATAATAATGGATATAATAGTGAAAAATATAATAATAAACTTTTAGCCAGGGATTTGGAACTTTTCTAGAAAGGTTGTTGAAAATTTTGATGTATTTTGTTATCAGGTGTAAATTGTCAACCTAGAAATACTCATAAAACTGGGTTGAGACCTTGAACAATGAAGACGCCATTCCAGATAATGCATTTAAAAAATACATACCTAAGCCTGAACCAATATTTGTGATGGTAGTCATTAATATTATATTTCCGAAGGAAACTTTAACTAAGATCATAAGTAATAAATTTTACATATTGGCCACATTATGCTCTGGTCATGTACTTCAACTAACACCATGATTATCACAAGCAATATATCTCACTGCATCTACTAAATTAAGAACGAAAGTGCATATTTACTTTTACGATGGAATATGCACTCCATGGAAGATACTTCTATAATTCAAGAAGAACTGATAAAACAGTCTCACAAAGTCAGATGCGTAAATTCACTAAAGAAGACTTTCCACTCTTTTTCGTAGATTCGGAACTGAGGAAAATAATAAAGACATTTTTATAAAAACACTATATCTGAAAAAAATTAAGGTGATGTATGAAGGCCCCCATAAACAGAAGGAAATACTTCAGTTCAAGTACTCTCAAAAATTTGGACACACAAAAACGAAACGAGAAAAATAATACATTTTTGTTGATAATAATACATTAATAATACATTTTGTCAAAGTTGTAAGGAAAGTTATTCCGGGAAAGACACTATTAATTATTATTGTAGGCAAACCTATTTATTTCTAACAAGATATGACAACCACTACTACAGAAATAAGCCACGAATATACAATTCTAATATGAGTTGAATACTGTTAAAGGATCAGGAACAAATAAAAACTTTAAGTTGAATTACCTGACGTTGAATGAGTAAAATTGAAAGCACATTCTAAGATATTCTATTTATTTTAACCAGTTAAAGTTTACTTGCAATTTCAATATTTTATTGAGCGTATTTCACATATTTTGTTTTCTGTAATGAATGTTTTTGTAAAATATTTGTTTCAGAAACATACATATAAATATGTATATATATGTATGTATATATATATTTATATACATATATATATATATGTATACATATATATATATATACACACATATATATATGTGTGTGTGTAGGATTTTTAGAATAATAAAAATGGTTATCCCATATAATCTATTGAAGAACTCTCATTTCTGGCTAATAATAGATGTTTTCTATTATAACAAAATATTTTCTCATTCATACATTCCAACTTCACCATATTTAACATTTTAATAATGGAATCAGCATAATCTATCACCAAAAACATATCAATGCGGATATATAGTATGATTTATTAAAATTAAAATTTTCATACAAAATTTTTGCTTCAAAGTCTTCAAAACAAAATTGTAACTATACAGGTAAATATATTATAATTGTAATATATATAAATAAATGGGCAGAATTAAAATAAAAAACAATAAATTTTAGGTGATAATATATTATTATAACATCCTAAAAAATACATTCCATTCAATTTGACTATACTAATGAAAATAATTCTATTTAATATGAAATTAATTTTCGTCAATTGTATTACCTCTAACAAATGTTTTAAATACTGATACAATTTCAATCTGCGTGCTAGTGAATATTTATCTTTGAAAGTTCCAATGGGAACTTAAAAATAAGCTATCACTTTAACATTATAGATACCAACAGAATGTTGTAAGTTTAATACATATATATATATATATATATATATATACATTTCTTCAGAGACTATTTCTCCATAAAAATTTACATTTTTTTCTTCATTGTAAATTCATGTATTTAATATATGTAAAATTTAGTCATTTTTCTTTATATCAAAATATACATTGCCAGATTTTTATTATACCAAGTATTCCACTATAACAAACTTTTGTTCAGCGTTAGATAAGGAAAATTACGTAAATTTACGACCTATTTATAATCTTATTGATTTTTATGTACAACATTTTGTCATTAATTCCACTACTTACTTACCATAGTAACCTAACCTTTCAAAATATAACAATAGCACACATTAACACACTGACAATACGGCTCGCAGTGGGTTAAAATGAGATAATCATTTAGATAACTATGAATAAGAGGAAAGAGAATGAAATAATGAATCAAATGATAATACAATGGTCTAAAACATACAGTTATCTTTGCCGCCACGCTCTGTCGAAAATTACGTTAAATTAAAATTAATGTGATTTTGTTTTCTTTTGACACCAAATTTTCCTTAAAAGCAATTTGTGTTGGTATAAATGATTCAATGACAATGTTAATTATTGTTTACTTATTTTTAGATATATAATATCTGAATTAAAATCCATTATGGGAATTTAAGTATTTATTTTAGAGTGATACATAGGTTTTAAAAAAACATTAACTAAAATTATAAAGCCTATAAAATTTTTTTTTTCATTTATATCATATTACAAAAACCGTGTGAAAGACAAAGCCTGCTGATTAATAATAGTAATTAAATGTCTAAACATGAATGATATTAATTTTACAAAAATTTTCTAGAAAAAACTATTGTCTTTGTCATGTCTAATATTAAAAGAGACTAATTTAATATTCAATTTTGTTTATTTAATTTTTTATAAAATATTGAAAAATTTAAACAAAATTAATGATATAGAAAAAAAAATTTCGAAATTAAACTACTCAATGCAACAATAATATACTCCACTTCCAAATATCTTATGACAAACTTGCAATTTGAGATTACGCAATAAATAGAATAACAATGTTTTTATCTAACTATCTTTAATTTTATATTTAACAGTGTTCATTCGCTTTTACTGTGAGAATCTTTACCAAGGTCAAGTTTCAGAGGTAAGGTAGTACTAATTAAACAAAGAGAAAATGTACAAATAACAAATATCTGAAAGTACAAACATGACTACACATGCAGGTGAATAAAATAGTATGCATAACATCTAAATAAACATGCACAAATATAATCCCCAGATTGTGATGTTGTTTTTTTTTATACATGTTCGTTTAATTGTAGTATGTGTTTATTGACAACTGCATCTAATGTTGATAACATATTGAATACATATATATATATATATATATATATATATATATATATATATATATATATATATATATATTTATATATATATATATATATATATATATAAATGGAGGAAATTGATCATTTAGACAACATGCAAATATATCATTACGTTAATTTTTAAAAAGTTTAAGTACCAAACGTTTTAAAGCATTTCCACAACCTTCAGAAATTTTTATGTTCTGAAAACTTCATTGCTAATGAACGATTGAGGATAAACGATTCACTCCATCTCTTAAGCAGTGTGGATGACAAAACGGTTAGTAGTTTAGAGTTGAACATTTCACTGAAATCTTGTTTCTTCAATTTGTCTGCCCCTAACATAGTTTAAGCCATCATCTTCAATAGTTTTTGAAAAGGGACCAAATCCGATTGCATGTGGCGAAAATAGCGAATTATGTATATTATATTAATGTCACTGGCAACATACATATGATCTTTGTTTCATTTATGAGGGGGGAAAGGTGAAATAGAGGAGAAGATTGGAAGACAGGGTAAATTTGAAACTGATAAATTATCTTGGGTGGGTTCAGAAAACAGATGATGAATCTTAGGTGCAATAGTATTCTCGGTTTCTCTGCAAGAAGATTTAGATGGATGGAGTGGTAATTTCTTGTTCATTTTTCTTGTTATTTAGACTGAGTTTTTTAAACATCTTGATTTGTATTTTAGGTCAGATTCATAATCAGTTACACTATGAAATTGGATGGAGACATAAGGCATGCTAAAACATTGATTGGACTTGGGGATTCAGATAGTTCCGTAGACTTGGGCGAAATACCTAGATACATTTTCGTAGAGCAATCTGATGAATGAATTACACTAATGGACAATAAACTATGTAAAATACATAATTACTACTTTATCAGAGTAATTTACAGATACTTTTTTGCAGCTTTAGAGACAAATATTAAAGGAAATGGCCAGAGAGTGAAATGGAAATCCTCTTCGTTTAACGTTCTAGTGGCAACTTTATCAAACTATCTTTAAATATCACCAATATGTAAACACGACTTATAACTTAGATAATATATAAGTATGGAATCATTGTTGTTTTCATTAGTTGATAAAATAAGTTATAAATACCTATTGTAAAAGTAAGGAAGAATAAACCATAAATCATCAAGGAAAAAGTCAAAATACATATATGCAACAGGTTCTACCCAATATATTTCCTTGTTATGAAATTGTTTACTTTTCTGTGGAGTAAATACAAGAATGATGAAAGAAAATATAATTACATTAAAAATCAATTTAAAATAGAGCAAAATTAAATAAATGAAATGTTTTCAAAATCATTCAAATCTTTAGTTGCACAAGTGTGATTATTTACTAGAATGCAAGCTTGCTAATTGAACAACTACAATAATATATGTAACAACAAGGTTGAAAAAACTAGGTAGTAATGATATTCGCAGGTCGAACAGCTGACACACTGAGAAAGTTCTGCCATTGCTCTGAAGTACAATCTCTTCAAGTTTTTCCAATTCATTATCGATTGATGGACCTTAAACAATAGCAATAGATAATTAATTTATACTTATTTCACACAAAAGACATGGTATAAAAAATTTGCACAGATTGAATGGAATTATGTACCATTAAAAATATCCATAAATTTACAAGTTTTGTGCATTAGTAACAATTACATAATAACCTTGAGGCATAGTTAGGACGATTTCAATGAAATCATTGTTATTACCTAACATAATCTTTCAGTTTAAACAGACGTGCTACCGATATAAAATTGCATAAACTTATCAGGTGCAGAAGAGGCACAAAAATGCAAATTAAATAAATTATTTTCTTTCTATTTTACCATTCCGTGTACTGTGCCAACTTAACTACATATACTCTAGTAGTATTTGGAGTTAATAAGCCATTTTATAAATATTAACCTCTGGTTTCTCCAAAGTCAATGCTTTGTTCGCGAAGCAGTTTTTATATTTCAAAAGTTTACATGTATGAAAAATGCATTTTTTCATCTTTACTGTGATTTATGTAAGTTCATTCAAGATGAGTAATTGCAAATTAATTAAAAAAAGAATTTGAAGTATTATTAAATATTTTTATCATTGTGTATGTGCTTATAAATAGTAAGACTCCTGTAATTAAATGTGTTGTTTATTGCCTATACTCACTATTATATAAAATATCAAACCAATACCACATGAAAGTCTCATGCTCAAAACATCCACTGGAAGCACTAGAGTATACGGTACTACATTCGGACTAGTTGTCTAATACTCCCTCCCTCCTTATTATTCTTTTTGTTACAAGTCCATTCAGCCTAATTCTCCCACTGCGAAGCGGCACAAATTCTTTAAGTGGTTTTTCTCTACGTCGATTCTCTTTCAGAATGGCTTTGTGTCGGTGTGGTTTTTTCTTACAGATGTCGTGGCCCAGACATGTAGGTGTAAGGTATGTTCATACATACTGACTTTGTGATTTTTGGTGTTATTTTCCAACCATTTCCACCTCGTAATGTAGGTTTCTTATTTCTCTAAGCCTTTCGAATTTCTGTTTATTGCTGTTATACGTTCTAATATTTACTCTCTATCAGCTTTTAAATACTTTATTTACTATTGTAACTTTATTCCTGTCATTCTTTCCTAAGTCTGTTCCCCTTTTTGTTAAGTCGATCCTTGTTCTATATAATTTTTAAACATCATCTCTGCTGGGCTCAATTCCATGGTGCTATTAGCTGTTTTTCTGTACACTACCAGGAATTTATGTACTTTGTCTTGTAACAGATCTTCCTCATAAGCCATTGCTTTCACCTAGTTTTCCAATGTTCTCTAGTTTCCAAGGAGAGAGGTATGTGCATACCTCTCTCCTTGATTGTTGGTTGATGGGTGAAAAGGTGCTGTACACTTTGCTTGGATTCGATTTTTTTTCAAAAATTTTCACATTTGTCTGACTTGAACTGTATGCCATTACTTGATACTTGAATGACTGGTAGACCAAATGTTGGATATAGATTTTCAGTATGTTTGTAGTTGCTGTAGCTGTGATAGATGTGATTGGGATGACTTCAATATATTTTATTTAAGCGTCTGCTACGATAAGAAAGTATTGGTTCATGAATGGTCTGGCAAAATCCATGTGAATCCGGTTCAGCGGCTCCTTTGGGTATTCGTCGCTATATACTAGTACTTTTGCGGGATTCCTGTGCGATAAGCAGCACATTTTGCACTGTTTAACCAAATGATTAATATTAAAATGAATATTCTTCAACCATATTGGCTTCTGAATAATGCTTTCATCTTAACAATACCCATATGAGCCCTGTGTAGCTCATTGTGTGATTTCCCAATATTTGTAATAGTTCATCATAAGATTTTGATTCTGGCATATTTGGTGCTGTAATATTCTTCAAAACTTGATAATACTTTGGTCCAATATATGTAATTTGGTGTTAGAATCTGTCGAGCCTTTTAAGGTTATTAGTTCAGCAATTTTTGTGAATAGCTGGTAACGATGCATTGGTTTCCACTGCACATGGTTTCCATCATTTATGCTAACACTTGTGATAACTGTGACTCAATCGTAAAGCATTTTTTTTAATTTCCTTTTTATAGTAGGTGTTCATTTCCCTTTGTATAGGTTTCCTTTTCTCATTACCAAAACTGTTGGATATGTGGTAACGAATAGAATATAAGTTTTAGTACTATTAAGGGAATGGTTATAAGAATATATTTTCTATATGCATAAAGATTTATCTCCCTATTCTTGTTCAAGAACAATTAAACAAATGTTTTATAAGATTATTTGCTATTGTTGCTTATTACATTGAACTTTCACTTTATATACACTGAACTAAATATTTTTGACTTAGCCATATTTATATTTTTAAACAAATTCTGCAATATTTTTTCTAAAGAATTCATGACGTACAGGGGTTGGATGACTGATATAACAAGCAATCACCTATAGCATTATTATATGTAACTTCGCTCATATTTATGGAATTTAAAAAGTTGTCTAAAGAAGTCTCACTTTAAAACATAGAGTTTTATTTATGTCGTTTAACTCCTCTAAGTTATCATTTACATACATATCATATACTGCCACAAATATTACACATTAAAACCGCATTTACGAAAATGTCACATAGTCATTAGTGGTAGGCAATAAAATGTATGAATATGTAATGCAATACACATTAGTACATAGCACATACGAAACACGGTATTCTCTGCTTAATTCCACTGCAGTCGACTATAAACTGAATTTGAGTACTTGATCGTTTCATCTGTTTCTAAAAAGGTGATAAAGCTAGAACAGTTTGTTTACTTAATGGTCACGTTATGATAAATACATATGATACTTCTTAATTGAACAACAATATTGTTTGTTTTACATATTGATTTTCCTTACATTGGTTAATTCAATTTTGACGTGGGTTAAATAAACATTTAGCTTCTCACTGCTTAAACTATTTTGGTAATTATTTACAGTGTAACTGAAAATTAGTTAAAATTACAAAATATATAGTTTTTCATCTACAAAGACATTGACCATGCTTTGCTGTAATTGCTATTCTATTCCAGTTCCCTTGGTCTTTATTGATTAATTGAAAAATCAATATTATTTTTGCACTGACCTGAATACATTTAGTTGTCACTGTGTTAAATAAACTGTGTTAAACTGATTATACATAGATTAATGTAGATAAACTCTATATATATTTAATTGTAGACTATAGACTATGTAATTTCCATATTTCCAATTTCGATATTCAGTAATCAAGTTTTATTAATTTTTGTTGTACGTTTAACAAGTGTCTTTGTTTCTTATGTGGTCTAATTCAATTGTTATAAAAAAAAAGAGATGAAGTAAAAGATAAGTAATGAAAATATTAAAAGATAAGTATTGAAGATATTCATTACATTTAAATTGAGAGAACAAGAGAAATTTTTTTAGTACAATAAGTAATGAATTTCTCTAATCAAAAATGACCACAAACTTACTGAACAGATGCTTACACATATGAGGTGATAGTCTTAATTTTGTGATGTTTATTCTCAACTGATGAAATTCGGTAACCAACATCTCACTGAAGGCGCACACAGTCACAAGGACAACCATGTGAATTGTCTGCCATGTGAAGTAGATAATTATTTCTTTTAAACATAGTATCTGAAAAGACATTTAATTAGTGACAATATTTTTTTTATAAACCCTTTTTTCTATTTTAAACATTTTAAGAAATGTATAAGTATAAAGAAAGTTGACATTCACTATTTTATAAATAATGGTCATTAAAGTTACCATAAATTCATTATCACTCACTATTAAATACATAATTAAAATTAGAATGATTTATGTAATATTATTCTTACTTACGTCATGTATATACAAGTAAAATATGAGTTGAATACCAGCAATGGATGAAAGAAAAGCTGTAACTACAGTCTGAAGTATCTGAAATAAAAATTGAATAATTAAAATGAAAAAAATTCTTGATTATCCTATTTATTCTAATTTGTTACAGTATTACCTGTAAATTAAACATTTTATTGAGCGCATTGCATATATCATTTACTATAGTTAATACATTTGGTAACACCAATATGTGCATAGGATTTCCAGAAACATCAAAATGGCTATTATCATTCAATCTGTTGCACACTAACACTCGGGCTAATTCTGGTAAGCAGTTTGTGTTATTAGGAAATATTTCTCGATTCATACGGTTTAGATAATCGTTTATTTCTTTTAACATTTCAATAATGGTATTTGTAAGTAAACACATTAATAGCAGTTCCAATTTATTGATAAATTCACCGAGATATGTAATTATGCGGACCCAACTCCAATTTTCAACATTGCCAAATATGAGAAAGATCAAGTAGCTTGCAAGTACAATGAATATGCCCAATAATGTCATGATTTTTAATTTTTGAAAGCATTTTGTTCTAAACAAAATGCTGTAATAAACAGAAATATCATCGAATTTTTGCAAACTCTCAGCAAAGAAATTTTTTTGCCAAAATATATCAATAGATAAAGTAAATATGAAATTAATAAGAATAGTTATCTGAAAAAGACAATAAGTTATCTTTATTTCAGTATAGAAAGAGATATAGTGGATCCAACTGTCTGTTACGGCAGCCAAAATAATGAGAAAAATTAATGTCAAACTGTAAATTTTCTTTAAAATAATTTTAATTAATGTAGTTCGATTTTCCAATTTATATAAAAATCGGTTGACTCCTAGAATTGATTGTAACACAATTAAAATGTGGATTGATTCCTCTACACAATGATACGCCATTTTTAAACAAACTGAATATTTCTACTACCCAATTCTAACAAAATATGTAAATGCTCTTCGACAATGTGGTCTATTTAATGTTAATTACTTAGCCCAATATAAGGCAATTTGTCTTCCCATATTATAACCATGATTGATGATTGGATTTACTCATCTATTCTCAGATACACTTGTTTATTTTCCTATGTCGTTTATAAATGTGATGGCCTTCTAATTTATTGATCGTGAAACCTTACATTTCTTTCTGGTGCTTTTATTGTACTTTAATTCAAATATTACATATTAATGTCAAGTTGGTATTATCCATTGTTATAAATAACAATCCACAAATGGTTTTCCTGGTGGTTCATTTATTTAAAAAGTCTGTTAGCATTACTATTCCTATTTTACTTGAGATAACATCAAAGTGGTAATATTCGTAGACTTATTTTTAAAAAAAATTCAATTTCAAAAAACTTGTAAGTATAGATTCTGCAGACACAGTACATAATTTTAAAGGAATTATATCATCATTCCATTCTGGTAGACTGGAAAAGATATGTCATAGAGTTAAGTTCTGTGGTGAATCTTTTCTTATCATTGGTATTCTTATCATTGGAATATAGTCTAAAGCTATTTGCTGATAAATATTGAAGTCGGTGTTGGACCTATGAAGAAGGATATTAAGAATAAAGTGAAGAAAAGTGAGAGAATATAGGCAGTAAGGCATCAATGTGTTAGCACAACTATGTTACCAGAGCCGGGAAATAAAGCAAACAGATAATTTATCAATCGTTTTTATATGATGAGAAGTTTGTCAGACATAAAAAATGGGTTAAAAAGGAATTTGACAAACTTGACCTTGATTTTAATTGGAGGAGTTTTGTAGTATTTCGTCAGTTATTTGAGAATGCCAAATGAATTGATGATCAATTACCAAACTAAAATATTTTGCTGGAGTAAAGATTATATCATGAGCCATGAAAGACTTATTAGGGTATTCAGCAAACAAACACTATAGGAACAATTGGAATTATTAACTAGTAGAGTAGTTTATGGTAACGTATTACCTTGAAATGGTAATCGGCATGAATAATTCGAATAGTTGTAATAGGGTTGCTGCCATGTCGATAAAAACAAAAAAGAGCAATGAGGAAAGAACATTTGTACACTGGTAGAACGAAGGGAAAATGTTTATCAGTTAATAGCCGTGTTCTAATAATTTTGCTTTAAATAATTTGGCACATTTTTAAGAGTTACTACCGGTACAGCCTCACAAATCAACGTCAAATTCAGACCGCAGGGTATCAAGAAGATATGATTCGTCCAAAGAGCAATAAAGAGGGAAGGCCAGTATAAATATATGTCTAAAGTATTTGGGCTGATAAAGGAAGGTTCTTAGTAAAGGAAGACTATATGGCATTTTTCATTAGCAGAATAGCAGGCAGGTTATCTTAAAAATATTGAATATGGTAGTTGTTACAATATCAATATTGGGAACAAGTGCTTCTATGATCCAACTGTTTATACATTTAAACATTAAGTTATGCATCTTATTAACATTTCTTAATAATCAAAAATTGAGAGGAGGCTTTCAATTGATTAGAATTATTTTCTTTTATGTATTTGTGTATAATTATTGAACAAAAGTAATGATTTAAATGGATAGTTTTGCATTTGATATGGTATTTTATCAACCCTATTCATTGTAATATTTTTAGGAAACGTATACTAGGCAATTGACAAAAGCTTCAATTCATATTTCTAGTTTATAAAGATTTGCTTAAATCCAAACCTTCCTAACATCTTTTATACTACATATTATTATCTTTACTTGTGCACACTAAAAGTAAAAAGTGAATTCTTTCATGTAATATCCCATCATTATAAATGGAACTGTTCTGGAACATGTCAACTGTGACATGTATTTTGGGACAATGGTTGAAGATAAAGATAACTACAATTTTGAAATCCAATGCAGAATTGGGTGAGCCCGAAACGCTTTCTCCAAGGTTAGAAATATCTTTTGTGATTGTAAATTCAGCCTAACCCTGCAAATATCTATGGCCCTTCACTAGATACTTTCAGTCTCATATGTAGCTGAAACGTGGGTATTCACCGAAGAAACGAGCAAGAGAATTTAGGTCTTTGAGATGTGGGTATACTGCAGAATGACACAAATCTCATGAGTTTTGAATAAAGATACAGAGATGTTAAAAAGCATAAAACAACACAAGTTCCAAAACCTAGGATATATCACACATAACTACTTCAATTGCAATGAACATTATATATGTCTAGATAAAGAGCAAGAGCAGGCCTGGTAGGAGGAGAATATTCTGGCTGAAGGACCTATGCCTGTGGTACAATAAAATACCCAGTTGCTTTTTTAGGCAACTGCATCCAGAGTCCATAATAATTGCCAACCTTAGTCACGAGAAGGCATTGTGAGAGGAAGAAATTACTGAAAGTATTCAATAATAACATAAGAGAAAGTTTTGTTAATAGTTGAAAATGGTAGTGCAATGGAATGAAAAGAATTTGAAATCATGCTGTTCGAATGCTTATTGCTTCGTGAATATTTCATTTTAATTCAGTTTATTACTTATGGCCTTGATTGGGTCAACAAAAAATTTTTAATACTGTTCTTCCTCATCATTTTCACGTCAATACATGGAATTAAAATATTTTCTTTTTTCAATTTAGACGAATGGATACCAACAGATCTTAATTAACACCCCTGGTTTAAATTGATTTATTCTTTATTTTTTTGAACTGCAAAGAGATAATTTCTGTGTCATGATTATTTTTCCAATTTTATTTCACATTTACATATTAATTTAATTAAAGTTGACATATTTAATTTGATCAGTAGCTACTAAGAATTATAATCTACTACAGTGTTTCCTTTGAATGGAATTAAAATTTAATTTTTAATGTATAGTACAAAAATTAATTTTGTTACAAAAATTTTCTTTGCCTTTACATCTTATGGCTTTATGGCTCTCATACTTATCATTTACGAAGTTGAAATTTTATAAAGCATGCAGTGCACCAACAAGTTGCAAGCTGCACTATCGGATGCTACTAAAGCGGTACCCAACTATCTGACATCCCCATAACTCAGGTACGTCAGTGTATCATCAAGTCTCATAGGTACATAATAGATTTTTATGGCTTTATACCTGGAAAGTAATTACGGTAGTGTCAATACATGTATATATATATATATATATATATATAACTGCAATGCTGACTGCAAGTGAGCCCCTTACGTTGGTCCACTTTCACTAATACGAGACGGGTTGCCAGCATCTGTGAGTTAAGATATTTATTGTCCTCTATGTTACATACAATTGTGTAGTATATATTCCTTCATCAAAACCCAGTAAATATTATGATTTGTTTTTCGTCTGAATTATAACGTCTTCATAATTGATGGATTAATTGTATGAATTCTGTCTTTATTGATCAATGCATTTGCTCATTTCTAAATTGTATTAATGTACGTAGTACAAGTAGGAAAATGCTAAATGGGGTGCTGGCAAGTGACAGTAACGTGACCATGGGAAGATAAAATCTTCAAGAGTGTAGTGTCCAGGCTAGTTCAACCAACAGTTAATGGCCGACATCAAACATAAACATTATTTGTCTGATATGTCTTATATTAGTTCAACTCTGACTTGAAGTAGATGTATATTTTGATTACTAGAAAGCATTTGGTCACGTAACAATATCTTGCTAAATCACACTTAGTAAGGTGGGATACTCAGCTCTACTTTTAACAATTTTTTCTTTGTTTTTTGTAGATAGATTGTAAAATATATAAGGTTTGAATCTGCGTCTTCCATTATTGACTATTCTATATTGCTTGCATGGTGAAGCTGCCGTATAAATCAATAACATGGAACTGAGTTTAGAGCTGTCAAGGTTGCAGCCGATGACGAAAGGCTGTAGCATCGTCATTGAGTCTCCAAACGATTTATTTAAGCTGTACTTAACTTTAAGTAGAGTCTAATTTTTTGGATTTGGGTTTCATAATTGAAATTATTGTCAATGCGTGTCGTCACTTCACTTGCTCTATACTTTATTGATGCAAAGGTAATTTAAATCCAATTTAATTATTTGGAGTCTACACAAAGTTAAGTACAGCTTAACAATCAAACCGCTTACTATGTACCAAGAAGTCACCATTGCCCACTGAAACGCTGAGGTAACTTCTATTCAGTTTTGAATTCACCGCTGACATACATAATATCAGCGGGCCAGGCAACGCATCGGGCTATTACCTATAACATGGAGCAACAATAGATTCTTCATTATCAACATTAGATTCTCTACTTATGACTCAATATGTGAACTGATCATAAAGATTTAAAGTATATGAGAATCAATTAATATACGTTAAGCGATGGGAGAAATGGTTCTGTTTCTCAGTGAGTGATGCTAGTGATCATTATGATATTTATATAGTTAGTGTGCAATTTGCAGGAGAATGTTGAATGGTATTCTGATGACAATAGAAACACTAGAAGAGTCATTTTTAAATTAAACTGTGGCTTGGAGCCTGAATTGGGAACTCTTAACTAAGTTCAATATTATCAATGGGGTGTAAATCCATTGAACACGACAGTCTAAAATATGTGGCATATATTTTAAATGTGCATGAAAGCCAAATATTTAGTCTCAACAAAACTTTAATGGACATTGGCTCCGCATTTTTCTTGCGTGGCCAAAATTACATTGTATTGTCCAGGGTAAAGACACTTGTATGAAATAGAATACTGTGTACATGATATGAAGTAGAAAACTGTCGAAGCAATTAAGGAGCATCCATAGACAGTATTGGCTTCAACAGAATTTAAAAAAGTGATTTCCAAAAAGAATTACATACAATGCCTGAGACTTAAAATAGCCTTTTTAAATTTGACAATTTAAAATAGATCAAATTCAATATGCCAAAGAACCCCAAAAAAAGGAAATAAACAAAAGGAAAAGATAAAATCAACACAAAAGGTTAACATTACTTGTGTCTGTCAGCAGATTTTAACCCCTGGTATGTGCATACTATTTTACTCTTATTTGACTATAAAATATGAATGGTGCTTATCGCCTCTTTTCTTGTAAGTAATCTGCAAGCCCGAAGTGTTAAAGAACTCAACGAAGAATCGAGTTCTTCACGTTCACTTGGCATTACAAGAGTGGTTTGAAATTGAAGAAGATGATGATTTTAGCAGCGGATCAGATAATGATGGACCTTTCGTAATGGAGACTGTACAGCCAAATTCAGTTGTCAAACACTGAACTGGAAACAGGTATAGAGCAATCTGAGAACATGGAACATGATGCTCATACACCAACTTCAGATATTGGTCATTCCAGATCGGACTATTAATGCTAAAAAAATTCATTCAAGTGGAGTAAACAAGAACCAAATAGAAATATGCGTATGCAAGCTCATAATGTAACCAGGCCTGGAAGAGTCATAGAACCTGTCAGTAACAAGGCAACAAACTGGTATAAATCAAAGGAATGTTAAGAAATCAGTCCAGATACAAGCTAAAAGATATTACCCCAGTGGAGTTTGAAGCATTTATTGGTTTGTTACAGTGAGATTCTTACTGTAAGTATTCAAATCAAATAATGAAGATCTTACAATATTATCTGCAACTAATGGCAGTGATTGAGATATATTTTCTGCTGTGATGTCAAGAGAATAATTTCGAGTAATTTTGAAATGTTTACGATTTGATGACATCACTACAAGACTTCAACGTACTGTGGACAACCCACTCTGTCCTGTATTTGAAATTTTCGAACATTTTATTGAAAACTATCAGAAAAATTACATGATGAGTCTATACACTTGTATTGATGAGATGCTGATTGGATTTCGCAGGAGATACCGGTTTGTAAGCTACATGCTAAATAAACTAGATACATATGGTGTAAAACTTTTATGCATTGTAGATGTAACAATGGGTATCCATATAAAGTGTATTTGTACTCTGGAAAACACTTGGACGGCATCGGGCTGGACCAAAATGAGAAAAAGTTTCAAGAACCTACACTGACAGTTATCAGACTTTTGAAACCCATTAGGAACATCAATAGAAACTTGCCTTTATGGTTTTACTAAAGACGTAACTCTGCTTTCATGAATGACTAAGCAAAACAAGGTTGTCATTTTAGTGTCATCTATGCATCAAGCAATGGTAATGATGAAACAAATAATTTATCAGAAATAAATTCATTTTACAATGTTAATAAAGATATGTTTATGCTCTCAATGACAAATATTCAAAGATGACTTATGAAAGGAGATCAAGTCGATGGCCTTGTACTATATTTTATTGGTTAGTGGATCTAACTTCAACTAACACATTGGTACTATCAGAAGTGTCATCCAAACAATTTGAATTTATAAAGGATATAGGCAAAGCATTGGTATATGAGCACTTAGAAAATAGATTTCGTATCCCAGATCACATCAAAGCACAATTTTTCAAATTTTAATGTGCATAAATTACATAAAGCAAAAATTAAGTGACATATAAGTACTGTCATTTTTTTTATATGATCTCAAGATATTTGAAATGAGGCCGAATTAGAAACATATACTACAGAAGATTATAGTTTGGGTGATATTAGAGACATTCCTGTGCTTTTTATTTCTTTTCTAGGTTTAAGAAATAAGAAAGAGCCTTAGACAGAGAGTGTTGCTAATTGTTGCATAAAATATTACTCAGAGTGTTAGTTGTTTCATTATTTGACGTTTTAAGAACCTTTTGTTTCTAGTTTACAACAATAATATAAATGCATTGAGAAAACATATTTTTTGTATATTTTTCATCTTATTTAATTTATAGGAGTTTCTGAGATCTACATTGGCGGTAATGTTGCAAAACCATATTTCAGTATTTAAGGGTTAATGATTCTTCAGTCATAGAAATAAATAAAATTGAAATGTCTGCCTGAGCTCTTTAGAATTTTCATCTTTTAATACTTTTCCATTTGCATAGTAGTACTAAAACGAATTTAATGTCAAAAAATTTGCCTTTCTATGGATCTGTTTGTGCGACTGAACTTAACTCGAAAACTACTGAAAACATTGACATGAATTTTAAAAAGGTAGTAATCCTGGGATTAACTCTGGACTTTTTGTTTCATCGCGAAGTTAAGATGTTGAAAACGTTATATAGAAAATTTAACAAAATATCTACCCAAATGGATGATGGCAGCGGTGGTCTGCTGGAACACACGGAAGCAGGAGGAGAACAGAAGAAGGGAATACACTTCAGCTCATGTGGGATTTAAATTAATCTAACTATACATATTTAAAATAATAGTAACAAAGAAACGCATTAAAACTTTGCACCTGCATTTCGAAGAAAGTATTTAAGGTTATTAAAATAAATTTGAGGGTTGCAGTAATTTAAATGAACAATTTAGAAGCATTATAGATTTAGTCTAATTGAAAATTGGAATAAAGGATTAAATTAAATATTGAGGGGGTCATATTAAAAGAAAATGATGATTCAATTTTTAAATTAAATAGCTCAATTTACTTTTCAGCTGTTCTTGTTTTAACTCAAATAAATAATATTCCTTAGAAAAAAAAAAAATATTACATAGCCAGCTAAATATAGTAATGCAAATAATATTCTTATTAATGAAATTGTATATTCTATCTTATATTGTACCTTCTATATTCTATATTATATTCTGATACCCATCTCTCCTATTTTCTACTTGACATGAAAAATAGACAAAAATTAAAAATTGATGATTGAAACAACACAATAATTTATGAAAATATAAACTTGTATTATTTATTTCAATTAGCTTAATATACACGTGAATTATATTATTCATAAAAATCACATCTTCATGTTTCAATAATGGAAATTTTCAACGGTGTCACAATTTTCACAGGACATCAATTAAAAATATCACAATGTTGCACCTGCTTTGATCACCTAATAACACTTTTTGTAAGCAATAAGAAAAAAATATTAATTTGTCAAGTGGTTTCTCACTTTTATATAATTGTGTACTTACCATAATATAGAAAATTTATTGAAAAACATTTCAAAGATTTTTTTCTCAATGCTTAATGGTTTATTAATATCTGTATTCATTTAAATACTTTTGCTCAATGCTCTCGATCACTTTCAAAGACGAAGAGACATTCTTGTCTGCAGAATTTCCCCTTGATATATTTTTACAAAAGGAACAGAAAAAGGGTTGAAAGGATAGTTGATATTGTTTTGATAACATCCACGTCTTTATAATTATGAAAACACTTAATATAAGAAAATATTTTAATTTTTTTTACTTTTCACAGTATCTCTATAGAATATATCTATATACCTCCTGCAGACCACCGCTGCCTTCGTCTATGTGGGCAGAGATTTTGTTTAATGTTCTATGTAACGTCAATATTTTCAGTAGTTTTCGAGATAAATTCACTCACGCAAACAGCTCTACAGTCAGGCGAAATATCTTTAACATTAAATTTGTTTTAGTAATTGACTATGCAAGTGGAAAAAGTATTTAAATTATGAAAAATCTAAAGAGCAGATATTTAATGGGCAGATACTTCAATTTCATTTATCTTTGTGATGGAGAGTCATTAACTCTTAAGTATTGACAAATGATTTTCAACATTACCACTGATATAGGTTACAGAGACTCCTATAAATGAAATAGGATAGAAAATATATTCTTAATGTATTTACGTTACTGTTTTAAACTAGCAAGAAAAGGTCATTAAATCATCAAATAACTAAATGAATAACTTCTGAGTAGTATTATAAGTAATAATTAGTAACACTATCTGTCTGAGGCACTTTCTTATTTATTAAACCTAAAAAAGATATAAAAACTACAAAAATATCTCTAAAATCAACTAGATCATAACATTTTATAGTATGCATTTTTAATTTAGCCTCATTTTAAATGACAGTACTTATTTATGTCCTAATTTTTGCTTTATGCAATTTATACACATTGGCTTGAAGCACTGCAAACAGATGGGATGCTGTGTCTTCCTCTCTTTTTACAATCACACATAAATATACACTGTACTTTCTTTTCAGGTTCACATTTTGAGCCGGTTGAAACTTCTTCATTGTTTGAGAAATTGAGCTCTTGATTTGATTTGGGACATGATGGTTCCGAAATCTTTTTCCTATATACTCATACACTATTGCTATATCCTTTATAAATTCCGATTGTGTAGATGATAATCCTGATAGCACTCATGGGTTAGCTGAAGTTATATCCACTAATCAATAAAATATTTTACGAGACCATAGACGTGATCTCCTTTTGCAAGTCATATTTGAAAATTTTTCATCGAGAACATCCACACCTCCTTTAGTAGCATTGCAAAATGAATTTCTTCCCATTAAATCATTCGTATCATCAATGCAAGTGCTATGGTGCATAGAAGACACTAAAATGACATCCTTGTATTTCTTAGTCATCAATGAGAGCAGAGTTTTACGTCTTTAGTAAAACCATAAAGACAAGAGTAAATTTTCCTTTCTCTCAGATTTGTGAAATAGGGTGGTTTCTATGGTTTGTTTTTTTTGAGTGTGCCACATTAAACAAGACCTCTTTTTAAAAGTTCATTCTCCAATTATATTGAAAAAACCAGTTGTCTGTGGTTATGTTTCTATTAATGTTCATAATGGGTTTCATAAATCTGATAACTGACTGTATAGGTTTTTGAAACTTTTCTCATTTTGACGCAACCTGATGCCATCTGGCTCTTTTCCAGAGTACAAATACACATTATATAAGTACCCACTGGTTGCATTTGCAAGGCATAAAAGTTTTATATTGTATTTATATGGGTTATTTGGCATGTAGCAAACCGGCATCTCCTGTGAAATCCAATCAACACCTCATCAATACAAATGTATGAACTCATTGTGTAATTTTTCTGACAGTTTTCAATAATATTGTTAAAAATTTCGAATTCAACGCAAAGTGGATGGTTCTTGGTACATTGAAATCTTGTAGTAATGTCATTAAATCGTATTCATCTCAAAATTCCTCCAAATTGCTCTCTTGACATCATAGCACAAATTATGTCTCGACCACTGTCAGATAATACTGTAAGGTCTTCATTATGTGATTTGAATGCTTACAGTAATAATCTCACAGTAACAAACCAATAAATGCTTCAAATGTCCACTTGGGTAATCTCTTTTAGCTTGGATCTGGATTGATTTCTAAACATTCCTTTGGTTTCTAGTTGTTTGAGGTTAATCCATTGCATAGCTATAGATATTATTTTATCATCAAACAATGTTATAGCTAATAACGTAATAAGCTTATTGCTGCCTTCTTACTCGCAGGTTCCATCACTCTTCCAGGCCTGATTATGTTATGAGCTAGCATATGCATATTTCTAGTTTGTTCTTGTTTACTTCACTTGAATTAATTTTTTCAGTAGTAGTAACCTGATCTGGAATGATGAAAATTTGAAGCTAATGTACCAGCATCATGTTTATCACACATTCTCTGTAACAGTTTCCAGTCCAGTGTCAGACAAAATGTGTTCCGATTTGGAATCTGACCGTACTGTCTCCATTCCAAAAGTTTGATCATTATCTGATTCGCCACTAAAATCATAATGTATATCGTTTTTAAGCTACCCTTCTAATATTTAAGCAATTGCAGCTTCAGATGATAGTTTGCACTTCGTCATAGTGAGCCTGAAGGACTTGAAACTTCAGAATTCATTCTAAAAACAAAATAAAATTGTGCCAAAAATCTTACGTACCCACTGATATAGGTTTCTCAGGCCTACATAAAAAATTCAAACATCGATACATACCCGTGATAAGTGCGTAAATCATCCTCTCCTTTTATCAGCCCACGGATCACTGACAAACTTAAAGACACCTAGGTCTAGAGGGTACTTGAGCACACCAAAAATAGATACAGTTTGTTTTTGTTTGAGAATCTACTAGACCCAAACATGTGGGTTACGTGGGCAACACATGGATTAAAATAAATTTCAAACATATGTTTAATTTCTTTTTATTGTTTAATACTGCATAGATAATAGCAATGAATTCAAGAAAAATTATGAAGAGTGTCAAGTGACATTAGGGCTATCTCGCACAAAGATCTATCCCACAGTGAAGTTGTTTGGAAGAAGTGACTATAATCCATTCAATTTCAAAAGAGAATGTTTATAAACAAACAGATTTGACAGTTCAGGTATTGTAAACCTTTTTCTTACATTCACGTTACTAATTTAATGTAGATTTATTTAGTATTCATAATTAAAGATATATTTTTAGTGGTGTGCGTAAATACACTGGATACATTCATAAATTATATAGGTTACATTTTACATTTAAAAAAAATTCAGATAAATAAGATGAAGGGTTTTGAACAATTTATAAGTATTACTGTTACATAAATAATACCAAAACGATAGAAATAGTAGTTTTATTAAATGTTAAATTACACAGAAAATTTTTAAAAAGAAATAAATACTTAATTTTTAGGTAATCATTAAAATATCTTTTTAAAAACAAACTAAGATATAAAAATCCACGAAATACAGTAGTATTTCACAGTATATCACTGCATACATATATAATTACATTACAATGAATCTGGGCTTCACACCAATATCGTAAGATGGTTGTGCCTAATGCTAGGGCTGGCGAGGCTAGCCTTTTGCCGATATCATGAAGAAATAGTATTACAGAACATATCATATCTATTACAGAACATATTCGCAGAATATATTCGTCATAAATCTATCTATTACATCGTATATCAACAGTAACAATATTTATTCAACCATGCTGCACGGCTTATTAAATATCATTACTCTAAGTAGAAATCTTTTGATACCGTTTAATTTAAAAGTAGTGTTTTCTTTCGCCACATATCATTTCTGTCGTATCCAGATCATTTTGATTGTGTTTATTTTGCAGTGATATGACAGCAATCTTTGTATTTTACAGTGATATGTATTCTTGAACAACTTTATAGGTAACAGTCCTTAAAAGAACTCTCGTCATTTTAATTACACTGACACTTAAAAATATTACATATTTCACACAACGAATTTAACATTATAAAACACATAATGATATAATAAACTTAATATAATACGAAGTAATTTTATGAAACGCCAAAAATTTAGAGAGCAGTATTGGAAAATGAGATGTCCGCATTGACATACATATATTATTTTTTAAACTATTTGTACGAAACACAAACGTAGATTTATATTTTCTTTTCCGAATATTATTCTCTGCTTAGTACACTATGTCCCTCATTTCTTTTCATTCATTTTCTTTTTGTTAGAGTATTAAAATGGGTCTTAAGGAGTCACTACAAATGCACTCTAATATATTTAAATACAATCAGACTGCGTTGCTGGGTATTAGCATTGGATAACTCAGTATGATATGGCCTGTTCGATGAAACAACCAACGAAACAATTTTACTGTCTTTGCTCTAGATGTCATGAGCTAAGATTGGTGAGTGATTGCCATTCGAACGTGTACGCTGCTGAATACATTTATTTATTAAAAAGACATTAAAGTCGGTATTTTTAAACTTCAAAGATTCAATTTAACTCAGATTTTTTTAGTAAGTTGACATTTTATGTTGTAGTGTTAATATTTTTAAAACTTATAATATTTTTTCTGTTTTCTCATTGAATACAACAACCTGTTGATAACATAACCTCAAATCGAATAACCAATTCATAAGTAGCGCTAAATTAATTTCCAGATTATGCTTACATATCTGATAACCTTAAAAATGACAGAGGTATTGAAGAGGTTTCAATGATGCTTGAGAATCCTACACCTGAACGGGTTCAAGAAGAACTATCACCAACAATGCCTTTACATCAAGATCTAATAACAATGTTCACATAAGAACACCGCAAAAAGACACGCCTTAAAAGTACCTGACTGACACATGCCTATTTGTAGAACTTATTAAGTTGTGCTGCTTTCTAACGTTCAGAAACGGTCCAAGCAAGTAGCAAAGGTATTCACATCTCCGGATTACATTAGTGAGAAAAAGGAAAAGGAAAGTAAAAGGAACAAGATTATGAAGAAAAATTCAATTTTAAAAAGCAAAAAATTAAATTGGATTGAAGTTTTGAGGAAAAAGAAATGATAGAATTAGCCAGTAAACATTTGGTCCCGAAGATAATATATATGATGGTGTGGGATGCAGTGAAAATTACTATGGACTGAAAAAATGAAAGATTAGCTGCGATTTTTTGTAAATTCTGGCTGCATGAAAACTGCATCTGTTCAACAATTCTTTCAATCCTTGTGGCAAGAAAATGAAGAAACAAGAAGGCAAGGGGAAAGGAAAAATGACCCAGAAATTTAATGGACATCTTATCTTTACATGAGCGGCCAACTTATAACGGATATTAATATTAAAGCTTTTTCCAATGTTTATTGAAAAAATATGTTATTTGAATTTGAACACTAAGAATAATCTACGAAAATATACATCAAAATAAAAGTAAAGGCTGAGTTTTTATAAAAACATTATCCCAAAGTACATATATAATTTGTAGACTACAATGGAAAATATTGTAGTACAAATACTTATTGAAAAGTTAATAACATGTCACTATGTTTGTTTAATTATCTATACGCCAAATATAACATAAGTATATGTTTATATTATGCCATAAAATCTAGAAATATAGCAGTGTAAACTGACACATAATCGCTATCTCACTCTAATGCCTTATAAAATTAATGAATAGTATACATGCTCCAGGCTTTTTAAGCGTTGAAATTTTAATTATTTTCATGAAATGTTTGAAATGCCTGCTAATTCAATTAAAAAAGTGAAGGGTTGTCCATTTTCATAGCGTAAAATTTCCCAATTCGTGTCAGTAAAATAGTGATGTAATACATGTATTTATAACATTTTTTATAGTGAAACTTTCTGAAGTTAATGTTTTGATTATGTACATAGTTTTATAATACTCTGGGTATATACAATACAATGAATTTTATAAATTGTCATCAGCTGATCGAATATTATATTTCTGCCAACCATATTTAATTGTCAATAAATATTATCTCTTGAAATAGAATGGACTATAAGTACATATAATACATATAACAAACACGGTATGTTGTGCTATTATTCAGCAAAAAAGCAAATAAAATTGTGTAAACATTTAACTTAAATTGTATTGCTTATTTGGTTTTGAAATAATAAAATGAATGTAAATATATTTTTTTTTATTGAAGATGAAAGTCTATAGAATAACATTAATTTTTTCAAACAACAATTTGAAATACATTACGAATGTTTTATATCACTAGCTGTAACCACACTCAACTTAAAATGATAAATGTTTCAAAAGTATTCATCGGGGCCAAGTTCAATGCGGTGATAGGTATGATATTCAATAAAACTTACTTCCACAACATTCTCATGCAAATTGTACACTTACTATATAAACATAGTAATGATCGCTAGCATCACTCACTGAAGCATTTCTCCCATCCTTCAATATATATTAATTGATTCTAATGTACTTTAATGTTCATGATCAGTTCACATATTGAGTCATAAGTAGAGACAAGGGGAATAAACTTCCATTTCAGGTTAATTTTGACCATGTTTATTATAGGTGGAAATCTCAGCTCAGGGTGGAGGAGCTCATTGGAATGAGCTTCAGATTTCTTGGTTGTAGAAGTGTATTCATTTCTTCTGTACACAAAATAAATAATAGCAATTGGCCTGTAAATTAACCTACGGGCACATTGCAGACCATCATAAAGGTCTGAAATCTTAATTTTTTCCTCAATTAAATATTCAATAGCAGATCAAGTATTTTCCCTAATCTGTAACTACTTTGATGTTTAAAAAATTAACCAGTTGCTTTCATAATGACAAAGTTGAATAAATTTATACTGCCATAACACGCTCCTCTGTACATAAAAGATGTGGCCAAAAATATAAATAGACACATAAAAGTCGAGACAGAGCACAGAGACAGACAATAAAAGAGATGGAGTGTAGCGTAACTGAGTCAATAAATAAGCACCGAAAGTGTTCACTCATTTTCTGCCATTGACTGCCAAGAGGAGTGAAGATCACAGAGCTCCATGCTTGCCGCATAATGACTAGATAAAGGTGCGATATTAAGGTCAACTACTTGAAGGTAATCATTGCACAGCATTCATCGATGGTGCTTTGGTTAGGCTGGCCGCACGGACCAGGTTATCAAGTTCTTCACGGAAATTGTGTGACATTCTTTTCAGAACAATTTACTATTATTTGGTTGCTTGATTGTCGCCGTTTGGTAAGTTTATGCTGCTAAGTCAGGTTACTTAACCGTCGCCGATACTCGACGTTGTTGCTCATTTAGTACGATTCGTGGGACACATGTTGGGTAGACCTAGAAAAAGTAAATAATACGGATGCGAGCAACGTACCCTACATTGCTCGCATCCATGCTATTTAGCCCAATAATGTGTAAATGTAAATGAAGGTAAATATTAATTTAAAACTAAAGAAATAATTTTAATAAAAAGTCCTTCTCAAATTAGTACCTATAATTTTTCAGATTTTTCAAATTTAATTCAAAACTAAATTAGAGAAGGGGAGAATATATGACATATCGCCTTAATTTTAATATTTGACAAATAGGCCTTAAATACAAAAATTGTAAAAGTAGCCTTGTTCTTAAATATTCCATTCATTGCTTTACAGGGAAATTAACTCTGAGTATATATGTAAGGGGAGGTATATAATTTTTCCATTTTTTTTATTATTTGCTACATACAATGTGAAGCCCTAATCTGAAGCATCCACTTGCAAAGTTTGACAAACATAAACCTTAAACAGTAGAGATTATGAAGCCGTAACATACAGTCGAATGCAGGTTTTTTTGTTCCACTACAGAACTGTGAAAAGTAATTGCAGTGAGCCTTGTCAGACTGATACAAAACATTTACATGACTATTTAATATTTACAAAGCTGTGTTTTTTGTAAATCTCCAGAATATTTAACTCTCATTTGGTTGTGCACTCTATTGTTTCTCACTCTCCCCTTTTTTTACAGTAGAATGCTGCTCTATATAAGTTATGTTGGACAAAAGTTGCATAACAGTCAGTTTATTAATTTGTTTAATTACATTCTGTGTAAACTAAAGTACACCTAAAAACACAACACAAACAATTTGTGTAAAAGTATAAACTAAAGCATTAAACTCATTCCTTAATGGGTTTGGGTAAGAGGAATATTAATTATTAATATGATAGTGTGTGTCAGTCGAAGTGCACATCCATTTATTATATACGTATCGATCAATAACTAATTTGCCACTGAAAATAGTCAAACATGGTGAACAACATGTTTGAAACTAAAGAATCTTTGGTAGAATCTTTACACTTTTTTTATTCAACTCAATCTGTTCTGGGCATATATAGAAAGAATTGCAAAAGGCTAGAAAAACTTCCCTTGTGCGAGTGGATCCATTTTATTTATAGTATATGTTGTGCAATATTCTTCATTTTTGGACTGTGGAAATGTAATCGCCATAAGACGCTGCTATCAAGAATACATTTTGGTCTTATTTTCCATACACATCCAAATGACGGATGTTTTATGGCAAAAAGGATACCATTTCAAAACGTAGAATTATTTCAATGGAATTGACTGTGATTTTCAAACTGAACATACAAAATCTATTTGATTGAAAATAAAAATATACCCCTATATTGCCTTTGGGGCTTGATTATTGATAAACGGTGCAATATCTTACTATGACTGTAGCTATGAAAATTTTGGGGGATATTTGAAGTGATTCTCATAATATTAACAGATTTGGAAATTATCTACATTATTATTATTATTATTCATGGTATATATATATATATATATATATATATATATATATATATATATATATATATGAGACTGGAAATTGTTAACAAGCAGTTGACTCGAGTTCTTCATCAAAGTGAGAGTAGCAGTGGAAGGTCAATAACGAGTGTTGATTTCGACAAACCTTATCGCTAATAATGCCGAGGGAATTTAAAGAAGAAATACATTCAGTTGAATTTGACAAATGGTTATACAAGAATGATTGATTTGTGTCTCTACTTGAATCGTACCTTCCAATCATAGCCTTTCTTAACTGATTTTTGTTTTAAATTTGAAAATTGGATTTTTCTAAGTTACGCATTTTACTTCATAAATTGTAATATTACCTAATCACAATCATAGTAATTTTAAATTCAATCGCTCATATATTGAAACATGTTGTAAGTACATCATATCATTATTTGTATTGTTAAATATGATATTATGGAGTAAATGAAAAAAATATAAAATAAAATTATAAAATTACTAAATATAAAAAATATGAAATTATTTTTTATTCCGCTCTCACAATTGTACGGCTCCGAGTTGGGTACGTCCACTTTTCAAAGCCAAACTTGTTTTACAGTTAATTCACGACAACGCTATAATGAATATAATAATTGTTCGACTTCTCTCATACAGTTAGCATTTCTGCACTGGCTTTTGTCGTTGTAAGCCGATTGATATTTTTATGTCAAATGATTTTAGAGAATGTAATTTTCTCACTTCAATCTAAAAAAGTATTTAATTTTGATTTTCACAAATGTGCTACTTTGTATTTGTTTTTATAATGATAATCATTTCATTAAAATGTTACCCCTCATGCAAGGTATCCATTATAAAAGGATTTTGTATGTAATCAACTGAAATATCTTCACTTTAGACAAAAAATATATCACACTAATTATACAATTATCATATACTTATAAGACAATCTATAAAATATTTGATTATGCAATTAAAAAGCCTTTTAAAATTTCATCATTACAAAAAATTAAATTACATTCAAACAGCCTTCGATATTATATCACTTAAATGACACAACTATTGAATATCATGGGGAAATGAAGAAACCTATAATGTATAATAACCTGCTAATTATCCAATAGCAAGAGTGTATTCAAGTACTACATGGTATTAATTTCTTAAAATTCCATTTCAATTTAATAATGAGATACATAATTTCGTAACATCAATATCACTGCCAACAGATTTCAAAACTAGTATGATTTAAAAGAAGGGAATTGATAGGAAACCAAAACGATTATATTTCAGTATTACAAATTTTTTACATATGTACTATGTAGAACAAAATTTTTCGATATTCCTTAATGTATGTAAAACTATGTTTAAAATTTGTCTTGCTTAAAGTATAAAAATAATTCTTTGACATAAAAGTAATCTTTGAAGTCAATTTTTTTGCTGAGAAACAATTCTACTATAACTAAGAAACAAAAAGAATATCGTCAACCGTTAAAAACTTATGGCGAACTATGATCTATTCTTACTTTTTAACTCTTTATACAACATTTGCCACAATCAAAAATTCTCAATACACAAAGTATATCAGAAAATAAATATTGTAAAATATAAGAAAGTTCCTTTTTTCCCAGTATCTTCCTAAGGTTGATTACTTTGTTTTTCACAACAATAAATGGTTTCAAAAACAAATTCCATGGTCGGTAAAACTAATAAATTATTATCTGAACTAAAAGTCACAAATTTACTTAAGTGATAAAGAAGCAACTAAACTGCTTCATGAAATTGCAGTGCAAAATTATTAATATGTTGTTTGTTATAACATAAAACATTAACTTATAACTACTATACATGTTGAGACTGTTGAAAAAGATATTTGTTTGTTTAGTTTTGAAGTAGTCACAAGTTGTATTGAATGGGGGAAATTTATTGTTAAAATTATTCGACTTTAACTAGGCTGGCTAAATGTACCCTTGTTCCTTTTGTTAATGTGTAGCCATTTCAAGCAATATATCAAATACAATTTTACTTAATTTTTTACTATACAAAATATTAAATTTATGATACCTTTCAACAATATATTGCATGGGTAGCTCAAGCTAATAATACAATAATATTTTATTATGGAAACATTTTCTTCATTAAGTTTAAATAATAATGCTTGAAATTCTGCAAGTATTATATACTTTAGGTAGAGATCTCAAATAAAATGTGATACAGTGCTACAAATATGTTCTCAATATATATTAAAAATTGTTTTGTGGTATACTTGTCAAAATTAAAATAAAATATTGCTTGTCTGTAAACAGTGTTTTCTTGTTTAATGCCTTTATGTTGTTTGTTTGAATGTGTGTAAAACACTTTATTGTATCCACTCAATTTATCAGAGAAGGATAACATTTTTCCATTTAAGGATAAACATAGTGACTGTTACAAAAACACAAACGTAATCCTGAGAACATCTCCAAAAAGAAGAAAATGTTTCTTCAGGCATACTGGAAGATAATGCCACTACTCTACTTCAACCCATGACATATGCTTTTAAAAATGTTATCATTACCAATAAACCAATAAATTCAGTTAACCCTTCTGGTTCAAGCTTTAATCGTTAGAATTCCAGTTCATGTTCTTTGTATTCTTATATATCATAATCTTCTTTAAAACGAAACGTGTGTTTCGCTTACCGAAGAAATTAGTTTGTAATGATGAATCAACAATTAAAAAGGTGACATTAAAGAATAAGCAATATTGTACGGGAATTTGGATTTCAAAAAGTGAAAAACCACAATACTTGAAAACTTGGGTAAAGAATGTGCCTCAATAAAGTACAAACACTTGCCACCTGCTAGAGCTGCTCTCTTCGACCCCTTATTTTTAATGGCTCCACCAACAGTGGTGAGGTCTTACAATGGAATAATTGCAGTGTATAGCTCCTTGTCAAGTATTCTCCATCCATGGCTGCCATCTTGGAGACTTGTTTATATGTTTCATCTTTGTTCATGACTAGGCCGAAAATGGATATTTTCCTTTTAATATTATTTTTTCCAGTGTTTCCACAGCTGTGAAAGATATGTTTTGCATAGTTATTCTATCAAAAGCTTTTGACAATCAACAAGTTGCCTATATTTTCAAATTTATTGAAATAAATTGGTGAAATAATTTTCCTCAATCTGATTTTATTTAGATTATTGATAAAAAATATTTAAAATTTCTCAGTGTTTATTGATGATGTTACAAAATATTTCTAACATCTCTATGCTGATGACCCAAAAATCTGTGCGCATTCAAATTTCTTATCAAAAACCATCGACATCCTTAGTCGAGATCTCGCTTCATTTGGTCAGTGGGTTCATGAAATGGGTCTCTTGGTTAACCCAAGTAAGTCACAAGCTATCATCATCGGTAGTCAAAGACTGACTTCTAAAGTAAACCTACCTAGTTTACCGAAAGTGCCAAATAATACAATAATACCATATATGTCAACTGTTAAAAACCTGGGCCTACTGATAGATCAAAATCTTACTTGGCTGCCTTTAGTAAATGATACACATCGTGTTTTTAACAGGATACATTATTCTTGGAAACATCTTGAAAATCTACCTTTGTCAAACACTTTTATTACCATTAATTGATTATGGAGACGTGTGCTATCCTAATCTTAATGAAGAATATTTGTGCAAGTTAGAGCGTCTTCAAAATTTATGCATCCGGTACATTTTTGGCCTCAGAAAATATGATCATATTTCTGAATACAGGTCACTTCTCAAATGGCTGACGATCCGTGCCGACGCGACATACACTTCTTTTTAATATATTAAAAAATCCTCATAGCCCAAATTAACTTACTGGCAAATTTAAAAATGTATCTGCTCACGACCTTGAGCTACGATCTGAAAGTTCACTCACTCTACTTATTCCTAAATATACCTCTACCACTTACGAAAAATCCTTCACTATCAAAGCAGCAAAAATGTGGAATCACTTGGATCCTGACATCAGGAAAATCACATTTCTGAATATTTTCAAAGATCGAGTGAAAAAGTCCTGCCTCTCCCGAAACCTTTTCCTTTGTGTCCTTGTGCTTTTCTGTCTTTCCCATCCCAAATAACGTCAATAGTTTTTTTTACTTATACTTTTGTTTTTTTTTTTTAATTTTAGTTTTCGTCTAATGTGCTATTAACAATTTTCATTGTAAAATCTCTTACAGTCTACCAACTAAATTTCAATACCAACTGTTATAGTTGACTTGAAGAGATTGCTCATGTAGCAATAAGTCCACCATATGTACTATACATAAAAGATGATAAACAAATAAATAAACAAAAAAGAAAAATTATGTACAGATATTTGTATATACATAGTTATACAGCAAATACAGCAAGTATTCTGCTACGCTAGTATTTGATGCAATTTTACTCCATCTACAGAATGGGAAACTGTTTGGAGCTTAATTTAAATATCTAAAATGGAGTCGGGTTGTCAGCAGTTAAATAAACTTATTCTACTTGAAATATATTTGTATATATGTTGCCTATAGTCAAAGACAGATTATTGTATTTATTTTCAATAACGAAAAGAAGACATCAGTCAATCTTTATGTCATAGCATTTAGCATGTCAAAAGTGTATGTATGCATGTGTGTATACGTGCGCGTGTACGTGCGTATGTGTTTGTGTGTGCGCGTGCGTATAGACAGACGGACCTCTAGACGTTACAAGAGTTCAGTTCTTCCAGTCAAGCTATTAAAATGCTTCAAATAGTTTTGGAATTATTACAATCGATAACCCAAGCAGCATAAGACATTAAAAAAACATTCAAGTATTTTCTGGACATTTTAAGGGGGCAACTCTCTAAAATTTACATACAACTATGTTTAATGATAGTCTTCGATATCTAAGTGAACTTTAGTATGCTAAACACTATTCGATAGGAATTAAATTTTTTGCACTTTCTAACGGTTTCTGCGAAAAACTTAAAAACACTGTGAAACAACTACTCTCAATAAACATAACATTAATGAGAGTGACCTTAATTCTAAAGTAGGTATTGACTCAGATGGTCAAGCTTTAACAATTCTCCTAGAAATATAAAATATATTTGAATCGTTAGCAAATTTGGTGACAGACTTACGAGTATAAATGTACCTCGAACAAATGAATACCTCCAGCGTTCAGTTTAAATGAATTTATTTTGTTCAATATGTTGTTTGACAGTTATTAAAAACTTCTTAAATATATTTTAATATATTTTGTGTGTATTTTGTTCTTATTTGATATATTATTGTAAAAATAATAATATAAGAGAATAATAATGCACATAAAGCATCCAATTTAACGTACGATACACGCTTGCACGTTTAGTGGATTATAAATACTACTCTATTTATATCATCAATACTACACTATTTGTATCATTAATACAATTCTATTTATATCATCAATACTATTCTATTTATATCATCGCTACTACTCTATTTATATCATCAATACTACACCATTTGTATCATTAACACAATTCTATTTATATCATCAATACTATTATATTTATATCATCGACACTACTCTATTTATATCATCAATACTACTCTATTTGTATCATTAATACTACTCTATTTATATCATCAATATTACTCTATTTGTATCATTAATACTACTCTATTTATATCATCAATACTATTCTATTTATATCATTGATACTACTCTATTTATATCATGAATACTATTCTATTTGTATCATTGTCATTCGGTTCACTGAAAGATAATGCAGAAAGTAAAAATAAGGAAGTGGTTTTTAATAGTAAAAAATTCATATCATTTTCATTGTGTTTATAACGAGAAAGGGTTTGACTTAACGAAAAGAAAAAAATTGAACTCAGCATATAAGTTTATTATTTTATATCGCATAGACATGGAAACGATTTTGAAATCGCATTCGCGGGTTTCATAAAGTATTTTTATGAAAAAAATTATATATTAAAAGTTGCTGGAAAAATTGCAAAATATAATTAATTTAATCTATTATCAATTTAATTACGATATTTCGTACACGACGTTAATGCTTTAAGATAATTATTATGGCTCTGTACCTCAGAACGAAATAAGCGAAACTCTTATAGGGTCATCCACGTGAGTGTATCCGTCTGTCGCGTAATCTTTTCAGATATCGTTTGATGTGAATAATGAGTTGACATGTAGCTGAACAATAAAGCATACCAACTCAAATACATTCCGAAGCGAACTTTCGAAAATATTTGTGCGGAATTTTTAAAGGGTTATTTGAATTCTCCATTTCATTTACAACTAAGGAGTCAAAGTCAAAGCAAGTCCTATACACGTCAGTGATGCGTAAAAATCATATGGACGGAATCGCAACAAAAAATGTTTAGATCATGTGGTGAGGTTTATTAAAGAGCCGCAAATTTATTCTGGAAATTAAAATTAATTTTTCCACGAATTAAAATATATTTATGGATACGAAACATTTATCGGTGGATAGCTAGTTGTTCTGTTCTCTTCTAACCAGTAACATTGGGTAAATAATTTTAACAATGTAATATTGTAAGGGATAATCACGTCTTACTAATTCATTGCATTATATTTACTTGATTAATCCATCTGAACCACAAGAATAATGACGAATGCAACATACATAGGGATTTAGTATTTAAGTTGAACTCTAGGTTTGAAATCAGGAAAACTCGATTTAGTTTTATACTAGTATGGTCTAGTCGTATTTAGGTTTTAAATAAATAAATTAGGTTGACAACAAACAAAATGTTTTTCATTAGAATATCCATATCTGTATACACACATATGTCATCTACTTAATAGTATATTTAAATTGTATTTTTCAAAAATCGAATTACTAATTCATAAAGGTGCCCACAGCAAATAAGGCCTAACTAATCTAAAATTCATTTACACTGAAAAATAATTATTTTGAAATTAAATTGAAAATCCCTTTTCAGACGTAAACTTTTTGCCAAGAAAATAAAATATATAAATATCTATATTTTATAAATATTTCTCATTTAAACTCGTGTTTTCGAAAAACCTTTTCGGATTCTTTTTGAACTGCAAGGCTCAAAGTGGCATAGCAACTATAATTCTTTGAGAAAAACACAAGTTGTATAAAGAGATTAAATTGAGATCGATGTTCTAACCCAAAGTTCATTTAAAATCGACTACCTGGAAAATAAATGAATATTTACATTACTGATAGGTAATTTATTAAACCTTGTATTAGTTTTCGTTAATTTAACAATTTATAACTAACAATAATTCCGGGAATCTAACAAGATTCGACCTCAATTTTATTAACTAAAAAATCCAAAAAAATATTCATAATATCGTAATATTAAAAAGGCAGCATAATAAATAAAATTTACGATTGTCTTTCCATTCCAACTATAAAGCCTCAATTATACTTACGTCTCGTGTCGCAGCTCGCGAAATCAATCTATGTTCAGTTGTTTTCCAAGTATCAACTATGGAGGACGGTGAAGTATTAGCGGTATCAACTTTATGTTTATTGAGTTTCTACTACTACACAACTAATTTACAAATACAAAAAGTAAAAAGAAAATGGTGGATGTTGTGGATGTTCAGACCAAATAATGACGACACAATCGGCACGGCAAAAGATTTGTAACCGAATGAAGTAATGATGTGTCAAGTTGATGTACTAACTTGAGTTAACTCGAGTTGAGGTTAACTCGAGTTAACTCGAGTTGAATTCTCTTTAACTCAAATTACATTAATATTTTTTATTTTTTTATTTTTATATAAACAAGAAGTACTTAAATATTTCGTATATTTTGTTATATAAATTATGAGAAGAAAAGAATGTTATTTTTTGTTGAAATTACTTATGTACTTATTTGTATGTAACCTGAAAGAAGTTTATTTAAGTTTTTTTTTATAAGATTTTTCTTTTTCGTTATGAATAGGTACTGAGAAGTAGTGAGTATAGTACTTTAATTAACAAGAAATTATTTTTCGTTTTTTGAACAATGTATTTTCTTTTATTATTAAGTAAAAATAAATACATTATAAGTAAATGGTCTGTCTTGTAACTTGTTGATTTACCTAATCAATTAATTTCTAATTTGAGTACAAAGGAAAAAAGTCAACGTAGAGTATGTGTAACCTGCTGCCAAAATAATATTTGTGATAAAATAGTTAAACAGCTAAATTCTATTTTAAGCTTTAAAGTTTGATTGTAACAATTAAACAATCATTAGCATAAGTAAGTATCTATGTACCTACGATATAAAGTTAGACTGATATTATTTGGTGACGACTGCTACAATTAAACATAACTAGTTTTGTTGTTAATTAATATAAATACTTACTTTATTTATGTCGCGAAGATTTAATCCAAGATGCATAAATACATGATAAATAAATTCCTTTTTTATTTAAATTCTACATACTTTAATTAATTATAATGGTCCTCATACAAATTTATGCTGAATCTGTTCTAATTTTTTAAATATTGTTACGAAGCTGAGTTAATAAATTGGTAAAAACAAAACAAATCATTTACTCAGTTTCATCCAGTTAACTCGAGTTACGTGAATTTCAACTCGAGTTAACTCGAGTTGTGTTTTTTCCGAGTTGGCACATCACTAGAATAAAGCGCGCGTGCGAGTGTAAACACCACGCGCGCGTCCCTCGCGAACCCCTTTGACTGTCAAAAAAAAACCGCTACCGGCACGAGCGCTACGAGCCACGAGACGAAACGCGAGACGAGCCGCGAGACGAACCGCTAGCCCACCGTTTACTCACACGTCTCGTGGCCCGCGTGCGAGTGTAAATGAAACATAAACATAGTGGCTGAAATACGCCCCGAAGATGAATACAACGTCATTGACTCAGCATATTGACACTGGTAGCACTAATGACATGCACTATTTCTTTGCTACTACTTTGTTATACCATTCTATACAAACATGACATAATAAGAGAATAAAACACATTTTTTTCTTCTGGGCATTCTAACGAGCTTTATTTACTATACGTATCGTATACATTTGTTTGCTGTCGATTACAAGTTCGTGTGTTCATGAACATTATACACATTCATTGATACAGCACTGTCAATGTAAGTAATAGCGGATCATTAAATGCGGCAATTGTGGATCATTATTAAACAAATGAAAATAGTAATAGACCATTATAGCGTCTGCGGTCACTATCGATGTACTCGGTAATATAACGCCATGGCTTACGGGAAAGTGAAATATTTAAACCGTGAAATAAACGTTTTCTTCATCCTTATCATTTTAACTTATTGTTTTGCTAATATTAATTTCTCAGTTCACAACAACACACATGAATTTATTCACCATACGGCATTGCAAATTGCTGAACAATTTTACTCGAAAAACATTCCTACAATGATATTCAGCAAGAACGCGATGGAAAATGATTTTCTACACTGGTTTTATCACAACTACAGCGGCTGCTTGTTATCGGTTGAGATAAATGAAAGAAAAGAAGTTTCGAACATGTGGTATAGTAAGAATATTACACATCCTATCAAGCAGTATGTTATTTACATTGAACGTGTGAAAGATTTCGAATATTTTATGGATCACATGAGTAAAGTACCATCATTTGCGAACTACGGTAGATTTATAGTTGTCTGTGTGGACAAAGAACAAAGTGCAGGAAAATGTGATGCAGAAATGTTGTTTGCCATTTGCTGGCGTTACTATCTAGTGAACGTCGTCTTTTTATATCCAACTCTAACCGACCAAGTACAACTGTTGACGTATTTCCCTATGAAACATGGACATTGTGGCAACGTAAAGCCGACTACTGGCACCTATTTCCCCAAAAATTCAATAATTTCAATGGCTGTCCACTCATAATAACGACCTTCCCTGTGCGACCGTACTTGATGGTATCAAGAAATCCTGACGGAACGCAAACAGTTAGTGGTATATCTGGTGAGTTTTGTAAAGATCTAGGTCAAATTATAAATGCAACATTGGAAATTGCTATCAATCTAGAAACGCCTGGATCATTTAATGAAACGCATTGGACAGGAAGTTTTGAGGATCTCATGGCACAACGAGCTAATATTTCAACATCCGTCTTTTTACAAACCAATAACACACGCACTTTCCGTTTTCTGTATCCTCGCTGGACAGGAAATGCTGTTTGGATCTCGCCCCCCGTTCCTTTGAAACCAGCGTGGGAAAAGCTAATAAAACCATTCGACTTCTGGCTTAGATTTTCATGTGGATTCGTTGTACTAGTATCAATTATTTTCTTAGTGATATTCAATGAAACAAGATTGAAACTTAGATAGAACTCACATTTTCCAAAGGATATATTGCATTCAAATCTTTATATAAATATATTTGCAATCTTTTTTGGACAAATGAGTGCTAAACGACCGACGAAAATAATTCTATCATTTGGTTTAGGTCTCTGGATATGTTTCAGTTTCCTTATGACTAGTACTTATCAGGGAGCTTTCATTAGTATTTTGAAAAAAGACATGTACGTATCAGATTTGGGCACTGTATCTAGTGCCATCCGGGCTGGATATGACTTTGGAGGAATACCCGAACTAAGAACGTATTTTTCTAATGAACCGGACCTTTACGATACATATAAAATTATTGAATTTAAAGATGTTGCAGATCATATAGAACCTATGTCTAAGGGATATTTGAAACTCATTATATGTCTCCCTTTAGATTCTCTACTTGCCTTCTCCTTAATGAACAATCGCACATATTTCTTACATATTATTCCAAACTCTGCAAAACAACAGTATTTCATTACTTATTTACCGCCGAACTCGCCACTTGAGGCTACCCTAAACACTGCACAAGCTCGTATGGCAGCTGTTGGGTTATACGAAAAACGAGACATTAAAGTACTTCATTTGACTAAGACGGAAAGGGTTAAACCTCAATGGAACAAGGATAAGAATCAAATATTAACTATGGATCAAATGAAAGTATACTTTTTCCTTATTATAGGCGGATGGATCGTGTCACTATTCGTGTTTACTGCAGAAGTAATTTGGAATCGATATGAACGATATCAGAGATCAAAGCGTCATCCATTGGCTAGGTGGAATCTATAAACTCCTATTATGTTCATTTTCTAAGTAAGCCTTAATTCTGGAGTGCCTATGAAAATATTTTCTTTTGTTTAGAGTTCTTCACATTTTTCGGTTTGACATTCCACATTTCCGAATTATATCAAGCGTGTCATTCCTATCTTTTGTCAACACTATTCTTTTTTTCTTTAAAGTCTTTCCAAACAGATATGGAACAGCCGGACAGAAAACGAATTTCCTCGATCTTGTAATCTTATTCTTAGTAAATACTGTGTTACATGTTTTGGCCGTTGAAGTTTGATCCATTCTAAATTCCACTATAGCCTTAAAACTGATTCTACCTCTGATTTTACACAAACGTCTTTAATTAGTGAACATTTGATGCGTATTCAATGATACATCCCTGTTTAGGACGATCACGTATAGTGTCACACTAAGACTATATCTATACACTTTATAGTTTGATGTTAATTTGTAACTGTTTCTTTGCTAAGAAATTAATAACAATTGCTTGTTGGGAAGCAGGAAAAGCTTGTAGGAATCAACCTTGCATTTCTGCAGTAGATATTACAATAAAAATTATATAATTAATATGTAAAAGATCAGGTTAGATGATTTTATGAATTTGTGTTTAGTGTGGGGATCCATTGAAATAAATAATACCATAATTGTTGTTAATTATTAATCAAATACTGTATGTGCGTGTGTATGTAAAGGTATGCTAAAATATTTGTGCTCGCTTTTATTTTAAATATAACATATATTTACTCCAAATACCAATGTTTTACTATATCGGTCTTTTGTTATTGAGTCATGCAATTTATGTGTTTTTTATGAAATATTTATTTTACGATGTTAACATTACTTTATTTAAAATAAACACAATTTATTTTCACTGTATTAATGTTAAACTAAATGTGTCTTAAAATTTCGACGAAAGTATGTTCAAGCCAGAAGAATTTTAATTTAACCGTCCATTAATTACCATAATCCTGTTGTTTAGGAAAATTCTTTATTTTTACTCGGAATACAATACAATTCCAAGAAAAAGTTTTTACAATAGCTACGACTAGTGACAATAGTTTTTTGTTTAGTTGATTTGGGTTTATATCGATTTATTTAAATAACTATAATATTTAAATATTGAAAATATTTGGCATCAACTTTGTAGAAATTCATTATTCACAATTAAATGATACCACGTGATGTAATATTATTTCTACTTTATGTAAATTCTTTACCACGACCTAGGTTTCGTTGTATGACAACATCTTCAGGTGGGCAATTAGCAAAGATTTTTGCTAATTGCTAATTGTTGTCATACAACGAAACTTAGGTCGAAGTAAAGAATCTAAATAAAGTTTAAATAATACCATATTACGTAGTTTCAATTAATTGTGAATAATATTTTAAAAAACTCAATAAAATAATAGATAATGAATTATCGGTTTCTTCCTGTAAAAGGGCGCGAGGGGGGTTACATATTATTTAAAGAGGTCTCGGTGATTTTAAGAGCGTGCAATAAAATGTTAATAATAATAAAACTACTGAAAATAATCTCGCGTGCAGTAAGTATGGTAGCGCGAAATGAGTGTTGTGGTTTTTTCACAGTGGGGAAGTATAACGCTTCCTTTAGACATGTTAACGATTGTTTGCACTATCAAGAGAATATTACCAATTCACAGTGGAAATAAATATACACACTTCCCTTTAGGCTCTTATTCCTGACGTAATGATTTTAATAATTATCAAAAAGTGTAAATTTTACTCCGGGCTAAAATGATTCCACATTTTTAACATAATATGGCCTATATGCACGAAAATTTAATGGAGATTAGTGTATTACTTAAGGTGTCACACCAAAACAAAACGAACGAAGTCACGTTCACAACAACAAATATTATTAATTAGGATTTTCAGCCACACGTCAGCAGAACTTCTTGTTTATTAAATATTCACATATATTCATATAATTTCGTTATAAAATGTTCAAAACTTTAGATATTAGGATACTGTGATAGATGGACAGGTGTAGGTCCTGCTGGATAGAACACCAACGCTTGTAGAAGATATGAAATCCTAAAAGTGAACTTCCAGTCCATATCGCTACTCGGCTTTAGTAAGATTAGATACGAGATGGTATATCACAGCAGGTCAATACTGTTCATCATCATCACACGCATATCGAAAATAGTTATAGACTACTAGCTGCCCCTCGTGGCTTTGGACATTCAGAAGCTTGTATGCCTTTGCGTTTAATGTTACGAATACAGCAGTAGTAGTAGCTATAGCATTATAAAAATGGCAAATCTTAGTGAAATATTACGATAGAAAATAAATACGACAACGAAAGAAGCGAAAAAAACAAGGACGAGGAAACTATTTGTAAATCAAATTAAAAAAATCGGGAAACTGTTTTAGGACTGAACACAAATGCATGACGTTTCCTTATCATTGTCCATCGTCACGAGGAAAGCACGTGGGTACAGCTAAGCTTCAATTCGATTTATTAAGCTAGAATATGCTTTTTGATTTAGCGTCTGTGTCTCTAGTACTTGACTGTCAAATATGCGAACAAGGCTCAAATCCGATTTTTTATTTGTCCAAAGCTTATACGGAGTTTTATTATTTTATACTTGATCCTGATGCAACAGACCTATTTTATAGATAGACAGCAGTGTTTGTTGCGTCTACCCAGAAGTTTTTATCTAAGCCTACATCAGATAATAAACAATGAAGTCGCTCAACAATGATTCGATAAAGGTGTTCACTCAAACCATTCTGTGCTGGAGTATAAGCATTGGTCTTTTGATGAGCAATGCCAAACATCCTCCAAATAGTTCTAGAATTCATTGCTACATACCTCTAAGTCATTATCTGATCTGAATATTTTTATTTTTTTGCTCATTTGGTTTCTGTCATTTCTTTGAATTGTTTAAAGTAGTTGAAGACTTCTCCTTTTTCTTTAAGAAAAAAACAATAATCGCGCGCAACTCAGTACACACACAGTGAGAGAAGTGAAACTTCTTTAGTGATCTAAACCTTGACATAAGTAAGTATATGGTGTTAATCAACACTGAGAGTGAGAAAGAATATACAAATTGTAAATCCATAGATTGTACTAAACTCGCATAAGAAGACTTTTAATATTATACATTCAGAAAAATTAATAAGTTGTCATCACAAATCGATGTAAATATCTAATCATCGTATAAATTTACATAGCCTATTGTCAATTAAGAAAATAGCCGCAATACAAATACCAGAATATTTTGAAATGCATTCGCATTAGAACACTCGAATACTATATAAATTAAATACAAAGTACACTTAATGTTTTTATTCTTGTAATGGATGAAGTACATGAAATATTAGTGATAAATCAAACATAAATATATAAATAAATCGATAAAATGTTCATAGTCTTCTTTTGACTCATGTTACGTAAATAACACAACGTATGCGTGGTACTTTATTGCGCTCATACGTAATACTATCATATTTAATCGCTTTGTATCGTGATATATACGTCGCTCTTTTTTGTTCCACATCCATGGCGTCAGAATATATATCTTTCTCTTTTTCTCTATATCATATCTTTCTTCTCTCTCATGTAACAAAATGTGTCTAAAGATGAGGCGACCTTAAAATTTTACTCTCAATTCTCGTCCACTTATTGATTATTGAATCGCCGCCTAAGAAGTTTCACTTAAAAAAAAAGAAAATCATATGTGTATAGTCATCAACAAATGTAAGGAGATATACTCTATTATTAGACTCTACTATATTCTCGTTTTTGATAAGCCAACTTACTGATATTGAGTTTGTTGAGAGGTTAGGTACAAATAACACATCCTTCAAAGTAATTGCAACTAGGAGTGACCGGTTACAATATCCACATCTCCTGGACGCATCACCGGCATTTTTGTTTACTCCCATTATTTCCTTGATACTTGGTGTAAAAATGTACTCTTTATCATGTTTACATCTCTTATGGACACTCGCACCGCTATTAAAATAAAAGTCTTGTTTACTGTAGTTTTCACTAAGGTAGGCTAAATAAAATGCGTTCTTCCTCTTTACTTGCTACTATTGTTCTGTTTACACTGAGACTTGTAATGTTTATATTGCTTACAGCGGTAGTACTATGTATTCGTTTTATCCGATTACTTTACATACTAGCTGGTCATAGACGAACCACCGCCATGATGACTGTCATTCATCTTGCTATGGCAATCACCTTTAGAATATTGTCGACTTTACTGCCCACTACTCAATAATGCATTTCCAGTTTCTGAATTGTTTCCTGCCATATCAATCAACTTTGTTTTCACTACGTCAGCAGTAAAGGCGATCCCGGAATATTTTATCGCCATTATCATAGGAAAGTATTTTTCAGGTAAACCCGTCAGCATCAAATAGCCAATCCACTCGTCGTTCACGTAAAACCCGTTCCTGATAATTTCAGGGCGATCTCAATCATTTTCGTAACAGAGTCGGTCATCGAATCACAGTCGTCGAAGTGAATCTTTTTTAGATTACATGGTAATGTTTTTCTTCGGGAGAACCCAGAATCATTGAACCTTGTCTTCAATTTCTACCGTAGACATCTTGCGCTTGAAGCTTCCTTTATGTGTATGTACAATGGCAGATCGACTGTTAGAACTAACTTGGCTCTTCCTTTTACAACTTCTACGGCCGTCTAAACTTTTAACTTTAGAACATCGACCGGGAATGAGTTCGATTTGTTATTTCTGTTTATTGCACTCTTAACAATCAGTCCCTTTCTTTTTAATACCGCGATGTACACTGCAGGAATTTTTCTTAACTTAAAACATTATCTTAAAATGTGTGTAGCCTTGATAATAACTCAGTCGAGTAATTTTTTTAAATTGTTCCTTGATATTTACATTGTATTCGTGTGTTCAGTCTAATAAAATTCCTTAGAGCATTGGAACACTTAGCATGTATTTATGTATTTCTGTTACATATATATATATATATATATATATATATATATATATATATATATATATATATACATATTTATAGCAAGCGAATTCTGTGTAATATTACCGGCATATTATGATGTCTCAACACTATATACGAGTATAAGCCGATTTATGTAAAATTATTTCAAGGAATTTTTTCAAGAAACGAACTTTATAGGTCATAATATAGTTTAGACGTTTTGTTATCGTTTGTAGCACCTTAAATGACGACTGTAGTTAGTGCTCTTTTCTGAATTAAAATCATAAATCATATTAATTTTTACAAATTTATTTGACGTAACCATTACACGTAACTAAAGGCCATATCACAATATTGAAAATTAACATTATTTTACGTCAAGGTCACGATGAATGCAAATGTAGCAAAATTGGTTATAAATAATTCATCCACAATACGGAATTTTCAATTAAAATGCATGCCTTCTCGTGAATATATTTGTTTTTTCATGACAACCGATGACATAATATGTCTATCGTTTGGAAATAACCTTAAGAGATTAAGCAATGTTTACTAACGTGAGCTGGTTCAAATCGACATCAACCCTATGTCTCAATTCAATAATATACACTTTCATTTTTCATAATATTCTTTCTTTAGAGTAGAGCGTTATATAATGTTACTAATATTTTCAAAAGGTCGTATATGATTTTAGGTTTAGTGCAACAGGACGTACATCGACATAAATTCTCCTAATAAAAGTAAAATCTAAATGATTATAGTTATCTTGACTCTTTTTGAACTTTGTGACGTTCTCGTTTTAGAAACACGGACGTCACAAAATTTTTTGGACGTTTAAAACCGTTACACCATTTATAACTCAAGAAAGGCTGGACCGACTTTCACGACTTTTGATTTGTTGGATTTTCCTCCGTCCCGAATAGCAGAATAACTATTAGAACATCGGAAAAAATTCACGAAAAAGAATTAAAGAAGAAAATTCATTTTTCCATACATTTTGTATGGAACAGCTTTTTTTATAATATATGGAGAACGGATGGACTGATTTCGATGAATATTTTTTTTCGTCTCGGCTTCGAGAAGTTTCCTGGTGCATTGTAAAAGTAAGAAAATCACAAATAATTGAAATGAGAATAAAATGTAACATGTGACAAATGACAGAAAAAATAAGTCATAAATGACAGACACGGAAGAAAATTATAATTGGTTTTCAATAATTTTTATAATGATGACTTATCCTTCACTAATGCCGTTCAACATGAAATTAAGACTACTCCTTCTAATACATTTCATGCCAAATCTTATAAGTTCCCCGAATGTCACAAGGAAGAAATAAAAAATGCAGTAAAATATATTAATAATGGAATTATAAAGCCCTTGATCTCCCTGGTCCTCCCCAATTTGGGTGTTACCAATGAAATTAGACGCTCCCATCAGAGAAAGTGGCGAGTTTTGATCGGGTATCGGAAACTTAATGACAAAAATATTGGATATACTTACCCAATCCCTAATATTTCTATTATAATAATTTTCGATCAGCTGGGCAATAGCAAATGTTTCACTACCCTTTACTTGCGTTTCAGTACCTTTTACTTTGCGTTAATATATCCCCCAACGATTCCCTACGATGCCTTTCTCTATTCCTGAAAGACTCTACGAATTCAAACGTATGCCTTTGGGCTAAAAATGCCCCATTGACGTTTCAGCGATTAAAGAATTTTGCTCTATCTGGCTTTCATGGCATCCAATGCTTCGTTTATCTCAACGATAGAGTGAAACATTTCTCAACCTATTTTCATAAATCAAAAATCTTTCAATTTTTTTGCAAATATTACGAGATTTTAACTTGAAATTACAACCCGGCAAGTGTGAGTTCCTAAGAAAGGATGTGTCCTATCTAGGCCATTTGATTACCGATGAAGGAATGAAACTTAATTTAAAAATAAATTAATTTCTTCCCCACTGTTAGTTTATGCTGATTTCTCTAAAACATTTGTGCTTACATGTGACGCGTCGAATTATGCAATCTCCGCTTTTCTTTCCCAAGAGCCGGTAGGTAATGACCACCATATTGCATACGCCTCTAGAGTAGTAAATAAGCTGAGTCGAATCACAGTGTCACCAAAAAGAATGTTCAGCGATCATTTTTGGCACCAAAGTGTACCGTCCTTATTACTATGGACGTCGCTTTAAAATCGTAATTGGCGATAGAAATTAGAGGAGTTTGAATACACGACCGAATATACGAAAGGAAAAATTAACAACAAGGCAGATGCATTATCTCGCTATCCCGTTAACCGAATTCAACAAAAAATTCCCAATCCGAGTCTTTAAAATATTGATGATCCGCAACCCTCAACGAATTCATTTCCATCCCAAATTCACAATCTTGTTCAAACTCTGGGATAACCGCAAAATACTGTTGACGACTTGATAGATCTTGGTCCTTTTGACTTAAGCTCTTACGATGAACAAAACCGAAGTAAAAAATCCACATATCAATAGAACCAACCAAAACAAGAGATCTGTTGTTCGGTATTGATTGAATTGACAATGAGTATGCTAACTTCTTAAACGTTATTTCAAACAAAGATGTAAATTTCAACACGTATTTAAAGGAACTAAATGAAGGATTGACGCGAAGTACTTCTAGAGAGATATTTGTTCCAATATCTATTAACCTAGACGAGTCCAACTCTTATATTCAGGAAATTTTTAAAATCCCAACGGTTTTATTAATAGTGAAAAACGATTACACTCAAACAAAAGGCTCGAAAACCATAACAAAATAATCTGCTTTCTATTTAACTAGATTACTATTTCGATTATTGTTATTGTCAAGACATATTAAAAACGTCACAAAATGTAAGAAATGAATTATTGGTCTCGGAGAAAATATGCGAAATAGCAATACCTGACTGCTAATCTCTTTGAAAACCTTTATTTACGAAATTGTAAAATATGATTGCATACCTATTCCTCACCAATGACATAACTATCGATATTCATTACAATAGAGTAATTTTCCCGTTCCTAGCGAAATATCCAAGATCCTTAAGGAAAGTCACGATATCCCTATTGCAAGACACTTAGGTTCCACAAGGATATATCCCAGAATTAAACAACGATATTACTGGGACTACATGAGATCAGGCATAGAATACTATGTCAAATAATGCCAGTCATGTCAGTCTAATTTACGGCAAACGAACCGAGCACCAATGCAAATTACTACGGCTTTAACCTATCCATTTGACTGCCTTAGTCTGGACATAATAGGTCCATTACCTGAATCCGGAATAAACAAACTAATCACAATTAAATTAAACTAAGTGATGTAGTATTATTTCTACTTTCTTTAAGTTCTTTACCACAACCTAGGTTTTGTTGTATTACATCTTCAGGTGGGCTATTAGCAAAGATAGATAATAGCCCACGTTTTGCTAATAGCACATCTGAAGATGTTGTAATACAATGAAACTTAGATCGTGGTAAAGAATGTAAAGAAAGTAGAAATAATACTACATCACATAGTTTCATTTAATTGTGAATAATTAATTTCTACAAAATTAATGCCAAATATATTCAATTTTTGAAAATAAATTAAAATTTATTTTAACGCTCCAAGGTGCTTGACTAAATACTTCATCCCTTATCCGATTTCGAATGTCACATCTGGAGAAAGCTATGAGTGCCTAATCCATTTCATTTCCATTTTTGGTACTTCTAAAACCATTCTGATCAATTAAGGCACAAATTTTACCGCAAATCTTTTTAAAAGGACCTCCAAATGTTTCTAAAATTCAAGCAGATATGATCGTCGCTATACCATCCCCAAACACAAGGCGCTCTCAAGCACGGTCATTCGACTTTAAAACAATATCTTAAGTCCTACGTAAACGATATCGAAACTGATTGGCACAAATATGTGTACACCACTATATCAGCATACAATAGCAACACGTACAGAACAATTCAATTCGCCCCATATGAACTTCCTTTCGGGCATAAGCCTTAAAATCCCGACTCTACGAATTACGTTCCAACACTGCTTACCTTAAAAATCATCTAAGATTAAGAACGGCACTGTCCCCTATTTGGAAAGGTCCCTATAAAATAGTAAAAGACCACGGTTACAACACCCTATCCTATTAATCAGTCGTCTTGAGATATCATTTTGATGAGGTGAAACTTGTGCCGTTTACAATTAAGACTAATTTAGAACTTAATAAATAGACAAAAATATATGTTAATATGCTCACTCATGTTAGATTATCTTCTTATTTCAGGACAATATTGATATATTTCAAACTTACCTGGGCTTGTTATAATCAAGAATTCGTCAAACAAATAACCAAAACCCTGGCGCATATTTCGATCCAATCTGTGCTATTAAATTAGTTAATGATCACTTCCATATTATCCCCGTAGATATCACATTCACTCATTGTCTTATAGAAAACATACAAAGTATTTTCGGCACAGTACGATGTCTATGTCAACAAAATGAAGCAATTGACAATATGATTCAGACGCTTGATTCACTTTTTCAAGAGGTAATTGGAGATTATTATTTCATTTCACATATTATTTCCACATCATCTGTGAGATCAGCTTGGTTCTCTGGTGTAGGTACAATATTCAAACATATCTTCGGCGGCCTAGACGAAGACGATGCACATAAATATAATAACGTCTCTGAAATCAAATATTATATTATAGAAACCCGTAATTTCGAACTTCTACAAAACTTTATATGAATTTAACGTAAATGAAGCTTGTTTAAACGACGCTATCGATAATTTATCCAATAGTTATATAATTTTGTTGTAAAAATATGTCTGTTGAATTAGAACTAATAACAATGTTATTTTGAATATTTTACAGTTCAGTTTATTAACCTTTTCGTTTAAATTGGAAGACATTTTAGTGATTTGTTTAACGATTTAATTAGCCCTGTAAAAATGTACCTAAATTGAAAGGATTTCCTATTGTTTTACATTTAAATAAATTTAATTTTTTGTTGTTCAGTTGTTTTTTCATTATTAAGATTCCATTTAATGGAATATAAATTGTACGAAACAATTTCAATCCCAGTACCGCATTACATAAAGAACAGAATTCAAATGCATTGATTACACCTTCAAAACATATGTCACCGTAAGTAAAGATAAATCTAACTTTTATAGTTTATAGAATTTCAATACCTGAAAACATACTTCTAACCATGTATTCCTGTGATTTGTCAGATATTTCAACAGTTTTAAACAACCTCTTGTGAAACTAATATGATGACAAAAGCCCTTAACTGCAATACTACAATAATGTAGTAATAAATTAACTTAAAAAAAATTATATTTTACAAGAATTAAAAAGTAACAAATGGTTATTTGTCCAATCGGAGCCAATGAAGTTAACCATCGAATGTGATTCAGATATTAAAGAATTCACTATATCCGGTACAGGCGTATTGAACCTGAAACCTGAGTGTACCCTGTTAAACCCTAGAATTAATGTTATTAGAATATCATACTGTTATAACTTAAACGATGATAAGTTCTGGAACCTGGATAAATTTAAGTTATTTAATGTTAGTGTATCAAATAGGAAAATGCTAAATGTTAATTTAGATAATGCTGAACAATTGAAATAATTAGCTGGTAAGGAACCTAAAAATCTCGATGAAATTGATATCCAAAATAATTTTAGCAATCATGTAAGTTTTCCTGTAATGAGTATTTTAGCTGCATTGTTATGTGTAACTTTCACTCTGTACTATTTTTGTAAAATTGATAATTGTCTCGCCCGTTTCCAATTTTCAAAGTATACCCCTAATAGTGACACTGAACATGATCTCAGTTCCAACCTGTATCACATCCATGACTTAGAGAATAATTCTACGAAAATTTAACATTCACGTGTATTTTTTTCTTTCTCACGCTAGTACAGAGACATACTTAGTGAAACGTTATATCATCACAATACTCCACGCATATCCGATTTCATTTATTTCAAAACGTCTATCCAGACATAACAAGAGTCTCAGATAGAAAATGTGGCTTCAAATCAGTCAGTCTTCATTCCACGTTGTGTGTAGACATTTACCAATTACTTAAGAATTATTGTATTTTATTCTAAATATTGTGTTTTATATCCAAATTCAAATTAATAATAAAATAAATTCTTTTTAAAAACCTACATCCTCCGAACCCTGTAACAGAACGTTTATAGTTAATTTAGCGTCATGTATCGACGTCCTCCAAATCGAGGTTGGGTAACTCGGTAAACCACGAGGCATACTGTGGCGGTTTCGGGAAATGCAAGACGAAAAGATTCTTTTACGGCATAAGATAAAATGAATCTAAATTCTGACAATTCGATTGCACGCCATGACATAATAATATGTATGACGACATAAACAACACGATTTGAGAGAAAATAATAATTTTGATTTAGTACTCCACTACAAGTTTTATGTTAAATCAGTTTGAACATATTAATAAATTATGTTGAAAACATTTGCAATCGCACCATGTTATTAAGAGGAAGTTTTGTTTTTTGTTCTTTTTTTATTCGGCACAAGAGTTACATATATTCATAATCATCATATAGATTGCAGTGTTTCGATGGACTTACAGTTTATATTATATTTTTACAATTAAATGAAACTACGTGATGTAGTATTATTTCTACTTTCTTTAATTTCTTTACCACGGCCTAGGTTTCGTTGTATTACAACATCTTCAGGTGGGATATTAGCAAAGATCTTTGCCACAAGATCCCACCTGAAGATGTTGTAATACAACGAAACCTAGGTCGTGGTAAAGAAATTAAAGAAAGTAGAAATAATACTACATCACGTAGTTTCATTTAATTGTGAATAATGAATTTCTACAAAATTAACGCCAAATATATTCAATATTATATTTTTAATTAAAACGTGTCCATAATGAGCAATAACGATTTAAATAAAGGCAATTGAAGTGCGCTCTCGTAAGTTAAACTTTTAAACCCTTACAAGAAAATATAAGACAATATTGTACACAGTATGAAAATCTACGAAAGAGTCAACTGGCTACATTGCTAATTACTAAAAAGTGCCTTCTGTGATCCGTTTTCCTTTACAAGATCGGAATTTTGAAGTAGTTGTGGAACTATGAAATAAACTAAATACTCATGGCCGCATAAAACTAATGTTTGAAATAATTCAAACGACGAAAAAAAAGTTTCAGTTTGTGTACCAATAAATTGTATAAACTTTTTGAGTTATAAATAAAAATGGATTATAAAATGCTGTCTTTTAGGCGGCCGAATACACATAGGGTAGCTAGTATATATAGGATAGCTAATATGCAGTCTCTTTACGAAAATAGACCATCTTATTAAAACCGAGTATCGATATCAATTGGAAGTTCACTCTTAGAATTTCACATCTTCTATAGTCAACAGTATTCTGACCACCGGCCCGTACACCTGTCCATCTGTCATAGTCATTTAACATCTAAAGTTTTGAAATTGTTGAGTGAAATAATACGAACACACGTGAATGTTTAATAGAAGCGGGATGGTGCTGGCACATGCTAACAACTATTAACATTCGTTGCTGTGAATGTGAGTTTTTTCATTCCCTTTCTCTTGGTTTTATACCTTATACAATTCACCTATCTCTGTAAATTGGCATGCTTGTAGGCAGTGTTATATTAGTAAATATATAATACTTTTAACCTGAAATAAAATTTGTACTTTTAGTAAATGTAAAAGGCATCTGATGAGGAATAAAAGTGTGAACTTGTGTATGATTATTTCCACAATGAACGCATAATATCTTCTTATCAGTAAAAATGATCGTCTTCATTTTTTAAAATATTTACGGTGTTATCTCGACCACTTTTTAAATAATCGAAATATAGCCTGCTAATTTAGTTAAGTAATTGAGAAACAAGACTTTTACGCCTTTCAAGAACTGGAATACATTTGCTTAGAGAGGATATATATACACCGAATAGATCATTATATATACACCGAAGACTTACCGAAACCTCTTTAAATACCATATAACTTCCGCTTGCATCTTTCTAAAGAAAGAAACCGATAATTCATTATACTGTTATGTTATACAATTTTTTTTAAATAATATAGTAGTTTAAATGATTCGATATAAATACAAATGAACTAAATAAAAAAAACTACCGCCACTAATCCTGGCTATTTTCAAAACTTTTTTCTGGGAATTGTATTATATAGCGAATAAAAATTTAAATTTTTATAAACAACAGAATTATGGTAATTAATGCACGATTGAATTAAAATTCATCTGACCTGGATATACTTTTGGTTGATCAGTTACAGAATATTTTGAAGTTGGATTTTTCACAAGAAAAAGTTGAACACCGAATTTAACTTTAGTACATTAAAAAGAAATGCGTTTAATTTAATTAAAGTAACATTATTTATTAAATATTTCACAGAAAATACACAAATTACATGATTCATTACCAAAAAAAACGTTATAATATAAATTGATATTGGGAGACTTTACACTAAAAGCAAGCACGAAGTATATCGCAGTATCCCATTATACACACATGATTAATTAACAACAACGATGGTGATCATATGGTTTATTAACTTATTCCATTACTTCCAAACATTAAAACAAATTTATAAAATTATCTAACCTGACCTTCTAATTACTAACTTACATAGTTTTTATTGTAAGACTTAATGCAGAAATTTGGGTTGACTCCTACATGCCTCCTGCTTCCCAAGAAGTAATTGATATTAACTTCCACACAAAGAGAATTAAAGACGTTCGTATAAGATCATTGGAGTTGTTTCTAATGCCATTCAGTAATTTAGATTGGAGCAAACTTTAACGGTCAAAACAATGTAACAGAGTAATTACTTAGAAATAAGAAAAGAACATAGGAAAATTACATTTCTGCCCAACTGTTATACGTCTGTTTAGAAAAAAACTTTTGAGGAGAAAATAAGAGTTGATGAAAGACAGGAACAACACGCTTGATACAGCTTTAAAATGTGGAATATTAAACCTAAATATAAATATGGTGAAAAATGTAAAGGTTGCTCTAAGCAAAAAACAATGTTAAACATTTTCATAGACACTTAAGAATTCAAGACCTACCGAGGCAATAAATGTAACAGGAGTTTAGAGGTTCCACCTGGGCAATGAACGAACCTTTGAACTTCGAGACTGTTCATATCGTTTCCAAATTACTTCTGCAGTAAACATGATTAGTGATACGATCCACCCGCCTATAATAAGGAAAAAACATGCTTTCAATTGATCAATAGTCAATATTTCATCTTTATCCGTGTTCCATTGAGGCTTGCCCATTTCCGTCTTAGTAAAATGACGTATTTCAGTATCTCGTTTTTTATATAATCCAACAGCTGCCATACGAGCTTGTGCGGTGCTTAAGGTAGCCTCCAGTGGCGAGTTCGGTGGTAAATAATCAGTAAGATACTGTTCTTTGGCAGAGTTTGGAATAAGATGTAAGAAATGAGTGCGATTGTTTATTAAGGAAAATGGAAGTAAAGAACCTAAAGGTAAATATATAATGAGTTCTAGATATCCCTTAGACATAGGTTCAATATAATTTATAATATCTTTAAATTCTATAGATTTATACCTATCATATAATTCAGGTTCTTCAGCAAAATACGTTCTTAGTTCTGGTAATCCTCCAAAGTCATATCCAGCTTCGATGGCGCTAGATACACGATCTAAATATGACACGTATATATCCCTCTTCAAAACGCTAATGAGGGCTCCCTGATAAGTATTAGTCATGAAGAAACTGAACCATAACCAGAGACCTAAACCAAACGACAGAATTATTTTCGTCGGTCGTGTAGCACTCATTTGTCCAAAAAATATAGCAAAACTATTTATATACAGATTTGAGCGTAAGATATCCATTGGAAAATATGAGTTCCATGTAAGTTTCAATCTTGTTTCATTCAATATCACTAAGAAAATAACTGACATTACCAAAACAATTACAAATGAAATTCTAAGCCAGAAGTCGAATGGTCTTATTAGCTTTTCCCACGCTAGCCTCAAGGGAACGGGGGGCGAGACCCAAACAGCATTTCCTGTCCAGCGAGGGTACAGAAAACGGAAAATGCTTACATTATTAGTGTCTAAAAATATGGACGTTGAAATATTAGCTGGTTGCATCATGAGATCCTGCAAAAATCCTTTCCGATGCGTTTCATTAACTAACCGAGGCGCTTGCAGCGTAGTAGTTTCCAATGTTGCATTTATTACTTGACAAAGATCTTTATAAAATTCACCATATATGCCACTAACTACTTGAGTTCCGTCAGGATTTGTTGACACTATCATGTAAGGTCGTAGAGGATATACCGTTACTATGAGTGGGCATCCATTGAAATTATTGAATTTTTGTGGAAATAGATTACGAAGAAATTTACAACCTGCATATTTTTTTACTGTATCTAAAAGAGTCGACTTTACGTTGCCACAGCGTCCATATTTCATAGGAAAATACGTCAGCAGTTGTACTTCGTCGGTTAGAGTTTGATGTAAAAAGATGACGTTCACTAGATAGTAACGCCAGCAAATGGCAAACAACATTTCAGCATTGCAACTTACTTCGCTTTGTTCTTGGTCAATACAAATAACTATAAATCTACCGTAGTTCGCAAATGATGATACTTTATTCATGTGACTCATGAAATATTCAAAATCTTTTATATTTTCAATGTTAATAATGTACTGCATTATATGGTGCATAAAATTCTTACTGTAGGACATATTAGAAACTTTTGTTTCTTTATCAATCTCAACGGATATTAAGCAGCCGCTGTAGTCGTGATAAAACCATTGTAGAAAGTCATTCTCAATCGAGTCTTTACTGAATATCAATGTAGGAATATTTTTGGTGTAAAATATTTCAGCAATTTGCAATGCCGTATGATGAGTTAATTCATGTCTATCGTTGTGGACTGAGAAATCAAGATTACCAAAACAACATGTTGAAATATTCAGAATAAAGAAAACATTTATTTTCCGGCTTAAATTTTTCACTTTCCAGAAAGCCATGGTGCAATAATATCGACTAGCTTGATAGTGATCACACCCACAATAATACTCTTTTACTGTTTTCACTTGTTTTTAGCGCCGCATTTAATGATCAGCAATTACTTACATCGACAGAGTCCATTTCAAGGCGCGGATATAATTTTCATGAACACGCGATCTTGTAATCGACAGCGAACAAATGAGTAAAGATACACATAGTAAATAAGACCCGCTATGAGGCCTAAAAGACAGAAGATAAATTAGCTTGTTTCGTTTAATATTTAGCAATCGTCGCGAGTGCCTCGCATGTGACTCGTGCTCTCCTCTTATCATCATCTTCGGATCATGTTTCCACTATAATTATGATTACAATCGAAAAATAATCGTAAATATTACTTTTTAACATTACGACTTTATGTAGTATTTTTGGGCTTTTTTAGCAAATAAAGTACAGTAAGATTTTACACAGAGTTAGCACTATGTATCACAGTAAGATTTTACACAGACTGATACATAATGCTAACTTTGTACACAGTAAGATTTTATTAGATCTTCCTACAGTAAGATATTACACAGAGTTAGCACTATGTATCACAGTGATTTAGAACTATTAAGGCTCAGTAAATTTTTGTTTCCACATTATTAGACTTTCGAAATTGTTTTAAGGTGTTATTTTTATAAAAGGTTATGTAAATGAAAACTAACGCAAGGTTTAATAAAATACCTATTAGCAACGTAAATGTTATGTTATTTCCGAAGTAGTCAAACTCGAATCAATTTTAGGTTATATGTTGATCTTGATTGAGTATTCTTGTAGAACTTGTGTTTTTCTTAAAAAAAATTAAATTTTCTTGGCAGGCCTTCTTTGAGTTTTATGGGTTGAAAAGGGTCAAAAAGGCTTTGTGAAAACATATCTTCAAATTATAATTATATTTTAAATATAGATATAGGTTTTTATTAATATTCTTATAAAAGTTTGCGGTTGTTGGGCGATTTCTCATTTTAAAAGATTTATTATTCGATCTAAACAAATTTCATAGAGCTCATGTGCCGCATTTATCCTATTAAAATACTGTTTAAGTTTCAGAAAAAAATATACTTTAAGTACATTATTTAAGGTATAAAATAATTAACGCATTATGCTACATTAAAATTTTATGAGCAGGTTAGACGTAGGTATTTCCAGTAATTTGGTTGGAAAGTGGTCAGCGAGTAATTAATTGTCCATAAGAATTCAATGGATAATATGTATGAATACACAGATATGGGTGTGTGGATGTGCTAATAAAAAGAAATTCGTTTGTCGTTAACGTAACCTATTTATTTAAAAACGGTCCGGATAATACGAGTGTAAACTTAAGGGGGGGTTTTCACGCGCTTCTAAATTTTCTTCAAAAAAGAAGAACATTCGCAATAATTTGGAAAAAAAGTCGCGAAGAAAATTGACTTGAAGACAATTAGACGCGATTAACAAAAACGAGTGCAACTATGTTATAAGTGTTGTCGATTTTTGGGAAGAGCCAATAAAATTTTTCACCACAAAGAATATACTAACGAAGCGAAAGGTAGTGTGTCAGACGAGGTAGATAAAATATTTGAATCATTCTATGAAGAGGTCTGTAAAAAAATAACCGCATACATCTGTGCGTATTACTTTGATGTACAAGTCGTAATAATCTACCGAATGATATAGTTACCTTATTCATTCCTCTATTTATAATCCATTAAATGCATAAGCTTATATCGTCCTTTAAATTGACTACTTTAAATGCATTATTATTCTCTTATATTATTTGTTTTCAGTAAAAACATCAAATAAGAAGAATTCGTTATGTTTGAATAGTAAGAATTTGTTTCTTGTAAGTCTAGTTAAAATCAATCTTTTTGGATGTTTGTTTTAAACGTACAGTGCAGTCTATGAGGGTTTTACCTGGAAATAGTTATCTTAAAGTAGATACTTTGGATGTGTACACTGACAGTGCCTCGAAGTAATGTATCAAAAACTACAGCACGTGCATGTGTGCTGTGTCCGCCAGTATCTTGGAAGATGACGGCCGTTTTTATCTTTATCGGTGATATTTAACTGACATCATAAATTATCAAAAAAAGTTTTAAACGAAAGTTGCAAGTCGATACAAGATATATATTCACTTATACCCTCGATGCATAATTGTGAATTAAGTAGAACAGCGCTTCGACTAAAGTATTTTAACTAAAGTGTAATAATAGATGATTGTTTATGAATTAATGTGTAGTGGAAACTAATGTTTATTTGATGCTCGCATAAGACCAACGCTTTGGGACAAACTGTAAAACGAATTTGGTTTTATTAATAAATAAATAATACATTTTAGCTAACAAATCTTTTATATTAATTTATTTGTCCCTTTTTCAGGATTTTTGAACAATACACCGCAATAGCATAAGGAAAAGGGATATTTTCAAGATTTTTGAGACTTCAAAAAATTTAAGGAAAAGTAGAGGCGGGGAGTAATGTTAAAAATAAGACAAAAATAAAATAAGAGATATAAATAGTCATTTTTGACGTTAATTTAAAAATGAAGGATGTTACAATTTTCATATTTTCTCCCACGTTAAAATTTTCTCCCTTTCGCTTTACAATATGTTGCGATCTGTAAAACCATCTGAATTTTCTCTATGTATAATTCTGATGTTTAAGCCATGAATATGTGAAAATCGTAAACTCAATGAGGGAATGCATAGAAAGCACCGCGCCAATAATTTATGTTAATGTAAATTATTTTCAAAGAAAAATAATGACCTGTTCAATGGCTTCAGCATACTACGGAACTAATGTGAGGAAAACATCAGCGGGCGACCAGTGCGCACCCGCGACCGACAGTATCCGGGTTACAAATACAAAAATGTTCGGGCATGGTTTCTCTTCTGAGACGCCGCACGCGGCGTCGGGCGAAGCAGGGAGCACACTCGCCGGAGCGTCGAGTGTGCTACCTGCTTCGTCATCTCTAAAATATTTCCATCATTTTTAATTCGTTAGACTCAATGTCTGGCGAGTGTAAAAAAATATACGTTTAATAACATTTGAATTTCGCATCTATTAATATTAACGAATTCGAGGCTTGTAGTAATATAATATTAATTGATCTTATCGGTCTATCGTCTATATATAAATATATATATATATATATATATATATATATATATATATATATATATATATATATATATGATTTAATGAGCGTTATTTCTATGTCAATTTTAAAAATGTTATGACAGAATATCTGTGATAGACAAACGGACACATTAGCAGTTTCATAAGTACATATGTGATAAGGATTCGTTTTTTTCCCTTGTGACTTATAGAACAGTAATAAGATAGTAAGTAATAAAATCCCGACATATGTCGCGATTGCATTTTCAGGTTATTTGGTGAAGCCTCGATATATAGTTACATCTTAATAGGTTAAAACAAATAGGTATAAAAAATGAAGACCTTATATTCCAATTTTGCATTTTAGAGTAGCCCTTTTTAAAATATTATTCACGCTTTCAGCGATACCTGCGATATTTAAGTACTATTTTAAATTAATAAATTATATTAGAAAAATTATAATTTTCTGAACCTTATTTTGGCGTATTACTTAAAAACCTTAAGAGGAATGTGGAACGGATAAAGTGTATTTACAGTATCGACATTCAACATATGTTTGAAACTTCGTTTGATAATTTTAAACCTTTAGCGAAATATGACCGAAAGATTGAAAGTGGGCCGCGACTGTAAATTTTTACGTTATTTTTAATTTGCTATTACTACTCATGTACGAGTACTGGTAATTAAAAATAACAGTAATCACATGTAGATTTTTGGAAGTTATTTTATTTGTTAGTACTACAGCTACAGAGAGGCAAAGCATTCACTTTAAGAGTATTAATTCAATGTTTTCAAGACGTCAACTATATTAAAAAAGTAATTTCCCCAGCTGAATGATAACAAAAATTATCAATAACGGAAGAAAATTAATACCCAAATTTATAGCCAAATAGAAAAATTTGTGGGATAAATCCGAAATATATTTAAAAAAACTTTCAATCATCAGCCTTTATTTAATTTTGTTTGGACTCCGTGCAATTGGGTTGGCTTCGAACCTGTTCCGCGTTAAATAAATAACTACTTGAAGAAACAAAAACCTACCTAACAAAACAAAAATCTCTACTTGAAGAAAGAAAAAAGTATTTGACGATAAACAAACGCTTTTGCTTTCGATACACTGTGATTATTAACTACGCATACGTATTTATATATACGCATATTTGTCAGCTACTCACTTACGTGTGAATAATTATATACATACCGTCCATTTATCAGCACGTTTACAGAAAGTAAGCCCATTTTTTGGAACGAAGTTCTTTTACACGGCTTACAGTGGAGCGAACTTGCAGAAATCGTCACGTAAGGAAAAAGCATTATGCTCCCTCCAGGCGACCTTTTCCTCTCTTTCTCTCTGTCTTTTTTTATTATATATGGTCATATGTGTGTATGTTCTTACGAGTATCGAGATTCAAGCAGCGACCATTGTGCGCGGTTAGCTGTATAACCTCGATTCTAAACACGTGTAAATATTATTTAAACTTATGTTTTTTTATTCTACTGGCTTTCTATTGCAAGCTAATCATCTGCCAGACCGTTTCCAATTTGGTATGTATTTATTTGTATTATAAACTATAAATTATTGCAATATCATTTACTAAATATTAAACATTTATAATTTATAGAAAATTTTCGGACAATTTATTTATTTTCATTGTTTCAGTAAATTTAACAATTCATTACAATCATTTAAATATTTAAATTTAAAATAAAATAAAAATAATTAAGTAAACACTTAAAATTAAAATTTAATTTAATTTAATTGATTTAATATAAACAAACTTAAAATAATAAAATAAGAAAGAAATTAGTTCATAGAATAATAAAATTTAATGTTGTATTTAATTTTAAATTTAATTAAATTTAAAATTAATTTTGATATGAAATTTTATTAGTTTAAAAATTTATTTTTTTTATTTCTTCAAACAATTTAAATAAAGCTCAATTAGCAATGAAAAGAAATTAAAATGCTGGCAATTTACTGTAATTTATTAATTTTACGTATTTTGTTGTTTTTTTAATTCGCACGGGATTTGTATTGTGTCATTATTGCAATTTTATAATGGAAAATCGAGAAACAGAAACTGCAGCAAGTGTAAATAATGCAAAACTTAAAAAAGTAAATTAAGAAATCATATAACACAATACAAATATTTACTGTTTATATACATTTAATATACATGTGATTCGAGTGGTTACTATTTACTATTTACATGCATTACCGCGAAATAATAGTAAAATAATATGCTCAGCGTCAAAAAGAGTATCGAAAAAGAAAAAAAATCCAAAATCAACTCCAGAGTTCAAAAAATACCAAAAACAAACGTTCAACGTCAACAACAATTCCAGCAGAACCAAAGAGAAAAAGTACAGCAAAATGAAACATTGAATCCTGCAAGGTATTATACAAAATGAAACATTGAATCCTGCCAGGTATTATACAAAATGAAACACTGAATCCTGCCAGGTATTACAGCAAAATGAAACATTGAATCCTGCCAGGTATTATACAGAATGAAACATTGGATCCTGCCAGGTATTATACAAAATGAAACATTGAATCCTGCCAGGTATTATACAAAATGAAACATTGAATTCTGCCAGGTATTATACAAAATGAAACATTGAATCCTGCCAGGTATTATACAAAATGAAACATTGAATCCTGCCAGGTATTATACAGACAACGAGGCGAAGACAATGCGACATTAAATAAAAACTTGTTTTTTGCTATTTCATTAAAATATTTGTTTGGAGTTGAACAAATAATGTGAGGAACTTCGTTCCTGACGGAGTCTCCCCACCGCACAGTTTTTTTAATAATATTTTATTATAGCAATTAATTTATGCTTTGAATAAAATTTTTTAATAATAATATTTTATAATGGAAAATCGAGAAACAGAAGCTGCAGCAAGTGTAAAAAATGAAGATGTGCCCCGCCTTCTAATTTTGCATGTTGCACTGTACTATTACAGAGAAATACTTATCCGTATATGAAAATCTAATTGATAATTCATTATTGTTTCTGAGGCATGTAGGGTAAAATCAGTTGTTTTCATTAATACGGAATTAAACATTAGAATATCTCTATGAAATCCATTATTATGGAAGTAAACTACAAGAAAATAAACAACTTTACGTCTATCTTTAAAAATCAAAATATGTTTTTAAGAAATGTCTTGTGGGATTTATTAGAGCCTTATTAAAAGCTGGCCCAATAAGGTGTAAACAATCACGTTTATCCCGGTTACACATTTTTATAGAAAATACTAATTGTTAAATAGAAACTAAGTAAACATTTATATTTACCACAAAATCGTTTCAAAATTCACCCACCTGAGGATCTCTACAATAACTCCTAATCACTCTATACAATAATTTCCTTTATTTTAGTAATTTGTGTTAGATTATTAAATACATAGGCCTTTTCCTTACAATTTTGTTTTCTTTGTTAAAGTACATATTTTCTCTGATTTCCAAAATTGGAATATAATCAAAAAAGGAACTCTCACAGTTTAAAATTAGCTTATTAAATTCAACGCTCAGTCATTTATTATTTTAAATCAGTCGTTATTTATTTTAATTATAAAAGATAGGGACCACAATAGACTACGAAGATGAACACGTCACTGATGAGATTGCAGCACAAGCGATAAGAAATTACCTCTGCTACAATTATATTAACACATATATAAACATGAAATATATAACGAAGGAAGAGATTTCAAACACATTTTATTTTCTTGTTTAAGGTCCCATTTGTAGCAGCTACCTTACTTATGTATTCTGTATCAATTAATAAACTGGGCGCCCATTAAAATGATACACCACACTGATGTTAATGCTGTCAATGTAAGTTATTGCATATCATTAAAAGTTTTCTATATAAGTAAACATAATGACAGACAGGTATTGTGTGTGCGATAGCTCTCTAAGTAGTGGACATTATAGCATTTTGTATAAATTTATATTTCGAGAAAAGTTACAAAATTATATCGTGAAATAAATATTTAATTTTTCTTAAATTTTTATTATTTTGATTAACATTAGCTCAGTAAAAATGTGATCGAGAATGACTTTTTAGAATGGCTTTACCACAACATATCGGCTGTTTAATATCGTTAAACATAAACGAAAATGTATAATTTTACAGACACACCTTATAATAAGAATATTATATTTCATATTATGCAATATATTATTCACATTGATCAGATTAAAGATTTTGAATCTTTTGTAGATCAAATAAGTAAAATATTTATTGCCAACATTTGTAAACTATGGCAGATTTATAATAGTTTGCAGTAACAAGAAAATAAGTGCAGTTAGTTGTAATGTAGATACGTTGTTTGCCATTTGCTGGTGATGCTATCTGATGAACTTCGTCCTTTTAAACCAAGTTCAAGGTGATGACGTGCTTATGTTGACATATTATGCTATGAAAGATGGACTCTGTGGTAATATACGGCCTACTATTTTAAATAGAGTTTATGAGAGGAAAATTTGTAAATAGTCAAATTTGTCCGTGACCTTTTTCAATGGATGCCAATCATAATGACAACTTTTTTCAATGATCTTTCTTAACGATATCGACAAATACTGATAGAGTCAAAACATAAATTCAAAATTGAAAATTACTATGCAAAAATCGCCCCGGTTATTTAATAGAACGCATTGGATATGATACTTTAAGTATCTTGTGATGTAACGACCTAATATTTCGACAGCAATCTTTTTAAATGCCAACAATGTACGTACTTTTCGTTTCGTATATCCTTACTGGACAGGAAATGCTTGTTGGGTCCCACCTCCCGTTCTTTTGAGACCTGTTTGGGAAAAGTTAATAAAATTTAATTACCAAATTATGTCATGCGTGGTGAACTTATATTGTCTATAGAAACAATTCACTTTTCATCGCGTCGCTGAAGCGCTTGGACAAGTTTATCACTCCTTTTATTACTTAGAGACATAATTTATGGAAAGATTTATTGAGAAATAAACACACAAACCAACTTCTGCAATGATTATACAAAATACATTAATATTAAAAGAAATCAATATTAGGCACTTACATCAGTGCTCAGATGAAAACAGGATAAATGTACCTGTTATGTTTGTAAGTTGTTCATACGACCTAATGTCGGTGTTCGATGCTGGCATGCACACTCTTCGGCTGCCGTATGTGAAGCTAAGCGGAATTTAACTGTCGGTAGATTATCGATACGGACCAGGTCCGTAGCCTGCTAGGTCTCTAGATTTAATGCCAATGTAGGTGGTGGGGTCTATTGTGCTACATAAATATCTCCCAAACTGAATGTGATTATGAAGATGAAATACGTAATCGGATAGTAGGGGCGTTATACCACATTACGTCGTCTGAAACTTCAATGTTCGCCCAGAGACTGTGCTGCTCCTAAAATGACCTTGTAACTGGAGGGCTGACGTCGATTAAGAAAACGTCAACAGAATAGGCGTAATGTAGTTTGGGTGTTGTAATTAGATCTCTCGTACACCGATTTCACATCCAAATATTCAGGGTTAGTAAAATGGCTTCAAAACACTTTAACTTAAAAACAAAACTATCAAATATAAACAAATTCACACACACACACACAAACAGAAAACGATTTTTGGGGATATAAACATTAAATTAAAAATATAAGATAGAGAATTTTACAATAATTAATGTCGCGTTAGCCATTAAACACGGAAATAAACGAATAAAGAAATAGATTTCACACTCGGCGGTTTAAAAGACATTGCCGCTGCTACGGAATATTTCAATAACGGAAATAGTTATCACGAACATGCCGCCGGCAACGGATGTTCATGTGATTTCATAAAAATATTCTAGCTATAAAGTATTTGTCAATATGAAATTAATTTAATACGATTGCATCCCAGGTTTCGTAACGCAAGTTGAATATAATTGTCTGTTTCCGATACAAGTAACAAGCATTAAAAATGTGAAAAATCGGAATTATTATTTCCTAAGTGTCCTTGTTCGTGTATTCCTTCAGTTATTTCATTAAATTAAAGCTATTCAGCTTTTGCACAACCTTGCACCAGAATAAAGCACACGTCAATTTAAGGCTAAAAATTATTTTACTAAAATTAAAAATAATAAAATTTCGTTACTATTCTAACTTTTATATATCCTTGTATTTGAATAAAAGATCTTTTGCTACAATAAAACAAATGTTATTTTAAAGGTTAAAATTATTTTATCTAAATTATAAATAATAAAAATTTCCTTAAAATCTAGCTTTTGTATATACAAATAGTGCAGTGAATGTAAGGTGTTACATACTTAGTAGAAACATTAATATTAAAACGAAACTACAGAAAAAAAACAGCAAATAGAACGTATAATGAAGGAAATATCTAAATAAGTCTTTGAAATTCTGTAACAAATAAAATAAATACCTTGATTAAAATACAAACCAGAGTTGAAAACGCTCTTTTATGTGTTCTAATTCTCCGAAACTAAATATGATTTCATCATCACGACACGAATACCAGTTACTATGGGAAATACTTGAAGGAAAAATTAATAACAAATCAAATAAACGCGAATATTTAAATGTTTAACGCCCGTTACTCGTATTGTAAACAGATGTTTAAATTCAACTCGCGTTCCGAAAAGTTTATAACCACGGTTAAAAATTCCGTAAAGTTTACAACCAATTTATAAACCAATGTATTAATAAACCATAACTAAAATAATTTGATATTGTCAAATATTTATAAACTTCCGTTTATAAAATGGTAAAAATATATTATCATTTTTATAATATTTATCATTTTATAAACATCCGTTCGCGGAATATTTTGTTAATTAATGAACAATATTTTCCGTTAATAATTTCGTCTTCAGATTCTTTCGCGCAACCGAGCAACTTGATGGTGTTTGGTTTTGTATGATTTGTAGTGATGTGCGCGACGCGTGTTATTGGAAAAATCCTATCTTTTTTCTTAAGTTTAGATCTTATATCTCTTTATTTTCTGTTCGTGTGTATGAATTCGTTGGTTTATTAGCGTTGAATTTTAAAATACAATACTCGTGTACGAGGAATTTAATTGCAACGCGAATCAATTTGCATTTTGTTTAATTTTTTCTTTAGCAAATATCACAGTGACATTTTTAACTAGTTTAACGCGATTTTATTTCTATTGCCAGCCAACATAACTATCATATTTTATTCTGCTCATAAAATTCACATGGCACACTAAGCCAGCACGAAAATCGCACAAAGACATCGTGTCACACTTGACACTTTAGTGTCAGACGATTTTACAATAAAATTCTTGAAATCGACAAGGTCTTATGAAGTTTCTAACGTCTTCCTATTATTTTTTTTCAATTATTGGATCCAGTATCTTCTACATGTGAGTACAGTTGAAGCAGGCTTGAATAAAAAGTGCAAATTTTTTTCGATTGAAATTACAGTTTTGACAATAATCTTTTAGAAACGTTGATAATTTTCCTTACCTACCTTAATATTTTCTACTCAGTGTAATGCAGAAAATCACCTATGTAAATAATAGATACGCTTTTAGATACCTTTGTGTATATATATATATATATATATATATATATATATATACATATATATATATGCATATATATATATATATATATATATATATATATATATATATATATATATATATATATATATATATATATATATATAATACAATTATATTAGATATTCCCAGAGTTTTTAAGGAACTTCGCAAAAATAGGCATTTTTCGTCAAATATTTAACGGAGTTTGAAAATCAGATCTGTCAAGGTCATTGATTGTTCTCAGGGCCTTAAACTGGGTTAATCGACACTTGGCCAATTTATCTGCCAAACTCAGCTATTATTACAATTATCTGTGGTGGGTTCGCCATATATCTTATGTTCGGTATATATCTTTATAAGCTGATAATTAAATAAATAAAAAATATCCAAAAACCATTATTTAATTATTTATAAAGTTCAGTTCAATTGTAAAAACATTCCTCCAAAGTCGACTTTAGCTCTAAATTTCTCTTCGAAAGTCATTCCGCGACGCACGGCTTAAATTTTCCGGCCGTCGAGTGATATTTATAAACTCTTAGCTAAAATGCAGAAATACGGTAGGCCAGTGACCGACAGCGGTCTGCGACCGCCAAGCCGCCCACCCAGCTTGGCAATTATTAATATTAACAGCAATGTTACGCGCGCTGGGGAGACCTGCATCCAGTATTGAACGAAGACAGACTGTTGATGAGAAAATCTCTGATTAAATTCTCATTACATTTGAATGTAAAAAAGGATGTAACCATCACCAATATATTGACATTATTTAATAATATATAAAAATCTAATAAAACCTTCGGAATTATCACTGTCATGGAAGGAATTGATGATTAGGAACTGAAAATTATTTAGTGAAAATTTTCAGGCAAAATCAAGATCTCTTATAAAATATCAATACCATTTCCATATCAGCTTTTCACATGTTTCTTACAAGATGAATTGACTGCGGAGGATATTTTTTTGTTCCTGTCGTGATGCTTGATCCCGTGTATGAACAGGTATTAACGTATAAGACAAAACAAAATAATAAAATTATATACATAGCGGAATGAGGAAATTTCATCGACATAATTTAGGTTTACTATTAATAATTTGGATTTCTCCGTCCAATGGTTGATTAATCAGAGGGGCTTAACAATGAATAATAATTAAGGGAACTTCCATTTTCTTGTAAAAGACCTGCCCAATTGACCGATGGAATTCGTAAGTAACCAATTTCTTCCCCACATTGTGAGTATTGGTATTACTACCAATACTTTTAAACATTTTTTTTCAATATTTCGCTATATATTAATTGCTAATCACCATGTGATTTGCAAAATGTTATGCACATAGCTCAAACATATAGAAACTGTGATGCTGCAATAGTCAGACGGACTTTATGAAATCATAATGGTTCCTTATTTCACTGCAAAGCATTGAAAACGGTAAAATTGAAACTAAATAAAGTTTTAAACCTGAATGGGGGCAGCTATTTCGTGCAACGGTTTGTTATTCAGTTTTTTCTAATGAGAAGGAAACGTATCTATTTTAACATACATATTTAATATTGTCAATTTTTAAGATATTGTCGACGTTACAGTTAAACATGACATCATATTATATTCACGCAAAAATTGAACATCACTGAACACAGATGGTATCTACTATTTAGGGACTATCATCCGTATTCTTAAATACTTCAATCGGAGAATATTTATTAAATTTGACTATAATTTCATGAGAATATTATTCATAGTTCCATTTATTCAGTAGCATGCTAGTCGCTGGTATCAATTTACATGAGATTAAACAATGAACTACTTTGTAAGTATATTTTACAGATTAATAAAGTCATTACGAAAAACCCAAGAATTGTTGAGGAGATGCGGATACTTATCATAATAAAATATGATAATTGAGATTTTAAAATATGAGGTAGACTTATTCCATGACATTAACATAAATTGTGTTGTACTAATGTGTTTAAATTCATTCACTAATGCATTCATTCAGCACTTACTTAACTAATTCTTGTCATTTATAACAATAATAAAATATTAAGTACAATATGATAGTCACACAATTTCAACAGTTTCATGGTATTTTTTAAGTTCTAGGCTGAAACAATATATTCAAGTTGATACCGAGGGACAGGAATTTTTTATGAAACTCGTGATATGACATATGTGGAAAATGGGACAAGCTCTCTTTAAGTTGCCAGGTTAGTTGAAAAATTAAATCAAACTAAATGTCAAATTCCACGTGGTTTAAAATGAAAAGATATACATTTTTAAACATTTGAAGTACGTAATATAACATTTATATTTGAATTTGGCAAACATTTTAATAAATAAAACACAGTTTTATATTTGTCACGCAAATCTTAATTTTTTTAAGAAACATAGATCCCGGAGATTTTGAAAAGTATAGGAATTTTATTATGTTTTTAGCGTTTATTGAAATAATTTTCCTTATATCCTCATCGCCCATGGAAATACTATTTTGAGTTCTATACGTGCCATTGTGGCCATCCAAAATAACATGTTGTTATGTATAAATTTTATGTTTCATTCAATAGACGGGAAACAAAAATCATTTGGCCATTCCTTACATTCAAGATCAAGTCGTTGTTTTTCTATTAGGCATTCACAGAAATGAAGAGACGTCACAAACTATTTAAAATCATTTCTCTATTATTAATTTTTTCATTGGATATTTTTTATTCCTATGGTTCTGTTGTTAAATAGGGAACCTTTATAATTCCCTCACATTCGCTTATCTGTTCATCCGTCTATTACAGCAACACAGTTTCCACAGTTTTAGACCTTTGTGCACATTTTCCAAGTTCGTACATTGTAAAGTATGTGTCTACAGTAGATCTTAATTGTCATAAAGCAAAATAATTTTTTCTTTATTCGAATGTATTTTCCCACTTTTTTTGTGAACCTTTGTTTTAGGCTTTCTTTCCTCAAAAAAATATTAACCTTTATAAATTAACCCACTTGTTTCTCTGTTTGTCTAGACACAATGCACAAAAATGTTTCTCAAACATCGTTCGCCGTAAAAACTTCATACTAGGCAAATAAAGAAAAAGCATACTTCAAGAGATATATTTCAATAAATGGCACAAAATATTTGCTTAAATATGTTAATAGGGAAAATAAAACATTGATTTTTTTGAAGGTTATCAAGTGAAAGAGAAAGTTGCAAGAGATCCAAATCATTTTTTTTTAATTCCACGTTTAGTTATTTTGTGTTGTAATGCTACGTTAGAAATTCCGTCAGTAAAATTAACGAATGAAGAGTAAGCAACTTTAACAATTACAGAAGGTACAGACAACTATGAAAACATAAGTTGTGCATGTTCTGATACGCACTTCGCCGATACTTTTTATTTCATTTTCTTCTATTTCATTTTTTTATTGAATTTTATCTTGTCTATTGTATTTGCGATCCATCCTAATGAAATACTGAATATATTTGGCATTAAGTACGTAAAGCGTACGTTTTGTAGAAATTCATTATTCATAATTAAATGAAACTACGTCATGTAGTATTATTTCTAGTTTATTTAAATTCTTTACCACTACCTGGGTTTCGTTGTATGACAACATCTTCAGGTGTGCAATTAGCAAAATGTCTGAAATATATTAAAGTTAAATTCAATATGTAAACTTCAGTGTTTATCGTTAAAAATAATAATTTATATTTAATTGTTTATCATTAAAAATAATAATTTATAATTCAAAGACCACAATCAATACTTCATTAATGATTTTTAAATTTGACAAAACGATTACTGGAATAGTACTTTATACAAAAATTATGGAAAAAAAGCCTTTTATTTTAAAAAAAAATTATTTGCTTGACAAAAATGAGTCATTAAATGAGGCATCTAAAGTTTTATTCAGGGTAAATATAATTTCACAATTATTCTTGCTAGTTTGAAAACGCTTCGTCTGTAATTTTTAAATTTTTATGAAACTTATATTTCATTCCAATATTTTTTTTGATTTGGTTGTTTTGGAAGTATCAGGAATGAAGAAAAATGTACTATAGTATAAAATAAAAAAAAATCTAAGTATATGGTAGGAAAATTAGCAAAAACTACCATACACATTTATTTTTTATTTGACAGCTTTAAATTAAAGAGAACCAAAATAAACTTGTCTAGTTAATAATAGTCAGCAAATAAAAATACATAGTTTACAAATATAATATAATAAACTTACCATATTTAAATGAGAAATTTCCTTGTTTCATTGATTTATATTATTTTAAGCAGTTGAAATTGAGAATTCAATAGCAGAATTTGGAGGTTGAGTGTAAGATGTTTTGGTCTCACAAGTGACAATAAATGGCTACAGATTATATGATTCACTGAAAAAAAAATATTAAAATCTGTAAATAATATACTATGACTATAAAAAAACTAAAGTCTTATCTCTGGTGCTATATACAATAACATAACCTTTAGAAAAAAAATTGTGCGTGTCAGCTCCGACGCCCCACTGGAATTTACTCCTAAGTCTTAGAATGTATAAAATAGGTAACACTGTATACAAAAATAAATATGACCATCATTAAATGTACATGGAAAATTCTTTAATAAAAAATGCTGACAATATAATTATTTTCAAGTAAAACACAAATGAACAAGATCAAATTTATACGACAAAATTAAAAACATTTATTAACATCAGACTAAGAAGTTAAAATTAAAAGAGACTTTTTAATTTTGCATGACAGAGGAAATCAAATATTCACACAATGATATTTAATGATTACAATTCTAAAATTCTATTACTGAAATTCAATCTGGCTAGCGACATGATTCCCTTTACCTATAGCTAGAACATTAAAATATGTATTAAATTAATTTGCACTGGGTGATTCACATTATCTATAGCCAGAATGATAACATGTGCACTCAATTAGTTTGGACTAGATGATATAAGGCAGTTACTGCTTTAATTCAGGAAGTTATCAATACATATTTATTCTTAATATTTGTTAATTTAACAAATATTTGCAAAAAACATATTGTATTCTGACAAATTGCATTCGAGTACAAATTATGAGAGAAGCAACATTAAGTAAAAATTCTGTTATTGAAATGCAATGTATGGGTCAATTTGCCCATAACTAAAACAAAAATGTGCTCACTAGTACTTTAAACAAAAATGTGTTTGACTAGATAATACAAACCATTTTTTCATAAAGTTTCAATATGAAAGTCTTATTTGTTAGGAATTGAGAATGCAGCCACATCAAGTGACGTGATATTTCGGAACGCATGTTCTATTGTTTATGTATGTTGGTACAGTAGTTTTCTCTCTCCATAAGCTTTTGTGACGTGTCGAAATATACATACAAATTTTCTACAAATCTCAATAATTTTTATTTCCAACCAAATTACTAACATGGTAGTTGGGCTCGGTTCCAATTAATGTAAGAAATAAAAACACAGTGAGAACAAGAAAACTTGTCTGCATAGTTCCATAAGGGAACATTTTTGACAGTTTGAGGTTGCCGCATAATCTAATCTTTCCGGAGTCAGGTGTTCATTAGAATTCAAGAATTTTACGAATATATAAGAATATATCACAAACAGAATTCAAGAATTAGTATTAACATAAAATATATACGCAATATAACGAATTGAAGATGTCGAATACGGGTCACCACAACTCCTTTCACATCGATAGACTCGTTAAAAGGGACAACTACGCAAGTTGGAAATTTACAGTACAAGCTTATATTGAACTAGAAGAATCGTGGAGCTGTGTCATATGTACTGATACCGATGAAAGGAAGGAAATCAAGGCAACATCAAAACTGATTTTATTCACAATTAAATGAAACTACGTGATGTAGTATTATTTCTACTTCCTTTAAGTTCTTTACCACGATCTAGGTTTCGTTGTATTACAACATCTTCAGGTGGGCTATTAGCAAAGATTAACTCTTAGGAACATCCAACAGCATTAATATGTTTCAAAAATAATAGCGGAAGCCGGGTTTGTGTGGGTTTTCCCACTGCTTATGTTAGTGAGTTTATTGTAGGGGAGCAGTGTAGGTTTTATTATATTTCCGAGGGCTATACGTTATACAAGTATTTTAGTGAGGGTAATAAATTAAATTGATGTTATTCGATGAGGTTATACAATGCAAATCTATGCTAATCTAAAAAGTTATTCGATGAGGTTATACAATGTAAGTCTATGTAATAAATGGAAGTTATTCTCAATAATATATTTATACAATAGCAAAGATATTTGAAAGTTAGAACAAGGTTATACCACTACCTCTATATATCTCGCGTTTTATTTATTTGTTTATTTTTTTTTAAATATTCATATTTAGATGCGTAGTTGGGCTGAAACAATTTGAATAGTACTATAGTACCAATGTTGTCTAACTATATTATGTCTAGAGGATATTAAGTATGGGTGCTGATATTAGATTTAGTTGTTCATTTAATATACTAACCTGGGTGTCTTTTTTATGTCTGTTTATTTCTAATGTTTCTAGGATATTAAGTTTATTGCCTTTTGTATTTATTTATAATATATAGGGGGCATTATCAGTATGAGGGTGATGTTTATTTTCAATGAGGTGTTTTGCATAGTGAGATGTGTCTGGTTTGTTATTTCGCCAGTTGGCAATGTGTTCTTTGTATATTGTAGTAAAATCTCTTCCGGTTTGACCTATGTGTACACTATTTCAATTGTTACTTTTAAGTTTATAGATACCACTCTTTTTATATTTATGTATTTTTTCTTTATTATAAATAAGGGTTTTACCCAAGTTATGTAAAGTAATATAGGCACATATGGGATTAATTATATTTATGCATTACCTACGTATGGGATGGATTTATAGAAAATTTTATTATTATTTGATACGACCGGATATATTTCATGAATTAGTATTAATAACCACAATTTTGGACATAAACCTTATCCATGTCTGAACCAGAAATTAGACCATTGTGCGCCTCCTCTTTCTTTGCGATTAGCTATTTGCAATGAATTTATCATCTGCTTAGCTGATTCTAGCTCCATATTCGGTTCCACTTTTTGAACCATTTCCAGTAATTTCAAATAATTTTCATGTTTTACATGTTTTTTTTTATATATATGGTCAGATAAGCACTCATTTTGCCTATAACATTCAATGAATTCACAAACAAAATTTTTTTAAGAAGTCCAAAAATCGGCCATTATTATTTGTTTACACCACACCCAAATTTAAAAGTAGGGAATTAAGTTCAGAACAGAGAATTATTAAACATAGTTAGGAAAAAATTAACTAAACCATCGTACGCCTCAGTGAGCTTTTAAAATGACGGCACATGGCTCGCATCATTGATTGACAGTCATACTTATTTGACAACGCTCGGCTCATCTAGCAAAAATTTAAGCATGTCAAATCTTCGCGAGTAAGTTAGAAGACATTTTTTAACAAGGTATACACCATTTTGTATAATATATTAAAAATGTGTAACAAAGAGTGACAGCTTACCATGCATTTTGTGTCTTTAAAACTCCTTCGGCCACATATGTAAGACTAAAAATAGTTGCACGATACTAAAATAGTTCAGAGTGTACGGTGCCTAGGCAGAGACATGATAGAGATTGCACTTGGCTTAGAGTTGCATGGCTGCCAGCAAGATTGAGAGCATGGCTTCTTTTGACAATTGGATGAATAGCATAAGGTACACAGAAAATAGATATATAGAAGAAGATGCTAGAAAGTGCTTTGGGCCTGTTTACTGTTTATGCCAATAGTGACATGAATTTAAATTCTAACAAGATTAGATATGCTATTGTTAATGTATATATGCTCGTTTAATTAAAGAAAATTATATATGCTAGTATAATGATGAAACAGTTACTTTTAAATGCGCTACAACAAGAATGGTACATCATAAGCGAAGTGAATGCAAATAACTCATCTATACTATGTCCTAAATCTGCAAATAGCCGCACAAAATATGACTTTTGTATATAAAAGAGGATCATTTAAACAAAGACAAATGAATAATACTTTTGCACAAGGCCATATATTTATATATATATATATAATACTGAATTAGAAGTAATAATGAAAGTTTATCATCAACGTTAAAATTTCATTTTGATTAGCATCTTCCATTAATATTGGAAGTTAGTAACAATTGACAAGTTTTACTAATTGACGAGGTTGATTTTGTAAAAGCAAACATTAAAACTAATGAAAAATGTGTCATTATGATAGTCAATAAATGTATAGGTCATAAACAATATTCAATATTTTTAATGGAGAAATTACAAGAACTTGCGCAGCAGGTATGGTCTATTGGTTGGAGTGTTATTAATGTGGATGATATAAGCAATGTTGCCTTTACAAGATTGAAAATATTTATAATTACATATATAATTTGACATTATTTTGCATTAAGGTGGTTTTTTTTTCTGGTATGTTTCCCGTGAAGTAAGATTCCCTGTCAATTCTGAAATGCAAGCTCCCCATCTTAGTGTACTATGCATAGTAACACCGAGAAAAACTGTTGTGCTAACAAATTCCATTCTATTATTATCAAATACTTAGTTAGTGTCAACTACAAAGAGTAAATGTGCTTAGATTTTTTTCCATCGAGTAATAAATGATTGATCATAAACAAATTAAAAATTTGTGACATAGCTTTATTTTAGCTTTATTATCTTATGGCATTCAACATATCTATATCTTTTAAACAGGAGAAATGTATTGCCAGCAAACACTGTTTCAAGAAATTTTTCAACCAAAAAAGCAGATCAATAATGTGCACGAGAAAAGAAAGAGTCCCAATATAAAATGTTGCGGAACACCCGTCTTCACTAAAGTATCTGTTGATTTAATTTCCCGTCTGTACAGTTTGTAATCTCTTTATGAGATACAAATTAACCGAGCTAAGGGTTTTATCTTTTAACCCATAATGTAGCATATTTTCAGATTAATATTCTATAATCAACACAATAAAATGCTTTAGACAGATCATAGAAAACGCCAATAGCATCCTCTGTCTTTCTTCCCGAGAGTCAGAGATGTGCGAAACTAATTCCACTGCTGCATCTTTAGTGAACCTGCTCTTCATAAAGCCAAATGGCTGGCTGTGAAATAATTCAAGAGTTAAATGAGCCCCCATTTGCTCAAGCGAGGTCTTTTCAACAATTTTACTGAGAGTAGGCAAAAGAGACACTGGTCTAAAATTAGATGGATCGTGGTTATCATCAGATTAAATATTGGTATAATTTTATTATGTTTCATAAGATCTGGAAAAAGCCCTAGATCAACACAGTTATTGAATACGGTGGCTAGATGCGGAACAACAGCATCTCTCAAAGTAATGTAAGTGTAAGATTTAAAAATATTTTTGATTTTAGGAGGATCAAAATGAGTAAATTTAAAATGAAGGTTGTTGTTACTGAACTTGATATTATTTCTCAAAAACTTGGCTTCATCTGGTGCTGTTGAAGGCATTCATAATGACAATGGGCATATTAGTGAAAAATATAATAATACACTTTTAGCCAGAGGTTTGGAACTTTTCTAGAAAGATTGTTGAAAATTTTGGTGTATTTTATTATCACGTGTCAATGCTCAATCTAGAAAAAATTACATAAAGCTGGGTTGAGACCTTGATCAATGAAGACACTATTCCAGTTAACGCAATTAAAAAATATATACCTAAATATGTATATATATATATATATATATATATATTACTATATGTACGATTTCTGGAATAATATAAATGATTATTCCTATATAATTCGTTGTAGACTCTCATTCTAGCTAATAAAAAATGGTTTTTATATAACTAAATATTTTTGGATTCATAGGTTACAACGTCACCACATTTAACATTTCAACAATGGCATAAGCATAATCTACCACCAAAAAAAAATATACATGCGGATCTATAGTTTGATTCAGTAAAATAACAATTTTCAAAAAAAATTTTGTTTTAAATTCTTCAAAACAAAATATAGTTATATATACAGATAAAGATATTGTAATATGTATGTAAATAAAAGATATTATAGAATTAAAATAAAATTAGAGATTATATAGAATTAAAATAAAAAACAATAATTTATTTTCAGGTAATGTTATATTATTACATCATCCTAATAAATACATTTAATTTAATTTGACTGTACAAATAAAAATAATTCTATTTAATATGAAATTTATTTTCATCAAATGATTCTTCAATTGTATTACTTCTAACAAATTCTTTAAATACTGACACAATTACAATCTGCAAGCTAGTGAATATTTATATCTTAGAAAGTTCCAATAGTAACTTAAAAATAAGTGATTACTTAAACATTATTACAGCCAGATAGTTGTTCTCCATAAAAATTTACATTTTTTTCTTAAAAGAGAGTTGTAAATGGATTCATGTATATCATATAGGTAGAATTCAGTTATTTTTCTTTATATCTAAATATGCTTTGTCAGATTTTTATTATATTAAGTATTCCACTGTAACAAACTTTTCTTCATTGTCATAAGTAATTTTATATGAAAAGTAATATTGTTAGATAAATAAGATTATGTAAATTAACTACCTACTTATAATCTTATTGATTTTGATGTCCGACATTTTGTCATTAATTCCACTAATTACTTATCATAGTAACCTTACCTTTCAAAATATAACAATAGCACACATTAACACATTAACAATACCGCTCGCAGTGAATAGCAAATGTAAATATTCGGGTTAAAATGAGATAATCATTTAGATAACTACGAAAAAGAGGAAAGACAATGAAATAATGAATCAAATGATAATACAATGGTCTATAACTTACAATTATCTTTGCCGCTATGCTCTGTTGAAAATTACATATGATTTTGTTTTGTTTTGACACTAATTTTTTTAAAAGCAATTTTTGTTAAAACTACTGTTTACTCATTTTTATGACTTATAATATTTGCATTAAAATCCGTTTATAGATTGAAGTATTTATTTTGGTGTTATACATAGTTTGAAAATTTGTTTTCATTTATATCATAATAATATAAAAACTGTGTGTAAGAAAAAGCTTGCTTATTAATAATTATAATTAAATGTCTAAAAATGAATGGCATTAACTTTGTAAAAAATATCTAGAAACTATTGTCTATGTCATGATCTCCTGCTGCTAATACTAAAAGAGACTAATTTAATATTAATTTTATGTATTTCATCCATTATGAAATATTGAAAAATTTTCAGAATTAAATAACTCGATGCAACGATAATACTACACTTTGCGATGTGACAAACTTACAGTTTGAGATTAAGCATTAAACAGTACAACAATGTTTTTACCTATTTTTAATTTTATAGTTACCAATGTTCATTCTTTTTAGTAAGAGAAACTTTGCCAAGGTCAACTTGAAGAAGAGGTAAGGCAATACTAATTAAACAAACAGAAAATTAACAAATAAGAAATATCTACAGAAAATACAAATATGACTGCAATATGCAGACGAATAAAAATGTATCCACATACATAAATGTCTAACTAAACATGAACAAATATATTCTCCAGATTGTGATGTTGTTCTTTCTTATATATGTTCGTTTAATTGTAGTATGTGTTTATTATTAACAACTGCATCTAATATTGATAAGATATTGAATTTTATATTATACCTATTCATACATAAATGGAGGAAATTGATTATTTCAAAAACATACAAATATGTCAATACAGTTGAGATCAACCTCTTTCGTCTGGTAATCACTGATTACAAAATATCTGAATCATAGTGTAGCCAATGAGCGTGAATAGTACAATGTCACAAACACATGCGAGACAATACAGAAGTTTCCTTTGAGAAAATATATCTTTTAATCGGCACAATTTTGTGCATATAACAAATTAGACTTGGAAGCTCTCCAATCCTAAGATCATCATTCCCATACAGGCAGCCAGTTAGATATCAAAGAACGGAGATCCTTAATGAAACAGCAGGAGTTGTTAAAAGTAACTGTATATCTATAAGAGTATTCTTAACTTTATCTATAAATATTTGTACTCTTGAGAAGTAAGTCTGCATTTGCAAATAGTGGAGAAGATTGGAAGACAGGGTAAATTTGAAACTGGATGGGATATTGGGCATGCCAAAACATTGATTGAGGTCAGGGGTTCAGATAGATCTGAAAGCTTGGGAGAAATACCTAGATCCATTTTTCATGTAAAATATGTATGTACTACTTTATCAGAATATTATAGATACTTTTTTTACCTTTAGACACAAATATTAAAAGAAATAACCAGAGGGAGAAACTATCTTTAAATATCACCAATATGTAAACACAACTTATAACTTAAGTAATATATAAATATGAAATTATTGTTGTTTTCATTAGTTGATAAAATAAATTATAAACACCTATTGGAAAAGAAAGGAAGATTAAATCATAAATCATCAAAGAACAAGTTCAAATACATATATGCAACAGGTTCTACTCAATATATTTCCTTGTTATGAAACTTTCCTGTGGAGTAAATACAAGAATGTTAGTTAAAACAAAATATACTTATATTAAAAATAAATTTAAAATAGAACAAAATTAAATAAATGAAATGTTTTCAAAAAGATAAATCAAAGATTCACATCTATAGTTACAGAAGTGTGACTTATTTACTAGAATGCAAACTTGCTAATTGAACAACTACAACAATATATGTAATAGCACGGTTGAAAAAATTAGGCAATAACAATATTCGTAGGTCGAAGAGCTGACACACTGAGAAAGTTCCGCCATTGCTCTGAAGTACAATTTCTTCAAGTTTTTCCAATTCATTATCAATTGATGGACCTTAAACAATAGTAATAAGATAGATAACTAATTTATGCTTATTTCATACAAAAGATATGGTATAAAAAATTTGCACGTATATTATGGACATATAAATTTACAAGTTTTTTTGTATGTTGGCAGAACAGTGCCAAAAAATGCAAATCAATTTGAAAAATTTTTAAACTTTGCTATTCCGTATACAATGCTAATTTAACTACACATACTGTAATGATATGTGGAGCTTACAGGACAATTTATAAAAATTAACCTCTGGATTCTCCAAAAGTCAATGCTTCGTTCATGCAACAGTTTTTATATTTCAATAGTTGACAAATGAATAAGATGTATAAAGAATGGATTCTTTCATCTTGACTGTGATTTACGTAAGCTCATTAAAGGTGAGTAATTGCTAATTAATTAAAAAAAGAATTTGAAATATTTTTTTAATATTCGTTATGTTTATGGTGTCGCATATGCATGCCAACTTTGTGATTTGGTCAACATGCCTTTTATGTAATTTTCCATCCACTTCCACCTCGTAATGTAGTTTTCTTCTTCTCTCTCATACTTTTGAATTTCCATTTATTGCTGTCATGTGTTCTAATCTATCCTCTATATCCATTTTTAAATTCTTTGTTTACTACTTTATTTCCTGTCATTTTTTCCTATATCTGTTCCATTTTTACTAAGTCAATCCTTGTTCTACATAATCTTTTGAACATTATCTCTGTTGGGCTCAACTTATGCTGCTATTAGTTGTTTTTCTCTATACCACCAGGAATTTATGTACTTTGTCTTGTAGCGGTTCTCCCTCATTAGCCATTGCTTTTAGCTTATTTTCCAACGTTTGAACATATCTTTCCACTTGACTCTTAATTGATGGGTGAAAAGGAGCTGTAAACTTTGCTTGGATTCCATTTTCTTTCAAAAATGTTTGCATTTATCTGACCTGAACTGTCTGCCAATACTTGATACTTGAGTGATTGATAGATCAAATGTTGTATGTAGCTTTTTCAGTATGTTTGTAGTTGCTGTAGTTGCGAAAAATGAAGTTGGGATGGCTTTTGTCTACTTTGTATAAGCGTCTATCATGATAAGAAAGTATTGGTTCATGAATAGTTTGGCAAAATCGATGTGAATCTGGCTTCATGGCTATTTTACATATTCCTAGCTATGTACTAGTACTTTCGCAGGGTTCTTCTGCAATAAGCAACACATTTCGCATTGTTTTACCATATGTTCAATATCCAAGTCAATATTCTTCCACCATGTGTAGCTTCTGGCAAATGCTTTCATCTTAACTATGCCCTTGTGTAGCTCTTCTGAGATCTTAGATTGTAGTTCCTTTGGAACAACGATCCTGATGCAATACAAAATGCAGTTGTTCTCTTACATTTACAAGTAAAATTCATGAAGTCTCTTACAATTGTCTTTAACTTATTGGATGTCCAGGTACAGTTTTTGTAGGTCTGAGTTTTTAGTCGTAGCTTCTTTTATTTCTTGTAATGCTATTGTCATTTCTACGATTTGGTTGAAACAGAAGGCATCATTGTCTATAAGAGTATCCTTGACTTTATCTATAGATATTTGTATTCTTGAGAAGGAAGTCTGCATTTGCGTAGTCAAGTGCCTTAATTTTATGTCATAATCAGAACCTGCTAAGAAATTTGCATAGTATACTAATCTTACAGCTTTAGTTGCAGGTGTAGTTTTTGCAGGTGTAATATTCTTGTCAATGATGGTTTAATTAATGCAACTTTCCACCCATAGTAATACTGGCTGTCAAGTTGCCTGTAGCCCTTCTCTGTTTTAGTTAAGGATCTTATTTCATGGATTGTTTTCTCTTATCTGGCATAATGTGTGATAACACTGCTCCAATGAGAGATGCATCTGTAGACAGTGTAACTGGTAATTTCTCATGAAATGGTGTCAGATTAATCATCACTAAAAATGTACGTAGAGATACTACATCTGGGATGTGGGTCCTGAGTAGGATGTAATTCTTTTTCGTGTTTTTTATGTGATTTGTTATACTTGCTGTTATATAAAATGTCAATTCGATCCAGTGTAAAAGTCTCGTACTCAAAACATCCATTGGGAGTGCTATCGTATAGTACTGCATTCAGACTAGTTGTGTAATCTTTATTTATAATGATTTGTTTCCTTTTGATAAAACCCTAAAACCATAAGTCGGTTCTGCTAATTAACTTCAAAAACCACTTTAATGAAATTTAATACACTCAGTGATCATCTTGATGCAATAACAACAATCATTTGCTTATGTGGAAGAAAATAAAAAATCTCTGTCTTTATTTCATCGTCCCTCAATTATGTCAGAACTATGACTTTGAATTCTAGTTGCATCCTATTAAAGAATTCAAGATTCAAATATTTTTATAAAATATACTTCTGGTTATAAACGTGATTTAATTTTATTAACTAACAAATAAAAACCTATGAAGTGTTGTTGGGTAAGAGGTGCGTAAAAACCTCAGATTGGAGAAAAAAAATATGAGTCATCCCTTTAGGAGAGTTTAGATATGATACTCATGTTTTGATTAGATAAGCAATCACAGTGAAGGAAATTCTTGAAAAGTTAAATAAATCAAGCCAGCTTCTTAGTTGCCAAAATAAATATAGAATATGAATACGTCAGATATAGAATATATAAAAGTAACCAAAATATTCTGACGAATAGGAAATTATTGCAAATTCTCAATCTAGGTCTCCATAGGAACAAGGTAATATAACTTTTAATACCACTAAGGAAGTGGTTATAAGAATATATTTTCTATGTGCATAGAATTTTATCTACTTCATCTTGTTCAAGGACAATTAGACCAAGGTCTTGTGAGATTATTTGCTATTGTTGCCTATTACATTGAACTTTTACTTTAAATACGTCGAACTCAACATGTTTGGCTTAGCCATATTTGTCACATTTAAAAAAAATTCCGTAATATTTTTTCAAAAAAATTCACGACAAACAGGGGTCGGATGACTTAAAAGCATTATTGCATGTAACTTCACTCATATATGCAGAATTTGAAAAGTTGTCTAAAGAAGTCTTGCTTTAAAACATTGATTTTTATATACGTCATTTGACATTGTTGATTATCCCCCTGACTTGTCTGAGTTATCATTTACATAAATGTCATGTACTACCACAAATATAATATATTCAAAATTGCCTTTGTCACATAGTCTTTAGTAGTTGGCACATCGACGTACGATGTCTAATACAATACATGACAGTATGTAGTACCTACAAAATACCTTACAGCCCACTTGCTTCCACTGCTGTGAATTTGAGTACTTGATCATTACATCTGTTCCTAAAAGGTTGATAAAGCCAGAACAGCTTGTTCATTTAATTATTAGGTGATGACAAATACAATTGATACTTATTAATTCATCAACAACATTATTCATTTTACATATTGATTTTTCCTACATTGCTTGATTAAATTTTAATGCAGGTTGAAAAAGCCTTAAGCTCCTCCCTGCTTAAACTAACTTGGTAATTGTTTATAGTGTAACTGTAAATTAGTTCAAATTGCAAAATATTTAGTTTTTTCATGTACGGGGATATTGAGCGTGCTTTGCTGTAATTGCTATTCTGTTTCAGTTCTTTTGGTGTTCAATGAGTAATTGAAAAATCAATATTATTTTAGCACTTACTGAAATACATTCAGTTGCCACTGTGTTATTTTAAACTAATGATACGTTGATTAAAGTAGATAAAGTTTATACATATCTAATTGTAGATTACAGATAATGAAATTCTCTTATTCCAAATTACCATATTACATATTCAAATTGTGTTAAATTCTGTTGTACGTTTATCAAGTGACTTCATTTCTTATGTGATCTAATTCAGCCTGATCGGAAAAGTAGATAAAATAAAAGATAAGTAATGTAAATATTTATCACATTTTGTAAAGTTACCCATTCAAGTTGAAGTAGCACAATTAAATCAGGATAATAAGAGATGTTTATACGAGTGCAATAAGTAATGAATCCTTTTAATCAAAGATGGCCACAAACTTACTGAAGAGATACTTACACATTTGAGGTGACAGTCTCAGTTTTGTGATGTTTACTCTCAACTGATGAAATTGCACAACCAATCTCTCACTAAAGGTGCAGATACCCGTGAGAACGAATATGCAGATTTTGTGCCATATCAAATAGTTAAACATTTCTTGTAAACATAGTTTCTGAAAAGACATTTGATTAGTAACAATATTTTTTTTACAAACCCTTTTTTCTATTTTAAACATTTTAATAAATGTGTAAGTGTGAAAAGTTGACATTCACTATTTTATAAATAACAGTCATTAATCACCAAAAAGCCTAACTTTAACAATAAAAATTTAACATCAAAAAGCCATCACCAATTATTATTATATACAATATCAAGATTAGAATGATTTGTGTAGTATTATTCTTACTTACGTCTTGTATATACAAGTTCAATATGAGTTGAATACCAGCAATGGATGAGAGAAAAGCTGTAACTACAGTCTGAAGTACCTGAAATAAAAATTGAGGAATTAAAATGAATAACATTCTTGAATATCCAATTTATTCTAATTTGTTACAGTATTACCTGTAAATTAAACATTTTATTTAGCGCATTGCATATTTCATTTACTATAGTTAATACATTTGGTAACATCGATATGTGCATAGGATTTCCTGAAATATCAAAATGGCTATTCCCATTTAGTCTATTGCAGATTATCACTCTGGCTAAGTCTGATATGCAGCCTGTGTTGTTAGGAAATATTTCTCGATTCATACGGTTCAGGTAATTGTTTATCTCTTTTAACATTTCATTAATGGTGTTCATAAGTAAGCACATCAGTAGCAGTTCCAATTTATTAATAAATTCACAGAAATATATAATTATGTAGAACCAGCTCCGGTATTCAATACTTCTAAGGATGAAATAGATCAAGTGGCTTGAAAGTACAGTGAATATGCCCAGTAACGTCATTATTTTTAATTTTTGAAAGCATTTTGTTTTAAACAAAATACTGAAATAAATAGAAATATCATTGAATTTTTGCAAACTCTCAGCAAACAAATTTTTTTGCCAAAATATATCAATAGATAAAGTAAATATGAAATTAATGAGAATAGTTAATTGAAAAAGGCATCGAATTATATTTATTTCAGAGTAGAGAGAGACATAGCGATACCAAATGCCTGTTACAGCAGCCAAAATAATGAGAAAAATTAATGTCAAACTGTAAATTTTCTTTAAAATCATTTTAATTAATGTAGTTCGATTTTCCAATTTATAAAAAAATCGGTTGACTCCTAGAATTGACTGAAATACAATTAAAAAGTGAATCGATTCCTCTAAACAACAGCACGCCATTTTTAAACAAACTGAATATTTTTCTATCCAATTCTAACAGAAAATGTAAATGCTCTTCGACAATGTAGTCTATTTAATGTTAATTACTTGGCCTAACGTAAGGCAATTTGTCTTTTCGTTTTATAACCATGATTAATTATTGGATTTACTCGTCTATTCTACCTATACTGATTTATTTTCCTTTGTCGTTTATAAATGTGATGGCCTTCTAATTTATTGACCGTGAAACCTTACATTTCTTTGTGGTACTTTTATTATACTTTAATTCAACAATTATATATTAATGTCAAGTTGGTATTATCAATTGTTATAGATAGCAATCCACAAAAGGTGAACAATTTTCCGAGTCTTTGATTTATTTAAAAAATTTTGTAAGTGTTGATTTATTCCTATTTTACTTGAGATAACATCAAAGTAGTAATATTCATAGGTATATTTTAAAAGAAAATTCAATTTCAAAAGACTTGTAAACATAGATTCTGTGGATGCAGAATGTATTTTTGAAGTAACTCATTCCATAGTCTAGTAGACAGGAAAATATACACCACAGATTTATCATAGAAATATTGAATATGGTCGGTGTTTTGACATCAATAATAGCTTGTCCCCATTGCTTCTATGATCCAATTGTTAAATAATTAAACATTGAGTTACAAAGCTTATTAACATTTCTTAATAATTTAAAATTGAGATAAAGTCTTCAATTGATTAGAATTGTTTTCTGTTGTGTATTTGTATTCATTGTAATCATTCTTGAACAAAAGTAATGTTTTAGATGTATACTTTTGCATTTCGTATAGTATTTCATCAACCATGTTCATTGTAATATTTTTAAAAGACGTATAGTAAGCAATTGACAGAAGCTTCAATTCATATTTTGAGTCTGGAAAGATTTGCTTAAACCCAAAACTTTCCTAACATCTTTTGCATCTTTACTTGTGCACAATAAAATTAAAAAGTGAATTCTTTCATGTAAGAATATTTTGCCAAAATCTATATTGGAAGGTGCTGTTTATTTTCCAGAACATGAAAAGTTAGTTTAATTATTCACTTTTTAAAATTTTTTTTTTGTTAATTTTCTTGCATATTATTATTTTCTGTAAAACTTCTGAAATTAAAATTCAACTTTTCTTCCAATAACTGTTCTCTTTTAATAAAGTTTGTATGACATTCTATTTATATAGACGGAATTATTTTACACGCATATTTCTAAAAATGTGTTTTTATAGATGTTATTTTTCCTTTATATATTTTTATTTTTCGATTATAAATAGTAATATGTTTAAAATGATGATGTTACCTTGTATGAAAATAAATTTTTCTTGATGCAAAAAATGACAAATGTAAGAGTCGATGGGCAGCTTTCATTTTGAGTGGAAATTTTCAAATTAAAAGTGTAAAGCAGGCCTACATATCCTCATTATATCGACATAAAGATTGAATAGCATTGCTCATGAAGCTCTGAATAAAGTAACTGATAAATATCTGTCAATGGGAAACTTATCAATAACATCAGGTATGCAGATACCACTAATAATATTAACTAATGATCTGCAAACTGTTTACTATGACGTTTTCTTCATGCAGATTTTATTCATCATAATGTTCTTGAAGCAAATTACTGACTAGATTGTGGTTCATGTAATATTAGACTGTAGTTGCAATCAGGAATTCTACCAATAATCTGAAGTTATAGTTTTCCATTAATTTGGCGGTACTTACTCTTTTGTCTGTGCGTACGACGACACACAAACCAAGGAGTACAGTAAATAATTTGAGCATTAATGTTGTTTGGCTGCTGGAGCATGACATTAACACAGCTTTTAGTGAATGTGGCCAATGTCCAATGATTCCTTTACACTATGAATGATAAGCCATTGATCAGATTTTTGTCATTACCCATGCTGTTAGCAGTAATTCGATGGACAGTTGTTAAGAATAATCAAAAGTCACTCAATTGCAGTAGACAATGGCTCAACTCGATGCATCAGTATCCTTTTGTCTGCACTGATGGATATGCTGAGTTGCAACTTCACCATATTTATTTATTTATGTACTTTAATATATCTAATTGACATTATTACTTTTTTAAATTTAAATTCTTATTCAAAATGACTTCAAAGCGTCAGTTTAAGGCAAACTTAAGCTATATATATATATATATATATATATATGTATATATATATATATATATATATATGTAAATTTGAAATTGTATGTTCGTAATAATTCTAGTGACATCATTTTCATAGTAATTTTTATGACAAATATTGGTGATTAATCAGAAGATGCATTTTAAATAAAATGTTTTGCCGGCCTTGTTTATTATTCAGAACTGAATATAGTAATTGGAATAAAGGTGATTTTGATAATCTAGGTAGTTGGATAAATTCTGGTAAAATATATGCTAATTCTGAAAAATATATATTGTGCATAGTAAAGCTACCTTGCATAACATAATGATTAATGTTATGCAAGGCAAGTACAGCCAAGAGGAGTGTGGTGAGTAGAAAATGTAACATACATTTTCTACATACCACACTCCTCTTGGCTATACTTGCCTTGCATAACATTAATCATTATTGAAAGCACAATGGTCTTGAAACGAACAGTGTAGCTTGAAATTATGTATTTATACGTATTTACACTTAGTACTGCCTTCCATAGTAAAACAACCCTTGTATACAAAACTTGTGGCTCTGTTGACAGGTCATTGTGGTCCAGATAATTAATTTGATATTTGTCTGGAAGAATACATTTTTCCCTTAGGTTGTCAATGAAATGGGTGTGATATTAGTGGCTTCGTGATGTTGTATTTTAAACCAATTATAAAAAATCCATTAATTTGTGTGGTTTTTTAATGGATATTAAGAACTGGTAAAAACAACAATTATGGGTAAGAATAAATAATTATGTCCCGATAGATTTATTTTCATGTGAATATTTTATTCATCATAATGTTCTTGAAGCAAACATTAAAAAATGAAATATGTGATGTTGTCGAGACAAGCATATTTCTCTAATATGCTTTTGTCCATTAAATATTTTTTCACATAATGTTTTAAATTTTTCCACATAATACTGATGGTCATTTATTTGGCGAAGGACAGATTTATTTATAGAGATTATGTTTTAATCTCATCAGTTTATTCAATTATGAATGTCAATAATGATTTGTTTCTTTCATATTTAACCCAAAATGAATACCACTTTGAAACTATGTTGTATTTTAAATTGTTAATTGTACCTATGCTATCTTTAGTTATATTTAAATTGCTACACTCATTTACAAGTATTAACCTCGGAGTTTTCCAATATGGCTATTTATTCCAAATTGTATTGAGTGAATATAAAATTAATGAAATCTTTCCACTTCAAACTCTAACTGCTTTAAACTCTAACTGCTTCAAAGTCTAACTGCTTCAAACTCTTCATAAATACTTTTTAGATTCATTAGTAATTTTAATATTCTCCCTATTTCCCATTTCTACACTACAAACTCAAGTAAAAATAGCTTCAGTTCTTTGCCACAATCTAAAATCATGCACACATTGCACTGTTTTCAACTGCAATACGATACGAGTATGACGGTACGAGTATAGTGGTTTGTGGTGAGGGTAGATGGCAAAGTAACTGGTGCAGCGTCTCACACCTGGAATTTCAAATTTTTGCATTAGCTATTATTATGAGGGTCACCGGTGAACTCACATGTTTGCTAACTCTGGGACACTAACTATGATAGAGTAATAAAGAAATAATGGTAGGGAAGAAAAAAATTTACAGGCCAATTGCTATTATTTATTTTGTGTACAGAAGAAATGAATACACTTCTACAACCAAGAAATCTGAAGCTCATTCCAATGAGCGCCTCCACCCTGAGCTGAGATTTCCACCTATAATAAACATGGTCATAATTAACTTGAAATGGAAGTTTATTCCCCTTGTCTCTACTTATGACTCAATATGTGAACTGATCATGAACATTAAAGTACATTAGAATCAATTAATATATATTGAAGGATGGGAGAAATGCTTCAGTGAGTGATGCTAGCGATCATTACCATGTTTATATAGTAAGTGTACAATTTGCATGAGAATTTTGAATTGTATCCTGATGACAACAAAAAGACTAGAAGAGTCATCATTAAATTAAACTGTGGCTTGGAGCCTGAATTGGAATCTCTTAATTATAGGTTCAATATTATCAATGGAGTGTACTTCCATTAAATACATTAACCTCTATATGTGGCATACACTATAAATATTCATAAAAGCCAAAGACTTAGTGTAAATAGAATTCTAATCGACATTGCTATGCATGTTTTTGTGTGACCAAGTTTACGTCACATTGTCCAGGGTAAAGATATTTTAAGGTTTCTATATAATTAATTTCTATCCCGATAATATATAATCGAATATTGTCAAATTGAATCGATTAAGGAGGACCTGCAGACTGAAAACTCCTACCATATAACTCAAAAAGAGTGATCTCAAAAAAGTTAAAGACGATGAATGAGATATAAAATACAATATACTGAAGAGTCCCACGAAAAAAAATAAACAAAAGGAAAAACTAACTCCAAAACAAAAGATTAACATTATTGTATTTGTGTCAGTCAGCAGATTTTAACCTTTTCTTATAAATTGTGCCTGGATCTTAGGAAACAAATATAACTGTTATTTTGACCATTATAAGTGGTGCTAATTGCCTCAGTACTTGTAAGTAATTCGCATGCCCGAGGTGTTAAGAAACTCAACAAAAAGAAGTGAAATTTCATCAAAAAAAAATTACCTGTAAAATGGCAAGATCCTCTTCATCATGTTTGTCATAAAAAATAATGAGATAAAAGCGTTCCAGATATTGCAGTTTTTTAGGGAAGTGCAAATGAGTAAGTTTTATTGAATATCATACCTATCACCGTATTGAACTTGGCCCCGATGAATACTTTTGAAATATTTATCATTTTAAGTTGAGTGTGGTTACAGCTAATGATATAAAACTATCTGACATTCGTAATGTATTTCAAATTGTTGTTTGAAAAAATTAATGTTATTCTATAGACTTTCATCTTTAATAAAAAAAAAATTATATTTACATTCATTTTATTATTTCAAAACCAAATAAGCAATACGATTTAAGTTAAATGTTTAATCAATTTTATTTGCTTTTTCGCTGAGTAATAGCACAACATACTGTGTTATATGTATTATATGTACTTATAGTCCATTCTATTTCAAGAGAGAATGTTTATAAACAATTGAATATGGTTGGCAGAAATATAATATTCGATCAGCTGATGACAGTTTATAAAATTCATTGTATTGTATATACCCAGAGTATTATAAAACTATGTACATAATCAAAACATTAACTTCAGAAAGTTTCACTATAAAAAATGTTATAAATACATGTATTACATCACTATTTTACTGACACGAATTGGGAAATTTTACGCTATAAAAACGGACAACCCTCCACTTTTTTAATTGAATTAGCAGGCATTACAAACATTTCGTGAAAATAATTAAAATTTCAACGCTTAAAAAGCCTGGAGCATGATACTAGTCATTAATTTTATAAGGCATTAGAGTGAGATAGCGATTATGTGTCAGTTTACACTGCCATATTTCTAGATTTTATGGCATAATATAAACATATACTTATGTTATATTTGGCGTATAGATAATTAAACAAACATAGTGACATGTTATTAACTTTTCAATAAGTATTTGTACTACAATATTTTCCATTGTAGCCTACAAATTATATATGTACTTTGGGATAATGTTTTTATAAAAACTAAGCCTTTACTTTTATTTTGATGTATACTTTCGTAGATTATTCTTAATGTTCAAATTCAAATAACATATTTTTTCAATAAACATTGGAAAAAGCTTTAATATTAATATCCGTTATAAGTTGGCTGCTCATCTAAAGATAAGATGTCCATTAAATTTCTGGGTCATTTTTCCTTTCCCCTTGCCGTCTTCTTTCTTCATTTTCTTGCCACGAGGATTGAAAGAATTGTTGAACAGAGTGACATTTTCATGCAGCCAGAATTTACAAAAAATTGCAGCTAATCTTTTATTTTTTCAGTCCATAGTAATTTTCCCTGCATCCCACACAATCATATATATTATGTTCGGGACCAAATGTTTACTGGCTAATTCTATCATTTCTTTTTCCTCAAAACTTCAATCCAATTTAATTTTTTGCTTTTTAAAATTGAATTTTTCTTCATAATCTTGTTCCTTTTACTTTCCTTTTCCTTTTTCTCACTAATGTAATCCGGAGATGTGAATACCTTTGCTACTTGCTTGGACCGTTTCTGAACGTTAGAAAGCAGCACAACTTAATAAGTTCTGCAAATAGGCATTTGTCAGTCAGGTACTTTGAAGGCGTGTCTTTTTGCGGTGTTCTTATGTGAACATTGTTATTAGATCTTGATGTAAAGGCATTGTTGGTGATAGTTCTTCTTGAACCCGTTCAGGTGTAGGATTCTCAAGCATCATTGAAACCTCTTCAATACCTCTGTCATTTCTAAGGTTATCAGATATGTAAGCATAATCTGAAAAGTATAATCTGGAAATTAATTTAGCGCCACTTACGAATTTGTTATTCGATTTGAGGTTATGTTATCAACAGTTCGTATATTTTGGTAATCATTAAAATATCGTTTTTAAAAAGATATTTTAATGATTACCTAAAAATTAAATATTTATTTCTTTTTAATAATTTTCTGTATAATTTAACATTTAATAAAATTACTATTTCTATCGTTTTGGTATTATTTATGTAACAATAATACTTATAAATTGTTCAAAACCCTTCATCTTACTTATCTGAGTTTTTTTTAAATTATATAGGTTACATTTTACATGTAACCTATATAATTTACGAATGTATACAGTGTATTTACGCACACCACTAAAAATATATCTTTAATTATGAATACTAAATAAATCTACATTGAATTAGTAACGTGAATGTAAGAAAAAGGTTTACAATACCTGAACTGTCAAATCTGTTTGTTTATAAACTTTCTCTTTTGAAATTGAATGGATTATAGTCACTTCTTCCAAACAACTTCACCGTGGGATAGATCTTTGTGCGAGATAGCCCTAATGTCACTTGACACTCTTCATATTTTTTCTTGAATTCATTGCTATTATCTATGCAGTATTAAACAATAAAAAGAAATTATACATATGTTTGAAATTTATTTTAATCCATATGTTGCCCACGTAACCTACATGTTTTGGGTCTAGTAGATTCTCAAACAAAAACAAACTGTAGCTATCTATTTCTGGTGTGCTCAAGTCTCTGACACTGGACTGGAAACTGTTACAGAGAATCTGTGATAAACATGATGCTGGTACATTAGCTTCAAATTTTCATCATTCCAGATCAGGTTACTACTACTGAAAAAATTAATTCAAGTGAAATAAACAAGAACAAACTAGAAATATGCATATGCTAGCTCATAACATAATCAGGCCTGGAAGAGTGATGGAACCTGCGAGTAAGAAGGCAGCAATAAGCTTATTACGTTATTAGCTATAACATTGTTTGATGATAAAATAATATCTATAGCTATGCAATGGATTAACCGCAAACAACTAGAAACCAAAGGAATGTTTAGAAATCAATCCAGATCCAAGCTAAAAGAGATTACCCAAGTGGACATTTGAAGCATTTATTGGTTTGTTACTGTGAGATTATTACTGTAAGTATTCAAATCACATAATAAAGACCTTACAGTATTATTTGACAGTGGTCGAGACATAATTTGTGCTATGATGTCAAGACAGCGATTTGGAGGAATTTTGAGACGTTTACGATTTAATGACATTACTACAAGATTTCAATGTACCAAGAACCATCCACTTTGTGTTGAGTTCGACAATTTTTAACAATATTATTGAAAACTGTCAGAAAAATTACACAATGAGTTCATACATTTGTATTAATGGGGTGTTGATTGGATTTCACAGAAGATACCGGTTTGCTACATGCCAAATAACCCATATAAATACAATATAAAACTCTTATGCCTTGCAAATGCAACCAGTAGGTACTTATATAATGTGTATTTGTACTCTGGAAAAGAGCCAGATGGCATCAGGTTGCGTCAAAATGAGAAAAGTTTCAAAAACCTATACAGTCAGTTATCAGATTTATGAAACCCATTATGAACATTAATAGAAACATAACCACAGATAACTGGTTTTTTCAATATAATTGGAGAACGAACTTTTGAAAAGAGGTCTTGTTTAATGTGGCACACTCAGAAAAAACAAACCATAGAAACCACCCTATTTCACAAATCTGAGAGAAAGGAAAATTGACTCTTGTCTTTATGGTTTTACTAAAGACGTAACTCTGCTCTCATTGATGACTAAGTAATACAAGGATGTCATTTTAGTGTCTTCTATGCACCACAGCACTTGCATTGATGATAAGAATGATTTAATGGGAAGAAATTCATTTTGCAATGCTACTAAAGGAGGTGTGGATGTTCTTGATGAAAAATTTTCAAATATGACTTGCAAAAGGAGATCACGTCTATGGTCTCGTAAAATATTTTATTGATTAGTGGATATAACTTCAGCTAACCCATGAGTGCTATCAGGATTATCATCTACACAATCGGAATTTATAAAGGATATAGCAAAAGGGTTAGTGTATGAGTATATAGGAAAAAGATTTCGGAACCATCATGTCCCAAATCAAATCAAGAGCTCAATTTCTCAAACATTGAACAAGTTTCAACCGGCTCAAAATGTGAACCTGAAAAGAAAGTACAGTGTATATTTATGTGTGATTGTAAAAAGAGATGAAGACACAGCATCCCATCTGTTTGCAGTGCTTCAAGCCAATGTGTATAAATTGCATAAAGCAAAAATTAGGACATAAATAAGTACTGTCATTTAAAATGAGGCTAAATTAAAAATGCATACTATAAAATGTTATGGTTTGGTTGATTTTAGAGATATTTTTGTAGTTTTTATATCTTTTTTAGGTTTAATAAATAAGAAAGTGCCTCAGACAGATAGTGTTACTAATTAGTACTTATAATATTACTCAGAAGTTAATCATTTAGTTATTTGATGATTTAATGACCTTTTCTTACTAGTTTAAAACAGTAACGTAAATACATTAAGAATATATTTTTTATCCTATTTAATTTATAGGAGTCTCTGTAACCTATATCCGTGGTAATGTTGAAAATCATTTGTAAGTACTTAAGAGTTTTTGACTCTCCAATCAGAAAAATAAATAAAATTGAAGTATCTGCCCATTAAATATCTGCTCTTTAGACTTTTCATAATTTAAATACTTTTTCCACTTGCATAGTCAATTACTAAAACAAATTTAATGTTAAAGATATTTCGCCTGACTGTAGAGCTGTTTGCGTGAGTGAATTTATCTCGAAAACTACTGAAAATATTGACTTACATAGAACATTACACAAAATCTCTGCCCACATAGACGGTGGTCTGCAGGAGATATATAGATATATTCTATAGAGATACTGTAAAAAGTAAAAAAAATTAAAATATTTTCTTATATTAAGTGTTTTCATAATTATAGAGGTGGATGTTATCAAAACAATATCAACTATCCTTTCAACCCCTTTTCTGTTCCTTTTGTAAAAATATATCAAGGGGAAATTCTGCAGACAAGAATGTCTCTTCATCTTTGAAAGTGATCGAGAGCATTGAGCAAGAGTATTTAAATGAATACAGATATTAATAAACCATAAAGCATTGAAAAAAATACCCTTGAAATGTTTTTCAATAAATTTTCTATATTATGGTAAGTACACAATTATATAAAAGTGAGAAACCACTTGACAAATTAATATTTTTTTCTTATTGCTTACAAAAAGTGTTATTAGGTGATCAAAGCAGGTGCAAAATTGTGATATTTTTAATTGATGTCCTGTGAAAATTGTGACACCGTTGAAAATTTCCATTATTGAAACATGAAGATGTGATTTTTATGAATAATATAATTCACGTGTATATTAAGCTAATTGAAATAAATAATACAAGTTTATATTTTCATAAATTATTGTGTTGTTTCAATCATCAATTGTTAATTTTTGTCTATTTTTCATGTCAAGTAGAAAATAGGAGAGATGGGTATCAGAATATAATATAGAATATAGAAAGTGCAATATAAGATAGCATATACAATTTTATTAATAAGAATATTATTTGCATTACTATATTTAGCTGGCTATGTAATATTTTTTTTTTTTTTCTAAGGAATATTATTTATTTGAGTTAAAACAAAACAGCTGAAAAGTAAATTGAGCTATTTAATTTAAAAATTGAATCATCATTTTCTTTTAATATGACCCTCTCAATATTTAATTTAATCCTTTATTCCAATTTTCAATTAGACTATATCTATAACGCCATAGTTGTTCATTTAAATTATTGCAACCCTCAAATTTATTTTAATAACCTTAAATACATTCTTCGAAAAGCAGGTACTAAGTTTCAATGCGTTTCTTTGTTACTATTGTTTTAAACATGTATAGTTAGATTAGTTTAAATCCCACATGAGCTGAAGTGTATTCCCTTCTTCTGTTCTCCTCCCGCTTCCGTGTGTTCCAGCAGACCACCGCTGCCATCATCCATTTGGGTAGATATTTTGTTAAATTTTCTATATAACGTTTTCAACATCTTAACTTCGCGATGACACAAAAAGTCCAGAGGTAATCCCAGGATTACTACCTTTTTAAAATTCATGTCAATGCTTTCAGTAGTTTTCGAGATAAGTTCAGTCGCACAAACAGATCCATAGAAAGGCAAATTTTTTGACATGAAATTTGTTTTAGTACTACTATGCAAATGGAAAAGTATTTAAAAGATGAAAATTCTAAAGAGCTCAGGCAGACATTTCAATTTTATTTATTTCTATGACTGAAGAATCATTAACCCTTAAATACTGAAATATGGTTTTGCAACATTACCACCAATGTAGATCTCAGAGACTCCTATAAATTAAATAAGATGAAAAATATACAAAAAATATTTTTTTCTCAATGTATTTATATTATCGTTGTAAACTAGAAACAAAAGGTTCTTAAAACGTCAAATAATGAAACAACTAACACTCTGAGTAATATTTTATGCAACAATTAGCAACACTCTCTGTCTAAGGCTCTTTCTTATTTCATAAACCTAGAAAAGAAATAAAAAGCACAGGAATGTCTCTAATATTACCCAAACTATAATCTTCTGTAGTATATGTTTCTAATTCGGCCTCATTTCAAATATCTTGAGATCATATAAAAAAAATGACAGTACTTATATATCACTTAATTTTTGCTTTATGTAATTTATGCACATTAGCTTGGAGCACTGCAAATAGATGGGATTTTGGCAAAAAACATAAATATTGTGTCGTACTCTTTTCTTTTTCCAATCTGCTGTACTTTCTTTCAGGATCACCTTTTAAACCGTTTGAAACTCATTAAAATTTGAAAAATTGTGCTTTGATGTGATCTGGGATACGAAATCTATTTTCTAAGTGCTCATATACCAATGCTTTGCCTATATCCTTTATAAATTCAAATTGTTTGGATGACACTTCTGATAGTACCAATGTGTTAGTTGAAGTTAGATCCACTAACCAATAAAATATAGTACAAGGCCATCGACTTGATCTCCTTTCATAAGTCATCTTTGAATATTTGTCATTGAGAGCATAAACATATCTTTATTAACATTGTAAAATGAATTTATTTCTGATAAATTATTTGTTTCATCAATACCAGTGCTTGATGCATAGAAGACACTAAAATGACAACCTTGTTTTGCTTAGTCATTCATGAAAGCAGAGTTACGTCTTTAGTAAAACCATAAAGGCAAGTTTCTATTGATGTTCCTAATGGGTTTCAAAAGTCTGATAACTGTCAGTGTAGGTTCTTGAAACTTTTTCTCATTTTGGTCCAGCCCGATGCCGTCCAAGTGTTTTCCAGAGTACAAGTACACTTTATATGGATACCCATTGTTACATCTACAATGCATAATAGTTTTACACCATATGTATCTAGTTTATTTAGCATGTAGCTTACAAACCGGTATCTCCTGCGAAATCCAATCAGCATCTCATCAATACAAGTGTATAGACTCATCATGTAATTTTTCTGATAGTTTTCAATAAAATGGTCGAAAATTTCAAATACAGGACAGAGTGGGTTGTCCACAGTACGTTGAAGTCTTGTAGTGATGTCATCAAATCGTAAACATTTCAAAATTACTCGAAATCATTCTCTTGACATCACAGCAGAAAATATATCTCAATCACTGCCATTAGTTGCAGATAATATTGTAAGATCTTCATTATTTGATTTGAATACTTACAGTAAGAATCTCACTGTAACAAACCAATAAATGCTTCAAACTCCACTGGGGTAATATCTTTTAGCTTGTATCTGGACTGATTTCTTAACATTCCTTTGATTTATACCAGTTTGTTGCCTTGTTACTGACAGGTTCTATGACTCTTCCAGGTCTGGTTACATTATGAGCTTGCATACGCATATTTCTATTTGGTTCTTGTTAACTCCACTTGAATGAATTTTTTTAGCATTAATAGTCCGATCTGGAATGACCAATATCTGAAGTTGGTGTATGAGCATCATGTTCCATGTTCTCAGATTGCTCTATACCTGTTTCCAGTTCAGTGTTTGACAACTGAATTTGGCTGTACAGTCTCCATTACGAAAGGTCCATCATTATCTGATCCGCTGCTAAAATCATCATCTTCTTCAATTTCAAACCACTCTTGTAATGCCAAGTGAACGTGAAGAACTCGATTCTTCGTTGAGTTCTTTAACACTTCGGGCTTGCAGATTACTTACAAGAAAAGAGGCGATAAGCACCATTCATATTTTATAGTCAAATAAGAGTAAAATAGTATGCACATACCAGGGGTTAAAATCTGCTGACAGACACAAGTAATGTTAACCTTTTGTGTTGATTTTATCTTTTCCTTTTGTTTATTTCCTTTTTTTGGGGTTCTTTGGCATATTGAATTTGATCTATTTTAAATTGTCAAATTTAAAAAGGCTATTTTAAGTCTCAGGCATTGTATGTAATTCTTTTTGGAAATCACTTTTTTAAATTCTGTTGAAGCCAATACTGTCTATGGATGCTCCTTAATTGCTTCGACAGTTTTCTACTTCATATTATGTACACAGTATTCTATTTCATACAAGTGTCTTTACCCTGGACAATACAATGTAATTTTGGCCACGCAAGAAAAATGCGGAGCCAATGTCCATTAAAGTTTTGTTGAGACTAAATATTTGGCTTTCATGCACATTTAAAATATATGCCACATATTTTAGACTGTCGTGTTCAATGGATTTACACCTCATTGATAATATTGAACTTAGTTAAGAGTTCCCAATTCAGGCTCCAAGCCACAGATTCATTTAAAAATGACTCTTCTAGTGTGTCTACTGTCATCAGAATACCATTCAACATTCTCCTCCAAATTGCACACTAACTATATAAATATCATAATGATCACTAGCATCACTCACTGAGAAACAGAACCATTTCTCCCATCGCTTAACGTATATTAATTGATTCTCATATACTTTAAATATTTATGATCAGTTCACATATTGAGTCATAAGTAGAGAATCTAATGTTGATAATGAAGAATCTATTGTTGCTCCATGTTATAGGTAATAGCCCGATGCGTTGCCTGGCCCGCTGATATTATGTATGTCAGCGGTGAATTCAAAACTGAATAGAAGTTACCTTGGCATTTGAGTGGACAATGGTCACTTCTTGGTACATAGAAAGCAGTTTGATTGTTAAGCTGTACTTAACTTTGTGTAGACTCCAAATAATTAAATTGGATTTAAATTACCTTTGCATCAATAAAGTATAGAGCAAGTGAAGTGATGACACGCATTGGCAATAATTTCAATTATGAAACCCAAATCCATAAAATTAGACTCTACTTAAAGTTAAGTACAGCTTAAAAAATCGTTTGGAGACTCAATGACGATGCTGCAGCCTTTCGTCATCTGCTGCAATCTTGACAGCTCTAAACTCAGTTCCATGTTATTGATTAATACGGCAGCTTCACCATGCAAGCAATATAGAATAGTCAATAATGGAAGACGCATATTCAAACCTTATATATTTTACAATCTATCTACAAAAAACAAAGAGAAAAATGTTAAAAGTAGAGCTGAGTATCCCGCCTTACTAAGTGTGATTTAGCAAGATATTGTTACGTGATCAAATGCTTTCTAGTAATCAAAATATACATCTACTTCAAGTCAGAGTTGAACTGATATAAGACATATCAGACAAATAATGTTTATGTTTGATGTCGGCCATTAACTGTTGGTTGAACTAGCCTGGATACTACACTCTTGAAGATTTTATCTTCCCACGGTCGCGTTACTGTCACTTGCCAGCACCTCATTTAGCATTTTCCCACTTGTACTACGTACATTAATACAATTTAGAAATGAGCAAATGCATTGATCAATAAAGACAGAATTCATACAATTAATCCATCAATTATGAAGACGTTATAATTCAGACGAAAAACAAATCATAATATTCACTGGGTTTCGATGAAGGAATATATACTACACAATTGTATGTAACATAGAGGACAATAAATATCTTAACTCACAGATGCTGGCCACCCATCTCGTACTAGTGAAAGCGGACCAACGTAAGGGGCTCACTTGCAGTCAGCATTGCAGTTCAGCCATGGATACTCTGATTCAACAGCATTACTGTTCAATGATGATCTAGAATCTCGTCATGTACAGACTGGTACAATCGAACCTCTACACCTACAACATCTATTTGATCAAATGGATGTATATATATATATATATATATATATATATATATATATATATATATATATATGTATAGACAGCCACTACCGTAATTACTTTCCAGACTTGATAGGTACACTGACGTACCTGAGTTATGGAGATGTCAGATAGTTGCGTACTGCTTTAGGTAAGGAGTGTAGCATCCGATAGTGCAGCTTGCAACTTGTTGGTGCACTGCATGCTTTATAAAATTTCAACTTCGTAAATGATAAGTATGAGAGCCATAAAGCCATAAGATGTAAAGGCAAAGAAAATTTTTGTAACAAAATTAATTTTTGTATTCTATACATTAAAAATTAAATTTTAATTCCATGCAAAGGAAACACTGTAGTAGATTATAATTCTTAGTAGCTACTCATCAAATTAAATATGCCAACTTTAATTAAATTAATATGTAAATGTGAAATAAAATTGGAAAAATAATCATGACACAGAAATTATCTCTTCGCAGTTCAAAAAATCAAAAGTAAAAATCAATTTAAACCAGGGGTGTTAATTAACATCTGTTGGTATCCATTTATCTAAATTGAAAAAAGAAAATATTTTAATTCAATATATTGACGTGAAAATGATGAGGAAGAACAGTATTAAACATTTTTTGTTGACCCAATCAAGGCCATAAGTAATAAACTGAATTAAAATGAAATATTCACGAAGCAATAAACATTCGAACAGCAACTATTAACAAAACTTTCTCTTATGTTATTATTGAATACTTTCAGTAATTTCTTCCTCTTACAATGCCTTCTCGTAACTAAGGTTGGCAATTATTATGGACTCTGGATGCAGTTGCCTAAAAAAGCTGGGTATTTTATTGTACCACAGGCATAGGTCCTTCAGCCAGAATATTCTCCTCCTACCAGGCCTGCTCTTGCTCTTTATATAGACATATATAATGTTCATTACAATTGAAGTAGTTATGTGTGATATGTCCTAGGTTTTGGAACTTGTGTTGTTTTTATGCTTTTTAACATCTCTTTATCTTTATTCAAAACTCATGAGATTCGTGTCATTCTGCAGTATACCCACATTTCAAAGACCTAAATCCTCTTGCTCGTTGCTTCGGTGAATACCCATGTTTCAGCTACATATGAGACTGAAAGTATCCAGTGAAGGGCCATAGATATTTGCAGGGTTAGACTGAATTTACAATCACAAAAGATATTTCTAACCTTGCACAAAGCGTTTCGGGCTCACCCAATTCTGCATTGGATTTCAAAATTGTAGTTATCTTTATCTTAACCATTGTCCCAAAATACATGTCACAGTTGACATGTTCCAGAACAGTTCCATTTATAATGATGGGATATTACATGAAAGAATTCACATTTTACTTTTAGTGTGCACAAGTAAAGATGATAATATGAAGTATAAAAGATGTTAGGAAAGTTTGAGTTTAAGCAAATCTTTCTAAACTCAAAATATGAATTGAAGCTTCTGTCAATTGCCTAGTATACGTCTTTTAAAAATATTACAATGAATCATATCTTCTTGATACCCTGAGGTCTGAATTTGGCGTTGATTCATCAGGCTGTACCGGTAGTAACTCTTAAAAATGTGCCAAATTATTTAGAGCGAAATTATTAGCACAAAGCTATTAACTGATAAAAATGTTACCTTTGTTCTACCAGTATACAAATGTTCTTTCCTCATTTTTTTTTTTATTTTTGTCGACACTACAGCAACCCTATTAAAACTATCCAAATTATTCATATCGATTACCACTTCAAGGTAATACATTACCATAAACTTCTCTACTAGTTAATAATTGTTCCTATAGTGCTTGTTTGCTGAATACCCTAATAAGTCTTTAATAGTTCGTGATATAATTTTTTCTCCAGCAAAATATTTTAGTTTGGTAATTGATCATCAATTCATTTGGCATTCTCAAATAACTGACGAAATACTACAAAACTCCTCCAATTAAAATCAAGTTCAAGTTTGTCAAATTCCATTTTAACCCATTGCTTATGTCTGACCAGCTTCTCATCATATAAAAACGATTGAAAAATTATCTGTTCGATTTATTTCCCGGCTCTGGTAATATCCATCCATCCTCCATCAATAAGTTATTTATATGCTTTCAATCCTTATATCCATTTGGAGAACTCATATGTCCAGTACCAATAGTGATATTGAATAGACGGCAGCAATAACAGTACACAGATTTCTTTACTGAGGAATAAAGGAGCCATTTTCTGTCCAAAGACTCACCATTCGTCAATTTACGAGTAAAAATATTTTTTGTCAAGTATCTAGTTTTTGTTTTACCACTTGAATTCCCTTGAATTGAACTCTGGCTCTTTTCGAATCCAAATATTACAGACTTCTTCCGTTAAAATGTCGTCACAGTACTTACCAGGGTCATGAAATACAGATACATTCTCCAAGTTTGCAATTATTAACTCACAGTTGCTTGAAGTTGAGGGTTCAGCATTTGATGTGTGTTTGTCATTTTAGTCACACGTAATAACCTCTTTTTCCTGGTGATATTCAGAGGTATTTTTGTTTTGAGGTGATGATGATGAAGAATTCTCATCATCATCACCTCAATCCCAACTTATTTGTTTCTTCCACTGTAAAAAAAGAAGTAAGTTTAGGGAGGTTTTCTGTGATTTCTTTTTGAGCTATAACTTTTTTTCTCTTTGTGAACCACTTAAATATGTTCTTTTCGACATAATGAAATAATATTTAAACGAACAAATCAAAACTTATATTAATCTTACCCAAATTATATTAAACGAAATTAAATCACGTTACTTCGGTCCGACTGAAAGTTTATATATCATCCGGGGATTCCCCCAACTATAGACAAAGTCGACATTTATTTATGGCTGCTTGACTTTGGCATCGGAGTGGTTTGCATGGATGATCGCTAGATAGTGTGCTTAGTAAATTAGATAGGATGCTTTTAGAAATATTATTACATTTTGTAAACTTTCAAATTACCGAATAACTGAATAAAAAATCAAATAACTTGAAAATAGACGTAATAGATTCTAGATTATAAATTCAAATAAATGTCTGGTAAGTTATAATGGTGTTCGAATCACTCAAATTACTCATATAAATGTATTGATTCGAACAAATCTGAAAATGATCGACGTTCGTGCAACGAGAAAAATGTAATACGCCCGACCAAAATATATTGAGATTAAATGTGAGAGAAATTGTCGGTCCTTCGGGGCCCTCTGAGGATGGGGGCCCTGGGCAGAGGCCCCGTGTGCCCTTATGGTAAAGACGGTACTGATTACAGGTTAAAAGAGAATAGAAGAAATTAAAATCCAGAAATTAATATTTAGTGTCCATAAATAAATTTTGTTAACTTCATTTTGTTCGCGAAAAAACTAAACTAAAAATTGAGAGTAAAGAAGTGTCATTTTAATAGTACAATTTAATCAATTATCCACGTATATATATTACGAAAAAAATTTTATGAAAATTGTTTTTATGAACGGATACAAAATTTCCGCCTCATTACATTATGTGTCACAATTTCTATCGCAAATCCGTCCATATGACTCTTTATAAGTCACTTACGTATCTATTGTCGTTATACATCTCCTAATTTCTTAGTTTATCGCATCTCATATTATGAAAAAAATTAAGTTTTTAAAATTACAAATTTGTTTTGAGTGTTGGTTATTGCGATACATGAGAATACTAACACATGCTTTATTATTTATCTGAATTTCAAGTTATCATATTTAACGGTTTCTGCAAAAAAACGGCTGTGACAGATGGATTAACATACATACAAACCGAAACGTAACTCATTTTATAAGGCTTTCGTCTTTTTATATTTGTAGTACGTAACCGTAATAAATATTCTAACGCATTTAATTTTATACGTTAATAACATGTACTCTTCATAATGTAATTTTGTAGAATTACAACTATACCGACTACAATAAAACACAACACAGATCAAGAAACCTGTGAAAAAAGTGCTAAGTGCATGATACCTAATTAATGCGACAGACAACGTTTGAAGTGTATTGTCTCGCAAATTAATATTAAAAAATAACAAATAAAAATTAACTAAAGAATTTACAAACACATCGTATTCAAGTCGATGACAGATTAAATTAATTGTATTTTGCAAATTTTCCTTGTCGAGTTATGAATATTTCATTTCTTCTGGAGGGAGTGAAATAATTTACTAAAATCATAAATGTGTCTTAAAAATACATACCGATGATGTTGCGACATAATAATACTAGATTTACTTGTTGAGTTCCAAATATTTATTTCGGTTAAATAAAATTGATTTCTTGTCATAACGCCCATTGATTATCGTAACCATTTATACTTTTAAAAAGCCACCTCATCATTCTCACTTTTTAAATTATTTGAATAAAATAACAATAAACATATGAATATGAAACATTAATAGCTTTGTAGTAATTTCTTCACGTTCAGAAAGCCATTACTGAAATTTTGGAGAGCAAAATGGATTTCAGTTAAAAAAGGTGTAGGTTTCGTTCGTTTTCTTCTCGGTTGGGTTAGATTTAGGAAAAGTGAGGATGGAAATTTTGGAAATTACGGACTTGACCTCTTTAACCAGAGAAAGCAGACTATTCTAAATTTCCTTCAAAAAAGAAGAACGTTGCAAACGTTTTTTGAAAAAAGTCATGAAAAAAATTGACTTGGAGACAATTAGACGCCATTAACAAAAACGAGTACAACTATCGTATCAGTGTCCCTAATTTTTGGGAAGAACCAAAAAAACTTGTCACCATAGAGAATACACCAACGAAGCGAAAAAGTCGTATGTCAGACGAGGTAAACAAAATATTTTAGTCATTCTATGAAGGGGCTGTAAGAGGAAAAGTAACCGCATACATCTGTACGTATTACTTTGATGTACAAGTCGTAATAATCTACCAAATAATACAGTTATCTTATTCACTGTTCTATTTATAATCCATTAATTGGATAAGCATATGTCGTCTTTTAAATTGACTACTTTAAATGCATTTCATTCCTCTATATTAGTTATTTTTAGTAAGAAACATCAGATAAAGACAAAATATAAAAATATTAAAAATATCCGAAAATATTTTAAAAAATGAGAAATAGCTCTCAAACGAGAAATTGAACAATAATCAATTAATTTGCGCTGAAGGCATTTGTTAGAGGAAAGTATATACTGGTAGGTCCGTAATCAAATGTGCTCTCGATTCACATTTACTTTATATTTGTATGAGAATTAGTAAAGCTTAATATTCTGAGGAGGAACATTTCTGTCTGCAAGACCATACTTTCCGACTACTTCTCATAGATTATCACCCTTTTTTCTAGTTCCTACATCAATTTTAAGGGTATTTTACAGCGTTTGCGAGTTTTTGCAACGCAGAAACCGTTAGAAACTGAAATAACTTGAAATATAAAATAGCGTTTAGCATATTAACTGGCGAACATATGGATAGTTATCGTTAAAAATTGTTATAGGGAAATTTTAAAAAAATACATGATTTTTTTAATTTCTTGTACTGCGTTATTATTAATTAAAAGTGGGGTTTATAATGCTTCCAAAACTATTAAAAAAAATTTTATTTGCTTCATTGGACGAATTAAACTTTTATAAGTTCTCCATGTATACACACACACACACACATATATATATATATATATATATATATATATATATATATATATATATATATATATATATATATATATATATATATATATATATATTTATATATATGTTTTTTGCCTCTACTTTTCTATAAAAATGGAATGCGGAATAAAAAAATATAATAATTTTAGTGTCCCAAGTTTAAAATTCAATATGTTTAATTATAGTTTATTATTAGTCTTATATCGGGTATAGCTGAACTAAATTAATGTTTCTTCTCCTTCTTAGATTTAAAACCTTTTGGTACGATAATTGTATTGATATGAATATTGAATGATGTCTTCTTTCAAATAGCATATATACAATGTGAGTATTACTGCTACAGAACGTATTACCGCGTAACGTAACTTCACGGTATTTAACAGACCTGAAACTCCATTATCTATTTGCATCAACAAAGGAGGACAGCGTATATGTATCGGTGTAGCGTTGTTTGTACTCTACATTGTGTCGTAATTCTGCAACTATTTTATCACACAGGTGGATCTGGACAATAATGGTAGTGATAATTACTTCAATAAAAATGAAAGCTAATGTACTCCTATAATTATAAAACATTTATAAAGAATCTATGAAAAAGCGTTTACAAAACGTCGTCGTTTTGTACTATAGATTCACTGGTTGACTGCCGGCCAATAAATTTAATGTGTATCCCTCGGGTTCAAACGAGCATACCCGATTTGTGCTCGTTTGAACCCGAGAGCTGCACATTTAAATATTTATTAAAAAGCATTCATATCGCACCGGGAAAAACGAAAATGGCCTCAAACACAACTCATAACAACGTCCAATATTAGCAAACGTGGGCTATTGAAGACATTGTCAGCCACGCGTGGCGGAGGTGACAGCATATTAAGATAGCATTTGTAAACCTAATAAACTATTTAACAAAAATGACAGATTTGTTGTTTAAGTAAAAATATTTTTGAAATATATATCGTATATATAGCAGTAACTAACAACACTTAGAAGAGTATATTCAATTCGTTGATAAATGTTAAAAGGACCTGTCATATTTATATGATCAATAACAATTATTCTAATGATTGATAGTAATATTGTACCGAACTCCCATAAAAGTTTATTAATTTGTCTCTGTAATTTTTTTCAAGTCCTTCCATTTTTTCAATGGAATCGACATATACACAAATGAAATTTTTAAACGTAAAATTTATGTACAAAAATTCATTGTGATACATCATAATAATTTGTTTCTTGTAAGCGTACTATCAATCTTTTTGAATGTTTGTTTTAAACGTATAGTTCAGTCTACGAGGGTTTTATCTGGAAATAATTATCTTAAAGTAGATACTTTGAATGTGTATACTAACAGTGCCTCAAAGTAACGTATCAAAAACTACAGCAAGTGCATGTGTGCTATGTCCGCCAATATTTTGGGAAATGATAGCCGTTTTTGTCTTTATCAACAATATTACACTCGTAAACTAACATTACACTCGTAAATTAACAAAAAAAGTCTTGAACGAAAGTTGGAAGTCGAAACAAAACATATATTTACTTATACCCTCGGTGCATAATTGTGAGTCAAGTAGAACGGCGCTTCGACTTGAGTGTAATATAGTTGAACAAAAGTGTAATAATAGATTATTGTTTTTGTATTAATGTGTAGTGGAAACTAATGTTTATTTGATGCTCGCATAAGTTCAACGATTTGGGACAAACTGTAAAACGAATTTGGTTTTTTAAATAAGGAAATAAATAAATTTTAGCAAATAAATCTTTTCTATCAATTTATTTTCCCCTCTTTCAGGGTTTTTAAATAATACACCGCAATAACATTGAGAAAAGTGTCATTTTTCAGGTTTTTGGGAATTAAAAATATTTAATAGTTTATGGCTGAAATAAAATGTACATCGTCATTTTTGACGACTTTTTCGAATCAATTTAAAAATAAATCATGTAACTCAATGAGGGAATGCAAAGAAAGCACCTTGCTAATAATTTACGCTAATGTAAATTATTTTTAAAGAAAAATGATGATCTGTTGTTCAGCATGCTACGGAGCAAATGTGAGGAAAACGTCAGCAACATCTATTACTTGACATACATCAAATTCATTCTTGGTGAGATGACCAGAAAGCCAGTGCTGAGAGGCCGTATATTTTTAGGATTAGGTGCTGGTTTCTCTGAACATCGCCGGCAATTGGCCACCAACTCGCACCCGCGACCGACAATATCAAAATTACAAATACAACAATTCAAAGTTTAACAACTACTCTCGATATGTCATGCAGCTAGCAGAATCCCTCCTCACAACTTTCGTATTTCGGATACTTATAAATGAAAATTGTCATAAACACAAAAACAATAAATTAAAAACAATAAATTATTTCAATGGACACAAGACGTCATTAAACAAGTAATTTCCCTAGCTGAATGATAACAACAATTATAAATAACAAAAGAAGATTAATACCCAAACCTAACAGCCAAACGGAAAAAAATTGTGGAACAAGCATCGAAGGAATATCATAAGACCGTTCAAAGATTAGGTTTTATTTGGTTTCGTTTGGACTCCGTGCGAATGGGTTGGCTTCGAACTTGTTCCCCGTTAAAGAAATAACTACTTGAAGAAATAAAACCAAATATTTGACGATTAACAAACGATGTAGCTTTCGATGTATTGCAATCATTAACTACACATACATATTTATATATGAATATATGTCACCTACTTAGTTACGGGTGAATAGTTAAATACACACCGTCCATTTATATTTTCTAGTTTTACAGAAAGTACGCCTATTTTTATAACATTTTATTGTGGCAATTAATTTATACTTTGAATAAAACTTTATAAACTTTATAATTTCTAACGATTTTCGCATCGATAATTATTGGATATCACAAAATTCCATGAATCCAAACATTTATACGTACATGAAAACCTAATTTTTAATTCAGTATTGCACCTGCGACATATAAGACCCACCTAGGATAAAATCCTATTGACTTCGTTAATACCGAATACAAAATTAGAATATCTCTATAAAATCTATTATGAAAGTAAAGTACAGGAAAATTAACGACTTTACGTCAATCTTTAAAAATCAAAATATCGTATTAAGAAATGTCTTGTGGGATTTATTAGAGCCTTGTTAAAAGTTAATCTAATAAGATGTAAACAGCTCAGTTACACATTTCTATATAAAATGCTAATTTTTAAATAGGAACTAAATAAAGATTTATATTTATTTACTACAAAATCAATTTAAAATTCACCCACTTGGGAAATAATATACAGTAATAGAAACATTTCCTTTATTTCAGACACTTGTATGAGATTATTAAATGCATAGGCATTTTCCTAACATTTATCTTTATTTTAGTTGAAATACATTTTTTTGGCATTTTAAAAATTAGAATATAATCAAAAAAGAAACCCCCACAAACTTCGAAAAAGAAATAAAGGTCAGTTTAAAATTTGCTTATTAAATTCAGCGCTTAATCGTACGTAACGTTAATTCCACAAATGGTAACATTTATATTGTCTGTTAAAGAAGAAGGAATATGTTCAAAGAACAAGCAATGTAACAAATGATGAAATAAATAAAATTTACGTTGTTTTATTTATTATAATTACAAAAGATGGCGACCACAATACGCCACGAAGATGAACACGTCACCGACGAGATGGTAGCACGAGCAGTAGCAAATTACCTCTGCTACAATTATCTTATCACACTATATATAAGCGCGAAATATAAAACGAAGGAAATTATTTTAAACACATTTTCCGTTTTCCTATTTGAGGCCCCGTGTTTAAGGCTCCGAATATTTATCAATCAAAAAATGGTACTCCCAATAAAATTATAAAACGCACTAATGTTAATGCTGTCAATGTAAGTTATCGCAAATCGTTAACAGTGTTTTAAACAAGTGAAAATAACAACGGATCGCTGTTGTGTGCGCGATCGCTTGGAAGTAGTTGGCTTCGAGAATATATTAATTTGCTTAAATATCCTTTCCATTTCGTATATCATTACTGGACACAAAATACTGGTTGGGTTTCGCCTTCCATTACTCATAATTTCATTTGCAATAGTTTTAGTAACATGAATTACTACATTAGTGATGCTGAAAGAAATAAGACTTAATCCTAAATGGAACTCACATTTTCAAATGGCCATTCTAAAATGAAATCTGTATATAAATAGTTGTGCAATATTTTTTGGATAAATGAGTGCTAGACGACCAATGAAAACTGCTCTGTCGTTTGGTTTTGGTCTATGAATATGGTTAAGTTTCTTTATGACTAGCGTTTGCAAGGGAGCTCTCATCGGTATTTTAAAACGAGAGGTTTACATATCAGATTTAGACACTGTACATGATGCCATTAAAGCTGGTTACAAATTTGGAGGAGTGCCGCTACTAAGAACGTATTTTGCTGAAGATTAGATATCTTTAAGGTTAGGTACTTTTGTGGTAAATATAAAATTACAAAAATTTATGATATTGTAAATTATATAGATCCCATGTCTTAAGAACTTCTAAAACAGTTTATTTGCCTTTAGAAAATTTACTTTCCTTTTACTTTACCAACAGTCGAACTCATTTCTCGCATGTTATTCCAAATGCTATCGAACGACAATACCTAATTAAACATTTACCATCGAATTCGCTACCGCACTATACACTGCGCACCGCAAATGTAAATGTGACCGTTATTGAAGTGTTTGAAAAACGAGATATTGAAATACGCATTTTACTAAGATGAATATTAATAAGCCTCAATGGAAAAATCTTTCCTTAGTCAGCATCTACAAGCCAAGAGTAACATACATGTCCAGAGCATTACCGAATTTCTACGGAGAAACTATCTTTGAGTCAAAGCTTTCAATTTCTTTTTTATTTTGTTGATCTTAACTTTCGTTAAAAAAATTTAAGATATTTTTATTTAGATCAATTTTCATGATATTTACATAGGTTTGTTATTAGACCAATTTTCATGATATTTACATAGATTATGGAGATATATCTGGCAAATTTTTTGGAAAAAAAATTGGTATTGAGAAGAGAGCGTATAAGTAAGTACACTTTTATCTTATGCTTTTTATAAAGCAACACTAGTGAATACCTTTTAGCCCTGATACCCTTTCAGCCCTGGTCACTAAAGGAATCCATAAGATATGCTGAAAGGGTAGGGAACTTTTGAATGACGAGGAGTAAATTTACAAAATATAGTATCCTTTTACTTGTCAAAAAAAGATTGGCCAATTTTCTTGTCATGGAAATAGGAGATGGTAACAGGAACTCTGCAATGATAATAAGTAGGTTCATCGACTTTGTGGTTGTTTGATTATTCTGAAAGGATTAGTTCCTTTGGTCATCAAAATGATGGCGACATCTAATGATGGAGCTGAAAAATGGTGACTGGAATCAAGCAGTGGTGAAGAGAAAACTCATTGATTTAAGACTCGTTTCAATGGTCTTGACGTGCTGGGGAAAGATTGCGTACAGTTCGACCGGATCCACTGAAGAACAATTCTTGAAGCAGCAGCACCCTCCAGGCCCTGTGATGTGAATATAGAAGACAACGGCGTAACTACCAGTGCGCTAAGAACCACTGATGAACACGATTCGTGTTGAAGAATGAAGTAAAGAGGATGAGCATTCTGACGAAGAGTTGACGGAGGAGATGTCTGAATATAATCTCCCCCCCCCTGAAAAGAAGTGCCAACGTGTCCGAGGTGAAAGTTATATTACAAGGGCTAAAAATTTTATTGAGGACCTGTAAGAGCTGATCACCTCTTTTGGAAATATTGCAGTCGGGCTGAAAGAAAAATGGCCCGGATTATGACCGCACAATATAATAGCACAGGTATTATTTAAGGCCGAAAACATAACCTCTCTACGGGGGAAGAAAATGGAGCCCAAGCGGAAAAAAATGCTTTACGCAAAGAATGCGACAGACTAGCCTCGCGGCGACCAGCTGTACCCCTCCCTTTTAGCGTAGTTGCGACATTTGGGCGTTCGTCAGCAGTCCTGCTGGTTAAGGAACGTATCCATGTGGTAAACAAGTACCACCCCCAATTGAGACCGAAACCAGTATTTGTTTACAGTTCGGGTAAAAGCCAGCCGAAGACTAGTACCCAAATCTTGGAAAAATTTCGTAAGGAAATTTAACCGCAGATTCTTGGTATTAGGATAAAAAGGACGGCTGCAATCTGTAATGGTGGAGTCGTCACAGAAACGAAAAATGCTGAGAGTGCTCGAAAGCCTCAAAAAGCTGCTTTCTCCAAAGAAGGAATAAAGATGGAGGAAAAACAAGACAAATTTGCAACGGTCATTTTTCACAACATCCCAAAAGGACGACTTGAGTGATTACGCTGCCGGGGACTTGTCCAAGATTAGAACCAAAGCACGCTTATCCAAAAGTGGAACTAAGAACATTGTTTTTGAATTACCCCAAAACGATTGCTTAGGATAAGGCACTTGTTTTTGGCTGGAACTCACGTAGAATTGCTGACGCAGTGCATGTGAGGCGTTGATATATGCCCATGTGGTGCGCCACAAAAAATTAACACAATTTAAGGCCAACGAAAAATTAAGATAACTATGTTACGAGGGTCATTTCTTTCTAACTTAAGTGCTTATTCTAATTTACCATTACTACCTGTTGTTGTTTTGACACATTTAAGTGATGAATTGTTTTGGACTACGAATTATAAATAGTGGCCTTCGTAAAAAATCATTACCTTTATAAATACATTTCATTTCTCGTTATATAGACAGCAAGAAGCATTTTATAAATAAACTTTATAGTCGTCGCAAGGAACAATCAGTATTTCATAATGTCTTCTAGCAAGATTACAGTGTTCAATAACGAGAATCTGGTTACCGGCTTTGTTGACACGCTTCGGCCCATCCTGTTTTTTCAGTCTGTGTTTGGAGTTTGCCGAAAATCCACCATCAAAAATAATCTTTGGTCCCAATTTAGAAAAATTTATAGCTGTACATTTGTAATTTTTCTTATATTTTTTTGTCAAATAATTTTATTTCTCAATGATTTTAACGATTATTATCGTAATCATTTACACAATATCATTACAGCCATGTTTACCATATATTGGCTTTGTACATACGTATGTTGTGTGAAGAAAGGATTTATAAAATTAATTAATCATCTCGACAAAATTGATGGTATATTCGAGCTTTTTCATAGAAAAATTATTTTAAAAAAAGATTTTACACGTTGTTATATCTTTACCAGTTTTGGGTTATTACATTGTATACTTGTGTTAAGCGTATATTTGTATACAACAAATGCTGTGGGATTACCATTTTACGAATATCTTTTGTTTGGAATAATTTGTAATACGACTGCGGAATTCGAACTCGTACTTATTTTGCTGCTGCTTTGCAGCATTCTTCAACGAATTCAATTACTAAACACATTTCTTGAAGATATGAACAGAAAGCCAACTTCTGTGTCAATTGAAGACTTATTCGGTTGTCCCCAGCAAGGCACGTCTAGCAACAATATGAATTTTATCTTCAACACACCACTCAAAGGGAAAGATATTACTAGTTTGTCGGATTTCTTTGTGATTTTTTTGGAACTCTGTAGATGTTTTAACAACGTATTTAAGGTTCAGGTTTGTGATTAACCCAATATTTCGTATATAATTTTATTTACTATATCACAACACGCTCCACTGCATGAGAACGGCGCTAACGGAGCAAGCAAATGATAGATATTCTTGTCATTAGATTATTAGGCGAAATAAATATTATAATTAATAATTTTACATTTCAGCTTCTCTTCATTTTATATAGTGTTTTCACATATATTATGAAACACGTTATTATCTACTTGCATAATTTGAAATATAAGGTAAACATTCATTTCTATCTTGTTGAAAATAAAATTTAATTTTTTGATTAACTAATTGGGTTTTTTTTTTAATATTAAAATATACTTGAGTTCAAAAAAATCATACCTGGAATTTTAGTGATACATTAATCTAATACCATTGTTTTAATCATGCATTCAAACATTTTATAAATATTATCGTAGCTAACTAATTGAAGTTTCGTTGAATGTTACAGGTTGAATTTAAATTTTCGTTTTTCGAAACTGTATTTTGGTCATCTCTTCCCGTAATACAAATAATGAGTATTTGTATACTGTGCGAATATATCTACTTGCAAGTTAAGAGAACGAAAACCTGTTTCGTGAGGTTTCAAGCTGATGAGGAAATACGTGAGTACTCAAAGCGAATCTCCTAAACATATTTTGTTTCTTCATCTTTTTCAGGTGCTCTAATGCAAGCAATACATTATAATATTTCACCTTCATGACAAGAGTGAAAAAAAGAACTTAACTTTTAGGATGTGATTTTGAAGATAGATAAATAAATTTAACGAAATAATATTATAATTTATTACTTCGGAATAATACTGGCGCTGTTCTATATGTGAAAGATTCTCTGTTACAGATGAGTTTAAAAGATAAAATGTTTAAACAATTTTATTTTTTAATTATAAATACTTAAATGTTAATATAAGTATGTTTAGAATGAAGTAAATAATTGAAAAATATTACCAGCCAGCTATGTAAATAATAATGACTAGTCAATTTTGTCAATCACATGCTTATGTGGTGATTTAACATCCAGTGCTATATTAGTTAAATCAACGATGTACGTTGATGCATGCAGATGTAATAATTAAGTAATATTTACATGACTTCGTTTATCTACACCAAAACATAACTCATTGCACAAAGTAGTGAATTTGTTTAAGGAAATATTTAGATAATTTTTTAAAACCTTCATATTGACAACAATATTATCAATGTATTTAATTATTTCACTGGCTAAAACTTTACTTGTGTTTCCTTGGAAATCTTTCCAGAGTATCTTTCCATATTATAATAGCATTTGTGCTCCAGTTTATTTTCGAAAAAAAGATACAAATCTTTACTCTAACATAAAAACTTGATCAATGTTAACAACATTATTCCTCTTAATTCTTTATGCGATGAAAAATAAATTTTGTGATAATAGCCTGACGGTGGAATTGTTTCTTGAAGTGCCATGATATCTGAAGTCCTAAGATAAAATTCAAAGCAATTATGCTTAGAACAATGTGCACAAAAATGTTGCAAATTTCGTCTCCAGAGTTTGAAGGAAATCGTTTTTATTCTGTTAAAATATTATTCAGATCAACATTTCATTTTACTGCTCATGTGTATCAAATATTTATATTTCCAACTATACTTTAAAGTAAATTTTATTAACTTCTTACTTAAAAAATGATAATATGACTCACGGATTTCTTTTAAAATTTTGGTACGCTTAGTGTTAAGGACTGTGGGTAAGTACTATCATGTTTTTGAACATAAATTATACATAAAACAGATATAAACATAAAAAAGGATAAATGCTCACAGATGTCGTGAAATTATTGTGCAAATAAGTAATCAGCCTATAAGCAACTGTGCGTCATAACGGATAGCTTACCACCGCCAGTAATCTACGTGTGGTCCTTGCTGCGCACTCTTATCTTCCAAGTTTTAATCCAGGAGTTGTAGATGGCTTATAGGTTGCAGTATTAGATTATCGTATAAATTAAATTTCAACTTCTGGGCCTTCTTAACGTATGAGGTTTATTTTTTTGAATTTTGATAATTTCTTTATCTCCATTGGGTTTATATAATAAACCCAATGGAGATAAAGAAATTATCAAACGGTAAGAATTCTCGAACATTCACTAAAAATGCCTCAATACTCTAATCAATCGGTTAGTCAGCCATATAATAAGTTACTTTCGATTATATGCATGCTGTATATTAAGTTGTTTTATTGCTACTTTTTTACTGACCTTGACTAACTTTTTGTTGTAAAATTTTGCTGAAAAGTTTAACTATTTATATCTACGAGTTGACTCACGTTGTTAAAATAGCAAAAGCGGAAGCAAATAAGACGAAAGTATCCAACAAAATGTTATTTGTATCTTTTTATTCTTTTTCTAACGGTGAAGGTCTGCAGTCAGCACTATTTATTTTGTCTTATCCTTGAAGGCATTTCTATTCCCAGTCCATTCTCAGATGTCACATTACCGTTACTTTCTTCTACAACCAACTTTCCTTCTCCCAACAATTTTTTTCATTATTATTAGTTAAAAGAGATTGTATCTATCATGCTGGTATCTGAGCGCAGGGCCCAGAACTTTACGTTGTTTGATGGTTTCTAATACCTTACTCTTCTGATTAACCGGCCGCAGAACTACTTCATTGATAATTTTTAAGTCCAAGATATTGACATAATGTGCCTGTAGACCCACATTTTATAAATTTCTAAATGCTTCCTGAGTTCTGCCTTAATAATCCTGGCCTAGCGTCTGGCACTAGCGCTAGAGAAGATAAATTCCAAGTGGGATTTAAGACTACGATTGCAGAGTACCTTTTCAAAAAATCATTTTGCTTATAAATAAATAAATCGTTTTTGCTTTCGCAAAAATGATTTCGATGATTATCGGCAATTCCAATGCAAGTTTTGATTTGACCTAATTTTGAGTAGGCCAGGTTCCAAAGTATTTATATATAATCATCTATTCTAGTTTTCGACGCGTAAAAAATATGCTTGATTAGAGGTTGAGATTTATAAGGACAACCATGATCGTTGTCTTGGTAGAACTCATTCTGAGGCTAGCTTACACTACAGTCCTGGAGGAAGTAATTACATTCACAAGAAGCATGCAGGCTATGTGATTGGACTGACTTTTAAAAGAGTGACTACATTATTTTGTTATTAAATGTTAAAGGAGTGAACGCATTGTGTTAAAAGAAATGTAGGCAAAATTATTGTTCTTAATCCACTCCTAAATAATACAGCATATTGAGGGTAGCTTTTAATATGAAGTTAGCAGTTCGGCTGGTTGAGATCTCCCAGAATGGAATCCTTTCTTTCTTTCATACTAAGTAATAAGGTTACTTTATAGACATAGCTTTACTTGCAAGACTGGAAATGGAAATAATATAATTAAATTTGTAATAATAAGTGTAATCCTGGCCATTACTTTTATGTGCAAAGTTGAAAAAGTGAGGCAAAAATATTTAATGTTGAAACAAGTTCAAATTTGTCAGGAGAAAAATGTTCGCTGTTTATATATAATATTGAACAAAATAAAATATAAAAGTAAAATGTCGTCATTACTTTATAGACAAAAAATTTTAAAGATAAATTGGCGCAAAATAAAAAGATTTCATATTTCAATAGGAATTAAGATTTATTATCTTATAAATGACTAAATATACAGATTTTGTTTACTTTAGGGGACAAGTTTATAAATGACTAAATATACAACATATAAATGACTAAATATACAGATTTTTTTTACTTTAGGGGGCAAGTTTAAGAAATTACAAAATTGTACTGTCGCACTAACCATATTTCCTTAGAAAGCGACTGCTTATTCTATAGACAATATCATCCTTGAAATATTCTTATTTTAGGAAACTTAAGCAAACAATTCTCAAAAAATGTGGTAAAAAAAATTAAATAAAAAAATAAAAAATACATTTTCAAATAAAATTTCCAAGGAAGTTCATTACATAATTTATTTCACTCACAAATTAAAATAAAAATGATAATTATCTTTATTTAGTAATAGAGGTATGTTACTTTCATAAATTGCATAATGCCGACTGTGTACTTTATTAATGTTTCTCCATCAATTTTTCAGCTATTGGAATGCGTAAACAGATGAAGATAATTCAAGATCTGATAGAAGTTGGTAAATTGGGTCAGTTCAATGTATTTGGAATGTTGGAATTAGGTGCTTCTCTGCTGCTCGCTTTATTGAGTGTCACCGCTACGTATGTTATTGTTGTGATACAATTCATAAATTGATATTGATCTACGTTTTAAATTAAATGTTCGTACCTATTGACATGTAGAATTTACAAATATTAACATAATATTAGCATACTACAGCGTGAATATTAAATTAATTACTCCTATATTAAATTAAAGGTGCACGGTGTCACTGATTATTATATTTCACCACATTTAATTAAATCACTGTTAGGGTCTTTATATGCAAGTGTGTGAGTTGAACTCAGGTTTAAAAAAATATGCCATTTGTTAATAAGACATTTTTACATAACTAATTCAAATGTAATAATACTACGTATTGTAATTAATCAATGTGTAATAAACGGCAAGTTCATTACTTTTGCATTTACTCTGCCCAATAAATTTATTACGAATTGTGTATTTGTACAGTAAGGTAAATGCTGATGTGATTGCTCTATATTATGAAATATATTTTTACTCTACATAATTAAATATATTTTTCCTTGAAATATTCTGTCACTGCTCACTCTAATGCATGCTCCGATACTCGCTCTTTGTGTTGTATTGTGATTCTTTGCATTGTAATCTATTAAACATACCTCTCTTTAATATATGTATGCTTTGCAGAATTGTGTCTTTCTATTAGTGCCCATACGTTCAACATAGTCAACTGATTTTGAGTATTTAGGCCAATGATATCATTTGAATTATATTTAATTCATCTTATCCTTAGTTTTATATAAATTACATTCTTAAATATTCTCATTCCGCACTGGTACCCTTTGGCTTCTGGTATAATTTACAAACTGTTATCAGTCATTCAATCAGCTTTTTCACATAACTTTTTATCATTCCTTTCTTCGAGGGTAATAAATTTTTAGTCAATCGTGATAAAAGTCAGCGAATGAAATTTTTTTGAAAAATTTTATTTCTGGAAATTATCCACATATTATATAAAGACAATAAAAAACTTTAATATTCGAAGAGAAAATAAAATTAATAAACCGGGTAGATAAATGAAGCCATTGTGTAAAAATCCTTTTTTTAAAGTGGGTTTTGCTATTTTACATTACGGCATGAATAAATAAATTTTTCTCTACGTTCGACGCCATTACGTTTCACAATATTTACTCTGATACTTTAAATATCATAAAAATTGTCATTTAATGTATCAGACCAGTTTACTCTTTAGATGAGTATGTGTTGTGAAAAATGGAAAATGGTCATTAAAATAAGATCAAAAATTATAGGAAAGAAAAATAACAACCTAATTTTTTTGCAGACCTCTAAACAGATGTAACTCTAAACAGGTGTATGGCCTCTAAACAGGTGTACGGCATGAGGCATCACCAAGACATGACTTTCGCAATGAGATAAAAGTATAACAAGAACAAAGAAATTATTGATAAGTTCCTAATTGTTACCTTCAATATACGAAACGTTACTATATATATATACTTTATTATACGTATTGGATTTATTATGGACCACAAAATAAAATTTAACCAGTAAATGGAATTAGTCTATTTGTATTTTACAAATAGATTCTTGAAGCAATAATTATTATCTTATGCTCAGTGCATATCTGTCAGTTAGTATCTACATAGAATGGACCATTTTCTTGGAAGCCCCAAAATCAAAGTCATACTCCCAGGTTTCAAGATATTTATTCAAAAATTCGGATGAAATACCCAGTATCCGGAAAAATCGTTAAGAGTTGCTGGTCACAAAACCATCTATGCTTTTTTCTATATGCACAATTACAATTAAATGAAACTATGTGATGTAGTATTATTTCTACGAAATAAATAAGTAGTAATAATACTACATCACGTAGTTTCATTTAATTGTGAATAATGAATTTCTACAAAATTAACGCCAAATATATCTAATATTTTTCTATATGTGTTGAACTTCAATGCTTTTTCTTTTTGGGCAATCCTCTACATCTTCGATTCTTAGTACATCTACTATATTTTCCTTATCTTGAACTGGAATTTCGTCGTCAAAAATGCAAAAGACAAGTAAAATAAATGGCCAAATATTTTCTTGATGGTGACTTTGGCCATTGTTTGATTTATACTTTTAAAGGACGCAAGGTCTTTTAATAATTTTAAATCATTTCTCGGTGCTGAATATACGACAGAAGCTTGAAACCAGCATTTCATGTACATTATGACTATACTTTGAAAATACATACATTTTTCACTGCTTACTCTTCCTTTCTTGTTAGTTTAAATTTATGTTTAAGTAGGAAAATCTTCAAGAAATATATAGCTTTAACCATCCATTTTATAAGATGAAAACCAACAGGCCTCCTAAATGAAACTTCTGTCTGTGGAACTCCTCCTTCAGCAATACTTTATAGTAATCTCGAGATTGATATGCTGGGAGTTGTTTTTAAGCAAATGAAATTCTATTTGCAACAACATTTTCTTTGATGTGTGTGGACATTATATTATAAATTACTGTTTAAAATAACTTTGTTTAATTTTGTCCTAGTTCTCCTTTAAACCTTTTACACAATCAAATATCAGGACTACTAAATGGACTGAGCAATTGACCCACTGAAGTTTCTGACATAATTTCCATTATATAACAGCGATAAGCCAGCTTTCTACATTTTATAGTTCAGAAGAATACAAACTCCTTTCTCAAATCGGTCTCCAATTTTATAACCACTAGAAGCTGATCAACTCCAAGCCCTGTTACCAAAATTGGCAGACCATCTACAGTTATATAACCACTTATATTTTTCTATCAACTTGCCACCCAAAAGAATCATTAAAGGTAAATCAGGTTTGAACTCGCTTTTAAGAGATTCTGCTATCAAATTTCAGTTTTTCAAATGCTGTCAAGGAATAGAAGTTCTATTAACATTAAATTCTGAAGGGCTACATCCTGCACTTTCCAAAATATTCTATGACACAGCAGCTTTTCTATCACTTAATTTAGAGACATCAAAGCTCACAGCTAAGTGACTATTAATTATGTCTTTTTGAGCTCGCTTTTGTACCGGTTGCTCTTTTGAAGACTCTAATAAAACTTCTAAATCAGAAACAGTAGTTTCTTCACTGGCGGTGGAAGAAGACAGTAAGCACTTTTCTGTCAAAACCAAGATACTTCTGTTTTAAATTTCATCCAATTTTTTGATACATTCTGATTTTTTTTTCAATTGTTCAGTTTCGTAAAATCGACTTATCTACTGAACCTAATAAAACCCAGAGATCTTTCTATCATTGTGCAAATAAAAACTGCTTATCCTCTTCTATGTCATAATACTTAAGGCTTCAAAATGAACAATATCACAAAAAATCCTCCAGTTTTTTTTTTCAGTTATGTTCTTTTTTCTTCAATGCGTTTTTTTCTTAATCTCTTTATTTTTTCATATTGAGCCACACTTTGAAGAGTTTTTTTTATTTTACTCATTCCATATTTTTTTTATAATCTCATGGGTTCATTAGCATTTTTCCATAAATTTATCATTTTATATGCAGCCACTATTGCAGAATGACGAATGGTTTTTATTTCTTTAATTTCGTAGAAAAAAAAAACTTCACCAATATAAAATAACTTTGTCCGATTCAGATTTGATATTGATTTGCCGATAAGCCAAATGTTGCTTTTAGTTCTAGTTAATAAACTCTCGGCACTACTTGTGGATACCATGACAAGTTAAAAGAAATATATATGGTTGGGGAAATAAGATGTGCCGGCTCTATTGGAAAATACTATTTGACATGTATGAAAGTTTGTTAAAACTTTTAGCGGACATGATATACTGCGAGAAATGCCAGTGATATATCACAAGGAGAGACCCAAATATTGTTCTAAATTTCATCGAAACTGACACCCGTCGATTCTGAGCTATCAATGTCATCGTGCAAAATATAGTCAGTGTAGTATCCCTTAAAAAAGGAAACATAATGAAATTATTGGAATATTAGATAAGTTTTGAGAAGAGTAATGTGTCAAAATAAGCTAGTCGTGCTTTAAGATAACTCAACTTCATGGAATGTGTTGATGTCATGTAAAATAGAGCAAGATAATGGATTATCTGACAGTATTTAAAGCAAAGGTTGGAGTATAAATCACGATAGGAGGGTTTCGCGCGTACTTGCTTATTTGTAAAAGTGTAAAAAATTAAGGGTACAATGCATTTATATAAAACTAAAAATTTCAATAATATTCCCACCGTTTTAATATATTGCCTAGTACGTCTTTCACTAGCATAAAGAGAGAGACATTTTTCATGAACTATAAGACATAGAATTATCACTTCAATTCTCCTGTAATTTTGAAATTAGATTCTATAAACTGTGTTTTCTAATTATTTTTGATTCAGTCGTTCTGAAATAAAAATATGGAATGCAGCAATTTGCAAATTTCCATGAAAATTTCCGAAATGTTATGAATAACGCTTTCAAGCAATTGCCCCACACGATATGTAAAACTGAAATGAAATTTTCCTGGAAATACTCTACGTTACGGTATTACCATATAACTATTTTACAATGATAATTTCTGCGAAATCTTAAGGTTTATATGATTTAATACAATGTCATGTTTCATGTTTCTGTGTCAAAATATTTCTGAGAAAATCGGTCGTGACAGATAGTTGGAGAAACACATGAGTGGACTTGAAGTGGTTCCGTTACTCCTTTAGTGGTACGAAACTCTAAACATGTTTGTATGCAAAAAGTTGAGTTACACAAAAACGACATATATTTTACGCTATTAAGTTTAAATCATAATTTAAAATGCAACTATTTTTTGTAAATTCAGTTCATTTTATTTTAATTTATTTTCATTGTGATCAAATTATTGATAATGTATCAAATGATTGATCTGGAGGTAAAATAAAATCAAAATCATTAAAACCCTAGAAGGGTTTTATTTCAGAGAAACAAATTTAATAAAAAAATATATCCATGGCATATAATTATACAAAATGCTTTTACTTTGTTTGAATAAATTGTCTGAATGATTCATATACATTTGAAAAGGATGTATATAGATATAACAAAGAACTTTTTTCAAACATCATTGCGTTAAATAATAACTCCAAATTTTGTAACATAAAATAAAAAATTTTCTTTAGTAATTAGTCAAGTGGATAGATAAAATTCATTTTCGTAACATTTAAATATCTTATAAGTTCACACTATATTTCACATCTTAGCCAAAATGCCAAGAATGTTTATTTTAATCTAATAAGTCTACATCACGCACGTCATTAAAATTTAACCAATCTTGTGCAATAACTATATTTATATATTAGTCTTCCATTAGCTATCTTGCGACATATCTTACCTTACAAATAATGCATAAACATAAATCAAGTACTTGTATGTAATATTCTTATTGTATTTTGCGATATGTGAAGAAAGAAACACCCAATCACGTCGCTAACGTGTTTGATTAATCCATTTTAAGGTCATGAAACTGAGCAATGATTATTATGTAAGTACTAGAGAGACCTATGTAGCTAGGTATCAACTTGTGGTCTAAGTTAAAGAAACCGCACACAGTAAAATATGGCTGGATTTTCAGCAGACGAATCAACTTCTGTAATATGTATATGTCATTTTGCTCTGAAATAGATAAAAAATTATTTTACAATACCTAAAGTTACCTTAAACATTAGATACATTCAAATGAAGTGATAAATTAAGCTCAGAAAGCACAATAATAAACAATAAATGAATGGTTATAACTATACAATACAGAGAATGTTTAGATACAAGGTAATGAACATTTTTGAAAAGTATAAAAATAAATTTGTTTAGTACGATAAGTGATTTTCACATAAAATAACTGTGCCCGAGATTTTGTTTGCGTGGACCATTAGAGAGTATTGTTAATTGTAAGACTAATACATGTAATGTTTTCTATTATAGTAATTAAAAAGTAAAATATTTTGAAGTGTGCATTGTATTAATACATAGAATTGCCATGTTTTCTTTTGCGATGAAATGAAATCTCCAGGCCAAAGTATTAATCATTTTATAATGACATTTTTTACTGAGATAGATAAGAAATGTAGTTTGTAAATATTTGTGTCTCAAATATATCGTTATAAGGAAGAAAATAATGAACAAGACGAAAATAAAATTCCCGTTTAAGTAAGAAAGAATGTTGGTGAGCCAAAAACTTAACGATAACCATCTGGCGTGGAATAAACATAGCATCAAAAATAAGTATACACCATAGATTAAATCATCATTATTCAATTTGTTATACAATCATGTATATGTTTATCTAATTTTAAATGAAATATATACAATTTTTCGGAGCGAACACAAGTATTGGTTTTAAGGAGAGTTCACATTCTTCTATAAGGAATATACACAGCATAGAAAAATGTTATGCGTGGAACATGGCCAACAACAATGTCTGCTCTCAAGCGTCTACTCACATTCGGGTAGCTACGCAAGCCCTCACCCCTCCTGCATTATTTCACTATTCACCTTCGGCCACTCCCATTACACTGCTCATCGCTAAGTGGATAACTACATTCTGCAATTTAAAATACACATAGTGCCACCTACTGATGGACTTAGGTACCCTATATATATATATATATATCTGTATATATATATATATACATATATAAATATATATATATATATATATATATATATATATATATATATATATGTATATATATATATATATATATATATATATATATAAATATATATATATATATATTACTATGTGTCGAGGAGTTTGTAACTTTTTTGTTGTTGCTCTACTAATACAATGAAAATAAAATTTAAGTTTGTATGTCTTCTAATTGAAGAAACCGGTTGGTATGAAATAAAAACTAATGGATCAAGAATAATACCAATAATATATATTCATCACCACAGATCACGAATATATTCTTCTAAAATTACATACAAATTGAGTAATTTTTATGTGAAGCGCGTGCAAAAGAAAATAAACTATTCATATAAAGAGAAGATATTCCAAAAACAATGTTTTTGTTTTCTGTTACTTTTATATATCTAGGTCTCCCTAAATTTTCTTCTGGTAAATATTTTCAATGTAGAGACAGGCTAAATCTATAGTTTTGTAAAATGTATTGATTTATGTGGTGACTGATTTCAGTTTTATTATATGTACAAATTTATGTAGTGAGTAACTTAACTATATTGTCCAGTATGTATTTCATAAGTGTAAAAATATCATGGATTTCTCAAAGAATCCTTTAGTTAGTGCCCATAACTTCCATATTACTAAAAATTTTAGAGTTAAATCATCATTTTCTACACAATGGCGTTACAGACCTGGTAACAAAGAAAGAAACTGAGGCTAAAACTGTTATAGTCTACCAAATTTTTATTTTTTTAGTAAAACAACATGTACACACAGACACCTGGACTAAAAGAACAACGGCCGGACAGACAATGTTGCAAGAAGCATAGAGTTCCATTCAACCTACTGTCGCAATACTAGAAAAAAGAATTAGAAAAGTTAGAAAAAAGGAGGTTAAAAAGAGTTAAAGGTGTTTATATTCAGAAAGTGAATAATAAAAGAAGAGAAACATGTCTCAACCACGATGGCCATGTCTATATACGATAAAAATTCCCCACATTTTATGTATGTGTAGATCCTTCACGAGAGCATGTAACGTTTAGTTTGTAATATGATTTGTGATTTAATTTAAGATTAGATTGGGACTTGCTCTGGAAATAAATTTTATCAAGAGAAACATAACAGAGGTATATTCTAAACAAGAGTCTACACAAATTCCAAATTAAAAATTGTAATCGTGTCATACTGACCATGTTTCTTCAATGTAAGATAGCGTTTAGTGACTGTACCAATTCGTGATGTTTCATAAAGCGTGTTGCCACAATAAATACATAATATGCAGATTATTATGAAAGCGGATAAGCCTTCAATTACTGCCTTATAAGTATCAACTGGAATTACTTCCTATGAATGTGAAAAAAACATTAATAAGATAAAGTAAAAATAGATATCACAAATATAAATTTGGACCGTTTTTGTAACGTTCTATTTCAAATACTAGAATTCACAAATGTTACAAAATTATACAACTTAATGTCTAATACATATTCATATTTTGCATATGTATTAGATGTTAAGTTGTAAAATCTCGTAACATTTGTGAAAGCCGAGGGACACAAATAATGGTAAATATTATGTTTCCCATAAGGATCCATTTTTTTTGGGAGCCATACAATATAACTCTGTCAGTGCGGTATATGCGCATGGTATAAAAACTCGATGCTTAGTATGCTGAAAGTTTATTTTTTCGCAAGCTATGAAGCAAAGCTGTATTGAAGAATTAGAGTGGAAACATAAATTGAGGAATTATTTTCAGACATAAAAAAGATATTTCCTTATTCGTATTTGAAAATTATTTTTAAATTTAATAAATGAAAGTAATATATATGAATCTACTGTTTCTAATATTATATGCTAGTATTTGAACAGTATAATTATAATCATTCTGTTATGTATAATACTTATTTAAACTCTAAATACAAGGTGAATAAATAAAAAAATTAAACCAATCTGTGAATACAACACAACACATTTAGTATACTGGAACTACAGTGAGACTCGTTATCATTTCTCTAGTCATGAACGCCGAAGTCCAAAAGCCAGTGTCTCTGAATACAATCCTTAACTAATGATCTATTACCGCATTTTATTAATGAAGTTGAAATTTAACCTCTATCATATTATAGTTATTATAATTCCACAAACTCTACTATGCAAATTATAATCTAGATTTTGAATAATAAAGTTATGAATAAACTAATGTAGCATATCATTGATACGATCATGTGCCTCACCTGACTTGATATGTATTCTATAACGGTGTTTATGAGCATTAAGGTGCCAGTAAACGACATCGCCACGTAAGCAAGAAGCTGAAATTAATAAATGAAATAACAATATAAATTGAATTACATTCATAAGAGGGAAATTATTTTAACAAAATATTCATTTACGAATTCGATAAAGAGAAATCCTCTTCCATAGTTTGTAGGGATAAAAATTGTATGTTTCTCTTTTTATGACATATTATGGAGGTCATCATCTGTTGAATGTTAATTACGTCGCATACAGCACACAACAATGGAACCGAATATTATTAAATGAATTCAGAAAAGGAGTTCTGTGTATTGATTTTTATTTTCATATATGTACAGCCACAACTCAAAGACGATTTCTCAATTTTTTTTCCATTAAAATTATTTGACATATCTTTATATACCCTTTTGTCCCGTTGTTATTTGACATATCTTTATATACACAATAATGGTCATCTGAGGACGGAGCTCGAAGGTGGTGATATAACTTCTTAATGACCAGGAGTAAATTCATCTTGTTTGGGCTTGCCTCGATGAATCCTTTGACTGTAAGAAGTGGCTAGAGTTTGAACGTGAGGCCTGAAGATTGTGATAGAAAATCTTTAATGACAAAAAGTAGGTTAATCGAAAAAAGGTATTGTGCTCATGTGATTTTTCTGATATTAAATGGTTGCTAAATCTGAGGATTGAACAGGTAGAGTGTAACAGGAACTCCTCATTGGTGATGAGTAAACTTATCAAACTTGGTTTGATTGACTCGTATTGAAGTAAAAAAGCAGGCAATGGAGTAAATAGGTAGGCAAGTATAAAAGTATGAAGCAACTGGGATATTAGCACGTAGTAGGTAATTATGTGTAGGTAGAAAGGTATAAAAATGAGGATATTAGTAGGCAGGTACGTAGGTAAGCATATGTATGCATGTACAAAGGTGTCAAATACCGACTACAAGTCAACAATCTGTTTCAGTCCACTGCAGGACAAGAACCTCTCTACTGTGCATATTGTCAGTGGCAATGCTTATAATCATCATGCTGGACAAACGCTCTAGTTATTGCAGTTCATATCTTCCAGCACTGGTGTCACTGCTCCCTGTTACTAGTCCTCGGAACTTTAGCTAAGCGATTCGAAACACTACTTCCAATACCGCTCCACGAGCGGTCAGGAATTAAACTCGGGTCCCACGGTGATCATTTTCAAAAGCCGTAAGCATTGTAACCAACCTGACCAACCCGTGCTACGGTGAGGACCAACAATGGTTAAAATAAAATAGTCAAGTGTAATTGATGTGTCCGTATTTATATAATTACATATGTACTCATGGATGTATTTATTGATTTAGGTTTACACATGAGCTATTTCATTTCAATGTATTTGGTATACTTGAACTCTTTATAAATTTGAGATATTTTAATAAGAACTAAAAATGGCAAAACACAACATATTAATAAGAAACATTTCCACCAATTTCCAATATCTTCTTAATAAGAAAAGCACTGAAAAGAATAAAGCTATAAAAGTACAGGTATTTTATTAAAACTTGAGTTACAATATCATTCGCCAATATTGAACTGTGGGTGCTCTGTCAAATATGATGCTTTTACTTATGCATTTATGCCCTAATATCATATCACCTCATTGGTAAATATACATTGTGGTGTGGAAATAGTGTTATTAGAATAGTATTGATGATTTGCTGGATTTAAAGTAATTGTTGGACTGGACAAAACTAACCAAAAATGTTTCTTTTTTCTTTTAAATAACTCTATAAACGTATTTAAGTGAATTGTTCAAGATAATGTGTTAATTGTTATGAGAAGTGAGAATAAAGCATGACACAATTATAACGAGAGTAGAAGGAAATAGGACATGGTGTTGAGTATGAGAAGTGTTCTGAGAATAAAGCATGACACAATTATAACGAGAGTAGAAGAAAATAGGAAATGGTATTGAGTATGATAAGTGTTCTGAGAATGAAGCATGATACAATTATAACGAGAGTAGAAGAAAATAGGAAATAGTGTTGACGGAGAGTAGAAGAAAATAGGAAATGGTGTTGAGTATGATTTGGAGCACTCTGCTCAACATCGCCTCACTCGATGTGACAACAGTTTCTTTTTATCTACCTTTTTTCTAACCCAGATTTTACACATTTTTTCTTCAAGAAATAATTACAAATTTTATAATCGCTAGTGTAACAATGTTTATTACTAACTGCAAAACAACAGTATGGCACGGGCAAAGTGGAGGAGTTACTAAGTTGTGACAGATGGATGGAGAGGTATAAAAAAATAATGCGGAACCAAAAATCTGAAAACAGATTTTTTATATAGTTCGTATCTTAAAGTGGATTCACAGATAGATGGACATATTGAACGAATTTAAGAGAGTTGCGCTTAATTAACTTATAAAAATCTTAAGAGGAAAAGTATATTTTTGAATAAATAAATTTTAATTTATTAAATAAAATTTTCAAACAATTACGTTTCTCTCACACATAACTCCCATTACTGAGAAGCAAACAATTTCAATTCGCATTTTACCTTCTAGAGAAACAAATATTTTGCATGAATGAGAAAATAATATTAACAACCAGAAATGTATAATTATAGTTCATTGCAGTCGTGCATTCAAATGCTTCTATGGATCACCAATCTATAATATGAGGCATTTTTATGACAAAAAGCGCAAAAGTAAAATTTAAAGAAGTTTTTCATGATATGAGAAAAAAGTTAAGCCAAAGTATTAATAATTTTTTGGCAAAATAAGCACTTCGTATATATACAAATCAGTGCGATAAAATCCACTTATTACTATTATTCAGCTTACTGTCTGCTGTTTAAAAATAAAAGGAGAATGTAAATGTAAACAATATCAACAATTTCTATATACGTCTATATCACTGGAACGCAAGGAAGATAAATTAAGGTAGAAAAAATTTAATTTTCACGATTATGATGGTTTCATTTACCTATGCACATACTTAGAACAATTTTTCTTTAATTATAAAATACTCAATATACATTTTTCTGCGGAATTTTTGCACTGAATATCATGTGGAGAGAAGAATATATTGAATAAATATTAAATTTTATGTCAAAAAATGTTTGTTGCGTACAAATACGTGATGTACTGAAATGACCAAGTTCATTATTAGTTTTACTTTGGTTTAAGTAACGAAAAGACTGCGGAGAAATGATTAGAGTTCTCTCACATTGCAATTGGGTGTTATAATAAATAAAAACAATAAATACATAATAGGTGTCCCAAAAAATTTATGTGGTTTAAATTTATGTGGTTAAAAAAACCATTTACAATTTTTTGGGACACCTATTATGTATTTATTGTTTTTATCTTTGTTATTTTACTTATTTTAATATAATTCAATGTAATGTAATTTTATTTAATTTAACCCACGCAAGTTGTCTAAATGTGTCGGTATTTGTATACTTGATCGAGCGCACGTCTACATCTGAGTGTACTTATAATTTACAATTGTTATATTGGTTTAAGCGTGTTTTTATTAACTAGTAATTATATCAGTCGAATTACTTAGTTCTAAAACAATTATATATTTAATAGGTTATACAAAACATCAAATGATGGATTCAAAACTTCTTTCAATGAGAACTTATGCATTATAAGTTCTGGTAGTATTATTTTACAAAATATTTGTGAAGAGAATTTAACTGTTGATAAAAGCGCTAATCTCACTATCCACAAGTGTATTATCTTCTGGGAGAAGGCACGAATAATTGTTAAATCATTGTTTAATTGTGGGAAGAAACTTGTTAACTCATATTAAGTTTGGAAAGGCTTACAAGAAACGCAAACAAATCACAAGACACGTTTAAATGCCGTCAAGATGAATTTGTAAGGAATCTATATAATTAATTTGATATTGGGCATGCAGATGCACTTCAATTAACGAAAGTAGAAGGAGAGAAGCTCTTCTTGCAGCCACGAAGAAAGCCAATTCAACCTAGTTACTTGGGTAGTGTAGTAAAAATTTGCTGAAAAAGAGGAAACGGTACAACTTCGAACCGTTGAAGAAAAAAATCAGAGAATCAAGTATATTTCTGCGTCATTTTCATTGGTTTCCCGCGAAACTATTTCTTGATAATTCTTTTTCCAATTCTGGTGAATCTATAAAATTGTAAGAAGATTTGCCAACAGTGATTGAAAATACAGAACATGAGGCAAGTCGAACAGTAATCAGGAAACATTTCATCACCCAAAAGTTAATAGCCACATTAGACAGGTGTCAGTTAAATATGCAAGACTGTGTTTATTTTTGAAGCTACAATTGAAACTACTGATAGAACTAAAATAGAATGCTATAAAGGAACCAAAAGTTCTGAATTTGCAACACTATTTGAATTTCACCACGCTGAACCGATCAATGTAATTACCAGAGACGAATATCGAAAGCTGATAGAACTATCTATGATATTTTTGAGTGGAAATAAAGACAAAAAATTAAAAATTAGACTCCCGGGTAATATCCCATGAACCAAGCTTGCTGGTTGGCCAGAGCAACTCACAGCTTGAAAAAATCATTACTCAGTTCTTGGAAGACTTTCATGGTTTAAAATTAATGCAAGACTTTAATGAATTAATCACATTTGAATAGGAATAAAAACAATTTTTATTACGTTGTGTGTTGTTGAACACAGAAAAATACATCCCGGTTGTAAAAAGCAAACACTAAAAGAAAATACAAGAAATTATATTTTTTAATGTAAAAAAGCAATAAATATATTTTTTTGACTCATTGGAGTTTTATCAGTCTGAAGAAACATAAAATATAAAATGGTTCTATAAAAATTCCAGTATAAGTTTTCAAGTCAAGTTTAATTTAAAGTGGGCACGAATTATCGTTGCCCTATTTAAATAACACTTTTAATTTCTGTAATTTAGATCAAATAGAAAATATGTGGAGGGTATGCATATCAGATTTCCAAAAAGAAATATTTCTTGTGTCTTTGGGGCTAATACATAAAAATCAACAAATATTTAGCCGTTCATATGTATTTCTTTTAAAATTTCCTTTTATTTCATAAATTTTGATTTTATGTGGACCAGTATTGCGGCCATTCGAATTCATTTTAGGCTATAACTTTACTGAAGCTACTTTAAAAAACATAGATAAGTAGAAAAAGTAAAATAACATTTAAATAAAAAACTTGAACATTGCAAAACCTGAAACGAATAAAAATATTTACATTATTTTTACGTTAGTGAGAGAACTGAAATTACATTGACGGTATAAAAGGAGAGAACGAAGTTATATTGATGATATAAAAAGACAAAAAGTATATGTTGAAACAATGAAATAAAAAGAGGGAATGAAGTTATATTGATGGTATAAAAGGACAAAAAATATATGACAAAACATTGAAATAAAAAGAAGGAATGAAGTTACATTGACGATGTAAAAAGACGAAAGTATATGATGAAGCACTAAAATACATAGACGAAAGGAAGTTGTATTGATGATAAAAAAAGAAAAACTATAATACCAAACAAGTTCTGATGAGATGCACAGTCATACTTAATTTTTTAACATGATCAAATAACATCATTAAATTTATGTTTATCTAATTTTCTAATAAAAGATGTAATATTGTAATGGAATAAATATTACCTGCACGCTGAATAATGTATTTAATAATCTGCACATAGTCATCAACTTATAACAAATATGATAATAGTCAGCAATTTTTATGTTAGCGCCCTCCAGAAGTGATGTCTCATTAAAAGTCAAGAGATGTAAATTATTCCGAACCAAAGAATAGCGGTGGTTTATTGTGTGAACAATTTGTAAATATATATAAACATTGGCAAATAATACATATCTTCCAACAACTTCAAAAACTTGATCCCAAAAACAATATTCGGAGTTTAGGAATTTATATGTTAAGGCGGAAAGAAAAACAAAAAAAATAAAAAGAATTGCACACACAATATGTTTAAAAAATACATTTTTAAATATATTTCTGGTTTGCGATCAATTTGCAACATTAAATCAATTTCACGCAACTCTTTGTACAGCTTCGTAAACTTACTCTGATCAAGAAAAGTTAAAATGTTATCTTGATCATAGTTATATTCAATTTCTATTCCAATATAATTTTTTACTTTACCCATGTCCTTCATTTTAAACTGTTTAGACAATTTAGTTTTTATATCAGCAATTACATCTTCATTTTCACAACATATGATTAAGTCATCAACAAATAATAATATATAAACCGTTAAGCTGTTCTCCTTTTTGACGTACAAACAATAATCATATTTACTTCTGCAAAAACCTAAAATAGTCAAAAAATCATTAAAACATTCATACCATGCACAGGGACTTTCTTTTAAAGCATATAATGATTTATTTAATTTATATACTTTATCAGTTCCATTTTCATAACCATTTGGCTGTTTTACATAAACTTCAGGCAAAACTTTACAAAAACTTTACTTCCATACATTTTTAAATTTTTAATAGATGGCTTCCTTTTTAAAAATATTTCATATGGTGTTTTGTCCACAATAGTATCAGTCAATGTTCTGTTCTTAAGATAAGCTGCGGTTTTAATTCCTTGTGGCCAAAATCACCTTTGCTTCTGATAAAAAAAATCTCCATTAGTGTACGATTGTATCTCTCTGCTGTTCCATTTAATTCATGAACATATGCTGGACAAGGTTTTATTATTATTCCTTTCTTTCTTGCAAACCGGAAAACTCTGGCATTCATGTACTCTTTTCCATTGTCACATCGCAGTTCCTTTATCATTTTTCCTGTTAAGTTCTGAACCTCATTTACATATTCCACAAAGTAGTCATATACCTCATCTTTTGATCTGATACAATAAACTTTAACCAGCTTGCTATAATCATCTATAAAGCTCAAAACATTTTTTTCTCCATGATATCCTGTAGTCTGATGTGGCCCATTTAAATGTGTGTACAATATTTAATATCGCCTCTGCCCTTCGTCGATTGTTATGAAATGGTAAGTTATGCGTTTTATTTTCAATACATATAGCACATTTTAAATATTCATATTCAATATCTTTTGGTAATCCTTCTATTGACTCATTTTTACACATTAATTCCAAATGATTAAAACTTATATGACCCAATGTACGATGTAGTTTTTCTTTCACTGTCATATTCTTTCTACTCATGTTCACTTGCAATATTTCTTCATTCATGTAACTTTACATCTTATATAATCTTTCATCCTTAATAGCAACTGCTATTATCTTTCCATAATAATTGTATATTTTTGACACTCTTCCGCTTGAAACAATTGAATGTTTGTTTGTCTGTGATTTTTCAATAACTTAATAAATTTTCCTTCATTTCTTTTACATAGAAACCATTTGTCAGGTTTACCACAGATTTTTGTCCATAGACTAAGAAACTAGTTTTAATATTACCAACTTTTGTGGCTTCTAATATTGGTCCATCACCAATTTTTACTTTGACAGGTTTATTTAATTTCTCACAAGCATCGAAGTACTCATCAGTACTAATAATATGGTCTGTACATCCACTGTCAACTACCCATTCTATTTGACCGTTCTTTAGCTTTTCTTTTTCACTCGTTGTTTAAGTATTATTTGCAATATTAGTATGAAAACTGTTACCTTGACTCTCATTATTATTATTTTGATAATTTTGTTGTCCTCTACCTCTAGATGGACTATGTCCTCTATAATTTGAAAATCCACGTCCTCGATTACTATTAACATATCCACGTCCTCGATTATTAATAAAATATCCACGTCCTTGATTATTATTAAAATATCCACTTCCTTGATTATTATTAAAATATCCACGTCCTTGATTATGGTTTACATTATCAGCTTGACAGTTTCTTCTTAAGTGGCCAGGTTTACCACAACCAAAACAATTATAATCAGATGGCTTGGCATTTGCTTTAAAAACATTTGATGTGTCATTATTTGGCGTTTCACTCACATTTTCCCTTTTCTTCAGTTTTATTTTACTCTTTAAATAGTCAACTGTTCTTTCTTTCTCCGGCAAGACATCAATTAAATCACCTATGTAGCTGTAACTTTTCGGTAGTGCTTTTAACATGTAATTTAGTTTTTCCGTTTCTGAAATCTCTACCCCTGCTTGTTTTAGCTTGTTCACGGCCTTTTCAAAGTTATCGAAGAATAAAGATACTTCAGAATAATTTTTCAACTTGATATTTTCAAGGTTATGTCGGCACACTATTTGCAAAGCTGTAGACTTTTTTAAGTACATCTCATCAAACTTTTGTATTATGCTGTAAGCTGTATCAAGTTCGCTTATGTATTCTAGCTGTTTGTTAGTTATTGCACTGTAAATGTAGTTTGTTGCTTGGACATCCCTTTCGTCCCACTTGTCGTCATGGGTTTCAAATTTTGCCCTCCTTATAACATCCTTGCACTTTTTATACTGCAGAAACTTAAACATTCGTATTTTCCAGTTACTATAATCTGCTCCATCGAAAATTGGAATATTTATATCGCTGTTCTTAGCCACTATTGTTCACCTTTTTAGATTTGCAAAAATTCCTTATGTACGTTTTACTTTTGAAAACTTCTTAACCACACTCTGCAACCATGTTATTTTAATGAATTAGAAATACTTTTATATGTTTAACTTCTTATTTATTATTAGAAAAACTTAATACACAATTATACATCTTAACAGTAATCCACCATTTTATTTTGCCAAGGAGAGAGAGAGCAGTGTTGCCAATATAAAAGTACCTATAATTCCTAACACATAGTACTTAAGAAAAATTTATTGTTCCTCTTTACAATTATTTACGTAATGTAAAATACTTTCACCGTTGCCGACGTTTGTATACTCAGAACTATGAGAATTAGTAAATAATAAAGTGTTATGTTGCCTGATAGGGGTCAAAGAAATTTGACTAGCTGTGCCATACTGTATTACTCGAATCTTTGACAAATTAAGATTATCAGTCACATTTGTTACATCACTGTATGGATTCGCCGTTGTTCCATAGGTTGTTCGATTAGTACATATAAATGAATTTTTCTGTAAAAGATTAATTTGTCCATGAAATATGACATCGCTAAATAACTTCACAGCTATTGTTCGTTGCACCAGAGACATATTTCAAAGTTTTACAGTTACATATTTTCCAATATTCGTCTTCACAGGAGCCATTTTCTATTTTATTTCCAATCAAGTTAAACACTCTGTTAAGATGCTGGAGATGAAACCTAAACCGAAGAATATATTATAATAATTATTATATTTTTTAATTTCAGATCCCACAAAGTGAAGAGCAGTAGAGAGAAATTGATGAAGAGTTCTGTAGCAAATGTCAGTTTCCCCACTGTTTAGGTTCAGTTGATGGAAAACACATTAAAATTATATCTCCACATGGAGCTGGAACTCATCTCTTTAACTATAAAAGTTATCATAGTATCGTCCTTATAGCAATTGGAAATGCAAATTATGAATTTATTTATGTAGATATTGGTACAAATGGACGAATTTCTGATTGTGGTGTACTCTATAAAAGCAATTTCTATTAACTATTAAAGCAAAACAAATTCAAAATTCCTATACCAGAGAAACAAGCTTTTGGATAAAATCAATTACCGTATGTTTCTGTAGGAGATGAAGCATTTGCATTAAGACTTGATTTTATGAAACCGTATGCTCAAAGACAACTTAATGACAACTGCAAAATGTATAAGTATCATCTCATTAGAGCAAGACGTGTTCTAGAAAAGACATTTGGTATTTTGGCAAATCGATTCAGAATTTTTCATGCTCTGATTAACATGGAGTTAAAAAATTTACATAAAGTTGTCGTGCCTTGTTGTTCTTTACATAACTTTCTTCGTCGAAAATCTAGTACACTGTATATACCTCATTACCACCTTGGTATAGAAAACAATGAAACAGGTTCAGTAGAATTAGGTTTAACGCCCGGTGATACTATAATGTTACCTTTACTATCTAGTGAGTCTAGAAATATGAGTAAAGGTGGTAAAAAAGTAAGATAAGAATTCGAAAACAATTTTAATATGACAGGAGTTGTTTCTTGACAAGAGAGCATGGTTGCATAAAGGCAAATGTTGTGAAGTAAACATAATAATATTTAGTGAACTCTATCAAGTTTCCAGACATTGTGCTGTGTTGTGTAGTTGGAGAAGGAATTTCCTCAATTTTTTCTTCTATTGTAGGTGATTGTGCTGATTCTGATACTGATGACTTGATATCTGTCCTGGAAAAACACATACTATTTTAGTAACATAATTTTGTTTATTTTATCTACCTTCAAAATTACCTACCTACTAATTATGAACTTATATCACTGTTCAAATAAGTAAAAATACTTTCCCTACTTGAGTCGCCATAGATTTCAACTTGATTAATCTAGTAGTAGACTCGGAGTATGCTCTACAAATTAGGACCAATCCAGGGAATCCGGACTAATTTCAGTGCAAAATGAGACCAAAAAAATTTTACTGGCGTGAAATATAAAGGTAAATGAAACTCACCATGTTTAATGTCATCTGAAAACCCCAACTGACTCTAATACCACAATTTTGGTGGTGAACTTCTTCCGTTCCTAAACCAGAAGTTCTACCATTGTGCACCTTTTTTCTTTCTTTGCGATAAGCTGTTTGCAATGAATTTATCACCTGCTTAGCTGATTCTAGCTCCGTATTGGGTTCCACTTCACGAACTATTTCCAGTGATTTTAAATAATTTTCATGTCTTACATACTTTTTTTATATATATAGTCAGATGACGTATTCCTCCACAAATACTCATTTTGCCTATAACATTCAATGAATTCGCAAACAAAATCTTTTGAAAATGTCTAAAAATCAGCCATTGTTGTTTGTTAACACCGCTCCCAAAATTGAGTTCAGGATAGAGAACTATTAAACACAGTTAGGAAAAAATGAACTAAAGAAATAACTACACGTCATAAGTTTTTAAAATGGCGGCTCGTTGCTCGCATCAATGATCTACAGTCACACTTACTTGAGGTCGCTCGGCTTGTCTAGTAAAAATTTAAGGATGTCAAATTTTCGTGAGTAAGTTTGTTGAACTTAAAGTATGCATACTCAGGTTGATCCACAGTTGAATAAAGTAGTGAGCCTGGCTCACGTTCACAAAACCGCATACTAAATCGATCGTCGATCATGAGCTTGTTAAGCTCATGATAAATAATAATTTCCTTAATACTTTAAACATTTTTTTAAACAAGGTATACACTATTTCGTATTATTTCTTGAAAATGTATAAAAGAGTGTGCATTTTGTGTCTTTAAAACTCCTGCGGCCACATATGTAAGACTAAGAGTAGTTGATGTATGATTTTAATACAACTCAGAGTGCACAGTGCCTAGGCAGAGACATGACAGAGATTACATGTGGCTTGGAGTTACGTGGCTGCCAGCAAGGTTGAGAGCATGGCTCCTTTTGACAATTGAAGAGCATAAGGTATACAGGAGTGCTAGAAAGTGCTTTTGGGCCTGTCAATTTTTTATGTCTGAATAACATGAATTTAAATTCTAACAAGATTAGAAATGCTATTATTAATGTATATATGTTAGTGTAATTAACGAAAATTATGTATGCTGGTATAAAGTTAAAACAGTTACTTTTAAATGTGCTACAATAAGAATGGTACGTCATAAGCGAGTACAATGCAAATAACTCATCTATACTATGCCCTAAATCTACAAATAGCCCCACAAAATATGACTTTTGTATATAAAAGATGATTATTTAAACAAAGACCAATGAATAATACTTTTGCACAAGGCCGTATACATATATATATATACTACAATATTGTATTAGAAGGAATAATGAGTGTATATCATCAACATTAAAATCTCATTTTGATTAACATTTCTCATTAATATTGGAGGTTGGTAACAATTGTCAAGTTTTACTAATTAACAAAGTTGATTTTGTTAAAGCCAACATTAAAACTAATAAAAAATATGTCATTATGACAGTCAGTAAATATGTAGGCCATAAACAGTATTCAATATATTAAATGTAGGAATTACAAGAAATTGCGCAGTAGGTATGAACTAATTCTTTAGAGTGTTATTAATGTGGATGATATCAGCAATGTTATTTTGCATTAAGATGATTCTTGTTTTTTCCGATAGGTTTCCTGTGAACTAAGATTCCCTACCAATTCTGAAATGTGAGCTCCCCATTTTACTGTACTATATAAAGTAACACCGAGACGAACTGTTGTGCTAACAAATTTCGTTTTATTATTATTGAAGACTAAATTAGTGTCAACTACAAAGAGTAAATGTGCTTAGATTTTTTTAAATAAAGGATGTCACAAATTTTTTTAAAGTAAAAATTTGTGACATCCTTTATTTGGATTATCCAATCGCATTCAACATATCTATTTCTGTAAAATGGGAGAAATTTATCATCAGCAAACAACACTGTGTTCAACTAAAAAAGCAGAACAGTAATATGCACGAGAAAAGAAATAGTCCCAAAATAAAGCCTTGCAGAACACCCGTCTTTACTAAAGAATCTGTTCATTTAATTTTCACTGTCTGTACTTTTTGTAATCTGTTTATGAGATACAAATTAACCAAGCTAAGGGCTTCATCCTTTTACCCATAATGTTGCATATTTCGAGAGTAATATTCTATGATTAACACAATCAAACACTTCAGACAGTTCACAGGGAATGCCAATAGGATCCTGCCTTTCTTCCCCAGTGCCAAATATGTGCGAAATTAATTCCACTGCTGCATCTCTAGTGAACCTGCTCTTCAAAAAACCAAATTGCTGACTGTGAAGTAGTTCAAAAGAGTCGAAATGAGCCCACATTTGCCCAAGCAATGTCTTTTCAACAATTTTACTAAGAGTAAGCAAAATAGACACTGGTCTAAAATTAAATGGATTATGGTTATAATCGGATTAAATATTGGTATAATTTTATTATGTTTCATAAGATCTAGAAAAACCCCTAGATAACACACTTATTGAATACGGTAGCTGAATGCGGAGCAATAGCATCAACAATAGAACCAATTACTTTGAGAGGTAATCTCCACAAGTCGTTAGTTTTCTTTACATCAAGTGAAGTAAAAATATTTTTAATTCTAGGGGGATCAAAATCAGTAAATTTAAAATGAAGATTGTGGCTACTGAACTTGATATTATCTCTCAGTAATTTGGCAGCTTCATCTGGTACTGAATTTAAGGCATTCGTAATGATGATTTGTATTAGTGAACAATATAATAATAAACTTTTAGCCAGGGGTTTGGAACGTTTCTAGAAAGGTTGCTGAAAATATTGGTGTTTTTTATTATCTGATGTAAATGCTCAACCTAGAAATATATACACATAAAACTGGGTTGAGACCTTGAACAATGAAGACACCATTCCAGATAACGCAATTAAAAAATACATGCTTAAGCCTGAACAAATATTTGTGATGAGGGTCATTAATATTATATCTCTAAAGAAACTTTAACTCGGTGAAATAGACACACGTAAATATGAATATATATATATATATATAAATATGTATGTATATATATATATATATATATATATATATATATATATTTTATTTAAAATTTTATTTTAAAGTCTTCAACACAAAATTGTAACTATACAGATAAAGATATTGTAATTGTAATATATGTAAATAAATGAGTAGAATTAAAAGAAAAAAAAATTTCAGGTAATGTTATATTATTACATCATTCTAATAAATACCTTTCATTTAATTTGACTATACTAATAAAAATAATACTATTTAATATGAAATTTATTATCGTCAAATAACTCTTCAGTTGTATTACTTTTAACAAATGCTTTAAATACTGACACAATTACAATCTGCAAGCTAGTGAATATTTATATCTTAGAAAGTTCCAACAGTAACTTAAAAATAAGCAATTACTTTATCATTATAGATACCATTAGAAAGTTGTATGTTTAATACATATACATAAATTTCTAGAAGCTTTTTCTCCATAAAAATTTACATTTTTTCTTAAAAGGGAGTTATAAATGGATTCATGTTATTTTTCTTTATATCGAAATATACTTTGTCAGATTTTTATTATACAAAGAAATTCACTATAACAAATTTTCTTCATTGTCATAAGTAATTTTATTTGAAAATTAATATTGTTAGATAAATAAGATTATGTAAATTGACTACCTACTTATAATGTTATTAATTTTGTTGTCCGACATTTTGTCATTAATTCCACTAATTACTTATCATAGTAACCTTACCTTTCAAAATATAACAATAGCACACATTAACACATTGACAATACCGCTCGCAGTGAATAGCAAATGTAAATAGTCGGGTTAAAATGAAATTAATCATTTAGATAACTACAAAAAACAGGAAAGAGAATGAAATAAGGAATCAAATGATAATACAATGGTCTAGAACTTACAATTATCTTTGCAGCTATGCTCTGTTGAAAATTACGTATGATTTTGTTTTGTTTTGACACTAATTTTTTTTAAAAGCAATTTTTCCTGGAATAAATGGTTATATTTGTATTATTGTTTGTACAGTTGACTACTGTTATTTGTATTATTATTGTTTGTACAATTGATTACTGTTTACTCATTTTTATGACTTATAATATTTGCATTAAAATCCATTTTGGAGATTGAAGTATTTATTTTGGTGTTATACTTAGTTTGTAAATTTTTTTTTATTTATATCATAATAATATAAAAACCGTGCGTGAGAAAATGCTTGCTTATTATTAATTGTAATTAAATGTCTAAAAATGAATGATATTAACTTTATAAAAAATTCCTAGAAAAAACTATTGTCTATGTCATAATCTCCTGCTGCTAATACTAAATGAGATTCATCATGAATTTCATCCATTATAAAATATTAAAAAATTTACAGAAAAAAAAGTATGAAATTAAATAACTTGATGTAACAATAATATTCCACTTTCCGATATCTTATGACAATCTTACAGTTTGAGATTAAGCATTAAATAGAACAACAATGTTTTCATCTATCTTTAATTCTATATTTAACAGTGTTCATTCTCTTTTAGTGAAAGAAACTTTGCCAATGTCAAGTTGATGAAGATGTAAGGCAATGCTAATTAGACAAACAGAAAATTAACAAATAAGAAATATCTACTGAAAATACAAATATGACTACAATATGCAGGCGAATAAAAATGTATCCACATACATAAACGTGTAAATAAACATACACAAATATATTCTCCAGATTGTGATGTGGTTCTTTCTTATATATTTTCATTTAATTGCAGTATGGGTTTATTGACAACTGAATCTAATGTTGATAAGATATTGAATTTTATATTATAATTATTCATACATAAATGGAGGAAATTGATTATTTCAAATAATCAATTGGACTTGGAAGCTCCGCAATCCTGAGACCATCATTCCCGTACAGCTAGCCAGTTATATACCAAAGAACGGAGATCCTCAATGAAGCAGCAACAATTGTTAAAAGTAATTGTGCATTTACAACAGACAAATGAGCTTCTGTATTGACTATTTTATTTTGAAATTGGTAGAAGAAAATGGTGTCAACAAATTTGATAAAGAGACTTGAGAAGATGAGTGGTGGGTTGGGCTGTAAATGAGGCATATCACTTCCTTAGGGGAAACGTAGGGTATATCTTTTTATTTCAAATTTTATTTTTTTTTTGACTTTATATAGATTGACGATTCTCACTCTCAGAGAAATTCCTTGCCTTGATAAAACACAGAAGGGCACTTTCAACTGAGATCATCTTCCCTACACTGGAAGGAACGCTCCGAAGGCGGGCACTTCTCACCATATATCCAAATTATGTTTGGTGACTGGTCGGAAGAAATATGCCACAAAAATGTGTTGAAAGTGAACTTGGTCATCAAAGATGTAGGCCATCATTTCTTACGGAAAGTAACGAGGACCAAAGATTAATTTTGAAAAAAATTTAAGCACCAAACGTTTTAAAGCATTTCCACAACCTTCATGGATTTTGATGTTCTGAATATTGGGGATGAACAATTTACTCCATCCCTTAAGCAGTGTGGTTGACAAAACGGTTAGTAGTTCAGAGATGAGAATTTCACTGGAATCTTGTTTCTTCAATTTGTCTGACCCTGTTTGCTTTATGCCATCATCTTTAATAGTTTTTGAAATGGAACCAAATCGGATTACATGTTGTGAAAATTGCGTATTGTGATGAAGTTCTTTTCTTTGGGCTTGGATGATAAATAGTCCAATGTCACTGACAATATAAATGTAATCTTGATTCAATTTGTGAGGGGGAAAGATAAAATAGTGGAGAAGATTGGAGGAGAGGGTAAATTTGAAACTGGATGGAACATAGGGTATGCCAAAACATTATTTGAGGTCAGGGGTTCAGATAGATCTGGAAGCTTGGGAGAAATACCTAGATACATTTTCGTAGAGTGAAGAAAAAACTTGTTGGACTGAAGACTAATGAATGAATTACACTAATGGACCATAAACTATGTAAAATACATATTTACTACTTTATCAGAGTATTATCGAAACATTTTTGTAGCTTTAGAGACAATATTAAAAAAAATATCCAGAGAGGGAAACTATCTTTAAAAATCACTAATATGTAAACACAACTTGTAACTTAGATAATATATAAATATGAAATTATTGCTGTTTTCATTAGTAGATATAATAAAATATAAAAGACTATTGTAAATTTCCTTTATATTAAACTTTCCTGTGGAGTAAATACAAGAATGTTAGTTAGAACAAAATATATTTATATTACAAATAAATTTAAAATAGAACAAAATTAAATAAATGAAATATTTTCAAAAAGATAAATCAAAGATTCACATCTTTAGTTGCAGAAGTGTGACTTATTTACTAGAATGCAAGCTTGCTAATTGAACAACTACAACAATATATGTAATAACAAGGTTGAAAAAACTAGGCAATAACGATATTCGTAGGTCGAAGAGCTGACACACTGAGAAAGTTCCGCCATTGCTCTGAAGTACAATTTCTTCAAGTTTTTCCAATTCATTATCGATTGATGGACCTTAAACAATAGTAATGAGATAGATAACTAATTTATGCTTATTTCATACAAAAGACATGGTATAAAAAATTTGCAAGGATATTATAAATTGAAGTAATTTTTAGGGCAATTTTAATGAAACCATTGTTAGTGCGTAGCATAATTTTTCAGTTTGAACAGATGTGCAATCAGTATAAAACTACATATACATAATCAAGAGCAGTACAGTGCCCAAAAATGCAAATCAAGTCAAACATTTTTAAATTTTACTTTTCCGTGTACAATGCTGACTTGACTGTAATGAGATGTGGAGTTAACAGGACAATTTATAAAAATTAACCTCTGGATTCTCCAAAAGTCAATGCTATGTTCACTCAACAGTTTTTATATTTGAATAGTGACAAATGAATAAGATATATGAAAAATGCATTCTTTCATCTTGACTGTGGTTTATGTAAGCTTATTAAAGGTGAGTAATTGCTAACTAAATAAAAAAAAAGAATTTGAAATATTTTTTAATATTTGTTATTAATGTGTGTGTGCTTTTATATCAAGACTCCCGTAATTAATGTGTGGTTTATTGTTTATACTCGTTATTATATAAAATGTCAATTCGATCTCACGTAAAAGTCACTAGCATGTACAGTGCTACATTCTGACTAGTTGTCTAACACTCTCTTCCTCATTATTATTCTCTCTTGTTACAAGTACGTTTGGTTCGGTGTTCGGTTTTGACCTAATACTCCCATTGCGACGCAGCACAAACTCTGCAAGTGGTTCTACTGTATCCCTAAGTACTATAGGTTTCTGCAGGTATTCCCTACATTCGGTTATGCTTTCAGTAGGTCACATCTTGTAGGGCCTGGTGCTGGCAGTGTAACATTTATCCATACAGAACTAGGTGTCGATTACACTGCTCCAATGGGTGATGCAACTGTAGACAGTGTAACTGGTAAGTTCTCATGAAATGGTGTCAGATTAATCATCACTAAAAATGTACGTAGAGATGATATATCTATGGGTTGTGGCTATTGTTTATTTGATCTAGTAAGTCTTGAGAAGGATATAATCCTTTTTCGTTGATTGTGTGCCCCAAGCAGATGACAGATTTTTTCAACAATTCTCCTCCGACAGTCAAATCTTCAGTTTACTATTATATTTTCCAGTTTCCGATTTTGAAAACTTTTCTTGAAATATCCTGCGGAGCATGTTGTAATTGCTGCATCAGTGTCCATTTCGAAAGTATATGTTTTGCCATTTAAATGTAATGTAACATTGAATTTATCATTTTGTTTTCCATAGGTATTTTATGTATTTCGTATATTCCTCTCATCCTTTTCATTCCATAAACAATCACTTTCAATTTGTACCTGCCTTTGATCTTTAAAGCAAACTGACTTAGGATGTCCTTATATCTTGCATTTCTTACAATATAATTTATTTTTTAGTCCGCACGGATTTGCTTTGTGATTATCTTCCCACAATGGAAACAATTAATTTTCTATTCCTTTGTATTATTTTTATTTATATTGTACGTGTTCGCCTTGTATTTATTTGCCTTGTTTGTGTTTTTCTTTACTGATATTTCTTTTATATTTGGTTGTATTTTTCGTCCCATTTCTTGTGTTTCAGATTCAGAAGTTTTTATGGCTATAGTGATATTTAAAATATTGTCAAATTTGGTACAGGGAGATTCCTGCAGCAATTGTCTTTAATTTCAGCACTATGCAGCCCTCATATGAACTGAACTCAGAGGTGCGTTTCAAATGTGGTGCTTTGCAATGATTGCAGATGAAATTGCATTTACCTCCTATTTCCTTCAGTCCAGCTACATAGTTAGCAACGCTTTCATGTTCGTGTTGTGATCTGAGATTGAATTTGTGTTGTTGTGCAACTTTACCAGGTTTGGATGCAATATGATTTCCCAATATTTTTAACAGTTCATCAAAGGATTTTGATTCATGTATATTTAGTGCTGTAATATTCTTCAAAACTTACTAATACTATGGTCCAATATATAACCTTAAAATGCGGGACAGATACTAACACAAAATTATGAAAATATTTGTAATTTTGTGTTAGTAATTGTCCCGCATTTTAAGGTTATATAGTTCTGCAATGTTTGTAAATAGCTAGTAAAACATACATTTACCTCACCATATAATTGTAATGCAATACAAATGACCATTTTTGTGCTTCGGTTTAGAAGTGCATTTTGTAAGCTGGCTTGTTGTATTTGCATGTTGCGCATGGTTTCTGTCATTTATGCTAACACTTGTGACAACTGTGACTCCATTGTAACGCATTGTTTTTAATTTCTTTTTATAGTGGGTGTTCGTTTCCCTTTGCATAAATTCCCTTTTCTTATTGCGAAAACTGTTGTGTAAATACTTATAAATTATAACACTACCATAATTAAATGTGTGGTTTGTTGCATATACTTGCTATTACATAAAATGTCGATTCGATCCAGTGTAAAAGTCTCATGCTCAAAATATCCGTTGGGAGTGCTATCTTATAGTGCTGCATTCAGATTAGTTGTCTAATCTTTATTTCTAATTATTTGTTTCCTGTTGATAAAACCCTCAAAGTCGATTCTGCTAATTAACTTTAAAAACCACTATAACCAATTTAATACACTCAGTGATCATCTTGATGCAATAACAACAGTCATTTGCTTATGTGGAAGAAAATAAAAAATCTCAATTATGTCAGAACTATGACTTTGAATTCTAGTTGAATCCTATTAAAGTTATAAATATGATTTTATTTTATTAACTAACAAATAAAAACCTATGAAGTGTTGTTGGGTAAGAGGTGCGTAAAAACCTCAAATTGGAGAAAAAACAATATGAGTCATCTTTCTAGGAGAGTTTTGATATGATACTCATGTTTTGATTAGTTAAGCAATCACAGCGAAGGAAATTCTTGAAAAATGAAATAAATCAAGCCAACTTCTTAGTTGGCCAAATAAATATAGAATATGAATACGTCAGATATAGAATATATAAAAGTAACCAAAATATTCTGACAAATAGGAAATTATTGCAAATTCTCAATGTAGGTTTCCATAGCAACAAATAGAATACAACTTTTAATACCACTAAGGAAGTCGTTATAGGAATATATTTTCTATGTGCATAGAATTTTATCTACTTCATCTTGTTCAAGGACAATTAGACCAAGGTCTTGTGAGATTATTTGCTATTGTCACTTATTACATTGAACTTTTACTTTATATACGTCGAAATCAATATGTTTGGCTTAGCCATATTCGTCACATTTTAAAAAAATTCCGTAATATTTTTTCTGAAAAATTCATGATTAACAGGGGTCGAATGTCTTAAAAATATTCATATATGTAGAATTTGAAAAGTGTCTAGAGAAGTCTTGCTTTAAAACATCGATTTTTATATACGTAATTTAACATTGTTGATTATCCCCCTGACTTGTCCAAGTTATCATTAACATAAACATATTGATTGCCTTTGTCACATAGTCGTTAGTAGTTGGCACATCGACATATAAATGTCTAATACAATACATGACAGTATATAGTACCTACAAAATAGCTTACAGTCCACTTGCTTCCACTGAAGTGAATTTAAATACTTGATGATTACATCTGTTCCTAAAAGGGTGATAAAGCCAATACAGCCATTTCATTTAATTATTACGTGATGATAAATACAATTGATACTGATTGATACTTAATTCATCAACAACAATATTCATTTTACATATTGATTGTAGGGATACATTGCTTGATTTAATTTTAATGCGGCTTGAAAAAGCCATAAGCTCCTCACTGCTTAAACTAACTTGGTAATTGTTTATAGTGTAACTGAAAATTAGTTCAAATTGCAAAATATTTAGTTTTTCATCTACGGAGACATTGACCGTGCTTTGCTGTAATTGCTATTCTGTTTCAGTTCTTTTGGTGTTCATTGAGTAATGGAAAAATCAATATTATTTTAGCACTTACTGAAATACATTCAGTTGCCACTGTGTTATTCTAAACTAATGATACGTTGATTAAAGTAGATAAAGTTTATACACATGTAATTGTAGATTATAGATAATGAAATTCCAATATTCCTAATTACCATATTCCATATTAAAATTGTATTAAATTCTGTTGTACGTTTATCAAGTGACTTCATTTCTTATGTGATCTAATTCGGCCTGATCGGAAAAATAAGTAAAATAAAATATGAGTAATGTAAATATTTATCACATTTTGTAAAGTTACCCATTCAAGTTGAAGTAGCACAATTAAATCAGGATAATAAGAGATGTTTATACGAGTACAATAAGTAATGAATCCCTTTAATCAAAGATGGCCACAAACTTACTGAAGAGATACTTACACATTTGAGGTGACAGTCTCAGTTTTGTGATGTTTACTCTCAACTGATGAAATTGCACAACCAATCTCTCACTAAAGGTGCAGATACCCGTGAGAACAAATATGCAGATTGTCTGCCATATCAAATAGTTAAAGATTTCTTGGAAACATAGTTTCTGAAAAGACATTTGATTAGTAACAATATTTTTTTTACAAACCCTTTTTGAAGTGAAAACCTCGTGATTTGAAAGTCAATGAAACGAAAAAGCGACATTAAAAATTGACATTAAAAACAGACACATAAATTCATAAGATTTAACGTGGCAGAAAAAGAGATAGGAAGCATTACACAGTGTTTCTTATATTCGTGGTTCCCTTTGTACTCTGTTTCGTACCCCCACCACTCGTGTTTACCAAGGCATAGCGAGAGTTTGCTTGGGTCTCAGCGTTGTACGTGTGTTAATACGTGTTTATGCGCGCATGCGTAGTACAAAGCTTGAGAAAAGGCATTGCACAACCTTGGTGTTTTTATTTTAGTTTTTAGTATTTAAGCACACACCAGTCTTTTTTTTCTATTTTAAACATTTTAATGAATGTGTAAGTGTAAAAAGTTGACATTCACTATTTTATAAATAACAGTCATTAAAATTACCAAAAAGCCATCACCAATTATTATTATATACAATATCAAAATTTTAATGATTTATGTAAAATTATTTTTACTTACGTCATGTATATACAAGTTCAATATGAATTGAATACCAGCAATGAATGAGAGAAAAGCTGTAACTACAGTCTGAAGTACCTGAAATAAAAATTGAGGAATTACAATGAATAAAATTCTTGATTATCCTATTTATTCTAATTTGTTACAGTATTACCTGTAAATTAAACATTTTATTGAGCGCATTGCATATTTCATTTGCTATAGTTAATACATTTGGTAACATCGATATGTGCATAGGATTTCCTGAAATATCAAAATGGCTATTCCCATTTAGTCTATTGCAGATTATCACTCTGGCTACGTCTGATATGCAGCCTGTGTTGTTAGGAAATATTTCTCGATTCATACGGTTCAGGTAATTGTTTATTTCTTTTAACATGTCATTAATGGTATTCATAAGTAAGCACATCAGTAGCAGTTCCAATTTATTGATAAATTCACCGAAATATATAATTATGTGGAACCAAATCCAATTTTCAACATTGGTAACGATGAAAAAGATCAAGTAGCTTGCAGGTACAATGAATATGCCCAATAACGTCATGATTTTTAATTTTTTAAAGCATTTTGTTCTAAACAAAATACTGTAATAAATAGAAATGTCATCGAATTTTTGTAAACACTCAGCAAAGAAATTTTTTTGCCAAAATATGTCAATAGATAAAACAAATATGAAATGAATGAGAACAGTTATTTGAAAAAGGCTACGAATTATATTTATTTCAGAGTAATGAGAGACATAGTGAAACCAAATGGCAGCCAAAATAAAGAAAAAAATTAATGTTAGACTGTAAATTTTCTTTAAAATACTTTTAATTAATGTAGTTCGATTCTCAAATTTATATAAAAATCGGTTGACTCCTAGAATTGACTGAAATACAATTAAAAAGTGAATGGATTCCTCTAAACAACAGCACGCCATTTTTAAACAAACTGAATATTTCTCTATCCAATTCTAACAGAAAATATAAATGCTCTTCGACAATGTAGTCTATTTAATGTTAATTACTTGGCCTAACATAAGGCAATTTGTCTTTCCATTTTATAACCATGATTGATTATTGGATTTACTCGTCTATTCTACAGGTATACTTATTTATTTTCCTTTGTCGTTTATAAAAGTGATGGCCTTCTAATTTATTGATCGTGAAACCTTACATTTCTTTGTGGTACTTTTATTATACTTTAATTCAACAATTTTATATTAATGTCAAGTTGGTATTATCGATTGTTATAGACAGCAATCCACAAAACTGTTTTACTTGATGTAACATCAGAGTAGTTATATTCACGGGTATATTTTAAAAGAAAATTCAATTTTAAAAGACTTGGAAACATAGATTCTGTGGATGCAGAAGGTACTTTTGAAGTAACTCATTCCATAGTCTAGTAGACAGGAAAACATACACCACAGATTTATCTTATAAATGTTGAATATGATCGGTGTTTTGATATCAATAATAGCTTGTCCCCATTGCTTCTATGATCCAATTGTTAAATAATTAAACATTGAGTTGCAAAGCTTATTAACATTTATTAATAATTTAAAATTGAGATAAAGTCTTCAATTGATTAGAATTGTTTTCTGTTGTGTATTTGTATTCATTGTAATCATTCTTGAACAAAAGTAATGTTTTAGATGTATACTTTTGCATTTGGTATAGTATTTCATCAACCATGTTCATTGTAATATTTTTAAAAGACGTATAGTAAGCAATTGACAGAAGCTTCAATTCATATTTTGAGTCTGGAAAGATTTGCTTAAACCCAAAACTTTCCTAACATCTTTTGCATCTTTACTTGTGCACAGTAAGAATATTTTGCCAAAATCTAAATTGGAAGGTGCTGTTTATTTTCCAGAACATGAAAAGTTAGTTTCATTATTCACTTTTTAAAACTGTTCTCTTTTAATAAAGTTTGTATTACATTCTATTTATATAGACGGAATTATTTTACACGCATATTTCTAAAAATGTGTTTTTATAGATGTTATTTTTCCTTTATATATTTTTATTTTTCGATTATAAATAGTTATATGTTTAAAATGATGATGTTACCTTGTATGAAAATAAATTTTTCTTGATGCAAAAAATGACAAATGTAAGAGTCGATGGGCAGCTTTCATTTTGAGTGGAAATTTTCAAATTAAAAGTGTAAAGCAGGCCTACATATCCTCATTATATTGACATAAAGGTTGAATAGCATTGCTCATGAAGCTCTGAATAAAGTAACTGAAGAAATATCTGTCAATGGGAAACTTATCAATAACATCAGGTATGCAGATACCACTAATAATATTAACTAATGATCTGCAAAATGTTTGCTGTGACGTTTTCTTTATAATTTTCATTGCAGATTTTATTCATCATAATGTTCTTGAAGCAAATTACTGACTAGATTGTGGTTCATGTAATATTAGACTGTAGTTGCAATCAGGAATTCTACCAATAATCTGAAGTTATAGTTTTCCATTAATTTGGCGGTACTTACTCTTTTGTCTGTGCGTACGACGACACACAAACCAAGGAGTACAGTAAATAATTTGAGCATTAATGTTGTTTGGCTGCTGGAGCATGACATTAACACAGCTTTTAGTGAATGGGGCAAATGTCCAATGATTCCTTTATACTATGAATGATAAGGCATTGATCAGATTTTTGTCATTACCCATGCTGTTAGCAGTAATTCAATGGACAGTTGTTAAGAATAATCAAAAGTCACTCAATTGCAGTAGACAATGGCTCAACTCGATGCATCAGTATCCTTTTGTCTGCACTGATGGATATGCTGAGTTGCAACTTCACCGTATTTATTTATTTATGTACTTTAATATATCTAATTGACATTATTACTTTTTTTAAATTTAAATTCTTATTCAAAATGACTTCAGAGCGTCAGTTTAAGGCAAACTTAAGCTATATATATATATATATATATATATATATATATATATATATATATATATATATGTAAATTTGAAATTGTATGTTCGTAATAATTCTAGTGACATCATTTTCATAGTAATTTTTATGACAAATATTGGTGATTAATCAGAAGATGCATTTTAAATAAAATGTTTTGCCGGCCTTGTTTATTATTCAGAACTGAATATAGTAATTGGAATAAATGTGATTTTGATAATCTAGGTAATTGGATAAATTCTGGTAAAATATATGCTAATTCTGAAAAATATATATTGTGCATAGTAAAGCTACCTTGTATAACATAATGATTAATGTTATGCAAGGCAAGTACAGCCAAGAGGAGTGTGGTGTGTAGAAAATGTAACATACATTTTCTACATACCACACTCCTCTTGGCTATACTTGCCTTGCATAACATTAATCATTATTGAAAGCACAATGGTCTTGAAACAAACAGTGTAGCTTGAAATTATGTATTTATACGTATTTACACTTAGTACTGCCTTCCGTAGTACCACAACCCTTGTATACAAAACTTGTGGCTCTGTTGACAGGTCATTGTGGTTCAGATAATTAATTTGATATTGGTCTGGAAGAATACATTTTTCCCTTAGGTTGTCAATGAAATGGGTGTGATATTAGTGGCTTCGTGATGTTGTATTTTAAACCAATTATAAAAAATCCATTAATTTGTGTGGTTTTTTAATGGATATTAAGAACTGGTAAAAACAACAATTATGGGTAAGAATAAATAATTATGTCCCGATAGATTTATTTTCATGTGAATATCTCCATACATTAAAAAATGAAATATGTGATGTTGTCGAGACAAGCATATTTCTCTAATATGCTTTTGTCCATTAAATATTTTTTCACATAATGTTTTCAATTTTTCCACATAATACTGATGGTCATTTATTTGGCGAAGGACAGATTTATTTACAGAGATTATGTTTTAATCTCATCAGTTTATTCAATTATGAATGTCAATAATGATTTGTTTCTTTCATATTTAACCCAAAATGAATACCACTTTGAAACTATGTTGTATTATAAATTGTTAATTGTACCTATGCTATCTTTAGTTATATTTAAATTGCTACACTCATTTACAAGTATTAACCTCGGAGTTTTCCAATATGGCTATTTATTCCAAATTGTATTGAGTGAATATAAAATTAATGAAATCTTTCCACTTCAAACTCTAACTGCTTTAAACTCTAACTGCTTCAAAGTCTAACTGCTTCAAACTCTTCATAAATACTTTTTAGATTCATTAGTAATTTTAATATTCTCCCTATTTCCCATTTCTACACTACAAACTCAAGTAAAAATAGCTTCAGTTCTTTGCCACAATCTAAAATCATGCACACATTGCACTGTTTTCAACTGCAATGCGATACGAGTATGACATAGTGGTTTGTGGTGAGGGTAGATGGCAAAGTAACTGGTGCAGCGTCTCACACCCGGAATTTCAAATTTTTGCATTAGCTATTATTATGAGGGTCACCGGTGAACTCACATGTTTGCTAACTCTGGGACACTAACTATGATAGAGTAATAAAGAAATAATGGTAGGGAAGAAAAATATTATTTTATTTTTAAAGTACAATATGTTAATAGAAAAACAAAAATCTGGATATTTGAAATGATATTGAAATATTTATTGAAGCGTACGTCTTTGTTAAATATATAATTTATATTTTTAGCTATCGGGTAAGATACTTTTCCAGTTGATGTGTCATTTCATTTCATATGGTTTTTCTTACTAAAAATTAACAGATGGCTATTATTCTATTTATTTTAATTGGTTGGGGTTTACCTGCAAATCAAATATTATATTAAGTGAATTTCGCATGTTTCTTTTCCTATAGTCAAAGTTTTTGGTAATATATAACCTAAATACTTAAAGAGTCAGGTTAAAATGAAATAAATATACAAACAATTATAAAAGAGATGAAATAGAATGAAATAATAAATCCAATGGTAATAGAAATTACTACAACGTGTAGTTATTTTTGCCGATATGATTTACTGAAAACTGAATGTTTTGTGTTTATTTTTGAAACTAAATTTTTGTTGAAATAAATTTTTGCCGGGATAAAGGATTTTCTTATATTTGTGTTTAATTACTGTTTACAATTTTCTCTGATAGTGACAAAAGTTACATTCTACAAAGACATTTCCTTTGGAAACATTTTTTTGTTTACAGAAACATAGAAATTGTTTTCCCTGTTTTCATAATTTTTTACGCTCATTACTACATATACAAATACTTCAACTATGCTGTTTCTTCTATATACATAAAAAAAATCATTGTGATAAAATCAATTCTTTCAGAGTTACAATTTAATTTATGAAAAGGCATAAGCGCCAGCCAATGCTACGTGATCTGAGCACTTGAGGGGTTTAAAACAAAAGAACCAAAAATATAAAAAAAAAGCTTTAATCTTACATAGCCTTATATTGCACAACATATGCTATAAATAAAATGGATCCACTCGCACAAGGGAAGTTTTTCTAGCCTTTTGCAATTCTTTCTATATATTCCCAGAACAGATCGAATTGAATAAAAAAAGTGTAAAGATTCTACCAAAGATTCTTTAGTTTCAAACATGTTGTTCACCATGTTTGACTATTTTCTGTGGCAAATTAGGTATTGATCGATACGTATATAATAAATGGATGTGCACTTCGACTGACACACACTATCATATTAATAATTAATATTCCTCTTACCCAAACCCATTAAGGAATGAGTTTAATGCTTTAGTTTATACTTTTATACAAATTGTTTGTGTTGTGTTTTTAGGTGTACTTTAGTTTACACAGAATGTAATTAAACAAATTAATAAACTGACTGTTATGCAACTTTTGTCCAACATAACTTATATAGAGCAGCATTCTACTGTAAAAAAAGGTGAGAGTGAGAAACAATAGAGTGCACAACCAAATGAGAGTTAAATATTCTGGAGATTTAAAAAAAACGGCTTTGTAAATATTAAATAGTCATGTAAATGTTTTGTATCAGTCTGACAAGGCTCACTGTAATTACTTTTGACAGTTCTGTAGTGGAAAAAAAAACCTGCATTCGACTGTATGTTACAGCTTCATAATCTCTACTGTTTAAGGTTTATGTTTGTCAAACTTTGCAAGTGGATGCTTCAGATTAGGGCTTCACATTGTATGTAGCAAATAATAAAAAAAATGGAAAAATTATATACCTCCCCATACATATATATATACTCAGAGTTAATTTCCGTGTAAAGCAATGAATGGAATATTTAAGAACAAGGCCAAATATTAAAATTAAGGCTATATATCATATGTTCTCCCCTTCTCTAATTTAGTTTTGAATTAAATTTGAAAAATCTGAAAAATTATAGGTACTAGCATTTGAGAAGGACTTTTTATTAAAATTATTCCTTTAGTTTTAAATTAACATTTACCTTCATTTACATTTACACATTAATGGGCTAAATAGCATAGATGCGAGCAATGTAGGGTACGTTGCTCGCATCCATATTATTTACTTTTTCTAGGTCTACCCAACATGTGTCCCACGAATCGTACTAAATGAGCAACAACGTCGAGTATCGGCGACGGTTAAGTAACCTGACTTAGCAGCATAAACTTACCAAAAGGCGACAATCAAGCAACCAAATAATAGTAAATTGTTCTGAAAAGAATGTCACACAATTTCCGTGAAGAACTTGATCACCTGGTCCGTGCGGCCAGCCTAACCAAAGCACCATCAATGAATGCTGTGCAATGATTACCTTCAAGTAGTTGACCTTAATATCGCACCTTTATCGAGTCATAAAGCGGCAAGCATGGAGCTCTGTGATCTTCACTCCTCTTGGCAGTCAATGGCAGAAAATGAGGGAACACTTTCGGTGCTTATTTATTGACTCAGTTGTGCTGCACTCCATCTCTTTTATTGTCTGTCTCTGTGCTCTGTCTCGACTTTTATGTGTCTATTTCTATTTTTGGCCACATCTTTTATGTACAGAGGAGCGTGCTATGGTAGTATAAATTTATTCAACTTTGTCATTATGAAAGCAACTGGTTAATTTTTTAAACATCAAAGAAGTTACAGATTAGAGTAAATACTTGATCTGCTATTGAATATTTAATTGAGGAAAAAATCAAGATTTCAGACCTTTATGATGGTCAGCAATGTGCCCGTTGGTTAATTTACAGGCCAATTGCTATTATTTATTTTGTGTACAGAAGAAATGAATACACTTCTACAACCAAGAAATCTGAAGCTCATTCCAATGAGCGCCTCCACCCTGAGCTGAGATTTCCACCTATAATAAACATGGTCAAAATTAACCTGAAATGGAAGTTTATTCCCCTTGTCTCTACTTATGACTCAATATGTGAACTGATCATGAACATTAAAGTACATTAGAATCAATTAATATATATTGAAGGATGGGAGAAATGCTTCAGTGAGTGATGCTAGCGATCATTACCATGTTTATATAGTAAGTGTACAATTTGCATGAGAATGTTGTGGAAGTGCAAATGAGTAAGTTTTATTGAATATCATACCTATCACCGTATTGAACTTGGCCCCGATGAATACTTTTGAAATATTTATCATTTTAAGTTGAGTGTGGTTACAGCTAGTGATATAAAACATTCGTAATGTATTTCAAATCGTTGTTTGAAAAAATTAATGTTATTCTATAGACTTTCATCTTTAATAAAAAAAAATTATATTTACATTCATTTTATTATTTCAAAACCAAATAAGCAATATGATTTAAGTTAAATGTTTACACAATTTTATTTGCTTTTCGCTGAATAATAGCACAACATACCGTGTTTGTTATATGTATTATATGTACTTATAGTCCATTCTATTTCAAGAGATAATATTTATTGACAATTAAATATGGTTGGCAGAAATATAATATTCGATCAGCTGATGACAATTTATAAAATTCATTGTATTGTATATACCCAGAGTATTATAAAACTATGTACATAATCAAAACATTAACTTCAGAAAGTTTCACTATAAAAAATGTTATAAATACATGTATTACATCACTATTTTACTGACACGAATTGGGAAATTTTACTCTGTAAAAATGGACAACCCTCCATTTTTTTTAGTTGAATTAGCAGGCATTTCAAACATTTCGGGAAAATAATTAAAATTTCAACGCTTAAAAAGCCTGGAGCATGTATACTATTCATTAATTTTATAAGGCATTAGAGTGAGATAGCGATTATGTGTCAGTTTACACTGCTATATTTCTAGATTTTGTGGCATAATATAAACATATACTTATGTTATATTTGGCGTATAGATAATTAAACAAGCATAGTGACATGTTATTAACTTTTCAATAAGTATTTGTACTACAATAATTTCCAATGTAGCCTACAAATTATATATGTACTTTTTGATAATGTTTTTATAAAAACTAAACCTTTACTTTTATATTGATGTATATTTTCGTAGATTATTCTTAATGTTCAAATTCAAATAATGATATTTTTTCAATAAACATTGGAAAAAGCTTTAATGTTAATATCCGTTATAAGTTGGCCGCTCATCTAAAGATAAGATGTCCATTACTTAATAAGTTCTACAAATAGGCATTTGTCAGTCAGGTACTTTGAAGGCGTGTCTTTTTGCGGTGTTCTTATGTGAACATTGTTATTAGATCTTAATGTAAAGGCATTGTTGGTGATAGTTCTTCTTGAACCCGTTCAGGTGTAGGATTCTCAAGCATCATTGAAACCTCTTCAATACCTCTGTCATTTTTAAAATTATCAGATATGTAAACATAATCTGGAAAGTATAATCTGGAAATTAATTTAGCGCCACTTACGAATTTGTTATTAGATTTGAGGTTATGTTATCAACAGTTCGTGTATTTCGGTAATCATTAAAATATCGTTTTTAAAAAGATATTTTAATGATTACCTAAAAATTAAATATTTATTTCTTTTTAATAATTTTCTGTATAATTTAACATTTAATAAAATTACTATTTCTATCATTTTGGTATTATTTATGTAACAATAATACTCATAAATTGTTCAAAACCCTTCATCTTACTTATCTGAATTTTTTTAAAATGTAAAATGTAACCTATATAATTTATGAATGTATACAGTGTATTTACGCACACCACTAAAAATATATCTTTAATTATGAATACTAAATAAATCTACATTAAATTAGTAACGTGAATGTAAGAAAAAGGTTTACAATACCTAAACTGTCAAATCTGTTTGTTTATAAACATTCTCTTTTGAAATTGAATGGATTATAGTCACTTCTTCCAAATAACTTCACCGTGGGATAGATCTTTGTGCGAGATAGCCCTAATGTCACTTGACACTCTTCATATTTTTTTTTGAATTCATTGCTATTATCTACGCAGTATTAAACAATAAAAAGAAATTATACATATGTTTGAAATTTATTTTAATCCATATGTTGCCCACGTAACCCACATGTTTTGGGTCTAGTAAAATCTCAAACAAAAACAAACTGTAGCTATCTATTTCTGGTGTGCTCAAGTACCCTCTAGACCTTGGTGGCTTTAAGTTTGTCAGTGACCTGTGGGCTGATAAAAGGAGAGGACGGTTTACGCACTTATCGCAGGTATGTATAGATGTTTGAATTTTTTATGTAGGCCTGAGAAACCTATATCAGTGGGTACGTAAGATTTTTGAAACAATTGTATATTGTTTTTAGAATGAATTCTGAAGTACCGAGTCCTTCAGGCTCACTGTGACCAAGTGCAAACTATCATCTGAAGCTGCAATTGCTTCAATATTAGAAGGGTAGCTTAAAAACGATGAACATTATGATTTTAGTGGCGAATCAGATAATGATCAAACTTTTGAAATGGAGACAGTACAGTCAGATTCCGAATCGGAACACATTTTGTCTGACACTGAACTGGAAACTGTTACAGAGAATCTGTGATAAACATGATGCTGGTACATTAGCTTCAAATTTTCATCATTCCAGATCAGGTTACTACTACTGAAAAAATTAATTCAAGTGAAGTAAACAAGAACAAACTAGAAATATGCATATGCTAGCTCATAACATAATCAGGAATGGAAGAGTGATGGAACCTGCGAGTAAGAAGGCAGCAATAAGCTTATTACGTTATTAGCTATAACATTGTTTGATGATAAAATAATATCTGTAGCTATGCAATGGACTAACCTCAAACAACTAGAAACCAAAGGGATGTTTAGAAATCAATCCAGATCCAAGCTAAAAGAGATTACCCAAGTGGACATTTGAAGCATTTATTGGTTTGTTACTGTGAGATTATTACTGTAAGTATTCAAATCACATAATGAAGACCTTACAGTATTATTTGACAGTGGTCGAGACATAATTTGTGCTATGATGTCAAGAGAGGGATTTGGAGGAATTTTGAGATGTTTACGATTTAATGACATTACTACAAGATTTCAATGTACCAAGAACCATCCACTTTGTGTTGAATTCGAAATTTTTAACAATATTATTGAAAACTGTCAGAAAAATTACACAATGAGTTCATACATTTGTATTGATGAGGTGTTGATTGGATTTGACAGAAGATGCCGGTTTGCTACATGCCAAATAACCCATATAAATACAATATAAAACTTTTATACCTTGCAAATGCAACCAGTGGGTACTTATATAATGTGTATTTGTACTCTGGAAAAGAGCCAGACGGCATCAGGTTGCGTCAAAATGAGAAAAGTTTCAAAAACCTATACAGTCAGTTATCAGATTTATGAAACCCATTATGAACATTAATAGAAACATAACCACAGACAACTGGTTTTTTCAATATAATTGGAGAACGAACTTTTGAAAAGAGGTCTGTTTAATGTGGCACACTCAGAAAAAACAAACCATAGAAACCACCCTATTTCACAAATCTGAGAGAAAGGAAAATTGACTCTTGTCTTTATGGTTTTACTAAAGACGTAACTCTGCTCTCATTGATGACTAAGAAATACAAGGATGTCATTTTAGTGTCTTCTATGCACCACAGCACTTGCATTGATGATACGTATGATTTAATGGGAAGAAATTCATTTTGCAATGCTACTAAAGGAGGTGTGGATGTTCTCGATGAAAAATTTTCAAATATGACTTGCAAAAGGACGTCTATGGTCTCGTAAAATATTTTATTGATTAGTGGATATAACTTCAGCTAACCCATGAGTGCTATCAGGATTATCATCTACACAATCAGAATTTATAAAGGATATAGCAAAAGGGTTAGTGTATGAGTATATAGGAAAAACATTTCGGGACCATCATGTCCCAGATCAAATCAAGAGCTCAATTTCTCAAACATTGAACAAGTTTCAACCGGCTCAAAATGTGAACCTGAAAAGAAAGTATAGTGTATATTTATGTGTGATTGTAAAAAGAGAGGAAGACACAGCATCCCATCTGTTTGCAGTGCTTCAAGCCAATGTGTATAAATTGCATAAAGCAAAAATTAGGACATAAATAAGTACTGTCATTTAAAATGAAGCTAAATTAAAAATGCATACTATAAAATGTTATGGTTTGGTTGATTTTAGAGATATTTTTGTAGTTTTTATATCTTTTTTAGGTTTAATAAATAAGAAAGTGCCTCAGACAGATAGTGTTACTAATTATTACTTATAATATTACTCAGAAGTTAATCATTTAGTTATTTGATGATTTAATGACCTTTTCTTACTAGTTTAAAACAGTAACGTAAATACATTAAGAATATATTTTTTATCCTATTTCATTTATAGGCATCTCTGTAACCTATATCAGTGGTAATGTTGAAAATCATTTGTAAGTACTTAAGAGTTTTTGACTCTCCAATCAGAAAAATAAATAAAATTGAAGTATCTGCCCATTAAATATTTGCTCTTTAGACTTTTCATAATTTAAATATTTTTCCACTTGCACAGTCAATTACTAAAACAAATTTGATGTTAAAGATATTTCGCCTGACTGTAGATCTGTTTGCGTGAGTGAATTTATCTCGAAAACTACTGAAAATATTGACGTTACATAGAATATTAAACAAAATCTCTGCCCACTGATTTTTATGAATAATGTAATTCACGTGTATATTAAGCTAATAAATAATACATAATACAAGTTTACATTTTCATAAATTATTGTGTTGTTCCAATCATCAATTTTTAATTTTTGTCTATTTTTCATGTCAAGTAGAAAATAGGAGAGATGGGTATCAGAATATAATATAGAATATAGAAGGTACAATATAAGATAGAATATACAATTTCATTAATAAGAATATTATTTGCATTACTATATTTAGCTAGCTATGTAATATTATTTTTTTTTTGTAAGTAATATTATTTATTTGAGTTAAAACAAGAACGGCTGAAAAGTAAATTGAGCTATTTAATTTAAAAATTTAATAATCATTTTCTTTTAATATGACCCTCTCAATATTTAATTTAATCCTTTATTCCACTTTATTCCAATTACTACAACCCTTAAATTTATTTCAATGACCTTAAATACTTTCTTCGAAATGCAGGTGCAAAGTTTTAATGCGTTTCTTTGTTACTATTGTTTTAAACATGTATAGTTAGATTAGTTTAAATCCCACATGAGCTGAAGTGGATTCCCTTCTTCTGTTCTCCTCCCGCTTCCGTGTGTTCCAGCAGATCACGCTGCCATCATCCATTTGGGTAGATATTTTGTTAAATTTTCTATATAACCTTTTCAACATCTTAACTTCGCGATGACACAAAAAGTCCAGAGTTAATCCCAGGATTACTACCTTTTTAAAATTCATGTCAATGCCTTCAGTAGTTTTCGAGATAAGTTCAGTCGCACAAACAGATCCATAGAAAGGCAAATTTTTTGACATGAAATTTGTTTTAGTACTACTATGCAAATGAAAAAGTATTTAAAAGATGAAAATTCTAAAGAGCTCAGGCAGACGTTTCAATTTTATTTATTTCTATGACTGAAGAATCATTAACCCTTAAATACTGAAATATGGTTTTGCAACATTACCACCAATGTAGATCTCAGAGACTCCTATAAATTAAATAAGATGAAAAATACACAAAAAATATTTTTTTCTCAATGTATTTATATTATTGTTGTAAACTAGAAACAAAAGGTTCTTAAAACGTCAAATAATGAAACAACTAACACTCTGAGTAATATTTTATGCAACAATTAGCAACACTCTCTGTCTAAGGCTCTTTCTTATTTCTTAAACCTAGAAAAGAAATAAAAAGCACAAGAATGTCTCTAATATCACCCAAACTGTAATCTTCTGTAGTATATGTTTCTAATTCGGCCTCATTTCAAATATCTTGAGATCATATAAAAAAAATGACAGTACTTATATATCACTTAATTTTTGCTTTATGTAATTTATGCACATTAGCTTGGAACACTGCAAACAGATGGGATTTTGGCAAAAAACACATAAATATTGTGTCGTACTCTTTTCTTTTTACAATCTGCTGTACTTTCTTTCAGGATCACCTTTTAAACCGTTCGAAACTCATTAAAATATACGAAATCTATTTTCTAAGTGCTCATATACCAACGCTTTGGCTATATCCTTTATAAATTCAAATTGTTTGGATGACACTTCTGATAGTACCAATGTGTAAGTTGAAGTTTGATCCACTAATCAATAAAGTATAGTACAAGGCCATTGACTTGATCTCCTTTCGTAAGTCATCTTTGAATATTTGTCATTGAGAGTATCAACACGTCTTTATTAACATTGTAAAATGAATTAATTTCTGATAAATTATTTGTTTCATCAATACCAGTGCTTGATGCATAGGAGACACTAAAATGACAACCTTGTTTTGCTTAGTCATTCATGAAAGCAGAGTTACGTCTTTAGTAAAACCATAAAGGCAAGTTTCTATTGATGTTCCTAATGGGTTTCAAAAGTATGATAACTGTCAGTGTAGGTTTTTTAAACTTTTTCTCATTTTGGTCCAGCCCGATGCCATCCAAGTCTTTTCCAGAGTACAAGTACACTTTATATGGATACCCATTGTTACATCTACAATGCATAATAGTTTTACACCATATGTATCTAGTTTATTTAGCATGTAACTTACAAACCGGTATCTCCTGCGAAATCCAATCAGCATCTCATCAATACAAGTGTATAGACTCATCATGTAATTTTTCTGATAGTTTTCAATAAAATGGTCGAAAATTTCAAATACAGGACAGAGTGGGTTGTCCACAGTACATTGAAGTCTTATAGTGATGTCATCAAATCGTAAACATTTCAAAATTACTCGAAATCATTCTCTTGACATCATGGCAGAAAATATATCTTAATCACTGCCATTGGTTGCAGATAATATTGTAAGATCTTCATTATTTGATTTGAATACTTACAGTAAGAATCTTACTGTAACAAACCAATAAATGCTTCAAACTCCACTGGGGTATTCTCTTTTAGCTTGGATCCTGACTGATTTCTTAACATTCCTTTGATTTATACCAGTTTGTTGCCTTTTTACTGACAGGTTCTTTGACTCTTCTAGGCCTGGTTACATTATGAGCTTGCACTTGAATTAATTTTTTTAGTATTAATAGTCCGATCTGGAATGACCAATATCTGAAGTTGGTGTATGAAGCATCATGCTCCATGTCCTCAGATTGCTCTATACCTGTTTCCAGTTCAGTGTTTGACAACTGAATTTGACTGTACAGTCTCCATTACGAAAGGTCCATCATTATCTGATCCGCTGCTAAAATCATCATCTTCTTCAATTTCAAACCACTCTTCTAATGCCAAGTGAACGTGAAGAACTCGATTCTTCGTTGAGTTCTTTAACACCTCGGGCTTGCAGATTACTTACAAGAAAAGAGGCGATAAGCACCATTCATATTTTATAGTCAAATAAGAGTAAAATAGTATGCACATACCAGGGGTTAAAATCTGCTGACAGACACAAGTAATGTTAACCTTTTGTTTTGATTTTATCTTTTCCTTTTGTTTATTTCCTTTTTCTGGGGTTCTTTGGCATATTGAATTTGATCTATTTTAAATTGTCAAATTTAAAAAGGCTATTTTAAGTCTCAGGCATCGTATGTAATTCTTTTTGGAAATCACTTTTTTAAATTCTGTTGAAGGCAAATACTGTCTGTGGGTGCTCCTTAATTGGTTCGACAGTTTTCTACTTCATATTATGTACACAGTATTCTATTTCATACAAGTGTCTTTACCCTGGACAATACAATGTAATTTTGGCCACGCAAGAAAAATGCGGAGCCAATGTCCATTAAAGTTTTGTTGAGACTAAATATTTGGCTTTCATGCACATTTAAAATATATGCCACATATTTTAGACTGTCGTGTTCAATGGATTTACACCTCATTGATAATATTGAACTTAGTTAAGAGTTCCCAATTCAGGCTCCAAGCCACAGATTCATTTAAAAATGACTCTTCTAGTGTGTCTACTGTCATCAGAATACCATTCAACATTCTCCTGCAAATTGCACACTAACTATATAAATATCATAATGATCACTAGCATCACTCACTGAGAAACAGAACCATTTCTCCCATCGCTTAACGTATATTAATTGATTCTCATATACTTTAAATTTTTATGATCAGTTCACATATTGAGTCATAAGTAGAGAATCTATTGTTGATAATGAAGAATCTGTTGTTGCTCCATGTTATAGATAATAGCCCAATGCGTTGCCTGGCCCGCTGATATTATGTATGTCAGTGGTGAATTCAAAACTGAATAGAAGTTACCTCGGCGTTTCAGTGGGCAATGGTGACTTCTTGGTACATAGAAAGCGGTTTGATTGTTAAGCTGTACTTAACTTTATGTAGACTCCAAATGATTAAACCGGATTTAAATTACCTTTGCATCAATAAAGTATAGAGCAAGTGAAGTGATGACACGCATTGACAATAATTTCAATTATGAAACCCAAATCCAAAAAATTAGACTCTACTTAAAGTTAAGTACAGCTTAAATAAATCGTTTGGAGACTCAATGACGATGCTGCAGCCTTTCGTCATCGGCTGACATGACAGCTCTAAACTCAGTTCAATGTTATTGATTAATACGGCAGCTTCACCATGCAAGCAATATAGAATAGTCAATAATGGAAGACGCAAATTCAAACCTTATATATTTTACAATCTATCTACAAAAAACTAAGAAAAAATTGTTAAAAGTAGAGCTGAGTATCCCACCTTACTAAGTGTGATTTAGCAAGATATTGTTACGTGATCAAATGCTTTCTAGTAATCAAAATATACATCTACTTCAAGTCAGAGTTGAACTAATATAAGACATATCAGACAAATAATTATGTTTGATGTCGGCCATTAACTGTTGGTTGAACTAGCCTGGACACTACACTCTTGAAGATTTTATCTTCCCATGGTCACGTTACTGTCACTTGCCAGCACCCCATTTAGCATTTTCCTACTTGTACTACGTACATTAATACAATTTAGAAATGAGCAAATGCATTGATCAATAAAGACAGAATTCATACAATTAATCCATCAATTATGAAGATGTTATAATTCAGACGAAAAACAAATAATAATATTCACTGGGTTTTGATGAAGGAATATATACTACACAATTGTATGTAACATAGAGGACAATAAATATCTTAACTCACAGATGCTGGCCACCCATCTCGTATTAGCGAAAGTGGACCAACGTAAGGGGCTCACTTGCAGTCAGCATTGCATATATATATATATATATATATATATATATATATATATATACATGTATTGACACTACCGTAATTACTTTCCAGGTATAAAGCCATAAAAATCTACTATGTACCTATGAGACTTGATGATACACTGACGTACCTGAGTTATGGGGATGTCAGATAGTTGTGTACCGCTTTAGTAGCATCCGATAGTGCAGCTTGCAACTTGTTGGTGCACTGCATGCTTTATAAAATTTCAACTTCGTAAATGATAAGTATGAGAGCCATAAAGCCATAAGATGTAAAGGCAAAGAAAATTTTTTTAACAAAATTAATTTTTGTATTCTATACATTAAAAATTAAATTTTAATTCCATGCAAAGGAAACACTGTAGTAGATTATAATTGTTAGTAGCTACTGATCAAATTAAATATGCCAACTTTAATTAAATTAATATGTAAATGTGAAATAAAATTGGAAAAATAATCATGACACAGAAATGATCTCTTCGCAGTTCAAAAAAATAAAGTAAAAATCAATTTAAACCAGGGGTGTTAATTAACATCTGTTGGTATCCATTTGTCTAAATTGAAAAAGGAAAATATTTTAATTCCATATATTGACGTGAAAATGAAGAGGAAGAACAGTATAAGGTTGGCAATTATTATGGACTCTGGATGCAGCTGCCGAAAAAAGCAACTGGGTATTTTATTGTACCACAGGCATAGGTCCTTCAGCCAGAATATTCTCCTCCTACCAGGCCTGCTCTTGCTCTTTATATAGACATATATAATGTTCATTATAATTGAAGTAGTTATGTGTGATATGTCCTAGGTTTTGGAACTTGTGTTGTTTTTATGCTTTTTAACATCTCTGTATCTTTATTCAAAACTCATGAGATTTGTGTCATTCTGCAGTATACCCACATTTCAAAGACCTAAATCCTCTTGCTCGTTGCTTCTGTGAATACCCATGTTTCAGCTACATATGAGACTGAAAGTATCTAGTGAAGGGCCATAGATATTTGCAGGGTTAGGCTGAATTTACAATCACAAAAGATATTTCTAACCTTGGAGAAAGCGTTTCGGGCTCACCCAATTCTGCATTGGATTTCAAAATTGTAGTTATCTTTATCTTAACCATTGTCCCAAAATACATGTCACAGTTGACATGTTCCAGAACAGTTGCATTTATAATGATGGGATATTACATGAAAGAATTCACTTTTTAATTTTAGCGTGCACAAGTAAAGATAATAATATGTAGTATAAAAGATGTTAGGAAAGTTTGGATTTAAGCAAATCTTTCTAAACTCGAAATATGAATTAAAGCTTCTGTCAATTGCCTAGTACACGTCTTTTAAAAATATTACAATGAATTGGGTTGATAAAATACCATATCAAATGCAAAACTACCCATTTAAATCATTACTTTTGTTCAATAATACATAAAAGAAAATAATTCTAATCAATTGAAAGCCTCCTCTCAATTTTAGATTATTAAGAAATGTTAATAAGATGCATAACTTAATGTTTAATTGTATGAACAGTTGGAAACACTTGTTCCCATTATTGATATAACACCTACCACATTCAATATTTCTAAGATAACCTGCCTGCTATTCTGCTAATGAAAAATGCCATATAGTCTTCCTTTACTAAGAACCTTCCTTTATCAGCCCAAATACTTTAGACGTATATTTATACTGGCCTTTCCTCTTTATTGCTCTTTGGACGAATCATATCTTCTTGATACCCTGAGGTCTGAATTTGACGTTGATTTGTCAGGCTGTACCGGTAGTAACTCTTAAAAATGTGCCAAATTATTTAGAGCTAAATTATTAGCACGAAGCTATTAACTGATAAAAATGTTACCTTTGTTCTACCAGTATACAAATGTTCTTTCCTCATTTTTTTTTTAATTTTTGTCGACACTACAGCAACCCTATTAAAACTATCCAAATTATTCATATCGATTACCACTTCAAGGTAATACATTACCATAAACTCCTCTACTAGTTAATAATTGTTCCTATAGTGCTTGTTTGCTGAATACCCTAATAAGTCTTTAATAGTTCGTGATATAATTTTTTCTCCAGCAAAATATTTTAGTTTGGTAATTGATCATCAATTCATTTGGCATTCTCAAATAACTGACGAAATACTACAAAACTCCTCCAATTAAAATCAAGTTCAAGTTTGTCAAATTCCATTTTAACCCATTGCTTATGTCTGACCAGCTTCTCATCATATAAAAACGATTGAAAAATTATCTGTTCGATTTATTTCCCGGCTCTGGTAATATAGTTGTGCTATCACATTGTTGCCTTACTGCCAATATTGTTCCTAATATCCTTCTTCATAGGTCCAACACCGACTTCAACATTTATCAGTAGGTAGCTTTAGACTATATTCCAAAGATAAGAAAAGATTCACCACAGAACATAACTCTATGCTATATCTTTTCCCATCTACTAGAATATGGAAGGAGTTCCTTCAAAGGTACATACTGCGTCCACAGAATCTATACTTACAAGTTTTTTGAAATTTAATTTTTTTTAAAAATGCATCTAACAATATTACTACTATAGTTATCTCAGGTAAAATAGGAATAGTAATGCTAACAAACTTTTTAAATAAATGAACCACCAGGAAAACCATTTGTGGATTTTCATTTATAACAATCAATAATGCCAACTTGGCATTGATATGTAATATTTGAATTAAAGTATAATAAAAGCACCAGAAAGATATGTAAGGTTTCACGATCAATAAATTAGAAGGCCATCACATTTATAAAGGACATAGAAAAATAAATAATTTTACCTGAGAATAGATGAGTAAATCCAATAATCAATCATAGTTATATTATGGGAAGATAACTTGCTTTATATTAGGCCAAGTAATTAACATTAAATAGACTACATTGTCGAAGAGCATTTACATATTCTGTTAGAATTGAGCAGTAGAAATATTCAGTTTGTTTAAAAATGGTGTATCATTGTGTAGAGGAATCAATTCACATTTTAATTGTGTTACAATCAATTCTAGGAGTCAACCGATTTTTATATAAATTAGAAAATCGAACTACATTAATTAAAATTATTTTAAAGAAAATTTACAGTTTGACATTAATTTTTCTCATTATTTTGGCTGCCGTAACAGGCAGTTGGATCCACTACATCTCTCTCTACGCTGAAATAAAGATAACTCAATGTCTTTTTCAGATAACTATTCTTATTCATTTCATATTTACTTTATCTATTGATATATTTTGGCAAAAAAATTTCTTTGCTGAGAGTTTGCAAAAATTCGATGATATTTCTGTTTATTACAGCATTTTGTTTAGAACAAAATGCTTTAAAAAATTAAAAATCATGACGTTATTGGGCATATTCATTGTACTTGCAAGCCACTTGATCATTCTCATATTTGGCAATGTTGAAAATTGGAGTTGGGTCCGCATAATTACATATCTCGGTGAATTTATCAATAAATTGGAAGTGCTATTGATGTGTTTACTTACAAATACCATTATTGGAATGTTAAAAGAAGTAAACGATTATCTAAACCGTATGAATCGAGAAATATTTCCTAATAACACCAACTGCTTACCAGAATTAGCCCGAGTGTTAGTCTGCAATAGATTGAATGATAATAGCCATTTTGATGTTTCTGGAAATCCTATGCACATATCGATGTTACCAAATGTATTAACTACAGTAAATGATATATGCAATGCGCTAAATAAAATGTTTAATTTACAGGTAATATTTGAAAGAAATGAAAATAAATAGGATAATCAAGAATTTTTTTCATTTTAATCATTCAATTTTTATTTCAGGTACTTCAGACTGTAGTTACAGCTTTTCTTTTATCCATTGCTGGTATTCAACACATATTGGACTTGTATATGTATGACGTAAGTTAGAATAATATTACATAAATCATTCTAATTTTAATATTGTATTTAATAGTAAGTGATAATGAATTTATGGTAATTTTAATGACCATTATTTTTAAAATAGTGAATGTCAACTTTCTTTATACTTATACATTTCTTAAAATGTTTAAAATAGAAAAAGGGTTTATAAAAAAATATTGTCACTAATTAAATGTCTTTTCAGATACTATGTTTAAAAGAAATAATTATCTACTTCACATGGCAAACAATTTACATAGTTTTCCTTGCGACTGTCTGCGCCTTCAGTGAGAAGTTGGTTACAGAATTTCATCAGTTGAGAATAAACATCACAAAATTGAGACTTTCACCTCATATGTGTAAGCATCTGTTCAGTAAGTTTGTGTTCATTTACGATTAGAGAAATTCATTACTTATTGTACTAATGTAAATATCTCTTATTATCTTAATTTAAATGTAATCAATATCTTCAATACTTATCTTTTAATATCTTCATTACTTATCTTTTACTTTATCTCTTTTTTTTTATAACAATTGAATTAGACTATATAAGAAACAAAGCCTCTTGTTAAACGTACAACATAAATTAATACAATTTGATTACGGAATATGGAAATTGGAAGTATGGAAATTTCATAATCTATATTCTATAATTAAATATATATAGAGTTTATCTACATTCATCTACGTATAATTAGTTTAACACAGTTTATTTAACACAGTGACAACTAAATGTATTCAGGTCAGTGCTAAAATAATATTGATTTTTCAATTAATCAATGAAGACCAAGGGAACTAAAATAGAATAGCAATTACAGCAAAGCATGGTCAATGTCCTTGTAGATGAAAAACTATGTATTTTGCAATTTTAACTAATTTTCAGTTACATTGTAAATAATTACCAAAATAGTTTAAGCAGTGAGAGCTGAATGTTTATTTAACCCACGTTAAAATTGAATTAATCAATGTAAGGAAAATCAGTATGTAAAACGAATAATATTGTTATTCAATTAAGATGTATCTTATGTATTTATCATTATGTGACCATTAAGTAAATAAACTCTTCTAGCTTTATCACCTTTTTAGAAACAGATGAAACGATCAAGTACTCAAATTCAGTTTATAGTCGACTGCAGTGGAATGAAGCAGAGAGTAACGTGTTTCGTATGTGCTATGTGCTAGTATGCATTGCATTACATATTCATATATTTCTCTGCCTACCACTAATCACTATGTGACATTTTCGTAAATGCGGTTTTAATGTGTAATATTTGTGGCAGTATATGATATTTATGTAAATGATAACTTAGAGGAGTTAAACGACATAAATAAAACTCTATGTTTTAAAGTGAGACTTCTTTAGACAACTTTTTAAATTCCATAAATATGAGGAAAGTTACATATTATAATGCTATAGGTGATTGCTTGGTATATCAGTCATCCAACCCCTGTACGTCATGAATTCTTTAGAAAAAATATTGCAGAATTTTTTTAAAAACATAAATATGGCTAAGTCAAAAATATTTAGTTCAGTGTATATAAAGTGAAAGTTCAATGTAATAAGCAACAATAGCAAATAATCTTATAAAACATTTGTTTAATTGTTCTTGAACAAGAATAGGGAGATAAATCTTTATGCATATAGAAAATATATTCTTATAACCATTCCCTTAGTAGTACTAAAAGTTATATTCTATTTGTTCCTATGGAAACCTAGATTGAGAATTCATAATAATTTTTTACATGTCAGAATATTATGGCTATGGCTAAATATTCTATATCTGGTTGATTCATTTTCTATTTATGTTTGGCCAACTAAGAAATCAGACTGGTCTATTTCACTTTCCAAGAAGTTGTCTAGCTTGCATTACCATTTTGTGGATGATAATGCCTTACTAACCGAAACACGAGTATCATATCAAAACTCCCCTAGAGTGCTAACCCATATTGTTTCTTTTCCGATTTGAATTTTTCACACACCTCTCGCCTACAACATTTCATAAGTTTTTATTTTTTAGTTAATAAAATAAAATTATGCTTGTAATCAGAAGTATATTTCATAAAAGGATTCTAATCTTGGATTCCGTAATAGGATGCAACTAAAATTTAAAGTCATAGTTTTGACATAATTGAGGGACAAATGACATAAAAATAGACATTTTTTATGTTCTTCCGCATAAGCAAATGACTGTTGTTATTGCATCAAGATGATCACTGATGAAGACATGTGGAGTACTAAATTGGTTATAGTGGTTTTTAAAGTTAATTTGTAGAAGCAATGTGTGGTTTTAGAGGTTTATCAAAATGAAACAAATCATTATAAATACCGGATAGACAACTAGTCCGCATGTAGCACTGTATACGCTAGCACCTCCAGTATATATTTTGAGAATGAGACTTTTACACGGGATTGAATTGACATTTTATGTAATAGCAAGTATACACAATAAGCTACATATTTAATTACGGTAGTTTTATTATTTATAACCACATATCCAACAGTTTTGGTAATGAGAAAAGGAAACCTATACAAAGGGAAATGAACACCTACTATAAAAAGGAAATTAAAAAAAATGCTTTACGATTGTGTCACAGTTATCACAAGTGTTAGCATAAATGATGGAAACCATGTGTGACATGCAAATACATCAAGCCAGCTTACAAAGAACTTCAAAATCAAAGTACAAAAATGGTTATTTAAATTTCGTTACGGCCACATGATTGATGAAGATTGCTGAACTAATAACCTTAAAAGGCTCAACAGATTCTAATACCAAATTACATATATTGGACCAAAGTATTATCAAGTTTTGAAGAATATTACAGCCCCAAATATGCCAGAATCAAAATCTTATGATGAACTGTTACAGATATTGGGAAATCATATTGCACCCAAACCCGGTGAAGTTGCATAACAACACAAATCCTGTCTCAGAGCACAACATGAACGTAAAAGCATTGCCAATTATGTAGCTGGACTCAGGGGGAAAGGAGATAAATGCAATTCCATCTACAATCCTTGAAAAGACGATACTAAAAGACTACATGAATTTTCCTTATAAAATGACTGCATTTTTTATGGCATCAGAATCGTTATTCCAAAGAAACTATAACCTAAAATCTTAAATGAGCTACACAGGGCTCAAATTGGTATCGTTAAGATGAAAGCATTATTCATAAGCCAATATGGTTGAAGAATATTCATTTTAATATTAATCACTTGGTTAAACAGTACAAAATGTACTGCTTATCGCAGAGGAATCCCGCAAAAGCACTAGTATATAGCGACGAATACCCAAAGGAGCCACTGAGCCGGATTCACATGGATTTTGCCAGACCATTCATGAACCAATACTTTCTTATCATAGCAGACGCTTAAATAAAGTATATTGAAGTAATCCCAATCACATCTATCAGATCTACAGCAACTACGAACATACTGAAAAGCTATATCCAACATTTGGTCTGCCAATCATTCAAGTATCAAGTAATGGCATACAGTTCAAGTCAGACAAATGCGAAAATTTTTGGAAAAAAATAGAATCCAAGCAAAGTGTACAGCACCTTTTCACCCATCAACCAACAATCAAGGAGAGAGGTATGCACATACCTCTCTCCTTGGAAACTAGAGAACATTGGAAAACTAGGTGAAAGCAATGGCTAATGAGGAAAATCTGTTACAAGACAAAGTACATAAATTCCTGGTAGTGTACAGAAAAACAGCTAATAGCACCATGGGATTGAGCCCAGCAGAGATGATGTTTAAAAATTATATAGAACAAGGATCTACTTAACAAAAAGAGGAACAAACTTAGAAAAGAATGACAGGAATAAAGTTAAAATAGTAAATAAAGTATTAAAAGCTGATAGAGAGTAAATATTAGAACGTATAACAGCAATAAACAGAAATTCGAAAGGCTTAGAAAGATAAGAAACCTACATTACGAGGTGGAAATGGTTGGAAAATAACATTAAAAGCATGTTGAAAAAAATCACAAAGTCAGTATGCATGAACATACCTTACACCTACATGTCTGGGCCACCATCTGTAAGAAAAAACCACACCGACACAAAGCCGTTCTGAAAGAGAATAAACACAGAGAAAAACCACTTAAAGAATTCGTGCCGCTTCGCAGTGGGAGAATTAGGCTGAAACAGTGCATCGAACTGAATGGACCTGTAACAAAAAGAATAATAAGGAGGGAGGGACTATTAGACAACTAGTCCGAATGTAGTACTGTATACTCTAGTGCTTCCAGCGGATGTTTTGAGCACGAGACTTTCATGTGGTATTGGTTTGATATTTTATATAATAGTGAGTATAGGCAATAAACAACACATTTAATTACAGGAGTCTTACTATTTATAAGCACACACAATGATAAAAATATTTAATAATACTTCAAATTCTTTTTTTAATTAATTAGCAATTACTCATCTTGAATGAACTTACATAAATCACACTAAAGATGAAAAAATGCATTTTTCATACATGTAAACTTTTGAAATATAAAAACTGCTTCACGAACAAAGCATTGACTTTGGAGAAACCAGAGGTTAATATTTATAAAATGGCCTGTTAACTCCAAATACTACTAGAGTATATGTAGTTAAGTCGGCATAGTACACGGAATGGTAAAATGTAAAGAAAATATTTTATTTAATTTGCATTTTTGTGCCTCTTCTGCACCTGATAAGTTTACGCAATTTTATATCAGTAGCACGTCTGCTTAAACTGACAGATTATGTTAGGTAATAACAATGGTTTCATTGAAATCGTCCTAACTATGCTTCAAGGTTATTATGTAATTGTTACTAATGCACATAACTTGTAAATTTATGGATATTTTTAATGGTACATAATTCCATTCAATCTGTGCAAATGTTGTATACCATGTCTTTTGTGTGAAATAAGTATAAATTAATTATCTATTGCTATTATTTAAGGTCCATCAATCGATAATGAATTGGAAAAACTTGAAGAGATTGTACTTCAGAGCAATGGCGGAACTTTCTCAGTGTGTCAGCTCTTCGACCTGCGAATATCATTACTGCCTAGTTTTTTCAACCTCGTTGTTACATATATTATTGTAGTTGTTCAATTAGCAAGCTTGCATTCTAGTAAATAATCACACTTGTGCAACTAGAGATTTGAATGATTTTGAAAACATTTCATTAATTTTGCTCTATTTTAAATTTATTTTTAATATAATTCTATTTTCTTTCATCATTCTTGTATTTACTCCACAGGAAAGTAAACAATTTCATAACAAGGAAATATATTGGGTAGAACCTGTTGCATATAGGTATTTGGACTTTTTCCTTGATGATTTATGATTTATTCTTCCTTACTTTTGCAATAGGTATTTATAACTTATTTTATCAACTAATGAAAACAACAATGATTCCATATTTATATATTATCTAAGTTATAAGTCGTGTTTACATATTGGTGATATTTAAAGATAGTTCGATAAAGTTGCCACTAGAACGTTAAACGAAGAGGATTTCCATTTCACTCTCTGGCCATTTCTTTTAATATTTGTCTCTAAAGCTACAAAAAAGTATCTGTAAATTACTCTGATAAAGTAGTAAATATGTATTTTGCATAGTTTATTGTCCATTAATGTAATTCATCAGATTGCTCTATGAAAATGTAATCAGGTATTTCTCCCAAGTCTACGGAACTATCTGAATCAATGTATTAGCATGCCTAATGTCTCCATCCAATTTCATAGTGTAATTGATTATGAATCTGACCTAAAATACAAATCAAGATGTTTAAAAAAACTCAGTCTAAATAACAAGAAAAATGAACATCCATTTAAATTTTCTTGTAGAGAAACCAAGAATACTATTGCACCTAAGATTCCCCATTTGTTTTCTGAACCCACCCAAGCCAATTTATCAGTTTCAAATTTACCCTGTTTTCCAATCTTCTCCTCTATTTCACCTTTCCCCCCTCATATATGAAACAAAGATCATATGTATGTTGCCAGTGACATTAATATAATATACATAATTCACTATTTTCGCCACATGCAATCGGATTTGGTCCCTTTTCAAAAACTATTGAAGATGATGGCTTAAACCAAGTTAGGGGCAGACAAATTGAAAAAACAAGATTTCAATGAAATCTTCATCTCTAAATTACTAACCGTTTTGTCATCCACACTGCTTAAGTGATGGAGTAAATCGTTTATCCTCAATTGTTCATTAGCAATGAGGTTTTCAGAACATCGAAATTCCTGAAGGTTGTGGAAATGGCTTTAAAACATTTGGTACTTAAACTTTTTAAAAATTAATGTTTGGCCCTTATTACATTCCTTGAGAGATCAGTCTACATCTTTGATGGCCAAGTTCATTCTTAACGCATTTTGTGGCATATTTCTTCCTACCAGTGACCAAATATAAATTTGGAAATGTGGTGAGAAGTGCCCATCTCTGAGCCGTGCTTCCGATGTAGAGAAAATGATCTCAGTTGAAAGTTCCCCGCTGTGTTTTATCAAGACTAGGTATTTTTCTTGGATTCGGAATCGTAATGCCTATAAAAAGTAAAAAAAAAAAAATAAATTTGAAAAAATAAGATGTAGCTTACAATTCCTCCAAGGAAGTTATATGCTTTATTTACAGCCCAACCCGTCACTCATATTCTCAGGCCTCTTTATCAAATTTATTGACACCGTCTCATTAGAATAAAAATATTCAACGCAAAACCTCATTTGTTTGCTGTGAATGTAATTAATTTTATCAACTCTTGCAATTTCATTGAGGATCTCCGTTATTCTGTCGACCTGTGACTGGCTGGTTGTACGGGAATCATGGTCTCAGAATTGTTTTCCAAATCCAATCTATTACATGCAAAATTGTGGCGATTAAAAGATGTATTTTTTCATAGGAAACTTCTATGTTGTCTCACATACATTTAGGACATTGTTCTATTTCCGTTCATTCATTAGACTGTGTATTGGATATTTTGCAATCAGTGGTTACGATGAAAGAGGTCGATCTCGACTATAATAATATATTTGCATGTTATCTAAATGATCAATTTCCTCCATTTATGTATACATTCAATATGTTATCAACATTAGATGCAGTTGTCAATAATCACATCCTACAATTAACCAAACATATATAGGAAAAAACAACATCACAATCTGGGGAATATATTTGTGTATGTTTATTTAGATGTTTATGTATATGCATACTTTTTTATTCACCTGCATGTTGTAGTCATATTTGTACTTTCAGTAGATATTTGTTATTTGTAAATTTTCTGTTTGTTTAATTAGTACTACCTTACCTCTTCAACTTGACCTTGGTAAAGTTTCTCACAAGAGAATGAACACTGTTAAATATAAAATTAAAGATAGTTAGATAAAAACATTGTTATTCTATTTATTGCGTAATCTCAAACTGCAAGTTTGTCATAAGATATTGGGAAGTAGAGTATTATTGTTGAATTGAGTTGTTTAATTTCGAATTTTTTTTTTTCTCTATCATTAATTTTGTTTAAATTTTTTCAATATTTTATAACAAATGAAATAAACAAAATTGAATATTAAATTAGTCTCTTTTAACATTAGCAGCAGGGGATCATGACGAAGACAATAGTTTTTTCTAGAGACTTTTTGTAAAATTAATATCATTCATGTTTAGACATTTAATTACAATTATTAATTAGCAGGCTTTGTCTTTCACACAGTTTTTATAATATTATGATACAAATGAAAAAAATTTTATGGGCTTTATAATTTCATTTAATGTTTTTTTAAACCTATGTATGACACTAAAATAAATACTTAAATTCCCAAAATGGATTTTAATTCAGATATTATAAATCTAAAAATGAGTAAACAACAATTAACTGTAAATTGTCATTGTCATTAAATCATTTATCCCAACACAAATTGCTTTTAAGAAAAATTTGGTGTCAAACGAAAACAAAATCACACTAATTTTAATTTAACGTAATTTTCAACAGAGCATAGCGGCAAAGATAATTGTAAGTTATAGACCATTGTATTATCATTTGATTCATTATTTCATTCTCTTTCCTCTTTTCCATAGTTATCTAAATGATTATCTCATTCTAACCCGACTATTTACATTTGCTATTCACTGCGAGCCGTATTGTCAATATGTTAATGTGTGCTATTGTTATATTTTGAAAGGTAAGGTTACTATGGTAAGTAATTAGTGGAATTAATGACAAAATGTAGTACATAAAAATCAATAGATTATAAGTAGATAGTAAATTTACATAATTTTAGTTATCTAACTCTGAAGAAAAGTTTTTTTTAGTGGAATACTTGGTATAATAAAAAATGGATAATGTTTATTTTGATATAAAGAAAAATGACTGAATTTTACATATATTAAGTACATGAATTTACAATGAAGAAAATATGTAAATTTTTATGGAGAAATAGCCTTTGTAGAAATGAATATATATGTATTAAACTTACAACATTCTAATGGTATCTATAATGTTAAAGTGATAGCTTATTTTTAAGTTACCATTGGAACTTTCCAAGATAAATATTCACTAGCACGCAGATTGAAATTGTATCAGTATTTAAAGCGTTTGTTAGAAGTAATACAACTGAAGAGTCATTTGATGTAAATTAATTTCATAATTTCATTTTCCTTGGTTCCGAATCTACGAAAAATAGTGGAAAGTCTTCTTTAGTGAATTTACGCATCTGACTTTGTGTGACTGTTTTATCAGTTCTTCTTTAATTATAGAAGTACCTTACGTGGAGTGCATATTCCATCGTGAAACTAAATATGCTCTTTCGTTCTTAATTTAGTAGATGCAGTAAGATATAAGCTTGTGATAAAATTGTCACATGGTGTTAGTTGAAGTACACGACCAGAGCATAATGTGGCCAATATGTAAAATTTATTATTTATGATTTTAATTAAAGTTTCCTTCAGAGATATAATATTAATGACCTACCATCACAAATATTGGTTCAGGCTTAGGTATATATTTTTTAAGAGTTTTATCTGGAATGGTGTCTTCATTGTTCAAGGTCTTAACCTAGTTTTATGTGAGTATTTCTCGGTTTACCATTTACACCTTGTAATAAAATACACCAAAATTTTCAACAACCTTTCTAGAAAAGTTCCAAATCCCTGGCTAAAAGTTTATTATTATATTTTTCACTATCATATCCATTATCATTACGAATACCTTAAACTCAGCTCCAGATGAAGCTGCCAAATTACTGAGGGATAGTGTCAAGTTCAGTAACTCATAGTTTTAAATTGACTCATTTTGATTCCCGTAAAATCAAAAATATTTTTGCATCACTTGATGTGAAGTAAACTGAAGACTTGTGATTATTTGTCAAAGTAATTGGTTCTATTGTTGATGCTGTTGTTCCGCATTTAGCCACCGTTTTTAATAAGTGTGATATCCAGGGGTTTTCCAGATCTTATGAAACGTAATAAAATTATACCATTATTTAATCCAATGATAACCATGATCCATCTAATTTTAGACCAGTGTCTATTTTGCATACTCTCAGTAAAATTGTTGAAAAGAACTTGCTTGAGTAAACGGAGACCCATTTCAACTCTTTTGAACTACTTCACAGCCACCAATTTGGTTTTATGAAGAACAGGTTCACTAGAGATGCAGCAGTGGAATTAATTTCGCACATCTTTGACATTGGGGAATAAAGGCAGGATCCTATTGGCATTCACTGTGATCTGTCTAAGGTGTTTGATTGTGTTGATCATAGAATATTACTCTGAAAATATGCAACATTATGGGTTAAAAGATGAAGCCTTAGCCATAGCTTGGTTAATTTGTATCTCATAAACAGATTACAAAAAGTACAGACAGGGTAAATTAAATCAACAGATTCTTTAGTGAAGACAGGTGTTCCGCAAGGCTTTATTTTGGGACTATTTCTTTTCTCGTGTACATTATTGATCTGTTTTTTGATTGAAAAATTTCTTGAAACAGTGTTGTTTGCTGACAATACATTTCTCTCATTTTAAAGAAATAGATATGTTGAATGCGGTTAGATATGAGAGATGTCACAAATTTTCACTTTGTTAGCTGTCAATAATTTATTACCTAATGCAAAAAAATCTATGCACATTTACTCTTTGTAGTTGATACTAACTTAGTGTTCAATAATAATAGAATGAAATTTGTTAGCACAACAGTTCTCCTTGGTGTAACTATACATAGTACACTAAAATGGGGTGCTCACATTTCAGAATTGGAAGGGAATCTTAGTTCACGGGAAACCTATTAGAAAAAACAAGAACCACCTTAATGCAAAATAATGTCAAATTATGTATGTCATAAGGTTTTGTCAATCTTTCAAGGCATCATTGCTGTTATCATACACATTAATAACACTCCAAAGAATTAGTTTATACCTACTGAGCAATTTCTTGTAATTCCTACATTTAAAATATTGAATACTGTTTATGGACTACATATTTATTGACTGTCATAATGACATACTTTTTATTAGTTTTAATGTTGGCTTTTACAAAATCAACCTCGTCAATTAGTAAAACTTCACAATTGTTATCAACCTTCAATATTAATAGGAGATGTTAATCAAAATGAGATTTTAATGTTGGTGAGAAACACTCATTATTCCTTCTAATGCAATAATGTAATATATAAATATACGGCCTTGGGGAAAAGTATTATTCATTTGTCTTTGTTTAGATGATCATCTTTTATGTACAAAAGTCATATTTTGTGGGGCTATTTGTAGATTTAGGGCATAGTACAGATGAGTTATTTACATTCACCTTGGTTATGACGTACCATTCTTGTTGTAACGCATTTAAAAGTAACTTTATCAACATTATACTAGCATATATAATTTTGTTTAATTACACTAGCATATATACATTAATAATAGAATATCTGATCTTATTGGAATTTAAATTTGTTTTATTCAGACATAAAAAATAGACAGGCCCAAGGCACTTTCTAGCACTTCTGTATATCTTATGCTATTCATCTAATTATCAAAAGGAGCCATGCTCTCAACCTTACTGGCAGCCACGCAACTGCAAGCCACATACATTCTCTGTCATGTTTCTGCCTAAGCACTGTGCAATCCAAGTTAAATCAGTATCGTGCAACTACTCTTAGTCTTACACATGGGGCTTCAGGAGTTTTAAAGACACAAAATGCAAGGTAAGCGATCACCCTCTTTTATACATTTTTAAGATATTGTACAAAATGGTGTAAACCTTGTTAAGAAAAAATCTTTAAAGTATTAAGGAAATGATTATTTATTTCTTACTTATGTTAAGCTCATGATCGACGATCAATTTAGTATGCGGTTTTGTGAATGCGAGCCAGGCTCGCGACTTTATTCGACTGTTAATCGGTCTAAGTATGCATACTTTACGTTTAACAAATTTACTAGCAAAGATTTGACACACTTAAATTTTACTAGACGAGCCAAACGACTTATAAGTAGGACTGTCGATCATTGACATGAGCCACAAGTTGTTTGTTTAGTTAATTTTTTCCTGTGTTTAACAGTTCTCTATTCTGAACTCAATTTTCTACTTATTAGTTTTGGGTGTGGTGTAAACAAGCGACAATGGCCGATTTTTGGACGTCCTCAAAAGATTTTATTTGCGAATTCATTGAATGTTATAGGCAAAATGAGTGCTTGTGGAAGAATATATTATCTGACCATATATGTAAAAAAAGTAGGTAAACATGAAAATTATTTGAAATTTCTGGAAGTAATTTGTAAAGTGGAACCAAATACGGAGCTAGAATCAGCTAAGCAGAAGATAGATTCATTGCAAAGTAATAAAAAAAGGGTGCAATGGTCTAACTTCTGGTTCAGGAACGGATGAGGTTTACGTCTAAAGTCATGATATTACAGTCAGTTGAAGTTTTTAGGTGACGATGAAGATAGTAAGTTTCATTTATTTATTTATTTACCTACTTTAATGTATCTAATTGATACATATGGTGGACTTGTTGCTACAAGAGCAATCTCTTACAGCGAACCATAACATCAGTCCAGCCCTGTTCGACGAATGGCTGGGAATCGAATTCAGGTCCCCGCGGTGCACCACATCGTCAAAGGCCGTATGCCTTGTGACCAACCCAACAAATCACGGCGATGATCTTATACTTTACGCCAGTAAAATATTTTTGGTCTCATTTTGGGCTACAATTAGTCCGGATTCCCCGGATTGGTCCTAGTTTGAAGGTCTGTGTCTACTACTGGACTGATCAAGTTGAAATTTAGTGCACATTTAGGATTATGTGATTCGAATTGCTTTTATTTATGGCTACTCATAGGGGAAAAGTATTTTTAATTATTTGAACAGTGATATAAGTTCATAATTAGTAGGTAGGTAATTTTGAAGGTAGATAAAATAAACAAAATTATGTTACTAATAATATGTGTTTTTCCGGGACACATATAAAGTTATCAGTATCAGAATCAGCACAATCACCTATAATTGAAGGAAAAATTGAGGAAACTCCTTCTCCAACAACACACCACAGCACAATGTCTAGAAACTTGATAGAGGTTACTAAATATTATTGGACAACAACATTTGTCTTTATGCAGTCATGCCCTCTTTGCCTATTGTCATGGCACATCACTAGTTGATGAGGCATGTATATGTTGATGGCGTCCAACTCATTGCTAATTGTATCATATATCAAAGTAATATATATCAAAAGTGTAATAATAAATCAAATCTAATTTAAGACTAGTATTATCATTTATATAACACACACATAATACATAGAGTCAGTAATTGGGTTAGTAATCTATGTGTTGTAAAGTCATTGTGAAATTCTCATGTGAAAAGTCCGCATCATGTCTCAAGAAAGTCAAAAGCCCACCAAATTTTCTGGATTGTCCAGTCCGCAGCCCATAGTGATGAACGTTGACTTGGCTCAACAATGGAAAAAATGGGTGCAATCATTTAAATTTTATTTACGTACATCTGGCATACATGAAGAAAGTGATGGCAGAAAGGTAGCTTTATTTTTACCTGTTATTGGTGAAAAGGGTGTGGATGTATTCAATACATTTGGAAAAAGCGAGGATGTTAAATAAACATAATAATGTTAATTACAACGAGCTTGTCGAGTTATTTCAAAATCACTTCACCCCAAAAGCTAACCTCACTTATAAATGTCATAATTGTTTCACATACAAACAAGGTGAAAATAAAACCTTAGAAGACTTTGCTTGCAAATCACAATTAAGGTCACAAAACTGTAAGCTGGGACAGCTGCAGGAACGCTTAATCAAAATAACGTTCATATGTAACATGTATCAAAAAAACTATTTTAGAGAATAATTATTGCTTGAAGATAAACTGGATCTTGATAAGGCCTTAGAGATGGCGAAATCTATGCTTGCTTCCAGACATCGAATGGATGAATTGGCAGCAGAACAAAGTTGAGTCTTGTATAATAAGAGTCAGTCACGCTCAAGATCAAAGTCTAACTCAAGGAATGTCAGTCAATATAGTCAACAGTCAGAAAAGGATGTTTGTACAAGGTGTGGTCAGATGCATCGTCATAAGTGTCCAGCATTAGCTGTAAAGTGCAGAAAATGTAAAAAAATGGGTCATTTTGCAGTCTGTTGACGGTCAATTAAGTCTAGGTCAGTAGAATATGTACAGTCAGATAGTAATATGCAACACAGTACACAGTATATACAGTCAGAACAAGATGAAATGTTTATAGGTCATATTCAGTCGTTGTCAGTTGTTGTCAAATGAATGGACAATTAATTTATATACAAATAATTCACAAATAAATTGTATTATTGATACTGGCAGTGATGTCAATATTAGGTCAAAAAAGATTTATGAATCACTTCATACTAAACATTCATTTTCTAAAACTGATGTAAAAATTAAGTCATACACATTCAATAACCTCTAGATTATTACTAGGCCAAGAAAAATTAAAATGTAAATTCCAATTTAATGACTCCCATATGGCAAAAGAAATTAATTTTATAATTGCAAATGTGAATTCCCAACTGTGCTAGGTAAACTTACTTGCTCAGAAATTGGACTAATTAAAAGAATTTTTTGTGTAGACACCACAAGCATGCAAACGTCACAAAGTGATATTAGCCAATTGTCTTTTAAAATAAGTCAAAATGAGTCAAATTCAAGTCAAGTAATATATCCTAAAGTCACAAAAAGTCAGTCATAGTAATTTTTATTACAGTCAAGTCAGGCACAAAATATGAATTTAAGTAAATTTGTTGAATGTAATAATTCTGTTTTTGCCGGTCTTGGTTGTCTTCCTGGTGAGTGTCACATAAGTAAAAATCCTAAGGTTCAGCCAAAAGTAGATGCTCCGAGGAAGTTACCATTTGCATTACATCATAGACTTCAACAAGAACTTGAGAAGATGGAGAAAATGGATGTCATTATCAAGGTCACAGAGCCTACTCAATGGGTGAGTTCTTTAATTTTAGTAGAAAAGAAAAATGGTCAATTAAGGGTATGTTTAGACCCCCGTGATTTAAATCAGGCAATTAATAGAACTCATTGTCCTATTCCATCAGTAGACATGGTCCGTACAAAAGTGGTTGGTGCAAAATTTTACTCCACCTTGGATGCAAGTTGTGGATTTTAGATGTGTAAATTAAGTGAGAATAGTTCTTACCTCACTACTTTTAATACACCTTTTGGTCAATACTGCTTTAAACATCTTCTATATGGAGTCAACTGTGCTCCTGAGTATTTTCACAGAACTATGACTGAAATGTTTGGTGACATACCAGGGGTGGCAGTATACAGTGATGATATTTTAGTAAGCGGTCAAACACTACAAGAGCATAATGAGCGTCTTAATATAGTATTTAAAAGAGCAGAAGAATATAATGTCAAATTTAATAAAGAAAAATTTACATTTGCCAAGGAGAGTATTAAATAAATGGGACATATGTTTTCAGCAAACTGAATCACAGCTGATCCAGACAAAGTCAGAGCAATCAAAGAGATGCCCCCTCCTACCTGTCTAAAAGATTTGCGGAGATTTCTAGGCATGCTTAATTATTTAAGACCTTTTATTAAAAATATGGCAGACGAGACAGAAATTCTACACCAATTATTAAAAAAATTTACTGATTGATAGTGGACTGCCAACCATGAAACAACATTTTGTCATCTTAAGCAATTAATATGTCAAGTTCCAGTGTTGTTACATTTTAATGTTCATGATCCTATTATCCTACAAAGTGATGCTGGTAGCAGTGCTGTCGGAGCGGTGTTGTTGTAAAATCAACATTCTGTATATTATGCTACAAAAACTTTAACAGATACAGAACAAAGAATGACTCAGATAGAAAAAGAACTCTATTCAATAGTTTTGCCTGCATCAAGTTCCATCAATTTATATATGGACAAACTGTAACTGTAGAGACAGATCATGCTCCTTTAATAACATTGTTTAAAAAGTCTTTAGTCGAGGTTCCAACACATCTCCAAAGAATGATGTTGAAAATACAACCCTATATACATGTACATTGCTCATACCTTGTCAAGAGCAGCACTTTCTAATCAATTAGATGATGATGTCAATGTTCATGTAAATTTACTGGTTAGGTCATTGCCAGTCTCTTCAGAACGTCTACAGTAAAGTCTGCAGATATTGAAAAAATACTGTAAAAAAGTATAGCCGTCAAGTAAAACTTAAATTCACAAAGATTTGAATGAATATTGGCAGTATAAATTTGATTTACATATAGAAAATGATTTAATTTTCAGAAGTAACATAAAGTATAGTCATACCTAAAATATTAAGGCCTGATATTTTGAAAATAATACACAGTGGTCATTTTGGAACCGAAAGGTCAAAAGCGTTTGCTAGAGGACATGTATTTGGGCCATTTATGTCAACTGATATAAATAATATTGTTCAGTCGTGTCATACTTGCCTGTCACATAGAAATTCAAACGCTCCAAAACCACTTCTTCCACATGATGTTACATTACTTCCGTGGGAAAAAGTTGGTGTTGATTTTATGGATTATAAATCTGAGAAATACATAGTAGTACAACATTATTACTCAAATTATATTGTCAGTGGCAAGTAATAATACCAAAACAGTAACATAGTAGTACAAGATTATTACTCAAATTATAATGTCAGTGGCAAGTAATAATACCAAAACAGTAATTATTTGTCTCAAAAGTATTTTTAGCAGACATGGTATCCCAGTTGAGTTATTCTCTGACAATGGGCCACCATTTAATTCGGCAGAGTTTAAGAATTTTATTTTTAAATGGGGAATACATCATAATACGTCAAGTTCCTACATACCAATGTCAAATCGGTTGGTAGAGTCGGCAGTAAAGATATGTAAACCTACCTTCTTACCAAGTCAGAGGAGTCAGGAACAGATCCATATCTTGCTTTGCTTCAATTCAGGAATACACCCAGAGGAAATCTACTATCTCCAGCACAATTGTTAATGTCACATTCACTTAGAACACAATTACCAACAGTCACAATAAACTTAAAATCAAGAAAGTTAAATTTCAAGAACATGTATAAACTAAGAAAGGAAATAAAAATAAAACGGAAGGTTACTATGACAGAAAGACTAAATCATTACCAGAATTACAAGAAGGTGATAAAGTTTATTTTAAGAAAATGCCAGATACTTCATGGATTACAGTAAGGTCCAAATGTGATCAGCCTAAGTCTTATACTGTTGAAGGGTCAGATGGATTTATAGGAAGGAGAAACAGACAGCGTATTTTGAGACCTCCACAGTCACCTCAAACTGTATCTCAAGATATGTTACAAAAAAGTCCAAATATCAAGATATCTCCTATATCACATACAGTGTCACCGTCTATTGAAGAGCATACAACACAAGTTAAAATGCGCACTAGGTGTGGAAGAGTCATAAGACCAACAAGAACAGCATATTTTGAGACCTCCACAGTCACCTCAAACTGTATCTCAAGATATGTTACAAAAAAGTCCAAATATCAAGACATCTCCTATATCACATACAGTGTCACCATCTATTGAAGAGCATACAACTCCAGTTAAAATGCGCACTAGGTGTGGAAGAGTCATAAGACCAACAAGACGGTTCGACTTCTAGGAGTTAATATTTTGTTAGGTAAACATTTTGGCAATCACTGTGAAGGACTGATTAATTTAGTTAAGTCTAGAATATATATAGATAGAGCCTTAGATTAACAAATTGTCTTATTTTTAATTACTTAAACAGTCTTTGTTGTCAAAAGTTATTGTTAAGAGTTTAGTAAATTCTGTAAACTGTGTCAAGCTTTAAAATTGTAATAATTTAGCTTTTTTCTAATATGGAGATGTTATGAGTATGTGACGTCCCTATTGTCATGGCACATCACTAGTCGATAAGCCACGCGTGCGTGAAGATGGCGTCCTAACCATTGCTAATTGTATCTCTATAATACATATCAAAAGTATAATAATAAATCAAATATAATTCAAATCTAGTATTTTTATTGATATAATGCACACACCAAAACAGTAATATTTTTTTTGACAATTTTATTTAAAAATAAAATTTCAAATTTTTCAATTTATTTTTGTTTTTTGAGAATTTTTCCCAATCTCCAATCAAACATATTTTTGGCGGGTTAAAAATTAGAACAAGTGAATTAATATAAATATCTTGGAATCTGCCTTACTCAAAACTGGAAGAGTAAGGTAGAGATCAAAACTCACATTAAAATTACCCACGGAGCCTTTAGAAAAATAGTAGAGTGCATTTTTCATTTTTGTAAAAACAATCAATACAACAATCACTTTTCAGCACTGTCCATGACCAATATTGCTATGCAGATGCAAGGTCTTGACTATTAAGGACGATCTCAGGAATCATATAGGATTGCTCGAAATGTGGACCTACAGACGCGTGATGTCGATATCTTGGATTCAGGAAGATACAAATGAGGAATTTTTGCAACAATTTGGCAAGAAACGTAAGCTTTTGTCTTCAACCATCACACAATTTGTATATCTAGGGCAATGTAGTCAGGCATGATAGATACGAGCTCTTACAAGAAATAATGCTGGAAAAATCGCTGGAAGAAGGAAAGCTGATCGTAGAAGAGAGTCATGGTTGGTAATATCCGAGAATGGACATGGGTCACGAGTTTCACCGAGGACAAGTCCTCACGCAGAGCTGACTGCCAACTTTCACCAATTGAAAAGGAATCCTTGGAAGAAAAAGATATAAGTTACTAATGTTTTATTGGATACTTTCGTCATACTTGATTTTTGTAATTTTGAAAAAGTGAGTCAAGTCATATGTATTAATTGTTAAAAATTTTAACAAAATTGTACAACAAAAAGACAGTCAAGTTTAGAAAAAAAGTAGCAATAAAATATTGTTATACACAATATATCGTCGAAAGTAAGTTATTATATGGCTGACAAACTAACTATTGAAGCACTTTTAGTGGCTGGTTGAGAAGTTTCGCCCTCGTTTAAGCAAAGCAATGGAGATAAAGAAATTATAAAAATTCCAATAAATACGCCTTAAGGTTAAAAAGGGCACCAAAGTTTACATGCAATTAAAATTAGAAGCTATGGCTATAGCTGACAGGATTTCTAAAGTAAGTATTTTCCTAAGTTAGACCTTAGGAGATATGTGAGTGGAGCAAGGGTTAGCCTGTGGACAATGGTACACTATCGGAGATAACCCATAGTTAATTATAAGCCGGTTAGACAGATGTAAAAATAAGGCATAAGTCGTTGCTGCCTGTGCTGATACATCTATCTTCACATTTAAATATATCACAAAATTAATATAAAAGAAACTTAAAAAGAAGACTTTCAGAGGAAGCACGTGTTTAATTTAAAAAATATTAATTATCTTGATACAAAATAAATAAATTACGAGCATATTAAAATGATTAACCGTTTTAATGCCATTGTTTTTTACTCATACATACTTAAAAATGCCAAGGAAATCTTTGGTTTTTGATGTCATTTACCCCTGTCTCGAAAAAAACTGTATCTCTTCCAAAAATTATCCAATTTTAATCATTTTTTCTTATTACAATTACATTGCCGTTTGCATTTTTAGATAATAGTGTATGTCATCTTATTCAAAAAAATACCTAAGAATGGTGGGATACTTTTATAATAGTTTTTGTTATATATCAAAGTTATATCCTCTATGCGGGTAACATTGACAGTACTATATCTGGTCGTGTAAATTCTGTATTAAATACATTTTCTGAGTAATTGGGTAACGCTGGTATATTTTTTTAAATATCTAAAATGTTGCCATTTAGTTTTAAAATAACATTGGAAACTTTCTGGGATTTCAGACCAATATTTATGAGACTTAATAAAACCAACACAATGAATATACAATCATATATTATAATCTTAAAATATTAAGGTCCGTAATAAACAGTATTATTTTAAAGTTAGTTTATGTAGACAAAGAATCTAAGAATATTGTTAGAAAAAAAAATAACAACCCATAAATTATTCACCCCATTCTATGAATAATAAAGCATCAAAACAAATACGAAGTCTTCTCCAACGGTAAGAGCTATATAGGTCTTCCCGCTTTCTTGGAATGTTTGGTAAGTAATTTATTTTTTAAAGTATTTATCGGTACTTTATACTCGTTGCTTGCAGCGTAAGCACTTAGGGATCCACATTTGATCTTTGTTATGGCTTCCTGCATGGTTTCTAGGGAATAGTTAGACCTGATTCTATACTTCATTTTACCTGGTTTCGGAATTTTTTATTTTCTTGCCATGGTGCATACGGAATTCTATAATTAAAATGATGTATGAGCTTGGAAAATAATAATTTACCTACAAGATAAAAATGAAACAAGAACATCATTATATAAAACTTCAGATATCATATACATACGAGAAGAAAAAATACCATAATAGTGTCAAAGTTAAACAGATGAAAAAAATATCTGTATGGGTAACACTGACAGTATCAAAGTTCCCTGAAAATTGCTAAATATTACTTATGTTTAGGTGTAAATTACAAAGAAATGAGGTGAGTATATGACAGAAATATTATCGAAAATTGAAATTCAGCTTTCATTTTTAAAACAAAACACTTACCAGACTCTGATTCGCCTTGTTTCACAATAAAACTTCAAAAGTTAAAGACTATTTGCTAAATACCTCAATTAAGTGCAAATTTCGATATGAGTTTGACAATTGGTATTGATAGACTCATTTATTTTTTTTTATGAGCAGTGTTTATGAGGACTGATATGACTGTTTTCAAACATTCAGCCTTGTATTGAGCGGCTAAGGTCGGAAATAAAAATTAAAAAGTCAAAAGCAGTTAGACCATCAAAGTTATTCAGCACAGCAAAGTTACTCCATTTGACTGTAATAAACAGATTGCAAGCATTAAGTGTAATATTAATGATTGCTATAATATCAGTTACTCACAATTAAGAAATGCTGAAATTTCCCTACGTGCTAATAAATTGTAATAAATTTATAAGCTATATTTTATATAATTACCTAATTACGCATAGAGTATAGTGTGGATACCTGTCGTGGGCGGATATGTATGTGGGTGCTCTGTGTAATTAATTTTTTGAAAATAATTACCACTGCTTTTTTCCGAATTTTTCTATTAAATAAGTTAATAATATTAAACTTAGATGTTGATATCATTATGCGTATGCTGCATTTTTAATTTAGTGTAAAAAGAGTATTCTAACATTTTTAAATATTACGTAGGCATGTAAAGTTTAAATTTATTAATTTGAACTCGTTTTTTTTAAGAAATAAACTTAAAATATTGCTAAAAAGTGAATGAACTATTAGAGAAAACACTTTGTGCCCGTTTAATTAGCAAATTAAATAATTTTAATTTTTAGTTAATGTGATATGTGCAATATTAAAGTGATATGTGGGTAAAATCACAAATAAAGGTGAGCCGCTATTCTACTTAACGCCAACTTCGCTTCTGACTGAGTATTCCTAGACTTTTTAAAATACATCATCGAATGAGTCGTACTAAAATTATTTAAAACAATTTACGTGTTAGTTACTTCATGTGAGAAGAGTTTCAAGAAACAAAAATTAATAAAAAATTACTTACAGGCAACAATGACCCATACGAAACTTAACTAACTAGGCATATTAACAATAGAACACGAGACAACACTTTTTGATTGTACATAAACACATTGCCTCACGCCTATCTCCCAAAGGGTTAAACAGAGACTATAGATTTTTACTTGTTATTACCCTGCCATTCCTCCCTCGCTCCTTTAACTTTTATCACACTTTATATGCATGCTCTAGGTCTCGTAGTATAAAGCGTTGTCTGTTGGACAAAGTATATTGGACATAGTATAAAGCATTGTCTATTGGAAAAATCATATATTATTTGCTCAGTAGTTCTAGAATCTTGAGTGGACATGGCAATATTTAAAATAATTCCTTATCCAGGGCCAAATCTTATAATTCTCAAAAACATTTTATTTAATTTGCAGCTCCACATTATCAAACTATGTCATGCACTGTATTCCTACACTTTCTCGTTCTTTATCTTAAAGCTTCCGTTTCTAAACGGACATAGAATTGCTGAGCAGAAAATACGTTATACGTGGCTGAACTTTGTTTAACTCCAGCACAGCAATAAAGCAGATGCTCTTAAACAAACATTCTAAGTCAATTTACAAGTGTTGTGGGTCTTATATTTCGTATTTTTTTCAAAATTTTTCACCAAGGAAATAGTTGGTTGGTGGGTCTTATGTTTAGCACTTAGATCTTGGACATTTAAATTTTTCCCTCTTCGAGACTTTGTTGGTAGGCTTTTCAAGAATTCTTCATCCTAGTAAGGACTTCATCATACTATTTGTCAGTCTGTCCGTGCCTTATAGTTTCTATTGATTCAGAGCTAAGTGCATAAAATATTATGTGTGATTATTTCATACACATGGAGACTGCAGTGAATGTGAAATAAAATAAGAATTTTTTTCAATAAATTTGGTGAAGGGAGAGAAAAATGTTTAATATTCGAGTAGTACACGAAGAAAGAAATATCATTAGAAAGGTAAATTTAAAATGAAATTAGGCGTAAATTTGCCACTTTTGATGTATAAGTTGGAAAGTGACACATAAAGTATAGGTTGGAAAGTGACACATAAAGTACGTCACCTTCAGCCAAGGGTTTAGAAGATACTGAAAAAATTTTATTTGAATAATTCTAAGTGAACGTTTGATTAAAACTTTGAAATAAAATTATTTCGGTTAAATTGCTTCAACATCTTCAACTGATGTAGACAACTGCACAATGCTGTTTCACACCAGTTCCAACACACGGCTGGATATGGACCTTTTTTATATTAGGTATGACATAGATATGTTGATTACAATTTATTACAGAAGGTCAAAAACTTTAACCATTAAAAGGCTGTGACAGATAGATAGATTTATTTTGCACTCTGTTTTTTTCTATCATAAATAAGATTCATTCCATCGGCCATATTCCAAAAATAATTTATTTGGTCTGTTAGATCATTACAATTATTCTACATAAATCAATGTCATTAGCATCAAATATGTGCCATTAATTACTGTATAAATGTAGTTGGAAAACCATTCGTCCTTACAAAGCCAACTTTGAAATATACACAATTCAATATTGTTATCGGTGTATGAAAATACATTTTCCACTTCCCTTGACTCTATTTGTATTGTATAACATTAATCATTTTTGAAAGTACAATGGTCTTGAAACGAACATTGAAACTTAAAACAATGTATACGTACAAATTTATACTTAGTACCTGTACTCTGTTACTCTGCAGCACCACAATCCTTATGTATATAACTTTGTAGTTCTATTAACGGATCATTTTGGTACAATTATTAATAATTAATTTGATGTTGGTCTGAAAAAATACATTTTTTCCTTAGGTCATCAATAAAATTAAGGGGACAATAGTGGCTTTGAGATCTTATCTTTATAAACTGATTATCCAAAATTCAATCATTTGCATGGTTTTTTTCCGGTAAAAAAAAACTGGCAAAAACGTAATAAGAATGAGTAAAAATAAATAATATATTCTTAAAGATTTATTTTCATATGAATTTATCCACACATTACTAATTATGGATCCTTTAATTTCGTAATGTAAAAAATAAATTATGTGATGTTGCTGAGATAAGTACATTTTGTTAATATGCTTTTGTCCAGTGAACAGTTTCATAATGTTTAGTATTTTCCACATAAAATAGAGGGATATTCATTTAGCGAAGCAAAGATTTGTTCATGCAACCTCTTGTTGATTTGATATATTTTCAGCTTAGAGGTTACATTTAAATCTCAAACAATATTTTAATGGTTTATTTTTATCATATTTAAACTAAAATAAATACAAGTTGAAAACTATGTTGTATTTCATAGAAAAATTGTTAACTTTACTCACATTATCATCAGTTTTATATAAATTGCTACTTTTGATTACAAGCATGGAATATGGAATTTTCCAATACCTTTTTTTTCATGAATCGTCTTGAGTGAATGTAAAATTTTTAAAATCTGCTTCAAACTCTTTACAGAGGTTTATAATCTAGTTTAATATTATTCCTATTTTCAATTTCTACATTATAAATTCAAATAAAAATATTTCCAAGTAGTTGTTACAATTAATTAAAAACCTGTCTAGCACAAGAGGAACTTGCACTACGAGGTTTATATTTAGCTATTTATAAATATTTAATGGTATATAATATTCCTATTAAACTATTTACAAAATTTCAATATTTTTAAAATGAAAATATATTGCCAACTAAATCTTTCGCAGGCGCATATTTAAAATAGATAAAATGTTTGTGTGATATAATTACAAATTAATGATTTTTTGTATTTTCTCCTTACATGTGCTATGAGAACTTGCTTCTCAACAGAAAGAATCCTATAGGTTTGGATTGATTTGCAAGTGTTAAAATATACAGCATTTTATATATTGCCATATTTTTAGGGTTGTTCTTGATTGTATTAACTTAGAAGCTTGATTTTTTACACCTCCAAGGTACCTTAAACCTAAGTATTTGATATTAATTTCAACTTGATACCTCCATATGTCCCTGAGAAAAAGTGTTTTGGCATACCGACAGACAGAAAACGAAGGGATCCTATAAGGGTTCCTTTTTTCCTTTTGAGATACATAATCTTAAAAACATGTCCCCGTTATAACTTAAATGCGGCAGGAGCACAGCATTGCAGTGTGTGAGGTGTTGAGACACCTACCCAAAAACCCACAACTACCCAAAATTTCAAATTTTAGCATTAGCGCATCATGAGGATCAGGGACTTAAATTGTTTTTCTGTTAAATCTGCGGAACACAAACCATGATAAAAGAATACAAGAGAATGGTAAAGAAGGAAAATATTGTTGGAAGGACACATCTGTCTTTCTAAATATATTACAAACGTTACATTTTTAGCTATCGGCTAAGATAATTTTTGTGTTAATGAGTCATTTCATTTCATATTGAATTTTTAGTATAAATTATCAGGTAATACATTTATCGAATATTCAAATTTTGAACATTGATAAACTGCAAAACTTATTTTTGTGTATTGTTATATATGAATTTTTATGTTATATGGCTTGCAAAATAAAAAGAGAAAATTAAAAACCAAGACAAATATTGTTACTTATCCAAGATGTAACATTTCCGTTTGGCTTATATAGGATAAAACAAATTTGTGATTTGTGCTTCAGTTTAATTTCCATTAAAAAAGCATATTTATAAACATTAATTATAAAAGATAATTGTAAATAAGAAATAAATCAAAATTACATAAGTGGCAAGTTACTGAAATGAGATAATTAAATACATGATTAGTTATTTTGAAGATTTCACTAGACTATAAACCTTTAAGTATCTTTTGATTGAATTTGTCTATAATTCAAATTATTTATAAATATTTTATGGATTAAAACTTAATAAATGCAGTAGGAACAAAAAAACAAATAAAAAATTAAATATTTAAGAAATATATTTAAATTGACACAACATAAAATTTATGAGCTTACTTACTTTCAAATAATGACTTTCGAACTTTTTGATTCATAAATAGTGAAGATTTTGAGACAAAATGTTGTAAGTTTATGGACATTTCCATTTTAGAAAGTTCCAATCGTATCACCAATAATGAATTAGTAAATGGATTTTTTAGTTTATTATTTATATAACTATTTAATTTGAAAATCAATGTCATTGAACTCGACATAAATATATTGCAAAAACTTTTATTCCTGCAACTTCCCAGTAAGTAGCTCATTAGTTACTTGTGTAGATATGTATTCTTTCTTAATGCGGAGTGGTAAATATATTTATATATTCAATGTTACTAGGGTTCTACCATTTTTGTGTACATCTATAAAAATTAACTTGCCTTTGGCATGTTGTTCCTATAATTTATCTAATTTCAACATGATAATATTTAATTTTTTTAATTAACATATTTAAAAATAATTTCTATTTAAAGATATATAGTCCAATTAATGTAATTATATGAATTTAAAACTTCTTTGCAATTCTATTAAGTTTCAGTCATATAAAAATATATTGTAATTTATACTATTTAATAAACACAGTAATATTGCACATCAGAAGATAAATATAGTACAAGAGTAAATTAAATACGAGAAAACCAAAGAAAAATTTTGATTTCATTTGAAAACAAATTAAGCAATTTAAAGCCTGTGTGTTTGTTCATCTTTGCACACTGTTTCGTTACGAATATATAATAAGTAGTAAGTATTGAAATCCTTCTTAAATGAATAGTCTAGAATTATTTGTAACACCTTCGTAAGTTTCTATTTATGATTATCTATCATGAAATAGACGAACTGAAATAAAAACAAACAAATGTATTGCACGGGCTAATAATCTTTCAACCAGTAGTTCGGGACTTTTCTGGAAAGATTTGTAGAAAGTTTCGATGTATTTTATTATCAGGTGTTAATGACCAAAATAAAATAATAACACAAAGAAAGAAAAGAATACCCTATTTTTATAATACTTACACAAAACCGGTTTGAGATATTATATATACATATACATATATATATATATATATATATATATATATATATATATACATATATATATATATATATATTTATATATATGTATGTATGTACAGGATTTCTGGAAACAGTATAAATCTAACGTAATCCATTGTGGATTCTCACTCAGACTAATAATAAATGGTTTGTATTATTACAAAGTATTTCTTGATTCATAGGGTCTAGCTTCACCACTTTAAATATTTGAATAATGACATCACCATACACCAAAAAAATATGGTCAATAATGATCTGTAGTTTGATTCAGTAAAATTAAAATTTTCACATAAAATGTTTTCTCTAAATTCTTCAAAATAAAATTGTAATTAAACAGATAAACATGTTATAATCTACATAAACAAATGTGTAGAATTATTATTAAAAAAGATATAAATAATAATTATATATTATTCCTAATACCTTTCATTTAATTTGACTATAATAATAAAAATAATTCTATTCAACATATTTTCATGAAATGTCTCTTAAATTTTGTCACTTCTAACAAATGCGTAAAATACTGACGCAATTACAATCTGCAAGCTAGTGAATATTTATATCTTGGAAAGTTCCAATAGTAACTTAAAAACAAGCTATTACTTTAATATTATTGCTACTATTAGAAAGTTATAAATTTAATATATACTAGGCTAATTTTCTATGGAAATTTACATTTTTACTTAACATAAAGCTGTAAATGGATTTGTGTATTTAATATAGACAAAATTCAGCTATTTTTATTTATATCTATTAAAATATATTTTGACAGATTTTTGTCATAGTACAGCTCACCCATCAAAATACAACAAAAGCATACATTACCCCTCGAGCGCATATGTATGTTATTAATTGACGCAGCCACTCAAATGTATATAGTCATGTTGAAATGAAATAAATATTAGACAATTATGACAGAGAGGAAACAGAATGAAATAATGAATCAAATGGCAATATAATATCTAGTATCTCCACATGTAGTTATTTTTGTCGATACCATTTGTCATTTTTGTGCCCCCGGCCTGTTAGAGATCATCTAAGAGTAGACCAAAGGAAGGAGATCCTCAATGATATTGTAAGGGTTATTAGGAGAAACTGCACATTCACAAAGGCTAACTGAACTTTTGTCTTCACTATTTATTTTTTTAAATTGGTAGGAGAGATGGTGTCAATAAATTTGGTAAAAGTTAAAGAAAGATGAGTGTTGGGTTGGGCTGTAAATGAGGTACATAACTTCCTTAGATCAAAATTAAGTTTGGAGGGGTAGGATACGTCCTTTTATTTCAAATTTAATTTTTTTTGCCTTTAAAATTTAGGGCAGATCCTATCTGTAGCATTATGATTCCCGCTGCAAGAATATATCTTGTCTTGATAAAAGACAGTGGGGAGATTCCAACTGAGATGATTTTCCCCGCATTGGAAGCAAAGCTCAGAAGATAGGCATTTCTCGTCACATGTCCAGATTATACTTGGTCATTGGGGGCGAGAAATATACCCTAAAAATGCATTGAGAATGAACTACATCATTTAAAATGAAGATCATCATCTCTCGCAAAAAGTAATGAGGACCAAGGACAAATTTTTTAAAAAATTAAGCATCTAATCATTTATGGCGTTTTCACAGCTTTGTTGGATTTTGAAATTTCGAAATACCTCATCGGTAATGAACAATTAGTGACAAACTTTGAGAGTGAAGTTTACTCCATCTCTTAACTATTTTGGTTAATAAAATGGTCAGCAGTCGACAGACAAGAAATCCAGTGAAATCCTGTTTCTTCCAATTTGCCTGTTTCCATCTTCGACTATGCCATCGACTTATATGGTTTTTAAAAAGAAACTTAAATTGATAACATGTGGTGAGAATTGTGAAGTATCTTAAAGTTCTTTTCTTTGGGGTGGATGATAAATGATCCAACAGGCAACACACATGTGATTTTGTACCAATTGCGAGGGAGGAAAGATGAAGTAGTGGAGAAGATTGGAAGACAGTGTGAATTTGCTTAAATGGATTCAGAAGATAGATGTGGAATATTGGGTGCAATTTTATTCTCGGCTTCTCTGCAAGAATACTTAGATAAAAGTAGGAGTAATTGTTCGTTCATTTTTCTTAAAATTTTTTCAACCTGGTTTTTTAGACACAGTTTTTTTAGACTCCTTGATTTGTATATTAAGTAAGATTCATAATCGATTAGAGTTTTAAAACTGAGAGGGGATATCGGGCATGCTAATTTATTGGCTCATTGATTGAGTTTTTCAGACAGATCTGGAAACGTGGGAGAAGTAGCCAGATACATTTTCAATGAGTGATGAAAAACTTGCTGAACAGAAGACTGATGAATGAATTATACTAATGGATATGTAACATAAATATTTCGTACTTTACCAGAGTAAATTACAAAGATTTTGTTGCAGCTTAAGAGACAGAATGCCCTGAAAATTTAACCAGAGAGCGAAATGTAAATACACTTCATTTGACAGTTTCTATGGCAACATTTATCAAACTTACATAATATACAAAAATGTTTTTATTACGTGGATAAAATATATTATAAATACTTATCTTAAAAAAAGGAACAATAAATCATAAAACATCAAAGAAGTTAAAATACATATTGTAGCAACAGGTTTGTCTATGCTATATATTTCTTTGTTATGAAATTGTTTGCTTTCCTTCGGAGTAAATATGTTAACATGTGTGAATATTTATTTAAAACAAATTTAATAAAGAGTGAAATTAAATAAACGACACATTTTCAAACAGGTAAATCAAAGATTCACATCTACACTTGTGGAAGTGTGACTTATTTACTGGTATGCAAGCTTGCTAATTGAACAACTACAATAATATATGTAATAACGAGATTGAAAAAACTAGGCAGTAATGATATTCGCAGGTCGAAGAGCTGACACACTGAGAAAGTTCTGCCATTACTCTGATGTACAACCTCTTCAAGTTTTTCCAATTCATTGTCGATTGATGGACCTTAAATAATACCATAAGACAGGTACATAATTTGTACTTATTTCATACAAAAGATATAAGATATAAAAAATTAAATGATCACTAGTAACCTTCACATGCAGCTGAAGTAAAACTACTTTGGTGGTTGTAGCAATTAGGATGAAATGAGATGTTTATATTAGTAAAATAAGTAATGAGTTTCTCTAATAAAAGATGACTACAAACTTACTGAACAGATGCTTACACATATGAGGTGAAAGTCTCAGTTTTGTGATGCTTATTCTCAACTGATGAAATTCCGTAACCAACATCTCACTGAAGGTGCAGACAGAAGTGAGAACAACTACGCAAATCGTCTGCCATATCAAATAGTTAAGCACTTCTAGAAAATATAGTTTCTGAAAAGTCATTTCATCAGTAACAATACTTTTTTACAAAACTTTATTTATTTTAAACATTTTGTATACATAATTGTAAAGAAAGTTGATATTCACTATTAATTAAAGAACAATACTTAGAAATGTCAAGAAAGCCAATATCAATTGCTATTATACACAATATTAGAATTTCAATGATTTATGTAATATTATTCTTACTTACTTCATGTATATACAGGTCCAACATGAGTTGAATGCCAGCAATGGATGAGAGAAAAGCCGTAACTACAGTCTGTAGTACCTGAAGTAAAAATTTAATGATTAAAATGAAAATAATTTTTGCATATCCCATTTATGTCAATTTATCTCAGTATACCTGTAAATTAAACATTTTATTGAGTGCAATGTGTATTTCATTTACTATAGTTAATATGTTTGGTAAAATAAATATGTTCATGGGATTTCTGGAAGTATCAAAATGGCTGTTCCCACTTAATCGATTGCAGACTCTCACTCCGGCTAAGCCCGGTACGCAGTTTGTGTTATTATGAAATATTTCTCTATTCATACGGTTCAGGTAGTCGTTTACCTGTTTCAACATTTCATTAATGGTGTATATAAGCAAGCACATTAAAAGCAGTTCCAATCTATTAGTAAGTAAACCGAAATATATAACTATGTGGAACCAGTTCCAATTTTCAATACTGTTAATGATGAAAGTGATAGAGTGGCTTGCAATTATAATGAATATGCCCAATAACGTCATTATTTTTAATTTCTGGAATCATTTTGTTCTAAACAAAATACTGAAATAAACAGAAATATCATCAAATCGTTCTAAACACTCAGCAAAGAAATGTTTTTGCCAAAATATATCAATAGATAAAGTAAATATGAAATTAATAAAGACAGTTATATCAAAAAAGAATTGAATTATCTTCATTTCAGAGTACACAGAGATGAAGTGAAACCAAATGCCTGTGACAGAAGTCAAAATAATGAGAAAAATTAATGTCGAACTGTAAATTTTTTTAAAAATAATTTTAATTAACGTTATTTGATTTTCTACTTCATGTAAAAATCGGTTGATACCAAGTATTGACTGTAACACAAGTAAAAAGTGAATCGATTCTTCTATACAACGGCACGTCATTTTTAAACGAACTGACTATTTCTACTATTCACTTCTATAGAAAATGCAAACACTCTTTGTTAATGTTGTGTATTTAATGTAATCAGTTAGTCTAATACAAGGCAATTTGTATTCTCATTTTATAGCCGTGATTGATTATTGGATTTACCCGTCTAGTCTACAAGTGCACTTATTTATTTTCCCACTTTGTTTACAAAAGTGATGGCCTCCAATTTACTGATTGTCGTGCCTTAAATTTGTTCCTAAAGCTTCCATTATAATTTAATTCAAATATCACACATTCATGTCAAACTGGTGTTATTGATAGCAATCCACTGTAGGTAAAAGTGTTTTCTTAGTAGTTCATATATTTAAAAGATCTGTTAGCATTATGATCCCTATTTTACTTGAGATAACATCGAAATAGTAATTAATATTCTTAGGTATATTTTAAAAGAAAATTCAATTTCAAAAGATGTGTAAATATAGATTCTGTGGAAGCAGCATGTAGGTATATTTGAAGCAACTCATTTCCACGGTCTAGTCGAATGGACAGGAAAAGATACATCACAGAGTTATTTTCTGCGGTGAATATTTTCTTGACATCAATATCCTTGTTTTTAGAATGTTGTCCAAAGCCATGTGCTGATAAATGTAGAAATCGGTATTAAGAACTCAAAATAACTCTAAAGAGAAGAAAAGCAAGAAAACATCAGTAGTAACGCATCAATATGATAGCACAACTACCTTACCTGAGGCTAAAAATAAATAAAATAGACAATTTTTCCTTCATTCTTACATGATGAGAAGGTGGTTATTTATAAAAAATAGATTGAAGGAAAGCTTAACAAACATGAGATTTGGCTTTCAGTGGAGGAGTTTTGGAGTATTTCGTCAATTACTTAAGAGGCTAAAGCCATTTCAATTACCAGGCTGTAATTTTATTAAAATTTACTGAAGAAAAAATTAAATCAATGAGGCATGTAAAACTTGTTAGATTATTCAGCAAGCAGGCACTATAGGAATAACTAGAGCTTTTTCTAACAGAGTGGCTTATTTATTATTAAATGAATACATCAAATAGTTTTGGGACTCTTGTTGCAGAGTCCATAAATATAAAAAAGAATTGGGAAAAGAACATGATTTGAAAAAAGTGACCGCTGTTTTGACATCCAATGTTGAATTGAGCAAGCCTGATAACCTTTCAAGATGAGATAGATCCTTTATGATTGTAACTTAAGTCTTAAAGTTCAAACATATGGAGCTGAAACATGGGTGTTCACAGAATCGACGAGCAAGAGAAACCTGACCTTTGGGATTTGGGTTTACTGCGAAACATTTTGAATCTTATGGGTTCAGAAACTATGAAATACTATAGTACTTCAGTGGATGAACAAAGATATATAGATCTTAAAATCAAACAATCAACAACATCTCTTACGTATCATGCGCTAGAGAAAATACCAACTCTTTTAACTTGTTACGCAAATTAAGATATTGGGCATAAATAGGTCTGGCAGCAGAAGGAAATCCTGGCTGAAGAACCTAAACCAGTGTGAAATACAATAAAAATACCCATTCGCTTTTTTGGACAGCTGCATCCAGAGTCCAAATAACCATAATGATTGTCAATCTCAGTTAAGAAAAATCTCTACGACAAGAAGAGATTATCAAAAGTATTCAATAATTAAGATTAGAAAAAGTTTTGTTAAGGTTGAAAATTGTAGTGTAATGAAAATAATTGGAAATCATGCAATTCAAACAATTATTGCTTTTTGAATATTTTTTAATTTTAATTCAGTTTATTGCTGCCTTGGATGGGTTGTAAATAATTTTTAATACTGTTTTTTCTTTAACATTTTCAAATCAATAAATTAAAATTCTCCACGTGGTATAGACTAATATATTTAGCTAGCGTCTTGAATTTTGGCACCAAAATAAAATTTAAATATTTCCTTTTTTTAAATTAGATCCATTGACACTAACAAAGGTTAATTAACACCGCCGGGTTGAACTGAATTTTACAGGAGCATCAGTTGAGAAGAGATAATTTTTGTCTCATGATATTTTTCAATTTTTTTTCACATTTACATATTAATGTAATTGAAATAAAAATAGATCGGCCTATTAAATATAATCAGTAACTCATATGTATTATTGTCCACTAGAGTGTTTTCTCCGCATGAAATTTAAATTTTATTTTTTCTCATACAGAACACACAAATTCATTTTGTACCAGGAAAGGTAATTACAACCTGTATAATGTTTCATTTAGCTTTATATATTATAGATTTCATACATATCATTGTATTAAGTTGAAATTTTATAAAGATTTGGGTGCTGGATGCTGCAATCTTTATCTAAAGTGGTATGCAGCTATGTGACACCCCTATAATTTCAGTGATGGCAAAAGTAAAATTTATAGTACATGTAGAGAATAATACAAGATTGTAAATTTGTTGTTGTTTGTTGTTGGATTGTTTTTCAAAATCAATTTTTTATATTCAGAAGTTTCTGAGATATTTGAGAACAAAACCCATAAATTTTGTAGTAATCACTCAGTGACAGATTGTAGATCTAAAGACCCTTGAAATTTGATACATATTTAGTATTTACAATGATAATAAAGAAATAACTCAGAAAACTGGAAATATTTAGCTAGAAATACAAATAAAGTTTATATCAGTGTACCTATCAAGTTCCGTGCATATACAGTGGGTTTACCTGGCCTTATACATGTATTGTAGCCATAGCAGCATTTGTAGAATATAGATGTATGCATTCGCTCAAATAAATGTTGTAGATGTGTAGATGTTTGTTGTGCAAGTCCATGCATGACAATGAGATTCTAGATAGGCATTATACAGTGCTGTAGCTGGATGGTGCAATCTAGACGATGCGCAGCGGCAGTGCAACAATGACATCAAGCCCCATATATTGGTATGCCTCCACCAGTATAATATTGATGACGGTCAGTCGGTGCTCTATGTATAGGTATCTATTTATTGGCCTAAATAAAACATAAGTTTGCGCAGTATTATATTCCTCTATTGAAATCTAGTGAATATTAAAATTTGATTTTCATGCTCATTACCAATAACTGTGAACATTTGAATTCTAGCATCTTCATAATTGATCATTTTATTGTACATAATCATTTCCTCATAAATCAATGTATGTGCTCATTTCATAATTGTGATAATGCACAGGTCACTCCCCATTCTCCTCATTCTCACAAATCCTCCATTCTTGCAAATCACACTCCATTCTCTAACACCTTACCTGTGCTTAGCCATCTTTTATTATCAATCCCCAGACCATCTGAATTCAGACTTCAAGTAGAAGTTGTGTATTTTGATTATCAGTAAGCATTTGATCATGTAACAACATTTTGCCAAATTATCTTAGTACGGTGGCATTATCGATTCCACTTTTACAATTTTTTGCTTTTTTTTCTTGCAGATATAAAGTAATATGTATGAGTGGGAAACTTTATTTCGCAGCCTTACTTCACAAAGTCGGGAGTGAGCCAGGGTTTAAATCTCGAGCATCCATTATTCGCTATTTGGTATTGGTTGCACCGTAATGCAACCAGATTAGTCAATAATGGAGAAGCGAGTTTAGAGCGGTCAAGCCTGCAGTGGATTTCATCAGCACAGTCATGGAGGGAAGCGCAGCAAGCTGTCTATGACGTAACACAAGCACTCACTAACAGTATTCTTTAATGTGTTACGTACAGCCAAGCACATACTCCTATTAAATATGATTATACAGTCAGTGTAACTCCTCTGCACCATCTGGATGAGAATATTGATTTGAGAATCATAATTTGATTCACAATTTATATTTCACAAACATATAATTGACGTGCTGAAAAAATAATTTTGGAATCTTTGACATAGTAATGCATATTTGAAGTTATTTTCAACATGTGACATCAATTTGCTTGCTCCATACTTCATTGGTTTAAAGTCAATTTAAGTCCAGTTGCATCATTTGGAGTCTACATGAAGCTAAGTACAGCTTAATGATTAAATTTGTGCAATAGACGTTCCTGAGATATATGTACATGAGACAATATGGTTATTTCCATCTTCTATTTTTTACCAATTTCTCCCTGGCTATGATTTGAGGTTGGATGGATTCCTTGCAACTCAACAACTTTGCAACTTTGGAAGATAAAATTTTTCTTTCAACTTTTAGAAAACAAAAAGTCCTCTATCCTATATTATTCCCCCTCCAGATCCGAATTATGCTTGAACTCTCTAATTTACCAAGGTATTTACCTTCTCAGCCACCCGATCAGAGAGTGATTTGTTTATGATGAGTGAAAATAAATTTCTAGAAATTTGTCATCATAATAGTTCCCGTGTAATTTAAACTAATTTAAATAGATTAAAACCAATCTTATTAACTAATCCAATAGATACTTTTGTTTCAGAAATAAAGTCTAATACAAAAGTATAAAATAAATGCATTAACACACTGTATCATAATAATGTAATCACAAAATTGTGTCATAATAATGTAATCACATTCATGTTCATCAATATATACATTTTTAAGAAATAATACTTCGTTTTTTTACTGACCATCTCACTAATTGAATAAGAAGGATATAATAATTATGGAATTTTTAAAAACTGAAGTTTACAGCTCCAAAGGAGGAATTGTTACAAAAAAGATCTGTAGACTACATTGTACGATTCGCTATTTTTCGTTAATACATGCATTTTTTGAGCATATGATACTCGTGAACAACCAACATACAACTGATAATGCAAGAAGCACAGGGACTCCAAATGAATGCTTACCACTTTTAACATTTAGCTCTGGAACTTATTAATGTTAAAGAGACAGCATTTTTCAAACAATTTAGCTGCACTAAATTGTTTGAAAAACGCTGTCTCCTTAACAGCTCCAGTGATAATAGTAGCCTTTATATGTCCCCAGCTCTGTAGTCAGTAGCCTGATGCCATTACCATTACACAAACTCCAGCTCCATTTTGTGGGAAGGCACGCCAGTTAACTTCAAGAAGTTTAGTAACTCTACGGGGTAAGCAGTATCGTCATCATTGGTTATATATTTACGTATCCACTTTGTTTATAGATGTGTATACCTTCGATTTGCCAACTATCATGTTCATTATCATCTTATTAATTTTATTGACAGAATAAATTTTTGGAGACAGCACCACCTTCTCATATAATCATTTTTCATTGGGTATATTACTTTCCGAATTGGGAGAAACATGCGCAATTAGATCACCTTCTCTCTCTACTGGAAGACAAAATTCATGAGTAAATATAATGGTTCTCTCCACGTCTCTCTCCAGGCGACCTTTTCCAATTTGTAGCAACTTACTTGCATAGGTACCTGTCTTTTGATCGTTATAAAGTTGGACAAGCATGTTGCACGTAAGATAGAACTTTTCTAGCCCAGATCATAGTGGCAACGTCTTATGACATGCATTTATTTCATATGCTTGTGTACCCATCTCAATGACTAGTGTCCCTCTTAATAACTATCTAATATTGCCTGCTAGTAGAATGATTACGCCGCTAATTAAAGCCTGGTTGCCGTGAATGAATGAATGCAGACTTCTGTTCAATAATTATATAGTGTGCTTGTGCAACATGCACTCGTCTCAACTTCAACTTCAACTTGCACTACTGTAAGATAGTGCCACGGCCACTACTGTTGCTGATGTTACATGCCAGCGTTTGTTTGGTTGGAAGATTTCATAGTAATTTATATACTGAATTTGCAGCCCATCAACCATCAGTGTCGCAGCAATGCCCGAAGAGTCAGTCTACAGCGAGCGCAATATTGCGATCGTTTAGGAGTTGGGCTGTAGTAGGATGAGCACATTTTTTTTGTCTGTATCTCTCGGTGCATCAAAGAAAAAGATTCTCCCCTCCTCACTATTTATACGCCACAGGATTATATAAAAAACGTGCTGCTTCACGGGAAGCATACATGATGCCATAACGCGATTCTATAGAGCCGCTACATAACAGTCTAGCTCTTTTACCACATTGCTTGATAACACTTTCCTTCGTTACTGTATGAGCGATCTAAATCAGTCGATCTTTTACCAGAAAGGTAAATTAATGTTTCTTCATTCGATTTTAAAGTTTCGTTAATTATTATGTCATTCTGCATATTTGTAGCTGTGACCTTTGTGCGATATCCTCTGACAATGCTTCCTTGTATTTATCCCAGGGCCGGAGTGAGTTGGATTGTCTACAGGTGCTTATTATAATTGCGAATAACTTCTTAAGTTTGATGGTTGAGAAACACAACACGATTTTCTCCACGGTGGCGTCTTAGCGGTTGTCGTCTTCTAATAGTCCATGTACCTGACAAGCTTCCTTGAATGTCACCCAGCCTTGTTCATCATGACTTGCATGGTATATATCCGATCCAGGGCATCACCAACCTTCACACCTAACTAGCCCTCGACTGGTGCTCCCTGTATATGGCACTTCCATTCTTTTCTTGTTATATTCCATATATAGCACAAAGAGACTTCGGCGTAAAACATAATTTTCGTAAAGTTGCTATTTTTTTCAGGATAGGGCTAAAAGTTATAACTCATCTGTTGTCCACTATGAAGTCTTCATGAATGCCGCTACTTTTAATAGTGACCGATCATCCTCTCTCCTGAAGTGTTCTCCGTCGGTACTGCGGGAATCTATTTTTATTGGTTTGCTTTTTCTTCAGCAATGCCCAAGGGTACTCTTTATTGCACTTCTTCCATGCATGGTGATGACATATTGTGTGCACTGCATTTTTATTCCCTACAACTATGTCGTACAGTTTTTTTTGTCCGGATTGGCATCAGGAATTTCCGTGCAAATAATGTTATCACTCTGATTCAGCCGCAACTTTTCTTTAAGCCACAATAACATATGTACGTGGGGCAAACTGCGTGTTTGCCACTCAATGGAGTACATAAAACATTGAGTCTCGCCGTAAGTTTGGCCTTTCGTGAACAGAGCAACCAACTTTTGCACTGTGATTTTAAAAATTCTAATAGTGAGGTTGTGTCGGTTGGTAGTTTTTTAGCTAGGCATAAGTTTGTCGCTGATCTCTGTCTATGCTGAGTTGCAGGTAAACGTAATGAGCCAGTCGTGATAACTATAGTTGCGGACACAGGCAAATACAACTTGTGTGTATTCATGCAGGTAACTCGGGCTAGTCACAACTGAGGAAGGAAGGACAACCATTTTCCCAATATTATTATTGTCAATTTGTGTACCATTCCAAATAACCTGTAAATGTATGTAGTTTTTCGTACAAACTTTGTTTTGATTCAATCTTATATAACTTAAGCGCCAGTTTAACGTACATATTCACCAGGTACCGACGCAGAAGTTGCCTGTAACGCGGCAGCAGATTGAAATCGTTGTAAGACGCCATTATGATAAGCGTAAAAGTCGACGGAGAATATTTTTTTTCTTGGACATGGACTACCCAGTCTACGGATTCGTAAAAAATTTAAAATGATATCCTTCTTGATTTTTCCAGAAAATGAGCACATTGTAGATCAAATGTGTATGTCAGCAATGCAAGAAAGCTGTCCGTCACCCGCATGCAACACAATGTTTCTGTTAGCAGTGGGGTTGGAGCCCACGACCACTCAGAGTGTATCATCACCTTACAACTCTCAAGGCGTATATTATCAAGAGTCTTTTTAAATTTGTGTACCAAAATCTGTATTTGTATTTTTCGGAGGTCTCTCTTTGGACTCCTTGACTTATGCGAGAATGTGTATTTACTTGTGCTTCCTCATCACCTATAAAATTAACTCATAAAACCTGTGGCTGAATGTGCAATGTCGGACGCAAGGACCCAATCATGTGACAAACTTGTCCTTGTAAGATTAAAAGTCGGTGAGAATCCCGGCATATTAACAACTCTGTTTGCATCAAAAGATGTCACATGGAACAACATATTGTATTTTCTAATATTATTTAGAAAATTCCGTGATTTATCATTGCCACGTGAGAATAAGCCTATCAATGTTTGCATAGACCCCTATAACCATATAATAGCTACTTTTCCTCCAGAACAACAGATTCCAGCTCTTGCTTCTTTCTGTTTCAGCGCTCAAAATGTGCACACTTCATCCTTCCTTTCAATTCTCAAGAGTCTATGATAGCAAAAAAAATCAACACTTCCCACATTTTAACTCTCAGACTTACGTCGTTTTCACACGCGTTTGGGCGCCATTTGTAACTCTCGGACAGTTGTAACTCTCAACTCAAAATTAGAACGTTTTCAACAAACATTTCTACCTGAATATTAAAAGCCCACCTGTGAGCACATTTTAGCCTGGATAATTTTTTCATGCCTTTAACAACAGGAGAGTTTTTACGCCTTGTCTTTGGTTTGGCTAAAAAAATGAAAATTCCCCACAGATTCAACAGAGACAAATATATGGCCAGAAAAAGGCTTTTTCCATGACATCAAGAAACAAAATCCAGATATAACGATAACAACTCATGAGACAAAAAACTTGATGCATGCCACACGTTTCAATATATGTCAAGTACACAATTAAACGAAACTACGTGATGTAGTATTATTTCTACTTTATTTAAATTCTTTGCCACCCTCTAGCTTTCGTTGTATCACAACATCTTCAGGTGGGCTATTAGCAAATATTGTCCGCCTGAAGATGTTGTAATACAACGAAATCTAGGTCGCGGGGGCAAGATCCAAACAGCATTTCCTGTCCAGTGAGTATACAGGAAACGGAAAGTGCGTGTGTTATCCATTTTTAAAAAGACGGGTGTTGAAATATTAGCTCGTTGCATCATGAGATCCTCAAAACTTCCTGACCAATGCGTTTCATTAAATGATCCAGGCGCTTCTAGATTGATACCAATTTCCAATGTTGCATTTATAATTTGAGCTAGATCTTTACAAAGTTCACCCGCTGTACCACTAACTGCTTGTGTTCCGTCAGGATTTCTTGATACCATCATGTACGGTGGCAGAGGGCAAGTCGTTATTATGAGTGGACAACCATTGAAATTATTGAATTTTTGTGGAAGTAGGTGCGAAAAAAATTGGCAACTTTTGTATTGTTTCACTGTATCTAAAATAGTCGGCTTTACGTTGCCACAATGTCCATGTTTCATAGGGAAATACGTCATCAGTTGTACTTCGTCAGTAAATCATATATAAAAAGTCATTTTTAAAGGGGTCTCGGTAATTTTAAGAGTGTGCAATAAAATATTAATAATAATAAAACTACTGAAAATAATCTCGCGTGCAGTAAGTGTGGTAGCGTGAAATGAGTGTTGCGGTTTTTTCACAGTGGGGAAGTATAACGCTTCCTTTAGACATGTTAACGATTGTTTGTACTATCAAGAAGATATTACCAATTCACTGTGGAAATAAATATACACACTTCACTTTAGACTCTTATTCCTGACGTGATGATTTTAATAACTATCAAAAAGTGTAAATTTTACTCCGGGTTAAAGTGATTCCACATTTTTAACATAATATGACCTATATGCACGACAATTTAATGGAGATGGTATATTACTTAAAGTGTCAAACCAAAACAAAACGAACGAAGTCACATTCACAACAACAAATATTATTAATTAGGATTTTCAGCCACACGTCAGCAGAACTTCTTGTTTATTAAATATTCACATATATTCATATCATTTCGCTACAACATGTTCAAAACTTTAGATATTAGGATACTGTGATAGTTGGACAGGTGCACGGCCTGATGGAGAGAACACCGACGCTTGTAGAAGATATGAAATCCTAAAAGTGAACTTCCAGTCCATATCGCTACTCGCCTTTAGTAAGATTAGTAACGAGATGGTATATTATAGCAGGTCAATACTGTTCATCACACGTGTATCGAAAATAGTTATAGAATACTAGCTGCCCCTCGTGGACATTCAAAAGAGGAAGCATGATTGCATTTTATCATAATCGATTTTTATTTAATAAATTTACCAGCCAATCTTATTACTCTGACAGTCTGTAAAGTTTATTCGCACACAAACTAAAACATTTTTGTGGATATCACTGTCATTTAAACTCTTTCAAACCTTAGTTCGATGTAGCTACAAGGGTTTAGTTTTTTTAATGCGAAATTACTTAAAAGTTAAGATTTTATAACTGAAAACGGATCATAGAAGACAATTTTTAATAATTATCGATATAAGCAGTTGAACTTTTTCATAGATTTTCATGCTACGTACAAAATTGTCATTTATATCGGTTTTTGCAATAGTTGAAATGTTAAACTCAAAATAGTGCACTTCAATTTCATTGACTTAATTGTTCACAATTAAATGAAACTACGTGATGTAGTATTATTTCTACTTTCTTTACGTTCTTTACCACAACCTTGGCTTCGTTGTGTTACATCTTCCGGTGTGCTATTAGCAAAGTCTTTACTCACGTAGTTTCATTTAAATGTGAATAATGCATTTTTACAAAATTAAAGGCAAATATGTTCAAGACTTAAATTGTTATTACTATTGTAGATACGTTTTAATTAATAAATATAATATGGACTCCATGCCCATCGAAACACTAATCCATATGATGATAATAACTATATGTAACTCTCGTGCCAAATTTAAAAAATAAAAACCAAATCGAAACTTCCCTCTTAATAACATGATGCGATTGTAATGTCGTCGCCATAATTTATTAATCGGTTTATATTTAATTAACATAAAACTTGCAACGTGGTGTGAAATTAAAAATTTTCGTCTTCTCTGACGTCGCACAGTTTGTGTTGTCATACGTATTATTATGTCACGGCATGCATTCGAGTTGTGAACATTCGGATTCATTTTCTCTTGCGCCGTAAAAGAATCATCTCGTCTTGCATTTCCCCAAAAAGGAGATGTAGACAAAGGGCGCTACATTAACTACGAATGTTTGTTCCTGCGAACGGATCGCACTGTTATAAGAGATATGATATTTGGGTTTTTAAATAAATATTTATTTAATTGATACAGATATTATATTTGACTTTAATTAATTAATTTCAATCACAAAATATCAATTAACCGTTAGGCAGTCTGGACCGTCTAGTTAAGCTGTCCGGATACCACTACCGCTCCTGGTGAGCGTCTATTGTTCATTGCTTCATGAATGCTGATAGGGCAAGTGTATATGGTGAACTTGGATGGTAACAGTGGAAGTAGGTAAGGTGGTCGTTAGCATTAATTTATACGAAGGAAGGGTATAACGGCCCCCCGAAAAGGTATAAACTCCGGGGTAGTTTTCGAAGTTTATATAAGATTTATAGAATTCACGCTACGTTTCTAAGATGAGGTATTGGGATATCTTCTACGGGTTCTGAATCGTTGTTTACCTTTGGATTATTTCTTGGTGCTAGCTTTAAATAGTTTCAAAGACCGCGGCCAGGTTCCGAAACACAATATAACTTAAGACTAATTGTATTTTGACTGTACATACTGTGACTGTTAATGGTATTGAATAATGCTTCTCGTATTTAATCGGTTATAATATGCGGTTCATAGATAATTTTATCGACATTGCTTAAAAGAGATTTTGTACATTGTGAAATAGTGCTCGTGTGATCAAGGTCAATATTTTGCAATGAATAGGGATTTGTACATTAGGTACATTTTTCTTTATGATGCTTAAACGATAGCAAGAGTCATTTATTAGACTAAAATCAGACATTCTGCTGGGCGAATTTATGTTGAAGATGATTTGTTTGGGTACGAGTTTTGTTGTTTGACAATATCGACGATGAAGTGTAATGGTCTCCTATCTGAAAAAGATGATTTTAGAGGTAACGAAAAACATTTTTATTATTTTTTTACAACTATTAATTCGATAATTTTTATTGGAAATTTATCATCATAGGAACCTTCAATTTATGACATTAGTGAATATATGGAAATCCTACGGTTTACTGAATTTATTATTAGACATTTTGACTGTTTATACTTCTTTTGTTAATTAACCATTTTAAATAACAAATAGAAACAAAGTTTTTCTTCTAAGTAATCAGTAATCAACTCACAAGATCACTTTAATCAGAACGTCGCGTATTAAAATTTTACATTTCAGTATCATATTATGGCATATTATAATTAAAAATAATCATTAGATGTAAAAAAGTAACGAGCGCTTTGCCAGTCAACTAACTTTTAAACAAAAGGTAAAGCACCACAAAATGCATGACAGTCACTAGATAAAACTTTTTTCAAATCCTTAGGTGGATATACTTAGTTGCCTTAATCGCAAATTTGTTCGAATGAAGTTGGCGATATGTCACTTCGTTCAGTAACAATTTAACTCGCTGTTGTAGAGGTATCCATTCTGCGTCAAAGGCTAGCTTTACTTCGATAGTCCTCCTATTGTATCGCATTAGTCCTATGTCAACTACTTGTGGATCGCCTGCTTTGCGGCCTGGCCGAATACTCTTATAAATCAAATTCTCAGAATTGGCGTAGTTCTTGATGAAATTGTAATCTACCAGAACTGTTTCGTATGGCATGAGGCTACGGGCTTCTTGGGTTATGGTGACGAGATCACTTAGCAAGTGAATCTCACTATTTTTTAATATACATTCAATTGCCTTATTCAAGTGACTCTCCAGATTTTTTAAATATACTCAATTTCTCAATTGCGAGTCACACTCCAATTGAGTGTGATCCGGTTTTAAAAACTTCTGGGTAATTGCAACATTGTATTTTTGGCTAATATTAAATAGCGCATTAGACAGTACATTGTTGCGGTTTTGGTACGTGCAACCGTCCGAGTATATTACTATAGGCAGTTGTAGTGAAATGCAATGCCTCTCCAAATAGTAATTTATGGACGTACTGAAAGTGCTTGACATTAAATCAGCAGCAGTTTCGTCGAACCAATAACACGTGCAGTGGTACTTTATTAAATTAAATACAGTAAAACTGTGACACGTTAATTTTGTCAGTTTTGGCAGTTAAGAAAGGACAAACCTTTACAGCCTGTAAATCCATGATAAGCAATATAAATTCTTCGCTAGCGGCCTTTTTCTGGTCATCTTCCTTTGTTTTCTAGACCTGTTCTTGAAATGTATATGTATCTGATAATCCGTTTCATTTAAATTCCCAGTATTGTAACTTGAACAAGTATCGCACATATATTTTTTTAGAGTATACCGTGGGAGGTTTTTTTCGTGGAATTTCTTGTCAAACGTGAATTGGTACGCTTCCGGTTTTTCTGCTTCTATTCAGGAAGATTTGTATACTGAGTGATACATCGGTTCTATAAACAACTTATCTGAATCATTTCGCGCATAATGCGACGACAGTTTTGGCAAGTAATTCAGAAAATTTTCTAATGTCAGAATCATACTCTCTATTCCAGCCCTGGTCTTTCTATCTGTATTCCTATTTTTGTGCACTTCTCCTCGGGTTGAAGACATTCCAAACTCGCCCTGTTTAACCCATAACTGAACCATATAAGAACCAAGTGAGAGTGTACCGAGGAACATTTTTTCGCCCGCTTGGACTATTCGGAATTCTTTTTATCTATTTGCAATGAATAGGTCGGAGTTCCTTTACGCCTAGAATCCTCATCAGCTGACCTAGACTTTTTCGATGTTTTTGAGCGTTTAACCAATCCTAATATATAAGTCTTTCGTTGATACCAGTGTAATGTCTTCCAAAAGTGTCCATGAATATTTTGCCGATACTCTTCTGTAACCTTCTGACAACTTCTTACTTTACTTTTCTCGCAAAACTTGGAGTTGCAACATTTGCCAACACGTCAGCTGGCAGGGCAGTCATCTTGTTCAGATTGGTGGGTGTCGTGTGGACGACACACGCCATTGTCATGGAATGGGAGGTCAGGGTGATCGATTACAAGTGGACAAGTACTGGTTGCTTTGCGGCTGGGGCGGAAACTGGTTTTTGGCAGGTAAAGTGTGTTGACATCAGCGTTGGACTGAAAAAATAATGGACACAAATTTTCATTGGTTCATAGATCATTTGTGACTATTTAAAAACTCACATAATTATTAACTTCGTAACCGTAAGCCTTAAAAATACTTTCTGCTTGACAGTTTTGACCAAATATTTCTTTATACTCCTGGGTTGTAGGGTGTCTCTAATTGATTACTTTGTCTTTATTTAATTGGGCAAGTATCTTCCTTGATCTTAATCCTTTAAAAATTAGTTGATCATTCTTCGACATTTTTCTGGAAAAAAAGTCAATAGGAAATCAAAATGAAATTTTATGCTTTATCTTCTACCTAATGAAATTTAGTTTCCTGTTCAGGATTTTTTGTTAAAGCAATAATTCCTATCTACATTACGTAAACATCTTATGCGATCAAATACTTCAATTATTTTTATACAATTATTTTTCCATTACACACCAAAAATTACGAAAAGATGTTAATGTGTAAGACACTTTAATTACATTAATAACCATCAACATTAACGTTTTGTATAACGAATAAAAGAAAAAAAGAACGTGATCTTCTAAATAAAAACTGTTGCAGATTTGTTTAGTATTATGATTCTTAAAATTTTACTAATATGCACAAATTCAATAACCACTATTTGATACAGGCGGTGTTATTAACATTTATTTAACATGTCTAATCTAATACCCATCAATTCAACACTAAAACTAATAAAAATAAAAAAATCACATTTCAACTTGCTAATTGCACGAAACTTGAACTACTAAACAAAAAAAGAGTAATGGTTGCCGCCCACGCGCCACCCAGTAACACCCTCTCTTTCACACCTTACAAAATAATCCGCGTCTTTTCGCTTCCCTCAAGTTCCCTCAGAACATGGCGAGAAGCGCAAGCGCAAACACGCGTCAGACGTAGATAGAAGATATTGGCAGTAAAATTTACACGAATGAACTTAGGAGCTATTTTCGTTTTTTTAATATCTAACCAAAAATTACAAAATTCAATTGGGTGGTCTTGCTAGTGTATGCGAAATCGTATTTTAAATCGATTACAATAAGAATCACAAAAGTGATAAATGTCAGTTAGGAGGTCAAACGTACCTATTATATTTGTTTCATAAACTTCTTTGTTAATATAGTATATTGAAAGTATTTTTGATCGTCTTTGTACATAAATACATCGATTTATCTATAAGTGGTTTCCAAATGTATAAATTCTCGTACATTGTCTTATTATTATTAATGTAATTTACTTGCCACTCTTCTTATTAGTCGCTTTTCGCAATTGGAGTTTGCACTCGATGAAGACACAATCATCAATGACTTTCACAACATCACATATATAAGATTGATGGTTTATGGTTTTACACACTTTCGGGTTGACGAGCTAACAATTGTGCTGTTTGTATTTGGTCCATGCGGTATATTAGCTTTTAGGTATTACGGTACTGAAAGAGAGAAATTAGACTCATGCGATCTTAGTAGTGGGATACTATGAAATAAATTAAATTCCTTAGGGGATACTAGCGGAAATTGTAATAAAAAAAATTAGTTTATTATTGGTAAAATACAATACAACCTTAGAAATACTTATTATAATGTAAATTAGGTCTATGTCTATGTTTACAGGTAATTCATCATTGGCAGGTGAATGTCCATAATTTTCGGGAAGCTCTCGATATAATTCAAGCGGCCTTATGACCAAAGGGTGGAGTACATTTTGTCCGCTAAACAATATTGCATTTGTAAAGTCTTCCAACTGAAACGATAGAGACAGCGAGGTTGTCTCTAAAATGTTTAGAATAGAATTTTTGTCTCGACAATTAATTATCCAATATTAAGGAATTATTTTTTACATTTTCCGAGAGTTCGTCGATTGCAAAGTTTAATTTACACAAGGCGTTTGTGTTTGTGCTCTATTAGGTGAGGCAATGAATCATGTACTTTAATGATTTCACGGTGCCTCATTGTAGGGGGATTCAGTACGTTGTCGCATTCATTTATATTAGTTATTTCACTTTGTTAACATATCGAGTTTACCGTATTTAAAATTAAGTTGATGTTATCAGTAAGTTGACGTATGTGTGAGATACGTAACGGGATTAATATATTAAGAATTCCTATACTTATTTTTAAATTACTAATGAAATAAAAATATATGCCGGGTTTGTAACAATGGTCTGAACATAGTTCGGGTTTACATGAACTGTAATGCTGGAATAAATTTATAATTGTTTAGAATAATAAACTTAATAGTTCATTTTAAAAGTACGCTAATTAATTAACCGTATATATTTTATTTCACTGTAATCATTATTTATTATGAATGATTAAATTAAAGTGTTACGTATTAGAGTAATAGTTAAGAGTATGCAATATTGTAATTTTATCCTAAAATATATTTTATGTGATTGAATTTCTGCCAAATTTAATTCATCTTGACGATGCGCGAGGTGTCGTTAATTAATTAATATTGGTGCCCTATTGTTGTCAATAACTTTAATTATTTTATAATGTCCTTTCCAAACGAGCGGCAAGGCTTTTATCAGCCGTAAGTAATTTTTTAAGTATCCATAGTCGCATATCTCATAATTAACAGGGCGACTTTGCGTGTCATAATAAGTCTTAGAATTTTCTTTATATTTTTTAATATTCTCAACGGCCTTATCTCTCCAGTATTTTAGTCTATGCTATAACATATTTGGATATACAGGATATGTTGACATCGGGAAGTGGATGATGGATTGAATAAAGAATATATGGCCGAACAGAAATTCGTAGGGCGTAAAGTATGTTGTACATTGAACACTAGTATTATATGCTAATATACCTGTGTACGCATAGCCGGGCCAGTTGCCTTGGTCCTGGTTAATAAAAACATTTAAGATATTCCTTGAGCGTCAAGTGTCTGCGTTTGAGCTCACCCAGGATTTGAGGATAGTATGGTGAAGACCACAGTAATTTGATCTTAAGGAATTCTTTGGTCGAGGAAAATAGTTCGAGAAAATAGGTCTCACACATTTTCTTTAGTGTGTTTTGTTTTTCCTTAGGCAAATTAGCTTGCACTTTTTCTTGGAGGGTGTGAATTCGGCCAGCTGACTCACGGAAAAAGGTTGCAACGGTCGAAATAACCCCCACAGCATTTCTTATGCTGGGCACAGTGCAAGCTGTACTAATGGCTTAGTTGAGTCGGTGACTTGCACAGTGTGTGTAAAAAGCTAAAGGTTGAATATTGGACACATATGCATGAACACCTTTTATTTTACTACTCATATTGGCTCCTCCATCATATGCTTTACCTCGGCATAACGAAATATCTAAATGCAAGCTTTCTAATGTCTCCAAAATATGATGAGAAATATTTTCACCAGTAAGATGCACAACTTTAACAAATTTAAGAAAGTCTTCTTGAATTTCATTCGTATCAACATCGAAATAATGAATACAAATGGACAGTTGCTCACTAATAGAAACATCTGTGGTCTCATCTACTATAATAGTAAAATATTTGGCTTTTTTAATTTTGTTCACTACTTTGTTTGTGATTAACTCCCCGCAGCACTCGACCAAATCATTATGTGTTGACTTGCGAATATAAGAAGCATTTTTAGCACAATCTCTAACGTGATCAGGCAGTATCTCGTCCCCAGCGTCGATTCTGAATTTCAATAGCGCTCGAAAATTATCTTCTCCAAGAGAACCTTCTGATTCTAAATAACCGTCATTCCTATGTCCTCTTAATGGTATGTTTTGCATTCCACATAATATAACGGTTTTTATAATGGGTAGAAGTTTTTTACGATTCTATTCAATTGTTTTTCTTTCTTGAGATCTCACTTGGACTACAACATCCATCGACTTTCCCTCCATTATCATCAAACAAATTTTAAATGCTACCATATTAGATTGGTGGTATTTCATGTTCTCATGGTGTGTTAGTATTTCAATACCTTTTTTAAATGTTTTCAGCGGTTCCGTTATCAACTTTCCTAGCTTTACAGTATTCGTGCCCGCTTCACGCCGTCTAAAAATAATACACATCTCACACAATCCGCCACCAGCAATTTTGCTGTATGCAAGCCATTCATATACCTTTAGCCAGTTCATTTGAAAAGACCTGTTTTTTTTCTTCTCGTACCTGTGGAAATTTAAAGCCTGTTGAGGGTGGCCAAACATTTTTCAACCATTGATATTTTTTTCATAGATATAGATAATAAATATTTAAATATGCGTACCTATATAAACTAATTATTGAATAATTAATCGAAAGTGAAAAATTCCATAGAAATATACAGTAGTTTCAAAGAACGACACGATATGAGTTAATTCGTGTTGACAATGGTAGGAAAAAGCCGAAGGCGCCCAACAAATACGTCATCTCTTTTGAGCGCATGTATCGGATTGATACCCGAACTTACCGACGTTAAAGTTTAAATCGCCTCAGTAAAAATTAGTGGGCAATAGGATAACATTTTATTTGAGAAATTCACTGAAAACAACACTATACGTTGTACCAACTCATTTGAAAACAACACTATACGTTGTAACTATCAATTTTTTGCTTAAATCCGATTAAAAATTCTTATGTTTGATAATAAGCAAAATTTTATCTTGATGAAATTTTATTGTGGTCAACATAAAATTTTTAATTTCTAACCGATAAAAATTATATGGACAACTAATTTTTTTCATTTCTCATCTTTAAGAATTTTTACGGAAGCTATTTGCACCACGTTTATAACAGAAAGCAAGGTAATTGTTGTCACGCTTTTTTCCCTGTAGTGTAGAAAGATAAGTAAATAAATGAACAGTAATTCGGGAATACGGATATTGAAATGAAACTCAAATTTGTCTCTGAATGCCGGCCTACATTTTTAATCAATTCAGAGTTATGAGTAATCGATAAGTAATACGTACTTATAGCATGTTCCTGGAAAAAAACTAGATTGATTATTCTGGAACTTCTGGGGAATCTTCTTCTCCCCCCCCTTCCTGAATCTGCCTATGCTGCTCAGGATAATATAACTTTTGTAGAAGGTGTTGAATGTGTAGAACACAATGTCAATGCCCCGTCACCATCTATTTTAAGTCCATCAGCTTCTAAAGAGGTCATTCGTATGACTAACAACTTGCAAAACCAACCAGAATTTATACCACCAATTTTATATCCTAAAGAGAAACAAGCCTCTGAAGTCAAACCCTAACAACAAAATCATTAGAACACAAGAATTCTTGCAACCATTCAGCAAAAAAATCTGCCAAATAAACAAAAGAAACGAAAAGTTGCCTCAAGTGCAGAAGTAGTTACGTCTGCTTGAATGCTTATCGAGTTAAGAAACAAAGAAAATATTAAAACAAACAAAAAGCGAACAGGAATGAATAAAAAACAAAATAGGAAAGGAAAGGGGAAGAAAATTATTCAAGATTTTGACGAAAGTAGCAACACCAATGCAGATTCAGAAAAAGAAATAACGTTTGAAGATAATAAAAAACTAAAAATGAACGGAAAGCGCAAGAAAAAGATCCAATGTTTAGATAGTGATAGTAGTAGTACTGATGCAGGTTTAGAAGTATGTAGATGGAAGAGGGAAAAGAGTCCAATACCAAAAGTAATAAAGAAAAAAGTCTGTTTGTAACTGATAATCCAACTGGGGAAGAAGGTAAAAAAATGAGGCGGAAGAAGAAATAAAATTACAAAGTATTAATATAAAAAAATGGGTAATTGTAAAATATACCTTAAAAGCTATGTAAGCATTATGTGGGTGTTGTGCAAAAAAATGTAGGCAGTCGTTGGGAGGTGAAATTTGTGGCGCGACCTTTGCGTAGCCTATAATAGAAGATACTGATGAGGTTACTGCTGATTGTGTTGTCAAAATATCACCTAATCCTGAAATAACCAAGTGCGGCATAATATATTTTGATTACAAGTTCGGAAATATGATTATATCCTAAGGAGTATAATGTTAATATTGATTTAGTTTTTTAGAATTTAGTTTGTAAGAAAAAATTCATAGCTCTGTAACTTTTTCACCGATCTCATTCAAATAAAAACCAAAGTTTAATTCAATTTATGTAATTTATTGCTATTATCCCAGATTAGTAGCTATCTATTAGATTAGGATTTTAAATGACATTTTTACATTTACCCCTTTACATTTACCCGACAAATGCAATATTTGAGTCGGAGCAAATAAATTTAATTATTAATCTGAAGTCATTGTCATTTCAGTATAAGTAATTACTTGAAACAATAGTCTAACACGTGCTTAATATTGACAGTAAAAATTATTTATAAAATATGACCGACCACAAAATTACATATAGCAGAATGGGCCAATCTATTTATTTATTTAGCATCTTTTATGTACAGTACATATGGCGGACTTATTGCTACATCATTAATCTCTTCCAGTGAAACATAATTGGTATTGAAATTTAGTTGGTAGACTGTAATTTTGCAATGAAAATTCTTTATAGCACATTAGATGAAAAAAAAATCAAAAGAAAAAAATACAAAAGTATAAGTAAAAAAATCTATTGACATGATTTAGGATGGGAAAGACAGGAAAACACAAGGATACAAAGGAGAAGGTTTCAGGAGAGGCAGGACTTTTTTACTCGATCTTTGAAAATATTTAAAGACGTGGTATTCCTGATGTCAGCATAGAGGTAATTCCAAATTTTTGCTGCTTGGACAGTGAAGGATTTTTCGTAAGTGGTATAGGAATGTTTAGGAATAAATAGAAGATAATCTAGCTATGGTACTCGCATTTATCCCTATACACACACACACACATACATATATATATACACACACACACACACACACACACACACATATATATATATATATATATATATATATATATATACATATATATACATATCCATATATCTGTGTATGTAATATCTCTTCAATAATAAGCCAAGACATAACACTTATTACTTTCACAAGTGAATAAAATTTCTAACACAATTGAATAGAACTGTGTAGTTACACTTTTAGCTGATATGAAGTCATAATTTTGCAGACCAATAATGTCTAAATAATCTTTCCTCTAAGTGAGATTAAAGACAGCGCAGCCGTCATAAAAAATACTATGTATTGTACGAAACAACCTTTTAATTATGAATCAATCATTCACAGTTATTTCGATGATAGTGAGGTTTTAGCAGGTGGACAAAATTAGAGTTCAATAACTTTTGGAACTTTTATTATTGGAAGCTAGCGGGGCTTAATGGTTTGCAAAAAGAAGACGTATACAGTTTTGTAACTTTAAACGTTTAGGAAATTGACTACACATATAAATCATTGTATTTAGGTTTTTTTCTTTATGTAATATTTCTGTTATCTTGTTTTGTTTGGTAATTTTTATATAATTAGTTCACACTACGAAAAATTTTACAGACACAGTATATAAAATATTTTTATTGAAAGTGCTATATATATATACATATATACATATATATATATGTATATACATATATATATATATATATATATATATATACACATATATATATATGTATATACATATATATATATATATATATATATGATTCTATCACATATAGATGAATAAATGGGCATATCAAAATGATAGAGATTCCGTTACTGCCATTAGGCTTACATGACCTTAAAGAATCCTTTACAATATATGGAAGAAACAATTTTGGATGCAATTGGATTGATCTACGCAATGCGATGAGACTGTGTATTCCATAATTAATTTGGAGATCATGTATCATAATATTAAAATTTAAAAGTAGTTAGAAAAGTATTAAGTTTATGAAAATATTATGTGAAGAAGAAACTTTAGTAAATTGACGATTGAATAAATTCTAAAAAGGCAATTACAAGTGATATTTTCAGCAGTACATCATTGTATATCTTCAACAAGTGTAATAAATTTGTGTATTTATTAATATTAATCGGCTTGCGCTCCTGATTTCCCTTGATAATAATTCATGTTTCTTTTTAATAGTGATTACTGTAACAAAATATTTTAGATGCCTTCAGTATTAAATTTTAAAGTTAATAGTTTTAAAATAAGAGTTTTTTTATTTATGTGCATTAGTATGCAGATTGAATATATACCATTAACCAAAACTAAGATTGAGAACAATATTTTGCAAAAATTCGGTAGTCAAGTTCTGAAAAATATCCTTTTTAAACCTCATCCAGCTCTAATAAGGTGAGTTATATTACTGACGTTTAATTGGCCGAAGTTCATTTTCAAAAAAATGCATTTACGTTTAGAGCATCGCATTTAATATTGATTTTAAGTATGTGTGGGTGTGGTTACATATACATAGCAGCACATCTTTCATGATGACATTCAGAAAACTAAAAAACTTTACATTCAAGTCGTCTCAAACAGCAACATTTCGGTAACGTTCTGAGCACTGCCATTTAGACACACTTCACTTTATACTGTTATTTCTTAAGGATCAAATTTAACTCAAGTAACATAATTGTTGTTATCGAATCTGGCATAGTGGTGGTCTGCTGTTTATAGTTTTTTTTATTTTATCTCAGTTTATTTTGCATGCTATACATAACAAACGACGAAAACAATTGAATAAAGCGTATAAGAATTTAACGTTCATGAAATAGTGAATGAAAACGTAATATAAACTAAAATTATCCACAATAATGATAATTGCTGTGAAACAAATAAAAATAAGGTAATAACCGTAATGCTGCCGAAGTGTAATATAAAGTAAATATGGAAACCATGTATTGTTCTTGCATTTCCCTTGGTGCAATTTGTTTAAACATAATTTAGTTTGAAATGAATACCCAATTAATACAAATAATAAATGAATGACATCCAGTCAAAAATTTTAAGCAAAAATACGAAACATTTTCTGGAGGTAAGGCGATTAAAATATTTTGACAAAAATAAAGTTTATTTCTATGTACATAAAATATACTTTCATATGTTTATACACATGTTTTAATCTTGAACTGAACTAAATCTACACCTTCTTTAACTGTAATCCATTTTGCTCCCCAAAATTTCAGTAACGCCTTTCTGAGCTTGAAGAAATTACTACAAAGTTATTAAATATTTCATATATATATGTATATTGTATCATTATTTTGTTCAATAAAAATTAATTTAGAAAGTGAGAATAAGGTGGCTTTTTAAAAGTATAAATTTTTACCTAAAACCAATGGACGTTAAGCATATAAATCTATTATCACTATATCACAAAACCATCGGTATGAATTTTTAAAACACATTTGTGGATTTAACAAATTACCTCTCTCTGTAGAAGAAAAGAAATATTTGAAATTGCTGTCTTCCAATGCATAAATCGTCAAGGAAAATTTCCAAATTACAATTTAATCTATCATCCACTTGACCGTGATGTTTTTGTAAATTCGTTAGGCCATTTTTATTTGTTGTCTTTCAATATTCATTTGCTAGACAATACACTTTAAATGTTGCCTATCGTATTTATTATGTAACTGCGTGATAGGTTTCTTGATCTGCGTTGTATGTTTTATTGTAGTTGATATAGTTGTAATTCTACAAAATTACATAATGAAGAGTACATGTAATTAATGTATAAAACAAAATTAATTAGAAAATTTATTATGGTTACGTACTACAGAAATAAAAAAGTGAAACCCTTATAAAATGAGATCAATCAATCTGTCTATCACGGCCGTTTTTCGTAGAAAATGTGATAACTTGAAATTGAGATCATAAATAAAACATGAGCTAGCATGCTTATGTATTTCAATAACTAACCCTCAAAAACCAGGCGAAGTGTTGCAATTTTAAAAACTTCATTTCTTTCATAAATTAGGAGACGCGATAAATTAAGATATTAAAAAATATATATGACAATATACACGTAAGTGATATATAAAAAGTCATATGGTGACAGACAGAAATTGTGACAGATCATGTAATGATATCAAAATTTTTTATCCATTAATAAAAAATTGACACGTGGATAATTTATTAAATTATAATATTCAAAATACGTTTCTTTATTCTCGATTTTGAATTTAATTTTTTCACGAACAAAATGAAGGTGAATAAAATATATTTATGGATACGAAATATTAATTTCTGAATCGTAATTTTTTGTATTCTCTCTTAACCTATAATGTCAGATAAATAACTATAACAGCATAATATAGAAATCCACGTCTTTTATTTCATTGCGTAATATGTACTTGATTAATTCATCTGAACCACGAGAATAATGCTGAGTGCAACGAACATACAAATTTAGCATTTGTGTTGAACTCAACGTTTGAAATCATTAAAATCCTTCTTAAGTTTACACTCGTATTATCCAAATCGTTTTTAAATAAATAGGTCACATTACTGACACACAAATTTTTTTTCATTAGCACATCCATACACCCATATCTGTGTATTCATACATATTACCCGTTGAATTTTTATGGGCAATTAATTACTCGCTGTCTACTTTCCAACCAAATTACTAGAAACACCTACGTATAACCTGTTCATAAAATTTTCATGTTGCATAATGCGTTAGTTATTTTATACCTAAGTAATGTACTTGAATTATGCTTTTTCTGAAACCTAGACAGTAATTCATTAAGATAAATGCTGCACATGAGGTCTCTAAAATTTGTTTACATCGAAGAATAAATATTTTAAAATGAGAAACCGCCTATCAACCAATAACTTTTTGTTAAGAAAATTAATGAAAACATATGTCTATATCTAAAAAATAATTGTAATTTGAAATTATTTTTTCACAAAGCTTTTCAAACCATAAGGCTCACAGAAGGCCTGTCAACTAAATTTAATTTTTTTTAAGAAAACACAAGTTCTACAAGGTTGCTAAATCGAGATCAACATATAACCCAAAATTGATTCAAATTCAATTACTTGGGAAATAATATAATATTTACATTGCTAATAGGTATTTTATTAAACCTTGCGTCAGTCGACGATAACTTAATACAATTAAATGAAACTACGTGATGTAGTATTATTTCTACTATCTTTAATTTCTTTACCACGACCTAGGTTTCGTTGTATTACAACATCTTCAGGTGGGATATAAGCAAAGATAGACATCTTCAGGTGGGATATAACATCTTCATACAACATCTTCAGGTGGGATATAAGCAAAGATATCTTTGCTTATATCCCACCTGAAGATGTTGTAATACAACAAAACCTAGGTCGTGGTAAAGAAATTAAAGATAGTAGAAATAATACTACATCATATAGTTTCATTTAATTGTGAATAATGAATTTCTACAAAATTAACGCCAAATATATTCAATATTTGATAACTTAATATTTTATAAAAATTACATTATAAAGCAATTTCGAGAGTCTCATAATGTTGTTAGTTAATTGTTTAGTTAGTTGTTTAGTTAAGTTGTTTCAAACAACTTAACTGGGCCTTATTAGATCTAAACCACTCTGTTACATAGCGCTAACTCTGTGTTAAATATATCTTATTCACTGAAGAAAAAGGCTCAAAATTACTAAATAGAGTTGTTATGTTAAAAACGCAGTATGAAAAGTAATACATAAGATTGTTTTTCGATTGTAATCATAAATATAGTGGAAACATGCTCTAAAGATGAACATGATATCAACGATAAGAGATTAACGCGAGTCACATACGAGACACTTATGACGAGTGCAAAATATTACACGAAGCAAACTACTTATCTTCTGTCATCTGAGCCTTCTAGCAGGCCTTATTTACTATATCTATCTTACTTATTAGTTCCCTGTCGATTACAAGATCGCGTGTTCATGAAAATTATATCCATCCATCGATATAGATACTGTCAATGTAAGTAATTGTGGATCATTAAATGCGGCGTTATAAACAAGTGAAAATAGTAATGGAGTATTATTGTGAGTGCGATCACTGTCGAGCTAGTCGGTATTATAGCGCCATGGCTTACTGGAAAGTGAACAATTTAAGCCGGGAAATGAATGTTTTCTTTATTTTGAATATTTCAACATGTTGTTTTACTAATCTTGGTTTCTCAGTTCACAACAACAGACATGAATTTACTCACCATATGGCATTGCAAATTGCTGAAGTATTTTACTCTAAAAATATTCCTACATTGATATTCAGTAAAGACTCGATGGAGAATGACTTTTTACAAAGGTTTTATCATGACTACAGCGGCTGCTTATTATCTGTTGATATAGATGAAAGAAAAAAAGTTTCGAACACGTCCTACAATAAGATTATTATGCACCATGTCACACAGTACATTATTCACATTGAACATGTAAACGATTTTGAATATTTCATGAGTCACATGAGTAAAGTATCATCATTTGCAAACTACGGTAGATTTATAATTATTTGTATTGACCAAGAACAAAGCGAAGTAAGTTGCAATGCTGAAATGTTGTTTGCCATTTGCTGGCATTACTATCTAGTGAACGTCATCTTTTTACATCAAACTCTAACCAATGAAATACAACTGCTGACGTATTTTCCTATGAAATATGGACACTGTGGCAATGTAAAGCCAACTGCTTTAGATACAGTAAAGAAAAATACAGGTTACCAATTTCTTCGTAATCTATTTCCACAAAAATTCAGTAATTTCAATGGCTGTCTCATTATAACTACTTTCCTCTACGACCTTACATGATGGTGTCAACGAATTCTGACGGAACACAAGTAGTTAGTGGTACATACGGTGAATTTTATAAAGATCTTTGTCAAGTAATAAATGCAACATTGGAAACTACTATGGTGCAAGCGCCTCGGTTAGTTAATAAAACACATCAGATAGGATTTTTACAGGCTCTCATGATGCAACCAGCTAATGTTTCAACATCCATATTTTTAGACACCAATAATGTAGGCAATTTCCGTTTCCTGTACCCTCGCTGGTCAGAAAATGCTGTTTGGGTCTCGCCCCCCGTTCCCTTGAGGCTAGCGTGGGAAAAGCTGATAAGACCATTTGACTACTGGCTGAGAATTTCATTTCTAATCGTTTCAGTAATGTCAATTATTTTCTTAGTGATATTGAATGAAACAAGATTGAAAGTTAGATGGAACTCATATTTTCCAAAGGATATCTTACGCTCAAGTCTGTATATAAATAGTTTTGCGATATTTTTTGGACAAATGAGTGCTACACGACCGACGAAAATAATTCTGTCGTTTGGTTTAGGTCTTTGGTTATGGTTCAGTTTCTTCATGACAAATACTTATCAGGGAGCCCTCATTAGTGTTTTGAAGAGAGATATATACGTGTCATATTTAGATAGTGTATCTAGCGCAATCCAAGCTGGATATGACTTTGGAGGATTACCAGTACTAAGAACATATTTTTATGAAGAACCTAACTTGTATGATAGGTATAAACCTATAGAATTTCACAACATTGTAAATTATATAGAACCTATGTCCAAGGGATACCTGGAACTCATTATATATTTACCTTTAGGTTCTTTACTTCCATTTTCCTTAATAAACAATTGAACTTATTTCTTACATATTATTCCTAACTCTGCCAAAGAACAGTATTTTACTGATTATTTACCACCAAACTCGCCACTGGAGGCTACCTTAAGCACCGCACAAGCTCGTATGGCAACTGTTGGATTATACAAAAAACGAGATACTGAAATACATCATTTTACTAAGACGGAAATGGGTAAGCCTCAATGGAACACGGATAAAGATGAAATGTTGACTATGGATCAAATGAAAGTATGCTTTTTCCTTATTATAGGCGGGTGGATTGTATCACTAATCCTGTTTACTGCAGAAGTAATTTGGAAACGATATGAACAGTCTCGAAGTTAAAAGGTTCGTTCATTGCCCAGGTGAAATCTTTAAACTCCTTTTACATTTATTGCCTTAGTAGGTCTTGAATTCTTGAGTGTCTATGAAAATGTTTAACATTGTTTTTTGCTTAGAGCAATCCTTTACATTTTTAATATTCCACATTTTAAAACTATACAAAATGTTTTTATCTTTTGTCAACTCTTATTTTCTTCTTAAAGGTTTTTTTCTAAACAGACGTAGAACAGCTGGGCAGAAATACAATTTTCCTATCTTCTATTATTTCTAAGTAATTACACTGATACATGGTTTTGACTGTTAAAGTTTGCTCCACTCTAAATTCCTGTACAGCGTCATAAACAACTCTACCAATGATCTTATACGAACGTCTTTAATTAACGAACATTTATTTATATTTTTTTAAAATATTTCTCTTTAATTTTTCACTTAATAATTGAAAGGGTAGTGTTACGTTTAGGACTATCATTTTTAAGAGTTTGATGTTAATTCACTGTCTCTTTGTGTGGAAGTTAATATCAATTGCTCCTTGGGAAGCAGGAGGCATGTAGGGGTCAATCCCCATTTGTGCATTAAGTATTACAATAAAAACTATGTAAGTTAGTAATTAGAAGGTCAGGTTAGATAATTATATGAATTTGTTTTAATATTTGGATGTAATGGAATAAGTTAATAAACGATATGATCACCGTCGTTGTTGTTTATTGATCAAATATTGTGTGCATAATGGGATACTGCGATATACTTCGCGCTTGCTTTTAGTGTAAAGTCTCCCAATATCACTTTATATTATAACATTTTTTTCTTATTGAATCATGTAATTTGTGTATTTTCTGTGAAATATTTATTAAACAATGTTAACATTACTTTAATTAAATTAAACGCATTTCTTTTTAATGTACTAAAGTTAAATTCGATATGTCCAACTTTTTCTTGCGAAAAATCCAACTTCAGAATCTTCTGTAACTGATCACCCAAAAGTATATCCAAGTCAGACGAACTTTAATTTAATCGCTCGTTAATTACTATAATTCCGTTGTTTACAAAAATTTCTATTTTTATTCGCTACATAATACAATTCCCAGAAAAAAGTTTTGACAATAGCTGGGACTATTGACAGTAATTTTTTTTATTTAGTTTATTTTTATTTATATCGATTCATTTAAATTACTATATTATTAAAAAAAAATGTATAAAATTTATGCATTAATTGTGGAAATGAACATATACACTTATGTTCATACTCTTATTCCTGACCAGATACCTTTTACACTTACCAAAAATAATAAATTTTATTTTGGATTAAAAATATTACATACTTATTAATATAACACCATCTAGAAGCATGCCGATTTATAGAGATAGGTGAATTGTATAAGGCATGAAACCAAGAGAAAAGGAAAGAACAAACTCACATTCAGAACAACGAATGTTAATAGTTGTTAGCCATGTGCCAGCACAACACCATATTTTTTAAACATGCACATGTGATCATATAATTTCAGTCAAAAGTTACAAAACTTTAGATATTAAATGAATATAACAGGTGTACAGGCTGGTGGTCGGAATACTGTCGGTTATAGAAGATGTGAAATTCTAAAACTGAATTTCCAGTTGATTTCGATACTCGGTTTTAGTAAGATGCTCAATTTTCGTAAAGAGACGGAATATTATTTCAGGTCAAGGTTGTCTATCACACACGGGTCTACAGTCATTACACGATAGCTGGATAGCTATCGTATATATACTAGCTACACTATGTGTCTTTGACCGCCTAAAATATGAACCATGACAGCATTTTTATAATCTATTTTTATTAATAAATTTACACACTAATGTTATAACTCAAAAAGTTTATACTATTTATTGATACGCAAACTGAAATTTTTTTTAGATTTCACCATATGATTATGAGTGTTTAGTTTATTTCATAGTTCCACAACTATTACAAAGTTCCGATCGTGTAACAGAAAATGGGTCATAGAAGGAACTTTTTAATAATTAGCAATATATCCAGTTGAACTTTTTCGAAGATTTTCATGCTGTGTCCAATATTTTCATATACTTTTTTGTAAGGGTATAAAAATATCTTACATATCACACAGGAATACATGGTTACGAATACACGGTTATGGTTAGGAGTATATTTTTGGGTATTAAAATTATCTAAACTACAAAAGTTAGATTTATCTTTACTTGCGGTGACATATTTTTTTAAAGGTGTGATCAATGCATATGATTTCTGTTCTTTTATGTAATGCGGTACTGGGATTGAAATTGTTTCTTACAAGTTATATTCCATTAAATGGAATCTTAATAATGAAAAAACAACTCAACACAAAAAAATTAATTTTACTTAAATCTAAAACAATAGAAAATTCTTTCAACTTAGATATATTTTTACATGGCTAATTAAATCATTAAACAATTGCTTTCGAGTGATGAGGGGTGTAGACTGTTATTCTTTACAACCAGAATAGAGTTTAAAATGTCTTCCAGTTTAAACGAAAGAATTAATAAACTGAACTGTAAAATATTCAAAATATCATTGTTATTAGTTCTGAATTTAATAGCAGTAGATGTCACTGACATATTTTTACAACAAAATTACATAAATATTGGATAAATTACCAATAATTATTTAGTATCAAATAAAAAAAAGTAAATTATTAAAAATCTAGTTATCACAAATTATTTGCTACTTGAAAAACTGCACCAATATACTCCTGATTTACCCAATGTCGCATCTATTAATGGTACAGGTCTAAGTGTTGATATTCATATATGTACGTCTAAGTGGCTTACTTGTTTACACAGCTTTACTTAAACGGAGATTGTAACATTCTGAAAGCACACACAGTTTTATTTTCAATCCATAAACTACTGTCTTATCTGTTGTAATCGGCTGATATTTATTACAGCCACCAGTTTTATTTTTTTATTCCTAACTTTACTTATTTGAACAATTAAACAAGGTTTTAATGAAATTTTTCATCTTTAAGATCTTCACATTTTGGTTCCAAAAATTAGTAACATTTGAATAATTTACCGCAGTAAAATATATTTTTATGCCCTAGTTGCAGATTCACAAATATTCTGCGAATTTAATGTTTATATCTTAAATAAACTTTCTCCTAAAATTAGACAACAAATCAAATATTTCTATAGCAATTAGATTATAATTATCCTGCTAGGTAAAGTAACATGTCAATAATATCGTTTGGTCATAAATACTCATTATTACAGCTTGACTGCAAGTCATAAATTATAAAGGTTGTGAATGTATGCAAACTAATTGAAGATAACAAGTTCTTTCACTGTTTAGTTAAAAATTCATTTCCTTTTGCTATAACTGATTAAATCTGTGAAAAGTCAATGAGTATATAAACAATATATCAAGAGATCAAAAGTTGCCAAGCAATAACATGATAAATATATTCTTGAGGATTTAAATTTACAATCCTACCATAATTATTAGATACGGCCAATATTGCTCTAATAAATAACCACCACATTCTGAAAGTGTCATGATAATTACCGGTATTTTGTAGTGAAAAACATTACAATGGGGATAAATCATTGAAGGTCAAATATAGGACACCGAAAGTATTTATGGTATATTTGTAATTATATAAATACAGGAACATAATTAATATCGTCTAGACGTTATCAAACTGTATGGCCTTGTCCTTGCGCAGAAGCATAATTATACTGTTCAACGAGTCAGACGTATAATTTTTTTTCTTGCGTTAGAATAATTAGTATTTCTGCGGAACTTCTTTGCATCGAACACACAATTTCTGGATAAGTGATCTGCCATTCATGGAGGTCAACAAGTGGACAGTTTTATTTTCAATTATTACTTCTACTGGTACATATAATGATACAGACAAGATATTTATCGATAATTATAATCATCGTTGCATCACTAATATATGGGATACTTCGCTATTCGTAAAGATAAAGAAAATTTGTAAAATTATTCAATGTAATTATTAGTTTACCCGAAGGAACAAAGGTAAAGGAAAGAATATACACCAATTGAATGAGAAACTTTACAATATTTTACTATTATATAATAATTGATCCATTCATGGCCTATTGTTATTCATAACGTGTTATAAATGATAAATATAAATTTCTTCTTTTGCCTTAAATTTTAAAACATGCTAATGAAATCACACGAGATATGAGATCACATACAGATAACAGATCGTACTACTGCGGCATCCGGCCGATATATTGGAATCCGAATATCAGTGGCAGAGCTTCTGCTCGAAACCAATGACAATAATTTAATAACAGTTTAAGTCTCACAATTTACGCAGGCGGCTCTCCTGCAGCATGCGGACTAAGAAGTTGAAGTCCGCAGTTTAATGCTTTGGTCTCTGTGTGAGACCCATACTACTAACTTTAAAACGGCAGATCCTTACTTCTCACGATTTAGACAGGCAGTATCCCACAGCATCGAGATCGAGGAATTAAAACCCAGCGTTCAATGACAGAGTCTCTATTTGACACCCAAAATTTTATTTTAAAAACATCAAATCGTCTCACGGTTTAGGCAGGCAGTTTCCATGCAGTATCAGGTCTGAGGATTTGGAACCTGGAGTTCAATGATAGGAGTCTTTGCTAGAAACCCACAACTCTTGTTTAAAAACAGTAAACCTTCAAGTCACATGGTTTAGGCAGGCAGTGCCACTACCACATTAGAACTGAAGAGTCGGAACCCTGAATTCAATGACACAGTCCCTACTTGAGATTCACAATACTAATTTTAAAACAACAGATCCTGTAATCTTACGATTTAAGCAGGCAGCACGCCTCCAGTCTTAGTATTGAGTTAGAACCCGGATTTCTATAATAGAACCCTTGCTGGAAAACACAAAAAATTATTTTAAAAATAGAAGATCCATCTATTCTCAAGGGTTGGATAGACGGTACCCATGTAACAGCAAGGTTGAGGAACAGGAACCCTAAATTTTAAAACAGAATCTCTACTTGAGATCCCCAATACAATTTTAATAACAGCAATACTTACATCTCATGATTTAAGCAGGCAGTACTACCGAATCGTGAGGATGAGGAGTTGGAATCCAGAGTTTGATTGCGGAGCCTCTCTTTGACATAATAAATTTTTTTTTAAACTGCAGATCTAAAAGTTTTGCAATTTGGGCACGTAGTAACCCTGCAACATCGGGACTCAGGAATTGGAACCCGATGTTTAGCGATAATAACCTCTGTTTGAGACCCGCATTACGTATAAACAGCAGATTTTCATATCTCATGGTTTAGGCAGGCCGTGCATATGCAGTATCTTTTGGCTTATGGGTCAGAAGTAGAAATAATTTATATATTTATTTTCATATTTATTTGTTCATAATGATTTACACCTTATAGATGAGCCATTAGCAGTCATAAGAAATTAATATTCGAAAAAAGTTTAAACTCAGATTAAACATGAATACAATTGTACACAAGAACTACAAAAGATAACGACGGCGCATATCGATTAATACACTTTCGCTCATCATAAACGAATCACACTTTAGCGCGACCGCTATCATGTGGTTGGGACGTTGACTTCCACAGAAAACTGAAGGATTTCGACGTAAGTCGACTCTAGAGGATGGTATTGCAAAATATGATGATTGAGCGAGTGCAGGATATTGTAAGGCAGGAACCCATTCAATAATACAGGCCATACAATTTTTCCGTTTAATAATATAACTGAAAGATAAATTTCATAAGTACAACATCTCCCCTCAACTCTATGAAATGAAAACCTAGCATTTTCAAGAGAAAACAGAAAAGAAAGGTATTAAATAGAAAGGGAACAAACTATACTGTCTCACATACACATACCGAAGAAACACACGTTCAATTATCAAGCTATATTTGGCTTTGTGTGGATTCCAAATAATGGAGCCAGATTCTAATCAGGTCTGCACTAACGAAGTGTACATCGAGAGAACTGATGAAATGGATTGAAAATTGTTGGATTTTGCGAAACAAATCCAAATTTCCGAAACGATCTTTTTGCTACATCCGTCACATACGCAAATTAAATCTGACTCCCAAATAAACGACCTCATATAGACAATAAAGTGATTGTATATTCGTATTCAGTAAGAGCGTGTGCTCGGTTGTAAATCACTATTGAAAATTGGTTTGCGTTAAACCATCACAATGCAACCGTTGGCCATCATTGTTTCGTATCCTTGTTGATTGTAAAAATTATCATGTCATTCACGAATAACAAACGACCCACAGTATTTACTGCGCCACCAATATCGTTTACCAGAATAGTGAAAAGTAGAGACTTTATATACGAGATTAAAGTAAATTTCGTATATAAATTTACCCACTCATGCGTATCTATCCGCAAGATGCGAAAGGAAAAACTGTAAAAATGAGTCACCGTCATTAGTGAGGATCTCTGAGTAGTTCTTGTCGCCATCTTTTGGATTGACAACTGTACCCTGATTTTCCTAAAGAGAACATTTATTTCGCCTTTTATCGTATCTTATTAGATTATCATAAAACCTAATCATCCAAATTCAATCACGGCACCTTTGCTGCTCAGTATTGAAGAATTCTATGGTATATCTTGAATCTTGAATTTCTATGGCTAGATTCTGACAAAATTTTCATAGGGATTTATTTGTAAGGGTACACCCTTACAAATTAGGTAAAGAATCATCACATTTCGCTGATTAATGCCAGGAGGGTGAGGTAAAATAACCAAAAAAACAGTGTAATCGAGAACTGCGTCTTTTTATGAAGTCGATTAAAAACATAGAATATAAACACAATTAAATGAAACTACGTGATTGCAGTATTAAGTTACCTTAAAGAAGTACAAATAATACTACATCACGTAGTTTCATTTAATTGTGAATAATGAATTTCTACAAAATTAACGGCAAATATATTCAATATAGAATATAAAATAAGGTATAAGCCACTTGTTCGCGGAACTGTATGAGAACACATGACGCTAATTAGAAACAAAGGAATTTTAATAATTCCATTTTATTAATCTCCCCGGCAATCCACGCTGAAATATTTTGCAATTTTAATGTTGTTCACACATCGATCGATCGTTTATCGCGATATCGACCAAAAGTGTAACAGTGTATATCAATTGATTTTTAAATTTAAAGTGTAATGTTAAGGCGTATAAAAATATTTATTATATGCATTTAACACAACAAAATGATGTTAAATAACAAAAAATTAAGAAGTAAAGATTATTTAAAAACAAATTTTAATTATATGTAATATCCAAGAGTTATCATTTTTCGTAACGTACTAGATTTTCAAACATGGTAAGATTCGTATCGACCAAAATAGTTTAAGTTTTGGTGGTTTACAATGAGATAAGTAGACATTTTGTCAATTTACTTCACAATAATGGGTATTTTTTAATAAAATAAACGACCTCTTTCATTAAGTTAGTCATATAATTCCCTGAAGAAAAATCTCCATTCTCGTAGAAAGCAATGCCATCAAATATTTTTGTTTCGGTATAAAATGATTTAACGGCTTGATTGTGATTGTTCCCGTGTCGCATGTAGAGCTTAAGTTCCAATTGGACGTAATTGGAAATAAAAGAGGATCTTAACTTCTGCTAGATAGCCACCATAGAAAACCTATCCTACTTCTACGAAGCCATAAACCTGTTTAAGGTTCCACTCGATGGAAGACATATTGTCATTTTATCACTGACGTGGCTCATCGTGCTGAGCAAACTGCCTATTTTGTGGGGAACCAATTCCTCCATCCAGCGGCTTCAACCCATTTAGTCTTTGTAGAAGAGTCTTCAGAGTATCTAACATCATGTCTCTAAATGAGACAACCTGTTGAGTAAGGCTTAAAATTGATATAAGCTCCAAAACATCAAATGTTCCCAATTTACAAGTTTAGCCTGTCATTTGCTTTTCTCTCAAACATAATATTTTCATTAGTCGTATATATTATTCAAACAACGTATACTTCTGAATTTTACCATAAATAAATTAAATTATTTTTTTAATATATCTTAAGAAATTAATAAAAATGAGATCAGTCCGTTATTTTCATAAAATGTTCATACTCTAGAGCTATTATGTAAATTAAGTTGCCTTAAATTTAAAACTTATGTCTCATTAAAACGACGGTCATACAGATTAACGATTCTTAATCGATCAAATATCCTGCACTACTGATGCATTAGTTAGGAGTTGCTGTACGGGAAGTGACTTTAAAAACTGTAATTATTACGATTGTTATAAAATGTGTTATATACTTTATTTACAAGATTAATTACAATTATAACTTAACTCTAATGATTAAAGAATACTCGTTTAAAAAGCGTTCGTCGTCCGGTGTCATGTTTTCCTCAAACCTGCTGTATCAGCTGATTTGTGGGAATTGTCGCGGGGTCTTGTATGGTCAGCAACGAGGTCGATTGATGTCCTTAAACATAAATCATACCATTAGTTCCGTTAACTCGTTTTATGTACGCTTATTCTGCTAGTTCGTTTGAATTTGTATTCCTGTGTTAGCTTGTTTGTAAGAATTGTCGTTAGCTTTATTGAACATATTTGGCGTTAATTTTGTAGAAATTCATTATTCACAATTAAATGAAACTACGTGATGTAGTATTATTTCTACTTTCCTTAAGTTCTTTACCACGACCTAGGTTTCGTTGTATTACAATATCTTCAAGTGGGTTATTAGCAAAGATTTTTGTTTGTCTGTCACTTCTGTCTGTCGGGGGTTCAACAGTGGTACATTCGTTCGAAGTGATTGGTTCAATACATCTCGATCATATTTAAGTTCACTTTTAAATTCTCGATTGAAACTGTCGCACATGAGGTAACATATGTTTTTGATCAAAAATAAAGCATGGTTATGTATCTCCACATTCACCTCGAGATCGGGATTCCCTGAACTGACACAAATTCGATGTAAAATGTCTTCTGACATGTCATCCTTGTATATGTTCCACAGTTCAAATGGATTTGATGGGAAGGATGTCAAAATAATGCTGGCAAGCAATGTGCGTATCTGACTTGGTGATTCAGAAACAATTGCTCCAGCGATTGTCGTGTCTCAATGAGTATCATTTTCAAGTAAATTGAGCTGTTGATATGCATCACGAAATGTTGAGCACGCTATACCATTGACATTTCGAAGTGATTCAAATGATGTCGGCATGAACATGCACCAGCAACAATCGCAAATAGAAGCATTCGTCATTCTTCAGATGTAATGTGTAAATGCGACCAAGAGCATCAATAGAAAGCACATCTGGATGATCAGCAATCGTATCGCCTTGCTTCCTGCGTTGAAATTTCTTTGATGAAGCGTTTCAAGTGTAATAACTTGGTATCTCAGAGTAGAGTAACATTCGCGCAAACGGATCGCTTTGGCAGATCGAAAATAAAGTGGTCAATGTTGTCGCTGGAGGTGTTTCAGCACGTTGAGCAACATTCGATGTGGTGAAATAAACTTGTTGACCATCCTCTCATTTTGACCTACTTGATTTCATCGTTGGTATTGGGAATTTGAACGCCAAAAACCGTCATATATCTGCCTTTCGTGATATATTTGCAAATGTATTTGATGGACTTCGCTGAACGAAACTCCACGTTGTAATGCACCTTGAATATTTTTCAAAGAAGTGGCGAATACGGAACCATCCAAGGGTTGTCGACCACGAAATTATTTCTTTCGAATTTCGTTGTGATAGTTCTACCGGTATCGTCGGTTGATCAAAGCCGATAAAGTAGATAACCAACGTTGCCAGCAATAGTCTCCGCCGGTAAATTTCGTGAACAATGTTTGGAACACTTGTCGTTAACCATGTACGGTGATTGGGGCTTAATGGCGCCACACGGTCTCTGAATCATGTGCGTATTTATAACATCATGCAGGTCTGGATCGGTTTCGGGATCAGAAATCTCTGCACATATGATTATCATCTATTTGGTTTGGATGAATTCTTTCGACTAACCAAATAAGAATGTGTGCATGCGGCAAGTCTCGCTTTTGCCATTCAATTGAAAATATCTGGCATCGAGTATCCCCAAAGACTTGATACTTAATAATGTAGTTCATCAGCGACCGGATTTTATGACGTGCCTATCACTTGATATTTATCCGGGGAGCAGCAGTTAAACAATTTCTATCAATTTCGGATTGCATCTTGCGCATGCAAATGACGCGGGCTACCAATATATGTCGCCGGTAGAATAGTCAATCAACCATCATTAGCTGCATCTCTTTCGGTACCGATCGCATCGCATAAATAAATATACCCTCCTAACGCAAATTGGCTTGGTTCCAACCGGATGTCTGCTCCAAATAAAGTAATTTAGAAACATCCATTGTATCTTTGATCGTTCGATAGAAAAGATTGTGATTCTGGTGTTTTTCCACGAAGCTAAGAAGGGTTCGGAGGCGATAATGGAAATTTCACGTGCTACCGAGTGTACAATCCAGACGTTTCTCCAACGAACTTCAATGCACCGCAATGGGTGCACACAACCTTCGTTAGGCCAATTCAAACAAAAGGATGTGAGCTGTAGTCAATTGTGCAATCATATTGAAACGCTACTCGATTAAAATCAACACTTGAAAACATTTCTTTTTGCGCGTCGAAGATTATCATGTTGTTGATCTGTGCAATAAGCTCGACGATTTCTCAATGCCAACTGAGCCGTTTGACGTATTGCCTTTCTTTGTTCTTGCGTTTGTTAAGCACGAAGTCGGGGCATACTAACGCGGTGCTCTTTTCGTTTAATATATTTCGCCATATTTCTAAGTCGAATAGCATTACGGCTTCGTTGTAAAAGATTAGCTCTTCTGGCTCGCGGCATGTAAACAACACTTTAAAATTAATCACACAATTCAAAATTACATAATAAAGCAATTATGGATGCACGCACAACCACAAATGTCATAACCTCACAAAATAAACATCTTCGAAGTCACATCGTTTCACAATGTGCACCTCATCAAACATAACAAAAATATTTGAAGTCACATTTCGCTGATGAATTTCAGAAAAAATCGTTTCAAGAAAATTAATTTGATCGACTGCAATAACGGTCGAAAATTGAATAAAAATTGTTGAAAATGAATTATAATTTTTGTCCGTGTCCGTCATTAATGACAATTTTTTTCCTTTTTTATTTGTGATATTCCTACTTTTCCAATGCGCAAGGAAACTTTTCGAAGCTGAGACGAAAAAATATTCATCAAAATCAGTTAATTCGTTCTCCATATATCATGAGAAAAGCCGTTCCATGTATGGGACCAAAATGAATTTCCTACATAATTTTTTTTTCGTAAATTTTTCCAATGTTCTAATAGTTATTCTGCTATTCGGGCAGAGATAATTCCAATAAATCAAAAATCATGAAATTTGGTCCAGCTGTTCTTAAGTTATAAAAGAGTATAACTAACCCGACTTTGTTTTATATATAGATAATTATAATAAAGGCGTAAGGTAAATGAGGAGAGGTTTATTATTTTTGGCTTTTTTCTAAAACAAGAACGTCATAGAGTTCAGAAAGAGTCAAGATAACTATAATCATTTAGATTTTACTTTTATTAGGAGAATTTATGTCGATGAACGCCCTGTTGCACTAAAACTAAAAACACATACGACCTTTTGAAAATATTAGTAACATAGTATATAACGCTCTTCTCTAAAGAAAGAATCTTATGAAAAATGAAAGTGTATATTACTGAATTGAGAATAGACTTGATGTCTGAACCAGCTGCTGTCTCAGAATTGAGAAATAGACTTGATGTCTGAACCAGCTTCTGTCTCAGAATTGAGAAATAGACTTGACGTCTGAACCAGCTTCTGTATCAGAATTGAGAAATAGACTTGATGTCTGAACCAGCTTCTGTCTCAGAATTGAGAAATAGACTTGACATCTGAACCAGCTTCTGTCTCAGAATTGAGAAATAGACTTGATGTCTGAACCAGCTTCTGTCTCAGAATTGAGAAATAGACTTGATGTCTGAACCAGCTTCTGTCTCAGAATTGAGAAATAGACTTGATGTCTGAACCAGCTTCTGTCTCAGAATTGAGAAATAGACTTGACGTCTGAACCAGCTTCTGTCTCAGAATTGAGAAATAGACTTGATGTCTGAACCAGCTTCTGTCTCAGAATTGAGAAATAGACTTGATGTCTGAACCAGCTTCTGTCTCAGAATTGAGAAATAGACTTGATGTCTGAACCAGCTTCTGTCTCAGAATTGAGAAATAGACTTGATGTCTGAACCAGCTTCTGTCTCAGAATTGAGAAATAGACTTGATGTCTGAACCAGCTTCTGTCTCAGAATTGAGAAATAGACTTGATGTCTGAACCAGCTTCTGTCTCAGAATTGAGAAATAGACTTGATGTCTGAACCAGCTTCTGTCTCAAAATTGAGAAATAGACTTGATGTCTGAACCAGCTTCTGTCTCAGAATTGAGAAATAGGCTTGATGTCTGAACCAACTTCTGTCTCAGAATTGAGAAATAGACTTGATGTCTGAACATTAGCATTACTTATTCTCATTAGGTTACACCAGAACGATAGACACATTACGTCGCTGGTTGTCATGAAAAAAATGGTATTCATGAGAACGATTGCATTTAAATTGAGACTTCCGTGTTGTGAATGACTTATTTATAACCAGTTTTGCTACATTTGCGTTTATCGTAACCTCGTCGTAAAATAATGTTTATTTTCAATATTATGATATGGTCTTTAGCTAAGTAACTCATGATTATAACTAACTAAATGGTTATGTCAAATAAATTTGAAAAATTAATATTATTCAGGACTTTATTTCAGAAAAGAGCACTAACTACAGTCGTTGTCATTTAAGGTGCTACAAACAGAACGTAACATCCAAACTGTGTTATGCCCGATAAAGTTTTTGAAATAGTTTCCTGTTTACATGAACCGGCTTATGGATGGTGTTGAAACAGCGTTATACGCCGGTAATATTACACATAATTCGCTTGCTGTATATATATATATATATATATATAATATATATATATATATATATATATATATATATATATATATATATATATATATATATGCATGTCTAACAGAAATATATACTAAGTGTGCCAATGTTCTAGAGAACTTTATTAAACTTTATTATTTGATGCTGACGGGTTTATTTGAAAAATACTTTTCTATGATGATGGCGATAGAATATTCCGGGATCGCCCTTACGTAGTGAAGACAAAATTGATTGTTATGGCAGGAAACGATTCAGAAACTGGAAATGCATTATAGAGTAGGGGGCAGTAAAGTTGACAACATTCTAAAGGTGATAGCCATAGCTATAAGAATGACAGTTCAAGTCATCATGGCGGCGGTTCGCCTATCTCAACCAGCTAGTATGTAAAGTTATCGGACAAAACGAATATAAAGTATCACCGCTGTAAACAATATAGACATTACAAATCTCGGTGTAAACAGAATAAACAGCAGCAAGTAAAGAGGAAGAACGCATTTTCTTTAGCCTACTTTAGTGAAACTAGAGTAAACAAGACTTTTATTTGAATAGCGGTGCGAGTGTTCATAAGACGATGGATGTAAACATGATAAAGAATACGCTTTTTACACCAAATATCGAGGAAATAATGGCAGTAAACAAAAAGTCTATGCCAGTGATGCGCCCAGGAGAAGTGGATATTGTAACCGGTCACTCACAGTTGCAAGTATAAAGTTACTTTAAAGGACGTATTATGTGTAACTAACCTCGCAACAAACAAGATATCAGTGAGCCAGCTTATCAAAAACGGCAATGGAGTAGAGTCTGAAGAAAAGTGCTGCAATGTTTAAAATAGAGAAAACAGTTTGGTGGCTGTGGCAAATCGGATAGGCGATGTTTGCAAACTGATCATAGAAAATAAACAATGTTTGTTTACATACTCCTTCTTCAGCGGCTAGCAGTGAAATATGGCACAGGAGATGGGGTGATTTGAATATGAGTGACAAGAATAAAATAAAGGAAGGGGCGTCACGGGAATATATTACACAGATAAGTCAGTAATCAACAAGAATACATGCTCGGTATACTGCAAAGGAAAACAGTCACGCTTACCATTTGGTCATGCAGGAATTGTCCTGGCTGATGAGAGTGTGAACCTATACAATTTACTTCAATTGGCAAAGTAAGATATCTCCTTATATTTGTTGATGATTATACACATACTACTTTCATATTTTAAGTGAAACTTCTTACGCTGCGATTCAATAATCGATAAGTGGACGAGAATTGAGAGTAAAATTTGAAGGTCACGTCACGTTTAGGCACATTTGGTTACATGAGAGGGAAGAAAGATATGATGTAGAGAGAAAGAGAAAGATAGCTATATATTCTGACGCCATGTATGTGGAGCGAAAGAGAACGACATATACACAACGATACAAAACGTTTGAATAAGATAGTGTCGCGTATGCGCGCGTGTGGATGTACGCCTCAGATACTACACGTGAACGGAAGTACCACGCATACGTTGTGTTATTTACGTAACATGTGTCAAAAGAAGACTATGAACATTTTGTCAATTTATCTATATATTTATGTTTGATTTATTACTAATATTGCGTACTTCATACATTACAAGAATAACAATATACTAGGTACACATTGTATTTAATTCATTTATAAATCTGCAATGAGCCCGCACAAATAGTTGTAAATATAATTTACAACACAAGCGGCGTTTAAAAGTGTTCTGGTACTTACATAGCAGCTATTTTTTAATTGAGAATAGGCTTTGTAAATTTATATGATGATTAGATGTTTACATCGATTTGTAATGACATTTTATTAATTTTTCTGAATTCGAATTTCGTATTTAGTACAATCTCTGGATTTACATTTTGTATGTTCTTTCTCACTCTGAGTGTTACTTTATACTTACTTTTGTCAAGGTTTAGATCACTAAAGAAGTTTCACTTCTGTCGCTGTATGTGTACTGAGTTACACGCCATTATTTTTTTTTCTTAAAGAGAAAGAAGAAGTCTTCAACTACTTCAAACAATTCAAACAAATGACAGAAACCAAATGAGCAAAAAATAAAAATATTCAGATCGGATAATGACTTGGAGTTATGTAGCATTCATTCGACAATTATTTGAAGGATGTTTGGAATTGCTCATCAAAAGACCGATGCTTATACTCCAGAACAGAATGGTTAGAGTGAACGTCTTTATCAGATCATTGCTGAGCGACCTCGTTGTTTATTATCTGATGCAGGCTTAGATAAAAACTTTTGGGTAGACGCAACAAACACTGCTGTCTGTCTAAGGAATAGGTCTGTTGCATCAGGATCGAGTATAAAATAATAGAACTCCGTATAAGCTTTGGACAAATAAAAAACCGGATATGAGCCTTGTTCGCATATTTGACAGTCAAGTACACACAGACACTAAATCAAAGAAGCATATCCTAGTTTAATAAATCGAAGTGAAGCTTAGCTGTACTTACGTGCTTTCCTTTTGATGATGGACAATGATAAGTATACGTCATGCATTTGTATTTAGTCCTAAAATAGTTTCTCGATTTTTTTAATTTGATCTACAAATAGTTTCCTCTTCCTTGTTTTTTCTTCTCTTCTTTCGTTGCCATATTTATTTTCTGTCATATTTTACTAACATTTACCTCTTTTTATAATGCTATTGCTATCACCACTCCCATATTTGTAACTTTAAACACATTGGCATACAAGTTTGGTTTGATTGGTAAGGTATACTGTATTGGAAGTTTTTACTGTATTGAAAGTTCTTACTTTTATTCTTAATTATTACCAAACTGAAATAGAGATTCTATAATATCTATATACAAATAACTTTTTATTCTTAAATATTAAATGATTTTGTAAGAAACAGTTTGACAATGCGGTAAACAATTATTAAACTGCAACGATATTCATCTCTCTTCCATCTTCCTCGAATGTCCTTTCAGATATTTTTTTATTATCTCTTTCAGCGAGATTTACAACAGTTCACGCAGTTGGTAAAGCACCTTGGTCCGTGAATTGATTCTTGATTAGTTCAGCTTATGCACTGCTTACATAAATTATAGTCCTTGCTGAATTTCACGTCTTTACATTGAAATCACTTACAATTTTTTTAAGTATTTTATTGTACTACTGCACTGTGTGGCAAAATAATATTGTTTGTTATTTCTGAAGTTATTAGTAATTATAGAAAATAATTTATACTTAGTAAATTTTTACAAAAACAATAAGTAATTGAGCTAAAATTTATTGGAAAATTTATTGAAGTTACATTAAATATTTTATTTTGTCGAACAAGTAATACACTTTTGAGCATAATTAATGATTATAGCGTATATTTTAAAAAAAAATTTCTTCAAAGATGAACACAACTCTCAGGTTGTTTTTTTAGTTAACTGTGATAGAAAAAAAAATAAATTACATACATAAACAAACTAACGTGATTAGAACATTATTTCTTTTCAGAAAATATTTAAATCAACAACAAATATTTAAACTAACATTTCTAAATAGTCTCCGATTAGCTAATGGACCATATCTTGTTTACAAAATACGCTTGTCATAGTAGTATCACAATATCTGCAGCTGGTCTTGTAGTTTATTAAGCAAATAATGCTAGAATTTGTAGATGCCAAAAGAAGTAAGTAGATAAATAGATGAATCATAGATCATTATGATCTAACAAAAAAAATGAATCTTGTATCACACATTTTCTTATAATATGTTTGTATCTCAATGTCCGAGAAAACAACGCAAAATAAAACAGACCAACGGTCTGCAAAACAAGAACTGCGTGTTATTGTTTAACATAAATCAAAATGTTTGTGACGCTTTCTGTAGGGTTTCGGCATCAATCAGGCTAAAAATTCCCCACAACGAGGAAATATATCCCAATTGTATGGAGTGCCATGATATCATCCGCCAACAATGAACAATTGTAAGTCAATTGAGGAATGAAGAAACTCTACTCTTACACCTTTCAGGAACTGAGACGTATTTTCTTAGATCCGCACTACGCATTGTCACGTTGATGAAAGCACCATTTCCATTACATCTTCAGAATGATGCAGAATTTGTGTCTTTCTCACCAACCCGAGCTTCATTTCAATAGCTTTATCATTATTGTTGACATTTCATTGCACACACTTAAAATCTACCGAGACCTGTTTACATGCCGTGTAACTTCCGTTTGCGCCTTTATGTAATATAGAAATAAACCAATAGTTTACACTCTAATATTTTATAGAATATTTTTTAAATATTACAGTAAACTAAATAAATCGACATAACACAAATCAAATAAATAAAAAAAATTCTTTCGCTAATCATAGATATTGTCAAAACTTTTTCTTGACACAATATCGCATTACGAATAAAAATAAAAAAAAAATTTTAATTAAAATTAATCTGACTCAAATATATTTTACGACGTTTATTCTTGTAAATATTTCTACACAAGACTTTGAAGTAGAAATATTTACAAAGAAAAGTTAGACACATCGCTTTTAATTTTAAAACATTTAAAAATGCGTTTAGTTTAATTAAAGTAATGTTAACGTCATTAAATATAAATTTCACAAAAAATTTACAAAATACAAGACTCAATAACACATAAAATCGATATTGAAAGACTTTGTACTAACAGGGAGAACAAAGTATTTAGTATCATAGTGTCCCCTTATATACACGGTATTTGATTAATAAATAACAATGATGGTGACAATACAGCATAATTATTTATTTCATTACATCAAAACACTAGACATAAATTCATAAAATTACCCAACCTAATTAATTATTGACTTACATAATTTTATATCTATATGTCTCCCAAAAAGTAATAGACATTAGCTTCCACACAAAGAGACAAGTTACAATTTAATATCAAACTTAAACGTCATAGCCCTAAACGTAACAATCATTAACCATTTAATTTTGAAGTAAACATTTTAAGAAAAATATTTGTCTGAAACTATTGTTTATTACAAAAACGTTTATTTGATCATAGGTAGACTTGTTTTTAAAGCTATACTGAAATTAAAACTGGAGCAAATGTCAACGGCCAAAATCATGTACCACGGTATTCATTTAGAAAGAAGAGAACAATATGACGAAATTCAATTTCTATTTCCCAGTTAAGAGCTGTTGTAAAGAAGAAAACAAGAGGGGTGACAAAAGATAGGAAAAACACCCTTGATACAGTTGAAAACGTGGAAAAATACATCCAAATATAAATTTAGCAGAAAAAGATTGACCTGTATAATAAGTACATAAAATATCTTCATACACTTTCAAGTATTCAAGATCAACTTAGAAAATAAATGTAACAGGAATTTACAGTTTCCACTTGGACATGGAGTTACGCTTTGAATTTCGATATGGTTTATGTCGATTCCAAATAACTTCTGCAGTAAACATGAGTAGTGACACGATCCATCCACCTATAATAAGGAAAAAGCATGCTTTCATTTGATCCATGGTCAATGTTTCATCATTATCCGTGTTCCATTGTTTTATTTCCATCTTAGTAAAATGACCTATTTCAATATCTTGTTTTTTGTATAATCCAACAGCTGCCATACGAGCCTGTGTGGTGCTTAATGTGTCCTCTAGTGGCGAGTTCGATGGTAAATAATCAATAAAATACTGTTGTTTGGCAGAGTTTGGAATAAGATGTAAGAAATGTGTGCGATTGTTCGTTAAGGAGAAGGAGGGTAAATAATCTAAAGGTATATATATAATAAATTTCAGATATCCATTGGACATAGATTCTATATAATTTATACTATTTTTAAATTCTATAATTTTATATCTATTATAAAGATCAGTTTCTTCAGAAAAATACGTTCTCAGTTCTGGTATTCCACCAAAGTTGTATCCAGCTTTGATGGCACTAGACACATCATCCAAATATGACACGCATATATCCCTTTTCAAAACACTAATGAGAGCTCCCTGATAAGCATTAGTCATAAAAAAACTGAACCATAACCAGAGACCTAAACCAAACGACAGAATTATTTTAGTCGGTCGTCTAGCACTCGTTTGTCCAAAAAATATTGCAAAGCTATTTATATAGAGATTTGATTGCAATATATCCATTGGAAAATATGAGTTCCATCTAAGTTTCAATATTGTTTCATTCAATATCATTAGGAAAATGATTGACATCACTAAAACGATTGCGAATGAAATTCTGAGCCAGAAATCAAACGGTTTAATTAGCTTTTCCCAAGCTAGTCTCAAGGGGACGGGGGGCGAAACCCAAACAGCGTTTCTTGTCGAACGAGGATACAGGAAACGGAAAGTGTGTGTATTATTGGTATCTAAAAAGACGGATGTAGAAATATTAGCTCGTTGTGTCATGAGATCCGGGAAAAATCTCGTCCGATGTGTTTCATTAAAAGACCCAGGCGCTTGCGGCATAATAGGTTCCAATGTTGCATTTATCACTTGACAAAGATTTTTATAAAATTCTCCATATATGCCATTAAGTACATGTGTTCCATCAGGATTCGTTGATAATATCACGTAAGGTCGTAGAGGGAAGGTCGTTACTATGAGAGGACAACCATTAAAATTGTTGAATTTTTGTGGAAAAAGATTACAAAAAAATTGGCAACCAATACCTTTTTTTACTGTATCTAAAATAATCGGGTTTACGTTGCCACATCGACGGTGTTCCATAGGGAAATAGGTCAACAGCTGTACTTCGTCAGTTTGAGTCTGATATAAAAAGACGACGTTCACTAGATAGTGACGCCAGCAAATGGCAAACAACATTTCCGCATCGCAATTTACTGCACTTTGTTCTTTGTCCATGCAAACAATTATAAATCTACCGTAGTTCGCGAATGATGGTACTTCACTCGTGTGATCCATAAAATATTCGAAATCTTTCACATATTCAATGTCAATAACGTACTGGATGACATGGTGCCTAATATTCTTATTATATGACATATTTAACAATTCTTTTGTTTCATTTATCTCAAATGATAATAAGCAGCCGCTGTAGTCGTGATAAAACCTTTGCAAAAAGTTATTCTCGATCGTATCCTTACTGAATATCATTGTGGGAATATTTTTGTAATAAAATGTCTCTGCAATTTGCAAAGCCACATGCTGATTAAATTCATTTCTGTTGTTGTGAACAGAGAAATTAAAATTACCAAAACAATGAGTTAAAATGTTTAGGACAAAGACAACTTTTATTTCCCAATTTATATATTTCATTTTCCCGTAAGCCATGGTGCTGTACTACTGACTACCTCAACAGTGACCGCAGACACTATAATGGTCTGTTACTATTTTCACTTATTTAAAAGGCCCCATTTAATGATACACAATTATTTATATTGACAGTATGTATGTATATCAATGCATGGATATAATTTTCATAAACACGCAATTTCATAATCAAGAGCGAACAAATGGATAAGATGCGTGCAGTAAATAAGGCATGTCAGAAGACCCAGAAAACAGAAAAAATGTTTAAATACTTTGATTCGTTTAATATTTCCTGCTCGTATAGAATGGTGTCCAAGGTAGCGCATATCGATCGTGCTACTGTCTTGTCAGTGATGTCGTGTTTATATTCGCTGCATGTTTAGACCCCTATTTTTATAATTACTATTATAATTAAAAAATCGTCGTCAATTTTATTTATTGCATAGCGTTTCGACATTTTATAATGCTTTCATTCTTCTTCATCAACAAATAAGATATACTCTGCCACAGAGTTAGAACTATGTATCACAGTGCTTTATGCCTGCTAAAGTTCAATGAATTTTAAGCTGATCCTTATAGGACACTTGAAATTATAAATAGTAATTTTTATAAATTGTTAGATTAATGAAAACTGGTACAAGTTTTAATAAAATACCTCTCAGTAATGTTTGTTTTATTTTGTTTCTCAAACAGCTGAATTTAAATTAATTTTGGGTTAGATATTAATCTCAATTTAGCTCCTTACACAACATTTTTAGCTTAATTTAGTTGAGAGGCCTTTTAAATTTTAGTTATTTGTAAAATGTAGATATATGAATTCTTTGTTTTCTTAATAAATACTTTACGTCTAATGAGGAATTTCTAATTTTAGATTAATTATTGTTCAATGTAAATGAATTTCATATTAGTCGTGTCTTATATTCCACAGGTACCTTAATTAATTGCTGATCAGGTTTTGGAAAAACATAGTTTAAATATATTATTTGAGATATAAATAAATTAATGCATTATGCTTGACTAAAAATTTGTAAACTTATTAAACGTAGTAATTTCTAGTAACTTGGTGGAGAACTATACAGTGAGACAACCACGCACAACAATTCAGTGTGTAACATATATGAATGCACAGTACGGATATGTTAATATGAAATATTTCGTTTCCTGTTGACGTAATCGATTTATTTAAAAACTTTAATTCGATTCGAACCACACGAGTGTAAATTTAAGAGGAGTTTTCTCGATTCCAAACGTAGAGTCAAATTTAAGTACTAAATCCGTATGCTCGTTTCACTTGCTGTTACTCTTGTGGTATTTAGACAGATAATTCAAGGACATATTATGCAATTAATTAGTAAGACATATCTAAATTACGCAGTTAAAATTATTCACCCGACTTCACAGATTAAACCGAATAGAAGAAATTACAATCTAGCAACTCATCTTTCGTATTCGTAAATATAGTTTTTCATCTTCATTTAGTTCGTGAAAAAATTAATTTCAAAATCGAAAGAAAAGAAGCGACTCTTTAAAAGTATAATTCGTTCAGTTATTCATGTACATGTGTTACGAGATGGTATTACAACATGGTCAGTCGCATTTTTCATTGGGGTAGGTAATATAAGCACATGTGAGTTATTTGTGATTGTTACAAATAACTCACATGTGCTTATATTATAAAGCATCCCCTAATTTATAAAAGTGGAAATGAGGCATTTAAATATTTATTATTTTCGAGTGTTGCTTGCTTATTAACGTATATTTGAGTTAGTATATTTTATTATTCAACTAAATTTCAAGTCATCATATCAAACGGTTTCTGCAAAAAACGGATGTGCCAGGGTAAAAACGATAAATTTACAGAAAAACAGACACGTGAATTACGTTGTAAGGATTTTGCTCTTATCCTTTCGAGGAACGGATACGTAATAATTATCTTAACATATTTTGTTTCTAAACGTCAATAATGTGTGCTGTCAATGTTGCAATTTGTGCAATTACATTATTTAGAGTCAGAAGTTCAGTAATTACGTTATCGAATTACTGACTACAGTAATGCATACAACGCATATCGAAGTGATATCATGCACCTATTTAATTAATTAACGCGACAGGCAGCGTTCCAAGTGTGTTGTCCTGTAAATGATTATTAAAAGTAACATAGAAAAAAGTGAGTTAACGATATATACGAAAACATCTTAGTCTAGTTGGTGATGGATTAAATTAATTGTATTTTACATATTTTCCTTAAGCAATTATGTATTGGATTAATTTTAAATATTTAATTTTTTAACAGAGAATGAGATACTTCATTAAACCCACGAATGCGATTTCAAATATCTCGCCCAGGGTTTTTCAATAAAAAATAACGGATTATATGTTGAGCTCAAAGTATTTATTTTCGTTAATTCGTTTGTTTTCTCGTAATAAACGTGCACGCACGCACGCACGGGTGCACGCAAACACGCACACACGCACGCGTGCACGCAAACTCGCACGCACGCACATGCGCACTCTCGCACGCACGCACGCACGAACGACACGAACATGAAATGACACTCAATTTTAAGTATGTATTTTTCTCACTTCATTTCATAATATATGATATTCCGAAGGTAACTATTGTATTCAGAGTCGATTATTGAATAGCATGTTTATGAAAATGTTATCTATAAAGCCATAATGATATCGTTATTTCGACCTTCTAAAGAAATGATGATGGTGACTGACCATTATTCTACGTACGGCCGCTATCGAGGTAGTTGGTAGTAAAGCGCCATAGATTTCAAGAATGTGATTAGAAATTGCGAAATAAATGTTCTGTTCTTGTACACATTTTTACATATTATTTCGGTAATATTAATATAATGTATAATAATATGTAGTAACAAAGAAACTGAAACTTATTTACTTCAATGGTTTTATCGTAACTACAACAGCTGCTCATTAGCGATAGAAATAAATGGAATAACATCATTTTCAAAAATATCCTGTAACAAGAATATTGTTGAGCACATCTCAATATGTTGTTTTCATTAACCAAGTGAATGATTTCGAATATTATTGTAATCGTTTACAATAACACGGAACAAAGTATATAAAGTTGCATAGCGGAAACTATGTTCACCATTTGCTGGCGACACTACCTCGTTAATATTATCTTTTTAAAGCAGGTAAAAGCCAACAATTTCAAACACAGTAAGGAAATCTACAAATAGCGCATTTGTACGAAATATATTTCCACAAAGATTAAACAATTTCAATGGATGCCCACTCACAATAACAACTTATCCTCATTCACCTTTTATAACAAAGTCAACGAATACTGATTGAGCACAAACAATTAGTGGTATAACCGGTGAAGTTTATATAATGTATATATATCAAATAATAAATGCAACATTGAATTTTTCTATGCAACAATTTCCCGATACATTTAATGGAACACATTGGACTGATGCTTAGAGGATCTTGTGACGTAACGCTCTAATATTTGGACCAGTCTTCTTTTATTATGGATACCATATGCACTTTTCATTTCAGCAGACGAAATGCAGACAAAATGAAAAGACACTGCTTTGTCATTTGGTTTATGTCTATGGATATGGTTAAGTTTCTTTATGACTAGTGCTTATGAGAGAGCTCTGATTAGCATTTTGAAAAGAGATATATACGTGTCAGATTTAGACTCAGTGCCTGATGCTATTACAGTTTCTTATGAATTTAGAGGACCGCGAGTCGAGGTCGAGTTTGAACTCGCAGTATAATTTATTCTTTAAGACAATAATCGACTACATTTCTGATCGTACAAGACCCATGGACAATTCCTACAGATAAGCTAACATGGCAGATCGGAGAAGAACGTGACACCAGACGACAGACACTTTATAAACAACTCGAAGACAGCATTGAGACAGCACTCCATAGTTGTGGTCAGTAGAATTAAATTATATTTGCAATTATACTTGTAATTTAAGTTAATAATATGATTCTATACTAAACTGTAGAAATTCGAGCTTCTTCAAGAAGTCACCTCTCCGTACTGCAACTCTTAACTCGCGCACTCATGCGCTCACACACACACGCGTACACACACACATACCTGCATGTGTGTGTGTGTGTATGATATGTTGGGTTCATCAGAGACTTAGAACCTTGGCTTGGCGGTGCTGCGACTTTGGAGCCCAAATTCGATTCCCTGCTCATTGCGCGGGGCTGGAGTAATATTTATAAGCGCGTAGCTAAAATGCCGCTGACCAGTAACAGACAGCAGTGCAACTGGTGTAAGAAGCTATGCACTGCCATCGCCAAGTCGCCCACTCTTTGTGGCTATTATGAAAATTACCAACAATGATGTGCGTATTGGATGATGTCTATGTCTGGTGGTGGACGAAGACAGACTGTTGACAAGAAAAGGTTAGACCACATTTTATTACATATGACAGAAAAGGGACATGGCCACCAGCTATAATTTGCATATAAAGGAGACTTAGGATTTGCATAACTTGACATTATTTGATGGAAGTTGAGAGAACTATCAGCATTATGAGTGTCATTGAAGTAATTGATTATTAGGAATTGATCATTATTGAGTAAGATTTCTTGTATAACCAGAAGTTCTTATAATATTTTCTATGGTAACTTTTTGACTTTTATCTTTGTAAGTCGTATATTTTTTGTTCACGCTGTATTGCTTTATCGCGTTTGTGAATAGTTGCTCACGTATAAGACATTGCGATATAATAAAATTATAGAAATAAAATATAAGGAAATGTCATATACGTAATTCAATTTCGAAAAATCGCTATATACTTTTGTAAAATAAAGTCGCCATATGCGTTTGTAAAATTGTATGCAGGTAGCTCAAAAAGTGTAGAAACGGCGAGGCTGTGACACACATACGTACAGAGTAAAATTGTAAGGGTGACACGTTTCGCTACGGAACACTGAAAATGATAAGATGGAGAGTAAAAAAGTCTCTAATCAGAGTGAGGGCAGTCACTTTGTGCAATGGAATATTAGAGTGTTTTTCTGATGAGAAGAAAACGTGTTTGGTTTCATTTACTTATTTAATATTGTTACGGTAGTGACAAAAGTCGATGTTATAGTTAAGTATAAGATTTTATTATATTATACCAATGTTGATACAGTGCGTTTCATGCATTTCAGATAGTAAAAATTGATCGTTTCTGAATACAGATAGTACCTACACGTTACTTCAAAATTTAGAAGAGTAGAGGGTGTAACAAATAATGCATGTAATTAATTTGCGTCAAAATGGCAACGCAACGCCCTTGACCGCCCTGTTATCTATAGTCCATTCAATTTCAAGATGGAATGTTTACAAACAATTGAATTTGACAGTTAAAATATGGTTGGCACAAATCAAATATTCGATCAGCTGACAACTATTTATAAAATTCATTGCATTATTCCCAGAGTATTATTAACACTTTAAGATAATCAAGATATTAATTTCAGAAAGTTTCACTATGAAAAATGTTATAAATACAAGTATTACACCATTATTTTATTGATACGAATTCTAAAATTTTACACGGTAAAAATGGACAACCCTACATTTTTTTGCGAAATAGTCAGGCGTTTCAAACGTTTTGTGAAAATAATCTAATTCTCGACGCTGAAAAAATCTAGACCATATATGCTATTCATTAATTTTATAAGGCGTTAGAGTGAGATAGTTACAATGTGTCAGCTTACGCTGCTATATTTGTAGATTTAATTACCTTATATACAGATATAGTTATGGTATATTTGGCGTATAGATAATTAAACAAACATTGTGATATATCTCATTTTCTATTCAAGTAAGTGTTGGTCCTAAAATATTTTCCATTGTAGCCTACAAATTGTATACGTAATTTAGGGTAATATTTTTATAATAACTGAGCTTTTACTCTTATTTCGATGTATATTTTTGATGATTATTCTTAATATTAGACATATTTATATCAAAAACATTTAAAAAAGCTTTAATGTTAATATCCGTTATAAGTTGGCCGCTCACATAAGGATAAGATGGCCACTTAATTTCCGGCTCATTTTTTCTCATAATTTCCAATTTATTGTAGCTAATCTTCTATTTTTTCAGTCTCGAAGTAATTTTTTGACGCATCATATATATTATCTTCGGGACCGGAATTTTCACCGGCTAATTCTATCGTTTCTTCGTCCTCAGAACTTGAATGTAATTTCATTTTTTGCTTTTTAGTATTAAGATTTTTCTTCATAATCTTATTATTTTTACTTTCTCTTTCCTTTTGTTCACTAATATAATCTAGGGATGCGAGTACCTTTGCTATTTGATTGGACAGTTTCTGAACGCCAGTAAGCGGTTCTACAACTAGGTACATATCAGTCAGGTATTTTGAAGGTGGGACTTTTTGTGAGCATCCTCATTAGATCTTTATGTTAAAGGCCCGGTTGGTGGTAGTTCTTTTCGAACCCGTTCAGACGTAGGATTCTCAAGTATCATTAAATTCTCTTCAATAACTCTGTCATTTTTAAGATTATATATGTAAGCATAATCTGGAAAGATTAATCCGGAATCTAAATTTTTCGCCATTTATGAATTTGTTATTCGATTTGAGGGTATGTTATCGACAGGTTATTATATTCAACGAAAAAACAGTAAAAACAAAATAAATTTTAAAAATATTAACATTGCAACATCCAATATCAACGTACTAAAAAAAATCTCAGGTAAATTGAAACTGTGAAGTTTAAAAACACTTTTTAATTGTTTTTTCAATAAAAACATGTATACAGCGACGTACACGTTCGAGCAGCAATTGCTCACTAATCTTAGCTCACGACATATAGAGCAGACAGTAAAATTTTTCGATTCGTCGTTTCATCGAACGGGCAATATAATATTGAATTAGCCTACGCTAATACCCGGAAACTCAGCCTTGATTGTATTTATATATATTATAGTGCAGTCGCAGTGATTTCTTATGACGAATTTTAATAGTCGTACAAAAAGAAAACGCATTATGAGCAGCATAGTGTACTAAGCGGAAAATAATATAATAAATGAAATATTATTCTGAAAAGAAAACATGTATCTACGTTTGTGTTTCGTACAAGTAGTTTAAAAAATAATATATTTATGTCAATGGCTGCGGGAAATGTAATGTTTACCTCATCTCAAAATCGTCGACAAATAATTAAATATTTATTTCATACTGACATACCTATATTAATTGTTATACTACTCGAATAATCTGAAAAACATTTGAGTAGATATTAGAGAAGAAACGTAATACCCATTTTTATGGTCAATACACCTTGAGACTTAGTTAATAATATTATTTTGACACGTACGGTGTCAAAATAATATTATTGTCGGGTGTTCGACTTTCAAAAAATCATCAGTTTATCAGATAAAAATGCCGATTTGTGCTTATGAATTTTGCCGGACAATAAACTTTATTCTCCATTCGGATATGTACACCTGGTAAAACTAAATTATTAGTCTTTGGTTTGAGGATAACCGATGCGGGTTCGTATGATTATCTATCTGTCCGCCTCTTGCACATACACGAAACCTAACAATTGTGTTGAAGTGGCCATATATAAATTTACGTAGGACTAAAATTGTTTAAATAATTTGAGCGCAAAGCTAGTATAATTATTTGCGACATTCAATATTTATATGTTCACAAGGGACACACTTCTCGTCCTTATTTATACAACGTATATTCAATGCTTGCTTGCAACACTTATCAACGTAATGGCGGGAGATGTCCGTACATCTCGTTTTCCAATATTGCTCTCTAAATTTTTGGTGTTTCATAAAAATATTTTGTGTTATATTTTAAGTTGTATGATATTTTAAGTACGAGTGTAATTAAAATGACAAATGTTTTTCTAAGAACCGTAACTATACAACTGTTCAATAATACATATCACTATAAAATACTAAGATTGCCGTCATATCAATGTAAGATTAACAGAATCAAAATGATCTGGACACAAAAGAAATGATAGGTGGCGAAAGAAAACACTAATTTGAAATTAAACGATGTCAAAAGATTTCTACTTGGAGCAATGTCATTTAATAAGCACCGCGGTATGGCTGAACGAACATTGTTATTGTTGATATACAATGTAATTACTGTTGATATACGGTGTAATAGATAGATTTATGATCAATAAATTCTAATAATATGTTCCATAATAGATATGACATGTCCTGTAATACTATTTCTCAGCGATATCGGCAAAAGGCAGGTTTCGCCGGCATTAGCATTAGGCACAACCATCTTTGGATATCGGTGTGAAATCTAGATGCATTGTGATGTAATTGTATTTGTACTCAGTGTATTTTGATGTGAAATGTCGTGTATTTTTATACATTAGTTCGTTTTAAAAAAATATTTTAATGATTAGTTAAAAATGAAGTATTTGCGATTACTTTGTAATAATTTTCTGTATAATTTAACATTTAATTAAACGGCTATTTCTATCGAAATTTTTGATATTATTTTGTTATATGTCATTTTTTATGTAATACTTTTAAATTGTTCGAAACTCTTCACCTTACTATTTCTCATAAATATAAAATATAATCTAGATAATATAAATTACGTATCTCTATATCGTCTGTCTGTCCGTCAGCGCATTATAGTAGTTTTCTTTTTAGAAAATGTTTAAAATAGATGACATTTGGAATAATTACGAAGTGTAATCACACCACTCGTACCTCAATAATAATAATAGTATTAAAAATATTCATACAGGAATTGTGAGGTGAAATGAAATTTTCAATTTATTTTCCAATTTCAAGTGTTGTGTAGAGTATAGATTGTAAGGGCAAGTTTTAAGGAGTCAAAGAATCAAGCCGCATTTTTAAGAAGTTTATATATATTGCAGTTAAGTATCAATAAAGACACATGCCCTCTACCATCTCGGATACTGTTTTTGTCAAAATTAAGAAAATAAAGAAAACAAAACTAAGAAAATAAAGGTTTACATAAAGTTTACTGGAAAACAATAGCGGTAATTTAAAATCTCATAGCTTCTTGAGGAATGTTTCTTCACATGCAAAATAAACACTAAGCAACATATTGAAAAGTTGAAAAAAATAATATTTGTCATCAGATTAACGGAACATCTAAATGACGGATACACAGTGTAAATGTGCACACTAATAAAAAAAATATGTTTTAATCACAAATAGCAAATAAATCCACATTATATTACTAACGTGAATGTGAGAAAAAGGTTTGCAATACCTGAACTGTCAAAAGTGATTGTTTATAAACATTCAATCCTGAAATTGAATGGACTATAAATGTTGAGAGGTTCAACCCGGAGGATTTTGCTTTGTTTCGCTCTGCTTTATATCACAAAATATTACGGTGTGGTATTTACTGATCTCGGAGAAGAATATTTAACAAATTTGTTTATGAGAATATCATTCATAGTTTTACAAATTCAGTAGCGTGCCAATTTGTATGACATTGAATAATCGAGGCATTTTATATATCCATTTTAGAGATTATTCAAGTCGTTATGGAACACCCAACAATTGATATTTTTAATATAAAATATTAAAGTAATAATAAAAATATAAATATATATATATATATATATATATATATATATATATATATATATATATATATATATATATTAAAATATAGAAGTAAATAATCATGTATGACATTGTGGAGGAAACACGGATACTCATCGTGCGTTTCTACACAGATACTCAAAAAATAAAATATCGACGACGAATTGTAATGACCTTCTAACTGATATTTTGTTATTTTTCTGATACTTATTGTAATGGATTTAAAACACGACTTCGCGTGCACTAGCAAGACCACCCAATTGAATTTCGTAATTTTTTGGTGAGATATTAAATAATGAAAATAGCTCCTAAGTTCATTTGTTTAAATTTTGCTACCGATATCTCCTATCTACGTCTGACGCGTGTTTACTCTAGCGCTTCTCGCCACGTTCTGAGGGAACTTGAGGGGAGCGAAAAGACGCGGATAATTTCTTAAGATGTGAAGAGAGGGTGTTACTGGGTGGCGCGTGGGTGGCAACCATTACTCTTTTTTTGTTTAGTCGTTCAAGTTTCGTGCAATTAGCAGGTTGAAATGTAATTTTTTTTGTTTTTATTAGTTTTAGTGTTGAATTGATGGGTATTCAATTAGATAAGGTAAGTAAATGTTAAGAACACCGCCTGTATCAAATAGTGGTTATTGAATTTGTGCATACAAGTAAAAATTTAGGAATCTTAATATTAGATAAATCTGCAACAGTTTTTATTTAGAAGATCACGTTCGTTGCTTCTTTTATTCGTTATACAAAATGTTAATGTTGATGGTTATTAATGTAATTAATAACCATCAACATTAACATTTTGTATAATGTAGTGTCTCGTTCATTAACACCTTTACGTAATGTAGATAGGATATATAATGCTTTAATAATTGAAGTATTTGATCCCATAAGATGTTTACGTAATGTAGATTGAAATTATTGCTTTAACAAAAAATCCTGAATAAGAAACTAAACTTTATTAGGCGGAAGATAAAGCTGTAAAATTTAATTTGGATGTCCTATTATGTCTTTTTTTTCAGAAAAATGTCGAAGTATGACCAGCTTATTTTTAAAAGATTAAGATCAAGGAAGATAATGGCCCAATTAAATCAAGGAGTATAAAAAAATATTTGGTCAAAACTGTCAAGTGGTAAGTATTTTTAAGGTTTACGGATACGAAGTTTATAATTGTGTGAATTTCGTAACAAATTATCAATGAGCCAATGAAAATTTGTGTCCATTAGTTTTTAGACCAAAGCCGATGTTAACATACTTCATTTGCCAAAAACCAGCTTCCGCCCCTCCGCAAAGCAACCACTACTTGTTCACCTGTAATCGACCACCTTGACCTCCCATTCTGTGACAATGGCGCGTGTCGTCCACACGACGCTCGCTGACCTGAACAAGACGACTGCCCGACCAGCCGCTTTTGTCAAAGAATAGATCGTTATCATCATCGGATTTGACTCATGATACCATAAACAACTTTCAAAACCTTGAAAAATATCAGTGTGCCCCACATTTAACAGTTCCTATATGTCGCTCTAATAGTCCATCGATATGAATAGCTTTCCACAGAAATATGTGAAGACGATAGTCAACATCGTATTAGTAATTCTGACGGCCACGACAATGCAACTACTTCCGAATTTGAAGATGCAGAATATTACGGAAATATGAAGGAGGGCAGGAAGCGTCGCCACTCTGATGAACCCAGTTTTTGAAATAGAAAAAAGCCAAAAGGAGTCGGATGTTTGGCGAAGAATACCTTGGATAATCAAAACCTCGAGATAGGAAAATGCAACATGACAGAGTACGGCCTTCAAGACAGCTTGGCAAAAGTTGCAACTCCAAGTTTTGCAAAAAAAGTAAAGTAAGAAGTTGTCAGAAGTTTACAGAAGAGTGTCGACAAAATATCCATAGATACTTTTGGAAGACATTAAACTGAGAAAGGCTAAGTCAGCCGGTGGGGATTCTAGGCGTAAAGGAACCCTGACCTATTCATTGCAAATAGATAAAAAGTCTTCCAAAAAGTTCAAGTGTGCAAAGAAATGTTCCTCAGTATAATCTCACTTGATTCTTATATGGTTCAGTCAGGATAAACAAGGTGAGTTTGGAATGTCTTTAACCCGAGAAGAAGTACGCAAAAATAAAAATACGAACAGAAAGACGAGAACGGGGATAGAAAGTAAGATTGTAACATTAGAAAATTACCTGAATTGCCTGCCAAAACTGTCGTCGCATTATGCGCGAAAGGATTCAGGTAAGTTGTTTATAAAACCAATGTATCACTCTCTTTCTGAATTATACAAAGCTTACAAATCTTAATGCATAGAAGCAGAAGAACCCGAAGTGTGCCCATTCACGTTTGAATAAAAATTCCACAAGAAAAATCTCTCACGGTATACTCTAAAAAAAGGCATGTGCGATACTTGTAAATTTAAATGAAACGGATTTACAGACATATATAAATTTCAAGAACAGGTCTAGAAAACAAAGGAAGATGACCAGAAAAAGGCCGCTAAGGAAGAATTTATATTGCTTATCATGGATTAACAGGCTGTAAAGGTTTGTCCTTTCTTAACTAAAAGCGCCTTAGATTTTAAGACAAAATTATCGTGTCATAATTTTACTGTATTTAATTTAATAACACACAACTGCACGTGTTATTGGTTCAACGAAACCGCTGCTGATCTAACATCAAGCACTTTCAGTACATTCGTAATTGACTATTTGGAGAGGTATTGCCTTCCGCAACAACTGCCTACAGTAACATACTTGGACGATTCCGGCCAAAAGTACAATGTTATAATTACCCAGAAGTTTTTAGAACCGGGTCACACTCAGATTCACTTGCTAAGTGATCTTGTCACCATAACCAAAGAAGCCCGTAACCTTATGCCGTACGAAACAGTTATGGTAGATTACAATTTCATTGAGAACTACACCAGTTCTGAGAATTTTATTTACAAGGGTATTCGGCCAGGCCGCAAAGCAGGCGATCCTCAAGTAGTTGACATAAGAGTAATGCGATACAACACGAGGACTATCGAAGTAAAGCTAGCCTTTGACATAGAATGGATCCCTCTACCACGGCGAGCTAAATTGTTACTGAACGAAGTGACATATCGCCAACTTCATTCGAACAAATTTGCGATTAAGGCTACTAAGTATAGCAACCTAAGCAATTTAAGAAAGCTTTATCTAGTGACTGTCAAGCATTTTGTGGTGCTTTACCTTTCGTTTAAAAGTCAGTTGACTGGCAAAACGCCCGTTATTTTTTATATCTAATGATTTTTTAAAATTATAATATGCTATAATATGATACAGAAATGAAAAATTTTAATATGCGACGTTCTGATTAAAGTGATCTTGTGAGTTGATTACTGATAAACAAAAGAAGTATAAACAGTCAAAAATGTTTAATAATAAATATTTTCTCTTCAGATTTCTGTTTGTTTTAATTTGAAATACCTCCTGACTTAACTGAAACTATCCATAATTTCAATACAATATACCCTAACTACGTTTAATTCAGTAAACCGTATGATTTCCTTAAATTCACTAATGTCATAAATTGAAGGTTCCTATGATGATAAATTCCCAAAAAAATTATTAATTAATAGGTGTCAAAAAATAATAAAAATGTTTTTCGTTTCCTCTAAAATCATCTTTTTTAGATAGGAGACCATTACACTTCATCGTCGATATTGTCAAACGATACAACTTGTACCCAAACAAATTATCTTCAACATAAGTTCGCCCAGCAGAATGTCTGAGTTTAGCCTAATGAATGACTCTTGCTGTAGCTTAAGCATCATAAAGAAAAATGTACATAATATACAAATCCCTATTCATTGCAAAATATTGACCTTGATCACACGAGCACTATTTCACAATGTACAAAATCTCTTTTAAGCAATGTCGATAAAATTATCTATGAACCGCATATTATAATCGATTAAATACGAGAAGCATTATTCAATACCATTAACAGTCACAGTATGTACAGTCAAAATACAATTAGTCTTAAGTTATATTGTGTTTCGGAACCTGGCCGCAGTCTTTGAAACTATTTAAAGCTAGCACCAAGAAATAATCCAAAGGTAAACAACGATTCAGAACCCGTAGAAGATATCCCAATACCTCATCTTAGAAACGTAGCGTGAATTCTATAAATCTTATATAAACTTCGAAAACTACCCCGGAGTTTATACCTTTTCGGGGGGCTGTTATACCCTTCCTTCGTATAAATTAATGCTAACGACCACCTTACCTACTTCCACTGTTACCATCCAAGTTCACCATATACACTTGCCCTATCAGCATTCATGAAGCAATGAACAATAGACGCTCACCAGGAGCGGTAGTGGTATCCGGACAGCTTAACTAGACGGTCCAGACTGCCTAACGGTTAATTGATATTTTGTGATTGAAATTAATTAATTAAAGTCAAATATAATATCTGTATCAATTAAATAAATATTTATTTAAAGACCCAAATATCATATCTCTTATAACAGTGCGATCCGTTCGCAGGAACAAACATTCGTAGTTAATGTAGCGCCCTTTGTGTACATCTCCTTTTTGGGGAAATGCAAGACGAGATGATTCGCAAGAGAAAATGAATCCGAATGTTCACAACTCGAATGCATGCCGTGACATAATAATGCGTATGACAACACAAACTGTGCGACGTCAGAGAAGACGAAAATTTTTAATTTCACACCACGTTGCAAGTTTTATGTTAATTAAATATAAACCGATTAATAAATTATGGCGACGACATTACAATCGCATCATGTTATTAAGAGGGAAGTTTCGATTTGGTTTTTATTTTTTAAATTTGGCACGAGAGTTACATATAATTATTATCATCATATGGATTAGTGTTTCGATGGGCATGGAGTCCATATTATATTTATTAATTAAAACGTATCTACAATAGTAATAACAATTTAAGTCTTGAACATATTTGCCTTTAATTTTGTAAAAATGCATTATTCACATTTAAATGAAACTACGTGAGTAAAGACTTTGCTAATAGCACACCGGAAGATGTAACACAACGAAACCAAGGTTGTGGTAAAGAACTTAAAGAAAGTAGAAATAATACTACATCACAGTTTCATTTAATTGTGAACATTTAAGTCATTGAAATTGAAGTGCACTATTTTGAGTTTAACATTTCAACTATTGCAAAAACCGATATAAATGACAATTTTGTACGTAGCATGAAAATCTATGAAAAAGTTCAACTGCTTATATCGATAATTATTAAAAATTGTCTTCTATGATCCGTTTTCAGTTATAAAATCTTAACTTTGAAGTAGTTTCGCATTAAAAAAAACTAAACCCTTGTAGCTACATCAAACTAAGGTTTGAAAGAGTTTATACGACAGTGATATCCACAAAAATGTTTTAGTTTGTATACGAATAAACTTTACAGACTGTCAGGGTAATAACATTGGCCTGTAAATTTATTAAATTAAAATCGATTATGACAAAATGCAATCATGGTTCATCTTTTGAATGTTCCAAGCCACGAGAGGCAGCTAGTGTTCTATAACTATTTTCGATACATGTGTGATGAACAGTATTGAACTGCTATTATATACCATTTTGTTACTAATCTTACTAAAGCCGAGTAGCGATATGCACTGGAAGTTCACTTTTAGGATTTCATATATTCTACAAGTGTCGGTGTTCTATCCATCAGGCTGTACACCTGTCTGTCTATCACAGTATCCTAATATCTAAAATTTTGAACATTTTGTAACGAAATGATATGAATATATGTGTATATATAATAAACAAGAAGTTCTGCTGACGTGTGGCTGAAAATCCTAATTAATAATATTTGTTATTGTGAATGTGACTTCGTTCATTTTGTTTTGGTTTGACACCTTAAATAATATACCATCTCCATTAAATTTTCATGCGTATAGACCATATTATGTTAAAAATGTGGAATCACTTTAACCCGGAGTAATTTAATTAGTCATTTAATTGTGAAAAATGAATTTCCACAAAATTGATGGCAAATATTTTCAACATTTAAATGTTATAGTAATTTAAATGAATCTATATTAACATAAATCAACACGACAAAAAAACTATTGTCACTAGTCATAGCCATTGTCAAAATTTTTCTGGGAATTGTATTGTATTCCAAGTGAAAATGAAGAATTTTTCTAAACAATAGGATTATGGTAATTAATGGACGGTTAAAGTAAAATTCTTCTGACTTGAACATACTTTTGTAAAAATTTTGAAGTGGGGTTTTTGACAGGAAAAATGTTAGAGACACGTTTAGTTTAACATTAATACAGCGAAAAGAAATTGCTTTTATTTTAACTAAAGTAATGTTAACATTCTAAAATAAACATTTTATAGAAAAACACATCAATTGCATGACTCAATAACAAATGATTGATAAAACATAAAATTGGTATTGGGAGAATTTACAATAAAAGTGAGCATAAATATTTTAGTACACCTTTATATACACACACACACAAACAGTATTTGAATAATATAAAACAATGACGGTTATGATCACTAAACACAAAGGCACTAAACACAAATTCATAAATTACCTAACCTAATCTTCTACACATTAATTATATAATTTTCATTGCAAGTAATATTGACTGAAAAAATGCGGTATTGATTCCTGCAAGCTTTTCCTACTTCCCAAAAGCAAACAGGTAGGAGGAAGCATCTCTTTGATTGCTCTGACTTTGTCCGGATCAGCTGTGATTCCGTCTGCTGAAAACATATGTCCCAGATATTTAATACTCTCCTTGGCAAATGTAAATTTTTCTTTATTAAATTTGATTTGATTTGATTTTTTTTTCTTCTGCTCTTTTAAATACTATATTAAGACGCTCATTATGCTCTTGTAGTGTTTGACCGCTTACTAAAATATCATCACTGTATACTGCCACCCCTGGTATGTCACCAAACATTTCAGTCATAGTTCTGTGAAAATACTCAGGAGCACAGTTGACTCCATATGGAAGATGTTTAAAGCAGTATTGACCAAAAGGTGTATTCAAAGTTGTGAGGTAAGAACTGTTCTCACTTAATTTACACATCTAAAATCCACAACTGGCAACCAAGGTGGAGTAAAATTTTGCGCCAACCACTTTTGTGCGGACCATTTCTACTGATGGAATAGGATAACGAGTCCTATTAATTGCCTGATTTAAATCACGGGGGTCTAAACATACCCTTAATTGACCATTTTTCTTTTTTTCTACTAAAATTAAAGAACTCACCCATTGAGTAGGCTCTGTGACCTTGATAATGATATCCATTTTCTCCATCTTCTCAAGTTCTTGTTGAAGTCTATGATGTAATGCAAATGGTAACTTCCTCGGAGAATCTACTTTTGGCTGAACTTTAGGATTTATACTTATGTGACACTCACCAGGAAGACAACCAAGACCGGCAAAAACAGAATTATTACATTCAACAAGTTTACTTAAATTTATATTTTGTGCCTGACTTGACTGTAATAAAAATGACTGTGACTGACTTTTTGTGACTTTAGGACATATTACTTGACTTGAATTTGATTCATTTTGACTTATTTTAAAAGACAATTGGCTAATATCATTTTATGGCGTTTGCATGCTTAAGTTTACCTAGTACAGTTGGGAATTCACATTTGCAATTATAAAATTAATTTCTTTTGCCATATGGGAGCCATTAAATTGGAATTTACACTTTAATTTTTCTTGACCTAGTGCCTCTAGATTATTACCGGTGTATGATTTAATTTTTACATCAGTTTTAGACAATGAATGTTTAGTATGAAGTGATTCATAAATCTTTTTTGACCTAATATTGACATCACTGCCAGTATCAATAACACAATTTATTTGTGAATTATTTATATATACATTAATTGTCCATTCATTTGACAACATCTTGGATGCCCGAATATGACTTATAAACATTTCATCTTGTTCTGTCTGTTTATACTTTGTACTGTGTTGCATATATACTTATAGACCGCAAAATGACCCATTTTTTTACATTTTCTGCACTTTACAGCTAATGCTGGACACTTATGACGATGCATCTGACCACACCTTATACAAACATCCTTTTCTGACTGTTGATTATATTGAATGACATTCCTTGAGTTAGACTTTGATCTTGAGCGTGACTGACTCTTATTATACAAGACTGAACTTTGTTCTGCTGCCAATTCATCCATTCGATGTCTGAAAGCAAGCATGGATTTTGCCATCTCTAAGGCCTTATCAAGATCCAGTTTATCTTCAAGCAATAATTATTCTCTAATATAGTTTTTTTGATGCATGTTACATAGGAACATTATTTTGATTAGGCGTTCCTGCAGCCGTCCCAGCTTACAGTTTTGTGACCTTAATTGTGATTTACGTCTAAGGTTTCATTTTCACCTTGTTTGTATGTGAAAAAATTATGACATTTATAAGTGAGGTTAGCTTTTGGGGTGAAGTGATTTTGAAATAACTCGATAAGCTCGTTGTATTTAACATTATTATGTTTATTTAACATCCTCGTTTTTTCCAAATGTAATGAATACATCCACACCCTTTTCACCAATAACATGTAAAAATAAAGCTACCTTTCTGCCATCACTTTCTTCATGTATGCCAGACGTAAATAAAATTTAAATGATTGCACCCATTTTTTCCATTGTTGAGCCAAGTCAACGTTCATCACTAAGGGCTGCCGACTGGACATTCCAGAAAGTTTCTTGGGCGTTTGACTTTCTTGAAACAAGATGTGGACTTTTCACACAAGAATTCCACAATGACTTTACAACACATAGATTACGAACCCTATTACTGACACCATGTATTGTGTGTGTGTTATATAAATGATAATACTAGACTTGAATTAGATTTGATTTATTATTACACTTTTGATATGTATTACAGAGATACAATTAGCAATGAGTAGGACGCCATCAACATATGCATGCCTTATCGACTAGTGATATGCCATGACAATAGGCAAAGAGGGCATGACTGCATGAAGACAAATGTTGTTGTCCAATAATATTTAGTAACCTCTATCAAGTTTCTAGACATTGTGCTGTGGTGTGTTGTTAGAGAAGGAGTTTCCTCAATTTTTCCTTCAATTATAGGTGATTGTGCTGATTCTGATACTGATAACTTTATATGTGTTCTGGAAAAACACATACTATTGGTAACGTAATTTTGTTTATTTTATCTACCTTCAAAATTACCTACCTACTAATTATGAACTTATATCACTGTTCAAATAATTAAAAATACTTTTCCTCTTTGAGTAGCCATAGATAAAAACAATTTGAATCACATAATCCTATATGTGCACTAAATTTCAACTTGATCAGTCCAGTAGTAAACAGACCTTCAAACTAGGACCAATCCGGGGAATCCAGACTAATTGCAGCCCAAAATGAGATCAAAAATATTTTACTGGCGTAAAGTATAAGATCGTCGCCGTGATTTGTTGGGTTGGTCACAAGGCGTACGGCCTTTGACGATGGGGCGCACCGCGGGGATCTGAATTTGATTCCCGGCCATTCGTCGAACAGGGCTGGACTGATGTTATGGTTCGCTGTAAGAGATTGCTCTTGTAGCAACAAGTGCACCATATGTATCAATTAGATACATTAAAGTAGGTAAATAAATAAATAAATGAAACTTACTATCTTCATCGTCACCTAAAATCTTCAACTGATTGTAATATCATGACTTTAGACGTAAATCTCATCCGTTCCTGAACCAGAAGTTAGACTATTGCACCCTTTTTTTATTACTTTGCAATGAATTTATCTTCTGCTTAGCTGATTCTAACTCCGTATTCGGTTCCACTTTACAAATAATTTTCATGTTTAAGCACTCATTTTGCCTATAACATTCAATGAATTCACAAACAAAATCTTTTGAGGACGTCCAAAAATCGACCATTGTTGCTTGTTTACACCACACCCAAAACTAAAAAATCGAAAATTGAGTTCAGAACAGAGAACTGTTAAACACAGGAAAAAATTAACTAAACAAACAACTTGTGGCTCGCGTCAATGATCGACAGTAATACTTATTTGACGTCGTTCGGCTTGTCTAGTAAAATTTAAGCGTGTCAAATCTTTGCTAGTAAATTTGTTAAACTTAAAGTATGCATACTTAGACTGATTCACAGTCGAATAAAGTCATGAGCCTGGCCCGCATTCACAAAACGGCATACTAAATCGATCGTCGATAATGAGCTTAGCATAAGTAATAATTTTCTTAATACTTTAAAGATTTTTTTTACAAGGTTTACACCATTTTGTACGATATCTTAAAAATGTATAAAAGAGGGTGATCGCTTACCTTGCATTTTGTGCCTTTAAAACTCCTGATGCCCCATATGTAAGACTAAGAGTAGTTGCACAATACTGATTTAACTTGGATTGCACAGTGCTTAGGCAGAAACATGACAGAGAATGTATGTGGCTTGCAGTTGCGTGGCTGCCAGCAAGGTTGAGAGCATGGCTCCTGTTGATAATTAGATGAATAGCATAAGATATAGAGAAGTGCTAGAAAGTGCTTTGGACCTGTCTATTTTTTATGTCTGAATGAAACGAATTTAAATTCCAATAAGATCAGATATTCTATTATTAATGTATATATGCTAGTGTAATTAAAGAAAATTATATATGCTAGTATAATGTTGATACAGTTACTTTTAAATGCATTACAACAAGAATGGTACGTCATAACCGAGGTGAATGTAAATAACTCATCTGTACTATGCCCTAAATCTACAAATAGCCCCACAAAATATGACTTTTGTACATAAAAGATGATCATCTAAACAAAGACAAATGAATAATACTTTTGCCCAAGGCCTTATATTTATATATTACATTATTGCATTAGAAGGAATAATGAGTGTTTCTCACCAACATTAAAATCTCATTTTGATTAACATCTGCCATTAATATTGAAGGTTGATAACAATTGTGAAATTTTACTAATTGACGAGGTTGATTTTGTAAAAGCCAACATTCAAACAAATAAAAAGTATGTCATTATGACAGTCAATAAATGTGTAGTCCATAAACAGTATTCAATATTTTAAATGTAGCAATTACAAGAAATTGCGCAGTAGGTATGAACTAATTCTTTGGAGTGTTATTAATGTGTATGATAACAGCAATGTTGCCTTGAAAGATTGACAAAACCTTAAAACATACATAATTTGACATTATTTTGCATTAAGGTGGTTCTTGTTTTTTCTAATAGGTTTCCCGTGAACTAGTGTACTATGTATAGTTACACCAAGGAGAACTGTTGTGCTGACAAATTTCATTCTATTATTATTGAACACTAAGTTAGTGTCAACTACAAAGAGTAAATGTGCATAGATTTTTTTGTATTAGGTAATAAATTATTGACAGCTAACAAAGTAAACATTTGTGACATAGCTTTATTTGCATTATCTAATCGCATTCAACATATCTATTTCTTTAAAATGAGAGAAATGTATTGTCAGCAAACAACACTGTTTCAAGAAATTTTTCAATCAAAAAAACAGATCAATTATGTACACGAGAAAAGAAATAGTCCCAAAATAAAGCCTTGCGGAACAACCATCTTTACTAAAGAATCTGTTGATTTAATTTTCCCTGTCTGTACTTTTTGTAATCTGTTTATGAGATACAAATTAACCGAGCTATGGGCTTTATCTTTTAACCCATAATGTTGCATATTTTCAGAGTAATATTCTATGATCAACACAATCAAACACCTTAGACAGATCACAGTGAATACCAATAGGATCCTGCCTTTATTCCCCAGTGCCAAAGATGTGCGAAATTAATTCCACTGCTGCATCTCTAGTGAACCTGTTCTTCATAAAACCAAATTGGTGGCTGTGAAGTAGTTCAAAAGAGTTGAAATGGGTCTCCGTTTACTCAAGCAAGTTCTTTTCAACAATTTTACTGAGAGTATGCAAAATAGACACTGGTCTAAAATTAGATGGATCATGGTTATCATTGGATTAAATAATGGTATAATTTTATTACGTTTCATAAGATCTGGAAAACCCCTGGATATCACACTTATTAAAAACGGTGGCTAAATGCGGAACAACAGCATCAACAATAGAACCAATTACATTGACAAATAATCACAAGTCTTCAGTTTACTTCACATCAAGTGATGCAAAAATATTTTTGATTTTACGGGAATCAAAATGAGTAAATTTAAAACTATGATTGTGGTTACTGAACTTGACACTATCCCTCAGTAATTTGGCAGCTTCATCTGGAGCTGAGTTTAAGGTATTCGTAATGATAATGGATATGATAGTGAAAAATATAATAATAAACTTTTAGCCAGGGATTTGGAACTTTTCTAGAAAGGTTGTTGAAAATTTTGGTGTATTTTATTACAAGGTGTAAATGGTAAACCGAGAAATACTCGCATAAAACTAGGTTAAGACCTTGAACAATGAAGACACCATTCCAGATAACACTCTTAAAAAATATATACCTAAGCCTGAACCAATATTTGTGATGGTAGGTCATTAATATTATATCTCTGAAGGAAACTTTAATTAAAATCATAAATAATAAATTTTACATATTGGCCACATTATGCTCTGGTCATGTACTTCAACTAACACCATGTGACAATTTTATCACAAGCTTATATCTTACTGCATCTACTAAATTAAGAACAAAAGAGCATATTTAGTTTCACGATGGAATATGCACTCCACGTAAGGTACTTCTATAATTAAAGAAGAACTGATAAAACAGTCACACAAAGTCAGATGCGTAAATTCACTAAAGAAGACTTTCCACTATTTTTCGTAGATTCGGAACTAAGGGAAATGAAATTATGAAATTAATTTACATCAAATGACTCTTCAGTTGTATTACTTCTAACAAACGCTTTAAATACTGATACAATTTCAATCTGCGTGCTAGTGAATATTTATCTTGGAAAGTTCCAATGGTAACTTAAAAATAAGCTATCACTTTAACATTATAGATACCATTAGAATGTTGTAAGTTTAATACATATATATTCATTTCTACAAAGGCTATTTCTCCATAAAAATTTACATTTTTTCTTCATTGTAAATTCATGTATTTAATATATGTAAAATTCAGTCATTTTTCTTTATATCAAAATAAACATTATCCATTTTTTATTATACCAAGTATTCCACTAAAAAAAACTTTTCTTCAGAGTTAGATAACTAAAATTATGTAAATTTACTATCTACTTATAATCTATTGATTTTTATGTACTACATTTTGTCATTAATTCCACTAATTACTTACCATAGTAACCTTACCTTTCAAAATATAACAATAGCACACATTAACACACTGACAATACGGCTCACAGTGAATAGCAAATGTAAATAGTCGGGTTAGAATGAGATAATCATTTAGATAACTATGGAAAAGAGGAAAGAGAATGAAATAATGAATCAAATGATAATACAATGGTCTATAACTTACAATTATCTTTGCAACTATGCTCTGTTGAAAATTACGTTAAATTAAAATTAGTGTGATTTTGTTTTCGTTTGACACCAAATTTTTCTTAAAAGCAATTTGTGTTGGGATAAATGATTCAATGACAATGACAATTTATGGTTAATTGTTGTTTACTCATTTTTAGATTTTTAATATCTGAATTAAAATCCATTTTGGGAATTTAAGTATTTATTTTAGTGTTATACATAGGTTTAAAAAAACATTAAATGATATTATAAAGCCCATAAATTTTTTTTTCATTTGTATCATAATATTATAAAAACTGTGTGAAAGACAAAGCCTGCTAATTAATAATTGTAATTAAATGTCTAAACATGAATGATATTAATTTTACAAAAAGTTTCTAGAAAAAACTATTGTCTTCGTCATGATCCCCTGCTGCTAATGTTAAAAGAGACTAATTTAATATTCAATTTTGTTTATTTCATTTGTTATAAAATATTGAAAAAATTTAAACAAAATTAATGATAGAGAAAAAAAAAAATTCGAAATTAAACAACTCAATTCAACAATAATACTCCACTTCCAAATATCTTATGACAAACTTGCAGTTTGAGATTACGCAATAAATAGAATAACAATGTTTTTATCTAACTATCTTTAATTTTATATTTAACAGTGTTCATTCTCTTGTGAGAAACTTTACCAAGGTCAAGTTGAAGAGGTAAGGTAGTACTAATTAAATAAACAGAAAATTTACAAATAACAAATATCTACTGAAAGTACAAATATGACTACAACATGCAGGTGAATAAAAAAGTATGCATATACATAAACATCTAAATAAACATACACAAATATATTCCCCAGATTGTGATGTCGTTTTTTCCTATATATGTTTGTTTCATTGTAGAATGTGATTATTGACAACTACATCTAATGTTGATAACATATTGAATATATACATAAATGGAGGAAATTGATCATTTAGATAACATGCAAATATATTATTATAGTCGAGATCGACCTCTTTCATCTCGTAACCACTGATTGCAAAATATCCAATACACAGTCTAATGAATGAACGGAAATAGAACAATGTCCTAAATGTATGTGAGACAACATAGAAGTTTCCTATGAAAAAATACATCTTTTAATCGCCACAATTTTGCATGTAATAGATTGGATTTGGAAAACAATTCTGAGATCATGATTCCCGTACAACCAGCCAGTCACAGGTCGACAGAATAATGGAGATCCTCAATGAAATTGCAAGAGTTGATAAAATTAATTACATTCACAGCAAACAAATGAGCTTTTGCGTTGACTATTTTTATTCTAATGAGACGGTGTCAATAAATTTGATACAGAGGCCTGAGAATATGAGTGACGGGTTGGGCTATAAATAAAGCATATAACTTCCTTGGAGGAATTGTAAGCTACATCTTATTTTTTCAAATTTTATTTTTTTTTTTTTGCATTACGATTCCGAATCCAAGAAAAATACCTAGTCTTGATAAAACACAGCGGGGAACTTTCAACTGAGATCATTTTCTCTACATCGGAAGCATGGCTCAGAGATGGGCACTTCTCACCACATGTCCAAATTTATATTTGGTCACTGGTAGGAAGAAATATGCCACAAAATGCGTTAAGAATGAACTTGGCCATCAAAGATGTAGACTGATCTCTCAAGGAATGTAATAAGGGCCAAACATTAATTTTTAAAAAGTTTAAGTACCAAATGTTTTAAAGCATTTCCACAACCTTCAGGAATTTCGATGTTCTGAAAACCTCATTGCTAATGAACAATTGAGGATAAACGATTTACTCCATCACTTAAGCAGTGTGGATGACAAAACGGTTAGTAATTTAGAGATGAAGATTTCATTGAAATCTTGTTTCTTCAATTTGTCTGCCCCTAACTTGGTTTAAGCCATCATCTTCAATAGTTTTTGAAAAGGGACCAAATCCGATTGCATGTGGTGAAAATAGTGAATTATGTATATTATAGTAATGTCACTGGCAACATACATATGATCTTTGTTCCATTTATGAGGGGGTAAAGGTGAAATAGAGGAGAAGATTGCAAAACAGGGTAAATTTGAAACTGATAAATTATCTTGGGTGGGTTCAGAAAACAGATGATGAATCTTAGGTGCAATAGTATTCTCGGTTTCTCTGCAAGAAGATTTAGATGGATGTAGTGGTAATTTCTTGTTCATTTTTCTTGTTATTTAGACTGAGTTTTTTTAAACATCTTGATTTGTATTTTAGGTCAGATTCATAATCAATTACACTATGAAATTGGATGGAGACATTAGGCATGCTAATACATTGATTCAGATAGTTCCGTGGACTTGGGAGAAATACCTGATTACATTTTCATAGAGCAATCTGAAGAATGAATTACATTAATGGACAATAAACTATGCAAAATATATATTTACTACTTTATCAGAGTAATTTACAGATACTTTTTTGTAGCTTTAGAGACAAATATTAAAAGAAATGGCCAGAGAGTGAAATGGAAATCCTCTTCGTTTAACGTTCTAGTGGCAACTTTATCGAACTATCTTTAAATATCACCAATATGTAAACACGACTTATAACTTAGATAATATATAAATATGAAATCATTGTTGTTTTCATTAGTTGATAAAATAAGTTATAAATACCTATTGCAAAAGTAAGGAAGAATAAATCATAAATCATCAAGGAAAAAGTCCAAATACATAAATGCAACAGGTTCTACCCAATATATTTCCTTGTTATGAAATTGTTTACTTTCCTGTGGAGTAAATACAAGGATGATGAAAGAAAACAGAATTATATTAAAAATAAATTTAAAATAGAGCAAAATTAAATAAATGAAATGTTTTCAAAATGATTCAAATCTCTAGTTGCACAAGTGTGATTATTTACTAGAATGCAAGCTTGCTAATTGAACAACTACAATAATATATGTAACAACGAGGTTGAAAAAACTAGGCAGTAACGACATTCGCAGGTCGAAGAGCTGACACACTGAGAAAGTTCCGCCATTGCTCTGAAGTACAATCTCTTCAAGTTTTTCCAGTTCATTATCGATTGATGGACCTTAAATAATAGCAATAGATAATTAATTTATACTTATTTCACACAAAAGACATGGTATACAACATTTGCACAGATTGAATGGAATTATGTATCATTAAAAATATCCATAAATTTACAAGTTGTGTGCATTAGTAACAATTACATAATAACCTTGAAGCATAGTTAGGACGATTTCAATGAAACCATTGTTATTACCTAACATAATCTTTCAGTTTAAGCAGACGTGCTACTGATATAAAATTTCGTAAACTTATCAGGTGCAGAAGAGGCACAAAAATGCAAATGAAATAAAATATTTTCTTTACATTTTACCATTCCGTGTACTATGCCGACTTAACTACATATACTCTAGTAGTATTTGGAGTTAATAGGCCATTTTATAAATATTAACCTCTGGTTTCTCCAAAGTCAATGCTTTGTTCGTGAAGCAGTTTTTATATTTCAAAAGTTTACATGTATGAAAGATGCATTTTTTCATCTTTAGTGTGATTTATGTAAGTTCATTCAAGATGAGTAATTGCTAATTAATTAAAAAAAGAATTTGAAGTATTATTAAATATTTTTATCATTGTGTATGTGCTTATAAATAGTAAGACTCCTGTAATTAAATGTGTTGATTATTGCCTATACTCACTATTATATAAAATATCAAACCAATACCACATGAAAGTCTCGTGCTCAAAACATCCACTGGAAGCACTAGAGTACACAGTACTACATTCGGACTAGTTGTCTAATACTCCCTCCCTCCTTATTATTCTTTTTGTTACAGGTCCATTCAGTTCGATGCACTGTTTCAGCCTAATTCTCCCACTGCGAAGCGGCACGAATTCTTTAAGTGGTTTTTCTCTGTGTCGATTCTCTTTCAGAATGGCTTTGTGTCGGTGTGGTTTTTTCTTACAGATGGTGGCCCAGACATGTAGGTGTAAGGTATGTTCATGCATACTGACTTTGTGATTTTTTTCAACATGCTTTTGATGTTATTTTCCAACCATTTCCACCTCGTAATGTAGGTTTCTTATCTCTCTAAGCCTTTCGAATTTCTGTTTATTGCTGTTATATGTTCTAATATTTACTCTATATCAGCTTTTAATACTTTATTTACTATTTTAACTTTATTCCTGTCATTCTTTCCTAAGTTTGTTCCTCTTTTTGTTAAGTCGATCCTTGTTCTATATAATTTTTAAACATCATCTCTGCTGGGCTCAATCCCATGGTGCTATTAGCTGTTTTTCTGTACACTACCAGGAATTTATGTACTTTGTCTTGTAACAGATTTTCCTCATTAGCCATTGCTTTCACCTAGTTTTCCAATGTTCTCTAGTTTCCAAGGAGAGAGGTTGATGGGTGAAAAGGTGCTGTACACTTTGCTTGGATTCTATTTTTTTTCAAAAATGTTCGCATTTGTCTGACTTGAACTGTATGCCATTACTTGATACTTGAATGATTGGTAGACCAAATGTTGGATATAGCTTTTCAGTATGTTTGTAGTTGTTGTAGCTCTGATAGATGTGATTGGGATTACTTCAATATACTTTATTTAAGCGTCTGCTATGATAAGAAAGTATTGGTTCATGAATGGTCTGGCAAAATCCATGTGAATCTGGCTCAGTGGCTCCTTTGGGTATTCGTCGCTATATACTAGTACTTTTGCGGGATTCCTCTGCGATAAGCAGTACATTTTGTAATGTTTAACCAAGTGATTAATATTAAAATGAATATTCTTCAACCATATTGGCTTCTGAATAACGCTTTCATCTTAACGATACCCATATGAGCCCTGTGTAGCTCATTTAAGATTTTAAGTTATAGTTTTTTTGGAATAACGATTCTGATGCCATAAAAAATGCAGTCATTTTGTAAGGAAATTTCTTGTAATCTTTTCAAGGATCGTAGATGGAATTGCATTTATCTCCTTTCCCCCTGAGTCCAGCTACATAATTGGCAATGCTTTTAAGTTCATGTTGTGCTCTGAGACAGGATTTGTGTTGTTGTGCAACTTCACCGGGTTTGGGTGCAATATGATTTCCCAATATCTGTAACAGTTCATCATAAGATTTTGATTCTGGCATATTTGGGGCTGTAATATTCTTCAAAACTTGATAATACTTTGGTCCAATATATGTAATTTGGTGTTAGAATCTGTCGAGCCTTTTAAGGTTATTAGTTCAGCAATCTTTGTGAATAGCTGGTAAATATGCATTTACCTCATCATGTGGCCGTAACGAAATGTAAATAACCATTTTTGTACTTTGATTTTGAAGTTCTTTGTGAGCTGGCTTGTTGTATTTGCATGTCGCACATGGTTTCCATCATTTATGCTAACACTTGTGATAACTGTGACACAATCGTAAAGCATTTTTTTTAATTTTCTTTTTATAGTAGGCGTTCATTTCCCTTTATATAGGTTTCCTTTTCTCATTACCAAAACTGTTGGATATGTGGTTAAAAATAATAAAACTACTGTAATTAAATTTGTAGCTTATTGTGTATACTTGCTATTACATAAAATGTCAATTGAATCCCGTGTAAAAGTCTCATTCTCAAAATATATACTGGAGGTGCTAGCGTATACAGTGCTACATGCGGACTAGTTGTCTATCCGGTATTTATAATGATTTGTTTCATTTTGATAAACCTCTAAAACCACACATTGCTTCTACAAATTAACTTTAAAAACCACTATAACCAATTTAGTACTCCACATGTCTTCATCAGTGATCATCTTGATGCAATAACAACAGTCATTTGCTTATGCGGAAGAACATAAAAAATGTCTATTTTTATTTCATTTGTCCCTCAATTATGTCAAAACTATGACTTTAAATTTTAGTTGCATCCTATTAAGGAATCCAAGATTAGAATCCTTTTATGAAATATACTTCTGATTACAAGCATAATTTTATTTTATTAACTAAAAAATAAAAACTTATGAAATGTTGTAGGCGAGAGGTGTGTGAAAAATTCAAATCGGAAAAGAAACAATATGGGTTAGCACTCTAGGGGAGTTTTGATATGATACTCGTGTTTCGGTTAGTAAAGCATTATCAGCCACAAAATGGTAATGCAAGCTAGACAACTTCTTGGAAAGTGAAATAGACCAGTCTGATTTCTTAGTTGGCCAAACATAAATAGAAAATGAATCAACCAGATATAGAATATTTAGCCATAGCCATAATATTCTGACATGTAAAAAATTATTATAAATTCTCAATCTAGGTTTCCATAGGAACAAATAGAATATAACTTTTAGTACTACTAAGGGAATGGTTATAAGAATATATTTTCTATATGCATAAAGATTTATCTCCCTATTCTTGTTCAAGAACAATTAAACAAATGTTTTATAAGATTATTTGCTATTGTTGCTTATTGCATTGAAGTTTCACTTTATATACACTGAACTAAATATTTTTGACTTAGCCATATTTATATTTTTTTTAAAATACTGCAATATTTTTTCTAAAGAATTCATGACGTACAGGGGTTGGATGACTGATATACCAAGCAATCACCTATAGCATTATAATATGTAACTTCACTCATATTTATGGAATTTAAAAAGTTGTCTAAAGAAGTCTCACTTTAAAACATAGAGTTTTATTTATGTCGTTTAACTCCTCTAAGTTATCATTTACATAAATATCATATACTGCCACAAATATTACACATTAAAACTGCATTTACGAAAATGTCACATAGTCATCAGTGGTAGGCAAAAACTGTATGAATATGTAATGCAATACATATTAGTACATAGCACATACGAAACACGTTACTCTCCGCTTAATTCCACTGCAGTCGACTATAAACTGAATTTGAGTACTTGATCGTTTCATCTGTTTATAAAAAGGTGATAAAGCTAGAACAGTTTGTTTACTTAATGGTCACGTTATGATAAATACATAAGATACTTCTTAATTGAATAACAACATTATTCGTTTTACATACTGATTTTCCTTACATTGGTTAATTCAATTTTAACGTGGGTTAAATAAACATTCAGCTCTCACTGCTTAAACTATTTTGGTAATTATTTACAATGTAACTGAAAATTAGTTAAAATTGCAAAATATATAGTTTTTCATCTACAAGGACATTGACCATGCTTTGCTGTCATTGCTATTCTATTTTAGTTCCCTTGGTCTTCATTGATTAATTGAAAAATCAATATTATTTTAGCACTGACCTGAATACATTTAGTTGTCACTGTGTTAAATAAACTGTGTTAAACTAATTATTAGTAGATGAATGTAGATAAACTCTATATATATTTAATTGTAGAATATAGATTATGAAATTTCCATATTCTGTAATCAAATTGTATTAATTTATGTTGTACGTTTAACAAGAGACTTTGTTTCTTATATAGTCTAATTCAATTGTTATAAAAAAAACAGATAAAGTAAAAGATAAGTAATGAAGATATTAAAAGATAAGTATTGAAGATATTGATTACATTTAAATTAAGACAATAAGAGATATTTACATTGGTACAATAAGTGATGAATTTCTCTAATCGTAAATGAACACAAACTTACTGAACAGATGCTTACACATATGAGGTGAAAGTCTCAATTTTGTGATGTTTATTCTCAACTGATGAAATTCTGTAACCAACTTCTCACTGAAGGCGCAGACAGTCGCAAGGAAAACTATGTAAATTGTTTGCCATGTGAAGTAGATAATTATTTCTTTTAAACATAGTATCTGAAAAGACATTTAATTAGTGACAATATTTTTTTATAAACCCTTTTTCTAGTTTAAACATTTTAAGAAATGTATAAATATAAAGAAAGTTGACATTCACTATTTTAAAAATAATGGTCATTAAAATTACCATAAATTCATTATCACTTACTATTAAATACAATATTAAAATTAGAATGATTTATGTAATATTATTCTAACTTACGTCATACATATACAAGTCCAATATGTGTTGAATACCAGCAATGGATAAAAGAAAAGCTGTAACTACAGTCTGAAGTACCTGAAATAAAAATTGAATGATTAAAATGAAAAAAATTCTTGAATATCCAATTTATTTTCATTTCTTTCAAATATTACCTGTAAATTAAACATTTTATTGAGCGCATTGCATATATCATTTACTATAGTTAATACATTTGGTAACACCAATATGTGCATGGGATTTCCAGAAACATCAAAATGGCTATTATCATTCAATCTATTGCAGACTAACACTCGGGCTAATTCTGGTATGCAGTTTGTTTTATTAGGAAATATTTCTCGATTCATACGGTTTAGATAATCGTTTACTTCTTTTAACATTCCAATAATGGTATTTGTAAGTAAACACATCAATAGCACTTCCAATTTATTGATAAATTCACCGAGATATGTAATTATGCGGACCCAACTCCAATTTTCAACATTGCCAAATATGAGAATGATCAAGTGGCTTGCAAGTACAATGAATATGCCCAATAACGTCATGATTTTTAATTTTTTAAAGCATTTTGTTCTAAACAAAATGCTGTAATAAACAGAAATATCATCGAATTTTTGCAAACTCTCAGCAAAGAAATTTTTTTGCCAAAATATATCAATAGATAAAGTAAATATGAAATTAATAAGAATAGTTATCTGAAAAAGACATTGAGTTATCTTTATTTCACTGGAGAGAGAGATGTAGTGGATCCAACTGCCTGTTACGACAGCCAAAATAATGAGAAAAATTAATGTCAAACTGTAAATTTTCATTAAAATAATTTTAATTAATGTAGTTCGATTTTCTAATTTATATAAAAATCGGTTGACTCCTAGAATTGATTGTAACACAATTAAAATGTGAATTGATTCCTCTACACAATGATACACCATTTTTAAACAAACTAAATATTTCTACTGCTCAATTCTAACAGAATATGTAAATGCTCTTCGACAATGTAGTCTATTTAATGTTAATTACTTGGCCTAATATAAAGCAAGTTATCATCCCATAATATAACTATGATTGATTATTGGATTTACTCATCTATTCTCAGGTAAAATTATTTATTTTTCTATGTCCTTTATAAATGTGATGGCCTTCTAATTTATTGATCGTGAAACCTTACATTTCTTTCTGGTGCTTTTATTATACTTTAATTCAAATATTACATATCAATGCCAAGTTAGCATTATCGATTGTTATAAATGAAAATCCACAAATATTTTTCCTGGTGGTTCATTTATTTAAAAAGTTTGTTAGCATTACTATTCCTATTTTACCTGAGATAACTATAGTAGTAATATTGTTAGATACATTTTTAAAAAAAATTCAATTTCAAAAAACTTGTAAGTATAGATTCTGTGGACGCAGTATGTACCTTTGAAGGAACTCCTTCCATATTCTAGTAGACGGGAAAAGATATAGCATAGAGTTATGTTCTGTGGTGAATCTTTTCTTATCTTTGGAATATAGTCTAAAGCTACCTACTGATAAATGTTGAAGTCGGTGTTGGACCTATGAAGAAAGATATTAGGAACAATATTGGCAGTAAGGCAACAATGTGATAGCACAACTATATTACCAGAGCCGGGAAATAAATCGAACAGATAATTTTTCAATCGTTTTTATATGATGAGAAGCTGGTCAGACATAAGCAATGGGTTAAAATGGAATTTGACAAACTAGAACTTGATTTTAATTGGAGGAGTTTTGTAGTATTTCATCAGTTATTTGAGAATGCCAAATGAAGTGATGATCAATTACCAAACTAAAATATTTTGCTGGAGAAAACATTATATCACGAACTATTAAAGACTTATTAGGGTATTCAGCAAACAAGCACTATAGGAACAATTATTAACTAGTAGAGGAGTTTATGGTAATGTATTACCTTGAAGTGGTAATCGATATGAATAATTTGGATAGTTTTAATAGGGTTGCTGTAGTGTCGAGAAAAATTTAAAAAAAAATGAGGAAAGAACATTTGTATACTGGTAGAACAAAGGTAACATTTTTATCAGTTAATAGCTTTGTGCTAATAATTTCGCTCTAAATAATTTGGCACATTTTTAAGAGTTACTACCGGTACAGCCTGACGAATCAACGTCAAATTCAGACCTCAGGGTATCAAGAAGATATGATTCGTCCAAAGAGCAATAAAGAGGAAAGGCCAGTATAAATATACGTCTAAAGTATTTGGGCTGATAAAGGAAGGTTCTTAGTAAAGGAAGACTATATGGCATTTTTCATTAGCAGAATAGCAGGCAGGTTATCTTAGAAATATTGAATGTGGTAGGTGTTATATCAATAATGGGAACAAGTGTTTCTATGATCCAACTGTTCATACAATTAAACATTAAGTTATGCATCTTATTAATATTTCTTAATAATCTAAAATTGAGAGGAGGCTTTCAATTGATTAGAATTATTTTCTTTTATGTATTATTGAACAAAAGTAATGATTTAAATGGGTAGTTTTGCATTTGATATGGTATTTTATCAACCCTATTCATTGTAATATTTTTAAAAGACGTATACTAGGCAATTGACAGAAGCTTTAATTCATATTTCGAGTTTAGAAAGATTTGCTTAAATCCAAACTTTCCTAACATCTTTTATACTACATATTATTATCTTTACTTGTGCACGCTAAAATTAAAAAGTGAATTCTTTCATGTAATATCCCATCATTATAAATGCAACTGTTCTGGAACATGTCAACTGTCACATGTATTTTGGGACAATGGTTGAAGATAAAGATAACTACAATTTTGAAATCCAATGCAGACTTGGGTGAGCCTGAAAGGCTTTCTCCAAGGTTAGAAATATCTTTTGTGATTGTAAATTCAGCCTAACCCTGCAAATATCTATGGCCCTTCACTAGATACTTTCAGTCCATATGTAGCTGAAACATGGGTATTCACAGAAGCAATGAGCAAGAGGATTTAGGTCTTTGAAATGTGGGTATACTGCAGAATGACACAAATCTCATGAGTTTTGAATAAAGATACAGAGATGTTAAAAAGCATAAAAACAACACAAGTTCCAAAACCTAGGACATATCACACATAACTACTTCAATTGCAATGGACATTATATATGTCTAGATAAAGAGCAAGAGCAGGCCTGGTAGGAGGAGAATATTCTGGCTGAAGGACCTATGCCTGTGGTACAATAAAATACCCAGTTGCTTTTTTAGGCAACTGCATCCAGAGTCCATAATATTGCCAACCTTAGTTACGAGAAGGCATTGTAAGAGGAAGAAATTACTGAAAGTATTCAATACTAATATAAGAGAATGTTTTGTTAATAGTTGAAAATGGTAGTGCAATGGAATGAAAAGAATTTGAAATCATGCTGTTCGAATGCTTATTGCTTCGTGAATATTTCATTTTAATTCAGTTTATTACTTATGGCCTTGATTGGGTCAACAAAAAATGTTTAATACTGTTCTTCCTCATCATTTTCACGTCAATATATGGAATAAAAATATTTTCTTTTTTTAATTTAGACGAATGGATACCAACAGATGTTAATTAACACCCCTGGTTTAAATTGATTTTTACTTTTGATTTTTTGAACTGCGAAGAGATAATTTCTGTGTCATGATTATTTTTCCAATTTTATTTCACATTTACATATTAATTTAATTAAAGTTGGCATATTTAATTTGATCAGTAGCTACTAAGAATTGTAATCTACTACAGTGTTTCCTTTGCATGGAATTAAAATTTAATTTTTAATGTATAGAATACAAAAAATTAATTTTCTTACAAAAATTTTTTTGCCTTTACATCTTATGGCTTTATGGCTCTCATACTTATCATTTACGAAGTTGAAATTTTATAAAGCATCCAGTGCGCCAACAAGTTGCAAGCTGCACTTGGATGCTACACTCCTTACCTCAAGCGGTACGCAACTATCTGACATCCCCATAACTCAGGTACGTCAGTGTATCATCAAGTCTCATAGGTACATAGTAGATTTTTATGGCTTTATACCTGGAAAGTAATTACGGTAGTGGCTGTCAATACATGTATATACATATATATATATATATATATATATATATATATAACTGCAATGCTGACTGCAAGTGAACCCCTTACGTTGGTCCACTTTCACTAGTACGAGATGGGTTGCCAGCATCTGTGAGTTAAGATATTTATTGTCCTCTATGTTACATATAATTCTGTAGTATATATTCCTTCATCAAAACCCAGTGAATATTATGATTTGTTTTTCGTCTGAATTATAACGTCTTCATAATTGATGGATTAATTGTATGAATTCTGTCTTTAATGATCCATGCATTTGCTCATTTCTAAATTGTATTAATGTACGTAGTACAAGTGGGAAAATGCTAAATGGGGTGCTGGCAAGTGACAGTAACGTGACCATGGGAAGATAAAATCTTCAAGAGTGTAGTATCCAGGCTAGTTCAACCAACAGTTAATGGCCGACATCAAACATAAACATTATTTGTCTGATATGTCTTATATTAGTTCAACTCTGACTTAAAGTAGATGTATATTTTGATTACTAGAAAGCATTTGATCACGTAACAATATCTTGCTAAATCACACTTAGTAAGGCGGGATACTCAGCTCTACTTTTAACATTTTTTTCTTTGTTTTTTGTAGATAGATTGTAAAATATATAAGGTTTGAATCTGCGTCTTCCATTATTGACTATTCTATATTGCTTGCATGGTGAAGCTGCCGTATAAATCAATAACATGGAACTGAGTTTAGAGCTGTCAAGGTTGCAGCCGATGACGAAAAGCTGCAGCGTCGTCATTGAGTCTCCAAACGATTTATTTAAGCTGTACTTAACTTTAAGTAGAGTCTAAGTTTTTGGATTTGGGTTTCATAATTGAAATTATTGTCAATGCATGTCATCATTTCACTTGCTCTATACTTTATTGATGCAAAGGTAATTTAAATCCAATTTATTCATTTGGAGTCTACACAAAGTTAAGTACAGCTTAACAATCAAACCGCTTACTATGTACCAAGAAGTCACCATTGCCCACTGAAACGCCGAGGTAACTTCTATTCAGTTTTGAATTCACCGCTGACATACATAATATCTGCGGGTCAGGCAACGCATCGGGCTATTACCTATAACATGGAGCAACAACAGATTCTTCATTATCAACAATAGATTCTCTACTTATGACTCAATTTGTGAACTGATCATAAAGATTTAAAGTATATGAGAATCAATTAATATACATTAAGCGATGGGAGAAATGGTTCTGTTTCTCAGTGAGTGATGCTAGTGATCATTATGATATTTATATAGTTAGTGTGCAATTTGCAGGAGAATGTTGAATGGTATTCTGATGACAATAGAAACACTAGAAGAGTCATTTTTAAATTAAACTGTGGCTTGGAGTCTGAATTGGGAACTCTTAACTAAGTTCAATATTATCAATGGGGCGTAAATCCATTGAACACGACAGTCTAAAATATGTGGCATATATTTTAAATGTGCGTGAAAGCCAAATATTTAGTCTCAACAAAACTTTAATGGACATTGGCTCCGCATTTTTCTTGCGTGGCCAAAATTACATTGTATTGTCCAGGGTAAAGACACTTGTATGAAATAGAATACTGTGTACATAACATGAAGTAGAAAACTGTCGAACCAATTAAGGAGCACCCACAGACAGTATTTGCCTTCAACAGAATTTAAAAAAGTGATTTCCAAAAAGAATTACATACGATGCCTGAGACTTAAAATAGCCTTTTTAAAATTGACAATTTAAAATAGATCAAATTCAATATGCTAAAGAACCCCAAAAAAAGGAAATAAACAAAAGGAAAAGATAAAACCAAAACAAAAGGTTAACATTACTTGTGTCTGTCAGCAGATTAATTCAAGTGGAGTAAACAAGAACCAAATAGAAATATGCGTATGCAAGCTCATAATGTAACCAGGCCTGGAAGAGTCATAGAACCTGTCAGTAACAAGGCAACAAACTGGTATAAATCAAAGGAATGTTAAGAAATCAGTCCAGATACAAGCTAAAAGATATTACCCCAGTGGAGTTTGAAGCATTTATTGGTTTGTTACATTAAGATTCTTACTGTAAGTATTCAAATCACATAATGAAGATCTTACAATATTATCTGCAACTAATGGCAGTGATTAAGATATATTTTCTGCCATGATGTCAAGAGAATGATTTCGAGTAATTTTGAAATGTTTACGATTTGATGACATCACTACAAGACTTCAACGTACTGTGGACAACCCAATCTGTCCTGTATTTGAAATTTTCGACCATTTTATTGAAAACTATCAGAAAAATTACATGATGAGTCTATACACTTGTATTGATGAAATGCTGATTTGATTTCGGAGGAGATACCGGTTTGTAAGCTACATGCTAAATAAACTAGATACATATGGTGTAAAACTATTTTGCATTGTAGATGTAACAATGGGTATCCATATAAAGTGTACTTGTACTCTGGAAAAGACTTGGACGGCATCTGGCTGGACCAAAATGAGAAAAAGTTTCAAAAACCTACACTGACAGTTATCAGACTTTTGAAACCCATTAGGAACATCAATAGAAACTTGCCTTTATGGTTTTACTAAAGACGTAACTCTGCTTTCATGAATGACTAAGCAAAACAAGGTTGTCATTTTAGTGTCTTCTATGCATCAAGCACTGGTATTGATGAAACAAATAATTTATCAGAAATAAATTCATTTTACAATGTTAATAAAGATATGTTTATGCTCTCAATGACAAATATTCAAAGATGACTTATGAAAGAAGATCAAGTCGATGGCCTTGTACTATATTTTATTGGTTAGTGGATCTAACTTCAACTAACACATTGGTACTATCAGAAGTGTCATCCAAACAATTTGAATTTATAAAGGATATAGCCAAAGCGTTGGTATATGAGCACTTAGAAAATAGATTTCGTATCCCAGATCACATCAAGAGCACAATTTCTGTTTGCAGTGCTCCAAGCTAATGTGCATAAATTACATAAAGCAAAAATTAAGTGATATATAAGTACTGTCATTTTTTTTATATGATCTCAAGATATATGAAATGAGGCCGAATTAGAAACATGTACTACAGAAGACTATAGTTTGGGTGATATTAGAGACATTTCTGTGCTTTTTATTTCTTTTCTAGGTTTATGAAATAAGAAAGAGCCTTAGACAGAGAGTGTTGCTAATTGTTGCATAAAATATTACTCAGAGTGTTAGTTGTTTCATTATTTGATGTTTTAAGAACCTTTTGTTTCTTGTTTACAACAATAATATAAATACATTGAGAAAAAATATTTTTTGTGTATTTTTCATCTTATTTAATTTATAGGAGTCTTTGAGATCTACATTGGTGGTAATGTTGCAAAACCATATTTCAGTATTTAAGGGTTAATGATTCTTCAGTCATAGAAATAAATAAAATTGAAACGTCTGCCTGAGCTCTTTAGAATTTTCATCTTTTAAATACTTTTCCATTTGCATAGTAGCACTAAAACAAATTTAATGGTAAAAAATTTGCCTTTCTATGGATCTGTTTGTGTGACTGAACTTAACTCGAAAACTACTGAAAGCATTGACATGAATTTTAAAAAGGTAGTAATCCTGGGATTAACTCTGGACTTTTTGTTTCATCACGAAGTTGAAAACGTTATATAGAAAATTTAACAAAATATCTACCCAAATGGATGATGGCAGCGGTGGTCTGCTGGAACACACGGAAGCGGGAGGAGAACAGAAGAAGGGAATCCAATTCAGCTCATGTGGGATTTAAACTAATCTAACTATACATGTTTAAAACAATAGTAACAAAGAAACGCATTAAATCTTTGCACCTGCATTTCGAAGAAGTATTTAAGGTCATTGAAATAAATTTGAGGGTTGTAGTAATTTAAATGAACAATTTAGAAGCATTATAGATATAGTCTATTGAAAATTGGAATAAAGGATTAAATTAAATATTGAGAGGGTCATATTAAAAGAAAATGATGATTCAATTTTTAAATTAAATAGCTTAATTTACTTTTCAGCTGTTCTTGTTTTAACTCAAATAAATAATATTCCTTAGAAAAAAAAAAGAAATATTACATGCCAGCTAAATATAGTAATGCAAATAATATTCTTATTAATGAAATTGTATATTCTATCTTATATTGTACCTTCTATATTCTATATTATATTCTGATACCCATCTCTCCTATTTTCTACTTGACATGAAAAATAGACAAAAATTAAAGATTGATGATTGAAACAACACAATAATTTATGAAAATATAAACTTGTATTATTTATTTCAATTAGCTTAATATACATGTGAATTATATTATTCATAAAAATCACATCTTCATGTTTCAATAATGGAAATTTTCAACGGTGTCACAATTTTCACAGGACACCAATTAAAAATATCACAATTTTGCACCTGCTTTGATCACCTAATAACACTTTTTGTAAGCAATAAGAAAAAAATATTAATTTGTCAAGTGGTTTCTCACTTTTATATAATTGTGTACTTACCATAATATAGAAAATTTATTGAAAAACATTTCAAAGATATTTTTTTCAATGCTTTATGGTTTATTAATATCTGTATTCATTTAAATACTTTTGCTCAATGCTCTCTATCACTTTCAAAGATGAAGAGACATTCTTGTCTGCAGAATTTCCCCGTGATATATTTTTACAAAAGAAACAGAAAAGGGGTTGAAAGCATAGTTGATATTGTTTTGATAACATCCACGTTTTTATAATTATGAAAACACTTAATATAAGAAAATATTGAATATATTTGGCGTTAATTTTGTAGAAATTCATTATTCACAATTAAATGAAACTATGTGATGTAGTATTATTTCTACTACCTTTAATTTCTTTACCACGACCTAGGTTCCGCACAAAGCAGTCTTCCGCTATTGTGTTTGAAACATATAAATGCTGTTGGTTGTTCCTAAGAGTTAATCTTTGCTAATATCCCACCTGAATATGTTGTAATACAACTAAACCCACATGTATCACAGATTCTCTGTAACAGTTTCCAGTCCAGTGTCAGACAAAATATGTTCCGATTCGGAATCTGACTGTACTGTCTCCATTCCAAAAGTTTGATCATTATCTGATTCGCCACTAAAATCATAATGTTCATCGTTTTTAAGCTACCCTTCTAATATTGAAGCAATTGCAGCTTCAGATGATAGTTTGCACTTGGTCACAGTGAGCCTGAAGGACTCGGTACTTCAGAATTCATTCTAAAAACAAAATACAATTGTGTCAAAAATCTTACGTATCCACTGATATAGGTTTCTCAGGCCTACATAAAAAATTCAAACATCGATACATACCCGTGATAAGTGCGTAAACCGTCCTCTCCTTTTATCAGCCCACGGGTCACTGACAAACTTGAAGGCACCTAGGTCTAGAGGGTACTTGAGCACACCAGAAATAGATAGCTACAGTTTGTTTTTGTTTGAGAATCTACTAGACCCAAAACATGTGGGTTACGTGGGCAACATATGGATTAAAATAAATTTCAAACATATGTATAATTTCTTTTTATTGTTTAATACTGCATAGATAATAGCAATGAAGAGTGTCAAGTGACATTAGGGCTATCTCGCACAAAGATCTATCCCACGGTGAAGTTGTTTGGAAGAAGTGACTATAATCCATTCCATTTCAAAAGAGAATGTTTATAAACAAACAGATTTGACAGTTCAGGTATTGTAAACCTTTTTCTTACATCCACGTTACTAATTTAATGTGGATTTATTTAGTATTCATAATTAAAGATATATTTTTAGTGGTGTGCGTAAAAACATTGTATACATTCATAAATTATATAGGTTACATTTTACATTTAAAAAAAATTCAGATAAGTAAGATGAAGGGTTTTGAACAATTTATAAGTATTATTGTTACATAAATAATACCAAAACGATAGAAATAGTAATTTTATTAAATGTTAAATTATACAGAAAATTATTAAAAAGAAATAAATATTTAATTTTTAGGTAATCATTAAAATATCTTTTTAAAAACGATATTTTAATGATTACCGAAATACACGAACTGTTGATAACATAACCTCAAATTGAATAACAAATTCGTAAGTGGCGCTAAATTAATTTCCAGATTATACTTTCCAGATTATGCTTACATATCTGATAACCTTAAAAATGGCAGAGGTATTGAAGAGGTTTCAATGATGCTTGAGAATCCTACACCTGAACGGGTTCAAGAAGAACTATCACCAACAATGCCTTTACATCAAGATCTAATAACAATGTTCACATAAGAACACCGCAAAAAGACACGCCTTCAAAGTACCTGACTGACAAATGCCTATTTGTAGAACTTATTAAGTTGTGCTGCTTTCTAACGTTCAGAAACGGTCCAAGCAAGTAGCAAAGGTATTCACATCTCCGGATTACATTAGTGAGAAAAAGGAAAAGGAAAGTAAAAGGAACAAGATTATGAAGAAAAATTCAATTTTAAAAAGCAAAAAATTAAATTGGATTGAAGTTTTGAGGAAAAAGAAATGATAGAATTAGCCAGTAAACATTTGGTCCCGAACATAATATGTATGATTGTGTGGGATGCAGTGAAAATTACTATGGACTGAAAAAATAAAAGATTAGCTGCAATTTTTTGTAAATTCTGGCTGCATGAAAATGTCACTCTGTTGAACAATTCTTGCAATCCTCGTGGCAAGAAAATGAAGAAACAAGAAGGCAAGGGGAAAGGAAAAATGACCCAGAAATTTAATGGACATCTTATCTTTAGATGAGCGGCCAACTTATAACGGATATTAACATTAAAGCTTTTTCCAATGTTTATTGAAAAAATATCATTATTTGAATTTGAACATTAAGAATAATCTACGAAAATATACATCAAAATAAAAGTAAAGGTTTAGTTTTTATAAAAACATTATCCCAAAGTACATATATAATTTGTAGGCTACATTGGAAATTATTGTAGTACAAATACTTATTGAAAAGTTAATAACATGTCACTATGCTTGTTTAATTATCTATACGCCAAATATAACATAAGTATATGTTTATATTATGCCACAAAATCTAGAAATATAGCAGTGTAAACTGACACATAATCGCTATCTCACTCTAATGTCTTATAAAATTAATGAATAGTATACATGCTCCAGGCTTTTTAAGCGTTGAAATTTTAATTATTTTCACGGAATCTTTGAAATGCCTGCTAATTCAACTAAAAAAATGGAGGGTTGTTCATTTTTATAGAGTAAAATTTCCCAATTCGTGTCAGTAAAATAATGGTGTAATACATGTATTTATAACATTTTTTATAGTGAAACTTTCTGAAGTTAATGTTTTGATTATGTACATAGTTTTATAATACTCTGGGTATATACAATACAATGGCTTTTATAAATTGCCTCAGTGAGTGATCTAATGATCGCTAGCATCACTCACTGAAGCATTTCTCCCATCCTTCAATATATATTAATTGATTCTCATGTACTTTAATGTTCATGATCAGTTCACATATTGAGTCATAAGTAGAGACAAGGGGAATAAACTTCCATTTCAGGTTAATTTTGACCATGTTTATTATAGGTGGAAATCTCAGCTCAGGGTGGAGGAGCTCATTGGAATGAGCTTCAGATTTCTTGGTTGTAGAAGTGTATTCATTTCTTCTGTACATAAAATAAATAATAGCAATTGGCCTGTAAATTAACCTACGGGCACATTGCTGACCATCATAAAGGTCTGAAATCTTAATTTTTTCCTCAATTAAATATTCAATAGCAGATCAAGTATTTTCCCTAATCTGTAACTACTTTGATGTTTAAAAAATTAACCAGTTGCTTTCATAATGACAAAGTTGAATAAATTTATACTGCCATAACACGCTCCTCTGTACATAAAAGATGTGGCCAAAAATAGAAGTAGACACATAAAAGTCGAGACAGAGCACAGAGACAGACGATAAAAGAGATGGAGTGTAGCGCAACTGAGTCAATAAATAAGCACCGAAAGTGTTCACTCATTTTCTGCCATTGACTGCCAAGAGGAGTGAAGATCACAGAGCTCCATGCTTGCCGCTTAATGACTAGATAAAGGTGCGATATTAAGGTCAACTACTTGAAGGTAATCATTGCACAGCATTCATCGATGGTGCTTTGGTTAGGCTGGCCGCACGGACCAGGTTATCAAGTTCTTCACGGAAATTGTGTGACATTCTTTTCAGAACAATTTACTATTATTTGGTTCTTGATTGTCGCCGTTTGGTAAGTTTATGCTGCTAAGTCAGGTTACTTAACTGTCGCCGATACTCGACGTTGTTGCTCATATAGTACGATTCGTGGGACACATGTTGGGTAGACCTAGAAAAAGTAAATAATACGGATGCGAGCAACGTACCCTACATTGCTCGCATCCATGCTATTTAGCCCAATAATGTGTAAATGTAAATGAAGGTAAATATTAATTTAAAACTAAAGAAATAATTTTAATAAAAAATCCTTCTCAAATGCTAGTACCTATAATTTTTCAGATTTTTCAAATTTAATTCAAAACTAAATTAGAGAAGGGGAGTATATATGACATATAGCCTTAATTTTAATATTTGACAAATAGGCCTTAAATACAAAAATTGTAAAAGTAGCCTTGTTCTTAAATATTCCATTCATTGCTTTACAGAGAAATTAACTCTGAGTATATATGTATGGGGAGGTATATAATTTTTCCATTTTTTTTATTATTTGCTACATACAATGTGAAGCCCTAATCTGAAGATCCATTTGCAAAGTTTGACAAACATAAACCTTAAACAGTAGAGATTATGAAGCTGTAACATACAGTCGAATGCAGGTTTTTTTGTTCCACTACAAAACTGTGAAAAGTAATTACAGAGAGCCTTGTCAGACTGATACAAAACATTTACATGACTATTTAATATTTACAAAGCTGTGTTTTTTTGTAAATCTCCAGAATATTTAACTCTCGTTTGGTTGTGCACGCTCTATTGTTTCTCACTCTCACCTTTTTTTACAGTAGAATGCTGCTCTATATAAGTTATGTTGGACAAAAGTTGCATAACAGTCAGTTTATTAATTTTTTTAATTGTATCCTGTGTAAACTAAAGTACACCTAAAAACACAATACGAACTATTTGTATAAAAGTATAAACTAAAGCATTAAACTCATTCCTAAATGGGTTTGGGTAAGAGGAATATTAATTATTAATATGATAATGCATGTCATTCGATGTGCGCATTAACTTATTATATACGTATCGATCAATAACTAATTTGTTACTGAAAATAGTCAAACATGGTGAACAACATGTTTGTAACTAAAGAATCTTTGGTAGAATCTTTAGACTTTTTTTATTCAATTCGATCTGTTCTGGGTATATAGACAGAATTGCAAAAGGCTAGAAAAACTTCCCTTGTGTGAGTAGATCCATTTTATTTATAGCATATGTTATGTAACATTCTAAATTTTTGGACTGTGGAAATGTAATCACCATAAGACGCTGCATATGACCATACAAGAATACATTTTGGTCTTATTTTCCATACACTTCCAAATGACGGATGTTTTATGGCAAAAAGGATATCATTTCAAGACGTAGAATTATTTCAATGGAATTGACCAAGATCTTCAAACTCAAACAAAATCTATTTTATTGAAAACAAAAATATACAGCTTTATTACCTTTGGGGCTTGTTTATTAATAGACGGTGCAATATCTTACTACGACTGTAGCTATGAAAATTTTGGGGGATATTTGAATTGATTCTCATAATATTAACAGATTTGTAAATTATCTATATTATTATTATTATTATTCATGGTATATATATATATATATATATATATGAGACTGGAATTTGTTAATAAGCAGTTGACTCGAGTTCTTCATCAACGTGAGAGTAGCAGTGGTGGTTGAATTCAGACAAACCTTATGGCCAATATTGCCGAGGGAATTTAAAGAAAAATACATTCAGTTGATTTTGACAAATTTTTATACGAGAATGATTGATTTGTGTCTCTACTTGAATCATACCTTCCATATTCAGGTATTGTATAGCCTCTCCTAACTGATGTTTTTTCTTAAATGTGAATATTGGATTTTTCTTAGTTAATGCATTTTATTTCATATATTCCCGATCACAATTACAGGAATTTTAAATTCAATTGCTCCTATATTGAAATATGTTGTAAGTACACCGTATCATTATTTCTAGTGTTAAATATGGAGTAATTTATTATTGTTTTGATTGACTTATTTCATAAACATAGTGACTTGTTTCTTACAATTTCATAATGTTTATTAACAGATTGATGAATCGGTTGAACGGTTTATCGAATTTGTGTAAGCTGTTCATTGCTGTATTCCTATTATTTCCATATACATTGTTTCTGGGAATATAATTGTGGAAATTCAAAAAACAATATTAGCATTGGCCCAGATACAACTTTTTGATTCTGATTGTAAGTTTATTAATTTGCACATTTCAAACGTCACAAAAAATTAACTCAAAAATAAAGTAAATAATCCTTTCATCCACTTAACAATTTCAAAAACCTACCAAGAACTGAAAGGTGATTTTATTTTCTCTTAAGCAAATTGCGAGAAATCTGCAGACTTGTATAATCTTCTAAAGGAAAATTTAGAGCTTTCTGTCTCTTCAGACTGAACCCCATCGATACTAAGTTTTGCTAGTCTCACTATAATGTATGTAATTGTACTATTGCAATTTGAAAATTTACTCTAATTTGACAGCTTTAAATAGTAATAGATTATTTATTCTTATGTTTGTATTGAAGTGTTGCAAACATAAATGAAACTTTTTAATGGAATCAAAATCTTTAACAACTCCTACATTAAACTTCAATGTGTCGATAACAAGTTTAGTGCACAACACTAGTATTTATTTATCAATATGTTTATTGTTGTTATTAAAATATTATTTTTGCATGAAAACGTATAAAATATAGTGACAAATGAAAGTAGAAATGAAGATTATTCTGTATAATGAAGAATTTACCTAAACAAATTTAATATTCGCAAAAATTTATTCGTATTTTATACTAAATATATACATTATATTGAAATTTTACATAATTACATTAATACGTAATTACAATATTTAAGCTACCAACCATCCTGACGGTACCGCACATGCTAGAGTAGCTGTGGTAGTAAAATCTAGTATTAAACACCATGAACAGCCACAATTCACAAAAACCCACATACAAGCAGCAACTCTCCCAGTAGAAAATCGCGTAACTCACGCCCTCCAAAATATAGCTTAAAAGCAGTATGACGAAATCAGTATGACGAACTGTTTAGCACATTTGAACCGTGCTTTATTGCCAGAGGCGATTGGAATGCCAAGCATGTCCACTAGGCCTCTAGACTTACTAATGCAAGAGGAAGAGAGCTCAAGAAAAGTGTAGAGAAAAATAATCTCATCACAACCTCTACAAGGGAACCAACGAACTGCTCTACTGATCCTAATCAAATGCCTGAAGTCATAAACTTCTTCATAACCAAGGGTCTTTCCAGACTTTTCCATCACATACGAACATGCCTAGACTCAAACACTAATAATGTTCCAGTAATACTCTCCTCCTTGATGAAGCTGTGCGATCAATAACTTTGGTGATCCAAGAAAGTTATTTTTTATCTACACCAGAAAATTCATGTCATCCAACTGAGAGCAAAATATACTCGGAAACTATAAGACAGGATATACTGAAAAAAAGGAGGTTATGTAGAATATGGCATATCAGCAGACACCCTAGTGACAAAACAGCTCTGAATAAAACGATTCGTCAACTGAAATCCCTCATATGTGAGGCGAATGATACCACAGTTGCCACTTACCTAGAAGGCTTATTACCCACTAAAGTAACTAATTACTCCCTGTGGAAAGCCTGTAAAAACTTTGATCGACACCAAAAACCACGTCTTAGAACTGCTGAAGGATGTTGGATTAAAACTGGTCAGGGCAAAGCGGAAGCATTTGCTAAACACATAAGCAAAGTATTTGCAACACATGATCCAAGAACAAATGCAAATGAATCAGACATTGACCTGACACTCAACTAAGACCTTCAACTGGACTTACCTCTAAAATTAGTGACACCTAGTGAGATATACACGAACATTATGAATATGCACAACAACAAAGGTCCGGAATATGACCTTATCGATAAAAAGGTACTTCAAGAGTCACCTCGCAAAATGATGGTGTATCCAACGATGTTGTTTAACATCGTTTGGAGAAATGGATATTTTTCAGATCTATGGAGGGTATCGCAAGTAATAATGACACATAAACCCGGGAAAACAAATAACCTGACAGTGCACGACCAAATGAGAGTTAAATATTCTGGAGATTTACAAAAAAACACATCTCTGTAAATATTAAATAGTCATGTAAATGTTTTGTATCAGTCTGACAAGGCTCACTATAATTACTTTTTTTTTAATTGACTTTTTATTAAAATTATTTCTTTAGTTTTAAATTAACATTTACCTTCATTTACATTTACACATTATCGGGCTAAATACTATAGATGCGAGCAATGTAGGGTACGTTGCTCGCATTCGTAGTCTTTACTATTCCTAGGTCTACCCTACATGTGTCCCACGAGTCGTACTAAATGAGCAACAATGCTGAGTATCGGTGATGGTTAAGTAACGTGATTTAGCAGCGTAAAAATCCTGCTGCATGTAGGTAGTAAATGATAATGGGAAACTAGACATTCTTTGAGTGTATACAACCTTCACACAGGGCTGGTTGTCACCCCGCCGGCGACTGTTTATTTACTCCGCTCATGGGAATCAAATTGAGCGAAAATTACACTTAGACAACATCACCAATATCACCTTCAGGCTAAGAAACAACAACAACAAACAATAACAATCACCAAGTATTCCACAAAGCCTTATTGGAATCTAGACCAAGAGCTTATTCTTTTCTTTCCATTGAACTTCAACGACAGGACCCTCAGCAAATGAATACAGGCACCACCAAACAAAGGAAAAATTACCTAATTCAGAATCAATGTCACCCTCAGAACTATCGTTCAATGTCAAAAGAGCCAGCTATGTAGACACTCAATAAATAATTACATCAGGCCATAAAGATGTGTTAAGAATGGAAATGAGCATAAAACATCAGACTACCTAAAAAACTGAAAAACTTCTGCTAAATTTTTTTTCTTTAAGTTTATGTGACCATCTTGCTAATTATAAAATCTGTTAGATCAATAAAGAGATTCTGGTTAGGTAAACTAACAGATGAAGTTCTTCAATTAAGATGTCTTCTAATATGAGTAATAGAAGACTTGAATTGAACACGGAGTTGAACATCATCTATGCAATCTCCAGATAATAAAAGAAATAACAGAACCTAAGCAGACATGCCTTCTGTTCACACCAGCATCGAACAAGCATATAACTCAGCTCCTTTACCTCGACAGACCTCAATGGAGAATATCCTGACCAAACAATCTGAAAAGATAGATTTACTTTTTCAGCAAATAGGAATGTTATATTAAGCCTATTGATGACAGTTATCCCCAAATGGACGAAAAACATGCCTTGCATCATAATGTTGAACATAAACCAACAATTACCCAATACATTAGAATTTCACATCGAATTTGACATCCTTTAAAAAAAATAGGTTAGACATTGTTCTTATATACAAATCTCATTTTATGGCAACAATTTGCTTCCATGTCAAGATCTAAACTACTCCTCACTCTAAATGGCAGTGCCCATGCAGGAACATCATGCATTGTTAAATGCAATCTGAAAAATTCACCTTTAGAAGCATACTCAACTGCATACTTGTAAGCCACCTCGATCATCGCACCTCAGTCATCCCCAAAACATTAAAATAACTCAAAATATTTTCTCTGAGTGCTTCCAGACACATTTTCTCTGATTTATTGCTCAGTTTGATTATAATGTCAGGCACACCTCCTGGGGCTCATGATGCACTATTACTAGAGGTTGAGAACTGAAAGGTTCTGTAGAAATTTACCACTTACAATCTTGGTCCAATGGTAAATCGAACTACTGGTCTTCCGATTCAAACAAACTGTCTGGCCTCCAGGATTTCTTTACTATTAGTAGAATGAGTAGTTGATACGTTACTGCCATTACTGTGACCCTTAGTGTCAGAAATTAAGTTATCACCCGAGAGAACTCCAAGCCCCCATACATCCATAGAACTGACTGGGATGGCTTCAGGATTTATATCAAAAGTTAATTATACTAAAAACCTCCCTTAAAGATTCAGGATGATGTTGGGGGACTATGCAAATATGTTACCAATTTAATCCAAGTGGCTTGCTGGAACAACTCATCAGAACTAAATAAGTCTCAAAACTGATATTTTCAACTTCTCAATATAAGACGTATTTGCTGAATTTGACTTGTAAAAAGTCATAACAGAATTATCAAGAAAGGCCCTAACTTTTCTAGCTTGCCTGTTCAGTGCAGTATTCAGAAAGGCACAGATCCCTTTTTTGCTATACAGCAAATCTCTCAGATAATCTTAATGCATAAGCCTGGCAAACATGCAAATAAAGCATCATTACATCAACATACGCCTGTGTTGTCAAAACTTTGGGAAAAGATCTTTTTGAGTAGGTTAATAGTCTTTATGTATAAATGTGACTTCATCCCAACACTTCAATTTGGCATCAGAAAGTCTAACTCGACAATTGAGTAGGCTCATCGCATATGCTACACTATTCATCAGGACTATGAGAAAATGAAATATGTCTGCAACTTTTCTAGATGTCTAACAAGCTTTTGACCACATCTAGCATAAAGGCATACTCTGTAAAGTCAACAAAAAAACTTCCGTACTCGTTCCTAATCTTAGCATCCTATCAGAATCAGAGTATGATCCAGATAAAACAAGGGTATGCAATATTTAGTTTACACAAGGTCAAATTGTGAAATTCACGAATACCTCCATACTACCACCGTTCTAGAGAAGGTTGACATATATAGTAAAAGATTGCAGAACACCTCAAATTAGGATTGAACTATCCATTATTTTAAACTCTAAATTTCTTGACCAACAAAACTGATAATAGTCCAAAGGGCTTGATCACACTTACAAAAAACAACAACAAGAGTACAATAATGCTTACAACAATACCAATTTAGGTCTAAAATTGTTTGTACTTGGGAAGAAAAACATGGAGCAGGAATCTGAAAAATATTACAGCGTTGGTCCCTTCCCATCTATATCTTTACTCGAATGCCCACTCTTAGACGTTCAGTTCTGGAGCTTTATTTTGTAATAGATGGATAGATGCCACAGCGATTGTATAAGTTATTTTTACGGTCGTTTCACATACATTTATTCATAAACCTAGTCATAACTTCTTTTTTGATATTGCTTATTTACTATCAACAGGATGATCTCAAGTTTTAATGTAAAGATTTTTCCTATAATGTGCTTCTAAATAATAAGTCTTAGTGACTATATCATACCCTCTAGTTAAACGAAGGTTACCAATGCTGTTTGTACAATAAATAATATTCGTTGAGAAAGATAGTCAAGGTAACCAAATTATATCCCTCTGAAAGAAGGGATGAAAGCAAGAAATATATTTTTCTTAGCACTATATAGTCGGATATTCAAACTGGAGCTGTTGAAAAGAAAAAAACTTGTATAATATAATTTTAATGCAATAGTTCTAATTACTGTGGTATGCAAATTTTCAATATAACTCTAAGTGCCTGCTGGCCACTTCATTCATCAACTTGGCAGTGATGAATGAATTCTATATAAAATTTTGAATAATAAAAAACTGCAGAGATTTCATTATATAGCCAGAAAAGGAGCTTCCTTTAAACTACAGCAAGCTAGCTCTGAGGCTGAAAACAATCTTTATGAGCATAAACCTACTTTTCAGAGTGTTGAGAGTGTAACGATCACATTTTCTGGTAAGGTTTTCCTACTGCACTGGAAAGAAATCACATGTGAAACATTAAGTCTGTAAAAATGGTCTTTAAAAGTTATACTCTTTATAAAAAAATATGTCTAAAAATAATGTGTAGTATCATTATGTACCTGAACTAGTAACAATGAAAAAAATAGAAGGAGAAATGGAACAAAAATTTTATATGAGAATAAAATAATTTGACAATAACAACAATTTCCTACTTTTATACAGTTTGCTATTTTTATTTATATGAGGCCAGAGTATTTTTAAAAAACCTGAAAACATGAGCATTACTATGAATAACTATTTTTATTCCTTTTTTTGTTGTTAACTCAATTTAATAACATGGTCTAACCCACAGTGAGAAAGAAAGTAATGAAATAGAATTTGTTCCAAATAAACATAAGCTGAAACATATACAGTCTGAAGGACTTTCACGTTTTTAGATTGCTAACATTGACATTTTCATTTTTGTACATTGGACTTGCGCTTCAAACTTTACTTTTCAAGCTTGGAATATGACCAAAAATTGTCTGATGGGAGAATATACCCCGCAGCAGGAGTCAACATTTCTAAACAGACTGTAGTGTTGGTATATTAAAAAAGATATGACAATACCCTGTTCAGCATCATTTTGCAGATTTTATTGCTCCAAATGATTAACTTCAAAATATTCGTTTATTGTGTACTGAATATTGGCCCTTGCTGACACTAAGGAGCTAGTTTTATTCTGAACAAAACCTTAGATCCTGTAGATATAGACAATATAATTATTAAATTACTAAAGGCTGGTTTATTGCTCTCATAGTAATTTTTTTATAGATTCTTCAATGTAAGAAGTCCAGTGCAAAATATCTAACATAAAAGTTATGACATATAAACTATTCCACCTGCCAATGCAGTAAGAAAAAATAAATTGTGACATTTATTCAAGTGACACAGCTTGATATATAAATAATGATGTTATGCTGTTTGCATCAATAATTCCCAGGAATCACAGTGGTCTAGATTTTACTAAACAAAAGCAATATCCAGAAAGACGGCTGATTAATGTATTTTTTCATGAACAACCTTTTGCTTGACATTGCTGAAAAAGCATTATTCTTTACCATCCTGAAAATTTAACTACACTTAGCAATGCTCATGAAAGGCAGACAAATGGCCACCTGAACATTTTAATAAAGTTCCCATATTTTTTCTTTCCAGGTACAGAGCCCTAAAATCTTGCCGAAAATTGTATGGTGTGGTGGCCTGCCTAGAGACTGTTTCAAAAAATTTTATTTGTAAATTCACCATTAAGAATTTTTGGAATTGCCTCTCAAGCTATAATTACTTCCTTCTTTGGTTTCCCCTCATTTATTCATTTTTCATTTATTTTAGGAACACTACATGCCCAAAGCGTTGGGCATGTGGAAGAATATCACAAATGGATCAATACGAACACTCACGAACAACAACTAATAGGATACAAAAGTAATAACAAAAACAAATAATAGGAACACACAGTAATATGAATAAATAAAATTCCTAATTAGTTATTAGTCGTGAACCATTAACAACTCCATAACCCCATTCTTCAAGCAGTCAATGGGATAGACATTACATCCATAAAAATATCCCAGGTGCACCTCACAATATTGCATTAAAAAATGTGAGTTCACAAAAAACAGGTAGTGCCGTATTTGTATGCGCTTTAGGCAGAATAATGTCTATAAATGATGACGGTTCAGGAGCATTCAGAGCTACTAAATTAAAGATTGAGAGGTTATTAACATTATGATTTAATAATTTAAAAAATGCTCGATCAAATGCAATTCCCATTGGAATCGAAAGGAATTACATCCGACCCTGTCTATTATAAATTTGAAAGGGAATAAATAAGGATAATATAAATAAAAGCAGAAAAGAAAGATAAAAGCAGAAAAGTAGTTTCACATGAAGACCATGTGATTGTGTTCGTTTCAGGAATACTATAGACGGAAGAGTTAAATAAAGTAATTAAATTTTCTATTTCTTAAAAACCATGAGAATGCCGTGTGACAAATCCTGGTAACTTGTAGGTTTTCCCACAGGTTTCGTTCATATGACTGTGAAATGAGAAATAATTATATATATATAATCACACCAAGATCCCAAATAGATGAAACGTTGTCGAGAATAGTTCTTTCTTACGAGCTAGGCAACATAAAAAAAGGTGATAAATATGTTGGAGTATATCATCATTGCACATTTGCTTACATTAACGTGTAGCTTATTGCTCAGACTCTATTGGAATCCTGACTCTACATCATATTGAAACAGCTCACTATCAGATAGGCTATTGATAATAAAGAAAGGTTTAAATTATCAGCAAACAGAAGGCAATAAGCGGTTCTGATAACTAAAAGCAAGTCATTTATCTTCATGAGAAACAGAATTGGATATTTATAGAAGGATTGGGCAATTTTACAAATTTCACTAACTACTTACAATCTTAATAATTTTACAAATTGCCCACCTGAAGATGTCGGCATACAAGGAAACCTAGGTCATGGTAAAGAATTTAAATAAGGTAGAAATAATAAACATAGTTTCATTTAGTTGTTAAGATTGAATGATGTAGATTTATGAATAATTAAACCTTCTAGAGAATTATATATGTCTAACAAACTGGTTAATAACCTCCCGAGAGCACAGGCCACTTTTAGACAATATTGATGAGAGCGCCTTGCTGATAAAATAATGTGTATCTTCAAAAGTATTGATTTTATTGTAATACATTTTTTTATGTATATAGAGAAGAAATGTAGGTACAAAGCATTGTACCTTATATATGTAGCTATAAGTGTAGAAATTATGAACAAGAGGAAATATAGAACAACAAAGGAAATCTTTATAAAATGCAATTTTTCTTATATTAATAAAAGGTATAATGGATAGTTAGCTGTAAATGTAAATAAAAAAATTACTTAACTTAATAATAATTCATAGTATAGGTTTTTTGCTCAATCTGCAGAAGTCCCTCTCCTAATCAAGATTATTATTTGATAGAAGTCGCCGGCCTTTAGCACTACTAAGTCTCCCATAATATAACTCTTCTTCTGCTCATAAACTTAATACTATGGTGGAGCTAGTGACTCTAGCAATGTCTCAAGGGAATTTCTTCTCTTCAAATTAAAATCTATGCAAACTTATGTCTCTATCGATTGCTGCCTAATGGATTTTCTATGCGTCTATTTTCTATTTAGCTATATGTCTGTTTGCATTATCCTCGTGTAGAAGCTACTGAACTGATTTAAATGAAATTTTATTAGAATTATACTTAATAAGGTATAAATAAGGATAACTCAAAACTAAAGTTTCTATCATTTTAATTGAACTTTTTTGATTTTAACTAATACATCTCTTATTTTCAATAAGGGATTTGAAATTAAAATAATTTGCACTCACATAGTAAAAACTGAGCTCACAAATCTAAGAAGTGATGAAATGGAATTGTCGAAACCATTTTAACTTAAAGTTCAAACTAGGATTTATCTTACTTAGATACCCTGGGCTGCGATCAATGTTTCTCTCAAGACCCAAAATATTATTCAGGATAAGGTATTTCTTTATCATCTCATTCATCCTTTAGTCTCTAGTTTGTACTGTATATACCATTAGGTCCATATTTACCATTAGTATTTATCATAAAATGGTAATGGTAAATACGGACTGAAAAACAGATTCATTTCAAGATGGTTTTTATACAGGCATAAGCTACCTCATATTCGTGTAGACATGGAAAGTATTTAAAACTTATAGATCTTTGAGAATTTGGCTTGCTGAAATTGTTACATAACATATTTTGTTCGATTTTCATGCATAAAATGATGAAACTTTGCAGTTGAAAACTGACCAGTGAAGATTCTAGAAGGCAAGCTCATCAGTCAGTGCATGAAAACAATGAAATATAAACTTTATGGTTACCGAGTATTTAAGCTGATAATATTTTCATTTTAAAAGTGAAGAATAAAACTGACATTGGTCAATGAAGAAAACTTTCTAAATGTTTTCATTTCTTACAGGTGATCTTTCGCAAAATGTATCATTTTATATGTAATGTGATACAAATTGACAACAAATATTTTCAGTACACAAATGAAACAAAAAATGGGTCCAATATTCTTATAGGTGATTGTATCAAATTGGAGAGAAAATATTAGAACACTATGTGGCAATTTTATATAAAATAATTTTATAGACAGAAAACTATGTTGCAATTTTACATATTAGAATAAGGTATATTCTGAATAACTATACGGTTGCATAATATAATGATTTTTTATTAATAAGACTGTAGAAGTATGTTTTATATTTGTATTAATTTTGTTTCCATAAAATTAGATATTCCCAGCAAAAAATTTTGGAAAATACAGAAGACGAAATAGTTAAAATTTGCAGCGTATAAATACTTAATCAGTAATTCAATAAAGTACATGCTGCAAATAAGGTCTAAAGTGAAAATTCTTATAAAATTAGGAAATACCTGATAAATCTGAAATTTTTAGCTTATGTACCTTATGAATAATTCTAACATCAAAATATATTCTTGAATAAACTTCTCATGGGCCTCTTCAAATTACAATAGTTTGATAAGGTTTGTTAAAAAAATTACACATTTTTAAGGAAAGTATTCTATCTTTTATTTTAGATCTTGAAAGATTAGATTGTTATTTTTTTTAAATTAATTCAAAATTCAGCCATCCGAGAAATAAAATAAAATAATGTGACCTAATGCCGAGAAAGGCATCATCTTTTCTGTAGTAATTTCAGTGAAAATATTACTTCGTCTTATTTAGAAGTTTATTTATTTACAAAAATTTTGTGAACCTACAGAATTAAATTGGCCTTAAGACACTCTCGTATAAAATGTTAATTAAAGTTTTTAAAGCAAAAGAAGGAAAAACAATATAAAAAAAGCAATAGAATTAATAAAATTTATATTTGCTTATTGATTAAGATTATATGGTATCGTGGCCTCAACCAGCTACAAAGATGATCTTTGCTAATATCATGTTATCACATTCTCAATTGTGTATTTATAAAATTGACACTGACACTCAATTGTGGATTTATAAAAATGACACTGACACTTACTCAATTGTGTATTTATATTAATGACACACTTAAACTATCAATAAAAGTAATTACAAACCATTTGAAGCATTTAAAAGAACTGAAAATAATAACAGGTACTTTTTGTGTTTGTGAATGCTACATCAGCATGTTGAGTGTATAGTGCCATGGCTTTAAAAGAAGTGAAAAACTTTAATCATGAAATAAATGTTTTGTTCTTTTTGTACATTTAACTTTTATTTCAATAATAATTTCTGATTTCACAATAACAGCCGTAAACTCAATCAACATATTTTAAAAACAACCGTTCAATGATATTTAATAAGAACGTAATTGGTGATGACTTTTTGCATTGGTTTTGTCATAATTACAGGGGTAGTGTACTGTCGACAGAGATAAATGAAAAACTGGAATTTTCAAACATAACCTAAATTTAATAAGAATACTACGCATCACGCCACGCAATATGTTATTCACATTATTTGAGTGAAAGGTTTAGAATATTTATGAGTAAAATGGATAAAGTATCATCATTTGCAAATTCAGAAGATTTACATTGTTTATCAAGAAGGAAGAAAGTGCAGATAGTTGCAATACAGAAATGTTATTTGTCATTTGCTGGAATCCTACCTGGTGAACGTCATCTTTTTACATCAGACTCAAGCTGGTCAAGTGAACATATTGACTCATTTCTTTACGATATATGCACTCTATGACAATGTAGAGCTAACTCCCTTAGATGTACAGATAAACAATTTGTTCACAATAAATTTACACAAAAATTCAATGATTTTAATGGCTGCCATAATAACAGTTTATTCTCTATGCTCTTTCTTAACAATATCAGTGAATACTGGCGGAGTACATGCAGTTAAAGGTGTATATGATGAATTTTATGAAAACTTATGTCAAATTGTAAACGTGATATAGAAAACTACTGTGCCACAACCATCTAAGACATTAAGTTTAATGCATTCGACAGAACTAGTCAATAATCTCATCATGCAACAAGCTAATATTTCAATAGTCCTATATTTAAACATTGACTATTCCCAGTTTTTCCATTACATATATCCTTACTAGGTAGAAAATGGTGTTTGTATTTCGTCAGGAGTTCATCATTTCCACCCAGAAATCACTGTCTGTCTGATAAATCTGCGGAACACTGAATGAAGAATGATAAAGAAGAAAAATATTATTTTATAGATATCACCATTTTAGTCTTAGAGTTCAATATGTCAATAGAAAAACATAAATCTAGGTAGTTGAAATGAAATTCAAATATTCAATGAAGCAAACATCTTCGTAAACATGTTAGATAATTTATATTTTTAGCTATCAGATAAAATACCTTTTGGGTTATTTTTTCATTTATTTATTGATCTACTTTAATGTATTTGGTTGATACATATAGTGGAATGAATGCCACGAGAACAATTTCTTACAGTCAACCAGAATACCAGGCCAGCCCCGATTGACTACTTGATTAAAACAAAAAATGCATATTTAAAAAGTCATATTTAAAAATTATGTTTAAATTGACATAAAATAAAGTTTATGAATTTGTTTAATTGTGACTTTCAAACTTTTTGATTCACAACAAGTACTATGGATTTTGAGACTAAGTGTTGCGAACTCATGGACATTGCTACTATTGACAATTGTAACACCAATAATGAATTAGTAAACAAATTTTCTAGTTTATTATGGACGTCACTATTTAAGTAGTAAGCTACTTACTGGGAAATTGAAGGTAGGAATATTTAACTCATTTACTTGTCCAGATTTATATTCTTCCATAATGTGGAGTGGTAAATATATTTATATATTCAATGTAACTAGGTTTCTACCACTTCTGTTTGTATTCATAAAAATGATCTTTACTTCGCCATGTTGTTCCTATCATTTATTTCATTACAATATGATAATATTACATTTTTATTTAACCTATTTGTATGAAATACAATGATATTGTTATATAATTGTAATTATATGAATTTAAAACTTCTATATGACCCCATTAAGTTTTGGTCATAAACAATTATATCATAATTTCTACTACATAATCAACAAAAATAATATTTTAGTGTCCCCACACAGAATATAAACATTCTTTTGTTTTCAACTCAATAAAAAGATTACAATAATCAATGCACTACCCACATTATGCTATCCTTTAATTTTTTTTATCTAATTTCCAATTCGATATTTGAAATTTGAAAAATTTAGATTTGCTATTTATTCAATTATTTTTATGATTTACCATATAATAACTATTGTGTCACATTTCCAAAATTTGCTTTTAATGTATAAAAAAAAGATACAAGTTCAGCAAAGCAAAAATGGTAATTGAGATGATTTTTTAATTTCAATAATATATATAATAAATAACATAACAATTAAACAAAATAAAAATAAAAATTTGCAAGGTAAACAATTATGATGTTTAAATATTTAGTTTGCAATATATAAATCTTTTAAATTATAATTTCGTGGATACTTTTTACTTACTTTAAATTTCATATTTTTTGGGTTGTTAAACAGTGAAAGTTTCATTGTTGTTAAAAAGCTGCATTTGTTCCCAATTATTAATTTATAAATAAAAAAATCATGAATGTATTGCTAATAAATTTTAGAGGTCGGTAGAATTGAATGTTTTTATTAAAATGAAGCGAAATAAAAATCATCTTTTTACACTTTCTTTGTAAGTTTTTATTAATCTCTCATTTGTCTTGTTCCCTTATAACCACCATTCATATATATGTGTTTGTTAAATATGCTATATCTAACTATAAATTTACAGGGAAAATAGTGAATTAAAATTTCCAACACAAAGAACGGAGGTATGATTGTAAATTTTTTTTATTCAATCAATCTTTCGTAATAAAATAATTGCAACCTATCTTCTTAGAGTACCCCATTTTTATGTATATGCCTTCATTAAAAAATCAGTGAAATTCATACTTTTGATAAACTGCAGTGGTTCCTAAAAGTAAACATGACAATTTACGTAACTAAATTATATTATTTATTATTGAGATATAATTTTTACCTACTTTAGTCATTAAAAATGTGAATAAATAAAAAAAACGATGTAAAGTCCACAGACGAACGTTTTCATACTGGTACATTAAAAATGGCTAAAGTTTATTTTTGAATATTTTTCATTAATTTAACATGAAATTTGAAAACTTAGTAACGAGTATTGCCTACTCTTGCTAAAATCAATGCGCTTAATCTGCTAGGCATGGCTTTGATGACGTTTTTTATCATTTCCTGAGGAATACGTTCCCATTTATCGACGATCACATTTTTAAGGGCCTGAATGTTTTCTGGAGCTGGTTTTACGATTCTGACGCTTCGTTTGAGATTATCCCATATGTGTAATATCAGATTGAGGTCGGGACTTCTAGGTGGCCAGTCTAACCGACGAATTCCGCCCTCCTGCATATACGCATCAACGTCTCTAGAGTGGTGGGCGCGAGCGTTGTCGTCCATAAAAATGGACTCGCCTGCAACTGCTGTTAATGCGGGTTGCGCATGAGGAATAAGAACCTATGTTATGTACCTTTGCGCATTAAGTGTGCCATTTTCAATAAAAACAAACTCGGTACGGTCATCTGAGTTAATACCAGCCCAAAACATTACCAAGCCTCCACCATAAGGGATGATTTCCACAAAGCTCACTTCTGCGAAGCGTTCTCCAGGTCTTCGTAAGACTCGCCGACATTGATCCTCACCAATAATCGATATACGAGCTTCATCGGAGAATAAAACACTATTCCAGTCTTGTTGAGTCCATGACGAGAAATTTTGAGCAAATCTCAATTTGGCAACTCAATGCTCACAAAGCAATGTAGGGCCCCAAGCTGGTCGATAGCTATGTATATTGACGGCCTGAAGTCTCCTTCTGACTGTACATAGGCTTATTCGTGTACCTCTGACGTCCTCAATGTTCTGTTTAAGATCCACGTACGTAACTTCACGAATTCGTAGCGCTTGACTGACTATGAAGCGGTCATCCCGTGGCTCAGTCACCGTTTTCTTCCAGAACCAGGCCTTCTACAAACGGAGCCCGTTGCTTGGTATCGTTGCCAGGTCCTTTGGACAGTGGAAGGGCTCACATTATACTGCTGAGACACATAACATTGGCTACAGCCTTCTTCAAGCAGTGCAATAATTTTTCTAGCTCTTATCGTTTTTTCAACCATACTGAGAACAGCAAACCGAAGTAAACTAATGCAGCAAACAGCAGAAATTTAATTTAAGGGTTGGATTTCATTTACTACCAAAAAATACATTTTTGTCAGTGAAAGTGAATTTTCATTGAAAAAGAATAAATTTCAAATTTAGGACGTTCGTTTTTATGTGGCAGAATACACTATACCTGCCAGTAACAATTAATAAATAATATTTTCTTAACAATATGACAAAATCAAAACTACCCGTTTTTTATGCAAAAGAGTGTATATATATGTATGTATATATATATATATATATAAATATATATATATATAAATATATATATATATTTTTTTTTTTTTTGGAACATAAGAATGGCTATTCCCAATATAAACCATTACAAACTCTTACTCTAGTTAATATTACAAGGTTTGTACTATTTCTCAAGTCATACATTCTAAATTCACCGTTTTTAACATTTGAACGAGGGCACCAACATAAGCCACCACAAAAAATAGCATTAATACAGATCTATAGCTTGAATTATTAAAATGAAAATTAAGTATTTCCTTTATTTTCTTCAAAATAACATTGTAACTATACAGATAAAGACATTGTAATCTACATAAACAAATGAATATAATTAAAATTAAAAAACATATTTCAGCGTACAAACATATGGCATCATTGTTCACAACCGTGACGACCCATGTTTCAACGTGGGTCGTTGCGGTCGTTTACCTGTCAATTTGACTTAGATAAATTGATTATGAAGTTTACGTAAATAAATTTATATCATCTTTGAAAATAATGACGGAGAAAATCACTTTATGCAGTTATGAGCAATAATAGAAATAAATGTTACACCAAAAGACGCAAATGCAATCATCAAACTTTTATAAAAATTAAATTGCAATTTTAGTTACTGTAAATCTAAATTATTGTCCAACAATTAACACAGGAATTAAGTTCCACTTATATAATTACTCTAAGTATAAATTATTTTCTAACATAATAAATGTAATTCTCTAATATAGTATAATATAATCTCTTGATTTTTGTCCAATACCCATCCTTTACTCGTAGTTGCGAACATGTTACGAATACGCATTGTTCATAACCTGTTCCACTTGGAGTGACAGTTACATAGTTGACAAGATGGTAGAATTGATATGATCGTGGTTGTGAGTGCGAGTGTTGCAAGCATCTAGTGGAACGTACTCATAGTCATCTTTACCTATCTGATTTGTCAAAAATTGCATGTGTTTGTGTTTTGTATTGAAATTAAATTTTTGTTAAAATAAATTTTTACTTACGGTAAAAGATTTTTTTTACATTTATTATTTACGTTTATCTATGATAGTAACTAAAATTACATTTTGTAAAGACTTTTCTTTTGGAAACATTTGCTTTTTACGAAAATGGAGAAAATAATTTTCCTATGTTTTCATATTATATTACACTCATTACATAAATATGGTATAAATACTTTGACTACATTCTAACTAAATTTTTTCTCATTTCAGAAAAAAAATTTCATTATGATGTAATCTATACTTTCAGAATTACATATTATTTTATCGAAAAGGCATGAGCGCCAATGTTACGTGTAAGTGATCTGCACGCTTGGGGGACTAATAACACAAGAACAAAAATATAAACAATTAAAGATTAAAGCTGATCTTATATGATCTTGCAATAGCTTAAATATTTTGTATTTGAAATAGTAAAAATATATCAATACAGAATCTCTCACATGTTATCTTTTCAATGTGTATTTCATTATAAATTATTCTCCAGCAACAATTGCAACGTGTATAGACGTATAGATTACAACTGAAATATGCAGACAATTACATTGTAACAGATCAGATACTTTTATTATTGCAAATTTCTCTAAAGGCCTCATCATGACCTCTAGTAGATTCGTTGAATAACTCGATGATGTATTCTTTGCAATAAAAGTGATGTCCAGCTTTGAGAGTAAATGTATTTGACAGTCAATAAGAATTGGAATTAGTCGAGACTGCATTTCAATTTACAGCTATATTCAAGCGAAGTTCTTATTTTTATTATCTAACTGGAACCCACAAGCCGTTGCCTTGTATATTATTTTGAGACGTAGACGAACACAACATGCTCAATCTCTAAAATTTATTAAATTTTTAGGAAAGCTGAAATTTCATTAAAGATGAAATTTTTCTATCGAAGCAAATTATGTAAAAAGAAAGTCAGTTTGACTAATTATACATGTTTGCATTTCTTCCAGGATAAAAATAATTTAATTTGCTTCTGTTTACATTTTTGTGCTGGTACATTTATAGTTTTGTGTACCTCAATAAAGAACAATTCTCAACGCTTTACTACAACTACTTTTATATATTTCGTATTTATATTTAACTTAAAATCCCTTTTAGAATTTGAAATATTTATTTTAGTGTGATATATAAGCTTGAAAAATTTTATTGAAATTATATACAGGCTGCAAAAATTTTTTTTTATATTAGTATAATAATATAAAAACTGTGTGAAAGGCAAAGCTTACTTATTAATAATTGTAATTAAAGGTCTAAACATGAATGATATTATGTTTACAAAAAGTTTCCGGAAGAAACTATTGCTAAAACTAAAAGAGGCTTATTTAATATTAATTTTATATATATAATTTACAAATAAAATATTCTAAAAACTATTGAGAATGAAAGTGGGAAAAAAGGATTATCTAAATTAAATAACTCAATGCAACATTTGCACTCAATCATTCCGACAGCTATGACAAACTACACTTTGAGATTTCATCATGAATAGAATGAAGTGGTTTTATCTAACCATCTTTTATTTTTTATTTAACACTGTTCATTCTCTTTTATTGGGAGAAATATTGCCAAAGTTCAAGAATTGGTGTGATGTTGTTCTTTCTTATATATGTTCGTTTAATTTTCGTATTGGTTTATTGGCAACTGCTTCTAATGATCATGAAATATTGAATTTTATATTTTAATAATTCATACATGAAAAGAAGAAATTGATCATTTAAAGAACACGCAAATATGATATAGTCGAGATTGTCCTCCTCCATCTCATCATCACATATTGGAGAATCTCTGATGCATAGCTTGGCCAATGAGCATTAATAAAACAATGTCCTAAATGCATGCAAGACAACACAGAATTTTCATTCTGGAAAATATATCTTTCAATCGCAACAATTTTGCAGGTATGGTAGGTTGGACTTGGAAGCTCTGCAATCCTAAGACAATCATTCCCATACATATTAGAGATCATCTAAGGGACCAAAAGAAGGAGACCCCGATGGAATTGCCAGAGTTGTTAAGAGTAACTGTATAACTTGCTGAGAGCAGGATACATTTCAGAGGTGTAGGATAAATCTTTTTATTTCAAATTGAATTGTTTTTACCTTTCAAATTCAGGGCAGGTCCTATCCCTATTATTATGATCCCCACTGAAAGAAATATACCTCGTCTTCATAAAAGTCAGCGGGGAGATTTCAACTGAGATGATCTTCCCCACCTTCCCAACGCTCAGAATATGGGCATTTGTAACATGTGTAATTATATTTCATCACCGGTAGATAGGAGTATACCATGAAAACGTGTTGAGAATGAACTTGACCATCAAAAATGAAGACATCATCTGTCATGAAAAGTAATGTAGACCGAGGACATATTTTTAAAAATTTAAGCGTCAAACATTTTACGGCATGTAGAAATGACCTTCTGAAATACCTAATTGGTAATGAACAATTGGGGATGAATGATTTATTCTATCCCTTTTGCAGTGTATTTAAGGGTTGACAAAATGGTTAGTAGTCTGCAGACAAGAACTTCACTTTGGATGTGGATGATAAATGGTCCTATGAAAAACATGTGACCTTCATTCTAATTGCGAGAAAGAAGAGGGAGGAAAAGTGAAATCATGGAAAAATTGGAAGATAGGGTGAATTTACTTGGGTGGGTTTAGAAAACCGATGGGGAATCTTAGGTGCAATTGTATTCTCGGCTTCTCTATAATAAGAGTTAGATGGTTGGAGGTGTCATTGTTTGGTTGTTTTTCTTTAAATTTTTTTACAATCTGATTTTCCATACTGATTCTTTTCAACTTCATGATTTACATTTTAAATCAGATCTATTACACGATTACAGTTATAAAATTGAACGGAGACATGGGGCATGTTAATTTACTGATAAATTGATTGTATTTTTCAGATAGATCTAGAAACCAGACAGCACAGACTTGACCAGACAGCAAAATGTGAATCCATTTCATTTGACAGTTCCTATGGCAACATTTATTAAACCCATCTTTAAATATCATGAATGTGTAATCACAATTTATAACTTAGATAACATATAAATGTGAAATTATTGTTCTTTTTATTACATGCATAAAATAAAAAAAACTATAAAAACCTATCACATAAAAAAGACAAGTTACAAACTATCAAAGAAAAAGTCAAAATACATATTATAGCAATAGGTTTGTGTAAGCAATATATTAACTTCGTATGAAATTTTACACTAATCTTCATAGTTATTAGCAACCAAAAATATTTACATCAAAAAAGAATTTAGTACAGAGCGGCACTAAATAAATGAAATATTTTCAAAAAAGTAAATCAAAGATTCTCATCATTATTGTTTAAGTGCGACTTATTTACTAGATTGCAAGCTTGACAATTGAACAACTACAATAATGTATATAATAACAAGGTTGAAGAAACTAGGCAGCAATGATATTCGCAGGTCGAAGAGCTGACACACTGAAAAAGTCCCGTCATTGCTCTGATGTACAATCTCTTCAAGTTTTTCCAATTCATTATCAATTGATGGACCTTAAATAATAGGAATAAGACAGGTACATGATTTGCACTCCTTTCAAACTAAGGATATGGTAAAAAAAATTGCACAAACAAAATTTAATTTTTTTTTTAATAATATAATAGAATTTTGTACCCCTGAAAATATCCATATTAACACAAAGTTTACAAGTTGTTTATATATGTAATATTAGTATATAAATAAATTTGAGTTATAGATAGATCAAATTGAATGAAACCCTTCTTACGACATAGCATAATCCTTCAACATGAATAGAGGTGCCAAACTTCGAATTTCACTATTCCATGTACAAAGCCAAAAAACTACATATACTCTAATGATTGACCTATTAACTCTGCTTGAGTTAACATGTCAATTTCCAAAAATTAACCTCCCAATTCTCCAAAGTCAATGCTTGTTCACACAGTAGTTTTTGTGTATTGGAAGTTGACAATTTAATAATATGTATGATAAATGCATTCTTTCATCTTGACTATGGTTTGTCTAAACACATTAAAAAAATATTAAAATTAAAAAAAATTTTAAATATTATTTAATATTTCTTATTTATAATGGTTTGTTTCATTTTGATAATATTCTAAAACCACAAGTTGATTTCACTATATAAATTTACAAAGCTGTAAAACCAATTTAATGCATTCACATGACATCATCAGTGATCATCCCGATGCAATAACAGAAGACCTTTAATTATGTGGAAATAGATAATCAATCTCTTTTTTTATTTTATTTATCCTTTGGTTAGTTAAAAATTATGAAAATGAATTTTAATTACATCTTATTAGGAAATTCAAGATTAGAAGATTTTTATAATATACACCTTTGATCATAAGTATAATTTTATTTTATTAACTAACAAATAAAATCTATTAAATGTCATTGGGTGAGAGGCGGATGGAAACCTCAAATTGGAGAATGACCCATATGAGTCAGCTCTCTGGGGGAGTTTTGATATGATACTCATATTTGAATTAGTGCTAAGCATTAACTTCTTTGTTGACCAAATATAAATAGAATATGAATCCCTCAAATATAGAATATTTGAGAGTTGCTATAATATTTTGATACGTCGGAAATTACTGTGAATCTATGTCAGGAAGAAATAGACTATAACACTTAGTAACACTGAGAAATATATTGTTTTTGAAACTTAACTCTATTCATTTGTTCATGTAGATTAGAATATCTTTACCTGTATAGATACAATTTCATTTTGAAGAATTGAAAGAAAAAATTTCATTTGAAAATTTTCATTTTGTTAAACCATAGATCTCGTATTGACCATATTCTTTTTCTGATGGATTATACAAGTGCCATTATTCAAATGGTAAAACGGTGAAGTTGGAGTGTATGAATGAAGAAATATTTTATAATAACACAATACAAACTATTTATTATTATCCAGAGTGGGAGTCTACAGTGAATTATAGTGAGAATAGCCATTATGATGTTCCAAGAGATTCTATACATGCACATATATATACATGTATATATATATATATATATATATATATATATATATATATATATACATGTATATATATATATATATATATATATATATATATATATATATATATATATATACATACATATATATTACCAAAAAAACATTGATTATAGGAAATTAAACATACGAAATTCACAATATTTAATTTGCCGGTAAACCCCAACCAATTAAAATAAATAGAATAACAGCCATCTGTTAATTTTTAGTAAGAAATTGCACATGAAATGAAATGACACATTAACTGGAAAAGTATCTTACCTGATAGCTAAAAATATAAACCATATAATATGTTAACAAAGACGCATGCTTCAATGAATATTTCAATATAATTTCAAATATCCAGATTTTCGTTTTTCTATTAACATTGTGCACTCTAAGAATAAAATAATATTTTTCTTCCCAACCATTATTTCTTTATTACTCTATCATAGTTAGTGTCCCAGAGTTAGCAAACATGTGAGTTCACCGGTGACCTTCATAATCATAGCTAATGCAAAAATTTTAAATTCCGGGTGTGAGACGCTGCACCTGTTACTTTGCCGTCCGCCCTCACTTTGGAAAACTCCGAGGTTAATAGTTGTAATTAAGTGTAGCAATTTAAATATAACTAAAGATAGCATAGGTACAATTAACAATTTAAAATACAACATAGTTTCAAAATGGTATTAATTTTGGGTTAAATATGAAAGAAACAAATCATTATTAAAATTCATAAATGAATAAACCGATGAGATTAAAACATAATCTCTGTAAATAAATCTGTCCTTCACCAAATAAACCACCATCAGTATTATGTGGAAAAATTGAAAACATTATGTGAAAAAGTATTCACTGGACAAAAGAATAGTAGAGAAATATGCTTGTCTCGACAACATCACTTATTATAACATCACATATAGCCTATAAATCTACCATACTTTGCAAATCATCATCTTTATTCTTGTCACGCATAAAATATTTTAATCATTGAAGCTGCTATAGTTGTGACCAGTGGCGTGCAGTGCTGTTTGGAAAGGATAAGCTGAGAAGGGACAGATATATAAAAAAATATATAGATATAGACACACGCGAGCAAGCAACCACAACCGTCCCTTATAATCCTGAAAATGGTATTGAAAGTGTAATAGATTGAAAATGTGTCTCAATAATTGAATCGTAGATACTAAAAACCATAAACCCTCGACATTTATATTGGTAACATTTCTTAAATATTTCAATTTGAGAGGAGGTTTTCGATTGATTAGAATTGCCTTATTCATTTAAATATTCATGTAATCGTGTAAAGTAATCATGTAGAGAGAAGCAACAATTTAAATGTATAATTTTGCATTTGGTACAGTATTTTAGCGACTATATTCACCATAATATCTTTAAGCAACATATAGTAGGCAACAGATAGAAGTTCATTTCATACTTTGAATGTAGAAGATTTCATTAAACCCAAAGTTTCCCAAAATCTTTTGCACTACCTGTTGTCATCTTTACTTGGCTACACTAAAATTAAAAACTTAATTTTTTCATGTAATACTTAGTATTTTTGAAATGAAGATAACACCCGACCTTTCATATCCGGTTACCAACCCAAGCAAAATAATAAACTTGCTTTGTCAATAGAACCCAAATACAAAGAATCTTACGATGAGGTGGACGGTAAGGATAATTTAAACTATTAACTATCTCGTCCAATTATCGTGCAGGACGCATGCGTAAGATATTCGACACGACCTTTAATCCTACTCCCGGTACAAAGTATCTAGCTTAATAAATTCAAAACCTGCTATACGCCTAATATACGCAAGGAATCTAGTTTAATCAATTCTAAGCCTGCTACATGCAAGTATCTAGCTTGATAAATTCAAAGCCTGCTGCATGCAAGGTATCTAGTTTAATTAATTCAATGCCTGCTACATGCACGGTATCAAATTCAAATATATCAACGCCCGTGCTATCTGAAGCATGACGTCGAATAAACACTGAAGAATTATCGAAGTCAATTGATGTTTTGATATTACTAATCTAACAAATATATCCCTACCACCCGTCGTTATCGATATCCCCTTTCTGATATCCCATTAACCCTATTAGCAAATTCTGGCTCTTCTATAAGCCTACTTAAACAAACATCATTAACGTGAAATATTATCCTAACAAACAAACCTATTAAACTTAACAGTAAATGTCCCGTAAATGAATGCACCTCAACACTAGGCCATTTTCAACTAAAAATATATCTAACAGACATACAATCGCCTAAACTTATGCACCATAAATTTCATGTATAAAGTAGAAAAATTTACCTTTCGATGGCATCATAGGTAAAAATTTATTATAATCTCACGCGCTATATTCTGAAATAAAAAATTCAGATCTAAAATGAAATTCTACAGACCCAACTTACATAATTCCGCCCAGAACCGAAAAAATTGTTGAATACACAATATTCAACCCCGAGTTTAAAGAAGGTGTCCTCATTGAATAATATAACTCCAACAATCTATAAATTGCGAACTGTCTGGTTAGTGTACAAAATAATAAACCAATTAATATATGAGTGATACACAAATCTGAACATCCTATATCTCTTAAAGCAAACCTGAGTTTAAAACTAACACCACTCGATTCCCCAAATCATCCTGAAACGACTGAATCATGCAACAATGTTTTTATCAGTGACAATTTTAACTCTTAGAGAGTATCACAGGCTGATTGTTTTCGACTAACTGAGAACTTCATACTTAAACGCTGAAGCAGCAAATGCCATTTCCGATTATACACTGACTTTTTAGATATCTTTCATAATCCTCCACAATCCAAGAGATTCATAACGCGGAATTGAGAAAACAAAGCAATCAAATGCTCGAACAAAATATATAAAACCTTCCGCATCTCAGTGGTCTAAACCCATCCGGGTAGTTTCGAAAAAGCTAGATGCTACCGGGGAAAAAAATAGCAAGTTGTTATAGATTACAGTAAACTCAACGACATGACAATAGCTGACTCTTACCCCATTCCGCAAATCGCCGAAATACTAGGTAGTTGCAAGTATTTTTCCACTTAAGATCTCACATCCGGAATCCATCAAATTCCTATCAACAAAGTAGATGCTCCAAAAATGGCTTTCAGTGTACCCAAAGGACACTTCCAATTTTCGGGAATGCTATTTGGGTTGATAAACGCCCCCTTTACTTTCCAAAGCCTTATAAACACGGCCTTATCCGGATTTCAAGGCATTCATTGTTTCATATGTCTAGACGATGTTGTTATATGCTCTACGACCCGATATCTCACATTGTCAACATGCCCACTGTTTGAAACTTCAACGTGCAAATTTTTGAGGTATGAAGTTGCATATTTTAATCATCTCGTAACAGAGAAAAGTGTCAAACTAAATCCTGAGAAAATTAATGCTGTCACTGTTTTTTCATTTCCCGATACCCTTAAAGGGATCAAATCTTTCCTAACCCTAATTTCTTATCACAGAGGATTTATTCCCGAATTTTCCGAAATAGCTAAACCTTTAATCAATCTTTTGAAAATGAATACCCCCATTTAAGTGGAAAAACCAACAACAAATAATCTTTGAAACTTTCAAACAAAAGTTTATTTCAGTGCCTATATTTTGCTGTCACGATTTTACTAAACCACTTATCTCACCTATGACGCATCTAACTATGTCATTGGTGCCGTATTATCACAACGTTTAATCGAAAGGACAAACCCGTAGCCTATGTGTTACGACCATCAAATAAAGGAGAATGTAACCTGAGCACAGCGGAGAAAGAGACGCTGGCAATGCTATTCTGATATAAAACCTTCCATCTTTATTTATATAGACGCAAATTCCAATCCGTTACTGACCATTAACCCCTCAGATGACATTCCATTCACAAAGATCCCAGTTCGAAAATATAAATTTGGAGCTTTAAATTTGAGAAAAATTCAGTGCCGCTACAGACGCTATTTCCCGATATCCAGTAAATCCTTCTTACTTCCTGAAAACCAAAATCCCGATGAAAACTTGATAGCTCTTGGTCTTATTGACTTCAGTCCTCATTCTGAAAATCTAAACCTAGATTTTTATACATGGGATATTCCATCCCCCCCTTAAAAGCCTAAAAATAATAATTCATCGAATATTCAACACTCAGTCGACACAAATGTAAATCCTTAAAACACAGATGCGATCAGATCAAAAATAACGACGATTATTCCAAATTTCTGAAATTCCATCAAGATAAAAATCAAATATTAATCAGTTACGTCAAGGAATACAATGAAAATTATATTAAAACTTACTGCAAATATATTATTCTCCCAACTTCAATTGATTTCGAAGATTCTATCCCGTATGCAGCTGAAATCTTAAACAATGTCGAAAAATGAGATAAATTAATTAAAGGTCCTTTGTGAGTTTGTGTATTAAAGGTCCTAAGTGATTTTGACCAATCCTCATATCTAGAAATATTTGAAATGTTAAAATCAATTAGGAACGAACTATGTAAAACTGAAAATATCAATGAGATAGTGATTTCAAATTTTAAAAATCTTTTCGAAAGCCTCTCATCCATAAATTTGTATAACATGCCTTGCTTTTCCATGATATCGATATAACAGTGAATATATATCACAATTATATAATGTACCCATTGTTAAAAGAAATAAAGAAAATAATACACGAAAATCATGATCTTCCTGTTGCCAGGCACTTCGGCTCAGTAAGAATGCTTAATAGATTCTGCGAAAAAATATAAATGAAAGGGCATGCGCATTGATGTTGAGAATTATATCAGACAATGTACGTCCTGTCAAGAAAATACAGCCTTGCAAAAACTAACAGAGCTCCTAAGCAGATAATAACCCACATTTATAATTCCCTTTCGCCGCATTTCACTTGATATTGTTTGCCCCTTACCAAAGCCAAAGTGAAATACATCCTGACGATAAAAGACAACGCCACAAAATTTTCTACCACCTATCCAATGCACGATGTTTTATCAGAAGAGACAAGTGAATGTCTCATTCATTTTATTTCCTTATTCAGTATACCCCGAACTATTTTCCTCGACCAAAGAATTCCTTAAGATCAAATTACTGTGGTCTTCACCATACTATCCTCAAATCCTGGGCGCGCTCAAGCGCAGACACTTGACGCTCAAGGAATATCTTAAATGTTTTTGTTAACCAGGACCGAGGCAACTGGCCCGGCTATGCGTACACAGGTATATTAGCATATAATACTAGTGTCCAATGTACAACATACTTTACGCCGTACGAATTTATGTTCGGTCAAAAGCCATATATTCTTTATTCAATCCATCGTCCACTTCCCGATGCCAACATATCCTGTATACCCGAATATGTTACAGCATAGTCTAAAATACTCGAGATACAAGGCCATTGAAAATATTAAAAAATCTAAAGAAAACTCTAAGATTTATTATGACACGCAAAGTCGCCCTGTTAATTATGAGATAGGCGACTATGAATATTTGAATAATCATTTACGGCTGATAAAAGCCTTGTCGCCCGTTTGGAAAGGACCTTATAAAATAATTAAAGTTAATGACAACTTCATTATAAGTGAGAACAGTAGTAAAATAAAATATATACGATTAATTAATTAGCATAATATTTAAATAAACTATTAAATTTATTATTCTAAACAATTATAATTTTATTGCAGCATTACAACTGTTAACAATGTAAACCTTAACTATGTTCAGATTATTGTTACAAGCCCCGGGATATATTTTTATCTTATTAGTAATTTAAGAGTAAGTAATTTGATCCTTATTATAATAATCCTATTAGATATCTCACACATAGGTTCACACATTGATAACATCAACTCAATTTTAAATACGGTAAAGTCGATGTGTTAACAAAGTGAAATAAGTAATATAAATGAATGCGACAACGTACTGAATCCCCCTACAATGAGGCACCATGAAATCATTAAAGAACGTGATTCATTGCCTCACCTAATAGAGCACAAAAACAAACAAGCAGTTTGATTTTGCACACTAGGTATCGTACTAAAACATTACTTCGCAACATTAAGTGAAAACGGTGCTATTAGATACAATGACGCTATCGAAGTTTTACAAAAAGATATGAAAATGGTCGCCTCGCTAATGAAAGAAAATATTTTGATAACATCAGTACTGACAAAATAAAATAAGATAATACAATCACTGAAAAATAATGAAGTTCAATTAAACTTTGCAATCGACGAACTCTCGGAAAATGTAAAGAATAATTCCTTAATATTGGATAATTAATTATAGACATTATAGACGAAAATTATAGACATTTACCTACCAATGATGAATTACCTGTAAACATAGACCTAGATCTAATTTACAATAAAACAAGTATGTCTAAGCTATATCGTATTTTTCCACTAATAAACTAATTTTTTTATTACAAGTTCCACTAGTATCTCCTAAGGAATTTAATTTATTTCATAGTATCCCATTACTAACACCGCATGACCCTAATTCACCAAAATCCTTCAGTACCGCAATACTTAATGGCAAATATATCGCAATGACCAAAGACAAGCAGCACTATTGTAAACTCGGCGACCTGAAAGCGTGTAAAACCATAAACCATCAATCTTATATATGTGATGTTGGAAAAGTGTTTTCATCGAGTGCAAAATCCAACTGATAAGTGGATTGATAAGTGAATTACTTAAAACATGCGAAACTAAGACAATATATTTGTGTACGGCCTCAAAGATCAAAGCGTCATCCATGAGTGTTGAGAAAAGTTAGGGATGACATGCTTGATAAAGTTTGAAAATGTGGAATGTTAAATCTAAATATAAATTTGTCGAAAATTGTAAAGTAGTGCTCTAAACAAAAGTCAATATTAAATATTTTTATTGGCTCTCCAGAATTAAGATTTACTGCGAAAATTTAGTCATTCGGAAACCACTTAAAAATAAATAGATGGATTTACGCACAATGATGATCAAAAACACTTTCAATATACTATATTAACAAAGAAATTTATGAAACAAATATAATAGGTATACTTGACTTTCGATATCATTACACATGTACCCAAATAAATTACCGTTAACATAAGTTCATCAATCAGAATGTCTGATTTTACGACTTTTGCTGTAGCTTACGTAATATAAAGAAACATGTACATAATGCATCGCCTATTTAGTTGCAAAACATTTAGCTCGATCAGTTGAGTACAATTTCAAAATCTACAAAATCTCCTTTAAGCAATATCGATAAAATTATCGAAGAACCCCATATTATTACCCTTTAAATAGGGGATGCATTATTCAATACCAATAACAATCACAGTGTGTATAGTCATAAGTACAATTAGTCTTAGGTTATATTGTGTTTCGAAACCTAGCGGCAGTCTTTGAAACTATTTTAAACAAGCGCCAAGAAATAACAACAATTCAGAACCCATAGAAGACATCCCGATACCTCGTCTTAGAACCTTCGCGGGAATTCTATAAATCTTACATAAACTTCGAAAACTACCTTACCTACTTCCACTGTCAGCATCCAAGTTTACCTTATACACTTGCCCTGGCATCCATGGGGCAATAAACAATAAACGCTCACCAGGAGTGTCTGTAGTTTCCGGGCATCCTAACTAGACGGTCGAGACTGCTTAACGGTTAATTAATATTTGGGATTAAAATTAATTAATTAAAGTCTAGTATAATATCTGTATCAATTAAATAAATATTTTTTTAAAAAACCCAAATATCATATCTCATATAACAGTACGATCCTTTTGCAGGAACAAACATTCATAGTTAATGATGCGCCCTATGTCTTTTTATTCCTGCTAGGTGCTCTTTGAATTTGAAATGTGTCAATATTGAATTTATTAATTTTTATTGCCAAAAGGTTAAATTGTAGCGTAACTCAATACATCACGAGGCAAACTTTGGGAGATGCAAGATGAGATGATTCTCTTAAGGCACAAGAAAAATTAATCTAAATCTTGACAATTCGAATGCATGCCATGACATAATGATACGTATGACGACACAAACTGCGCGACGTCTGAAAGATGATTTTTTTTTATTTCCATTACGTTGCAAGTTTCATATCAATTAAATTTAAACCGATTAATAAATTATGTAGAAGACATTACAATCGCGTCACGTTATTAAGAGGGAAGTTTTGATTTTCTTTTAGATTTGGCACAAGAGTTATATATAATTATTATCATAGTATGGATTAGCGTCTTGATGGGCATGAATGTCTATATTATATTTTTTAATTAAAACGTATCTATAACACTAATAATGATTTAAATCAAGGGAATCGAAGTGTGCTCTTTCAAGTTTAACATTTCAACCATTGCAAAAACAAATATAAATGTAAATTTATACGTAGTATGAAAATCTGTGAAAAACTTCAACTGCTTATATTAATGATCATTAAAAGTTGTTTTCTATGACCCGTTTTCAGTTACATAATCTGAATTTTGAAGTAGTTTCGAATTAGACAAACTAAACCCTTCCAGCTACATTAAAATAACGTTTGAAAGAGTTTACACAACAGACAATTTTTGTATGAATAAATATTAACTATAGACTGTCAGAGTTATAAGATTGGCCCGTAAAGTTATGGAATAAAAATTGTTTATGACAAAATGCGATCATGGTTCCTCTTTTTAATGGCCAATGCCACGAAGGGCAGGGTATCATACTGAAGCCAACTGAAAAGAAATATGTTTACTTTAACTAAAGTAATGTTAACATTTTAACATAAATATTTCATAAAAAAATACACAAATTGCATGATTTAATAACAAAAGACTGATATAATATAAAATAGGTATTGGGAGACTTTACAATAAAAGTGAGCACAAATATTTTAGCATACCATTACACACACACACACACACACACTCACACACAGTATTTGATTAATAAATAACAACGACAGTTATGATATTGTTTATTTATTTACTTCATTAGATCCCTACACTAAACACAAATTCACAAAATCATCTAACCTGATTTTCTACATATTAATCATATAATTTTATTGTACTTAACATTTGCTGCAGAAATGCGGGGTTGATTCCCACAAGCTTTTCCTGCTTCTGAACAAGCAATTCATATTAATTTCTTAGCAAAGAAACAGTTACAAATTAATAACAAACTACAAATATATATATATATATATATATATATATATATTCTGTGTGATACAATAGGTGATCGTCCTAAATATATTAATATAATCAATCGACACTTTAATTATTGAGTAAAAAAATTGAGGAAAAATATTTTGAATGTATCATTGAATACACATCAAATGTTCGCTAATTAAAGACGTTTGTTTAAAATCAGAGGTAGAATCATTTTTAAGGCTATAGTGGAATTTAGAATGGATCAAACTTCAACGGCCAAAAACATGTATCACAGTAATTACTTAAGAATAAGATTACAAGATGGGGGGAATTCGATTTCTGCCCGTCTGTTCCATACCTCTTTGGAAAGACTTTAAAGAAGAAAAGAATATTGTTGATAAAAGGTATAAATGACACACTTGATAGAGTTTGAAAATGTGGAATGTTGAATCTAAATATAAATTTGGCGAAAAATGTGAAGTAATACTCTAAACAAAAGACATAATAAATATTTTCATAGGCACTCCAGAATTAAGACTTCCTAAGAAAATGAATATAACAGGAGTTTATAGATTCCACCTAGCCAATGGATGACGCTTTGATCTCTGAGGCCGTTCATATCGATTCCAAATTACTTCTGCAGTAAACACGAATAGTGACAAGATCCATCCGCCTATAATAAGGAAAAAGCATGCTTTCATTTGATCCATGGTCAATATTTCATCCTTATCCTTGTTCCATTGAGGTTTACTCATTTCCATCTTAGTCAAATGACGTATTTTAATATCTTGTTTTTCGTATAACCCAACAGCTGCCATACGAGCTTGTGCGGTGTTTAGGGTAGCCTCAAGTGGTGAGTTCGGCGGTAAATAAATAATGAAATACTGTTGTTTGGCAGAGTTTGGAATAATATGTAAGAAATGTGTGCGATTGTTCATTAAGGAGAAGGCAAGTAGAGAATCTAAAGGAAGATATATGATGAGTTTCAAATATCCCTTAGACATAGATCCTATATGATCTGCAACATCTTTAAATTCAATAACTTTATATGTATCATAAAGGTCCGGTTCGTCAGAAAAATACGTTCTTAGTTCGGGCATTCCTCCAAAGTCGTATCCAGCTCGGATGGCACTAGATACAGTGTCCAAATCTGATACGTACATGTCTTTTTTCAAAATACTAATGAAAGCTCCCTGATAAGTACTGCTCATAAGGAAACTGAAACATATCCAGAGACCTAAACCAAACGATAGAATTATTTTCGTCGGCCGTTTAGCATTCATTTGCCCAAAAAATATTGCAAATGTATTTATATAAATATTTGAATGCAATATATCCATTGGAAAATATGAGTTCCACCTAAGTTTCAATCTTGTTTCATTGAATATGACTAAGAAAATAATTGATACTACTACAACGAATCCAAATGAAAATCTAAGCCAGAAGTCGAATGGTTTTATTAGCTTTTCCCACGTTGGTCTCAAGGGAACGGGGGGCGAGATCCAAACAGCATTTCCTGTCCAGTGAGTATACAGAAAACGGAAAATGCGTATGTTATTGGTTTGTAAAAAGACGGGTGTTGAAATATTAGCTCGTTGCGCCATGAGATCCTCAAAACTTCCTGTCCAATGCGTTTCATTAAATGATCCAGGCGCTTGTAGATTAATAGTAATTTCCAATGTCGCATTTATAATTTGACCTAGATTTTTACAAAGTTCACCTAATATTCCACTAACTGCTTGTGTTCCGTCAGGATTTCTTGATATCATCATGTACGGTCGCATAGAGAAGGTCGTTATTATGAGTGGACAGCCATTGAAATTATTAAATTTTTGTGAAAATAGGTGCCAAAAAAATTGGCAACCTTTGCATTGTTTTACTGTATCTAAAACAGTCGGCTTTACGTTGCCACAATATCCATGTTTCATAGGGAAATACGTCAACAGTTGTACTTCGTCGGTTAGAGTTGGATATAAAAAGACAACGTTCACTAGATAGTGACGCCAGCAAATGGCAAATAACATTTCCGCATTGCAACTTCCTGCAATTTGTTCTTTGTCCATACAGACAACTATAAATCTACCGTAGTTCGCAAATGATGATACTTTACTCATGTGATCCATAAAATATTCGAAATCTTTCACACGTTCAATGTAAATAACATACTGCGTGATATGGTGTGTAATATTCTTACTATACCACATGTTCGAAACTTCTTTTCTTTCATTTATCTCAACCGATAACAAGCTGCCGCTGTAGTTGTGATAAAACCATTGTAGAAAGTCATTTTCCATCGCGTTCTTGCTGAATATCAATGTAGGAATATTTTTTGAGTAAAATTGTTCAGCAATTTGCAATGCCGTATGCTGAATAAATTCATACCTGTCGTTGTGAACTGAGAAATTAATATTAGCAAAACAATAGGTTAAAATGATTAGGATAAAGAAAACGTTTATTTCCCGGTTTAAATATTTCACTTTCCCGTAAGCCATGGCGCTATATTACCGACTACATCGATAGTGACCGCAGACACTATAATGGTCTATTACTATTTTCATTTGTTTAATAATGATCCACAATTGCCGCATTTAATGATCCGCTATTACTTACATTGACAGTGTCTGTATATAATGTTCACGAACATACGAACTTGTAATCGACAGCAAACAAGTAGATGAGATACGTTTAGTAAATAAAGCTCGTTAGAAGTCTCAGAAGAAAAAATGTGTTTAAAATGTTTGATTCGCTTATTATTTCATGTTTGTTTAGAATGGTATAACAAAGTAGTAGCAAAGAGGTCATGTCATTAGTGCTACCAGTGTCAATATGCTAAGTCAATGACGTTGTATTAATCTTCGGGGCGTATTTCAGCCACTATGTTTATGTCTCATTTATACTCGCACGCGGGCCACGAGACGTGTGTGTAAACGGTGGGCTAGCGGCTCGTCTCGCGTCTCGTCTCGTGGTTTGTAGCGCTCGTGTTGGTAGCGATTGTTTTTGACAGTCAAAGGGTTTGAGAGGGACGCGCCCGTGGTGTTTACACTCGCGCGCGGTTCATTCGGTTACAAATCTTTTGCCGTGCCGGTTGTGATGTTAATGTTTGGTCTGAACATCCAAAACATCTACCATCTTTCAGGGCGACGTCGTTTTTTTACTCTTTGTATTTGTAAATTAGTTGTGTAGTAGCAGAAGCTCAGTAAACACAGAGTTGATACCGCTAATACTTCGACATCCTCCATAGTTGATAGTTCGAAAACAACTGAACGCGCCGCGAGAATGTGAACATAAATTGATTTCGTGGGCTGCGACACGAGTCATGAGACGAGCCGCGAGTGTAATTGAGGCATTATAGTTAGAATTGAAAGAAAATCTTAAATTATATTTATTATGCTCCCTTTTTAATATTATGATATTACGAATTTTTTTTTTTGTATTTTTTAGTTTTATTAACTAAGATTGAGTCCGAACCTTATTAGATTCCTGAAATTATTGTAAACAAGGTTTAATAAAATACCTATCAGCAATATAATATTCATTTATTCTCCAGGTAGTTGAATTTAAATGAACTTTGAGATATACTGGACTATAATATCGATCTCTATTTTGTTTCTTTATACAACTTGTATTTTTCTCAAAAATTTATAGTTGACATGCTCCTTGTCAACCTGAGCCAGTCAAGCCCTTTTTCAAAAACACGAGTTCCAATTCGAAATACTTATGAAATATAGATATTTGTATCTTTTATTTTTTTAGCAAAAAGTTTATATTTAATATGGGATTTTTAATTTTAAAATAATTATTATTGGTATAAATTTGGTATAAATGAATTTTAGATTAGTTAGGCTTTATTTGCTGTGGGGACGCTAATGAATTAATAATTCGATTTTGGAAAAATATAATTTAAGTATACTATTAAGTAGATGATATATATGTATACACAGATTCTGACGAAGAGCATTTTGTTTGTCGTCCACGTAATTTATTTATTTAAAAACCTTCGTACGGACCGGACTATACGAATATAAAATTAAACCAAGTTTTCATCATTTCAGACATAGAGTTCAACTTAAATACTAAATCCCTATGTTTGTTGCACTTGTCATTATTCTTGTGGTTCAGATGGATTAATCAAGTAAATGTTATGCATTGAATTAGTAACATGTTAATATCCCTTACAATATTACACTGTTAAAACTATTTACCCAACTTTACTGATTAGAAGAAAACAGAAAAAAAATGTCATATCCATAAATATATTTTTCGTCATCATTTAATTCGTGGAAAAATTAATTTTAGGTTCAAGAATAAAGTTGCGGTTTAATTTATTCAGTAATCCATGTGCATGTATTACGAGAAAAAATGTTTAATGAGCGGATAAAAAAATTCCGACCTTACCACATGATCTGTTGCATTTTTGTCACAATTCCGTCCATGTAATTTTTATACATCACTGACGTATACAGGGCGTACTTTGACGTCCTTACTTATAAAAGAAATGGTGAATTCAAATAACCCTTTGAAAAATCCACACAAATCTTATCGAGAATTGGCTTTGCGATATATTTGAGTTAGTGCGCTTTACTATTCAGCTAAATGTCAACTCATTAATCACATCAAACAATGTTTGAAAAACGTATATGGCAGACGGATACACGTTCATATAAATAGATACGTGGAAGACCCTATGAGAGTTTCGGTTTTTTCTTTTTGAAGTACAGAACGATAATAATTGTCGCGATAACGACGTATATGGAAACACCGTAGTCAAATTGGTAATAGAATAAATTAATTGTATTTTGCAAATTTTTTTGACGTGACATGTGTTGGAGGGTATTTCGTTTATGAAATTAAATATTTCGTTTCTCTCATAACATGTTTTTATAAAACTCATGAATGCGATTTCAAAAGTCGCATCGATGTTTGTGCGATTTAAAATAATAAATTTATATGCCGAGTTCAAATGTTTTTATTTTCGTTAAGTCAGTTTTTTTCTCTTTAAACGCAATGCCACTTCTTTATTTTCACTTTCTGAATTATTGTTCATTGATACAATGTATGATATATGAATATGAAATTTCTGTCAAATTTTTCTGTCTTTGCAGTAATTTTTTTAAATCTCAGAAAATTTTGGAAGTTTTTACTGAAAATTTGGGAGAGCGAGATGGATTACGTTTAAACAAATATATTTATTTATCTCATATTTTTCACGGTGAGGTCAAGTTTTAGAAAAGAGAGGATGAATATTTTCCTGTTATTGGTTTATACTATTCCCGTTATATATATATAGACAATTAAACGGTATTAACGAAAACGAGTCCGACTGTGTTTGTTATCAGTGACAACAATTTTTAACTTGTCATTAAAAAACCTACATCACCGAAGCAAAAGAGTCGTGTGTCAGACGAGGTCAGATAGAATATTTCAGTCATTTTAGGAAGGTGGCCAGTAAATTGGATATCATACATGAATCCTATCTAAACGGCTTGAACATAAAAATAGCTGTAGATATTTGTTCGTATTATTTTGATATACAAACATATTATAATTGAATAATATTTTTCTATAGTTATTTTATTCACTATATATATATATATATATATATATATATATATATATATATATAATGAAAGTAAAAAATTCATGCAAAAATGCTGCCTGTAGTATAATAAAAATAAAATTTCGCCATCAAACGGACAATGACCTGAACCTGAACTTTGTTCTTTCCATGGTGCATTTTATGTGAATCATGTTGAAACAAGAGCGAGAGAGCACGTGTCTTTTCATATTGCTCTTCGTTTCATATTTGCCACACATGAATGATTAATAAGGTCATTGTAACATTGTAACATTAAAACCCATACACGTTATGTGATTCACACCTGTTACCTACTGGAATGAACATATTACTTCATTAAGGACTTAGCGTTTTGTTAACATGTTAAAATATTGTATTTTTTTACTGTCGAGCAGTGCTCGTGGCTCATCAGAAGCCGTCGCCTGAGTAAAGAGAGCAAGAAGCAGCGCGTTCCTTAATGCGATTCGTTGTTTTGTTTTATATATTTTATGCTTTGTTTTTAACATTTTAAATTTAACATTTAAATTTAAATATTGCGACTGTTTTTTTAAATAAGCCAATTATTCGTTTAAGTTGCCAGTCCTAAGCCTGAAATAAGTACAAATAAACAATCGAACTATAAAAACGTTTTTATGGTTAGATTAATCAAATACAACAAATTGTACATTCCGTCTCTTGATTTTGTGAATGTGGTTCAGGTGTACCATTTTCCATATATTTCTTGACCTTTGCCACGTTCTTAGGAATCGTAACCTTCTCTATCAACTCATTTATATAAAACAACGATTTCTAAATTTCACTTTTCTGTGTTCCTCTCTTTCTTGCAATCAGTTCTTTCTTTGAGGCATCCGGGAGAGGCGATAAAGCCTTAAGCGGGTTTTCGACAGCCATGCTTGGCACCTGTTTTTGAACTGGTTGATGGCCCAGGTAGAGCGCTAGGTGATGGTTCTGGCTCCATTTCAGAGACTGTAGGACTAGGAGTATGAATAGTTATTGGATGATACTTATCTTCATCCAGTGGAATATTAGTCAACACAGAACCTAAGAAGTTTAAGTTTGAGAAAAAGTCTTGATTAAAAGCCTAAATATCCGTGTAGCGGAAGCCCTTTTGGGTTATTTTTAGTCTAGCGTCAATGGTAAACGCAACATTCGTACGTCCAGCTACGTCATAATCTGTCAGTCTAACAGTACGATTTTGGTGTATCTATATTGCACATGGTGATCCGTACGCCTGCTTTAAAGGTTTTAAAAACACACGGTCAAGTGGCTGAAGCTTATGTCTCGTGTGAGGCGGTGTGCTTAGCATGTGGATGTGATTAGTCTGCGTATTCTCAATAACGTTAAGCTCTTTGTTGCTATTGTGTCAATCCAAAATCAAAAGAACTGGGAGGGTTTCAGAAGAATGGTCGTGTTGTCGATAATGTTGTAACCACCGGAAGAATGTCCCCGCATTCATCCACCCACTTTCACAAGCAACACCAATGCTTTCTGGTGGTACGCCTGTCATGAAGCGGGACATCCTTATTCATATTATTTCGAGGGAAAGTGAACATTGGTGGTACAAAGTAACCCAATGCTAATATAACAGTGATGTTACGACCTCGTTCTGTTAAAGTAAGCTTCCCAACCTGTTTCTTCTCTCTCACTGACAGTACCTTATCACTTTTGTAACAGTATGAAGGCTAGTTTTATCGGTATCATAAATTTGACAAGCTAGGAAATTAAACTGTTCGTGTAGTTTAATGAGAAGGTTATAAACCGATCAACTTTAGGTATGGTATTATTTAAATTTTTTGCAAACAACGAAACCTACAACGAAACCTAGATCGTGGTAAAGAATTTAAATAAAGTAGAAATAATACTATATCACGTAGTTTAATTTAATTGTAAACTTGTATAAATATATCTATATTGAAACCTGCGACATGCATCAAGTTTATTTCCTCATGAGTTATTATTGTTATACCTGGATTTTGTTTCTCGAAGTCATAGAAAAAGACTTTTTCTGGCCATATGCTTGCCTTTGTTAAATCTGTGGGGAATTTTCATTTTTTCAACCAAATCAAAGGCAAGATATAAAAACTCTCCTCTTGTTTAAGGCATGAAAATGTTATCCGGACTAATAACATGCTCACAGATGTGCTTTTAATATTCTGGTGGAAATGTTTGTTGAAAACGTCCTAATTTTGGCTTGAGAGCTTCAACTGTTCGCGTTTGTCAAATGGCGCCAAAATGTATGTGAAAACGAAATAAGCCGAGAGTTAAAATGTGGGAAGTGTTGATTTTTTGGCTATGATAGACTCTTGAGAATAAAAAGAATTGATGAAGTGTGCACATTTTGAGCACTAAAACAGAAAGAAAAAATAGTTGGAATCTGTTGTTCTGGAGGAAAAGTAGCTATTCCATAGTTACAGGGACCTATGCAAACATTGACAGGCTTATTCTTATGTGGCAATGACAAACCACGGCATTTTCTAAATAATATTAGAAAATATTCACAATTAAATGAAACTACGTGATGTAGTATTATTTCTACTTTCTTTAATTTCTTTACCACAACCTAGGTTTCGTTGTATTACAACATCTTCAGGTGGGCTATTAGCAAATATCTTTACTAATAGCCCACCAAGATGTTGTAATACAACGAAACCTAGCTCATGGTAAAGAACTTAAAGAAAGTAGAAATAATACTACATCAAGTAGTTTCATTTAATTGTGAATAATGAATTTCTACAAAATTAACCCCAAATATATTCAATATTAGAAAATATAATATTTGCTTCCACATGACATCCTTTGATGCAAACAGAGTTGTTGGTATGCCGGGATTCTTATTGACTTTTACTATGCAAGGACAAGTTTGTCACGAGATCGGGTACTTGCTTCCGACATTGCACATTCAACCACAGGTTTTATGAGTTTATTTTATAGGTGATGAGGAAGCGCAAATAAACACATATTCTCGAATAAGTCGAGGAGTCCAAAGAGAGACAGTCTTAAAAAATACGGATATTCATAAATGAAAACAATATTTTGGGTCTACAAATTTAAAACGGCTTTTGATAATATACCCCTTGAGAGTTGTAAGGTGATGATCCACTCTGACCTTGTACCTCACAAGCTGCATGAGCGGCGTTACAACGTGCCCCCCACTAATGAGGTAGTGACTATGGTTGTGGGCTCCGACCCCACTGCTAGCAGAGACATTGTGTTGCGTGCGCGTGACAGACAGCTTTCTTGCGTTGCTGACACACACGCACATGACCTACAATGTGGTCATTTTCTGGAAAAGTCAAGAATCTCTGATGAATCCGTAGACTGTGTAGTCCATATCCAAAAAAAATCGCCTCATGGCGCGTTGCAACGATTTCAATCTGCTGCCGCATTACAGACAACTTCTGCGTTGGTACCTGGTGGATATGTACGTTAAATTGGCCCTTAAGCTGTATAAGACTGAATCAGAGCAAACTTTGTACGAAAAATCACATTCAATTTACAGGTTATTTGGAATGATACGCAAATTAACAATAATGATATTGGGAAAATGGTTGTCCTTCCTTCCTCAGTCGTGAATAGCCCAAGTTACCTGCATGAATACACGCAAGAAGAATTTGCCTATGTCCGCAACTATGGCCACCACGACTGGCTCATTACGTTTACCTGCAACTCAGCAGAGACAGAGATCAGCGACGAGCTTACGCCCAGCTAAAAAACCACCGACCGACACAACCTCACTACTTAAATTTTTAAAATAAAAGTGCAAAAGTTGGTTGCTCTATTTGCGAACGGCCAAGTTTACGGCGAGTCTCAATGTTTTATGTACTCCATTGAGTGGCAAAAACGCGGCTTGCCTCACATACATTTGTTATTGTGGCTTAAAGATAAATTGCAGCTGAATCAGACTGATGACATTATTTGCGCGGAAATTCCCGATGCCAATCTGGACAAAAAACTATACGACATAGTTGAAATATGATCAACGGGCCATGCAGTGCACACAATATATCATAACCATGCATGAAAGATAGATAGTGCAATAAAAAGTTCCCTCGGTCATTGCTGAAGACAAAGCAAACTAATTAAAATGGATTTCTGCAGTACCGAGGGAGAAAACCTTAGGAGAGAGGATGAACGGTCACCATTAAAAGTAGCGGCAGTTATGAAGACTTCATAGTGGACAACAGGTGAGTTATAACTATTAGCCCTATCCTGAAATGTTCGACGCGCATATAAAAAAATGTTCGACGCGCATATAAATGTGACGTTTTGCAGTTCATTGCAGGCTATAAAATATATCTTAAAATATATAAAGAAAGGGAGCAATCAAGCCATTTCCAATATTTAGTAAACTGGTAACGTGAACATTGAGCCAGAGGACAAAGTGCAGACAGACATTTTAAAGCAGGTGGATACGTGAGCGAGAATGAGTTTGCGAGGGGAATCATGGGTTAGTCATTACATCAAAGACTTCCCATACCTAGCGGTTCACTTACTTAACGTTGAGCGTGTCTACTTTACGGAAAACAATTTTCATGACCGATTGACATCGCTTCTGAGGACAACATTAACTACATTTTTTAAACTATGCAAAAATGGCAACTTTGCAAAAACCCTATTTTACGTCGAAGCCTCTTGGTACTATACATGGCATATAACAAGGAAAGAATGGAAGCGCAATGTACAGGGAGAACCAGTCGAGAGCTAGTTAGGCGTGAAGGCTAGTGATGCTCTGGATCGAATATATATCATGCAAGTCAACAACTTCAAATACTTGAGCATATTACTCAATGAAGCACGAGGCTCAATAAACAAAGCTGATAAATAAGACCGGGTCACATTCAGGGAAGCTTGCCAGGTACATGGACTATTAGCAGACGACAACCGCTGAGACGCAAACGTGGAGAAAATCGTATTGTGTTTCTCAACCGTCAAACTTTAGAAGCTATTCGCAATTATAATAAGCACCTGTGGACAATCCAACTCACTACGGCCATTGGATAAATATAGGGAAGCATTGTCAAATGAAGAAAAAATAATTTTTCTTTCTGGTAAAAGATCGACTGATTTTGGATCGCTCATACATTAGCGAAGGAGATAGTTATCAAGTAATGTGGTAAAAGAGCTAGACTACGACGTCGCGACTCTACAGACTCGCATTATGGCATTACGTATGCTTCCCGTGAAGCAGTACGTTTTTTTATATAATCCTGTGGTGTATAAATAGTGAGGAGTGGGAATATTTTCCTCTGATGCACCGGGAAATACAGACAAAAAAATCGTGCTCGTCCTCCTACGGCCCAACTCCGAAAGGATTGCAATATTGCGCTCGCCGTAGACTCCTCGGGCATTGTTTCGACGCTGATGGTGGATGGGCTGCACATTCAGTATATAAATTACTATGAAATCTCCGAACCGAACAAACGCTGACATGTATCATTAGCAACAGTAGCGGCCATGGCACCACATCCGAACAAACGCTGACACGTATCATGAGAACATCTGCGGCGACCAGGCTTTAATGAGCGGCGTTGTCATTCTACTAGCAGGCAATATTAGACAGTTATTAAGAGGGGTACCAGTCATTGAGAAGGGTTCACAAGCAGATGAAATAAATGCATGTCATAAGACATTGACACTATGGTCTGGGGTAGAAAAGTTCTATCTTACGTGCAACATGCTTGTCCAACTTTATAACGATCAAGAGCAAGGTACCTGTGCAAGTAAGCTGCTATAAATTGGTAAAGGTCGCCTGGAGAGAGACGTGGACAGGCACATTACATTCACTCATGAATTTTGTAACCCAGTAGAGAGATGAGCTTATTGCGCATAATTTTACCAATTTGCAAAGTAATATAACCAATCAAAAATGGTTATGTTAGGGGGCGGTGCTGTCTCCAAAGTATGATTCTGTCAATAAAATTAATAAGACTGTAATAGACATGATAGTTGGCAAATTAAAGATATACACATCTATGAACAAAGTTACGACCAATGATGACTGTACTGCTTACCCCATGCAATTCCTAAACTCCATGGAGTTAACTGGCATGCCTTCCCACAAAATGGAGCTGATGTTGGCATTTCAGTTCTCCTTATGTGTAACCTTGATACACTAAGATTATGTAATGGTATCAGGCTACTCACTACAGAGCTAGGGAGATATAAAGGCCACTAGTCTCACTGGAGCTGTTAAAAAGATGGCATTTTTCAAACAAATTAATGGCAAATAAATTTAAGAGGCTGCACTTTAACATTAATAAGTTCCAGAGCTAAATGTTGAAAGTGAGTTCATTTGGGGTCACCGTACTTCTTGCATGGTCAGTTGTATATTGATTGTTCACGAGCATGTATTAGCGAAAAAGACGGAATCATACAATGCGGTCTACAGATCTGTTTTGTAATAATTCCTCCTTTGGAAGAGTAAATTCCAATTTTTCGAAATTTTTGTTAAATTAATGAGGTGGTTGGCAGAAAAACGAAATACTATTTTTTAAAAATGTTTCTGAAAAATGTATATATTCATGAACATGAATGTGATTATATTATTATGACACAATTTTGTGATTACATTAATATGATACAGTGTTTGTTATGATACAGTGTGTTAATGCATTTATTTTATACTTTTATGTATATTATGTCATTTTTTTTGTCTAATACAAAAGTATCTATTGGATTAGTTAATAAGACTGGTTTTAATCTATTTAGATGAATTTAAATTGCTATGATGACAAATTTCTAAAAATTTATTTTCACTCATGGTAAACAAGTCACTTTCTGATCAGGTGGTTGAGAAGGTAAATACCCTGGTAAATTAGAGACTTCAAGCATAACTCGGTTCTAGAGGGTGAATAATATAGGAAACAGGACTTTTTGTTTTTTGAAAGTTGGAAGAAAAATTTTAACTCTTTTTTTGAATCAAATTATGATTCCCAAATCAATAATCATATCCAGACAGTGCAGAGGAGTTACACTGGCTGTATAATCATAATCGATAGGAGTATGTGCTTGGCTGTATATAACTCATTAAAGAATAGTTGTTTGTTTTAAGTCATAGATAACTTGCTGCGCTTCACTCAATGACTGTGCTGATGTCATGCTTCATCCGTTAACCATCCTCTGCAGCCTTGACCACTCTAAACTCGCTTATCCGTTATTCACTATTCTGGTTGCTTTACAGCGCAACCAATACCAAATAGTGAATAATGAAGGACCGAGATTTGAACCCTGGCTTACTCCCGACTTTGTGAAGTAAGGCTGCGAAATGAAATTTCCCACTCATACATATTACTTTACGAGATTTGCAAGAAAAAAAGGCAAAAAATTGTAAAACTAGAATCGATAATCCCACCGTACTATGCTAATTTGGCAAGATGTTGTTACATGATCAAATGTCAACTGATATAAAACATAGCTGTTGGATCATTTGTTACTTTCAATGATTATGAAAATAATGTTTACATTTGATGTCAGCCATAAATTGCTGGTTGAACTAGCCTGGACACAATACTCTTGAAAATTTTATGGTGTTGAAACAAATGTAGACCCGGCTATAAAGTGATACAAAGTTTCCCTTAGAAAAGTTTCAAATGGCTTGGGGATTGATAATAGAAGATGTCTGTGTACTAAGTATAGGTAAGGTGGTAGAGAATGGGATGTGATTTGTGAGAATGGAGGATTTGTGAAAATGAGGAGAATGGGGAGTGATTTGTGCATTATTGCAATTAAGAAATGAGCAGATACATTGATTTATGATTATGTACAATAAAATTATCAATTATGAAGATGTTAGAATTCAAATGTTCACAGTTATTGGTATGAGCATGAAAAACAAATTGTAAAATTCATTAGATTTCAATAGAGGAATATAATACAGCACAAACATATTTTTTATTTTGGTCGATAAATATCTTAGCGCACCGACCATCAATGCTCATTACTGGTCATCGATATCATACTGGTGAAAGCATAAAAATATAAGGGGCTTGATGCATAAGGCCTATCTAGAATCTCATTGTCATGCACGAACTTGCACAACGAAAATCTACATATCTACAACATTTATTTGAGTGAATGCATACATCTATATTCTACAACTGCTGCTATGGCTACAATACATATATAAGGCCATGTAAACCCACTATATATGCATGGAAGTTGATAGGTACACTGATATAAACTTTATTTGTATTTCTAGCTAAATATTTCCAGTTATCTGAGTTATTTCTTTATTATCATTGTAAATACCAAATATGTATCAAAATTTCAAGGCTTTTCAGACATATGATCTGTCACTTAGTGAATGCTACAAAATTTATGGTTTTTGTTCTATCGCAGAAACTTCTGTGTATACGAGATTGATTTTGAAAAACATCATAATCCTGTATTTCTCTCTACATGTACTAAAAATTTTACTTTTGCTGTCACTGAAATTTTAGGAGTGTCATATAGCTGCGTTCCGCTTTAGATAAAGATTGCAGCACCCAGCACCCAAATCTTTATAAAATTTCAACTTAATACAATGATATGTATGAAAGCTATAAGATATAAAGCCAAATGAAACATTATGTAGGTTGTAATTACCTTTCCTGGTACAAAACAAATTTGTGAGTTCTATATGAGAAAAAATAAAATTTAAATTTCATGCAAAGAAAACACTGTAGTGGACAATTTGAGTTACTGATTATATTTAATATGCCGATATATTTCATTTTAATCAGTTCAAACTGGCGGTGTTAATTAACCTTTGTTAGTGTCAATGGATCTAATTTAAAAAAATGAAATATTTAAATTTTATTTTGGTACCAAAATTCAAGATGCTAGCTAAATATATATTAGTCTATATCACGTGGAGAATTTTAATTTATTGATTTGAAAATGTTAAAGAAAAAACAGTATTAGAAATTATTTACAACCCATCCAAGGCAGCAATAAACTGAATTAAAATTAAATAAATATTCAGAAAGCAATAAGTATTTGAATTGCATGATTTCCAATTCTTTTCATTACACTACAATTTTCAATTTTCAACCCTAACAAAACTTTTTCTATTGTTAATTATTGAATACTTTTAATAATTTCTTCTTGTCGTAGAGATTTTTCTTAACTGAGATTGACAATCATTATGGTTATTTGGACTCTGAATGCAGATGTCCAAAAAAGCGAATGGGTATTTTTATTATATTTCACACTGGTATAGGTTCTTCAGCCAGGATCTCCTTCTGCTGCCAGACCTATTCCTGCCCAATATCTTGATTTGCATAACAAGTTAAGAGTTGATATTTCCTCTAGCGCATGATATATAAAAGATGTTGGTGATTGTTTGGTTTTAAGATCTAAATATCTTTGTTCAACCACTGAAGTACTATGGTATTTCATAGTTTCTGAACCCATGAGATTCAAAACGTTTCACAGTAAACCCAAATCCTAAAGATCAGGTTTCTCTTGCTCGTCGCTTCTGTGAATACTCATGTTTCAGCTCTATATAATAAGACTGAAAATACGTAGCTATGGGTCACATTTGTTTGAACTTTAAGACTTAAGTTACAATCATAAAGGATCTATTTCATCTTGTGGAAAGGGTATCGGGCTTGCTCAATTCAACATTGGATGTCAAAACAGTGATCACCTTTTTCAAATCATGTTCTTTTCCCAATTCTTTTTTATATTTATTGACTCTGCAAGAAGAGTACCAAAACTCTTTGATGTATTAATTTAATAATAGATAAGCCATTCTATTAGAAATAACTCTAATTATTCCTATGGTGCCTACTTGCTGAATAACCTAACAAGTTTTAAAAGCTTCAATGATTTAATTTTTTCTTCAGTAAATTTTAATAAAATTACAGCGTGGTAATTGAAATGGCTCTAGCCTCTCAAGTAATTGACGAAATACTCCAAAATTCCTCCACTGAAAGCCAAAACTCATGTTTGGTAAGCTTTCCTTCAATCTATTTTTTATATATAACCACCTTCTCATCATGTAAGAATGATGGTAAAATTGTCTATTCCATTTATTTTTAGCTTCAGGTAAGGTAGTTGTGCGATCATATTGATGCGTTACTACCGATGTTTTCTTGCTTTTCTTCTCTTTAGAGTTATTTTGAGTTCTTAATACCTATTTCTACATTAATTAGCACATGGCTTTGGACAACATTCTAAAAACAAGGATATTGATGTCAAGAAAATATTCACTGCAGAAAATAACTGTGCTGTATCTTTTCCTGTCCATTCGACTAGACTGTGGAATTGAGTTGTTTCAAATATACCTACATGCTGCTTCCACAGAATCTATATTTACACATCTTTTGAAATTGAATTTTCTTTTAAAATATAACTACGACTATTAATTACTATTTTGATGTTATCTCAAGTAAAATAGGACTAATAATGCTAACAGATCTTTTAAATAAATGAACTACTAAGATAACACTTTAACCTATAGTGGATGGCTACTTATATCAATCAATAATACCAGTTTGACATGAATATGTGATATTTGAATTAAATTATAATGGAAGCATTAGAAACAAATTTAAGGCACGACAATCAGTAAATTGGGGGCCATCACTTTTGTAAATAAAGTGGGAAAATAAATAAGTTCATTTGTTGACTAGACGGGTAAATTCAATAATCAATCATGGCTATAAAATGAGAATACAAATTGCCTTGTATTAGACTAACTGATTACATTAAATACACAACATTAACAAAGAGTGTTTGCATTTTCTATAGAAGTGAATAGTAGAAATAGTCAGTTCTTTAAAAATGACGTGCCGTTGTATAGAAGAATCGATTCACTTTTTACTTGTGTTACAGTCAATACTTGGTGTCAACCGATTTTTATATGAAGTAGAAAATCAAACGTTAATTAAAATTATTTTTAAAAAAATTTACAATTCGACATTAATTTTTTTCATTATTTTGACTTCTGTCACAGGCATTTGGTTTCACTATATCTCTTTGTACTCTGAAATAAAGATAATTCAATACCTTTTTGATATAACTGTCCTTATTAATTCCATATTTGTTTTATCTATTGATATATTTTGGCAAAAACATTTCTTTGCTGAGTGTTTAGAACGATTTGATGATATTTCTGTTTATTTCAGCACTTTGTTTAGAACAAAATGCTTCCAGAAATTAAAAATAATGACGTTATTGGGCATATTCATTATAATTGCAAGCCACTTGATCACTTTCATCATTAACAGTATTGAAAATTGGAACTGGTTCCACATAGTCATATATTTCGGTTTACTTACTAATAGATTGGAACTGCTTTTAATGTGTTTGCTTACATACACCATTAATGAAATGTTGAAACAGGTAAACGACTACCTGAACCGTATGAATAGAGAAATATTTCATAATAACACAAACTGCGTACCGAGCTTAGCCGGAGTGAGAGTCTGCAATAGATTAAATGGGGACAACCATTTTGATACTTCTGGAAATCCCATGAACATATTTATTTTACCAAACATATTAGCTATAGTAATTGAAATATGCAATGCACTCAATAAAATGTTTAATTTACAGGTATACTGAGATTAATTGACATAAATTAGATATTCAAGAATTATTTTCATTTTAATCATTCAATTTTACTTCAGGTACTACAGACTGTAGTTACTCTCTACTGGCTTTTCTCTCGTCCATTGGTGGCATTCAACTCATTTTGGATCTGTATATACATGAAGTAAGTAAGATTAATATTACATAAATCATTGTAATTCTGATATTGTGTATAATAGCAATTGATATTGGCTTTGTTGACATTTCTAAGTATTGTTCTTTAATTAATAGTGAATATCAACTTTCTTTACAATTATGTATACAAAATGTTTAAAATAAATAAAATTTTGTAAAAAAGTATTGTTACTAATGAAATGACTTTTCAGGGACTATATTTTCTAGAAATGCTTAACTATTTGATATGGCAGACGATTTGCGTAGTTGTTCTCACTTCTGTCTGCACCTTCAGTGAGATGTTGGTTACGAAATTTCATCAGTTGAGAATAAGCATCACAAAACTGAGACTTTCACCTCATATGTGTAAGCATCTGTTCAGTAAGTTTGTAGTCATCTTTTATTAGAGAAACTCATTACTTATTTTACTAATATAAACATCTCATTTCATCCTAATTGCTACAACCGCCAAAGTAGTTTTACTTCAGCTGCACGTGAAGGTTACTCGTAATCATTTAATTTTTTATATCTTATATCTTTTGTATGAAATAAGTACAAATTATGTACCTGTCATGCTATTATTTAAGGTCCATCAATCGACACTGAATTGGAAAAACTTGAAGAGGTTGTACATCAGAACAATGGCGGAACTTTCTCAGTGTGTCAACTCTTCGACCTGCGAATATCATTACTGCCTAGTTTTTTCAATCTCGTTATTACATATATTATTGTAGTTGTTCAATTAGCAAGCTTGCATACCAGTAAATAAGTCACACTTCCACAAGTGTAGATGTGAATCTTTGATTTACCTGTTTGAAAATGTGTCGTTTATTTAATTTCACTCTATATTAAATTTGTTTTAAATAAATATTCACACATGTTAACATATTTACTCCGAAGGAAAGCAAAAAACAAAGAAATATATAGCATAGACAAACCTGTTGCTACAATATGTATTTTAACTTCTTTGATGTTTTATGATTTATTGTTCCTTTTTTTAAGATAAGTGTTTATAATATATTTTATCCTTGTAATAAAAACATTTTTATATATAAGTTTGACAAATGTTGCCATAGAAACTGTCAAACGAAGTGCATTTACATTTCGCTCCCTGGTTAAATTTTCAGGGCATTCTCTCTCTTAAGCTGCAACAAAATCTCTGTAATTTACTTTGGTAAAGTACGAAATATTTATGTTACGTATCCATTAGTATAATTCATTTATCAGTCTCCCCACTGTCTGTTATCAAGACAAGGTATATTCTTGCAGTGGGAATCATAATGCTACAGATAGGATCTGCCCTAAATTTGAAAGGCAAAAAAAATTAAATTTGAAATAAAGGGACGTATCCTACCCCTCCAAAATTAATTTTGATCTAAGGAAGTTATGTACCTCATTTACAGCCCAACCCAACACTCATCTTTCTTAAACTTTTACCAAATTTATTGACACCATCTCTCCTACCAATTTTAAAAAATAAATAGTGAAGCCAAAAGTTCAGTTAGCCTTTGTGAATGTGCAGTTTCTCCTAATTTAAAGTTTCTCCTTTTTAATAATAATTCTACTCATTTGTTTATGTAGAGTTACAACTTTATTTTGAAGAATTTAGAGAAACAATTTTATGTGAAAATTTTCATTTTACTGAATCAAACTACAGATCATTATTGACCATATTTTTTTGGTGGTAGATTATGCTGATGTCAAATGTTTCAATGTTTAAAGCGGTGAAGCTAGACATTATGAGTCAAGAAATATTTTGTAATAATACAAACCATTTATTACTAGTCTGAGTGAGAATCCACAATGGATTAAATTAGATTTATACTATTTCCAGAAACCCTATACATACATACATATATATATATATATATATATATATATATATATATATATATATATATATATATATATATACACACACATACATACATATATATATATATATATATATATATATATATATATATATACATATATATATATATATAATATCTCAAACTGGTTTTGTGTAAGTATTATAAAAATAGGGTATTCTTTTCTTTCTTTGTGTTACTATTCTATTTTGGGCATTAACATCTAATAATAAAATACATCGAAACTTTCTACAAGTCTTTCCAGAAAAGTCCCGAACTACTGGTTAAAAGATTATTAGCCCATGCAATACATTTGTTTGTCTTTATTTCAGTTCGTCCATTTCATGATAGATAATCATGAATAGAAACTTACGTGAAACATAGGTGTTACAAATAATTCTAGACTATTCATTTAAGAAGGATTTCAATACTTACTACTTATTATATATTCGTAACGAAACAGTGTGCAAATATGAACAAACACACAGGTTTTAAATTGCTTAATTTGTTTTCAAATGAAATTAAAATTTTTCTTTGGTTCTCCCGTATTTAATTTACTCTTGTACTATATTTATCTTCTGAAGTGTAATATTGCTGTGTTTATTAAATAGTTTAAATTACAATATATTTTTATATGACTGAAACTTAATAGAATTGCAGAGAAGTTTTAAATTCATATAATTACATTAATTGGACTATATATCTTTAAATAGAAATTATTTTGAAATATGTTAAATAAAAAAATTAAATATTATCATGTTGAAATTAGATAAATTATAGGAACAACATGCCAAAGGCAAGTTAATTTTTATAGATGTACACAAAAATGGTAGAATCCTAGTAACATTGAATATATAAATATATTTACCACTCCACATTAAGAAAGAATACATATCTACACAAGTAACTAATAGGCTACTTACCGGGAAGTTGCAGGAATAAAAGTTTTTGCAATATATTTATGTCGAGTTCAATGACATTGATTTTCAAATTAAATAGTTATATAAATAATAAACTAGAAAATCCATTTACTAATTCATTATTGGTGATACGATTGGAACTCTCTAAAATAGATATGTCCATAAACTTACAACATTTTGTCTCAAAGTCTTAAGTAGTTATGAATTCAATCAAAAGATACTCAAAGGTTTATAATGTAGTGAAATCTTCAAAATAACTAATCATGTATTTAATTATCTCATTTCAGTAACTTGCCACTTATGTAATTTTGCTTTATTTCTTATTTACAACATAGTTTTCAACTTGTATTTATTTTCGGTTAAATATGATGAAAATAAACCATTAAAATATTGTTTGAGATTTAAATGTAACCTCTAAGCTGAAAATATATCAAATCAACAAGAGGTTGCAAGAACAAATCTTTGCTTCGCTAAATAAATATCCCTCTATTTTATGTGGAAAATACCAAACATTATGAAACTGTCCGCTGGACAAAAGCATATTAAAAAAATATACTTATCTCGGCAACACCACACAATAAACTGTTAAAAACCATGCAAATTATTGAATTTTGGATAATCAGTTTATAAACATAAGATCTCAAAACCACTATTGTCCCCTTAATTTTATTGATGATCTAAGGAAAAAATATATTTTTTCAGACCAACATCAAATCAATTATTAATAATTGTACCAAAATGATCCGTTAATAGAACTACAAAGTTATATATAAGGATTGTGGTACTGCAGAGTAACAGAGTACAGGTACTAAGTGTAAATTTGTACGTATACATTGTTTTAAGCTTCAATGTTCATTTCAAGACCATTGTGCTTTGAAAAATGATTAATGTTATACAATGCAAATAGAGTCAAGCGAAGTGTAGTGTGTGGAAAATGTATTTTCACACACCGATAACAATATTGAATTGTGTATATTTCAAAGTTGGCTTTGTAAGGACGAATGGTTTTCCAACAACATTTATACAGTAATTAATGGAACATATTTGATGCTAATGACATTGATTTATGTAGAATAATTGTAATGATGTAACAGACAATATAAATTACTTTTGGGAAATAGCCGATGGAATGAATCTTCTTTATGATAGAAAAAAACAGAGTGCTAAACAAATTTATCTATCTGTCACAGCCTATTAATGGTTAAAGTTTTTGACCTTCTGTAATAAATTCTAATCAACATATCTATGTCATTGCAATATTAAAAAGGTTATGCTAAAATAGTGTAAGAATAAAGATAAGCATCCGGCCAAGTGCATGTTGGAACTGGTGCGAAACAGCATTGTGCAGTTGTCTACATCTGTTGAAGATGTTGATGCAATTTAACCGAAATAATTTTATTTCAAAGTTTTAATCATACGTTCACTTAGAATATAATGTCTCATAAAATCTTTATCTTGTGTTCTCGTATTTTATCTTGTATCTTTTAAACCCTTGGTTGAAGTTGACGTACTTTATGTGTCACTTTCCAATCTATACTTTATGTGTCACTTTCCAACTTACTTTATGTGTCACTATGCATCATAACCTATAAAATAGCAAATTTACGCATAATTTCATTTTAAATTTACCTTTGTAATGATATTTCTTTCTTCATGTATTACCCGCATATTAAACATTTTTCTCCCCTTCACCAAATTTATTGAAAAAAATTTTTATTTTATTTCACATTCACTGCAGTCTCCATGTGTATGAAATAATCACACATAATATTTTATGCACTTAGCTCTGAATCAATAGAAACTATAAGGCACGGACAGACTGACAAATAGTATGATGAAGTCCTTACTAAGATGAAGAATTCTTGAAAAGCCTACCAACAAAGTCTCGAAGAGGGAAAAATTTAAATGTTCAAGATCTAAGTGCTAAACATAAGCACCATCAACCAACTATTTCCTTGGTGAACAATTTTGAAAAAAATACTTCAAACGAAATATAAGATTTGTTTAAGAGCATCTGCTTTATTGCTGTGCTGGAGTTAAACAAAGTTCATCGGTTGCAGCCACGTATAATGTATTTTCTGCTCAGCAATTCTATGTCCGTTTAGAAAAGGAAGCTTTAAGATAAAGAACAAGAAAATTTAGGAATACAGCGCATGACGTAGTTTGATAATGTGGAGCTGCAAATGAAATAAAATGTTGGTGAGAATTATAAAATGTTGCTCTGGGTAAGGAATTATTTTAAATATTGGCATGTGCACTCAAGATTCTAGAACTACTGAGTAAATAATATATGTTTTTTCTAATAGACAATGCTTTATACTATGTCCAATATACTTTGTCCAACGGATAACGCTTTATACTACGAGACTATTCACACCGGTAATACCTAGAGTATGTATATAAAGTATGATGAAAGTTAAAGGAGCGAGGGAGGAATGGCAGGATAATAACATGTAAAAATCTATAGTCTCTGTTTACCCCTTTGGGAGACAGGCGTGAGGCAATGTGTTTATGTACGATCAAAAAGTGTTGTCTCGTGTTCTATTGTTAATATGCCTAGTTTGTTAAGTTTCGTATGGGTCATTGTTGCCTGTAAGTAATTTTTTAATAATTTTAGTTTGTTGAAACTCTTGTCACATGAAGTAACTAACACGTAAATTGTTATAAATAATTTTAGTACGACTCATTCGATGATGAATTTTAAAAAGTCTAGGAATACTCAGTAAGAAGCGAAGTTGGCGTTAAGTAGAATAGCGGCTCACCTTTATCTGTGATTTTACCCACATATCACTTTAATATTGCACATATCACATTAACTAAAAATTAAAATTAATTAATTTGCTAATTAAACGGGCACAAAGTGTTTTCTCCAATAGTTCATTCACTTTTTAGCAATATTTTAACTTTATTTCTTAAAAAAAACTGGAGTTCAAATTAATAAATTTAAACTTTACATGCCTACGTATTATTTAAAAATGTTAGAATACTTTTTTTAGAATAAATTAAAAATGCAGTATACGCATAATTACATCAACATCTAAGCTTAATATTATTAACTTATTTAATAGAAAAATTCGGAAAAAAGCAGTGGTAATTATTTTCAAAAAATTAATTACACAGAGCACCCACATACATATCCGCCCACGACAGGTATCCACACTATACTCTATGCGTAATTAGGTATTATATAAAAAATATCTAGCTTATAAATTTATTACAATTTATTTAATTACAAGGGGCATTTCAGCATTTCTTAATTGTGAGTAACTGATATTATAGCAATCATTAATATTACACTTAATGCTTGCAATCTGTTTATTACAGTCAAATGGAGTAACTTTGCTGTGCTGAATAACTTTGATGGTCTAACTGCTTTTGACTTTTTAATTTTTTTTCCCAACCTCAGACTCTCAATATAAGGCTGAATTTTTGAAAACAGTCACATCAGTCCTCATAAAAAAAAATAAATGAGTCTATCAATACCAATTGTCAAATTCATATCGAAATTTGCACTTAATTGCGATGTTTAGCAAATAGTCTTTAACTTTTCAACTTTTATTGTGAAACAAGGCGAATCAGAGTCTGGTAAGTGTTTTGTTTTAAAAATGAAGGCTGAATTTCAATTTTCGATAATATTTCTGTCATATTCTCATCTCATTTCATTGTAATTTACACCTAAACATAAGTAATATTTAGCAATTTTCAGGGAAACTTTGATACTGTCAGTGTTACCCATACAGATATTTTTTTCATCTGTTTAACTTTGAATTGGTATTTTTTATGGTATTTTTTCTTCTCGTGTGTACATAATATCTGGAGTTTTACATAATGATGTTCTTGTTGCATATTTATTTTGTAGGTAAATTATTATTTTCTAAGCTCATACATCATTTTAATTATAAAAGTCCATGCACATTATATATGCACCATGCCAAGAAAATAAAAAATTCCGAAACCAGGTAAAATAAAGTATGGAACCATCTAACTATTCCCTAGAAACCATGCAATCCTAAGTGCCTACGCTGCAAGCAACGAGTATAAAATACCGATAAATACTTTAAAAAATAAATTATTTACCAAACATTCTAAGAAAACGGGAAGACCTATATAGCTCTTACCGTTGGAGAAGACTTTGTATTTGTTTTGATGCTTTATTATTCATAGAATGGGGTAAATAATTTATGGGTTGTTATTTTTTTTTCTGGCGATATTCTTAGATTCTTTGTCTGTATAAACTTACTTTAAAATAATACTGTTTATTACAGACTTTAATATTTTAAGATTATAATATATGGTTGTATTTTCATTGTGATGGTTTTATTAAGTCCCATAAATATTTGTCTGATATTCCAGGAAGTTTCCAATGTTATTTTAAAACTAAATGGCAACATTTTAGATATTTAAAAAATATACCAGCGTTACCCAATTACTCAGAAAATGTATTTAATACAGAATTTACATGACCAGATTTAGTACTGTCAATGTTATCCGCATTGAGGATATAACTTTGAGATACAACAAAAAACTATTATAAAGTATCCTACCATTCTTAGGTATTTTTTTGAATAAGATGACATACACTATTATCTAAAAATGCAATGTAATTGTAATAAGAAAAAATTATTAAAATTGGATCATTTTTGGAAGATACAGTTTTTTTTCCAGACAGGGGTAAATGACATCAAAAGCTAAAGATTTCCTTGGCATTTTTAAGTATATATGAGTAAAAAACAATGGCACTAAAACGGTTAATCATTTTAATATGCTCGTAATTTATTTAGTTTGTATCAAGATAATTACTATTTTTTAAAATAAACACGTGTTTCTCTGAAAAGTCTTCTTTTTAAATTTCTTTTATATTAATTTTGTGATATGTTTAAATGCAAATATAGATGTATCAGCAAAGGCAGCAACGACTTATGCCCTTTACTAACAGAGGAAAGAGTACAAACTAATTAGAGTTAGAACTTTCTTTAACAGTGACAATAATTGCTATGTTCATGTCATATTTATTCAAGTAGTAAATTATGTTATTTATGACGACTTCTATTTTTACCACTAGCACCACTTCGTCTTTATTAGGCAATTAATTTCACACAATTACTATTTATTTTATCAAGACTGGTCGTAAGTAAACACAAAAATATACGCGGTTTATGAAAGTGTTAATCTACATTGTTATTATGACTGTTATAAACCTGGTGAATTATTCAATCTTCGCTACTTGTTTAAAACAAGATTTTTTCGAAACTGTAACGTTGTAGTTATTGTTTAACTAGCTTTGATAGGAAAATAAGTAAGCGGTTAATTTGACATACGAAAACTATATATATTTTATTTTTTACATATCATCGTTGGTCTACGCATTAGTTCACAAGTTTTGACGCTAGATATTTATACTTCACATCTCCCTTTCTTTGTAAATTAAAAACAATGTTTTCGAAACATTGACAGTTGTTTGCTTTTTTTTTAATGTGAGTGCATTCTCATTTCGAACTGAACAATGCATGAATATTTTATTACATAAAGTGTTTCGACAAGATATCTGAAAAGAAAATTGAAAGTGTAGCTCTTATCGATATTGAGAGATTTTGTGAAAATAAGTGGCTTGGTTTTGTCAATGGGTTGTCATTGTCACTTTTTACCTGTGCGCTATAACAATGGTATAGCTACGGTCGTTAATTTATGATCTACATGCCTATTAAATTTTTTCAGTGAAATATTACCAACTGAAGTACGTTTGCGTTTTGTCACAATAAATGTTACTTTCTTATTTCGAACATATACAACCGTGATTACATAAAAATATAATATTGTAAAGCCTAGAAAAAAAATTTAAAATATGTTATAAGAGTATTTTCTTTTTAACTTAAGTGCTTATCTTTAATAACTTTGTAGTTACAGTTTGTTTGACACATTTAAGTGATGAATGGTTTTGAACTATGAATTATGAATAAAGGAGTTTATATTGATTTGTTTCCCTTATAAATACAATTAATTTCTCGTCATGTAGATGGCAAGAAGCATTTTATAAGCAGACTTTACGGCTATCAGAAGGAACGAAAGGCGTTTAATAATGATTCATGTTATTAAACACTGTAACTTTTAACAAAATTACAGTGTTTAATAACATGAATCAAGTCATCGGTTTTGTTGAAACAATTCGATCCATCCTGTTTCTTCAATCCATCTTCGTTGTTTGCCAAAAAACCACTATCAAAAATAATCTTTGATCCTAATTTGGAAAAATTTACAGTTGTACTATAATTTTTCTTATATTTTTTTGTGAAATAATTTTATTTTTCAGTGATTTTAACAATATCTATATTACTCATTTTCCCAATATTATTACAGCTATGGTTACCATATATTGGGTTTGTACAGATGTATGTTATGCAAAAAAAGTGTTTATGAAATTAATTAACTGTTTCAACAAAATTGATGGTCTCTTCGAGTGTTCTCATAAAAAAATTATTTTACAAAAAGATTCAAAACGTTATATTTTTACCAGTTTCGAGCTATTAAACCATATAGTTTTGTTAAATGTATATTTGTATATGACAAACGCTATGGGATTACAATTTTATGAATATCTTTTGTTTGGAATAATTTGTGAAACAACTTGTGACTTCGAACTCATATTTAACTGGCTGCTGCTTAGCAACATTCTATAACAAATTCACTACAGTGAATACATTTCTTGAAAAAGCGAACAGAAAGCCATCTTCTGTGTTCATTGAAGACTTATTTGGTAATCCCCAGCCCACTACGTCTAGCAACACTATGAAATATTGAATATATTTGGCGTTAATTTTGTAGAAATTCATTGTTCAAAATTAAATGAAACTATACAACATTTTAAACCTACCTGTTAATAACTCACCTGCTAATAACCCACCTGAAGATGTTGTAATACAACGAAACCTAGGTCGTGGTAAAGAACTTAAAGACAGTAGAAATAATACTACATCACGTAGTTTCATTTAATTGTGAACACCATGAATTTTATCTTCAACACTTAAACTCAAAGGGAAAGACATTACTAGTTTGTCAGATTATTTCGTAATTTTTTTGGAATTTTGTAGATGTTTTAACAGCATATTTAAGAATCAGGTTTGTAATGAACGCAACATTTCACATCTCATTTTATTTACTACATTATAATAATCTCTACAATATGTAAACGATACTAACAGGGCATGCAAATGATAAATATTCTTGATATTAGATGATTTAGCAATATCAATATTTTTAAATGAATATAACTGATATTCAAAATTTCAGTTTCTCTTCATTATACATAGAGCTTTTACATATGCTGTCACTTACGCTTTTTTCTACTTGTGCAGTTTGAAATAGAAGGTAAATATTAATTTTTATTGTTCTTTCAAACCTTGAAAAGAAATTAACATTTTTTTAACTTAGTTTATCTTAGTTAATTAAACTTGTTAACTTTTTTTAACTTAGTTTATCTTAGTTAATTAATTTTTTAACTTAGTTTATCTTAGTTAATTAAACTGTTTAACTTAGTTAATTAAAATATTATTGAATTTAAAACTAATCACACTCGGAATTTTCAGGATATATTAATCTAATCCCGTTTTAACCATCAATTCGAACATTTTATTGACCTTATCATGTGTAAATAAATAAGTTTCAGTTGCATGTTTCAGATTGAATTGAAATTTTCATTTTTCGAAATCGTACTTTGGTTGTCTCTTCCTATAATGCAAATTGTGAGTGTTTGCATACTGTGTGAATGTATCTACTTTCAAGTTGAGAAAACAAAAACCTGTTTGACAGCGTTTCAAGTTGATGAGAAAATCTATAAGTACTCAATGCAAATCTCCTTTAAGCATTTATTTTCCACATCTTTGTTCCAGTTCACGCAATAATTTATAAAATTTTACTTTCCTAATATTTTTAATTCGAAAACTGAATTTTTGGGATGTGATTATGAAAATGGATAAATAAATTTTAGAAATTTAAAAAAAAAATATCTCAACATAAAGATCTTTGTTACAGACGGATTTAAAAAAGAAAATGTTGAATAACTGTATTTGTATAATTGTTAATATTTAAATGTTAAAATAAAAAGGTGTGTGCAAAATGAAGTAAATAAAGGAAAAATGTTACTAATTAGATAATTGATAACGACTAGTCCATTTTTTCAATTAGGTGCCCATGCCATGATTTAACATTCAATGTTATATATGGTGTAAATAACTATATATGTTGATGCATGCAGATGTAATACTAATAAAATATTTACATTTACGTATTCAAAGTAGTAAATTTCTTTAGCGAAATATTTAAATAGTAAGCAGAGTTAAATCTGTTGAAACCTGTATATTGACAACGATATTATCAATGTATTAAATAGCTTAAGTGACTAAAACTTAACTTTTATTTCCTTGGAAAATCTTTTCAGAGCGTCGTAGCGATATTAGCGGTCCAGTCAAATATACTTCAAGGCTAAATTTTAATACAATTTCTTATTTTGAAAAAAAAATTTAATATGACCTATGGATTTCTTTTAAAGTTTTGATACACTTTATGTAAAGTACTGTGGTTAAGTAATGTTACATTTTTGGACATAAAGTTTACATAAAACAAATATATTAAAATATGGCCAATGTTCACAAATGTCACAAATTTATTGCTTTTTTGTAATTTTTACATCTGTCTAACCGGCTTATAATTAAATATGGGTTATCTCCGATAGTGTACCATTGTCCACAGGCTACCTCCTGCTCCACTCACATATCTCCTAAGGTCTAACTTAGGAAAATACTTACTTTAGAAATCCTGCCAGCTATAGCCATAGCTTCCAATTTTAATTGCATGTAAACTTTGGTGCCGCTTCTAACCTTAAGGCGTATTTATTGGAATTTTTATAATTTCTTTATCTCCATTGCTTTCCTTAATCGAGGGCGAAACTTCTCAACTAGCCACTAAAAGTGCTTCAATAGTTAGTTTGCCAGCCATATAATAACTTACTTTCGACGATATGTTGTGTATAACAATATTTTATTGCTACTTTTTTTCTAAACTTGACTGTCTTTTGTTGTACAATTTTATTAAAATTTTTAACAATTAATACATATGACTTGACTCACTTTTTCAAACTTTAACAAAAATCAAGTAAGACGAAAGTATCCAATAAAACATTAGTAACTTATATCTTTTTCTTCCAAGCCTTCCTTATCAATTGGTTAAAGTTGGCAGTCAGCTCTGCATGAGGACTTGTCCTCGGTGAAAATCGTGACCTATGCCCATTCTCGGATATTACCCACCATGACTCTCTTCTACGACCAGCTTTCCTTCTTCCAACGATTTTTCCAGCATTATTTCTTGTAAGAGCTCATATCTAATATACCTGAGTACATTGCCCTAGATATACAAATTGTGTGATGGTTAAAGACAAAAGCTTACGTTTCTTGCCAAATCGTTGCAAAAATTCCTCATTTGCATCTTCCTGAATCCAAGATGTCGACATCATGCGTCTGTAGGTCCACATTTCGAGCAATCCTATATAATTCCTGAGATCGTCCTTAATAGTCAAGACCTTGCATCTGCATAGCAATATTGGTCATGGACAGTGCTGAAAAGTGATTGTTGTATTGATTGTTTTTACAAAAATGAAAAATGCACTCTACTATTTTTCTAAAGGCTCCGTGGGTAATTTTAATGTGAGTTTTGATCTCTACCTTACTCTTCCAGTTTTGAGTAAGGCAGGTTCCAAGATATTTATATTAATTTACTTGTTCTAATTTTTAACCCACCAAAAATATACTTGATTGGAGATTGGGAAAAATTCTCAAAAAACAAAAATAAATTGAAAAATTTGATATTTTATTTTTAAATAAAATTGTCAAAAAAAATATTACTGTCTTGTGTGTGCATTATATCAATAATAATACTAGATTTGAATTATATTTGATTTATTATTATACTTTTGATATGTATTACAGAGATACAATTAGCAATGGTTAGGACGCCATCTTCACGCACGCGCGCCTTATCGACTAGTGATGTGCCATGACAATAGGGACGTCACATGCTCATAACATCTTCATATTAGACAAAAGTTAAATTATTACAATTTTACAGCTTGACACAGTTTATAGAATTGACTAAACTCTTAACAATAACTTTCGACAACAAAGACTGTTTAAGTAATTAAAAATAAGACAATTTGTTAATCTAAGGCTCTATCTATATATATATTCTAGACTTAAGGGGCGGATTTCGCAAATAGGCGAAAATTGGTGTTTGGTTTCGCAAAATACTCAATAACTACCAAAGGTAGACGTTATATTAAAATACCAGGGCATAGAATGGCCTTTGTACTATGTTACTGTGCGACATTTTTTTAAAATTATGTTTCAAACTTAAAAAAAAATAATCTCAAATTAACCTCGTTTACCAAAAAGGCTCTCCGCTGTTTCGCATATTCAAATAATATTATAAAAATACATCGATTTTCAGTTCACTGTGTCTAGTTTTAATTAATGTAGCTACGTTCTTGTATATGGATTTAACTATGACATAAATATGAACCCTTTGGTATTAGGTCAAATTTGCCGAATTTTTACGGCACTCCGCGCGCGAATTTTCCATACTAGCTTCTATGAAAACAAAAACGATTATTATCTACGGCGCTCACGCATATTTTGAATTCAGTACCGTTTGCGCTTGCAAACAGTTAGGACGTGTGATCCGGTCGCTCTTCGTCAACCTGTGCCAAAGATTTATAACGCGTACACGGCTTATACACAGTGTAAGTTTTATGTTGTATGTTACGATAAAATGCAAATTACGTATAAATGATTATTACATAATACTTCTATGATACATTTTAAATGCATAATGTTTTGTAAATTAGTGGATATATTTGTTTATATTCTGTATATTTTCAGATATTAATGGGAAAACGTAAAATTTCCTACAGGCGTCCGGTATTGGGAGCAAAAATGAAAAAAAAAAATTTATTACGTGCCCTAAACAAAAGGTTTGTACAAATTTTATAATAGAGAATTATAAAGAATTATTAAATATACTCGTATTTTAGAAGTAATAAATCGGTATTTGGACTTTACTGAGTATTATATTAGGGAGATACATTTTACAATTTCATTGTACACGTAAAGACGTATATTTTTTTTAAATATTAAAGGTTTAAGTTTTTTAGATGTATCTGTGCGTTCAATATCGTATTTTATTGAATATTGTAATGATTCTCTTTTAGTATTTTATCAACATTTTAAAAACAAAATACTTGCTACTCTGTGTTTGTTTGTGTGCATTTTACAGCCATTTATCGTGGGAACGCTGATTTAGAAAGATGATATAAAATTTGACATGTTTATAGCTTCTGGTAAACGCAGACGTAAAACATAAAACTATAATTCAGGTTGATTTGTAGAGAGAGGGGGCAATTTATGGGGTTTTTATCGTACTCATTATGTGGGATATAAAATGAATGTCAGTAAAATAGGGGTTCAAAAATATTAATATTTTTGAAAAAATTGCAAATTTTTGTTTAAACGTCGAGAAATTATTATTTGACTACTAGAAAATTATTCTATTTCTAATTTTGTAATTTTTTATTAGTTTTTTATTATTGACATTGAGTTGCAAATTTTTCGGATACAATTCTATTCTATCATTAAAAGAAAATAATCGTCGTAATTGTTGCAGGAACCATACTGTAGACGAAATTGTAAATAATGTTGCAGGGGGCAACATTGAAAGAGAAGGGGTATGTACTAGGGCAGAAAATGTAAGTCTGATATAATATTCCCGAGGTAACTGAAAATGTTTTCCACCAATCTGATTAAACCTATTAATTCCACATGATAGTTCCAGGACTAAGCATATAATGAACCAAAGTATAATATTATGTATTAATTTACAAATATATATATATATATATATATATATATATATATGCGTGTGTGTATGTGTGCTGTTTCCGGTTTGGTATTTTGGCCGTAATTCCAACTCTGTTTGTAACGTGTCTATTTCAATTCGACAATGTTGAAATTCGTAACATTTAAATTCAACTATTTTAAAAATTATTAACTGAGCTATTGATTGCACACCTAATCACAATTTTTTCGTGCGTAAACTTAGAGATTTCTCACAAGTAACTTTACAATTAATTTGCAGATACCTGTAAATCTCATTCTTGAAATGGAATAGGAAACAGCAGGAAATGGTATTGTGATTGAAGGCAGGAGAATAGTTAATTTTATGCATTTTTTCAATCTTATGAAAAACATTTCTACACACGGAAATATGGATTGTAATTTAGGTTATATTCAAATCATTTCAGAAAGTCGTGTTGGACTAATTTCAAATTTCGTTTTGATATGTTGCATGTGTGGAGAGAAATTCATTTTGAGTACGGATGAAATGAAAGGTATTGGTATAGACATAAATCACGCTGCTGTATCTAGTATTATGTCGGTAGGTTCTGGTCATGCTCATCTATAAACTGTTACTGCTGCTTTAGAAATTCCGGCTATATGTGCAAAATTGTATGTATCTGTACACGACACTGTGTGTGAGTGGTGGGAGAAGACCGCGGCACATTGTATGTCAGAAGCTGCCAAGCAAGAAGCGAATTATGCAATATCTATTGGTAATGTTAATAAGCATGGAACACCTATGATCACAGTAGTTGCTGACGGATGTTGGTCAAAAAGGTCATATCGAACCAATTATTCCGCTTTATCCGGTGCAGCTGTTATTGTAGGTCATAAATTTGAAAAGGTTTTATATTTAGGAATAAAAAATAAATATTGCATGATTTGCGCTCGTTCTGCTAATAAGAATGTGGAGCCTCCAGAGCATTTTTGCTATAAAAACTATTCAGGTTCATCTACCGCGATGGAATCTATTATAATTTTGGAGGGGTTTAAAAGTTCTCTTAAAGAATACGGTCTCATATAAGAAAAAATAATAGCTGACGGAGATTCCAGTACATATAAAAAAATTCTTGATTCGCGACCATATGGTGATTTTATTGTTGAAAAAATTGAATGTAAAAACCATCTATTACGAAATTACTGTAAGGCATTATTAAATATTTCAACCGATACGAAATATCCTAGTGAACTACGTAAATTTGTAAAAGATCGGTATTTACGTTTAAGAAAGCGTGTAGAATGTGCAATCAGATATTGGGGTGAGCAAAATTTACAACTTCACGAAAAAATTTCACAACTTGCTGAAGATATCCTGAACGGTCCACATCACGTATTTGGTAACCATGTAAATTGTGCCTCTTATTTTTGTTCACAAGAAAGTAGACGCGTTAATGAAGTAAATTTAGTTAATAACTTGAAAGTATCAGGTGTACTAACAAAATTAGAAGATTTAAGTAGTAAATTGTCTCGACAATCTCGTAGTTTAATTTATAATGTAACGAGTAATATAGTAGAAAGCTATAATTCTCAGGTTGCCAAATGCGTAGGAGGTAAAAGAATAAATTATTCTCTTCGACGTTCTTATGGCGGGCGATGTGCTGGTGGTCTTGTGTCTTTTAATACGGGAGCACTTCATTCCGTTACTCATGAAGTTATATTCGGCATAAAAGCCAATTCTTTAATATCGCGAGTGGAGAAATCTAGATTACACAAAGTTGACAAAAATATTAAAAAGAAGAAATTTACTCACACTACCTCTGTATCTAACGATCCCCACTATGGGCCACAATGCCAACAACCTGACTTGAGCTCTGAATGTTTTGAACAGGCGAAGTCAGATTTTATGGCTAAATTGTCGTTTACAGATCTCCAGCGCCAGCAACTAGAGAGGAATACGATTTTGCAGAGTAGTAGTGGTGACTGGTTGAGCATACGTAGAAAGCTTTTAACGTCTTCGTGGTTCGGGAAGGTTTGTAAGAGAGGAAAGGCTACCAGTTGTGCGCCTCTAGTCAAATCCATACTTTATGGCAAATGTTTGAATAATATTCCATCCATAAGGTATGGTAAAGATAACGAACAAATCGCAATTAGACAACTAAGTGTCCAAGAAGATAAAATAATCGAGAAGTGCGGTTTGTTCATAGATGACACATATTGTTTTCTGGGAGCATCGCCAGACGGTAAATACGCAGAAGGAATTGTGGAGGTTAAATTTCCTTTCATTTTTTCCAAACTTGAGGTAGTTGATGCCATGAAAAAACACTCTTTTTGGAAATTAGATAAAGAAAACAATTTCATAATTAATAAAAACCATGACTGGTATTTTCAAATTCAAGGACAGTTGCATATTACCAAAAGTCACATTTGCCTGTTTGCCGTCTGGATTGGCGAGAGGACACCACTTAAAGTCTATCGGATTGAAAGAGATGACCAATTTTGGAAAGATAAAATGGAACAAAAGCTGATCGAATTTTATAATAATTGTTTACTTCCAGAATTGGTAGATCCGCGCATCCCAAGGTCTATGGATATTCGGAATCCTCCATATATCTTACGTGCTATGGAAGAAAAGAGTAAACAAACATGTTAGATGAGGCCGACTGATGATAGTTTAAGTTCTTGTTAGATGTCTTTGATTGTATTCTGCGTTATTTTTTATCTATGATAACGGTTTGGGTTTGCATATATATATATATATATATATATATATATATATATATATATATATATATATATGTGTGTGTGTGTGTGTGTGTGTGTGTGTGTGTGTGTGTGTGTGTGTGTGTGTACCGGACTGGAATCATTGCTGGATAGATAAAAAATTATTCAGAATAATGAATGATAACCATGCGACTTGCATAGAAGGATGTCCATACATATCTTATTTTAATAAGTGCTTACGATCTTGGTCACTGTATTATTTTTATAATGTTATATTTTTAAATTGTTTTTCTTATTTTTTTGTACCAAATAATAAAATAGGTCTTTTATATTATTGCTAATTTCAAAAATTTAAATTACGATTAGAATTATAATTGTACATGTAGTCTATAAAACATTAATGTACATTAATTTTGATCTAAAATTGTCTTATAGCTATAAATTGTTCGTTAATTTTTTTGGTATTCTGGAAGCAATGTTGCGTTTCCTAGTGAATTTTCAAGAAACCACGTATTCGTAAATCTTAAATTAAAAATATTTATAATGTTGGATTTGATTTCGTATTATTATTCGTAGCTTAAAAAAATTAACCGCTTGTCAGTGAAAGCCAAGATAAGAAACATATTAAACCTTGTTTTTTCTTGCCACTTTTTTCTTCTTTAATTTATGTAAATTTCTGAAATGAATTAAATGTTTTAGAAAATTTAGGACATATGGTATTATTAAAAATATCTAAATATAAAGTTTAAATGTTGAAACATAGATATGATATACATATGGGATGTAATTATAAAATATTTTAGATTTAACAAACTTACATTGGGTAAAATTGAAAAATTACTGAAATAATATTTTAATCAATTATAACATATTAAGACGTTTGTTATCCAACTGATTCACGGAACATCGTAATGGAGACATTATATAGGCTTTTTCATTTTTAATAATTTTGTAAAGTATATTTATTTTAAACCTTTACGGCTTTTAATTTTTTTTCTTATTTACAAATAAATTTTCTTTAAGTTTTCTTTTATACGTAGTTTTATTATTTTAACATTACTTCGTATTGTATAACATTAATTTATGTTAGATGTCCCTAAGACTTCGTTTGCGTGTAATTATGATTTCTTTCCTTTAGACATAGCTCGTGGGTATACAATATTAGCACAAAAATCCTAAAAAAAGTTTTTTTACTGCTATTATCATTCTATACGGTAAATTAGTCACTCCTTTAAAAATGTGATAGTGCAATTATTTTATCATAATTTGCACAAAGTTTTTTTAGGGATTTTATTCTTATCTTAGTCTACGCTTGCCATACTAATTTACAAAAAGATTATACATAAAAAATAGTTACACAAAATACGTGCAACATTTTGTTCATTTTGGAATTTCCCAAATTCAGTCAAAAACCGACCTAAATCATATCCAAGGTTAAATCGTATTCCGTATCAAGAGATTTACAAAGAAATTATAACACAGAAATCAAGCTCAGATTTACTTTAATAATTAGTCTAAAAAGCGTCTCAATCGATCCCATTGTGCCGAGTGCGTTCGTGTAACGCACACTACTAAGAGTCACACAGCACGGCCGGGGCCGGCGCATGCGCGTGTGTAGTAGTAGAAAACCAAATATTTCATAGCATACATCTGACCCTTAACTAAATTAATCAGTCCTTCACAGTCATTGCCAATACAGTTTTGTGACCTTAATTGTGATTTGCATCTATGGTTTCATTTTCACCTTGTTTGTATGTGAAAAAATTATGACATTTAAAAGTGAGGTTAGCTTTTGGGGTGAAGTGATTTTGAAATATCTCGATAAGCTCTTTGTATTTAACATTATTATGTTTATTTAACTACCTCGTTTTTTCCAAATGTATTGAATACATCCACGCCCTTTTCACCAATAACATGTAAAAATAAAGCTACCTTTCTGCCATCACTTTCTTCATGTATGCCAGACGTACGTAAATAAAATTTAAATAATTGCACCCATTTTTTCCATTGTTGAGCCAAGTCAACGCTCATCACTATGGGCTGCGGACTGGACATTCCAGAAAGTTTCTTGGGCTTTTGACTTTCTTGAGACACGATGCGGACTTTTCACACGAGAATTTCACAACGACTTTACAACACATAGATTACGAACCCAATTACTGACACCATGTATTGTGTGTGTGTTATATAAATGATAATACTAGACTTGAAATAGATTTGATTTATTATTACACTTTTGATAAATATTACAGAGATACAATTAGCAATGAGTAGGACGCCATCAACATATGCATGCCTTATCGACTAGTGATATGCCATGACAATAGGCAAAGAGGGCATGACTGCATAAAGACAAATGTTGTTGTCCAATAATATTTAGTAACCTCTATCAAGTTTCTAGACAGTGTGCTGTGGTGTGTAGTTGGAGACGGAGTTTCCTCAATTTTTCCTTCAATTGTAGGTGATTGTGCTGATTCTGATACTGATAACTTTATCTCGGAAAAACACATATTATTAGTAACATAATTTTGTTTATTTTATCTACCTTCAAAATTACCTACCTACTAATTATGAACTTATATCACTGTTCAAATAATTAAAAATACTTTTCCCCTTTGAGTAGCCATAGATAAAAACAATTCGAATCACATAATCCTAAATGGGCACTAAATTTCAATTCAATCAGTCCAGTAGTAGACACAGACCTTCAAACTAGGATCAATCCGGGGAATCCGGACTAATTGCAGCCCAAAATGAGACCAAAAATATTTTACTGGCGTAAAGTATAAGATCATAGCCGTGATTTGTTGGGTTGGTCACAAGGCATACGGCCTTTGACGATGGGGTGCACTGCGGGGATCTGAATTCGATTCCCGGGCATTCGTCGAACAGGGCTGGACTGATGTTATGGTTCGCTGTAAGAGATTGCTCTTGTAGCAACAAGTCCACCATATGTATCAATTAGATACATTAAAGTAGGTAAATAAATAAATAAATGAAACTTACTATCTTCATCGTCACCTAAAAACTTCAACTGACTGTAATATCATGACTTTAGACGTGAACCTCATCCGTTCCTGAACCAGAAGTTAGACTATTGCACCCCTTTTTTTATTACTTTGCAATGAATTTATCTTCTGCTTAGCTGATTCTAGCTCCGTATTCGGTTCCACTTTACAAATTACTTCCAGAAATTTCAAATAATTTTCATGTTTACCTTTTTTTTTTTTACATATATGGTCAAATAATACATTCTTCCACAAGCACTCATTTTGCCTATAACATTCAATGAATTCGCAAACAATATCTTTTGAGCACGTCCAAAAATCGGCCATTGTTGCTTGTTTACACCACACCCAAAACTAAAAAGTAGAAAATTGAGTTCAGAATAGAGAACTGTTAAACACAGGAAAAAATTAACTAAACAAACAACTTGTGGCTCGTGTCAATGATCGACGGACCTACTTATTTGACGTCATTTGGCTCGTCTAGTAAAATTTAAGCATGTCAAATCTTCACTAGTAAATTTGTTAAACTTAAAGTATGCATACTTAGACTGATTCACAGTCAAATAAAGTCGCGAGCCTGGCTCGCATTCACAAAACCGCTCGTCGATCCTAATCGACCGTCGATCATGAACTTAATATAAGTAATAAATAAATAATAACCTCCTTAATACTTTTAAGATTTTTCTTAACAAGGTTTACACCCTTTTGTGCAATATCTTAAAAATGTATAAAAGAGGGTGATCGCTTACCTTGCATTTTGTGTCTTTAAAACTACTGAAGCCCCATATGTAAAACTAAGAGTAGTTGCACGATACTGATTTAACTTGGATTGCACAGTGCTTAGGCAGAAACATGACAGATATACATATTCTATTATTAATGTACATATGCTAGTGTAATTAAAGAAAATTATATATGCTAGTATAATGTTGATACAGTTACTTTTAAATGCGCTACAACAAGAATGGTACGTCATAAGCGAGGTGAATGTAAATAACTCATCTGTACTATGCCCTAAATCTACAGATAGCCCCACAAAATATGACTTTTGTATATTAAAGATGATCATTTAAACAAAGACAAATGAATAATAATTTTGCCCAAGGCCGTATATTTATATATTACAATATTGCATTAGAAGGAATAATGAGTGTTTCTCACCAACATTAAAATCTCATTTTGGTTAACATCTCACATTAATATTGAAGGTTGATAACAATTGTCAAGTTTTATTAATTGACGAGGTTGATTTTGTAAAAGCCAACATTAAAACTAATAAAAAGTATGTCATTATGACAGTCAATAAATGTGTAGGCCATAAACAGTATTCAATATTTTAAATGTAGGAATTACAAGAAATTGCGCAATAGGTATGAACTAATTCTTTGGAGTGTTATTAATGTGTATGATATCAGCAATGTTGCCTTGAAAGATTGACAAAACTTTATAACATACATAATTTGACATTATTTCGCATTAAGGTGGTTCTTGTTTTTCCTAATTGGTTTCCCGTGAACTAAGATTCCCTTCCAATTCTGAAATGTGAGCTCCCCATTTTAGTGTACTATGTATAGTTACACCAAGAAGAACTGTTGTGCTAACAAATTTCATTCTATTATTATTGAACACTAATTTAGTGTCAACTACAAAGAGTAAATGTGCATAGATTTTTTTGTATTAGGTAATAAATTATTGACAGCTAACAAAGTAAACATTTGTGACATCTCTCATATCTAATCGCATTAAACATATCTATTTCTTTAAAATGAGAGAAATGTATTGTGAGCAAACAACGCTGTTTCAAGAAATTTTTCAATCAAAAAACAGATCAATAATGTACACGAGAAAAGAATTAGTCCCAACATAAAGCCTTGCGGAACAAAATAAAGCCTTGTGGACACATCTTCACTAAAGAATCTGTTGATTTAATTTACCCTGTCTGTACTTTTTGTAATCTCTTTATGAGATACAAATTAACAAAGCTATGGGCTTCATCTTTTAACCCATATTGATGCATATTTCCAGAGTAATATTCTATGATCAACACAATCAAATACTGTAGACAGATCACAGTGAATACCAATAGGATCCTGCCTTTCTTCCCCAGTGCCAAAGATGTGCGAAATTAATTCTACTGCTGCATCTCTAGTGAACCTGCTCTTCATAAAACCAAATTGGTGGCTGTGAAGTAGTTCAAAAGAGTTGAAATGGACCTCCATTTACTCAAGCAAGTTCTTTTCAACAATTTTACTAAGAGTATGCAAAATAGACACTGGTCTAAAATTAGATGGATCGTGGTTATCATTGGATTAAATAATGGTATAATTTTATTACGTTTCATAAGATCTGGAAAACCCCAGGATATCACACTTATTAAAAGCGGTGGCTAAATGCATCAGCATCAACAATAGAACCAATTACTCTGACAAATAATCACAAGTCTTCAGTTTACTTTACATGAAGTGATGCAGAAATATTTTTGATTTTAGGGGAATCAAAATGAGTAAATTTAAAACGATGATTGTGGTTACTGGACTTGACACTATCCCTCAGTAATTTGGCAGCTTCATCTGGAGCTGAGTTTAAGGTATTCGTAATGATAATGGATATAATAGTGAAAAATATAATAATAAACTTTTAGCCAGGGATTTGGAACTTTTCTAGAAAGGTTGTTGAAAATTTTGATGTATTTTGTTATCAGGTGTAAATTGTCAACCTAGAAATGCTCATAAAACTGGGTTGAGACCTTGAACAATGAAGACGCCATTCCAGATAATGCACTTAAAAAATACATACCTAAACCTGAACCAATGTTTGTGATGGTAGTCATTAATATTATATTTCCGAAGGAAACTTTAACTAAGATCATAAGTAATAAATTTTACATATTGGCCACATTATGCTCTGGTCATGTACTTCAACTAACACCATGTTTATCACAAGCAATATATCTCACTGCATCTCCTAAATTAAGAACGAAAGTGCATATTTACTTTTACGATGGAATATGCACTCCATGGAAGATACTTCTATAATTCAAGAAGAACTGATAAAACAGTCTCACAAAGTCAGATGCGTAAATTCACTGAAGAAGACTTTCCACTTTTTTTCATAGATTCGGAACTGAGGAAAATAATAAAGACATTTTTATAAAAACACTATATCTGAAAAAAATTAAGGTGATGTATGAAGGCTCCCATAAACAGAAGGAAATACTTCAGTTCAAGTACTCTCAAAAATTTGGACACACAAAAACGAAACGAGAAAAATAATACATTTTTGTTGATAATAATACATTAATAATACATTTTGTCAAAGTTGTAAGGAAAGTTATTCCGGGAAAGACACTATTAATTATTATTGTAGACAAACCTATTTATTTCTAACAAGATATGACAACCACTACTACAGAAATAAGCCACGAATATACAATTCTAATATGAGTTAAATACTGTTAAAGGATCAGGAACAAATAAAAACTTTAAGTTGAATTACCTGACGATGAATGAGTAAAATTGAAAGCACATTCTAAGATATTCTATTTATTTTAACCAGTTAAAGTTTACTTGCAATTTCAATATTTTATTGAGCGTATTTCACATATTTTGTTTTCTGTAATGAATGTTTTTGTAAAATATTCGTTTCAGAAACATACGTATAAATATGTATATGTATGTATGTATATATATATTTATATACATATATATATATATATATATATATATATATATATATATATATATATATATATATACACATATATATATATATATGTGTGTGTGTGTGTGTGTGCGTGTGTGTGTGTGTGTGTAGGATTTTTAGAATAATAAAAATGGTTATCCCATATAATCTATTGAAAAACTCTCATTCTGGCTAATAATAGATGGTTTCTATAATAACAAAATATTTTGTCATTCCAACTTCACCATATTTAACATTTTAATAATGACATCAGCATAATCTATCACCAAAAAAATATCATCAATGTACAGTATGATTTCTTAAAATTAAAATTTTCATACAAAATTTTTGTTTTAAAGTCTTCAAAACAAAATTGTAACTATACAGATAAAGATATTATAATTGTAATATATATATAAATATATGAGTAGAATTAAAATAAAAAACAATAAATTTCGGGTCATAATATATTATTATAACATCCTAAAAAATACATTTCATTCAATTTGACTATACTAATAAAAATAATTCTATTTAATATGAAATTAATTTTCATCAAATGACTCTTCAGTTGTATTACTTCTAACAAATGCTTTAAATACTGATACAATTTCAATCTGCGTGCTAGTGAATATTTATCTTGGAAAGTTCCAATGGTAACTTAAAAATAAGCCATCATTTTAACATTATAGATACCATTAGAATGTTGTAAGTTTAATACATATATATACATTTCTACAGAGGCTATTTGTCCATAAAAATTCACATTTTTTCTTCATTGGAAATTCATTTATTTAATATATGTAAAATTCAGTCATTTTTCTTTATATCAAAATATACATTGTCCGGTTTTTATTATACCAAGTATTCCACTATAAAAAACTTTTCTTCAGAGTTAGATAAGTAAAATTATGTAAATTTACTACCCACTTATAATCTTATTGATTTTCATGTACAACATTTTGTCATTAATTCCACTAATTACTTACCATAGTAACCTCACCTTTCAAAATATAACAATAGCACACATCAACACATTGAAAATACCGCTCGCAGTGAATGGCAAATGTAAATAGTCGGGTTAAAATGAGATAATCATTTAGATAACTATGAAAAAGAAGAAAGAGAATGAAATAACAAATCAAATTATAATACAATGGTCTATAACTTACAATTATCTTTGTCGCTGTGCTCTGTTGAAAATTACGTTAAATTAAAATTAGTATGTTTTGTTTTCTTTTGACACCAAATTTTTCTTAAAAGCAATTTGTGTTGGGATAAATGATTCATGACAATGACAATTTATGGTTAATTATTGTTTACTCATTTTTAGATTTATAATATCTGAATTAAAATCCATTTTGGGAATTTAAGTATTTATTTTAGTGTGATACATAGGTTTAAAAAAACATTAACTGAAATAATAAAGCCCATAAATTTTTTTTTCATTTATATCGTAATATTACAGAAACCGTGTGAAAGACAAAGCCTGCTAATTAATAATTGTGATTAAATGTCTAAACATGAATGACATTAATTTTACAAAAAGTTTCCAGAAAAAACTATGGTCTTTGTCATGATCTCCTGCTACTAATATTAAAAGAGACTAATTTAATATGCAATTTTGTTTATTTCATTTGTTATAAAATATTGAAAAATTAAATAAAATATAATTTAGAAAAAAAAAATTACGAAATTAAACAACTCAATGTAACAATAATATACTCCTCTATCTTATGACAAACTTGCAGTTTGAGATTACGCAATAAATAGAATAACAATGTTTTTATCTAACTACATTTAATTTTATATTTAACAGTGTTCATTCTCTTTTACTGTGAGAAACTTTACCAAGGTCAAGTTGAAGAGGTAAGGTAGTACTAATTAAACAAACAGAAAATTTACAAATAACAAATATCTACTGAAAGTACAAATATGACTGCACATGCTGGTGAATAAAAAAGTATGCATATACTTAAACATCTAAATAAACATACACAAATATACTCCCCAGATCGTTATGTCGTTTTTCTTTATATATGTTCGTTTAATTGTAGTATGTGTTTATTGACAACTGCATCTAATGTTGATAACATATTGAATTTTATATTATAAATGTAAGAATGATGAAAGAAAATATAATTATATTAAAAATAAATTTAAAATAGAGCAAAATTAAATAAAGGAAATGTTTTCAAAATCATTCAAATCTCTAGTTACACAAGTGTGATTATTTACTAGAATGTAAGCTTGCTAATTGAACAACTACAATAATATAGGTAACAACGAGGTTGAAAAAATTAGGCAGTAACGATATTCGCAGGTCGAAGAGCTGACACACTGAGAAAGTTCCGCCATTGCTCTGAAGTACAATCTCTTCAAGTTTCTCCAATTCATTATCAATTGATGGACCTTAAATAATAACAATAGATAATTAATTTATACTTATTTCACACAAAAGACATGGTATACAACATTTGCACAGATTGAATGGAATTATGTACCATTAAAAATATCCATAAATTTACAAGTTGTGTGCATTAGTAACAATTACATAATAAGCTTGAGGCATAGTTAGGACGATTTCAATGAAACCATTGTTATTACCTAACATAATCTTTCAGTTTAAACAGACGTGCTACCGATATAAAATTGCGTAAACTTATCAGGTGCAGAAGAGGCACAAAAATGCAAATGAAATAAAATATTTTCTTTACATTTTACCATTCCGTGTACTATGCCGACTTAACTACATATACTCTAGTAATATTTGGAGTTAACAGGCCATTATATAAATATTAACCTCTGGTTTCTTCAAAGTCAAAGCTTTGTTCGTGCAGCAGTTTTTATATTTCAAAAGTGTGAATTATTTAAAAAAAAGAATTTGAAGTATTATTAAATATTTTTATCATTGTGTGTGCTTATAAATAGTAAGACTCCTGTTATTAAATGTGTTGTTTGTTGCGTATACTCACTATTATATAAAATATCAAACCAATCCCACATAAAAGCCTCGTGCTCAAAACATCCGCTGGAAGCACTAGAGTATACAGTACTACATTCGGACTAGTTGTCTAACACTCCCTCCCTCCTTATTATTCTTTTTGTTATTTAGCTATATTATATTATTATATATTATATTAGCCTAATTCTTCCACTGAGAAGCGGCCCGTATTCTTTAAGTGATTATACCGTATCCCTAAGTACTATAGGCTTGTATAGGTTGTACCTAGATTCGGTTATGGTTTCAGGAATTATAGTCTCCCTTCTTGTAGAACCTGGTGCTGTATAAAATTACCGAACTAGGTGACTCTGTCGATGCTCTTTCAGAATAACTTTGTGTCGGTGTGGTTTTTTCTTATAGATGTCGTGGCCCGGACATGTAGGTGTAAGGTATGTTCATGCATACTGACTTTGTGATTTTTTTCAACATGCTTTTGGTGTTATTTTCCAACCATTTCCACCTCGTAATGTAGGTTTCTTATCTCTCTAAGCCTTTCGAATTTCTGTTTATTGCTGTTATATGTTCTAATATTTACTCTATCTCAGCTTTTAAATACTTCATATACTATTTTAACTTTATTCCTGTCGTTCTTTCCTAAATCTGTTCCCCTTTTTATTAAGTCGATCCTTGTTCTATATAATTTTTAAACATCATCTCTACTGGGCTCAATCCCATGGTGCTATCAGCTGTTTTTCTGTACATTACCAGGAATTTATGTACTCTGTCTTGTAATAGATCTTCCTCATTAGCCATTGCTTTTATCTAGTTTTACAATGTTTGCACATACCTCTCCCCTTGATTGGTGGTCATTTTTTTTCAAAAATTTTTGCATTTGTTTGACTTGAACTGTTGCTGTAGCTGTGATGGATGTGGTTGGGAGGACTTTTAGATATTTTGTTTAAGCGTCTGCTACAATAAGAAAGTATTGGTTCATGAATGGTCTGGCAAAATACATATGAATCTGGCTCAGTGGCTTCGTTGGTTATTCGTCTCTATATACTAGTACTTTTGCGGGATTCCTCCGCAATGAGCAGCACATTTTGCATTGTTTAACTGAGTGATTAATATTAAAGTCAATATTCTTCAATCATATTGGCTTCTGAATAATGCTTTCATTTCAAATGATACACGTATGAGCTCTGTGTAGCTCTTTTAAGATTTTAGGTTATAGTTTCTTTGGAATAACGACTCTGATGCCATAAAAAATGCAGTCATTTTGAAAGGAAAATTCATGTAGTCTTTTAGTATCGCCTTTTCAAGGATCGTAGATGGAATCGCATTTATCTCCTTTCCCCCTGAGTCCAGCTACATAATTGGCAATGCTTTTACGTTCATTTTGTGATCTGAGACAGGGTTTGTGTTGTTGTGCAACTTCACCAGGTTTGGGTGCTATATGATTTCCCAATATTTGTAGCAGTTCATCATGAGATTTTGATTCTGTCATATTTGGTGCTGTAATATTCTTCAAAACTTGATAACATTTTGGTCCAATATATGTAATTTGATGTTAGAATCTGTAGAGCCTTTTAAGTTTATTAGTTCAGCAATCTTTGTGAATAGCTGGTAAAAGATGCATTTACCTCATCATATGGCCATAACGAAATGTAAATAACCATTTTTGTATTTTGGTTTTGAAGTTTTTTGTAAGCTGGCTTGTTGTATTTGTATGTCGCACATGGTTTCCATCATTTGTGCTAACACTTGTGACAACTGTGACTCAATCGTAAAGCATTTTTTTAATTTCCTTTTTATAGTAGGTGTTCATTTCCCTTTGCATAGGTTTCCTTTTCTCATCACCAAAACTGTTGGGTATGTGGTTATAAATAATAAAACTACCAGAATTAAATATGTAGCTTATTGTGTATAATTGCTATTACATAAAATGTCAATTCAATCCCATGTAAAAGTCTCATGCTCAAAATATATGCTGGAGGTGCTAGCGTATACAGTGCTAAATGCGGACTAGTTGTCTAACCGTTATTTACAATGATTTGTTTCATTTTGATAAACCTCTAAAACACACACATTGCTTCTGCAAATTAACTTTAAAAACCACTATAACCAATTTAATACTCTCACATGTCATCATCAGTGATCATCTCGATGCAATAACAAGAGTTACTTATGCGGAAGAAAATAAATGTCTTTTTTTATATTTCATTTGTCCCTCAATTATGTCAAAACTATGACTTTGAATTTTAGTTGCATCCTATTAAGGAATTCAAGATTAAAATCCTTTTATGAAATATACTTCTGATTACAAGCATAATTTTATTTTATTAACTAAAAAATAAAAACTTATGTTATGATAAGTGTTGTTGGCGAGAGGTATGTGAAAAACTCAAATCGGAAAAGAAACAATATGAGTCAGCTCTCTAGGGGAGTTTTGATATGATACTTGTGTTTCGGTTAGTAAAGAATTATCATCCACAAAATGGTGATGCAAGCTAGAGAATTTCTTGAAAAGTGAAATAGACCGATCTGATTTCTTAGTTGGCCAAACATAAACAGAATATGAATCAATCAGATATAGAATATTTAGCATTAGCCATAATATTCTGACATGTAAAAAATTATTATAAATTCTCAATCTAGGTTTCCATAGGAACAAATAGAATATAACTTTTAGTACTACTAAGGGAATGGTTATAAGAATATATTTTCTATATGCATAAAGATTTATCTCCCTATTCTTGTTCAAGAACAATTAAACAAATGTTTTATAAGATTATTTGCTATTGTTGCTTATTCCATTGAACTTTCACTTTATATTTATACACTGAACTAAATATTTTTGACCTAGCCATTTTTGTCACGTTTTTAAAAAAATTCTGCAACATTTTTTCTAAAGAATTCATGATGTACAGGGGTTGGATCACTGATATACCAAGCAATCACCCATAGCATTATTATATGTCACTTCTGTTGAATTTAAAAAGTTGTCTAAAGAAGTCTCTCTTTTACACATAGATTTTTATATTTGTCGTTTAACATCTTTGGCTACCCCCACGACTCCTCTAAGTTATCATTTACCTAAATATCATATACTGCCACAAATATTACACATTAAAACCACATTTACGAAAATGTCACATAGTCATCAGTGGTAGGCAAAGAAATGTATGAACATGTAGTGCAATGCATATTAATACATAGTACATTCGAAACAAGTTACGCTCTGCTTTATTCCACTGCAGTTGACTATAAACTAAATTTGAGTACTTGATCGTTTCATCTGTTTCTAAAAAGGTGATAAAGCTAGAACAGTTTATTTACTTAATGGTCACATTATGATAAATACATATGATACATCTTAATTGAATAACAACATTATTCGTTTTACATACTGATTTTCCTTACATTGATTAATTCAATTTTAACGTGGGTTAAATAAACATTCAGCTATCACTGCTTAAACTATTTTGGTTATTATTTACAATGTAACTGAAAATTAGTTAAAATAGCAAAATATATAGTTTTTCATCTACAAGGACATTGACCATGCTTTGCTGTAATTGCTATACTATTCCAGTTCCCTTGGTCTTCATTGATTAATTGAAAACTCAATATTATTTTAGCACTGACCTGAATACATTCAGTTGCCTTTGTGTTACACTGAACTGATTAAACATGGATTATTGTAGATAAACTCTATATATATTTAATAGTAGACAATCAAATTATATTAATTTATGTTGTACGTTTAACAAGGGACTTTGTTTCTTTTATAGTCTAATTCAATTGTTATAAAAAAAACAGATAAAGTAAAAGATAAGTAATGAAGATATTAAAAGATAAGTATTGAAGATATTGATTACATTTAAATTAAGATAATAAGAGATATTTACATTGGTACGATAAGTAATGAATTTCTCTAATCATAAACTTACTGAACAGATGCTTACACATATGAGGTGAAAGTCTCAATTTTGTGATGTTTATTCTCAACTGATGAAATTCTGTAACCAACTTCTCACTGAAGGCGCAGACAGTCACAAGGAAAACTATGTAAATTGTTTGCCACGTAAAGTAGATAATTATTTCTTTTAAACCTAGTATCTGAAAACACATTTAATTAGTGACAATATTTTTTTATAAACCCTTTTTCTATTTTAAACATTTTAAGAAATGTATAAGTATAAAGAAAGTCGACATTCACTATTTTATAAATAGTGGTCATTAAAATTACCATAAAGTCATTATCACTTACTATTAATACAATATTAAAATTAGAATGATTTATGTAATATTATTCTTACTTACGTCATGTATATACAAGTCCAATATGAGTTGAATACCAGCAATGGATAAAAGAAAAGCTGTAACTACAGTCTGAAGCACCTGAAATAAAAATTGAATGATTAAAATGAAAAAAATTCTTGAATATCCAATTTATTTTTATTCCTTTCAAATATTACCTGTAAATTAAACATTTTATTTAGCGCATTGCATATATCATTTACTATAGTTAATACATTTGGTAACATCGATATGTGCATAGGATTTCCAGAAACATCAAAATGGCTATTATCATTAAATCTATTGTAGACTAACACTCGGGCTAATTCTGGTAAGCAGTTTGTGTTATTAGGAAATATTTCTCGATTCATACGGTTTAGATAATCGTTCACTTCTTTTAACATTTCAATAATGGTATTTGTAAGTAAACACATTAATAGCAGTTCCAATTTATTGATAAATTCACCGAGATATGTAATTATGCGGACCCAACTCCAATTTTCAACATTGCCAATTATGAGAAAGATCAAGTGGCTTGCAAGTACAATGAATATGCCCAATAACGTCTTGACTTTTAATTTTTGAAAGCATTTTGTTCTAAACAAAATGCTGTAATAAACAGAAATATCATCGAATTTTTGCAAACACTTAGCAAAGAAATTTTTTTGCCAAAATATGTCAATAGATAAAATAAATATGAAATTAATGAGAATAGTCATCTGAAAAAGACATCGAGTTATCTTTATTTCAGCGTAGAGAGAGATATTGCGGATCCAACTGTCTGTTACGGCAGCCAAAGTAATGAGAAAAATTAATGTCAAACTGTAAATTTTCTTTAAAATAATTTTAATTAATGTAGTTCGATTTTCCAATTTGTATAAAAATCGGTTGACTCCTAGAATTGATTGTAACACAATTAAAATGTGGATTGATTCCTCTAAACAATGACACGACATTTTTAAACAAACTGAATATTTCTACTGCTCGATTCTAACAGAATATGTAAATGCTCTTCGACAATGTAGTCTATTTAATGTTAATTACTTGGCCTAATATAAAGCAATTTGTCTTCCCATAATATAACCATGATTGATTATTGGATTTACTCGTCTGTTCTCGGGTACACTTATTTATTTTTCTATGTCGTTTATAAATGTGATGGCCTTCTAATTTATTGATTGTGAAATTTTACATTTCTTTCTGGTCCTTTTATTATACTTCAATTCATATTTTACGTATTAATGTCAAGTTGGTATTATCCATTGTTATAAACAATCCGCAATAGATAAAGGGCTTTCCTGGTGGTTCATTTATTTAAAAAAATTGTTAGCATTACTATTCCTATTTTACTTGAGATAGTAAGTAGTAATATTCTTAGACATATGTTAAAAAAAAATTTGATTTCAATATCTTTTAAATATAGATTCTGTGGATGCAGTATGTACTTTAGGAGGAACTCATTCCATATTCTGGTAGACGGGAAATTATACGTCATAGAGTTATGTTCCGTCTTTTTTTATCATTGGTATTCTTGTCTTTGGAATATAGTCTAAAGCTATGTGCTGATAAATGTTGAAGTCCTTATTGGACCTATGAAGAAGGATATTAAGAATGTCAAATAACTATAAAGTGAAGAAAAGCGGGAGAATATGGGCAGTAAGGCACCAATGTGTTAACACAAATATATTACTCGAGCCTGGAAATAAATGGAACAGATAATTTTTCAATCATCTTTATATGATGAGAAGCTGGTCAAACATAAAAAAAGGGTTAAAGTGAAATTTGACAGACATGAGCTTTGATTTTAATTAAAGGAGTTTTGTAGTATTTCATCAATTATTTGAGAACGCCAAGTGAATTGATGGTCAATTATCAAACTTAAACATTTTGCTGGAGAAAAAATTATATCATGAACCATTAAAGACTTATCAGGGTATTCAGTAAACAAGTACCATAGGAACAATTAGAATTTTTAACTAGCAGAGTAGTTTATAGTAATATATTGCCGTGAAGTGGTAATCGGTATGAACATTTCGAATAGTTTTAATAGGGTTGCTAGTTTGCAGTGTCGACAAAAATAAAAAAGAGCAATGAGAAAGGAACATTTGTATACCAGTAGAACGAAGCTAAAATGTCTATAAGCTATGAGCCTCATTGCCTCATTTGACTCTAAATGATTTATGAATATTTTTAACAGTTATTACCGTTACAGCCTCAGTCAATTTCAAATCCAGATCACAGGGTATCAAGAAGACATGATCCATCCAAAGACCAAGAAAGAGGAAAGACTACTATAAATATAGGTCTAAAGCATTTGAACTGATTAAGGAAGGTTTTTACTAAAGGAAGAGTGTACGGCATTTTTCATTAGCAGAATAACAGGAAGGTTATCTTAGAAATATTGAATGTGATAGATGTTATAATCTTATACTATTGGACGAGCAATTCTTGTATATATAAATGTATATATCTAAATGATTTCTCGGAAACGGCTCTAACAATTTCATTGAACTTTGGTATATTTATTGCTTGGGTGATTACATTGAATAATTTCGAAGATGAGCAGGGAGAGACAGGAGAAGGGAAAGGGGGAGAGGAGAGGGAGAGGTGGGTGAAGGGGTGGGGGAGGGTAGCAGAGGGGGCAGGGGCAGGGGAGAGGGTGTTGGAAGAAGAGTGGATAGGGGGATTGGAAGGGTAGGGATAGGGATAGGGAAAGGGGAAGGGGAGAGGGGTGGGGCGGAGGGGTAAGGGGGATGGGACGGTGAAGGAGAAGGTGTAGGAGAGGGGGAAGGGGAGAAGTAGGGCAAGTGGGAGGGGGGGAGGTAAGGGTAAAGAGAGTAGGGGGGAAGGGGAGTAGAGGGAGAGGGGAAGGAGAGTAGAGGTGAAGGGCGAGGTGAGGGGGAGCGCGAGGGGAAAGGGGCGGTGAGAGGGATGAGGAAGGGTATGTGAAGGGGAAGTGGAAGGTAAGGGAAATTAAATGTAATGGGAAGGTTGAGGGGAAGGGAAGGGGAATGGAAAGGAAGGGGAAGGGAGGGGGAAGGGAGAGCGAAAGGGAAGGGGTGAGGTGGAGGGGAGAAGGTGAAGGAAGAGGGAAGGGGAAGGGGAATAGAGGACAGGGAAGGGTGTGAAGGGGTGGGTTAGGGGAGGTCGGGGAAGGGGTATGTGAGAAAGGTTGGGGAGGGGGAAGTGAAGATGAGGAGTGGGGAAGGGGAATGGGAAGGTGTAGTGGAAGGCGAAGGGGAGTGGAAGGCGAATGCGAGGACGAACGCGAAGGCAAACGCGAAGGTGAACGCAAAGGCGAACATGAGGCGAACGGGAAGGTGAGGGGGAAGACGAGACCGAAAAAGAAAGCAAAGGGGAAGGGAAGGGATAGGGAAGGAGAAGAAATTCTAATACCATGAAACAAGCAATTTCACGTTCCTATGGGAACTCGAAACACACAGAGCATCGCTCAGTCACCTGGTACTATTAATAATGGGAACAAGTGCTTCTATGAACCAACTGTCTATATAATTAAACATAAAGTTATGCAGCTTTAGTAGGCAATTGACAGAAGCATTAATTGATATTTTGTGTCTAGAAAGATTTGTTTGAAACCTTTTCTTGTGAACACTAAAATTAAAAACTGAATTCTTTCATGTAATAATATTTTGCCGAAATCTATATTGGAAGGTACCGTTTTTTTTAGAAAATCAAAACTTGGTTTTATTATTCACTTTTTTTAATCTATTTTTTGTTCATTTTCTAGCATATTTTTATTTTCTGTAAAACTTGAATAACTATTCCCTAAAAAAACTTTATTAAAACATCATTCCCTCGTAAAACTTCATTAACTACTCTTTCAATGACTGTTTCCTTTTAATAAAGTTTGTATTTTGTTCTATTTATACAGACAGAATTATTTTCCATGTATATTTCTATTTGTCTACTCTTTATCGTAAAAGAAATGTGTTTTTATGGATGGTATTTTTCTTTTAACAATTATAAATTGTAATATAATTAAAATGACGACGTTGTCTTGTATGAAAATAAATGTTTCTTTGGTAATTGATGTAACAAATGACAAATGTAAGAGTCGATGGGCAGCTTTCATTTTGAGTGGAAATCTTAAAAGTAAAAGTGCAAGACAGGCCTACATATCCTCATCATACTCACATAAAGATTGAGTAACATTGATCATGAATCTCTGAATATAGCAACTATCTGTCAATGGGAAACTCAACAATAACATCAGGCACACAGATGACACCACCTTAAAATCTAGTATTAAGCAGTACCTAATCCCCTTAGTATCAAGTCCTATACCGCATCAATGTATGAGACTAGATACTAAGCATATAATATCAACGTTAGTGATATATAATATCAACGTTAACTGTGGTAAACAAAATACAGGGTCATAATCTGAACACCAAAACTCATTCGCCCATCATTATTAATGGAACTATTCTGCAACGTGTCCACTGTCACGTGTATTTTGGAACATTGATTGACGATAAAGATGACTACAATTTTGAAATCCAATGCAGAATTGGCCCGAAACGCTTTCTCCAAGAATAGAAATATCTTTTGTAATTGTAACTTAAGTTTGACCCTGCAAATATGTTCGATTGCAATGAACATTATGCAAGTCAAGATACCAAGCAAGAGCAGGCCGAGCAGGAGAAGGAGATTCTGCGTGAAGGACTTGTGTCAGTGATACAATAAAATATGCATTCACTTCTTTAGGCAGCTGAATACAGAGTACAAATAACTATAATGAATGCCAACCTCAGCTAAGAGAAGTCATTGCATGGAGAAGATATTATTGAATGTATCAATAATAACAAAAGAGAAAGTTTTGCTAATAGTTGAAAATTGTAAACTGTAGTGTAATGGAATGAGATGAATTTGAAATCTTGCTACTTCAATGCTTATTGCTTCGTGAATATTTAAATTATTTCAAACTGTTATTTCTTTAACATCTTCACACCAACATATTGAATTAAAATATTCCTTTTTTTCAATTTAGATGCATGGATGCTAACTAACGGTATTAATAGCATATGCCAATTAATACCGCTGCTAATTAATAGAAAAGAGATAATTTCTGTTCCATGATCTTTTTCCAATTTTATTTCACATTTATATACTGATGTAATTAAAGTATATATACAGTTGATATATTAGATATAATCAGTAGCCCCTGAGAATTATTGTCCACAGTTTTCTTTGCATGGAATTAAAATTTTATTTCTTTTTGTATAGATTACAAAAATTCATTTTCTGCCAGAAAAGGTAATTATAGAACATTTCATTTTCTTATAGCTCTCATCCTATCATCATATGAAATTGAAATTATATAAAGCATATACTGCTCCAACAAGTTGCCACACTATTGGACACTTCACTCTTTATCTAAGCGGTACACATCTATCTGACACACCCCCATAATGAGGGTCCAGCCAGGGCCACGCCGACCCCCCACAGCGCCTGTATGCGAAACCTATGAAGCGCCTATTTTTTTTCATGAATCTTAATGTTTCAATTTATTTGTTAATTTTGACCGAAATAAATGTTCTCTAGTTTTTATATTCCTAAATAGGTAAAACCAGTTCATTTTCGCCAATTATTACGAAAAATAAAACGCGAATTAAATTTTTACATATTTTATTTATGATGTTCCATCTAATCGTATAATTATATATTAATAACAAAATAACTGACTTTTTTCTTATAATACTAATTTAACTATTACGTATGCTATGTTAAAAAAACAACAAGAGTCTAAAATGTGTAAGTTTTGTTTTTTAAATTTGTTCTTGGTCATCACTTAGTTTCAATAAAAAATTAAACACGTCATTGTGATTATTCAATAAATTAAATCTTTCGTCTACGGAGGATAAAGCTTGATCCAATATATAAAAAAATACATTAATTTTAAAAGCTATTTTCAAATCATTTATAGTGTGGTCTATGTGTTCATAATCAAAACTCTTCGGAGTCTTACGACGTCTTAGGGGTCTGGATCTGGAAGTTTCAAATTCAGCCTCGATATCTAATTTTTCGGCAATTTTCATGGAATCATTTACAATTTCTTCAAAATTTGCGTCAGTTTTAATGTTTATCAAAAACTTCTTTAATTCCGTTAAAGCATCTAAAGCAACTAGCATATTCATATCGATGGACTGCTCACAAAATTTACTTTTGTCAATATTATATCCCATATATTTAGTGAACAAATGAATGAAAAGGAGCATATTTTTTTTGCTAGACATTTAGCGTCATATTTTGCGTTCTGATCATATGATACACCATTTGATATTTCATATAATGCATCATAAATTTCTGGTAAATTTGTAAACAGCGGCTTGATAGCATCTATTCTGCTTGACCATCTTGTTTCAGACAATGGTTTTAAGGTCAGATTTATGACATATTTTTTTAATAAGTCCCATCTTTTGGTAGAAGACGAAAAATATTTATATAATTCTTGCACAATACTAAAAAATCCAGTCGTATGATGATTGAAATTGGCAACGTCGTTTACTATCAAATTTAAATTATGGCTAGCGCACGGTACATAGAAAGTGTGGGAATTTAGATTCAGCAATCTTTTTTGAAGACCATTATTTTTACAGTGCATATTTGATCCATTATCATATCCCTGTCCCCTTAAGTTGTTTATGTCCAAATTAATTTTGCCTAGTTTTTCTATTATGAATGATGTTAATCCAGCGCCAGTTGTATCGATAATTGGACAGAAAGCTAGGAAATGCTCCCTTATTTCCAACTTTCTAGTTTCTGTGTTAAAATTGACAAATCTTATTATAATACTACGTGTGAAACGTCAGGGCTCTACGTGTGAAACATCAGGAGTACAATCCAGTATTATTGAAAAATATTTATTAATTTTACACAAATTTGAACTAAATTGTTGAATTTGATTACCGAGTATGTAAATGATTTCATTTTGGATCTTATCTCCAAGATAAGTCGGCATATTTTTGAAATCCGAATCATTCGTTATGCGTCGTATATGTTCAGTCATTGAAAGACCAAATTTTCCTAACATTTCAATACATTTTAAAAAATTACCATTGTTACGACTGTACTACTGCTGACTGGCCACGAAAAGCCATATTTTGTGTACTTAGAAACTGGACCACATATATTAGTCTTTTGATTTTAGTATTAGTCTTTTGACCAGCGCTGGTTTTCAACCTCTAAAAGTTTTTGTTGTATACTATCAATAGTGTTTTTATTTTTAAGAGCGTGACACAAATCTGTCCATTTTTTATAATTATTGAAATGAGCAGAACTTTTCTCATGTCTGCTGCAATACAAAGCTGGATGTTGCCAATCACTAACTCCCTCGCAAAATTTATTTTTATGTTTTGATTCAAATAGCTTGCAACAGAAGCAATAAACGGCAGTTTTGGACACTGAATACAGCAGCCACTCTCTGTGATACTTTTCACCGTTTCCTAAATGCCTTTCATAATAATACTCCGAAAATTTTCGCCCCGAAGAGTCACGCGGAAAATTATACTGCTTAATTTGTTTAATCGGATTTTTTGTTAGATACTAGATCAAAGTAGCATTTAAAACTTCTGGCCAGAGTCCAGGGTAATCTTTGGAAAAAGTTGGTATTAGTGCTGATAATTATCTCGGCGGTGACAATGGTGTATCAGCAGTATCAGGCAGAGGCACGGACGTAACTTCGGCGGCATCATCTTAAATTAAAGACAGACAAACAAAAACATAATATTGCTCGTACATATCTAATCTACTTGTCTGAATAAACTGATTTGTCTATCTATGAATAATTATGTATAATAAATATAAATTAAATAAATAAATAAATGAATATTTCTCGACAATTAAACTCCGCCGTTTAGTCTCAAACTAAGCAGGGCTGTAATTATGGGTACTAGACAACTGACGTGCAAATGTGATTTATAGCATTTTAAATTTGAATTTGAAATACTACTAATATACTTATTTCTGCAAATAAATACATATTACATACACACAAACACAAAGTTTTTTTAAAGCACCTTGTGGGAATCGAACCCATGATTTCCGGCAGCGATTAGTGGTATACAATAAAACAGTCACGGCATCTATCAGCCACATCAAAATCAGTGAGACGTTTCGACAATTAAGAAAATGACTGACAGGAAATAAAAAAGAAAAGTGTTTTTTTTTATCTTGACATCACAAACAGACTAAAGTTATATTTATTTGTATGGAAATTACATAAAGCACATACCACTACATGAAGCGTTTTTTGAATCAGATTCTACAACACCTTCATCGATAAAATGACTGGTTTCTGTCTCTAATGATTCTTTGGAAGTGGATGGTAGAGCTGTAAAATATTTACTTATTTTAGTTGTATTTTTATCACGTTCTTCTTCTCGTTTTCTTTTCCTTATTAAATTCTGGTAACCAGATAATTTTTTTTTTATCTTGATTACTATCACTCATTGTGGAAACACGTTAAAACAATCAGTAACACACAAACTGTTTTATTGTTTTTAGTGCTAGAATTTCTCCTTATTATGAAAAAATAATGCGCACCTTGCCCACACTTTCGATTGAATGACTGTTCAATCAATTGTTTTGGCTCTCTCGTTCCTTAAAGTTGGGCTGTCGGGGAATCCCCGTGACCCCACCCCGCTTGCGTCGCCGGCATCGCATCGGTCGGGTTGCGTTCATAAACTAATTCAAACAAACTCATGGCGGCTCTTTTGATTTTAACGCTGTGCTCGTAATTATTGTAAACTAAAATTATCTTGGGACACTTGTACAATAAACGCAATATTATGTTTTGTTGTTTACGAGGCATTTGTTGCGCCTGTTATACCTACTTACTTATCGATACTCCTCTACAAAGAAATATGTTGTTGTGTAAGTGTAACAAAAATAATTTTGATAGCGGCGCCCCTATTGTCTTGGCACCTGTGTGCGCTGCACACTTCGCACACAGGGGGGGCGCGGCCCTGGTCGTATGAAATTTTGGCGATCTTTAATCACTGCCTGCAAAAGGGTCACTTTCCAAAGATCTGGAAGGAGGGAAAACTAAAAGTTATCCCGAAGAGTAATGAGACGAAGGATGAGTAATAGGACGAAGGAAATCGCCTAGAGATCCGAAGCCAATTACTCTTCTTCCAAAATTTGGGAAGTTGCTTCAACGAATACTGAAGACGTGTCTGGCTTGTTGGTGTCCTCTATACAATTTGGTTTTCGACCTTGAATATCCACAACAGATGCGTTTTCTCCCACTTTGACCTGGGTCGACGCGTGCCCAGAAAAGTACGTACTCGGGATTCTTTTAGACATCTCCGGTAAGTTACATAATGCCTGGTGGCCTGGCATTTTGACCAATTTGTATGACTGGGGAGTGTCAGCGGATCTTCGTTGGACAATATGTAATTACTTCTATGATCGAATTATCTTATTACAGGACGGAGATATTATAGTAATGAAAACGTTGAACAGGGACTGCCCGCAGAGATTGGTCCTCAGTCTTATTCTATGGAATGACCTGTTTGATGATATACTTGCAATACCCCTTCAAGGGTTTAGTACCATTGTCTATACTGATGACACCCTACCGATGGTCGGAGGAGCGAGTCATAGGGCGATAGAGAATCGGGTGTCAACAACTTTGCCTCCCAAAAGTTTGAAGGTGTCCTCTTCAAGGGCAAAATGGCGAGGGAGCCGACTGTGAGATGAGCGGGTCCAGGATCGGTGTGCGGGATAGAGTAACGTACTTGGGTACGATCTTCTATTCTAAATGAAACTTCATGCCACATGCGTGGTACATTAGTGAGAGGGCTCGAGTTGCATTCTATACCGTGGCCTGGCTTGGTGCAGGCTACAGACTGAATAGGTCTACCATCAAGCTAATGTATACGATGATGTAATTGGATATATTAGCTTATGCGCCTTTGGTACAGGTCTCGTGGTGCCTCGGGGTCCAACAGGTTAAAAAGGTCGTACAGGTGTCGCTCATGGCTCTGACCAAAGATTATAGGACCTGTTCAAAGGATGCGTTATTGGTTTTGGGGGTCTTCTACCTACAGACCTTGTGATCGCAAAACACGCGGCTAATTTTGAGTCAGCGCGAGAAAATAATTGTGATGCAGGATCACTTCATTTCGAGTTTTTAGTTCAAGACGTATCTTTGAGATAATTTATGCTCACTAGCAGACTAGATGGTCCTCGGCAAATTCAAAGGGCGAGACAACTAGGAAAATTTCCCCCAATTTATGAGTGGTTCGAGAAAACCTGGCTTATACCTGATAATTGTACGTCGCATTTCTTTACGGGACGTGGCGCCTTCCATGCAAACTTACATAGATTTGCACTCAGAGATAACCCGGCCTATACCTGCGATTGTGAAACACATAACATGGAGTATATTTTGTGTGTCTGCAGTAAGCATGATGATGCGCATAGAGTTTTACTGAAGGGTATACGTCGTGAAAGCACAGTAGAAGCACGCGATTTTTTTAAATGTGGTATCTTTAGTCATCGTAACTTGGTTGGAACTGGGCCAGGCTTTGAAATATTTAGAATGTTTGCTAAATGCGTTCTAGAAAAAATGGAGACACTGACTGATTCTCTGCATGGCGACACTCTCTAACCCTGTTAGGAGGAAGCGTTTGATAATATGCAAGGGACGCTATTAGGGGACCTTCGAAGGTCCCCCTTTCTTTGAGGTGGAATGTTACGGGTCCCCGGATGGGATGTTACGAGTCCCCGGGTCCCTTCCACCAACACTGGTGGAAAGGTGAGAATAGTGTATATACTAAGGTACTTGCTTGGTTCAAACGTAAGGCAATTTTTCCACCTACCAAATAGCAAGTATGAAAATTCAATTACTTAACTCTTTCTAAAATCTATGCGCCAATGCAAAGTTACTATTCTGTGGAGACAGTGCTCAATTTAAATGAAGCTGTGTATTATTCAGTAGAATCTTTAAATTCTTTGGAACCACGTGAATTTCCCCCACACAAAATGGTGGTAAAAATTGTGTTATTAAAAAACCTTAATACTCCCAAGCTATGTAATGTAACAAGATTGCAAACAAGGCCTTTAAAAGCTTTTTTAAAGGATCTATTTTTTAATTCTAGCAATTTTAACGGCTGTGGAACTGAGAAAATTGTGTTAATTTCGCGAATTCCTATGGAACCTTCAGATCTGTTTTTTGTTTCAATTGAAATGCCTGCAATTCCCGGTATGACTGTTATTTATTATAATTATAATAAGCAAGGCATATGACTAAACTTTGAGTATTCCAGGAATAGATTTAAGCTTTGCTTTTCACACATATTATATGTAGCTCATTCAAGGATCAAAAACCATGTTTTTATTGTCTCCTGGAAGAAAATAAAATCAGTATCAGTCGGTGTTCTTACCACGGATCTAATAATTTCATCCCTTTGAATTTATTTCATTTACTGACCATTAAAAGTCACCAATTATTGTTTAGGCATTAGGAGTGTGATTATAGCTTTTAAATAGACTTTAATAGGTTATGTTCATTTTTCTGCAGCAGTTTTTAATCAAAATGAGCCTCTTGTTGGTGGAGTATACTAATTAAGATAAATAAACTGGCAGAGGGATTAAGGGTACAGGGCATATGGCGAAAAAGAAAATTTATCAATTTATTTGAAACTCGTATTATGACTTTTTGTTCAAACCATATGCACTGTAATATTTGCTTGTGTGTGTATACTTGGCATTATTCATTAAGGATCATTGGCATTATTCAGTAAGCCTTGACTTTTACAAGATTGTTTGGGCCAGGGACGTATTACGCACTGGATTCTTTTACCATTGACGACAGAATATTTATTATAGAATAAGGCAAACCCGCCAGTAAAAGCAAAAAGTTATTCATCGAATATTTTGAGAACATCAGTCGCATGCTAATCAGCATATAATAGCATGAGCATTCATAAACGGAGGTGTCATGTTAATATGTATAAAGTTATGGAATATAATCTCATTAGTGATGTGTAGCAAACTCAGTTAACTTATTCTGAAGTTATGGTATATAATCCGATTAGTGATTTGCAGCAAATTGAGTAGTAAACTCAGTTAACTTGTTTCGAAGTTATGGAATGTAATCCAATTTGTGATGTGCAGCAAATTGTGTAGCAAACTCAGATAACTTGTTTTGTTTTCCACATTCAAAATATTATTATCCAATATTTAATATCAATGATGTATTATCCTATATCAATGTTCAATATCACATTACACATTAACATTAAGTGCGTTGATAGATTTTTGCTTCTTCATCGCATTTACAATTCCAGTCGTATCTCCAAGTTACAAACGTGTCTTCTAATAAAGAGAAATATTCTCTAAAAGATAATTTGTTACCTTCAACTATTGTTCAGATAATTTGTGGTATTAAAATAAAATGTTTAACTAATTTTCAACATTTTGTCTTAATACCACAAATTTATTTTATTATCACAAATTACTAATTTTGAAAATTACGAAGTATACTACACGTTGTATAGCGTATTTTTATTAACAATTTATTCTTAATAAAAAGTTATTGTGATTATTTTACCGTTAAGTGGGCTGCGATAAAGGAGATAAAATTATATTATTAAATTTTCTTTACATATTTTGCTAGAAATTTACATCAAAATGAAAACCAACAGTGAATTCAAGTAATAGTTGTGATAGTTTCACGTGATTTTTATTATCATTATAAAGTACGGTGTCTTCAGTATTCTTTTCTAGACCAATTGTATCGTTTATCAGTGCTTTTTATCTTTATATTTTATATACAGACATTTTCCTATACCTTCAAATAGTTCACACAATATACCAATATTACTCGATTGTTTACAAAAATTTGCACGAATTAAAAAATATTAACAACATTCAAAATGTTTTGAGTAATGAAAATACTTTAGAAAATGGTGGTACATAAGAGACTGAAATAGAAATTATTGACTAAAATAAAAATTATTGTTTTAAATTGGTGAAAAGATGTAAAATTCTGAATTCATTATTCAGGTAACTAAGAAAATGTTTACTAAATTATTAAAGTAATCTAGTATGAAAAAATATATTCGCAGTGCAAGCTTATTTTGAACTTGAAGAATTGTAGAGCTGTATCATAGGTACTAATACCGATCAATGGAAGGTAATCAAGGCGAAATCAAAACTTATTTTAATTTAGACCTGATCAACTTTGTATATGTAAAGAGCGTAACTATATGTAAGGAAGGCTGGTAAAGTTTGGAACAGGCTTTTGATGACAGCTGGTTACACAGGAAAGTGGCATTATTGAGAGATCTCATAACAACTACGTTGGAATCTTCTCGTAGCGTGGAAGACTATGTAAATAAAGTAATGTCAACTGCATATAGGATGCGGAATATCAATTCTGACATTAATGATGATGGCTTGGGACACTGATGTTGGCTGCTTTACCTGAAACTTACAAACCAATGACAATGGGTTTGGAGAATTCAGGCATCAAGATCAACGTCGATTCACTTGAAACGAAACTCATGCAGGAAGTTCAATGCTCCGATAGCTCAGTGTTATTCATAGAAAAAAGGGCCGCTCAATGGAATCAAAATGTAACAAAAGCCAATAAAGGGCCTCAATGTTATAACTGCAATAAGCATGGATATTATGCTAAGAACTGCCGAGTTTTGAAAAAGAAGAACTTAGAGAAGAAAGAAGAAAGTAAAAGTTTTTTTGCAGCATTTTCAGCATCTTATCAGCAGGTAATGAATCCAGATGTATGGTATATGGAGTCTGGTGTCTCCATGCATATGACTAATAGAAGTGATTGGGTATATGATGTAACTAGACACCAACCATAACTCTTGCTAATAAGATACCGCTTCATATTGAAAGTATGGAAAAAATTATTTATTAATTAATAGTTATGAAGATAATAAAATTTAGGTAAGATATGTTATGTACACTTGTTGCCATTCTCTCGTCAGTCAGTGCTATGGTGAAAAATGACTGAAAAGTAAATTTTAGAGATAAAGGACATGATATTTATGACCAAAATGGCAAACTATTATGCTCAGCCACATTAGTAAACAACCTGTACTTGTTAAACACTCACAGGGAAGTATTTTTCAACTTTATGTATTCAGATAAATTATATGGTGTTGTCCTGTGGCATAGATGCAAGGGACACTTGAATTTTTCAGATGATAGCAAGTTACCAGAATGCACTGAAGGAGCAAAACTATTTAAAGAGAAGGGTAACCAAGTTACATGTACCACATGCCTTGGAGGGAAACAGAGTTGATTGCCTTTTAACAATATTGTTTCAAGAACTTCACAACCATTGCAGCTCATCCACACTGATTTATGTGGACCTATGGTGCAAGTGTCACTAGAAGGTATGAAATATTTTATTACCTTTATAGACGATTATGCAAAGAGAATTGACGTTTATTTTCTAAAAGATAAAATGAGTGTGCTTGAAGTTTTCAAACATTACAAAAGTAAAGTAGAACATGAACTTGAAAGAAAGATAAAAGCTGTTCGATCAGAAAATGCAAAAAAATATTGTAACAAAGAGTTTGAAAACTTCTTAAGTACTCACCCCAGCAGAATAGTCTTGCAAAAAGAATGAACAGGAACCTGGTAGTAAGAGCTAAATGTAGGTTGATGCTCAATTATCAAAACTGTTCTGGGGAGAGGTGCTAGCGAACCCTGCCTACATCATCAACCGATCACCCACAAAATCAATTGATGGTAAAACTCACATGGAGAGTCTGGTAAGAAACCCAATTTACCAAATATTAAAATTTTTGATTCTGAAGTTATAGTTTAAACACCTAAAGATAAACGTGAAAAATGGGATTGAAAATACAATAAATAAATATTTGTTGGGTATTGTGAATCGGCCCATACTACAATATAGCTAGGCAATCTTTAGGAGGGATAATACCTGAATCTTGTGAGGTTATATTTAAGGTGTTGAAGGAAAAATATTTGAAAGTGAGTCATTTATTAAATTTTCTAAAATTATTTTGTAAAATAAACATAGTACTTAAGTAAAAGTTTATTGTTCCTCTATTTAGTTATTTACGTAATGTAAAATACTTTCATTGTTGCCGAGATTCATACACACAGAAATATGGGAATTAGTAGATAATAAAATGTTAAGTTGCCTAACAGGGGTCATAGAAATTTGACCAGCAGCGCCAGATTGTATTACTCAAATATTTGACAAATTAAGATTATCAGTAATGTATTACGCTTGTTACATTACTGTATATGGATTTGCCGATGTTCCATAGCTTGTTTGATAGGATCATATGAATGAATTAGTCTGTAAAAGATTCATTTGTTCATGAAATGTGACGTCATTAATTAACTTCCTAGCAATTGTTTGTTGTGCCAGAGGCATATTTCAAAGCTTTGCAGCTACGTATTTTCCAACAGCATCATATTCAGTCAAGTTAAACACTCTGTTAACATTATTTGCCGTATTTCTTTTTTTTTAAATGTGCGATTCGATGGTAAAGATGCTGAAGAGGAAACCTAAAGAATATATTTTAATAATTATTATATTTTTTAATTTGAGTTTCCGCAAAGAGAAGATGAGTGAATAGAAATCACTGAAGAGTTCTTAACAAATGTCAGTTTCCCCACTGCTTAGGTTTAGTTGATGGAAAACACATTGGAACTCGATCCCATTTCTGTAACTGTCAAAAGTAATCAAGAATCGTCCTTATGGCAATTGCAAATGCTAATTGTGAGTTTACATATGTAGACATTGTCACAATTGGACAAATTTCTGGTGGTGGTGTAAACAATAAAAGCGATTTTTCACAAACTTTTGAAAAAACAAATGAAAAATTCCCATACCAGAAAACCAGCTTTTGGAACAAATGAATATCCTATGTTTTTATAGGAGAATTTGCATTAAGACCTGATTTTATGAAACCACAAAGCACTAAAACCTCATTTTATGAAACCGTATGCACAAAGGCAATTTAATCATAACCGAAAAATTAACGTTTTGGTAGAGCAAGACGTGTTGTAGAAAACACATTGGGTATTTTGGTAATTCGATTCAGAATTTTTCATGCCTGCACTGACATGGAGTTACAAATATACATAAAGTTATCCTGGCTTGCTGTTCTTTACGTAACTTTCTTTTTCAAAAATCTAGTACACTGTATACACCTTCCCACCACCTTAATATGGAAAATGATGAAAAGTTATCAGTAGAATCAGGTTTAAGGCCAAGTGATAATATAATGTTACCTTTACTATCTAGTATATGAGTAAATATGAGTAAAAGTGCAAAAAAAGCAAGAGAAGAATATGAAAATTATTTTAGTACAACAGGAGCTGTTTCTTGGCAAGCGGGCATGACTGCATAAAGATAAATGTTGGTGTGAAGTAAAAATAATAATATTTAGTGAACTCTATCAAGTTTCCAGACAGTGTGCTGTGTAGTTGGAGAAGGAATTTCCTCAAATTTTTCTTCTATTATAGGTGACTGTGCTGATCCTGATATGGATGAAAAATATATATTATTAGTAACATAATTTTGTTTATTTTTTCCTACTTTCAAAATTACCTACCTACTAATTATGAACTTATATCACTGTTCAAATAATTAAATATACTTTCCCTAATTGAGTAGCCATAGATAAAGACCATTTGAGTCACATAACTCTATACATGTGTTAAATTTCAACTAGATCAGTCCAATAGTAGACTCAGATGATGACCTTCAAATTAGGACCAATCTGGGGAATCTGGACTAATTGCTGCCCAAAATGAGACCAAAAACATTTTACTAGCGCAAAGTATATAGTAAATGTAAATGAAACTTACTATCTTCAAAGTCATCTAAAAACTCCTACTGTCTGTAATACCACAATTTAGGACGTGAACCTCATCCATTCCTGAACCAGAAGTTAAACTATTGTGCATCTTTTTTCTTTCTTTGCGATAAGCTGTTTGCAATGAATTTATCTTCTGTTTAGCTGAATCTAGCTCCGTATTCGGTTCACTTTACAAACTACTTCCAGTAATTTAAAATAATTTTCATGTTTTACATACTTTTTTATGTATATGGTCTGGTAATATATTCTTCCACAAGCACTCATTTTTCCTATAGCATTCAATGAATTTGCAAACAAAATCTTTTGAGAACATTCAAAATCGGTCATTATTGTTTGTTTACACCACACCCAAGACTAAAAAGTAGGGATTTGAGTTTAGAATATAAAACTATTAAACACAGCAAGCATGTCACAAAGAGTTTTTAAAATGACGGCTCGTGGTTCGTGTCAATGATCGACAGTCATACTTACTTGACGGTGCTCGGCTCGTCTAGTAAAAGCATGTCAAATTTTTGCGAGTAATTTTTTTAAACTTAAAGTGTGCATACTTAGGCTGATCCACAATTGAATAAACTCACGAGCCTGGCCTGCGTTCACAGAACCGCATACTAAATTGATTGTCGATCATGAGCTTAACATAAGTAATAAATAAATAATAATTTCCTTAATACTTTAAAGATTTTTTTAATAAGGTAAACACCATTTCATATGATATATTAAAAATGTTTAAAATTGAGAGACCGCTTGCCGTGCATTTTGTGTCTTCAAAACTCCTGCGGCCACATATGTAAGACTAAAAATAGTTACACGATACTAATATAAGTCGGAGGGCACGGTGTCTAGGCAGAGACATAACAGAGATTGTATTTTGTTTGGAGTTGAGTGGCTGCCAGCAAGGTTAAGAGCATGGCTCCTTTTGACAATTGGATAAATAGCATAAGGTACACAGAGGTGATAGAAAGTGCTATGGGCCTGTCTATTTTTTATGTCTATAGTGACATGAATTTAAATTCTAACAAGATTAGATATGCTAGTGTAATTAAAGAAAATTATATATGCCAGTATAATATCGAAACAGTTATTTTTAAATGCACTACAACAAGAATGGGACATCATAAGTGAGATGAATGCAAATAACTCACCTATACTATGCCCTAAATCTGCAAATGGCCCACAAAATTGAATTAGAAGGAATAATGAAAATTTATCATCAAAATTTAAATTTCATTTTGATTAACATCTCCCATTAATATTGGAGGTTGGCAACAATTGATAAGTTTTATTAATTGACGAGGTTGATTTTGTAAAAGCAAACATTAAAACTAATGAAAAATATGTCATTGCGACAGTCAATGAAAGTGTATTACAAATAATATTCAATATTTTAATGGAGGAATTACAAGAAATTGCGCAGTAGGTATAAACTAATTCTTTGGAGTGTTATTAATGTGGATGATATAAGCAATGTTACCTTGAAAGATTGAAAAAACTTTATTACATACATAATTTGACATTATTTTGCGTTAAGGTGGTTCTTATTTTTTTTGGTAAGTTTCCTGTGAACTCCCCATTTTAGTGTACTATCTATAGTAACACCGAGAAAAGCTGTTGTGCTAATAAATTCCATTCTATTATTATCGAACACCAAGTTAGTATCAACTACGAAGAGTAAATGTGCTAAGGTTTTTTTGCATTGGGTAATAAATTATTGACCACAAACAAATAAAAAATTTGTGACATCACTTTAATTGCATTATCTTATCGCATTCAACATATCTATTTCTTTTAAATAAGAGAACTATATCATCAACAAACAACACTATTTCAAGAAATTTTTCAACCAAAAAAGCAGATAAATAATGTGCACAAGAAATAGTTCCAAAATAAAACCTGGCGGAACACCCGTCCTTACTGGAGGATCTGTTGATTTAATTTCCCTTGTCTGTACTTTTTGTAATCTGTTTATGAAATACGAATTATTGAATATATTTGGCATTAATTTTGTAGAAATATTATCACGTGATGTAGTACTATCTCTTGAATCTACGTGATGTAGTATTATCTCTACCTTCTTTAAGTTCTTTACCACAACCTAGGCTTCGTTGTATTACAATATCTTCAGGTGGGCTATTAGTAAAGATTAATACAATTAACCAAGCTAAGGGCTTAATCTTTTAGCCCATAATGTTGGATATTTTCAGAGATTTTATGATCAACATCATCAAACAATTTAGACAGATCACAGAAAACACCAAAAGCGTCCTACCTCTAATGAACCTGCTCTTCATAAAGCCAAATTGTTGGCTGTGAAGTGGTTCAAGAGAATTGAAATGAGCCCCATTTGCTCAAGCAAGGTCTTTTCAACAATTTTACCGAGAGTAGGCAATAGAGACACTGGTCTAAAATTAGATGGATCGTGGTTATCATCAGATTAAATATTGGTATAATTTTATTATGTTTCATAAGATCTGGAAACACCCCTAGATCAACACACTTATTGAATATGGTGCGGAACAATAGCATCGACAATAGAACCAATTACTTTGACAGATAATCACCACAAGTCTTTAATTTTCTTTACATTAAGTGATTTAAAAATATTTTTGATTTCAGAGCGATCAAAATCAATAAATTTAAAATGAAGATTTGGTTATTGAACTTGATATTATTTCTCAGTAATTTGGCAGCTTCATCTGGTGCTGAGTTTAAGACATTCGAAATGATAATTGGTATATTAGTGAACAATATAATAATAAACTTTTAGCCAGGGGTTTGGAACTTTTCTAGAAAGGTTATTGAAAATTTTGGTGTATTTTATTATCAGGTGTAAATGCTCAACCTAGAAATATTTACATAAAACTAGGTTGAGACCTTGAACAATGAATAGATAACGCAATTATAAAATACATACCTAAGACTGAACCAATATTTGTGATGGTAGTCATTAATATTATATCTCTAAGGAAACTTTAACTATAATCATAATAATAATTTTTATAAATATGGATTTGTAGGTATATATGTGTGTATATTATATCAAATATATATATATATATATATATATATATATATATATATATATATATATATATATATATATATATATATATATATATAGATAGATAAGTTAATATTTCAATAATGGCATAAGCATAATCTAGCACCAAAAAAATATTATCAATGCGGATCTATAGTTTGATTCAGTAAAATAACAATTTTCAAAAAAAAATTATTTTAAAATCTTCAAAATAAAAATTGTAACTATACAGATAGAGATATTATAATTGTAATATATTTAAATAAATGAATAGAATTAAAATAAAAAAACAATAATTTATTGTCAGGTAAAGATATATTATTACATCATCCTAATAAATACCTTTCATTTAATTTGACTATACTAATTAAAATTAATTCCATTTAATATGAAATTTGTTTACGTCAAATGAGTCTTCATTTGTATTATTTCTAACAAATGCTTTAAATACTGAACCCATTGCAATCTGCGTGCTAGTGAATATTTATAGTAACTTAAAAATAAGCGATTACTGTAACATTATAGATACCATTAGAAAGTTGTAAGTTTAATACATACACACACACACACACATATATATATATATATATATATATATATATATATATATACATATATATATATATATATAAATATATATATATATAAATATATATATATATATATATATATTCCTACAGAGGTTTTTTCTCCATAAAAATTAACATTTTTTTCTTAAAAGAGAGTTGTAAACGGATTCATGTATATAATATAGGTGGAATTCAGTTATTTTTCTTTAAATCTAAATATACTTTGACAGATTTTTATTATATCAAGTATTCCACTATTACAAACTTTTCTTCATTGTGATAAGTAACCTTATTTGTAAAGTAATATTGTCAGATATATAAGATTATGTAAATTTACTAACTACTTATAATCTTATTAATTTTGACGTCTGACATTTTATCATTAATTCCACTAACAACTAACCATAGTAACCCTACCTTTCAAAATATAACAATAGTACCCATTAACACATTGACAATACCGCTCGCAGTGAATGGTAAATGTAACTAGTCGGGTTAAAATCAGATAATCATTTAGATAACTATGAAAAAGAGGAAAAAGAATGAGATAACGAATCAAATGATAATACAATTGTCTATAACTTACAATTATCTTTGCCGCTGTGCTCTGTTGAAAATTACATATGATTTTGTTATGTTTTGACACAAATTTTTTTTAAAGCAAATTTTGACACAAATTTTTGCTGGGATAAATGATTCTATTTGCATTATTATTGTTTATACGGTTAACTACCGTTTACTCATTTTTATGACATATAATATTTGCATAAATCTCTAAAGATTGAAGTATTTATTTTGGTGTTATACATAGTTTGTAAATTTTTTTTTCATTTATATCATAATAATGTAAAAACTGTGTGTAAGAAAAAGCTTGTTTATTAATAATTGTAATTTAATGTCTAAAAATGAATGATATTAACTTTATAAACAATTTCTATAAAAAACTATTGACTATGTCATGATCTCCTCCTGCTAATATTAAAAGAGACAAATTTAAAATTAATTTTATGTATTTCGTCCATTATAGAATATTGAAAAATTTACAGAAAAAAAAGTTCGATATTAAATAACTTGATGCAACCATAATATTCCACTTTCCGATATCTTATGACAAACTTACAGTTTGAGATGAAGCATTAAATAGAACAACAATGTTTTCATCTATCTTTAATTCTATATTTAACAGTGTTCATTCTTTTTTAGTGAAAGAGACTTTGCCAATGTCAAGTTGATGTAGATGTAAGGCAATACTAATTAGGCAAACAGAAAATTAACAAATAAGAAATATCTACTGAAAATACAAATATGACTACAATATGCAGGCGAATAAAAATATATCCACATACATAAACGTCTAAATAAACATACACAAATATATTCTCCAGATTGTGATGTGGTTCTTTCTTATATATTTTCATTTAATTGTAGTATGGGTTTATTGACAACTGAATCTAATGTTGATAAGATATTGAATTTTATATTATAATTATTCATACATAAATGTAGGAAATTGTTTATTTCAAATAATCAATTGGACTTGGAAGCTCCGCAATCCTGAGACCATCATTCCCGTACAGCCAGCCAGTTATATACCAAAGAACGAAGATCCTCAATTAACAGCAAGAATTGTTAAAAGTATGTGCATTTACAGCAGACAAATGAGCTTCTCTATTGACTATTTTTTTTTAAATTGGTAGAACAAAATGGTGTCAACAAATTTGATAAAGAGAGTTGAGAAGATGAGTGGTGGGTTGGGCTGTAAATGAGGCATATCACTTCCTTAGAGGAAACGTAGGTTAGATCATTTTATTCCAAATTTTATTTTTTCTTTGACTTTATATAGATTTACGATTCCCACTCCAAGAGAAATACATTGTCTTGATAAAACACAGAAGGGAACTTTCAACTGAGATCATTTTCTCTACATTGGAAGGAACGCTCCGAAGGCGGGCTCTTCTCACCGTATGTCCAAATTATGTTTGGTGACTGGTAGGAAGAAATATGCCACAAAAATGTGTTGAAAATGAACTTGGCCATCAAAGATGTAGACCATCATATCTTACGGAAAGTAACGAGGACCAAAGATTAATTTTTAAACAAATTTAAGCACCAAATGTTGTAAAGCATTTCCACAACCTTCATGGATTTTGATGTTCTAAATATTGGGGATGAACAATTTACTCCATCCCTTAAGCAGTGTGGTTGACAAAACGGTTAGTAGTTCAGAGATGAGAATTTCACTGAAATTTTGTTTCTTCAATTTGTCTGACCCTGTTTGCTTTGTGCCATGATCTTTAGTTTTTTAAATGGAACCAAAGCGGATTGCATGTGGTGAAAATTCTGAATTATGATGAAGTTCTTTTCTTTGGGCTTGGATGATAAATATTCCAATGTCACCGACAACATAAATGTGATCTTGATTCAATTTGTGAGGGGGGAAAGATGAAATAATGGAGAAGATTGGAGGACAGGGTAAATTTGAGACTGGATGGAACATCGGGTATGCCAAAACATTGATTGAGGTCAGGGGTTCAGATAGATCTGGAAGTTTGGGAGAAATACCTAGATACATTTTCGTAGAGTGAAGAAAAAACTTGTTGGACTGAAGACTGATCAATGAATTACACTAATGGACCATAAACTATGTAAAATACATATTTACTACTTTATCAGAGTATTATCGATACTTTTTTGTGGCTTTAGAGACAATATTTTAAAAAATATCCAGAGAGAGAAACTATCTTTAAAAATCACTAATATGTAAACACAACTTATAACTTAGATAATATATAAATATGAAATGATTGCTATTTTCATTAGTAGATATAATAAATTATAAAAGAATATTATAAATTTCCTTAATATTAAACTTTCCTGTGGAGTAAATACAAGAATGTTAGTTAGAACAAAATATATTTATATTACAAATAAATTTAAAATAGAACAAAATTAAATAAATTAAATATTTTCAAAAAGATAAATCAAAGATTCACATCTATAGTTGCAGAAGTGTGACTTATTTACTAGAATGCATACTTGCTAATTGAACAACTACAATAATATATGTAATAGCAAGGTTGAAAAAACTAGGCAATAACGATATTCGCAGGTTGAAGAGCTGACACACTGAGAAAGTTCCGCCATTGCTCTCAAGTAAAATTTCTTCAAGTTTTTCCAATTCATTATCGATTGATGTACCTTAAACAATAGTAATAAGATATATAACTAATTTATGCTCATTTCATACAAAAGATATAGTATAAAAAATTTGCACGGATATTCCGGTCATATAAATTTACAAGTTTTGTGTATTTGTAACATTTGCACGATAAATTTGAGTCATTGTTAGATCAATTTCATTATTCTTCAGTTTAAACAGATATGCAATCAATATAAAACTACATAAACATAATCAGGAGCAGAACAGCGCACAAAAATGCAAATTGAGTCAATCATTTTTAAATTTTACTATTCCATATACAATGCTGACTTAACTACACATACTGTAATGATATGTGGAGTTAACAGCACAATTTATAAAAATTAACCTTTGGATTCTCCAATGTTCACGCAACAGTTTTTATATTTCAATAGTTGACAAATTAATAATATATATAAAGAATGCATTCTTTCATCTTGACTGTGGTTTATGTAAGCTCATTAAAGGTGAGTAATTGCTAACTAAATAAAGAAAAGAATTTGAAATATTTTTTAATATTTGTTATTAATGTGTGTGTGCTTTTAAATAACAAGACTCCCGTAATTAATGTTGGGTTTATTGCTTATACTCGCTATTTTAATAAAATGTAAATTCGATCCCACGTAAAAGTTACTAGCATGTACAGTGCTACATTCTGACTAGTTGTCTAACACTCTCTTCCTCATTATTATTCTCTCTTGTTACAAGTACGTTTGGTTCAGTGTTCGGTTTTGACCTAATACTCCCATTGCGACGCAGCACAAACTCTGCAAGTGGTTCTACTGTATCCCTAAGTACTATAGGTTTCTGCAGGTATTCCCTACATTCGGTTATGCTTTCAGTAGGTCACATCTAGTAGGGCCTGGTGCTCGCAGTGTAACATTTATTCATACAGAACTAGGTGTCGATTACACTGCTCCAATGGGTGATGCAACTGTAGACAGTGTAACTGGTAAGTTCTCATGAAATGGTGTCAGATTAATCATCACTAAAAATGTATGTAGAGATGATATATCTTTGGGTTGTGGCTATTGTTTATGTGATCTAGTGGGTCTTGAGTAGGATGTAATTCTTTTTCGTTGATTGTGTGTCGCAAGCAGATGACAGATTTTTTCAACAATTCTCCTCCGACAGTCAAATCCTCAGTTTACTATGATATTTTCCAGTTTCCGATTTTGAAAACTTTTCTTGAAATATCCTGCGGAGCATGTTGTAATTATTGCATCAGTGTCCATTTCGAAAGTATATGTTTTACCATTTAAATGTAATGTAACATTGAATTTATCATTTTGTTTTCCATAGGTATTTTATGTATTTCGTATATTCCTCCCATCCTTTTCATTCCGTAAACAATCTCTTTCAATTTGTAGCTGTCTTTGATCTTTAAAGCAAACTGACTTAGGATGTCCTTATATCTTGCATTTCTTACAATATAATTTATTTTTTAATCCGCACGGATTTCCTTTGTGATTATCTTCCCACAATGGAAACAATAAATTTTCTGTTCCTTTGTATTATTATTTTTATTTATATTGTACGTGTTCGCATTGTATTTATTTGCCTTGTATGTGTTTTTGTTTACTGATATTTCTTTTATATTTGGTTGTATTTTTCGTCCCATTTCTTGTGTTTCAGATTTAGATGTTTTTATGGCCATAGTGATATTCAAAATATCATCAAATTTGGTACTGGGAGATTCCTGCAGCAATTCTCTTTAATTTCAGCACTACGCAGCCCACATATGAACTAAACTCAGAGGTGCATTTCAAATGTGGTGCTTTGCAATGATTACAGATGAAATTGCATTTACCTCCTATTTCCTTCAGTCCAGCTACCAGCTAGTCCAACTAGTCCAGTTAGCAACGCTTTCACGTTCGTGTTGTGATCTGAGATTGAATTTGTGTTGTTGTGCAACTTTACCAGGTTTAGATGCAATATGATTTCCCAATATTTTTAACAGTGAATCAAAGGATTTTGATTCATGTATATTTAGTGCTGTAATATTCTTCAAAACTTACTAATACTTTGGTCCAATATAGTATAACCTTAAAATGCAAGACATATACTAACACAAAATTATAAAAATATTTGTAATTTTGTGTTAGTATCTGTCCCGCATTTTAAGGTTATATAGTTCTGCAAGGTCTGCCCTGTTTATCATGAATTTTTCTTAAAAATTCATGATAAACAGGGGTCGGATGACTTAAAAGCATTCATATATGCAGAATTTGAAAAGTTTCTAAAGAAGTCTTGTGTCTTGTTTTAAAACATAGATTTTTATATACGTCATTTAACATTGTTGATTATCCTCCGGACTTGTCTAAGATATCATTTGCATAAATATTATATACTATCACAAATATTATTTATTAAAAACTTGCCACAAATATTATATATTTAAAACTGCCTTTGTCATATGGTCATAAGTAGTTGGCACATCGACGTATAAATGTCTAATACAATACATGACAGTATATAGTACCTACAAATACCTTACAGTCCACTTGCTTCCACTGCAGTGAATTTGAATACTTGATTATTACATCTGTTCCTAAAAGGGTGATAAAGCCAAAACAGTTATTTCATTTAATTATTACGTGATGATAAATACAATTGATACTTATTAATTCATCAACAACAATATTCATTTTACCTATTGATTGTAGGGATACATTGCTTGATTTAATTTTAATGCGGGTTGAAAAAGCCTTAAGCTCCTCACTCCTTAAACTAACTTGGTAATTGTTTACAGTGTAACTGTAAATTAGTTCAAATTGCAAAATATTTAGTTTTTCATCTACGGGGACATTGACCATGCTTTGCTGTAATTGCTATTCTGTTTCAGTTCTTTTGGAGTAATTGAAAAATCAATATTATTTTAGCACTGACTGAAATACATTCAGTTGCCGCTGTGTTGTTCTAAACTAACAATACATTGATTAAAGTAGATAAACTTTATACATATCTAAGTGTAGATTATAGACAATGAAATTCCCATATTCCATATTCAAATTGTGTTAAATCCTGTTGTACGTTTATCAAGTGACTTCATTTCTTATGTGATCTAATTCGGCCTGATCGGAAAAAATAGATAAAATAAAAGATAAGTAATGTAAATATTAATCACATTTTGTAAAGTTACCTATTCAAGTTGAAGTAGCACAATTAAATTAGGATAATAAGAGATGTTTATACGAGTACAATAAGTAATGAATCCCTTTAATCAAAGATGGCCACAAACTTACTGAAGAGATACTTACACATTTGAGGTGACAGTCTCAGTTTTGTGATGTTTACTCTCAACTGATGAAATTGCACAACTAATCTCTCACTAAAGGTGCAGATACCCGTGAGAACAAATATGCAGATTGTCTGCCATATCAAATAGTTAATCATTTCTTGTAAACATAGTTTCTGAAAAGACATTTGATTAGTAACAATATTTTTTTTACAAACCTTTTTTTCTATTTTAAACATTTTTATGAAAAACATTTTTATGTAAAAAGTTGACAATCACTATTTTATAAATAACAGTCATTAAAATTACTAAAAAGCCAACATTAATGATTATTATATACAATATTAAAATTAGTATGATTTATGTAATATTATTCTTACTTACGTCTTGTATATACAAGTCCAATATGAGTTGAATACCACCAATGGATGAGAGAAAAGCTGTAACTACAGACTGAAGTACCTGAAATAAAAATTGAAGAATTAAAATGAAAAAACTTCTTGAATATCCAATTTATTTTAATTTGTTACAGTATTACCTGTAAATTAAACATTTTATTGAGCGCATTGCATATATAATTCACTATAGTTAATACATTTGGTAACATCGATATGTGCATAGGATTTCCTGAAATATCAAAATGGCTATTCCCATTTAGTCTATTGCAGATTATCACTCTGGCTAAGTCTGATATGCAGCCTGTGTTGTTAGGAAATATTTCTCGATTCATCCGGTTCAGGTAATTGTTTATTTCTTTTAACATTTCATTAATGGTATTCATAAGTAAACACATCAGTAGCAGTTCCAATTTATTAATAAATTCACCGAAATATGTAATTATGTGGAACCAACTCCAATTTTCAACACTGTTAAGGATGAAAAAGATCAAGTGGCTTGCAAGTACAGTGAATATTCCCAGTAACGTCATGATTTTTAATTTTTGCAAGCATTTTTTTCTAAACAAAATACTGTAATGAACAGAAATGTCATCGAATTTTTGTAAACTCTCAGCAAAGAAATTTTTTTGCCAAAATATGTCAATAGATAAAATAAATATGGAATTAATGAGAATAGTTATTTGAAAAAGGCATTGAATTATATTTATTTCAGAGTAGAGAGAGACATAGTGAAAGCAAATATCTGTTACGGCAGCCAAAATAATGAGAAAAATTAATGTCAAACTGTAAATTTTCTTTAAAATAATTTTAATTAATGTAGTTCGATTTTCCAATTTATATAAAAATCGGTTGACTCCTAGGAATGACTGTAATACAATTAAAAAATGAATTGATTCCTCTAAACAACAGCATGCCATTTTTAAACAAACTGAATATTTCTCTACCCAATTCTAACAGAAAATGTAAATGCTCTTCGACAATGTAGTCTATTTAATGTTAATTACTTGGCCTAACATAAGGCAATTTGTCTTTTCATTTTATAACCATGATTGATTATTGGATTTACTCGTCTATTCTACAGGTATACTTATTTATTTTCCTTTGTCGTTTATAAATGTGATGGCCTTCTAATTTATTGATTGTAAAACCTTACATTTCTTTCTGGTGCTTTTATTATACTTTAATTCAACTATTATATATTAATGTCAAGTTGGTATTATCGATTGTTATAGACAGCAATCCACAATAGGTAAACAATTTTCCGAGTCTTTGATTTATTTAAAAAATTTTGTAAGTATTGATTTATTCCTATTTTACTTGAGATAACATCACAGTAGTAATATTCATAGGTATATTTTAAAAGAAAATTCAATTTCAAAAGACTTGTAAACATAGATTCTGTGGATGCAGAATGCTCTTTTGAAGTAACTCATTCCATAGTCTAGTAGACGGGAAGATATACACCACAGATTTATCCTAGAAATTTTGAATATGGTCGGTGTTTTGATATCAATAAGGCTGGTTCCCGTAGCTTCTTTAATCCAACTGTTAAATAATTAAACATTAAATTTTCTAGAAAATGAAGTTAGTTTTATGATTCACTTTTTTAATTTCTTTTTTGTCCATTTTCTTGCACATTATTATTTTGTGTAAAACTTCGGAAATTAAAATTCAACTTTTCTTTCAATAACTGTTACCTTTTAATAAAGTTCGTATTATATTCTATTTATATAGATGGAATTATTTTCCATGTATATTCATAATATTTCTTTTTTCTTTATCGTAAAAAAATATGTTCTTATACATGGTATTTTTCCTTTATATATTTTTATTTTTTGATTATAAATAGTAATATGTTTAAAATGATGATGTTACCTTCTATTTAAATAAATTTTTCTTTGATAATTGATGCAGAAAATGACAAATGTAAGGGTCGATGGGCAGCTTTCATTTTGGGTGGAAATTTTCAAATTAAAAGTGTAAAGCAGGCCTACATATCCTAATCATATTCACATAAAGATTGAATAGCATTGCTCATGAAGCTCTGAATAAAATAACTGAAGAAATATCTGTCAATGGGAAACTTATCAATAACATCGGGTATGTAGATACTACTAATAATATTACCTAATGATCTGCAAAGTGTTTGCTATGACGTTTTCTTCATAATTTTCATTGCAGATTTTATTCATCATAGTGTTCTTGAAGCAAATTACTGACTAGACTGTGGTTCATGTAATATTAGACTGTAGCTGCAGTCAGGAATTCTCCCAGTAATCTGAAGTTATAGTTTTCCATTAGTTTGGCGGTACTTACTCTTTTGTCTGTGCGTAGGACGGCTCACAAACCAAGGAGTACAGTAAATAATTTGAGCATTAATGTTGTTTTGCTGCTGAAGCATGACATTAGTACAGCTTTTAGTGAATGGGGCAAATGTCCAATGATTCCTTTCAGCTTGATTTCATGCAGTTAGCAGTAATTCAATTGATAATTGTTAAGAAGAGTCAATCGTCACTCGAGAGCAGTAGACAATGGCTCGTCTCAATGCATCAGTATCCTTTCGTCTGTACCGATGGATATGCTGAGTTGCAACTTCACAATATTTATTTATTTACGTACTTTAATATATCTAATTAATACATAGGGCACACTTATTGTTACGAAAGCAATCTCTTACAACTAACCAGAACACCAGTTCAAACCCACATGGTGAGTGGCCGAGAATCGAACCCAGGTCCCCACAGTTCATCACCATATCAAAGGTTGTTTGCCTTGTGATCAACCCAATACACCAAAGCGACGACTTATATCTTAGACAATATAACTTACACTTGGTGTTGGGTAGGGAAACTTGCTTAAACAAATAATTTGCTTTTTGGGACTGACAACTATGTTCCTCTTTTCGCTACTTGTGTATTTGCGAATTCTGTATAGTCGAAAGTTAATGAAGTCATGGACTTATGATCATTTTTACATAGCTGAGAGTATCTATGATGATGTTAGTGGGCAAGGCAACATCGTATATATTGGTGGATGATATGGCATATATCGGTGGTGAATTTAAATATGAATAATAGGTGCCTTGACAATTTAGTGGGTGAGGTTGGTTTGTTGGGTACAAAGATGAGCACTTTGTGGTTGGAGAAAATAATAAGTTCGCAACTTTCGAAACCTCTGTAAAATGCTTTATTGCCGTGTATGTCACCAATAGTTCTTGATCATGGTGTAGTATGATGTACTGAATATGATATGCCATTGTCTAATGGTTGCCACTATCCACCATAATTGATTGGTTATCACTTCTCATCGACATATCCTTGCAGTATAGTACCAATTGCATTGATGAATAACACAATAGGTGCATTGTGCGAACGAATAAGGCTCTACTTTTTATACAGGCCTTGCGTGATTTAAATGATTGATTTGCTTGCTGTGTTCAAAACCATAGATGTTTTAACTTGCTTCTTCACGTTATGTAGGTCAGCAGAGATTGTAGCAATGCGGCATCAAATATATTTTATTATTAATAGTTGATTACATCTATAGTTTTTAGTTTGAGGAAGTTGATGATGGCATTCATCTTCTCTTTCGGTGATTTGACCACATCCTGGGTAAACAACAAATATTAATTCTGCCTTTGAGCCCGTTGAAGTACAATTGATATATAATTCTGCATTGGGTTTCAAAACTGTGGTTTCCATTGCCCCAAGATACATTTAACAGTTGATCCAAGATACATTTAACAGTTTACGAACAGAGCATCCTATTTATAGTGATGAGTGAATGAGTTTCGAGTGTTTGGCTTCTAGTTAATGTTGATTCAGTACTGAGAGCTCATATTGCTTATTACAGACTAGATACTAAAATTATGTTATCTGCATATCTGATGTTATTAATAAGTCTCCTATGGACAGATTTTCCTTCTGTTACTTTGTTCAGGGCCTCTGAGAGTATCGATTCAGCATAAAGATTGAGTAGCAATGCTGAAAATATGCAGCCCTGTCTTACCCCGTGTAAAATTTCCACTTAAAATGAAAGCAGCCCATCGACTCTTATATTTGCTGTTTGTTGCCTCAACGAAAATTATGAAAGAAAAATTTACTTTCCTACAATGAAATTTAATTAATTGATAACTTCATCATTTTGAACATATTACAATTTATAAATGTTAAAGGAAAAATACCATCTATAAAAACACATTTCTTTTACGATACAAAATAAAGAAACATTAGAAATATATGTGGAAAATAATTTCTGGTATAAATATATAGAATGTTATACAAACTTCACACACAAAAGTTAAAGCAAAAATATAATAATGATATGGATAAAACACACAGTAAAAAATAAAACTAAATTCTGTTTTTATAGAAAAAAATTGAATTTAATTTCAATGTAGAGTTCGGCAAAATACTAAGTATGACATGAAAGAATTAAATTTATTATATATTTTATATATTTTAATTTTAGTGTGCCCAAGTAAAGATGACAACAGGTAGTGCAAAAGATTTTGGGAAACTTAGGGTTTAATAAAATCTTCTACAGTCAAAGTATGAAATGAAGTTTCTATCTGTTATGTTTCATAAAGATATTGAATATATTCATTAAAATGCTGTACCAAATGCAAAATTATACAAGGGTGGTCTGAGAAGTTTCCTACCTAATAAAGATAGAAGACATTTATTCTGAAATTTTTTTTTATTTTTCGACATAGTCTCCTTGTAGGTCTACACACTTCTCCCAGCTATGCTCCCATCTTTGTCATCATCATCATCATCATCATCATATTTGGCACGACAGTCCAGGGTGGGCCAACGCCTTTTGTTGGAGATTCTTCCAGGAGGTTCTACTCTTCGCCTGGGTTTTCCAGTTCTTTATCTTGAGAATGTTAAAATCTTCTTCCGCTGAATCGATCCATCGTAATTTTGGTCTACCTCTTCTACGAGTTGTTAGAGGTTTTGCGATGAAAACTTTCTTTACTGGGTCCCACCTTTGTAACCCGTCCAAATAGTACTCGGCGTTTTTCTCTGCAAAATAATGGTTCACGAAGGTGATTGCCTCTTCATTAGATCAAAATCTCTGTCCTCCGAGCGCAATTTTTAGATGAGGGAACAAAAAGAAGTCGCTTGGAGCTAGATCTAGTAAGTAAGGCGGATGGCCGAGCAGTGCAAACCGTAATTCGTGGATTTTTGCCATGGCAACCGCTGAGGTGTGAGACGGTGCATTGTCTTGGTGAAACAGGATTTTCTTTTTCTGCAAATGTTGCCGTTTCTCCGCAGGTTCTGCCTTCAGCTTGTCAAGTTATGATGCGTAGTATGCTCCTGTAATGGTTTTTCCTTTTTGAAGATAATCAATTAAAATAACTCCATGACTATCCCAAAAAACAGTCGCCATCACTTTCCCAGCCGAGAAAACAGATTTGGCTTTTTTGGAGCCGGTTCCCCCTTTACAGTCCACTGTTTGGACTATATTTTTGTTTTGGGCGTATAATGGTGTATCCAAGTTTCATCTGCGGTCGTCTAGCACTATATGGTGACCTTTGGCGATATTTTCGTCTGTCGTATTTCGTGTAATTTCCAGACGTCCCGAACGTTCATCGTCTCCCAAGCTCTTACGGCCACGTTTAAATTCAGCTGCCTAAAATTTCACTGTGGTAAATGATGGTGCAGAGTCCCCATACACAGAATACAACTCATCTTTGATTTGCGTAGGCGTATTGCCTTTCAAAAACAAATATTAATGACAGCTCGATACTCGATTTTATCCATTTTCATAAAAACACTCACATCAACTCACTCAAACGACTGTTACATAACAACTGCACGTCAAAAATGGCTGGAACTTTGATGACTAACTCTCAACAGATGAACAACAAAATTCACTAGCTTTTATTTACGAGTGCTGCCATCTTTACGTTGAGGTCGAAAACTTTTCAGATCACCCTCGTACATTTAAATTGTTACTTCTGTCTACATGAATACTTTACACGACTATGTGAATATTTAAATGAAGAAGGCAATTCTAATCAATCAAAAACCTCCTCTCAAATTTAAATATTCAAGAAATCTTACCAATATAAACAGTTGAATCATAGAAGCACTTGTTCCCATCATTGATATTATAATACGGTAGGCATATTCAATATTAACGTTAAAGACAAAATGATATACACTTTTCCAAAAAACCTCCCTTAATCAACCTAAATAGATAGACCTATATTTATACTAGTCTTTCCTTCTTACTAGTCTTTGGGAGAATCATATCTTTTCGATCTCCTACAATCTGGATTTGAATTAGATCCCCGAGGCCGTACCAGTGATAACAATTTAAAATCATACTTCATTTTTTAGACTGAATGATGTTCATAATGCACATGGGTCATAATTTTATCTTGGATTAATATTTTTTTTCCCTTGCTCTTATATTTATCGATTCTGGAACAACCCTATTAAAACTATTTGATGTTACCAAAAGTAAAAAAGTTTAGAAAAAAGTCTACTAATAAAAAATCTCTATGTTTAAAAAAAGTCTAGTCGGTATGTTGGTTGTATAGTACCTTGGCTTTGAAGAAAGTGACAAATTTTAATCATGAAATAAATGTTTAATTTTTTTTATACATTTTAACTCGTTGTTTTACTAATTTAAATTTCTCATGTCAATTGGCAATTGAGCATGACTTTTTACAAAGGTATTATCACAACCAATGGCGCACAGTGCCTTGTAAACACATAGCTTGCCCTGGACATTTAGTATCTGTACATCACATGTTCTCGAAAATTCAAACTTATTTAATTACTAAGCAACTTCCATATTTCAATATATGATTTGCAGTTCGCATGTACAAAGCGAACGTACCGGTATGTAGAATTTTAAATAAAATATACAAACTACATTCCTAATAAAGGAAATCAAATTACCAATGCTTTTCAAACAAGAAATGGTACATACTTACTCAAATTAACTTCAGAGCGTCAGCTCATAGTTTAAGGCAAACTAAGCTTGCTATATATATGTATAAATATATATATATATATATATGTATATACATATATATATATATATATACATATATATATATATGTATATGTATATATATATATATATATATATATATATATATATATATTCAAACTGAAATAATTCCATAATTATGTCATTCACATACAAACAATGAACCATTATGTTATTATAATATCTCTCTGCATCACTTTATCATTCATTCAAAAATAATTTTATAAATAATTTTAATAGTTCTCTGGTTTTGAAACATGCGTATTATATTTGTAAGTGAAATACTTACTGTGTTTTCTTTGTAGATTACAATTAATATTTTATTAGTTAATATTTTTTATGTGCATTTTCATCATATAAGCAAAAAAAATTATGACTTTGAATGTTGCTCTGTTTACTATGTGATTAAGGTAGGATTTTTTAATTCAAATTTTAATGAAAAAAAATTATTTAATTGAGAATGGTAGAATGGTGAGAAGCCAATTTTGAAATTGTATGTTTGTAATAATTCTAGTGATATCATTTTCATAGTAATTTTTACGACGAATATTGGTGGTTAATTAGAAGTTGCATTTTATATAAAATGTTTTGCCAGCCTTGTTTATTATTCAGAAGTGAATATAGTAATTGGAATAAAGGTGATTTTGATAATCTAGATAATTTCATAAATTCTGGTAAAATATATTCTAATTCTGAAAAACATTTATTGTGCATAATAAAGCTACAAAACTTTAGATCTTTGCGTAGAGAAATTTGTATTGAAAGGCAATTGGCGAATTGGGAATATAATAGCATAGAATTACAAATAATTTGAAAAGGTTAATAGATACTGTTGTGTGTTTAGGTAAACAAGAATTAGCTTTTTATGGTCAAAATTAAAGTCATAGTTCAATAAGTCAGGGTATTTATGTCGAGGGTTTATGGTTTTTAGTGCCTACGATTCAATTATTGAGACACATTTTCAATCTATCACACCTTCAAAGCCGTTTTCAGGGTTATAAGGGGCGGTTGCGGGCGCTTGCTTGCATGTGTGTATATCTATACATTTTTTTATATATCTGTACCTTCTCAGCTTACCCTTTCCAAAAAGCACTGCACGCCACTGGTCACACCTACAGCAGTTTCTTATTATCGGCAGCGATAAATGAAAAAGGAGAGATATTATGGTTATGTTATTCACATAATTCAAGTGAATGATTTAGAATATTTTATGGATGGTAAAAATAAAGGTGATAATTTGCAAAGTATGGTAGATTCATAGGTGTTTGTAGCCACAAGGAAGAGAGTGTAGATAGTTATCATACAAAAACACTATTTGTCATTTGCTGACAATAATACCTGGTAAATGTTATTCTTTTACAGCAGACTCAAGCTGACGAAATAAACATATTGATGTATTTCTCCAAGAAAAATGGACTCTGTGGCAATATCTCTATATTGTCTCTACATCGACTTTCTTGGATACTGTAAAGAAATGTATATATAGTCAATTTGTTTACAACTGACAGATTTCCACAAAAATGCAATAATTTTAATGGTTGTCAACTCATAATAACTTCCCTATGACCTTTCTTAACAGTATCAATAAACACTGACAGAATACATGCAGTTAAAGGAGTACACTGCGAATTTTATGAAAACTTCCATCAAACCATAATTGCAACATTGGAAAATACTATACCATAACCATCTGGGACATTTAGTGGAATGCATTCGACATAACTTCTCAAGGACCTGATGATACAACTATTTCAGCAGTCGTTTACTTAAATACCGACAGTGCACTTTTGTTTCATTTCTGGGAAGGATATGCTGTTTGGATTTCACCTATCTTTTTTTCAGACTTGGATGGGAAAAGTTAATAAGTCCATTTAATTTCTGGCTCAGAATTTTATTCCCATCGTTTTAATAGCGTTAAGTATTACATTAACGATATTGTAAGAAACAGTATTGCAACTTAAATTGAACTCATATTTCCCAATGGACATATTGCAATAGAATTTGTATGCAAATAGTTGTGCGGTACTTTGTAGACAAAAGGCTGTGGATGACCAAAAAAAAACTACTCGATCATTTATTTTAATTCTGTAAATATGGTTCAATTTCTTTATGACTAGCACTTATCAAGGAGCTCTCATTAGTATTTTAAAAACAGATATATACTTATCAGCTTTGGACATTATACTTAGTGTCATTAAATCTGTATATAAATTTAGGGGAGTGTCACATTTAGATATAAAACAATAGGCTTTCAGAATGTTTAAAGGGTCTACAAATAATATGAACAACAACCTCGTAGTAAAAAGCGTTGTCTATTAATCGAGGCCCGTCTTGGATGACCATGGCAACATTAAAAATAATCCCTTTTACCCGCCATACACTGCCATTCTCGGCAACACTTTATTTAAATTTACACCTTAACTTTGTCAACCTATGTACACTTTCTTGTTTACTGCTTTTTCTAAGCTCTTCTCTAAGCAGACATAGAGCAGCTAGACAGAAACTATATGACATAAAATTGCGAATTGATGGAAAATTTTAATACAAAATTTCAATAGTCTATTTCGTAGTAGTTAAATGCAAATGTCTTTTGGTGCAGAAGTCAATCTCAATTATCTATTGAGATCAGGTATGTAGGAGTTGGCTTTAAATTCTTGCGTTTAACTCTTATCATGACTAGAAATTGTGTAAGTTAAAGATCAAGAGATTAGATTAGTAAATATTTTGGGTTTGTGTCTAATGCTTACATGCATGTTAAAAAAATGATTAAACAAGACAAACACAAACTCTCTTGGCTGTACAACAGTTAAAATCTATTTTCTTGAAAAACTCCTACTTCGAAAGTCTCTTAATCAATCTTGGTAAAGGATAATAATTTAGATAAACTTTCATACATATTAGTTAAATTTACCACTTTTTATGTTCAGAGACTGTTTACAAAACATTAAGCTTGAATATAAGTATATTATCTTCTCATTTTTCAGCCACTGGTTTTTTCATTTTCATTTAAATAAAAAAAATTTATTAATAATTGAAAGTATGATTAAAACTTTCAAATAAAATTATTTTGGTTAACTTGCTAGTTCCGACTCACACTTGGCCAGATGATTATTTTCTATTCTCACACTGTATTAACATAATCATATGTATCCATATTAGCTTAATCAAATACATGAATACATTCATTACAATTCATAGCAGAAGGTCAAAATCTTTAAACATTAGAAGGCTGTGACAGACAGATAAATTTACTTTTGCCCCCTGGTTTTTTTCTATAATAAAGAAGAATCATTTCATCAATAACATTTCAAAAATTAATTTTCTTCTTTATCTAAATACATTTCTTTGTACCACATGTTTACTTAGTGACAAGATGCTATATGAAATATTACCTTGTAGCTGTACATTTGTCTATTACATTATTACAATTATATTACATAAATCAATGTGTCACTAACTACCATATATAAATGTAGTTCAAAAATCTGTCTTCCATATTAAATTCTAATAAGTATACAAACAATAAAAAGTAACCTTGAAATATACATGACTCAACATTGTTATCGACATATGGTAATACATTTTCTACACACCACCCTCCTCTTGGCTATACTTGCCTTGCATAACATTAATCATTATTGAAAGCACAATGGGCTTGAAATGAACAGTGTAATTTGAAATCATGTATTGATACGTATTTACACTTAGTGCTGCCTTCCGTAGTACCACAACCCTTGTACGTAACCTTGTAACTTTATGGACAGGTCATTGTGGTGCAGATAGTTAGTTTTTATAGTGGTCTGGAAGAATATATTTTTTCCTTTGGTCATTAATGAAATGAATGTGATAATAGTGAAAATTCATTAATTTGTATGATTTTTAACGGATATTAAGAACTGGTAAAAACGTAACAATTTGGGTAAGAATAAATAATTATGTCCCGAAAAATTTATTATCATGTGAATATCTCCTTACATTACCTATTCTGGTGCCTCTAATTGTGTAATATTAAAAAATGAAATATGTGGCGTTGTCGAGACAAGCTTATTTCTCTAATATGCTTTTGTCCAGTGAATACATTTTCACATAATGTTTTCAAATTTTCCACGTAATACTGATGGTGGTTTATTTGGTGAAGGACAGATTAATTTACAGAGATTGTGTTTTAATCTCATCGGTTTATTCAATTATGAATTTTAATAATGATTTGTTCCTTTCATATTTAATCCAAAATCAATACCATTTTGAAACTATGTTTTATTTTAAATTGTTAAATGTACCTATGCCATCTTTAGTTATATTTAAATTGTTACTCTTAATTACAAGTATTAACCTTGGAGTTTTCCAATACGGCTATTTATTCCAAATTGTATTGAGCGAATGTAAACTTAATGAAATCTTTCCTCCTCAAACTCTAATTGCTTCAAACTCTTCATAAATACTTTTTAGATTCATAAGTCGTTTTAATATTATCCCTATTTCCCATTTCTACTTTACAAATTCAAGTGAAAATAGTTCCAGTTCATTGCTACCATGCACAGGTTGCTCTGTTTTATATATATATATATATACTAATAAAAATAATTCTATTTAATATGAAATGTATTATCATGAAATTTCTCCTGAATTGTATTACTTATAATAAATGCTTTAAATACTGACACAATTACAATCTGCGTGCTAGTGAATATTTATATTTTGGAAGGTTTTAACAATAATTTAAAAATAAGCTATTATATTAATATCATTACCACCATAAGAAAGTTGTAAGTTTAATATATATATATATATATATATATATATATATATATATATATATATATATATATATGGAGCCATAGAAATTTATAGAGTTCATATATTCCATATAGGTAGAATTCAGTCATTTTTGTTTATATCAAAATATACTTCGACAGATTTTTATTATACGGAGTATTCCACTATAATAAACTTTACTTTATCATCATAAGTAATATTATTTTAAAAATACATTTCAACTTTATTTATAAATCTATTACTTTTGAATATACGGCATTTTGTCACCAACACATGTAACCATAGTAAATTTACTTATCAAAACACAACAGCACACATTTACCCCTCGAGCACATATGTAATTTGTTAATTGATGCTACTGCTCGGCGCTACAGCTACAGGATGCTACAGTGACTGGTGCCACTTAAACGCAAAAAGTCAGGTTAAAATGAAATAAATATACAAACAATTATAAAAGAGATGAAATAGAATGAAATAATAAATCCAATGGTAATAGAAATGACTACAACGTGTAGTTAAAATAAATTTTTCTCGGGATAAAGGATTTTATTATATTTGTGTTAAATTACTGTTGCTGTTACTTAAATTTTCCTATGATAATAACAAAAGTTACATTCTACAAAGACATTTCCATTGTTAACAAACTTTTCCCCATATTATTTACATGAAGGCATTTACAATTTCTTACTTGGAAAAAATGTAAATTTCTATAAAAACATAACTTACTATCTATTTACCAAAAAATTAGACTTACATATTTGAATATTGAATATATTTGGCGTTGAAGTAGAAAGTAGAAGTCGTTTTGTAGAAATTAATTATTCGCAATTAAATGAAACTACGTGATGTAGTATTATTTCTACTTTCTTTATGTTATTTATCACAACCTAGGTTTCATTGTGTTACAACATCTTCAGGTGGTTTTTGCTAATAGCCCATCTGAAGATGTAATGCAACGAAACCTAGGTTGTGGTAAAGAAATTAAAGAAAGTAGAAATAATACTACAGCCTGTAGTTTCATTTAATTGTGACTTGCATATTTCTAATGGCAGCAATAATATTAAAGTAATAGTTTATTTTTAAGTAACTGTTGGAACTTTACAAGATATAAATTATGACTAGCTCACACATTGTAATTGCTTTAGTAGGTATTTAAAGCATTTACTAGAAGTAATACAGTTCTAAAGTAATTTCATGAAAATAAATTTCGTATTCAACACAACTGTTTTTATTAGTACAGTAAAATTAAATGAAATGTATTTATTAGGATATTATAATATATATTATGACCCGAAATATAATGTTTTTTAATTTAAATCTTCTTCTTCATTTACGTAAATTACAATATCTTTATCTGTTTAATTACAATTTTAATTTGAAGAATTTAAAACAAAAATATTGTGCAAAAATTTACATTTCACAATAAAAGTATAGATCCGTATTGATGCTATTAGATTATGCTGGTGCCATTTATTCAAATGGTTCAAGAAATCCTATATACATATATTTATATACGTGTATATATATGTATATATATATATATATATATATATATATATATATATAATTTTTTTTATAATTTTCATGCAAACTCTAACCGATTATAATAGACTATATAAAAATTGTTTCCTAACCTATTCTTTATCATTCGCTGCTATCACATTGATCCTTGTGGTCTAAAGCACTGTTTTTGTGTGTCCATGTCTTTGAAACCTCTTGCACCGAAGGATTTCCTTATGAAGAGCTCCAAACATCACTTCTTATTCGGTTCAGGAATATTATATTAAAGATTGTTTTTCTTCGTTGCCACATCTGCGAAAAATATAGGCATAAAAGCTTCTTTGGTGGATCTTGTATCTCACTTGCTATTCGTGTGATTTCATATCACCGTTTTTTTGGTCCTTTAACTGTAGAAATATCATTAGTCGGGTGCATTTCCCGTTATAAAGCTGTATATGCTGTTTCACTTTGAAGTTGGTATATCTAATGAGATACATTATTTGTGATAAAATTGCCGTATGGCATTAAGTGAATTACATTACCAGACCATAATGTGATCAATGTGTATAATTTATTATCCACAATTTTCCTTGAAGTTTCCTTCAGCGATTTAATATTTAGGACTCCCGTCACAAATATTGGTTCAGGGATGAGTATGATTTTTAACAGCGTAACCTTCAATGGTGTCTCCATTGTTCAAGAACTCAAACCGGTTTGTGTGAGTGTTATGTATTCTTTACTTTCTTTGTATTGTGTTCACTAGTAGGCATTCCCAGGTGGTAATAAAATACCCCGAAACTTTCGACAACTTTTCTAGAAAAGTCCCGAATTCTTGACAAAACTTCTAAATCTACTAATCTTTCTAAACTTCTAAATCTACATTAAGTGATAAATTTTTATACAAATTTTATTAGTATACAAATCGTGTTTGCGTAAATAAAAACCTATATGAAACACAGGTATTGTGAATAATACCAGGCTATGTATTTAAGAATTAAGAAGGATCTCAAAATTTAGATTTATATTTCTAACTAAACAATGAACAAAGATAGACAAACACGTGGACTTTTTTGTTCAATTTGTTGTCAAATAAAATCAAAATTTTTTTTTGCTTTTCACATTCTGACATTATTCATTTACTGTATTTATGAATTAAAATTTTACGTAATTTTCTTTATTCTTTATTCATAAATATTTTTTATAACTTCCAATTAAACTAAATTAATTTTTTTCTAATTTTACATATGCCTAAAAGCAATATTATATCTTGGTTTTAAATTTTTTCTTTTTATTTTTATAATATAAAGTTGAAAGCATTATAAATAACAACATATAAAAATAAGTTTTCTAGATTATCAATCTGTTCAAAATATGAATATTTGATAAACGTAACCTTTGTTAATATTTATAAAAGAAATATAACATAAAATTGGATGATACACTAATTCAAAAATTATCTAACCCAATAACTGAAAATACAACTTATATAATATATTTAGAAAGACATATGCTTCATTGAATATTACAACTTCATTTCAAATATTCAGATTTTTTATTTTTTATCAACACATTGAACACAAGACCAAAATCCATGGTATTTCAAAAAAATAAATTTTACTCAAAATTGTTATCTATTATATAATTGTTGTTATTTTATTACAAAATTCATATAGATAACACTTTTGTCCTCTTACCATAGTTAGTATATTGCAGAATTAGCATTAAACATACGTGAGTTCACCTGTGATTCTCACGGCATGCTAATCTGATTGATGAATAATTGCATGATGTGCATTTGATGATTAATTGCATGATGTGCATAAATTGCATTTTATATTTTGGCTTTACTTGTAGATGTTTTTCCTTGAATTAGTAATGTGGAAATAGAACTTGAAATGATATTAAACTCACTTATGAAACTAAAAATTCTTATGAAGAATTGAAAGGAAATTTCAGAAAGTTTATATTGTTTCAAGATAATTTGCCAGAAATAGCTGTATTGAAGAATTCGGAGGTTAATACTTGTAATCGAGAGTAGCAATTTATATATAATTAAAGATAACATAGATGCAGGCGACTATTTTTAACAAAATACAAAATAGTTTTCACCTTGCATTTCTTTTGGGTTAAATTTGATAGATGAGTAAAATATGTTTGAATAAATTGACGAGATCGAAGCATTAATCTCTGTGCAGAAAATATAGACAAATAAGAAAAAATAGAGACTGCACAAATAAGTCTTCAGCGAACCAAGGGTAATATAAATCCCCCTCCCTTTTAAATGGGAAAATGGCCAACGTTGTGCGTAAATGTGTTTATTGGACAAAACCATATTAACAAAATATATTTGTCTCGGCAACATCACATGATCAGAAAATAGAGGAATCAGAATAAGTAATGTATGGAGATATTCATACAGAAATAAATCTTTTAGGAAATAATTGTTCATTTTTAATCACAATTTTTACATTTTAGTCACTTTTCATCGTTTCAAAACGTTTTTGACCCCCTGTAATGAATTGTAATCAACGTATCCATGTCATATCCAATATAAAAAGGCTTATGCTAAGATAGTATAAGAATACAATTATTTATAAAGGAAAAGCAACCAGCCAAGTATGTGTCGGAACTGGCATGAAACAGCATTGTGCCATTGCCTACATCTATTAAAGATGTTAATACAAGTTAAAACAACTTTTTTCCCAAGTTTTAATCAAACTTTCAATTAGAATTATTTGAATAAAATTTTTTCCGATTCTTTTAAACCCTCGGCTGCAGGTAACATACTTTGTGTCACTTTCAAGGTTAACACTTTGCAAACAGGGCCTAAACAACAGAAGTGGTAAATTTACGCACAATTTCATTTTAAATTTACCTGTCTAATGACTTTTCTTTTTTTGTGTATTATCTGCATATAAAATATTTTTCTCCCATTTTACTTACATTGATTAAAAAAACACTTGTTTTATTTCACATTCACTGAAGTCTCCATTGGAAATAATCGCACACAATATTTTACACACTTAGATCTAAAACTATAGAAACTATAAAGCACGGATAGATTGACAGATGGATATGCTGAAGTCCTTAATAGGGTGAGGAATTCTTAAAAAGCATACCCATAAAGTCTCGAAGAGGGAAAAATTTCTTAATTTTCTCTGTGTAGATTGTTTTATTTTCATTTTTAGATGAAGCATTTACGCATTAGGAGCTTTCAAAATGTAAAATATTTATTCATTCTCAGATTCCAGAATAATTATTACTATCATTCATTTTTTTAATTAAATTGGGACTCAGTTTTGATAAGGTTTCTCTAAATTACTCGGCTTAAAAAATGAACAATTTAATTACCAATTATATGTATGAACATTTATTTAACTTTATTATAATTTACTGAGACCAAATAATTGAGACTTTTGAAGTAGGATTTTTTACAAGAAAATAGTTTTTAACTTTTGTGGAGCCAAGAATTGTATTTTCTTTGATTAAAGTAAATTTTTTTAAACATGCGTGTAAGTATTACACACAAATCTAAAATGTTTACTGATTATTGAATTTTTGTTGAAATAGATTGTAAATAAATTGACAATTTAGATACAGTAAAGAAATACTTTACTGTATCGAAGATGACTATCACTCACCATTTTCGCAGTCTTTATTTTATAGAGAAATATATCAACATGTTCACTTAGTCAGCCTGAGTCTGGTTTAATAGAATGACATTCACCCGGTTGTATTGCCAGCAAATGACAAAGAACATTTCTATATTGCAACTATCTGCCTTTCTTCTTTGTTGCGATAACGACTATGAATCTACTGTAGTTTGCAAATGATGATACTTTATTTATTTCATCCGTAAATTATTCTGAAGCTTTCACTCAATTAATGTGGATTTTACTTTTTTTTTACATATCTTTGCCGACAATAAGCAGCCACTGTAGTTGTGACAAAACCTTTGTAAATAGTCATTCTTAATTGCATTATTACTGAATGCCATTGTAAGGTTATTTTTGAAAAGAATTTTTTCAACAATTTACAATGCCTTACGGCATGAGGTAATTCATATCTATTGTATGAAATGAAAAATTAATATTAGCAAAACGACAAGTATAAAAAGAAAGAAAATGTGTAAAAAGAACAAAACATTTATTTCACAATTAAATTTTGTCACTTCCTTTAAAGCCATGGCACCATACACACAACATATGAAGGTAGCATTCGCAAACAAAAAACTGCCTGTTATTATTTTCATTTGCTATGAATGCCTTTAATGGACTGTAATAACTTAATATAGTTTTCATGAATTTGCAATTAAGCAAATGACAGCAAATATAGAAATAAGGTGCACCAAATAAGACCGAGGAAGTAGTTACTAGAGACAAAGAATGTGATAACATGATATTAGTAAAGGTAGTTGCATGTAGATTGTGTCTTATCAGTAACCCCATGTTCATCTTTATAGCTGATTGTGGCTATATATACTGGATAATTTTAATCAATAAACAACTTTCAATCACTAATTATATTGCCTTTTTTATATTACTAATTTTTTAATATTATTTCAACCGTCTTTAAAAACTATATGCTTTACTGTACTGTAGAATTAATATTTTTTATCACATTAAATTTAATGAGATCCAGTGAATTTTAAATTGAGTCTTCTTAGACCAAAATGTTTAAAAGTTGTTTAATTTTTATTTTATTTCAATTTTGTAAATTAATAAACTTTTATGTAAAAACAACATAATAATTATAGTTAAATGACTAAGAAAAGGTGATTAAGGCATTAATTTATTTAATTTCTCAACTGGCTTAATTTTGAATTAATTTTATGGTAAATAATCATTTAGATTCTGCACAAAATATGAGTGTTTGTTTTTCCTAAAATACGCAATTTAACTGACAGACCTTATAAGATATTTATAATTGAATGATGCCGATAAAATGTTTATTTAAAAATACAATTTTAAGTTAAAATTATGTATAAAGTGTAGAAAATTTTAATTATTTGAAGAATTTTTAATTATTTTAGTTCCACAATAAATCAAAAAAGTTCAAATTTATCAGATATTTCCTAATTTTAAAATAATTTCTAACCGAAATAATTGATTTTACCTTTATTTGTCGCATGTATCTTATTGAATTACTGATTAAGGTTCGACAGTCTTAATAACAAAAAGTCATTACATCATGCAATTGTATAGTTATTCATATTCAGTGGCATAATAGCACGGGTGGCACCCGGGCCAGATATCAACAGTGTCACACTAAGAAGGAAAACTGTTAAATCAGTAAAAATCCTATGAACATCAAGTACAATTTCATTTAAATAACACAAATTGAGAGTCATTTATAATTAAACTTTAATATTAAAATATGATAATATTTTTTATTATACATATATTCTTTCACATTTATGTATTGAAGGGTAATTTGGGTATTTCAAAAGAAGAATGAGAGTAGAATTAACGCAGTGGAAATACATTCCCTGAGCATTACGTGTGGTTTAAAATATAACTATTGGGTAAATAATAGTGTGATAAGGATACGGGTACTGTTGAAAATTGAGAATGGTAGGAAGGATGTGCTTATGATAGTGCAAAGATGGATGGTCAAGTCGGAAGGGCGCATCCCAGGGAGCAGTATCTCAATTAGAATGTCAAAATACTGAGAAAGGGCTAATTGGAAAGTATCAGAAATTGAAGAGCAAGTACATATGTAAAGAGTGATGAGGGTTAAAAAGCGAGGTGTGGCAGGATCGTAGCAAGTAAAAATCCATAGTTTCTGTTTACCCCTCTGGGAGACAGGCGTGAGGTGTATATGTACGAACAATTAAAATCTCTTCTGTCTAGTTTTAACAGTTCCTAACTCGGAAAGTTCGGTCTCGTGTCCTATTGTTAATATGCAAGTTTGTTAAGATTCGTATGGGCCATTGTTGCCTGTAAGTAATTTTTTTTAAAATGAATGTGTGCTACAAAATTGATGGTTTTTGTTCTCAATTATCTCAGTATGTACTACATATACAAAGTTGATTTTGGAATATACTGTAATCTGCTATTATGCTTCTGGCAGAAAATGAGTTTTTGTAATCTATACAAGAAGAAATAAAATTTTAATTCCATGTAAATAAAACTGTGGACAATAATTCTCAGAGGCCACTGATTATATCTAACATGCCAACTGTATACTTTAATTACATCAATATATACATTTGAAATAAAATTGGAAAAAAATCTTAGAACGGAAAAGATCTCTTCTCTATTAATTAGCAGCAGTATTAATTAGCATCTGCTATCAATACCGTTAGTTAGCATCCATGCATCTAAATTGAAAAAGGGAATATTTTAATTCAATATGTTGGTGTGAAAATGTTAAAGAAATAACAATTTTAAATAATTTTGATGATCCATTCAAGGCAGTAAGTAATAAACTAATAAACAAATGAAATATTCACTTGTTTATTAAAGTAATAAACAAATGAAATATTCACGAAACAATAAGCATTGGAGTAGCAAGATTTCAAATTCATCTCATTCCATTACACTACAGTTTACAATTTCCAACTATTAGCAAAACTTTCTCTTTTATTATTATTGATACCTTCAATAATTTCTTCTTCTTGCAATGACTCCTCTTAACTGAGGTTGACAATCATAATGGCTATTTGGACTCTGTATTCAGCTGACTAAAGAGGCGAATGCATATTTGATTGTACCACTGACATTGATCCTTCACCCAGAATCACCTTCTCCTGCTTTTGCTCAGTATCTTGACTTGCATAATGTTCATTGCAATCGAAGGTGTTACGTATGATATGTCCTATGTTTTGGATCTTGTGTTGGATCATATGAGATTGAAAGCATGTAGTGAAGAGCCACACATATTTGCAGGGTCAAACTTAAGTTACAATTACAGTTGACACGTTGCAGAATAGTTCCATTAATAATGATGAGCGAATGAGTTTTGGGTGTTCAGATTATGACCCTGTATTTTGTTTACCACAGTTAACGTTGATATTATATATCACTAACGTTGATATTATATGCTTAGTATCTAGTCCCATACATTGGTGCGGTACAGGACTTGATATTAAGGGGATTAGGTACTGCTTAATACTAGATTTTAAGGTGGTGTCATCTGTGTGACTGATGCTATTGTTGAGTTTCCCATTGACAGATATTTCTTTCCCATTGACAGATAGTTAGAGATTCATGACCAATGTTATTCAATCTTTATGTGAGTATGATGAGGATATGTTGGCCTGTCTTGCACTTTTACTTTTAAGATTTCCACTCAAAATGGAAGCTGCCTATCGACTCTTACATTTGTCATTTGTTACAAAAATTACCGAAGAAAAATTTATTTTCATACAAGACAACGTCATCATTTTAATTATATTACAATTTATAATTGTTAAAAGAAAAATACCATCCATAAAAACACATTTCTTTTACGATAAAGAGTAGATAAATAGAAATATACATGGAAAATAATTCTGTCTGTATAAATAGAATGTAATAATGAACAGTCATTGAAAGAGTAGTTAATGAATTTTTACGAGGGAATGATGTTTTAATCAAGTTTTTTTAGGGAATAGTTATTCAAGTTTTACAGAAAATAAAAATGTGCTAGAAAATGAACAAAAAACAGATTAAAAAAAGTGAATAATAAAACTAAGTTTTGATTTTCTAAAAAAACGGTACCTTCCAATATAGATTTCAGCAAAATATTATTACATGAAAGAATTCACTTTTTAATTTTAGTGTTCACAAGAAAAGGTGATAATATGTAGTGCAAAAGATGTTAGGAAAGTATGGTTTCAAACAAATCTTTCTAGACTCAAAATATCAATTGATGCTTCTGTCAATTGCTACTGTCTCTTAAAAATATTATAATGAATATGGTTGATAAAATACTGTACCAAACGCAAACTATATATCTGAAACATTACTTTTGTTCAAAAGTTATACACAAATACATAAAAGAAAACAATTCTGATCAATTGAAAACGTTCTCTTAATTTAAAATTATTAAAAAATGTTAATAAGCTTGAGTTACACACTCAATGTTTAATTATATAAACAGTTGGTTCATAGAAGCACTTGTTCCCATTATTGATAGTACCAGGTGACTGAGCAATGCTCTGTGTTTCGGGTTTCCCATAGGAACGTGAAATTGCTTGTTTCATGGTATTAGATTTTCTTCTCCTTCCCTATCCCTTCCCTTCCCCTTTGCCTTTGCTTTCTTTTTTGGTTTCGTCTTCCCCCTCGCCTTCGCGTTCGCCTTCACGTTCGCCTTCGCGTTCGCCTTCGTGTTCTCCTTCGTGTTCCCCTTCGCGTTTGCCTCGCGTTCACCTTCGCGTTTGCCTTCGCGTTCGTCCTCGCATTCGCCCTCCACTCCCCTTTTGCCTTCTACTACACCTTCCCATTCCCCTTCCCCACTCCTCATCTTCACTTGCCCCTCCCCAACCTTTCTCACATACCCATTCCCCGACCTCCCCTAACCCACCCCTTCACACCCTTCCCCGTCCTCTATTCCCCTTCCCCTTCCCTTTTAATTCACCTTCTCCCATCCACCTCACCCCCTTCCCTTTCGCTCTCCCTTCCCCTTCCTTTCCATTCCCCTTCCCTTCCCCTCAACCTTCCCGTTATATTTAATTTCCCTTACCTTCCACTTCCCCTTCACATACCCCTTCCCCATCCCTCTCACCGCCCCTTTCCCCTCCCGCTCCCCCTCACCTCGCCCTTCCCCTCTACTCTCCTTCCCCTCTCCCTCTACTCCCCTTCCTCCCTACTCTCTTTACCCTTACCCCTCCCCCTCCCACTCGCCCTACTTCTCCCCTTCTCCCCTCTCCTACACCGTCTCCTTCACCGTCCCATACCCCTTGCCCCTCCACCTCTCCCCCTCCTCTCTCCCTTTCCCTTCCCCTGTCTCTCCCTGCCCCAAGCCGTTCTCGCCTATGGCTGCCATTACCATAATAATTAACCGACAAAGCTCATCTTCGAAATTATTCAATGTAATCACCCAAGCAATAAATATACCAAAGTTCAATGAAATTGTTAGAGCCGTTTCCTCATTCAGATATATACATTTATACATACAAGAATTGCTCGTCTAATAGTATAAGATTATAACATCTATCACATTCAATATTTATAAGATAACCTTCCTGTTATTCTGCCAATGAAAAATGCCGTACACTCTTCCTTTAGTAGAAACCTTCCTTAATCAGTTCAAATGCTTTAGACCTATATTTATAGTAGTCTTTCCTCTTTCTTGGTCTTTGGATGGATCATGTCTTCTTGATACCCTGTGATCTGGATTTGAAATTAACTGAGGCTGTAACGGTAATAACTGTTAAAAATATTGATAAATCATTTAGAATCAAATGACGGAATGAGGCTCATAGCCTATAGACATTTTAGCTTTGTTCTACCTGTATACAAATGTTCCTTTCTCATTGCTCTTTTTTATTTTTGTCGACACTGCAAACTTGCAACCCTATTAAAACTATTAGAAGTGTTCATACCGATTACCACTTCACGGCAATATATTACTATAAACTACTCTGCTAGTTAAAAATTCTAATTGTTCCTATGGCGCTTGTTTACTGAATACCCTGATAAGTCTTTAATGGTTCAAGATATAATTTTTTCTCCAGCAAAATGTTTAAGTTTGATAATTGACCATCAATTCACTTGGTGTTCTCAAATAATTGATGAAATACTACAAAACTCCTTTAATTAAAATCCAAGCTCATGTCTGTCAAATTTCACATATAAAGATGATTGAAAAATTATCTGTTTCATTTATTTCCAGGCTCGAGTAATATATTTGTGCTAACACATTGATGCCTTACTGCCCATATTCTCCCGCTTTTCTTTAGTTTATAGTCATTTGACATTCTTAATATCCTTCTTCATAGGTCCAATAAGGACTTCAACATTTATCAGCACATAGCTTTAGACTATATTCCAAAGACAAGAATACCAATGATAAAAAAAGACGGAACATAACTCTATGATGTATTATTTCCCGTCTACCAGAATATGGAACGAGTTCCTTCTAAAGTACATACTGCGTCCACAGAATCTATATTTAAAAGATTTTGAAATTAAATTTTTTTTTAACATATGTCTAAGAATATTACTACTTACTATCTCAAGTAAAATAGGAATAGCAATGCTAACAATTTTTTGAAATAGATGAACCGCCAGGAAACGCTTTATCTATTTGGGATTTATAACAATCGATAATACCAACTTGACATTAATACGTAATACTTGAATTAAAGTATAATAAGAGGACCAGAAAGAAATGTAAAGTTTCACAATCAATAAATTAGAAGGTCATCACATTTATAAACGACATAGAAAAATAAATAAGTATACCCGAGAACAGACGAGTAAATCCAATAATCAATCATGGTTATATTATGGGAAGACAAATTGCTTTATATTAGGCCAAGTAATTAACATTAAATAGACTACATTGTCGAAGAGCATTTACATATTCTGTTAGAATTGGGTAGTAGAAATATTCAGTTTGTTTAAAAATGTCGTGTCATTGTTTAGAGGAATCAATCCACATTTTAATTGTGTTACAATCAATTCTAGGAGTCAACCGATTTTTATACAAATTGGAAAATCGAACTACATTAATTAAAATTATTTTAAAGAAAATTTACAGTTTGATATTAATTTTTCTCATTACTTTGGCTTCCGTAATAGACAGTTGGATCCACAATATCTCTCTCTACACTGAAATAAAGATAACTTATTGTCTTTTTCAGATAACAATTCTCATTAATTTCATATTTACTTTATCTATTGACATATTTTGGCAAAAAAATTTCTTTGCTGAGAGTTTGCAAAAATTCGATGATATTTCTGTTTATTACAGCATTTTGTTTAGAACAAAATGCTTTAAAAAATTAAAAGTCAAGACGTTATTGGGCATATTCATTGTACTTGCAAGCCACTTGATCTTTCTCATATTTGGCAATGTTGAAAATTGGAGTTGGGTCCGCATAATTACATATCTCGGTGAATTTATCAATAAATTGGAACTGCTATTAATGTGTTTACTTACAAATACCATTATTGAAATGTTAAAAGAAGTAAACAATTATCTAAACCGTATGAATCGAGAAATATTTCCTAATAACACAAACTGCATACCAGAATTAGCCCGAGTGATAGTGTGCAATAGATTGAATGATAATAGCCATTTTGATGTTTCTGGAAATCCTATACACATATTGGTGTTACCAAATGTATTAACTATAGTAAATGATATATGCAATGCGCTCAATAAAATGTTTAATTTACAGGTAATATTTGAAAGAAATGAAAATAAATTGGATATTCAAGAATTTTTTTCATTTTAATCATTCAATTTTTATTTCAGGTACTTCAGACTGTAGTTATAGCTTTTCTTTTATCCATTGCTGGTATTCAACTCGTATTGGACTTGTATATACATGACGTAAGTAAGAATAATATTACATAAATCATTCTAATTTTAATATTGTATCTAATAGTAAGTGATAATGACTTTATGGTAATTTTAATGACCATTATTTATAAAATAGTGAATGTCGACTTTCTTTATACTTATACATTTCTTAAAATGTTTAAAATAGAAAAAGGGTTTATAAAAAAATATTGTCACTAATTAAATGTCTTTTCAGATACTAGGTTTAAAAGAAATAATTATCTACTTCACATGGCAAACAATTTACATAGTTTTCCTTGTGACTGTCTGCGCCTTCAGTGAGATGTTGGTTACAGAATTTCATCAGTTGAGAATAAACATCACAAAATTGAGACTTTCACCTCAAATGTGTAAGCGTCTGTTCAGTAAGTTTATGATTAGAGAAATTCATTACTTATCGTACCAATGTAAATATCTCTTATTATCTTAATTTAAATGTAATCAATATCTTCAATACTTATCTTTTAATATCTTCATTACTTATCTTTTACTTTATCTGTTTTTTTTATAACAATTGAATTAGACTATAAAAGAAACAAAGTCCCTTGTTAAACGTACAACATAAATTAATATAATTTGATTGTCTACTATTAAATATATATAGAGTTTATCTACAATAATCCATGTTTAATCAGTTCAGTGTAACACAAAGGCAACTGAATGTATTCAGGTCAGTGCTAAAATAATATTGAGTTTTCAATTAATCAATGAAGACCAAGGGAACTGGAATAGTATAGCAATTACAGCAAAGCATGGTCAATGTCCTTGTAGATGAAAAACTATATATTTTGCTATTTTAACTAATTTTCAGTTACATTGTAAATAATAACCAAAATAGTTTAAGCAGTGATAGCTGAATGTTTATTTAACCCACGTTAAAATTGAATTAATCAATGTAAGGAAAATCAGTATGTAAAACGAATAATGTTGTTATTCAATTAAGATGTATCATATGTATTTATCATAATGTGACCATTAAGTAAATAAACTGTTCTAGCTTTATCACCTTTTTAGAAACAGATGAAACGATCAAGTACTCAAATTTAGTTTATAGTCAACTGCAGTGGAATAAAGCAGAGCGTAACTTGTTTCGAATGTACTATGTATTAATATGCATTGCACTACATGTTCATACATTTCTTTGCCTACCACTGATGACTATGTGACATTTTCGTAAATGTGGTTTTAATGTGTAATATTTGTGGCAGTATATGATATTTAGGTAAATGATAACTTAGAGGAGTCGTGGGGGTAGCCAAAGATGTTAAACGACAAATATAAAAATCTATGTGTAAAAGAGAGACTTCTTTAGACAACTTTTTAAATTCAACAGAAGTGACATATAATAATGCTATGGGTGATTGCTTGGTATATCAGTGATCCAACCCCTGTACATCATGAATTCTTTAGAAAAAATGTTGCAGAATTTTTTTAAAAACGTGACAAAAATGGCTAGGTCAAAAATATTTAGTTCAGTGTATAAATATAAAGTGAAAGTTCAATGGAATAAGCAACAATAGCAAATAATCTTATAAAACATTTGTTTAATTGTTCTTGAACAAGAATAGGGAGATAAATCTTTATGCATATAGAAAATATATTCTTATAACCATTCCCTTAGTAGTACTAAAAGTTATATTCTATTTGTTCCTATGGAAACCTAGATTGAGAATTTATAATAATTTTTTACATGTCAGAATATTATGGCTAATGCTAAATATTCTATATCTGATTGATTCATATTCTGTTTATGTTTGGCCAACTAAGAAATCAGATCGGTCTATTTCACTTTTCAAGAAATTCTCTAGCTTGCATCACCATTTTGTGGATGATAATTCTTTACTAACCGAAACACAAGTATCATATCAAAACTCCCCTAGAGAGCTGACTCATATTGTTTCTTTTCCGATTTGAGTTTTTCACATACCTCTCGCCAACAACACTTATCATAACATAAGTTTTTATTTTTTAGTTAATAAAATAAAATTATGCTTGTAATCAGAAGTATATTTCATAAAAGGATTTTAATCTTGAATTCCTTAATAGGATGCAACTAAAATTCAAAGTCATAGTTTTGACATAATTGAGGGACAAATGAAATATAAAAAAAGACATTTATTTTCTTCCGCATAAGTAACTCTTGTTATTGCATCGAGATGATCACTGATGATGACATGTGAGAGTATTAAATTGGTTATAGTGGTTTTTAAAGTTAATTTGCAGAAGCAATGTGTGTGTTTTAGAGGTTTATCAAAATGAAACAAATCATTGTAAATAACGGTTAGACAACTAGTCCGCATTTAGCACTGTATACGCTAGCACCTCCAGCATATATTTTGAGCATGAGACTTTTACATGGGATTGAATTGACATTTTATGTAATAGCAATTATACACAATAAGCTACATATTTAATTCTGGTAGTTTTATTATTTATAACCACATACCCAACAGTTTTGGTGATGAGAAAAGGAAACCTATGCAAAGGGAAATGAACACCTACTATAAAAAGGAAATTAAAAAAATGCTTTACGATTGAGTCACAGTTGTCACAAGTGTTAGCACAAATGATGGAAACCATGTGCGACATACAAATACAACAAGCCAGCTTACAAAAAACTTCAAAATCAAAATACAAAAATGGTTATTTACATTTCGTTATGGCCATATGATGAGGTAAATGCATCTTTTACCAGCTATTCACAAAGATTGCTGAACTAATAAACTTAAAAGGCTCTACAGATTCTAACATCAAATTACATATATTGGACCAAAATGTTATCAAGTTTTGAAGAATATTACAGCACCAAATATGACAGAATCAAAATCTCATGATGAACTGCTACAAATATTGGGAAATCATATAGCACCCAAACCTGGTGAAGTTGCACAACAACACAAACCCTGTCTCAGATCACAAAATGAACGTAAAAGCATTGCCAATTATGTAGCTGGACTCAGGGGGAAAGGAGATAAATGCGATTCCATCTACGATCCTTGAAAAGGCGATACTAAAAGACTACATGAATTTTCCTTTCAAAATGACTGCATTTTTTATGGCATCAGAGTCGTTATTCCAAAGAAACTATAACCTAAAATCTTAAAAGAGCTACACAGAGCTCATACGTGTATCATTTGAAATGAAAGCATTATTCAGAAGCCAATATGATTGAAGAATATTGACTTTAATATTAATCACTCAGTTAAACAATGCAAAATGTGCTGCTCATTGCGGAGGAATCCCGCAAAAGTACTAGTATATAGAGACGAATAACCAACGAAGCCACTGAGCCAGATTCATATGTATTTTGCCAGACCATTCATGAACCAATACTTTCTTATTGTAGCAGACGCTTAAACAAAATATCTAAAAGTCCTCCCAACCACATCCATCACAGCTACAGCAACAGTTCAAGTCAAACAAATGCAAAAATTTTTGAAAAAAAATGACCACCAATCAAGGGGAGAGGTATGTGCAAACATTGTAAAACTAGATAAAAGCAATGGCTAATGAGGAAGATCTATTACAAGACAGAGTACATAAATTCCTGGTAATGTACAGAAAAACAGCTGATAGCACCATGGGATTGAGCCCAGTAGAGATGATGTTTAAAAATTATATAGAACAAGGATCGACTTAATAAAAAGGGGAACAGATTTAGGAAAGAACGACAGGAATAAAGTTAAAATAGTATATGAAGTATTTAAAAGCTGAGATAGAGTAAATATTAGAACATATAACAGCAATAAACAGAAATTCGAAAGGCTTAGAGAGATAAGAAACCTACATTACGAGGTGGAAATGGTTGGAAAATAACACCAAAAGCATGTTGAAAAAAATCACAAAGTCAGTATGCATGAACATACCTTACACCTACATGTCCGGGCCACGACATCTATAAGAAAAAACCACACCGACACAAAGTTATTCTGAAAGAGCATCGACAGAGTCACCTAGTTCGGTAATTTTATACAGCACCAGGTTCTACAAGAAGGGAGACTATAATTCCTGAAACCATAACCGAATCTAGGTACAACCTATACAAGCCTATAGTACTTAGGGATACGGTATAATCACTTAAAGAATACGGGCCGCTTCTCAGTGGAAGAATTAGGCTAATATAATATATAATAATATAATATAGCTAAATAACAAAAAGAATAATAAGGAGGGAGGGAGTGTTAGACAACTAGTCCGAATGTAGTACTGTATACTCTAGTGCTTCCAGCGGATGTTTTGAGCACGAGGCTTTTATGTGGGATTGGTTTGATATTTTATATAATAGTGAGTATACGCAACAAACAACACATTTAATAACAGGAGTCTTACTATTTATAAGCACACACAATGATAAAAATATTTAATAATACTTCAAATTCTTTTTTTTAAATAATTCACACTTTTGAAATATAAAAACTGCTGCACGAACAAAGCTTTGACTTTGAAGAAACCAGAGGTTAATATTTATATAATGGCCTGTTAACTCCAAATATTACTAGAGTATATGTAGTTAAGTCGGCATAGTACACGGAATGGTAAAATGTAAAGAAAATATTTTATTTCATTTGCATTTTTGTGCCTCTTCTGCACCTGATAAGTTTACGCAATTTTATATCGGTAGCACGTCTGTTTAAACTGAAAGATTATGTTAGGTAATAACAATGGTTTCATTGAAATCGTCCTAACTATGCCTCAAGCTTATTATGTAATTGTTACTAATGCACACAACTTGTAAATTTATGGATATTTTTAATGGTACATAATTCCATTCAATCTGTGCAAATGTTGTATACCATGTCTTTTGTGTGAAATAAGTATAAATTAATTATCTATTGTTATTATTTAAGGTCCATCAATTGATAATGAATTGGAGAAACTTGAAGAGATTGTACTTCAGAGCAATGGCGGAACTTTCTCAGTGTGTCAGCTCTTCGACCTGCGAATATCGTTACTGCCTAATTTTTTCAACCTCGTTGTTACCTATATTATTGTAGTTGTTCAATTAGCAAGCTTACATTCTAGTAAATAATCACACTTGTGTAACTAGAGATTTGAATGATTTTGAAAACATTTCCTTTATTTAATTTTGCTCTATTTTAAATTTATTTTTAATATAATTATATTTTCTTTCATCATTCTTACATTTATAATATAAAATTCAATATGTTATCAACATTAGATGCAGTTGTCAATAAACACATACTACAATTAAACGAACATATATAAAGAAAAACGACATAACGATCTGGGGAGTATATTTGTGTATGTTTATTTAGATGTTTAAGTATATGCATACTTTTTTATTCACCAGCATGTGCAGTCATATTTGTACTTTCAGTAGATATTTGTTATTTGTAAATTTTCTGTTTGTTTAATTAGTACTACCTTACCTCTTCAACTTGACCTTGGTAAAGTTTCTCACAGTAAAAGAGAATGAACACTGTTAAATATAAAATTAAATGTAGTTAGATAAAAACATTGTTATTCTATTTATTGCGTAATCTCAAACTGCAAGTTTGTCATAAGATAGAGGAGTATATTATTGTTACATTGAGTTGTTTAATTGCGAAATTTTTTTTTCTAAATTATATTTTATTTATTTTTCAATATTTTATAACAAATGAAATAAACAAAATTGCATATTAAATTAGTCTCTTTTAATATTAGCAACAGGAGATCATGACAAAGACCATAGTTTTTTCTGAAAACTTTTTGTAAAATTAATATCATTCATGTTTAGACATTTAATTACAATTATTAATTAGCAGGCTTTGTCTTTCATACGGTTTTTGTAATATTATGATATAAATGAAAAAAATTTTATGGGCTTCATAATTTCATTTAATGTTTTTTTAAACCTATGTATAACACTAAAATAAATACTTAAATTCCCAAAATGTCTTTTAATTCAGATATTATAAAGCTAGAAATGAGTAAACAATAATTAACTGGAAATTGTCATTGTCATTGGATCATTTATCCTAACACAAATTGCTTTTAAGAAAAATTTGGTGTCAAATGAAAACAAAATCATACTAATTTTAATTTAACGTAATTTTCAACAGAGCATAGCGGCAAAGATAACTGTATGTTATAGACCATTGTATTATCATTTGATTCGTTATTTCATTCTCTTTCCTCTTTTTCATAGTTATCTAAATGATTATCTCATTCTAACCCGACTACTTACATTTGCTATTCACTGCGAGCGGTATTGTCAATGTGTTAATGTGTGCTATTGTTATATTTTGAAAGGTTACGTTACTATGGTAAGTAATTAGTGGAATTAATGACAAAATGTTGTACATAAAAATCAATAAGATTATAAGTGGATAGTAAATTTACATAATTTTACTATTTTGATATAAAGAACAATGACTGAATTTTACATATATTAAATACATGAATTTACAATGAAGAAAAAATGTAAATTTTTATGGAGAAATAGCCTTTGTAAAAATGTATATATATGTATTAAACTTACAACATTCTAATGGTATCTATAATGTTAGTGATAGTTTATTTTTAAGTTACCATTAGAACTTTCCAAGATAAATATTCACTAGCACGCAGATTGGAATTGTATTAGTATTTAAAGCATTTGTTAGAAGTAATACAACTGAAGAGTCATTTGATGAAAATTAATTTCATATTAAATAGAATTATTTTTATTAGTATAGTCAAATTGAATGAAATGTATTTTTTAGGATGTTATAATAATATATTATCACCTGAAATTTATTATTTTTTATTTTAATTCTACTCATTTATTTATATATATATATTACAATTATAATATCTTAATTTACCTGTATAGTTACAATTTTGTTTCGAAGACTTTAAAACAAAAATTTTGTATGACAATTTGAATTTTAATAAATCATACTATACATCCGCATTGATGATATTTTTTTGGTGATAGATTATGCTGATGTCATTATTAAAATATTAAATATGGTAAAGTTGGAATGTATGAATGAAAAAATATTTTGTTATAATAGAAAACATCTATTATTAGCCAGAATGAGAATTTTTCAATAGATTATATGGGATAACCATTTTTATTATTCTAAAAATCCTATATATGTACACACACACACACACACACTCACACATATATATATATATATATATACATACATACATATATATATATATATATACATATATATATATACATATATATATTTATATGTATATGTTTCTGTAACGAATATTTTACAAAAACATTCGTTACAGAAAACAAAATATGTGAAATACACTCAATAAAATATTTAAATTGCAAGTAAACTCTAACTGGTTAAAATAAATAGAATATCTTAGAATGTGTTTTTCATTTTACTCATTCAACGTCAGGTAATTTGATTTAAAGTCTTTATTTGTTCCTGATCCTTTAGCGGTATTCAACTCATATTGGAATTGTATATTCGTGGCTTATTTCTGTAGTAGTGGTTGTCATAATTTGTTAGAAATAAATGGGTTTGTCTACAATAGTAATTAATAGTGTCTTTCCCGGAATAACTTTCCTTACAACTTTGTATTAATCTATTATTTTTCTCGTTCAGTGCTTTTATTTGGATCTATTTGGTCTGAAGCACTGTGTTTGTGGGTCCAAATTTTTGAGACTACTTGCACTGAAGGATTTCCTTCTGTTTATGAGGGCCTTCAAACATCACCTTCATTTTTTCAGATATAGTGTTTATATTAAAGATGTCTTTATGATTTTCCTTGGTTCCGAATCGACGAAAAATAGTGGAAAGTCTTCTTTAGTGAATTTACGCATCTGACTTTGTGTGACTGTTTTATCAGTTCTTCTTTAATTATAGAAGTACCTTACGTGGAGTGCATATTCCATCGTAAAACTAAATATGTTCTTTCGTTCTTAATTTAGTAGATGCAGTGAGATATATTGCTTGTGATAAAATTGTCACATAGTGTTAGTTGAAGTACATGACCAGAGCATAATGTGGCCAATATGTAAAATTTATTATTTATGATCTTAATTAAAGTTTCCTTCAGAGATATAATAATAATGACCTACCATCACAAATATTGGTTCAGGCTTAGGTATGTATTTTTTAAGAGCGTTATCTGGAATGGTGTCTTAATTGTTCAAGGTCTTAACCTAGTTTTATGTGAGTATTTCTCGGTTTACCATTTACACCTTGTAATAAAATACACCAAAATTTTCAACAATCTTTCTAGAAAAGTTCAAAATCCCTGGCTAAAAGTTTATTATTATATTTTTCACTATTATATCCATTATCATTACGAATACCTTAAACTCAGCTTCAGATGAAGCTGCCAAATTACTGAGGGATAGTGTCAAGTCCAGTAACCACAATCATCGTTTTAAATTTACTCATTTTGATTCGACTAAAATGAAAAATATTTTTGCATCACTTGATGTAAAGTAAACTGAAGACTTGTGATTATTTGTCAAAGTAATTGGTTCTATTGTTGATGCTGTTGTTCCGCATTTAGCCATCGTTTTTAATAAGTGTGATATCCAGGGGTTTTCCAGATCTTATGAAACGTAATATAATTATACCATTATTTAATCCAATGATAACCACGATCCATCTAATTTTAGACCAGTGTCTATTTTGCATACTCTCAGTAAAATTGTTGAAAAGAACTTGCTTGAGTAAATGGAGGCCCATTTCAACTCTTTTGAACTACTTCACAGCCACCAATTTGGTTTTATGAAGAACAGGTTCACTAGAGATGCAGCAGTGGAATTAATTTCGCACATCTTTGGCACTGGGGAAGAAAGACAGGATCCTATTGGCATTCACTGTGATCTGTCTAAGGTGTTTGATTGTGTTGATCATAGAATATTACTCTGGAAATATGCAACATTATGGGTTAAAATATAAAGCCCATATCTTGGTTAATTTGTATCTCATAAACAGATTACAAAAAGTACAGACAGGGAAAATTAAATCAACAGATTCTTCAGTAAAGACAGGTGTTCCGCAAGGCTTTATTTTGGGACTATTTCTTTTCTCGTGCACATTATTGATCTGTTTTTTTGGTTGAAAAATTTCTTGGAACAATATAGTTTGTTGCTGACAATATATTTCTCTCATTTTAAAGAAATAGATATGTTGAATGCGATTAGATAATGCAAATAAAGCTATGTCACAAATTTTTTATTTGTTAGCTGTCAATAGTTTATTACCTAATACAAAAAAATCTGGCACATTTACTCTTTGTAGTTGATACTAACTCAGTGTTCAATAATAACAGAATGAAATTTGTTACCACAACAGTTCTTCTCGGTGTTACTATACATAGTACACTAAAATGGGGAGCTCACATTTCAGAATTGGAAGGGAATCTTAGTTCACGGGAAACCTATTAGAAAAAACAAGAACCACCTTAATGCAAAATAATGTCAAATTATGTATGTTATAAGGTTTTGTCAATCTTTCAAGGCAACATTGCTGATATCATACACATTAATAAAACTCCAAAGAATTAGTTCATACCTACTGCGCAATTTCTTGTAATTCCTACATTTAAAATATTGAATACTGTTTATGGCCTACACATTTATTGACTGTCATAATGACATACTTTTTATTAGTTTTAATGTTGGCTTTTACAAAATCAACCTCGTCAATTAGTAAAACTTGTCAATTGTTGCCAACCCCCAATATTAATGGGAGACGTTAATCAAAATGAGATGTTAATGTTGATGATAATAAATATACGGCCTTGGGCAAAAGTTTTATTCATTTGTCTTTGTTTAAATAATCATCTTTTATATACAAAAGTCATATTTTGTGGGGCTATTTGTAGATTTAGGACATAGTACAGATGAGTTATTTGCATTCACTTTGCTTATGACATACCATTTTTGTTGTAGCGCATTTAAAAGTTTCAACATTATACTAGCATATATAATTTTCTTGAATTACACTATCAAATGTACATTAATAATAGCATATCTAATCTTATTAGAATTTAAATTCATGTCATTAAGACATAAAAAATAGACAGGCCCAAAAGCACTTTCTATCACTCCTGTAGACCTTATGCTATTCATCCAATTGTCAAAGGAACTCTCAACCTTGCTGGCAGTCACATAATTCCAAGCCACATGCAATCTCTGTCATGTTTCTGCTTAGGCACTGTGCATTCTGAATTGTATTAGAATCATACATCAACTACTCTTAGTCTCATATATATGGCCGCAGGAGTTTTAAAGACACAAAATGCACGGTAAGGGGGTCACTTTTTTTATACATTTTTAAGATATAATACGAAATAGTGTACACATTGTTAAAAAAAATCTTTGAAGTATTAAGGAAATTATTATTTATGTTAAGCTCATGATCGACGATCGATTTAGTATGCGGTTTTGTGAACGCGAGCCAGGCTCGCGACTTTATTCAACTGTGGATCAGCCTAAGTATACTTTAAGTTTAACAAACTTACTCGGGAAAATTTGACATGCTTAAATTTTTACTAGACAAGCCGAGCGACCTCAAGTAATTATGATTGTCAATCAATGATTCAAGCCACGAATCGCCATTTTAAAAACTTGTGACGTGCGGTTGTTTATTTAGTTAATTTTTTCCTCACTGTGTTTAATAGTTCTCTGGAGATGATCATATATATGAAAGAAGTATGTAAAACATGAAAATTATTTAAAATCACTGGAAATAGTTCGTGAAGTGGAACCCAATACAGAGCTAGAATCATAATAGATGCTGATAAATTCATTGCGAACAGCTTATCGCAAAGAAAGAAAAAAGGTGCACAACAGTCTAACTTCTGGTTCAGGAAGGGAAGAAGTTTATGACCAGTGTGAGTGAATATTGTGATATTACAGTCAGTCGGAGTTATCAGATGACATTAAACATGGTAAGTTTCATTTACCTTTATACTATACACTAGTAAAATGTTTTTGGTCTCATTTTGGGTTGCAATTTGTCCGGATATAACATAGAACAGAAACATATCGTAATTCATTTGTTCCAAAGGCTTATTTTTCTGGTATGGGAATTTTTCATTTCTTTTGTTTTAAAAGTTGATAAAAATTGCTTTTATTGAGTACACCACGATCAGAAATCCGTCCATTTGTGCCAATATCTACATAAATAAACTTATAATTTGCATTTCCAATCGCCATAAGGACGATACTATGATAGCTATTATAGTTAGAGAAATGGGATCCAGCTCCAGGCGGAGGTATAATGTTAATGTGTCTTCCATCAACTAAACCTAAGTAGTGGGGAAACTGCCATTGCATTTACAGAATTCTTCAGTAATTTCTCGCCAGTCCTCTTCACTTTGTGGGAACTGAAATTAAAAAAAATAATGATTATTATAATATATTCTTTGTTTTAGGTTTCACATCTAGCATTTTCATCATCCGCCAGCAAATCATCCGCCAGAACACCGGCAAATCCATACAGTAATGTAACAAGCATAATACATTACTGATAATTTTGACACATTTTTTAATTGTAGTAATTATTAAATTTAATTGTAATAATTATTAAATTTAATTGTAATAATTATTAAATTTGTAAAATATTTACATAATATCGTTTATCTATAACAAAACATGACTCGATATTGCCCAATTTTTGCTCGTATTAAGTATTATTCAGCTCAAAACTTCATATTACTGCTCAAATGTGTCAAATTGTTTTTGACCAATATGCTTTAAAATAAAAGTTGGCATAATTTCTTCTACAAAAAAATATTAATGTTACCCATTGATTTCCGTTAAAATTTTGATACACTTAGTGTCAAGCACTGTAATTAAGTAGTGTTATATTTTTTGAACATAAAATTTACATAATATAAATGCATAAAATTAAGAATATCACTAATTTATGGCATTTTTGAAATTTTTACTTATAACTTTCTGGTTTATATTCTTTATATGTTATCACTTATAGCTTACCGTTGTCGAAGGCTAGCTCTTGCTCCACTCACATATCTCCCACGGTCTGACTTAGGAAAATGCTTACTTACTTTTTAATTTCAGTTACAGCCATAGTTTCTAATTTTAATAAAACGTAAACTTCGACGCCATTTTTAACCTGTAAGGCATATTTTTATAATTTTTTTATCTTCATTTGTTTCCTTATACGAAGGTAAAAGTTCTCAAATAGCCACTAAAGGTGTTTCAGTAGTTTATATACCTCAGTACGTAAGCCATATGTTAAATTACTTTTCACAATATATTGTATATTAAATCATTTTATTGATAACTTATAACTATCTATATACTTTTTTACTGTCTTTGACTATTTTTTATTGCAAAATTTTGATAAAATTTTAACAATTTATATCCATGAGTCGATTCAAGTTGTTAAAATTGCAAAAATCAAAGCAAATAAGACGAAAGTATCCAACAAAGCATTAGTTATATTCAATGGTTTTATACATTCACTGAAATCTTTAATTGACCAGGCTTTGCTTCCATTTAGAATTATTGGCCAGATGTAATAGTGGAGAAAACGAAGTCGAGGTGGTGTTTTAAGGCTACGAATGCAGAGTAACTTTTTCATTTTTGCAAAAAAACTGCGAGCAACTGCAATGCGAGTTTTGATCTCCATCTCACTGTTCCAGTTTTAAATAAGACAGGTTCCAATTTATTTATGTTAATTTACCTGTTTTAAGTTTTGACCTGCCACAAATGGGCTTGGTCGGAAATTGGAATTGTTAGAGATGACCACAAACTTTGACTTCGTAACATAGCTTCCTAGGCCAGCTTTAACACTACACTCCTGGAGTATCTTATTTCATTCACATAAAGCACGCACGCTATGTGATTGGACATCGTAAATTGTGTATGTATATTTTGTATATAAATTGTGTATTGTGCATCTATTTGTCCAAGATGTTCTCATTTTTGAGGAGAAAAATGTTCATTGCTTATATAAAATATTAGCCAATACCAAATGGAAATGCAAAGTATGGTCATTATTTTTTAGACCAAAAATTAAAAACTTAAATTTGCAATAAATTTAAAACATTTAGAAAATCTTTCTGAATGCCAAAATGAAATGATTTTTTTTTAAACAGGAATTAAAAACTATTATCACTAGATGTAAATGAGCAATTGTGCAGACGTTTTAGTGGGGCAATGTTTAAAAAAGTAAAGAATGCTACTGTCGCAATAAATATATTTTCTCCAAAAGCGAGTTGTTTTCCTATAGATAAAATAAACCTTAAAATATTCTCGTTTACGGAAATTGAAAACTCTGAAGGATAGAATTTCCTAAGTCAAACCATGGGAGATATGCAAGTGGAGCAAGGGCTAACCTTCGACAATGGTAAGCTATAAGTGATAACATATAGTTGAATATAAATCAGATAATTATAAGTAAAATTTTCAAAAAGGCCATAAATTAGTGACATTCTTAATTTTATGCATTTATTGTATGTAAATTTTATGTTCAAAAAATATAATACTACTTAATTACAGTGCTTGACACTAAGTGTACCAAAATTTTAAAGGAAATCAATGGGTAACATTAATATTTTTTTGTTGAAGAAATTATGCCAACTTTTACTTTAAAGCATATTGGTCCAAACAATTTGACACTTTTGAGCAGTAAAATGAAGTTTTGAGCTGAATAATACTTAATACTAGTAAAAATTGGGCAACATTGAGTCATGTTTTGGTATAGATAAACAAAGATATGTAAATATTTTTTAATTTAATAATTTAATAATTATTAAATTTGTATGCATCAACGTTCATCGTTATTTACACTTAATGGAACATTGATTATTAAATCATGGCATAAAAATCTAATCGACTAGCCATTATCCGTTATATATATTGTAACATTTTTTCTTTATTTACTTTATTTTGGACATTTTTTTATTATTTTAACATTTAAATATTAATGATTGTAAAAATACAGTGAATCAACATTCTCTTGTTTAAATCTATTTGTAACAAAGGATCCTTTTTGGTGAGATATTTTTTTTTAAATTTCAAAAAACCTATGTTTAAAATCATGTCCCAAAAAATAAAGTTTTTAAAATAAAAATATAAAGAAAGTAAAATTTTTAAATTGATTGCATTAGAGCACAGGGATAAAGATGCGTAAAATGAACATTTTAAGGGGATTTGTATTGAATACCCACAAATTTTGTCATCAGCTTAGAATGTCGTCAAACAGATTTTTGTTTTTTCAACTTACGAGTAGAAATATTCACAATAGAAAAATACACAAATACTTACAATTTGTATTACGGGAAAACAAGACTAAAATCCAGTTTAGAAAAATGAAAATTTCAATTCAGTCTGAGACATGCAATTAACCTTCAGTTACCCATAACAAAGTCAATAAAATGTTAGAATTTTTTATTGAAATGATGATATTGGATTAGTATATCACTAAAATTAAGTTGTTTTTAAAACCAATAATATTTTAATCTTCAAAGAATAAACAGAATTAGTTAGTTTGAATAAATAAATAAATACTAAGTAAAAAAATGTTCATTTCTTTTCAACATTTGAAAGAACAAGAAAAAGATTAATATTTACCTTATATTTCAAACTGTGCAAATAGAAAAAAATGTTAGTCATGGTATCTGTAAAGACTCTTTATTTAGAGAAGGGAAGCTGAAATTTTAAATATCAATGATATATATTTAAAAATATTAATATTGCTAAATCATCTAATAACAGGAATATTTATCATTTGCATGATCTGTTAGCACCATTTACATGTAGTACTCTGTTAGCGTCATGTATATGAAATATCGCATTCATTATAAACCTGAATCTTAAATATGCTGTTAACCTTCCTATACTCGCGCGTTGGTCTGTGAGACCGACAAAACACATTTTCGTAAATATTTTTACGCAGGTAAATCCTGTGAAGTCGAGCTCCTAGCTGCCGGATTTGTGGCTAACTTCATTTTAGTGCACGCTGCGCGTTCAGGCGAAACGCACGTGTTGTAGCATTCGGCGCCAATCGGTCCATAAGACAGACGCGAGCATAGGTGCAACTTTTTGTGTGTTATATAATATATTTAATGCATTTATATATTTTTTACAGACTTTGAATACTTTATGAAGTACGTATAGTAAAATGTATGTATGTATGTTGTTTTATATTATATTTTGACCAATTTATCATTCTTTTTTAGGTTATCTTTCATATCAAAATGGACGATGATCAAATCAGATTGTTGCTGGACGAATCTAGTTCTGGTTCTAGTTATGAAGACGAAAATGACAGTGAGGTGGAAGACCAGGTGGAGGTACAAAAAGAGACGTACGACACCGAGCAAGACGACGACAATGACGAGATATCTGAGGAAGAATACAGTGAAAATTCCTGCGATTTTTACTTGGGAAAAGATGGACAGACAAGGTGGAATAAATCTCCTGCCTCAAACCCAACTAGGCGATGTGCTATAAACATAGTCACTCAACTTCCAGGTGTTAGAGGAGAAGCTAGAAATTTGAAGGAACCAGGTGAGCTGTGGCGGCTTTTTTTTCGAAGGGCATTATCAACCTGACAGTAAAGTACACCAACGAACAAATTAGTCGATTGAAACATAATTTTACAAGAGAAAGAGACTGCGCCAATACAGACAACATTGAAATTGAAGCTTTTTTAGGCCTTTTACTGTTTGCTGGAGTCAGAAGAAACGGTCGTCTAAATGCCAAGGATTTTTTCAAAACTGACGGGTCATTCCCGGAGATATTTTGATTGACTATGGGCTTTACCATGTTCTCTCTATTGATGCGTTGTCTCAGATTTGACAATAAAGATACGCGAGAAGAGAGAATAAAACTGAATAAACTGGCACCTATTAAAGAGTTGTTCGATGAAGTTGTGGGAGCGTTCAAAAAATATTACAGTGCTTCTCAGTATGTTACGATTGACGAAAAACTAGAAGCTTTTAGAGGACGTTGCAACTTCGTCAGTACATTTCCTCAAAACCCAACAAATATGGAGTAAAAATTTATGCATTGATAGATGCCAAAATGTTTTATACCCATACCATGGAAGTTTACGTTGGGAAACAACCAGATGGTCCATATCAAGTTGATAACTCCGCTTTGGCTTTGGTTTTGCGATTGAGTGAAAATATTAACAATACTGGGCGTAATATATCATGTGATAACTTCTTCACTAGTATGCCTTGTATTCTATGTACCGAAAAAAGGCAAAAATGTCCTCGTATCCAGCATGCACGATGATGCCCAGATCGGTGAAGAAACAGGTAAACTGGAAATTATAATGGACTACAATAGAACCAAAGGTGGAGTTGATACCGTGGACAAAATGTGTGAGACTTACAACATTGCACATGGGACAAATAGATGGCCAATGGTGATATTTTACAGTTTGATGAATGTAGCGGGTATAAATACGTTTATAATATACTTGTACAACAACCCTACCAAGAAAATTAGCTGTAGGATCTTTCTCGAAGCCTTAGTATACGATCTGATCAATCCGCAACTTAGACGACGGGCTCTCGTGACATCCTTACCGAGAACCATAAGGAACAGGCTCGCCGAAATATGTAAATTAGATGGACCCGAGTCTTTAGCAACATCTAACAATAATAAAGTCGGTCGTTGTGGATACGGCTCATCAAAAAAAAACTGCAAAACACGTTACAACTGTGCCACCACACAAGTGTGCCACGCCACACACAAAAATACTTTTGTTTGGAACATGCTGTAACCGTATGCCCTGATTGTTATGGTGAGGCTCAAAACTAAGCTAAACATAGATAAATATGTTCTTTGATATGTATGTTATTATTATTCAGAAGTTTATTTTGTTTTTAAAAAGAAGTTCAGATTTTAATTTTGTTTTCCTAGTACTTAAGAAAAAAATCTCAAATTTGAAGACTGATTGTGAAGACTGATAAGTGAGTAAACTAATGAATAAATTAAGTATTATTATATATACTTTTTTGTTTCATTACATACTAAACTTTAAAATAATAGTATTTGGGCTTCTTAGTAAACAAAATATGTTGTAGGGGTAAAAACTATCGGTCTGTGACACAGTGCGCGAGTATAGGTGTTACAAAAAAAAGTATAGAAAGGTTAAAACATCTACACGGTTCCAAAATTATTACGAAGAAATTCGACAAACTAGTAATGTCTTTTCCTTTAAGTGGTGTCTTGAAGACAAAATTCATATTGTCGCTAGATGCACCGTGCTAGTGATTACCCAATAAGACTTTAATCGACACTGCAGTTGACTTTCTGTTCGCATTTTCAAGAAATTTACGAAGTAGTTGAATTTGTTTCCGAATGCTACAAATCAGCAGCAATATAAGAATAAATTTGAATTCCCAAATAGTTTCAATGATTCCAAGCAAGATATTCGTAAAATTGTTTCCCACAGCATTTGTCGCATATAAATATACGCTGAGCATAATTATACGATATAATAGCTCGAAGCTAGTAAGTATGTAATAACGTTTAGAATCTTTTTGTAATACACTTTTTCTATGAAAAGTTCGAAGACACCATAAATTTTATTGGAATAATTAATTTCATAAATTCTTTTTTTGCACAATATACATCTGTATAAACCAATATACGGTAAACATGGCTGTAATAACATTGAGTAAATGAGTAAGATAAATACTTTTAAAACACTGAAAAATAAACTTTTTTTTAAATGCAAAAAAAATTAAAGAGGAGATCAATAAAGGTCTCAAAAAAAATGTTTATATGATTGTATCAATATAATAAAATATTTCAATAATTTCTTATCCCATGTGGAATCCCACTATTGAGCTGTTATATACAAACGCCTACAAAGTGACGAAATAAATTCAAAAAAGTTTTTAAGGATTATTACCCATGCGTAAAATGGGAGTGATTATTTATGGACTCCATTTATAGTGTATCAATGAGTAAGTCCCAGTTCGAAAATGTTGAGATAGGTCATAATATACATGTAGTTACAGGGAACCGTTTTTGAATATATATATAAATATATATATATATATATATTTACACACATATATATATATATTTATATATATATATACATATGTGTGTGTGTGTCAACGCTCTGGGATTAGCGCAATAAAGGCAAATTCCTGTATAATTAACTTACGATGTATCCACATCTGTTAATTCCTAATAGAGAAACCAAGACAGGGGTGACAGTTTTTTGTCACCGAATGTAGCCGTGGGCCCATTCGGTGACAAAAAACTGTAACCCCTGTCTTGGTTTCTTTGTCTTATATATTAACAGATGTGGATGGTCGAGAGGGGTGCAGGAAGCTTGACCTGGCACTGTACAAACATTTCTTTGTGATAATTTTAAACTTAATTTTGGGAGCTCAATGCGTTCATGTGTGGCCAGTGGATTCAGTTGTCCCCCTCAGCCATTATTGACTATGTTTAGTTTAAAAGTGTATACTAAATAGTTCTCAAAACTCTTTAACTTGTATTATAATTAGCAACTTATATTTTTAATAATTAAAGACAATATTGTAGCATTCTGCTGTGTTTCCGTGCCTATAAATATGAGCCAAAACATAAATAATCAGTACCCATCTGATATTGTACGAGAGCCCGCCGACACTCTGACATCAGAAGTAGGATCCGCGTCGTGAGTACTTAGTGATGAAAGTTTTAGTGTATGCATTTTATGAGTATGGAGAATTATTTGAAAAAGTTGCTGGAAAGACAAAACGATCAAATTACACAATTCATTCAAACATTGAGGCAGCCTTCAAAATTAACTTCTAATAAGACAAGTCATCCTGAATAAAACCCCAATAAAGGCAAAATAGACGTAAGAGATGCCGTACAATGCGATTGATTTATGCAAGGCGGAACAACTTTTAACGTGGAGAGGCTTAATCATAGCTTTGAGTAATGCATTAAAAGTTTTAGCTTCAGTGTGGTTTTCTCAAATCAGTTATTGTAGAATAAATCTGACAATATTTAAGCAATTTTTTTTATGATGTGATTCCATTGAGATTCCTGCAGCAGTGTTGGTATAAACGTGGTTCTCCAAAAGACGGGGAGTCGGTGGCAGTCTTTGCAAACAGTATATAAACCTCATTGATGTTTGATTGGCAAGATCTGTTCTTCGCTGAAATTATTGTTTCCACTATGCTAACTATGCAAGCGTACTCTGTGGAAGTAGAAGCAACCCATTAAAGCCAGCAACAGGAGTTTACGAAGTTCAACTACGAAAAAGTTATGATTCATTTTTCTGTAAACGTCACCTATGCAAAGATGATTAGACAATATCCTGTTATATCTGTGGTCAAAGTAGCCATAAATTTTTTGAATGCCGTCAGTGTAAGCAAAATAACCAAAATGTTCCAGACCTGGGTTAAGCAAATGATCTTCAGCTTTAGAGATGTAGCAGCGTTAAGTCGATTTCTGCAGCCTCAAGCTGGTTACAGCGCAATTAACACATCACGTTCAGTTGTTCCCATTTTATTTTGATTCTGGGCAAATGTGCTCTAAGGAAAGAAAGTGCAGCAAATCAATTTTTTGGGAAGCATTTGATATTTTTGGTCACTTTGTTGAGTATAGAGGAAGTGGATTTACTTAGTAGTAGATTTTGTCTGAAGTTTGTGCAGGCAGTAATACTATTGAATTGTTTTCTTTTTCGTGTAGTTCCTGCTGATGCAATACATTACGATGTTATGATTTATAGAGATCTAATTGGGCAAGGATTTTCACTTGAAATTTCCAATGAGAATTTTAATGTGAATAGGAGACAAATAGTTAATCTGTGTGAAATTGGTGAAAAGATTACCAACTTTGACAATATTGACAATGGTAATGTAAGTAGTGAGAATCAAGTTAAAATTCTAGATACCTTGACTAAATATTCTTTGTTGTTCATTGAGATTACTCAATATAATCCTGCTAAAGTAAGTGAAATTGAAATACTACTCACATGTCCATTTGCACTGTTCAAAGACGACCCTATCAGCTAAGTTCTAGTGGAAGGCAATTCTGCTGCGATAATGTTAAGGAACTTCTAGAAGCTAACGTGATAAGGCCAAACTCCTCTCCATTTGCAAGTCTTATATTATTAGTCAAAAAGAAAGACGGTTACGACAGACTATGTATTGATTATTGAGAACTTAACCATATCACCGTATTGGATAGAATTCACATTTATACTTCACATTTCATCCACTTTTGTTGAATCTTGTAAAAAAAACCACGAATGCCGTCGTCTACTTCAGAGCATGTTGCTAGCGAAGTGAATTCGGCTTTCATGCATTCAACACTTACAAACCGAAATTCTATATGTAATTTGTTCAGTCAACATATTGAAAGTAAGGCTTATTTCTATATTTCTTAGTTTGACCCTAATTTGCATAGTACTAATAATAGGTGAAAAAAAGTAGATCGTACTAAGATTCTAAGTAACTGTTTAAAAAGTTGTTGCTCGCACATAGTTGAACGATTCGGTAATAAATTATTCTTCCCAGTATAGTTTTAAGAACGAATTTAAAAACCTTTATGCCCGAAAACACTTGACATCGTGAATAGTTAGATAACTTTTCTATCTATTTAGATATTTTTTCTAACAAGAAATAAGAATTGTGCATGTTTCTATTTGACAGTCAAGGTCACTTCATTTACTTGTATAATCCTTTTGGTCATCGTTTCATTGCATTAATTATAATTGAGTCACATGTGTGTGAGACAATTTTCAGTGAGTTATCCGTTGCTAGAATCGGAAAAGTAAATTTAACTCTACTTAATCTTTGATGCATTGCGTTTATTGTTTTTGAATGCTTATGTGATAAAAAAATATATTAATTTTTATCATGATAGAAAACTAAATTACTCTCCTGCATCGTTCTACATACAGGCTCAAATTTAAATTTATTTGCACTTTGAAATATCGAGATCAAATTGTCATGCTAATTTCGTGCATGAATAATGGGTTTGATTTTATGGTTTTGTTATTTTTGTCTAATTTATTATTTGGTCGGCTAAGCAATGGTTACGATTAAATTGTACATATAGAAAATGAAGAATGTAATCAAACAATATCCAACCTTGAATATAAAGGTCTGTTTAAAGTAATTGAATTATCAGATTTTGAAATATACGTATAAAATCATTACATAGCAAGTGCAATTACAAATATGCTCATCAGAAATTGAGAGATATGCCTGAAAGTCAAGTACCGAATGATGTTGATTTAAATGTAGAAGATTGTATATTATTTAGTTTTTCGGAATATATCCTCTATGGGCCATATTTTTGTTGATGATGTGTATACTGTACCAGTAGCTATTTCATAGTCATAATGGTGGAAATTGGTGTGTCTCGAGATAGCTCAAGTAGTCCGTGGGAGCAGAGTGAGCAATTATTGCGGTCAGGTTTTGAGGAGACGATAGTGTGTGCTCTCAATAGGCTGTCCATCTTTTACGTATCTAACGATGAAAGTGAGCCGATCAATGTGGGACAGATTCAGCATAGAATCTACGCTAATAGGGTAGTATTTTGCTGATGTAAGTTCTTTGACAATTGTCCCATCAAAATAATGAATTCATTACTAATATTTGGAGATAAATATGATATACTTCCTTTTCTACGATTTCCGCAGTTCTAGTCACTATTCAGTTCTAAGCATTATTTTGCAATCCCAATGTCTCATTATCACCACGAAAAGCAAGACCTCTTGAAGCTAAAAATTTCACTACTGCAACAAACCTCCTAAGGACATTTTTCCCATAGCTATTTTCTCTATCGTATTGGGACAACAACTCACTATCAATTCGTCCAGTAGTTTTCATTCTTGTAACATAATTCATCATAATTCATCATGTGTTGTAAACTGTTCTCATGTTCCATAAATAAGTTACTTATATGCTTTCAATCTTTATATCCATTTGGAGAACTCAAATTATGTCCAGTACCAATAGTGATATTGAATAGACGGCAGCAATAACAGTACACAGATTTCTTTACTGAGGAATAAAGGAGCCATTTTCTGTCCAAAGACTCACTATTCGTCAATTTACGAGTAAAAATATTTTTTGTCAAGTATCTAGTTATTGTTTTACCACTTAAATTCCCTTGAATTGAACTCTGGCCCTTTTCGAATCCAAATATTACGGACTTCTTACGTTAAAATTTCGTCACAGTACTTATCAGGGTTATGAGATACAGATACATTCTCTAAGTTTGCAATTATTAACTCACAGTTGCTTGAAGTCGAGGGTTCAGCATTTGATGTGTGTTTGTCATTTTAGTCACACGTAATAACCTCTTTTTCCTGGTGTTATTCAGAGGTATTTTTGTTTTGAGGTGATGATGATGAAGAATTCCCCAACTTATTTGTTTCTTCCACCGTAAAAAAAGAAGTAAGTTTAGGGAGTTTTTCCGTGATTTCTTTTTGAGCTATAACTTTTTTTCCCTTTTGTGAACCACTTAAATATGTTCTTTTCGACGTAATGAAATAATATTTAAACAAACAGATCAAAACTTCTATTAATCTTATCCAAATTATATTAAACGAAATTAAATCACGTTACTTCGGTCCGACTGAAAGTTTATATATCATCCGGGGATTCCCCCAACCATAGACAAAGTCGACATTTATTTATGGCTGCTTGACTTTGGCATCGGAGTGGTTTGCATGGATGATCGCTAGATAGTGTGCTTAGTAAATTAGGTAGGATGCGTTCAGAAATATTATTACATTTTGTAAATTTTCAAATTACCGACTAACTGAATAAAAAATCAAATAACTTGAAAATAGACGTAATAGATTCTAGATTATAAATTCAAATAAATGTCTGGTAAGTTATAATGGTATTCGAATCACTCAAATTACTCATATAAATGTATTGATTCGAATAAATCTGAAAATGATCGACGTTCGTGCAACGAGAAAAATGTGATACGCCCAACCAAACTATTTTGAGATTAAATGTGAGAGAAATTGTCGGTCCTTCGGGGCCCTCTGAGGATGGGGACCCTGGGCACAGGCCCCGTGTGCCCTTATGGTAAAGACGGTATTGATTACAGGTTAAAAGAGAATAGAAGAAATTGAAATCCAGAAATTAATATTTCATGTCCATAAATAAATTTTGTTAACTTCATTTTGTTCGCGAAAAAAATAAACTAAAAATTGAAAATAAAGAAGCGTCATTTTAATAGTACAATTTAATCAATTATCCACGTATATATATTACGAAAAAATTTGAATGAAAATTGTTTTTATGAACGGATACAAAATTTCCACCTCATTACATTATATGTCACAATTTCTATCGCAAATCCGTCCATATGACTTTTTATAAATCACTTACGTATCTATTGTCGTTATATATCTCCTAATTTCTTAGTTTATCGCATCTCATATTATGAAAAAAATTAAGTTTTTAAAATTGCAAATTCTTTTTGAGTGTTGGTTATTGCGATACATGAGAACACTAACACATGCTTTATTATTTATCTGAATTTCAAGTTATCATATTTAACGGTTTCTGCAAAAAACGGCTGTGACAGATGGATTAACATACATACAATCCGAAACGTAACTCATTTTATAAGGCTTTTGTCTTTTTATATTTGTAGTATGTAACCGTAATAAATATTCTAATGCATTTTGTTTTATACGTTAATAACATGTATTCTTAATAATGTAATTTTGTCGAATTACAACTACACCGACAACAATAAAACACAACGCAGATCAAGAAACCTGTGAAAAAAGTGCTAAGTGCACGATACCTAATTAATGCGACAGACAACGTTTGAAGTGTATTGTCTCGCAAATTAATATTAAAAAACAACAAATAAAAATGAACTAAACTACTCCTTGTCGAGTTATGAATATTTCATTTCTTCTGCAGGGAGTGAAATAATTTACTAAACTCACAAATGTGTCTTAAAAATACATACCAATGATTTTGCGACATAATAATACTAGATTTATTTGCTGAGTTCCAAATAGTTATTTCGGTTAAATAAAATTGATTTCTTGTCATAACGCCCATTGATTATAGTAACCATTTATACTTTTAAAAAGCCACCTCATCATTCTCACTTTTTAAATTATTTGAATAAAATAACAATAAACATATGAATATGAAACATTAATAGCTTTGTAGTAATTTCTTCATGTTCAGAAGGCCATTACTGAAATTTTGGAGCGCAAGATGGATTTCAGTTAAAAAAGGTGTAGGTTTCGTTCATTTTCTTCTCGGTTGTGTTAGATTTAGAAAAAGTGAGGACGGCAATTTTGGAAATTACGGACTTGACCTCTTTAACCAGAGAAAGCAGATTATTCTAAATTTCCTTCAAAAAAGAAGAACGTTGCAAACGTTTTTTGAAAAAAGTCATGAAAAAAATTGACTTGGAGACAATTAGACGCCATTAACAAAAACGAGTACAACTATCGTATCAGTGTCCCTAATTTTTGGGAAGAACCAAAAAAACTTGTCACCATAGAGAATACACCAACGAAGCGAAAAAGTCGTATGTCAGACGAGGTAAACAAAATATTTTAGTCATTCTATGAAGGGGCTGTAAGAGGAAAAGTAACCTCATACATCTGTACGTATTACTTTGATGTACAAGTCGTAATAATCTACCAAATAATACAGTTATCTTATTCACTGTTCTATTTATAATCCATTAATTGGATAAGCATATGTCGTCTTTTAAATTGACTACTTTAAATGCATTTCATTCCTCTATATTATTTATTTTTAGTAAGAAACATCAGATAAAGAAAAAATATATAAATATTAAAAATATCCGAAAATATTTTAAAAAATGAGAAATAGCTCTCAAACGAGAAATTGAACAATAATCAATTAATTTGCGCTGAAGGCATTTGTTAGAGGAAAGTATATACTGGTAGGTCCGTAATCAAATGTGCTCTCGATTCACATATACTTTATATTTGTATGAGAATTAGTAAAGCTTAATATTCTGAGGAGGAACATTTCTGTCTGCAAGACCATACTTTCCGACTACTTCTCATAGATTATCACCCTTTTTTCTAGTTCCTACTTCAATTTTAAGGGTATTTTACAGCGTTTGCGAGTTTTTGCAACGCAGAAACCGTTAGAAACTGAAATAACTTGAAATATAAAATAGCGTTTAGCATATTAACTGGCGAACATATGGATAGTTATCGTTAAAAATTGTTATAGGGAAATTTTAAAAAAATACATGATTTTTTTTATTTCTTGTACTGCGTTATTATTAATTAAAAGTGGGGTTTATAATGCTTCCAAAACTATTAAAAAAAATTTTATTTGCTTCATTGGACGAATTAAACTTTTATAAGTTCTCCATGTATACACACACACACACACATATATATATATATATATATATATATATATTATATATATGTTTTTTGCCTCTATTTTTCTATAAAATTGGAATGCGGAATAAAAAAATATAATAATTTTAGTGTCCCAAGTTTAAAATTCAATATGTTTAATTATAGTTTATTATTAGTCTTATATCGGGTATAGCTGAACTAAATTAATGTTTCTTCTCCTTCTTAGATTTAAAACCTTTTGGTATGATAATTGTATTGATATGAATATTGAATGATGTCTTCTTTCAAATAGCATATATACAATGTGAGTATTACTGCTACAGAACGTATTACCGCGTAACGTAACTTCACGGTATTTAAAAGACCTGAAACTCCATTATCTATTTGCATCAACAAAAGAGGACAGCGTATATGTATCGGTGTAGCGTTGTTTGTACTCTACATTGTGTCGTAATTCTGCAACTATTTTATCACACAGGTGGATCTGGACAATAATGGTAGTGATAATTACTTCAATAAAAATGAAAGCTAATGTACTCCTATAATTATAAAATATTTATAAAGAATCTATGAAAAAGCGTTTACAAAACGTCGTCGTTTTGTACTATATATTCACTGGTTGACTGCCGGCCAATAAATTTAATGTGTATCCCTCGGGTTCAAACGAGCATACCCGATTTGTGCTCGTTTGGACCCGAGAGCTGCACATTTAAATATTTATTAAAAAGCATTCATATCGCACCGGGAAAAACGAAAATGGCCTCAAACACAACTCATAACAACGTCCAATATTAGCAAACGTGGGCTATTGAAGACATTGTCAGCCACGCGTGGCGGAGGTGACAGCATATTAAGATAGCATTTGTAAACCTAATAAACTATTTAACAAAAATGACAGATTTGTTGTTTAAGTAAAAATATTTTTGAAATATATATCGTATATATAGCAGTAACTAACAACACTTAGAAGAGTATATTCAATTCGTTGATAAATGTTAAAAGGACCTGTCATATTTATATGATCAATAACAATTATTCTAATGATTGATAGTAATATTGTATCCGAACTCCCATAAAAGTTTATTAATTTGTCTCTGTAATTTTTTCCAAGTCCTTCCATTTTTTCAATAGAATCGACATATACACAAATGAAATTTTTAAACGTAAAATTTATGTACAAAAATTCATTGTGATACATCATAATAATTTGTTTCTTGTAAGCGTACTATCAATCTTTTTGAATGTTTGTTTTAAACGTATAGTTCAGTCTACGAGGGTTTTACCTGGAAATAATTATCTTAAAGTAGATACTTTGAATGTGTATACTAACAGTGCCTCAAAGTAACGTATCAAAAACTACAGCAAGTGCATGTGTGCTATGTCCGCCAATATTTTGGGAAATGATAGCCGTTTTTGTCTTTATCAACAATATTACACTCGTAAACTAACATTACACTCGTAAATTAACAAAAAAAGTCTTGAACGAAAGTTGGAAGTCGAAACAAAACATATATTTACTTATACCCTCGGTGCATAATTGTGAGTCAAGTAGAACGGCGCTTCGACTTGAGTGTAATATAGTTGAACAAAAGTGTAATAATAGATTATTGTTTTTGTATTAATGTGTAGTGGAAACTAATGTTTATTTGATGCTCGCATAAGTTCAACGATTTGGGACAAACTGTAAAACGAATTTGGTTTTTTAAATAAGGAAATAAATAAATTTTAGCAAATAAATCTTTTCTATCAATTTATTTTCCCCTCTTTCAGGGTTTTTAAATAATACACCGCAATAACATTGAGAAAAGTGTCATTTTTCAGGTTTTTGGGAATTAAAAATATTTAATAGTTTATGGCTGAAATAAAATGTACATCGTCATTTTTGACGACTTTTTCGAATCAATTTAAAAATAAATCATGTAACTCAATGAGGGAATGCAAAGAAAGCACCTTGCTAATAATTTACGCTAATGTAAATTATTTTCAAAAAAAAATGATGATCTGTTGTTCAGCATGCTACGGAGCAAATGTGAGGAAAACGTCAGCAACATCTATTACTTGACATACATCAAATTCATTCTTGGTGAGATGACCAGAAAGCCAGTGCGAGAGGCCGTATATTTTTAGGATTAGGTGCTGGTTTCTCTGAACATCGCCGGCAATTGGCCACCAACTCGCACCCGCGACCGACAATATCAAAATTACAAATACAACAATTCAAAGTTTAACAACTACTCTCGATATGTCATGCAGCTAGCAGAATCCCTCCTCACAACTTTCGTATTTCGGATACTTATAAATGAAAATTGTCATAAACACAAAAACAATAAATTAAAAACAATAAATTATTTCAATGGACACAAGACGTCATTAAACAAGTAATTTCCCTATCTGAATGATAACAACAATTATAAATAACAAAAGAAGATTAATACCCAAACCTAACAGCCAAACGGAAAAAAATTGTGGAACAAGCATCGAAGGAATATCATAAGACCGTTCAAAGATTAGGTTTTATTTGGTTTCGTTTGGACTCCGTGCGAATGGGTTGGCTTCGAACTTGTTCCCCGTTAAAGAAATAACTACTTGAAGAAATAAAACCAAATATTTGACGATTAACAAACGATGTAGCTTTCGATGTATTGCAATCATTAACTACACATACATATTTATATATGAATATATGTCACCTACTCAGTTACGGGTGAATAGTTAAATACACACCGTCCATTTATATTTTCTAGTTTTACAGAAAGTACGCCTATTTTTATAACATTTTATTGTGGCAATTAATTTATACTTTGAATAAAACTTTATAAACTTTATAATTTCTAACGATTTTCGCATCGATAATTATTGGATATCACAAAATTCCATGAATCCAAACATTTATACGTACATGAAAACCTAATTTTTAATTCAGTATTGCACCTGCGACATATAAGACCCACCTAGGATAAAATCCTATTGACTTCGTTAATACCGAATACAAAATTAGAATATCTCTATAAAATCTATTATGAAAGTAAAGTACAGGAAAATTAACGACTTTACGTCAATCTTTAAAAATCAAAATATCGTATTAAGAAATGTCTTGTGGGATTTATTAGAGCCTTGTTAAAAGTTAATCTAATAAGATGTAAACAGCTCAGTTACACATTTCTATATAAAATGCTAATTTTTAAATAGGAACTAAATAAAGATTTATATTTATTTACTACAAAATCAATTTAAAATTCACCGACTTGGGAAATAATATACAGTAATAGAAACATTTCCTTTATTTCAGACACTTGTATGAGATTATTAAATGCATAGGCATTTTCCTAACATTTATCTTTGTTTTAGTTGAAATACATTTTTTTGGCATTTTAAAAATTAGAATATAATCAAAAAAGAAACCCCCACAAACTTCGAAAAAGAAATAAAGGTCAGTTTAAAATTTGCTTATTAAATTCAGCGCTTAATCGTACGTAACGTTAATTCCACAAATGGTAACATTTATATTGTCTGTTAAAGAAGAAGGAATATGTTCAAAGAACAAGCAATGTAACAAATGATGAAATAAATAAAATTTACGTTGTTTTATTTATTATAATTACAAAAGATGGCGACCACAATACGCCACGAAGATGAACACGTCACCGACGAGATGGTAGCACGAGCAGTAGCAAATTACCTCTGCTACAATTATCTTATCACACTATATATAAGCGCGAAATATAAAACGAAGGAAATTATTTTAAACACATTTTCCGTTTTCCTATTTGAGGCCCAGTGTTTAAGGCTCCGAATATTTATCAATCAAAAAATGATACTCCCAATAAAATGATAAAACGCACTAATGTTAATGCTGTCAATGTAAGTTATCGCAAATCGTTAACAGTGTTTTAAACAAGTGAAAATAACAACGGATCGCTGTTGTGTGCACGATCGCTTGGAAGTAGTTGGCTTCGAGAATATATTAATTTGCTTAAATATCCTTTCCATTTCGTATATCATTACTGGACACAAAATATTGGGTGGGTTTCGCCTTCCATTACTCATAATTTCATTTGCAATAGTTTTAGTAACACGAATTACTACATTAGTGATGCTGAAAGAAATAAGACTTAATCCTAAATGGAACTCACATTTTCAAATGGCCATTCTAAAATGAAATCTGTATATAAATAGTTGTGCAATATTTTTTGGATAAATGAGTGCTAGACGACCAATGAAAACTGCTGTCGTTTGGTTTTGGTCTATGAATATGGTTAAGTTTCTTTATGACTAGCGTTTGCAAGGGAGCTCTCATCGGTATTTTAAAACGAGAGGTTTACATATCAGATTTAGACACTGTACATGATGCCATTAAAGCTGGTTACAAATTTGGAGGAGTGCCGCTACTAAGAACGTATTTTGCTGAAGATTAGATATCTTTAAGGTTAGGTACTTTTGTGGTAAATATAAAATTACAAAAATTTGTGATATTGTAAATTATATAGATCCCATGTCTTAAGAACTTCTAAAACAGTTTATTTGCCTTTAGAAAATTTACTTTCCTTTTACTTTACCAACAGTCGAACTCATTTCTCGCATGTTATTCCAAATGCTATCGAACGACAATACCTAATTAAACATTTACCATCGAATTCGCTACCGCACTATACACTGCGCACCGCAAATGTAAATGTGACCGTTATTGAAGTGTTTGAAAAACGAGATATTGAAATACGCATTTTACTAAGATGAATATTAATAAGCCTCAATGGAAAAATCTTTCCTTAGTCAGCATCTACAAGCCAAGAGTAACATACATGTCCAGAGCATTACCGAATTTCTACGGAGAAACTATCTTTGAGTCAAAGCTTTCAATTTCTTTTTTATTTTGTTGATCTTAACTTTCGTTAAAAAAATTTAAGATATTTTTATTTAGATCAATTTTCATGATATTTACATAGGTTTGTTATTAGACCAATTTTCATGATATTTACATAGATTATGGAGATATATCTGGCAAATTTTTTGGAAAAAAAATTGGTATTGAGAAGAGAGCGTATAAGTAACTACACTTTTATCTTATGCTTTTTATAAAGCAACACTAGTGAATACCTTTTAGCCCTGATACCCTTTCAGCCCTGGTCACTAAAGGAATCCATAAGATATGCTGAAAGGGTAGGGAACTTTTGAATGACGAGGAGTAAATTTACAAAATATAGTATCCTTTTACTTGTCAAAAAAAGATTGGCCAATTTTCTTGTCATGGAAATAGGAGATGGTAACAGGAACTCTGCAATGATAATAAGTAGGTTCATCGACTTTGTGGTTGTTTGATTATTCTGAAAGGATTAGTTCCTTTGGTCATCAAAATGATGGCGACATCTAATGATGGAGCCGAAAAATGGTGACTGGAATCAAGCAGTGGTGAAGAGAAAACTCATTGATTTAAGACTCGTTTCAATTGTCTTGACGTGCTGGGGAAAGATTGCGTACAGTTCGACCGGATTCACTGAAGAACAATTCTTGAAGCAGCAGCACCCTCCAGGCCCTGTGATGTGAATATAGAAGACAACGGCGTAACTACCAGTGCGCTAAGAACCACTGATGAACACGATTCGTGTTGAAGAAGAAAGTAAAGAGGATGAGCATTCTGACGAAGAGTTGACGGAGGAGATGTCTGAATATAATCTCCCCCCCCCACCTGAAAAGAAGTGCCAACGTGTCCGAGGTGAAAGTTATATTACAAGGGCAAAAAATTTTATTGAGGACCTGTAAGAGCTGATCACCTCTTTTGGAAATATTGCAGTCGGGCTGAAAGAAAAATGGCCCGGATTACGACCGCACAATATAATAGCACAGGTATTATTTAAGGCCGAAAACATAACCTCTCTACGGGGGAAGAAAATGGAGCCCAAGCGGAAAAAAATGCTTTACGCAAAGAATGCGACAGACTAGCCTCGCGGCGACCAGCCGTACCCCTCCCTTTTAGCGTAGTTGCGACATTTGGGCGTTCGTCAGCAGTCCTGCTGGTTAAGGAACGTATCCATGTGGTAAACAAGTACCACCCCCAATTGAGACCGAAACCAGTATTTGTTTACAGTTCGGGTAAAAGCCAGCCGAAGACTAGTACCCAAATCTTGGAAAAATTTCGTAAGGAAATTTAACCGCAGATTCTTGGTATTAGGATAAAAAGGACGGCTGCAATCTGCAATGGTGGAGTCGTCACAGAAACGAAAAATGCTGAGAGTGCTCGAAAGCCTCAAAAAGCTGCTTTCTCCAAAGAAGGAATAAAGATGGAGGAAAAACAAGACAAATTTGCAACGGTCATTTTTCACAACATCCCAAAAGGACGACTTGAGTGATTACGCTGCCGGGGACTTGTCCAAGATTAGAACCAAAGCACGCTTATCCAAAAGTGGAACTAAGAACATTGTTTTTGAATTACCCCAAAACGATTGCTTAGGATAGGGCACTTGTTTTTGGCTGGAACTCACGTAGAATTGCTGACGCAGTGCATGTGAGGCGTTGATATATGCCCATGTGGTGCTCCACAAAAAATTAACACAATTTAAGGCCAACGAAAAATTAAGATAACTATGTTACGAGGGTCATTTCTTTCTAACTTAAGTGCTTATTCTTATTTACCATTACTACCTGTTGTTGTTTTGACACATTTAAGTGATGAATTGTTTTGGACTACGAATTAAAAATAGTGGCCTTCATATTGATTTTTTACCTTTATAAATACATTTCATTTCTCGTTATATAGACAGCAAGAAGTATTTTATAAATAAACTTTATAGTCGTCGCAAGGAACAATCGGTATTTCATAATGTCTTCTAGCAAGATTACAGTGTTCAATAACGAGAATCTGGTTACCGGCTTTGTTGACACGCTTCGGCCCATCCTGTTTTTTCAGTCTGTGTTTGGAGTTTGCCGAAAATCCACCATCAAAAATAATCTTTGGTCCCAATTTAGAAAAATTTATAGATTTCTCAATGATTTTAACGATTATTATCTTAATCATTTACACAATATCATTACAGCCATGTTTACCATATATTGGCTTTGTACAGACGTATGTTGTGTGAAGAAAGGATTTATAAAATTAATTAATCATCTCGACAAAATTGATGGTATATTCGAGCTTTTTCATAGAAAAAGTATTTTAAAAAAAGATTTTACACGTTGTTATATCTTTACCAGTTTTGGGTTATTACATTGTATACTTGTGTTAAGCGTATATTTGTATACAACAAATGCTGTGGGATTACCATTTTACGAATATCTTTTGTTTGGAATAATTTGTAATACAACTGCGGAATTCGAACTCGTACTTATTTTGCTGCTGCTTTGCAGCATTCTTCAACGAATTCAATTACTAAACAAATTTCTTGAAGATATGAACAGAAAGCCAACTTCTGTGTCAATTGAAGACTTATTCGGTTGTCCCCAGCAAGGCACGTCTAGCAACAATATGAATTTTATCTTCAACACACCACTCAAAGGGAAAGATATTACTAGTTTGTCGGATTTCTTTGTGATTTTTTTGGAACTCTGTAGATGTTTTAACAGCGTATTTAAGGTTCAGGTTTGTGATTAACCCAATATTTCGTATATAATTTTATTTACTATATCACAACACGCTCCACTGCATGAGAACGGCGCTAACGGAGCAAGCAAATGATAGATATTCTTGTCATTAGATTATTTGGCGAAATAAATATTATAATTAATAATTTTACATTTCAGCTTCTCTTCATTTTATATAGTGTTTTCACATATATTATGAAACACGTTATTATCTACTTGCATAATTTGAAATATAAGGTAAACATTCATTTCTATCTTGTTGAAAATGAAATTTAATTTTTTGATTAACTAATTGGGTTTTTTTTTTAATATTAAAATATACTTGAGTTCAAAAAAATCATACCTGGAATTTTAGTGATACATTAATCTAATACCATTGTTTTAATCATGCATTCAAACATTTTATAAATATTATCATAGCTAACTAATTGAAGTTTCGTTGAATGTTACAGGTTGAATTTAAATTTTCGTTTTTCGAAACTGTATTTTGGTCATCTCTTCCCGTAATACAAATAATGAGTATTTGTATACTGTGCGAATATATCTACTTGCAAGTTAAGAGAACGAAAACCTGTTTCGTGAGGTTTCAAGCTGATGAGGAAATACGTGAGTACTCAAAGCGAATCTCCTAAACATATTTTGTTTCTTCATCTTTTTCAGGTGCTCTAATGCAAGCAATACATTATAATATTTCACCTTCATGACAAGAGTGAAAAAAAGAACTTAACTTTTAGGATGTGATTTTGAAGATAGATAAATAAATTTAACGAAATAATATTATAATTTATTACTTCGGAATAATACTGGCGCTGTTCTATATGTGAAAGATTCTCTGTTACAGATGAGTTTAAAAGATAAAATGTTTAAACAATTTTATTTTTTAATTATAAATACTTAAATGTTAATATAAGTATGTTTAGAATGAAGTAAATAATTGAAAAATATTACCAGCCAGCTATGTAAATAATAATGACTAGTCAATTTTGTCAATCACATGCTTATGTGGTGATTTAACATCCAGTGCTATATTAGTTAAATCAACGATGTACGTTGATGCATGCAGATGTAATAATTAAGTAATATTTACATGACTTCGTTTATCTACACCAAAACATAACTCATTGCACAAAGTAGTGAATTTGTTTAAGGAAATATTTAGATAATTTTTTAAAACCTTCATATTGACAACAATATTATCAATGTATTTAATTATTTCACTGGCTAAAACTTTACTTGTGTTTCCTTGGAAATCTTTCCAGAGTATCTTTCCATATTATAATAGCATTTGTGCTCCAGTTTATTTTCGAAAAAAAGATACAAATCTTTACTCTAACATAAAAACTTGATCAATGTTAACAACATTATTCCTCTTAATTCTTTATGCGATGAAAAATAAATTTTGTTAACAAATAAATTTTGTGATAATAGCCTGACGGTGGAATTGTTTCTTGAAGTGCCATGATATCTGAAGTCCTAAGATAAAATTCAAAGCGATTATGCTTAGAACAATGTGCACAAAAATGTTGCAAATTTCGTCTCCAGAGTTTGAAGGAAATCGTTTTTATTCTGTTAAAATATTATTCAGATCAACATTTCATTTTACTGCTCATGTGTATCAAATATTTATATTTCCAACTATACTTTAAAGTAAATTTTAATATAACTTCTTACTTAAAAAATGATAATATGACTCACGGATTTCTTTTAAAATTTTGGTACGCTTAGTGTTAAGGACTGTGGGTAAGTACTATCATGTTTTTGAACATAAATTATACATAAAACAGATATAAACATAAAAAAGGATAAATGCTCACAGATGTCGTGAAATTATTGTGCAAATAAGTAATCAGCCTATAAGCAACTGTGCGTCATAACGGATAGCTTACCACCGCCAGTAATCTACGTGTGGTCCTTGCTGCGCACTCTTATCTTCCAAGTTTTAATCCAGGAGTTGTAGATGGCTTATAAGTTGCAGTATTAGATTATCGTATAAATTAAATTTCAACTTCTGGGCCTTCTTAACGTATGAGGTTTATTTTTTTGAATTTTGATAATTTCTTTATCTCCATTGGGTTTATATAATAAACCCAATGGAGATAAAGAAATTATCAAACGGTAAGAATTCTCGAACATTCACTAAAAATGCCTCAATACTCTAATCAATCGGTTAGTCAGCCATATAATAAGTTACTTTCGATTATATGCATGCTGTATATTAAGTTGTTTTATTGCTACTTTTTTACTGACCTTGACTAACTTTTTGTTGTAAAATTTTGCTGAAAAGTTTAACTATTTATATCTACGAGTTGACTCACGTTGTTAAAATAGCAAAAGCGGAAGCAAATAAGACGAAAGTATCCAACAAAATGTTATTTGTATCTTTTTATTCTTTTTCTAACGGTGAAGGTCTGCAGTCAGCACTATTTATTTTGTCTTATCCTTGAAGGCATTTCTATTCCCAGTCCATTCTCAGATGTCACATTACCGTTACTTTCTTCTACAACCAACTTTCCTTCTCCCAACAATTTTTTTCATTATTATTAGTTAAAAGAGATTGTATCTATCATGCTGGTATCTCTGAGCGCAGGGCCCAGAACTTTACGTTGTTTGATGGTTTGTAATACCTTACTCTTCTGATTAACCGGCCGCAGAACTACTTCATTGATAATTTTTAAGTCCAAGATATTGACATAATGTGCCTGTAGACCCACATTTTAAAAATTTCTAAATGCTTCCTGAGTTCTGCCTTAATAATCCTGGCCTAGCGTCTGGCACTAGCGCTAGAGAAGATAAATTCCAAGTGGGATTTAAGACTACGATTGCAGAGTACCTTTTCAAAAAATCATTTTGCTTGTAAATAAATAAATCGTTTTTGCTTTCGCAAAAATGATTTCGATGATTATCGGCAATTCCAATGCAAGTTTTGATTTGACCTAATTTTGAGTAGGCCAGGTTCCAAAATATTTATATATAATCATCTATTCTAGTTTTCGACGCGTAAAAAATATGCTTGATTAGAGGTTGAGATTTATAAGGACAACCATGATCGTTGTCTTGGTAGAACTCATTCTGAGGCTAGCTTACACTACAGTCCTGGAGGAACTAATTACATTCACAAGAAGCATGCAGGCTATGTGATTGGACTGACTTTTAAAAAAGTGACTACATTATTTTGTTATTAAATGTTAAAGGAGTGAACGCATTGTGTTAAAAGAAATGTAGGCAAAATTATTGTTCTTAATCCACTCCTAAATAATACAGCATATTGAGGGTAGCTTTTAATATGAAGTTAGCAGTTCGGCTGGTTGAGATCTCCCAGAATGGAATCCTTTCTTTCTTTCATACTAAGTAATAAGGTTACTTTATAGACATAGCTTTACTTGCAAGACTGGAAATGGAAATAATATAATTAAATTTGTAATAATAAGTGTAATCCTGGCCATTACTTTTATGTGCAAAGTTGAAAAAGTGAGGCAAAAATATTTAATGTTGAAACAAGTTCAAATTTGTCAGGAGAAAAATGTTCGCTGTTTATATATAATGTTGAACAAAATAAAATATAAAAGTAAAATGTCGTCATTACTTTATAGACAAAAAATTTGAAAGATAAATTGGCGCAAAATAAAAAGATTTCATTTTTCAATAGGAATTAAGATTTATTATCTTATAAATGACTAAATATACAGATTTTGTTTACTTTAGGGGACAAGTTTATAAATGACTAAATATACAACATATAAATGACTAAATATACAGATTTTGTTTACTTTAGGGGGCAAGTTTAAGAAAGTACAAAATTGTACTGTCGCACTAACCATATTTCCTTAGAAAGCGACTGCTTATTCTATAGACAATATCATCCTTGAAATATTCTTATTTTAGGAAACTTAAGCAAACAATTCTCAAAAAATGTGGTAAAAAAAATTAAATAAAAAAATAAAAAATACATTTTCAAATAAAATTTCCAAGGAAGTTCATTACATAATTTATTTCACTCACAAATTAAAATAAAAATGATAATTATCTTTATTTAGTAATAGAGGTATGTTACTTTCATAAATTGCATAATGCCGACTGTGTACTTTATTAATGTTTCTCCATCAATTTTTCAGCTATTGGAATGCGTAAACAGATGAAGATAATTCAAGATCTGATAGAAGTTGGTAAATTGGGTCAGTTCAATGTATTTGGAATGTTGGAATTACGTGCTTCTCTGCTGCTCGCTTTATTGAGTGTCACCGCTACGTATGTTATTGTTGTGATACAATTCATAAATTGATATTGATCTACGTTTTAAATTAAATGTTCGTACCTATTGACATGTAGAATTTACAAATATTAACATAATGTTAGCATACTACAGTGTGAATATTAAATTAATTACTCCTATATTAAATTAAAGGTGCACGGTGTCACTGATTATTATATTACACCACATTTAATTAAATCACTCTTAGGGTCTTTATATGCAAGTGTGTGAGTTGAACTCAGGTTTAAAAAAATATGCCATTTGTTAATAAGACATTTTTACATAACTAATTCAAATGTAATAATACTACGTATTGTAATTAATCAATGTGTAATAAACGGCAAGTTCATTACTTTTGCATTTACTCTGCCCAATAAATTTATTACGAATTGTGTATTTGTACAGTAAGGTAAATGCTGATGTGATTGCTCTATATTATGAAATATATTTTTACTCTACATAATTAAATATATTTTTCCTTGAAATATTCTGTCACTGCTCACTCTAATGCATGCTCCGATACTCGCTCTTTGTGTTGTATTGTGATTCTTTGCATTGTAATATATTAAACATACCTCTCTTTAATATATGTATGCTTTGCAGAATTGTGTCTTTCTATTAGTGCCCATATGTTCAACATAGTCAACTGATTTTGAGTATTTAGGCCAATGATATCATTTGAATTATATTTAATTCATCTTATCCTTAGTTTTATATAAATTACATTCTTAAATATTCTCATTCCGCACTGGTACCCTTTGGCTTCTGGTATAATTTACAAACTGTTATCAGTCATTCAATCAGCTTTTTCACATAACTTTTTATCATTCCTTTCTTCGAGGGTAATAAATTTTTAGTCAATCGTGATAAAAGTCAGCGAATGAAATTTTTTTGAAAAATTTTATTTCTGGAAATTATCCACATATTATATAAAGACAATAAAAAACTTTAATATTCGGAGAGAAAATAAAATTAATAAACCGGGTAGATAAATGAAGCCATTGTGTAAAAATCCTTTTTTTAAAGTGGGTTTTGCTATTTTACATTACGGCATGAATAAATAAATTTTTCTCTACGTTCGACGCCATTACGTTTCACAATATTTACTCTGATACTTTAAATATCATAAAAATTGTCATTTAATGTATCAGACCAGTTTACTCTTTAGATGAGTATGTGTTGTGAAAAATGGAAAATGGTCATTAAAATAAGATCAAAAATTATAGGAAAGAAAAATAACAACCTAATTTTTTTGCAGACCTCTAAACAGATGTAACTCTAAACAGGTGTATGGCCTCTAAACAGGTGTACGGCATGAGGCATCACCAAGACATGACTTTCGCAATGAGATAAAAGTATAACAAGAACAAAGAAATTATTGATAAGTTCCTAATTGTTACCTTCAATATACGAAACGTTACTATATATATATACTTTATTATACGTATTGGATTTATTATGGACCACAAAATAAAATTTAACCAGTAAATGGAATTAGTCTATTTGTATTTTACAAATAGATTCTTGAAGCAATAATTATTATCTTATGCTCAGTGCATATCTGTCAGTTAGTATCTACATAGAATGGACCATTTTCTTGGAAGCCCCAAAATCAAAGTCATACTCCCAGGTTTCAAGATATTTATTCAAAAATTCGGATGAAATACCCAGTATCCGGAAAAATCGTTAAGAGTTGCTGGTCACAAAACCATCTATGCTTTTTTCTATATGCACAATTACAATTAAATGAAACTATGTGATGTAGTATTATTTCTACGAAATAAATAAGTAGTAATAATACTACATCACGTAGTTTCATTTAATTGTGAATAATGAATTTCTACAAAATTAACGCCAAATATATCTAATATTTTTCTATATGTGTTGAACTTCAATGCTTTTTCTTTTTGGGCAATCCTCTACATCTTCGATTCTTAGTACATCTACTATATTTTCCTTATCTTGAACTGGAATTTCGTCGTCAAAAATGCAAAAGACAAGTAAAATAAATGGCCAAATATTTTCTTGATGGTGACTTTGGCCATTGTTTGATTTATACTTTTAAAGGATGCAAGGTCTTTTAATAATTTTAAATCATTTCTCGGTGCTGAATATACGACAGAAGCTTGAAACCAGCATTTCATGTACATTATGACTATACTATGAAAATACATACATTTTTCACTGCTTACTCTTCCTTTCTTGTTAGTTTAAATTTATGTTTAAGTAGGAAAATCTTCAAGAAATATATAGCTTTAACCATCCATTTTATAAGATGAAAACCAACAGGCCTCCTAAATGAAACTTCTGTCTGTGGAACTCCTCCTTCAGCAATACTTTATAGTAATCTCGAGATCGATATGCTGGGAGTTGTTTTTAAGCAAATGAAATTCTATTTGCAACAACATTTTCTTTGATGTGTGTGGACATTATATTATAAATTACTGTTTAAAATAACTTTGTTTAATTTTGTCCTAGTTCTCCTTTAAACCTTTTACACAATCAAATATCAGGACTACTAAATGGACCGAGCAATTGACCCACTGAAATTTCTGACATAATTTCCATTATATAACAGCGATAAGCCAGCTTTCTACATTTTATAGTTCAGAAGAATACAAACTCCTTTCTCAAATCGGTCTCCAATTTTATAACCGCTAGAAGCTGATCAACTCCAAGCCCTGTTACCAAAATTGGCAGACCATCTACAGTTATATAACCACTTATATTTTTCTATCAACTTGCCACCCAAAAGAATCATTAAAGGTAAATCAGGTTTGAACTCGCTTTTAAGAGATTCTGCTATCAAATTTCAGTTTTTCAAATGCTGTCAAGGAATAGAAGTTCTATTAACATTAAATTCTGAAGGGCTACATCCTGCACTTTCCAAAATATTCTATGACACAGCAGCTTTTCTATCACTTAATTTAGAGACATCAAAGCTCACAGCTAAGTGACTATTAATTATGTCTTTTTGAGCTCGCTTTTGTACCGGTTGCTCTTTTGAAGACTCTAATAAAACTTCTAAATCAGAAACAGTAGTTTCTTCACTGGCGGTGGAAGAAGACAGTAAGCACTTTTCTGTCAAAACCAAGATACTTCTGTTTTAAATTTCATCCAATTTTTGGATACATTCTGATTTTTTTTTCAATTGTTCAGTTTCGTAAAATCTACTTATCTACTGAACCTAATAAAACCCAGAGATCTTTCTATCATTGTGCAAATAAAAACTGCTTATCCTCTTCTATGTCATAATACTTAAGGCTTCAAAATGAACAATATCACAAAAAATCCTCCAGTTTTTTTTTTCAGTTATGTTCTTTTTTCTTCAATGCGTTTTTTTCTTAATCTCTTTATTTTTTCATATTGAGCCACACTTTGAAGAGTTTTTTTTATTTTACTCATTCCATATTTTTTTTATAATCTCATGGGTTCATTAGCATTTTTCCATAAATTTATCATTTTATATGCAGCCACTATTGCAGAATGACGAATGGTTTTTATTTCTTTAATTTCGTAGAAAAAAAAAACTTCACCAATATAAAATAACTTTGTCCGATTCAGATTTGATATTGATTTGCCGATAAGCCAAATGTTGCTTTTAGTTCTAGTTAATAAACTCTCGGCACTACTTGTGGATACCATGACAAGTTAAAAGAAATATATATGGTTGGGGAAATAAGATGTGCCGGCTCTATTGAAAAATACTATTGACATGTATGAAAGTTTGTTAAAACTTTTAGCGGACATGATATACTGCGAGAAATGCCAGTGATATATCACAAGGAGAGACCCAAATATTGTTCTAAATTTCATCGAAACTGACACCCGTCGATTCTGAGCTATCAATGTCGTCGTGCAAAATATAGTCAGTGTAGTATCCCTTAAAAAAGGAAACATAATGAAATTATTGGAATATTAGATAAGTTTTGAGAAGAGTAATGTGTCAAAATAAGCTAGTCGTGCTTTAAGATAACTCAACTTCATGGAATGTGTTGATGTCATGTAAAATAGAGCAAGATAATGGATTATCTGACAGTATTTAAAGCAAAGGTTGGAGTATAAATCACGATAGGAGGGTTTCGCGCGTACTTGCTTGTTTGTAAAAGTGTAAAAAATTAAGGGTACAATGCATTTATATAAAACTAAAAATGTCAATAATATTCCCACCGTTTTAATATATTGCCTAGTACGTCTTTCACTAGCATAAAGAGAGAGACATTTTTCATGAACTATAAGACATAGAATTATCACTTCAATTCTCCTGTAATTTTGTAATTAGATTCTATAAACTGTGTTTTCTAATTATTTTTGATTCAGTCGTTCTGAAATAAAAATATGGAATGCAGCAATTTGCAAATTTCCATGAAAATTTCCGAAATGTTATGAATAACGCTTTCAAGCAATTGCCCCACACGATATGTAAAACTGAAATGAAATTTTCCTGGAAATACTCTACGTTACGGTATTACCATATAACTATTTTACAATGATAATTTCTGCGAAATCTTAAGGTTTATATGATTTAATACAATGTCATGTTTCATGTTTCTGTGTCAAAATATTTCTGAGAAAATCGGTCGTGACAGACAGTTGGAGAAACACATGAGTGGACTTGAAGTGGTTCCGTTACTCCTTTAGTGGTACGAAACTCTAAACATGTTTGTATGCAAAAAGTTGAGTTACACAAAAACGACATATATTTTACGCTATTAAGTTTAAATCATAATTTAAAATGCAACTATTTTTTGTAAATTCAGTTCATTTTATTTTAATTTATTTTCATTGTGATCAAATTATTGATAATGTATCAAATGATTGATCTGGAGGTAAAATAAAATCAAAATCATTAAAACCCTAGAAGGGTTTTATTTCAGAGAAACAAATTTAATAAAAAAATATATCCATGGCATATAATTATACAAAATGCTTTTACTTTGTTTGAATAAATTGTCTGAATGATTCATATACATTTGAAAAGGATGTATATAGATATAACAAAGAACTTTTTTCAAACATCATTGCGTTAAATAATAACTACAAATTTTGTAACATAAAATAAAAAATTTTCTTTAGTAATTAGTCAAGTGGATAGATAAAATTCATTTTCGTAACATTTAAATATCTTATAAGTTCACACTATATTTCACATCTTAGCCAAAATGCCAAGAATGTTTATTTTAATCTAATAAGTCTACATCACGCACGTCCAATCTTGTGCAATAACTATATTTATATATTAGTCTTCCATTAGCTATCTTGCGACATATCTTACCTTACAAATAATGCATAAACATAAATCAAGTACTTGTATGTAATATTCTTATTGTATTTTGCGATATGTGAAGAAAGAAACACCCAATCACGTCGCTAACGTGTTTGATTAATCCATTTTAAGGTCATGAAACTGAGCAATGATTATTATGTAAGTACTAGAGAGACCTATGTAGCTAGGTATCAACTTGTGGTCTAAGTTAAAGAAACCGCACACAGTAAAATATGGCTGGATTTTCAGCAGACGAATCAACTTCTGTAATATGTATATGTCATTTTGCTCTGAAATAGATAAAAAATTATTTTACAATACCTAAAGTTACCTTAAACATTAGATACATTCAAATGAAGTGATAAATTAAGCTCAGAAAGCACAATAATAAACAATAAATGAATGGTTATAACTATACAATACAGAGAATGTTTAGATACAAGGTAATGAACATTTTTGAAAAGTATAAAAATAAATTTGTTTAGTACGATAAGTGATTTTCACATAAAATAACTGTGCCCGAGATTTTGTTTGCGTGGACCATTAGAGAGTATTGTTAATTGTAAGACTAATACATGTAATGTTTTCTATTATAGTAATTAAAAAGTAAAATATTTTGAAGTGTGCATTGTATTAATACATAGAATTGCCATGTTCTCTTTTGCGATGAAATGAAATCTCCAGGCCAAAGTATTAATCATTTTATAATGACATTTTTTACTGAGATAGATAAGAAATGTAGTTTGTAAATATTTGTGTCTCAAATATATCGTTATAAGGAAGAAAATAATGAAAACGACGAAAATAAAATTCCCGTTTAAGTAAGAAAGAATGTTGGTGAGCCAAAAACTTAACGATAACCATCTGGCGTGGAATAAACATAGCATCAAAAATAAGTATACACCATAGATTAAATCATCATTATTCAATTTGTTATACAATCATGTATATGTTTATCTAATTTTAAATGAAATATATACAATTTTTCGGCGCGAACACAAGTATTGGTTTTAAGGAGAGTTCACATTCTTCTATAAGGAATATACACAGCATAGAAAAATGTTATGTGTGGAACATGGCCAACAACGATGTCTGCTCTCAAGGGTCTACTCACATTCGGGTAGCTACGCAAGCCCTCACCCCTCCCGCATTATTTCACTCTTCACCTTCGGCCACTCCCATTACACTGCTCATCGCTAAGTGGATAACTACATTCTGCAATTTAAAATACACATAGTGCCACCTACTGATGGACTTAGGTACCCTATATTTAATAAAAAAATATATCCATATATATATATATATATATATATATATATATATGTATATATATATATATATATATATATATAAATATATATATATATATATATGTATATATATATATATATATATATATGTATATATATGTATATAAATATATATATATATTACTATGTGTCAAGGAGTTTGTAACTTTTTTGTTGTTGCTCTACTAATACAACGAAAATAAAATTTAAGTTTGTATGTCTTCTAATTGAAGAAACCGGTTGGTATGAAATAAAAACTAATGGATCAAGAATAATACCAATAATATATATTCATCACCACAGATCACGAATATATTCTTTTAAAATTACATACAAATTGAGTAATTTTTATGTGACACGCGTGCAAAAGAAAATAAACTATTCATATAAAGAGAAGAAATTCCAAAAACAATGTTTTTGTATTCTGTTACTTTTATATGTCTAGGTCTCCCTAAATTGTTTTCTGGTAAATATTATCAATGTAGAGACAGGCTAAATCTATAGTTTTGTAATATGTATTGATTTATGTGGTGACTGATTTCAGTTTTATTATTTGTACAAATTTACGTAGTGACTAACTTAACTATATTGTCCAGTATGTATTTCATAAGTGTAAAAATATCATGGATTTCTCAAAGAATCCTTTAGTGAGTGCCCATAACTTTCATATTACTAAAAATTTTACAGTTAAATCATCATTTTCTACACAATGGCGTTACAGACCTGGTAACAAAGAAAGAAACTGAGGCTAAAACTGTTATAGTCTACCAAATTTTTATTTTTTTAGTAAAACAACATGTACACACAGACACCTGGACTAAAAGAACAACGGCCGGACAGACAATGTTGCCAGAAGCATAGAGTTCCATTCAACCTACTGTCGCAATACTAGAAAAAAGAATTAGAAAAGCTAGAAAAAAGGAGGTTAAAAAGAGTTAAAGGTGTTTATATTCAGAAAGTGAATAATAAAAGAAGAGAGACATGTCTCAACCACGATGGCCATGTCTATATACGATAAAAATTCCCCACGTTTTATGTATGTGTAGATCCTTCACGAGAGCACGTAACGTTTAGTTTGTAATATGATTTGTGATTTAATTTAAGATTAGATTGGGACTTGCTCTGGAAATAAATTTTATCAAGAGAAACATAACAGAGGTATATTCTAAACAAGAGTCTACACAAATTCCAAATTAAAAATTGTAATCGTGTCATACTGACCATGTTTCTTCAATGTAAGATAGCGTTTAGTGACTGTACCAAGTCGTGATGTTTCATAAAGCGTGTTGCCACAATAAATACATATTATGCAGATTATTATGAAAGCATATAAGCCTTCAATTACTGCCTTACAAGTATCAACTGCAATGACTTCCTGTGAATGTGAAATAACATTAATATGATAAAGTAAAAAAGATATCACTATATAAATAAAATTTTGACCTTTTTTGTAACCTTCTATTTTAAATACTAGAATTCACAAATGTTACAAAATTTTACAACTTAATGTCTAATACATATTCATATTTTGCATATGTATTAGATGTTAAGTTGTAAAATCTCGTAAGATTTGTAAAAGCCGAGGGACACAAATAATGGTAAATATTATGTTTCCCATAAGGATCCATTTTTTTTGGGAGCCATACAATATAACTCTGCTAGTGCGGTATATGCGCATGGTATAAAAACTCGATGCTTAGTGTGCTGAAAGTTTATTTTTTCGCAAGCTATGAAGCAAAGCTGTATTGAAGAATTAGAGTGGAAACATAAATTGAGGAATTATTTTCAGACATAAAAAAGATATTTCCTTATTCGTATTTGAAAATTATTTTTAAATTTAATAAATGAAAGTAATATATATGAATCTATAGTTTCTAATGTTATATGCTAGTATTTGAACAGTATAATTATAATCATTCTGTTATGTATAATACTTATTTAAACTCTAAATACAAGGTGAGTAAATAAAAAAATTAAACCAATTTGTGAATACAACACAACACGTTTAGTATACTGGAACTACAGTGAGACTCGTTATCATTTCTCTAGTCTTGAAGGCCGAAGTCCAAAAGCCAGTGTCTCTGAATACAATCCTTAACTAATGATCTATTACCGCATTTTATTAATGAAGTTGAAATTTAACCTCTGTCATATTATAGTTATTATAATTCCACAAACTCTACTATGCAAATTATAATCTAGATTTTGAAAAATAAAGTTATGAATAAACTAATGTAGCATATCATTGATACGATCATGTGCCTCACCTGACATGATATGTATTCTATAACGGTGAGCATTAAGGTGCCAGTAAACGACATCGCCACGTAAGCGAGAAGCTGAAATTAATAGATAAAATAACAATATAAATTGAATTACATTCATAAGAGGGAAATTATTTTAACAAAATATTCATTTACGAATTCGATAAAGAGAAATCCTCTTCCATAGTTTGTACGGATAAAAATTGTATGTTTCTCTTTTTATGACATATTATGGAGGTCATCATCTGTTGAATGTTAATTACGTCGCATACAGCACACAACAATGAAACCGAATATTATTAAATGAATTCAGAAAAGGAGTTCTGTGTATTGATTTTTATTTTCATATATGTACAGCCACAACTCAAAGACGATTTCTCAATTTTTTTTCCATTAAAATTATTTGACATATCTTTATATACCCTTTTGTCCCGTTGTTATTTGACATATCTTTATATACACAATAATGGTCATCTGAGGACGGAGCTCGAAGGTGGTGATATAACTTCTTAATGACCAGGAGTAAATTCATCTTGTTTGGGCTTGCCTCGATGAATCCTTTGACTGTAAGAAGTGGCTAGAGTTTGAACGTGAGGCCTGAAGATTGTGATAGAAAATCTTTAATGACAAAAAGTAGGTTAATCGAAAAAAGGTATTGTGCTCATGTGATTTTTCTGATATTAAATGGTTGCTAAATCTGAGGATTGAACAGGTAGAGTGTAACAGGAACTCCTCATTGGTGATGAGTAAACTTATCAAACTTGGTTTGATTGACTCGTATTGAAGTAAAAAAGCAGGCAATGGAGTAAATAGGTAGGCAAGTATAAAAGTATGAAGCAACTGGGATATTAGCACGTAGTAGGTAATTATGTGTAGGTAGAAAGGTATAAAAATGAGGATATTAGTAGGCAGGTACGTAGGTAAGCATATGTATGCATGTACAAAGGTGTCAAATACCGACTACAAGTCAACAATCTGTTTCAGTCCACTGCAGGACAAGAACCTCTCTACTGTGCATATTGTCAGTGGCAATGCTTATAATCATCATGCTGGACAAACGCTCTAGTTATTGCAGTTCATATCTTCCAGCACTGGTGTCACTGCTCCCTGTTACTAGTCCTCGGAACTTTAGCTAAGCGATTCGAAACACTACTTCCAATACCGCTCCACGAGCGGTCAGGAATTAAACTCGGGTCCCACGGTGATCATTTTCAAAAGCCGTAAGCATTGTGACCAACCTGACCAACCCGTGCTACGGTGAGGACCAACAATGGTTAAAATAAAATAGTCAAGTGTAATTGATGTGTCCGTATTTATATAATTACATATGTACTCATGGATGTATTTATTGATTTAGGTTTACACATGAGCTATTTCATTTCAATGTATTTGGTATACTTGAACTCTTTATAAATTTGAGATATTTTAATAAGAACTAAAAATGGCAAAACACAACATATTAATAAGAAACATTTCCACCAATTTCCAATATCTTCTTAATAAGAAAAGCACTGAAAAGAATAAAGCTATAAAAGTACAGGTATTTTATTAAAACTTGAGTTACAATATCATTCGCCAATATTGAACTGTGGGTGCTCCGTCAAATATGATGCTTTTACTTATGCATTTATGCCCTAATATCATATCACCTCATTGGTAAATATACATTGTGGTATGGAAATAGTGTTATTAGAATAGTATTGATGATTTGCTGGATTTAAAGTAATTGTTGGACTGGACAAAACTAACCAAAAATGTTTCTTTTTTCTTTTAAATAACTCTATAAACGTATTTAAGTGAATTGTTCAAGATAATGTGTTAATTGTTATGAGAAGTGAGAATAAAGCATGACACAATTATAACGAGAGTAGAAGAAAAAGGAAATGGTGTTGAGTATGAGGAGTGTTCTGAGAATGAAGCAAGACACAATTATAACGAGAGTAGAAGAAAATAGGAAATAGTGTTGATGGAGAGTAGAAGAAAATAGGAAATGGTGTTGAGTATGATTTGGAGCACTCTGCTCAACATCGCCTCACTCGATGTGACAACAGTTTCTTTTTATCAACCTTTTTTCTAACCCAGATTTTACACATTTTTTCTTCAAGAAATAATTACAAATTTTATAATCGCTAGTGTAACAATGTTTATTACTAACTGCAAAACAACAGTATGGCACGGGCAAAGTGGAGGAGTTACTAAGTTGTGACAGATGGATGGAGAGGTATAAAAAAATAATGCGGAACCAAAAATCTGAAAACAGATTTTTTATATAGTTCGTATCTTAAAGTGGATTCACAGATAGATGGACATATTGAACGAATTTAAGAGAGTTGCGCTTAATTAACTTATAAAAATCTTAAGAGGAAAAGTATATTTTTGAATAAATAAATTTTAATTTATTAAATAAAATTTTCAAACAATTACGTTTCTCTCACACATAACTCCCATTACTGAGAAGCAAACAATTTCAATTCGCATTTTACCTTCTAGAGAAACAAATATTTTGCATGAATGAGAAAATAATATTAACAACCAGAAATGTATAATTATAGTTCATTGCAGTCGTGCATTCAAATGCTTCTATGGATCACCAATCTATAATATGAGGCATTTTTATGACAAAAAGCGCAAAAGTAAAATTTAAAGAAGTTTTTCATGATATGAGAAAAAAGTTAAGCCAAAGTATTAATAATTTTTTGGCAAAATAAGCACTTCGTATATATACAAATCAGTGCGATAAAATCCACTTATTACTATTATTCAGCTTACTGTCTGCTGTTTAAAAATAAAAGGAGAATGTAAATGTAAACAATATCAACAATTTCTATATACGTCTATATCACTGGAACGCAAGGAAGATAAATTAAGGTAGAAAAAATTTAATTTTCACGATTATGATGGTTTCATTTACCTATGCACATACTTAGAACAATTTTTCTTTAATTATAAAATACTCAATATACATTTTTCTGCCGAATTTTTGCACTGAATAACATGTGGAGAGAAGAATATATTGAATAAATATTAAATTTTATGTCAAAAAATGTTTGTTGCGTACAAATACGTGATGTACTGAAATGACCAAGTTCATTATTAGTTTTACTTTGGTTTAAGTAACGAAAAGACTGCGGAGAAATGATTAGAGTTCTCTCACATTGCAATTGGGTGTTATAATAAATAAAAACAATAAATACATAATAGGTGTCCCAAAAAATTTATGTGGTTTAAATTTATGTGGTTAAAAAAACCATTTACAATTTTTTGGGACACCTATTATGTATTTATTGTTTTGATCTTTGTTATTTTACTTATTTTAATATAATTCAATGTAATGTAATTTTATTTAATTTAACCCACGCAAGTTGTTTAAATGTGTCGGTATTTGTATACTTGATCGAGCGCACGTCTACATCTGAGTGTACTTATAATTTACAATTGTTATATTGGTTTAAGCGTGTTTTTATTAACCAGTAATTATATCAGTCGAATTACTTAGTTCTAAAACAATTATATATTTAATAGGTTATACAATACATCAAATGATGGATTCAAAACTTCCTTCAATGAGAACTTATGCATTATAAGTTCTGGTAGTATTATTTTACAAAATATTTGTGAAGAGAATTTAACTGTTGATAAAAGCGCTAATCTCACTATTCACAAGTGTATTATCTTCTGGGAGAAGGCACGAATAATTGTTAAATCATTGTTTAATTGTGGGAAGAAACTTGTCAACTCATATTAAGTTTGGAAAGGCTTACAAGAAACGCAAACAAATCACAAGACACGTTTATATGCCGTCAAGATGAATTTGTAAGGAATCTATATAATTAATTTGATATTGGGCATGCAGATGCACTTCAATTAATGAAAGTAGAAGGAGAGAAGCTCTTCTCGCAGCCACGAAGAAAGCCAATTCTACCTAGTTACTTGGGTAGTGTAGTAAAAATTTGCTGAAAAAGAGGAAACGGTACAACTTCGAACCGTTGAAAAAAAAAATCAGAGAATCAAGTATATTTGTGCGTCATTTTCATTGGTTTCCCGCGAAACTATTTCTTGATAATTCTTTTTCCAATTCTGGTGAATCTATAAAATTGTAAGAAGATTTGCCAACAGTGATTGAAAATACAGAACATGAGGCAAGTCGAACAGTAATCAGGAAACATTTCATCACCCAAAAGTTAATAGCCACATTAGACAGGTGTCAGTTAAATATGCAAGACTGTGTTTATTTTTGAAGCTACAATTGAAACTACTGATAGAACTAAAATAGAATGCTATAAAGGAACCAAAAGTTCTGAATTTGCAACACTATTTGAATTTCACCACGCTGAACCGATCAACGTAATTACCAGAGACGAATATCGAAAGCTGATAGAACTATCTATGATATTTTTGAGTGGAAATAAAGACAAACAATTTAAAATTAGACTCCCGGGTTATATCCCATGAACCAAGCTTGCTGGTTGGCCAGAGCAACTCACAGCTGGAAAAAATCATTACTCAGTTCTTGGAAGACTTTCATGGTTTAAAATTAATGCAAGACTTTAATGAATTAATCACATTTGAATAGGAGTAAAAACAATTTTTATTACGTTGTGTGTTGTTGAACACAGAAAAATACATCCCGGTTGTAAAAAGCAAACACTAAAAGAAAATACAAGAAATTATATTTTTTAATGTAAAAAAGCAATAAATATATTTTTTTGACTCATTGGAGTTTTATCAGTCTGAAGAAACATAAAATATAAAATGGTTCTATAAAAATTCCAGTATAAGTTTTCAAGTCAAGTTTAATTTAAAGTGGGCACGAATTATCGTTGCCCTATTTAAATAACACTTTTAATTTCTGTAATTTAGATCAAATAGAAAATATGTGGAGGGTATGCATATCAGATTTCCAAAAAGAAATATTTCTTGTGTCTTTGGGGCTAATACATAAAAATCAACAAATATTTAGCCGTTCATATGTATTTCTTTTAAAATTTCCTTTTATTTCATAAATTTTGATTTTATGTGGACCAGTATTGCGGCCATTCGAATTCATTTTAGGCTATAACTTTACTGAAGCTACTTTAAAAAACATAGATAAGTAGAAAAAGTAAAATAACATTTAAATAAAAAACTTGAACATTGCAAAACCTGAAACGAATAAAAATATTTACATTATTTTTACGTTAGTGAGAGAACTGAAATTACATTGACGGTATAAAAGGAGAGAACGAAGTTATATTGATGATATAAAAAGACAAAAAGTATATGTTGAAACAATGAAATAAAAAGAGGGAATGAAGTTGTATTGATGGTATAAAAGGACAAAAAATATATGACAACACAATGAAATAAAAAGAGGGAATGAAGTTATATTGATGGTATAAAAAGACGAAAAGTGTATGACGAAACAATGAAATAAAAAGAAGGAATGAAGTTACATTGACGATGTAAAAAGACGAAAGTATATGACAAAGCACTAAAATAAATAGACGAAAGGAAGTTGTATTGATGATAAAAAAAGAAAAACTATAATACCAAACAAGTTCTGATGAGATGCACAGTCATACTTAATTTTTTAACATGATCAAATAACATCATTAAATTTATGTTTATCTAATTTTCTAATAAAAGATGTAATATTGTAATGGAATAAATATTACCTGCACGCTGAATAATGTATTTAATAATCTGCACATAGTCATCAACTTATAACAAATATGATAATAGTCAGCAATTTTTATGTTAGCGCCCTCCAGAAGTGATGTCTCATTAAAAGTCAAGAGATGTAAATTATTCCGAACCAAAGAATAGCGGTGGTTTATTGTGTGAACAATTTGTAAATATATATAAACATTGGCAAATAATACATATCTTCCAACAACTTCAAAAACTTGATCCCAAAAACAATATTCGGAGTTTAGGAATTTATATGTTAAGGCGGAAAGAAAAACAAAAAAAATAAAAAGAATTGCACACACAATATGTTTACAAAATACATTTTTAAATATATTTCTGGCTTGCGATCAATTTGCAACATTAAATCAATTTCACGCAACTCTTTGTACAGCTTCGTAAACTTACTCTGATCAAGAAAAGTTAAAATGTTATCTTGATCATAGTTATATTCAATTTCTATTCCAATATAATTTTTTACTTTACCCATGTCCTTCATTTTAAACTGTTTAGACAATTTAGTTTTTATATCAGCAATTACATCTTCATTTTCACAACATATGATTAAGTCATCAACAAATAATAATATATAAACCGTTAAGCTGTTCTCCTTTTTGACGTACAAACAATAATCATATTTACTTCTGCAAAAACCTAAAATAGTCAAAAAATCATTAAAACATTCATACCATGCACGGGGACTTTCTTTTAAAGCATATAATGATTTATTTAATTTATATACTTTATCAGTTCCATTTTCATAACCATTTGGCTGTTTTACATAAACTTCAGGCAAAACTTTACAAAAACTTTACTTCCATACATTTTTAAATTTTTAATAGATGGCTTCCTTTTTAAAAATATTTCATATGGTGTTTTGTCCACAATAGTATCAGTCAATGTTCTGTTCTTAAGATAAGCTGCGGTTTTAATTCCTTGTGGCCAAAATCACCTTTGCTTCTGATAAAAAAAATCTCCATTAGTGTACGATTGTATCTCTCTGCTGTTCCATTTAATTCATGAACATATGCTGGACAAGGTTTTATTATTATTCCTTTCTTTCTTGCAAACCGGAAAACTCTGGCATTCATGTACTCTTTTCCATTGTCACATCGCAGTTCCTTTATCAATTTTCCTGTTAAGTTCTGAACCTCATTTACATATTCCACAAAGTAGTCATATACCTCATCTTTTGATCTGATACAATAAACTTTAACCAGCTTGCTATAATCATCTATAAAGCTCAAAACATTTTTTTCTCCATGATATCCTGTAGTCTGATGTGGCCCATTTAAATGTGTGTACAATATTTAATATCGCCTCTGCCCTTCGTCGATTGTTATGAAATGGTAAGTTATGCGTTTTATTTTCAATACATATAGCACATTTTAAATATTCATATTCAATATCTTTTGGTAATCCTTCTATTGACTCATTTTTACACATTAATTCCAGATGATTAAAACTTATATGACCCAATGTACGATGTAGTTTTTCTTTCACTGTCATATTCTTTCTACTCATGTTCGCTTGCAATATTTCTTCATTCATGTAACTTTACATCTTATATAATCTTTCATCCTTAATAGCAACTGCTATAATCTTTCCATAATAATTGTAAATTTTTGACATTCTTCCGCTTGAAGCAATTGAATGTTTGTCTGTGATTTTTGAATAACTTAATAAATTTGCCTTCATTTCTTTTACATAAAAAACATTTGTCAGATTTATCTCAGATTTTTGTCCATAGACTAAGAAACTAGTTTTAATATTACCAACTTTTGTGGCTTCTAATATTGTTCCATCACCAATTTTTACATTGACAGGTTTATTTAATTTCTCACAAGTATCGAAGTACTCATCAGTACTAATAATATGGTCTGTACATCCACTGTCAACTACCCATTCTATTTGACCGTTCTTTAGCTTTTCTTTTTCACTCGTTGTTTAAGTATTATTTGCAATATTAGTATGAAAACTGTTACCTTGACTCTCATTATTATTATTTTGATAACTTTGTTGTCCTCTACCTCTAGATTCACTATGTCCACTATAATTGGAAAATCCACGTCCTCGATTATTATTACCATATCCACATCCTCGATTATTAATAAAATATCCACGTCCTTGATTATTATTAAAATATCCACTTCTTTGATTATTATTAAAATATCCACTTCTTTAATTATTATTCAAATATCCACATCCTTGATTACGGTTTATATTATCAGCTTGACAGTTTTTTCTTAAGTGCCAGGTTTACCACAACCAAAACAATTATAATCAGACGGCTTGGCATTTGCTTTAAAAACATTTGATGTGTCATTATTTGGCGTTTCACTGACATTTTCCGTTTTCTTCAGTTTTATTTTACTCTTTAAATAGTCAACTGTCCTTTCTTTCTCCGGCAAGACATCAATTAAATCACCTATGTAGCTGTAACTTTCCGGTAGTGCTTTTAACATGTAATTTAGTTTTTCCGTTTCTGAAATCTCTGCCCCTGCTTGTTTTAGCTCATTCACGGGCTTTTCAAAGTTATCGAAGAATAAAGATACTTCAGAATAATTTTTCAACTTGATATTTTCAAGTTATGTCGGCACACTATTTGCAAAGCTGTAGACTTTTTTAAGTACATCTCATCAAACTTTTGTATTATTCTGTAAGCTGTATCAAGTTCGCTTATGTATTCTAGCTGTTTGTTAGTTATTGCACTGTAAATGTAGTTTGTTGCTTGGACATCCCTTTCGTCCCACTTGTCGTCATCGGTTTCAAATTTTGCTCTCCTTATTCCTTGCACTTTTTATACTGCAGAAACTTAATCATTCGTATTTTCCAGTTACTATAATCTGCTCCATCGAAAATTGGAATATTTATATCGCTGTTCTTAGCCGCCATTGTTCACCTTTTTATATTTGCAAAAATTCCTTATATTTAAGTTCTACTTTTGAAAACTTTTTAACCACACTCTGCAACCATGTTATTTTAATGAATTATAAATACTTTTATATGTTTAACTTCTTATTTATTATTAGAAAAACTTAATACACAATTATACATCTTAACAGTAATCCACCATTTTATTTTACCAAGGAGAGAGAGAGCAGTGTTGCCAATATAAAAGTACCTATAATTCCTAACACATAGTACTTAAGAAAAATGTATTGTTCCTCTTTACAATTATTTACGTAATGTAAAATACTTTCACTGTTGCTGACGTTTGTATACTCAGAACTATGAGAATTAGTAAATAATAAAGTGTTATGTTGCCTGACAGGGGTCAAAGAAATTTGACTAACTGTGCCATACTGTATTACTCGAATCTTTGACAAATTAAGATTATCAGTAATGTATTACGTTTGTTACATCACTGTATGGATTTGCTGGTGTTCCATAGGTTGTTCGATTGGTACATATAAATGAATTTTTCTGTAAAAGATTCATTTGTCCATGAAATATGACATCGCTAAATAACTTCTCAGCTATTGTTCGTTGCGCCAGAGACATATTTCAAAGTTTTACAGTTACTTATTTTCCAATATTCGTCTTCACAGGAGCCATTTTCTATTTTATTTCCAATCAAGTTAAACACTCTGTTAATATGCTGGAGATGAAACCTAAACCAAAGAATATATTATAATAATTATTATATTTTTTAATTTCAGATCCCACAAAGTGAAGAGCAGTAGAGAGAAATTGATGAAGAGTTCTGTAGCAAATGGCAGTTTCCCCATCAAGTTTCCCCACTGCTTAGGTTCAGTTGATGGAAAACACATTAAAATTATATCTCCACCTGGAGCTGGATCTCATCTCTTAAACTATAAAATTTATCATAGTATCGTCCTTATGGCAAGTGGAAATGCAAATTATGAATTTATTTATGTAGATATTGGTACAAATGGACGAATTTCTGATTGTGGTGTACTCAATAAAAGCTTTTTTTATCAACTTTTAAAGCAAAACAAATTAAAAATTCCTATACCAGAGAAACAAGCTTTTGGATAAAATCAATTACCGTATGTTTCTGTAGGAGATGAAGCATTTGCATTAAGACTTGATTTTATGAAACCGTATGCTCAAAGACAACTTAATGACAACTGCAAAATGTATAAGTATCATCTCATTAGAGCAAGACGTGTTGTAGAAAAGACATTTGGTATTTTGGCAAATCGATTCAGAATGTTTCATGCTCCGATTAACATGGAGTTAAAAAATTTACATAAAGTTGTCTTGCCTTGTTGTTCTTTACATAACTTTCGTCGTCGAAAATCTAGTACACTGTATCACCACCTTGATATAGAAAACAATGAAACGGGTTCAGTAGAATTAGGTTTAATGCCCGGTGATACTATAATGTTACCTTTACTATCTAGTGAGTCTAGAAATATGAGTGAAGGTGGAAAAAAAGTAAGACAAGAATTCAAAAATTATTTTAATACGACAGGAGTTGTTTCTTGGCAAGAAAGCATGGTTGCATAAAGGCAAATGTTGTGAAGTAAACATAATAATGTTTAGTGAACTCTATCAAGTTTCCAGACATTGTGCTGTGTTGTGTAGTTGGAGAAGGAATTTCTTCAATTTTTACTTCTATTGTAGGTGACTGTGCTGATTCTGATACTGATGACTTGATATCTGTCCTGGAAAAACACATACTATTTTAGTAACATAATTTTGTTTATTTTATCTACCTTCAAAATTACCTACCTACTAATTATGAACTTATATCACTGTTCAAATAAGTAAAAATACTTTCCCTACTTGAGTCGCCATAGATTTCAACTTGATTAATCTAGTAGTAGACTCGGAGGATGATCTACAAATTAGAACCAATCCGGGGAATCCAGACTAATTGCAGCCCAAAATGAGACCAAAAAAATGTTACTAGCGTGAAATATAAAGGTAAATGAAACTAACCAAATTTAATGTCGTCTAGAAACCCCAACTGACTGTAATACTACAATTTTGGTGGTGAACTTCTTCCGATCCTAAACCAGAAGTTCTACCATTGTACACCTTTTTTCTTTCTTTGCAATAAGCTGTTTGCAATGAATTTATCAGCTGCTTAGCTGATTCTAGCTCCGTATTGGGTTCCACTTCACGAAATATTTCCAGTGATTTTAAATAATTTTCATGTCTTACATACTTTTTTTGTACATATAGTCAGATGATGTATTCCTCCACAAGTACTCATTTTGCCTATAACATTCAATGAATTCGCAAACAAAATCTTTTGAAAATGTCTAAAAATCAGCCATTGTTGATTATTAACACCACACCCAAAATTGAGTTCAGGATAGAGAACTATTAAACACAGTTAGGAAAAAATGAACTAAACAAACAACTACACGTCATAAGTTTTTAAAATGGCTGCTCGTTGCTTGCATCATTGATTGACAGTCATACTTACTTGAGGTCGCTCGGCTCGGCTTGTCTAGTAAAAATTTAAGCATGTCAAATTTTTGCGAGTAAGTTTGTTGAACTTAAAGTATGCATACTCAGGCTGATCCATAGTTGAATAAAGTCATGAGCCTGGCTCGCGTTCACAAAACCGCATACTAAATCGATCGTCGATCATGAGCTTGTTAAGCTCATGATAAATAATAATTTCTTTAAACATTTTTGTTTACAAGGTATATACTATTTCGTACTACTTCTTGAAAATGTATAAAAGAGTGTGCATTTTGTGTCTTTAAAACTCCTGCGGCTACATATGTAAGACTAAGAGTAGTTGATGTATGATTTTAATACAACTCAGAGTGCACAGTGCCTAGGCAGAGACATGACAGACATTACATGTGGCTTGGAGTTACGTGGCTGCCAGCAAGGTTGAGAGCATGGCTCCTTTTGACAATTGGATGAAGAACATAAGGTATACAGGAGTGCTAGAAAGTGCTTTTGGGCTTGTCAATTTTTTATGTTTGAATAACATGAATTTAAATTCTAACAAGATTAGATATGCTATTATTAATGTATATATGTTAGTGTAATTAACGAAAATTATATATGCTGGTATAAAGTTAAAACAGTTACTTTTAAATGTGCTACAATAAGAATGGTATGTCATAAGCGAGGACAATGCAAATAACTCATCTATACTATGCCCTAAATCTACAAATAGCCCCACAAAATATGACTTTTGTATATAAAAGATGATTACTTTTGCACAAGGCCGTATACATATATATATATATATACTACAATATTGCATTAGAAGGAATAATGAGTGTATATCATCAACATTAAAATCTCATTTTGATTAACATTTCCCATTAATATTGGAGGTTGGTAACAATTGTCAAGTTTTACTAATCAACGAGGTTGATTTTGTCAAAGCCAACATTAAAACTAATAAAAAATATGTCATTATGACAATCAGTAAATATGTAGGCCACAAACAGTATTCAATATTTTAAATGTAGGAATTACAAGAAGTTGCGCAGTAGGTATGAACTAATTCTTTAGAGTGTTATTAATGTGGATGATATCACCAATGTTATTTTGCATTAAGATGGTTCTTGTTTTTTCTGATAGGTTTCCCGTGAACTAAGATTCCCTACCAATTCTGAAATGTGAACTCCCCATTTTACTGTACTACATAAAGTAACACCGAGAAGAACTGTTGTGCTAACAAATTTCGTTTTATTATTATCGAACACTAAATTAGTGTCAACTACTAAGAGTAAATGTGCTTAGATTTTTTTGCATTAGGTAATAAATTATTGACAGCAAAGAAATTAAAAATTTCTGACATCCTTTATTTGGATTATCCAATCGCATTCAACATACCTATTTCTGTAAAATGGGAGAAATTTATCGTCAGCAAACAACACTGTGTTCAACTAAAACAGCAGATCAATAATGTGGACGAGAAAAGAAATAGTCCCAAAATAAAGCCTTGTGGAACATCCGTCTTTACTAAAGAATCTGTTGATTTTATTTTCCCTGTGTGTACTTTTTGTAATCTGTTTATGAGATACAAATTAACCAAGCTAAGGGCTTCATCTTTTAACCCACAATGTTGCATATTTCCAGAGTAATATTCTATGATTAACACAATCAAACACTTTAGACAGATCACAGTGAATGCCAATAGGATCCTGCCTTTCTTCCCCAGTGCCAAATATGTGCGAAGTTAATTCCACTGCTGCATCTCTAGTGAACCTGCTCTTCATAAAACCAAATTGCTGACTGTGAAGTAGTTCAAAAGAGTTGAAATGGACCTCCATTTACTCAAGCAAGTTCTTTTCAACAATTTTACTGAGAGTATGCAAAATAGACACTGGTCTAAAATTAGATGGATTGTGGTTATCATCGGATTAAATATTGGTATAATTTTATTACGTTTCATAAGATCTGGAAAACCCCTGGATTACACACTTATTAAAAACGGTGGCTAAATGCGGAACAACAGCATCAACAATAGAACCAATTACTTTGACAAATAATCACAAGTCTTCAGTTTACTTTACATCAAGTGATGCAAAAATATTTTTGATTTTAGGGGAATAAAAATGAATAAATTTAAAACGATGATTGTGTTTACTGAACTTGACACTATCCCTCAGTAATTTGGCAGCTTCATCTGGAGCTGAGTTTAAGGTATTCGTAATGATAATGGATATAATAGTGAAAAATATAATAATAAACTTTAACCAGGGATTTGGAACTTTTCTAGAAAGGTTGTTAAACATTTTGATGCATTTTATTATCAGGTGTAAATGGTCAACCTAGAAATACTTATATAAAACTGGGTTGTGACCTTGAACAATGAAGACACCATTCTCAATAACACACATATATATATATATATATATATATATATATATATATATATATATATATATATACATATATATATATATATATATATTATATGTATATATGAGTACACATATATATATATATATATATATATATATATATATGATATATATATATTCAGTAAAATAACAATATCCAAAAAAAAATTTTCTTTTAAAGTCTTCAACACAAAAATGTAACTATACAGATAAAGATATTGTAATTGTAATATATGTAAATAAATGAGTAGAATTAAAAGAAAAAACAAATTTCAGGTAATGTTATATTATTACATCATTCTAATAAATACCTTTCATTTAATTTGACTATACTAATAAAAATAATTCTATTTAATATGAAATTTATTATCATCAAATAACTCTTCACTTGTATTACTTCTAACAAATGCTTTAAATACTGACACAATTACAATCTGCAAGCTAGTGAATATTTATATCTTAGAAAGTTCCAAAGTACCTTAAAAATAAGCGATTACTTTATCATTATAGATACCATTAGAAAGTTGTAAGTTTAATACATATATTTTTCTTCATAAAAATTTACATTTTTTTTTAAAAGGAAAGTTTAATACATATATTTTTCTTCATAAAAATTTACATTTGTTCCGCATACATGCTTTTTCTCCATAAAAATTTACATTTTTTCTTAAAAGGGAGTTATAAATGGATTCATGTACATAATATAGGTGGAATTCAGTTATTTTTCTTTATATCGAAATATACTTTCTCAGATTTTTATTATACCAAGAATTCCACTATAACAAACTATTCTTCATTGTCATAAGTAATTTTATTTGAAAAGTAATATTGTTAGATAAATGAGATTATGTAAATTTACTACCCACTTATAATGTTATTAATTTTGTTGTCCTACATTTTGTCATTAATTCCACTAATTACTTACCATAGAAACCTCACCTTTCAAAATATAACAATAGCACACATTAACACATTGACAATACCGCTCGCAGTGAATAGCAAATGTAAATAGTCGGGTTAAAATGAGATAATCATTTAGATAACTATGAGAAAGAGGAAAGAAAATGAAGTGAAACAAACTTTTGCGTTTTAGTGAAAGAAACTTTGCCAATGTCAAGTTGATGAAGATGTAAGGCAATGCTAATTAGACAAACAGAAAATTAACAAATAAGAAATATCTACTGAAAATACAAATATGACTACAATATGCAGGCGAATAAAAATGTATCCACATACATAAACGTCTAAATAAACATACACAAATATATTCTCCAGATTGTGATGTGGTTCTTTCTTATATATTTTCATTTAATTGCAGTATGTGTTTATTGACAACTGAATCTAATGTTGATAAGATATTGAATTTTATATTATAATTATTTATTCATAAATGGAGGAAATTGATTACTTCAAATAATCAATTGGACTTGGAAGCTCTGTAATCCTGAGTCCATCATTCCCGTACAGCTAGCCAGTTATATACCAAAGAACGGAGATCCTCAATGAAACAGCAACAATTGTTAAAAGTAACTGTGCATTTACAGCAGACAAATGAGCTTCTGTATTGACTATTTTATTTTGAAATTGGTAGAACAAAATGGTGTCAACAAATTTGATAAAGAGACTTGAGAAGATGAGTGGTGGGTTGGGCTGTAAATGAGGCATATCACTTCCTTAGAGGAAACGTAGGGTATATCTTTTTATTTCAAATTTTATTTTTTCTTTGACTTTATATAGATTGACGATTCTCACTCTCAGAGAAATACCTTGCCTTGATAAAACACAGAAGGGAACTTTCAACTGAGATCATCTTCCATACACTGGAAGGAACGCTCCGAAGGCGGGCACTTTTCACCATATATCCAAATTATGTTTGGTGACTGGTAGGAAGAAATATGCCACAAAAATGTGTTGAAAGTGAACTTGGTCATCAAAGATGTAGGCCATCATATCTTACGGAAAGTAACGAGGACCAAAGATTAATTTTTAAAAAAATTTAAGCACCAAACGTTTTAAAGCATTTCCACAACCTTCATGGATTTTGATGTTCTGAATATTGGGGATGAACAATTTACTCCATCCCTTAAGCAGTGTGGTTGACAAAACGGTTAGTAGTTCAGAGATGAGAATTTCACTGGAATCTTGTTTCTTCAATTTGTCTGACCCTGTTTGCTTTATGCCATCGTCTTTAATAGTTTTTGAAATGGAACCAAATCGGATTGCATGTGGTGAAAATTGCGAATTGTGATGAAGTTCTTTTCTTTGGGCTTGGATGATAAATAGTCCTATGTCACCGACAATATAAATGTAATCTTGATTCAATTTGTGAGGGAGAAAGATGAAATAGTGGAGAAGATTGGAGGAGAGGGTAAATTTGAAACTAGATGGAACATCGGGTATGCCAAAACATTAATTGAGGTCAGGGGTTCAGATAGATCTGGAAGCTTGGGAGAAATACCTAGATACATTTTCGTAGAGTGAAGAAAAAACTTGTTGGACTGAAGACTAATGAATGAATTACACTACTTTATCAGAGTATTATCGAAACATTTTTGTAGCTTTAGAGACAATATTAAAAAAAATATCCAGAGAGAGAAACTATCTTTAAAAATCACTAATATGTAAGCACACCTTGTAACTTAGATAATATATAAATATGAAATTATTGCTGTTTTCATTAGTAGATAGAAGAAAATATAAAAGACTATTGTAAATTTCCTTTATATTAAACTTTCCTGTGGAGTAAATACAAGAATGTTAGTTAGAACAAAATATATTTATATTACAAATAAATTTAAAATAGAACAAAATTAAATAAATGAAATATTTTCAAAAAGATAAATCAAAGATTCACATCTATAGTTGCAGAAGTGTGACTTATTTACTAGAATGCAAGCTTGCTAATTGAACAACTACAACAATATATGTAATAACAAGGTTGAAAAAACTAGGCAATAACGATATTCGTAGGTCGAAGAGCTGACACACTGAGAAAGTTCCGCCATTGCTCTGAAGTACAATTTCTTCAAGTTTTTCCAATTCATTATCGATTGATGGACCTTAAACAATAGTAATGAGATAGATAACTAATTTATGCTTATTTCATACAAAAGACATGGTATAAAAAATTTGCACGGATATTATAAATTGAAGTAATTTTTAGGGCAATTTTAATGAAACCATTGTTAGTGCGTAGCATAATTTTTCAGTTTGAACAGATGTGCAATCAGTATAAAACTACATATACATAATCAGGAGCAGTACAGTGCCCAAAAATGCAAATCAAGTCAAACATTTTTAAATTTTACTTTTCCGTGTACAATGCTGACTTGACTGTAATGATATGTGGAGTTAACAGGACAATTTATAAAAATTAACCTCTGGATTCTCCAAAAGTCAATGCTATGTTCACTCAACAGTTTTTATATTTGAATAGTTGACAAATGAATAAGATATATGAAAAATGCATTCTTTCATCTTGACTGTGGTTTATGTAAGCTTATTAAAGGTGAGTAATTGCTAACTGAATAAAGAAAAAGAATTTGAAATATTTTTTAATATTTGTTATTAATGTGTGTGTGCTTTTATATAACAAGACTCCCGTAATTAATGTGTGGTTTATTGTTTATACTCACTATTATATAAAATGTCAATTCGATCCCACGTAAAAGTCACTAGCATGTACAGTACTACATTCTGACTAGTGTCTAACACTCTCTCCCTCATTATTATTCTCTTTGTTACAAGTACGTTTGGTTCAGTGTTCGGTTTTGACCTAATACTCCCATTGCGACGCGGCCCTAACTCTGCTAGTGGTTCTACTGTATCCCTAAGTACTATAGGTTTCTGCAGGTATTCCCTACATTCGGTTATGCTTTCAGTATGTCGCATCTTGTTGGGGACTGGTGCTGGCAGTTCCATTTTCTTACAGAATGGTTTTGTATTGGTATGGCTTTCTCTTGCAGATGTCGTAGCCCGTACACTACTGTATGTAGGTGTAGGGTATATTTAGAGTGTCGCATATGAATGCCGACTTTGTGATTTGGTCAACATAATACTTTCGAACTTCCATTTATTGCTGTCATGTATTCAAATCTACACTCTATATCCACTTTTGAATTCTTTGTTTACTACTTTATTTCTTGCCGTTTTTTCGTATATATGTTCCCTTTTACTAAGTCAATCTTTGTTCTATATAATATTTTAAACATCATCTCTACTGGGCTTAATCCCGTGGTGCTATTAGTTGCTTTTCTGTAGAGCCACCAGGAATTTAAGTACTTTGTATTGTAACGGTTCTTCCTCATTAGCCATTGCATTTAGCTTATTTTCCAATGTTTGCACATATCTTTCCACTTTATAATTGATGGGTGAAAAGGAGCTGTGAAAAGGAGCTCTGACCTGAACTGTCTGCCACTACTTGATACTTGAGTGATTGATAGACCAAATGTTCTATATAGCTTTTTCACTATGTTTGTAGTTGCTGTAATTGTGAAAAATGAGGTTAGGATGACTTTTAGCTACTTTGTATAAGCGACTACCATGATAAGAAACTATTGGTTCATGAATGGTCTGGCAAAATCGATGTGAATCTGGCTTCATGGCTATATTGCGTGTTCCCAGCTTTGTACTAGTACTTTCGCAAGGTTCTGCTGCAATAAGCAACACATTTCACATTGTTTTACCATATGTTCAATATTGAGGTCAATATTCTTCCACCATATGCAGCTTCTGGCGAATGCTTTCATCTTAACTATGCCCATATGTAGTTCTTCTGAGATCTTAGGTTGTACTTTCTTTGAAATAACTATCCTAATGCTATAAAAAATGTAATTGTTCTCTTACATTTATAAGGAAATTCATAAAGTCTCTTACAATCGTCTTTACCTTATCGGATGTCCAGATACAGTTTTCGTAGGTCTGGGTATTTAGCTTCTTCTTCTGGGTATTTAGATTGTAGCTTCTTTTGTTTCTTGTAATGTTATTGTCATTTCTACGATTTGGTTCAAATAGAAAGCACCATTATCTATAAGAGTACCCTTGACTTTATCTATAGATATTTGTACTCTTGAGAAGTATGTCTGCATTTGCGTATTCTGTAGTCTTCCTTAATTTTATGTCATAATCAGAACCTACTAAGAAATTTGCATATTATACTAATCTTACAGCATAATTGGCGGTGTAGTTTTTGCAGATGTAATATTCTTGTCAATGATGGTTTAATTAATGCAACGTTTCACCCATAGTAATACTGGCTGTCAAGTTGGCTGTAGCCTTTCTCTGCTTTAGTTAAGGATCTTGATGCATATTTCATGGATTGTTCTCTCTTATCCGGCATAATGTGTGATGACACTGCTCCAATGGGTGATGCAACTGTAGATAGTGTAACTGGTAAGTTCTCATGACATGGTGTCAGATTATTCATCACTAAAAATGTACAGAGAGATGATATATCTTTGGGTTGTGGTTCTTGTTTATGTGATCTAGTGGGTCTTGAGTAGGATGTAATCCTTTTTCGTTGATTGTGTGTCCCAAGCAGATGACAGATTTTTTCAACAATTCTTCTCCGACAACTGGGTCTATGTTTCTGTCAATAACAAATATTTTTCCTTCTATTTCTTTATTCTTATATTAAATTATCAGATTACAGATCCCAATGGGTTATATTATTTCACCCGTATAGATCCTCAGTTTACTATGATATTTTGCAATTTCCGATTTTGAAAATTTTTCTTCAAGTATCCTGCGGAGCATGTTGTAATTGCTGCATCAGTGTCCTTTTCCAAAGTATATGTTTTACCATTTGAATGTAATGTAACATTGAATTTGGTTTTCCATAGGTATTTTATTTATTTCGTATATTCCTCCCATCCTTTTCATTCCATAAACAATCACTTTCAATTTTTAGCTGTCTTTGATCTTTAAAGCAAACTGACTTAGGATGTCCTTATATCTTGCATTTCTTACAATATAATTTATTTTTTAGTCCGCACGGATTTGCTTTGTGATTATCTTCCCACAATGGAAACAATTAATTTTCTATTCCTTTGTATTATTTTTATTTATATTGTACGTGTTCGCATTGTATTTATTTGCCTTGTTTGTGTTTTTGTTTACTGATTTTTCTTTTGTATTTGGTTGTATTTTTCGTCCCATTTCTTGTGTTTCAGATTCAGATGTTTTTGTGGCCATAGTGATATTCAAAATATCATCAAATTTGGTACTGGGAGATTCCTGCAGCAATTCTCTTTTATTTCAGCACTACGCAGCCCTCATATGAACTGAACTCCGAGGTGCATTTCAAATGTGGTGCTTTGCAATGATTACAGATGAAATTGCATTTACCTCCTATTTCCTTCAGTCCAGCTACATAATTGGCATCGCTTTCATGTTCATGTTGTGATCTGAGATAGAATTTGTATTGTTGTGCAACTTTACCAGGTTTGGATGCAATATGATTTCTCAATATTTTTAACAGTTCATCAAAGGATTTTGATTCAGGTATATTTAGTGCTGTAATATTCTTCAAAACTTACTAATACTATGGTCCAATATATAACCTTAAAATGGGGGACAGATACTAACACAAAATTATAAAAATATTTGTAATTTTGTGTTAGTATTTGTTCCTCATTTTAAGGTTATATAGTTCTGCAATGTTTGTAAATAGCTAGTAAAACATACATTTACCTCACCATATAATTGTAATGCAATACAAATGACCATTTTTGTGCTTCGGTTTAGAAGTGCATTTTGTAAGCTGGCTTGTTGTATTTGCATGTTGCGCATGGTTTCTGTCATTTATGCTCACACTTGTGACAACTGTGGCTCCATTGTAATGCATTGTTTTTAATTTCTTTTTATAGTGGGTGTTCGTTTCCCTTTGCATAAATTTCCTTTTCTTATTGCCAAAACTGTTGTGTGAATACTTATAAATTATAACACTACCATAATTAAATGTGTGGTTTGTTGCATATACTTGCTATTACATAAAATGTCGATTCGATCCAGTGTAAAAGTCTCATGCTCAAAACATCTGTTGGGAGTGCTATCATATAGTGCTGCATTCAGATTAGTTGTCTAATCTTTATTTCTAATTATTTGTTTCCTTTTGATAAAACCCTAAAAGTCAATTCTGCTAATTAACTTTAAAAACCACTATAACCAATTTAATACACTCAGTGATCATCTTGATGCAATACAAGTCATTTGCTTATGTGGAAGAAAATAAAAAATCTCAATTATGTCAGAACTATGACTTTGAATTCTAGTTGAATCCTATTAAAGTTATAAACATGATTTTATTTTATTAACTAACAAATAAAAACCTATGAAGTGTTGTTGGGTAAGAGGTGCGTAAAAACCTCAAATTGGAGAAAAAACAATATGAGTCATCTTTCTAGGAGAGTTTTGATATGATACTCATGTTTTGATTAGTTAAGCAATCACAGCGAAGGAAATTTTTGAAAAGTGAAATAAATCAAGCCAACTTCTCAGTTGGCCAAATAAATATAGAATATGAATACATCAGATATAGAATATATAAAAGTAACCAAAATATTCTGACAAATAGGAAATTATTGCAAATTCTCAATGTAGGTTTCCATAGTAACAAATAGAATACAACATTTAATACCACTAAGGAAGTGGTTATAAGAATATATTTTCTATGTGCATAGAATTTTATCTACTTCATCTTGTTCAAGGACAATTAGACCAAGGTCTTGTGAGATTATTTGCTATTGTTACTTATTACATTGGACTTTTACTTTATATACGTCAAAATCAATATGTTTGGCTTAGCCATATTCGTCACATTTTTAAAAAATTCCGTAATATTTTTTCTAAAAAATTCATCATGAACAGGGGTCGGATGACTTAAAAATATTCATATATGTAGAATTTGAAAAGTGTCTAGAGAAGTCTTGCTTTAAAACATCGATTTTTATATACGTCATTTAACATTGTTGATTATCCCCCTGACTTGTCCAAGTTATCATTTACATAAACATATTGATTGCCTTTGTCACATAGTCGTTAGTAATTGGCACATCGACATATAAATGTCTAATACAATACATGACAGTATATAGTACCTACAAAACAGCTTACAGTTCACTTGCTTCCACTGAAGTGAATTTAAATACTTGATGATTACATCTGTTCCTAAAAGGGTGATAAAGCCGGTACAGCTATTTCATTTAATTATTACGTGATGATAAATACAATTGATACTTATTAATTCATCAACAACAATATTCATTTTACATATTGATTGTAGCATTTTACATATTGATTGTAGCAAATTTAAGCAATGTATCCCACATTGCTTGATTTAATTTTAATGCGGCTTGAAAAAGCCTTAAGCTCCTCACTCCTTAAACTAACTTGGTAAATGTTTATAGTGTAACTGTAAATTAGTTCAAATTGCAAAATATTTAGTTTTTCATCTACGGAGACATTGACCATGCTTTGCTGTAATTGCTATTCTGTTTCAGTTCTTTTGGTGTTCATTGAGTAATTGAAAAATCAATATTGTTTTAGTACTTACTGCAATACATTCAGTTGCCACTGTGTTATTCTAAATGAATTATACATTGATTAAAGTAGATAAAGTTTATACATATGTAATTGTAGATTATAGATAATGAAATTCTCATATTCCTAATTACCATATTCCATATTCAAATTGTATTAAATTCTGTTGTACGTTTATCAAGTGACTTAATTTCTTATGTGATCTAATTCGGCCTGACCGGAAAAAATAGATGAAACAAAAGGTAAGTAAATCAAATATTAATCACATTTTGTAAAGTTACCCATTCAAGTTGAAGTAACACAATTAAATCAGGATAATAAGAGATGTTTATACGAGTACAATAAGTAATGAATCCCTTTAATCAAAGATGGCCACAAACTTACTGAAGAGATACTTACACATTTGAGGTGACAGTCTCAGTTTTGTGATGTTTACTCTCAACTGATGAAATTGCACAACTAATCTCTCACTAAAGGTGCAGATACACGTGAGAACAAATATGCAGATTGTGTGCCATATCAAATAGTTAATCATTTCTTGTAAACATAGTTTCTGAAAAGACATTTGATTAGTAACAATATTTTTTTTACAAACCCTTTTTGAAGTGAAAACTTTAGCATCGTTGTGATTTGAAAGTCAATGAAACGAAAAAGGGACAGTAAAAAGAGACAGACACATAAATTCATAAGATTTGACGTGGGAGAAAAAAAGATAGGAAGCATTATACAGTGTTTCTTATGTTCGTGGTTCTCTTTGTGCTCTGCTTTGTACCCCCTCCACTCGTGTTTACCAAGGCATAGTGAGAGTTTGCTTGGATCTCAGCGTTGTACGTGTGTTAATACGTGTTTATGCGCGCATGCGCAGTACAAAGCTTGAGAAAAGGCATCACACAACGTTTGTGTTTTTATTTTAGTTTTCACTTCTGTCATGTGGTCATAAGCACACACCAGTCTTTTTTTTCTATTTTAGACATTTTAATGAATGTGTAAGTGTAAAAAGTTGACATTCAATATTTTATAAATAACAGTCATTAAAATTACCAAAAAGCCATCACCAATTATTATTATATACAATATCAAAATTTTAATGATTTATGTAAAATTATTTTTACTTACGTCATGTATATACAAGTTCAATAGGAATTGAATACCAGCAATGAACGAGAGAAAAGCTGTAACTACAATCTCAAGTACCTGAAATAAAAATTGAGGAATTAAAATGAATAAAATTCTTGATTATCCTATTTATTCTAATTTGTTACAGTATTACCTGTAAATTAAACATTTTATTGATCGCATTGCATATTTCATTTACTATAGTTAATACATTTGGTAACATCGATATGTGTATAGGATTTCCTGAAATGTCAAAATGGCTATTCCAATTCAATCTATTGCAGATTATCACTCTCGCTAAGTCTGATATGCAGCCTGTGTTATTAGGAAATATTTCTCGATTCATACGGTTCAGGTAATTGTTTATTTCTTTTAACATTTCATTAATGGTGTTCATAAGTAAGCACATCAGCAGCAGTTCCAATTTATTGATAAATTCACCAAAATATATAATTATGTGGAACCAAATCCAATTTTCAACATTGCTAACGATGAAATAGATCAAGTGGCTTGCAGGTACAGTGAATATGCTCAATAACGTCATGATTTTTAATTTTTTAAAGCATTTTGTTCTAAACAAAATACTGTAATAAACAGAAATGTCATCGAATTTTTGTAAACACTCAGCAAAGAAATTTTTTTGCCAAAATATGTCAATAGATAAAACAAATATGAAATGAATGAGAACAGTTATTTGAAACAGGCATTGAATTATATTTATTTCAGAGTAATGAGAGACGTAGTGAAACCAAATGGCAGCCAAAATAATGAGAAAACTTAATGTTAGACTGTAAATTTTCTTTAAAATACTTTTAATTAATGTAGTTCGATTTTCCAATTTATAAGAAAATCGGTTGACTCCTAGAATTGACTGAAACACAATTAAAAAATGAATCGATTCCTCTAAACAACAGCACGCCATTTTTAAACAAACCGAATATTTCTCTATCCAATTCTAACCGAAAATGTAAATGCTCTTCGACAATGTAGTCTATTTAATGTTAATTACTTGGCCTAACATAAGGCAATTTGTCTTTTCATTTTATAACCATGATTGATGATTGGATTTACTCGTCTATTCTACAGGTATATTTATTTATTTTCCTATGTTGTTTGTAAAAGTAATGGCCTTCTAATTTATTGATCGTAAAACCTTACATTTTATAAATAATGTACTATTATATATTAATGTCAAGTTGGTATTATCGATTGTTACAGATAGCAATCCTAGTCTTTGATTTATTTAAAAAATTTTGTAAGTGTTGATTTATTCCTATTTTCCTTGATGTAACATCAGAGTAGTTATATTCATGTTGTCTTTTAATAAAATTTGTATTATATTCTATTTATATAGACGGATATATTTGCCACGTATATTTCTAATATCTTTTTTCTTTATCGTAAAAGAAATGTGTTTTTATAGATGGTATTTGTCATTTATATATTTTTATTTTTCGATTATAAATAGTAATATGTTTAAAATGATGATGTTACCTTGTATGAAAATAAATTTTTCTTTGATAATTGATGCAAAAAATAACAAATGTAAGGGTCGATGAACAGCTTTCATTTTGGGTGGAAATTTTCAAATAAAAAGTGTAAGGCAGGCCTACATATCTTCATTAAATTCACATAAAGATTGAATAGCATTGCTCATGAAGCTCTGAATAAAGTAACGGAAGAAATAGGAAACGTATCAATAACATCAGGTAGGCAGATACCACTAATAATATTAACTAATGATCTGCAAAGTGTTTGCTGTGACGTTTTCTTCATAATTTTCGTTGCAGATTTTATTCATCATAATGTTCTTGAAACAAATTACTGACTAGACTGTGGTTCATGTCATATTAAACTGTAGCTGCAATCAGGAATCCTCCCAGTAATGTGAAGTTATAGTTTTCCATTAGTTTGGCGGTACTTACTCTTTTGTCAAGGAGTACAGTAAATAATTTGAGCATTAATATTGTTTGGCTGCTGAACCCAATACACCAAAGCGACGACTTATAGCTTACATGATTTATAGCTTAGACAATATAACTTACACTTGGTGTTGGCTAGGGAAATTTGCTTAAACAAATAATTTGCTTTGTTGGACTGGCAACTGAGTTCCTCTTTTCGCTACTTGTGTCTATGCAAATTCTGTATAGTCGAAAGTTGATGGAGTCGTGGACTTATGATCGTTTTTACATATCTGAGAGTACCTATGACGATGTTAGCGGGCAAACCAACATAGTAGATATTGGTGGATGATATGGTATATATCGGTGGTGAATTTAAACATGAATAATAGGTGCCTTGGTACTTTGGTGAGTGAGGTTGGTTTGTTGGGTACATAGATGAGCAATTTGTGGTCGGAGAAAATAATGAGTTGGCATCTTTCGAAATCTATGTAAAATGCTTTTTTACCGTGCATGTCGCCAATGGTTCTTGATCGTTGATGTAGTATGATGTATTGAATATGATATGCTATTACCTAATGGTTGCTACTACCCACCACAATTGAGTGGTTGTCACTTCTCATTGATATACTTACAGTACAGTACCAGTTGCGTTGGTGTATAATGCAATAGGTGCATTGTGCGAACGAGTAACGTTATACTTTTTATACAGTCCTTGCATTTGGTTGCTGTGTCCAAAACAATAGGTGTTTTAACTTACTTCTTCACATTATGTAGGTAAGCAATCAGCAGAGATTGTAGCAATGCGGCATCAAGTATATTTTCTCATTAATAGTTGATTCCACCAAGAAAACATTCATTCATCTATAGTTTTTAGTTTGAGGAAGTTGATGATGACTTTCGTCTTCTCTTTCGGTGATTTGACACCATCCTGGGTAAATGAGAATTTTAATTCTGCCTTTGAGCCAGTTGAAGTACAATTGATATATAATTTTGTATTGGGTTTCAAAACTGTGGTTCCCATTACCCCAAGATACATATAACAGTTGATCCAAGATATATTTAACAGTTTACTAACAAAGCAATCCCATTTATAGTGATAAGTGAATGAGTTTCGAATGTTTGGCTTATAGTTAATGCTGATTTAGTACTGAGAGCTCATATTGCTTACAATTAGATACCAAGGTGATGTTATCTGCCTATCTGATGTTATTAATAAGCCTCCTATGGACAGATTTTCCTCTGTTACTTTGTTCAGAGCCTCTCAGAGTATTGATTCAGCATAAAGATTCAGTAGAAATGCTGAAAATATGCAGCCCTGTCTTACCCCATGTAAAATTTCTACTTAAAATGAAAGCTGCCCATCGACTCTTACATTTGCTGTTTGGTGCCTCAGTGACCATTATCGAAGAAAAATTTTCTTTCCTACAATGAAATTTAATTAATCGATAACTTCGTAATTTTGAACATATTACAATTTATAAATTATAAAGAAAAAATACCATCTATAAAAACACATTTCTTTTACGAGACATAAAAAACAAATATTAGAAATATATGTGGAAATTAATTTCTGGTATAAATAAATAGAATGTAATGCAAACTTCATTAAAAAAGAATGGTTATTGAGAATTTACTTGAATTTTGAGTTCACAAAATTTATGAAACATAAAAAAATAAAAGCAGATATATAATAACAAAATGAATAAAAAAAACAGTAAAAAATAAATCTAACTTTTGTTTTTATAGAAAATACTTGCATTAAATTTCAATGTAGAGTTCGGCAAAATACTAAGTATTACATGAAAAAATTAAGTTTTTAATTTTAGTGTAGCCAAGTAAAGATGACAACAGGTAGTGCAAAAGATTTTGGGAAACTTTGGGTTTAATGAAATCTTCTACATTCAAAGTATGAAATGAAGATTCTATATGTTGCCTGCTATATGTTTTTAAAGTTATTGCAGTGAATATAGTAGCTAAAATACTGTACCAAATGCAAAATTATACATTTAAATTGTTACTTCTGTCTACACGAATAATTACACGATTACATGAATATTTAAATGAAGAAGGCAATTGTAATCAATCGTAAACATCCTCTCAAATTTAAATATTTAAGAAATGTTACCAATATAAACAGTTGGATCATAGAAGCACTTGTTCCCATCATTGATATTATAATACGGTAGGCATATTCAATATTTCTAAGAGGACCCCTGAGTTTCTCCTTTAAAAAAAATGATATACACTTTTCCTTTAACAAAAAACCTCCCTTAATCAACCTAAATAGATAGACTAATATTTATACCAGTCTTTCCTTCTTATTAGTTTTTGGACAAATCTTATCTTTTCAATCTCCTGCAATCTGGATTTGAATTTGATCCCCGAGGCCGTACCAGTAATAACGATTTAAAATAATGCTCAATTTTTTAGAGTGAATGAGGCTCATAGTGCACGAGTGTCATAATTTTATCTTGGATTAATGTTTTTTCCCTTCCTCTTATATTTATCGATTATGGAGCAACCCTATTAAAACTATTTGATGTATTCGTACCGGTTATTTATTACTTCCTGTATTACCAAAAGTAAACAAAGTTTAGTAAAAATAGTCTATTAATAAAAATCTCTATTTATAAAAAAAGCCTAGTTACTCGTAGAGTGCCTGCTAGCTGAATCTACTCCCTAATGGCTCAATGATTCCATTTTCTGCTGCAGTAGAATGTCCTGACCTGATAACTGATCAACAGCTCACTTGTCACCACCAAGTAATTGATGAAATACTCCTAATTCACACCAAAATTCATGTTTGTCAAACTCTACTGTCAATATAACTCAAAATAGTGACAGTTTTTGTTCGTCAACTCTACCTCGGTATGTTGGTTGTATAGAACCTTGGCTTTAAAGAAAGTGTCAAATTTTAATCATGAAATAAATGTTTAATCATGTTTAATCATGAAATATATGTTTAATTGTAATCATAAAATAAATGTTTAATTTTTTTTATACATTTTAACTCGTTGTTTTACTAATGTAAGTTCTCATTTCATTACAACAGATGGGATTTCTTTACATTACAACATTGCAAATCATTGTTTTACAACAGATGTGAATTTATTTACATTACAACATTGCAAATCATTATTAAAACAAAAATCTTTTAAAGATATTTAGTAAAAAGGCAATTGAGGATGACTTTTTACAAAGGTATTGTCACAACCAATGGCGCACAGTGCCTTATAAGAAATTACACATAGCTTGCCCTGAACATTTAGTATATATACATCAAATGTTTACGAAAATTTAAACTTATTTAATTAGTAAGCAACTTCCATATTTCAATATATGATTTGCAGTTCGCATGTACAAAGCAAACATACCGGTATGTAGAATTTTAGATTAAATGTACAGACTACATTCCTAATAAAGGAAATCAAATTATCAATACTTGTCAAATCAGAAATGGTCCATACTTATATATATATATATATATATATTGTCAATCAGAATGGTATATATAATATATATATATATAATATATATATATATATATATAAATATATATATATATATATATATGTATATATATATATATATATATATATATATAGGCAGACCGAAACAATCCCATAATTATGTCATTCGCATATAAACAATGAACCATTGTGTTATTATAATATCTCAGTGCTGCCAGTTTATCATTCTCGTTCAAAAATAATTTTGCAAATAATTTTATTACTTTTCTGGTTTTGAAACACGCATATTATATTTGTAAGTGAAATACTTACTGTGTTGTCTTTGTACATTAAAATTAATATTCTATTAGTTAATATTTTTGATATGCATTTTTGTCACATAAGTAAAAAAAAATTGTGACTTTGAATGTTGCTCTGTTTGTTACGTGTTTAAGGTAGGATTTTTCAATTTATATTTTAATGAAAAAAAATTATTTTATTGAGACTGGTAGCTCTAAGTCGATTTTGAAATTGTACGTTCGTAATAATTTTAGCGACATCATTTTTATAGTAATTTTTATGAGGAATGTTGGTGGTTAATCAGAAGTTGCATTTTAAATCAAATGTTTTGCCAGCTTTGTTTATTATTCAGAATTGAATAAAGGTGATTTTGATAATCTAGATAATTTCATAAATTCAGGTAAAACATGCTAATTCTGAAAAACATTTATTATGCATAGTAAAGCTACAAAACTTTAGATCTTTGTGTAGAGAAATTTGTACCAAAGGGCAATTAACTATTGCGAATCGGGAACATAATGACATAGAATTAAAAATAATTTGAGATAATTTAAGATATTCACTTACACTGGGAAAAATCATGATTAAATCCAAACAATGCACATGTGACATTAGCCCAATGAGCTAAATTGATGTCCATATATGTCTATTTGTGGAATTCAAATAATTATATTTGGATGTTGAATTTTAGAACACAATTCCATAAATGTAATTTTTTAACATATATTACAACGTTATATGATTTTCCATTTATTTGTCAGTTAATAATAATTTACTTATGGCTGCATGCTTACCTATTATAAATACACTCACCTACTGGAAAACAAACAGATAATGCAAATTCAAAATCACTGTAGTAAAAAGTCTGTTCTTTGTTACATTAAAAATAACTATTTTATGTAATTGGTGATCTTAAATAAGTGTAGACAACAAGCCATTATAATTATAATGTATTCTGTTTAAAATAAATAATCTAGAAATCAAGGGCTATTCTTTAGTGATGTACTCAGTAGTTGCAGAAAAAAAATTTTTAAACATTTTAAACATAAAAAATTTTACTTTGTTTTCAAAATTTATGAGCATCAAATTCTACTATAATTGTCTGTTTGGAAAAAAATGTATTTGTTAAGTGAATGACAAATTAGCAAAGAATCTATATTTGAGAATAACTGTAAAAAAGAAGTAAAAGAAACGACGACAAATAGCATAAAATGGAATGTTTATTGGTCAAAATATTTTGAATTTAATAAATCAAATTTAAAACATTTCAAACTCTAAATGAACGGCAACTTTGTGCCTAGCTGGTATCACAGCTGATGTGATAGGAAGGTGACAAGAAGTCATCCAAAATACCTACAAGTTCATCCAAAATGTTTCATCCAAATGTCTGTTCTTCAACTGAATGATTTAAACTTTAGTGCTGGAGCCATAAACCTTGAGATCTTAACATTTGTAATTGTTTCTAATACTTTACCTTGGTAGGTCGTAAGATATACAAACACATACGGGTGATTATTCTTAGAAATATAATCGTCAATTTTATTTATATTCAGGTGTTTTTCTTTTTACTAGAAAACTTGTGTGTCTGCTTATAAATGAATTTTTTTGGTTTTCTCGTCTCATCAGTTTGCTTTAGTCATATGAATCTAAAATTAGTAACAAACTTCAAAGAGTATCAGATAAGTCTTAAGTTTTTCATTATTTCATTAACTAGTATCATAAAAATTTATCGACATAATGCTCTTTAGGAGTGTTAATGGATTTATAACTTTTTGTGAATTCTATAATTGACTTATTTATATTTCTCAGCACCTGATACCCGAATTTCAAAATGTCAAAATTATGAAAAATTACCGTGATAGTAAGATTGTTTTTTAAACTATTTTATATACTCATGGTAAAAAATGACAATGGGTAATGAAATGAGCTATTTCGCGTTTAACGCTTGCCAAAAGATTAATGTAATTTCTGTAAGTCTGGCGTAAGAAGAAAATTGGAGAGATAGTGCGAAAGGTGTTGGTGAAGTACTGCTGTCAAAAGTAGTCACTTACACTATATATACCTATGTGTGTGTATATATATATATATATATATATATATGTATGTATGTATATATATAAATATCTTACAGAAGCTCTTGTTACAATATGATATGTAAAACCATAGAAACCAGCTAAATATGTATAGAAATTATTTGCTACATAAAATTTATTTGTGTTTCTAGCTATTTCTCAAATTATTCCGTTATTGATACTGTAAACATATAAAAATTTCTATAACCTGTCAGTAACTGCACAAATGAGCAATTGTTTGCTAAGAAATTGATATTTTTTGACATTAAATATTTCAGACTATTATATTTGGTACTATACTATACTATGGACACAAACCTGATATTGGAATGCATATTAAGTTGGTATTCATCCATTGATATACATGAACCAGACTTCCATTTGGTGGAACTGAGTAATAGGAGTGTCAAAATAGCTTTAAAACGCTTCTGGTAAAGTGTGCAGTGGCCAGTGGTGAACCTCAGAAATCGGTAGAGCACTGCCTTACACCCAAAGTCATTGTAAAATTTCAATTCCACATACTGATTGGTTTAAAGCTAAAAGGTATTAAGGCTTATGAAGAATGAAGTGCTCTCTTATTACCTTTTCTGGCACAGAATGAATTCCTACAATCTACATGAGAAGATTTTTGACTGCGTCATGGATTTTATTTAAATTAAATTTAAACTCTGGGTAACATTTTGTGAAGAGGCTTGTTTTCTGGAAAGTTATTATTAATACTAGCCGATTGCATATTTACTTTAATGACATTAAAATGTAACGAGAAATAAAATGGGAAAAATCTAACTCCAAATCAACAGCATTAATTAACATCTGTCAGTGTGTATGGATCCAAAGCAAAAACACAAAATATTCTAATTCAATTTTCATGCCACAATACAAGGTTGAGTATTTTAATCTATGTTATAGAAAAATATTAATTTCCTCAAAAAGGGTTTATATTTAATTTGTTTAATGTAAAAATGTTAAAGGAAAAATACCTTCTAAAAATTTTGTTTTATATAGTTAATTATTTACAAATAAAAATATCATTTCTCATCACGTAAATAACTGTATAATAATTATATACTTTAAAATAAAAGTTTCTTTTGCACCAGATATAAGTCATTTCCATGAATTTTTATGAGTTTTCTACGAACCCAACTACATGTATAAGTTCGTCAATTATTACTCGTAAACTAGTAAAGTAAACACAGTTCTGGTCATTTTCTGTTTTATTTCGTATATACTACTATTGTGACTACTTTCAGATATTCGAAAATAGCGATTTAGCTGATAAGGTTTGGGAAATGTAGATGACAACTTTAAGCTTAATATTTCTTAGCCCTACTATTTTCAAAAAACCTATTCAAAGGTACCCTACAAAGGGGTATGCAGAAAAATTAATTCCCACTTTACACCTAGGGGATTATATAATATTTCATAACTTTGTAGGCATTATGAATATGTGTAACAATGTCAATATTATGTTTTTAGCAATCATTTAAAATATTTTTTGTGTTAATGTATCATTTAATTTGATGCAGATTATTTACTAAGAAATAAATATGTAGCATGTTTATTGAATATTTATATTTTAGACACTCTTGACTGATATTGTGCGAAACTTAATTTTATGTGTAATACACGAGTAATATATTCAATTTTGTTATTATATGTCTTTTAAAATAAAAGTAAAATATTTAAAATCAATAAAAGTAATTACAATTTATACCAAATGTAAAATTTCTTTCAGACATATAGATGTAATTTTCTTAATTCAATAATAGGTGATACATTTGATTTAATTTTTATTTTGGCTGGAATTTATTTCAAAATAAATGACATATTTTTCAGTTGTAGAAATCTAGCTATGATAAGTTTCCTAAAAGTGACTTATATATAGATAATTTTTAATTGTCACCTTTCTTTACGAATAAAATTTATAGATAAAATAACAGAGAAAACTTGTCATTTTGTAGATTTAGACCTTGTCTACTATAATATATAATCTGGTAGTCCACGAATTGTTGTAACAAATATCTGCTGTATATTCTGAATAGGATCTTCTACTCTGTAAGTACTCATGAGCATAACATGGTATTTACTGAAACAGATGAATTCAAATTGCTATATAAAATAAAAATAATGTATTTAACAGTGTAAAAATAATGTACTTAATAATGTCAATTCGCACTTTAGCAATTATATTGTGGTGTATTAGTGTGTAGATTATAAGTATAAAAATATATTAGCTGATAAATAACGAAATGAAAAGTCTAACAGAATGGTATAAATTTAGCCTCAATCAAATTAGTTATTACTATATGCTATAATTATTACCTTATTAAATACATATTTCAAGTTAATCAATAGAAAGCGTAGAGACTGGTCAAACACATTACGCATTTTACAAAAAGTATTCTCACTAGATGACGGGATGCAGAATACGAATGTAAGCACTATGCAGTAATCTTTCTATACACGGATGTAAAAAGAATATGTGTATTATTCATAGCCAATGTTGAGTTTCAGGTAACATGGGATGCTATTTGATTAGAAACTGAATAATCACCACTGGGCAGTAATTTAATTAAAATTTGTGTTAGTTTATTGTATTAGCATTATATTTTCTTTTGTCAACCCTTTCATTAAGATTATTTTCCTATAGACATTATTCGATAAAATTTATAATCTAAGAATTGATAAACCTAAAATATTTTCTATAAATTCATGGAAAAGGCTATATGTATGATATACAAATATGTGTTAGCATTTGTAATATTAACACATTTTGATAACACATATTTGCTGTAATGACACATATATCTTCAAGAGTTTGTTAGAGTTAATACATATTTCAATTCTACTCTCAATACTGATTGGGTTAAGTCGATCGGTAGCTTCATGAAATCTGGTCTTATAATTCTTATACTGGAGTCGAAAAAACTCAAATTTTGTTTGCCATCAGAAATGGTTGCAAATCATTTTACTTTGTTTTCGATACAATATTTATGAGTTTAACAGTTTTTTTTGAGTTTAAACTACATTTATTAATTGTACCAATAATTTACAATAACTTTACCACAAATTAAATACCCCATTTATTAGAGTAATTGACAGTTTGGTGGCATTTTTAATAAGTTTATTTTTTATTTTTAATAAGTTTATTTTTTCATAAAGCTTACATGTACCAAAATTACATGAATATTTTATTCAAGTTTTAAATAGGCACTAAATAACATAAACCTACCTATTATCAATTTCATACTTACGCTATTCAAACCACATTCACAAGTATATGAAGGTAAGATGAGAAATTGCCAGATACAGACAAAATAACCGTTTTATGTGTGCAGTATAATCACTAACATTGCCCATAGTAGACTGTAATTTTGTTCAGTGTGGCAAGTATAAAAATGATTTTTAATGTAAATATGCTGAATCAAGACGTGACTTGGATTGGGTAACGCCACTGAAGAGACTACATCTATATTGTTACACAAACTATTTGTTCAGAGTGCACATTATCAACATTATTTAAAGGTAAAAATGAGCTGATTGAATAAATGACATCGAATCCTTTACCAAAATGAATAGTCTTATGAAATGCGTCACTAATTAATTAAATAGATACCAGGGAAAACTTATTTCAAGGCTGGTATCTCCTTAATATATTTTAGGTCCATACTCTTTTGACGTTCGTATTTTAATTGACCAAAATAGAGCTTTCACACATTTTTGTTTTTAACCTCTCAAAATTAAAGCGGAAATTTTATAGTTGAAAATCGAATAGTTATAGTAGAAACAAACAAATGAATAGAATTGAAATTATAAAAATTACATTTCTATTGTAATATAAAGACTAACAAGATTTTCACTTAAAGCATAATTTTACTTCAGATGAAATTTATGACTTAAATTTTTTGATTCATAATAAGTGACGACAAATGCTGCAAGCTTGTGAGCATTTCTATTTTAGAAAATTCTAATCGTAGTAACAATATGCAGTAGTAAATTGATTTTCAAATTTATTACTAACAATTAAAAAATTAGTACCACTGAATTAGATATGAATATGTTGCATTAACTTTTATTCCTACCTTCAACTATCCAGTAAGTCATTAGTTACTTGTCTGAATATTTTAAATATTACATGGTATATATACTTATACATTCAATGTAAATACTATTCTACTTTAACCTATTTTATTTCAACATTGTAATGTTTCATTTTAATCTAATCTATTTGTGTTAAAAAATATATTGTTAAATTAAACCTCCACATAATCCTAGTCAATTTCGGACATACAAAAGTGTATATTTATTATTTCTGCTACTTACTAATTGTGGTTACCTATAAAAAAATTAATACAATGCTTCATGCGCTGTGTTTATCTAACAGAAGTATATGAAAAGTAAATAAAAATACTGGTTTTATACGATTATAAATTAAGTAAAATAAAATCCATGCATGTGTCCGTTATCATCCTCTGTTTCATTGCAAACAGAACTTCAACGAGAAGAAGTATCACTTTAAATACTAAATTTTTAGATTGCTTTTGATTATAAAGATTGGTGTAATTCATAACATCTAGGTTTGACATAGGTTATTATTTACGCAAACATGATTTGTATCCATTATACAGTGTTTATAAAAATTGATCTTGTCATATACGCTACAGAAGTGTACAAATTGACATATAGACAAAAAATTGTATAGGGCTAGTTAATAAAATTTTAGCCGCAGATTCGGGAGTTTTCTAAAAAAATTTTCAGAAATTCCGGAATATCTTATCATTAGGTTTAAATGCCCAGCACAGAATAATCGAAGGTAGTAAAGAATACACAAATCTCTATAATACATATACACAAAAGCCGTTTGAGATCTGTAGCAATGAAGATGCAAATGACACCATTAAAGAATAAACACCCAAGATTGAACCAATATTTATGAGAGGAATCGTTAATATTAAATCTCTCAAGAAAACTTTAAATAAGACCGCTACTCACTTCCTAAACACAGAGCCATGAGACTACTTTTTTAATTATTGCAGAAAAACACAGGTTCGGGAAACATGTACAAGATACACTGTGTATTTATACACTCACTTTGAGATTTATCAAGCAAGAAGCGACTTTATTTTAAACAAATGGAAAGTAAAATTATACAAATCACAAAAAATGTCACATTTATCCTTTTTCATTGATAATCACTATATCATAAATAATGCAGTTAAAGGTAAAAGGGAATTTAAGAAACACAGAATATTAATTCGGGAAAATTGAGAACGTTTCGAATGTTCTTCTTCCTCCCATTTTGTTTGTTTGTTTTTAACTCTAGAGTTATAGAAAAACCTACAGTTTTTTGTTTTTAATTATTTTATAGTATTTAGGGATGTCAGGTTGATTGTTAGAGATATTTATATAGAGTGCCTTTCCTTACATCTAGTCATATATTGTACCGTAACCGAACTATTCTAAATTGCATTAAAACATATCAAGCACTAATCAAGTAAGCAAAACTTTACATGGTCTAATCTTATCATTATTGGAAAAGAGTCTGATTTGCAGTTGAATAATGTGAGATGATATGAAATTGATGTGTTAAGCAAAATGTGACGGCAGAGCTGCAAAAATAAATAGTTACAAATCGAATTGAGAATCCTAGTTTTGTGATGGTTATTCTCAATTGATGAAATTCTAGAAGAAAACATCTAATTAACGATACTAACAATCCTAAGTACATACGTACGTCAGCCATAGAACAACAAAGTTAAACATTTCTCATGAAAATAGTCATTAGCCAGAATAATTTTTACACACATTTTCTTTGCTTTTAAAGAATTCACTTTTTTTTAAAGAATTTGATTTTCCTCAATTAAATACAACATTCTATGGAAAGTCGGCAATTATTCCAAGAAAAATCCTATTAATTTTTATTACAGAAATCATAAATATAACAATAGTTTCAATATTACTATTACATACACACATTGTGAATGTACAAGATCATCTCTTCGTAACAAATATATTTGATAAAATCTGTATATATGTACATACATACATATACCTATAAAAAAAAAAAATATAGATATATATATATATATATATATATATATATATATATATATATATTTACATATTATATCTGGAAGCATCAAAATAGCTTTTAATATTCTTTTTAATATTCTTTTAATTTTTTTAATACGCTTTTAATATTTGTATTATGGCATCAATGCAATCTGACGCCAAAAAATATTGACAGTAAATAGTTTAATTTAACAAAATGACAATACAATATTTTTATTTTCAATTTTCCAAAATAAAATGGTAATTATACACAAAAAGATCTGGTAATTGTGTTATACATAAATGAACGAATAGAATTAAGGTTAAAAAGAACATAATGTGTTTAAGGTAATAACATATTATTACAAAATCACAATAAATATTTTCTGTTTAATTTTTTAAATTTGTTTTAATGAAATGTCCTTTAAATTTTATTATTTCTAATAAATGCTTTAAATACTGATGCAATTATCAGCGAATTAGCGAATATTTTTTTTCTTTCATAGTTCCAACAGTAAATTAAAAATTAGCCATTACTTTAATATTAATGCTACCACTAGAAAGCCTGTGCCAATTCTCCGTAGAATTGTATATTCTTTCTTAAAATAGAGCTGCGACTGTAATCATATATTTAATATAGCTAGAATACCGATATTTTTATTTACGTCCCTCATTTTTTTTTTCATATTTTTCTTTTATGATGTATTCCATTATAACAAAGTGTTATTTATCGTCATCACTAATTTTATTTGAAAAATAAACATTGTTAGGTAAATATAATTACGTAAATTTAAAATACATAATATTTAATGTTAATTCCTCTAACTAATAACTACAGTAACCTTATCTATCAAAATATATCTGTGGCATATTAATAATACAAGAACAAATATACAAACAAAATTGCAATAAAATTTATTGCAATAAAATTCTTATAATAAAGTGTTATAATAATCCTTTTAATAAAATTTGTGTAAATAAAATGTTCTTATAAATAAATAAACAATTGAATTAATTAAGACTGTTACTTTTATCTTCAACTGTATTAAACTGCAGCTTGTAGTTCTATTATCTGACATGGAACTCTCAAGCCATTGTTGTAGCCATTATTTTGAAACTCACCCCAATGCAGCATTCAATTTTCAATGTCTGTATAAAATTCACTAAACTTTTAGTATTGATACTGAGAATTAAATTCTTCTGTCGAAGCAACCTAAAAGAGAGGGAATGAAAAAATATGGTAAAGAGGCTTGAGAAAAGTGAGTGGTGGGTTGGGCTGTAAATGAGGCAAGTGACTTCCTCACAGCAGGGTTATATTTTTGAGGCAGAGGATTTGTCTCCTTATTTTGAATTTAAGTTTTTCTTTGCCTTTCAAACTCAGGACAGATCCTGTCTACAGCATTATGAATCCCACTGCAAGAAATATACATTGTCTTGGTAGCAGACAGCAGGCAGGTTCCTACTGAAATTATTTTCACCATATTTGAAGCAACGCTTAGAGGATAGCACTTCTTATAACATTTTCAAATCTATAACATTTAAAACATTGAATTGAAAGGAGTTAACATTTCATCACCGGTAGGGAGGAATATGCCGTGAAAATGAGTTGGGGAAGATGACCGCCGTGTTTGATGAAAAGTGCTGTGTACCAAAAGACTAAAAGGTCTGACCAAAGACCAGTGTATCAAATTTAAGCACCAAACTTCTATGCTCTTCCTCAACCTTCTGTGATTTTCATGTTCTCCTCACCGGACGAATTGACTTTAACATGGCGAACAATTGCCATATTATTTATGTTAAACAAGGAGGTGGACAAATAATTTGGTCGCTTAGGGAGTGTGTTTGAAAAAGCAGTTAACATACAAGTACTACACGAAATTCCAGATTCTTCCAATTTGTCTGATCCCATTTTGGCTTGTATTGTCAATTTAAAATTTTTTAAAAGGCAACTAAATTTACGAAAAGATGTGCAGTGAAAATCACGAACTGAGTGGAGCTTTTTTGGGAGTGGATGATAAAAGGTCAAAGGTCACTGGCAACATAAATGAAATTTTTGACTAATTTCTAAATTAGTTTTTTGCAAAGAATATTTTAGACTTAAAATGCAAATAGAAGAATTTACAGCTCCTTGATTTACATTTTAGGTCAGATTTGTAACTGAGTACAGTCACAAGACGGGAGGGATTCGCTTCTGGAAGCTTGGGAGTAATATCTAGATCCATTTTCGTTAAGCAAAGAAAAAGTTAGTGGTTAAGGAATAGTTCTACCAATAGAACAGAGGCTATATAAAACAGATATTTAATACTTTAATAGAGATATTTAATACTTTTTATAGAAAATTTTGTGGCAACTTAAGAGGCGGAATACCTTGAAAATTTTAAAGACATAATCGGACAGCAAAATGTGAATCCACTTTAATTGACGGTTCCTAGGGCAACATATATAAACCATCTATGATTATTACCAATATGTAATGTGCCAGAACTCACATCTTAAATGATATATAAATATGAAATTGTTGTTATTTCTATTACAGTGGTATATAATTATAAATATCCCTTATAAAGAGTAGGAAAAATAAATCATAAATCATCAAAGAAAAGGTAAAAACCCATATCGTAGCAACAGGTTTTCTATCCAATACATTTCCTTGTTGTGACATTTTTTATTTACATCCCGAGTAGATATGACAACTCAGTTCTTAGAAGAAAATCATTTCTATTAAAAAAAATTTAATACGGAGTAACGATAACAAATAAATGAAACATTATTAAAATGATAAATTAATGAATCAGATATAAAGCTATGAAATTGCGACTTATTTACTTGAACGCAAGCCTAATAATTGAAAAACTACGATAATGTATGTAATAACAAGGTTGAAAAAATTAGGCAGCAATGATATTTGCAGGTTGAAGAGCTGGCACACTGTGAAAGTCCCACCACTGCCCTGATGTACAATTTGTTCCAGTTTTTCCAATTCTTTATCGATTGATGGACCTTAAATAATAGCAGTAATTTAGATGCATAATATATCATGTCACTAAAATGTGTGTACAATTTGAAATCATACAATAGGCATGAAAAATGTATTTTTACGTTGTATACGATACGTACGTGTGTATACGTAATATATAAATGATAAATTTGATTTGTGGTCAGTCCAATTTCAATGGAACCTTTGTTGTTATCTAGCACAGACCTTCAATTTAAAGAGATGTGTTACAGGTATAAAATTTTGCAAACTTAATAAAGTGCGCAGCCATACACAAAAATGCATAACAAATCAAAATTGACTTCAAATTTCACAGTTGTACATTGTCAATTTACTACATATATTCACATACGTATGGTAGAGTTAACAAGCCAATCTTAAAAAATTAATCTCCGGGTTCACCAAAATCAATGTTTTGTTCATGCAGTAGATTTTGTGTTCCAAAAGTCGATGAAAGAAAAAATTTATGAAGAATATGTTCTTTCATCTTGCCTGGTTTATTTAAACACAACGAATACGAAAAATTAATTTAAAAAAAGAAAGATAATATCAACCTCTTAAAACCACAAGTTAGTTTTTATTAGTTAACCTTAATCAATCATCCTTATGCAACATCAAAAGCTATTAACTAACATTGAAAATAAAAAAAAATTGTCTTTTCGTTTTATTTATTTCCCAATTTTATTAGAAGTACAACTTTGAATTTTACTTGCATTCTATCAGGAGATTGAAAACGTTTTATAAAGATATACTTTTGGTTAATAGCATAATTTTATTTTTATTAACTAACAAACCAAAATCTAGCATGTGTCATTGGATGAGAGAAGCTTGTGTAAAACTCAAACCAGAGAAGAAAAAACATGCGTCAGCTCTCTGAAGGTTTGATATAATACTCATGTTGTGAGCATTAATGACTAAAAACTGGTAATACGAGCTAGGGAACTTCTTGAAAAGTGAACTAGGCAAAGAACATTTTATGTTGGCCAAACGTAAATAAATTGTGAGTCCCTCAGTGTTAGAATATATAACAGTAGCCATAATATTTTCTCATACATGAAATTATTGCGAATTATTAATCCATGCTTACTACATAAATATGAGAGAGTGAAAATTCTCAAATAAAATGGAATTTTAAACTAGCAAAATTTAGGAAGCGTTTATATAAAAGTTCTCTAAGTAAATTGCATTTTATCTACATTTTTTCAAGAACATGTCTTACGAAATCATTTGCTATTGTTGCTTATTGCATTGAACTTTTACTTTATCTGCAGTGAACTAAATAATTTGGGCCTAGTCATTTTATTCTTATAAGTTTTATGGAATAATATTTCGGTATTTTTGTGGTTATCCAGATCATAATATTTTTTTTGGTTTATTTATCAAAACAAATTGGGCCCTTCGGATTCTATACTTTTTTACACACAAGAAAGAACGAAGTTATGTGATTATAAATGTGTATATATTAATCATAAGTAAGTTACACCTTTTAGGGTTTGGTATCGCGTAGAGCAGTGAGTGCCCGAGTTATAGATAGGAAATATGAAAACAACATCAATAAAAGTATCTGTAGCAATATAAATAATCGTGATGTAGTTGGATGACTGATATACCAAACAATCTTCGACACTGTCACTACATGCAACTGCGATCATAAATATCTATTGGGAAATTGTCTCACATCAAAAGATGGATTTTTAAATATTTCGTTTCGCATCGGAGATTACGCCCGCAACTCATATAAATTACTAATCTCATAAATATGTATACTACTTCAATTATTATGTATTAAAACCAAATTTCCAATAATTTCCTACGTCACATAGGCTAGTAGATAAAAATTGACATAAAAACATATAAATATACAATACGACACATTTGAGTCACAGCTACGAAATATATTACTCTCAGATCAATTACACTGCAGTCAACCATAAACTAAATATGAGTACTTGATAATGTTATTTGTGTCTAAAAGAATGATAAAGCTACAATTGTTTGTTCACTTAATGATTATGTGATGACAAACCCACTGACACTTTTTAATTGGATAACAAGATTGTTCATTTTACATATTGATTTCCCCTACACTGGGTCATTTGTTTGTAATAAGCATCTAGTAAGGTTTCAGCTTTCACTGCTCAAATTAATTTGGTAATTATTTTCAGAAAAGTAGTTACACTTTAAATATTTAGTCTTTGATCAACGAGGACACCGACTATGCTATACTGTGCTAGCTATTCCACTTTCGTTCGATTGGTTTAAAATATTGAATAAACTCAATATTATTTTGGCACTGACTAGAGTATGTCTTTTTGCCACTGTGTTATATTAAACTGATTATATATAGATTAATGTAGCTAAACTGTACATATGTCTAATTGTGGATTATACCACAGACGATTATGAACTTCCATATTCCAAATAACCATATTCGATATTCAATATTGTCTTAATTCAATTGAACAATCATCAAGTAACTTTATTTCTTATGTAGCTAATTTAGTTGTTATGGTAAAAATAGATAAACAAAAAGATATGTAAAGAAAATATTCATCCCGTTTTATATAATTACCCGTTCAAGTCCAAATAACACATGTAATTTAGGATAATTACTTTAGTGAACACATCTGGTAAAATTGGTATGTGCTTAGGATTTTCAACGGTTAGAGAATTCATTACATTTTGTACTAATATCGACATCTTTTATAGTAAAACAAACTTACTATGCAGATACTTACACATTTGAGGAGATAGTCTCAGTTTTGTGATGATTACTCTCAATTCATGAAATTCCATAACCAAATTATCATTGAAGATACAGACAGCGGTAAGGACAAGTAGACAAATTGTTAGCCATATGACGAAGTTAATCATTTCTTGTGACCATATTTTCTGAAATATTATTTGATTAGTAATAATATCTTAGATTTTGTTATTTTTTATTTTAAACATTTTAATCATTTAAATATACAATTATAAAATTGACATTCACTATTTTACAGATAACAGTAATTTAAAACTATCAAGAAGGCAATATCAATTGCTATTATACAGAATATCAAGATTATAATGACACTTGTAATATGAGTCTTACTTACATCATGAATATACAAGTCCAAAATGAATTGAATGCCACTAATGGAGTTGAAAAATGTGGTAATTATAAGTTGAAGTACCTGAAGTTAAAAATTTAGTGATTAAAATAAAAATAATTCTCAGATATCTCATTTATTTCAATTTATTACTATACGAGTATACCTGCAAATTGAACATTTTCTTGAGTGAATTGCATACTTTATTTACTATAGTTAACACCTCTGGTAAAATCATTATGTGCATGGGATTTCCAGAAACGTCAAAATGGCTATTTCTATTTAATCTATTCCAGATTATCTCTCTGGCTAAGTCTGGTATGCAGTTTATGTTATTATGAAATATTTCTCGATTCATACGATTCAGGTAATCGTTTACCTCTTTTAACATTTCATTAACGGTGTATGTAAGCAAACACATTAGAAGCAGTTCCAATCTACTAGTAAATAAACTGAAATATGTAATTATCGAGAACCAGTCCCAATTTTCAATACTATTAATGGTGAAAACGATCAAGTGGCTTGCAAGTATAATGAATATACCCAATAACGACATGATTTTTAATTTTTGAAAGCATTTTGTTCTGTGTAAGGAACTATAATAAACAGCAATATCATCGAATTGTTGTAAACAATCGGCAAAGCAATGTTTTTGCCAGAATATGTCAATAGATAAAACAAATATTATATTAATAAAGTAAATTATATGAAAAAGCCATTTAATTATACTTATTTCAGAGTGTTGAGAGATACAGTGAGTCCATATGCTCATTACAGTACTCAAAACAATAAGAAAAATTAACGCCAAACTGTAGATTTTCTTTAAAATAACTTTTATTAACATAGTTTGATTTTCTAATTTATATGAAAATCGGTTGACACCTAAAATTGACTGTAACATAACTAAAAACTGAATCGACTCCTCTAAACAATGGCACGTCATTTTTAAACAAACTCACAATTTATACTGTTCAGTTCTGACGGAAAATGATAATACCCTTCAATAATGTACTCTGCTTAATGAAATGACGTGGTCACTACTACATCGCAATTTGTCTTCCCACGTGAAAATAAATACTGATTATTGGATTCACCAGTCTGGTCTAAACATATATTTACGAGCATCATTATTCTACATTATTTATGACAGTGATGGGCTTTTAATGTAATAGGTTGGGAAGTTTTAAATTTTTTTCTGATGCTTTTGTTGTAATTTAAATTGAAAATTGTATAGTTGGTATATTCAATTGTTATAAATAGCAGTTGACTATTGGTAAACATTTTCTTAATTGTTCATTTATTTAACAAACGTGTGATAACATTGAAGTAGTTACACATGTAGGCATATTTAAACAAGGAAATGCAATTTCAGATGACTTAGATTCGTAAACGTAAATTCTGTAAGCACACTTGAATAAATTCAATTCCATAATCGAATCGCATGGACAGGAAAAGAGTTATGTTCTGTGATGAGTCTTTTCTTGGCATTTATATTCTAGTCTCTAAAATACAGTTCAGAGCCAGGTGCTGATAAATTTTGAAATTGGTATAGAAATTATAAAGGAATGTAGGGATATTATGAATGCGAAATAAATATAAAGTGAAGAAATTCGAGAAAATACATGTAGTAGATCATAAATGTGGTAGCACAAATATATCACCTAGGACTGTAAATAAATCGAACAGACAATTTTTTCAGTCATTCTTATATGATGAATATATGACAGAACAGAAAATTTATATTCTCCTGGTCTCTGAGACACATTGTACCCTCAACTCAAGCACCAAATTCAAGGAACATTTATGTTACGTAACTAATCACCCAGATGGCACTGGACACAGTGGAACAACAGTCATAATTAACAAGAAAATCAAACATCACATAATGCCGTGTTACAAAACCGAGTATTTACAAGCAACAACGATTGCTGTGATAGATAGCACAGGCTGTATTAATATCTCGGCGATATATTGCCCCCCAAAACATTAAATAAAAGAACATATGTTCACCTGATACTTCAATCAGCTCGGAAGTCGTTTTGTTCCCAGTGGCGATCGGAACACTAAGCATATGTATTGGGGCTCCAGACTTACAACAACACGAGGCAGGCAGTTGAAAATGACTGTAGACAAAAACAACTTACTGGTGTCGTCCACCTGTGAACCTACGTATTGGCCGACAGACGAGAACAAAATCCCAGACTTCCTCGACTTTTTTGTACTGAAGGGATTACCAAGACACTACATCAAACCTGAATCTTGCTATGACAGCTCTTCTGACCATACTCCTGTCATTTTATCAATAAGTTCTAGAATAATAGAATCTGACAGTACTGAAACTCTCACAAACAAAAGACACTGACTGGGAATTACTCGGAGAGTACATTGATAGTATACAGCTTAATGTCCTGTTGAAAACTCAGGACAACATAGAAGAGGCTACTAAGTATATTAACACACTTGTTCAGGAAGCTTGTTGGATCCATACTCCGGTGCAAAAATCAAAAGAAAAGCATATCAATTACCGGCTGAATGTCATAACCGCCCTACTCAACAAACGAAAACTCCGTCGAATTTGGCATCAGCATAGACACTCCGTGGACAAAATTGCATATAACGCAGCATCCAGAGACCTGAAAGATATTTTACACAAATGGAACAATAAAACCTTGGAAGATCAACTAGAATCTTTGACAGCCTCAGCTTTAACTAATTATTCACTGTGGAAATTTATTAAAAACTACAATAGACCCCACAATGCCAAGCCCCCACTCAAAATAGCTGATGGCCACAGGAGAAGGTGGATGCTTTTGCTCAGCACTTAGAAAAAGTCTTTTCACCAAATCCAGGCTTAGACCTACAAAATGAGACATTGATTAATAATGTGCTACAACAAGATTTCCAAATATCACCACCTCCACACCTCTTTTACAGTACGGGAAGTCGGGGAGTCCTTTCTAATCTACAGGACAAAAAAAATACCAAAGAAATACTAAAGCAGCTACCGAGAAAAGCTATAGTGGTTCTGACATCACTATTTAATGCCATACTGAGAACCCAGTACTTCCCGACATTATGAAAAGTGTCCCGAGTAATTATGGTATACAAGATGGGTAAACTACCCAATGAAGTATCCTCATATAGACCTATAAGTCTTTTGCCAATCCTTTAAAAGGTCTTTGAAAAACTCCTGACGTCCAGGATGCTACCAATTCTGGATAGTGCAAAAGTCATCCCAGACCGATCGTAAGATTCGGCTTTAGACAACACCTCTCTACCACTAAACAAGTCCACAGAGTCTGTTATAAAATAAGAAAATGCTTGGAAGAAAAACTGTACTGCTCCTCGGCGTTCCTGGATATTCAACAGGCATTCGATAGGGTCTGGCGCAAGGGGTTACTATACAAGATAAACATCAACCTACCTCATCAGTACTAGTCTCTAATTCAATCATATCTGTTGGGAAGAATCTTCCAAGTAAAGGACGCAGATGTGACGTATGGGTTTTTCAAAGCAACTGATCAGTCATCAGTCCTGGGGCCTGTTTTGTATACAATATTTACTGCAGACTTACCTCAGCTTGAAAGTATTACTACAGCAATATATGCTGATGACACAGCAATACTAGCAGGCCACGCAGACCCTACCATGGCATCACACATGTTACAAGAGGGCCTTGATGAAATAACCACTTGGCTACAGAGATGGCGGATACAGGCAAGTGCAAGCAAATCTGTCCATGTTATGTTCACAGTACATAAAGATAACTGTCCGGAAGTCCTGGAACTACATCTTGATTGCCGTCTGACGTGGAAACAACATATTAAGACAAAGAGAAATGAACTTAATATCTGTTATAAGAACCTACACTGGATCATGGGAAGAAACAGCAAACTGAGTGTTGACAACAAACTTTTAATATACAGGGTGGACACCCTGTGGCAGATTTCAATATTTGAAAAATTGTAAAAAAAAAACTACACCTCTAATACAAAGTAGGCTTATTTTAACTTTATAACAACAAATGTGGATTTCATTTTTTAAAAACCACGTTTTCCAAATGGCGGCCATCGAATCTGACACACTCTTTGAGTCTAGCACGCATGTTTTGTAAAAAGCGTTTGCAGAGCGACTGGGGTGTCCTACTGACTTCGGCTCGAATATTTTCTTTAAGTTGTGTCATAGTGCTCTGATTTGTTTTATAAACAACGGATTTTAAGTATCCCCATAAGAAAAAGTCACATGGGCTTAAATCGGGTGACCTAGGTGGCCACGGTATGGTATCGTTTCGGGATATGTTTTTTTCTGGAAATAACTGCCGCACTGCATTCATGGACACATTAGCAGTGTGAGCTGTGGCCCCGTCCTGCTGGAACCATGTGTTTTGGTTCAAGGATGGACTATTCTGTAGTTCTACTCTGAAAAAGTAATTTAACATCTGGGCATATCTCTCCGAATTCACAGTTACAGTATGGCCACGATGATTTTCAAAGAAATAAGGCCCTATGATTGTAGATGCAGACATGGCACACCAGACTGTTACTTTAGGCATTTGTCTTGGGTTGTGGACATCCCAGTAACGAAAGTTCTGCTTATTCACATATCCTCCAATGTGAAAGTGAGCTTCATCACTAAAGAATATGTTGCCCATCCGGGTAGCAGTACGAAATCTCAACAACATCACCTCCGCGTAAGTTTTTCTTAATTCAAAGTCATTTTCATCCGTGGCTACCAATGGTGTAGCTCCTGGCCTGGGCCTATTTAATGTTGATCCTGTAGCTCTGAACCTTGCTACCCATGACTGAATGAGGTTGATCGATGGTCCATCACGTAATCGACGAATACTGTAATGATTATTAAATCGACGGCGTGCTACAGACTGCGAAAATCCACTCGAAATGTACGCTTTGACAGCAAAAGCGCGGTGCTCTCCACTCCACTGTTCCATGGCTACTAAAACATCCGCACCCGCTTGCGCTTCTAACGACTCCCTCCCAGTGCTCCTCTTATGTGTTGCGTTCAGAAACTATGTTTGTTCAAACTTTGAAATCTGCCACTGGACAACTGGAGATTCAACTCTGGAGTAGCACTTGTAAATCAAACATAAGCATAATACAGAGGATACAGAATGCTATCTTGCGGTCAATTAGTGGTGTTCCTTGGTTTGTTACGAACACTGAAATACATAAAGAACTGAAAATCGATACCGTCGTGGAGGAAATCCAAAAATTGACTAAAAAATACCATGAGAGGCTGGAAAACCATCCTAACAAGCTGGCTGCAGAGCTAAAAACTAGAAATTATACCAAGAGGTTAAAAAGGAAAGACATCTTATATCCCTGTAGGGATCAGTAAAGACTACGGAGTAGATGGCTTGCTGCAGTCACTCTCGACCTGTCAATGGATTCACTCAAAACATTCGCTTATAGTATAACTACTGATTGTAGATTGTTTAAAAAAAAGAAGCTGCTCAGAAATAACAAATAGGTTGAAGTAGAGTTTGACAAACATGAGTTTTGGTCTGATTTGGAGGAGTTTTGGAATATTTGATTAATTACTTGAGAGTGCCAATTGAATTGTTAGGGTATTTAGTTAGCAGGAAGTCTACGAGTAACTAGACTTTTTTACTAGTAGCTTGTGGTAAAACAGGAAGTGATAATCAAATGTAATGAATCAAAATTATTTAATAATGACATAAAAAGAAACGTGTCACATTATTTAATAGACAAAAATAGAAATGCAAGCTATACAAATACTTTATTTTAGTTTATTTGATTACTTTCAGCATTTTTACGTTAATTGATCTAAATAAAAAAGTTTAAAAAAAATTATTTTCTTTTTTCAGTTCGGACCCATAGACACTGACATGTTAATTAGCACTGGTAGTTTGAATTTAGTTTTACAGAGCAAAGATTCAAAAGATACAATTTTTGTGTCATGATTTTTTAAAAAATGTATTTCACTCTTACAAATTAATGTAGGTAAAGTACATATACAATCGGTAATTATTAACGAGTAGCTCTCAAGAATTACTGTCCTTTATTAAACCTTTAAAAAGACCTGCCAAAGATGAATACAACTTGCACTACGAGGATTCTGTACATATTTAGCCACTTATAAACATTTAAGGGTACATAGTATTTTTAATTAAACTATTTATAAATATAAGTTTTTCACAAAGTACATATATTTCTTACTATATCTTTCACAGGCTTAAAAAAGACTAATTATAATAATTTATAATTTCACATGGAAATTGTAGGTTCCTACAAGTTTTGGTGATGAGCGAGTGAGACTATTGTATAAATAGTAAGAAAATACGTTTTAAAGCACAATATCTTTTTGTTGTGTTGAATCTCGTGTCGAGTCATATGTTGCAAACACAGAGAAAATTAAAAAAAAACCTTAAAGGATTCTGGTCTTATGTCTCTTCATTGCAGGCAACTAATGACTGTCTATCAACTATATCATCCAGTGAAAAAACCAGTTTAACCCGAATGACATTTGCCAAATAATCACTCACTTGATATTACAAATTTTTTTTAAGAAAAATCAGCGACACACATTGAACTAAAGTCAATTGTCATTTTGCAATGTTAACTTTTTCTTCAAAAACCTTTAAACGTTTTGATTGGTCGAAGAAATCGCATTGGAAATTAATATTAATAAGAAGGGAATAATAATTCATCTAAAATGTTTCTTTAAAATAATTTTATTTAATGAAGTCTGATTTTCCAATTTAAATAAAAATCGGTTGACTTCTAGAAATGACTGTAACACAATTAAAAAGTGAATCGATTCCTCTAAACTACGACACGCCATTTTTAAACAAATTGAATATTTCTACTACTCAATTCTAACAGAAAATGAAAGTGCTCTTCGACAATGTAGTCTATTTAATGTTAATTACTTGGCCTAACATAAGGCAATTTTTCTCTTCATTTTATAACCCTGATTGATTATTGGATTTACTCGTCAATTCTACAGGTATACTTATTTATTTTCCTTTGTCGTTTATAAATGTGATGGCCTTCTAATTTATTGATCGTGAAACCTTATATTTCTTTCTGATGCTTTAATTGTATTTTAATTCAAATATTACATATCAATGCCAAGTTGGTATTATCCGTTGTTATAAATTGAATCCATAACAGGTAAAGGGTTTTCCTGGTGATTCATTTATGTAAAAAGTGTGTCAGCATTACTATTCCTATTCTATTTGTGATAACATCAAATATTCGTAGATATATTTAAAAAATAGATCAAATATTCGTAGATATATTTAAAGTAGTAATATTCGTAGATATATTTAAAAAAAAATTAAATTTCAAAAAACTTTTAACTTAGATGCTGTGGACGCAATATGTACTTTTCTGGCAAATCATTCCATAGTCCAGTTAACAGGAAAAGATATACCACAGAGTTGTGATCTACGGTGAATCTTTTCTTGTCATTGGAATTATTGTCTTTGGAATATAGTCTAAAGCTATGTGCTAGAATATGGGCAGTAAGGTATCACTATGTTAGCACAGATATATCACCTGAACCTGGAAATAAATCAAACAGATAATTTTTCATTCATTTTTATATGACGAGAAGCTGGTCAAACATGCAGTATTTGGTAAATTATTTGAAAATGCCAAATGAATTGTTGATCAATTACCAAACTAAAACATTTTGCTGGAGAAAAAATGATATCAAATGGTTCATGATATAATTTTTTCTTAAAGACTTATCTGCACCTCCCTTAGTCTGGTTATAAAAGGTAATCATTTCTGGCTTCTTTTTTCTAAAATTTTAGTATCTGTCTCTTAATCATGATGTAATGCCGGCATCAATAAACCATCTTATGTTTCTTTAGTATGTGAAATGCTATAGAGATATCCTTTTGAAGTCTAAGTAATGTACTGGGAATATCTCCTTTATGTTTTTCGAGCATTTTTTTTAAAGTTTAGGCTTATTTTTATGAACAGTTCCTGTGCTCATCAAACGATGTTCTTTCAATAAGTGTAACATCAATGGATAACTCATAAACCTGTTCTCAAATATCTTATTACGTTTACTTTTGGAAATTGGTACCACACGCCTGTCAACAACATCTTGACCTTTGTTGCTTAATGCGAACGATTTCGACAGTTACTGTCCCAGGTAAATATCAAGACTGACAATGTAAAACAATTTTTATGTCTACTAAGGTACATATTTTCAAATCTCAATGACCTTGAAACGATGGAAGTTGTTCGTCAATTGTCATATGTCTTTTTGTTCTTTATAAAACACGATAGTTCTAAATATCTCAATATCCAATCCATCACTTTTCCATAAATCTTTCAAACATAATTTATTCACTCTAAAACGTCCAGCAAGGTGCAATAAACCTATAAATGTATTCAACATCGATATTGTCACATCGGTCATAACATATTTATGTGGTTATTCTGACAACCAGTTTGCTTCAAATTTATTTGATGATTTGTATGAATTATAATTTTGTGTAACATATAATCTGTAAAAAATAGTTTCCAAAGCTCCACACGTGTCTTTGCATTATGTCTAACATTTTTTACTCAATGCCACTCTCTTGTAATATTTTCTGACCTAGTACCAATGTCAGATCTTGCTGGAAGACAATTCCACTTAGTGCCATTCTTCCTTATTAAACATGTTCCCTCACTTTCTGTCTCATGTTCTACCACTTCAGTGGCTCTTCTCCTTCTTCCTCGCCATTCAATTCCTGTTCTGTGTAATTTTTACAATTTCTTTGAGACGTATTATCAGTCTTATCGGATTTGTCAGGTGACTCGGTCTCTGATGCGTCAAAAAGAGATAATAACCTATTTTGAGAGTCTTCAAATGAAATAAAATCTAAAATAACAAAAGGTTATAGCAAAAAGTTATTGTGCAAATTTGTAACACGAAGCGTAATGTGAGTGTTACTTGCCCGCAGTCAATCTTCACCCCATTCAAACAGCTTGCCGAACGGCGGCCAACTGAGCTGTAATACTCTATGCTTTCTTATCTCCTCCCACGTAGCTAACCACATATAGCACATAACGTTTTGTCGGTTAGCACATAACATTTTGTCGGATAGTACATAACATTTTGTCGTTTTGTTTTTAAAATATCTCTTAATTTTTCAAGAACTGCAATTTAAGTTCTTACTATTAACAGTCTTTGAACCATTTCTTCTCCATTCCATTCACACCATTGCAAATCTTAAATTAGTTTACAGAAATTTGATTTTCAGCAGAGGTACTCCCATAGTGTCCTAATCTTTAGGTTTAACTGGTTTACCCTTTTTTATCACCATAGGGATGAATTTCCAAGCACTCCAAAATTTAATTAAAAGCCTAAATATTATATTTTATGTGTCTCACTTTATAACTGATGAACTTCTGTACAAATCCTTAACCCTTTCTTTTCTCCCTTAGGGGATGAGTTTCCAAAAACCCTGAAATGGGTTACAGTTATCTTACAACTATGAGAGTGAATCTTAAATTTCACATTTTTCACTTCTGAACTGATGGACTTCCATACAAACTTTCAAGCCCTCTTTTTACACTCTTAGGGGATGTTTTTTAAAAATGCTAAAACAGGTCATAGTTATTTTTCCAATATAAGTCTAAATGTTAAATTTCATGTATCACATTTCAAAACAGACGGACTTCCATACAATTCTTTTTTACCTCCTTAGGGGTTGAATTTTCGAAAACCCTTTCTTGTTAGTCAACTTGGTAAAAATATAAACCTACTGTGCAAAGTTTGTGTTTCTAACTTCAGTAGTTTCAGTGCGACATTAATGAGTCAGTCAATCAATCAGTCAGGAGTCTCTCTTTATATAAGTATGGATAACAGTGTTTAAACTAAAATTAAATTAATTTAGAAAATAATTCTTTTAGATCTAAAAGTGGTCCCCTTCTCGAATCACGCTCTCCTATAACTGCTATTCTATTACCAGTTATTGAAGAATTACATGATCACTCCATCAATGCTAATAGGTTTGATCGGTTCAGAGTATAATTCTGAACCAATTAGAAAATAAAGATTATTTTATGGACTAATTAGAATACATTGAACTGCCAATACAGGTGAAAACTACACATTCATGGGCTAATCTCAGTCCAACCGACACTCCTACATGCCCTTCGAAAGTCTAAAGCCAAAAGTTTCTATGATGCTATGGAAATTAATAATACTAAAATTTTTCCAGAAATGAAAATACAATATTTTATTTTAAAATCTATTTAATAAAGGTTCAAGTGGCATGTACATACACGACGTGTTGTATATTTGTGAGTAACACATCACTTTAGTTCGATATCTGTCGAGCGAGAAGTAATTGTCCTTTTAACAACCGAAACGTAAAATCATGAAAAACTTCATATTTGCCCATCTTCCTTGACAACAAAAATATTTAATAGATAAAGGTAAAAATTCGTTCAAAAAATACATGGAAATTGAGAATTTTAGAATGTTTTTCTCCCACTTTGATTGTTTGTTCTCAATTCTAAAGCTACAGAAAAAACGTATAGCTCTTCTTAAATGTTTTGTAGAATTTCGGGATGCCTGGTTGTTTATAAAAGAAATTTCCATAGAGAGGCTTTCTTTACATCAAGTCATAGATTGTATTGCATCGAGCATAGACCAAGTAAACAAAACTTTATGTGGTCATCTTATCATTATTGGAAAAAAGATGAAATAAAAATTTTGTATTAGTTTGGAAAGTCTTAATCATAATTTAGGACTTATAAGACTGAGTAATGTTGAAAAATTAGACACAACTTTAGTACAAAATGTCGACTTAAACAATTTCGTTGTTTAAATGTACATGAATAACGTTGAAAATAAAATTGATAAATTAATAATGGAATTATACTCAACATCAATCAATTGCTGATTAGAACTCGGACAATGCTGTCATACAGCTGGATAATGTGAGGCGATGCTACTAATACAACATGAAATTAACATCTCAAGCCAAATGTGACCTTATAGCTGTATAAACAAATAGTTACCAATTTGATGTGCGAGTCCCAGTCACAATGACAATTAGAATGTTATAGGTCATATACTTTTATTCCTGCACATTTCTGTAAAGAAAGTTGTGGAGTGATTTTAAAGTTCAAAATCTTCTCAAATCGGTTTTTTGAATAACTTGTATCATATATTATCACAAAAAAACTAATGTCTATCTTTAAAAGTAAATGCCTTTAACAATAAATAAACACTTGAATTAATTAAGACTGCTACTTTAAAGTTTGGCTATATTAAAATGCAACTTATCTGACTTTTATCTGACACGCCCAAGCCATTGTTGCAGCTATTATTTTGAAACTCTTACAAATGCAGTATTCAATCGTTAATATCTGTATGAAATTCATTAAATTTTCAGTATTGATACCAAGGATTGAATTCTTCTACTGAAGCAAATTTGAAGAGATGCTCACAATAACTTTGGTAAAGAGGTTTGAGAAAAATGAGCGGTGGGTAAATGAGGCATGACTTCTTCACAGTAGAGTCCATTTTGGAGGCATAGAATTTGCCTCCTTATTTCAAATTTAAGTTTTTTTTGCTTTTCAAACTCAGAACAGATCCTGTTTACAGCATTATGAATCCCACTGCAAGAAATATACATAGTCCTGATAGCAGACAGCGGGCAAGTTCCTACTGAAATTATTTTCACCATTTTTGAAGCAACGCTCAGAGGATACCATTTCTCATCACATTTCCAAATCACATTTAAAACATTGGATTGAAGGGAGTACATATATCATCACCGGTAGGAAGGAATATGCCCTGAAAATGCATTGAGGATGAATTTGGCTATCAAAGATGAAGACTACCTTGTTTGATGAAAAGTGCTGAGGTTGAACAGGGAAAAGTTTATCAAATTTAAACACCAAAGTTCTATGCTTTTCCACAACTGTTTGGATTTTTCGTGTCCCAAAATATCTCTTCATCAGACAAATTGACTAGAACATTGCGAACACTTGTCATATGATTTCCTTTAAACAAGGATGTGAACAATTTATTATGTCTCTTAAGCGACGTTGTTGAAAAAACGGATAGTATTTTAACGACGATAACTCCTCTGAATCCCAATTTTTCATTGTATATAGCGAAAATCACGAATTGATTTGAGCTTTTTTTGGGTATGAATGATAAATGATCTAACGTCATCCGTATCATACATTTACCTTAGCAGGAATTGAAAAAGTAATTGAGAAGATTATCCAGGAATTTTACATTGTGTGGTAACACATTTTCATAAAGTTTTTGACTAATTTCTAACTTAGTTTATTTTGAACACATTTTCTTACATCAACAGATTCGTAATTGATTACAGTTACAAAACTGTACTGGGACATTGACATGCTAATTCATTAATTGGGAGGGTTTTGCTTCTGGGAGCTTGAGAGAAACATCTAAATCCGTTTTTGGTAAGCAACGGAAAACTTAGTGGACAAAAGACTAACAAATTATTCTATTAGTGGACCATAAACTATGTAAAATAAGAATTTAATACTTTAATACAGTAATTAAAATAAAATAAATTTAATACAGTAATTTATAGATCATTTTTTGCAAGTCACATTGCAGACAGAATACCTTGAAAAATTAAAGAAATAGTCAGAGTCAAATGTGAATTCACTTCATTTGATGGTTCCCAGGGCAAACTTTATTTAACCATCAATGAATATTACCAATATGTAATCAAAACTCATCATAAATGACACATAAATATTAAATTGGAGTTATTTTTATTACAGTGGTAAATAAATTATAAATATCTATTATAAAGGAAAAGAAGAATAAATCAAAAACAATCAAAAAAATCAAAATCAATATTGTAGCGACAGGTTCCCAATATATTTCCTTGTTGCGGATTTTTTTAATTTCACCCTGAGTCAGTATCAGAACTCAGTTCTTAGAAGAAAAACAAGTACATGAAAAAAAATTTAATACAGACCGAAGTATGAAAAAATACATAAGTAAAACTACAGCTATGAAATTGTGACCTATTTACTTGAACGCAAGCCTAATAATTGAACAACTACGATAATATATGTAATAGGAAGGTTCAAAAATTAGGCAGCAATGATATTTGCAGACCAAAGAGATGACACACTGTGAAAGTTCCACCATTGCTCTGATGTGCAATTTGTTTCAGTTTTTCCAATTCTTTATCGATTGATGTACCCTAAAAAATAGCAATACTTTAGACGCATAATATATAATTTCAGTAAAATGTGTGTACAATTTGAAAAAAATACAGTGTAAAAAATTGTTTTGCACGGAGTCCAAAAATTTACAAGTTATTTATATATAGAAAAATTTGAGTTATGACCTATTCCAATGAAACCCTTTTTGTTACCAAGCACAATCCTTCAATTTGAATAGAGGCACTACAAGTATAAAATTGCACAAAATTAATCAGGTACGGAGCAGTACACAAAAATGCATATCAAGTCAAAAATTTACTTCGAATTTCACATTTGTACAAAGCTGATTAAACTACATATATTCAAGTAGTAGAGTTAATTAATAATAAAATAAAATATCAGATATATGGTAGAGTTAACAAGCCAATTTTAAAAACTGACCACTGTGAATAATTTGAATCATTTTTCCATTGTAGAAACTGACATTAATCAATATTGTATTGTACTTAATTCACTTAATTGACTTAATATATATTGTATTGTACCTGATATACACTAAAACTTTTTTGCATTTTACATTATTGTTGTTAATTTAAAATAGTCTTACACAAATGGGGTTCAAAAGAACAAGGTCAGTTTATTTTGCTGGGAACACCTTTATTTGTTACTCAAAGCGTATTATAGGTAAATTGACCTATATCTACTTATATATATTTATTTAGGATTGGACTTTCATTTAGTCAGTGAAATTGTTTTCGTCGTAATAATGACAGTTTCACCAAATTTAGTTATAACCTTTTCTATTGAAATTTTAATTTCAATAGAAATCATTATTTTATTTATTTTTATAAAACATGGCAAAACTTTAATATTTAATAACTAAAACTGATATAAACATCACATGATAATATGGAATGTATTTGAATTTAACATTACGCTTTAAAATAGGTACATAAAATATTGGACAGTTCAATCAGGCGGGTTTATTACTTTTAAAGTATATTCAACTATAGACTTAATATACTGAGTAGATAGAAGAAGAAAACATAACAACTACATGATGATGCATAAAACTGATATTATATGTCAGAAAGAGATAGCGGAAAAAAAACCGCTAGAACCCGTCTTTGTAATGCAATCAGCACTTATCATCACACAGTGAATTGCGTTCGCTGTTCTTTGACCATTTTAAATCAATCTGTCATTTTTGTATTAAAATAAGTGTTTTTAGGAGAATGGTAATGTGTTCTGTCCTTGATTGTAGCATTACACATCGAAATAATACAGAAAAATTCACATTTCACAGAATTTATATTGTACTTTTTATATTTATTTTCAAAAACAGCACAGAAGTGACTATTTAATATGTTACAGAATAAGCTGAATTGTACGTAAAATAAAGTTATACGTTATAATAACAAGATATATTGTGTTTTTGAGCAAAAAACTTTAGGAGACATTTACGCTAATGTTAAATTTCATTGATAATTGTATTGACATAATTTAGCTATGTTATTTTTCTACTACACACTTTTTTACAGGTTCACACTTTAAGTCCATTCGTGGACAAGATAATTTTCGAAGGAACTCTCCTATACATAGAAAGTTGAGGTGAATTTTTTCTCCTGTGAAAAACTCCGTTTAAATTTGGATATCAGAAAATAGATCTTATTAAAAATGTCATGTGATATTTTATTTAGATTCATTACTCCATACATTCCCCGCCCCTCTCTTTTTTAAATTGTATGTTTTAAAAATGTGGGTCTTGTCCAAATAAGTCTTAGTAATAAATGTATTTGAAAATTGTTTTACTTTAGTTATATTGACAAAATTATATGATCATACAATCTGTTAATAATTTAACGTAACGTTTTATATTTAAAATTACTACAGAACCATAAATTAATGTACATCCAAAATGCATTTGTTCAACTTTTTTGTTTTCAAGTTTCAAAAGTTCAATAAAAATATTTTTTTCTAATATTATTTAAAAATATCAACTATAGCATGCCTTTTAGTTACGCAAGGTATTTTTTTATCTTTTTTCCAAAGTATTTATTTACTTATTTTTTATTACAGATATTCTGTGTTTAGAAGAATGTGGAGAATTTGCTATTAATCTTAATTTAAAGGGAAATAGTTGAAATTGTTTACTCATCCTTATCTAATTTGTTTAACTCTTTTCATTGATTCTATATTACACACATTGCCAGTGTGCCATATTGGTTGTATTTATCAAAATTGATTCGGAATAAGTCTGCTTATCTTGCTTTCATAAACCTGCTTACTGTTTATATTGTTTTCTGTACATTTATTTGTGTTTGGTGATACTTTAATATCCCTGCTGCATTATACTATTAACTGACTTGTAAATTTTCACTAACTCCATCTGATCAATTTTAAAAATACAAAAAACAGCTGTAGAAGAAATATTGCAAAAGCATGTTTTGAAACTATATGACTTAATTCATCAATTGAACTAAACAATTTCTCACATATTTGACATCAAACTGACACCATATTATGGCTTCGCACTACGGAATATAGTACTTACAGGTGTGCTAAACAGGTATACAAAAGTTATTGACATCCCTATTGATACGATGAACACCTCTAAATTACACCATAGTAAATTTACACACATAAACAATACGATTTAGGTTACACGGGATTTGAAAGTGAAATGGCCTGTGTAATAAGTATCTGCATCATTTAAGAAACATAATTTTAATTAATTTTTTTTAAACTTGAACAAAGTGAAACTGGATAATGTTTTATTTTACATTTTTTACTCAGCATGATCACCTGAATAAAATTGTTAAGGGTCTAAAGGAACGACCTGTGTAATATATTTACGTAATAATGTTTGGTACAGAGGATTAGTAACAAATTGTCAGTGTGCCAATGAAAAGAAAAATTTAAAAGGATTCTGAAACTTTTTTCAGAGTTGCATATATTAGTCTTACTGCTAAGAATGCCCCAAGAATATTTTTTCCAAAATTGTCAAAACTTTAAAAGTAAAAATTAAAAAAAAGAATGTTACTAAAAATTTACTGTAAAACTATAGCAATGGTAATGCAATACAGGATACCATAATTTTTGAGAAATTCACCATAATTACACTTGCAAAAAATATATTAGGGCATGTATTTAACCAATTAAAAAGGATATTAATTTTTGTTATATTATTTATATTCTGTTTAATTTGAATATTGTATACCTTTATACATACAATGTTATATACACACACATATATATATACATATATATATATATATATATATATATATATATATATATATATATATATATATATATATATATATATATATTTATATATATATATATATATATATATATATATATATATATATATATATATATATATAAACTATTAAAATTTAAGAATATGAAAAAAAAAGGAAGGTAATATATCTTACGAAATTTTCACACATGTTAATCTTTTGCCTACTGTTATGTTTAAAACATATTTAATTGTTTTTTAAATCATTTTAGAACCTATACCAATAATACAGTCCCGATTAATTTTACTGGAGTGGTTGTTTGCTATTATTTGCCATATAACATTACATTAACAAAACTCATAATTTACCAATTACAAAACGAAATAATATTACTGAATGTATGTGTTGTGTTCTATTTAAATATACATTTTCTATTACATGTGACACAGTTCTGCCTTTTATAATAAATTATGTAAATAAAATTGTTTTGTCACCCTAATTTCTCCGGTTATATTATGATGTAGCTTCATGTTCACCCTATATCTGTATTTTGTCACATCTGTTCTCACAATCTCAGTAAATTATTTAACTGGTGGATTTTAAATAAATAGAAAGTATGAAAAATATTGGAGTATTTTATGAAAATGTTTAACATTCGAAGAAGTTTCATCATGATGGACTAAAAAAGAGACTTCTTTAAACTTTATTTTAAACAGCTAACAATGTAGGTATATAATACAAAGGAGACTGGTAAAAATGGGTCTGATGTTGCAGAAATAGAATGAACATTAACTTATCAGTCCACAGCCTTTTTTTCCTTTCACACCATTTTTTTTAACTCTGTCCCTCACTACTTAGCCATTTCAATGCTAAGATACAATTTCATCACTTCATTGTATCAAGAATTGTTAATAAGTAATAAAGTTCCAATAAAACATGACAAAGTACACTTAGATACGATTCCAAGAAATAATCGAGATAAATAAAGGCAATTAATTTCTTTTTTCTTTTTTGATAGACGGCCTAAGAACACAATAGCGGCCAAAGTACAAATTTACACAGATAACTGGAATTTCCAATATTGGGCACGAAACTTGTACAGAAAAATGATCGGAGCATTCAGCATATATTGTTTAGTGCATATATTGTTTGAATTTCCAGTCTTTTTGTTTTTATTTTCAGACAGGATGAATCTAATTTATACATATAAAAAGGATAAAGAACCGCATACCAAAATAACCTCACTTTTCCCAAAAAAAAAAGATTTTCCGTCTTCCCGGTTATCTATTGAAATAAAAGACTTTAGGGTTTTATTATTTTCTTTATTTATATGCGAAAATGTTATTTATATTTTTGTGACACCTGGGTCTAACTACTTATGGACTTATTTCTGGTCGCAATTTAATATTCAAATTGAATAAGCTTTTTTAACAAAACTCCACATATTAATAATACCTGCTTTATTCTTATTTTATTTATTGAATAATATTCTCTCGAAACTTTATTTCACTAGTATTATTATACATTATTAAACTTTATTGCCCTATTGTTGAAGTCTGTTCAGATGTATTAGTTTCATAAATGTTTTCGCAACTCTGCAACTGAGCAACTTTATTAGTCTTAAAGCTCTTATCTCTATGACGAATGAGTGATTAAATTATTAGCAGTTTTGGAAAAATTTTTGTAGAAGTGTAGAAGGGTAGCAGAAAATATATTCATTTTCGAGTTCATTACAGAATCCATTTGCATATTAATTTTAATAGCTGCGCATTAAATTCTTGTATCAATGTTGAATAATAAACTAGCAAAATCTGTCTGGATCCATCGATTGAAATTAAAATCCAACAAATCGTTTTAAATATTCCTGTATTTCATATGATGGGAAAATTAACAACAAAATATAAACTAGATGAAGGCAAGTCAACTATCATGAATATAATATCAAGGAATAAAATTATTGAAAAAACAAAGTCGTTGGTCCTTTTAAATTTATGGAAACTATTTGTCTATATTCCATAGCAAAACACTCACCCTATTCCATATGAACTTAATTTTTAGCAAGGTCTATTCCATATGAAGTAAATTTTTATGAAGACAGTTTTTTTAATTAAAATAAATTGTATAACAGCTATACAATAAAATGGGCACATTGTCAAGTTTCCTAAGCTTAAAATATTGATTGATGTGCATTCCAATCTGAATACACCAAGGAAAGTTTCCTATGCATTAATTATTTTAAGTGTAGTTAACAATGAACACATGTTTTTTGTTTTAATTAATTTTTATACTTACCTCTGTATTTAAATATAATAATAATGGAATATTAAGTAACACATGTCTATTCCACAATGAATTATAAAAAGCACTTACTAAATGCTACTTTAGTCTGATAAACATCTAGCTACCTGCATTGAATACGTTGTCATTAATATTAAGTATGTGTTTAATGTCAATAATGTCAAAAGACAGGCCATTAATATATAACATGATTAGATGATGCAAACAGCTTAGCCCAGCAATTTTTCTAATTAAAACAATGACTAATCATATTAGTGACACAAAAAGAAACCCACGAAAATGATTTAAAATAATTCACTGTGATGACAGTGAATTAAAAATACAATATACGTAGTATGAGCATATGTCTTAAATTACTGATGTGATTTTGGGGAACATAAGAATGTAAACATACTGTTAAAGCAATCCAGATAATTGAACAGTAACAATAATATAAGTTGTAAGGAGACTGACAAATTTCAACAGTAGCGGAATACCCAACGACAGCAAGTTGCAGACTTTGAACTCCCCAATTCTGCTTGTCTGCAGGTATTTGTATACAGTTGCAAACTCGTCACAGTCTTCTGTAAAATCACAAATAATTAATGTTGGACGGAACAGTCAATAATTCTGTTAAATTCCATTTTTACAAGGACGACATATTTATATCGGTGACAGTTCTTTTGTTTTAAAATGTTTGGACACTGCCCAAATTTGTAATTTTTTATTTACCTGCCAACAATTTTGTTATTCCCAAAAAAATTAAATATATTAGCAAAGAAACCAGTAATTATTAATTTTCAAAAATAAATGAAAAGTTTAATATCACTTTACTATTACTCTTAACATAAATTTTAATAATACTCTGATTATTAATAATAAATTATTTACAAACTGCATCAGTCTTACTAGATAATTGCTTATAATTCTAATCTTAAATGGTAAATAAATACCGATTTCAATTTTGACAAAGATAGAGAGAAGAAAAGAGGAAAATACTAATCCAAGAGGTTAACGTCAATTGCTTGATGAAGGATAAAAATATGATACATATTCGACAATTTCTTTTACCATATAATCACATCTTTTTGATTACAACTGGATGCAATTATCAAAATATTGCTTTTAATAATTATATTGTTTTACCAGATTAAATTTCATTACTGCTTGTAGGCATATTTGTTTTATAAATCTTATATCCATTAATTTACAGGTTGAACTTAAAAATAATTTTCTTCAGGGGTATTTTTTATGTTAAAATCAGTGGAAACTTTACAAATTGTGCAAAGACTTTCTTCTGGAAGACATTTTCAGTGAGCGCCTTTAAGGGATTAATTTTTATTGCTTCTAAGGAATGTTTATAAGCAGAAGTGTCGATGAAACATTTTTGAGGCTAAATGGTAATTAGTTTTAAATTCTTAAATATTTTCCAAAATTCCACATTATTACTTTTTAATCACTAAACAATGTAGCAAACAAAGTTTTCGCAATTTTCATCCGTGGGATTTTATTAAATGTGTAAAACATTTGATTTTTTGTCATCTATGAAATTCGCATCCTTTGTAGTCATGAAAATATGGCAAAGCGCATCAGAGGTGATTGCCTCTGTAGATGCTATCTTTATGCTGTTCAGCTAATACATGGCACTGGGTTTGAAGTAAAGATGTCAATTGCCAGATATATGTCCATCAGTCAATACAGTAACCAATATCTAGGTACGTGAACATTTAATAACTTCATTACAGTAATTCACCAAATTGCGATTGGAAACTTATTTTGCTTAATTAGTACGATATAATTATTTTCCATTTTATTGATATAATTATTTTCCATTTTATTGATATAATTATTTTAAATTTTTTTAAAAGATACGAGTATTATTAATTATGAATTTTACATTTATTGTTAAATGCTACTTCATAATTATTAGCAAAACATTCAGGTAAAACTGCTAGGAGCTTCTTTAAGTTTTACTTAATTTTACTCTTCAGGTTATCTCATGTTTCCAGCCTTAACTGGAATGGAAGTAAAAATTGATAGAAAATGAAAAGAATTTCGAATGGAATTGCATACTTTTGGAATTGAGTAATAATCTGATTTAAAGAAATAGAATCTAATTTTCATGACTCCCGAAATTGTTGATGGAGATCAGTCTAATATCCACGATTTGAATTAATAATAAATTCCGTTCTTATTAAAACTTTTAATCACACCCATAATTTTTATAGATTTTTTAAATTTTTTCCCACAAAATATTTTATCACTTTATTTATTTTTAATATATATTGTTGGACTTGGCCTAAGAAGGCACGGCGGTCTTCAATTGGATGGAGCTGAGAAGCGTAGAGCTAGGAATTGTGACGCTTTTCATTTTGGCAATGGACTCAGTTCGAACTGGATGTATCTTACGTGCACATCTCTGCAAAACTAATTAATTAAAGGTGTATTGTATATTAGAGTGCTCTTATAATTCTATTTCTGTTTCCAACTATACCTACATTCAATTCTTACATCAAAAGTGGGATAGGATGTAAAAATTCACGGCCTGAATATGTTTATAGAGTTGTATAAAATTAGCTTTCCAGTTTGAAATGTTTTAAGCATTTAATTTCATAAATTTTTTAAATTTGGCATTAGATTTTGAGTTTTAAAAGATTTAAAGGTTTTAATTTCGATATCATTTGAAAAAATTAAATGATGGTTTTAGGTGAAAATGAAATGATTGCCTTTTTCTTTGTTTATTATTTTGGATGGCAAAAAATGAAAGTGCGATTAATGTAATTAAAATGACTTTCAGTTGAATTGAATGCACTAACCTCTGTGACATCCGAGCAGGATTTTTGCCAGCATAAATTTTGAGTTGCAAATTTCATCATTAATTTTCTTACAAATAATGCAGATTAAGATCAAAGGAAATGCAAAACGGTAAACCCATATGATAAGATGTTTTTCGTATACCTCGTTTTGTATCTAGAAGAAAAAGTACAAATAGTTTTATTCATTTTATTATAGCACAGTCCATATTTATTTATTCACATAATTGTTATTGATATATGCGATCACATCCCTCGTGAATAAAACCACCAGAACATTTTCTTTGAAAACTGGTTGTTAAAACTATAAAATGTAGTAACAGATATCATATTCAACAAATCTAAACACAAAATTCTAACTCGGTCGGCTACACTCCTCAAGCAAAGCTCCGCAAGAACTTGATTGTGTTTATTTCACTGCATTTGATGTGTAACTTTTCACAGAGACTTGGTCCTTCTTCAAGAAATTCTATATTATATTGTAATATATTAGTTTATTCATAAGATTGATGATTAAATTTTAAGGGTTAACCCGTTACACATTAAGGATTATAGAACTACTAAAGTCGAGAGCAGTAATAATGGAGAAAGTATTCTTATCCCTAATTACGGTTGATAAATTTTTAACATTTAACAACTATGTGACAGCCAAAGGTGCATTTATTTATATATATGACCATTCCTTCGTTAAGTTGATTTTTAGATAATAATGATATTAAAGTACTTTAAATTATTTTCCATCGTCGTTTACTGTACTGTTATGTTTTAACTGTTCCACACATTTAGTGGTTTTAATTGCAATAAAGTTACTTAGATTATTTAATTGAATGAAGGTAATAAATTAAAATTAAATTAATAGTGAATTGAAGCTTACCTTATTTGCTGTGGTAAATATCGTAGTGTTCACGAAAATCAATATAAAAGGAATCGAACTTGCAAATGCAAGGAAAACCTATAAAGAACACAATATTAAAACTATATCAATACAATCACTCCTTACAAATAATTAATTTGAAAAAAGTGAATTCAAATTATTACCTGTACACCAAAAGATCGCCTGGTCAAAACACATAGTTTTGCAATTCTTTTATAAAAATCCAACAACCTCAAACAATGTTCATCAAATTCAGTGACAAATATGTCGTCTTCTTTAATTACTATTCGTTCAAATATTTTTGGTGTAATAATGATATAGTTTAAATGTTTGTTGACTAAGAGGAGCCTTTTGTAAATGGACAATATAAAGACAGTAAAGTGACCGAGTTCCAGGTCAAATAATAAAAAAGAAATATAAACAAAACAATATTTTAATATTGTAATAAATCCAAAAGACCTATGAAAATAAATGTTAAATAAATTCAGTAGGCAAACAAACATTACTATTTTGAAACTAAATGCTTTGCATGTTGCCTGTAGATCCTTCATCACATAAGCTTTGAAGTGACCGTCAATTTCATTCAGAATTGTCAACATGTCTGTATAAACATTTTTATTCAACAAAATATCAGTCAATAAAATATAGCATAAGTACAGCTCCACAAAGCCTAAATAAAATCTGTTTGTGTAAAATCTGACAAAATCTAAGTCTTTGTAGATAAATAATTCATCAAAATAATACAATGCAAATACTGAATATACAAATATTGCTAAACGATATCCGTTTCTTAACCACATTTTTAAGTTACTCTGTTTCTTTCCTAGTCCTGAACGATGAAGACCCAACACCGATTCAAATTTTATAAAAATATGTAGTGATTTTTCCATGCTCAACATTTCCCTACTATTTTCTTCATTCCATTCTTCGTTTCCACCTTGCAATTGCAAGAATGTACGATAATTTTTCAATTAACGGGCTTCCTAAGTAATTAGAGTGAAATAACGCCGTCTCTGCACTTAACATAATTACAATTTGATGTTATTTGCATAATTAATGTCATTTGTTTGATGAGTAATGTCTGACTATCGAACACCTCAATAATTTATTGTATTTGGCTGCCGTGTCAGTCATGTTGACAGAAGTCATGATGAATACTTAATCATTTGCACAGTTGAATAGATTGGTAATGAAACATTTCTTGCCCTATAAACGCAATAAATTTTGAAAACATTTTAAATTCATAAATAAATACTAAATTTTTTTTTATTTTAATGTGTATGTTATATTTTATCACGCATTTATATTTATCTAACCTGGAGTGCGATAGATCCAAAAAATTATAAAAAGTGACAGTTAAAGTAAAGGCATTTGAAAATAAGTGACATTATGCAATCTATATGCAATTATTAACGGAATTATCGCTTTTAGTATGAAATAATATTCCAATTTATAAAATTTAACAAATAAAATCTGATATAATTGGGGCGAGATAGAAGTGAGCCCTGAAAAATTACGAAGTTATTTAGTTTTATATATTTTTATGAGACTTGTGAAAACCCTTTTAATATGAAGGGTAGGAAAACATAATAATTAGGAACAATGTCTAGATCGTCATATACAATCGGCGTTAACAAAACGATTTTTAATGAATAAATCGTTCCATCTCTGCAAATTTAGGGGCATATAAAAGCCACATAGAAATATTGTAGTATACTCCGAGCGTAACGAATTTAGAGCATTCTCTATACTACATTCAAATTTTATAATATTATTTTTAATATATGAATAAAAACTGTTGGCAAATAATTTCATAAGTGTTTAAATTGTATATTCATTATATAGAATAATTTTTGAAAATGTGAAATCAGTTTTGGTGATTTTATTTTATATGTAATTTAACTCTTATTTTTAGAAAAAGTTTCTTATGTGACAGATGTTTTATAATAAATTTTCATTGAAGGTTCAATTGAAAGAAAAATATATTTTGTGTTTTATTGTTGCGTCAAATATCAATATCATGAATAATAGTTATGAAATACCTTTTAAAACTTATAAAGGTTCAGGTCCTTTTAATAATTATTTGTTTTTCCTAAAATCCATAAAATATAGTTTTAATTTATTCTTATAGAAACTTTTTAATTTAAATTGATTATATTTTTACTCACATGAATACTACGTACACAAAATAAAATAAACAAAGTGATATATACTTTTAAGCTTAAATCATCAAAATGTTGGAAGAAAATTTTGTTTTAATTTTTTGTTTCGTTATTTGTTGTCTTTTCTTCTTTTATCAGATTTCCTAAAGATAACCTATAAGATAAAACCAGAACTTTTATGGTGAGATTTTGGTATTTGTTCATATGTCATATCTGTTTTTCTCATCAACTTCTACGCTATCGACTTTATATTTGGTGCCATTATAGAATCTATTTATTTTATCTATTTTAGGTCAAAAATGTTGGAAATATTTTGGTTTTCATTCAAACTGGTTTTCGAAGTAAAGGTTTAAAATATAAAAGTGTGGCAATAATATTCAGTGGCTTATGAAATGAAATGACTTTTTCACTCATCCCAAAATTACTTTTTATTTAATTTTAAACTGCACAAATTTTGACTTTTTACTAAAAATTAGAATAGAAACCGTACCTGACCTGACACTCCCTCTCTTATCTCTTTTGAACTTTGTTCTGTAAGATGGAAACTTTATATCTAAAGACCTAATATACACTTGGTATATCATAAATATATTTAAGGTTGCCATTTAAGCCCTGCACACAACCACTTTATTAAAAGTAAAATTCAACAGTTTGACTTTTGCATGAACACAACTTATTGACTTACAACACGTATGAAAGTAGCTAAAAACCTGGAACGTACTGATGGTAATTAATACCTTTATTAAGCTATGTTGGATCAATTTGTACCTATCTGCCTTTCTCTATCTTTTATCTGTGAACATTTTGGAGTATGCTGATTAAATTTAAAAACATTTCAAACATTTACTTCATGATGATTTGATAAATATTTAATTTGAAATTATAAATTTATAAATGGGAGACCACTTACTCATAAATGTGCCCTCAGCAGTTTTATTAGTAACAATGGCTGAAATATGTGTCACCTCTAACATTAAAGCACATTGTTTCGAAATATCTGAAATTAATGATCAAACTAAAGTACATCAGCATTTTTCTTATTCTTCTTTGTTCAGTTCCAAAAATTACTTCAATATTAAATTTTCATATAAATATTCTATTTATGTCTTATTTCAACTTAAACTAGACACTTCTAAATTTTTAATAGAACAATTTCTATGTAAAATATCTATAATATCTATTTCTATGAACTAATGTAGACATTCCATCCTGCAAAATCATACAATAAAATAGCTCCTTAATATTAAGTAGAATTAAATTAATGTTTAAAGTGACTGTCAGAAAATATTCATCTCCAATTAATTACTAGTTATGCACCATTTCAATCACATTTAATTTATTAGAAAATAAATTACTCAATTTATTCCATTCAGTAACGTTACACGTAACTAGACTCATTATAAGTTAAATATTGACTGACTCATAGACATATTCTCTGATATTTACAGTTTTGTGCCTAATCTGAACAAAGGGAAACTATAATTCATCGACTGCAGACTGGCATTTACAATATTCATCTTCACATACCACAAGCAATATCTTTCAAAATGTCTCTTTAATATGTTGGATTGAAGCCATCAATCTTTCGCTAAATGAACACACTACCAAAATTTATATTTGAGAACATATTATCCATGTAGCGAAGTGGTATTTAGAAATTGTTTGAATCTCATATTTTTCTCAAATGCTAAAATTATTTGTAAATATTTTACTATCGAATGCCTAATAAGCTTTATGATTAGAAATTTTCCACAATTTAACTAAATAAAAATATTTGATTTGAAGTACAACTATTAAAAGTAAGTCATCCTATTATTTTATTATGAAATAATGTTGGAATTTGTAAATATTCGCTGCTACGTAAGCCTCAGTGGTTTTGATAGTATTAACCTGAAATAAAAGGCTCTAAAACATGTCAATGTTCAACTGGTACACGGCTTTAAGAAGAGAAAAATTCATATAAGATACATTAATTTTATGTGTCTTGAAAAATAAAATGGCATTTTTTTTTCTTTTTTGAGTCTAACTTGAAACTAGAACACTTATTTCCAATCATAAATTATATTTTTTAGTAAAATTTATATTTTATATTTGACATATAAAATATAAATTTTAATAAAAATATATATTATGCATAATTGACATTTTTTTATCTGCAACGAAATAAATATAAAATGTTTGGTAGAATATGGTTTTTAAAAATAGAAATTGGTTTTTTTAAATGTTTAAAATATATAATCATTTCGGCTTTAGTTTGTCTTGTGTTTTCTATTGAAAAGTTAAATTGTCATTAGTTAAATAGATTTGTAGCATTTCCATAAATCATGAAAACACTAAAATAAAAAAATACCATTAAACAAAATTAAATACAAGAAATGTTTATGCCTCCCAAAGACATACTTCCACAATATATTCATCATTCGAATTGTGATATTTTTTTATTTTGTCTTTATTTTAAAGTACTACACTTTATTCTTTATTTTAAACAATACTACTATTAAACTTTTTACTTACAGCTTAATTCCGGATAATTCCTTCAAAACTTGTCCTTATATACTCTTACGTATTGATTTTTAGCATGTGAATCTACAGGGACTTTCTGATTATGTGCTTTACACAGATTACACCAGGGGCAATAGAATAAAGACAGTCCCAGTTCAATAAAAATATTATGATTGGATGGCAATAGCATTTATCCACAAATAAAAAGAGAAGTGTAATATATAATTTAGTAAGTAATTTAGAACACCAGACTTTTAGATTAAGAGAAAAATTATTTTGCTTTTCCATTATAGTTCATAAATATTATCTTAATTAATAACTTATGTTCGCATATTTTCCTATTCAAAAATATGTTTTAAAAACTACAAAAAATGTCCTATACCCACATATGTAATATACTTATGTAGTTTAAGTCTATGTGAAAAAGGAAAATATTGATCGCATAGTTCATTTATAATTTTCAACAATTTATGCAAAATAACTCTGAAACTCGATTCATATTTCTTTGTCATGTAATAATAATACTAAAATATCTTTAGTGGTTTCACTTGGGAGACTTAAATTATCCTGGTGCAACAATTCATATAAGGTATATTAATTTTATGCACTGAAACTCAAAAATTAACAGAAACTACAGCAAAAGTTAGAAAATCTAGCTTTAATTAGGAAATAAAAAAAATTTACCAGATTTTTCAAAAATTCAGTTATTGCATTTAAGACATATTTAATTCGTTTTCTTCAATTACTTTTCCACATTATTTCTTTTCATACAATAATGTAGTGACGATTTAACTTCATTTCTTTTCACTGCCGTGCTTGTGTGTAGTTATGATTCAAGTACAATTCCAGTTAAATGCATTCTTCTAATTGTTTATGTTTTCATCTCTGTGTAAATTCCACTGTTGAAAGAGGGCATAATTATCTATAGACGAATATTTCTTGCCATCAAAGGTATTTATTGAAATTCTTTCTTTGTATTTTGATCTACAAACTATAGTTTGAGGAGAAAATACGACACATTAGAAAATCATAACTCTTAAGTATGTGAAATAATACTATTACTGTGTTTATCACGTAAATAAATCACATTACACATCACTCTAGAACAAATTTAAAAATTAGTGTAGGGGATAGTGCACTATCTCCAAAAATTTTAAAATGGATTTCTAATGCTTAAGTGGTCCTGGAACTATTTGTACGATCGATCATTGTATCTACTTCTTTAACTGTATCGTTTCTAGGTGATACTACTACCCTTGAGCAGAGCCAATGATAGTCCCTGCAATCAATTTTCGAGATCAGGATACGCTACTTCTATCAGATGTAGTAAGTAAATAACTATTCCCAAATGAAAAATCCTAGAAATAACATCATGTCTGACATATAATTGCTAATCAATGGATGATTGCCAATTAATACATTTTTTATTGTTGGTGGGGATCATGAACTTTGGAGAGAATAAGTTTTTTCATGGCACAATGCATGCTATTTAATATATCACTCTATTTTTTGGTAAGCATTAGGAACAGGTCTTATTCATTTGACAAATTTGCACGTTTCTCCACTGAATGAATTCAAAATTTTTACTGCAATTGAAAGCTAACCTGTTATCAAGGACTAAAATTAAATTTTGTACTCAAAATCTAGATGACCATTTGTCTTTGTGGCACCAAACAATAGAGTGTGTTCAGCGCTAAACGTAGATATCAAGTGTTGTGACATAAATAACCTCTTGAGACCGAGACCCCAAAAAGTTTTTAAATTTGCATGAATTTTATAACTCAGGTTAAGTACCACGGATAAGTAAAAAAATATAAGAAAAACTCTAACCCCACCTCCCCCTCTCTATATATGCCGAAATTGATGGTGTTAGCAGTGACACCACAGGTTTCAAAGATAATAAAAAAGGTTTGAATCAATGAAAATTTTAATTTAATGTAAGTCAGATAAATTCGGCGTTTCATAGTTTAAATTTAAGTTGCAAATGTTTACTTCAATTATTTATATGTGTAAACTTAGTTTTACTTATTGTGAAATATGAAAAATTAAAAGACAAATGTGATTTACATTGGAACATAAGAATATGTTGCAGCCTGAACATTTGGCAAATGTCTGCTGCTTGCATGAGTTAAGCCGACACTTTGCCTGACTGCCTTTCATAAACACAGGCAAATGTTGTGCTTCTTTCAATCTCTTCGCAATGTGAGATACGGGCCCAACTAATTTACGCTTTCGGTGGGAAGGCAGAGATGCAATTTCTTCTTCTTTTTCAAAAACAATACTACTGCAAGGACTATAAGGAGTGACGCGTGACATAGGAGGACTGGAACATTGAGGAGTATCTGATATTTTGGCGAGATCCATTTTAAAATCAAGATATGGTTTTATGTGTTTCCTTGGAAGTTCACTTTTAACAGCATCTTCCCGATACTGTATCCAAGCAGCAGAAGCGGCGAAGTCAAATAAATTAAAAATAGAATGAACTGTCCACTTCTCAGTTCTGCCTCACATTGGGTATTTGTCAATAATGCGGTCTAACAAATCAATAGCTCCCATGTATTGATTATAGCACTTGATAGTAACTGTGTGTAGAATAACAATTTACTGCTTCTCCTTTTACTTTATCGGCGACATGTTCCCAAAGGTTCAACAGCACTTTCTGTCAAGGCAAGGTGAATTGGTTTACTGTCTAGCCATTTTACTACAGCAACAGCCTTATCTTGCCTGATTAAACAGTCGAAACTTTGTCTTCCGTCTTTTATTAATGTTCTGACGTTTGTTCAAATAATTCAAGTTTAATATATTGGCCAAAGTAATCATATGAAGCTTTAACAGTGGTTGTTGTTTTGACTGATGGTAGATCCTCATAAAGACTAGTATTTTCAAAGTTATTTGTACGATTCCATTGCAATGGTCAGTCTGTTGATTTTTTTTCTGTAGGAATATTTTGTAAAGAGATAAGCGGCTCTTCGTCTGAAAAATCCCACTTACTACTATCGGGAGACCAAAGAATTACCTCTACGTGGATGTCTTCATGCACTGCGGTAAAGTCTTCCTCCTCACCTTCATCAATATCCTCCCAATCAGATTCGTCAAAGTTGAAAAGTCTCGCCTTGATTTTATTATTTCTCAGTCCTGGAAAAGTCCATATTTAAAATCACGACCAAAGGGTTACATATGACACCTGAATAAATCATCAAAAATACTAATTAAAATGAAAATATTTTGAATATATTTGTCGTTAATTTTGTAGAAATTCATTTTCTTTCATCATGACATCATCTATCTTTGCTAAAATCCCACCTGAAGATGTTGTAATACAACGAAACCTAGGTCATGGTAAAGAAATTAAAGAAAGTAGAAATAATACTACATCACGTAGTTTCATTTAATTATGAAAATATTTTGCAAGTTTTATCGTTATATCTAACAGATCTACGAACGTAGCACACAAATAATACAAAACAATAACAGAAAATATATCTTAAATAATATTTATCTCTCTGGTAAATCGCTATGGTGCTTGCACTAATTCGAAATTTTAACTAATATTTACGAAAACAAAAACTTTGATGAACAAGCCAATTTGATGAAAAACCTAGCAGTTTTCTTAGTATCACAACGTTTCTTCTTTTTGTCTTAGTAGTCATAAATATCGAAAGATGGCGCTATGTTAAAAAAAAATATGCAAGTGTCATGAGTGACACCGGGATCTCAGGAGTATAAACAAACAACTTACCTCTTTATTATCATTAATGCCGTATGTAGATTTTAATAACCTCTTCAACGCCTGCAGTACGCAATGCTTCTTCACCATAATAGAACTACCACCATAAATGACTGTTGGCACTACACAATCTGCCAACTGCTTTTCTTTAAACATACGGTAGAAAAAAATAATGTTCTGAATCAAATATTTCAAATTTAGTTTCATCAGTCCATAATACTTTTGTTCAGTTTTGAAATGACCAATATTGATACTTTATAGCCTAATTCTATTCATTTTACCTAATTAACTTTTATAAAAAAAATTTACAAACTTTCACAACTTTTAATAATATCAGCACAAATTTCTGGTGCTATCAAGCATCTATTGTGTTAACGAGTTTCTATTCCTCAACAGAAGTTGTAGCTCGCACGGTCCATTTAACTGTTATTAGTGTTTGAAAACTGTTTATATTTCTAGTTTTCCATTATTGTAATGAAACCTGGTTTGTAAACGAGAGCACTCATAACTAATTAGACATATTTAAAAGGATATAATGAGAACATTTGGATCAGTAAACGATAATGGTTAGTAACAATTTAAAATTTACTTTCAATTATACAAATTGAACCAAAAGCACTATCTCCTAAACAATCTATATTAAGAATGAACTACTCACATTTGTCAAAGTATTCAATAGATTAGATGCTAAGAAGATTTTTCAGTTAAAAGATAGAAGATTTTTCGGTTAGAAGAAGAAACTAATTTTCAAGATCCAAGAAGAAGAGGCTGATTCCCGATTGCTAAAGTCTATGTCTATCACTCTATGACTAGAAGTTGTCAAGGGGAACCTAAAATACCTGAAAATTAGAAGATGGAGAAAAGCTGCCCTAGGCAGGAGACGCTGGAAACATCTTTGAGGTAGCCAAAGTTTGTAATATGCCATAAGCTTACAATGAAATAAATGCAACTCTTCAGTTAAACACTGTTGGAAAATAGTATTTATTTTTATCTACGTGTTACAATGTGAATTGAAATATAATTTTATAATTGACATGTGATACAACAATGTTTTTTTAAATTTGCATAACAGTATGCCAACATTTACAAAAAGCTTTGAGTTGCCAAACTCCTTGAGAAATTTTGCCCAAAGTTATATTGTGTGTATAAAACATTTGAAGTACCAGGAAAGAGAGGCCTACATTTAAGGTTTTGCAACAAGAAATGGTAAAAGAAAAATATTGGACTTTTCAGGTTCGGGACTTTTGGGTTTTTACAGTTGAGGAAGATGAAGGAAACTTGAAATAAAATGTTTCTGCTTACACCACTATTTTACTAAAAAGTATAAGAAATTCGAGAATTCCTTACACTACTTTTCCTTGTTATTACACTGAATAAATGACATAAATGTGTATTGTAAAATTTTTTTAATGCATTTTTCCTAATTGGTTCTTTAATTTTGTCTGATTTCATTAACTCAATTTTCCTATGATCACTTTTATATCATGATAATGGGGGCTTCGAATGGTAAACCTCACAGCATTACGATTTACGTAGTTCATGCTGATAATTGCATTATGGATAGATCAACTTCTAAGCAAGTCATTATGCATAAGTGCAGCAGTTTTTTTTAATGGATCTCTTTATAATGTTGACCAATCAATCACAGATCATCAAATTTGATAGAAGAATAATATTGATGAGAGTAAATATTATAAAACGTCTAACCGCATCTAATAGAAATGCAGGGCAGCAAATGTGTGCTAGGGTTTTAGTTCATATATATGTAGCATTAGTCAGTATCAAATCAATTAGATGAAAAAATAATTTTCAGTGCCATTTCATTAATTTCCTAAGGTTCATTAATTTCAACATGATTCTCATGCAGAAACTACAGAACTGACTTATATGAAATTTTAATAGAATGTGCTTAATTAAGGTCCATACTAAAGCCTAAAGTTCCTATCATTTTAATTGAATCTAAATATGTTCCTATTATTTTAACTAAGGAATTTCAAATGAAATTATTTGCACTCAATAAGAACTAAGCTCGCAGATCTAAAAGGGATAAAAAGAAATGGTTGAAACCATTTTGGCTTAAAGTTTAGATTCAAATTTACCATACTAAGATAACCTGGACTCAAGTCAAGGGTTCTTTTGAAATCCCCAAAATATTACTCAACACCCACTGTGCCGTGGTATGGATCTCGTAAACTGTGTCCACGCAAACATATCTGAATGTAATATATTGTAGTAAATGAGAATCTGTTCAAATCTCTTTGTACGAAATTGTTATCAATTTCTTAGTTTTCTTTTTGTATCATATTGTTATTTGTTTTCTTTAACATTGCGGACTTAGAAACTCTAATATAATGAATCCAGGAAAAAAATTATATAGGAGTAAAAAATATAAACAAAAGCAATTGTTATATCTGACATTTAGTGGTGTTTGAATAACAGTAAAGGGCTACACATCATATTTTAAATAGTATTCCTCTACATCAACACATCTGTATCCAGAACAAAAATACTAATCAACATATCTGTATCCAGAACAAAGATGTAAAAATGTAATTAGGTAAAAATACATCTAAGGATAAAAATGGATAATTCCACCGGATATTTTATTTTCATGTTAATACATTATTATTCTTGTACTGTCTTTTAGAAAGATGACTAGTGAATGTAACTGTCAAAAAAGTTAATCTTTCAATGGCTTCTTACCATCTGAATTTCTACTAAAAGATTAATATACTTACATCAAAGTGATTTTATTGGAAAGTTACTTAAGCATATTAGACTTTGGTCTATTTAAATAGAACAGTTTATATTTGACACAAATCTAATAATTCATAATCTTTCAATACAATTTGGTCTAGCTATGAAAGTATTTATTATAAAATGCTAATGGTAAATACAGACTAAAAATCAAAGACATTTCAAAATGGTCTTTATACCGACATAAGTTATGTTATATTCAATTAGATCTGGAATGTGATTAAAACTATATATATATATATATATATATATATATATATATATATATATATATATATATATATTTCAGATTTTAGCTTACTGGAATTGTAACGTCACATATTTTGATTGATCTACGTACAACGACTGAAATTTTGTGATTAAAAACTGACTCTAGAAGACAAGTTCATCAGTCACTAGATGAAAACAATGAAATATAAACTTTATGGTTACCTAGTATTTAAACAGATAATGTTTTCATTTTAAAAGTGAAGAATAAAACCAACACTGATAAAAAGGAAGAAAATTTTCCAAAAAATTGTTTTAATTTTTTAAAGATGTTATTTCACAAAATGTATCATTTTATATTAAATAAATTGGCAGCAAATACTTTCATTACACAGATTAAACAAAGATTGGGTCCATCATTCTTATAGCTGATTGGCTGCTGATTGAGTAGGAAATATTCAGAAATTATATGACAATTTTTCACCATTTCTGAAAAATCTCTATCAAATTTCCATTCCCATAAAAAAACATACTTTTTACAGAATGGACACATTCTTTGTCACTTTCTGTATATCTCAAATTTATGGGATGCAAATTTCCAAATTTTTTTTTAATGAATTCCTCATAAAAAGAAACTCAAATAAATGTAAACTTTTTAAGAAATGTTCACTGAAATAATATAACAAGAACAAGAGAATTGATATCAAGTTGGCACTATGCTCATTTTATTGTTAGAACTTTATCAAATAATATGTGTTTATTCTATATTTGCTCTTTTTTTATGATACCTGCCCTAGATTATATGTTGGACCTTAAGTTTGAAGCAGTGAAATCATGTCTATTTTGCACTCATATGATTTTTATCAGTGTTGTGAACAAACATCTATGATAAATCACTGATATAGTTTTCGTTAGATATCCAGTACTCCGACTACTAACTATACAAACACACACATAAATACCTAACTGTGTATGCATGTAGGTCACGTACTGAATTTGGTGTGGTTAATGAAAAATCCACTGATCATTTCTCGGCTTATTTATTAGCCACCTTGCTAATAAACATTGTACAAGAATTACACATGACATATACAATTGACTTGAAAAAAATATAAGTTAATAAACATTTTACAACATTGTATGAGCAGTGTATCCATACAATGGCTTAAACAACTATGAGTCCTTGTTTAAAGAGTATATACAGGAATAAAATGTCAACTTATAGTATTAGATGATTGATTGAAATAGATTCAAAGCATATTCAAAAGCAATGCTGACAATACAGAATCAATAATAACAACCCATCAAGAAGTCACAAAAATATTGAAAATGACTGTGATAATTCTATTAAAATCAAAGACAATACATGGGGTAATCACTTGATCGATGTGTCACTTGAAATATTTGTCATATTTTACTTATACAGGTTCCTGATAATATTCGCATAGAGATCATAAAAAAAGGAAATGAACATTTCCAAAACAGAGCAGGCCTTTTGTTACTGTATCTAAGTATGGGTTAAAATTAAAGTTGCTGTTCGCCATATTTCAAAAGGATAGTTTATAATGTGATGCCTAATGGTGAAAAAATTTTGCAGTCATGGGGTCTTTACTCTCCTATAACGAATCCAGTATTTTCATTTATTTGTTGCAATTATTATCCTGTAATTTTGTTTATTTATTTCTATCAGTACTAATATAAGAACCATATTTACAAATGGAGTTCAGAAGTGGTGAAAACTAAATTCTAAAGTGACTGACCATGAAACTATAAATGAACATCTGAAAAATCATGAAAACTGCAAAACTTTGATAATGAGGTTAAAATTGCATAAAACAATAGATGATGCAGCCTTATAATCAGTGGATACGGAAAAAGAGAAATGGTAGTTTAGACATTGTGATGTGTTGTTCTCAAGGTTATGACAATGAATGTGTCGTCATTGTCGACTATGCATATGATTCGTCTAAGTCACCACTCACATAAATATTGTGTACTACCATAAATACTATATATCAAAAACCACATTTACAAAAATTGCATATATAGGTTTCAGTAATAGACATAAAATATATAATATTTTATGTTAGAGTACATAAGTAATGTAAGAGTAATAGGGTAAGAGTATATAGTACAAATACAAATATACAATGTAAGCGTACATACAAATGTAAGAGTACATACGAGAGGTCTTGAGGGAGTTTTGAGCCTAAGGTATTATGAGCCTAAGGTATAAGGTAAAAATTTATTTTTCAATGTCATCTCCCTTTATTTCAATACACTTCTTACATTTATTAAAAAGGGCTTTTAACCCGCTCAAAAAATATTCGCCGTTTTTGTTTTCAAAGTGTTCGTTTATGGCTGTCTTCATTTCTTCTTCACTAGAAAATCTCCGTCCTCGAAGATCTTTTTTCAAATTTTAAAAGAGGAAATAATCGCTAGGGGCCAGGTCTAGACTGTAGGGTGGGTGGTTGATTGAGGGCACGCCTTGCAACTCAAACAATGTGGATATGTGCATTGTCTTGCAAAAACAGGACTCCTTTCGCCAGTTTGCCTCTCCTTTTCTCGACAACCACTTGACACACTTTTGTCAACAATGCGACGTAATAGTCTCCGTTCATTGTAATATTTTTAGGAACGTACTCAATGAACAAAATTTCTTCAGAATCCCAAAAAACAGTGGCCATGAGCTTGGACGCCGATCTTTCCACTTTGAACTTCCGTGGCGGCTTTCCTCCCTTTTTTATCCACTGTATTGACTCCTGTTTTGACTCCTGCTTGTCCAGCGGCATGAGCATTTTGGGCGTCGTAACCTGGATTCATTTTCGAGCGACTCTCTGCTGTGTTCGAACTCTTTGCTCCAATGTTTTACGGTCACAAATGAAGGTGCAGACTTCCCATAAACTGCTGACATCTCTTCAAATAACCTCTAATTTCGTGCAAAGTGCGGATGACTTGGACTTGGTGATATTTACGGTTCCATTACTAAAAGCATGGTGATGCTTATGACATGAAACTTGATATTTATATTTCTTAGGATACCCCCAATTAGTGATGTGTTGCGCAAGTCATTACTATATTGAAAGGTACTTTGGCTCAAAACTTTTCAGCCGCCCCACGTAGTACATACGAAACACGTTAATATCTGTTTGACTCCACTTCAATGAACCATGGACTAAATATGAATACTTGATTATTTCCTCTATTTCTAAAAGTATAATAAAACCACAAATGTTCAATTTATTGATTACATGATTATAAATACAGTTAATAATTTTCAATTGTTTAACAACCTTTTTAATTTTATATATTGATTTTCCGTACTATGACTGATTTGTTTTTAATATTCATTAACCCACTGTAATGCGTGTTAAAAACATACATTTTACTTGCTGTAATTGCCATTCTCCTCCAGTACTATTGATGTTCATTGTGTTATTGAAAAATCAATATTATTATAGTAATGACCAAAATGCATTTAGTTGCCACTGTGTGTGATCTAATTGTAGATTACAGATTATGATTATTAGATTATTGGAGTTTCAATATTCCAAATTACCATATTCCGAATTCAATTTGTATCAAATTCCGTTGTACATTTATCAAGTGACTTCTTTTCTTATATGATCTAATTCATACATTATGAAAAAAATAGATAAAATAAAAAATGAACAATGAAGATATTCATCTCATATCTTATAGTTACCCATCCAAGTCCAAGTAATACATTTAAATTAGGATAATAAGAAATGTTTATACTAATATCACATATTATGAGTTTCTTTAACCAACTTAAACCATTAACTTATTCAACAGATACTTACACAATTGAGGTGAAAGTCTCAGCTTTGTGATGTTTATTCTGAACTGATGGAATTCCATAACCAATATCTCACTGAAGGTGCACACAGCCGTGAGGACAACTATGCACATTGTCTGCACTATCAAATAGTTAATCATTGCTTGCAAACCTAGTTCCTGAAAAATCATTTGAAACAACAATATTTTTTACGAAACTTTTTAATTTAAATATTTTAATGAATCAAATATGTAATTTTAAAGAAGGTTAAAATTCACTATTTTATAAATAATAGTCACTAAAAGAATCATGAAAGTAAATATCAATTACTTGTAATATTACACTTTTTATATATCACTTGTATATTTGTAATGTTATTCTTACTTACACCACGTATATACAAGTCCAATAAGAATTTAATGCCTCCGATGGATGAGAGAAAAGGTATAGTTATAGTTTGTAGTACCTGAAGTAAAAATTTAATGATTAAAATGAAAATATATGTTGAATATCTATTTAATTTAATTCATTACAGTACCTGTAAATTAAACATTTTATTGAGTGCATTGCATATTTCATTTACTAAAGTCAATATGTATGATAAAATCAATATGTGCCTAGGATTTCCTGAAACATCAAAATGGCTATTCCCATTCAATCTATAACAGACTGTCACCCTGGATAAGTCTGGTATGCATTTTGTGTTATTGCAAAAAATTTCTCTATTCATACGGTTCAGGTAATTATTCATGTCTTTTAACATTTCCTTAATGGTATTTTTTAGTAAACACATTTATAGCAGTTCCAGTCTGTTAATAAATGTACCGAAATATGTACTTAATTGGAACCACCTCCAATTTTCAACACTCTTAATCATGAAAGATATCAAGTGGCTTGCAAATATAATGAATATACCCAATAATGTCATGATTTTTAATTTCTGAAAGCACTTTGTTCTAAAAAAAGTACTGTAATAAAAATAAATGTCATTAAATTTTTGTAAACAATCGGCAAAGAAATGTTTTTGCCAGAATATATCAATAGATAAAACAAATACGAAATTAATAAGGGTAGTTAATTCTGAGAGGCATTGAATTATCTTTATTTCAGTATTCAGAGAGGTATATTGAAACCGAATGCTTGTAACGGCAGCAAAAATAAGGAGAAAAATTAACGCTAAACTGAAACTTACAAAATCAAGAAAAATAATAAAAAAGTAATCAATACTGAAGGAACATCTACCAATGGCAAACTTACAAATAACATCAGGTACGCGGATGATACCACATTAGTATCTAGCAATAAGCAGTACCGGCTCTCAGTACTGAATCAACAGTAATTACAAAAGAACAAGATATATGAGAATAAACCGAACTTATTATAAAAAGAAAAGATATATGGTAACAAGCCGAAACTAATTCATTCATAACTATAAATGGGACTGCCCCAAAACACGTCAACCTCTACAATTATCTTGGGGTAATAGTTTATACTTCATATCACCACAGTTTCAATATCTAATGCCGAATTAAGTAACCTGGTAAAATGCTTTCCGCAAGTTGAGAAAGATCATTTGTGATTGTATCTTATGCCTAAACCTGCAAATACGATGGCCCGTTGCTACATAGTTTCAATAATATTATATGGAGCTGAAACATGGGTATTCACAGAAGAGACAAGCAAAAGAATTCAGACCTTTGAAATTTGGGTGTACTGCAGAATATTACAAATCTCATAAGTTCAAAAACTATGCAATAAAGTGGTACTTCAATAGTTGAACAAAGACACAGAGATTTAAAAAAGCATAAAAACGACACAAGCTCGAACTTGTCAATATCTCGGACATATTGCGCAGTGGAGGAAACACCAACTTTTTCAACACATTATTCAAGTCAAGATTCTAGGCAGAAGATGGTCTGGTAAGAGGAGGAGATATTGGCTGGAGAATCTATGCCACTGGTACAATAAAAGTACCTGTTCGCTTTTTCGGGCAGCTGCATCCAAAGACCAACAGAAGTGTAAGGCTAAATGTCACGAAAAAAGTTTATATCAAGTAACATGTAACAAACTGTAACTATATTTATATAAACTGATTTTTTTCCAATTTCATTATCCTGTGCAATCCTTTCAAATATCAATTTGATATAACTACAAAGGTTTGGTTTGTTTAATTCAAAAAAAAATTCTATTTTCTGATCGCGCCACAGAAACCGGGATATGACAGACAACCTATAATAAATAGCAATGCACAGTTATAGATATTTACAGTGTTAGAAATATTTCAAAACAATGTTTTAATTTTTTAAAAGGGTTTAAAAGTGTAATTAAAACTAAAAAACAATAAAAATATAACTTAAGCATATACTCAGCGCAATTTGACGTCTGACTTGAATTGTTATTGGTTATTACTCTCACTTTCTAAAATACATTACATGCCCACGTCCATCTGGGGCATGTAATGTATTTTAGAAGCAAACACATGATAATTAAAGTTTAATGAATAGAACAAACCACAATTTAATTAAAGTGTAATGTTAATCAGATTACCTATTTTTGTGCCAAACCCTCAAAGGCCCACAAACGAATGAAGCTTTTTTTTATGAATTTATTATGATAAGTATCATAATTTGTTAATCGCCAACTGAGATTGAATGAATATATAAATTCCTAAAGCATTTTTAAATTATTATAATCAATAATTCAAATAAATATAAATTCTAATCAGCCTATAATGTACACGGTAAGTTTACAAGCATTAGTTAATGTGAATAGGAATGACATATTGTAGTGAATAAACTATGTTCAACTATTATTTGTGGTTGTAACTTTCTATTACGTTACTTATTATATTTCATTAGCTCACTTTATTTAAATTTTATGTAACAAATATTTGCATCTATTTGTTCGAGTCCTTTGATCGAATTGACCAATATTTTAGTATGAAGGATCGCATAAGCTTATTTATGAAAAAAAAACTTCCAACATCGTCGTTGCTTTGGCTGTCTTATTAACTTTCCTTTTTGCCATTTGTCGCAACACAACCAATATTAAAAATTTTCAAATAGGACTTTAATCATAGGTAATAATTAATGGAAAATATTTTAGGTAAACTACACTCAAGAACAATGAAAGTCAAGCAGAGCATATCATACCATAAGTATTGTAAATTTGTAAATATTACATAATTTCAGTAACAATATTGATACCATCTAGACGTTACCAAACTTTTCAGGCATGTCCTCGCACAGAAGTATAATTATACAGTTCAATGGGTTTGACATACAATTTTTCATGTGTTAGAATAATTAGTATTTTCCATCGACCAACTTTTAATTTAATACTTAATTTCTAAACAAGTGATAAATTTCAGTGACAAATGGTAGACATTTGACAGATTTCGATCCATGACTGATACAGCAACATAAAAATAAAACCCCTCTTAACTTCAGACTTGCTTTATCTGGACCGTTTTTAAATAAACATATTACATCAACTACAAAGAAAATATTTTTGTTTAGAACATATATACTGTGTGTGCATATATATTACTCATTGTATTATTGTATGCAATGAAGAGACTACATTTAGATTAACATTTAACCCAAAATGAATTTAAACTTGGCTACTAGGAAAACAAAATAATATTTACGTTTCTGATAAGAATTTTATTAAATCTTGTATCAGTTTTCGTTAATTTAACAATTTATCAAAATTACGATTATAATGATTTCAAGATTCTAATAAGGATCAGCAAAAAATTATTGGACTTCAATAGATATAAGGCAGTCTGATACATAGTTTTAACTCTCTGGTAGAGGATATTTTATTTATTAAGAAATTTATTTTTGAACATAGTTGTCGAAACTGCTCCAAATATGAACATGACATCACTAACAAGATGATAGAACGAGTGGCATGCCTTACCCTTGCTACCGTTTTGTTATATCACTTTATACGAGTACGAAATATTAAACGAAACTCTAACCATTTTAGTGCCATTGTTTTTTACTCATATATAGTTAAAAATGCCAAGGAAATCTTTTGTTTTTGATATCATTTACCCTTGTTTCAAAAAAAAATTTATCTCTTCCAAAAATGATCCAATTTTAATAATTTTTTCGGTGTCTTCTTAATAAAAACTTGTAAAAGGATAATAAAATACGAAGAAAATAATGGAAACATGTATTGTTAACAAAAATTATAACAAAAACTAAAATCAAGGTCACATGGTCATTTTTGCAGTCTGGTACATCCTCCATATCAGTAAAGTAATTGTTATCGTCCCTATTATCACCATCACTCAAAATTTGTATTACACCAAATTGTGAATGCACCACAATGTCACTCCCACAATCACTTTCTTCACAATTTGAAAAACAATCATTTTTACTCGAATTATTTTCGTATTTCGACATTATAGGTTAAAAATTGTCTTTTCCTGGATTCTTTTTATATTGTAATTACTAATAATATTATAATTTGAACTTTATATAACACCTAAAGAGCGAGGTGCAGTAGGGGAGGTGCGAGCAACCTCCCCAGAGCGCTAAACAGCAACTAATTTCACGAGCGCCATCGTGCTTGTGGTAAATTTACTTAGTACGCGCACGAGCGCGATGGTGCTCATCGGCGCTCAAACGGTTAAATACTTCTGTCTTCTGGCTTTTGTTTGGGGTTGATTACAAGGTTGCTTGTTGATGAAAATTATATCCTTGGATTGATATAGATATCGTCTATGTAAGTAATTGCGCATCATTAAATGTGACGTTTAAAACAAGAAATAGTAATGGACCATTATAGTGTCTGCGGTCACTATCGATGTAGTCGAAAGTATAGTGCCATGGCTTACGGGAAAGTGAAATATTTAAATCAGAAAGCAAATGTTTTCTTTATCCTAAACATTTTAACTTATTGTTTCACTAATTTTAACATTTTAACTTATTGTTTCGCTAATTTTAACTTATTGTTTCGCAATTCACAAAGGCAGGCATGAGTTTGCTCAGTGTATGGCATTGAAAATTGCAGAAAAATTGTACTCCTAAAATATTTCTACAATGATATTCAATAAGAACACGTTTGAGAATGAGTTTCTAGAATTGTTTATCACGACTAAAGCGGCTGCTTGTTATTGGTTGAGGTAAATGAAGGAAAAGAACTTATGAAAATAAGAATATTATGTACTTTGTCACGCAGTACATTATTCACATTGAACATGTGAAATATTTTGAATATTTTATGAGTCACATGAGTAAACTATCATTATTTGCGAACTATGGTAGATTTATTGTTGTTTGCATGGACAAAGAACAAAGTGCAGTAAATTGCAATGCGGAAATGTTGTTTGCCATTTGCTGGCGTCACTACCTAGTGAACGTCATCTTTTTATATTAGACTCAAACTGACCAAGTACAACTGCTAACGTATTTCCCTATGAAACATGGACGATGTGGCAATGTAAAGCCGACTATTTTGGATATAGTAGAGAAATGGACAGATTGTCAATTGCTTAGTAATTTATTTCCACAAAAATTCAATAATTTTAATGGATGTTCACTTATAATATCGGCCTCTCCTCTACGACCTTACATGATGGTGTCAACAAATCCTGATGGAACACAAATAGTGGTATAGACGGTGAATTTTATAAAGATTTAAGTCAAGTGATATATGCTACATTGGAAACTACTACGCTGCAAGCACCTAGGACATTTAATGAAACGCATCAGACAGGATTTTTCGAGGATCTCGTCATGCAACGAGCTAATATTTCAGCATCCATCTTTTTAGAAGTCCATAATGCAAGCACTTTCCATTTCTTGTATCCTCACTGGACAAGAAATGTCGTTTGGGTCTCGCTCCCCGTTCCTTTGAGACTAGCGTGGGAAAAATTAATAAAACCATTCGATTTCTGGCTTAGAATATCATTTGCAATCGTTTTAGTAGTGTCAATTATTTTAATAGTTATATTGAATGAAACAAGATTGAAAGTTAGATGGAATTCATATTTTCCAATGGAAATGTTATATTCAAATCTGTATATAAATAGCTTTGCAATATATTTTGGCCAAATGAGTGCTAGATGACCAACGAAAATGATTCTGTCGTTTGGTTTAGGTCTCTGGGTAAGGTTCAATTTTTTAATGACTAGCTCTTACCAAGGAGCTCTCATTAGTGTTTTGAAAAGAGATATATGTGTGACATACTTGGATAGTGTATCCAGCGCTATCAAAGCTGGATATGAATTTGGAGGATTACCAGAACTTAGAATGTATTTTTCTGAAGAACCTGACCGTTATGATAGATATAAAATTATAGAATTTAAAGATGTTCAAAATTATATAGAACCTATGTCTAAGGGATATCTGAAACTCATTTAGATTCTTTACCTTCTTTTTCGTTAACAAACAATCGCACACACTTCTTACATTTTATTCCAAATTCTGCCAAAGAACAGTACTTTATTAATTATTTATCGCCGAACTCACCACTGGAGGCTACCTTAAGCACTGCACAAGCTCTTATGGCAGCTGTTGGATTATACAAAAAACAAGAAATTGAAGAACGTCATTTTACTAAGATGAAAATGAGTCAACCTCAATGGAACAAGGATAAGGAATATTGACCATGGATCAAATGAAAGCATGCTTTTTTCTTATTATAGGCGGGTGGATTGTGTCACTATTTGTGTTTATTGTAGAAGTAATTTGGAATCAATACAAATAGTCTCGAAGTTCAAAACGTCGTTCATCGGCCAGGTGGAGTTTGTAACTTCCAGTTATATATATTGACACATCATTTTGCTGGTTGAAATTTATTTTAATCTAAATTCGAGTATAGCGTTAAAAATGACACTATCTATGATCTTACACCAACACCTTTATTTATTGAACATTTGTTGAGAATTCAATATTTATATATTTTTCTTCAATTTCTCAGAAGTAAAGTGTTGATGATCATTACATTTAGGAATATCACTTTTAACAGTTGGAAATTAATTTGTAATTGTTTTTTTCTGCAGAAGTTAATGTCAATTGCTTGTTGGTACATAGAAAGCATGTAGGAGTCAACTCCTTTTCTCTGCAGTAAGTCATGCAATAAAATTGATGTAATGTTTATGTAAATTTATTACATTGTGATGTGAATTTATTTACATTACAGCATTGCAAATCATTATTAAAACAAAAATCTTTTAAAGATATTTAGTAAAAAGGCAATTGAGGATGACTTTTTCCAAACGTATTGTCACAACCAATGGCGCACAGTGCCTTATGAGAAAATACACATAACAGTAACAGTAACTAGGCTTTTTTTATAAATAGAGATTTTTTATTAATAGACTATTTTTACTAAACTTTGTTTACTTTTGGTAATACAGGAAGTAATAAATAACCGGTACGAATACATCAAACAGTTTTAGTAGGGTTGCTCCACAATCGATAAATATAAGAGGAAGGGAAAAAACATTAATCCAAGATAAAATTATGACCATCGTGCACTATGAGCCTCATTCACTCTAAAAAATTGAGCATGATTTTATATTGTTATTGCTGGTACGGCCTCGGGGATCAAATTCAAATCCAGATTGCAGGAGATTGAAAAGATAAGATTTGTCCAAAAACTAATAAGAAGGAAAGACTGGTATAAATATTAGTCTATCTATTTAGGTTGATTAAGGGAGGTTTTTTGTTAAAGGAAAAGTGTATACCATTTTTTTAACGGAGAAACTCAGGGGTCCTCTTAGAAATATTGAATATTCCTACTGTATTATAATATCAATGATGGGAACAAGTGCTTCTATGATCCAACTGTTTATATCGGTAATATTTCTTAAATATTTAAATTTGAGAGGATGTTTACAATTGATTACAATTGCCTTCTTCATTTAAATATTCATGTAATCGTGTAAAGTATTTGTGTAGACAGAAGTAACAATCTAAATATATATTTTGCATTTGGTATAGTATTTTAGCGACTATGTTCACTGCAATAACTTTAAAAACATATAGCAGGCAACAGATAGAAACTTCATTTCATACTTTGAATGTAGAAGATTTCATTAAACCCAAAGTTTCCCAAAATCTTTTGCACTACCTGTTGTCATCTTTACTTGGCTACACTAAAATTAAAAACTTAATTTTTTCATGTAATACTTAGTATTTTGCCGAACTCTACATTGAAATTTAATGCAAGTATTTTCTATAAAAACAAAAGTTAGTTTTATTTTTTACTGTTTTTTTTATTCATTTTGTTATTATATATCTGCTTTTATTTCTTTATGTTTCGTAAATTTTGTGAACTCAAAATTCAAGTAAATTCTCAATAACCATTCTTTTTTAATGAAGTTTGCATTACATTCTATTTATTTATACCAGAAATTAATTTCTACATATATTTCTAATATTTGTTTATTATGTATCGTAAAAGAAATGTGTTTTTATAGATTGTATTTTTCCTTTACCATTTATAAATTGTAATATGTTCAAAATGACGAAGTTATCAATTAATTCAATTTCATTGTAGGAAAGTAAATTTTTCTTCGATAATGATCGCTGAGGCACCAAACAGCAAATGTAAGAGTCGATGGGCAGTTTTTATTTTAAGTGGAAATTTTACATGGGGTAAGACAGGGCTGCATATTTTCAGCATTGTTACTGAATATTTATGCTGAATCAATACTCTGAGAGGCTCTGAACAAAGTAACAGAGGAAAATCTGTCAATAGGAGGCTTATTAATAACATCAGATACGCAGATAACATCACCTTGGTATCTAATTGTAAGCAATATGAGCTCTCAGTACTGAATCAGCATGAATTATAAGCCAAACACTCAAAACTCATTCACTCATCACTATAAATGGGATTGCTCTGTTCGTAAACTGTTAAATGTATCTTGGATCAACTGTTAAATGTATCTTGGGGTAATGGGAACCACAGTTTTGAAACCCAATACAGAATTATATATCAATTGTACTTCAACTGGCTCAAAGGCAGAATTAAAACTCTCATTTACTCAGGATGGTGTCAAGAGAAGATGAAAGCCATCATCAAATTCCTGAAACTAAAAACTATAGATGAATGAATGTTTTCTTGGTGGAATCACTATTAATGAGAAAATATATTTGATGCCGCATTGCTACAATCTCAGCTAATTGCTTACCTACCTTACCTTACCTATAATGTGAAGAAGTAAGTTAAAACCTCTATTGTTTTGGACACAGCAACCAAATGCAAGGACTGTATGAAAAGTATAACCTTACTCATTCGCACAATGCACCTATTGCATTATACACCAACGCAACTGGTACTGTACTGTAAGGATACGTCAATGAGAAGTGACAACCACTCAATTGTAGTGGGTAGTGGCAACCATTAGGTAATAGCATATCATATTCAATACATCATACTACATCAACAATCAAGAACCATTGGCGACATGCACGGTAAAAAAGCATTTTAAAGAGATTTCGAAAGATGCCAACTCATTATTTTCTCCGACCACAAATTGCTCATCTATGTACCCAACAAACCAACCTCACCCACCAAATTGCCAAGGCACCTATTATTCATGTTTAAATTCACCACCGATATATACCATATCATCCACCAATATCTACTATGTTGGTTTGCCCGCTCACATAGGTACTCTCAGATATGTAAAAATGATAATAAGTCCACGACTCCATCAACTTTCGACTATACAGAATTTGCATAGACACAAGTAGTGAGTGTAAGTTATATTGTCTAAGCTATAAATCATGTAAGCTATAAGTCGTCGCTTTGGTGTATTGGATTGAACACAAGGCATACAACCTTTGATACGGTGATGAACTGCTGGGACTTTCTCGGGTTCGATTCTCGGCCACTCGCCGAGTGGGTTTGAACTGGTGTTCCAATTGGTTGTAAGAGATTGCTGTCATAGCAATAAGTGTGTCCTATGTATCAATTAGATATATTAAAATACATAAGTAAATAAATATTGTAAAGTTGCAGCTCAGCATATCCATCAGTACAGACGAAAGGATACTGAAGCATTGAGTCGAGCCATTGTCTACTGCACTTGAGTGACGATTGATTCTTTTTAACAATTATCAATCGAATTACTGCTAACTGCACGAAATCAAGCTGCAAGGAATCATTGGACATTGGCCCCATTCACTAAAAGCTGTGCTAATGTCATGCTTCAGCAGCCAAACAATATTAATGCTCAAATTATTTACTGTACTCCTTGACAAAAGAGTAAGTACCGCCAAACGAATGGAAAACTATAACTTCATATTACTGGGAGGATTCCTGATTGCAGCTACAGTTTAGTATTACATGAACCACAGTCTAGTCAGTAATTTGCTTCAAGAACATTATGATGAATAAAATCTGCAATGAAAATTATGAAGAAAACGTCACAGCAAACACTTTGCAGATCATTAGCATACCTGATGTTATTGATAAGTTTCCTATTGACAGATATTTCTTCGGTTACTTTATTCATATCTTCATGAGCAATGCTATTCAATCTTTATGTTAATATAATGAGGATATGTAGCCCTGCCTTACACTTTTAATTTGAAAATTTCCACCCAAAATGAAAGCTGCCCATTGCCCCTTACATTTGTTATTTTTTGCATCAATTATCAAAGAAAAATTTATTTTCATACAAGGTAACATCATCATTTTAAACATATTACTATTTATAATCGAAAAATAAAAATATATAAATGACAAATACCATCTATAAAAACACATTTCTTTTACGATAAAGAAAAAAGATATTAGAAATATACGTGGCAAATATATCCGTCTATATAAATAGAATATAATACAAATTTTATTAAAAGACAACATGAATATAACTACTCTGATGTTACATCAAGGAAAATAGGAATAAATCAACACTTACAAAATTTTTTAAATAAATCAAAGACTAGGATTGCTATCTGTAACAATCGATAATATCAACTTGACATTAATATATAATAGTACATTATTTATAAAATGTAAGGTTTTACGATCAATAAATTAGAAGGCCATTACTTTTACAAACAACATAGGAAAATAAATAAGTATACCTGTAGAATAGACGAGTAAATCCAATCATCAATCATGGTTATAAAATGGAAAGACAAATTGCCTTATGTTAGGCCAAGTAATTAACATTAAATAGACTACATTGTCGAAGAGCATTTACATTTTCGGTTAGAATTGGATAGAGAAATATTCAGTTTGTTTAAAAATGGCGTGCTGTTGTTTAGAGGAATCGATTCATTTTTTAATTGTATTTCAGTCAATTCTAGGAGTCAACCGATTTTCTTATAAATTGGAAAATCGAACTACATTAATTAAAAGTATTTTAAAGAAAATTTACAGTCTAACATTAAGTTTTCTCATTATTTTGGCTGCCATTTGGTTTCACTATGTCTCTCATTACTCTGAAATAAATATAATTCAATGCCTGTTTCAAATAACTGTTCTCATTCATTTCATATTTGTTTTATCTATTGACATATTTTGGCAAAAAAATTTCTTTGCTGAGTGTTTACAAAAATTCGATGACATTTCTGTTTATTACAGTATTTTGTTTAGAACAAAATGCTTTAAAAAATTAAAAATCATGACGTTATTGAGCATATTCACTGTACCTGCAAGCCACTTGATCTATTTCATCGTTAGCAATGTTGAAAATTGGATTTGGTTCCACATAATTATATATTTTGGTGAATTTATCAATAAATTGGAACTGCTGCTGATGTGCTTACTTATGAACACCATTAATGAAATGTTAAAAGAAATAAACAATTACCTGAACCGTATGAATCGAGAAATATTTCCTAATAACACAGGCTGCATATCAGACTTAGCGAGAGTGATAATCTGCAATAGATTGAATTGGAATAGCCATTTTGACATTTCAGGAAATCCTATACACATATCGATGTTACCAAATGTATTAACTACAGTAAATGAAATATGCAATGCGATCAATAAAATGTTTAATTTACAGGTAATACTGTAACAAATTAGAATAAATAGGATAATCAAGAATTTTATTCATTTTAATTCCTCAATTTTTATTTCAGGTACTTGAGATTGTAGTTACAGCTTTTCTCTCGTTCATTGCTGGTATTCAATTCCTATTGAACTTGTATATACATGACGTAAGTAAAAATAATTTTACATAAATCATTAATATTTTGATATTGTATATAATAATAATTGGTGATGGCTTTTGGGTAATTTTAATGACTGTTATTTATAAAATATTGAATGTCAACTTTTTACACTTATACATTTATTAAAATGTTTAAAATAGAAAAAAAAGACTGGTGTGTGCTTATGACCACATGACAGAAGTGAAAACTAAAATAAAAACACAAACGTTGTGTGATGCCTTTTCTCAAGCTTTGTACTACGCATGCGCGCATAAACACGTATTAACACACGTACAACGCTGAGATCCAAGCAAACTCTCACTATGCCTTGGTAAACACGAGTGGAGGGGGTACAAAGCAGAGCACAAAGAGAACCACGAACATAAGAAACACTGTATAATGCTTCCTATCTCTTTTTCTCCCACGTCAAATCTTATGAATTTATGTGTCTGTCTCTTTTTACTGTCGCTTTTTCGTTTCATTGACTTTCAAATCACAACGATGCTAAAGAAGTTTTCACTTCAAAAAGGGTTCGTAAAAAAAATATTGTTACTAATCAAATGTCTTTTCAGAAACTATGTTTACAAGAAATTATTAACTATTTGATATGGCACACAATCTGCATATTTGTTCTCACGGGGATCTGCACCTTTAGTGAGAGATTAGTTGTGCAATTTCATCAGTTGAGAGTAAACATCACAAAACTGAGACTGTCACCTCAAATGTGTAAGTATCTCTTCAGTAAGTTTGTGGCCATCTTTGATTAAAGGGATTCATTACTTATTGTACTCGTATAAACATCTCTTATTATCCTAATTTAATTGTGCTACTTCAACTTGAATGAGTAACCTTACAAAATGTGATTAATATTTGCGTTACTTACCTTTTGTTTCATCTATTTTTACCGGTCAGGCTGAATTAGATCACATAAGAAATGAAGTCACTTGATAAACGTACAACAGAATTTAATACAATTTGAATATGGAATATGGTAATTAGGAATATGAGAATTTCATTATCTATAATCTACAATTACATATGTATAAACTTTATCTACTTTAATCAATTTATAATTCATTTAGAATAACACAGTGGCAACTGAATGTATTTCAGTAAGTGCTAAAATAATATTGATTTTTCAATTACTCAATGAACACCAAAAGAACTGAAACAGAATAGCAATTACAGCAAAGCATGGTCAATGTCTCCGTAGATGAAAAACTAAATATTTTGCAATTTGAACTAATTTACAGTTACACTATAAATAATTACCAAGTTAGTTTAAGCAGTGAGGAGCTTAAGGCTTTTTCAAGCCGCATTAAAATTAAATCAAGCAATGTATCCCTACAATCAATATGTAAAATGAATATTGTTGTTGATGAATTAATAAGTATCAATTGTATTTATCATCACGTAATAATTAAATGAAATAGCTGTACCGGCTTTATCACCCTTTTAGGAACAGATGTAATCATCAAGTATTTAAATTCACTTCAGTAGAAGCAAGTGAACTGTAAGCTGTTTTGTAGGTGCTATATACTGTCATGTATTGTATTAGACATTTATATGTCGATGTGCCAATTACTAACGACTATGTGACAAAGGCAATCAATATGTTTATGTAAATGATAACTTGGACAAGTCAGGGGGATAATCAACAATGTTAAATGACGTATATAAAAATCGATGTTTTAAAGCAAGACTTCTCTAGACACTTTTCAAATTCTACATATATGAATATTTTTAAGACATCCGACCCCTGTTCATCATGAATTTTTTAGAAAAAATATTACGGAATTTTTTAAAAATATGACGAATATGGCTAAGCCAAACATATTGATTTCGACGTATATAAAGTAAAAGTTCAATGTAATAAGAAACAATAGCAAAGAATCTCACAAGACCTTGGTCTAATTGTCCTTGAACAAGATGAAGTAGATAAAATTCTATGCACACAGAAGATATATTCTTATAACCACTTCCTTAGTGGTATTAAAAGTTATATTCTATCTGTTCCTATGGAAACCTAGATTAAGAATTTGCAATAATTTCCCATTTGTCAGAATATTTTGGTTTCTTTTATATATTCTATATCTGACGTATTCATATTCTATATTTATTTGGCCAACTAAGAAGTTGGCTTGATTTATTTCACTTTTCAAGAATTTCCTTCGCTGTGATTGCTTAACTAATCAAAACATGAGTATCATTATCAAAACTCTCCTAGAGAGATGATTCATATTGTTTTTTCCTAAATTTGAGGTTTTTATGCACCTCTACCCAACGACAACGACTTTACCCAATGACACTTCATAAGTTTTTATTTGTTAGTTAATAAAATAAAATCGTGTTTGTAACCAGAAGCATATTTTATAAAAATATTTGAATCTGAATTCCTTAATACGATGCAGCTAGAATTCAAAGTCATAGTTCTGACATAATTCAGGGACAATGAAATAAAGAAAGAGATTTTTTATTTTCTTCCACATAAGCAAATGACTGTTGTTATTGCATCAAGATGATCACTGAGTGTATTAAATTGGTTATAGTGGGTTTCAAAGTTAATTAGCAGAATCGCCTTTTAGGGTTTTATCAAAAGGAAACAAATCATTAGAAATAAAGATTAGACAACTAATCTGAATGCAGCACTATACGATAGCACTTCCAACAGATGTTTTGAGCATGAGACTTTTACACTGGATCAAATCGACATTTTATGTAATAGCAAGTATATGCAACAAACCACACATTTAATTATGGTAGTGTTATAATTTATAAGTATTTACACAACAGTTTTGGCAATAAGAAAAAGGAATTTATGCAAAGGGAAACGAACACCCACTTTAAAAAGAAATTAAAAACAATGTATTACAATGGAGCCACAGTTGTCACAAGTGTTAGCATAAATGACAGAAACCATGAGCAACATGCAAATACAACAGGCCAGCTTACAAAATGCACTTCTAAACCAAAGCACAAAAATGGTCATTTGTATTGCATTACAATTGTATAGTGAGATAAATGTATGTTTTACTAGCTATTTACAAACATTGCAGAACTATATAACCTTAAAATGCGGGACAAATACTAACACAAAATTACAAATATTTTTATAATTTTGTATTAGTATCTGTCCCGCATTTTAAGGTTATACTATATTGGCCCAAGCCGACTGGTCATCGTGGGGAAAAGAGACTACAACCTTCTAACAAAAGAATTTACGTCGCAGCTTTAAATATCCGTACCTTAAGAGAAGAAGAGGATATAACAGAACTAATGTGTGCGCTAGAAGAAATCAAATGGGATATTTAAGGACTCAGCAAAGTCAGGCGAGAGGGAAAAAAAATAGTAATACATCCAGATTATTTACTTTTTTTACATAGGGGAGACCCCAGGCCAATACGGGGTAGGATTTACTATCAAAAAACAAATAACAGAGTATGTAGAAGGATTTGTAGGGGTCTCGGTACGTATTGCAATAATAAATCTAAAACTACCAGGATACAAAACTCCCTGGTCTATTGTGCAAATATATTCACCTACAGAACAAGCCAAAGAGGAAACTATAAACAAATTTTACCAAGATCTGAATAAAGCAATCATAGAGCAATGCCACAAAAATTTAATAGTACTGGGAGATTTTAACGGTCAAATTGGTGAAAGATGCCTCGGAGAAGAGCCCACAATAGGAAGCTTTACATATCACAACAAAATTAGAAACAGAAATGGAGAAAGAATGATCCAATTTGCACTGGGGAACAACTTGACTATATCAAACACAGTGTACAAGAAAAATAAAAAGTACATGTGGACATGGATATCGCCGGATGGGAGGATTAAAAATGAAATTGATTTCATAATAACCAACAAAACCAGATATTTCACAAACTTTGACGTAATCAAGAATCTAAATTTCAACACTGATCATAAATTAATAAGAACAGAATTAACGGCAAAATAACCAAAAAATACCATATAAACAATAACCATATAAATAATATACAGAATATGGAAATCCTAAAAACCTCGATATAGAATAAATTACAACTGCTTTACAAAACCCATTTACAAATTTCGAGAATTTAACAAAAGAATTAGGAACTCAAGAAAAATATAACTGGATTGAGGACACTATACAATCGCAAACTAAGTTAGCTAGGAACACGAATAATGAATCAAAGAAATACTTAACATCCAATACTGTTAATCTACTGGAAGAAAGAAACCGTATGATTAATACAAGAGATACTTCAGGTAGAAGAAAACAGTTAACAGAAATTAGCAAAGAAATAAAGTATAGCATAAGAAAGGACCGGTAGCAACACAGAATGAAAACTATTGAAAAGTGTATTGAGAAAACAGGAGGAATTAAAAAAGAGTACACAGAATTACGGAACAAAGATTGGATAGTAAAATTAAAAAATGATAATGAGGAATGGAATCATCGCCGATCAGATATACTCAGCATAGTAACAACGTACTATAAGAAACTGTATGCAAGCAACATCATAAACGAGATAGTTGATCTAGCAAAATCTCCGACGTCCCTAGAATCATCACACTTGAAGTAAAAAAAGCTATTGAAACCCAGAACGTAAACAAAACACCAGGACCCGACGGAATAAGTAACGAAATCTTAAAGCAAGGTGAAGAGGTGTGCATACCTATCCTTACAGACATATTTAACGATATCATAAACACAGAAATAATTCCACACCAGTGGTTAGAACCTAACATCATTCTTTTATACAAAAAAGGTGATAAATACGATATTGGGAACTATCGCCCGATAAGTCTTATGTCAAACTTGTATAAGATATTTTCTAAAATAATATTGAAACGGATAGAAGGTACACTAGAGGAACACTAACCTATAGAGCAAGCAGGATTTCGTAAAGGCTACTCAGTTATCGACCACATACACGTAGTACGCCAAATTCTAGAGAAGTATAACGAATATAACCTTATATACTATATCGCGTTTATCGACTATAGTAAAGCATTTGATTCCTTAATTCATGCAAATATATGGGGTGTATTAAAAGAACAAGGAATTGAGCAAAAATATATAAGATCAATAAGAAACGTCTATAGTCATAGCACAGCAAAGATACAATTGGAGAAGAAAAGCACATCATTTACAGTAGAAAGAGGTGTAAGACAGGGCGACCCTATGTCACCGAAACTTTTTTCAGCGGTACTGGGACAAATTTTCAGGAAACTTAATTGGAAACAGCTTGGGATTAATATTAACGGGACAATGCTGACGCACTTGAGATTTGCAGATGACATTGTGCTATTTGCCAAAACCTCAGATGATATAAGTAGAATGATAAGGGAACTTGCGACGGAAAGCGATAAGGTAGGTTTAAAACTGAATCCATAAAAAACGAGAATAATGACTAGAACATAAGAAAATACACTACACAGACGAATATATATATTTGGGGCAGCTCATAACTCAACAAGAGCCTATGCAAAAAGAAGTTACGAGACGAATTACTAATGGCTGGAAGAGGTACTGGGGGCTAAAAGAAGCTATGAAAGACAAAAAACTACACATAAATATGAAAAGCAAATTATTTAATACATGTATATTACCCGTTCTCATATACGGCTGCCAATCGTGGACTCTAACCTGGGACTTGACAAGCAAGTTGGTAACCTGCCAGTACTCAATGGAAAGAAGTATGCTCAATGTGAAGAAATCTGATAGATTGGAAAATAGAGTGATCAGAAACAAGACAAAGGCCGTTGATATTAGTGGAAAAATTAAAAGACTTAAATGGAGATGGGCAGGGCACATGATGAGAGATCAAGACAAATGGAGCAAAAGAGTGACTGTGTACCCTAGAGAGGGCAAGCTATCGAGAGGCAGACCTCAGAAAAAATGGTGTGATGACATCAGACAAGTGGCAGGAATGACGTGGAATAGAGTAGCTCATGATCGAACAGAATGGAAAAGGTTGGAAGAGGCCTTTGCTGACTGGCAAACGGATTCACAGAAAATAAAGAAACATGAAATATTAAATTAATAAGATAGGATTATTTTATGTTATACTTTCTTTAATTTTAAGTTTGGTTATATAAAATTGTATAATAGATCCGAATAAAAGGGCTATATTATTATTATTATTATTATTATATTGGACCATAGTATTAGTAAGTTTTGAAGAATATTACAGCACTAAATATACCTGAATCAAAATCCTTTGATGAACTGTTAAAAATATTGGGAAAACATATTGCATCCAAACCTGGTAAAGTTGCACAACAACACAAATTCTATCTCAGATCACAACATGAACATGAAAGCGTTGCCAACTATGTAGCTGGACTGAAGGAAATAGGAGGTAAATGCAATTTCATCTGTAATCTTTGCAAAGTACCACATTTGAAATGCACCTCGGAGTTCAGTTCATATGAGGGCTGCGTAGTGCTGAAATAAAAGAGAATTGCTGCAGGAATCTCCCAGTACCAAATTTGATGATATTTTGAATATCACTATGGCCATAAAAACATTTGAATCTGAAACACAAGAAATGGGACGAAAAATACAATCAAATATAAAAGAAAAATCAGTAAACAAAAACACATACAAGGCAAATAAATACAATGCGAACACGTACAATATAAATACAAACAATACAAAGGAATAGAAAATTAATTGTTTCCATTGTGGGAAGATAATCACAAAGCAAATCCGTGCGGATTAAAAAATAAATTATATTGTAAGAAATGTAAGATATCCTAAGATATCCTAAGGACATCCTAAGTCAGTTTGCTTTAAAGATCAAAAACAGCTAAAAATTGAAAGGGATTGTTTATGGAATGAAAAGGATGGGAAGAATATACGAAATAAATAAAATACCTATGGAAAACAAAATGACAAATTCAATGTTACATTACATTTAAATGGTAAAACATATACTTTGGAAAAGGACACTGATGCAGCAATTACAACATGCTCCGCAGGATACTTGAAGGAAAATTTTCAAAATCGGAAACTGGAAAATATCATAGCAAACTGAGGATCTATACGGGTGAAATAATATAACCCATCGGGATCTGTAATGTGATAATTTAATATGAGAATAAAGAAATAGAAGGAAAAATATTTGTTATTGACAGAAACATAGACCCAGTTGTAGGAGGAGAATTGTTGAAAAAAATCTGTCATCTGCTTGGGACACACAATCAACGAAAAAGGATTACATCCTACTCAAGACCCACTAGATCACATAAACAAGAGCCGCAACCCAAAGATATATCATCTCTATGTACATTTTTAGTGATGATTAATCTGACATCATTTCATGAGAACTTACCAGTTACACTGTCTACAGTAGATATATCATCTCTACGTACATTTTTAGTGATGATTAATCTGACATCATTTCATGAGAGTTACACTGTCTACAGTTGCGTCACCCATTGGAGCATTGTTATCACACATTATGCCGGATAAGAGAGAACAATCCATGAAATATGTATCAAGATCCTTAACTAAAGCAGAGAAAGGCTACAGCCAACTTGACAGCCAGTATTACTACGGGTGAAACATTACACTAATTAAACCATCATTGACAAGAATATTACATCTGCAAAAACTACACCACCAATTATGCTGTAAGATTAGTATAATATGGAAATTTCTTAGCAGGTTCTGATATAAAATTAAGGAAGACTACAGAATATGCAAATGCAGACATACTTCTCAAGAGTACAAATATGTATAGATAAAGTCAAGGATACTCTTATAGATAATGATGCTTTCTATTTGAACCAAATCGTAGAAATGACAATAACATTACAAGAAACAAAAGAAGCTACAACTAAATACCCAGAACTACAAAAACTGTGTCTGGACATCCAATAAGGTAAAGACGATTGTAAGAGACTCCATGAATTTTCCTTATAAATGTAAGAGAACAACTGCATTTTTTATAGCATTAGGATAGTTATTTCAAAGAAAGTACAACCTAAGATCTCAGAAGAGCTACATACGGGCATAGCTAAGATGGAAGCATTCGCCAGAAGCTGCATATGGTGGAAGAATATTGACCTCAATATTGAACATATGGTAAAACAATGTGAAATGTGTTGCTTATTGCAGCAGAACCCTGCGAAAGTACTAGTACAAAACTGGGAACACGCAAAATAGCCATGAAGCCGGATTCACATTGATTTTGCCAGACCATTCATGAACCAATAGTTTCTTATCATGGTAGTTGCTTATACAAAGTAGCTAAAAGTCATCCCAACCTCATTTTTCACAATTACAGCAACTACAAACATAGTGAAAAAGCTATATAGAACATTTGGTCTATCAATTACTCAAGTATCAAGTAGTGGCAGACAGTTCAGGTCAGATAAATGCAAAAATTTTTGACAGAAAATGGAATCAAAGCAAAGTTCACAGCTCCTTTCACCCATCAATTAACAAGTGGAAAGAAATGTGCAAACATTGGAAAATAAGCTAAAAGCAATGGCTAATGAGGAAGAACCGTTACAATACAAAGTACATAAATTCCTGGTGGCTCCACAGAAAAGCAACTAATAGCACCACGGGATTAAGCCCAGTAGAGATGATGTTTAAAATATTATATAGAACAAAGATTGACTTAGTAAAAGGGAACATATATAGGAAAAAACGGCAAGAAATCAAGTAGTAAACAAAGAATTCAAAAGTGGATATAGAATGTAGATTTGAATACATGACAGCAATAAATGGAAGTTCGAAAGTATTATGTTGACCAAATCACAAAGTCGGCATGCATGTGCGACACTCTAAATATACCCTACACCTACATGTCCGGGCTACGACATCTGCAAGAGAAAGCCATACCGATACAAAACCATCGTCATACAAAACCAAATCGATGGAGCCACCTAGTTCGGTATGGATAAATGTTACACTGCTAGCACCAGACCCTACAAGATGCGAACTTCTGAAAGCATAACCTAATGTAGGGAATACCTGCAGAAACCTATAGTACTTAGGGATACAGTAGAACCACTTGCAGAGTTAGTGCCGCGTCGCAATGGGAGTATTAGATCAAAACCGAACACCGAACCAAACGTACTTGTAACAAAGAGAATAATAATGAGGAAGAGAGTGTTAGATAACTAGTCAGAATGTAGCACTGTACATGCTAGTGACTTTTACGTGGGATCGAATTGACATTTTATATAATAGTGAGTATAAACAATAAACCACATATTAATTACGGGAGTCTTGTTATTTAAAAGCACACACACATTAATAACAAATAATATTTTTTATTTAGTTACCAATTACTCACCTTTAATGAGCTTACATAAACCACAGTCAAGATGAAAGAATGCATTCTTCATATATCTTATTCATTTGTCAACTATTCAAATATAAAAACTGTTGCGTGAACAAAGCATTGACTTTTGGAGAATCCAGAGGTTAATTTTTATAAATTGTGCTGCTAACTCCAGATATCATTACAGTATGTGTAGTTAAGTCAGCATTGTACATGGAATAGTAAAATTTAAAAAATTTTACTTGATTTGCATTTTTGGACACTATTCTGCTCCTGGTTATGTATATGTAATTTTATACTGATTGCACATCTGTTCAAACTGAAAAATTATGCTAGGCACTAACAATGGTTTCATTAAAATTGCCCTAAATATTACTCAAATGTATAATATCCGTGCAGATTTTTTATACCATATCTTTTGTATGAAATAAGCATAAATTAGTTATCTATCTTATTACTATTGTTTAAGGTCCATCCATTGACGATGAATTGGAAAAACTTGAAGAAATTGTACTTCAGAGCAATGGCGGAACTTTCTCAGTGTGTCAGCTCTTCGACCTACGAATATCGTTATTGCCTAGTTTTTTCAACCTTGTTATTACATATATTGTTGTAGTTGTTCAATTAGCAAGCTTGCATTCTAGTAAATAAGTCACACTTCTACAACTATAGATGTGAATCTTTGATTTATCTTTTTGAAAATACTATTTTAAATTTATTTGTAATATAAATATATTTTGTTCTAACTAACATTCTTGTATTTACATTAAGGAAAGTTTAATATTAAGGAAATTTATAATAGTCTTTTATAATTTATTATATCCACTAATGAAAACAGCAATAATTTCATGTTTATATATTATCTAAGTTACAAGTTGTGTTTACATATTAGTGATTTTCTCTCTCTGGATATTTTTTTTAATATTGTCTCTAAAGCTACAAAAAAGTATCGATAATACTCTGATAAAGTAGTAAATATATATTTTACATAGTTTATTGTTCATTAGTGTAATTCATTCATCAGTCTTCAGTCCAACAAGTTTTTTCTTCACTCTATGAAAATGTATATAGGTATTTCTCCCAAGCTTCCAGATCTATCTGAACCCCTGACCTCAATCAATGTTTTGGCATGCCCGATGTCCCATCCAGTTTCAAATTTACTAAATTATTTTATCTAATATTTTAAACATAAATTATTAAATTATTTCATCTTTCCCCCTCACAAATTGAATAAAGATCACATTTATGTTGTTGGTGACATTGGGCTATTTATCATCGAACCACAAAGAAAAGAACTTCATCATAATTCACAATTTTCACCACATGCAATCTGATTTGGTTCCATTTCAAAAACCATTAAAGATGGTGGCATAAAGCAAACAGGGTCAGACAAATTGAAGAAACAAGATTTCAGTGAAATTCTCATCACTGAACTACTATCCGTTTTGTCACCCACACTGCTTAAGGGATGGAGTAAATTGTTCATCCCCAATATTCAGAACATCAAAATCCATGAAGGTTGTGGAAATGCTTTACAACATTTGGTGCTTAAATTTGTTTAAAAATTAATCTTTGGTCCTCGTTACTTTCCGTAAGATATGATGGTCTACATCTTTGACGGCCAAGTTCACTTTCAATGCATTTTTGTGACATACTTCTTCCTACCAGTCACCAAACATAATTTAGACATATGGTGAGAAGTGCCCGCCTTCGGAGCATTCCTTCCAATGTAGGGAAGATGATCTCAGTTGAAAGTTCCCTGCTGTGTTTTATCAAGACAATGTATTTCTCTTGGAGTGGGAATCGTAAATCTGTATAAAGTCAAAGAAAAAATAAAATTTGAAATAAAATGATCTACCCTACGTTTCCTCTAAGGAAGTGATATGCCTCATTTACAGCCCAACCCACCACTCATCTTCTCTAATCTCTTTATCAAATTTGTTGACACCATTTTGTTCTACCAATTTCAAAAAAAATAGTCAATACAGAAGCTCATTTGCCTGCTGTAAATGCACAGTTACTTTTAACAATTCTTGCTGTTAATTGAGGATCTCCGTTCTTTGGTATATAACTGGCTGGCTGTACGGGAATGATGGTCTCAGGATTGCGGAGCTTCCAAGTCGAATTGATTACTTGAAATGAACAATTTCCTACATTTATGTATGAATAATTATAATATAAAATTCAATATCTTATCAATATTAGATTCAGTTGTCAATAAACCCATACTACAATTAAATGAAAATATATAAGAAAGAGCCACATCTCAATCTGGAAAATATATTTGTGTATGTTTATTTAGACGTTTATGTATGTGGATACATTTTTATTCGCCTGCATATTGTAGTCATATTTGTATTTTCAGTAGATGTTTCTTATTTGTTAATTTTCTGTTTGCCTAATTAGTATTGCCTTACATCTACATCAACTTGACATTGGCAAAGTTTCTTTCACTAAAAAAGAATGAACCTGTTAAATATAGAATTAAAGATAGATGAAAACATTGTTGTTCTATTTAATGCTTAATCTCAAACTGTAAGTTTGTCATAAGATATCGGAAAGTGGAATATTATGGTTGCATCAAGTTATTTAATTTCGAACTTTTTTTTCTGTAAATTTTTTAATATTTTATAATGGATGAAATACATAAAATTAATATTACATTAGTCTCTTTTAATATTAGCAGCAGGAGATCATGACATAGACAATAGTTTTTCCTAAAAATTTTTTATAAAGTTAATATCATTCATTTTTAGACATTTAATTACAATTATTAATAAGCAAGCATTTTCTCACGCACGGTTTTTATATTATTATGACATAAATTAAAAAAAATTTACAAACTAAGTATAACACCAAAATAAATACTTCAATCTCCAAAATGGATTTTAATGCAAATATTGTAAGTTATAAAAATGAGTAAACAGGAGTCAACTGTACAAACAATAATACAAATATAACCATTTATCCTAACAAAAATTGCTTTTAAAAAAAATTAGTGACAAAACAAAACAAAACCATACGTAATTTTCAACAGAGCATAGCGGCAAAGATAATTATAAGTTCTAGACCATTGTATTATCATTTGATTCGTTATTTCATTCTCTTTCCTGCGAGCGGTATTGTCAATGTGTTAATGTGTGCTATTGTTATATTTTGAAAGGTAAGGTTAATATGGTAAGTAATTAGTGGAATTAATGACAAAATGTCGGACAACAAAATTAATAACATTATAAGTAGATAGTAAATTTACATAATCTTTTTCTAACAATATTACTTTTCAAATATAATTACTTATGACAATGAAGAAAAGTTTGTCATAGTGGAATTCTCGGTATAATAAAAATCTGACAAAGTATATTTCGATATAAAGAAAAATAACTGAATTCCACCTATATTATATACATGAATCCATTTGTAACTCCCTTTTAAGAAAAAATGTAAATTTTTATAGAGAAAAAGCGTCTAGAAATTTATGTATATGTATTAAACTTACAACTTTCTAATGGTATCTATAATGTTAAAGTAATTGCTTATTTTTAAGTTACTATTGGAACTTTCTAAGATATAAATATTCAATAGCTTGCAGATTGTAATTGTGTCAGTATTTAAAGCATTTGTTAGAAGTAATACAACCGGAGAGTTATTTGACGATAATAAATTTCATATTAAATAGTATTATTTTTATTAGTATAGTCAAATTAAATGAAAGGTATTTATTAGAATGATGTAATAATATAACATTACCTGAAATTTGTTTTTTCTTTTATTTCTACTCATTTATTTACATATATTACAATTACAATATCTTTATTTGTATAGTTACAATTTTGTGTTGAAGACTTTGAAACAAAAATTTTTTTTGTAAATTGTTATTTTACTGAATATATATATATAATATATATATATATATATGTATATAAATATGTATATATATATATATATATATATATATATATGTATATATATATATATATATATATATATATATATATATATATGTATATATATATTCATATTTATGTATGTCTATTTCACCAAGTTCAAGTTTCTTTAGAGATATAATATTAATGACTCTCATCACAAATATTTCTTCAGGCTTAGGCATGTATTTTTTATTTACGTTATCGAGAATGGTGTCTTCATTGTACAAGGTCTCAACCCAGTTTTATATAAGTATTTCTATAAAACTGGGTTGAGACCTGATAATAAAATGCATCAAAATTTCCAACAACCTTTATAGAAGTTCCAAATCCCTGGCTAAAAGTTTATTATTATATATTTCACTAATATACCCATTATCATTACGAATACCCCAAACTCAGCTCCAGATGAAACTGCCAAATTACTGAGGGATGGTGTCAAGTTCAATAAAGTTAACTGAAGACTTGTGATTATTTGTCAAAGTAATTGGTTCTATTGTTGATGCTGTTGTTCCGCATTTAGCCACCGTTTTTAATAAGTGTGATATCCAGGGGTTTCCCACATTTTATAAAACGTAATAAAATTATACCAATATTTAATCCGATGAATAACCACGGTCCATCCAATTTTAGACCAGTGCCTATTTTGCATACTCTCAGTAAAATTGTTGAAAAGAACTTGCTTGAGTAAATGGAGGTCCATTTCAACTTTTTTGAACTACTTCACAGCCACCAATTTGGTTTTATGAAGAGCAAGTTCACTAGAGATGCAGCAGTGGAATTAATTTCGCACATCTTTGGCACTGGGGAATAAAGGCAGGATCCTATTGGCATTCACTGTGATCTGTCTAAGGTGTTTGATTGTGTTGATCATAGAATATTACTCTGGAAATATGCAACATTATGGGTTAAAAGATAAAGCCCATAGCTTGGTTAATTTGTTTCTCATAAACAGATTACAAAAAGTACAGACAGGGAAAATTAAATCAACAGATTCTTTAGTGAAGATGGGAGTTCCGCAAGGCTTTATTTTGGGACTATTTCTTTTCTCATGTACATTATTGATCTGTTTTTTGATTGAAAAATTTCTTGAAACAGTGTCGTTTGCTGACAATACATTTCTCTCATTTCAAAGAAATAGATATGTTGAATGCGATTAGATAATGCAAATAAAGCAATGTCACAAATTTTTACTTTGTTAGCTGTCAATAATTTATTACCTAATACAAAAAAATCTATGCACATTTACTCTTTGTAGTTGACACTAACTCAGTGTTCAATAATAATAGAATGAAATTTGTTAGCACAACAGTTCTTCTTGGTGTAACTATACATAGTGCACTAAAATGGGGAGCTCACATTTCAGAATTGGAAGGGAATCTTAGTTTACGGGAAACCTATTAGAAAAAACAAGAACCACCTTAATGCAAAATAATGTCAAATTATGTATGTTATAAGGTTTTGTCAATCTTTCAAGGCAATATTGCTGATATCATACACATTAATAACACTCCAAAGAATTAGTTCATACCTACTGTGCAATTTCTTGTAATTCCTCCATTTAAAATATTGAATACTGTTTATGGCGTTCAAAATTAGATGGATCGTGGTTATCATTGGATTAGAAGATTATTACGTTTCATAAGATCTGGAAAACCCCTGGATATCACACTTATTAAAAACGATGGCTAAATGCGGAACAACAGCATCAACAATAGAACCAATTACTTTGACAAATAATCACAAGTCTTCAGTTTACTTTACATCAAGTGATGCAAAAATATTTTTGATTTTAAGGGAATCAAAATGAGTAAATTTAAAACAATGATTGTGGTTACTGGACTTGACACTATCCCTCAGTAATTTGGCAGCTTCATCTGGAGCTGAGTTTAAGGTATTTGTAATGATAATGGGTATATTAGTGAAAAATATAATAATAAACTTTTAGCCAGGGATTTGGAACTTTTCTAGAAAGTTACATTTATTGACTGTCATAATGACATACTTTTTATTAGTTTTAATGTTGGCTTTTACAAAATCAACCTCGTCAATTAGTAAAACTTGACAATTGTTATCAACCTTCAATATTAATGGGAGATGTTAATCAAAATGAGATTTTAATGTTGGTGAGAAACACTCATTATTCCTTCTAATGCAATATTGTAATATATAAATATACGGCCTTGGGCAAAAACATTATTCATTTGTCTTTGTTTAAATGATCATCTTTTATGTACAAAAGTCATATTTTGTGGGGCTATCTGTAGATTTAGGGCATAGTACAGATGAGTTATTTACATTCACCTCGCTTATGACGTACCATTCTTGTTGTAGCGCATTTAAAAGTAACTGTTTCATCATTATACTAGCATATATAATTTTCTTTAATTACACTAGCATATATACATTAATAATAGAATATCTGATCTTATTGGAATTTAATTTCATTTCATTCAGACATAAAAAATAGACAGGCCCAAAGCACTTTCTAGCACTCCTGTATATCTTATGCTATTCATCTAATTGTCAAAAGGAGCCATGCTCTCAACCTTGCTGGCAGCCACGCAACTGCAAGCCACATACATTCTCTGTCATGTTTCTGCCTAAGCACTGTGCAATCCAAGTTAAATCCGTATCGTGCAACTACTCTTAGTCTTACATATGGGGCTTCAGGAGTTTTAAAGACACAAAATGCAAGGTAAGCGATCACCCTCTTTTATACATTTTTAAGATATTGTACAAAATGGTGTAAACCTTGTTAAGAAAAAATCTTTAAAGTATTAAGGAAATGATTATTTATTTCTTACTTATGTTAAGCTCATGATTGACGATCAATTTGGTATGAGGTTTTGTGAATTCGAGCCAGGCTCGCGACTTTATTCGACTGTGAATCGGTCTAAGTATGCATATTTTAAGTTTTACAAATTTACTAGCAAAGATTTGACACGCTTAAATTTTACTAGATGAGCCAAACGACTTAAAAATAAGTAGGACTGTCGATCATTGACACGAGCCACAAGTTGTTTGTTTAGTTAATTTTTTCCTGTGTTTAACAGTTCTCTAATCTGAACTCAATTTTCTACTTATTAGTTTTGGGTGTGGTGTAAACAAGCGACAATGGCCGATTTTTGGACGTCCTCAAAAGATTTTATTTGCGAATTCATTGAATGTTATAGGCAAAATGAGTGCTTGTGGAAGAATACATTATCTGACCATATATGTAAAAAAAGTAGGTAAACATGAAAATTATTTGAAATTTCTGGAAGTAATTTGTAAAGTGGAATCGAATACGGAGATAGAATCAGCTAATCAGAAGATAAATTCATTGCAAAGTAATAAAAAAAGGGTGCAATAGTCTAACTTCTGGTTCAGGAACGGATGAGGTTTACGTCTAAAGTCATGATATTACAGTCAGTTGAAGCTTTTAGGTGACGATGAAGATAGTAAGTTTCATTTATTTATTTATTTACCTACTTTAATGTATCTAATTGATACATATGGTGGACTTGTTGCTACAAGAGCAATCTCTTACACCGAACCATAACATCAGTCCAGCCCTGTTCGACGAATGGCCGGGAATCGAATTCTGGTCCCCGCGGTGCACCACATCGTCAAAGGCCGTATGCCTTGTGACCAACCCAACAAATCACGGCGATGATCTTATACTTTACGCCAGTAAAATATTTTTGGTCTCATTTTGGGCTGCAATTAGTCCGGATTCCCCAGATTGGTCCTAGTTTAAAGGTCTGTGTCTACTACTGGATTGATCAAGTTCAAATTTAGTGCACAATTAGGATTATGTGATTTGAATTGTTTTTATCTATGGCTACTCAAAGAGGAAAAGTATTTTTAATTATTACAGTGATATAAGTTCATAATTAGTAGGTAGGTAATTTTGAAGGTAGATAATATAAACAAAATTATGTTACTAATAATATGTGTTTTTCCGGGACACATATAAAGTTATCAGTATCAGAATCAGCACAATCACCTATAATTGAAAGAAAAATTGAGGAAACTCCTTCTCCAACAACACACCACAGCACAATGTCTAGAAACTTGATAGAGGTTACTAAATATTATTGGACAACAACATTTGTCTTTATGCAGTCATGCCCTCTTTGCCTATTGTCATGGCACATCAATAGTTAATAAGGCATGCATATGTTGATGGCGTCCAACTCATTGCTAATTTTATCTCTGTAATATATATCAAAAGTGTAATAATAAATCAAATCTAATTCAAGTCTAGTATTATCATTTATATAACACACACATAATACATAGTCAGTAATTGGGTTCGTAATCTATGTGTTGTAAAGTCATTGTGAAATTCTCATGTGAAAAGTCCGCATCATGTCTCAAGAAAGTCAAAAGCCCAAGTAACTTTCTGGAATGTCCAGTCCGCAGCCCATAGTGATGAACGTTGACTTGGCTCAACAATGGAAAAAATGGGTGCAATCATTTAAATTTTGTTTACGTACGTCTGGCATACATGAAGAAAGTGATGACAGAAAGGTAGCTTTATTTTTACCATGCATCAAAAAAACTATATTAGAGAATAATTATTGCTTGAAGATAAACTGGATCTTGATAAGGCCTTAGAGATAGAGAAATCCATGCTTGCTTCCAGACATCGAATGGATGAATTGACAGCAGAACAAAGTTCAGTCTTGTATAATAAGAGTCAGTCACGCTCAAGATCAAAGTCTAACGCAAGGAAAGTCAGTCAATATAGTCAACAATCAGAAAAGGATGTTTGTACAAGGTGTGGTGAGATGCATCGTCATAAGTGTCCAGCATTAGCTGTAAAGTGCAGAAAATGTAAAAAAATGGGTCATAAGTGTTCAGTCTGTTGACGGTCAATTAAGTCTAGGTCAGTAGAATATGTACAGTCAGATAGTAATATGCAACACAGTCCACAGTATATACAGTCAGAACAAGATGAAATGTTTATAGGTCATATTCAATCATCCAAGTTGCTGTCAAGTGAATGGACAATTAATTTATATACAAATAATTCACAAATAAATTGTATTATTGATACTGGCAGTGATTTCAATATTAGGTCAAAAAAGATTTATGACTCACTTCATACTAAACATTCATTGTCTAAAACTGATGTAAAAATTAAGTCATACATTGGTAATAATCTAGAAAAATTAAAGTGTAAATTCCAATTTAATGACTCCCATATGGCAAAAGAATTTTGCAAATATTGCAAATGTGAATTCCCAACTGTACTAGGTAAACTTACTTGCTCAGAAATTGGACTAATTAAAAAAAGTTTTTGTGTAGACACTACAAGCATGCAAACGTCAGAAAGTGATATTAGCCAATTGTCTTTTAAAATAAGTCAAAATTCAAGTCAAGTAATATGTCCTAAAGTCACAAAAAGTCAGTCACAGTCATTTTTATTACAGTCAAGTCAGGCACAAAATATAAATTTAAGTAAACTTGTTGAATGTAATAATTCTGTTTTTGCCGGTCTTGGTTGTCTTCCTGGTGAGTGTCACATAAGTATAAACCCTAAGGTTCAGCCAAAAGTAGATGCTCCGAGGAAGTTACCATTTGCATTACATCATAGACTTCAACAAGAACTTGTGAAGATGGAGAAAATGGACGTCATTATCAAGGTCACAGAGCCTACTCGATGGGTGAGTTCTTTAATTTTAGTAGAAAAGAAAAATGGTCAATTAAGGGTATGTTTAGACCCCCGTGATTTAAATCAGGCAATTAATAGAACTCATTGTCCTATTCCATCAGTAGACATGGTCCGCACAAAAGTGGCTGGTGCAAAATTTCACTCCACCTTGGATGCAAGTTGTGGATTTTAGATGTGTAAATTAAGTGAGAATAGTTCTTACTTCACAACTTTTAATACACCTTTTGGTCAATACTGCTTTAAACATCTTCCATATAGAGTCAACTGTGCTCCTGAGTATTTTCACAGAACTATACAACAGACTGAAATGTTTGGTGATATACCAGGGGTGGCAGTATACAGTGATGATATTTTAGTAAGCGGTCAAACACTACAAGAGCATAATGAGAGTCTTAATATAGTATTTAAAAGAGCAGAAGAATATAATGTCAAATTTAACAAAGAAAAATTTACATTTGCCAAGGAGAATATTAAATATCTGGGACATATGTTTTCAGCAAACGGAATCACAGCTGATCCAGACAAATTCAGAGCAATCAAAGAGATACCCCCTCCTATCTGTCTAAAAGATTTGCGGAGATTTCTAGGCATGCTTAATTATTTAAGTCCTTTTATTAAAAATATGGCAGACGAGACAGAAATTCTACGCCAATTATTAAAAAAATCTACTGATTGATAGTGGACTGCCAACCATGAAACAACATTTTTTTGTCTTAAGCAATTAATATGTCAAGTTCCAGTGTTGTTACATTTTAATGTTCATGATCCTATTGTCCTACAAAGTGATGCTGGTAGGAGTGCTGTCGGGGCGGTGTTGTTGTAAAATCAATCAGCATTCTGTATATTACGGTACAAAAACTTTAACAGATACAGAACAAAGAATGGCTCAGATAGAAAAAGAACTCTATTCAATAGTTTTTGCCTGCATCAAATTCCATCAATTTATAAAAAACAAACAAACAATCAGTAAGTATTAAAGATAAGCACTTAAGTTAAAAAGAAAATACTTTCATAACATAGTTTTCATTTTTTTTTCTAGGTTTTACGATATTATATTTTTATATAATCAAGGTTGTGTATGTTTGAAATAAGAAAGTAACATTTATTATGACAAAACGCAAACACACTTTAGTACGTAATATTTCACTGAAAAAATTTAATAGGCATGTAGATCATAAATTACCGACCGTAGCTATACCATTGTTATAGCGCACAGGTAAAAAGTGACAATGACCACCAATTGACAAAATCGAGCCGCTTATTTTCGCAAATTCTCTCAATTTCGACAAGAGCTACACTTTTAACTTTCTGTTCAGATATCTTGCCGAAACGCTTTACTTAATAATGTTCAGATCGACATGAGAATGCACTCACATCAAAAAAAAACTTGACAGTTGTTTCGAAAAAATCTTGTTTTAAACAAGTCGGGAAGCTAGAATGATTCACCAGGTTTATAACAGTCATAACAGCGATGTAGAATAACACTTTCATATACGGCATGTATTTTTGAGTTTAGTTACGCCCAGTGTTGAGAAAATAAAGTTTAATTGCGTGAAATTAATTACGTGAAGGACAATGCGGTGCTAGTGGTAAAAATAGAAGTCGTCATAAATAACGTAATTTACTATTTTAATAAATATGACATGAACGTAGCAATTATTGTCACTGTTGAAGAAAGTTCTAACTCTAATTAGTTTGTACTATTTCCTCTATAACTGAAGGGCAAAAGTTGTTACTGCCTGTGCTGATACGTCCATATTTACATTTAAATATATCACAAAATTAGCATAAAAGTAACGTAAAAAGAAGACTTCAGTGGAAACTCATATTTATTTTAAAAAATAGTAATTATATTAACAGAAACTAAATAAATTACGAGCATATTAAATTTATTAAAATAATGGAAGTAAAAAAATAAAAACTCACGAAAGCACAAATGGGCTTGGAAGTTATGAAGCCAATGAAAATAATTAATTACTGTGCTATCCACAAATCCTAATTATAACAAACAGATTTCCAACATTAAATAAAATATTAATGATTGCGATAATATTAGTTATTTACAATTGAGAAATGCTGAAATTCCCCTATGTGCTAATAAATTGTAATGAATTTACAAGCTAGATCTTTTTTATATAATTACCTAATTACATATAGAGAATAGTGTGGGTATCTGTTGCTGGCGGATATGTATGCGGGCGCTCTGTGTAAATAATTCCTTTTTTTTTAAATAATTATCACTGCTTTTTTCTAAATTTTTCTTTCAAATAAGTTAATAATATTAAACTTAGATATTGATGTAATTATGTGTATGCTGCATTTTTAATTTAGTGTAAGAGAGCATTCTAACAATTTTAAGTATTACGCAAGCATGTAAAGTTTAAATTTATTGTTTTAAACTCCAGTTTTTTTTTAAAAAATAGACTTGAAATATTGTCAAAAAGTGATTGAACTATTAAAGAAAATGGTTTGCGCCCGTTTACTTAGCAATTTAATTAATTTTAATTTTCAATTAACGTGATATGCGCAATATTAAAATGATATGTGGGTAAAATCGCAAATAACGGTGAGCTATTCTATTTAATTCCAACTTGTCGGTACCATAAGTGGTGCGAAGAGTTCAAATTAGTTTATTGTTTTTTATGATGAGGTATCAGAAGCAGTACTCCTCTTAGAAGTACCAAGGTTGAGAAAATATTTAAAAGCGGTCAATGTGACAGTTTCTTATTGAGTATTCCTAGAATTTTTAAAATTCATCATGGAATGGGATTTTACAGAATTTTTTCCAAATTTTATGGTCACACTAAAATTATTTATAACAATTTACGTGTTAGGTGCTTCAGGTGAGAGGAGTTTCAACAAACTAAAATTAATAAAAAATTACTTGCGGACAACAATGGCCCATATGAAGCTTAACAAACTAGGCATATTAACAATAGAATATGACACACTTTTTGATCGTACATAAACACATTACCTCGTGCCTGTCTCCCAAAGGGTAAACAGAGACTGTGGATTTTTACTTGCTATAATCCTGCCATTCCTCCCTTGCTTCTTCAACTTTCATCACCCTTTATATACATGCTCTAGATTTTACCGGTTTGAATTGTCTCATAGTATAAAGCATTGTCTATTGGCCAAAGGGAATAGGTAAATTCCTATTAAATTTATTTACTCGGTGTTCTAGAATCTTGCGTGGACATGGCAATATTTAAAATAATTCCTTATTCAGGGTAAAATTTTCTAAATCTCACCAACATTTTACTTAATTTACAGCTCACATTATCAAACTATGTCATGCGCTATATTCCTACACTTTCTTGTTCTCTATCTTAAAGCTTCCTTTTCTAAACGGACATAGAGTAGCTAGGCAGAAAATACCTTATACATGGTTGCAACCGATGAACTTTGTTTAAATCCTAACTCCAGCACAGTGATAAAGCAGATGCTCTTAAACAAATACTCTAAATCAAATTACAAGTATCGAGGCGCTTATATTTCGTTTAAAGTATTTCTTCAAAATTGTTCACCAAGCAAATAGTTGGTTGACGATTGTTACATTTACCCTTATATCTTGAATATTTGAATTTTTTCCTCTCTGAGACTCTGTTGGTAGGCTTTTCAAGAATTCCTTACCCTACTAATGACTTCATCATACCATTTATCAGTCTGTCCGTGCCTTATAGTTTCTCTAGTTTTAGAGCTAAATGCATAAAATATTGTGTGTGATTATTTCACACAGAGACTTCCGTGAATGTGAAATAAAATATGAATTTTTTTATTCAATTTGTTAAAGTGGGAGAAAAATGTTTAATTTGCGGATAATACATGTAGAAAGAAATATCATTAGAAAGGTAAATTTGAAATGAAATTTAGCATAAATTTTCCACTTTTGATGTTTAGTTTAGAAAGTGCCACATAAAGTATGTCACCTTTAGCCAAGGGTTTAAAAGATTCCAAAAAAATTTCATTTAAATAATTCTAATTGAAAATTTGATTAAAACTTTGAAATAAAATTATTTCGGTTAACTTGCATCAACATCTTCAACAGATGTAGACAACTGCACAATGCTGTTTCGCACCAGTTCCAACATACACTGTTTGCTTATCTTTATTCTTACACTATATTAGCATAACCTTTTTTATATTGCAATGACAGATATGTTGATTACAATTTATTACAGAAGGTCGAAAACTTCACCCATTAAAAGGCTGTGACAGATAGATAGATTTATTTTGCACTCTATTTTTTTTCTATCATAAAGAAGATTCATTTCAATGGCTATATTCCAAAAATAAATGTTGAGAGTTCTTCTTTCTTCATAATGATTTCCTTTAAATTATTTTTCCTTATAAAGTTTGTTTACGTTGTAACAAGATACTGTCTGAAATATTAGCTTTTATTTATATATATATTAGCATCAAATATGTGCCATTAACTACCCGTATAAATGTACTTGGAAAACCACTCGTCCTTACTAAAAACTAGTAAGTATATAAACAAAGTTAACGTCGAAATATACACAATTCATTATTGTTATTGATGTATGTAAATACATTTTCCACATACCACACTTCCCTTGACTCTACTTGCATTGTATAACATTAATCATTTTTCAAAGCACAATGGTCTTGAAACGAACATTGAAGCTTAAAACAATGTATAAGTACAAATTTACACTTAGTACCTGTACTCTGTTACTCTGTAGCACCACCAACACTTACATATATATAACCTTTAAGATCTATTAATGGGTCATTGTGGCACAATTATTAATAATTGGTTTGAAAAAATACATTTTTCCCATAGGTCGTCAATAAAATTAATGTGACAATAGTGGCTTTGAGATCTTATGTTATGATTATCCAAAATACAATAATTTGCATGGTTTTTAACAGATGTAAAAAAACTGGCAAAACGTAATAAGAATGAGTAAAAATAAACAATATATTCTTAAATATTTGTTTTCATATGAATTTATCCACACATTATTAATTCTGGATCCTTTAATTTCGTAATGTAAAAAATTAATTATGTGAAGTTGCCGAGACAAGTAAATTTTGTTAATATGCTTTTGTCCAGTGAACAGATTCATAATGTTTGGTATTTTCCACATAAATAAAGGGATATTTATTTAGCGAAGCAAAGATTTGTTCTTGCAACCTCTTGTTGATTTGATATATTTTCAGCTTAGAGATTACATTTAAATCTCAAACAATATTTTAATAGTTTATTTTTAACATATTTAACCTAAAATAAATACAAATTGAAAACTATGTTGTATGTAACTTTACTGACATTATCATCAGTTTTATATAAATTGCTACTCTTGATTACAAGCATTGACAAATTTATGATTTTTCGTATTTTTTCCCTTACATGTGCTGTGAGACCTTGCTTCATGCTAAATTTCATCGTTCTAGCTCAACAGAAAGTACCCTGTAGGTTTGGATTTATTTGCAAGTGTCAAAATATGCTGCGTTTTATTTATTGCCATATTTTTAGGGTTGTTCTTAATTGTATTAACTTGATACGTCCACACGTCCCTGAAAAACAGCATCTTGACAGACCGACAGACGGAACACGAAGTGATCCTATAAGCGTTCCTTTTTCCTTTTGAAATACAAAATCTTAAAAACATGTCCCCGTTATAACTTAAGTGAGGTATCTCACTACCCGAATTTAAAATTTTAACATTAGCACATCATGAGGATCGGGGGTGAACTCACATTGTGTGTCTCCTAAATCTGCGGAACACAAACCATGATAAAAGAATACAAGAGAATGGTAAAGAGAAATATTGTTTTAGAAATATCACTATTTTGGTCTCAGAATTCAATATGTTAACAGAAAAACAACAATCTGGATATTTGAATTGAAATTGAAATATTCAGTGACGCATATCGCATCTTTAAAGTAAAACCTACTACTAAACGAATTTTTTCGAGAATTGAGTTAATAACGCCATCTATCTTAGAATTTCGTAAACTTTATGATGAGTTTGACACTTTCCTTCAAATTCCACCGTATGACAAGATGGCGGCAAAATTTTACCGGTACTACATCAAATTCGTTGGAAGTCCTAAATGCAATAGGGTTGCTATGCCAGTTGTTACATGTGTGTTGAGGAGTGAGGTCGAAACATAATAACAAAAGTGTGACTATTTATATAGACACGGCAGCGCGCCAACAAAAAGGTAAGTTTGTTTATTTTTATAATTGATAAAGTGTTATATTTTGTTTAGACGCAATCTTGATGTTAATAAAGTAGCGTTTTACAGTAAACTTTGAATTACAAAATGTTACATTTACTTTAAACACAGTTTAGTAGTATGATATCACATATTTGGCCAATATTGTTTATCACTAAAGGGTAGGTGTATGGTAGGTGTAGGGTGGGTGTAGGGTAGGTGTAGGGTAGGTGCAGGATACCTAGGTGTAGAGTAGGTGTAGTCACTGAGGGTCAGCTAGTCTTGTTATAAACCGCATTATCGTTATAATATAGGTAAATGTTTGTTTCAGAAAAGTCACGGAATTCACGCATACGCCGCATCTTAGCGGCCATGGAGACTGAAACACAATCAACAACATTCGAAGCATCCAAATCCAATAATACTAATGCTGCACCTACTGCGAACGAATTTCAAACACGCTTTGAAACTGATAATTTATCAACAGCTGGCCAAAATAAAGAAAATTGTATAATAGCCCCTTCTGCGTTGGATGTAAATAACAATTTGAATTATTTGAACAATGACCCTCTGCCAATGACGTGTGTAAAAGACACAAATTTTATGGAATTACCTGCAGATGGCGAAATAAATTTACCCGGTCCAAGTAATAGAAATAGATCACAATCAACCAGCTCTTCAAGTTCATCTTCAAGCTCATCTTCAAGTTCATCTACATCGTCATCGTCATCCAGTACTTCGTGTCAAACAGATAAGGACTTTTCACCTGACGAAACCGATAGGGATCCAGACTATGTGCCGTCACCTCCACCTAGACAAATAACATCGAGTCCAAATTCCGAACCTGACACTATTATGCAAGATCAAAATTTAAATAACATGGCAGATAATACGAGTGCTCCAACAGATAATGAAAAGAGGACCAGACGTAGGTGTAAAGAGTCCAACAATTTATCTAAGACGCAAGATGCTAAAAGACTTCGAAACAGTGGACAACAATACAATTCCACATCAAAGATTAAAAAGATAATACCTAAGAAGAAGATTGGACCACCATGTAGATTATAATGTCGACTACAATGCAGCGAAAATATTACTTAAGAGGAAAGAGAAACTATATTTGAAGAGTATTGGAAAATGGGTGACTTAGCTAGGCAAAGAGATTACATTTCAAAATGCATTTCTACTATAAAACTTAGATATCAATATAAAGTTCACAATTCAAATAGAGGACCTAAATACTCGTTTTCATTGGAGATTAAAAATAAAAGTCACCGTGTCTGTAAAGTTTTCTTTAAAAATACGTTGTCTATTAATAATCGACCCATTGCAACTGTCATCGCAAAAAAAGATCAGTCAGGTTTTGTTGAAGAAGAAAAAAGAGGCAAACACGGCAAACAAAAGAAATCGAGCCCTGATATTATACAAAGAATAAAAAATCACATAGACTCGATTCCTAGGATAGAATCTCACTATCTAAGGCAACAAACAACTTGCGAATATATTGATGGGGGTAAAAATCTAACTGATCTGTATACTGACTACAAGACAGAATGTCTGAAAGATGGTGTTGAAACTGCCAAAATTCATACTTACAGAAAAGTTTTCACTCAGGACTACAATATTGGATTTCACGTACCCAAAAAAGATAAGTGTGAATTATGCACTATCTTTAAAAACACTATTGATCCAAATGTAGATTTACAATATAAGTATGACCTTCATCAGGTATTATGTCGCGAAGAGAAGTCAAAAGATAAAACATTGAGCAAAAAAAACTACATTGTTGCTTGTTATGATCTCCAGGCAGTACTGCCTCTTCCTAAAGGCAATATTTCTACTTTATATTATAAGTGTAAGCTCAATGTCTGTAACTTTACTATAAGCGAACTGACTACAGATTATTGTGATTGTTTTGTTTGGAGTGAAGTCGAAGCATTAAGAGGAGCTAACGAAATAGCAACGGGTTTTTTTAAGTACTTGACAAAAAGAGCTTTAGATGTTAATGACAATGATTTGCAAGTAATATTTTATTCTGATAATTGCTGTGGTCAGCAAAAAAATCAGTTCATGTTTTCTGTGTACGCATATGCGGTATCTGTTCTAAAAATAAAATCTATAACTCACAAGTATTTAATAAGGGGACATACACAAAATGAAAACGATTCGGTTCATTCTGTTATTGAAAGTGTGTTAAAAAATGCTTAAGCTCTGGTCCTATTTATACACTGGACCAATACGTAACCATTATTAGAAATGCACGAAAAACTGGTAATCCCTATAAGGTAAATGAAATGTGTTTTTCAGATTTTATTGACATAAAGAACCTGGCCGAGACTTATGGCGGACGATATTCAAAAAATACCCAGGGTAAAACAGTAAGATTAAGTGACATCAAAATAATAAAGTTTGAAAAACATGCAGATACACAAGAAGTTGGAATTTATTACAAAACTTCGTACACGGATACAGATTATAAGGAAATTCAATTTCTTAATAAACGAAAGGCACGCACACGTAGAAACATTCAGAATTACGTTCTGAAACCTTTGTATGAGTCTAGATTAAAATTAAGCACTAGAAAAAACAGTGACTTGAAGAGTTTGATTGACAGTAACATAATTCCGTATAATTATGCTATGTCCTACTATAATAACATTTTGTATTAATATATTTTGTTTATTGTACCTAGTATATAAGTTCAATACTCTATTGTGAGAGATTTTTAGAAGATACTTTATTTTTGTTACTAAGAGTTTTCAGATGTTGTTTCGGATTTGCAATTTATTGTTATAGTTTTATAGTACAAATTAATAATGTTCTGTTGACTTATTTAAACAGACTCATAAGATTAATTACAAGGTAACGTACTTAGGTGGGTACATTTAACTGTAAGTTGATGCTAGAGACTGATAATATTCTACACCAAAGGAGTTTTATGGATCTCGTTCTTTTAGTGCTAATAAACGTTATTGATTTTGAATGCCATTGTTTATTTCTGTATCACATGCTCCTTATTCGATTTTCAGCTACCTTTATGATTTGAAAAGCACTGGGCAAGCTTATAGACATTAAACCATTTCCCTACTAATGATAAGGTTGAGGGTGGTAATTTCACTAGTATCTGTTATGTTATTCGTTGATCAGTGAACAGAAAACTTACATGATGGTAAGAGGTAAGTGTAAGCAGGACCAATGCTCTTTTATTATCAGAGCTGCAATATTATCTATCTTGCTATAAATTATACTAGTTTCTTTAACATTTAATCCAAAGTTAGCAGTGTAGACGTTGTTTGACGAAAGATATAAATTAGGATCTCAACTATAGATTAGGAGGTGATCCTCAACCAAACAAACTTTTAAGGCTTGAAGAGTTCTGATCCAGACAATTTGCTAATGTTGACGTGTTAAATAAATACTGATTTTTTATTTTCAATTTCATTGTATCCTTATTTTCGCATATTTATTTAATACTTAGATAGTTTTTTGTTTAATCACGCTATGTACACTATAAATTTCACAGAATTTATAGTGTACATAGCGTGATTATATGATGCATAAAAAGTTAATGTAAAAGTGTTACTATAAAAATTATAAACAATAAATAAGTACATTTTAATTGAAATTTTAAATGTTTTTTTATTTCATGTCGTAAAGTAAACAAGTATTTATTATACACGCTTAAAAGAATATTCAAAATACCATGTGTTTAGATATTACTACGGAAAAACAATGTAAATTTTCTTAAAACCACTCTCCTGTAAAGTTTGATATTTTTGTTTAGTCGCGGTTTTACTTTAAAGGTGTGATATGTCTTTCTAAATATATTACAAATGTTATATTTTTAGCTATCGGGTAAGATACTTTTTGTGTTAATGTGTCATTTCATTTTGTGTTGAAATTTTACTGAAAATTATCAGGTGTACGTTTATCGAATATTCATATTTTGAACATTGATTGATAACCTGCAAAACTTATTTTTGTGTATTGATATATATACATTTTTATGTAATTTTATTTTATATGGCTTATAAAATGAAAAGAAAAAATTTAAAACCAAGACATATATTGTTATTTATCTAAGATGTGAGATTTCCATTTGGCTTATGTAGGATAAAATAAATTTGTGATTTGTACTTTAGTTTAATTGTGATTTAAAAAGCATATTTAAAAATATTATTTATAACAGATATTTGTAAATAAGAAATAAAGCAAAATTACATACGTGGCGAGTTATTGAAACGAGATAATTTAAGTACATGATTAGTCATTTTAAAGATTTCACTAGACTATAAACCTTTAAGTATCTTTCGATTGAATTTGTCTATAATTCAAATTATTCATAAATATTTTATGGATTAAAACTCAATAAATGCAGTAGGAACAAAAAATAAATAAAAAAATTAAAAATTTAAGAAATATATTTAAATTGACTCAACATAAAATTTATGACCTTACTTATCTTCAAATAATGACTTTCAAACTTTTTGATTCATAACTAGTTAAGACTTTGAGACAAAATGTTGTAAGTTTATGGACATATCTATTTTAGAGAGTTCCAATCGTATCACCAATATTGAATTAGTAAATGGATTCTCTAATTTATTATTTATATAACTATTTAATTTGAAAATCAATGTTTTTGAACTCGACATGAATATATTGCAAAAACTTTTATTCCTGCAACTTCCCAGTAGCTCATTATTTACTTGTGTAGATATGTATTCTTTCTTAATGTGGAGTGGTAAATATATTTATATATTCAATGTTACTAGGGTTCTACCATTTTTGTGTACATCTATAAAAATTAACTTGCCTTTGGCATGTTGTTCCCATAATTTATCTAATTTCAACATGATAATATTTAATGTTTTTATTTAACCTATTTCAAAATAATTTCTATTTAAAGATATATAGTCCAATTAATGTAATTATATGAATTTAAAACTTCTCTGCAATTCTATTAAGTTTCAGTCATATAAAAATATATTGTAATTTAAACTATTTAATAAACACAGTAATATTACACATCAGAAGATAAATATAGTACAAGAGTAAATTAAATACGGGAAAACCAAAGAAAAATTTTGATTTCATTTGAAAACAAATTAAGCAATTTAAAACCTGTGTGTTTGTTCATCTTTGCACACTGTTTTGTTACGAATATATAATTAGTAGTAAGTATTGAAATCCTTCTTAAATGAATAGTCTAGAATTATTTGTAACACCTATGTTTCACATAAGTTTCTATTCATGATTGTCTATCATGAAATGGACGAACTGAAATAAAGACAAACAAATGTATTGCATGGGCTAATAATCTTTTAACCAGTAGTTCGAGACTTTTCTGGAAAGATTTGTAGAAAGTTTCGATGTATTTTATTATCAGATGTTAATGCCCAAAATAGAATAATAACACAAAGAAAGAAAAGAATACCCTATTTTTATAATACTTACACAAAACCGGTTTGAGATATTATATTATATATATATATATATATATATATATATATATATATTTATTTATATATATGTATGTATGTATGGAATTTCTGGAAACAATATAAATCTAATTTAATCCATTGTGAATTCTCACTTAGACTAATAATAAATGGTTTGTATTATTAAAAAATATTTCTTGATTCATAGGGTCTAGCTTCACCGCTTTAAACATTGAAACATTTGACATCAGCATAATCTACCACCAAAAAAATATGGTCAATAATGATCTCTAGTTTGATTCAGTAAAATGAAAATTTTCACATAACATTTTTTCTCTAAATTCTTCAAAATAAAGTTGTTAAAAACAGATAAACATGTTATAATCTACATAAACAAATGAGTAGAATTATTATTAAAAAAGAAATATATTTCAGGTAATTATATATTATTCCTAATGCCTTTCATTTAATTTGACTATAATAATAAAAATAATTCTATTCAACATATTTTCATGAAATGTCTCTTAAATTTTATCACTTCTAACAAATGCGTAAAATACTGACGCAATTACAATCTGCAAGCTTGTGAATATTTATATCTTGGAAAGTTCCAATAGCAACTTAAAAAAAAGCTATTACTTTAATATTATTGCTACTATTAGAAAGTTATAAATTTAATATATACTAGGCTAATTTTCTATGGAAATTTACATTTTTACTTAACATAAAGCTGTAAATGGATTTGTGTATTTAATATAGACAAAATTCAGCTATTTTTATGTATATCTATTAAAATATATTTTGTCAGATTTTGGTCATAGTACAGCTTGCCCATCAAAATACAACAAAAGCATACATTACTCCTCGGGCGCATATGTATGTTATTAATTGACGCAGCCACATATTGAAATGAAATAAATATACAGACAATTATGACAGAGAGGAAGCAGAATGAAATAATGAATGAAATGGCAATATAATATCTATTATCTCCAACATGTAGTTATTTTTGTCGATACCATTTGTCATTTTGTACCCCCGGCCTGTTAGAGATCATCTAAGAGTGGACCAAAGGAAGGAGATCCTCAATAAAATTGTAAGGGTTATTAGGAGAAACTGCACATTCACAAAGGCTAACTGAACTTTTGTCTTCACTATTTATTTTTTAAAATTGGTAGGAGAGATGGTGTCAATAAATTTGGTAAAAGTTTAAGAAAGATGAGTGTTGGGTTGGGCTGTAAATGAGGTACATAACTTCCTTAGATCAAAATTAATTTTGGAGGGGTAGGATACGTCCCTTTATTTCAAATTTCATTTTTGTTGCCTTTCAAATTTAGGGCAGATCCTATCTGTATCATTATGATTCCCACTGCAAGAATATACCTTGTCTTGATAAAAGACAGTGGGGTGACTGATGAATGAATTATACTAATAGATACGTAACATAAATATTTCGTACTTTACCAAAGTAAATTACGAAGATTTTGTTGCAGCTAAGAGACAGAATGTCCTGAAAATTTAACCAGGGAGCGAAATGTAAATGCACTTCGTTTGACAGTTTCTATGGCAACATTTGTCAAACTTATATAATATATAAAAATGTTTTTATTACAAGGATAAAATATATTATAAATACTTATCTTAAAAAAAGGAACAATAAATCATAAAACATCAAAGAAGTTAAAATACATGTAGCAACAGGTTTGTCTATGGTATATATTTCTTGGTTATGAAATTTTTTGCTTTTCTTCGGGGTAAATATGTTAACATGTGTAAATATTTATTTAAAACAAATTTAATATAGAGTGAAATTAAATAAACGACACATTTTCAAACAGGTAAATCAAAGATTCACATATACACTTGTGGAAGTGTGACTTATTTACTGGTATACAAGCTTGCTAATTGAACAACTACAATAATATATGTAATAACGAGGTTGAAAAAACTAGGCAGTAATGATATTTGCAGATCGAAGAGCTGACACACTGAGAAAGTTCCGCCATTGTTCTGATGTACAACCTCTTCAAGTTTTTCCAATTCAGTGTCGATTGATGGACCTTAAATAATAGCATAAGACAGGTACATAATTTGTACTTATTTCATACAAAAGATATAAGATATATAAAATTAAATGAGTACGAGTAACCTTCACGTGCAGCTGAAGTAAAATTACTTTGGCGGTTGTAGCAATTAGGATGAAATGAGATGTTTATATTAGTAAAATAAGTAATGAGTTTATCTAGTAAAAGATGACTACAAACTTACTGAACAGATGCTTACACATATGAGGTGAAAGTCTCAGTTTTGTGATGCTTATTCTCAACTGATGAAATTCTGTAACCAACATCTCACTGACGGTGCAGACAGAAGTGAGAACAACTACGCAAATCATGTGCCATATCAAATAATTAAGCATTTCTAGAAAATATAGTTCCTGAAAAGTCATTCCATTAGTAACAATACTTTTTTACAAAACTTTATTTATTTTAAACATTTTGTATACATAATTGTAAAGAAAGTTGATATTCACTATTAATTAAAGAACAATAATTAGAAATGTCAACAAAGCCAATATCAATTGCTATTATACACAATATTAGAATTAGAATGATTTATGTAATATTAATCTTACTTACTTCATGCATATACAGGTCCAAAATGAGTTGAATGCCACCAATGGATGAGAGAAAAGCCGTAACAACAGTCTGTAGTACCTGAAGTAAAAGTTTAATGATTAAAATAAAAATAATTTTTGAATATCCCATTTATGTCAATTAATCTCAGTATACCTGTAAATTAAACATTTTATTGAGTGCAATGTGTATTGCATTTGCTATAGTTAATATGTTTGGTAAAATAAATATGTTCATGGGATTTCGTGAAGTATCAAAATGGTTGTCCCCATTTAATCGATTGCAGACTCTCACTCCGGCTAAGCCCGGTACGCAGTTTGTGTTATTATGAAATATTTCTCTATTCATACGGTTCAGGTAGTCGTTTACCTGTTTCAACATTTCATTAATGGTGTATATAAGCAAGCACATTAAAAGCAGTTCCAATCTATTAGTAAGTAAACCGAAATATATAACTATGTGGAACCAGTTCCAATTTTCAATACTGTTAATGATGAAAGTGATAGAGTGGCTTGCAATTATAATGAATATGCCCAATAACGTCATTATTTTTAATTTCTGGAAGCATTTTGTTCTAAACAAAATACTGAAATAAACAGAAATATCATCAAATCGTTCTAAACACTCAGCAAAGAAATGTTTTTGCCAAAATATATCAATAGATAAAGTAAATATGAAATTGATAAAGACAGTTATATCAAAAAGGAATTGAATTATCTTTATTTCAGAGTACACAGAGATGAAGTGAAACCAAATGCCTGTGACAGAAGTCAAAATAATGAGAAAAATTAATGTCGAACTGTACATTTTTTTAAAAATCATTTTAATTAACGTTATTTGATTTTCTACTTCATATAAAAATCGGTTGATACCAAGTATTGACTGTAACACAAGTAAAAAGTGAATCGATTCTTCTATACAACGGCACGTCATTTTTAAAGAACTGACTATTTCTACTATTCACTTCTATAGAAAATGCAAACACTCTTTGTTAATGTTGTGTATTTAATGTAATCAGTTAGTCTAATACAAGGCAATTTGTATTTTCATTTTATAGCCGTGATTGATTATTGGATTTACCCGTCTAGTCTACAAGTGCACTTATTTATTTTCCCACTTTGTTTACAAAAGTGATGGCCTCCAATTTACTGATTGTCGTGCCTTAAATTTGTTCCTAAAGCTTCCATTATAATTTAATTCAAATATCACACATTCATGTCAAACTGGTGTTATTGATAGCAATCCACTGTAGGTAAAAGTGTTTTCTTAGTAGTTCATTTATTTAAAAGATCTGTTAGCATTATGATCCCTATTTTACTTGAGATAACATCGAAATAGTAATTAATATTCTTAGGTATATTTTAAAAGAAAATTCAATTTCAAAAGATGTGTAAATATAGATTCTGTGGAAGCAGCATGTAGGTATATTTGAAGCAACTCATTTCCACGGTCTAGTCGAATGGACAGGAAAAGATACATCACAGAGTTATTTTCTGCGGTGAATATTTTCTTGACATCAATATCCTTGTTTTTAGAATGTTGTCCAAAGCCATGTGCTGATAAATGTAGAAATCGGTATTAAGAACTCAAAATAACTCTAAAGAGAAGAAAAGCAAGAAAACATCAGTAGTAACGCATCAATATGATAGCACAACTACCTTACCTGAGGCTAAAAATAAATAAAATAGACAATTTTTCCTTCATTCTTACATGATGAGAAGGTGGTTACCATTAACTACCGTGTAAATGTAGTCAATCAATCTTTCTTTCTAAATACTCATCAGTATATAAACAATCAAGGTAACCTATTTTCTCTACATCAGACTTCCCTTGCCCCTATTTGTATTGTATAACATTAATCATTATTGAAAGCACATATACGTACGTATTTACACTTTGTACTGCCGTCTGTAGCACCGCAACCCTTGTATATAACCTTGTAGCTCTATTAACGGGTCATTGTTGGGTGAATAATTAATTTGATATTTGTCTGAAATTGATGTCACAACAGTGGCTTTGAAACATTATATTTATAAACTGATTATCCAAAATTCACTCATTTGCATAATTTTGAATGGGTATAAAAAACTGGCAAAAACATACCAATATTGAGTAAAAATAAACAATCATATTCTGGAAGATATATCTTCATATGAATATCTCCATACATTACTTATTTTGGTATATCTTGTTTCATAATGTTAATAAAATATGTGCTGTTGCTGAGACAGGTATATTTAGTTAATATGCTTTTATCCAGAGAAGAATTTTACAACTTTAGTTATTATTTAGAATTCTTATACATAAAATGAAGGGTGGTTTATTCAGCGAAGCACAGAGATTACATTATAATGTGACCAGTTTTATTTTGATGATTTGTTTCTGTCACTTTAACCCAGAATAAATACCACTTGAAAACTATGTTATATTTTAAATTGTTAATCATACCTATGCTATCTTTAGTTATATATAAATTATTAGAGTCAATTACAAGCAAGCATACTCTTAATTACAATTAATCTCCGAGTTTTCCATCACAGTTATTTACTCCAAATAGTCCTGAGTTTGTGAAATCCATTTCCAACTCATAATATATACTTTTAGGTTCATAAGTGAGTACAATATTATCCGTATTTCCCATTTCCATGATACAAAATCAAGTAAAAACGTCTCCAGTTCTTTGTTATAATCTAAAATCATCCACGTTACACTGTTTCCCACTTCAATGTGGTACGAGCATGGCATGGTAGTGTGTGATGGATGACAATATGACCGATGCAGCGTCTCACTACTTGAATTTCATATTTTTACATTAGCACGCCATGAGGGTCACCGGCAAACTCACATGTTTATCTGCTATATCTGTGGGACACTAACTATGATAACATCCAAGTAGTAATATTCATAGGTATATTTTGAAAAAATTCTGTTTCAATGATTTGTAAACATAGATTCTGTGGACGCAGTTGTAGGATCAAGTAGGGAACAGTGGCTCGGATTTCTTCGAACATTTAATTATGGGGAAAAAGTTGAAGTGACTTTAGTTATTAATTGTTCTTCTTACATTTTCACTTTTTCCATTAAGGAAATATTATATTTGTTAAAAATGATTTTTTAAAAAAAATGGGAAATGTGCCACTGTGTACCAGAACTAGACTACTGTGATGCGACCCTGTAGTACACAATGACTAACGGTACACTTGATAATATAATATTCAATTAAAATTATGTTTTATATTTACTTGTCAAAGTCAGAATCGTATCTTAAGGCTAATATTTATCAACATTAACCATATACATATAAAAATTTGACAATTGAGATCATCACTTGTTTGCATTGTTTCTTTGTTGTTTGAGATCTAAAATCTTATAACTTAATTTCATTTTTATTGTAATTTCAAGCTGCAAAATCAAGAAAAATAATAAAAAAAGTAATCAATACTGAAGGAACATCTACCAATAGGAAACTTACAAAGAACATCAGATACTCAGATGATACCACATTAATATCTAGTAATAAGCGGTACCGGCTCTCAGTACTGAATCAACATTAATTACAAAAGAATAAGATATATGGGAATAAGCCAAACTTATAAAAAGAAAAGATATATGGTGGTAAGCCGAAACTAATTAATTCATAACTATAAATGGGACTGCCCCGAAACACGTCAACCTCTACAATTATCTTGGGGTAATAGTTTATGATTAATATCACCACAGTTTCAATATCTAATGCCGAATTAAGCAAGCTGGTAAAACGCTTTCCACAAGAAGAGAAAGATCAATTGTGATTGTATCTTTAGCCTAAACCTACAAATAAGATGGCCCGTTGCTACATAGTTTCAATAATATTATATGGAGCCGAAACATTATTCACAGAAGGGACAAGCAAAAGAATTCAGGCCTTTGAGATGTATGTGTACTGCAGAATATTACAAATCTCATAAGTTCAAAAACTATATATTAAAGTGGTACAGTGATTTTAAAAAGCATAAAACAACACAAGCTCGAACTTGTCAATATCTCGGACAAATTGTGCGCCGGAGGAAACACCAACTTTTTCAACACATTATTCAAGTCAAGATTCTGGGCAGAAGATGGTTTGGTATGAGGAGGAGATATTGGCTGAAGAACCTATGCCACTGGTATAATAAAAGTACCCATTCTCTTTTTCGGGCAGCTGCATCCAAAGTCCAACAGAAGTGCAAGGCTAAATGTCACGAAAAAAGTTTATATCAAGTAACATGTAACAAACTGTAACTATATTTATATATTCTGAATTTTTTTTAATTTCAATGTCCTGTGCAATCCTTTCAAATAAAAAAAAATTTCTATTTTCTGTTTAATGGTTTCTTTAATTAAAAAAAAATTCTATTTTCTGATTGCGCCACAGAAACCGAGTCATGACAGATAACCTATAATAAATAGCAATGCACAGTTATAGATATTTAAATATTTACAGTGTTAGAAATATTTCAAAACACTGTTTTAATTTTTTAAAAGGGTATAAAAGTGTAACTAAAACTAAAAAAAAATAAAAATGTAACTTAAGCATGTACTCAGCGCAATTTGACGTCTTTGACTTGAATTGTTATTGATCATTACTCACACTTTCTAAAATACATTACATACCTACGTCCATCTGGGGCTTGTAATAAGTGTAATGTTAATCAGATTACCTACTTTTATGCCAAACCCTCAAAGACACACAAACGAATGAAGCTTTTTTTTATGAATTTATTATGATAAGTATCATAATTTGTTAATCAACAATTAAGATTGAATGAATATACAAATTCGTAAAGCATTTTTAAATTATTATAATCAATAATTCTAATCAGCCTATAATGTACACGATAAGTTTACAAGCATCAGTTAATGTGAATAGGAATGACATATCGTTGTGTATAAACTATGTTCAACTGTTATTCGTGGTTATAACTTTCTATTACGTTACTTATTACATTTCATTAACTCACTTTATTTATATTTTATGCAACAAACATTTGCATCTATCTATTTGTTCGAGTACTTTGATCGAATTGACCAATATATTAGCATGAAGGATCGCATAAGCTTATTTATAACAAAAACTTCCAACATCACCATTGCTTTGGCTGTCTCCTTTTTGCCCTTTGTCGCGACACAACCGACATTAAAATTATTCAAATAGGACATTAATCATAGGTTGAAAATATTTTAGGTAAACTACACTTAAGAACAATGAATGTCAAATAGAGCATATAATACCATAAGTATTGTACATTTGCAAATATTACATAATTTGAGGAACAATATTAATACCATCTAGACGTTACCAAACTTTTCAGGCATGCCCTTGCACAGAAGTATACTTATATATTTCAATGGGTTTGACGTACATTTTTTCATGTGTTAGAATAATTAGTATTTTGCATCGACTAAAGTTTAATTGAATACTTAATTTCTAAACAAATGATAAATTTCAGTGACAAATGGTAGACATTTGACAGATTTCGATCCATTACTGATACAGCAACATAAAAATAAAACCCCTCTTAACTTTAGACTTGCTATATCTGGACCATTTTTAAATAAACGTATTACATCAACTACAAAGAAAATACTTTTGTTTAGAACAAATATACTGTGTGTGCATATATATTACTCATTGAATCAAGAGACTACATTTAGATCAGCATTTAACCCAAAATTAATTTAAACTTGGCTACTAGGAAAACAAAATAATATTTACATTTCTGATAAGAATTTTATTAAATCTTGTATCAGTTTTCGTTAATTTAACAATTTATCAAAATTACGATTATAATGATTTCAAGATTCTAATAAGGATCAGCAAAAAATTATTGAACTTCAGTAGACATAAGGCAGTCTGATACATAGTTTTAATTCTCTGGTAGAGGATATTTTATTTATTAGGAATTTTATTTTTGAACATAGTTGTCGAAACTGCTCCGAAGATAAACATGACATCACTAACAAGATGGTAGCACGAGTGGCATGCTTGCTCTTGCTATCGTTTTGTTATATCACTTTATACGAGTACGAAATTCTAAACGAATCAAACTCTTCAAACACTTCTTCTGTCATCTGGCCTTATTTACCATACATATATCACTATCGATGTAGTCGAAAGTATAGTGCCATGGCTTACGGGAAAGTGAAATGTTTAAATCAGAAAGCAAATGTTTTCTTTATCCTAAACGTTATAACTTATTGTTTCGCTAATCTTAATTACTCAATTTACAATGGCAGGCATGAATTTACTCAGCATTTTCACAACTTTCATTGTTTGTGAACTATGGTAGATTTACTGTTGTTTGCAAGGACCAAGAACAAAGTGCAATAAATTTATATGCGGAAATGTTTGCCATTTGCAGACGTTACTACCTAGTGAAGGTCATCTTTTTATATCAGACTCAAACTGACCAAGTCCAAATGCTGATGTATTTCCCTACGAAACATGGACGATGTGGCAAAGTAAAGCCAAATATTCTGGATATAGTAAAGAAATATACAGATTGTCAATTTCTTAGTAATTTATTTCCACAAAAATTCAATAATTTCAATAGACGTCCATTACGACCTCTCCTCTACGATCTTACATGATGGTGTCAATGAATCCTGATGGAATACAAATAGTTAGTGGTATACACGGTAAATTTTATAAAGATTTACGTCAAGTGCAACATTGGAAATTACTATTACTCTGCAAGCACCTAGGTCATTTAATGAAATGCATCAGAGAGGATTTTTCCAGGATCTCATCATGCAACGAGCTAATATTTCCACATTCATCTTTTTAGAAATCAATAATGCAAACACTTTCCGTTCCTTGTATCCTCACTGGGCATGAAATTCCGTTTGGTTCTCGCCCCCCGTTCCTTTGAGACTGGCATGTGAAAAATGAATAAAATCATTCGAAACAAGATTGAAACTTAGATGGAATTCATATTTTCCAATGGATATGTTACATTCAAATCTGTATATAAATAGCTTTGCAATATTTTTTGGCCAAATGAGTGCTAGATGACCAACGAAAATGATTCTGTCGTTTGGTTAGTTCTTACCAAGGAGTTCTCATTAGTGTTCTGAAAAGAGGTATATGCGTGTCACACTTGGATAGTGTATCCAGCGCTATCAAAGCTATGAATTTGACGAATTACCAGAAATTAGAACATATTTTTTTGAAGAACCTGACCTATATGATAGATATAAAATTGTAGAATTTAAAGATATTCAAAATTATATAGAACCTATGTCTAAAGGACATCTGAAACTCTTTACCAGAACTTAAAACTGTTCAACAGCGAGTGTTAAACGAAGAATGATCAGTTATATGGATTCTGTTATTCTTAATTTTACATATAACTAATTTATAAAATTTATTTCAGGTATAAAAGAATATGTCTTCATAAATATAAAACGATATGTGTTCAATACGTCTTCATAAATAATTCGAGCTCCCATCGTCAGTCGATCTACCCATTTGTATTCCAGGAGATTAAACGTATTCTTATGTCCTCTGTGATACTAGTTAGATAAATTGTTAAAAAAGGTGTCCAAAAATTCTCTCCGTCTCTTAAATGGTTTACACACAAACTAGCTCAATTCTAAAGTCAGACCCAACCCTCTAATTTTATTATATTTCGTGTTTTGAATCTTAAATATAAGAGTTAAAGTAAATATAACTTATTTGCAGCTGACATGTTTTAAAGGAAAAACAACGATCTATTGCACACATTTTCAACAGCTATTCTTATTTTCTGTATCAAAGTCGGGTTCGGTTTGTGTGAAATTATCTGTTTATCGACCTAATGTTCCTCCGTGGTTCAAGTGTCATGTTGAATAATGTGGAAACATCCTATCCGGATTGATTCTCAGACTATTATATATTGTATTTCTATTAATTAATTAATATGTGTCAACATTTATTCCAGGTTTCGATGATAGTGTGTTCTATGTTTCCTCAAGTTATATATTTAAGTTACATCTGAGTAGTTGATAATTACTTGTGATAGATTTTGAGAATTAATTTTAAGGTCAATTAATGACTAAATAGAACTCTTTATATTTAACACACGTAAAAAGTTCTTAAATATTAAATATTTTATACTGAATCATACACCCTCTCATCAAGAGTATAGCTCTTAGTTTTTATATTTTACTTCCCATTGACATAGAACCTTGCAATTTTGCACGAAGGAGGATTTCATAGTACAAGTAAAGATAAAAATCATTAATTGGTGACTCAGTGTGGAATTATTACGTTGAAAACTTATTTTGTTGATTTTTTTCTTTACATTTGTAAAATACCTGCGGATTAATCTTTACAAAATACGATATTGTTATAACCTTGGGGTAAAATACCTACTTGCATTTATAAAAATATAAAACATGTATAAACACGTTTTTTACAATTTTATATTAATACAAATTTAAGTCAGTAAAAACGCACAATTCACGTATCACAAACATTTATGACATTCACGTTTGATTAAGGTAATTTATCTAAGAATAAATTCTCAAAGTATTCATTTTCAATAAACTAATTTTTTAAAAAATACTAATTTTCTCTCGAAATACTAATTTTCAACGAAAAAAACTTATGTTTTAAAAACATTTTAATACTACATTTATATATTACTACATAAAAATTTTAATTACCATTGATGAAGTAAGTAACGAAATTGAACTTCATTTAATTGTTTCTCCCTATGAAATGACCCACTCTCCGTTACTCATCATATCAACAGTTTCTCAGTATTTGATTTTTAGCTACCTATTCACTATGTTTTCTATGTGATATACTGTTGTCTAGCCACGCAAGGACGTATTTTAGTGTGTTCTTCGGTTCCTTTAACAGTTGCACCCTCTATAACAAAAGATATTAGACTAGGTCTTCTTTTGTCACTCAGCAGTGATTATTTTTTTTGGCGCCAGATGCAAGCGCTTCCAGCTCATCCGACCGCTTGTTTTGCAGAATGTATGATATCCAGTAGTTAATCCTCTTTTCTGATAGATACTACCATCAGTAAAATGTCAGCACAATCAACGTGATATACCTCGTCCTCCAGAATGTTGTATAACATAACACTTAAGATAGTACTTGGGATACCCAACTATCGACTTTTATTATCCCTGCTTTATCCTAACTTGTTTTGTGCTCTGACGGGGTGTTCACTCAGGTAGCAGTTCACAATGTTACATATGTAAAAAGGATAAGTTCCGTGTTAGAATTTCTATAGTTTATATTATTTATTATTAATTTCCACAGTTTTGAATTAAGATATATCAACATTGATGTTGCATCTATTAGCATATATAATTCTTTGATACAGCATGTTCCTTATTTTGCCTCCTTCATCATCTTCTTAATAAAACACTTTAAATTTGTATTGTATGTCACCTAAATCTTCTTGTTTTTAAGTGTCCGTTCTGTTCTATCCAATGATAGCTTTTGCAGTGCTTTTTTGTATAAGTTTACTAGATTTCACGGCCTGTAGCCGATGAGACAAACCAAAGGTTATTTGATTTGTGACTATCGGCACTAGTTTTGCAGTTTTCCATGCTGCCGAAAATTTATCTTTATGAAACATTCTCTTCACAGTGCTTTTAATTATACCTGTGATGATTTTTTTTGCGAATATTATTGAAAATATGTTGTATATGCGCACAGTAAATTTTAGAGTTTGACCTGGCCCATAATCAGGTCCTCATCAGCCACTTCCCACATACCAGTCATCACATGTCTTGCATGTGGAAAATCTTGAGGACACCTGCTCTAACCCACATTTATTGTTTTTCATTAATCCTTCATCATTTTATGAAGATTTTTAATCACAATCTTTTCTCAAGTCTCATTCACCCGTACCTAGTTCCATTGCCTTTCTTTAACATCAGCAATCAAGAGCTGGAGTGGCATCTTGGTTGTTCTGTATCATTTCCCTTTTGCCATTTTTTTTCTTTTTAACCTTTGCTCGAGTGTATGACCTTTTTTTACTATTTTGCCCAGTCATCAATAGACAAGTTTTAATGTCAACGAGTTTCTTCTTAGGAATACCTTCGTCTTAATACTTGGTTCTATTAAAGTTAATTGGTGTATTTTAACTTTTTTTCTTTAATTTAAAACAGGTTCCAGTCCCCCACTGATAGTTGATCATGACTGCATGTCATCTACATTTATTTTACCGCTGCTGTCCGCATAATGCCTCATTATCGAGTACTTGCCATTCTAGAATTTTATTAGCAAATTTAGAGCTCGCTAATTTTAGATCAGATCCTGATTTTCTTGTTAATCTTTTAAATATTAATTGTCTGCTGAAATCGAGAATGACGAAATCAAGATCTGCCCGCATTTTCATAATAGTGGCCTTTGTGGTTATTAATCTCAATTCCCCATCATTTACAGACAGAGTTGAAATTTTACATTGAGAATAAGAAGTCATTTATGGAAACTGTTGTCCTCTTGCTATCCATTGATGTCCTTTTGAAAGTAATGGAAGTTGCGGTTAGATGATATTCAGCAGCTTTTGATTATTAGTCCGTTTAGTTGCACAAAAAGTCTTTGATAATTTCTGAAACAACCACTGCATCCCCTCGATTGTCTCTAACCCATTTCTCTGTTTTAGTGGTTTTAAAATTTAATTCCGCTATAAGTTTTACATTCAATTTGCTTACCATTGCTGTGAGCAGATTCATTGCAACTTATATCCGGCTAAGGTTTATCCGAAGACCTTGATGCCCATATTTCATTTTTTATCTTTCTCTTGGTACGGCTACAAGCTACTGCGTTCCTAATATTTTTGCTAAATTTTGTGTATTTTGTAACGACAATTTCTATGTTTTTAAGCTCCACATAGTGGGAATTGTGACCAGCTTTTACACAACTCTGATAGATTTGACCTTTGGAATATTGAGTGTAACTGTGAAATACTCTTACATCAGCAGCCTTTCTGCAGGTGTGTTTTTTTCATCAGCTTGCAATTTTTTCATCCAATTGTTAAACAGACCAAATTTGGAAGCATTCTGGCCAGGTTTCTACTCTTAGGTTTTATAGACCTTATCTGTACTGGTATATTCACCTCCGCATTCATTACTTGTCTTAGTTCCTGTTAGCTGGTGTTCTCCTTTATTTACTTAATATGGTAAATAGTTCTAATTCCTACGGTGCCACATTTTTTTCCAATACTTTCGTTACTTTTCTTGTTCAATATTTCAATAATTTTTATTGGTAATAGACTGCTGAAAAAGCGTTTTTCATTTTTTTAAGTCTCACTGTACAATTATTGACACTTCACAACTCGGGCTTCTGTATTGCTTTTTGTTTTTTTTGCCACTCTGTTGGGCATTGCCTTAGTTCCCTTTTATTAGAATGAAGATTTTCCAATTTTGGTTTAGTAGATGAGAAAACTGCGTCACTTTTTCTGACTATAAATTTTTCAACATTTTTATCAGCAATCACTGCAAATTTACTTGGCTCCTTTAGCGGGAAAATACTAACTTTGAACTTCTACTGGAATGGACAACGTCCCACTTATGTTCAGTAAATAAGAAAATTCCTTCAAATGTTGATCCCACCAAAAATCCAATAATTTTGTGACATTTTTTTTCACCAGAGTCCGCAGGCTTTTTCTGCAAGCTTTTTTCCTCAGTTAAATACTTCCTTATATTTCTTCTCAACTCTTTCCTTTGATCTTTTCTCAACACTTTTCTTTGTTACTTTTCTCAACACTTCTGTTAGAATATACAAAATGATTTGTTTAAATATCCTCCGATAACTTCAGTTTTTTACAGGATGACTTCCACGAGGATATCAGTTCTCCATACACACCTATTATAATTGAGTGCCAGAATTTGTCAATTAGTGTATCTTTTTCTTATTCAAGATTTTTCATGGTACATTTCATGGTGTTTCTCCTCACTGCTATCAATTTTGGTTTATTTGCTACCTAACCTCATACTTTTATTCAGATTTTGATTTCAACTTTGATTTTGAGATTCTGACTCACTGCTCTGACTAGGTTTGCAGTAGTCTACGCTCGTTTCGTCAACATCCCGTTTACGTCATCATTTTTATTTTCTTGATTATCATCTTCAACCTTAATCTTTTGTTTTTGCTGTCAGTTTTTGCACAGGTGGTTTAAGCTCCCAATGAATTTTATATGCTTCCTGTGATTCATCCTAGAAGATATTCCCTCTCTTTTTTTATTAGCTCTGAGTTCAGCCGAAATATAGTCTAATGCTATTTTGGGTGATAAAGTTCTCTAGTTTTATTTTGTGCTGCCAAAATTGGCAACCATACCTCTTAATATGTTTGATATTGTGGCAAGATTTTACCACCTGTCCTTGGCCATTAGATTTTGTGTGGCTGCCCTGGCTGTTAGATGGGTCTCGGGAGTGGATTCCCCGTATATAATAGTATGGTTCTGTGATAATTTGTCTGTAAGCTTTGTTCTCCATTTTTAAAATATTAACATCCATCTCAACTACAAAATCCCGTCAGTGTTGATAGCTGGCTAGTGTTGGATCCTTTAATTTATTTAGACCTCATCAGTCCGAACTCAGAGCTTTGATCGTTGTTGAAATAGCACCCCAGAATTGTTTATTGGCTCTCCAGCCAATATTCATACCATTATGCATGAACAAGATTATCTTGAGTAGGATATGTACAGTGGTTTTTCAATATGTACTGTGGTTTTAGAACAGAATGTGGTTTTTCAATATGTACTGTGGGCTAAGGCTTATTGCAATTCTGTATTACATCTGGAGCTTTACTCTCTAGACCAGGGAATATTAGCTATTTGCATCATCAGCTCCTTGAGGGGTTCGAGAGGAATATATCATTAGGCAGATAAATTTAAAATGGAATTGAGGTTAAATTTACAAGTTACTACTTCTACATGTTCAAGTACTGTCTACAAAATATCAAGATCAAAAGTGACATATGAAGTATGTCATTTTCTCATTTTTCAGCTACTGATTTTGTTTACTTAAATAAAAAAAATATATTTAAACAATTCTAAGTGAATGTTTGGTTAAAATTTTAAAATCCAATTAATTTGGTTAATTTGCTTCAACAATTTAAATAGATATGGAGAACTGCACAATGCCAGTTCCAATTCACATTTGGTGAAATTATTATTTCTATTCTTGCACTAGTTTAACATAATTAATGTAAAATATATTAGATATTACATAAATATATAGATTACATTTCATTACAGAAAGTCAATAACTTTAAATATTAGAAGGCTGTGACAGACAGACAGACTTACTTTTGCAGGAGTCTTTTTCTCTAATAACGAACAATAATTTCATCGGCAACATTCCAAAAATTAATTTTGAGTGTTCTTTTCTTCTTTATCTAAATGTATTTATTTGTAATGTTTGTTTATGTAATGACAGGATACAATCAAAGTCAGCCTTGAAATATACATTGTTATTGACATATAGAAATACATTTTCTATACACCACACTTTCATTGGCTTCATTTGTATTGCATAACATTAATCATTATTAAACGCATAATGGTCCTGAAATGAACATTAAAGTGTGAAATCATGTGTACATATATACTTACACTTAGTACTGCCTTCTGTATTACCGTGAGCCTTGTATATAAACTTGTAGCTATCTATGTTAATGGGTCATTGTGGTGCAGATAATTAATTTGACATTGATCTGGAAGCATATATTTCTCCCTTGAGTTATCAATGAAGTGGCTTTTGTGATATTATATGTTACATAGATTATCAAAATTCATTGATTGGCATGGTTTTCCATCACACATAAGAACTGACAAAAATGTAACAATTATGAGTAAAAATAAGCAATTATATTCTGAAGGATTTATTTTCTTGTGAACATCTCCATACATTACTTATTCTAGTGTTATGCCTCTAATTTCGGAATATTAAAAAATTAAGTAAAAGATGTTGCAGATACAAAGATATTTTGTTAATATTCTTTTGTCCAGTACACACTTTTACACAAAATGCAGAGGGTAATTTATTTGCCAAAGTAGAGATTTATTTACAGAGATTACACACAATTAAATGGTACTATGTGACGTAGTATTATTTCTACTTTCTTTAAGTTCTTTACCACGACATCATTCAACATCTTCAGGTGGGCTGTTAGCAAAGAATCTTTGCTAACAGCCCACCTGAAGACGTTGTAATACAACGAAAGCTAGGTTGTGGTAAAGAACTTAAAGGAAGTAGAAATAATACTACATCACGTAGTTTCATTTAATGGTGATTAACGAATTTGTACAAAATTAAAGCCAAATATATTCAATACAGAGATTACGTTTAATAATAATAAATATATTAAAACATGTATTTTAATGCTTTCCTCTATCATATTTAACTCATAATTAAATAAATAACACTTGAAAAATATGTTGCATTTTAAATTGTTAATCGTACCTATGCTACCTTTAATTATATATAAATTGCTACTCTTTATTACAAGTATTAACCTCCGAGTATTCCAATAAGGCTATTTATTCCAAATTGTCTTGAGTGAATGTAAACTTTTTGAAATCAATTTCAAACTCTTCATAAATAGTTTTAGGTTCATAGGTGAGTTTAATATTATCCTTATTACCCATTTTGTCGCTACAAATTTAAATAAAAATGGCTCCAGTTAGGTGCCACAATCTAAAATCATGCAAATGTTACATGTTTTCAACTTCAATGCAGTACGAGCATGGCACAGCCTGTATGTGGTGAAGGTAGATGACAAAGTAACTGGTGCAGCGTCTCACTATTGGAATTTCAAATTTTTGAATTAGCTCACCATGAGGGTCATCGGCGAACTCATATGTTTGTCTACTTAATGTGTGGATGACTAAGTATTATAGAATAATAAAAATAGTGATAAAGAAAAATATTATTTTACAGATATCATGATTTTAGTCTTAGTGTGCAATATGTTAATAGGGGCACAAAAATCTGGTATTTGAAATATTCATCCACGCAAATGACTTTCTAAATATGTTACATAATTTATATTTTTAGCTATCGGGTAAAATACTTTTTCAGTTAATGTGTCATTTCATTTCGTGTGGAATTATTTACTAAAAGTAAACACATGATGTGTTTATCAAATATTCATATTTTGAACATTAATTGATAACCTGCAAAACTTATTTTTATGTATTATATATATGTATGTTATATATATTTTAAATTAAACAAAATCTAAAATCATGAAATATATTGTAATTTATCTAAGATATAATGAATTACATAATTAATAATTTATCTAAGATATAATACGATGAGAATAAATTTGTGATTTGGACTTCAGTTTAATTGTGAGTTATAAAGCATATTTATAAACATTATTTACAAAAAATGTTTGTAAATGAATTGTTTAATTATTAAAGAGAATAACTTATGTATCTCTTATTTTACAGGGGGACAAAAAACTGTTTATTCTAAAATTTTCATTGGCAAATATAATAAATTTTCTTTCAACAAGTATACAATATACTATATTATAAATATATCAGTCCAGAGTTTTGGATTCTTTGTCTCTTTTGGAAAAGACTACACTAATTCAAAGTTGCTAGACTTATTTGGTATCTAAACAAAGTTTTAAGGAAAAATTTCAACATATTAGTGTTTATGAAACCTTTTATTAACATTTGGGTCAATTTTCTATTATATTTCCATAATAGCTTTTATGTTCAGCTGGAATGTATTGCATGGTACGCTTGAGGTCTTGTATTTTTTATTTTTGGTTTTCTTTCGTATTTTTGTTTTCCTAAATCAAATATGTTTGTTCTAACAACATTCCCAATGAAATGTATAATGATAACTTCCTACCTTCCTTTGAAAGATAATACTTATCTCTTCATTTAAAAACTTTTTTTACTGTACCAAAAGACTGACTGGGAAAAGGTGTACAATTTTACTGTATCTACCAAAGCCTGGCATATACTTATCATTATGTGATTCCGGTTTTGGCCTTCGCATTCATCTGTGAAAACGTATAACTTTTCGATTTCATTTAGAACTTCCTCTTAGATATACTTCAGTAAAATTGTGCATGTTTCATTAGATCCCTTCATAGCAACATCTTCATTGTATAGAAAGAATCTACTTTCTTTAGTTCTTAAATTCTTTATACAGAATGGGTACAATGATAAGTGACAATAGTAGAACATCTCTTAAACTGGTATGCATATAATTAAAAGTCAAGCCTAAGACATTCTTCTTCGCACATTTGTTCTACTTCACGGATACTTTCATAGCATTTAGCTGCTCCTTTCTTATGAATTGTTAATTCTGCTTTTGCTGACATTATAGCCCGTTTCCCTAGGTCAGTTGAATTTACTCTGACTGTGAGCTGTTCACACCCACAACATGCATCAACTTGGGGTCGACCAAAGTGTAGATCAAACTGCTCTTTGAATATTTTGTAATAAAATGACAATTTTATTTTAGTTCCGAGTGTAAGGTTTTGAAAATGCTAAACGTCTTCTTTTTATTCAAGTCGATTGAGAGGTAATTATTTTCTTTTCAAGAATAATGTGACTGCTTGACTGGAAATGACTCTATATGATTTTTGACCTAAAGTATGAGATTCGCAGGAATTGATCCTTTAGCTCTGTTGCTTACCCCTTAGATCACAAGGTAATTTTCCCTCTTGCTGTAATTTCTGAATTCGGAAGAGAGCTTTGTTCTTTATGGAGCAAATGCACATAAATAATTTTTTGCACACAGGTATCTTATCATCATGTACCTTTATAAAATATTTAAATGAGCATTTTCTTGGTTTTGCAGGCACTTGAAGACGTGGTGAGCTTTCTTTCATATACTGGGTTGAAGGAGGCTTTGAAGAAAAATGTCTTGTTCATTTTTTTTACCGAGACTATACAATTCATGGAATGCTTAGATTTGAGATCCTTCACTGGGCTTTGTATAACATTTCAGGTTACAACATGACGTAGATACACCAGGATTCTTTGCTGAAATAGTCTTGTCTCCAATATTCGTATACTCTTTTCCTTCCAAATGACTTCTTTTTTATTTGTTGCTTTTTAAGCTATTGCATAGCTTTTATCTCGGGCTTTGAGCACGGCGACCGAATCAAGAAATTCTGTAACGAAAATAAACCTAACACCCCCCACTCCGACCGGCACAGCGATGCGGCGTTGAAAGCCGTGCATCGTCTAACGTCGTTTCAGTTCGGCAGACTTCGGCACTGTGTTTGTGTTCGTGTGACTAGGGGTATGCGTGTAGACTGTACGAAGCTCGCACGGATCGACACGAGCTGCTCCGAAATCGGAAGAATACGTAAGCAGCTGTTTGTGAGAAAGTATATAGGTGTATAGGTATCTATCATCGATGTACAGGAGTGAATAGCTGTATGCGTAAAATTTGTGTATAAAGTGTTTTAAATATGAATAAACAAAGTGCATTTATTAATGAAGAAAGTGATGAAAAATATTATAATTGCATAAGTTGATAAAAAATGCTATGCAATAGCTTTACCGCGGCAGTCCCTGAGTGCCACACGTATTTTTTTTGTTTTATTTATTACACCTTTCTTTCGCTCTGAAGTTAAAAGAGTTGGGATGAAATTTTCAGCCTCAGCACTCAGAAAACAAATTAAGCTTTTCTGGAAAGAGTTGTCAAAAGTTTCAGTGTATTTTTTTATCAGCAGAATAACAATGTAAAGAAAGTAGAGAATACTCAATTTTCATAATACCAACATAAAACCAATTTGAGATCTTGGATAATGAAGGCAACATACCAGATAGCAGCATTAAAAAATATATAACCAATCCTGAAAGGAAAGTTCAGGTAAAATTGCAGGTAATAAAGTATACCCATTGTCATCTGATCACGTAATTCTGTTAACGCCATATAACAATTTTATTACAAACAACATATTTCACTATATCTACATACTTAAGAGTAAAAGAGTATATAGAGTTTTATATCATTTTCAATATAAATTAATTGTGGAAAAGGAAATTGATATTTAATGCCTCTCATAAAAAGAAGGAAATCTTTCAGTCAAAAGATCTCAAAGATTTAGACACATAACAAACAATGCTTTAGACCACTTAGATTATAATAACAGTACAGAATGAGGTAAAAAACAGGTTAATAAAAGTAGTAACGAAAGTCATTCCAAGAGAGATACTGCTAATTACTATTGTAGACAAAATTAAAATTATGGCAACCGCCAATTGCACACATAAATCATGAATGTACAATTCCAATACGAGTTGAATACCATTGAGGGACAAGGAAAAAATATAAACTTTAAATTGAATTACCTAGATGCTAAAACTGAAAGATTGAAATTAAAAAAGAACATTCCTAGATATTCTATTTATTTTAATCGTTAAGGCTTACCTGCAAATGAAATATTGCATTAAATATATATTACAAAGTATTCGTTGATTCATACGTACCAACTTCACTACTTTTAACATTTCAATAATGGCACCAGCATAAACAACCATTAAAAGAAATACGGTCAATGTATATCTATAGTTAGTTATATTAACAAAATGAAAATTTTCCCAAAAAATTGTTTCTTTAAACTCTTCAAAATAAAATTGTAAATATAAAATAAAATGGATAAAGATATTTTAATCTACATAAACAAATGACTAGAATTAAATTTAAAAAACAATATATTTCAGGTAATATGTTATTAAAATATCATAATACATTTCATTTGATTTGACTATATTATGAAAATAGTTCTATTTAATATGAAATTTATATTCATGAAATTACTCTTGAATTATATTATTTATAATCACTATGTCTTGAATTATATTATGATACTGATACAATTACAATCTGCGAGCTGGAGAATATTTATATATTGGAAGGTTTGAACAATAACTTAAAACTAAGCTATTATTTCAATACTATTACTACCTTTATAAAGATGTAATTTGAATATATATATATATATATATGTATATATATATATATATATATATATATATATATATATATATATATATATATATATATATATATATATATATATATATATATATATATATATATATATATACATATATTTCTATAGAGTTCATGTATTCAATATAAATAGAATTCAGCCAACCTTTCTTTATCATTGGAAATTTATCAAAACTAAATATTGTAAGATTATTAAAATTATGCCAATTTAAAATCAATTTATGATTCTATTACTTTTGGACATAAAATATTTTGTCATTAATTCAAGTAACCATAGTAACCTTACCTATCAAAATACAACAACAGCACACATTAACCCCTCGACAGTGGCGGCGCTAGACCAAATGTGTAAAATAGTCGAACTTTTCGGCTCTTAGCCTCACTGAATTTTTTCAGGATTGTATCGTAGATAAGTCTAGCCGCTATTTCAGCTTCGAATGACAGAACTGATAACGCGGATAGTCTGTCTTGGCTCATCGTGCTTCTCAAATAGGTTTTTATCAATTTTAACTTTGAGAAGCTTCTCTCAGCGGAAGCTGTGCTGACCGGAATTGTGAGCATGATTCTAATTGTAATATAAACATTTGGATATATTTCTTCTAAATTATTATTTTTCTAAAATGTATTGGATGAGTTGTTTCGCGTCATTGATAGAGTCTAGTGAATTAGTTTTTAAAAGCTGAAGTTCTTCATATAGTTCGAAAGGCTGTATGTCACTGTTTTTGCCTTCCCAAAGTATTGTACCTAAAGCATTACAATGTTTGAGAAGATCCTCTTTTGGCATAGATTTCAAATAATTGATATCATAAATAAAACCAAATTGCTCAAAATATTCATTGAGCGCTGTAAATCGACATTCGATGTCGACTATTATAGCCTACCATTGTGTTAAAACAATTAACTCTGAACTGCATTTCAGGAGATTCAACTGGTTCATCAGTATGTTAGTAACTAAACATTCGTTTTTTTCTGGCTATTCTTTTTTCCTTAAATTGAGACTGAATTTCATAAGTACTCTTCTCCACAAACAATCTAGCTTCTGTTACGCCTTTTTCAAATCCTGTATTACGGAATTCTTGAATCCAGCTACGAAATGAACGTAAAGTATCAATAGCGACTTTCAAGTTGACTTGAACCGATTGCCATAGTTTACTTATATTGTTTACACGTAGCAAAACCTCATACCACACGTGTATTGCAACAATAAACTCAAAAGTTAACATTTCGTTCAGGACTGCTTCACTGTCGCTTAGAGTTTCGGAATCATCAGTTTTATTTTTCAGTTCATTCACGCATTCGATGACATCATCAAATTGTAAAAATATTGCTTTTACTGCTCTGATTCTACTCTCCCATCTCATTTCAGACAGAGGTTGTAATGTCAATTTTAATTTACTTTTTACTATCTCCCAACGCTTGCTTGACTTTGAAAACAGCACATAGATTTTATTGATAAAGCCGAAAAATGTTTTGGCTGTCATTGAAGAGTTAGCTGTAAAATCTATCAAAAGTAAATTCCAACTGTGGCATCCCCATGGTGTGAAGAATGCTCTTGGATTTATATTGAGTATTCTTGTTCTGACACCTTTGTTAATTCCGACCATATTGGCGCCGTTATCATATCCCTGTCCTCGACAGTTATGGATATCTAGATCATTTCTTTCCAGTTCTTGTAATATTGATTTTGTTAAATACTCTCCTGTTGTTTCTGCGACGTCAATAAACCTAATAAAATGTTCCTTTATAGCTCCAGTTGACAAATTGCGAAATCTAAAATTGCCAGAGTTTTTACTATCGTTCAATTTCAAGGACTCTCGATGAGCTTTAAATGCCAAATTGTGTGAGGCCAAGTAGTTTATTATATCTATCAATCTTTCAAACAAATTCTACCAATACTTTTGGGATTCCCTAATCGATCTCTCGTTATCCTTATCTATTGTTTTACCGTGTTTGATTCCTTTAAAGAGTTCCATCCATTTAAACATGTACTCCATGTGTCCTTGACTTTGTTCATGTCTTTGTAATATCCGACTCAGATCCTTCCAATCACAACATCCTTCTTTTATTATCTGTGTCTGCAAATGTGAAAAAAGTCTACATGGAAAGCAATAAACTTTATCTTGAGATATGGAGTAAGTTAACCATCTGCGATGTTGCATTTCGCCGTTACTCAATTTTCTAGTAAAATCAAATTTAGAAAAATGTCTTTTACTTTGGTCTTTTGGGTAATTTTCATCAGATTTCTCTAGGTCTTGATCGGGACCATTTTGAATTAAGTCATGGTGCTGCGCATCGTTTAGTGGCAATACCCACTTCCCCGGATATAGGTCTATTAATGGCTCGCTTTAATGAACTTCTTGCTCTTGATTTTCTGACTCACACATATACTCACTTTCTAACTCTTTATTGGATTCAGAAATTTGGGTCACAGCAGATTCACTCGATGTTGAAGGTAAAGCTGTATCAGAAATTTGATTAAAAGTTTCATTCAACTCTGAAGCTGGTTCTGTTTCAGAAAATAAAGATTCATCACATGACTCTGAAGCAGTGACACCTGAAGAAGGCTTTTTAAGAAATTTCATCATACTGGAACTCAGAGCTTGGTTGGATATAGCCGTTTCAGCTTTTCTTTTTCTTTTTGACGCACCGGATTCCCATTTTCTCCCTACATCTCTGGCTTTAGAGGGTCCTCCAGACATGATGACCTAAAATATTTTTTAGTTAAGTTTGGTAAGAACGCAATGTTACAGGATACAGATTATAAGAGTTGGTTGATGATTATTACACAGGGAGGTTCTGGATAAAGTACCATGGATTACGATACATACCTCGAACATTTTTTGTCAAACTTTTTGTCGGAAATGAAAAAAAAAACGACTATACAAAATTTACGAGTCAGCTGCCAACTTTGTATCATCATCATCATCTCAGCCGGTAGGCATCCACTGCTGGATATAGGCCTCCCCTAAGAGCACCACCTTGATCGGTCGGGGGCCAGCTGCATCCAGCGACTCCCGACGACACTCACCAGTACTCGTAACATGAGCGGCTTTGTTACGAGCAAGAGAGTGACATAACTCTAGCTAACTCGTTTGATTTGCGTTGGAGTAAGCGAGATAGAAAGTCATCTCATGCGTGACAAAACCGCGCATGTTAGGCGGGCAGGTCATCAGACCACCAAGTGGCGGCCTACCGACGCTTCGTCAACCGGTACGCGGCCGCCACTCGAGAACCTTTATTTATTCCCCATCGGTTAACTGCTCTACGAACGATGTGGCCTGCCCACCGCCACTTCAACATGCTGACCCTCCGAGCTATGTCGGTATGTATTCAGGGTAATGGTCTCAATCTATGGTTTTCGTATTTACACTTTATCCATGACCAACCTGTATATGTATGTCACCCTGTATATGTATGTACGTACATGCCACAAATCGAATATTTTTATTTTATAGTCACTATTAAGAAGGCAAATTTAAGTAGGTACCTACCTACCTACTTATTTTGTTAAATACGTAATGCAGGAGCAACTTGTTATAAGCAAGGTCATTCTATGGAGAAGTGAAATAATTTGTTGTAGGTACCTATTCATTCATATTATTTTGTACTTATTGTAGGAACACCGCACGAGATGTAGGTACCTATGAAAAAAGAACTATGTGAAAATAATTGTTACGAATTTTGACGCATACAAAACATACTCGAAGGCATTGATCGAGAGGCGAAATATTTCTATTATCTCGAGAAAAAACACTAGCGCAGGTTTAAAAATAAGTAGGTAGGTACCTATTCACTTTTCTATTTCGGTTTCTATGGAGAAATAGATGACCTATATTTTAATAAGTAGGCAGGTAGGTACTTTACTTACCTAAGTAAATATAAAATCAATTCTATTTCTTGGGTAATATTACGAGTATTTACGACTTATAAAAGATATAGGTAACTATTGATTTTGACGAAATAATTTCGTTAAAGTCGTTAAAAACTTGATGTTGACTTACCTTAACATTAGGTATGAAATTAATAACAAATAACGTAAAACTTGTATCCACTAGAACTGCGCACTAGAACGTCGGGGTGTTGACTTTACAATACAATAAAAAGAAACTTCGCGCTTGCGAGTCTGCGAGTTGCCGTATGAAAAAAATTAGTCTCACAGAAAAATGAAATATAGATAAATAAACTAAAAAACACGGGGATTCCCCGTCCAGAGTCTCGTGCGCCGTGCGCGAAATTGAGCGTTTTCATACTACCCGATAATACGATATCGGTATCGGACACTCATAATGAAGAGCACACACACATTGTGTTTGTATGTGTACTAAATTAAGATCTTTTGCACGTATAACTGATTTATTTATTGCATTTATGGGTTTACTTACACCCATGAATTCAATAAATAAATGAATGATAAATGCCATACACATTACTTACAAACATTTTCACCCAATACAGATATCGTGTCGGGCAGTGTGTGTGAGGACGCTCATTAGGGCGAAACTTTCATGTCATAGTGTTGCCAGATAGACGATTCTGAATACCCGTAAAGTACCTACTAGGTACTCACTTCCATCGGGCACGTGTTAAATAATAAAATTCATTATCATCTGCTTAGCTTTTTTCCCGAATTGTTCGGGGTCGGCAACCTAAGCCAGGATGATTGGCGAAACGAAAATAAATAGGTAACTAGTTTTTCTGGCGCGACGCCGACGCTAGCGCCGACGCCTAGCGCCGCCACTGGTTAGTGTATCAAATAGGAAAATGCTGAATGTTAATTTAGATAATGCTGAACAATTGAAATAATTAGCTGATAAGGAACCTAAAAATCTCGATGAAATTGATATCCAAAATAATTTTAGCAATCATGTAAGTTTTCCTGTAATGAGTATTTTAGCTGCATCGTTATGTGTAACTTTCACTCTGTACTATTTTTGTAAAATTGATAATTGTCTCGGCCGTTTCCAATTTTCAAAGTATACCCCTAATAGTGACACTGAACATGATCTCAGTTCCAACCTGTATCACAGCCATGATTTAGAGTATAATTCTACGAAAATATAACATTCACGTGTATTTTTTTTTAATCGTGGCGCTGCTCACGCTAGTACAGAGACATACTTAGTGAAACGCTATATCATCACAATACTCCACACATATCCGATTTCATTTATTTCAAAACGTCTATCCAGACATAACACGAGTCTCAGATAGAAAATGTAGCTTCAAATCAGTCAGTCTTCATTCCACGTCGTGTGTAGACATTTACCAATTACTTAAGAATTATTGTATTTTATTCTAAATATTGTGTTTTATATCCAAATTTAAATTAATAATAGAATAAATTCTTTTTAAAAACCTACATCCTCCAAACGCTGTAACAGAACGTTTATAGTTAATTTAGCGTCATGTATCGACGTCCTCCAAAGTGCTCTTCGAATTTCAATTCCGTCGATATTGGGTAACTCCGTAGACCACGAGGCATACTGTGGCGGTTTCGGGAAATGCAAGACAAAAAGATTCTTTTACGGCATAAGACAAAATGAATCTAAATTCTGATAATTCGATTGCACACCATGACATAATAATACGTATGACGACATAAACAACACGATTTGAGAGAAAATAATAATTTTGATTTAGTACTCCATTACAAGTTTTATGTTAAATAAATTTGAACATATTAATAAATTATGTTGAAAACATCTGCAATCGCACCATGTTATTAAGAGGAAGTTTTGTTTTTTGTTCTTTTTTTATTCGGCACAAAAGTTACATATATTCATAATCATCATATAGATTGCTGTGTTTCGATGGACTTACAGTTTATATTATATTTTTAATTAAAACGTGTCCATAATGAGCAATAACGATTTAAATAAAGGCAATTGAAGTGCACTCCCGTAAGTTAAACTTTTAAACCCTTACAAGAAAATATAAGACAATATTGTACACAGCATGAAAATCTACGAAAGAGTCAACTGGCTACATTGCTAATTACTAAAAAGTGCCTTCTGTGATCCGTTTTCCTTTACAAGATCGGAATTTTGAAGTAGTTGTGGAACTATGAAATAAACTAAATACTCATGGCCGCATGAAACTAATGTTTAAAATAATTCAAACGACTGGAAGATCTAAAAAAAAGTTTCAGTTTGTGTGTCAATAAATTGTATAAACTTTTTGAGTTATAAATAAAAATTGATTATAAAATGCTGTCTTTTAGGCGGCCGAATACACATAGGGTAGCTAGTATATATAGGATAGCTAATATGCCGTCTCTTTACGAAAATAGACCATCTTACTAAAACCGAGTAGCGATATCAATTGGAAGTTCACTCTTAGAATTTCACATCTTCTATAGTCAACAGTATTCTGACCATCGGCCCGTACACCTGTCCATCTGTCATAGTCATTTAACATCTAAAGTTTTGAAATTGTTGAGTGAAATGATACGAACACAAGTGAATGTTTAATAAAAGCAGGGTTGTGCTGGCACATGCTAACAACTATTAACATTCGTTGCTGTGAATGTGAGTTTTTTCATTCCCTTTCTCTTGGTTTTATACCTTATACAATTCACCTATCTCTATAAATTGGCATGCTTGTAGGCAATGTTATATTAGCAAATATATAATACTTTTAACCCGAAATAAAATTTGTTCTTTTAGTAAATGTAAAAGGCATCTGATGAGGAATAAAAGTGTGAACTTGTGTATGATTATTTCCACAATGAACCCGTAATATCTTCTTATCAGTAAAAATAATCTTCATTTTTTAAAATATTTACGGTGTTATCTCGGCCACTTTTCAAATAATCGAAATATAGTCTGCTAATTTAGTTAAGTAATTGAGAAACAAGACTTTTACGCCTTTCAAAAACTGGAATACATTTGCTTAGAGAGGATATATATACACCGAATAGATCATTATATATACACCGAAGACATTTGCTCTCTGTATATGCTCTTTAAATACCATGTAACTTCCGCTTGCATCTTTCAAAAGAAAGAAACCGATAATTCATTATTCTGTTATTTTACTTTCTGACCTGGATATACCTTTGGGTGTTCAGTTACAGAATATTTTGAAGTTGGATTTTTCACAAGAAAAAGTTGAACACCGAATTTAACTTTAGTACATTAAAAAGACATGCGTTTAATTTAATTAAAGTAACATTGTTTATTAAGTATTTCACAGAAAATACACAAATTACATGATTCATTACCCAAAAAAACGTTATAATATAAATTGATATTGGGAGACTTTACACTAAAAGCAAGCGCGAAGTATATCGCAGTATCCCATTATACACACATGATTAATAAACAACAACGATGGTGATCATATGGTTTATTAACTTATTCCATTACATCCAAATATTAAAACAAATTCATAAAATAGTCTAACCTGACCTTCTAATTACTAACTTACATAGTTTTTATTGTAAGACTTAATGCAGAAATTTAGGTTGACTCCTACATCCCTCCTGCTTCCCAAGAAGTAATTGATATTAAATTCCACACAAAAAGACAGTTACAAATTAACATCAAACTCTTTAAAATGATAGTCCTAAACGTAACAATCATGGACATTTTAATTATTAAGTAAAAAATTAAAGAAAAATATACAAATGTTTATTAATTAAAGACGTTCGTATAAGATCATTAGAGTTGTTTCGAATGCCATTCAGGAATTTAGATTGGAACAAACTTTAACGGTCAAAATCATGTATCAGAGTAATTACTAAGAAATAAGAAAAGAAGATAGGAAAATTGTATTTCTGCCCAGTACGTCTGTTTAGAAAAAAACTTTTGACGAGAAAATAAGAGTTGACGAAATACAGGAACAATACGCTTGTATAGCTTTAAAATGTGGAATATTAAACCTAAATATAAATTTGGTGAAAAATGTGAAGAAGGGTTGCTCTAAGCAAAAAACCATGTTAAAAAATTTCATAGACACTTAAGAATTCAAGACCTACCGAGGCAATAAATGTAACAGGAGTTTAGAGATTCCACCTGGGCAATGAACGAACCTTTGAACTTCGAGACTGTTCATATCGTTTCCAAATTACTTCGACAATAAACATGATTAGTGATACGATCCATCCGCCTATGATAAGGAAAAAGCATGCTTTCAATTGATCAATGGTAAATATTTCATCTTTATCCGTGTTCCATTGAGGCTTACCCATTTCCGTCTTAGTAAAATGACGTATTTCAGTATCTCGTCTTTTGTATAATCCAGCAGCTGCCATACGAGCTTGTGCGGTGCTTAAGGTAGCCTCCAGTGGCGAGTTCGGTGGTAAATAATCAGTAAGATACTGTTCTTTGGCAGAGTTTGGAATAAGATGTAAGAAATGAGTGCGATTGTTTATTAAGGAAAATGGAAGTAAAGAACCTAAAGGTAAATATATAATGAGTTCTAGATATCCCTTAGACATAGGTTCAATATAATTTATAATATCTTTAAATTCTATAGATTTATACCTATCACATAATTCAGGTTCTTCAGCAAAATACGTTCTTAGTTCTGGTAATCCTCCAAAGTCATATCCAGCTTGGATGGCGCTAGATACACGATCTAAATATGACACGTATATATCCCTCTTCAAAACACTAATGAGGGCTCCCTGATAAGTATTAGTCATGAAGAAACTGAACCATAACCAGAGACCTAAACCAAACGACAGAATTATTTTCGTCGGTCGTGTAGCACTCATTTGTCCAAAAAATATCGCAAAACTATTTATATACAGATTTGAACGTAAGATATCCATTGGAAAATATGAGTTCCATCTAAGTTTCAATCTTGTTTCATTCAATATCACTAAGAAAATAACTGACATTACTAAAACGATTACAAATGAAATTCTAAGCCAGAAGTCGAATGGTCTTATTAGCTTTTCCCACGCTAGCCTCAAGGGAACGGGGGGCGAGACCCAAACAGCATTTCCTGTCCAGCGAGGGTACAGAAAACGGAAAGTGCTTACATTATTGGTGTCTAAAAATATGGATGTTGAAACATTAGCTGGTTGCATCATGAGATCCTGCAAAAATCCTTTCCGATGCGTTTCATTAACTAACCGAGGCGCTTGCAGTGTAGTAGTTTCCAATGTTGCATTTATTACTAGACAAAGATCTTCGTAAAATTCACCATATATGCCACTAACTACTTGAGTTCCGTCAGGATTTGTTGACACTATCATGTAAGGTCGTAGAGGGAATACCGTTACTATGAGTGGGCATCCATTGAAATTATTGAATTTTTGTGGAAATAGATTACGAAGAAATTTATAACCTGCATATTTTTTTACTGTATCTAAAAGAGTCGGCTTTACGTTGCCACAGTGTCCATATTTCATAGGAAAATACGTCAGCAGTTGTACTTCGTCGGTTAGAGTTTGATGTAAAAAGATGACGTTCACTAGATAGTAACGCCAGCAAATGGCAAACAACATTTCAGCATTGCAACTTACTTCGCTTTGTTCTTGGTCAATACAAATAACTATAAATCTACCGTAGCTCGCAAATGATGATACTTTACTCATGTGACTCACGAAATATTCAAAATCTTTTACATGTTCAATGTTAACAATGTACTGCATTATATTGTGCATAAAGTTCTTACTGTAGGACATGTTTGAAACTTGTTTTTCTTTATCTATTTCAACGGATAACGAGCAGCCGCTGTAGTCGTGATAAAACCATTGTGGAAAGTCATTCTCAATCGAGTCTTTACTGAATATCAATGTAGGAATATTTTTGGTGTAAAATATTTCAGCAATTTGCAATGCCGTATGATGAGTTAATTCATGTCTATCGTTGTGGACTGAGAAATCGAGATTACAAAAACAACATGTTGAAATATTCAGAATAAAGAAAACATTTATTTCCCGGCTTAAATTGTTCACTTTCCAGTAAGCCATGGTGCAATAATACCGACTAGCTCGATAGTGATCACACCCACAATAATACTCTTTTACTGTTTTCACTTGTTTTTAGCGCCGCATTTAATGATCAGCAATTACTTACATCGACAGAGTCCATTTCAAGGTACGGATATAATTTTCATGAACACGCGATCTTGTAATCGACAGCGAACAAATGAGTAAAGATACACATAGTAAATAAGAGCCGCTATGAGGCCTAGATGACAGAAGATAAATTATTTTCACCATTAAATGAAACTACGTGATGTAGTATTATTTCTACTATCTTTAATTTCTTTACCACGACCTAGGTTTCGTTGTATTACAACATCGTCAGGTGGGATATTAAAGAAAGTAGAAATAATAATGATGTAACATCACGTAGTTTCGTTTAATTTTGAATAATGAATTTCTACTAAGTTAATGCCAAATATATTCAATATATAAATTAGCTTGTTTCGTTTAATACTTTGCATTCGTCGCGAGTGCCTCGCATGTGACTCGTGCTATCCTCTTATCATTGACATCGTGTTCATATTCGGAGTATGTTTCCACTATATTTATGAATACAACTGCGTTTTCAACAATACAATTTTATGTAGTATTTTTGGGCCTTTTTTTTAGTAAATAAGATATATTACACACAGAGTGAGCACTATGTATCACAGTGGTTTAGACTATTATGGTTAACTATTAAGGCTCAGTAAATTTTTGTTTCCACATTATTAGACTCTCGAAATTGTTTCAAGGTGTAATTTTTATAAAAGGTTATGTAAATGAAAACTAACGCAAGGTTTAATAAACTACCTATTAGCAACGTAAATATTATGTTATTTTTTAAGTAGTCGAATTTGAATCAATTTTAGGTTATATGTTGATCTCGATTTAGTGTCCTTGTAGAACTTGTGTTTTTATTAAAAAAATTAAATTTTGTTGACAGGCCTTCTTTGAGTTGTATGGGTGGAAAAGGGTCAAAAACGTTTTGTGAAAACATATTTTCAAGTTATAATTATGTTTTAAATATAGATATATGTTTTTATTAATTTTCTCTCACTCGACATCTATTCACTCGACATTATTCTTGTGGTTCAGATGGATTAATCAAGTACATATTATGTAATTAATTAATGAGACATATATATCTATATTACGTTGTTATAATTATTTATCCGACATTACAAGTTAAAAGAGAATAGAAGAAATTACAATCCAGAAATTAATATTTCGTATCTATAAATATATTTTGTCAACTTCATTTTGTTCGGGAAAAAATTTAATTCAAAATTGAGAATAAAGAAGCGTCCTTTTAATAGCACGATTTAATCAATTACCCACGTGTATATATTACCTGAGAGTTGTTTTTATGAACGGCTACAAAATTTCGACCTTATTACATGATGTGTCCCAATTTTTATCTCAAGTCCGTCCATATGATCCTTTTTATATATCACTTACGCGTCTATTGTCTTATAATAGTACGATTTAATCAATTACCCACGTGTATATATTACCAGAGAATTGTTTTTATGAACGGCTACAAAATTTCGACCTCATAACATGATGTGTCCCAATTTTTATCTCGAATCCGTCCATATGATCCTTTTTGTATATCACTTACGCGTCTATTGTCTTATACAACTCCTAATTTCCTAATTTATCGCATCTTCTAATTTATGAAAGGAATAAAGTTTTTAAAATTGCAACTCTTCGCCTTATTTTTGAGTGTTGGTTATTGAGATACATAAGCATGCTAACTCATGCTTTATTATTTACCTGAATTTCAAGTTATCACATTTAACTATTTTTGCAGAAAACGACTGTGACAGACTGATTAACATACAGATAAAAAGACACGTAACTCATTTTATAAGGCTTTGGCCTTTTTATATTTGTAGTACGTAATTGTAATAATTGTTCTAGGACATTTTGTTTTATTCGTTAATAACACGTATTCTTAATAAAGTAATTTTGTTGAATTAAAACTATACTGGCTACCATAAAACATAAAACCTTTGCAGATCAAGAAACCTGTGATGCAAATTGTATGAGATCTAATTAATGCGACAGGCAACATTTGAAGTGTATTGTCTCGCAAATACATATTTAAAAACAACAAATAAAAACGAACTAAAGAATTTACAAAAACATCGTAGTCAAGTCGATGACAGATTAAATGAATTGTATTTTGCAAATTTTCCTTGTCGAGTTATGCATTGGAAGGCAGCAATTACAAATATTGCATTTGTTCTGCGGAGAGAGAGATACTTTGTTAAACCCATAAATGTGTTTTAAATTTTTATTTTTAATTCGTACCGTTGGTTTTGCGACATGGTAATAGTAGATTTATTTGCTGAGTTCCAAATATTTATTACCGTTAACTAAAATTTGTTTTTTGTCATAAACGTCCATTGATTATAATGAAAAATTAAACTAAAAGCAAAGCCACTTTCTTATTCTCACTTTCTGAATTATTTTTCAACAAATAAAATGACAGCGACACAATAATCATACGGATATCAAATAATAATAACTTTGTAGTAATTCCTTCAAGCTCAGGAAGCCATTACTGCAATTTTGGATTGCAGTTAAAAAAGGTTTTGTTCATTTTTTTCCCAGTTGGGTTAGATTTGGGAAAAGAGAGGATGGAAAATTTGGAAAGTACGGACTTGACCTCTTTAACCAGAGAAAGCACACGCTTCTAAATTTTCTTCAAAAAAGAAGAACAAGAAAAGAGATAATTTGGAAAAAAAGTCGCGAAGAAAATAGACTTGAAGACAATTAGACGCCATTAACAAAAACGAGTACAACTATGTTATAAGTGTTGTCAATTTTTGGGAAGAACCAAAAAAATTTTTCACCATAGAGAATAAACCAACGAAGCGAAAAGGTAGTGTGTCAGTACTGTAAAAAAATAACCGCATACATCTGTATGTATGTATTACTTTGATGTACAAGTCATAATAATCTACCGAATGATATAGTTATCTTATTCATTCCTCTATTTATTTATGATATTAAATGCATAAGCGTATATCGTCCTTTAAATTGACTACTTTAAATGCATTATTATTCTCTCATATTATTTGTTTTCAGTAAAAACATCAGACAAGAAGAATTTGTTAGAAGAATTCGTTATGTTGAATAGTAAGAATTAGTTTCTTGTAAGCGTACTGTCAATCTTTTTGGATGTTTGTTTTAAACGTACAGTGCAGTCTATAAGGGTTTTACCTGGAAATAATTATTTTAAAGTAAATACTTTGGATGTGTATACTAACAGCACCTCGAAGTAACGTATCAAAAACTACAGCACGTGCATGTGTGCTATGTGCGCCAATATCTTGGAAGATGACGGCCGTTTTTATCTTTATCGGTGATATTTAACTGACATTATATATTATCAAAAAAAGTTTTAAACGAAAGTTGCAAGTCAATACAAGACATATATTCACTTATACCCTCGGTGCATAATTGTGAATTAAGTAGAACGGCGCTTCAACTTGAGTGTAATATAGTTGAACTAAAGTGTAATAATAGATTATTGTTTATGAATTAATGTGTAGTGGAAACTAATGTTTATTTGATGCTCGCATAAGTCCAACGCTTTGGGACAAACTGTAAAACGAATGTGGTTTTATTAATAAATAAATAATACATTTTAGCAAACAAATCTTTTATATTAATTTATTTGTCCCTTTTTCAGGATTTTTGAACAATACACCGCAATAACATAAGGAAAAGGGATATTTTCCAGATTTTTGAGACTTCAAAATATGAAAACAAAAGTGGAGGCGGGGAGTAATGTTAAAAATAAGACAAAAATAAAATAAGAGATATAAATAGTCATTTTTGACGTTAATTTTAAAATAAGGGATGTTAAAATTTTCATATTTTCTCCCACGTTAAAATTGTCTCCCTTTCGCTTTACAATATGTTGCGATCTGTAAACCATCTGAATGTTCTCTTTGTATAATGCTGATGTTTACGCGATAAATATGTGAAATTCGTAAACTCAATGAGGGAATGCACAGAAAGCATCGTGCCAATAATTTATGTTAATGTAAATTATTTTCGAAGAAAAATAGTGACCTGTTCAATGGCTTCAGCGTGCTGCGGAACTAAAGTGAGGAAAACATCAGCGGGCGACCGACGCGCACCCGCGCAAAAATGTTCGGGCATGGTTTCTCTTCTGAGACGCAGCGCGCGGCGGGCAGCGGTGGCGGGAGAAGCGGGCAGCACACTCGCCGACGACACGTCGAGTGTGCTCCCTGCTTCGTCATCTCTAAAATATTTCTATCATTTTTACCAGGTAAAATATAATTTCGTTATAGATTCGTTAAAAACTAAATGCTTTTTCATGAATTCTGGTGAATGTAAAAAAATATACTTTTAATAACATTTCAATTTCTCATCTATTAATATTAACGAATTCGGGGCTTGTAGTAATATAATATTACTTAATCTTGTCGGTCTCTCGTCACCGACGACGGGCATGCGGTGAAACCCATGCCCGTTTATATATATATATATATATATATATATATATATATATATATATATATATATATATATTGCTTAATTACTATGAGCACACATCATTTCAAAAATGATGATAATTTTAACAAATTCAAAAAATCTAATGTGTAATACTACTTCAAAAATGTAATACTATTTATTCAATATTTCTCAAAATACAATATTTTTCGTAAATGTCCTGTCATCATTTGCTAAATCTTGACCTCTATTTTCGATAATATAATATTTCGTAGGTAATAGAGCGTTATTTCTATGCCAATTTTAAAAATGTTATGATAGAAGGGCTGTGATAGACAAACGTACACGTTAGCAGTTTTATAAGTACATATGTGATAAAGATTCGTTTTTTTCGTTGTGACTTATAAAACCGTAATAAAATAGCATGTAATAAAATCTCGACATATACCGTGGTTGCATTTTCAGGTTATTTGGTGAAGCCTCGATATATCTGGTAGTTATATCTTAATTGGTTAAAACAAAAAGGTATAAAAAATGAAGTTGTGCGCTACATTTCAATTTTGCATTTTAGAGTAGCCTTTCTTAAAAATTTATTCACGCTTTCAGGTTTACCTGCGATATTTAAGTACCAAAATCGGAAAAATTCTAATTTTCCGAACGTTATTTTGGCGTATTACTTAAAAATCTTAAGAGGAGACAATGGAATGTGGAACGTATAAAGTGTATTTTTAGTATCGACATTCAACATATGTTCGAAACTTCTTTTGATAATTTTCAACCTTTAGTGAAATATAACCGAAAGATTGAAAGTGGGCGGCCATTTTTCCAAGATAATAGCAATAATAAAGTAGGCGCTGTAAATTTTTACGTAATTTTTAATTTGCTAGTACCACTCATGTACGAGTACTGGTTATTAACAATAACAGTAATACACTTTTTTAAACTTTCGCGATTCGAACACATATTTTATTTGATTTGAAACGGGAAGTTTTCCCGTGACCACAGGCTGTGCAACCAGTCTGAAACGTCGGGACATAGTGAGTACTTAGTTTATAATATCTAGGTTTACTCATTAAATATATAATTACCGCGAAAAAACCCGTTTCAAATCAAATAAAACAGTAATACACATATACATTTTTGGAAGTTATTTTAATTGCTAATGTTACAGATAGACAAAGCATTCACTTTAAGAGTATTAATTCAATGTTCTCAAGACGTCAACTATATTAAAAAGTAATTTCCCTAGCTGAATGATAACAAAAATTATCAATAACGAAAAAAAAATAATACCCAAAATTATAGCCAAATAAAAAAATTTGTGGCACAAGCATCCGAAATATATTTAAAAAAACTTTCAATGATCAGGTTTTATTTAGTTTTGTTTGGACTCCGTGCAATTGGGTTGACTTCGAACTTGTTCCGCGTTAAAGAAATAACTACTTGAAGAAACAAAAAACAAGTATTTGACGATAAACAAACGATTTTGCTCTCGGTACACTGTGATTATTAACTAAGCATGCATATTTATATATACGCATATATGACATCTACTCACTTACGTGTGAATAATTGTATACATACCGTCCATTTATCAGCACGTTTACAGAAAGTAAGCCCATTTTTTGGAACGAAGTTCTTTTACACGGCTTATAGTGGAGCGAACTGGCAGAAATCGTCACGTAAGGAAAAAGCATTATGCCCCCTCCAGGCGACCTTTCCCTCTCTTTCTCTCTGTCTCTTTTTATTATATATGGTTGTATGTGTGTATGTTCGTACGAGTATCGACATTCGACCCGCAAGCATTGTGCACGGTTAGCTGTATAACCTCGATTCTAAACACGTGTAAATATTATTTAAACTTATGTTTTTTTATTCTACTGGCTTTCTATTGCAAGCTAATCATCTGCCAGACCGTTTCCAATTTGGTATGTATTTATTTGTATTATAAATTATTGCTATATCATTTACTAAATATTACAAATTTAAAATTATAGAAAATTTTCGGCCAATTTATTTATTTTCATTAATTAATTAATTTTTATTTTTATTGTTTCAGTAAATTTCACAATTCATTATATTCATTTAAAATTTTGAAATATTTAAATTTAAAATAAAATAAAAATAATTAAGTAAAAACTTAAAATTAACATTAAATTTAATTTGATTGATTTAATACAAAAAAAATAAGAAACAAATTAATTCATAGAATAAAAAAATTAATTTTAAATTTAATTCGATTTGGAAGTATTTAAAATAAACATATTTTAATTTCAAAATGCTTATATTTTAATTTTAAATTGAATTAAATTTAAAATTAATTTTGATATGAAATTTTATTAGTTGAAAAATTTATTTTTTTTATTTCTTCAAACAATCTAAATAAAGCTTAATTAGCAATGAAAAGAAATGAATACACTGGTAATTTACTGTAATTTATTAATTTTAAGTATTTTGCTGTTTTTTTTTAATTCGCATGGGATTTATATTGTGTCATTATTGCAATTTTATAAAAACAGAAACTGCAGCAAGTGTAAATAATGCAAAACTTAGAAAAGTAAATAAACAAATCATATAATATAATACAAATATTTACTGTTTATATACATTTAATATACATGTGATTCGAGTGTTTACTATTTACTGTTTACATACATTACCGAGAAATAATAGTAAAATCATATGCTCCGCGTCAAAAAGAGTATCGAAAAAGAAAAAGAAATCCAAAATCAAGTTTAGAGTACAAAAAATACCAAAAACAAACGCTCAATGGCAACAACAATTCCGAAAGAATAAAATTTAACAATTCATTAAAAATAAAAATTACAGCAAAATGAATTTTTTTCATAATGAAAAACAAGAAACAGAAGCTGCAGCAAGTGAAAAAATGAAGATGTGCGCTGCATTCTAATTTTGCATGTTGCACTGTAATATTACAGAGAAATACTTATACGTATATGAAAATCTAATTGTTAATTCAATATTGTATCTGCGGGATGTAGGGTAAAATCAGTTGTTTTCGTTAATACGGAATTAAAAATTGGATTATTTCTATAAAATCCATTATTAGGAAAGTAAAGTACAAGAAAATAAACATCTTTACGTCCATCTTTAAAAATCAAAATATGTTTTTAAGAAATGTCTGGTGGGATTTATTAGAGCCTTATTAAAAGGTGACCCAATAAGGTGTAAACAATCACGTCTATCCCGGTTACACATTTTTATAGAAAATACTAATTGTTAAATAGAAACTAAGTAAACATTTATATTTACCACAAAATCGTTTCAAAATTCACCCACCTGAGGATCTCTACAATAAATCCTAATCACTCTATACAATAATTTCCTTTATTTTAGTAATTTGTATTAGATTATTAAATACATAGGCCTTTTCCTTACAATTTTGTTTTGTGTTTGTTAAAGTACATAATTTCTGTGATTTCCAAAATTGGAATATAATTAAAAAAGGAACTCTCCCAGTTTAAAATTAGCTTATTAAATTCAACGCTCAGTCGTACATAATGTTAATTCCACAAAACGATAAAGTGTATGTTATTTGTTAAAGAAAAAGTTTAAAACATGTTTTAAAAAGAAGCAATGAAACAAATGACTTTAAAAAAAGTGGTATTCATGTTGTTTTATTTATTTGAACTATAAGAGATAGGGACCACAATAGACTACGAAGATGAACACGTCACTGATGAGACTGCAGCACAAGCGATGAGAAATTACCTCTGCTATAATTATATTAACACATTATATATAAACATGAAATATATAACGAAGGAAGAGATTTCAAACACATTTTATTTTCTTGTTTAAGGTCCCATTTGTAGCAGCTACCGTACTTATATATTCTGTATCAATTAATAAACTGTGGGCCATTAAAACGATAGGTAGATGACACTGATGATAATGCTGTCAATGTAAGTTATTGTATGTCATTAAAACTGTTCTATATAAGTAAAACTAATGACAGACAGCTATTGTGTGTGCGATCGCTCTCTAAGTAGTTGACATTATAGCATTTTGTATAAATTTATATTTCGAGAAAAGTAACAAAATTATATCGTGAAATAAATATTTAATTTTTCTTCAATTTTTATTATTTTTATTAACGTTAGCTTAGTGAAAATGTGATCGAGAATGACTTTTTAGAATGGCTTTGCCACAACATATCGGCTGTTTAATATCATTAAACATAAACGAAAATATATAATTTTACAGACACACTTTATAATAAGGATATTATATAACATATTACGCAAAATATTATTCACATTGTATATTATCAATATTTTGTAGATCAAATGAGTATGGAGGTCTATAGTAGATTCATAATAGTTTGTAGTAACAAGAAAACAAGTGCAGTTAGTTGTAATGTGGAAACGTTGTTTGCTATTTGCTGGTGATGCTACCTGGGGAACATCGTCTTTTTACACCAAGTTCAAGCTGATGACGTGCTTATGTTGACATATTATGCTATGAAAGATGGACTCTGTGATAACATACGGCCTACTATTTTAAATAGAGTTTATCAGAGGAAAATTTGTAAATAGGCAAATTTGTCCGTGGCCTTTTTCTACAAAAATTCAATAATTTCAATGGATGCCCACTCATAATGACAACTTTTTCAAACAATCTTTCTTAACGATATCGACAAATACTGATGGAGTCAAAAAATAAATTGAAAAATGAAAATTACTATGCAAAAATCGCCCCGGTTGTGCAATAGGATGCATTGGATATGATACTTTAAGGATCTTATGATGTAACGAGCTAATATTTCGACAGCGATCTTTTTAAATGCCAACAATGCACGTACATTTCCTTTTGTATATCCTTACTGGACAGGAAATGCTTGTCGGGTTCCACCTCCCGTTCTTTTTAGATCTGTTTGGGAAAAGTGTCCTGCGTGGTGAACTTGTACTGTCCATAGAATCAATTCACTTTTCATCGCGTCTCTGAAACGCTTGGACAAGTTTATCATTCCTTTTATTATTTAGAGTCGTAATTTGTATGGACAAATTTATTGAGAAATAAACACACAAACAAATTAACTTCTGCAAAGAGTGCACAAAATACACTAATATTAAAAGAAATAAATATTAGGCACTTACATCAGTGCTCAGATGAAAACAGGATAAATGTATCTGTTATGTTTGTAAGTTGTTCATACGACCTAATGTCGGTGTTCGATGCTGGCATGCACACTCCTCGGCTGCCGTATGTGAAGCTATTTAAGCGGAATTTAACTATCGGTAGATTGCCGATATGGACCAGGTCCGTAGCCTACTAGGTCTCTAGATTCAATGCCAATGTAGGTGGTGGGGTCTGTGGGGCTACATAAATATCTCTCAAACTGAATGTGATTATGAAGATAAATACGTAATCGGATAGTAGGAGCGTTTTACCACATTAGGTCGTCTGAAACTTCAATTTTTTCCCAGAGACTATGCTGCTCCTAAAATGACCTTGTAACTAGAGGGCTGACGTCGATTAAGAAAACGTCAACAGAATAGGCGTAATGTAGTTTGCGTGTTGTAATTAGATCTCTCGTACACCGATTTCACATCCAAATATTCAGGGTTAGTAAAATGGCTTCGAAACACTTTAACTTAAAAACGAAACTATCAAATATAAACAAATTCACACACACACACACAAACAGAAAACGATTTTTGGGGATATAAAAATTAAATTAAAAATATAAGATAGAGAATTTTACAATAATTAATGTCGCGTTAGCCATTAAAGACGGAAATAAACGAATAAAGAAATAGATTTCACACTCAGCGGTTTCAAAGACACTGCCGCTGCTACGGAATATTTCAATAACGGAAATAGGTATCACAAACACGCCGCCGGCAACGGATGTTCATGTGATTTCATAAAAATATTCTAGCTATGAAGTATTTGTTAATATGAAATTAATTTAATACGATTGCATCCCAGGTTTCGTAACGCAAGTTGAATATAATTGTTTGTTTCCGATACAAGTAACAAGCATTAAAAAATGTGAAAAATCGGAATTATTGTTTCCTAAGTGTCCTTGTTCGTGTGTTCCTTCAGTTATTTCATTAAATTAAAGATAATAAAAATTTCGTTACTATTCAGCTTTTGCACAACCTTGCACCAGAATAAAGCACACGTCAATTTAAGGCTAAAAATTATTTTACTAAAATTAAAAATAATACAATTTCGTTACTATTCTAACTTTTATATACCCTTGTATTTGAATAAAAGATCTTTTGCTACAATAAAACAAATGTTATTGTAAAGGTTAAAATTATTTTATCAAAATTATAAATAATAAAAATTTCCTTAAAATCTAGCTTTTGTATATACAAATAGTGCAGTGAATGTAAGGTGTTACATACTTAGTAGAAACATTAATATTAAAACGAAACTACAGAAAAAAAACAGCAAATAGAACGTATAATGAAGGAAATATCTAAATAAGTCTTTGAAATTCTGTAACAAATAAAATAAATACCTTGATTAAAATACAAACCAGAGTTGAAAACGCTCTTTTATGTGTTCTAATTCTCCGAAACTAAATATGATTTCATCATCACGACACGAATACCAGTTACTATGGGAAATACTTGAAGGAAAAATTAATAACAAATCAAATAAACGCGAATATTTAAATGTTTAACGCCCGTTACTCGTATTGTAAACAGATGTTTAAATTCAACTCGCGTTCCGAAAAGTTTATAACCACGGTTAAAAATTCCGTAAAGTTTACAACCAATTTATAAACCAATGTATTAATATACCATAACTAAAATAATTTGATATTGTCAAATATTTATAAACTTCCGTTTATAAAATGGTAAAAATATATTATCATTTTTATAATATTTATCATTTTATAAACATCCGTTCGCGGAATATTTTGTTAATTAATGAACAATATTTTCCGTTAATAATTTCGTCTTCAGATTCTTTCGCGCAACCGAGCAACTTGATGGTGTTTGGTTTTGTATGATTTGTAGTGATGTGCGCGACGCGTGTTATTGGAAAAATCCTGTCTTTTTTCTTAAGTTTAGATCTTATATCTCTTTATTTTATGTTTGCGTGTATGAATTCGTTGGTTTATTAGCGTTGAATTTTAAAATACAATACTCGTGTACGAGGAATTTAATTGCAACGCGAATCAATTTGCATTTTGTTTAATTTTTTCTTTAGCAAATATCACAGTGACATTTTTAACTAGTTTAACGCGATTTTATTTCTATTGTCAGCCAACATAACTATCATATTTTATTCTGCTCATAAAATTCACATGGCACACTAAGCCAGCACGAAAATCGCACAAAGACATCGTGTCACACTTGACACTTTAGTGTCAGACGATTTTACAATAAAATTCTTGAAATCGACAAGGTCTTATGAAGTTTCTAACGTCTTCCTATTATTTTTTTTCAATTATTGGATCCAGTATCTTCTACATGTGAGTACAGTTGAAGCAGGCTTGAATAAAAAGTGCAAATTTTTTTCGATTGAAATTACAGTTTTGACAATAATCTTTTAGAAACGTTGATAATTTTCCTTACCTACCTTAATATTTTCTACTCAGTGTAATGCAGAAAATCACCTATGTAAATAATAGATACCCTTTTAGATACCTTTGTGTATATATATATATATATATATATATATATATATATATATACATATATATATATATGCATATATATATATATATATATATATATATATATATATATATATAATACAATTATATTAGATATTCCCAGAGTTTTTAAGGAACTTCGCAAAAATAGGCATTTTTCGTCAAATATTTAAGGACGGAGTTTGAAAATCAGATCTGTCAAGGTCATTGATTGTTCTCAGGGCCTTAAACTGGGTTAATCAACACTTGGCCAATTTATCTGCCAAACTCAGCTATTATTACAATTATCTGTGGTGGGTTCGCCATATATCTTATGTTCGGTATATATCTTTATAAGCTGATAATTAAATAAATAAAAAATATCCAAAAACCATTATTAAATTATTTATAAAGTTCAGTTCAATTGTAAAAACATTCCTCCAAAGTCGACTTTAGCTCTAAATTTCTCTTCGAAAGTCATTCCGCGACGCACGGCTTAAATTTTCCGGCCGTCGAGTGATATTTATAAACTCTTAGCTAAAATGCAGAAATACAGTAGGCCAGTGACCGACAGCGGTCTGCGACCGCCAAGCCGCCCACCCAGCTTGGCAATTATTAATATTAACAGCAATGTTACGCGTGCTGGGGAGACCTGCATCCAGTATTGAACGAAGACAGACTGTTGATGAGAAAATCTCTGATTAAATTCTCATTACATTTGAATGTAAAAAAGGATGTAACCATCACCAATATATTGACATTATTTAATAATATATAAAAATCTAATAAAACCTTCGGAATTATCACTGTCATGGAAGGAATTGATGATTAGGAACTGAAAATTATTTAGTGAAAATTTTCAGGCAAAATCAAGATCTCTTATAAAATATCAATACCATTTCCATATCAGCTTTTCACATGTTTCTTACAAAATGAATTGACTGCGGAGGATATTTTTTTGTTCCTGTCGTGATGCTTGATCCCGTGTATGAACAGGTATTAACGTATAAGACAAAACAAAATAATAAAATTATATACATAGCGGAATGAGGAAATTTCATCGACATAATTTAGGTTTACTATTAATAATTTGGGTTTCTCCGTCCAATGGTTGATTAATCAGAGGGGCTTAACAATGAATAATAATTAAGGGAACTTCCATTTTCTTGTAAAAGACCTGCCCAATTGACCGATGGAATTCGTAAGTAACCAATTTCTTCCCCACATTGTGAGTATTGGTATTACTACCAATACTTTTAAACATTTTTTTTCAATATTTCGCTATATATTAATTGCTAATCACCTTGTGATTTGCAAAATGTTATGCACATAGCTCAAACATATAGAAACTGTGATGCTGCAATAGTCAGACGGACTTTATGAAATCATAATGGTTCCTTATTTCACTGCAAAGCATTGAAAACGGTAAAATTGAAACTAAATAAAGTTTTAAACCTGAATGGGGGCAGCTATTTCGTGCAACGGTTTGTTATTCAGTTTTTTCTAATGAGAAGGAAACGTATCTATTTTAACATACATATTTAATATTGTCAATTTTTAAGATATTGTCGACGTTACAGTTAAACATAACATCATATTATATTCACGCAAAAATTGAACATCACTGAACACAGATGGTATCTACTATTTAGGGACTATCATCCGTATTCTTAAATACTTCAATCGGAGAATATTTATTAAATTTGACTATAATTTCATGAGAATATTATTCATAGTTCCATTTATTCAGTAGCATGCTAGTCGCTGGTATCAATTTACATGAGATTAAACAATGAACTACTTTGTAAGTATATTTTACAGATTAATAAAGTCATTACGAAAAACCCAAGAATTGTTGAGGAGATGCGGATACTTATCATAATAAAATATGATAATTGAGATTTTAAAATATGAGGTAGACTTATTCCATGACATTAACATAAATTCTGTTGTACTAATGTGTTTAAATTCATTCACTAATGCATTCATTCAGCACTTACTTAACTAATTCTTGTCATTTATAACAATAATAAAATATTAAGTACAATATGATAGTCACACAATTTCAACAGTTTCATGGTATTTTTTAAGTTCTAGGCTGAAACAATATATTCAAGTTGATACCGAGGGACAGGAATTTTTTATGAAACTCGTGATATGACATATGTGGAAAATGGGACAAGCTCTCTTTAAGTTGCCAGGTTAGTTGAAAAATTAAATCAAACTAAATGTCAAATTCCACGTGGTTTAAAATGAAAAGATATACATTTTTAAACATTTGAAGTACGTAATATAACATTTATATTTGAATTTGGCAAACATTTTAATAAATAAAACACAGTTTTATATTTGTCACGCAAATCTTAATTTTTTTAAGAAACATAGATCCCGGAGATTTTGAAAAGTATAGGAATTTTACTATGTTTTTAGCGTTTATTGAAATAATTTTCCTTATATCCTCATCGCCCATGGAAATACTATTTTGAGTTCTATACGTGCCATTGTGGCCATCCAAAATAACATGTTGTTATGTATAAATTTTATGTTTCATTCAATAGACGGGAAACAAAAATCATTTGGCCATTCCTTACATTCAAGATCAAGTCGTTGTTTTTCTATTAGGCATTCACAGAAATGAAGAGACGTCACAAACTATTTAAAATCATTTCTCTATTATTAATTTTTTCATTGGATATTTTTTATTCCTATGGTTCTGTTGTTAAATAGGGAACCTTTATAATTCCCTCACATTCGCTTATCTGTTCATCCGTCTATTACAGCAACACAGTTTCCACAGTTTTAGACCTTTGTGCACATTTTCCAAGTTCGTACATTGTAAAGTATGTGTCTACAGTAGATCTTAATTGTCATAAAGCAAAATAATTTTTTCTTTATTCGAATGTATTTTCCCACTTTTTTTGTGAACCTTTGTTTTAGGCTTTCTTTCCTCAAAAAAATATTAACCTTTATAAATTAACCCACTTGTTTCTCTGTTTGTCTAGACACAATGCACAAAAATGTTTCTCAAACATCGTTCGCCGTAAAAACTTCATACTAGGCAAATAAAGAAAAAGCATACTTCAAGAGATATATTTCAATAAATGGCACAAAATATTTGCTTAAATATGTTAATAGGGAAAATAAAACATTGATTTTTTTGAAGGTTATCAAGTGAAAGAGAAAGTTGCAAGAGATCCAAATCATTTTTTTTTAATTCCACGTTTAGTTATTTTGTGTTGTAATGCTACGTTAGAAATTCCGTCAGTAAAATTAACGAAAGAAGAGTAAGCAACTTTAACAATTACAGAAGGTACAGACAACTATGAAAACATAAGTTGTGCATGTTCTGATACGCACTTCGCCGATACTTTTTATTTCATTTTCTTCTATTTCATTTTTTTATTGAATTTTATCTTGTCTATTGTATTTGCGATCCATCCTAATGAAATACTGAATATATTTGGCATTAAGTACGTAAAGCGTACGTTTTGTAGAAATTCATTATTCATAATTAAATGAAACTACGTCATGTAGTATTATTTCTAGTTTATTTAAATTCTTTACCACTACCTGGGTTTCGTTGTATGACAACATCTTCAGGTGTGCAATTAGCAAAATGACTGAAATATATTAAAGTTAAATTCAATATGTAAACTTCAGTGTTTATCGTTAAAAATAATAATTTATATTTAATTGTTTATCATTAAAAATAATAATTTATAATTCAAAGACCACAATCAATACTTCATTAATGATTTTTAAATTTGACAAAACGATTACTGGAATAGTACTTTATACAAAAATTATGGAAAAAAAGCCTTTTATTTTAAAAAAAAATTATTTGCTTGACAAAAATGAGTCATTAAATGAGGCATCTAAAGTTTTATTCAGGGTAAATATAATTTCACAATTATTCTTGCTAGTTTGAAAACGCTTCGTCTGTAATTTTTAAATTTTTATGAAACTTATATTTCATTCCAATATTTTTTTTGATTTGGTTGTTTTGGAAGTATCAGGAATGAAGAAAAATGTACTATAGTATAAAATAAAAAAAAATCTAAGTATATGGTAGGAAAATTAGCAAAAACTACCATACACATTTATTTTTTATTTGACAGCTTTAAATTAAAGAGAACCAAAATAAACTTGTCTAGTTAATAATAGTCAGCAAATAAAAATACATAGTTTACAAATATAATATAATAAACTTACCATATTTAAATGAGAAATTTCCTTGTTTCATTGATTTATATTATTTTGAGCAGTTGAAATTGAGAATTCAATAGCAGAATTTGGAGGTTGAGTGTAAGATGTTTTGGTCTCACAAGTGACAATAAATGGCTACAGATTATATGATTCACTGAAAAAAAAATATTAAAATCTGTAAATAATATACTATGACTATAAAAAAACTAAAGTCTTATCTCTGGTGCTATATACAATAACATAACCTTTAGAAAAAAAATTGTGTGTGTCAGCTCCGACGCCCCACTGGAATTTACTCCTAAGTCTTAGAATGTATAAAATAGGTAACACTGTATACAAAAATAAATATGACCATCATTAAATGTACATGGAAAATTCTTTAATAAAAAATGCTGACAATATAATTATTTTCAAGTAAAACACAAATGAACAAGATCAAATTTATACGACAAAATTAAAAACATTTATTAACATCAGACTAAGAAGTTAAAATTAAAAGAGACTTTTTAATTTTGCATGACAGAGGAAATCAAATATTCACACAATGATATTTAATGATTACAATTCTAAAATTCTATTACTGAAATTCAATCTGGCTAGCGACATGATTCCCTTTACCTATAGCTAGAACATTAAAATATGTATTAAATTAATTTGCACTAGGTGATTCACATTATCTATAGCCAGAATGATAACATGTGCACTCAATTAGTTTGGACTAGATGATATAAGGCAGTTACTGCTTTAATTCAGGAAGTTATCAATACATATTTATTCTTAAAATTTGTTAATTTAACAAATATTTGCAAAAAACATATTGTATTCTGACAAATTGCATTCGAGTACAAATTATGAGAGAAGCAACATTAAGTAAAAATTCTGTTATTGAAATGCAATGTATGGGTCAATTTGCCCATAACTAAAACAAAAATGTGCTCACTAGTACTTTAAACAAAAATGTGTTTGACTAGATAATACAAACCATTTTTTCATAAAGTTTCAATATGAAAGTCTTATTTGTTAGGAATTGAGAATGCAGCCACATCAAGTGACGTGATATTTCGGAATGCATGTTCTATTGTTTATGTATGTTGGTACAGTAGTTTTCTCTCTCCATAAGCTTTTGTGACGTGTCGAAATATACATACAAATTTTCTACAAATCTCAATAATTTTTATTTCCAACCAAATTACTAACATGGTAGTTGGGCTCGGTTCCAATTAAAGTAAGAAATAAAAACACAGTGAGAACAAGAAAACTTGTCTGCATAGTTCCATAAGGGAACATTTTTGACAGTTTGAGGTTGCCGCATAATCTAATCTTTCCGGAGTCAGGTGTTCATTAGAATTCAAGAATTTTACGAATATATAAGAATATATCACAAACAGAATTCAAGAATTAGTATTAACATAAAATATATACGCAATATAACGAATTGAAGATGTCGAATACGGGTCACCACAACTCCTTTCACATCGATAGACTCGTTAAAAGGGACAACTACGCAAGTTGGAAATTTACAGTACAAGCTTATATTGAACTAGAAGAATCGTGGAGCTGTGTCATATGTACTGATACCGATGAAAGGAAGGAAATCAAGGCAACATGAAAACTGATTTTATTCACAATTAAATGAAACTACGTGATGTATTATTTCTACTTCCTTTAAGTTCTTTACCACGATCTAGGTTTCGTTGTATTACAACATCTTCAGGTGGGCTATTAGCAAAGATTAACTCTTAGGAACATCCAACAGCATTAATATGTTTCAAAAATAATAGCGGAAGCCGGGTTTGTGTGGGTTTTCCCACTGCTTATGTTAGTGAGTTTATTGTAGGGGAGCAGTGTAGGTTTTATTATATTTCCGAGGGCTATACGTTATACAAGTATTTTAGTGAGGGTAATAAATTAAATTGATGTTATTCGATGAGGTTATACAATGCAAATCTATGCTAATCTAAAAAGTTATTCGATGAGGTTATACAATGTAAGTCTATGTAATAAATGGAAGTTATTCTCAATAATATATTTATACAATAGCAAAGATATTTGAAAGTTAGAACAAGGTTATACCACTACCTCTATATATCTCGCGTTTTATTTATTTGTTTATTTTTTTTTAAATATTCATATTTAGATGCGTAGTTGGGCTGAAACAATTTGAATAGTACTATAGTACCAATGTTGTCTAACTATATTGTGTCTAGAGGATATTAAGTATGGGTGCTGATATTAGATTTAGTTGTTCATTTAATATACTAACCTGGGTGTCTTTTTTATGTCTGTTTATTTCTAATGTTTCTAGGATATTAAGTTTATTGCCTTTTGTATTTATTTATAATATATAGGGGGCATTATCAGTATGAGGGTGATGTTTATTTTCAATGAGGTGTTTTGCATAGTGAGATGTGTCTGGTTTGTTATTTCGCCAGTTGGCAATGTGTTCTTTGTATATTGTAGTAAAATCTCTTCCGGTTTGACCTATGTGTACACTATTTCAATTGTTACTTTTAAGTTTATAGATACCACTCTTTTTATATTTATGTATTTTTTCTTTATTATAAATAAGGGTTTTACCCAAGTTATGTAAAGTACTATAGGCACATATGGGATTAATTATATTTATGCATTACCTACGTATGGGATGGATTTATAGAAAATTTTATTATTATTTGATACGACCGGATATATTTCATGAATTAGTATTAATAACCACAATTTTGGACATAAACCTTATCCATGTCTGAACCAGAAATTAGACCATTGTGCGCCTCCTCTTTCTTTGCGATTAGCTATTTGCAATGAATTTATCATCTGCTTAGCTGATTCTAGCTCCATATTCGGTTCCACTTTTTGAACCATTTCCAGTAATTTCAAATAATTTTCATGTTTTACATGTTTTTTTTTATATATATGGTCAGATAAGCACTCATTTTGCCTATAACATTCAATGAATTCACAAACAAAATTTTTTTAAGAAGTCCAAAAATCGGCCATTATTATTTGTTTACATCACACCCAAATTTAAAAGTAGGGAATTAAGTTCAGAACAGAGAATTATTAAACATAGTTAGGAAAAAATTAACTAAACCATCGTAAGCCACAGTGAGCTTTTAAAATGACGGCACATGGCTCGCATCATTGATTGACAGTCATACTTATTTGACAACGCTCGGCTCATCTAGCAAAAATTTAAGCATGTCAAATCTTCGCGAGTAAGTTAGAAGACATTTTTTAACAAGGTATACACCATTTTGTATAATATATTAAAAATGTGTAACAAAGAGTGACAGCTTACCATGCATTTTGTGTCTTTAAAACTCCTTCGGCCACATATGTAAGACTAAAAATAGTTGCACGATACTAAAATAGTTCAGAGTGTACGGTGCCTAGGCAGAGACATGATAGAGATTGCACTTGGCTTAGAGTTGCATGGCTGCCAGCAAGATTGAGAGCATGGCTTCTTTTGACAATTGGATGAATAGCATAAGGTACACAGAAAATAGATATATAGAAGAAGATGCTAGAAAGTGCTTTGGGCCTGTTTACTGTTTATGCCAATAGTGACATGAATTTAAATTCTAACAAGATTAGATATGCTATTGTTAATGTATATATGCTCGTTTAATTAAAGAAAATTATATATGCTAGTATAATGATGAAACAGTTACTTTTAAATGCGCTACAACAAGAATGGTACATCATAAGCGAAGTGAATGCAAATAACTCATCTATACTATGTCCTAAATCTGCAAATAGCCGCACAAAATATGACTTTTGTATATAAAAGAGGATCATTTAAACAAAGACAAATGAATAATACTTTTGCACAAGGCCATATATTTATATATATATATATAATACTGAATTAGAAGTAATAATGAAAGTTTATCATCAACGTTAAAATTTCTTTTTGATTAGCATCTTCCATTAATATTGGAAGTTAGTAACAATTGACAAGTTTTACTAATTGACGAGGTTGATTTTGTAAAAGCAAACATTAAAACTAATGAAAAATGTGTCATTATGATAGTCAATAAATGTATAGGTCATAAACAATATTCAATATTTTTAATGGAGAAATTACAAGAACTTGCGCAGCAGGTATGGTCTATTGGTTGGAGTGTTATTAATGTGGATGATATAAGCAATGTTGCCTTTACAAGATTGAAAATATTTATAATTACATATATAATTTGACATTATTTTGCATTAAGGTGGTTTTTTTTTCTGGTATGTTTCCCGTGAAGTAAGATTCCCTGTCAATTCTGAAATGCAAGCTCCCCATCTTAGTGTACTATGCATAGTAACACCGAGAAAAACTGTTGTGCTAACAAATTCCATTCTATTATTATCAAATACTTAGTTAGTGTCAACTACAAAGAGTAAATGTGCTTAGATTTTTTTCCATCGAGTAATAAATGATTGATCATAAACAAATTAAAAATTTGTGACATAGCTTTATTTTAGCTTTATTATCTTATGGCATTCAACATATCTATATCTTTTAAACAGGAGAAATGTATTGCCAGCAAACACTGTTTCAAGAAATTTTTCAACCAAAAAAGCAGATCAATAATGTGCACGAGAAAAGAAAGAGTCCCAATATAAAATGTTGCGGAACACCCGTCTTCACTAAAGTATCTGTTGATTTAATTTCCCGTCTGTACAGTTTGTAATCTCTTTATGAGATACAAATTAACCGAGCTAAGGGTTTTATCTTTTAACCCATAATGTAGCATATTTTCAGATTAATATTCTATAATCAACACAATAAAATGCTTTAGACAGATCATAGAAAACGCCAATAGCATCCTCTGTCTTTCTTCCCGAGAGTCAGAGATGTGCGAAACTAATTCCACTGCTGCATCTTTAGTGAACCTGCTCTTCATAAAGCCAAATGGCTGGCTGTGAAATAATTCAAGAGTTAAATGAGCCCCATTTGGTCAAGCGAGGTCTTTTCAACAATTTTACTGAGAGTAGGCAAAAGAGACACTGGTCTAAAATTAGATGGATCGTGGTTATCATCAGATTAAATATTGGTATAATTTTATTATGTTTCATAAGATCTGGAAAAAGCCCTAGATCAACACAGTTATTGAATACGGTGGCTAGATGCGGAACAACAGCATCTCTCAAAGTAATGTAAGTGTAAGATTTAAAAATATTTTTGATTTTAGGAGGATCAAAATGATTAAATTTAAAATGAAGGTTGTTGTTACTGAACTTGATATTATTTTTCAGAAACTTGGCTTCATCTGGTGCTGTTGAAGGCATTCATAATGACAATGGGTATATTAGTGAAAAATATAATAATACACTTTTAGCCAGAGGTTTGGAACTTTTCTAGAAAGATTGTTGAAAATTTTGGTGTATTTTATTATCACGTGTCAATGCTCAATCTAGAAAAAATTACATAAAGCTGGGTTGAGACCTTGATCAATGAAGACACTATTCCAGTTAACGCAATTAAAAAATATATACCTAAATATGTATATATATATATATATATATATTACTATATGTACGATTTCTGGAATAATATAAATGATTATTCCTATATAATTCGTTGTAGACTCTCATTCTAGCTAATAAAAAATGGTTTTTATATAACTAAATATTTTTGGATTCATAGGTTACAATGTCACCACATTTAACATTTCAACAATGGCATAAGCATAATCTACCACCAAAAAAAAATATACATGCGGATCTATAGTTTGATTCAGTAAAATAACAATTTTCAAAAAAAATTTTGTTTTAAATTCTTCAAAACAAAATATAGTTATACATACAGATAAAGATATTGTAATATGTATGTAAATAAAAGATATTATAGAATTAAAATAAAATTAGAGATTATATAGAATTAAAATAAAAAACAATAATTTATTTTCAGGTAATGTTATATTATTACATCATCCTAATAAATACATTTAATTTAATTTGACTGTACAAATAAAAATAATTCTATTTAATATGAAATTTATTTTCATCAAATGATTCTTCAATTGTATTACTTCTAACAAATGCTTTAAATACTGACACAATTACAATCTGCAAGCTGGTGAATATTTATATCTTAGAAAGTTCCAATAGTAACTTAAAAATAAGCAATTACTTTAACATTATTACAGCCAGATAGTTGTTCTCCATAAAAATTTACATTTTTTTCTTAAAAGAGAGTTGTAAATGGATTCATGTATATAATATAGGTAGAATTCAGTTATTTTTCTTTATATCTAAATATGCTTTGTCAGATTTTTATTATATTAAGTATTCCACTGTAACAAACTTTTCTTCATTGTCATAAGTAATTTTATATGAAAAGTAATATTGTTAGATAAATAAGATTATGTAAATTAACTACCTACTTATAATCTTATTGATTTTGATGTCCGACATTTTGTCATTAATTCCACTAATTACTTATCATAGTAACCTTACCTTTCAAAATATAACAATAGCACACATTAACACATTAACAATACCGCTCGCAGTGAATAGCAAATGTAAATATTCGGGTTAAAATGAGATAATCATTTAGATAACTACGAAAAAGAGGAAAGACAATGAAATAACGAATCAAATGATAATACAATGGTCTATAACTTACAATTATCTTTGCCGCTATGCTCTGTTGAAAATTACATATGATTTTGTTTTGTTTTGACACTAATTTTTTTAAAAGCAATTTTTGTTAAAACTACTGTTTACTCATTTTTATGACTTATAATATTTGCATTAAAATCCGTTTATAGATTGAAGTATTTATTTTGGTGTTATACATAGTTTGAAAATTTGTTTTCATTTATATCATAATAATATAAAAACTGTGTGTAAGAAAAAGCTTGCTTATTAATAATTATAATTAAATGTCTAAAAATGAATGGCATTAACTTTGTAAAAAATATCTAGAAACTATTGTCTATGTCATGATCTCCTGCTGCTAATACTAAAAGAGACTAATTTAATATTAATTTTATGTATTTCATCCATTATGAAATATTGAAAAATTTTCAGAATTAAATAACTCGATGCAACGATAATACTACACTTTGCGATGTGACAAACTTACAGTTTGAGATTAAGCATTAAACAGAACAACAATGTTTTTATCTATTTTTAATTTTATAGTTACCAATGTTCATTCTTTTTAGTAAGAGAAACTTTGCCAAGGTCAACTTGAAGAAGAGGTAAGGCAATACTAATTAAACAAACAGAAAATTAACAAATAAGAAATATCTACAGAAAATACAAATATGACTGCAATATGCAGACGAATAAAAATGTATCCACATACATAAATGTCTAACTAAACATGAACAAATATATTCTCCAGATTGTGATGTTGTTCTTTCTTATATATGTTCGTTTAATTGTAGTATGTGTTTATTATTAACAACTGCATCTAATATTGATAAGATATTGAATTTTATATTATACCTATTCATACATAAATGGAGGAAATTGATTATTTCAAAAACATACAAATATGTCAATACAGTTGAGATCAACCTCTTTCGTCTGGTAATCACTGATTACAAAATATCTGAATCATAGTGTAGCCAATGAGCGTGAATAGTACAATGTCACAAACACATGCGAGACAATACAGAAGTTTCCTTTGAGAAAATATATCTTTTAATCGGCACAATTTTGTGCATATAATAAATTAGACTTGGAAGCTCTCCAATCCTAAGATCATCATTCCCATACAGGCAGCCAGTTAGATATCAAAGAACGGAGATCCTTAATGAAACAGCAGGAGTTGTTAAAAGTAACTGTATATCTATAAGAGTATTCTTAACTTTATCTATAAATATTTGTACTCTTGAGAAGTAAGTCTGCATTTGCAAATAGTGGAGAAGATTGGAAGACAGGGTAAATTTGAAACTGGATGGGATATTGGGCATGCCAAAACATTGATTGAGGTCAGGGGTTCAGATAGATCTGAAAGCTTGGGAGAAATACCTAGATCCATTTTTCATGTAAAATATGTATGTACTACTTTATCAGAATATTATAGATACTTTTTTTACCTTTAGACACAAATATTAAAAGAAATAACCAGAGGGAGAAACTATCTTTAAATATCACCAATATGTAAACACAACTTATAACTTAAGTAATATATAAATATGAAATTATTGTTGTTTTCATTAGTTGATAAAATAAATTATAAACACCTATTGTAAAAGAAAGGAAGATTAAATCATAAATCATCAAAGAACAAGTTCAAATACATATATGCAACAGGTTCTACTCAATATATTTCCTTGTTATGAAACTTTCCTGTGGAGTAAATACAAGAATGTTAGTTAAAACAAAATATACTTATATTAAAAATAAATTTAAAATAGAACAAAATTAAATAAATGAAATGTTTTCAAAAAGATAAATCAAAGATTCACATCTATAGTTGCAGAAGTGTGACTTATTTACTAGAATGCAAACTTGCTAATTGAACAACTACAACAATATATGTAATAGCACGGTTGAAAAAATTAGGCAATAACAATATTCGTAGGTCGAAGAGCTGACACACTGAGAAAGTTCCGCCATTGCTCTGAAGTACAATTTCTTCAAGTTTTTCCAATTCATTATCAATTGATGGACCTTAAACAATAGTAATAAGATAGATAACTAATTTATGCTTATTTCATACAAAAGATATGGTATAAAAAATTTGCACGTATATTATGGACATATAAATTTACAAGTTTTTTTGTATGTTGGCAGAACAGTGCCAAAAAATGCAAATCAATTTGAAAAATTTTTAAACTTTGCTATTCCGTATACAATGCTAATTTAACTACACATACTGTAATGATATGTGGAGCTTACAGGACAATTTATAAAAATTAACCTCTGGATTCTCCAAAAGTCAATGCTTCGTTCATGCAACAGTTTTTATATTTCAATAGTTGACAAATGAATAAGATGTATAAAGAATGCATTCTTTCATCTTGACTGTGATTTACGTAAGCTCATTAAAGGTGAGTAATTGCTAATTAATTAAAAAAAGAATTTGAAATATTTTTTTAATATTCGTTATGTTTATGGTGTCGCATATGCATGCCAACTTTGTGATTTGGTCAACATGCCTTTTATGTAATTTTCCATCCACTTCCACCTCGTAATGTAGTTTTCTTCTTCTCTCTCATACTTTTGAATTTCCATTTATTGCTGTCATGTGTTCTAATCTATCCTCTATATCCATTTTTAAATTCTTTGTTTACTACTTTATTTCCTGTCATTTTTTCCTATATCTGTTCCATTTTTACTAAGTCAATCCTTGTTCTACATAATCTTTTGAACATTATCTCTGTTGGGCTCAACCTATGCTGCTATTAGTTGTTTTTCTCTATACCACCAGGAATTTATGTACTTTGTCTTGTAGCGGTTCTCCCTCATTAGCCATTGCTTTTAGCTTATTTTCCAATGTTTGAACATATCTTTCCACTTGACTCTTAATTGATGGGTGAAAAGGAGCTGTAAACTTTGCTTGGATTCCATTTTCTTTCAAAAATGTTTGCATTTATCTGACCTGAACTGTCTGCCACTACTTGATACTTAAGTGATTGATAGATCAAATGTTGTATGTAGCTTTTTCAGTATGTTTGTAGTTGCTGTAGTTGCGAAAAATGAGGTTGGGATGGCTTTTATCTACTTTGTATAAGTGTCTATTTTGTATAAGAAAGTATTGGTTCGTGAATAGTTTGGCAAAATCGATGTGAATCTGGCTTCATGGCTATTTTACATATTCCTAGCTATGTACTAGTACTTTCGCAGGGTTCTTCTGCAATAAGCAACACATTTCGCATTGTTTTACCATATGTTCAATATCCAAGTCAATATTCTTCCACCATGTGTAGCTGCTGGCAAATGCTTTCATCTTAACTATGCCCTTGTGTAGCTCTTCTGAGATCATAGATTGTAGTTCCTTTGGAACAACGATCCTGATGCAATACAAAATGCAGTTGTTCTCTTACATTTACAAGTAAAATTCATGAAGTCTCTTACAATTGTCTTTAACTTATTGGATGTCCAGGTACAGTTTTTGTAGGTCTGAGTTTTTAGTCGTAGCTTCTTTTATTTCTTGTAATGATATTGCCATTTCTACGATTTGGTTGAAACAGAAAGCATCATTGTCTATAAGAGTATCCTTGACTTTATCTATAGATATTTGTACTCTTGAGAAGGAAGTCTGCATTTGCGTAGTCTGTACTCTTCCTTAATTTTATGTCATAATCAGAACCTGCTAAGAAATTTGCATAGTATACTAATCTTACAGCATAATTGGTGGTGTAGTTTTTGCAGGTGTAATATTCTTGTCAATGATGGTTTAATTAATGCAACTTTCCACCCATAGTAATACTGGCTGTCAAGTTGGCTGTAGCCCTTCTCTGTTTTAGTTAAGGATCTTGATGCTTATTTCATGGATTGTTTTCTCTTATCTGGCATAATGTGTGATAACACTGCTCCAATGAGAGATGCATCTGTAGACAGTGTAACTGGTAAGTTCTCATGAAATGGTGTCAGATTAATCATCACTAAAAATGTACGTAGAGATACTACATCTGGGATGTGGGTCTTGAGTAGGATGTAATTCTTTTTCGTGTTTTTATGTGATTTGTTATACTTGCTGTTATATAAAATGTCAATTCGATCCAGTGTAAAAGTCTCGTACTCAAAACATCCATTGGGAGTGCTATCGTATAGTACTGCATTCAGACTAGTTGTGTAATCTTTATTTATAATGATTTGTTTCCTTTTGATAAAACCCTAAAACCATAAGTCGGTTCTGCTAATTAACTTCAAAAACCACTTTAATGAAATTTAATACACTCAGTGATCATCTTGATGCAATAACAACAATCATTTGCTTATGTGGAAGAAAAAAAAAAATGTCTGTCTTTATTTCATCGTCCCTCCATTATGTCAGAACTATGACTTTGAATTCTAGTTGCATCCTATTAAAGAATTCAAGATTCAAATATTTTTATAAAATATACTTCTGGTTATAAACGTGATTTAATTTTATAAACTAACAAATAAAAACCTATGAAGTGTTGTTGGGTAAGAGGTGCGTAAAAACCTCAAATTGGAGAAAAAAAATATGAGTCATCTCTTTAGGAGAGTTTAGATATGATACTCATGTTTTGATTAGGTAAGCAATCACAGTGAAGGAAATTCTTGAAAAGTTAAATAAATCAAGCCAACTTCTTAGTTGGCCAAATAAATATAGAATATGAATACGTCAGACATAGAATATATAAAAGTAACCAAAATATTCTGACAAATAGGAAATTATTGCAAATCTTCAATCTAGGTTTCCATAGCAACAAATAGAATACAACTTTTAATACCACTAAGGAAGTGGTTATAAGAATATATTTTCTATTTGCATAGAATTTTACTTCATCTTGTTCAAGGACAATTAGACCAAGGTCTTGTGAGATTATTTGCTATTGTTGCCTATTACATTGAACTTTTACTTTAAATACGTCGAACTCAACATGTTTCGCTTAGCCATATTTGTCACATTTAAAAAAAATTCCGTAATATTTTTTCAAAAAAATTCACGACAAACAGGGGTCGGATGACTTAAAAGCATTATTGCATGTAACTTCACTCATAAATACAGAATTTGAAAAGTTGTCTAAAGAAGTCTTGCTTTAAAACATTGATTTTTATATACGTCATTTGACATTGTTGATTATCCCCCTGACTTGTCCAAGTTATCATTTACATAAATGTCATATACTACCACAAATATAATATATTCAAAATTGCCTTTGTCACATAGTCATTAGTAGTTGGCACATCGACGTACGATGTCTAATATAATACATGACAGTATATAGTACCTACAAAATGCCTTACAGCCCACTTGCTTCCACTGCAGTGAATTTGAGTACTTGATCGTTACATCTGTTCCTAAAAGGGTGATAAAGCCAGAACAGCTTGTTCATTTAATTATTACGTGATGATAAATACAATTGATACTTATTATTCCATCAACAACATTATTCATTTTACATATTGATTTTTCCTACATGCTTCATTTAATTTTAATGCGGGTTGAAAAAGCCCTAAGCTCCTCACTGCTTAAACTAACTTGGTAATTGTTTATAGTGTAACTGAAAATTAGTTCAAATTGCAAAATATTTAGTTTTTCATCTACGCGGACATTGACCATGCTTTGCTGTAATTGCTATTCTGTTTCAGTTCTTTTGGTTTTCATTGAGTAATTGAAAAATCAATATTATTTTAGCACTGACTGAAATACATTTAGTTGCCACTGTGTTATTCTAAACTAATGTTACATTGATTAAAGTAAATAAACTTTATACATATCTAATGGTGGATTATAGATAATGAAATTCCCATATTTAAAATTACCATATTCCATATTCAAATTGTGTTAAATTCTGTTGTACGTTTATCAAGTGACTTCGTTTCTTATGTGATCTAATTCGGCCTGACCGGAAAAAATAGATAAAACAAAAGGTAAGTAACGCAAATATTAATCACATTTTCTAAAGTTACCCATTCAAGTTGAAGTAACACAATTAAATCAGGATAATAAGAGATGTTTATATGAGTACAATAAGTAATGAATCCCTTTAATCAAAGATGGCCACAAACTTACTGAAGAGATACTTACACATTTGAGGTGACAGTCTCAGTTTTGTGATGTTTACTCTCAACTGATGAAATTGCACAACCAATCTCTCACTAAAGGTGCAGATACCCGTGAGAACAAATATGCAGATTGTGTGCCATATCAAATAGTTAAACATTTCTTGTAAACATAGTTTCTGAAAAGACATTTGATTAGTAACAATATTTTTTTTACAAACCTTTTTTTCTATTTTAAACATTTTTATGAATGTATAAGTGTAAAAAGTTGACAATCACTATTTTATAAATAACAGTCATTAAAATTACTAAAAAGCCAACATTAATGATTATTATATACAATATTAAAATTAGTATGATTTATGTAATATTATTCTTACTTACGTCTTGTATATACAAGTCCAATATGAGTTGAATACCACCAATGGATGAGAGAAAAGCTGTAACTACAATCTGAAGTACCTGAAATAAAAATTGAAGAATTAAAATGAAAAAAATTCTTGAATATCCAATTTATTTTAATTTGTTACAATATTACCTGTAAATTAAACATTTTATTCAGCGCATTGCATATATCATTTACTGTAGTTAATACATTTGGTAACATCGATATGTGCATAGAATTTCCTGAAATATCAAAATGGCTATGCCCATTTAATCTATTGCAGATTATCACTCTGGCTAAGTCTGGTATGCAGCCTGTGTTATTAGGGAATATTTCTCGATTCATACGGTTCAGGTAATTGTTTATTTCTTTTAACATTTCATTAATGGTGTTCATAAGTAAGCATATCAGTAGTAGTTCCAATTTATTAATAAATTCACCGAGAAATATAATTATGTGGAACCAACTCCAATTTTCAATACTTCTAAGGATGAAAAAGATCAAGTGGCTTGCAAGTACAGTGAATATTCCCAGTAACGTCATGATTTTTAATTTTCGAAAGCATTTTGTTCTAAATAAAATACTGTAATAAACAGAAATGTCATCGAATTTTTGTAAACACTCAGCAAAGAAATTTTTTTCCCAAAATATGTCAATAGATAGAACAAATATGAAATTAATAAGAATAGTTATTTGAAAAAGACATTGAATTATATTTATTTCGGAGTTAAGAGAGACATAGTGAAACCAAATGCCTGTTACGGCAGCCAAAATAATGAGTAAAATTAATGTTAGACTGTAAATTTTCTTTAAAATAATTTTAATTAATGTAGTTCGATTTTCCAATTTATATAAAAATCGGTTGACTCCTAGAATTGACTGCAATAAAATTAAATATTGAATCGATTCCTCTAAACAACAGCACGCCATTTTTAAACAAACTGAATATTTCTCTATCCAATTCTAACAGAAAATGTAAATGCTCTTCGACAATATTGTCTATTTAATGTTAATTACTTGGCCTCACACAAGGCAATTTGTCTTTTCATATTATAACCATGATTGATTATTGGATTTACTCGTCTATTCTACAGGTATACTTATTTATTTTCCTACGTTGTTTGTAAAAGTGATGGCCTTCTAATTTATTGATCGTAAAACGTTACATTTCTTTCTGGTGCTTTTATTATACTTTAATTCAACTATTATATATTAATGTCCGTTTGGTATTTTCGTTTGTTATAGATAGAAATCCACAATAGGTAAAAGGTTAGTGGTTGATTTATTTAAAAAATTTTGTAAATATTGATTTGTTCCTATTTTATTTGAGATAACATCACAGTAGTAATATTCATAGGTATATTTTTAAAGAAAATTCCATTTCAAAAGACTCGTAAACATAGATTCTATGGACGCAGTATGTACTTTTGAAGTAACTCATTCCATAGTCTAGTAGACAGAAAAATATACACCACAGATTTATCTTAGAAATGTTGAATATGGTCGGTGTTTTGATATCAATAATAGCTTGTTCCCATTGCTGCTACGACCCAACTGTTAAATAATTAAACTTTGAGTTACAAAGCTTATTAACATTTCTTAATAATTTAAAATTGGGAGAAAGTGTTCAATTGATTTGAATTGTTTTCTATTGTGTATTTGTATATCGTTTTTGAACAAAAGTAATGTTTTATATATAGTTTTGCATTTGGTATAGTATTTTATAAACTATGTTCATTGTAATACTGGGCAATTGACAGAAGCTTCAATTCATATTTCGAGTCTAGAAAGATTTACTTAAACCCATACTTTCCTAACATCTTTTGCACTGCATATTATCATCTTTACTTGTGCACACTATAATTAAAAAGTGAATTCTTTCATGTAAGAATAATTGGCCAAAATCTATATTGGAAGGTGCTGTTTTTTTTCTAGTAAATCAAAAAAAGTATTTTTTTTAATTTCTTTTTTGTTCATTTTCTTGCACATTATTATTTTGTGTAAAACTTCGGAAATTGAAATTCAACTTTTCTTTCAATTACTGTTCCCTCTTAATAAAGTTTGTATTACATTCTATTTATACAGATGGAATTATTTTCCACATATATTTCTAATATTTGTTTTTTCTTTATTGTAAAAAAATGTGTTTCTATAGATGGTATTTGTCCTTTATATATTTTTATTTTTCGATTATAAATAGTTATATGTTTAAAATGATGATGTTACCTTGTATGAAAATAAATTTTTCTTTTATAATTGATGGAACAAATGACAAATATAAGAGTCAATGGACAGTTTTCATTTTGAGTGGAAATTTTCAAATTAAAAGTGTAAGGCAGGCCTACATATCCTCATTATATTCACATAAAGATTGAATAGCATTGCTCATGAAGCTCTGAATAAAGTAACTGAAGAAATATCTGTCAATGGGAAACTTATAATTTTCATTGCAGATTTTATTCATTGTAATGTTCTTGAAGCAAATTACTGACTAGACTTTGGTTCATGTAATATTTCCAATAGTTTGGCGGTACTTACTCTTTTATCTGTGTAGGACGGCTCACAAACCAAGAAGTACAGTAAACAATTTGAGCATTAATGTTGTTTGGCTGCTGAAGCAAGACATTAGCACAGCTTTTATTGAATGGGGCCAATGTCCAATGATTCCTTTCAGCTTGATTTCATGCAGTTAGTAGTAATTCGATCGACAATTGTTAACTCGAGTGCAGTAGACAATCGCTCGACTCGGTGCATCAGTATCCTTTCGTCTGTACTGATGGATATGCTGAGCTGCAACTTTACAATATTTATTTACTTATGTACTTTAATATATCTAATTGATACATAGGACACACTTATTGCTACTAGAGCAATCTCTTACAACCAACCAGAACACCAGTTCAAACCCACTTGGCGAGTGGCCGAGAATCGAACCCAGGTCCCCGCGGTTCATTACCATATCAAAGGTTGTATGCATTGTGATCAACCCAATACACCAAAGCAACGTCTTATAGCTTACATGATTTATTGCTTAGACAATATAACTAACACTTGGTGTTGGCTAGGGAAACTTGCTTAAACAAATAATTTGCTTTGTTTGACTGGCAACTATGCTCCTCTTTTCGCTACTTGTGTCTATATGAATTCTGTATAGTCGAGAGTTGATGTAGTCGTGGACTTATGATCATTTTTACATAGCTGAGAGTATCTACGACGATGTTAGTGGGCAACGCAACATGGTAGATATAGGTGGATGTTATGGCATATGTCGAGGGTGAATTTAAACATGAAAAATAGGTGCCTTGGCAATTTGTTGGGTGAGGTTGGTTTGTTGGGTATATAGATGAGCAGTATGTGGTCGGAGAAAATAACGAGTTCGCAATTTTCGAAATCTCTGTAAAATTCTTTATTGCCATGTATGTCGACAATGGATCTTGATCATTGGTGTAGTATGATGTTTTGAATATGATATGCTATTGCTTAATGGTTCCCACTACCCACCATAATTAAGTGGTTATCACTTCTCATCGACGTATCCTTGCAGTACAGTAGTGGTGAATAATGCAATAGGTGCATTGTGAGAATGAGTAAGACTATACTTTTTATGCACTCTTTGCATGATTGATTTGCTTGCTGTGTCCAAAACAATAGAGGTTTTAACTTGCTTCTTCACATTACATAGGTAAGCAATCAGCAGAGATTGTAGCAATGCGGCATCAAATATATTTTCTCATTAATAGTTGTTTCCACCAAGAAAAGATTGATTCATCCATAGTTTTTAGTTCGAGGAAGTAGATGATGGCTTTCATCTTCTTGGGTACACTTCTTGGTTTCGGTGATTTGACACCATCCTGGGTAAACGAGAAATTTTAGTTCTGCTTTTGAGCCTGTCGAAGTACAATTGATATATAATTCTGCATTGGGTTTCAAAACATAAAAAAAAACAAGCAAATATATAATAATGAAATGAATAAAAAAGCAGTAAAAAATAAAACTAACTTGTATTTTTATAGAAAAAAATTGCACTAAATTTCAATGTAGAGTTCAGCAAAATACTAAGTACTACATGAAAGAATTAAGTTTTTAATTTTAGTGTACCCAAGTAAAGATGGTAACAGGTAGTGCAAAAGATTTTGGGAAAGTTTGAGTTTAATAAAATCTTCTGCATTCAAAATATGAAAAGAAGCTTCTATCAGTTGCCTACTATATGTTTCTTAAAAATATTAAAGTGAATATAGTCGCTAAAATACTATACCAAATGCAAAGTTATACATTTAAATTGTTACTTTTCTCTACACGAATACTTTACACGATTACATGAATATTTAAATGAAGAAGGCAATTCTAATCAATCGAAAACCTCCTCTCAAATTTAAATATTTAAGAAATATTACCAATATAAACAGTTGGATCAGAGAAGCACTTGTTCCCATCATTGATATTATAATACGGTAGGCATATTCAATATTTCTAAGATGACCCCTGAGTTTCTCCGTTAAAAAAAAATGGCATAACTTTTGCTTTAACAAAAACCTCCCTTAATCAACTTAAATAGATAGACCTATATTTGTACTAGTCTTTCCTTCTTACTAGTCTGGGCAAATCATAACTTTTCTATCTCCTGCAATCTGGATTTAAATGTGATCCCTTAGGCCGTACCAGTGATAACAATTTAGAATCATGCTAAATTTTTTAGAGGGAATGAGGCTCATAGTTTACGAAGGTCATAATTTCTCAATGATTCCATTTTCTTCTGCAGTAGAATGTCTTAACCTGATCATTGATTAACAGCTCACTTGACACCATCAAGTAATTGATGAAATACTCCTAATTCACACCAAAATTCATGTTTGTCAAACTCTACTTCAACCTTTTTCTTATATCTGACCAGCTTCTCATCTCTTAAAATGGCTGAAAAATTATCTGTTCGATTTATTTTCCACCCCAGGAAATATATTTCCACCACTGATGCTCTATTGGACGTATTTTCTCTTTTTTCTTCCCTTTATAGTTATTTCATATTCTTAATATTCTCGTATTCCTTCATGGGTCCCACATCGATTTCAACATTTGTCATCACATGAATTTGGCTGTATTCCGAAGTCAAAATATCAATGTCAAGAAAAAATTCACCACAGCACATAAGTCCGTGTGACTTATTCCGATGTTATCTCAAGTAATAAAAGAATAATTATCCAAACAGATTTATTAATAATTGAATAACTAAGAAAATCTTTGCTTATAGTTGATTGCTGTTTATAATAATCGATTACACACAAGAAAAATATTCAAGTCCTCACAATCAATAAATTGGAAGGTCATTAAATTTATAAATGACGTAGGAAAATAAATAAGTGTACTTTTAGACCAGATGGGTAAATCTAATAATCACGCATTGTTTTAATATGGCAAGACAAATAGCCTAGTAGCAGATCTAGTGATAACATTAAATAGACTAGTCCTCACAATCAATAAATTGGAAGGTCATTAAATTTATAAATGACGTAGGAAATAGTCCTCACAGTCAATAAATTGGAAGGTCATTAAATTTATAAATGACGTAGGAAAATAAATAAGTATACTTTTAGACCAGACGGGTAAATCTAATAATCACGCATTGTTTTAATATGGCAAGACAAATAGCCTAGTAGCAGATCTAGTGATAACATTAAATAGACTACATTAGCATTTATATTTTCTCTTAGAATTGATTATTAGAAATAGTCAGTACATTTAAAAATGACGTGGCGTTGTTTAGAGGAATCGACTCACTTTTTACTTGTGTTACAGTCAATTCTAAGTGTTAACCGATTTTTATATAAATTAGGAAATCAAAATACATTAATTATTTTAAAGAAAATTTACAGTTCGACATTAATTTTTCTTATTATTTTGGCTACCGTAACATGCATTTGGTTCCGCTGTGTCTCTTTGTACTTTGAAAAAAAAAATTATTTAATGCCTTTTTGGAATAATGTCCTCATTAATTTTATATTTGTTTTATCTATTGATATATTTTTCAAAAAAATTTCTTTGCTGAATGCATTCAACAATTCGGTTATATTTCTGTTTATTACAGTATTCTATTTAGAATACTGAATATGCAATATATATATATATATATATATAATACTGAATATGCAATATATGTTTTATAAAATAGAATGGAATATATATATATAATACTGAATATGCAATATATGTTTTATAAAATAGAATGGAATATGCAATTCACTCAATAAAATGTTTAATTTGCAGATAATAATATAACAAATTAATATAAATGGGAGATTCAAGAATTTTTTTCATTTTCATCCCTCAATTTTATCTCAGGTATTTCAGATCGTAATTACAGCTTTCTTCTCATCCGTTATTGGCATTCAACTCATACTGCACTTGTTTACACATAACGTAAGTAAGAATAATATTACATAACCGAATAAGAACGGCAATGTCACCGTTCTTGACACTTTTAAGGACCGTTATATATAAAACAGTGAATGTCAACTTTCTTAGCAATTACATAATTAATTTATTCAAAGGTCTAAAATAAAAAAAAATTTTTGTTTAAAAAATATTATTACTAATCAAATACCTTTTCAGAAACTATGTTTACAAGTAATGATTAACTATTTAATATGTCAGGCAATTTGCATAGTTGTCCTCATAGCTGTCTGCACCTTCAATGAGATGTTGGTTACTGAATTTCATCAGTTAAGAATAAATATCTCAAAACTGAGACTTTCTCCTCAAATGTGTAAGTATCTGTTCAGTAAGTTTGTGGTCATCTTTGATTAGGGAAACCCATCACATGTACTGGCACAGACATCTCTTACTATCCTAATTTAAATGCGTTATTTGAATTTGAATGGATAACTTTACATAATGAGATGAATGTTTTTTTAATCGTAACAACTGAATTATATAGTGCATGGCAGTGTTTTCTATAGCTGATTTTGTGTGTTTTCTATAGCTGATATAGCTGACTGCATATTTCCAATGATTATTAATAAAATACCATTACAAAAAACTTTAGTGTCAATGTTTGGCAGTACTTATACTCATTTCGGCATTGTATTAGACTACATAAATGTGTGTACTAATAATTTTTAATAAAATAAATTATAATTGTTTGTAAAGTGTAACACCAAATAAATCCATATTACATTACTAAAGTGAATACAAGAAAAACATTTACTATACCTGAACTGACATTTTCTTTTGTTTATAAACATTCTCTTTTGGAATGGTATGAATTGTAGATATATCAAAGGTTAATGTACATTAATCAATTTGGTATAACGCAGTGGCAACTCAACATATTCTAATCAGTGTTATGATAATATTTATTTTTCACTTATTGAAAATCAACAGAACTTAAGTAGAATAGCAATTACGGCAGAACATGGTCAGTGACCTTGCAGAAGAAAAATTAAACATATAAAATTTTCGTTAGTTACAATAAAATTATACTCCCAACCAAAAGCATATTTTTCAGGTTGAATTTCCCACAACGCACGTAAAATTCAGTCATAGTTTTGACATAATCGAAAATATTTTACAGTCATTATACATAATATTTTATAGTTATCACTTGCACAAAAACTACTGCTTGAACAAAACGTCGACTTTGGAGAATCAGGAGGTCAATTTTTGGAAATTGGTCTGTTAACTCTCCACATATATTAGTGTATATGTAGTTTTTTCAGCTTTGTACATGGAATGGTGATATTAAAAGAAAATATTTGACTTGATGTGAATTTTTGTGGACTGCTCGGCTCCTGATAAAATTCTCCGTGCAAATTTTTTGTACCATATTATTTGTATAAAATTAGTACAAATTATGTATCTAGTTTATGACTATTATTTAAGGTCCATTAATCGATAATGAATTGGAAAAACTTGAAGAAATTGTACATCAGAGGAATGGTGGAACTTTCTCCGTGTGTCAGCTTTTCGACCTGCGAATCCCCTTGGTGCCTAATTTTTTGAACCTTGTTATTACATATATCATTGTAGTTGTCCAGTTAGCAAGTTTGTATTCTAGTTAAGAAGTCACACTTCTGCAATTGTAGATGTGAATCTTTGATTTACAGTCTTAAAAAGTTGTTATTTATTTATAGTATATTTTAATGGATACAAATAAAACTTTATATTCAGAAAAATATAAATTTCTGCATAAAAATAATCTAATATCTATTAAATTTATGACTTTCTGATGGTAGCAATAATATTAAAGTTTTAGCTTATTTTTATGTTACCATTGGAACTTTCCAAGATATAAATATTCATAAGAACGCAGATTGTAATTGTGTCAGTATTTAAAGTATTTATTAGAAGTAATAAAATATTATTAACCTCCCAATATATTTGTTTGTTTGTATGTCAATTTGTCAACTTCTAAAGCTCATATGAGCTGATAAATTTTTATAAACATTGTAATGGTATACAAATCAAGTTTGCAGACATAATAACTTGTATGATATGTGGGTGTCATAAATAATTATTCCAGGCCATTCATTTAAGGATTAAGAAGAACTTCAAAACTTTGTATTTATATTCATAACGAAATAGTGACTATGATATATTAATCTAACGATCTAGTTTTAAATACAAATAGGTTAAATAAAAAATTAAATATTGCCGTGTCTTAAATAAATTATAAGAACAAAATGCCGAAGGAAAAGTCATTTTTATAGAAGTAAACAAAAATGGTAGAACCCTACTTACATTGAATACATAAATTTATTTTGCACTCCGCATTAAGAAAGAATACACAGCTAGACAAATAATTATTAAGCTACTTACTGAGTTGTTGATGGTGATAATAATAGTTTTTGCTATATATATATATATATATATATATATATATATATATATATATATATATATGTCGAATTCGATGACACTGATTTTTCAATTAAATAGTGATGTCAGTAATAAACCAGAAACTCTCTAAAATAGAAATGTCCATAAGTTTACAACACTTCATCTCAAATTCTAAAGTACTTGTGAATAAAAAAGTTTCAACTCATTATTTCAATGTAAATTTATAAACTTTATTTTAAGTAAATTTAAACATTTTTTTAAAATATTTAAATGTTTTAAAGATTATTACAGTTTTAATTTTTTAGTATAATTTATTAATAGTGAAAGTTTTCTCAACTTATACATAAACCTATAAGAAATATTACATCTTGGGTAAATTACAACATATTTCTCGATTTTCAATATTTTTTATGTTGAAAAGGTATATAATATATATATGACATATATAAAGATATTATAAATTTTGCAGGTTATCAATCAATGTTTGACATTGATTTATTTAACATAAATGTGACAATGTAGGAGACAAATGTAAATATATAACTATAAGATAATATTCCATACAGTATCTTGTTGCAATATAAATATTAAAAAAATTGTTTGGGTAAAAGGTCCATTGGGCAGATGTCGATAGAAACAAAGCCGTTTGAATTCATTCCTTAACCATTATTACAGTGAAAGTCTTATTCCAATTGTTTTCGGGAGACCTTATTCCCTTAATCTACATGCTTAGACATTTCTTTCACCCAGAGAAGAAATCTTAAAATTTTGTATATTTTACATTTTAAAAATAACGAAGATATCCCAAACCGTCTTTAATTATCCATAACACACCATCACAATACCATATTTCGGAAAAACAATTCTTCAACATTATAAATTGTGGGAAAATTCTTTGCAGTAACAAAATTATAATTTTGTGGAAAAAGAGACTTCTATAAAATTAAATTGTATCTCCCATCGAAAACAAAACCCTTTCGTTTTCAAACTATTTCAAAACATTGGGCTTCTGAGCGTCCCCATTGTACTCGCTGGCTCAAATACTGGTTAGAAAAAATTTTATTTTTGAATTAGGGAGATATTGTTGCTGTTGAATAAAGGTGAAATACAAATTGCTTCCATTGGACTTGTGGACAAATGAATGAATAAAACGTAAGCTTATATATGATAAGAGATAATGGAGTAAATTTTTGCAATATGCATAAAAGGCATTGGGAAAGCAGGATTTAAAAACATAGACGAGGAGATGTCCTAAAGTTCGCAGAATAGAAGGGTTGTAAGCTAACTATAATAATGAAACTATTTTTCTTTTTCAATACAATCTGCCTTGAGCTCAATACATTTATTAGATCTTGAATAATTTCTAGAATTAATTTTTCTACACCATCAAAAAAATATTTTTTGTCTTTGCCCTAAAAATGAGACAAATTTTTTTCGTTTACCTTTGTCCTTAAATTTTCTTTCTTGGAGCTCTTCTTTAAGGTTTAGAAACAAATAAAAATTACTGAGAGCTACGTCAGGGCTATAGAGTGGGTGAATCAGCGATTCGAAGCTGAATTTGTGAATAGAGTTCATCGCAACTTTGTTTTTGTGAACCAGCACATTGCCTTGCAAAAACAACACACCCTTACCCAGTTTTCCATATTTCTTTTCTTTGATAGCTTCCTGCAGTTTATCCATTATGGTAGCGTAGTACTCTTTAGTGGTAGCGGTACCTTTTCCTTTACAATCCCAATAATCTATTGCCATCAATCTTCCAATCCACCTCGGTTTCCCCTTTTCGTACCATTGCATCGACTCTTGCCTGGACTCAGGCTCAAAGTGGTGAACCCAAGTTTCATCTCTGATCACAATTCTCTCCAAAATCACCATAGTTTTATCATCCTACAGCTTCAAAAACTCCTTAAATACCTCAACTCGTAGTTGCTTTTGCAGTGTAAGCATTCTCGGGACCTATCTTTTGTTGACTTTAGTCATGCTACGATGGTCGTGTGAAATTCTAAAAATTGTTACCTCTTATACACTAACTAATGCAGACCAACTAAGGCATTTTTTTTTACTTTTTCAACAATATCTGATATGGTGTCCTCAATCGACCATCCTGGATGGGGGTCATCTTTAGTCAAGTCTCTACATTGTTTAAATAGATCGTGGTACTTGTAAACTATGGTTTTGCCAGGACAACGATCTTTTTAAACTCTAATCTCACTTATTACTGATGAAGAATTTATTCACAGTGTGTTAATATTTTCACCATGTTAGCAGATCATTAACAAATGATGTTAGGTACTTGACTTTTGACTTATATACCTATAATGAGTTCATAATTAATGGGACATGAAGGGGTTTATTCCTTGTAATGGGAACCATCAGTTAAAAGGCCAATTGATTAAGTGATATTTTTATTAAATAAATGAACTCTTTTCTAAATTTAAATAAACATTACATCTCATAAAGTTTGAAAAATGTTGCTTAAATTAATATACTTTTTAACAGATGTTTAATTTTTTTTTATTCTATTGCATAAAATAATTAAATCATGATATTTGAATTAAATAACGGAATAAAAATGAATATAAATTTAAGTTGTATCATTTATACAGTTAAAGGCATTCAATACTTCACAAATAGGATTTAAATATGAAGACCAAAAGTTTTATAAATGAAAATAAAACCTTTGTCCAATTTTAAATAGTTTATCAATAATATATAAACAGCTACTTTGCCACACAGAATTATAATCTCCCTACAAAGCATGTGCTTAGAAATTCTATGTCGAAAATTGTAGAAACTATGAGAATTTGACAAAGAGACATGAAAAAAATTGTAGGGATACAATATTTCACTTCGGAACCTTGAAATGACCGACAAAAGTATTTTCATACTGTGATGAAATGAATATTTCTAACATTTGAACATCACCTTATAACCAAGTAGATTAATATTTAACCACATACCGGTCAGCTGTTCAAACAGCAGAATAAAGTACCAGTATTAAATTCACTAGCTTTTTATTCAATTCAAATTTTTTATTTCCAAGACCTTAAAAGCTTGAACTTGTCTCCCTATTGAAATAAATTCGACACCGCACTCTGCGATCCAATTCTTCCTACATATGCTTTAAGGGTTTTCAGTGAGCACTTTGATTCAGACACTCCAGAGCCAAGTTACGGGACTACCTTGCAATTTGTACCAATATCGTATTGAAAATATCATCTTGTTTTTTGTACCATGGTATTTCGAGAATAAAATAGAATTCGCATCTTTAATATATTTTTGTACATAAATGAAATATGGATTCATTTGCTTTAATTTCAACTAAAAGTCTGACATCGTAGCATTAAAAGCTTTTTCTGCCCTTAAGCAACATAGCCATTATATTCATTATATTGAACTCATTACATTTGCACTTATCGATATTCAAAAACCTTTATGAAAATATTCAAATGTTGTGCTGTTTTGCAAAAGCCATTTGAAATTTCTTGTTATTTTTAGATATAAGAGATTTTTTGTGGATTGATGGCCGTGTAATCAATTATGTTTTAGACATTTGACAGTTAAAAAGCGAATATGTGCCTTGAAATTTTCTTATAATTCTCTATTTATGTTCACTGCTTACTTTCGAGTATCACTAGAGCCTTTTTATTAAGATATTTATACAGGAAGTGGTTTTTGAAGGGTGGATATCATGGGAACTATTTTCGGCTGTCTTAGGGTTGATAGACATTTTATTCCATATAAAAAACTTACTGGGGCACTTTAAAACATTGTGTAACATCGCTTGCGCTTTCACGGGCCTATGTCAATTTATTTGTCATAAGTAAAGTGGCTAGAGTATCCTTCACACTGAAGATATTTTTGACATATTGTAAAATTACCAGTGAATCGATATAAACACAATCAGGTATTATCACAGCCGACACTTCCAACATTTGGAAAATAAATAACAAAAGTCATTTTACTAAATCATTATCAGCAATTATCAAAATCTTATAGTAGGTACTTAATTTATTTGTAAATACGTTATAACCTGTGCATCAGTTTAAAATTAAAAATTTATAAAATTGAAATATAATTGCTGTAAATATAACTTAGAACAGATAATTTCCAATGTCCTTCAATAGCATTTAGCTATGTTCTGGTGATCAGGACTACATTTTAATTGACATTTGTCCATGTAAATTTTTATGAAGATTTTATTAGATTATCAACGTAAATATCGTTGATTTTTAATGACACTATTAATTTTTCTGAATGTATAAGGGTACAATTTTTTCATACAAGTTTAATATAAATTAAGGACTTACAGTTAGTATTTTTTTAATATTTAACTCATTGTATTTATCCTATCCCCAAGCACATTCGCAACTTTGAAGTGTAAGCAAAAGTGAGTATATCATCTTGCATTTATTTAAAATTTTTTATATCAAACTACTCAATATACGGACATGAAAAAATTTATTTTATTCTTGACAATATTTCTGAGTTCTCCTCTTATCCAAAACACAACTAAAATATTTTTTCTGTATGAAAAAAAATGCAAATGCATCCCATAACACATAGTTTAAAAAAAATTATCTTTGTTATTTATAAAACTTTATCAATAGAATTAAAAATACTGACCATTTACATCTTATTTAAAATCATAGTTGTTTTTTATTTACAATAAAATAAATAGGATTCTAATAACAAAAATAGAACCAATATACTTCTCGAATACAAAGGTGTGTTTTGGTGACGACCATCGCTACCCTTTTACTTGCAAGAAACCAACAGCGTGCACTGAGGCGCAGTGCTAGTTGAACCCACAACTGCATCGCTTGTTTTCCCACCAGCTCAAAGATCATTAAAAATAAAAAGCGGTATAAATACATTAATTGTGATGATAGGTTTGGATCTGTATTTTATTGTATTAAGTTCGTAGGTATAAGTGCAGTTTAGCACCTATAATATTTTGAATTATAATTTTGATATGACACGAAAAAATACGTAGGTATTATATGTTAATACATATTTTAATTTGAATGCAATATATATTTTAAAATACATCATGTATTTTGTAGCTTGCCATTATTTATCATAAAAGATAAATTTGAAAATGTTGGTACATCTGTGTGCTACTTTTAACTTTTCTTCCTTTCACGTAATTCATTTTTATCAATCCTTTTTGCTTAGTCACTATTGAATGTTTTGGGTTTGTCTTTCTGTTATAATAATTCGTGTGTGTATTTATATATTTTTTTTATGCGACCCTTCTTGCCTACCAAATTTTTTGATCCTTTGGGTTTGTTTTCTTGGAGTTTTCTCCTTAAGAATCAATTTTCATATATAGCATAATATGAAGTTTTATGAGGAGTAAAATCATAAGATCAGAGTGTACAAGGTTCAAAGAGTAAAATAAGAGTAAGAGTTAGATTCTGATCGCATGAGTTCAGAGAGTTAAAAAAGTAAGTTTAGATTAATATGAATTGTTTATTATATTTTTGATGGTTCAAAAGACGCACATTAACCTAGTAATAATTAATTGAGTATGAAAAATACAAAATTAACCGTTTGAAGATTTCTTTTATTCAATATTTCCACCTGCACATTACGTACTGTGCATCAGTCGTTAGGTAATTTCAGGATCTGACATTTCAGGAATTGACATATAGAATTATTTACTGACAGTTGTATGTGTTGTTTGTTTCGGGTGAAAGTATTACGTTTAACAAAAGTAGTAAAATGAATAAAAAAAAAGAAATTACATGGCAACAGAAAAATGGCTATTGTTGCAGATATTGGTCTCTTACAAAATCATAATTAAAAATAAATGCACCAACGGAGCAAATGTGAAGATAAAAAGAATGCTTGGCACGCTCTTGACGAGAAATATGATGCTGGTGATATTTTTAATAAAAAGTACAGTCAAATGTTAACATTTATAATGAAAATAGAATACAGAATTAATTTCTTCGCAGGAAAGCAATTTCTTTTTTTTAAGTAATGTGCTTAAGAAACATGTACTTCATTTGTTTTTTAGGCAAAAGGAAGTCAACTGTGCCGACTTTGCTTTAATATAAAAATGAAAGAGAGAAGAGAGATGGCTAGGGAAAGGCAGCAGCGAATGGCCACCAATGGAAGAGACGCAATTAACGACATCGAGATTAACCCTGCCGTTTCCTTAATAGGCTAATTATGGAAGTCCAATCAAACGATTCTGCCCAGCAATTCAACCTAGGTAAACAATGTGTATAATATAATCGAGGTAAATAAGTGTACAATTAATCATTTATTTATAGTGGTTTTTAGTTTAATTTCTATTGTTTCTATTTGTATTTTTTACTATTTGTTTCTCACCTATTTTTGCTTATTTTGTAAAATGTGCCTATGAATATTACTACTTTGATGTATTATTTTTTACTTTATCTATTTTTTTCGTAACGATCGAATTAGATCACATAAGAAACAAACCCATTTGATAAATGGACAACAGAATTTAATACAATTTTAATTCGCAATATGGTAATTTGGTATATTGAAATTGTAATAATCTAAAAATCAAAACTTGTAATCTATTTGATGAATATAAAATGTATATACATCAATCTGTGCATAATCTGTTTTGTGTAACATAGTGCTAACTGAATGTATTCGATCAGTATTAAAATAATATTTATTTTTCAATTACTCAGTGAAAACCAATAGAAGTGAAGGAGAATTGCAATTACAATAACCAAAATATATAATACTGTTTTTTCCGAATTTGAGTTTTTCACGCTATTCTGACTCAGTAACACTTCTAAGATTTTTATTTAATAGTTAATAAAATAAATTTATGCTTATAACCAAAAGTATATTTTATAAAAATATTCTCGTCTTGATTCTCCTAATGAATGCAACTAAAATTCAAAGTCAGAGTTTTGACATAAATGAAGAACAAATAAAATAAATAAAGATATTTTTGATTTTCTATCAAATAACTTTTGTTGAGTGCAGTCCAATTTAATTAGTTTTAAAACACCAGTATTAACCATCAGGATGATCACTGGTTTTTAAAGCTAATGAGTCCAACCACATGTTGTTTGGTTTTAGGATTTTACCAAAAACAAACAAATCATTATAAATAACTAACTATTAAATAGTCTCTCAAAACTTTTTTAATCAATTAACAATTTCTCGTCTTTAATGTGCTTACTACATAAACCACAGCTGAGATGAAAGAATGCAATTTTCATTTATCTTATTCATTTTTAAACTATTGAAATATAAAAACTGCTGCATGAACAAAGCATTGACTTTAGAGAATCCGGAAGTTAATTTTTGGAAATTGGCACATATCATTAGAGTACATGTAGTTTAGTCAACTTTGTACATGGAGTTGGAAATTTGAAAAAAATTTTTGATTTGATATGCATTTTTGTTCACTGCTCCGCATTCGATTAAATTTAAGCAGTTTTATACCTGCAGCACAGCTGTGGAAATTGAGGAATTATGCTGTGACAAAAAAATAATTCATTGAAATTGATTTAACCATAACTCACATTTGTCATGCAAATATTTTATATACACACAACTTGTAAATTTATATGTTAATGTAAATATTTGTAATAATATAGTTATATTTGTAAACACCATGCAAATTTTTAATATCATTTCTTTTCAATGAATAAATTATGTATTTATCTTATTGCTATTATTTAAGGTCCATCAATCGATAATGAATAGGAAAAACTTGAAGTAATTGTTCATCAGAACAATGGTGGAACATTCTCCGTGTGTCAGCTCTTCCACCTACAAATAATATTGCTGCCTAGTTTTTTCAATCTTGTTATTACATATATTATTGTAGTTGTTCAATTAGCAAGTTTGCGTTCTAATAAATAAGTCACACTTCCAAAACTATGCATAGGATCTTGGAGTTACCTTTTTGAAAACATTTTATTCATTTAATTTTGCTGTATGTTATTTTTTTTGTATAGCTTTTTTCCAAGGACTGAGTTCATATAGTTACTCCATGGGAAAGTAAAGATTTCATAACAAGGAAATATATTGGGTAGATGGTTTGCTATTGCTCAATAGGTTTGCTAATGCTCAATATATATTTTGACATTTACTTTGATGGTTTATAATTTTTTTCTTTCTTTTTTTATAATAATTACTTATAATTTATTCTATGCACTTAATTAAAACAACAATAATTGTATATTTATGTTTTATCTAAGTTATAAGTCGTGATTAAACATTGTTGATATTTAAAAATATTTTGAAGTCAAACAAAGTTATTTCATTTTTGACTATTTCTTTTTCTAATGTTCTGAATTCTGAATTCTCCTACTATTTCTTTTAATATTTTCAGGTGTTCTATCTCTTACGTTACAAGAAGGTATCTGCAAATTACTCTAGTTAAGTACTAAATATTTTACATAGTTTGAGGTCTACTTGTGTAATTCGTTCATCAGTCTTCTGTCTAGAACGTTTTTTCTTCACTCATCGAAAATGTATTAATGTGTTAAGTTTCCTGATCTACCTGGCCACAATCAACAAATTAACATGCCCAATCTCCCCGTTCAGTTTTATAGCCACAATTGTTTATGAATCTGACTTAAAATGTAAAAAAGAAATCTAAATAAACTCAGTCTAAAAATCGGATCATACAAAAATTTAACGAAAATGAACAAATAATTACACTTCCGTCCATCTAACTCTTTTTACAGAGATACGAAGAATATAATTGGATATAAGATTTCCTGGCTATGTTTTGAATCCAACCAAACAAATTAAACCTTTCCTCTCTCCCAATTCTTATAAGGGTCACATGCATGTTGCCAGTGACCTTGAACCATTCATCATCTAAGCCCAAAGAAAACAAATTCAACACAATTCACAAATTCTCACCACATTAAATCAGATTTGGTCCCTTTGAAAAATTATTTAAGTAAAAATGGGGTCAGATAAATTGGAAGAAACAGGATTTCAGTGAAGTTCTCTACTGTAGACTTCTAACTTTTTTGTCAATCACACAGGGATGGAAAAAATCTTTATCTTCAATTATTGATTAACAATGAGTTAAAGATATATTTCAGAATATATAATGTAGAAATACCACAAAAGTTTTGGTTCGTAAATTTTTAAAAAGTTAATCCTTGGTGCTCATTACTACTTGCGAGAGACGACCTTAGTTTTCTATTGCTAAGTTCATTTTCAATGCATTTTTGTGGCATATTTCTCCTTACCGGTGGACAAATATAGTTTGGACGTATGGTAAGAAATGCCATTCTTCTGAGTGTTGTTTGAAATCTAGGGAAGGTCACCTCATTTGGCACTTTCCCATTGTTTTTTGTCAAAACAAGGTATATTTCTTGCAGTGGGAATCTTAATGCTGTAGACAGAATCTACTTTGTGTTCCAAAAGCAAAAAAAATTAAATTTGAAATGAAGATATATATCCCAGACCTACTAAATGGACTCTTCTGTGAGGAAGTTATGTACCTCATTTACAGATCAACCCATCATTCATTTTCTCAAGCCTCTTTACTGATTACTTAGCTTAAAAATGAAACAGTCCTTAAAACGCCCAGTTTGTTACTGTGAATGTACAGTTGCTTTTAACAATTCTTGCAATTCCATTGAGGATCTCCTTTTGGTCCACTCTTATATGATCTCCAACAGGCAGATTGTATGAGAATGATCATTATAGGACTGCACAGCTTTCATATCCAACTTATTACACCCACAAAACTGTAGCGATTGAAGGACGTATTTTCCCAAAGGAAACTTCAGTGTTGTCTCACATGCGTTTGGAACGTTATTCATTCCCCCTCATTGGCTAGGCTCCAATATGTGATTACAAGAAGGAGAAGTGCGATCTTTCGTCATATTTTTTCTTTCTTTCTCGTATTTGCTTGTTATTCAAATTTTCAAATTCCTCCAGTTATGAATTACTTAATTAATTCTAAAATACAATATCTTGTCAACATTACATGTAGTTTCCAATAAACCCAATATACTAGAATTAAGTGAACATATATAAGAAAGAACAATGTCTCAATCTGGGTTATTGTAAATATATGTGTGTATGTTTATTTAAATGTTTAAATATGTGCATACTTCTTTATTCATACATTTGTATTTTCAATAGATATTTGTTATTTCTTCTGCAATTTATGTTTATAGCCATGCAACAATAACAGATATCTATGAAATTATTCAGTTATTATTGCCTAACCTCTTCTTTAACTAGAACTTGACAAATTTTCTCTCATAAAAACAGAATGAACATTGTTAAATAAAAAATAAAAGATGGTTAGATAATAACATTTGGTTCCGTTCGTGTTATTTTAAACTATAAGTTTGTCACAGATGTCGGAAGGTAGAATATTAGTGTTGCATTGGGTTATTTAATTTTGATATTCGATTTTTATTCTAAATTTTTCATAGTCTCCAATTCTAACAATATTTCACACGTAGATAATAGATGTAAAATTAATTTTAAATTATAATTTCTTTTAGCGTTAACAGTAGGAAAAAAATTAAAAACATGTGTGCAATTCACACGTGGTAGAAGTGACACCTTCAAAAATTTTAAATTTAAATTTTTAAGTTTAATATCAATTTTTATAATTAATAATATATAAATAAAATTGTTAAATTTCATCTAATTTAATAATTAAATTAAATTAATCCCTTATTTCATTTTTTTGCACATCTGTGTTTTTTTTTAATTCAGAAAATGATTGAATACACACAAATGTAAAGTTTATGAAAATTTACATACAAGTACTCACAATCATTATTCATAATATCATTTTCAATTGCACGCATAAACATGTATTAACACACGTACAATGCTGAGACCCAAACAAACTCTCGCTATGCCTTGGTAAACACTAGTGGAGGGGGTACGAAGCAGAGCACAAAGAGAACCACGAACATAAGAAACACTGTATAATACTTCCTATCTCATTTTCTCCCACGTTAAATCTTATGAATTTATGTGTCTGTCTCTTTTTACTGTCACTTTTTCGTTTCATTGACTTTCAAATCACAACGATGCTAAAGAAGTTTTCACTTCAATAATGATACAAACAAAAGTTTCTTTCAGAGAGTTTTTGCAAAGAAATATAATAATGTTCAGACATTTAATTACGATTAATAACAAGCATGCTTTGTCTTTCATACAATTTGTATTACATTATGTTAAAATTTAAACAATTTTACAGTTTTTTTATAATTTTAATCAAATTTTTTCAAACTTATGCAGCAACTTACAAAATGAATTATAATTAAAATATTGTGAACACAGAATAAATGAACATGGCATTAATATAGTCACGAGAAACTTTTTATTTCTTAAGACACACGAAACTAAAAATGTACCAGTCCAATAATGTAAAAAATATGTAACAAAATAAATTGTATTTATGCTGATAGAAATGCGAGTATGTATAAATCAAACTCCTTATTATATAAGTTGCTTCAAAGGAAACATTTCATCTTTAGTACTAATACTGATAATTTAATTAATCTCATACACAGGTTGAGAATTGAATGCTTTGTGCATATGGTCTTCAAAGTAATTCTTATGGTAATGGCTTGAGTGTTCCACGTGACGTAATAAAGATTAAGCTGCACTTTAATATGATGTATGTTGAAGTGTTCTCCTAGCTAAGTCTAGAATTTATTTGTTTTTAAAAATATTTACTTCCAAAGTTTGACATTATTTTGATTGCAAGGAATATGTCACACATGTTATTCAACAAGTATATTCGAGAAAATTTTCGTGAACTTCGATATCGCCCAACATTTTCCTTTAGAGAAATTTGCAGGAACAGAAGAATATGATCTGTTACATTGTAATTGGCTGCATATTTACCTGCTATTCAGTTGTAATAATCTGACCTCTCTTAAGCAAATGGAGAATCATTCATAATTAAAAAGATAATTTGTGGAAGATTTCACATTGAAATTTTCTTTACTGTTTTTAAGTGCAACACTGGTTTAAACTGTCTGACGCCATGATTAAAGCTTTTTTATATCTTTTAGGTCAGTTATAAATGACATTAGCGCTCATGCCTTTTCCATAAAATAATGTGTAACTCCGAAGATATTAATTGTATTGTAAAAATTTTTTTGTACTGAGAAGAAATGTGATTACAGCATATATGTCATATTTATGTATTAATAAGTGTAACAAAATAATGATAACAGGGAAAATAATTTCCCTATTTTTGCAAGAAAAATATGTTGTAAGGGAAAAGACTTTATAGAATGTAAATTTTGTTACTATCTCATAAAAACAGCATACAATGTAATTAAACGTAAAAGTAAAGAATCATTTATCCCAGCAAAAATATATTTTAACAAAAATTTACTTCAAAACAAAACGTAATCACACACAATTTTCAACAAAAATAACTATAAGTTACAGATGATTGTATTACTGTTTGATTTATTATTTCATTCTCTTCACTCTTTTATAATTGACTATACGTTTATTTCATTTTTACCTCAGTATTTATTTTAGAGTGGCGCTAGTCGATACGAGCAGTAGCATCAGTTAATAAGCGACATTGCGCTCGAGGGGTTAATGTGTGCTATTGTATTTTGATATGTAAGATTATTAGGGAATATATAGAGGGAACAGTTAGTGGAATTAATAACAAAAATGTTGTATGTTCAAAATTAATAAGGCTTACAAGTCATTTTTAAATTTACATATTTGTATTAATGTAACAATATTTATTTGTCAAATAAAGTTACAACGACAAACAATTTTAATTAATGTGGAATACTTTGTACAATAAAAAATCAGAAAAAGTGTATTTTAATGCATGTCAATAAAAATAGGTGAATTCAATATACAATTTTATATTGGGAAAAAATATAAATTCCTATAATAAGGACACAACCTAGTGTTTATTTACCAAAAAATTAGTCTGACATTTTCTAATTGTAGCAATGATATTAAAGTAACAGCTTAATTTTAAGTTGCTATTGGCACTTTTCAAGATATAAACAGCTCGCAGATTGTAATTGTGTCAGTATTTAAAGCATTTATTAGAAGTAATACAATTCAATAGTCATTTCACGAAAATAAATTTAAATGGAATTATTTTTAATAGTAGTCATATGAAATGTATTATATTTCAGACAATAATGTATTATTACAACATCCTAGTTGTAATAATACATTATTGTCTGAAATATATTGTTTTTTAATTTCAATTCTATTCATTTATTTGTAAAGATTACAATATCTTTATCCATTTAGTAACAATTTTATTTTAAAGAATTTAAAACAAATACTTTGTATGAAATAAAAATAGGTGAATCCAAATATTGTTTTGCTAAATTAAACTATGCTTCCGTGTTACCATTATTCAAATATTAAAAGCAGTGAAGACGGAACATATGAATCAAGAAATATTTTGTAGCCATTGTGATGTTTCAAGAAATCCTAAACACATATATTTATATATGTGTATATGTACATATATACATGTTAACATTTATGTTCTACCAAGTATATTGGATTATAGAAAATGAAATGTGTAAAACACTCAATAAAATATTTAATTCGCTGGAAACTCTACACGATTACAATAAATAGAATAGCTAAAATTTTTATCTTACCGTATTCTTTATCTCGGTCAGTGCTGTTATATTGATCCTTTGAGACTCCTAACACCGAAGAATTTTCTTATGAGAGGCATCAAACATCACTTTCATAAGGTTCAAGTATTTTATATTAAAGATGTCTTTATTTTTTCTTGATGCCAAATCTACGAAAAAATATTGGTAAAGCTTATTTAGAAGATCTTGTAGCACACTTGCTATGCGTCTGACTTCATGTAACTGTTTTTTTGGTTCTTTAACTATGAAAATATTATCAGTGTCAGCATTCCTTGTAATAAAACTCTATGCTCTTTCACTTTTAAGTCGGTAGATAAAGTGAGATACATCACTTGTGGTAAAATTGTCAGTAGGCTGTTAGAGATTTTACAACGAAAATTCTTTAAAGTACATTAAAAAAAAATACAAAAGTATAAGTAATACAAACTATTGACATGATTTAAAAAGGAAAGACAGGAAAGGACAAGGGCACAAAGGAAAAGGTTTCAATATTTGAAAATGTTTAGGGACATGATTTTCCTGATATTAGGGTCTAGGTTATTTCAAATTTTTGCTACTTGGATAGTAAGTTTTTCAAACAATTTTGACAAAGGTAGATTTTCATTTCAGTTGGTAGAAAATTTAGAAGACATTTTAAATAGAGTATCCAGTTGAAAACACAACAACTTACATCATTTACTTGAGGGCGCCATCTAAGATTTTGATCGATCAGTAGGCCCAAGTTTTTAACAATTGACGTATATGGTATTATTGTACTATTCAGTACTAATTTCAGTAAACTACTAAGTAAGTAAGGTTTACTTTAGAAATCAGTCTTGGACTACCAATGATGATAGCTTTAGACTTGCTTGGGTTAACCAAAAGACCCATTTCATGAGCCCACTGACCAATTGAAGCTAGATCTCGATTAAGGATGTCGATGGTTTCTGAAAAGGAATGGAGGTCCGAATGCGCACAGATTTGTAGGTCGTCAGCATAGAGATGATAATTACTATAGATATTTTTAACAACATTATCAATAAATACTGAGAAAAGGAGAGGAGATAGAACTCCACCTTAAGGTACACCAGCTATAAGATCAGTCCACTCAGAATATATATCTGACAACTTAACACATTGCCTGCATCCATGAAGATATGAACTAAAGCAGTTAAGTGAATGTTGGAATATATTAAGATATTTCAAGTGGGCAAGAAGAATATCGAAGTGAACAGAATTGAATGCACTGCTGGAATCAAGAAGCACAAGGACAGTGACTTGTGTATTATCCGTAGCCAAGTTTATATCATCAGTAACCTTAACAAGGGCAGTTTCGGTACTGTGACTATATTTAAAGCCAGATTGAAGTGGATTTAGAGACTTTTGAGCATTGAAGAAAGTAATGGGTTGACCATGAACAATATGTTCAAAGACTTTTGATAAAAGCAGTAGAATAGATATGGGCCAAAAATCCTTGGTCTGCATAGGTAACCAAATTTTAGATACGGGCACCAATTCATTCAAAAGGGAAGATAGCATTTGCCAAAGAGGTATTAAAAATATTAGCGATGACCGGAGCGACAATAACTATTATTGGTTTAAGAGCATTAATATTTTTAACCATCAATTCCCATGGATTTGACTTTGATGCATTAGCATGAATTGATGTTCACTAGAAACAGACGAAGACGAGATACTGTTCATAGTTCCAGAATTAACAGTTGATTCAAGTACCATGGGAGGTGTAGAGAAGTGTGAATTTAATTGATTGATATCCAATCGCCAGCTCTCCAAAGTGGTAAAAGATTTTCCAATGTCGAGACCACCCAGAAACTTTCAAATATTATTAGAAGTACAATGTCATAATGATGCGGAAATATAGTATTTTTTGGCATTTCTGCACATTTATGAACCTTTATTTCTAAGCACTCTAAAATTCTCTCAGAGATTTGGGTTGGAATCAGTTCTATACTTCGCTTTAGTGTGATCACGTTTAGCCGTAATTTTTCTAATGGAATCTTTTAGCCAAGGAGCAGCTCTCAACTTAATTTTTATAAGTTATCGCTTAATATTGGTTCAGGCTTGAGTATGATTTGCTAATGGTGTAATCCGGGACGGTGTCTTCATTGTTCAAAATCTCATACCGGTTTGTGTAAGTGTTATGGATATAGGTGTATTCTTTACTTTCTTTGTATTGTATTCTGCACTGAGCATTAAACACATGATAATAAAATACACCGAAACTTTCGACAACTTTTATAGAAAAGTTCCGAACTTCTTGTTAAAATTTATTATACCAGCCAATACATTTGTTTATTTGTATGTCAATTTGTTAACTTCTGAAACCCACGTCCGATGATACATTAAAATAAAAATTGTATTAGTATAAAAATCATGTTTATGTAAATAATAACTTACATCAAATGTAAGCATTATGACTAACTACAGGCTAGGTATTTAAGAATTGAGAAGGATTTTAAAATTTAACATTTGTATTTCTAAGTAAACAATGAATAAAGATAGACAAACACATTGATTTTCATTTGTTTAATTTGTTATCAAATAAAATCAAAATTTTTCTTTGCTATTCACATTCTTACATTTTCATGTCCTGTTTTTATCTTTTGATAAGTAATATAATCTAACTGTTAAGTTACAGAAATTACAATGCAATTTTAAGATCAACATTTAAGAAGATTATATGAATGTTTAACTTAGTGTAATAACATTAACACAAACAAATATTTTTAAATACAAATTGGTTAAATAACAAATTGAATATTATTATGTTGAAATTAAATAAATTATAAGAACCACACGCTGAAAGAAAAGATATTTTAATGGATGTAAGCAAAAAATGATAGAATCATCAATCCTAGTTACATTGAATATAGAAATATTGAATATAGAAATATAATTATCACACCATATTAAGAAAGAATATATATCTAGACAAGTAACTAATGAGCTGCTTACTGGGAAGTTGAAGGTAGGAATAAAAGTTAATGCATTATATTTATCTCGAATTCGATGTCGCCAACTTTTTTACTATTTAATAGTGATGTCAATAATAAACTAGACAATCTGCTTAATTATTATCGGTGTTACGATTGGAACTCTCTAAATAGAAATGTTCATAAGTTTGCAATATTTTGTTTCAATATTGCAAACTTATGAACATTATGAATTAAAAAGTTTGAAAGTTACTACTTTAAAGTAAATTAATAAAATTTTATATTGAGTCGATTTAAATCTATTTCTTAAATATAATGTACATTGAAACATTACAATATTAAATGACTTAGTATAATTAATTAAAAGTGTAAGTTTATGTGCATTTCTATAAAGTATTTGGAAATAGCATGAATGATAAACAAATTCAATATGAAATAGTAATTAAAAAATATCTTAAATGATAGCTAAAAATATAAATTATGTAACATATTTAGAAAGACATATGTCTCTTTGAATACTTCAATTTTGTTTCAAATACCCAGACTTAATTTTTTCATTAAGATTTTAAAAGCTAAGACAAAATCGAGACATTTCTAAAAAAAATTTTAGTCAAAATTGTTAATTATTTTACGATTTATGTAGAAAACACTTTTGTTCTTTTATCATAGTTATTGGTGACCTTCATGGTACACTATGGGATGATCGATTGATTGTAACATGGAGATGGAAAGTGGATTAATATTAAACTCACTTATGAAACTAAAACATATTTATGAAAAGTTTAAAGTAAATTTCAGAAAGTATACACTCACTCAAGATAATTTGCCAGAAATAGCCCGTGTTGGATAGTTCGGAGGTCAACACTCGTAATCAAGAATAGCATTTTGTAAATAACCAAAGACGGCACAGGTACAGTTAACTATTTCATTATAAAATACAACATAAACAGAAATAAACCATTAAAATATATGTTTGAATAAATCGATGAAGTAATATGTTAATATGCCCTGTGCAGAAAATATCTCAAATCAACAAAAGATTGCGTAAATAAATCTCTGCTTCGCGAAATAAACCTCAAAATAAAACTCAGTTATAAGTGGAAAAATTGCAAACATTATACGTAAAAGTGTTTACTGGACAAAGCCATATTAACTAAATTCGTTTGCCTCAGCGACATCCCATATTTTATTTTTTAACATTACAAAATTAGGGGCACTAAGATACATAATGTGTGAAGATATTCATATGAAAATAAATCCTTTAGATTGTTTATTCTTACTCATTATTACTATGTTTTTGCCAGTTTTTACATCTGTTAAAAACCATGCAAATTATTGTATTTTGGATAATCGGTTTATAAATATAGCATCCCAAAGCCACTATTATTACATTAATTTCATTTACAACCTAAAAGAATAATGTATTCTTTCAGACCAATATCAAATTAATTATTAATAATTACATCACAATGACCCTACAAGGTTATATCATACACACACGGGTTGTGGTGCTACAGACGGCAGTACTATTTGTAAATACATAGGTATACATTGTTGTAAGCATCAGTATTAAATTCAAGACCATTGGTGCTTTGAAAAATGATTAATGTTATACAATGCAAAGAGAGCCAAGGGAAATGTGGTGTGTGGAAAATGTGTTTTCATACGTCAATATCAATGTTGAATTGTATAATATTTCAAGGTTTCTTTTAATTTTTTATATACTTACTAGATTTTAGTAAGAAAGATTGATTTTCCAACTACATTTATATAGTAGTTAATGGCATATATTTGACGCTAATGACATTGATTTATGTAGCGTAAATGTAATGATGTAACAGACAAATGTAAATATAAGATAATATTTCATGTAGTATCTTCTCATTCTGTAAACAAACTTAATAAGGAACAATGATTAAATAAAGAAAGAAATATTGCTCAAAATATATTTTTGGATATGAAATGAATTTGCTTTATTACAGAAAAAACCAGAGAGCAAAAGGCAAGTCTATCTGTCTGTTACAGCCATCTAATGCTTAAAGTTTTTGACTTTCCGTATTAAATTGAAATCAATGTATTCATGTAATATATGAGGGAACGTTTTTAGTTCGCAGAATGGAGGATAAAGAGTGAGAGTAAAAATACAAAATTATTTTTATTTTTCAACATATTCACCTGCTACCCTAATACATTTTTCAGATCTTTCAATTAGCTTATGTATATCTTCATAAAAAAATGTTTCGTCTTTGCCCGAAAAATAATTTGAAACTGCGTCTTTCACTTTTTCATCGCTTGAAAACTTCTTTCCGCGAAGTTGTATTTAAGGTTGGGAACAAATAATAATCACTCGGAGCCAGGTCAGGACTGCGGGTGGGTTTTTCAAAATATCGAAGCCCACCTTGTTCAGGGCGGCCAGCGCAACGCGGCTCGTGTGAAAGCAGAACACCTTTGGTCAATTTTCCCTTTCTTTTTTCTTTGATTGCTTCTTTCAACCTCTCTTGAATTGAGGCATAGTATTCTCCGGTTATGGAAACACCTTTATATTTATAATCAGTCAACAGGATCCCTTATAATTCCCAAAAGACTGTCATCATGACTTTTTCAACCGACTGTGACACCTTAACCTTCTTGGGTGGTGGTGTGCCTCTTTTGTGCCACTGCATTGAGTTTTCTTTGGAATCAGGTTCATAATGATGAACCCAAGTTTCGTCTCCAGTAACAATTTGATTCAATAGTCCATCCTTGTCTTCACTACAGGGAGGTGTGAGCATTCTCGGCACCCATCTTGTGCTGACCTTTGTCATGCCAAGATGATCATGCAAATTTTAAAAATTGTTGTTTCCTATACTCCAACCATGTCTGCAAGCTGTTTTTTCTTTAGTCTGGTATCTTCCAATACAATTTTTTTTACTTTTTCAATAATTTCTGGAGTAGTCATTTCGATCGGCCGACCAGGGCGTGGATCGTCTTCAAGTGAGTTTCTATCCTGTTTAAAGAGACTATGCCACTTGTAAACCATGCTTTAACCCGAGCAAGAGTCCCCGTAAACGGATGCCATCTCTTTCAGTATGGTTTGAACCGACTTTCCTTGCTTGCTAAAGAACTTTATGACAGCGCGGTACTCAATTTTTTCCATAGTTCAGACTTTCTTCCAGATTGAGTCGTTTGTTCGACAATAGTTCAAAGACTAATGATCTGATTATGATAAAACTTGGTATTTATACTAATAATGAGGTAGTTAACTAGCTATCATTCCGTTAATCATCTTTACTAATGGCCTACCTTTCCATTCCGCAAACTTAAAAACGCCCCCTCGTAAGATATACATCCAGCCAAGTTTGCATCAGACACGTCGTAAACTAGCATAGTGTAGTTGCCTATATCCACTGAAATTGTTGATGCAAGTTGACTGAAATAATTTTTTTTTAAATTTTAGTCAAACTTTCAATCAGAATTTTGTAAGGAAAATTTTTTCAGATTATTTTAATCCAGTGACTAAAATGAGAAAATTACACACTTGACTTTCAATTTCAATATTTTGCAAACAGGACCTTATCATGAAAAGTTGTAAATTTAACCTCAAAGATTTTTTTAATTTACCTCTGTAATGATATTTCTGTTTTCATGTAAAATGGGTAAAACGTTTTTCCCATCCTTAACCTAGATTGTTAAACATTTTTTTTGTTTTATTTGACATCCACTGAAATATTGGCACACAACATTTATGCTCTTAGGTTTAAAACGGCAGTAACTATAAGGCTATGGAATGCGGTCTGATTAACAGGTGGAAATAGTGAACTCTTCACTGTGGCAGTGAATGGCGAACGCTTCACTGTGGCAGAGAATTCTTGAAAAGCCTACCCATAAAATCTTAAAAGGGGAAAAATTTCTTAACTTTCTTTATGCAAATAATTGTATTTTCATTTCTAGATGAAGCATTTATGCATTATGAATTTTCAAAATCTAATATTCCAGAATAATCAATACTATTGTTGTGGACAGTTGTGGTGAGATTTCACTAAAATTCATGGATTAAAAAACACAATTTACACAAACACAAATCTTCATCATATCCATAGAAAATCTTAAATGTGTAATAAAATTAAGATCTAACTTTGTTATACTTTATAGAGATCGATTAATTGAGATAAAATCCAAGAAATAAATGCGATTTGTGATGTAATAAAAAGGATATAAATTATTTAAAGGTAAATTTGTATTGACTTTCATAGATCCTATAGACCTTGTTCCTACATAATTTAAAATTTGTGAAAGTCCTTCACTTTCTAAAGATAGGTTCTTAAACAAAATATGTTCCAAGTTTTGACTCGCTTCAAAATTCATATTCAACTTTAATAACGCCAGATACAATATCCAATCTAATATTTGTTTTTAAAATTCTAAAGAGAGCTACCTGATAAATGCATATCATATGGGAACTGAACCGTATATCCACCATGGACCTTATAACCACTGGCTTTGTAATTAAACAAGTTCATTATGAAACAAAGTATGTCAAAATATAAGGGGTGTGAGGGTATACCATTCGTTTCTAATTGGCTAATGTGGTGTAGACATTTTATTGTAATTGGTCAGTGTACGTACACTGAATCACATGTTCGTTAAATCATAAATGTTGGGGCTGTAACAATATTAGTAAACTATTGTTCGATAGTATTTATTTACTTAGCTACATACAATCGTGATATCGAAGATAATTTTCTGTAACGTGTACTTTGGTCTTTAACCCACCATGGGTGATGTATACGTCTGTGAGACTGGGCGGTTCAATAAAGTTAAATAACTCTTTCATCTGGCATCAATTAGTGTTGTGATTTTCAGTATTTGTCTTATTGCGTGTCCCCCAGCATCAGTCCATGCCACAACGGCAACACAGGTGCTCGTTTCAGGGTTTTGGCGCCAATCCGGTGTTTGAGACCGGCGTCACAAACTATGTGAGTCAAATGGTTATTTTTTGTTTTTTTCTCATGTTCGTTAAGACTTAGTTAGTTAATATTATTACTTAGAAGTTCTTTTTATTGTGTTATTGTATTACTGTGATCTGTTAGCATTTTGCATGTGTTTATTGATATTTCACAAAAAAATATTTGCGTTTGTTTTTCAGTTTATTTGCCTATTTTGTTTCAGCATGTCTCATGAAAGTCAACAACATGGTCTTCAGAAGAAGTATTATCTGATGAGGACAGATTACAAACGTCATCAGACAGTGATGTTTGAAGTGATAACGAACCTAAAGATCCTGTACCAGATCAAATACACAATTCAGAGAGCAAAGAGCATTTAAACGACCAAGAATCTATAGGTACCAATAACTCGTTATTTAGTTTGGAAAACACAAAATGTAGTAAAGATCCCTGTCGCCAATCTGTTCATAATAGAAGTTTCAATATTATAACTAATCTCAGGTGAGAGCGAACCTCTTGAAATTTGGAGATATTTCTTAGACGACGCTATAATTTATATCATCGTCAAGTGTACTAACCAATACATTGACACCGTTAAAGATAGTTATAGCACAGGAACACAAGATAGACTGTTTGATGGGTTTAATGCTTGGCAGGAGTGAAAAAATGTAATCATCTGAATATTGAATACCTTTGTTGGCGCAGTAGAAATATTTCGACTTTCTCTGCCTGCCCAGAAGTTTCAATTTCTGCTTCAAGTTTTAAGATTCGATGATGGTAACATTAGACAGCAAAGGGAATGACATGGCAAGGATTGCCAAGTTAGAGAAATATTTGAGAAATTTGTCCAAAATTGCAAGGATAATTACATCTTATCTGCTTTTGCGACTATTGATGAAAAATTGGAAGTTTTTCATGAAAGATGCTCATTTCCGCATCAAGATTCAAGCACGCTCATCAAGATTCAAGCTCTCTGTGACGCTAAAATGTTTGACACATTTAATATGAAAATTTATGCTGGAAAACAGCCAAGAGAAGGTTCATGCAATCTTGATAATCCTGGCCTAGCTGTTGATCAAAGATTATGCGACCAGATTTTTAATACTGGTCGTAATGTCACAACTGACAACTGGTACAAACGATCAAAAAGAACAAGAAGGATCTTCTTGATTTCATAATATGTTTGGTTTTCGTGACAGCATGGTTTTGGTTTCACATGTCCCAAGGGCAAGAAAGAATATACTACTGATTATTAATATGCACAGTGATGATAAAGTTGATGCCAAAACTGAAAAATCCAATATAACTTTGAGCCACAATGTCACTAAGGGGGAATCGATGTCGTAGATCGTTTATGTGCTTATTACGATTGTGCACGAGCAAAAAGGCGTTGGTCTATGGTAATCTTTTACGCTATACTGAATGTTATTATTATAAATACTCAGGTGATACAAACAGCTAATAATCAAAACACAAGACTTCAATGCAGTCATTTTGTATAGAATTTGGCCATGCGACTAATTGAACCTCATATAAGAGAACCGTAGACACAATTGAATATGCCTTGATCCTTGAGGCAAAGACGTACAGAAGACTTTGAAGATTATATTACAGAAATGGTCAGAGATATGTGGTTTGAGCACGTAGTGCCTTATAACCATTTTTGTTTATTTTTGAAGGGTTCCTAGTTGTGTAATGTCTAATATACAATCTGTATTTTATGAGACCCTTATGTTTTATTGTTGAGAAATCCCATCTATAAAAACACAATTCTTTTACGATAGAGATAAAAGAAATATTAGAAATATAATGGAAAATAATTTCTAGTCTAAATAAATAGAATGTAATATATATGTCAATAAAATGGGATGGTTACTGAAAGTAGCTGAATTCTAATTTCAATAAATTTTATAGAAAATAAAAATATATAAGGAAATGAACTATAATGGCAATGAACAATATAAGCAAAAAAAACAGCAAAAAATAAAACTAACTTTCATTTTTTAGAAGAAAACAGCACCTTCTAATGTAGATTAGGCAAAACCAAACCAAGTAAACAAAGAAGAGTATTATTTGAAATAACCTGGTTTTTAATTTTAGTATCCACAAATAAAGATGATAATATGTAGTGTGAAAGATTTTGGGATATATTGGGTTTAACCCTACAGCAGTCGCGCACTAAAACCTGACTTGATTAGTCGCGTAGAGTACAGGTGTATTAGATTTATAAATGGAAATAAAAACATATAATATGCTTCAGTTATTTTTTATTATTTTTAAATCTAATAATGCAAGTTTCCAAATTTTGAATATATTTGCCTTTAATTTTGTAGAATTTCATTATTCACAATTAAATGAAACTACGTGATGTTGTATTATTTCTATTTTCTTTAATTTCTTTACCACCACCTAGGTTTCGTTGTATTACAACATCTTCAGGTGGGATATTAGCAAAGATTAACTCTTAGGAACATCCAACAGCATTTATATGTTACAAACACAATAGCGGAAGCCAGGTTTGTTGTGCGGGTTTTTCCACTGCTTATGTTAGTGAGTTTGCAGGGGTGCGGTGTAGGTTTTATTATATTTCCGAGAGTTATACAATAAACCAGTATTTTAGTGAGGGTAATAAATTCAATTGTTGTTGTTGTGTGAGTTTATGCAATGCAAACGTTACGGTGTATGTAATAAAATTAATGGAAGTTATTATCGGTAATATATTTATACAAAAGCATGGGTATTTGAAAGTAAGGACAAGGTAATACACTAATTCTACATATCTCCGGTTTTGTTTATTCGTATATTTATTAATATATTTCTTTTATTTTTTTTTATTTATACTTATATTTATATGTGTATTTGTGTTGAAACAATTTCCAGAGTACTGTAGTATAAATGTTGTCTAATTATATTATATCTAGAAGATATTAAGTATGGGTGATGATATTATATTTAGTTGTTCATTTAATATGTTAACTTTGGTGTCTTTTTTATCTCCCATATTTTTGAATGGGTAATGAACGTCCACGGGAGCAAAAACCTTCACTCCATATTTCACTGGCTCATTTGGGATATAATGCCTGAAAGAACAGCGTCCTCTAAACGCCAAGAGCTGTTCATCCAATGTCATTTCAGCACTTGGAACAAAATATTTATGAAATTTCACGAGAAACAAATGTAAAAACTCTCTTATTGGAGCCAGCTTATTAATACAAACATAAACTTGGCGGGCTCCAATATCAACAAAGCGCAAAGAGCTTGTCAAAAATTTAAATCTTTATTCAGACATAGTGAAATAATAGCATCAATTCCTATGTGTTTTATATTCTCAAATATTTGGGCAATGCTCAATCGGCCTATTTTCATCTACCCTACCATCTCTTTCTCTTGTGTATTTATTTTTATATTTATATATTTAGTAAAGAGATCAATTATATTGTCGTCCAAAAATAGGGAAAAGCTGTCTTGCGGAGTAGTTTATTGTCTGGCTATTGCTTTTCGACCATGGGTAACTAAGACTATATTATATTGTTGGGTTCTTCTACTATTCGAAGGACCAGTTTTTGATCAAATTGTATTATCTACGCCAGAGTAAAAGTCACTGTGTCGGTTTCGCTGAGGAGGCTCAACATCTTCTAATTCAGAACTGTTTGCCTCATCTTCGCCTTGATCGAATTCTGATAGACATTCCTACTCGTCAAGGTGATCTTCAGCATTTGAACTCGAACGATCTTCGTAAATTTCATTCTGATCATCTTCTTCAGCTAGCAACGCCTCAATCTGAGCTTGACGCGGACAATACATGATTATTCTAAAAATATATATTAATTTTAAATGTATAATCATTTTAACACACACTAGTAGTCAAACTACCATATTTATAATGTAGAATCAACCATAAGAAAACAAAAAAGAAAGAAAAATATAATGTCCAAAATACTTACATAATTGGTCTCGCGGCATACAGGTGTAATCCACGGACTTTAGGGTCCTAATGTGACATGCGCAGCACTGAACGTGTTCTTCAATTAATCAACTTAAAATACCTTGAAGTGCTCGTAATTTATTTTGGCGGTTTTTGAGATATTTTGATTTAATGTGTGTGGATCACATGTGTAATCCATGCGACCACTCCAGTATTAATAAAATCTTCTGCACTCAAAATATGAAACGAAACTTCTCTCAGGTGCTTATGATGTGTCTTACCCCGCGGTTTGAATAATCAGTCCATGACTGTGGTTTGAGTGCTATTGACCAGTTTCTATCGTCTTGTATATTTTCCAGTGAAATTATAATCCATGGAATATTAGAAAAAACTTATGAAACTTATCTAACATATACTATGTTAGAAAAAACTTTCATTACATATTTCGGCAATTGGAACTAACTTTTAAACAGTTTTAAAATTATTTATAGTGCTTCTTATAACTCCTTGATAATAATTATTTAATTGAGTTTTCCGTACTCTGTTTATTTAGCACGTGCAAAAAATTTTAAAATTTGTTTTTTTTCATTTTTAACACTTAATAATTCTCTTTCTACTTTTAGATGACAGTAGAAGCAAGAGACGCAAGCTCTTATTTTCTAATTGATAAATAGTCACAGGGTCTCTATGACATTGGCGAAGCGCCTTTTATCGTGGTTGAAAAAACAATTTAAATTTTAAATTATTTGTCGATTCCACCATTATGTCTCTTTTGTGTCTGATTGTACCGAATGCAAAACTATACATTTAAATCATTATTTTTCTTCAAAAATTATACCCAAATACACAAAAGCGTAAAAGAACATAATTCTAACCAATTAAAAACCACCTCAAAATTTTAAATTATCTAAGAAACGCTAATAAACTGTATAACTTAATCTTTAATTACATAAACAGTTGGATCATAGAAGCACTTGTTCCCATTATTGATATCATAATAGGTATCATATTTAATATTTCTGAGATAATCTTTAAGTTACTCTTCTAATGAGAAACGCACTATACTCTTTCTTTACTAAAAACCTCTCTTAATCAGCCCCAATATTTTAGAACCATATTTATACTAATTTTTCCTTCTTATTGCTCTTTGGATGAATAATATCTCTTTGATCTCTTGCGATCTGGATTTGAAATTGTACCAGTAATGACGATAAAAAATAGTACTAAATTATTTAGAGAGAATGAGGCTCATACTTCATAAAAATTTTACCATCGAATAATGTCTGCAAGTAGGGTTGGTTAAAACTATTTGAAGTTTTCATGTCGATTACCACTTCTTGGTAATGCATTACCAAAAACTACTCTACTAGTAAAAATTCGAATTTTTGCTATAGTGCTTACTTGATGAATACCCTTTAGTAATGAAACGCGGTATGTGGTTTAATATAGACTGACATTTAACCTTTATTACTATCCATAAGTCAATACACAGTTGTCAATAGATGGCGCTACCTGCCATCTGTTTATACATGATAGCCAGCAGATATTAAATCAATTTATTGAAGAATATACATAAAAGTGTGACATTTTTATTAAAGAAACAAGTTTAGTACAAATAAATTCGTCTTAAAAATTAAATTAACCAACCTGAATCAATTTTTTTCCCTGCGAGAAAACGGGACATCAAATTCCCATTTAACCTATCATAATGTTGAAGGGTTGTACTTATTTGCATCGTTTGTATGTGCTATATGTCATGTCAAATAGTTTAGTAATTTTAATACAATTCAGTAACCTAATAAACAAACTCTCAACCTAATAAACAAAATCTGACTCGTTTAACTTGAATCTAGACTGCAACACATTTTTAAGATATTCTGTTTCTTTAGCACACTTTGAAAACACAAAAAAATCATCGACAAATAAGGCAGCAAATGTCTTAACATTTTCATTTTGCTTAATATATCAACAAGGTTCATACATAGAATTTCTATAACTTAATTTTTGTAAACATTTTTGCAAACTATCAACCTTTTTGTACCATGCCCTTGCAGACTGTTTTAAGCCGTAAATGGCTTTATTTAACTTTAAAACTTTATTTTTCTTATCAGGACATACAAAGTTTATAGGCAAATTCATATAGACAGTTTCATCTAAGTAACCATTTAGGAATGCTGTAGTAACATCAAGACGGGTTATCTCCAAGTCATATTTAACACTTAAAGCGAATAACAGTTTTAGTGTTGAATAACGAAGCATTGGTGAAAATGTCTCTTTATAGTCTATTCCTGCTTGCTGTGTGAAACCTTTTGCCACCAATCTTGCTCGAAACCGCACTTTATTGTCACTTTCTAATTTTTTTACGAAACACCCATTTGCACTTGCACTGAACAACTGTTCCTTGTTCTAGTCTATCAACTACTTCCCATTCTTTATTTTCTTCAAATGACTTCAGTTCTTCTTCTATAGCTGAACACCATTTCTCGGACTCTGGGCTATTAGGGCTTCCTCGAGAGTTATCTGGTCTTCCTGTATACCCAGCTCACTTTCTATAAACAGGTTGCCAAAACGATACCTGTCAGGCTTCCGTCTTTCTCGCTGTTTATGTATCGGTTTATCAATCTGTCCCAGATTTTTCAACTCGCTCTGGGAAACAGACTCAAAAAATTCATCTGAAGAACTGTCCGAGGTTACTTTATCTTTTATATAGGCACTGTCACAAGGTCTTGCTGTAGACTGTGATTGATCAGCATCTGTAGTTTCACTGTTATAACTGTGATGCTCCACTGTAGTATCTGATGTTGACTTTGGTACTTCTTCCACTCTGACCTGAAACATATCTGAGTCATTATTTGGTTCTATGACAGTAATACCTCTGCTGGTAATGACTTTCTTTGTAACAGGATTGTATAATCTATAACCCTTTACATTTTCAGTATATCCAATTAAGTAATGCTTTACTGCCTTTTTGTCCCATTTCCATCTCTTTTCTTTCAGTACATGGATCATGACTGTGCCGCCAAATATACGTATGTGACTGACATCTGGCTTCTTGCCTGTTCAGAGCTCAAAAGGCGTTTTATGGTTTAACCCTGAAGCTAACGATCTATTTCTTAGGTATTCTGCCTTATGTACTGCTTCAGCCCAAAACTTTTTATCTAAATTAGCATCAAAAAGTAAACACCTAGCTCTTTCAACAACTGTTCGGTTTAGCCGTTCACATAAACCATTTCGTTCCGGCGTATATGGATTTGTACGCTGATTTAAAATACCAGACTGCTTCAAAAAAATAGTCATTTCATTTGAACAAAATTTTTTTCCATTATCAGATCTTATAACTTTGGTACTGGCATTAATTTGTTTTTCAACCATCAACTTAAACTCTTTAAAACGTGTATATTCTTCACTTTTATTTTTCAAGAAATATACAAATGACATCCTACTGTAGTCATCCACAAAAAGCAAGAAGTACCTGGATAGTCCGTTAGACTTCACTTCCATTGGTCCGCATACATCTGCATGTAACACTTCCAACACTTTTTCACTTCTATTTCTGCTATGTGGAAAGGGTAATCTTGTTTGTTTACATTCACAGCACATTGTACAGTTGAATTTACTGATGTCAAATTTATCTTTGCACGAAATTCCTTCTACTGCACCATTTTTCATTATATTTAGATCTCCACTGTTTATATGGCCTAGCCGTCTATGCCATATCATAGCGGAAGTCGTTGCTGAAGCTGCTAATAAATATGTCGATTTTATGTTTAATCTGTATACTCCCTTAATCAACTTGGCTGTGCCAATTAGCTTATTCTGCTTGTTTCTAATGTAACAAATTCCTTTCTGGAAATTCACTTTGTTGCCATTTTCTATTAGATTACTAACAGACAACAAATTTGTAGTTAGATTAGGAACATACAAAACATTTCAAACAGTAATATTATATTCTGAGTCATTCACAACCGTACTAATCTGTGTGTCTCCTGAACACAATACTGGCATACTCGTTTGATTTGCAACAATTATTTCCTTAGTTGACAGGTTATATGACTTATTTACAATATTGTTCTCGTAACTTATCATGTGATTACTAGCCCCTGAATCGATATACCATACATTTCGTACAAATTTTCCGTTTAGGACTACGACACTGAATGTATTAACTGATCGTTTTTGCAGCAATGGACATTTATTTTTGTAGTGACCAATTTGTTTACATCGATAACATTTTACTGTTTTGACGTTGACAGATAGAGATGACATTTCTGCGGTCTTACCAACTTTGCCGCCGTGTCTATGGTGCTGTCGACTTTTTGCCAGGAATGCACATTCTGATTCATTGCTGCTAATATCCGGGTTTCAACTCATGTCTATTAGCTTCGTCTTTATGACGTCAGCGGAAATGACAATCCCCGAATGTTCAATGGCCATGATCATAAGCGAAAATTTATCTGGTAATCCTGCTAAAAGCAAAGAACCAACCCATTCATCACTTATTTCGAAACCTGGTCTTTTCAATTTCTGTCCTGTATCCACAAGTTGAGTAACATACGTCGTCATTGATTCACTGTTTTCGAGACGAATTGAAATCAAATTTCTCAACAAGGTTATCTTGCGCATGCAGCCGGAGTCATCGAAAAGCGATTTTAACTTTTTCCATACACTATGAACTGTCTTTTCATTTTTGATATGCACATAAAGAGAGGAATCAATGGTCATAACAAGCTTTGCTTTAGCTTTTAGAATATCGATGGCACTTTCGGACATTATGTCTACCCCTTCCAAAATCATAAAGTTTTCGGCTGCGAACGCCAACTCATAGTAATTTTTGCGCCCCTTCAGTTTCAGCACATTTACAATGTAATTACCAGCCATTTCACAACAAGAACTGAAACTTTTAACGTAAAATGCGGGTCTGAGCCCTTAACCTAATGAAAAGCGGTATGTGGTTTAGAATCGTCTGACGTTTAATCTTTATTACTATCCATAAGTCAATACACAGTTGTCAATAGATGGCGCTACCTGACATCTGGATATACATGATAGCCAGCAGATGGCGCTACTTGTTATTTTTATTTTAATACATTAACATTTAGTAGTCTTTAATGATTCAATGAATTAATTTTTTCTCCAGCAAAATGTTTTAGCCTGGTAATTGATCAACAATTCACTTGGTACTCTTGGGTAAATGACGAAATATTCCAAAACTCCTCCACTTAAAACTAAAACTCATGTTTGTGAAATTCCACTTCAACCTATTTTTTATGTCTGGCCAGCTTCTCATCATATAAAAACAATTGAAAAATTTGGTGTTTGTTTCATTTCCAACCTCAGATAATATATTTGTGCTACCACATTGATATTTTGTTACCCAATTATTGTTTGTTGTTTTTATTTTCGTGCTTTTCTTCATTTTATAATTATTTCACATTCTTAATAACCTACTTCATAGATCCAACACCGACTTCAACATTTATTAGCACATAGCTTTAGACTATATTCCGAAGACAGGAATATTGACGCCAAGAAAATATTCACCACAGAAAATAACTCTGGGGCGTGTCTTTTCCTGTTCACTGGACTATGGGATAAGTTGTTACAAATGTACATACTGTATACATACGAATATTACTATCTTAATGTTATCTCAGGTAAAGTAGGAAAAATGAAACTAACAAATTTTTTTAAATGAATGAACCACTAGGAAATATTTTTACCTATAGTCGATTGCTCTTTATGAAAATCAATAATACCAGGTTGACATTAATATTTGAACCGAAGTATAATAAAAGCACCACAACAAAAAATGTAAGGTTTCACAATCAATAAATTAGAAGGCCATCACTTTTATAAAAGACGTACGAAAATAAATAATTATATTTGTAGACTAAATGGGTAAATCCAATAATTAGTCATGGCTATAAAGTGAAAAGACAAATTACCTTGTATTACATTCAATACACAACATTATCAAAGAGCATTTACATTTCTTGTTAAAATTCAGTAGTAGAAATAATCAGTTCATTTAAAAATGACGTGCCATCGTATAAAGGATTCGATTCACTTTTTAACTGTATTACAGTCAATTCTAGGAGTAAACCGATTTTTATATAAATTAGAAAATCAAACTACGTTAATTAAAATTATTTTAAAGAAAATTTACAGTTTGATATTAATTTTTCTCATTATTTTGTCTACTGTAACAGCCATTTGGCTTCACTATGTCCTAAATTCTGAAATAACAATAATTCAACACCTTTTGCAAATATCTATTGTCATTAATTTCATATTTGTTTTATCTATTGACATATTGTGGCAAAAAAATTTCTTTGCCGAGTGTTTACAAAAATTTGATGATATTTCTGTTTATTACAGTATTTTGTTTAGAACAAAATGCTTTCAAAAATTAAAAATCATGACATTTTTGGGCATGCTAATAATATTTGCAAGCCACTTGATCTCATTCATCATTAACAGCATTGAAAGATGGAACTGGTTCTCCACAATTACATATTTCAGTTTATTTACTAACAGATTGGAATTGCTACTAATGTGTTTACTTACAATTACCATTAAAAAAATGTTAAAAGAAGTAAACGACTATCTGAACCGCATGAATCGACAAATATTTCGTAATGATACAAACTGCGCACCAGACATGGCTAGAGTGATAGTCTGCAATCGATTAAATGGGAATAGCCATTTTGATACTTCAGGAAGTCCTATGCACATGTTTATTTTACCAAACTTATTAACTATAGTAAATGAAATATGCGAATTACTCAATAAAATGTTTAATTTACAGGTATTCTATAATGAATTAAAATAAATTGGATATTCAAGCATTTTTTCAATTTTAATAATTCAATTTTTAATTCAGGTACTTCAAACTGTAGTTACAGCTTTTCTATCATCCATTGCTGGAATTCAAATCTTATTGAATTTCTGTATACGTGACGTAAGTAAAAATATTGTTACCTAAACCATTTTAATATTTATATTGTGAACTTACTTGTGAACTTGTGAACTTACTTTGTTTACGATTATACATGTAGTAAATGTTTGAAATAAAAAAAAAGATTTGTAAATAATATTGTCACATTTTTATATTGAAATAATACAATATTTTCATATTGAATAAAAATATTGTTATATTGAATGCTATAGGTAATCAAATGTCTTTTTAGAAACTACATTTACAAGAAATGCTTAACTATTTGATATGGCAGACAAATTGCGTAGTTGTCCTCACGGCTGCCTGCACCTTCAGTGAGAGGTTGGTTACGGAATTTCATCAGTTGAGAATAAACATTGCAAAACTGAGACTTTCACCTCAAATGTGTAAGCATCTGTTCAGTAAGTTGGTGTTGTACTAGTATAGACATCTCTTATTACCCTGATTTAAATGAATATTTTCTTGACTCACATCTTATGTTATTAAGTGAATAACAGAATTTAGTAAGGAATTTGAATACGAAATATTATAATTTGGAATATGAAAATTTCATAATCTGTAAACTACAATTATATATATTTATTTATATAAATTTCATCTACATTAATCTATTTAGTATCTGTTTAGTATAACAGTTGCAATTGAAGGTATACTGGCCCGTGCTAAAATGATATGGTTTTTTTGTAATTATTAAATGGAAACTAAAGGAACTGAAATAGAATAACAATAACAGCAAAGCAGTGTCCTCGTAGATGAAAAATTAAATATTTTGCAATTTTAATTAATTTTCAGTTACACTGTAAATAATTTCTAAATTAGTTTACGCAGTGAGGAGCTGTGTACTTATTTAACCCACATTAAAATTAAATCAACCAGTTTAGGGGAAATCCCAATGTAAAACAAATAATGTTGTTAATCAGTCAAAAAGTATCAATTGTGTTTATAATCATGTAAATAAGTGAACAAACTGTTGTGAGTTTATCATTCTTTTAGAAACAAATGTAATGGTCATATTTAGATTTTGGTCAACTGCAGTGGAATCGAGCAGAGTAAGGTGTTTCGTATTTACTATGCATTCTTATATATCTTATTATATATTATAACATATATTGCTATGCCTACTACTGAAATAGCCAATTTTCGTAAATATTGTTTTAATTTATAATATTTAAATTCGTATACAATATTTATGCAAATAATAACTTAGTCGAATTTGGGACGTAATCAATGATGCTAAACGACGTATATGTAAATCTATGTTTTAAAGCGAGACTTTTTCGGACATCTTTTCCAATTTTAATATGTGAGTGGTGTTACTGCTACAATGCTATAGATTATATATCAGTCATCCAAACCCTGTATGTCATGAGTTTTTAAAATGCTAGGGAATTCTTTAAAAAAATGTGATAAATATGGCTAAGCCAAAAATAATAAATTACATTGAACTAAATATTTTAGCCATATTTGTCACATTTTGAAGTCTGTGTAAAGTAAAAGTTCAATGTAATAAGCTACAATAGCAAATAAACTCAAGGCATTTGTCTCATTGTTCTTGAACAGGAGAAAATAAAATATTTATTTATTTATTTATTTATCTACTTTAATGTATCTAGTTTATACATATAGCATACTTACTGCTGGGAGACCAATCTTTTACAGCTGACCATAATAATATGCAATATTATGCTCATAGAAAATATATTTTTATAACCATTCTCTTAGTGGTATGAAGGGTTAAATTCTATTTGTTCCTATGTTACGTATTGTTGAGAATTTGCAATAATTTTCTATATGTCAAAATATTATTGCTACTGTTAAATATTCTATATCTGACTGATTCATATTCTATTTATGTTTAGCCAACTAAGCAATCGGCTTGGCCTATTTTACTGTTCAAGAAGTTCCCTAGCTTGTACTGCCATTTTTTAGAACATAATATTTAACTAATTGAAACATGAATATCATGTTAAAACTCCTTTAGACATCCATATTGTGTCTCCTCTGATTTGAGTTTTTATGCACCTCTCACCCAACGAAACTACTAAGGTTTTTATTTGATAGTTAATAAAATAAAATTATGCTTATAACCAGAAGCATATTTTATATAAAGATTCCAATTTTGAATTCCCTAATACAATACAAGTGAAATTCAAAGTGATAGTTTTGATATAACTGAGGGACAAATAAACTAAAAAAAGGGATTTTATTATTTTCTTCCATATAAATAAATTAATTTTTTTATTGCATCAAGATGATCAGGTAGGGTTTTATCAAATGGAAACAAACAATTATAATTAACAGTACGACAATTAGTCCGAATGTAGCACTGTATACGCTAGCGCGTCCAGCGGATGTTTTGAGCACGAGATTTTTACGTGAGGTGGAATTTACATTTTATGTAATAGCAAGAATATCCAATAAATCACACATTTAATTATGGTAGTCTTATTATTTATAAGCACACACACAACAGTTTTGGTGATGGGAAAAGGGAAATAAATGAACACCACAAAACGGAAAAAAAAGAAACTGTGTTACAATGGAGTTACAACTGTCAAAAGTAGCACAAATAATGGAAAATATGTGCAACCTGCAACATAAACAAAAGTACAAAAACGGTCAGTGGTATTTCATTACAGCCATATGATGAGGTAAATACATCTATTACCAGATTACAGATACCAGATTACACCTGTTTACAAAATTGTGGAACTATATAACCTTAAAAGGCGTCAAAGATACTAATACAAAATTACAATACTTTCGAACTATATTGGACCAAAGCATTATCAAGTTTTGAAGAATATTACAGCATCAAATATGCCACAATCAAAATCCTATTATGAGCTGGGAAAAAATTGGGAAATCATAATGCACACGAACCCAGTGAAGTAGCACAACAACGCAAATTTTGTATAAGATCACAACATAAACAAGAAATTATATATTTAATGAGTGAACCTAGATATTATATATACTAAGTACTCACTATGTCCCGACGTTTCTGACTGGTTGCACAGGTCTTCCCGTGACCACAGGCTGTGCAACCAGTCAGAAACGTCGGGACATAGTGAGTACTTAGTATATATAATATCTAGGTTCACTCATTAAATATATAATTACCGCGAAAAAACCCGACTCAAATCAAATAAAATATGTGTTCGAATCGCGAAAGTTTGAAAAAGTCTATAAACAAGAAAGCATTGCCAATTGTGTAGCGGGACTCAATGAAATGGGAGATAAATGCAATTTTATGTGCAGTCATTGCAAAAATACCATATTCATATTAGGATTGCGTAGTGTCGAAATTAAAGAGGGATTGCTAAAGGAATCTCTAGAAACATCTAACTCTTAAACACAAGAAATGGCACAGGAAATACAAACAAAAATAAATATAATATCAGTTAACATATACAACAAAGACACATACATGAGAAATGAATACAATGCGAATACATAGAATACAAAAAAAATAATAGGATGGAAAAAAAATTAATCGTTTCCGTTGTGGGAAGATAATCACGAAGCAAGTCAATGTGCACTGAAAAATATTGTGCATTATAAGAAATGCAAGATATAAAAACACCTACAGTTAGTTTAAAGATATAAGACAACTAGAAACTAAAATTTCATGGAATGAAAATGAGGGGGAAATATACGAACTACATAAAATACCTATGGAAAATAATCATACACAAAATGATAAATTCAACATTACATTAAAATTAAATGGTAAAATACTACTTTGGTAATGAAATAATAAAATAAAATTTAAATAATTTAATAAATAATTTTAATAAAATTTCAAACTGTCGCTATCTCATTCCACTGGTCGACCAAAGAGTGGTTGATGATCACTTAGGGAATAAACTCTGCTTCAAAACCGTTGGAACCACTGTTTTTCAGTAGCTTAAGATATTGCTTTAGGAGTTATGCATTGGCATATGTTATGCATAGCTTCGGCAGCACAGTGGCCAAATTGGTACTTATAGAGTAGACAGTGTCTTACACACGTTAACATGCATAAAATATGTTGTCGATGTTTTATGTGCATTAACAGTGCAGCGTCTTAGTTACTACTGAATCAGTCAGAATGTATATCTTCTATTATATATCTTCCATCATGGAAGCTTCTAGAATTGCCCCATATTTTCTATATAATTTTCGAAAAAATGCTCATTACTTGTTATCCAACCCAATAATTACCCAATTCCAAGAGTCAAAGAAATATTTCAAAAGTTAGTGGGGGCAAATATTTGTGCAAACTAGATCTAAATCAAGCATACTTACACATGTTGACAAATGAAAAGACAGCAGATGTAAACTATAAAAACATGCAACTAAAAGAAGAAATGTGGGAGAGAAAAAGTTCTAACACCATTTCATAAGAATTTACCAGTTACACTGGCTACTGACATATCGCCCATTGAAAGAAAACGGAATCCAATCAAAGTTCACTGCATCGTTTTGTGCTGTGAACTGTCAACCAATGGTGAAGTGGAAAAATATGTGTTAACATTGAAAAATAAGCTGATGATGTATAGAAAAACACCTAATAATGGGGTTGAGCCTAGAAGAGATGATGTTCAAAAATTATATGGAACAGGGATTGACTTAGTAAAAAGAGTAAACAAAGTGAAGGTAAATGAATATAAAATAGTAAACAAAAAATTCCAAATTTGAGACAGAGTACAGATTAGAATGTATGACAGCGATAAATGGAAATCTGTAAAGAAGGAGAGAGAGAAGAGGAAAACTATTTTACGAGGTGGAAATGGATGGAATATTACACCATAGACTTATTAATCAAATCACAAAGTCGGCATACATGAGCAACAACCTAAACATAGCCAACACATACGTGTCCGGCCACGATATCTGGAAGGAAAAGCCATGCTGATACAAAGCCATCCTGAAAGGTAATCAACAGAGCCAACTAGTTCTGTAAGGGTAAATGTTACACCACCGGCACCAGACCCTCTAAAAAGAGAGACTGTAACTCTTGAAAGCATAAAAATTCCTTAAACATAAGTAAACCTTGGGAAGACTTACAGAAACCTATCCGCCTCTTCGTAGTGGGAGAATTAAGAGAGTGCCGAACCGAAAGGATCTGTAACAAAGAGAATAATAATGAGAGAGAGAATGTTAAACAACTATTCCGAATGCAGCATTATATGCTAGCGTTTCCAGCAGATATTTTCCGCGCGAGTCTTTTACGTGAAATCGAATTGACATTGTATATAATAGTGATTATACACAATAAAACCCGCATTCAATTACAGTAGCCTTATTATTTATAAACACACACACAACAATAAACAAATATGAATCCTTTTAGTGCCATGGTTTTTTACTCATATATACTTAAAAATTCCAAAGAAATAATTTGTTTTTGATGTCATTTACCCTTGTCTGGAATAAAAAACTGTATCTCTTCCAAAAATTATCCAATTTTTATAATTTTTTCAGTGTTGTCTTAATAAAAACTTGTGCAAGGATAATAAAATACCAAGAAAATTATGGAAATATACATTGTAAACAAAAATTATAACAAAATCTGAAATCAAGGTCACATCGTATTTTCGCAGTCCAGCAAAATAATTGTTATCGTCACTATAATCACTATCACTCAAAATTTGCATTACGCCAAATTGTGAGCACACCACAATGTCACTCCCACTGTCGCTTTCTTCAAAACTTGAAAAGCGATCATTTTCACTCAAATTATTTCTGTGTATTCTGATATTATGGGTTAAAAATTTTCTTTTCCTGGATCCTTTTTATATTGTAATTACTAATAATATTATAATTTGAACTTTATGTACCAAGTAGAAACATAAAAAATTAGCGATGCGTGCGAGCAAGCTCTTCCACCGTGTGCTAAACATCAACTAATTTCACGATTTCGTGACAAATTTAGTTAGCACGCATACGAGCGTGATGGTGCTCGTCGTCACTATAACGGTTAAATACAGAGCATAATTTATAGTTAAATCTATGTATCATTAGAGTATATGTAGTTAAGTGAGCATTATAAAAGGAATGGTAAAATTTAAAGAATATATTTGATTTGATTTGCATTTTTGTGCACTGTTCTGCTGCTAATTGTGTTTATGCAGTTTTATACCGGTAACACATCTGTTCAAATGGAAGGATTATACTAAGTAATAACAATGGTTACTTTGAAACTTACCTAACCATGCCACAAATTTATAATGCAAATATTATATACACACAGCCTATAAATTTATGAACATTTCTAATGGTACATAATTCCATTCAATGTGTGCAAATTTTGTATACCCTATCTTTTTGTGTGAAATAAGTTTAAATTTATTACCTATATTTTAAGGTCCATCAATCGATAATGAATTGGAAAAACTTGAAGAGATTGTACTTCAGAGCAATGGCGGAACTTTCTCAGTGTGTCAGCTCTTCGACCTGCGAATCTCGTTACTGCCTAGTTTTTTCAACCTTGTTATTACATATATTATTGTAGTTGTTCAATTTGCAAGTTTACATTCTAGTAAATAAGTCACACTTGTGCAACTGTAGATGTGAATTTTGGATTTACCTCCTTGAAAATATTTCATTTATTTAATTTAGCTCTATTTTAAATTTTTTTTATTTAAATAAATTTCTTCTAACTAACGTTCTCGGATTTACTCCATAGGAAAGTAAACAATTTCATAACAAGGAAATATTTTGGGTACAACCTGTTGCAGTATTTTGACTTTTTCTTTGAAGATTTGTGATCCATTCTTTCTTTATAATAGATATTTATAATTTATTTTACAATAAATTTATATGTTATTTAAGTGATAAGTAATGTTTTTATATTGGTGATATTTAAAGATAGTTTGAAAATGTTGCCACCAGAATATTATATGAAGCTGCGAAGAAGTATTTATCAGTGACTCCAGTAAAGTAGTAAATATGTATTTTACTTAGTTTGTGATCCATTAATGTCATTTATTCATCAGTCTTCTGTCCAACAAATTCTTTCTTCGCTCTATGAAAAGGTATCTAACTGTTTGTCACAAGTTTCTAGATCTTTTTGAACCCCCACTTAAGGTTTTAACTTGTCCGATGTCTCCATCCAGTTTTATAACGTAATTGATTATGAATCTGACTAGAAATGCAAATCAAGACGTTTAAAAACACCCAGTCTAAAAGACTGAATTGTAAAAAAATTTAACGAGAAATGAATGAATGATTACCACTGCATCGATCTAATCCTTCTTGCATAGAAGCCGAGAATACAGTTGCACATAAGATTCCCCATCTATTTTCTGAATCCCCCCCTAAGCAAATTCATCCTGCCTTTCAATCTTCTCTACTAAAACTCCAACATAATTCGCAATTTTCACCACATGCTATCAGATTTGGTTCCCTTTCAAAAACTCGTTGATAGCACAGTCCAAGACAGAGGTTAGGGAAATTGGAAGAAATAGGATTTCAATTGAGTTCTTATCTGTAAACTACTAACCATTTTGTCAACGCTGCTTAAGCGATAGAGTAAATTTTTTCATCCCACATCATTCATTGTCAATGAAGTATTTCAGAATATCGGAATCCAACAAAGTTGTGGAAGTGCTGTAAAAGGTTTGATGATTAAATCGTTTAAAAATTTGTCCTTGGTCCTCATTACTTTTCATGAGAGATGACATGCCTTCATGTTTCATGGCCAAGTTCATTCTCAACACATTTTTGTGTCATATTACTCTTTACCAGTGACCAAATATAATTTGAAAGTATGGTGAGAAATACAGAGCATTGCTTCCAATGTGGGAAACATCATTTCAGTTGGAATCTCCCTAATTTTTTTATAAAAACAATGTATATTTCTTGCAATGGGAGTCATAATACTACAGATAAGATCTGTCCTTAGTTTGAAAGACAAAATAAATTAAATCCAACATAAAGAGACATATCCCAGGCCTCCAAAACAGAGCCCGCTCTAAGGAAGATATATACCTCATTTATAGCTTATTGCACCACTAATCTTTCTTAACTTTCTACCAAATTTATTGACAACTTTTCGTTCTGCCAAGTTTAGAAATGAAATATTCAATCCGTAAGTTCAGTTTGCCACTGCGAATATACAGTTACTCTTAATAACTCTTACAATTTCATTGAGGATCTCCTTCCTTTGGTTTCTTAGACGATCTCTAACTGGCTAACTGTACAGGAATGGTGGTCTCTGGATTGCAGAGCTTCCAACTCTAATCGATTATACGCACAAAATTGTGGTGATTGAAAGATGTATTTTCTCAAAAGAAATTTCTGTGTCATCTGCGTATGCGTTTGTGATATTGTTCTATTCTGTGTAATCTCATATGCATTTGTGACATTGTTCCTGGTTATTGGCTAGGCTGTGTACCAGAGATTCTCCAATGTGTAATTATGAGATGGAGAAGGGCGATCTTGACTATCTCATATTTGCGTGTTCTTTAAATCATCAATTCCCTCCGTTTATGTATGAATTATTAGAATATAAAATTTAAAATCTTGTCAATTTTAGATTCAGTTACCAATAAACCTATACCATATTTAAATAAACATATATAAGAAAGAACAACATCACGTCTCTTTTTTAACTCGATTCTGGCAAAGTTTCTATCACTAAAAGAGTAAGACCATCGTTAAATAAAAAATAAAAGATGGTTAGGTAAAAATATTTGATTCTTTTTGTTGCGTAATCTCAAACTGCAAGTTTGTCATGAGAAGTCATAAAGTTGAGTACTAGTCCTGCATCGAGTTATTTAATTTCAATATTTCTTTTTTGTGTATATTCTTCATTCTCCGTAATTTTTACAATATTTTTTATTAGTTGATATATACAAAATTAATATTAAATTAGTCTCATGTAGTCTTAGTGGTAGGAGATCATAGCACAGATAATAGTTTCTTCTAGAAACTTTTTGTGAAAATAATATTCATACATATTTATACATTTTATTATAATTATTTATAAGCAAGCTTCGTCTTTCACACAATTTCTATAATATTTTGAAACTAAAAATGTAAACTAAAAATACACAAAACTAAAAATGTATCAGCACAAAAATGTAAGTAGTAGCAAAATAAATTATATTTATTCTGAAAGAAATGCGAACATGCATAATAAGCAAAACTGACCTCTTTATTACATTATATGCTTCCATAGAAAAATTTAGACATTGATAATTGAATGCTGTGGTTGTATGAGCTTCAAAACATAATCTGGCATGTTATTAACCTAACAATATTTATTCTTCAAATAAAATTACTTACGACAATAAATAAAAGTTGGTTATAGTGGAATACCTTGTATAATAATAATCTGGCATATTATATTTTTATACAAATGAAAATGGCTGAATTCTACCCACATTAAATACATAAATGCATTTAGAGAAATAACCTCTATAGAAATTTATATATATATATATATATATATATATATATATATATATATATATATATATGTATATATAAATTTCTATAGAGGTTATTTCTCTAAATGCATTTATGTATTTAATGTGGGTAGAATATATATATATATATATATATATATATATGTAACTACACTTATGTGTTTCAAGACACTCATTAACTTGCAGATTGTAATTGTACCACTATTAAGCATTTTTTAGAAGTAATACAATTTAAGATATGAAAATAAATTTCACAATGAACAGAATTATTTTTATAACAATAGTCAATTTAAATGTAATGCATATTTAGGATGTTGTAATTATATATGATTACCGGAAATATATTGTTTTTATTTCAATTCTACTTATTTCTTTCGATAGATTACAATTACTTTATCTCGACAATTACAATTTTATTTTGACAAAATTTAAATAAAAATTTACTGCCATAATTTTCATTACGCTAAATCAAACTATAGATCTGTAATATATATGTATATATAAATATGTATATATATGTATATATATATATATATATATATATATATATATGTATGTATATATATATATACATATATATATATATACATACATATATATATATATATATATATATATATATATATATTTATATATATATATTTTATTTTTCCTGATTTCTTAATGGTGTTCAGTTCTTATTGGAATTGTATATCCGTAATTTATATCTGCAATCATGGTTGTCATAATTTTAATTTTGTCTACAATATTAATTAATAGCGCCTGTCTTGAAATGACTCTCCTTCCTACTTTATGTTAATCCATTCTTTATCTCATCCAGTGCTTGACAGCACTGGACTTACTTGACTGTGACCTACTTGGTCTAAGGCATTGACTGAGACCTACTTGGTCTAAGGCCTTGTTTGTTGTGTGTCTAAATCTTTGTGATTTCTTGCACTGAAGGATTTCCGTCTTTTTATGAGGGCATCAAAGTTCACTTTCATTTTCCACAAGTACTTTATAATGAAAATGCTTTTATTATTTTTCCTTGGTTCCAAATTTACGTAAAATAGGGATAAAAACTCTTCGTTAGATCTATGTGGTACATTTGGTATGTATCTGACTTCATGTCACCAATTTATCAACCATTTTTAACTGTAGAAATGGCTTCAGTGAAGTGTATATCCCATAATAAAACTCTATATGCCCTTTTGCTCATATTAAATACTCTTTTGCTCCTAAGTTGGTAGATGTAATGAGATATATTGTTTGTGAAAAAATTGATAAATGGAGTTAACTTAATTACATGACCAGACCACAATTTGGTCGTTGGGTATAATTTATTATCTACAATACAATCTTACTTGAAGTTTCTTTTGGGGATTTAATATTAAGGACTCTTGTAACAAATATTGGTTCAGGCTTGGGTATACATTTTTTATTGCTGCTATCGTGAATGGTGCCTTCATTATTAAAGGTTTTAAACAGGTTCCATGTTAGAAAGATGTGTCTTATTTACTATGAAAGATGAGTCTTATTTACTTTCATTGTGTTGTTATTTTGCTTTGGGCATTAACACTTGAAAATAAAATACATCAACACTTTCGATAAATCTTTCTAAAACAGTCCCGAACTCCTGGGCAAAACTTTATTTAACACACCCAATACATTTGTTTGTCTATATGTCAGTTTCTCAACTTGTGAACCTGATCAATTTCTACAAACATTGTTTTGATTTACAAATATAAACACAGGGTCCCTCTCTATCTACTCTTTCGTTATGAATATAAATACCTACTAAGTTTTGTAATCCTTCTTATTTCTTAAATGAATAGTATGGAATTTTATATAACACATACGTTTCATAAAAGTTACTATTTGTGAAAACATCACAAAACTTAGTAGGTACTTATATTCATAACGAAAGAGTAGATAAAGACGGACAAACCGATGGATTTATATTGCTTACTTTGTTTTCAAATAAAATCAGTTTCTCTCCGCTTTTAACATATTTATGATATTCATTTACTTTATTTATCTTCTGATAAGTAATTTTACTGTGATTATTGAGTATTAGTAAGTACGTTATAATTTTGTAAGACCAAAGCTAAATAGGATTATCTAGAAATTTTAAATTCATGTAATTACATTAATCTAATAATATATCTTTAAATACAAAACATTTTTAAATAGGGGAAATAAAAAATTGTATATTATCATGTCGAAATTAAATAAATTATAGGAACAACATGCAGAAGGAAAGATCGTTTTTACAGATGTAAACAAAAATGGTAGAATCCTAGTTACATTAAATATATAAATACACTAGCTGTGTCCACGGCTTCGCCTGCGTAGAATTCTCTTTGTGACTATGAGAGTATAATTAAAATAATCAATATACAAATTTTTGTAACTCTGCTAAACTAAAGAAATTATATATTTTTTGCAACATTTAATGCTTTATTTTTTCCTAACATTTCGTTTTTAATTTTTTTATTATTAATTATGCATTCTTTAGTAATGTTTTTTTTGTAATTTTACATTGCACTTTCTGTATTTTGTAATTTCTGTTTTTATCTGTAGTTGATGTATTAAAATTTATTAGTGGCTTAGAGCTTCTCTGTATACAATGCTTGACGTCGTGTTATTTTTTGATAGAAAAATGTACTGTTTCTCTGCAGTTCCAACTCGTAATAAACCAAAGTATAGTTGGTCATGGGAAAAATGCTCTTTGCGTAGGTCGATTCCAACTAAAGAGAAGGTTTGTCCTTGGAACTTATTATTTAGTTAATTATCATAGATGTTTTCATTAGAAATTGTAGCCGTTTGAAAGATGTTGGCAAGTCTGTAGGAATCATTAGAATCCTAATAATTTTCGGGTCTTTGCCAGATACCTAATAAAATCATTTTCGGGTCTTTGCCAGATACCTGATGGTCGCTGCAATGAAGTTTTCGTTTAGTCTTAAATTAGTAGTCTTGTGTCATTGTATATATTCGGAGGGCTTAAATTCTTTATAAGCATGATAGGCATACTGACTATTAATAGTAGTGGTGAAATGGCAAGTCAGAAGGATTAACCGAATTTAAATATTCGTGTGGATAGTGGACTGTATCCTCGATATTGGTGACTGTGTCAATCAACTTATAATTTTTGATTTAGTTGGGTACTTTTTGTATAACGAGATTATTGATTTCAGTAATAGTGTCGTCCTGGACGACACTATTGCCCCTTGAACACAGCCAATAAAAGTTTCTTTCGAATAAATTTTTGAGGCCAGGATATACTGCTTCTATGTGATGCTGCAAACTGTGAACTATCCGACCTAGTTCGTCATTTAAAACAATTTCAGCACAGTTAGTGCTCAAATTTGGACAAGGAAAGGCTCATTCTCCAAGTTTGAGCAGTTGATGCCGGAAGTTGTTATGAGTGTCTCCATTAAGACATTGTCTCCATTAAGAATTTGAATAAAACTCTATAAGGGAGATGAATTAATTTGAGATTTGATGATACCCTGAACGCATCCCTTTTGTAGTTACAAAAGGGATGCGTTATAGGTATATTATAGTTATAGGGAGTGTCTGCCAAAAATTACCAGTAAACCCAAATGTACCTCTCCCCACAATGGTGTTAGAATTTCTAAGGCCCTTTAATATTCCATCCACAACATGTGCTCTGTGACTCATGGTGTATTCATCCAATATTATCAGTAATGTGTCCTGTAACAGTTTGCCAAGACGCCTGTTTTTGCATATGGAATATATGGATTGTTGCTACATATACTAATAATAAATTAATGAGGAACGTCTTTTCCGTGCCTCCTAGGGCGTCCAAAACATACTTTGCTTTTATTAATTCGTCACACTGTCAATTATTGTGTCAAACGCCTTTAATTGACTTATAATGTTGACTAATTTTGACAAATTTCTATTGACAAAATCTATCAACTCGCTTATATTGTATTGAAGTACGAGCATTGTATCCATCGCATCATTTCGTGAACGAATAGGAGACGGTAATCCGAAATCACTTACACTCTATTTTTTATTTTTGTATTAAACCTTTGTTGTACATTTTATTGTTGAAAGGCAAATTAAAATCTTGATTTTGTTGTTAAATTCTTTGTCTGATATTTCTCGAAAGTCTTTTTTGAAGTTGTCCAACAATTTTAATGGTTCAGATGGCTGACAAAATAGTAAAATAACTACATACACCTCCCTCAGCTTTAAGAGGTATTGTGAAATCGAACCTTCTTTTAAGGTATGTTCCCAATGATCTTCAGTTTCGAGCAAACCTCTATGTCAGCAAAGTACTTAATACGTTTCTTTCACAATTTTATTTACAGTTTTTAAGTCCACGAATGAAGTTGGACCGCAATTGTGATGCAGTAATATTCTGAGATAAAAACACTCAGATTGAGAAAGATGTACACCATATATTCTCCCCAAAGTAATGCCTTTCTTTATGCCTGGATCTACGTTTCGACTGCACTTCTTGAAAATTTATTATTAACCCACATATAATAGTGTGGTGCTTCATGGTACAATCGAGTTTTTGCAAGTATATTCGTTTTGCAAAGCAATTAGGGTAAATTTTTTTTATTTGTCCAATTTTTACAGTGTTTTGTTGCGCACAACCTATACATGGATCATAATTGAAAGCTGATCTATTCCCGTGAGCAACATCTCTAGTCGTAGATATCTGTTTTGTTTCTGTAGCTAGGCTCTGTGAGTGTTTGATGCTAGATTCCCTATCACGTGCATTTGAGATATGCTGTCTAAGGCTTGTAAGCCGTTCAGAGTGTTCACAGCTAGATAGTTGAAGGTAGGAATAAAAGTTTTTGCAATGTAATTCTGTTGAGTTCGATGTCACTGATTTTCGAATTAAAGAAATGATGTCAATAATAAACAAGAATATACGTTTACTATTCCATTATTGATGTTACGATTAGAACTCTCTAATATGGAAATATTCATAAGCTTGCAACATGTCTTCTCGAAATCTAAAGTATTTTTATGAATTGAAATTTGAAAGTATATAATGTAAATTCATAACTTTATTTTAAGTAAATTTCAAAAATTTTCCATAAATAACATAAATATGTCATTTATGGAAAATTTTTGCAGTTTTAATGTAGCATAATCAATTAAAAGTGAAAGTTTTTCTCATTTGCTATTATATAAAATTTAATTTCTTTTATTAATTTATTCTCCATTTATTAGGTTTTCGTCTATAAAAGTTTATTATAAATCATTTGAATCATTTTATGTAATATTGCTTTATAAATCACAATTAAACTGAAGAACAAATTACAAATTTCTTCTTATCGTACGCAAACCGAACAGAAATTTTACATCTTGGATAAATTACAATACATTTCTTGATTTTCAATTTGTTTTTAATTTAGAAGATATTTATTTAGAAGATATAATTAAATGAAAGTACATGACGTAGTATTATTTCTATTTTCTTTATGTTCTTTACTACAACCTAGGTTTTGTTGTATTACAATACCTTCAGGTTTGCTAACAGCCCACCGGAAGATGTTGTAATACAACCTAGGTCGTGGTAAAGAACTTAAAGAAAGTAGAAATAATACTACATCACATAGTTTCATTTAATTGTGAATAATGAGTTTTTAGAAAATTAACGCCAAATATATTCAAGGCATATAACATAAAATTTGATCACAATATGTATATATATATATATATATATATATATAGACATATATATATATATATATATATATATACATATATATACATATATATATATATAATTCATAAAAATAAATTTTGTGGCTTATCAGTCAATTTTCAAAATATGTATATTCGGTAGACATATCATCAGGTAATTTCTAGTAAAAAATTTCACATGGAATGAAATGATACATCAACACGAAAAGTATCTTACCGAATAGCTAAACATATAAATTACATAACATATTTAGAAAGGCATATGCTTCATTGTATATTTTAATTTCATTTCAAATAGCCAGATGTTCGTTTTGCTATTAACATGTTGCACTACAAGACTAATACTGTGATATTACTGCAATAATGGTTTTCTACTTTTTCACTATTTTTGGTTATTCCATCCTAGTTAGTGTTCCATAGATATAGCTGAAAAACCCATGAGTTCACTGGTGATGCTCATGGCATGCCAATGCAAAAATATGAAATTCCAGTAGTGAGAAGCTACGCTGGTCATTTCGTCATCCATCCCGCCACACACTGCCATGCCGTGCTCATACCACATTTAAGTTGAGAACAATGTAATGTGTGCTTGTTTTAGATAGTGGCGATGAACTGAAGATGTTTTTATTTGAATTTTTAGCACCGATATGGGAAGTAGGGATAATATTATACTCACTTATGAACCTAAAGAGTATATGTGATGAGTTTGAAATGGATTTCAAGAAGTTTGTATGCACTCAAGGCTATTTGGAGTAAATACCTATATTGGAAAACTCAGAGATTAAATGTAGTTAAGAGTATGTTTGCTTGTAATTAACTGTAGCAATTTATATATATACATATGAAGATACAGGAGTGAATTATGGATAATCAATTAATAAATATAACTTTTCAAAGCCACTTTTGTCACATCAATTTCAGACAAATATCAAATTAATTATTCCCGCAACAATGACACGTTAACAGAGTTACAAGGTTACATACAAGGGTTGTGGTGGTACAGACGGCAGTACTAAGTGTAAATGTGTAAGTATATGTGCGCAATGATTAATGTTATACGATACAAATAGGGGCAAGGGAAGTGTGATGTGTAGAAAATATATTTCCACATGTTGATATAATGTTGTGTAATGTGTAATTGAAGGTTAGCTTTGATTGTTTATATGCTGATGAGTTTCTAGTAAGGGAGATTGATTTTTCAACCACATTTATACGGTAATTAATGGAATATACTGGATGCTAATGTCATTGGTTTATGTAGGGTAATTACAATGATGTAACATACAAATGTTAATATATAACTATAAGATATTCTTTCATATAATATTTCATCAATAAGTAAACAAACTTAACAAAGAAATATGTTAAGATAAAGAAGAAAGGAACATTTAAAATTAATTTTTGGACTAAATATTTCCATAGTAAATAATTTTATAACAAAATACAACTAAACAAAACTGAAAGTATTCAACAATTGTTAATTTATTTAACCTCTAGAGCTAGCGTGTCACTTATTAAGTAACATCACCATTCATAGCGATTAGTGCCACAAAAACATAAATAGATTAAAATGAGTTAATGACAACGGTATATCAAAGAAAAGGGAATGAAATAATAAATCAAATGACAATAAAGTCATCTGTAATGTACTTAAATTTTTGCCGGTATCAATTATTGAACTTTGTGTTTTGTTTCCAAAATTATCAGCAATACAAATTTTTATTAGGATGAATAATTTTTTTTACATTTAAGTACATTTAATAACCGTTCATACCTTTTTATGATAGTTTTAAAAATTACATAAACACCTTTCCTTCTTATAAAAAGATGGAAATTTTGTTTTAATTTTTTTTATACTCATAACTACATAAATATGGTACAAATACTTTGACTATGTTGTAACAATATTTTTTTTCTGTCAATGCCAAAAATTTAATTACAAAAAATTCGATACTTTTAGAATTACACATTACTTTATCGACATGGTGTGGGTGCCATTATTACTTGAAAGTGGCCTGCATGCTTGAGGAGTTAAAATGTTTGTTTAAGAGTATTCAAAGAGCTGTTCTATCCCTATGCTGGAATTTGGACTTGAACAAAGTTAATCAATCGCAATTTGTATCATGTAGTTTCTGCCTAGCTGCTCTATGTCTGTTTTGAAAAGAGAGTTATAAAGCAGAAAAAAGTGTGCATGGTTTGACAATGTAAAATTTTATTTAAATATACAACATATTTAAGTAAAATGTTGGCGAGAATGGCAAAGCAATCCATAAGGTATTATATTGAATGTTGCCATGTTGTCTAGACCTACTAAGTAAATAGATATAATAGGTATTTACAGATTCCCTTTGACCAATAGGCAATGCTTTGCACTAGACCACTCAAATTGGTTTCAAATGAACTTTGTGATAAACGGAAAAAGTGACACAATCCATTTGCCTGTAATAAGAAAAAGGATATTTGACTTTGATCCACGGTCATTGTTTCATCCAAATACTCGTTCCACTGAGGTTTACAAATTCCCATCTTATTAAAGTAACATACTTCAATATCTTGTTTTTAAATAATCCAACAGCGGCCATGTGAACATGTACATAGCTTAATGTATCCTTCAATAGTAAATATAATTGTCATCACTGAGTTATGTAGGTCTATTACATATTTTTAAGACTAGCATATCAGAAAGAAGCACGGTTGATGATATAATTAAAAAAATATATGTAATTTAAAGTTTATATTCAATTACGTAGATCTTTTAGACATAGTTTATACATAATATAAAATTCCTGAAAGTCTATTGCTTTATATCTAAATATGACACACCTCCAAATTTATATTCAGATTCAATGGCACCAGATACAGTGTCCAAATCTAATATGTATACATCAGTTTTCAAAATACTAATGAGAACTCCCTGATAAGCACTAATAGCAAAGAAATTGAACCATATCCATAGACTTAAAACAATCGGTTAAGTAGCTTTTTTCGGTCATCTACAGTCATTTGTCTACAAAGTATCACCCAACTATTTGTATACAGATTCTATTGCAAGATGTCCATTGGGAAAATGAGTTTTATTTATGTTGCAATCCTGTTTCTTACAATAACATTAACATAATTATTGACGCAACTAAAACAATGGCATATGCAATTCTGAGCCAGAAAATAAACATTCTTATTAACTTTTCCCATGTAAGTCTGAGAGGAAAGGGAGGTGGAAGTAGCATTTCCAAGTAGCATCTCCTTCCCAGAAATAAAACAAACATGCACCGTTGATGTTTAAGTAAAACACTGCACAAATATTGGTTTGTTACATCATCGGGTCTTTGGAACCACCCCACTAAATATCCCAAATTATTAAAGCATATTAGTTTTCAATGTTGTATTTACAATTTTACATGAGTTTTCATAAAATTCACCATGCACCCCCTTAACTCCATATATTCCGTTAGTGTTCACTGATATTGTTAAGAAAGGTCATAGAGAATAAATTGTTATTATGAGCCATTAAAATTATTGAATTTTTGCCGAAATCTGTCAGTTGTGAACAAATTGACAATTTATATATAAATTTCTTTACAGTAGCTAATATAGTCGGTTCTACGTTGCCCTAGAGTCATAGGGAAACAAATGAATATGTTTGTCTCCTCAGCTTGAGTTTGATGCAAAAGAATAACATTTACCAGGTAGTAATGCCAGCAAATGAAAGTCAGTAATTTAGTTGACAGACGTTATACGACTATTGTAATTTAATGGGGCATATAAAAAGTTAATTTAATGTCAGAATAGGCTATTGGACTGCGTTAAAAATAAGTGCTAATTATTAGTGTCTGTACATATTACAAGTCTGAAAACATGATGCAGTAATGTGATTTGTAAATAATAATTAATTTATCCTAAAATCCTAGAATAAATAAATATTTTTTGAAACTTTGTCATGTGACTCAAAATGGTCACGATTGGCTTAAATTACGATGACGTCCCATACTAGAAACATGTCATTGTTTGTCTACTATCTTGGCATCTAACATTTTCTAGTTATATTTGTGGTTCACATATAATATTATACAATTTCCATATTATAAAATTTATAAATTTATCATTAGACATTACACACTTAACACGCACAAAAGGAAATAAATTTTAAAAAATACAATTCCATTAAAACGTCAAACAAAAAATTATCAATCATACCAACTTAATATGTTTCACTGTGTTTAAATCTTTAAATTATGTTCCTTTTTTTCTTTTTTTAAAACTATCACCCTTTGAATTTACTAGAAAATTTCCAAAAACATAATTATTGTAATTAAGTTTTATAATAAGATTTAGTTATGTACTAAATACTTCTGATAAATAAATACATTACAAATGATAGATTTAACTAAAATAATTTCCGGTCTTAACTAATATACTAGAACAATTATTTCCATGCAGTGCATTTTCTAAAAAAAATTTTGCTTTAAACATTTGGAATGAACACCCCACCTAATCTACCTAAAAGATCCCAAAAAAGTTGAGCCAGATCATAAATAGAACGACTCTCTTTTATTAACTTATTTCCATACGTTATTGTTAATGATATATTTAAAATAAAAAAAATTAATTATGTTATAAAAAATAAAATATAATTAAAGAATTACAAAATTATAAATATATACAAAGATATATAAATATATATATATATATATACATATATATATATATATATATATATATATATATATATATATATATATATATATATACATATGTGTGTTTGTGTGTGAAAAAAGTAAAAACTATTTAAACAGAACTAACATAACACATTGTACAAACGCACGCAAAAATACATATACACTCACTAATGTTATATATCACCACTATATTATTAACAAAACATAAATCATAGACAAATAGACTATATTGTTTCCTGAATGTTGTTGGTACCATATAAACAAATACGGCATATATCCTGGAAATATAAACGTAGTGTGCGTATAATGCAATACAGAATCATTCAAAACAGTTTTACAATATAAGTCAAATAGTCTATTACTCACAAGTGCAGTATGTTAAGTTTCGTAGTTTTCGGGTCCTAACTAGTTTCTAATAGTTCAAAATAATTTTTAATCAATATAATTGATTTTATTCATATTTACACTTTATTTATCGCACGTATTTTGTTGAATTACTGACTCAGTTTTTACATTTTCATGGTAACAAAATTAAAAAGTATTTTTTGAATGAATGAATCACATTTTTTGCTAGATTAGAGCATTATGAATAGCAAGACATACTTCTACAATCTTACTAATAAAAAATCATTATTTTATGCAATCGTACAGTTATTCACGGTACAACAAATTTATAAGCCATGTGTAAAATTGCTACTAATAGTCCTTCTATAAGTGTTGTATAGTTATGCAATACTTATAAAATGTATGTCGTAATGGTGTTTAAATTTATCAAATGTTTATGCAAATGAAAGGCAAGCTTAATACAGACTAGAAAAGATATACAAATGTCTGAGCATGAAACATTTTTGAAATTGGATTTCTCCCAGTTTCACCATAGTTTTATAGAAATATAGTTTATTTAAAAAAAATGAGATTTGTTTAAATAAATAATCTATTGAAAAGATAAAAGAATCGCGTGAGGAATAATTTTTCAATGGCTACACCGAGAACAATGCATCACAATTGATTCTGTCTATTTGAACAGATAAGTGTGGTTAGCTTATTGCGAAATGTAATTGGCAAGAATATAGGTTAATGAGTTTATTTCTGCACCAGTTTCCCAAACAAAAGTGTCTTCATATGTAAGTAAGAAACATAGACAGATGTAATAATAAGACATTTCCTGATGGTAATGAATATGGCTGATAAAGAAATGTATTTCCTGATGACTTCGGCATTTGGACGGAATGAATCAGAAAATAATTAGTGAAAAGAGATGTGTGAGAAGTGATAAAAGATAATCATGGTCATGTCAGATGCCGGAATTATTTAACATTATGAACTGATGAGTGTTTCGAATTCCTTTACGATTCACATAAAATTGCGATGATGCACTAGACTATTTTTATGTAGGTGTAATCAATTGCTCAAATTACATTTCGAGAACTGCACATGTCTCAAAATTCTCTTACTACTTCATACTGCTCACACTTGATTGCAGCATTTTAATAAAGGTTCTAGATCATCTGGCTAAAGCAATTGCAACTCTCATACAAAGATTTGTGATTGATTAATGGCTCTCTCCATGACTATAGGTAGAATTGGCTAGAATTTACAAAAATAATAAAATATATTCTACAAAACAGTGCACACAGCTTTAATGATGAATATTTTGTAGAGCAACAGAATGCCTAAGTAACATAAACAATTACATGAATAAGATTCACTTCAATGTAAATTCAAATAAAACGGCAAGAATAAAAATACACAGGTTATATAATTCATCACATCATGTTCGTAAAGCGGTCAATAGTTGTAATTTATTGCTTGGGTAGTTCCATCATGTTTATTTTTAAAAAAATTATTTTTAATAAGATCTTTCTTGCATTTTACATATATTTCGCTAAACTTATATTCTGATTTAACATTTTTTCCATTGAATTTAAACAGCTCTTGTTCATTAAAATCTTTGGTACTTCTGTTAAACTAGGAATACTATTTACAGTTGAATGTCTAATATATAGAGTAAATTGAACGTATCCATTTTATAACAAAGTCGAAACAGAAGAAATAAAACTGAAAGCTGTTTAAAAATTTCAAAACAAAAACATAGTTTTTGGAAATTTTTCAAACAAAATATTAATTTGTGGTACCCGTTATCAGTTTTTAGTTTCACAATTGAAAATTAGGTATATTACACCATTACTTATCTATATGAAGTGTCGGTTGAGTAAATGATTAAATGTTTAATCATTGTGTCTGTGCTTGCTGTATTTGAAAGACAGGTGCTAGGGAGTATTTTGGGTAGTTCCATACTAATGGAGTATGACAAAGTAGAACTGATCTCCAACTATATCCATAGTTGGATTCCATTGTATACGCTATGTGAAATACTTGCATAATATTTATTAGCAAGGCAACTAATAAATTGTTTGAAATGTGATCAGCGTGTTTTTGATTAATCACACAAAATTCAGTAGATGTCTGTTTGTAGTCAGTAATCTGAGTACTGGATGTCAGTTAAAGTTCCAGAAGTGATATCAATCCTTTTGATTTTATTTCAGTTAATATTTTTTACAAGGTCTATTGTTTATTAAAGGAATTAATTTTTTTTCTGAAAAAAAATTGTGAACTTATGTTTCATAAATTTGAGATATACAGAAACCAAAGAGAAATGTATTCATTATACATACAAGTAATTCTATGCAACAAACTGAGTGTGTTTTATGTATGTTCCTTTAAAAAAATATTAATTTTTTCTTCGGAATCGCGGTTTCTTAATATTTCCTACTCAGTTTGATGCCCACAATTTCGTGTAAGAATAATGGACCCATTATTTGTTACATCAGTGTAATGAAAATATTTATTGCCAATTTGCGTAATATAAAATAATATGTTTCATGACCACCTTTAAGAAATGAAATCAAATATTTGGAAAGTTTTCTTAATTGACAACCATCAGTCATATTCCTCACTTTTAAAAAAACATTAACAGTTAAAAGAAAAACATTAACAGTTTAAAGTACTAAATAGCCGTAAAGTTTATATTTTATTTTTTTCATCTACTAGAAACTTTATTGGTCAGTTTTCAACTGTAAAGTTTAATTTTTTGCATGAAGATTGAATAAAATATGTTGTGTGACGTTACATTTCCATCAACCCAAAATATCAAAGGTCTATAAGTTATAATCACTTTCCAGATTTATATGAATTATGTATGATGTAGCTTATGCTTGTATAAAGACCATTTCGAAATGAGTCTATTAGCATTTTATAATACATACTTTCATAGCTCGACCAACTTGTATGGAAAGATTATAAATTTGTTTGGATATTTGTTTCAAATATGTACTTGTTTTATTTAAATAGACAAACATCTAATAAGCCTAAGTAACTTACTAACACAGTCACTTTGATATAAGTATATTAATAGTTTACTAGAAATTCAAGCGGACACAACTCATTGAAGGATAATCTTTTCAACAGTTACATTTATTAGTCATGTCTCTGAAGGACAACACAGGGGTTATATATATCTGATTACATCAACACAAATAAAACATCCAAAGGAATTATTCATTTTTATTTTTAGGCACACTTTTACCTGTAAACAGACATATAGATAAACAGGAAATAGACAAACGGAAAATTCATTAGGCAGCAATCGTAGAGACAAAAGCTTGTATAGATATTAAATTCGAAAAGAAGGAATGCCCTTGTAGAACATTGCTAGAATCAATAGCTTCATCATTGTATTAAGTTAACAAGGGGAACAAAAGAAAGGTCATGGGCGACCTAGTATTGCTAGTGGCTGACAAGTTCTGTCAACTTATAAGCGTGATTAAGACAGGGATTTTTGCAAACAAGATAATCACATGTTTGAAGATTAGCTGCTGCTATGGGCAGTCTGCATGTTTTTATAAAAATATTAGAATTGCCGACACTACTTGTATATCTATACTTTTAAAAGATATTGCAATAATCTCATTGGGTTAGGGATCTTACCACTGTAAACAAAAATCCGTACAGGCGACGGTGGAAAATTATTATTTTTTAATTTGATTAGTAATGAAATTAAAAAATACTTTACTCTTAATTTACTCTAATTAAATCTAATTAAATCATCTTGCGTAAAGGTGTACCATTTTTAAATAATAAAATGTAAATATTTTTATATATAATAGATATTTAGACTATTTGGAATTTTGTCAATATTTCCACTCGAAGATAAAATATTTAGAATGTGCTAGAAAACATTGGCGAGTTCAAAGCCAAAAGTTTATAAGCTAAGTTCAGAATCTAAGTTATGTTTTTGTTAGAGTTCAAATTCTTTTGTAACAAATGTTAAAATTACCACTTTTTGAGGTTATTTTGTTTTTTTTGACTATCCTTCTAAATAAATTATATATTAAATTCAATGTTTTGCTTAAAAATTTATTTATTGGAAATTCTATCCAATAACTCGTAATAAACCAAATAAACAAAGATTTCTAAAACATTAATGATTTTACTAACAATGCTTCTTAGACATGGTGTGCCTAATAATTTTTTTGTAAATGTGTGTATGTCATTTTAAAAAACAACTAGAAATGATTTGCAGTTTTTCTTTTACTTTAATCTCTCAATCGCGCAGGTTGCTTATAAGTAATGCTTGTACTCGCTCTGTTCAAACGTGTATATTTCAGTTAAATTAAGGTAAATATTTAAAATTTCCTATTTCATAAGAAAGAGAAGGAAATAACAAATTGAACGTTATATATTTGACTATGGTGTACAGTTGTTTTTGCTGCAATGGTTTTTACTCCACACAAGACAGCTGTCATCAAATATTTGGTGAGCTAAAAACTGTATTATTATTAAGATAAATCTTCCTTTTTTTACATTCACGTTTGACTGTTTTTCATATTTGTTATTACTTAATGAAAATTGCATGTTATAGACTTCCTTTGTTTTCCTTTTTCTTACAAAAACAAGGAAAGGAGAACTGTTTTTTTTGTTCATAATATCTACACTCATAGCTACGCATGTAAAGTACAATGCCCGGTACCTACATTTCATCTCTGTATCACTATACACTTACAAAAATTTATAAAATTTACAATAAAATCAATACTTTTAGAATTATACATAATTTTATCAGAATTGTTCCTTTACTAGTAAAGGAACAATTCTGATCAGTCTAGACTGACATTGATAACTAGCAACATTGACAACAAACACATAGCTCCAATATTTATGGGGGATCTTGGAGACAATTCTCAAAAAGTTTCATCTATCCGGGATTGCATTATGAATAATTATCTCTCATTTCACAGTCATGTCAATAAAACCTTTAAAAAAACCTATGAGGTACTAGGATTTTTCATACAAAATTCTCATGATTTTCAGGATATAGAATGTATCGTTGCTTTATTTATCTCTTATCCGTAGTATTCTTGAAACAAATTCAATCACCTGGAAGCTAATTGTATTCTCATGCTGGAGAACTCATATTTTCTTGTGTTAGAATTACATTTATTCAAATTACTGTGTGCTCCCATCTTATTTGTTATTGTTACTACTTTTGTATCCTATTAGTTGTTGTTCTTATATGTTTGTGTTAAATCACTTTTGATATTCTTCCACATGCCCAATGTTTTAGGTATGGAGTTTTCTAGAAATAAATAAATATATAAATGAGAAATGATCAAAGGAAGAATTGATTAGCTCGCAAGACGATTTTAAAAATTCTTGATAGTGACTTCACAAAAAAAAACTTTGGAAAGGTTTCTACCACACCATACAATTTTCGGCAATATTTTAGGGCTCTGTAACTAAAAAGGAAAAATATATAAACATTTATAGGACCACTCAGGTGTCTGCCTTCCATGTGAGTTGCACAGTGTGATTTAATGTTCAAGATGGAAACAAATAATGCTTCTTTCAGCAATGTCGAACAAAAGGTTGCTTGTGAAAAATCCATTAACCAGCATCCTTCGTGGATAATGGTTTTGTTTAATAAAATCTTGATAAAATTTTGCATACCACAATAATTTAAATTATTACATCGAAATAAAATAGTACAAGTTTTTTGTTTTTTGTTTCAATTTGAATATCTGACTACATAGAACTGAGAAGAATATGTTTCTTGCTTTCATCCCTGGTGGACTCGGAGAGATATACTTTTGTTACCTTGATGATTTTTCTCAACAAATTATATTTATATACAAACAGCACCTTTGTTCAACCAGAGACATTGAAAAAAACAGTATTAAGCATGATATTTCTCTATAACTTTTTCATGACATAGTCACCAAGGCTCGTTATTTGGAAGCACAGCATGACCAGCGCCATAAAATTTTTCAGATTCTTTCTCCATGTTTTACTTACAAAAATTTTTACACCTGCCTAGTAATTGTTAAAAGCATAAGTATACTCCTGTTTTCTTATTGTATCTGCTGTCAGACTCTTTGGACTATTATCAGTGTTGTTAGGTCAGAAAGTTGGCATTTAGAGTGCAGAGGCCAATACCACTGCTACTCAGTCAGATTAATTATGTCTTTTGAGCCTGTCAACTAATTTCGTATTGTCCAGTAATTTAGTGGCCAGGGGATTTGAGTTAATAATTAATTTGTGGTTTGAAGTATTCTGCATACCTTTTTCTAAACTTGTCTACCAATATAGAGGAGCTATATTAGTGGGGGTATTCAACTGAAATATTTTTAATTTTAAATTTTCGTGTGAAACAAAGTGTCCTGACTAGGTTTCCCAAGATGGTGTTTTGAGCTCTTTGACCATACATTATATTGCATTTGCTGACCAACCTCTACACTGAATGCTATATATTTGAATCAGTTTAAGGAGAGAGTTGAATAATAATAGTCCGATGATAACACAGTTATGACCTATCAGCTAGTACAGGTTTTGTATGTGATATTTAGTTGGATGTTTCTGCTTAATATGAGATTTTCATGCACCATCGCCTTAGATGGAAGTCTAGATATGTAAAGCCATCTTTGTAAAGTGTCAGTTTCTAGTATCACTGCAGGATAATTTTCTCTCCTTAATATAAAGGTGATGTGTGAAACTCTTTTGTGTGCAAGTTGAAAGTCTTTTCTTGATATTTCAAAGTAGGCCTTTATGCCAGTCTTAGTCAAAAATGTGTCGGACACCTAGAAAAGTTGCAGTTGTGTATTCCATCTTCTCAATGCCATGGCAAATAGTATAGTATACATAGTGAAATCAATCAGAAAGACCTTTCCCAAAGTTTTGATAACACAGGTATAAAGCTATATATATATATATATATATATATATATATATATATATGTTGGTATGATGAAGCTTCATGTGCACATTTACCAGGCTTAGGAATCAAGATTATGTGAGAGACCTTCTGTAAAGATCTCTAACTGAATACTGCATTGAATAAGCAAGCTAGAGAAGTTTGGGCCTTTCTTGGTAACTCCTTTAGGACTATTCAAGTCAACTCCATCCCAATCCAGGTAATAATTTTGCTGCTGACAATAAGAACCACAGGTGATTTGACATCTGTCAAGACTGCTCTCAACAGTAACCTATCACCTACTTATTCCACTAGTAATAAAGGAATCCAGGAGATCAGGTAGTTTATTGGGATTGGATATTGATGGATTTACCATTGGATTAAGATTGTACATGGTAGGCTTCCACAGAACCTTTCAATGCTCGAACTCTGATAACAGTGCATTGTAAGTCCCAGAAGACTGTAAGACACCCAGAAGGTAAGTTTGGTATCTCAATCAATGCCAGCAATAAATCAGGGATACCATAATCAGTGTTTGGAAGCGCTCAGAGAACACACTTTGAATTATTCTATGTCTTGGGGACAATATTCCGCAAAAAGTGTGATTGGACTTGTGTGATTATCTAACATGATCGAGGTGGCTTGCAAGTATGGGGTTGAATATGTTTCTAGAAGTGAATGTTTCAGATTGCATTTAATGATGTGTTCTGTTCCTGCATGAGCACTCCCATCAGGGTGAAAAGTAGTGTGGTTGTAGCCCCTTGAAACTTCTTGCCATAAAATGAAATTCGGATATAAGAACTATGTCTAATTTATTTTTTGAATGATTTCTTCAAATTCTAATATATTGGGTTATAGTCGATTTATGTTCTATGTTGCAAGTAAATCTATCTGTTCAGATTGTTTGATTAGGATATTCTCCAATGAGGTTTGTTGAGGTAGAGGATTTGGGTTATCTGCTCGTTCAATGCTTGTGCGTACAGAAGCCATGTCTGCTTAGGATATGTTATTTTGTTTATTATCTGGAGACTGCATACTGGTGTTCAACTCAGATCTTCTATTACGGAGGTCGCAAGATATCTTAATTCCAAAATCTAGTCTGTTGCTTTGCCCAGCCAGAATCTCTATATACATTTTGCAGCCTTTATAATTAGCAGGGTGGTCACATGAACATAAAGAAAATTTAACTGGAGTATTTCTTTCTTTTTTGGGCAGTCTCATGTTTTAGGCTCTTTGAAATACCTAATACATCTTTATAACTTCGTCTAATTATTTATTGAGCAGCTGTACTGCTGGCGTTTTTGGCATTGAACTACAGTTTAACATTTCCATGGGTCCTCTAATTTAATTAGTTGATTAAAAATGTATTAAATATCTTCAACAGTTTTGTTGCTAGTCGGAGCTGGAGGGAATACAAGCATTTTATATTTTTTAGACCCGTGTACTCGTTGCCAGGAGGTGGTATTTGTTCTGAATTAGGTGACCATTTTTGTTTGGTGGTGATCATCTTTGTTTGGTGGTGATTGTGTTCATTAGTTAAGGGTGCTTGCATCCCTTCTCTTGTATTGCCGTTGTTGAAGTTTCATGGCAAGAATTAGCTCTAGGTCTAGATTTGATTCTAGGCTTCATGGAACACTTGTTTATGGAAAACTTTGTAATTTTCTTGGGCCGGAATTGGATTTTGGTTCTGGTGGAATTTTTGCTCGATTTGAATCCCACGAGTAGAGTAGATAAACAATCACCCACTGGGTGACAGCCATCTCTGTGAGATGGTTCTATATACTCAAAGATTGCCTGACTCATCGACGGTGGCATTGGAGACAAGTTTCCTATCATTGGTAACCTTTTGACGTATTCACACTGTAGAATAGGACAATTTTGAATAGCGGGGTTCTTCTAGGCGTAAATGAGACGAGATATGGCCACAGAGTTACTGGGTGTCTAAACCGTTTACTACTTAACTACCACTTGATACTTGGAATTATTGCTCATTTAGTGCGGCCCATATGACACGTATAGGGTGGATCTAGGTAAAGGTGGTAAATCCTACAGATGCAAAAAATATACCTCTCCCCCCATAAGGCATTAATATAAATGAAGATAAATATTAGTTAGATATTTATATTAAGTTTAATAATAATTTTAATCGAAAGTCCTAATCGAATACTACTCCCTAAAATTTTCTAGATTTTTCAAATTTAATTCAAAATCTGAAAAATTAGAGACGGGGAGAATTTATTACATATAGTCTGAAGTTTAATATTTCACAAATGGGCCTTAAATGCGAAAATGGTAAAAGCAGCCTTATTTTTAAATACGCTACTCATTGCTGTGCAGGGAAAATTTACTTCGAGCGTACATACATTGAGAGTATAATTTTTCCATATTTTTTATATCTTGGCACATACAATGTAACTACCTTAACCTAATGTAAAGCATCCACTTGCATTTGACAATCATAAACTTTAAACAATAGAAATGTGAAACTGTCAAATACGGTCGAATGGAGGGTTCTTTGTTCCACTACGAAATTGTATAAAGTAATTATAGTGAACCTTGTCCAGTTGATACAAAACATTTGCTTTTTTAAATCTATACAGTCTATCTCTCGGATAGTTGTGCACTCTACTGTTTCTCACTCTCGTCTTGTGTAGTAGAATGATGCTCTACATAAGTTATGTTGAAGAAAAGTTGCATTAAAATCAGCTTATTAATTTTTCAGGTTTCCATACCTCAAAAGGAAAAAAAGGAACCCCTATAGGATCACTTCGTTGTCCATTTCTTGGTCTGCTGAGATCCTTTTCCTCAGCAATTTTAGTCATATTGCACAAAAAAAATTTTTTTTAACGTGCACCTGCGAAATACATACTAGGCAATATATTTTCGTTCTGAAAAATTAAACTTTTGTAAACAGTTTAATAGAAATATTATGTAATGTTAAATGTTTATAAATGCCTAAATGAGTACAGAATCCTCGTAGTGCAAGTTCCACTTGTACTTGACAGGTTTTTTAATTACATCTTTTATTAACCAAAGTACATTCAAAACACAACACAAACAATTTTTATAAAAGTAAAGATTAAAAGTATTAAACTCATTCCTTAATAGGTTTGAGTACGAGGAATATTAATTATTTATATGAGAGTGTGTCAGTCGAAGTGCGCATGAACTTATTATATATGTATCGATCAATAACTAATTTGCTACTGAAGGAAAGCAGACACAAATATTTATTGTTGAATAAAAGTCAAACATGGTGAATGCTATGATCGAGACTGCAGAATCTCTGATAGAATCTTTACAGTTTTTTTATTCAGTTCAATCTGTCCTGGGTATATATAGAAAGAATTGCAAAAGGCTGGAAAAACTTCCCTTACGTGAGTGGCTAAACATTATTTACAGTATATGTTGTTCAGCATTCTTAATTTATGGACTGTGGAAATGTGACCACCATAAGACACTGTATATGACCATACAAGAATACATTTTGGTCATATTTTCCATATACGTCCAAATGACAGATGTTTTATGGCGAAAAGGATATCATTTTAAAACATTGAATTATTTCAATGGAATTGACCGTGATTTTCAAACTGAACATACAAAATCTATTCTATTGAAAACAAAAATATACAGCTTTATTGCCTTTGGAGCTTGTTTATTAATAGATGGTGCAATATTTTACTACGACTACAGCTATGAAAATTTTGAACCATTGTTCAATGGGATATTTGAATTTATTCTCATAATATTAACGGATTTGGAAATGATCTATATTATCATTGTTATTCATGGAGTACGTATGAGACTGAAAATTGTTAATAAGCAGTTGGCTCGAGTTCTTCATCAATGTGAGAATAGCAGACGTAGGTCAATAATGAGTGTTGAATTACGACAAACCTTATCGCTAATAATGCCGAGGGAATTTAAAGAAGAAATACATTCAGTCGACTTTCCTAAATTGATAAGTTTCTACACGAGAGTGATTGAATTGTGTAGCTGCTTGAATCGTACCTTCGATGTTCAGGTAATAATCTTACCAGGCTGATATTTTTTAAAACTTAAATTATTGGATTTGTTTAATTAATGTATTTTATTTCAGATATTATTATATTTCCTGATCACATTCACAGGAATTTTAAATTCAATTGCCCACATATTGAAACACGTTGTGAGTACTTCATATCATTATTTTTATTGTTAAATATGGAGTTATTTATTATAGTTCTGATTGTTTTATTACATTAATAAAGTGACTTGCTTCTTAAGATTTTACAATGTATATTTACAGATTGACGAATCGGCTGCATGGTTTTCGAATTTGTGTACGCTGTTCGTTGCTGTATTCCTATTATTTTCATATGCATTGTTTCTGAGAATATAATTGTGGAAATTCAAAGGACAAAATTAGCGTTGGCTCAGATACAACTTTTTGACAATGACAGTAAGTTTATTAATTTACATGTTTCACACTTTGCATAAAATTAAACTGATTATAAGTTAATCTGATATAAATAATAATTTTTTCATCTACTTGACACTTTCCAAAACCTACTAGCAAGAACTGAAATGTGATTTTAATTTCTCCTCAGCAAATCGTGAGAAATCAGCAGACTTGTATAATCTCCTGGAAGAAGGTGAAATAGACAAATTTAGAGCTTTCGGTCTCTTCAGATTGAACGCCCCATTGATACTGAGTTTTGCTAGCCTCACTATAACGTACGTAATTGTACTATTGCAATTTGAAAATTTACTCTAATTTGACAGTTTAAAATATATTTAATAATCAATTATTTGTTCTTACATTTGTATTGAAGTGTTGCAAACACAAATCAAACTTTTTAATAGAATCAAAATCTTTCAAAACTCCTACACTAAACTCCATTGTATCGAGAGCAAGTTTAGTGAACAACCTTAGTATCGATTTGTCAACATGTTTATTGTTGTTATTAAAATGTTATCTTTGCACAAAACTGGTAAAATATAGTGAGAAATTTAAGTAAGAATGAAGATTTTACACAAAATAAATGTGTTATATTTGTATATAAATTTTATTAATATTATATATAAATATAATAAGTTTATTGTTGGAAAAAAATAAATAAAAAAATTAGATGGCTTTTATAAATAATAAAATTAGCATCACTGAGATTTATCATAAAGATTGATATAATTGCGGGTGAATAGCATGCATTTGTATAAAACATGTTAAATATAATTTTCAATTTAGTCAATTAATAAACTCGTCTGTGTTCAAAACAGAAACAAAGTATCCATTGAAATTTTTATCTTCTGTGCACTGACGAAAAGTTAACAATATAACCGGTCAAGTGCCTGTCAGCACATTTTGAAATCTTAATTGCCAGCTCCATAATCACAAAAGTTTTTGACGCAAAGTGCTATACGTATTTAATCCTTTCAAAACTTTGAAACGATGGCAATTAACCTAAAGCTATACAAAAGAGTTACTATCAAAAATTATCCAAATGTGGAAGTCATGTAATTGTATTTTATTTATTGGGTTTCTTTGGTTATTTATATCATTAGTAGGTGTGGGGTAGGATTTAAAAAATATTATTTGATATGATATTACCACAATTGAGATACATTTTTAATCCTTACTCTATTTTGTAAGTACACTTTTTTCATAATAATATTTTAAGATACCAATAATATTTATTTTCTAATTTACTACTGTAACATCTGTCACACTGTACTGTTTGCTGTAAACTAAAGATAGTTACTTTTAACAATCAATGAAACATTCTATTTAAAGTTTCAAATACATTTAATTTTTAAAATTATACAAAAGTGGCTTTACATTTCATTTCTTAGCTTTCCTTTTAGTTAAGACATTGTATTTCATAACAAAATTTTTCAAGTACTGTTATTGCACAAGACACATACATATTACTGATGTACATAATGATAATCATAATAATGTCTATCGTCAATCTCTAATTGTCTAATCGTAATATTTTTTTTTCGATCGTCAGTTTGAATTTTGTGAACTGGTGTGAATTTGAAAAATCAAGTTATCCAGAACTTTTATACAACAGTTCAATAATTAACTTTTTTATACACAGACCCAAAAACCACCATTTTTAGGACCACACTTTGGAATAGTATAAATCCTATCCTACTAACCCACATATTTTTTCACTATAAAATTTTTAAACTTTCTTTAACCCCAAAGTGGTGGTTATGTAAATTTTATTTCCCAAAGTCTAAACAAGAGAGTGGATCTTGTTCAAATCAAATGCTAATCTGGTGAACGCTTGCAATAATGCTTTCCTTACCTCTCACTCCCTCAGTCTTATGCCACAGTTCAGCATAAGGGCACCACATCTTCTGGCAATACCATAATAATACAATTACCAATAATGTACATGCATATTTTTTTGTAAAATATTTTTGATATCAAGTTTCGGTTTGTCGATATTATTTTGATTTATAATTATTGCTTTAGTTTTTACAATGGCTAAATAAACAAACAGGCCAGTAGAAGCTGGTCTTCACGAATTAATTCTTCCCGAAGTGAATCAAACAGGACCTAGAAAGTACTGCAACTTTTATAATGTAATATTCCTATTTGTGGTGAAGACCAAGAAATATGCCAAAATTGTTTTAAGTTATTTTTTTTGGAAAAATTTGAATAATTTTGTTTGAAAATTAATATTGAATGCTAGGTTACATTTAGTTATTAATACATTAAAAACAAAAATGTTAATTATGATGTTCGTTGTATGTGATGGAATTATTGCTTTTGTATTATATTAAATGTCTATTAATGCATTCCTTACACTAGATTAAATTTTAATTCTGGTCACGTTTGGTTCAGGTTAAAATGTGATTACCGTAGTTAATATTAAATATATATTTTAGGTTACCACTCAAAACAAGAAGGATTGAAAAACTTTATTTTTATAAACTTTGTGTAAGATAATATTAGAGGGATTGTCAAAAATGTCCACGAAAAATAATACATTCCCCCTGTCGAAAAGACAAAGCTTGTTTGCAGTTTATTGGAAAACTATCCATTCCATAGTTTGGAAGCTCATAGCTTTATAAACAGTCAAGATATTTTTATGCCTGGGAAAAACATACTACACCATATTTAAAGACAATTTAATATAAATGCTACGAACCCTTCGATGGGTATATGTGCTCAAGTGTGTAACAAACCCCTTCTCAATGCATTTTTTTCTAATATATATATATATACATATACATGAATGTATATATATATATATATATATATATGTATATATATATATATATATATATATATATATATATGTATATATATATATATATATGTATATATATATATATGTATATATATATATATATATATATATATAATGCATGTGTCTCAATTACAAAAAAATATTGACACTAGTGTTAGAAAGTGGAAATATCAATTAAGTTACATTATTCAATCTGTTCAACTTGAGGACATCCTTGTTGCTCAATCTTAACCATAGCTTATGCCGTTTCTATACTTACTTTAGATAAAAGGACCTCAGAGAAAAGCACTGTGCCTAAATGTATGTTTAATATAAATATAAAATTAATATTTGTGTTTGTTATCAATCTTAATAACGGTACGGGTTGAATTCCCTAGAAATTTATTATGACAAATTCCAGTATTTATACTTAAAGAACTTGTCAAGCACAAACATAACTCGCACTACAAGACTTCCGTATATTTTCAGCCATTTATAAATATTTAAGGGTTTGTAGTATTTCTAGTTAAACTATTTACAAATAACAATTTCTCACAACCTAATAAATATTATGCCTACAGTATCCTTCGCAGGCGCACATTTAAAACAAATTGAATTAGAAATAACAGATTTTTTGTATCTTTCCCTTTATTTGTGCAATGAGGCATCGCATTACGTCGACTTTCACGATTGTAGGTTGACTGGAAGTACCCTATAGGTTTGATGGCATTGTAAATAACCTAATAATAACAGTCACTTATATATGGGACACAGACAATTAGAAATTATTAAAAGCAGAGTGGAACAAAGATAAAAAGGTAAACCTACATAGCTTTATCCCTTGTAACTGATTGTCAACCGATTAATTACATATTTCTTCGACATTGCTTTGAAACTCTATTATTACGAAAAATTAAACAAATTACTTATAATGTAGACTCTATTTTTTAAACACATGATAATATTAGCAGTGAATAGTGACTAACACATTTATTTATAAAATAATAGCACTTTCATTAAAATCATTAAGAATACCATTCATCAAAGTTTCAAAAAGAAACTGAAACAGTGCTCAATTATATAATTACAAATCATAGACAACAGAGTTACATGCTCTATGGAAAAATCTTGAACCAACTTAATTTAAAAATAATATAAAATTATCGGTATAATAAGGTTATTTTTAAATCTTTAAGGCAACATTATATCGACCACATTAACATCAGTCCAAACAGTTATTTCATACCTAACATGCAATTTCTTGTAATCCCTCCATGAAAAATATAATTATAATATTGTTTATGACCTACACATCGTATTGACTGTCATAATGACACATTTCTCATTCATTTTAATGTTTGCTTTTACAATATTAAGTTCGTAAAACTTGGCAAGTGTTCCTATCTCCAATATTAATGGAAGATATTAATCAAAATGAAATTTTAATGTACATGATAAACTTTCGTTATTCCCTCTAATATGATATTGTAGTATATAAATATACAGCATTGTATAAAAGTTTTATTCATTTGTCTTTGTTTAAATGATCCTCTTTCGTAATACAAAAGTAAATTTTGTGGGGTCATCTATAAATTTAGAATATAGAATAGATGAGCATTTTGCATTCATCTCGCATACAACATACCATTCTTGTTGTAGCGCTTCCAAAAGTAACTATTTCAACATTGTGCTAGCATATATAATTCCTATAATTACTCAAATCTATTTAAGTGAATACTAGTATATATAATCATGTTACAATTTAAATTCATGTCACTAAAGACATCAAAAATAGACATCCCCGAAAGCACTTTCTAGCACTTCTGTAAATTTTTGCTATTCATCCGAATGTAAAAAGAGGCTGTAACTCCACCTTGCTGGCAGCCATATAACCCTAAGCCATAATACTACCTCCGCCACGTTTCTGCCAAGATACTGTGTCTTATGAGTTAAATTGGTATCCCTCAACCATTCTTTTTGTTACATATGTGACTGCAGGAGTTTTATTGACACAAAAGTTATGGGAACCAGGCACTCTCTTTTATACATTTTTACCTGACTACAGCAGGGGAAGATTTACGAATATCACAGGCTATTTATGTATGTAATTTATGCTTTTGACTTTTTTTTCTTCTTCTTTTTTTTTTTTTTCTTCGGGTATCAGTTTTTCCTCTTGTTAAGATACAATATGAAGTGGTGTACCTTGGTAAGAAAAATTCTGAAATGATTAAGTTTAGAAAATTATTTTTTTTATAACTTATGTTAGATTAGTTATTGTAAGATTAACTAACCACAATATATATTTCAAATTATCTAACCACAATATATTTCACCAGTATTTATATGTCTAATTCCTGAGTCAATATTTCCCAGACACAGTTCAAATATGTCTTCCGTTTTGCCTGAGGAGGCAAGGTTATTTTCCGCATTCAGTAGTATCTTTGAACTGTATGCATATGAAGATCTCTTCCTACATTCTGGTTGCGCATCAGCCAATTTCATAGCTGTTTCTTTGCAATCACGAAGAGGTTGTTTAATCAATACGCTGCCTTCACTAGAGATGCACAATATTTTCTTTTATTCAATGGATGCGAATTTCAACTAAATGATGCAATGCTGGAATCCTGTCAAATAGTCACAATCCAATACTCCCAATATCGTATTGGTGCATGTATCTCAGTAAGCCTGTGAATGTTGAAGGTAAAATGATGTATTAGGTGACTTCAATATTTTTATTGTGATTAATTACATGTTACAAGGGAACATAATTCTCAGTTATTAATTTTATTAGATTTCTGCGAACATAATCTAATCGACACAGTCATAATCACATCAACACAGTATCAGTTAAATAAATTTTTATTACAATTTTTGAAGCTATATGATTTTATCATAAATCTGTAAGTATGGAATTGCATACATGTTACTGTCTTATTTCGTAAAGAATATTACTGTGGAATATTCAAGCCTTATTCGTCTTTCTCCTTTATTAAAAATAATGGATGTTGTAAAGTGTCATATGATCGATACAACTCTGAAAGTCGTTTCAGTTATCCATCACAACAATTCGACATTATATCTTTTATTCTTGTTAACTAAAAGTACTGCGACTTCATTTATTGTAAGAGCATTGTAACATCCTCCGTGCTCATTGGCCGGACGTTTATCTGTATGTATTATGATTTGTAAATTCTCTCAAGTTTATTATCTGAGTTATTTTTGAGGTCATGAACATAATGGTTATGTTTTTTTAATGTGGATTGAAGCTGTGCAATTTATACATTTTAGAAAGTGCATAATTTTTGATCTACGACTTATTTGATCTTGATCTGAGAAAAAGTATATATGTAAATATTAAGGATGTTGACCTGCTGGAGAGAATAAACTGCTGATCAAGTGGTAAAATTGACCTTGTACTTTAAATGTTGGCATATAATTTCCTTCCCTGACTTTTGTTTACACCAAATGGTATCATTTAACATAAGGTATTTTAACATCTGATATTATTTAAGAAATATGCTGAGAGTGGATGTCTACCTTATCATAAATCTTTACTAGGTTGTGGCGCTTCAGGAATGTTAAACAAAACTACCGTGCCAGCATAGTAACAAGATTCACTAGGTTCACCGTTCCATTTCACCGATTTGCACTTGAGGTATCTTTTTCCATTTTGTCCATTTGTATTACTTTTTATTCCAAGTTTTTATATTAGGGTTGTAATTTAAGGCAGATTTCAGTTCTGGCATATTTTCTGTATTTTGCCAATGAACACATATTTCTGGATTTTGAGCTTCATACCTAGGGGTTCAGGATAATTTTCTTGATATTTCTGCATCGCCGCCCCGTGCACCGTTGGATTATTTTTTGATATTTCGACACTATTGCCCTGCGTACTTCTGGATTTATTTATGCTCTTTTGAGACTGCTGAGATGTACAGAGTGTAGATAGGTTAATTCCTGGATTATTTTTATGTATTTTTTGGCAGTTTCTCTGTTGTTTACATCTTGTAACCCTTGTCAACCTAGTGCGCCATTTTTTTGTGATTATTGTGAGAAACGGCAAAGAGAGACTTTGGGAGTTGAAGTGATGAGAAAAATATATTGATGACAATAAAGTCAGCAGAGATTAATTTACTTGAGTAAAACCTGGCGATGAAAGTAGTGCCGTAAAGTTTAATTTACAATTAGGATTAGTTATGAAGCCAGCAGAGTTAAATTTACTCGAGGTGAACCTGACAATAAAACCGGTGCTACAAAGATTATATTGTAATCAGGATCACTGAAGGTTGTGAAATTTCATCTTGTAAATCGCTTGGCAAGTAGACATCAAAACACCCGCTAGATAAATCATGTGAAAAGCATAACCTGTCAACAGGGTTGCCTTCTTCACGTAAAATTCACTATTGCGATATACCTAAAACTTAAGCAAATTTAGCAGCATGCAACTTGTACAAACCAAGTACTGCTCGAGACATAGCCACGTTTGTTCGAGACATATCGATGTAATATAAATCAGCGCACATATAATTATCAATGTTTTGAGTGTAAGTCATTATTGAAAAGTTTGTATAATTAAAAACCGCGTATACACTCTTTCCTCCTTAATCTCCCTAGCCGTCACCTGAGTGCCATATAGCAGATAGGAGAGTCTTCAAAGAGCCACATACCATTTTATACAATCGGAGCCACAGGTATGAGGTATTTTATTTCCATGTACAATTACCACTTAATCATTTTTTAAAGTGTTCTGTTCTACAACAATTTTGATTCAATTAGTTGTTATGCTTTGAAAGGGATAAAACGATAGCTTAATTTTAATATTTCATGGCACCATCTATCGAATATCGAAAGAAATAATCAAATGTTTGATTATAGAATAGGTATATAGAGTAGTGAATTCAGGTACTGTACCATAACCATAAACGGTGTGTGTAGAAACGAACCAAAATTTCATTGTTCCCATAGGTGTCATTCCACTTTACATATTTGCAACTAAACTAAAAAATTGCATCTTCGTAAATTAGTATAGGTGATTTTTGCCTCGCTACTCAGAGAGATGTCACCAATTGATAATTACACGAAAACAGGGTTAGAGAAAACCTGTCAAGAGCAAAATTAATTCGGCGAGCGTAAGGCTAAAATTTATAACTCGGAGCTTAATATGGGTGTAATCAACCAAAGGGGTGAATGAAGCATTGTCATATGATAATCTTGATTTCTATTATTTTACTGAATATAAATGAATTATTACATATGTTTCATATCAAAATATAAGACAAAAAATTTACAGTTTTGCAATATGAAAATATTTGTTTTTTAATGAAATTAATGGTACTTATTCACCTGTTTTAAAAAAAAATGTTTAACAAAAAGCAAACAACAATATTTTTTCTTCTGCAGTAACAAAACAGAAAACAGGTAAAAATATCCTTATAATAAAAAACTAATCAGATACAAAGTTTTCGTCTCAAAAGGATGGAAGTATTTCATCTATTGTCATATATTCTGATGGTGAGTAAGTAGATTGACAGTTTTCTATGAACTTCTCAAAAAAAAGATGTACAGCAGCAAAATTATCAAATTGTATTTGTTGTTCATGAATATTCTTGTCATCAAATCGTAAGCAATTTTGGATGAATTGAAATATCTTCAAAGACATAGTAGTCCTAAATATCTCAGTATTTGGTGCATCACTTTTCCATAAATCTTTAAACATAACTTATTCACCCTGAAACATCCACCAAGGTATAGAAAACATATAAATGCATCAACTCCGACATTGTCACATTGGTCATGACATATTTCTTTATGTAGTTATTCTGACAGGCAGTTCATTTCAAACTTTTTGACTATTTTTATGAATTACAATTTCCTATAACATATAATGTATAAAAAACAATTTCCAATCTTCACCAGTGTCTGCATTTTATTCAATATTTGTACCAATGTCAGATCTTGCCAAAAGACAATTCCACTTAGTGCGATTGTTCCCTATTAAATATCTTCTGTCACTTTATGTCTCATATTCTACCACTTCAGTAAGCTCTTCTTCTTCCTCTTCCTCGTCAATCAGTTCCTATTCTGTGCCATTTTCACAACTTCTTTGAGACATATTATGAATTTCACTGTCAGATTCATCAGATAAATGCTTTGTCAAAAAGACGTAATAACCTCTTGTGACAGTATTCAAAAAATATTTTGATTTGAAGTTAAAAAATAGACTTGATATTAAAGAAAAACATTAAATAGTAAAAGGCCATAGAAAAAAGTTATTGTGCAAACTTGTATCACAAAGTGTAAGGTAAGTGTCACTCACCCGCAGTCAATCTTCACCCCATTCATACAGCTTGCCGAATGGTGGCCAGCTGAGCTATGATACTCAATCATTCTATGATACATTCTATGATACTCAATCATTTCTTATCTCCTCCCGCACAGCCAATCACACCACTTTGTCAGTTCGTTTTAAAGATATTAGATATAAGATTTTAAAGATAATTTACCAAGGACTGGATATGTTACACCCAACATTTAGCTCGCCAGGTTAATGCACATTAAATGATCTACAAAATAAGAGCAATTTAATTTTTTTACAATGAAAAGTTTTCGAACCATACTGATTAACATCACATGAAAACATTTTTCATTCATACAGAAATTCACAATATTTATTCAACTACAAAATAACACATAATTCATTTTCACATGTGCATTGATTATCTAGTAATACTTCTGTAACTACAGTATCATATGGTTTTTTGTTATGTTTTAGATTGGTTCCCATAAATTTAATTTTCGGCACAAGTATTCCTTAGGGTCCTAATCTCTAGATCTACTGGCTTAGGTAAACCTAAACCAGTAGATCTAGAGATTAGGACCCTAAGGATCTGCTTTTCCGTTTTTTATTCCCATAGTTATGAATTTCCAAACACACCAAAATTTAACTTAAAGTCTAAATATTAAATTCCATATTTATATTATATTATATTCCGTGCAAACCCTCAATCTTTTCTTTTCTCCCTTAGCGGATGACTGTCCAAAAATGCTGAAACAGGTTAGAGTAATTTTACAACTATTAACGTAAACATTAAGTTTCATTTGCTTCACCTCTAAACTGATTGATTTCCATACAAACTTTCAAGCCCTTTCAAGCTCTTTTTAATCTCTTAGTGGATGTTTTTCTAAAAACGCTAAAACAGGTTAAAGTTATTTTTCAAACATAAACCTTAATGTTAAATATCATGTGTCACATTTCAAACAGACTGACTTCCATACAATTCTTATATCTACTTAGCGGTTTAATTTTCAAAAATCCTTTCTTTTCAGTCACATCGGTAAAAATGTAAACCTACTGTGCAAAATTTGTGCTCCTGCTATTCTGTTTATGTGGCCAGTTATTTCATAATTGCATGATCATTTCATCAATGAAATGCTAATAGGTTTGATTGGTTCAGAGTTATGAGCAATTAAAAAATAAAGATTATTTTATGGGCTAATTAGAATATATTCAACTGCCATTGCAAGATGAATTGTATATTTGTGAGTAACACATCACGTTTGTCCGACATTTATTGAGCAAGATGTAATTGTCCTATTAAAAATGAAAATATAAAATCATGAAAAACTTCATACTTGCCCACTTTCCTTGACAACAACAATATATATAAATTAAGTAGATAAAGGTGAAAGTGTATTCAACAAATACAAAAAATTAATTCCTGTTTCTTTGTTCTCATCTCCAACATAAAAGAAAAAACATACTTTTTTTATTTCTTTTTAAATTTAGGGATTTCTGGTTGATCATTGGGAAGATTTCTATAGAGCCTCTCTATGGAAATCTTCCTAGTGATACTTTATATCAAGTCATAGATTCTATTGTAGCAGCACAGCAAATTGCCGGCCATAGAGGAAAGTTAATCATTTCTCATGAACATAGTCGGTTATTATAATGTATTCCAGATTCCGACTCTACATAAAGCAAAATAAAAATACAAAATTTGTAATTTAAATTCTTCAAAACAAAATGGTAACTGCAGCAAAAGATCTATTACTTGTTTTGTACATTAATAAAAGAGTAGAAGTAAGGTAAAGAAAGAACGTATTATATTTAACATAAAAACATTTTATTATAACATTCCAATAAATATTTCGTAGCTAATTTATTTTCATTAAATGATGTAAATTTTACTAATTCTAATAAATATATATAATTCTTTAAATACTGACACAATTACAATCTGTGAGCTAGTGAATATTTTTATCTTGAATAGTTCGAATAGTAACATGATAAGTAGCTATTACCTTAATGTTAATGCTACCACTAGAAGGTTGAAAAGTTTAATTTTTTTGTAAATAAATACTAAGCTATTGCTCTATAGAAATATAGAAATTTATATTCCTTCTTAAATAGATATATTCATATAATTAACATAGAATACTGTCATTTTTATTTGCATCCATCAAAATATTCTTTTTTCATATTTTTGTTATGCAAAGTATTCCACTAAGGCAAACTTTTATTTAATAATTATCACAAACTTTATTTGAAAAATAAATATGACTCGTTAAATATAATTATGTAAATTTAAAACATGTAATATTTTATTGTAAACTTCACTAGGTACTAATTACATTAACTTTATCTGTCAAAATATATCTATAGCTTATTAATAATACAAGAACAAAATATAAAAAATACATTTAATCTTCCCCGATCTCAGAATAGCTTATACATTATCTTATAATATGTAATTGGAGAATAGCAAAAAATGTAGCTATGTGAAAGTCTCACATACTATCTTTTTATAATTTACCTCATTATAAATGATTCTCTAATATCGCTTACTAAAAAAGAGTCAAATATAATGAATGACATTAGAATGTAATAGTTCATATACTTTTATTCCAGCAAAATTTTGTGAAGAAAGGTGTGGAGCGATTTTAAATTTCAAAATCTTCTCAAATCGGTTGAATAACTTGTATCATATATTATCACAAAAAAACTAATGTCTATCTTTAAAAGTAAATGCCTTTAACAATAAATAAACACTTGAATTAATTAAGACTGCCACTTTTAAGTTCAGCTATATTAAAATGCAACTTGTAGTTCTCTTATCTGACACGGAACTCTCAAGCCATTGTTGTAGCTATTATTTTGAAACTCATACAAATGCAGCCATCAATTGTTAATGTCTGTATGAAATTCATTAAATTTTCAGTATTGATACCAAGGATTAAATTCTTCTATTGAAGCAAATTTGAAGAGATGGCCACAATATCAGTGGCTATGGATGGTAAAGAAGTTTGAGAAAAATGAGTGGTGGTTTAATGAGGCATGACCTCTTTACAGTAGAGTCTATTTTGGAGGTATAGGATATGCTTCCTTATTTCAAATTTAAGTTTTTTTCAAATTCAGAATTTCATTTCATTTTCAAATTCAGAACAGCTCCTGTCTACAGCATTATGAATCCCACTGCAAGAAATATACATTGTCTTGATAGCGGAAATCAGGCAGGTTCCTACTGAAATTATTTTCACCATTTTTGAAGCAACATTCAGAGGATAATGAGAAATGCTCATTCTTCAACTCAGGATAATGAGAAATGCTCATTCATCAGCTCAGCATAATGAGAAAAATAAAAAGAAATGCTCATTACATTTCCAAATTTATAATATTACAACATTTTATTGAAAGGAGTTCTTATATCATCACCGGTAGGGAGGAATATACCCTGAAAATGCATTGTTGATGAATTTGACAATCGAAGATGAAGGCTGAGGTTGAATGGGGACCAGTTATCAAATTTCAACCCCAAAGTTCTATGCTTTTCCAAAATCGTTTGGATATTTCATGTTAGAAAATATCTCCTCATAAGGCGAATTCACTAGAACATTGCGAATATTTGCCATATGATTTCCTTTAAACAAGGATGTGAACAATTTATTCTGTCTCTTAAGCGATGTGGTCTAAAAAACGGTTACTATTTTACTGACTATAACTCCTATGAAACCCAATTTTTTCCAATTTGTCTGATCCCATCTTGGCTTATACCGTCTATTCAAAAATTCGTGAAAAAAATAACAAATTGAGTTGATATTTTTGTGGGTATGGATGATAAATAGTCTAATGTCACCTTTGGCAGGAATTGGAAAAGTAGTTGAGAATGACAAATGTTTCATGAAATTTTTTACTATTTTCTAACTTAGATTTTTTTATTTTGAACACATTTTCTTAGATCATCAGATTCATTATAATTGATTACAGTGACAAAACTGGACATGCTAATTCATTAATTGGGAGGGTTTTGCATCTGGAAGCTTGGGAGAAACATCTAATTCCATTTTCGGTAAGCAATGGAAAACTTAGTGGACAGAAGACTAACGAATGATTCTACTAATGAACCATAAACTATGTAAAATAAGAATTTAATACTTTAATACAGTAACTTATAGATAATTTTTTGCAAGTGGAGAGAGAGACTACCTTGACAATATTAAAAGAAATAGTCAGAGCGCCAAATGTGAATTCACTTCATTTAATGGTTCCCAGGGCAACCTTTATTTAACCATCTATGAATATCACCAATATGCAATAAAAACTCATCATAAATGATACATAAATATCAAATTGTAGTCATTTTTATTTCAGTGGTAAATAAATCATAAATATTTATTATAAACGAAAGGAAGAATAAATAATCAACAATAAAAAAAATCAACATCAATATTGTGGCAACAGGTTCCCAATATATTTCCTTGTTACCAAATTTTTTAATTTCATCCTGAGTTAACATGAGAACTCAGTTCTTAGAAGAAAAACAATTATATGAAAAAAAAAATTAACACGGAGCGAAGTTAAATAAATGCAACATTATTAAAAACGTAAATCAATGAATCGGATCTACAGCTATGAAATTGTGACCTATTTACTTGAACGCAAGCCTAATAAATGAACAACTACGATAATATATGTAATAACAAGGTTCAAAAAATTAGGCAGCAATGATATTTGCAGACTGAAGAAATGACACACTGTGAAAGTTCCACCATTGCTCTGATGTACAATTTGTTCCAGTTTTTCCAATTCTTTATCGATTGATGGACCTTAAATAATAGCAACACTTTAGATGCGTAATATATCATTTCACTAAAATGTGTGAACAATTTCAAAAAACACAGTGTAAAAAATTGTTTTGCACGGAGTCCAAAAATTTACAAGTTACTTATATATTGAAAAATTTGCATTATGACCTATTCCAATGAAACCATTTTTGTTACCAAGCACAATCCTTCGATTTGAATAGAGGCACTACAAGTATAAAATTGCACAAAATTAATCAGGTAGCGTACGGGAGCAGTACACAAAAATGCATATCAAGTAAAAAATTTACTTCGAATTTCACATTTGTACAAAGCTGATTAAACTACATATATTCAAGTAGTAGAGTTAATTAATAATAAAATAAAATATCAGATATATGGTGGAGTTAACAAGCCAATTTTAAAAAACTGACCTCCGGATTCTCCAAATTCAATATTTCGTTCACTCAGTAGTTTTTGTGTTTCATAAATTGACAAATGATAAAAATGTATGAAAAATGAATTCTTTCATCTTGCCTCGTTTATTTAAGTACATTGAAGATGAGAAATGGTTAATTAATTTAAAAGAAGATAGAAAATATTAACCTATAAGCCCACAAGTTAGTTTTTACTAATTAACCTTAAGCTGTCATCCTTGTGCAACATCGAAAGCCATTAACTATTGTTGAAAATTAAAAGAATTTGTTGTTTATTCCCCAATACCTTGAATTTTACTTGCACTCTATCAGGAGATTCAAGATGAAACACATTTTATAAAGGTACATTTTTGGTTAATATCATAATTGTGTTTTATTAACTAACAAACCAAAATCTAGAAGTGTCATTGGGTTAGAAGAGTGTTTAAACTGAAAGCGGAGAAGGAAAAATATGAGTCAGCTCTCTGGAGGAGTTTGATACGATACTCATGTTTTGATTAGTGTTAAGCATTGATATCTAGAAACCAGTAATATGAGCAAGAGAACTTCTTGAATTGGACTAGGCTAAGCAGATTCCTTGGTAGCCAAATATAAATAGAACATGAATTCCTCAGTGTTTGCACATTTTACAGTAGCCATAATATTTTGTTATATACAAAAATGATTGCGAATTATCAATCTATGCTTCCTGCATATTATGTAAGATTGAAAATTAGCCATATAGAATGTAACTTTCAGGAAAAACCCCAACAGAACATAACCATTAGTAACACTAAGGAGGTGATTATAAAAAAGTTCACTATCGGTTTATGGAAAGCTCTGTAAGAATTTAAATAATTTTAGTTGTTTGCTTGTCGTAGATTTTATTTTACATCTGATATTTAGGTTTCTAAAATTTTTCAGTAGATTTTCTTTGGCTTATTTTTCAGAAACAATTTGGCCTTTTGCATTTCGCCCCTATAGCATATACGCATATTCATATACTTATATATTCAGGATAGGTGGAAGTTATGTAATTATAAATGTGTATAGATTAATTGTAAATAACTCATACCTTTTATAATTTTGTATCGCATAGAGCAGAGAGTACCTCAATTACAGATAAGAAATATGAAAACAACATCAAAAAAAAATATCTGTAACACTATTGGTACTCGTGACATGATTGGATGACTGACATATCAACCATCCTCAACACTGTCGCTATATGTAACTGTGATCATATATGGCAGTGGAAATTGTCTCACTTCAAAAGATGGCTTTTTAAACATATCATTTAGCATCAGGTATTACGCCCCCAACTCGTCTAAATGATTAATCTCCTAAATAATGTATACTACTTCAATTATTATGTATTACAATGATATTTCATTTCTTTATTTTTTTTTAAATTTCCTGTGTTTCTAAACTAGTATATGAAAAATTGACATAGAACCATATGAATATACAATACGATTCATCGGAGTCACAGTACCTATGAAATATATTACTCTTAAATCAATTACACTGCAGTCAACCATAAACTAAATATGAGTACTTGATAATTTTATTTCTTTTTGAAAGAATGATAAAACTACAACTGTTTGTTCACTTAATGATTCATGACATGATGAACACCGCTGACACTTTTTAATTGATTAACATTTTACATATTGATTTCCCCTACACAAGCTCATTCCTTTCTAATAAGCATCTAGTAAACGTTCTGCTCTTCACTGCTTAATTAATTTGGTAAATATTGACAGTCAAACTGAAAAAAAAAATTGCACCTACAAAATATTTAATCTTTAATCAAAGAGGACACCGACCACACTTTGCTATACTTGCTATTCTACTTTAGTCTACTGGTTTATAATATTGAGTAATTAGAGAATCAAAATTACCTTAGTACTGACCAGAATATGTTCATTTGCCACTGCATTACATTAATATATAATCTATTGCTATTAGCCCATCTGAAGATGTTGTATTACAACGAAACCTAGGTCGTGGTAAAGAACTTAATAAAGTAGAAATAATACTACATCACATAGTTTCATTTAATTGTGTAGAATGAATTTCTATAAAATTAACACCGAATATATACAATATTAATACATAGATTAATGCAGATAATTTTTATAAATGTCTGATTGTGGATAATACCATAGCTGATTATCAAACTACCATATTACAAATTACCATATTCCATTTCAAAATTTGTCTTAATTCCATTGAACAGTTATTAAGTGACGTTGTTTCTTATGTGATCTAATTCAGTTGTGATACAAATAATAGATAACGAAAAGGTAAGTAAAGAAGATATTCATCTCATTTTGGACTGTTACCCATTCAGTTCGCATAACACATTTAAATTAGGATAATTATTTTAGTTAACACGTCTGGTAAAATTGGTATATGCGTAAGATTTCCAAAGGTTAAAGAATTCATTACATTTTATACTAATGTTGACATCTGAGTAGATACTTACGCATTTGAGGAGATAATCTCAGTTTTGTGATGATTATTCTCAATTCATGAAATTGAGCCAAATTTTCGGTGAAGGTGCAAACAGCCGTAAGGACAAGTAGACAAATTGTCAGCCACATGACAAAGTTAATAATTTCTCGTGAATATAGTTTCTGAAATGTTATTTGATTAGTAAAAATATTTTTTAACCATCACTTTATTTTTTATTATATGGAACATCTAGATTATAATGATGTTTTTAATATTATTCGTACTTACATCATGCATATACATGTCCAAAATGAGTTGAATGCCACTAACGGATAAGAAAAATGTAGCAACTACAAGTTGAAGTACCTGAAGTCAAAAATTAAATATTTAAAAGGAAATAATTCTTAGATATCCCATTTATTTCAATTTATTACAATATACCTGCAAATTGAACATTTTGTTGATTGAACCGCATATTTTATTAGCTTTAATTAATACTTCTGGTAAAATCGATATATGCATGGGATTTCCAGAAACATCAAAATGGGTATTGCCATATAATCTATTGCAGACTGTCTCTCTGGCTAAGTTTGGTACGCAATTGGTGCTATTACGAAATATACCTCGATTCATACGACTCAGATAATCGTTTACCTCTTTTAGCATTTCATCAATGGTGTACGTAAGCAAACACATTAGAAGCAGTTCCAATCTATTAGTAATTAAACTAAAGTAGGTAATTATGTTGAACCAATTCCAATTTTCAAAACTGTTAATGGTAAAAGAGATCAAGTGGCTTGCAAGTACAATGAATATACCCAATAAGGACATGATTTTTAATTTTTGAAAGCATTTTGTTCTATGCAAAAAACTGTAATAAACAGAAATATCATCAAATTGTTTTAAACAATCAGCAAAGAAACGTTTTTGCCAGAATATATCAATAGATAAAACAAATATTGAATTAATAAGGTTAGTTATTTGAAAAAGCCAATCAACTATACTTATTTCGGAGTGTTGAGAGGTAAGATGAGACCATATGCCCATTACGGTACTCAAAACAATAAGAAAAATTAATGCCAAACTGTAGATTTTCTTTAAAATAACTTTGATTAATACAGTTTGATTTTCTAATTTATATAAAAATCGGTTGACACCTAAAATTGACTGTAACATAACTAAAAACTGAATCGACTCCTCTAAACAACGGCACATCATTTTGATACAAACTCACTATTTGTACTGCTCAGTTCTGACGGAAAATGAAAACACGCTTCAATAATGTACTCTGCTTAATGAAATGACGTGGTACATTGCCATTTGTCTTTCCACATGAAAATAAATATTGATTATTGGATTCACCAGTCCGGTCTAAAAATATATCTATGAGCATCATTATTCAACATTGTTTATGATAGTGATGGCCTTTTAGTGTTTGTATTTTGGAAGTTTTAAAATTTTTTTTTATATTTTTGTTATAATTTAATTTGAGAATTATATAGGTGGTATATTCGATTGTTATAAATAGCAATTAACTATTGGTAAACATTTTCTTAATGGTTCATTTATTTAACAAATCTGTGATAACATAGCAATAACATTGAAGTAGTTACATGTGTGGGTATATTTAAATAAGGAAATGCAATACCAGATGACTTTAACCATAGATTCTGTAGGCGCAGTACATTCACTTAAATAAACTCAGTTCCATAATCTTGTTGCATGAACAGGAAAAGAGTTATCTTCTGTGGTGAGTATTTTCTAAGCATTGATATTCTAGTCTCTGGAATACAGTTCAGAGCCATATGCTGATAAATGTTGAAATTGGTATCAAAATTATAAAGGGATGCAGGGATATTAGGAATGCAAAATAAAGAAAAAGTAAAGAAAATTGAGAAAATATGTGTAGCAGAGTTGATGAACCAAATGATTCTATAAGGGTTCTCTTTTTACATTTTGAGGGGCAAAACACTAAAAATTAGCCACTTAACATAGTGCATCCTTTGCATGTAATTTTAATTCACATTTTTCTCATGTAAATTAAAAAAAAATTATTTTGTACTGGAAAAGTGTAATAATAACAATGTATTTTGTTTTCTCAAAGTTATGAAATATGAAAGATATATATATATATATATATATATATATATATATATATATATATATATATATATATATACATATATGTGTGTGTCCCATTTCGAATAGCGGTTAGTGTAAGTTCTGAGGGCTTTGCCAGTACTATAATGGCCTCGGTGTATAGTAATATTATATTCCACTAGCACTAAAAATAAACATATTCGTAATTCCACTCACTCAATATTCCAAATTTTTTTTAATAACTAGCACACATTGAACTAAAGTCAATCGTGATTTTGCGATACTAACTTTTCCTTGAAAAACATTTAAACATTCTGATTGATCGAAGAAATATGTGAGTATTACCATATTAAATTATAAATAATCCATAAAGGTTTACTTTAAAATCTAAATGGAAATTAATATTAATATTACTAATTACAAGGGAATAATAATTTATCTAAATAACTAAAAAAATCACATTAAAATAATTTATTTTAAAACTTAATGAGAGTATTTTTTATAATCTTAAATATTTGAGCGAATTATGGGTGGATGTTAATGATTTTCAGATGGCAATAATTTTCATTTATGAAACGTAAACAAAGTTGACCTTGAAATATAATTTTGTTATGCTTTTTATTAACTTTTTTTGTAAAACTATGCAAATGAAAGGGATAGTTAGAAAAGTCAAATTCACCATCGACTGCTAAAAAGGCTAAGTATGCCACATTCCTTATTATTTTGGAGTCATATTAATTTTTTTTCTCTTTCTTTCGCTCCACACAGAAATCTGTCATTTTATATGATATTGTTGATAAAAGTGCATTTTTAATGTCGAGTGTACAATATTTTTAGTATTATTTTTATGTTTGTAGAGATTAAAGTAACATTAGTAGAGTTTTCATTGATATGGCATATGTTTTGGTGTTAGTCTTCGTTTTTGTGTGTCTAAACCCATAAATCTTTTCTGTTATAAATTGAGCTAAATAAATTCAGTAATTAGGAAATGTTCATCGGAATCATGCTTTTGCTGCAGTAATTAAGTTTCACATTGTATGTCAGCATGTCCCATTTGAGTTAATGTTCCTAAAAATCCTCATTTTGCACAGAGTGTTTTTTCTCCAATTTGGTGTACTTGGTCTGATTCATATCTTTACTTTTGTCATCCAATATAGCAAGAACCTGATTGTAGGATTTATGTAGCATGTTGCTAGCATCACTATGGGCATTTCATATTGTCTCAAAAGATGTTTTTAAAACTGAAGAGTTTTTAAAATTGATATCTGTCATCTCATTAAAGAAATGAAAAAAAACAATACCATTAGGAAAAAAACTAACCCATTGCTACTAAATTGGAAAAAAAGATTTTAGAGGTAGAAGTACTGTAATTCCTTTTTTGTGTAAAAATTTATTAAAAAATTTAGTCGGTCATTTATAAACATTAAAAAATTAGTCATGGTCAGATCCAAATTCATTTTCATTTGTAAATAACTCGTTTGTCAAAATGTCAAATGTTTTTATTTCTCTATTATATATTGAAAATTAACATGGGTAGATGAAGCTGTCACCAAAAAGTGAAAATATGTTTATTACGTAAGTTTCTTTACATTCTGTAATATATAACTGAGTAATTATGAAAAATTTCATTAACCAAACTTTTTTAATTTGTTACTTGAACATAGAAAAATCTAAAAATTTAACTGCACTGGCAAGCAAGTCTTTTAGAATACCTGAAAATTAATTTTGAGCATTACTAAAACATTGGTCATACAAAGAAATTCCCATTTGTATTCTTTCTTCTTGCTTTCTTTATTAATTTCCTGAGTTCCGCAAATCTAAAACTAAGAACAATCTGTTTATCAATTATATTTGTCGTTTACTCAACCATCAGTCTATTATAGCTTCACATCTATATATAACTATACAAAATACATCTTTTCAACTTAAATTTACAACAAATAAAAGTGTAACTTCCAAAGCAGTCCAATAATTATGTGCAATATTACCATTTAGAGTGATCACAAATGAAGACATCATTAATGGACAAAGGCAAACAAGACGAGCAAAAATATTTAAGAAATACAGAGGTCAATACCACTCATTGCAAAGTCATAGGATTCATGACTGAAATAATATTAATGTTGGAAAATAATCTCTAATTTTAATACAATGTATAATATAATTGGTTTTTAATCCTCATCCCTCAATTATAGCATTATCTAAACAAGTATTTATCGTAACATTAATAAAAGTGGTGTTGACTGGACTTTTACGTTTTTTTTTTGTAGTTACCCTTTATGAAAATATATATTATAAGTGATTTTGGTTTTTCATAGTTTCACATAATCTTATTTTGAATATATCGCAATATGGAAGTCATATATTCAGCGTGCACCAATTTTTAAGAGAAGAGAAGAGTATCAAACATTATAAAATATTGTTTTCACAGCATTCTAATTTATATCATATCTAATGTTACGTAGCATCAATGTCTATATGAACGACAGATGGACACAAGCATAATTTGAGGCTTTTAATATTTATTTGTTATTTCATTAAATTTGTTCATTTTATCAGAAAAACATACAATATTTCCTAGATATTTTCAGATACTAATAGCATAAATGAGAAGGTTTGATAGAAGGATGTATGTTTTTAATCAATGATTCGGTAATTTTATGCGCGTTTCAAATTTTAGTTTATCTTTGCATTCATTTGTATATTACAGAAATGTTTTTATGTTGCTTTCTTTTTTGCCTTTTACCACTTATCTGCTTTTGCCCATATATTACACTTATTTCATGATAAGACCAATTTTGTCTTCGAGTATAACACTAATACACTCAATGCACCTGCAAATTTAGTGGTTCGCAGTTATTCAAAATATGTGTTGAACAAAATGTGTAAGTTTCGAACTGTTATGAGATTTAAATAATTTAAACGTGAGAATGCAAATTAACACCAGAGAATGAAGTCAAAAATATGCAATGGTAATGAATACTAATCTTATTTGTACTCGACCAACGTGTTAAAATGTTGTCTAATATTGCTTTGACCTTACTAACGCATCTATTTTACTTAATATTATATAGATTTTTGCATTATCTTGAAATAATTTCTCAGAAAATCAGAAAAACTGTCATTCGGGTTGATTTCTAGAGAGAGGGGACAAATGAAGGGTCAAAAATTGTTTTTATCGTGCTCATTATATGGGATATAAAATTAATGTCGGTAAAATAGGAGTTCCAAAATATTAATATATTTGAACCACATGCAAATTTGTTTAAAAAGTGAGAAATTATTATTCAACCACTAGAAAATTATTCTATCTCTAATTTTGTAATTTTTTATTATTGACATTGAGTTGCAAATTTGTGTATAAAAGAAAATAATTATCATAACTGTTGCAGGAACCATGCTACAGATGAAATTCGATGAAAAGGAAGGGTCTGTACTAGGACAGAAAATGTACGTCTGTACGTCTGATGTAATAAGTTAATTTAAATGTTTGTGTGTTACATTTCACCACCAATCTGATTAAACCTATTAATTTCATATGATAGTTCCAGGTTTAATCACCGCTTAGTAAATCAAAGGATAATCTTGTGTGTTAATTTACAAATACATATATATATATATATATATATATATATATATATATGTATATATACACATAGATATATATATATATATATATATATATATACATGTGTGTGTGTGTGTGTGTGTGTGTGTGCTGCTTCTGGGTTTGATATTTTGGCCGTAACTCTGACTCTGTTCGTAATGTGTCAATTGTAATTCGACATCACTAAAATTCATAACATTTAAAGCCAACTAATTTAAAAATTGTTAATTGAGCTATTGATTGCACACCTAAAGTTTAATTGTTGAAACATAGACTTGATATACATGTGGCATGTAATAATAAAATATTATAGATTTAACACTTTATATTGGGTAAAATTGAAAAATTACTGAAATAATCTTTTAATAAATTATTACATATTAAGATGCTTGTTATTCGACTGGTTCACGGAACATCGTAATGGAGACATTAAAGGGGCTTTTTTTAATTTTTAATAATTGTTTAAAGTATTTTTATTAGAAAAGAACTAATTTTTTATTTTTCTTATTTACAAATAAATTTTAAGTTTCCTTTCATATGTAGTTTTATTATTTTATTATTACTTTTTATTGTATAACATTAATTTATACTAAATGTCCCTAAGACTTCGTTCGTGTGTATTTAGGAATTTTTTTTTCTTTTGTCTGTTGCTCATAGGTATGTAAAATGAGCACAATTCTAAAAAAAGTTTTGCTGGCTTCTATTATCATTCTATACGCTAAATTAATTACTCTACTAAAATATTTTGAACGTCTAAAATTCGCTCTGTTATAATTTTATTACTTGTATCGATAACTTTTATGCTGCTTTATATCTAAAATATACAAGCGGAAGTCAATCAATAAGTACATGAAAAAATTGGTCAATTTTGGTTTTTTCATATTTAATGCCTAAATTTTATCATTTGCAAAGAAAAAAAGAATTTTAAATATTTTTTACCAAAATGTGTTATATTGCAGTTATTTTATCATAATTTAAACAAATTTTTTTAGGGATTTTATTCATCTATGCTTGCCATACTAATTTACAAAAAGATTAACATAAAAAATAGTGCAAAAAAATATGTGCAACATTTTTTAATTTTATAATTTCTCAAATTCAGTCAAAAAACCAAACTGAACCACAGCCAAAGGTTGAATCATATCCTGCATCAGGAGATTTACAATGACATTATAACAGAGAAATCATGCTCGGATTTACTTTAATATATAATTTAAAAAGCATATCAATCGATCGTATTGTGCCGAGCGTTTTTATGTAACGCACATTTCTAAGAGTCACACAGCACCGCCAGGGCCGGTGAGCGTGCGCATGTGTATTAGTGAGAAACGAAATATTTTGTCCCATATGCGATGAAATATTTCATTTCTTAATATATTTATATTATTTCGACCCTTAATATATTTTTTTTATCAAGTATTGCCTTCATAAAATATAAAATTACTTTGGATATCTATAAACTTTTGTACAGAGGAAATTGAGTCAATTTGTTGGTTATAGGCTTTTTTCTGGAACTCTCCTGTATGTACGCTACTTAATTAACTTGGAGTTGTCTCCATTCGTTCCATTGTTCTCGTATATTTCATTGGGGTTTTGTAGAAAGTCTATTTTCAAACATTATTTGGAGGTAACAGAAGTTTCACTGTCTGCGTTTTAAAACCAGCATTTTTTACTTTCCTTTAAAGTTTTAACTGTAGTAATAAATTAATTAGTGTACAGTGTTATTGTTCTGTATAAAGCTCCATGTATGTGTGTGTATATATATGTTACGCTTATGTAATACTCCCTTTGTTAGTTTTTAGTCAAGTTACGCGAGTAAAAAAGTAATATTAATTCAAAAAATCCTACAATTTTTAATCAAATGCCCTTAAATTTTTCACACTTGCTCTTTACCCCTTAGCAACGAAAATCAAGGTAATGAAGACCCCGCTCCTCTTCATTACCCCTGTATGGTAGGGGTGGGATGGGAGGGGAGGTTAGTGGAAATTTGATAAGTCGGTTATTTAGTTAGTTATCTATAAACAATATAAAAATGATTCTGTAACAAATACTGTGACAAGGATGTTTGATTTTAAAAAGGGATTTCTTAATAGTTTTAATATTTTGGAAGTGGTATGATTTGATGTAATAAATATATTCAAAATAGAAAACATTAGATTTTATAGAAAACATTTTTAAAGTTAATTTTTTTCAATTTCGAAATTTGAAGCAGGTTATTTCGGAAACAGTTGGGTTTTGCACATTCACCAAAAATATTTACATTAACAATGAGGATAGGAATCAGCACTGTGAAAATATGCCGTAAGGGAATATATACGGCTTAGTCACAGACTGTGACAGCTATATACATCTTAGTCTAAATATTTGTCAAATCTCATATAATCTTTTGTTGTGGCTTTTTAATAAATGACTGCATTTCTAAATTTAAGCACACTCAACTAAGTGTCAACTCCATGCTTAACGTAATATTCATATTCTTTTTTATTACTCCATGATACTTTATGGACATTTTTATACAGTTCCTCATTTCTAGATTTACAACTTCAACTATGTTCATAAATCTAAGCATACATGAGAGCATACAATGAGAGCAAGTTCTCCAAACAAGAGCCACATAAACCGTTTTATGCCACTTTTTACCACTCTGTATCTCAGTTCCTATTTAAAATAAATATGCGCAATTAAATACAAATATTGTTTTACTAGTCTTTGTACAGAATATCCAATTTCATTATCGTGGCTTAAATGAATTTTGAGATAGAGACTTAACCTAACAGATAAATTTAGCATTCACTGACTGATTCACTCACTCATTGACAGATCATTACAACCTTTAGATCCGTCCTATTAACCTCGACCACTGTGAAATTCAACACACACAGTGCGTATACTATGAAGATTATGAAATAATCATAGCAACAGTAATATTTAAGTTAGGTTGGTCGCAAACCCTCAATTAACCTAATTGATGCAGTTTTCCTCAAACCGTTTACTACATTCCAGTTGAATAAATAACTTTGTTTTAATTTTTTACCTTTATTTCATATTTACACTTTTAAACATTAATTAAATGTATGGTAAAACATATTTCTTATTTTTTTGGCTTACAATAACAATTTATTATGTTCTGATTTAACTGAATGAATAAATTAGTTTTATATAGTCATTAGTATTATTTTGTATTTACCCTCGTGAACAATTTTTTAATTAAGTTCACAAATGATTACACAAATATTTATCAATTACGCTATTAATTTTATAAAACAGCACTGTACTAAAAAAATAGCTTCCCCTCCTGACTTTTCTCGGGCAAAAATATCTGACAACTTTATTATGTTTTATTTTCTTTATATCGAGTATTTATTTACAGCTAGTGATTTTCCAAAAATGCTGATGCAAATATGTACATACTAACATACATATATATTTATGTATGTATATATATATATATATATATATATATATATATATATATATTATTGTGTCGAAGTAAATATTTAATCCAATTTAAAATCCTGGAAATCATTTAATAACTTTGTTGAGAAAATAAAAATGTAACATATTGGATAATAATTTCTTTAATTATATATAATTTAGTTTGAAAACAATAATTCATAGAAATAGTTACTTATTGATTCATAATATTTGGTATTTACTTAATAAGAAACTTACGAAAAATATAATTATTGCACATTAATTTACACAGGATCAAATACCATTTCAACTTCCATCGATATAAAAAATGCAGATTTCAATTGGTCATTGGCTTAAAAAGCAGGTCATTAAGCAAGACAAACCTTGAGAATTGGGAGATAGAGGTTTATTTCCAAGATCTGTGTACAATCCAAAACCTACCACCGCTCATTGTAAAAAGCAACTTTATTAAAGAGAACATTAAAATACAGCAGTTCCGAAATCTGTTTCAAACTAAATTATTTAATTTTGAATAACATTTTTTTAATAATTTATTTTCATGTGGCAAGTCAACATACAAACAACAAATTTTACCAGCCAAGTCTAAAGTCATGTCTTCCTTACAAGACAGAATTTGTCCCAAGATAAAAGAAGTCGGATAACACTAAAACACTTTAGTGTCTTATATTATGCAAGAGATATATAAACATGCTCTCTACAGGTAGTCAATATAAAACCAGTATAGACAAACAAATGACCATAAAGTAAACGACACAAAAACAGCAAGTGCCGTAACATACTCACCCACCATACCACCAACCAAATCTTAAAAAAAGCAGATTGAACAAATTTTAATCCTGTGTTTGATTTTATTAACTTTATTTTAAACATTATATAAGGAAGATTGGAAAATACTTTAAAGTTATTACCGATAAACAAACAAATTAAATTTATACAAAATCACAAAAAAAGTAAGTCGACATAATGAAAATGGAACTACAAATCCATTAAACGTTTCCATACTCATGTAAATTTATTGATATATTATTTAAATAGAAAGCGATTGAAATATTTCAAAATTTGTAGCCGTAACTCACACATATTTAAAAATCTTCTTCCAGCTTGAATGTGCACCTCAATTGTGTGTGCAGAAGCTTTTGACATTGCGCTAGGTGGGATTTTAATATAATTTATAGAAACAACAAAATCTAATCGGACTTTTATTGATGAAACAAAAAAAAACAGAAGTTGTTCACATATAATTGAAAATTATTTTCAATCTATTCAATAATGAAAACACACGTCAGAAAGTAAAAATTTCAAAATCTTTACCTATGAAGACTTTTGAATTTAGCCTTTAAGCAAAATCCAAGCCGTTCTTAATTTCAGTAATCACAAATATTTTCATTTTATTTCTTAATATTTTACTTATATCAGTAATCTTCAAGATTCAAACATGTTTTTAATTATATTTAACAATATGATCTCTTCTATATTACATGTACTGGCAAATAAAATCAATATTGTGTTTATTTGCAAATAACTTACGGGAAAATTTTTTACACCTGTGTTTTCTAATAGAGTTCTTATTTGAAATTGTGTCTTATTGTGCTAATTAATTGAAATTTTTGTTAATTCAAATTAATTTCCTTCTAAATTTTCTAGGTTTAATATATTACGTATTTTGTGTTAAAATAATAAAAATATATGTTTTTTGTTACTATATGTGCGACATAAATAATTGAAATAACTCGATCAGTGTTCGTTAATTTTGCAGAGTGTTTCGTAAGATTTCTGTCAGAAATGGAAATTTAACATGGTAAGTTTTTGCAATATATATATATACATATATATATATATATATATATATATATATATATATAAAACAAAAAGGAAGTAATTTACCTGATGAAATTTTCACACATGTTAATATTATGTTTAAAACATGTTTAATATTTTTTAAAACTTGTACCAATATTACAGTCCCGATTAATTTTACTGGAGTGGTTGTTTGCTATTATTTTTCAATTTGAAATTGTCTTAACCCCATGCATCTAATTAAGAGTTAAAACTTTAATTAAATATAAAATATGTGTGTAATATAAAACACATATATATCTTCCTTCAGCTTATAGTCACTATCTAGAAAATTTCTCTCATAAAATAAAAACATACTTCAGTTATTGGTAATCCAGTTTTAAATGAATTAGTAAAATTAAACAATTAGTGGAACAAGAAAATAGCATTAAACTTCTGAATTACATATTCACTGTATCAGTTTAACTTTCATTTAAACTTTAAAATATATGAAGTATGTTATGTAATTACAATCAGGGTTAGAGTGCTGTATTTTAGACAAAATAAATCTTGTTCTTTGTATTTCCACAATTATTCTCTCCAAAAAAATGCACATGAAAATAATTACAAAGCACGTAGGAACAGAATACATCAGTTCAAAAAACCATTTAGTTGAATCATCACCTCATAAATATATAATATACACTACAAGTTAGTTACTACATAGTAGTAACTACTAACACTATTAGATAGTAACTACTAGTAGTAGTGTTACTAGTACTAGTGACAATACTATGTAGTAACTACTAAGTAGTTTATCAGATAAGTTAAGTTCAAAATAATAATTGGTTACTTTATATACAACAACACTAATAACAAAATATACTTACTGCATACAATATATGGTCATTTGAATTAAAAATTCCTATAAAGTGCCTATGAAATGTGATAACATCTGAACGTAAGTCATTTGTAAAAATTTAAAATTATAAAATTCATGATAATGGGACAAGATTGTTACCTGAATACCGAATGTATGATTCAATCAGGAACTATAATCTAAACGTTTTCTGCTATGGTCATACATATAGCTCTTTATGATAAATATATCCATAATTTAAGAATTTTGAACAAAATATGCTGTGAATCCTTTTTAACCATTCTTGGAGGGTTTTTTCTCATCCACTCACATTACTATACCATTTGTTTTCATATATTGTTTTCAACTGTACTTTAGTTCAGAAGGAATAAATTAAAAAATAATTATTAAACTAATTTGAATAAATCTGTGGTTAGGGGAAGTAACCAAAAGTAAATTCTAATATAAACGTAAGTTATGTCGCAGTATTCTACTGTACAATACCTGCAGGGAAATAAATTGGACATCTGCCGTTACTGGAAGACTACACAGGTTAAAGAAAGAAATGGTCTAATATTAATAGGTAATACTATGTAAATTTTAAATTCGTATATAAAAACTCCATTAGAATCTGCCAAGGTTATTTTCAATAATTTTTTTCATGTTCGATTACTGCTTTTCATTTCTGATATAAGCAGTTATTAGTTTTTTATTTAGGGTAGAAAAAATATATAAATAGATTACACCAACACTTCGGCGGTTTATATTGGAGCAATCTATTATCCCTCAATTACACTCGCAGCCGTCTCGTGGCTCATATCGTTTCTCATGTTACAGCACGTGAAATCAATTTATGTTCACATTCCCGCAGTCTACCCTTTACACACGTGTATCGTTGCTCGTCTCGTGGCTCATGCGCGTGTGAAAATGAGACATTACAGTTTTGCAACAGGCCGACTATTGGCACATTGATTTTAAAATTGCATTTTTTTCCTAATTTTGTATTGGGTGACAAAAACAGTATAAAGTAACATAATGACAGTTTTGTTCATTGTACTACCTATCAATATACATTTAATGTTCAGTTATATTAAATGTTTAGTTAAATAAAATTTGTTTCACTTAAAATAGGGCTAAACCAGTATTCATCCTACTTATTGTAAGCTATGCATATGCGGGATGTCAATTCGGGCACAGAGCACTTCATGGTGTTCACTAAAATTTCCATTCATATATTTCACGACTCTGATGTTTACACATGCGCTCTAATTATAATGCCAATTGAAATATATAGAGCAGAGTTATAAACGTTTTAGAAAGCATTTGTCTGCAACGTTTAAAAAAATTACAATGTCAAAAATAGTGTGAACATTTTTAAATTCATTTTGTCAGTCCATATTCTCTTAAAAGCCCAGAAAAAATACAAATTAACACTATGAACGGTATTGTGTGCCCAAATTGACATACAGCATATACACGGCCCTATCTATTGGACATATAGTCTATCGAATGAGATCACATTTACATCGATAGTGCTACTTTCATGAAGGTATAATATTGGAATATAACACATTGCAACAAGTAACTGTTTCTGTCTTGATCATCTCAAAAAAATGCTTCACGAAACTCTTGGCACAGTTTTATAACATATTTTAGTTACAAACAAATCTAACATTCTGTATGAAGCATCGTAACAATACATAGTTTTGCAAGTAATCCCTCACATACAAGAAATGTTGTATTATTTCAATTTCTTAGTAATGACAGCATTTCCGAAACATTTAAAAAAATGCAATTGTTTCCACATAATTATAATAATTTATATAATATGTTGAGCTGAAGCATAGACTGTTACATTGTAGTTCTTATTTTAGTTACAGCTGGTACCTTGGCACTTCCAGAGTGGCCATGAATACATATTTGAACCTACAAATTACATTTCCCTAAAAGAATTTTCTGTCGACACACGATTGCTTGCAACAGCTGCTATACATAACTAACGCTGACATGTGTGCTTATACGATTCATCGTGAATGTATTTTATGCAATGTGTGGGTATAGTCTATCTCGTATTATTTTTAATTTTGGTTTGATAAGTTATTGTTAATGTTAGCAGATTATATTTACAATATCTACTAATATTTTATAATAATACCAATATATAATATTGAACCATGTTTGTTATCTACGAGATGTGAATTCATGATTGTTAAACTTTAATTAGATAAGTAAATCGAATATTCAGGGATCAAAACAGTCAATACCTGGGATAAATTGTTGAATCACATCATCAAGTGATAACCAATAGAAGTACATCTGTATCAGAAGTGCACATCTATAGTGAAAGACAACAAAAATAATTTGAATCATTTTTCCATTGTAGAAACTGACATTAATCAATATTGTATTGTACTTAATTCACTTAATTGATTTAATATATATTGTATTGTACCTGATATATACACTGAAACTTTTTGCATTTTACATTATTGTTGTTAATTTAAAATAGTCTTACACAAATGGTGTTCAAAAGAACAAGGTCAGTTTATTTTGCTGGTAACACCTTTATTTGTTACTCAACGCGTATTATAGGTAAATTGGCCTATATCTACTTATATATATTTATTTAGGATTGGACTTTCATTTAGTCAGTGAAATTGTTTTCGTCGTAACAATGACAGTTTCACCAAATTTAGTTATAACCCTTTCTATTGAAATTTTAATTTCAATAAAAATCATTATTTTACTTATTTTTATAAAACGTGGCTACTTTAATATTTGATAACTGAAACTGATGTAAACATCACATGATAATATGGAAGGTATTTGAATTTAACATTACGCTTTAAAATAGGTACATAAAATGTTCGACAGTTCAATCAGGCGGGTTTATTACTTTTAAAGTATATTTAACTATAGACTTAATATACTGAGTAGATAGAAGAAGAAAACATAACAGCTACATGATGATGTATAAAAGTGATATTATATGTCAGAAAGAGATAGTGAAATAAAAACCGTTAGAACCCGTCTTTGTAATGCAATCGGCAGTTATCATCACACAGTGAATTGCGTTCGCTGTTCTTTGACCATTTTAAATCAATCTGTCATTATTGTATTAAAATAAGAGTTTTTAGGAGAATGGTAATGTGTTCTGTACTTGATTGTGGCATTACACATCGAAATAATACAGAAAAATTCACATTTCACAGGATTGATATTGTACTTTTTATATTTATTTTCAAAAACTGCACAGAAGTGACTATTTAATATATTACAGAATAAGCTTAATTGTACGTAAAATAAAGTTATACGTTATAATAACAATTTATATCGTGTTTTTGAGCAATAAACTTTAGTAGACATTTATGCTTATGTTAAATTTCATTGATAATTGTATTGACAAAATTTAGCTACGTCATTTTTCTATATTATACAACTACACACTTTTTTACAGGTTCACACTTTAAGTCCATTCGTGGACAAGATAATTTTCTAAGGAACTCTCCTATACATAGAAAATCGAGATGACTTTTTTCTCCTGTGAAAAAACTCCGTTTAAATTTGGATATCAGTAAATAGATCTTACAAAAGGCTATTAAAAATGTCATGTGATATTTTGTTTAGATTCATTACTCCATACATTCCCCGCTCCTCTCTTTTTTTAAATTGTATATTTTAAAAATGTGGGTCTTTGTCCAAATACGTCTTAGTAATAAATGTATTTGAAAATTGTTTTACTTTAGTTATATTGACAAAATTATATGATCATACAATCTGTTAATAATTTAACGTAACGTTTTATATTTAAAATTACTACAGAACCATAAATTAATGTACATCTAAAATGCATTTGGTCACTTTTTTCTTTTCAAGTTTCAAAAGTTCATTAAAAATATTTTTTCCTAATATTATTTCAAAATATCAATTATGGCATGCCTTTCAGTTACGCAAGGTATTTTTTTGTCTTTTTTCCAAAGTATTAATTTACTTATTTTTTATTACAAATATTCTGTGTTTAGAAGAATATAGAGAATTTGCTATTAATCTTAATTTAAAGGGAAATAGTTGAAATTATGTCATCCTTATTTAATTTGTTTAACTTCTTTTATTGATTCTATATTACACACATTGCCAGTGTGCCATATTGGTTGTATTTATCAAAATTGACTCGGAATAAGTCTGCTTATCTTGCTTTCATAAACCTGCTTAGTATTACATATTGTTTGCTGTACGTTTATTTGTGTTTGGCGATACTTTAATATCCCCGCTGCATTATACTATTAACTGACTTGTAAATTTTCGCTAACTCCACCCGACCAATTTTCTTAGGGAACAAAAATAAGTGGAAAAGTTTAATTTATATTTCTTTAAGTCAATTTTTTTAAATTGGTAAAAAATTTTAAAACTCTAACATGCAATATTTGTATACATATAATTTTCCAATAATTAATAATCAGAGAAATGATTTTGTTTAACAGCTATAGAAAAAATATTGCAAAAGCATGTTTTGAAACTATATGACTTAATTTATCAATTGAACTAAAAAATTTCTCACATATTTGACATCAAACTGACAACACATTATGGCTTCGCACTACGGAATATAGTACTTACAGGTGTGCTAAACGGGTATACAAAAGTTATTGACATCCTCATTGATATGATGAACGCCTCTAAATTACACCATGGTAAATTTTCACACACAAACAATACTATTTAGGCTACACGGAATTTGAAAGTGAAGTGGCCTGTGTAATAAGTATCTGCATCATTTAACAAACATAATTTTAATTAATTTTTTTTACACTTGAACAAAGTGAAACTGGATAATGTTTTATTTTACATTTTTTACTCAGCATGATCACCTGAATAAAATTGTGAAGGTTCTAAAGGAACGACCTGTGTAATATATGTAGGTAACAATGTTTGGTGCAGGTGATTAGTAAAACTATAGCAATGGTAATATAATACTGGATACCATAACTTTTGAGAAATTCACCATAATTACACTTGCAAAAAATATATTAGGGCAATATTTACACACATGCATATATTTATATATATATATATATATATATATATATATATATATATATGTATGTATATATATATATATATATATATATATATATATATATAAATAAGGAACAAAAAGGAAGTAATTTACCTGATGAAATTTTCACATATGTTAATATTATGTTTCAAACAAATTTAATTTTTTTTAAATCTTATGCCAATATTACAGTCCCAATTAATTTTACTGGAGTGGTTGTTTGCTATTATTTGCCATATAACATTACATTAACAAAACTCATAATTTACCAATTACAAAACGAAATAATATTATTGAATGTATGTGCTGTGCTGTATGTTGTGTTCTATTTAAATAGACATTTTCTATTACATGTGACACAGTTCTGTCTTTTATAATTAATTATGTAAATAAAACTATTTTGTTACCATAATTTCTCTAGTTATATTGTGTTGTAGCTTCATGTTCACCCTATATCTGTATTTTGTCACATCTGTTCTCACAATCTTAGTAAATTATTTAACTGGTGGATTTTAAATAAATAGAAAGTATGAAAAATATTGGAGTATTTTATGAAAATGTTCAACAGTCGAAGAAGTTTTATCATGATTGACTAAAAAAAGAGACTATTTCAAACTTTATTTTAAACAGCTAACCAAGTTGTCAAACAATGTAGGCATATAAGGCTGATGAAAATGGGTCTGATGTTGCAGAAATAGAATGAACATTAACTGCTCAGTCCACTGCCTTTTTTCTCTTCACACCATTTTTTTAACTCTGTCCCTCACTACTTAGCCATTCCAATACTAAGATATAATTTCCTCACAAGAACAATGTTTTTTTAGTTTCACAAACATTTTTTGTTCTTTTCTACGCAAGTGAAAATGGGTGTCAAAACTAGTAAAATGATATTTTGTTGTAGTCAAGAATTGTTAATAAGTAATAAAGTTCCAATAAAACATGACAAGGTACACTTAGAAACGATTTGAAGAAATAATCGAGATCAATCAAGGCAATTAATTTCTTTTTTATTTTTTAATAGACGGCCTAAGAATCCAATATCGGCCGAAATACAAATTTACACAGATAACCAGAATTTCCAATATTGGGCACGAAACTAGTTTAGAAAAATTATCGGAGCATTCAGCATATATTGTTTAGTGCATATATTGTTTGAATTTCCAGTCTTTTTGTTTTTATGTAGCTATTTTCAAAGATTCTGTTGAATTTCATATACTTTGAGAATGCTGTATCATCCATAGACAGGATGAATCTCATTTATGCATATATAAACGATAAATAACTACATACCAGAATAACCTTACTTTTCCCAAAAAAAACCCGTCTTCCTGGTTATCTATTGAAATAAAAGTTTTTAGGGTTTTATTATTTTCCCTTTTTATATGCGAAAATGTTATTTATATTTTTGTGACACCTGGGTCTAACTACTTATGGACTTATTTGTGGTCACCTTTTAATATTCAAATTGAATAAGCTTTTTTAACAAAACTCCACATATTAATAATACCTGCTTTATTTTTATTTTATTTATTGAATAATATTCTCTCGAAACTTTATTTCACTAGTATTATTATACATTATTAAACTTTATTGCCCTATTGTTGAAGTCTGTTCAGATGTATTAGTTTCATAAATGTTTTCGCAACTCTGCAACTGAGCAACTTTATTAGTCTTAAAGCTCTTATCTCTATGACGAATGAGTGATTAAATTATTAGCAGTGTTGGACAAATGTTTGTAGAAGTGTAGAAGGGTAGCAGAAAATATATTCATTTTCGAGTTCATTACAGAATCCATTTGCATATTAATTTTAATAGCTGCGCATTAAACTCTTGTATCAATGTTGAATAATAAACTAGCAAAATCTGTCTGGATCCATCGATTGAAATTTAAATCCAACAAATTGTTTCAAATATTCTTGTATTTCATATGAAGGGAAAATTAACAACAAAGTATAAACTAAATGAAGGCAAGTCAACTATCATAAATATAATATCAAGGAATAAAATTATTGAAAAAACAAAGTCGTTGGTCCTTTTAAATTTAATGGAAACTATTTGTCTATATTCCATAGCGAAACACTCACCCTATTCCATATGAATTTAATTTTTAGCAAGGTCTATTCCATATGAAGTAAATTTTTATCAAGACAGTTTTTTTAATTGAGATAAATTGTATAACAGCTATACAATAAAATGGGCACATTGTCAAGTTTCCTAAGCTTAAAATATTGATTGATGTGACTTCCAATCTGAATACACCAAGGAAAGTTTCCTATGCATTAATTATTTTAAGTGTAGTTAACAATGAACACATGTTTTTTGTTTTAATTAATTTTTATACTTACCTCTGTATTTAAATATAATAATAATGGAATATTAAGTAACACATGTCTATTACACAATGAATTATAAAAAGCACTTACTAAATGCTACTTGAGTCTGATAAACATCTGGCTACCTGTATTGAATACGTTGTCATTAGTATTAAGTATGTGTTTAATGTCAATAATGTTAAAAGACAGGCCATTAATATATAACATGATTAGATGATGCAAACAGCTTAGCCCAGCAATTTTTCTAATTAAAACAATGACTAATCACATTAACGACACAAAAAGAATCCCATGAAAATGTTTTAAAATAATTCACTGTGATGACAGTGAATTAAAAATACAATAGCGCAATTGTTCTTTTAATCTTAATATTATAAATTAATGTATACGTAGTATGAGCATATGTCTTAAATTACTGATGTGATTTTGGGGAACATAAGAATGTAAACATACTGTTAAAGCAATCCAGATAATTGAACAGTAACAATAATATAAGTTGTAAGGAGACTGACAAATTTCAACAGTAGCGGAATACCCAACGACAGCACGTTGCAGACTTTGAACTTCCCAATTCTGCTCGTCTGCAGGCATTATATATACAGTTGCAAACTCGTCACAGTCTTCTGTAAAATCATAAATAATTAATGTTGGACGGAACAGTCAATAAGTCTGTTAAATTCTATTTTTACAAGGACGAGATATTTATATCGGTGACAGTTATTTTGTTCTAAAATGTTTGGACACTGCCCAAATTTGTAATTTTTTATTTACTTGCTAACAATTTTGTTTACTCCCAAAAATATTAAATGTATTAATAAAAAAACCAGTAATTATAAATTATCAAAAATAAATTAAAAGTTTAATATCACTTTACTATTACTGTTAACATAAATTTCAATAATACTCTCATTATTAATAATACATTTTTTACAAACTGCATCAGTCTTACTATATAATTGCTTATAATTCTAATCTTAAATGGTAAATAATTACCGATTTCAATTTTGACAAAGTGGGAGAGAAGAAAAGACTAGCTCAAGAAGTTAACACCAAATTCTCAATGACAGTTAAAGATATGATACATATTCGACAATTTCTTTTACCTTAAAATCACACCTTTTTGATTACAACTGGATGCAATTATCAAAATATTACTTTCAATAATTACATTGTTTTACCAGATTAAATCTCATTACCGCTTGTAGGTATATTTGTTTTATAAATGTTATATCTGCTAATTTACAGGTTAAACTTAAAAATAAATTTCTTCAGCAACCTTCAAGGGATTAATTTTTATTGTTTCTAAAGAATGTTTATAATCAGAAGTGTCAGTGAAACATTTTTGAGGCCAAATGGTAATTAGTTTTAAATTCTTACATAATTTCCAAACTTCCCACATTATACAAATAAAGTTTTCGCAATTTTCATCCGCGGGATTTTATTAAATGTGTAAAACATTTGATTTTTTGTGATCTATGAAAATTGCATCCTGTGTAATCATGAAAACGTGGCAAAGCACATCAGAGAAGATCGTCTGTGTAAATGCTAACTTTATGCAGTTTAGCTAATACATGGCACTGGGTTTGAATTAAAGATGTCAATTGCCAGATATATTTCCATTAGTCAATACAGTAACCGATATCTAGGGATGTGAACATTTAATAACTGCACTGCAGTAATTCACCAAATTGCTATTGGAAACTTATTTTGCTTAATTAGTACAATATGATTATTTTCCATTTTATTGATATAATTATTTTCCATTTTATTGATATAATTATTTTCCATTTTATTGATATAATTATTTTAAATTTTTTTAAAAGATACAAGTATTATTAATTATGAATTTTACATTTATTGTTAAATGCTACTTCATAATTATTAGCCAAATATTCACGTAAAACTAATAGGACCTTCTTTAAGTTTTACTTAATTTTACTCTTCAGGTTATCTCATGTTTCCAGCCTTAACTAGAATGGAAGTAAAAATTGATAGAAAATGAAAAGAATTTCGAATGGAATTGCATACTTTTGGAATTGAGTAATAATCTGATTTAAAGAAATAGAATCTAATCCTAAAATTCATAACTCCCGAAATTGTTGATGACGATCAATCTAATATCCACGATTTGAATAAATAATAAATTCCGTTCTTATTAAAACTTTTAATCACACCCACACTTTTTCCCATAAAATATTTTATCACTTTATTTATTTTTAATATATATTGTTGAACTTGGCCTAAGAAGGTACTGCGGTCTTCGCTTGTCTCACAGCCAACTTCAATGTGGATGGAGCTGAGAAGCGTAGAGCTAGGAATTGTAACGTGTTTCATTTTGGCAATGGACTCAGTTCGAACTGGATGTATCTTATCTGCACATCTCTGCAAAACTAATTAATTAAAGGTGTATTGTATATTAGAGTGCTCTTATAATTCCATTTCTGTTTCCAATTTTAACTCGATTCAATTCTTACATCAAAAGTGGGATAGGATGTGAAAATTCACGGCCTGAATACGTTTATAGAGTTGTATAAAATTAGCTTTCCAGTTTGAAATGTTTTAAGCATTTAATTTCATAATTTTTTTAAATCTGGCATTAGATTTTGAGTTTTAAAAGATTTAAAGATTTTAATTTCGATACCAGATTAAAATTATTTCCTTTTCTTTGTTTATTATTTTGGATGGCAAAAAATTAAAGTGCGATTATTGTAATTAAAATGACTTTCAGTTGAATTGAATGCACTAACCTCTGTGACATCCAAGTATGATTTTCGTCAGCATAAATTTTGAGTTGCAAATTTCATCATTAATTTTCTTACAAATAATGCAGATTAAGCTCAAAGGAAATGCAAAACGGTAAACCCATATGATAAGATGTTTTTCGTATACCTCGTTTTGTATCTGAAAGAAAAAGTACAAATAGTTTTATTCATTTTATTATAGCACAGTCCATATTTATGTATTCGCATAATTGTTAATGATATATGCGATCACATGCCTCGTGCAATTACAAGAAAGAAGAAAAGGATTGTCGGAAAATTGCCATTGGGCAAAAAATTTATGCCCTTTAATAAATTCAAAACCACATTTCACATAAAAGTTTTCATACATGTTTGAAACAGGTCACGTATTACATGTGGCTTATTTCGCATTAGAAGTGTTGTTTTGCAGTAATGATCAATGCCATCATACTGCACACCAATATATGCACAGGATTTCCTGAAACATCAAAATGGATATTCCCATTTAATCTATTGCAGACTATCACTTGGGATAATTCTTGTGTGCAGTTTGTGTTATTTTGAAATATTTCTCGATTCATTCGGTTCAGGTAATTATTTATCCCTTTTAACATTTCATTAATGGTGTTCATAAGTAAACACATTAATAGCAGCTCCAATCTGTTAGTAAATAAATCGAAATTTGTAATTATGGAGAACCAGTTCCAATTTTCAACACTGTTAATGATGAAAGAGATGCAAATATAATAAGTATGCCCAATTATAATAAGTATGCAAATTAAGATTAAGCTTGCATTAAAAATTAAGCTTGCAATTATAATAAGTATGCCCAATAATGTCATGATTTTCAATTTTTGAAAGCATTTTGTTCCAAACAAAATACTGTTATAAGCAAAAATGTCACCGAATTGTTGTACACATTCAGCAAAGAAATGTTTTTGCCAGAATATATCAATAGATAATACAAATATGAAATTAACAAGGACAGTTAAATCAAAAAGGCATTGAATTATCTTTATATTAGTGTTCAGGGATATATATGGAATCCAAATGCTTGTTACGACGGCCAAAATAAAGAGAAAAATTAATGTCAGCCTGTAAATGTTCTTTAAAATAATTTTAATAAGTGTGGTTTGATTTTCTAATTTATATAAAAATCGGTTGGCACATAAAATTGACTGTAACACAAGTAAAAAGTGAATTGATTCCTCTAAACGACGGCACGTCATTTTTAGACGAACACTACTCATTTCACTACTCATTTCTAACACAAAATGTTAACATTCTTCGATAATGTGTTTTTAATATAATCACTTGGCCCAATACAAGGCAATTCATATTTTCATTTTGATTGATTATTGGATTTAACCGTCTAGTCTACAAGTACACTTATTTATTTTCCTCTGTCGTTTATAAAATTGATGGCCTTCTAATTTACTGATTATGAAGCCTTCAATTTGTTTTAATGTATTTATTACAATTTACTTCAAATATTACATATTAATGTCCAGTTGGTATTATCGGATGTTATAAATAGCAATCGACTATAGGTAAAAGTGTTTTAGTGGTTCATTTATTTAAAAATTTGTTAACATTATTATTCCTATTTTACTAGAGATAACATCAAATCATCAATAGATTACAAGTTTTGATTTTTAGAATTCCAATATTCCAAATTACCATATTGCAAATTAAAATTGTATTAAATTCTGTTGTTCATTTATCAAATGGGTTTGTTTCTTATGTGATCTAATTAGATCGTTATGAAAAAAATAGATAAAGTAAAAAATAATACATCAAAGTAGTAATATTCAAAGGTACATTTTTAAAAAAATTCTGTTTCAATCTTGTAAACATTCATTCTGGGGATGCAGTTTATGGGATCAAGTAGGGAACAGTGGCTCGGATTTTTTCACACATTTAAATTATGTAGAAAAAGTTGAAGTGAAGAGCTAAAATTCCCAATAACATGCTTTAGTTATTAATCTTTCTTCCTGCATTATTGCCTTTTCAATCAAGGCAATATTAAAGTTGTCGGACAGTGTTTTTAAAAAATGGGAAATAAACCACTGTGTACCAATACTAGGCTACTATGACTCAAACTTATAGTATACAATGAATTTAACAGTATACAGTGGCTTGACCGTATAATATTCAATTAAAACCATGTTTTATATTGTCATATTTATTTGTTTCAATCATATTCATTTCTTAATCCTAATGTCCTTCTATATTAATACAGTTATAAAATAAAAAAAAGTTTAATAACTGAGGTCATCCTTTTTTTGGTATTGTTTCTTTGTTGGTTTGAGATCTATAATCTTATAAGATAGTTTAATTTTTAATAAAATAAAAGGTCAATTGAAAGGTTCTTAAATGACTTACAATTTGTATTTCTAAAGGTGTATTACAAACGAAATTAGTTTGTAATTTAATAAATAAAAACTAATTTCATTTGTAATACCTTTTCTTCAATGTTAAATATAAATTCGAATAAATTTCATTTCCAATAAAACAATCTAAAAACTCCCGGTGCCCCATTACCATATTAATCAGTTTCTAAAAACCACTATAAATAAATGATTAATTGTACACTTATTTACCTCGATTATATTATACACATTGTTTACCTAGGTTGAATTGCTGGGCAGAATCATTTGATTGGACTTCCATAATTAGCCTATTAAGGAAACGGCAGGGTTAATCTCGATGTCGTTAATCGCGTCTCTTCCATTGGTGGCCATTCGCTGCTGCCTTTCCCTAGCCATCTCTCTTCTCTCTTTCATTTTTATATTAAAGCAAAGTCGGCACAGTTGACTTCTTTTTGCCTAAAAAACAAATGAAGTACATGTTTCTTAAGCACATTACTTAAAAAAAAAGAAATTGCTTTCCTGCGAAGAAATTAATTCTGTATTCTATTTTCATTATAAATGTTAACATTTGACTGTACTTCACTTTTTATTAAAAATATCACTAGCATCATATTTCTCGTCAAGAGCGTGCCAAGCATTCTTTTTATCTTCACATTTGCTCCGTCGGTGCATTTATTTTTAATTATGATTTTGTAAGAGACCAATGTCTGCAACCATAGCCATTTCTCTATTGCCATGTAATTTCTTTTTTTTTTATTCATTTTACTACTTTTGTTAAACGTAATACTTTCATCCGAAACAAACAACACATACAACTGTCAGTAAATAATTCTATATGTCAATTCCTGAAATGTCAGATCCTAAAATTAGCTAACGACTGATGCACAGTACATAATGTGCAGGTGGAAATATTGACTAAAAGAAATCTTCGAACGGCTAATTTTTTATTTTTCAAACTCAATTAATTATTACTAGGTTAATGTGCGTCTTTTGAACCATCAAAAATATAATAAACAATTCATATTAATCTAAACTTACTTTTTTAACTCTCTGAACTCATACGATCAGAATCTAACGCTTACACTTTTTTTACTCTTTGAACCTTGTACACTCTGATCTTATGATTTTACTCCTCATAAAACTTCATATTGTACTATATATGAAAATTGATTGTTAAGGAGTAAACTCCAAGAAAACAAACCCAAAAGATCGAAAAATTTGATAAGCAAGAAGTGTCTCATAAAAAAAATATATAAATACACACACGAATTATTATAATAGAAAGACAAACCCAAAACATTCAACAGTGACTAAGCAAAAAGGATTGATAAAAATGAATTACGTGAAAGGAAGAAAAGTTAAAAGTAGCACACAGATGTACCAACATTTTCAAATTTATCTTTTATGATAAATAATGGCAAGCTACAAAATACATGATGTATTTTAAAATATATATTGCATTCAAATTAAAATATGTATTAACATATAATACCTACGTATTTTTTCGTGTCATATCAAAATTATAATTCAAAATATTATAGGTGCTAAACTGCACTTATACCTACGAACTTAATACAATAAAATACAGATCCACACCTATCATCACAATTAATGTATTTATACCGCTTTTTATTTTTAATGATCTTTGAGCTGGTGGGAAAACAAGCGATGCAGTTGCGGGTTCAACTAGCACTGCGCCTCAGTGCACGCTGTTGGTTTCTTGCAAGTAAAAGGGTAGCGATGGTCGTCACCAAAACACACCTTTGTATTCGAGAAGTATATTGGTTCTATTTTTGTTATTAGAATCCTATTTATTTTATTGTAAATAAAAAAAAACCATGATTTTAAATAAGATGTAAATGGTCAGTATTTTTAATTCTATTGATAAAGTTTTATAAATAACAAAGTTAATTTTTTTTAAACTATGTGTTATGGGATGCATTTGCTTTTTTTTTCATACAGAAAAAATATTTTAGTTGTGTTTTGGATAATAGGAGAACTCAGAAATATTGTCAAGAATAAAATAAATTGTTTCGTGTCCGTATATTGAGTAGTTTGATATAAAAAATTTTAAATAAATGCAAGATGATGTACTCACTTTTGCTTACACTTCAAAGTTGCGAATGTGCTTGGGGATAGGATAAATACAATGAGTTAAATATTAAAAAAATACTAACTGTAAGTCCTTAATTTATATTAAACTCGTATGAAAAAATTGTAGCCTTATACATTCAGAAAAATTAATAGTGTCATTAAAAATCAACGTTATTTACGTTGATAATCTAATAAAATCTTCATAAAAATTTACATGGACAAATGTCAATTAAAATGTAGTCCTGATCACCAGAACATAGCTAAATGCTATTGAAGGACATTGGAAATTATCTGTTCTAAGTTATATTTACAGCAATTATATTTATATTTTATAAATTTTTAATTTTAAACTGATGCACAGGTTATAACGTATTTACAAATAAATTAAGTACCTACTATAAGATTTTGATAATTGCTGATAATGATTTAGTAAAATGACTTTTGTTATTTATTTTCCAATTGTTGGAAGTGTCGGCTGTGATAATACCTGATTGTGTTTATATCGATTCACTGGTAATTTTACAATATGTCAAAAATATCTTCAGTGTGAAGGATACTCTAGCCATTTTACTTATGACAAATAAATTGACATAGGCCCGTGAAAGTGCAAGCGATGTTACACAATGTTTTAAAGTGGCCCAGTAAGTTTTTTATATGGAATAAAATGTCTATCAACCCTAAGACAGCCGAAAATAGTTCCCATGATATCCACCCTTCAAAAACCACTTCCTGTATAAATATCTTAATAAAAAGTCTCTAGTGATACTCGAAAGTAAGCAGTGAACATAAATAGAGAATTATAAGAAAATTTCAAGGCAAGTATTCGCTTTTTAACTGTCAAATGTCTAAAACATAATTGGTTACACGGCCATCAACCCACAAAAAATCTCTTGTATCTAAAAATAACAAGAAATTTCAAATGGCTTTTGCAAAACAGCACAACATTTGAATATTTTCATAAAGGTTTTTGAATAGCGATAAGTGCAAATGTAATGAGTTCAATATAATGAATATAATGGCTATGTTGCTTAAGGGTTGAAAAAGCTTTTAATGCTATGATGTCAGACTTTTACTTGAAATTAAAGCAAATGAATCCATATTTCATTTATGTACAAAAATATATTAAAGACGCGAATTCTATTTTATTCTCGAAATACCATGGTACAAAAAACAAGATGATATTTTCAATACGATATTGGTACAAATTGCAAGGTAGTCCCATAACTTGGCTCTGGAGTGTCTGAATCAAAGTGCTTACTGAAAACCCTTAAAGCATATGTAGGAAGAATTGGATCACAGAGTGCGTTGTCGAATTTATTTCAATAGGGAGACAAGTTCAAGCTTTTAAGGTCTTGGAAATAAAAAATTTGAATTGAATAAAAAGCTAGTGAATTTAATACTGGTACTTTATTCTGCTGTTTGAACAGCTGACCGGTATGTGGTTAAATATTAATCTACTTGGTTATAAGGTGATGTTCAAATGTTAGAAATGTTAATTTCATTACAGTATGAAAATACTTTGGTCGGTCATTTCAAGGTTCCGAAGTGAAATATTGTATCCCTACAATTTTTTTCATGTCTCTTTGTCAAATTCTCATAGTTTCTACAATTTTCGACATAGAATATCTAAGCACATGCTTTGTAGGGAGATTATAATTCTGTGTGGCAAAGTAGCGGTTTATATATCATTGATAAACTATTTAAAATTGGACAAAGGTTTCATTTTCATTTATAAAACTTTTGGTCTTCATATTTAAATCCTATTTGTAAAGTATTGAATGCATTTAATTGTATAAATGATACAACTTAAATTTTCAAGTATTAAAAAAAAAATTTAAAAATTCAAAGTTCAACTTCTACTTTATTCCGTCATTTAATTCAAATATCATGATTTAATTATTTTATGCAATCGAATAAAAAAAAATTAAACATATTATCTGTTAAAAAGTATATTAATTTAAGCAACATTTTTGAAACTTTATGAGATGTAATGTTTATTTAAATTTAGAAAAGAGTTCATTTATTTAATAAAAATATCACTTAATCAATTGGCCTTTATACTGATGGTTCCCATTACAAGGAATAAACCCCTTCATGTCCCATTAATTATGAACTCATTATAGGTATATAAGTCAAATGTCAAGTACCTAACATCATTTGTTAATAATCTGCTCACATGGTGAAAATATTAACACACTGTGAATAAATTCTTCATCAGGCAAGGAAAAATTCCTTAGATCGTAATAAGTGAGATTAGAGTTTAAAAAGATCGTTGTCCTGGCAAAACTATAGTTTACAACTACCACGATCTATTTAAACAATGTTGAGACTTGACTAAAGACAACCCCCACCCAGGATGGTCGATTGAGGACACCATATCAGATATTGTTGAAAAAGTAAAAAAAATGCCTTAGTTGCTCTGCATTAGTTAGTGTATAAGAGGTAACAATTTTAGCATGACTAAAGTCAACAAAAGATAGGTCCCGAGAATGCTTACACTGCAAAAGCAACTACGAGTTGAGGTATCTAAGGAGTTTTTGAAGCTGTAGGATGATAAAACTATGGTGATTTTGGAGAAAATTGTGATCAGAGATGAAACTTGGGTTCACCACTTTGAGCCTGAGTCCAGGCAGGAGTCGATGCAATGGTACAAAGAGAGGAAACCGAGGTGAATTGGAAGATTGATGGCAATCGTTTTTTGGGATTGTAAAGGAAAAGGTACTGCTACCACTAAAGAGTACTACACTACCATAATGGATAGGGGTGTGTTGTTTTTGCAAGGCAATGTGCTGGTTCACAAAAGCAAAGTTGCGATGAACTCTATTCACAAATTTAGCTTCGTATCGCTGATTCACCCATTCTATAGACCTAGCTCTCAGTGATTTTTGCTCGTTTCTAAACCTTAAAGAAGAGCTCCAAGAAAGAAAATTTAAGGACAAAGGTAAACGAAAAAAATTTGTCTCATTTTCAGGGCAAAGACAAAAAATATTTTTTTGATGGTGTAGAAAAAATAATTCTAGAAATTATTCAAGATCTAATAAATGTATTGAGCTCAAGGCAGATTGTATTGAAAAACAAAAATAGTTTCATTATTATAGTCAGCTTACAACCCTTCTATTCTGCGAACTTTAGGACATCTCCTTGTCTATGTTTTTAAATCCTGCTTTTCCAATGCCTTTTATGCATATTGCAAAAATTTACTCCATTATCTCTTATCATATATAAGCTTACGTTTTATTCATTCATTTGTCCACAAGCCCAATGGAAGCAACTTGTATTTCACCTTTATTCAACAGCAACAATATCTCCCTAATTCAAAAATAAAATTTTTTCTAACCAGTATTTCAGCCAGCGAGTACAATGGGGACGCTCAGAAGCCCAATGTTTTGAAATAGTTTGAAAACGAAAGGGTTTTGTTTTCGATGGGAAATACAATTTAATTTTATAGAAGTCTCTTTTTCCACAAAATTATAATTTTGTTACTGCAAAGAATTTTCCCACAATTTATAATGTTGAAGAATTGTTTTTCCGAAAGATGGTATTGTGATGGTGTGTTATGGATAATTAAAGACGGTTTGGGATATTTTCGTTATTTTTAAAATGTAAAATATACACAATTTTAAGATGTCTTCTCTGGGTGGAAGAAATGTCTAAGCATGTAGATTAAGGGAATAAGGTCTCCCGAAAACAATTGGAATAAGACTTTCACTGTAATAATGGTTAAGGAATGAATTCAAACGCCTTTGTTTCTATTGACATCTGCCCAATGGACCTTTTACCCAAAAAATTTTTTTAATATTTATATTGCAACAAGATACTGTATTGAATATTATCTTATAGTTATATATTTACAGTTGTCTCCTACATTGTCACATTTATGCTAAATAAATCAATTGATTGATAACCTGCAAAATTTATAATATCTTTATATATGTCATATATGTATTATATATCTTTTCAACATAAAAAAATATTGAAAATCAAGAAATATATTGTAATTTACCCAAGATGTAATATTTCTTATTGGTTTATGTATAAGTTGACAAAACTTTCACTATTAATTTATTATACTCAATAATTAAAACTGTAAAAATTTTTCAAACATTTAAACATTTTAAAAAAAATTTTAAATTTACTTAAAATAATGTTTATGAATTTACATTGAAATAATGAGTTGAAACTTTTTTATTCACAAGTACTTTAGAATTTGAGATGAAGTGTTGTAAACTTATGGACATTTCTATTTTAGAGTTTCTGGTTAATTACTGACATCACTATTTAATTGAAAAATCAGTGTCATCGAATTCGACATATATATATTGCAAAAACTGTTATTATCACCATCGACAACTCAGTAAGTAGCTCAATAATTATTTGTCTAGTTATGTATTCTTTCTTAATGCGGAGTGCAAAATAAATTTAAATATTCAATGTAAGTAGGGTTCTACCATTTTTGTTTACTTCTATAAAAATGACTTTTCCTTCGGCATTTTGTTCTTATAATTTATTTAAAACACGGCAATATTTAATTTTTTATTTAACCTATTTGTATTTAAAACTATATCGTTAGATTAATATATCATAGTCACTATTTCGTCATGAATATAAATACAAAGTTTTGAAGTTCTTCTTAATCCTTAAATGAATAGCCTGGAATAATTATTTATAACACCCATATATATCATATAAGTTATTATGTCTGCAAACTTGATTTGTATACTACTACAATGTTTATAAAAATTGAATAGCTCATATGGCTTTAGAAGTTGACAAATTGACATACAAACAGACAAATATATTGGGAGGTTAATAATATTTTATTACTTCTAATAAATACTTTAAATACTGACACAATTACAATCTGCTTTCTTGTGAATATTTATATCTTGGAAAGTTCCAATGGTAACATAAAAATAAGCTAAAATTGTTGCTACATATTGTTGCTACCATCAGAAAGTCATAAATTTAATAGATTTTAGATTATTTTTCTGCAGAAATTTATATTTTTCTGAATATAAACTTTTATTTGTATCCATTAAAATATACTACAAATAAATAAAAACTTTTTAAGAAGGTAAATCAAAGATTCACATCTACAATTGCAGAAGTGTGACTTCTTAACTAGAATACAAACTTGCTAACTAAAAATTAGGCACCAAGGGGATTCGCAGGTCGAAAAGCTGACACACGGAGAAAGTTTCACCATTGCTCTGATGTATAATTCCTTCAAGTTTTTCCAATTCATTATCGATTGATGGACCTTAAATAATAGCGATAAACTAGACACATAATTTGTACTTATTTCATACAAATAATATGGTATGAAAAATTTGTACGGAGTCCACAAATATAATGAAATGATGCTGCTATTAAAAATATTCATATTAACATATCAATTTACAATTTGTACGTACATGTAATATTTGCATGAGTTGTGGTTAGATAGATTTTAATGAAACCTCCATTGCGACAAAACATAATCCTTCATTTATTTGGACTGGGTTGCATCAGATATAAAATTGTGTGAATTTCATCAGGAGCCTAGCAGTCCACAAAAATGCACATCAAGTCAAATATTTTCTTTGAATTTCACCATTCCATGTACAATGCTGAAAAAACTACATATACACTAATATATGTGGAGAGTTAACAGACCAATTTCCAAAAATTAACCTCCGGATTCTCCAAAGTCGACATTTTGTTTAAGCAGTAGTTTTTGTGCAAGTGATAACTATAAAATATTATGTATAATGACTGTAAAATATTTTCGATTATGTCAAAACTATGACTGAATTTTACGTGCGTTGTGGGAAATTCAACCTGAAAAATCTGCTTTTGGTTGGGAGCATAATTTTATTGTAACTAACGAAAATTTTATGTTTAATTTTTCTTCTGCAAGGTCACTGACCATGTTCTACTGTAATTGCTATTCTACTTAAGTTCTGTTGATTTTCAATAAGTGAAAAATAAATATTATCATAACACTGATTAGAATATGTTGAGTTGCCACTGCATTATAGCAAATTGATTAATGTACATTAACCTTTGATATATCTATAATTCATACCATTCCAAAAGAGAATGTTTTTAAACAAAAGAAAATGTCAGTTCAGGTATTGTAAATGTTTTTCTTGTATTCACTTTAGTAATATAATATGGATTTATTTGGTGTTACACTTTACAAACAATTATAATTTATTTTATTAAAAATTATTAGTACACACATTTATGTAGTCTAATACAATGCCGAAATGAGTATAAGTACTGCCAAACATTGACACAAAAGTTTTTTGTAATGGTATTTTTTTTATAATCATTGGAAATATGCAGTCAGCTATATCAGCTATAGAAAACACACAAAATCAGTTAGAGAAAACACTGCCATGCACTATATAATTCAGTTGTTACGTTTAAAAAAACATTCATCCATTATGTAAATTTATCCATTCAAATTCAAATAACGCATTTAAATTAGGATAGTAAGAGACGTCTGTACCAGTACATGTGATGGGTTTCCCTAATCAAAGATGACCACAAACTTACTGAACAGATACTTACACATTTGAGGAGAAAGTCTCAGTTTTGAGATATTTATTCTTAACTGATGAAATTCAGTAACCAACATCTCACTGAAGGTGCAGACAGCTATGAGGACAACTATGCAAATTGTCTGACATATTAAATAGTTAATCAGTACTTGTAAACGTAGTTTCTGAAAAGGTATTTGATTAGTAATAATATTTTTTTAACAAAAAATTTTTTTTACTTTAGACATTTGAATAAATTAATTATGTAATTGCAAAGAAAGTTGACATTCACTGTTTTATATATAAGGGTCATTAAAAGTGTCAAGAACGGCAATGTCACGGTTATGTAATATTATTCTTACTTATGTTATGTGTAAACAAGTGCAGTATGAGTTGAATGCCAATAACGGATGAGAAAAAAGCCGTAATTACGATTTGAAATACCTGAGATAAAATTGAGGGATGAAAATGAAAAAAATTCTTGAATCTCCCATTTATATTAATTTGTTATATTATTATCTGCAAATTAAACATTTTATTGAGTGAATTGCATATTCCATTCACTATAGTTAATATGTTTGGTAAAATTAATATGTGCATAGGATTTCCTGAAATATCAAAATGGCTATTCCCATTGAATCTACTGGAGTTCGTCATTCTGGCTAAGTCTGGTATACAGTTTATGGTATTACGAAACAGTTCTTGATTCATATGATTCAAGTAATAATTTACCTCTTTTAACATTTCACGAATGGTATTTGTTAAGTAAACACATTAGTAGCAGTTCCAGTCTGTTAGCAAATAAACCGTACTACGTAATTATGTAGAAGCATTTTCAAAATTGTTAATGATGAAAGAGATCAAGTGGTTTGCAATTATAATGAGTATGCCCAATAATGTCATGATTTTTAATTTTTGAAAATATTTTGTTCTAAATAGAATACTGTAATAAACAGAAATATAACCGAATTGTTGAATACATTCAGCAAAGAAATTTTTTGTGAAAAATATATCAATAGATAAAACAAATATAAAATTAATGAGGACATTATTCCAAAAAGGCATTAAATAATTTTTTTTTCAAAGTACAAAGAGACACAGCGAGACCAAATGCATGTTACGGTAGCCAAAATAATAAGAAAAATTAATGCGAACTGTAAATTTTCTTTTAAATAATTAATGTATTTTGATTCCCTAATTTATATAAAAATCAGTTAATACCTAGAATTGACTGTAACATAAGTAAAAAGTGAATCGATTCCTCTAAACAACGGCATGTCATTTTTAAATGAACTGACTATTTCTAATAATCAATTCTAAGAGAAAATATAAATGCTAATGTAGTCTATTTAATGTTATCACTAGATCTACTACTAGTCTATTTGTCTTGCCATATTAAAACAATGATCGATTATTAGATTTACCCATCTGATCTAAAAGTATACTTATTTATTTTCCTAGGTGATTTATAAATTTAATGACCTTCCAATTTATTGATTGTGAGGACTTGAATATTTTTCTGGTGGTTTTACTGTAATTAAATTCGATTATTATATATTAATATCAATCTGGTATAATCGATTATTATAAACAGCAATCAACTATAAGTAAAGATTTTCTTAGTTATTCAATTATTAATAAATCTGTTTGGATAATTATTCTTTTATTACTTGAGATAACATCGGAATAAGTCACACGGACCTATTGCTTGGTGCTGTGGTGAATTTTTTCTTGACATTGATATTTTGACTTCGGAATACAGCCAAATTCATGTGATGACAAATGTTGAAATCGATGTTGGACCTATGAAGGAATACGAGAATATTAAGAACATGAAATAACTATAAAGTGAAGAAAAAAGAGAAAATACGTGCAATAGAGCATCAGTATGGTGGTGGAAATATATTTCCTGGGGTGGAAAATAAATCGAACAGATAATTTTTCAGCCATTTTAAGAGATGAGAAGCTGGTCAGATATAAGAAAAAGGTTGAAGTAGAGTTTGACAAACATGAATTTTGGTGTGAATTAGGAGTATTTCATCAATTACTTGATGGTGTCAAGTGAGCTGTTAATCAATGATCAGGTTAAGACATTCTACTGCAGAAGAAAATGGAGTCATTGAGCCATTAGGCAGTAGATTCAGCTAGCAGATGAGTAACTAGACTTTTTTACTAATAGTTTTAATAGGGTTGCTCCAGAATAGATAAATATAAGCAAGACAAAAAAAACATTAATCCAAGATAAAATTATGACCCTCGTACACTATGAGCCTAATTCCCTCTAAAAAATTTAGCATGATTCTAAATTGTTATCACTGGTACGGCCTAAGGGATCACATTTAAATCCAGATTGCAGGAGATAGAAAAGTTATGATTTGCCCAAAGACTAGTAAGAAGGAAAGACTAGTACAAATATAGCTCTATCTATTTAGGTTGATTAAGGGAAGTTTTTGTTAAAGCAAAAGTGCATGCCATTTTTCTTTAACGGAGAAACTCAGGGGTTATCTTAGAAATATTGAATATGTCTACTGCATTATAATATCAATAAAGAGCAGGGAACAAGTGCTTCTCTGATCCAGCTGTTTATATTGGTAACATTTCTTAAATATTTAAATTTCAGAGGAGGTTTACGATTGATTAGAATTGCCTTCTTCATTTAAATATTCACGTAATCGTGTAAAGTATTTGTGTAGAGAAAAGTAACAATTTAAATGTATAACTTTGCATTTGGTATAGTATTTTAGCGACTATATTCACTTTAATATTTTTAAGAAACATATAGTAGGCAACTGATAGAAGCTTCTTTTCATGTTTTGAATGCAGAAGATTTTATTAAACTCAAACTTTCCCAAAATCTATTACACTACCTGTTATCATCTTTACTAGGGTACACTAAAACTAAAAACTTAATTCTTTCATGTAGAACTTAGTATTTTGCTGAACTCTACATTGAAATTTAGTGCAATTTTTTTCTATAAAAATAGAAGTTAGTTTTATTTTTTACTGTTTTTTTATTCATTACATTATTATATATTTGCTTGTATTTTTTTAAGTTTTGAAACCCAATGCAGAATTATATATTAATTGTACTTTGACGGGCTCAAAAGCAGACCTAAAATTTCTCGTTTACCCAGGATGGTGTCAAACACCGAAACCAAGAAGTGTACCCAAGAAGATGAAAGCCATCATCTACTTCCTCATACTAAAAACTATGGACGAATCAATGTTTTCTTGGTGGAATCAACTATTAATGAGAAAATATATTTGATGCCGCATTGCTACAATCTCTGCTGATTGCTTACCTACGTAATGTGAAGAAGCAAGTTAAAACCTCTATTGTTTTGGACACAGCAAGCAAATCAATATTAGAAATATATGTGGAAAATAATTCCATCTGTATAAATAGAACGTAATACAAACTTTATTAAGAGGGAACAGTAATTGAAAGAAAAGTTGAATTTTAATTTCTGAAGTTTTACAGAATATAATAATATGCAAGAAAATGAACAAAAAAGAAATTAAAAAAAAGTGAATCATAAAACTAACTTTTTTTGATTTTCTAGAAAAAAACAGCACGTTCCAATATAGATTTTGGCCAATTATTCTTACATGAAAGATTTCACTTTTTAATTTTAGTGTGCACCAGTAAAGATGATAATATGTAGTGCAAAAGATGTTAGGAAAGTATGGGTTTAAGTAAATCTTTCTAGACTCGAAATATGAATTGAAGCTTCTGTCAATTGCCTAGTATACGTCTCTTAAAATATTACAATGAACATAGTATATATATATATATGAACATAGATAAAATACTATACCAAATGCAAAACTATATATAAAACATTACTTTTGTTCAAAAACGATATACAAATACACAATAGAAAACAATTCAAATCAATTGAACACTTTCTCCCAATTTTAAATTATTAAGAAATGTTAATAAGCTTTGTAACTCAAAGTTTAATTATTTAACAGTTGGGTCATAGAAGCAATGGGAATAAGCTATTATTAATGTCAAAACACCGACCATATTCAACATTTCTAAGATAAATCTGTGGTGTATATTTTTCTGTCTACTAGACTATGGAATGAGTTACTTCAAAAGTACATACTGCGTCCATAGAATCTATGTTTACAAGTCTTTTGAAATGGAATTTTCTTTTAAAATATACCTATGAATATTACTACTGTGATGTTATCTCAAGTAAAATAGGAACAGATCAATATTTACAAAATTTTTTAAATAAATCTACCACTAACCGTTTACCTATTGTGGATTTCTATCCATGACAAATGAAAATACCAAACAGACATTAATATATAATAGTTGAATTAAAGTATAATAAAAGCACCAGAAAGAAATGTAACGTTTTACGATCAATAAATTAGAAGGCCATCACTTTTACAAACAACGTAGGAAAATAAATAAGTATACCTGTAGAATAGACGAGTAAATCCAATAATCAATCATGGTTACAAAATGAAAAGACAAATTGCCTTATGTTAGGACAAGTAATTAACATTAAACAGACTACATTGTCGAAGAGCATTTACATTTTCTGTTAGAATTGGATAGAGAAATATTCAGTTTGTTTAAAAATGGCGTGTTGTTGTTTAGAGGAATCGATTCAATTTTTAATTGTATTGCAGTCAATTCTAGGAGTCAACCGATTTTTATATAAACTGGAAAATCGAATTACATTAATTAAAATTATTTTAAAGAAAATTTACAGTCTAATATTAATTTTTCTCATTATTTTGGCTGCCGTAACAGGCATTTGGTTTCACTATGTCTCTCTCTACTCTGAAATAAATATAATTCTATGCCTTTTTCAAATAACTATTCTCATTAATTTCATATTTACTTTATCCATTGACATATTTTGGCAAAAAAATTTCTTTGCTGACAGTTTGCAAAAATTCGATGACATTTCTGTTTATTACAGCATTTTGTTTAGAACAAAATGCTTTCAAAAATTAAAAATCATGACATTATTGGGCATATTCATTGTACTTGCAAGCCACTTGATCTTTTTCATCGTTGGCAATGTTGGAAATTGGAACTGGTTCCACATAATTATATATTTCGGTGAATTTATCAATAAATTGGAACTGCTACTGATGTGCTTACTTATGAACACCATTAATGAAATGTTAAAAGAAATAAACAATTACCTGAACCGGATGAATCGAGAAATATTTCCTAACAACACAGGCTGCATATCAGATTTAGACAGAGTGATAATCTGCAATAGATTAAATGGGAATAGCCATTTTGATATTTCAGGAAATCCTATGCACATATTGGTGTTACCAAATGTATTAACTATAGTAAATGATATATGCAATGCGCTCAATAAAATGTTTAATTTACAGGTAATACTGTAAGAATTTAATGGGATATTCAAGAATTTTTTTCATTTTAAATCTTCAATTTTTATTTCAGGTACTTCAGACTGTAGTTACAGCTTTTCTCTCATCCATTGCTGGTATTCAACTCATATTGGACTTGTATATACAAGACGTAAGTAAGAATAATATTACATAAATCATACTAATTTTAATATTGTATATAATAATCATTAATGTTGGCTTTTTGGTAATTTTAATGACTGTTATTTATAAAATAGTGATTGTCAACTTTTTACACTTATACATTTATTAAAATGTTTAAAATAGAAAAAAAGGGTTTGTAAAAAAAATATTGTTACTAATCAAATGTCTTTTCAGAAACTACGTTTACAAGAAATGCTTAACTATTTAATATGGCACACAATCTGCATATTTGTTCTCACGGGTATCTGCACCTTTAGTGAGAGATTAGTTGTGCAATATCATCAGTTGAGAGTAAACATCACAAAACTGAGACTTTCACCTCAAATGTGTAAGTATCTCTTAAGTAAGTTTGTGGCCATCTTCGATTAAAGGGATTCATTACTTATTGTACTCGTATAAACATCTCTTATTATCCTAATTTAATTGTGTTACTTCAACTTGAATATCTTTTATTTTATCTATTTTTCCAATTAAGCCTAATTAGATCACATAAGAAATGCAGTCAATTGATAAACATACAACAGAATTTAACACAATTTTAATATGGAATATGGTAATTTGGAATATGGGAATTTCATTATCTATAATCTACAATTAGATATGTATAAAGTTTATCTACTTTAATCAATGTATCATTAGTTTAGAATAACACAGTGGCAACTGAATGTATTCCAGTCAGAGCTAAAATAATATTGATTTTTCAATTACTCAATGAAAACCAAAAGAACTGAAACAAAATAGCAATTACAGTAAAGCATGGTCGGACATTGCGTAGATGAAAAACTTAATATTTTGCAATTTGAACTAATTTTCAGTTACACTATAAACAATTACCAAGTTAGTTTAAGCAGTGAGGAGTTTAAGACTTTTTCAACTAGCATTAAAATTAAATCAAGCAATGTAGGGAAAATCAATATGTAAAATGAATAATGTTGTTGATGAATTAATAAGTATCAATTGTATTTATCATCACGTAATAATTAAATGAACAAGCTGTTCTGGCTTTATCACCCTTTTAGGAACAGATGTAATGATCAAGTACTCAAATTTACTGCAATGGAAGCAAGTGGACTGTAAGGTGTTTTGTAGGTACTATATACTGTCACGTATTGTATTAGACATTCGTACGTCAATGTGCCAACTACTAATGACTATGTGACAAATGCAATTTTTAATATATAATATTTGTGGCAAGATTTAAATGTATAATATTTGTGGTAATACATGATATTTATGCAAATGATAACTTGGACAAGTCAGGGGGATAATCAACAATGTTAAATGACGTATATAAAAATCGATGTTTTAAAGCAAGACTTCTTTAGACAACTTTTCAAATTTTGCATATATCAGTGTTTTGTATAATGTTTACAAGTCATCCGACCCCTGTTTGTCATGAATTTTCCAAAAAAATGTTACGGAATTTTTTTAAAATGTGACGAATATGGCTAAGCTGAACATATTTAGTTCAACGTGTGTAAAGTAAAAGTTCAATGTAATAAGCAACAATAGTAAATAAGTAGTCTAATTGTTCTTGAACAAGAGTAGGTAGACAAAATTCTATGCACATAGAAAATATATTTTTAAACCACTCCCTTAGTGGTACTAAAAGTTATATTCTATTTGTTTCTATGGAAACTTAGATTGAGAATTTGCAATAATTTCCTATTTGTCAGAATATTTTGGTTACTTTTATATATTCTATATCTGACGTATTCATATTCTATATTTATTTGGCCAACTGAGAAGTTGGATTGATTTATTTCACTTTTCAAGAATTTCTTTTGCTTGTTTACCATTTTTTGGACAATAATGCTTAACTAATCAAAAATTGAGTATTAGATCAAAACTTTCCTAGAGAGATGACTCATATTGAGTATTCTCCGATTTGATGTTTTTACGCACCTCTTACCCAACAATACTCCATAGATTTTTTATAACCAGAAGTAAATTTTCTGAAAAGATTTTTAAATTGAATTCTTTAGTAAAATGCAACAAAATTCAAAGTCATAGTTTTATTTCTTAGTATTTATTTTTAGAGTTGAGGGACAATGAAATAAAGAAAGAAATTTTTTATTTTCTTCCGTATAAGCAAATGACTGTTGTTATTGTATCAAGATGATCACTGATGATGACTTATGAGTGTGTTAAATTGGTTATTGATGAAGATCGCCATGGCCATAAAAACATCTGAATCTGAAACACGAGACAACCAAATATAAAAGAAATATCAGTAAACAAAAACACATACAAGGCAAATAAATACAATGCGAACACATATAATATAAATAAAAATAATACAAAGGAATAGAAAATTAATTGTTTCCATTGTGGGAAGATAATCGCAAAGCAAATCCGTGCGGACTAAAAAATAAATTATATTGTAAGAAATGCAATATATAAACGTTCAAAGTCAGGCAAACAATGTGAAATGTATTGTTTATTGCAGAAGAATCCTGCGAAAGTACTAGTACAAAGCTGGGAAGATGCAAAATAGCCATGAAGCCGGATTCACATCGATTTTGCCCGACCATTCATGAACCAATACTTTCTTATTGTGGTAGACACTTATACAAAGTAGCTAAAAGTCATTCCAACCTCATTTTTCACAAATACAGCAACTACAAACATAGTGAAAAAGCTATATACAACATTTGATCTATCAATCACTCAGGTATCAACTACTGGCAGACAGGTCATATAAATGCAAAAATGTTTGAAAGAAAATAGAATTCGAGCGAAGTTCACAGCTCCTGTTCATGCCGTCAATTAAGAGTCAAGTGGAAAGATATGTGCAAACATTGGCAAATAAGCTAAAAGCAATGGCTAATGAAGAAGAACTGCTACAAGACAAAGTACATAAATTCCTGGTGGCTCCACAGAAAAACAACTAATAGCACCACTGGATTAAGCCCAGCAAATGTGATGTTCAAAAGATTATGTAGAACAAGGAAAGATTTATTAAAAAGGGAACAAATATGGGAAAAAACGACAGGAAATAAATTAGTTAACAAAGAATTCAAAAGTGAATATAGAGAATTGATTAGAATACATGACAATAATAAATGGAAATTCGAAAGTATTAGAAAGAAGAAGAAAATTACATTATGAGGTGGAAGTGGATGGAAAATTACATCAAAGGCAAGTTGGCCAAATCTCAAAGTAGGCATGCATGTGCGACACCCTAAACATACCCTACACCTACATGTCCAGCTACGACATCTACAAGAGAAAGCCATACCGACACAAAGCCATTCTGTAAGAGAATCGACGGAGTCACCTTGTTCTGTAAGGATAAATGTTACACTGCCAGCACCAAGCCCTACAAGATGCGACCAACTGAAAGCATAACCGAATCTAGGGAATACCTGCAGAAACCTATAATATTTAGGGATACACTAGAACAACTTGCAAAAATTTGTGTCGTGTCGCAATGGGAGAATTAGGTTAAAACATTGAACACCGAATCAAACATACCTGTAACAAAGAGAATAATAATGAGGGAGAGTGTTAGACAACTAGTTAGAATGTAACACTGTACATGCTAGTGACTTTTACGTGGGATAGAATTGACATTTTATATAATCGCGAGTATAAGCAATAAACCACACATTAATTACGGGAGTCTTGTCATTTAAAAGCACATACACAATAATAACAAATACTAAAAATATTTCAAATTCATTTTCTAATTAATTAGCAATTACTCACCTTTAATGAGCTTACGTAAATCACAGTCAAGATGAAAGTATGCATTCAATGATGAAAGTATGATGAAAGTATACATCTTATTCATTTGTCAACTATTGAAATATAAAAACTGTTGCATGAACGAAGCATTGACTTTTGAACAATCCAGAGGTTAATTTTTAAAAATTGTCCTGTAAGCTCCACATATCATTACAGTATGTGTAGTTAAGTTAGCATTGTATACGGAATAGAAAAATTTAAAAATTTTTCAAATTGATTTGCATTTTTTGACACTAGCAATGTCCATAATATACGTGCAAATTTTTTATACCATATCTTTTGTATGAAATAAGCATAAATTAGTTATCTATCTTATTACTATTGTTTAAGGTCCATCAATCGATAATGAATTGGAAAAACTTGAAGAAATTGTACTTGAGAGCAATGGCGGAACTTTCTCAGTGTGTCAGCTCTTCGACCTACGACTATCATTATTGCCTAGTTTTTTCAACCTTGCTATTACATATATTGTTGTAGTTGTTCAATTAGCAAGTTTGCATTCTAGTAAATAAGTCACACTTCTGCAACTATAGATGTGAATCTTTGATTTATCTTTTTGAAAACATTTCTTTTATTGAATTATGTTCTATTTTTAATATGAATATATTTGGTTCTAACTAACATTCTTGTATTTACTCCACAGGAAAGTTTCATAACAAGGAAATATATTGGGTAGAACCTGTTGCATAAATATATTTGAACTTTTTCTTTGATTATTTATGATTTAATCTTCTTCTCTTTTACAACAAGTGTTTATAATTTATTTTATCCACTAATGAAAACAACAATAATTTCATATTTATATATTATCTAAGTTATAAGTTGTCTTTACATATTGGTGATATTTAAAGATGGTTTTTTTCTCTGATTATTTCTATTAATATTTGTCACCAAAGCTGCAAAGAAGTAACAATAAATTAATATAGTAAAGTAGTAAATATGTATTTCACATAGTTTATAGTCCGCTAGTGTAATTCCTTCAGTCAGTCTTCAGTCCAGCAAGTTTTTCTTCACTCTATGAAAATGTATCTAGGTATTTCTCCCAAGCTTCCAGATCTATCTGAAACCCTGACTCAATGTTTTGGCAATGAAGGTTGTGGAAATGCTATAAAACGTTTGGTGCTTAATTTTTTTAAAAATTTATTGTTGGTCCTCATTACTTTCCGTAAGAGATGATGGTCTACATTTTTGAAGGCCAAATTTACTCTCGAAGAATTTAACCTACCAGTCACCAAACATAATTTGGACATATGGTGAGAAGTGCCCGTCTTCTGAGCGTTCCTTCCGATGTAGCAAAGATGATCTCAGTTGAAAGATCCCCACTGTGTTTTATCAAGACAAGGTATTTCTCTTGGAGTGGGAATTGTAAATAAATATAAAGTCAAAAAAAAATTAAATTTGAAATAAAAAGATATACCCCACGTTTCCTCTAAGGAAGTGATATGCCTCATTTAAAGCCCACCCCACTTTCCCAAGTCTCTTTATCAAATTTGTTGACACCATCTCGTTCTACCAATGTCAAAATGAAATAGCCAATACAGAAGCTCATTTGTCTGCTGTAAATGCACAGTCACTTTTAACAATTCTTGTTGTTTCATTGAAGATCTCCATTCTTTGGTATCTAACTGGCTGGCTGTACGGGAATGATGGACTCAGGATTGCTAAGCTTCCAAGTTCAATTTATTATATGCACAAAATTAAGGCGATTAAAAGATATATTTTCTCAAAGGAAACTTCTGTATTGTCTTGCATGCATTTTTATTGTTTTATTTACGCTCATTGGCTACTGTATGATTCAGATATTTTGTAATCAGTGAATCTCTCGATTATATTGACATATTTGCATGTTTCTGAAATAATCAATTCCCTCTATTTATGTATGAATAATTATAATATAAAATTCAATATCTTATCAACATTAGATCCAGTTGTCAATAAACCCATACTACAATTAAACGAACATATATAAGAAACAACAACATCACAATCTGGAGAGTATATTTGTGCATGTTTATTTAGATGTTTATGTATGTGGATACATTTTTATTCGCCTGCATATTGTAGTCATATTTGTATTTTCAGTAGATGTTTCTTATTTGTTAATTGTCTGTTTGTCTAATTAGTATTGCCTTACCTCTTCTTCAACTTGACCTTGGCAAAGTTTCTCTCACTAAAGGAGAATTAACATTGCTGAATATAAAATTAAAGAGGGTTGTATAAAAACATTGTTGTTCTATTTAATGCTTCATATTAAACTGTAAGTTTGTCATAAGATATTGGAAAGTGGAGTATTATCGTTGCATCAAGTTATTTAATTTCAAACTTTTTTTCTGTAAATTTTTCAATATTTTATACTGGTTGAAATACATAAAATTATTATTAAATTAATCTCGTTTAGTATTAGCAGCAGGAGATCATGATATAGACAATAGTATTTTCTAGAAATTTTTTATAAAGTTAATATCATTCATTTTTAGATTTTTAATTACAGTTATTAATAAGCAAGCTTTTTCTTACACACAGTTTTTATATTATTATGATATAAATAAAAAAAAATTACAAACAAATATAAATATATAACACCATAATAAATATTTAAATCTCCAATATGGATTTAAATGCAAATATTATAAGGCATAAAAATGTAATAATAATGCAAATAGAAAATGTATCCCAGCAAAAATTGCTTTTAAAAAAATTTGTGTCAAAACAAAACAAAATCATATGTTATTTTCATCAGAGCATAGCGGCAAAGATAATTGTAAGTTATAGACCATTGTATTATCATTTGATTCGTTACTTCATTCTCTTTCCTGTTTTTTGTAGTTATCTAAATGATTATCTCATTTTAACCCGACTATTTACTTTTGCCATTCACTGCGAGCGGTATTGTCAATGTGTTAATGTGTGCTATTGTTATATTTTGAAAGGTAAGGTTACTATGGTAAGTAATTAGTGGAATTAATGAGAAAATGTCAGACATAAAAATTAATAACATTATAAGTAGGGAGTAAATTTACATAATCTTATTTATCTAACAATATTACTTTTCAAATAAAATTACTTATGACAATGAAGAAAAGTTTGTTATAGTGGAATTCTTGGTATAATAAAAATCTGACAAAGTATATTTAGATATAAAGAAAAATAACTGAATTCTACCTATATTATATACATGAATCCATTTACAACAATAGTCAAATTAAATGAAAGGTATTTATTAGGATGATGTAAAAATATATTATTACCTGACAATAAATTATTGTTTTTTTTTATTTTAATTTTATTCATTTATTTACATACATTACAATTACAATGTCTGTATCTGTATAGTTAGAATTTTGTTTTGAAGATTTTAAAACAAAAATTTTTTTTGTAAATTGTTACGTTACTGAATCAAACTATAGATCCGCATTGATAAAATTTTTTTGGTGGTAGATTATCTTATGTTATTATTGAAATGTTAAATGTGATGAAGTTGGAACCTATGAAAATAAAAACATTTTGTTATGATAAAAACCATTTTTTATTGGCTAGAATGAGAGTCTACAACGGATTATATGGGAATAATCATTTTTATTATTCAAGAAATCCTATATGTGTATATATTCATATATATATATATATATATATATATATATATATATATATATATATATATATATATATATATATATATATATATATATATATGTATATATATGTATATATATATATATATATATATATATATGTATATTACATATTTATGTGTGTCTATTTTATCCAATTAAAGAACTATATGTTAAAGGCTATAAAATAACGCAAGTAAAGCAATGTCACAAATGTTTAATTTATTTGCGGTTAATAATTTATTAACCAACCCAAAAAAAACTATAATTTTACATTACGTAAATAGCTATACAGAAGAACAATAAATTTTTACTTAAGTACTATTTTTATTCTACAAAATAATTTTGTTAGAAAATTTAATGAATAGCTATACTTACTTTCAAATATTTTTCCTTCAACACCTTGAATATAACCTCACAAGTTTCAGGTATTATCCTTCCTAAAGATTGCCTAGATGTTATTGTGGTATGTTGTAAATCAGTACAAGATTCTCCTTTGTAAGAAATCTTGATGTGGCACTAAGACATTCATTTGGTGATATTTCTTCTTTCATGGTTGTATTCTGCTTCTTTATAAACGGTGTATCTATGTTCAAAACCTTGAAATAAAGGTCTTCAGACATATGTAAATAATTATGATAATCGTCGCATTCTAGTCATAGTTTCCTTATCAAGTTAGTATGAGACAATCTCTGCCTGGATCGCAACCATGACTTTGTCCAGACTTTAGGCCGTCTTCTTTTTGTTTTTAATATATATTATGCAGCTATTAAACCCAGGTAGCACCATTAGTCCTTTGTTAACATTTTTAAATATTTATGGAGGTAAACATATGGTATAAATGTATGTATATACGTACGCTGCCTAACTTGACTGAATATTAAGTTACTGGCATGTCAATCACCATTTGACAAGTTTTAAGTACAAGATTTCTAAAACCGCATGCTAAATCGGTCGATGATCATGATTCGTTAGATAATGTATCATAAGTTTGGATGTATCTAACAACAATACCTTTCACTAGTGTTTAAATGTCTAATTCCTGTGTTAATACTTCCCAAACGTAGTTCAAATGTTTCGTCCCGTTTGTCTGATGGACACAAGGTTATCTTCTGCCTTTTGTAGTTTTTGTCTCCTTTTCACCTTCAAGTGCATGCACAGTTCAAAGTAATTAGATTCTGGTTAATACAGTAATCAATTTCAAAGATGTTTCTTTGTGATTACCGAGAGATTGTTTAATCATAATCTGCCTTTACCTTTGTTACGGTAACTTGAACTGGTCTGAATCAATCGTAACTATATTATATGATGCTGGTATTATCTTGTAATACTTAATTCAAAGGATCTGTGTAAATAAATAGTAAACATATAAATACTCAGTAAAAATGTTAAGTGAAATTGTGGCTCGCATCAGTCAGCAGTGAGACTGATTTGATAAAGGTATGTATCAATACAAAAATATAGGAACTGGCTTCAAAAGTGAAAATTAATTTCAATGTTTACTTTATTGGACAATTATTCTCGCAAGTAACAACTAATTTTACACAGTCACAAAACTTCAAATAGCAAATATTCTTGTTTATTAACGTCACTTCCCTGGTTAAGTTTTCATTCCCCTGGAAGCTAAAATTAATAAATATCACTTTTTCAAAATGTCTGCCATAATATCAAGATTATCTAAAAAAATTTAATGAAATTTTCATTTCATTAACATTTCATTGTACGTAGTATCACTTCCCTATTCTTTAAGAATGGCCATAAAATGAATATTTTCCATTATTTTCTCTGACCCATTTATCATTGGCTTATCTACATCACAGCCTTTACTTATAGTCACTTTTCGTTCCAAATATTCATAACAATGCATGGGATTAAAAAGGTCCATTTTATTAATTCCTTTGAAAAACCATTCATGTCTTTTCCAAAATTTTCAAATATTTTGGGAATTTGTACTGTTGTAAAATAAATGAGTCAATAAAGTTCATAATTACATAAATTTTCAAATTTTTACACGGAACAGTTTTGAAGAAAAATAGTTGGTGTCGACAGACAAAGGGATGGACATACATAAGGTTCCGTTCTGTCATAAGGATACCATATTATGAAAAAGTTCCCTTCTCATCTGTCTTTCTGTGTACTGCTGAAATTTCCATTAAACTAATAAAATTTTTTAGATATTTTAAAACAGCCATTTGCTGTTCTCAGTAACCAATCAGTATCCTCAAATTTCTAATTAATACTTCTATTCAATTTGGTTAACGTTATCTGTATCTTAGAATATTATTATTTTTTAGCAGTTTGTGTTGAGTGTTTTGTTTTCAAATTCCACATGGTGAAGTTTGTGTTAGTAAGATATTAGTGCAGTCAAATAAGAATTAAGCCTCAGAACGAAAGGAGGAATGTTGAAAATAAGCACAGACCATTGTTTGACGTTCCGAAGATGGAAAGAATATCAATGTCTCAATGAGTATAAAATTCGCCACAAGTTTGGTTACATGAATATTTTTTGTATGATTAACAATTTTTGAAATACGGTACGAAGTAATCCTATGTAAACTGCAGTCGGGTGTACAGTACACTTTACAAAGTTCATAATATGACAAACATTTTTTGTTATTATAAAAGGGAGTGGTATCTTTCGTGATCGCAGGAGTTGCTTAACCATTACCCAGCATATACTCCCCCTTGTGGCACTAAATGAATTAACAGCAGCTGAGTCTTGGGCAATGATTAATTAGCTCAACTGCGCAGGCCAAGACACGTCCTGCAAAAGAGGTAGGAAAAAACCTATTCACACCGTAAACCTTTAAATCTATGTAAAAGTTTGGAGGTCTTCTCTTTACTGCTTGAACCATGATGAAGAAACATCTCTTCACAGGTCAGGCTCCAATTGGATCAATGGCTGATAGGAAGACCAGTCTCTAGCGATAACCTCTGCAGACATGGCAAACATAGTTGTATTCTGCCTTCTCAGTGAAAGGTATATTGCCTAAGTGATTTTTTACTTTACTCATGGAAACAACATGGATATTTCTTATAACAGAACAAATCTAAACTCAAAACCCATTCATATTAATCCATAGCAACTCTTTCAAAGCGATAACAAATAAAATACCTCTCAACAAAGTATCTGCTCAAACTAAAGAAAACAGTAGTCCAGAAGAAAAGGAAAATGCAGAAAGACCACGTATAACTATCTAAAAGGGAAAGAATAAAATCTAGTCTGTCAAAAAAGTAAAACGCTAAGAAAATAACCAATACAACTGCATTCGCAATTCCAATAGATAACAAGTTCAAACTTTTGGGCGTTGACAATGAAGATGCAAGACCACCAAAGCTGAAACTGATCTTTGTGACTGCTATTGTAGACATTAATTCGCTATAAAAATTTTCTACAAAACAGCCAGCAATGAAGAGTACACTCTGGCCACACACCAATCAGAATATATAGTGAAAACTATGCCTGCAAGTATGGAAGTATACATAACTATGTAGGAAAATTTTATAAATGATAACATCGGTCACCATACCTAAACGCAAAAGACCGTACAGAGTTGTACTGCGTGGTTCGTGGCGTACATTCATCTGAATGAAAACTACGCAGTACTCTGTACGGTTTGTGGGAAATTGCTAAATGATTAACCAAACATGGACGTGAAGTTCGACAAATTGTGAATGTACTCTGTGCTCCCTCAAAAAACAACTCACACTATTTTACGTTAATCTAGGACTTAAATCCAAGAATAAAGATATTTTAAAACTGAAACTATTGAATCAACCTAAAGTATCATTGAAATATTTTATAAGAAAAAAGAGATCCTGCAATGTAAGAGATGCCAAATATTTGGGTATTCTAAGAATTAGTTTTGTTGGTTATTCAGGTTTGTCAAATGCAGAGAAGATCACCCCAGTTCCTCCTGCACTTAAAGTAAAGACACAGTAGCCACCTATGTAAATTGCTAAGGGAAACATCCAGCAAATTACAGAGGGTGCTCAAAATATAACCAATATAAAGAATATATACTAAAAATAAACCCAAAGAAAGAGTTCAAATAACCTGACCGAAAAAGTGAAGAAATCCCACCACAACCCAGAAGGTGTAATGGATACAGACAGACTATCCAAACTTATGCCAACATAATTAATGGTAAAAGTAATGAATAAATACACCAACTACCGGCTATTGAAATATTCTGCACTGAGAAACTTGATACTGCACTCTTATTCGAAAACATATTTATACCCAATAGTTATATTTCTAATAAAAACTACACAGTATGTACTGCTAATCATCCGTCTGGCAACACGCATGTAAAAACAGCTATATTGACCGAATCTTATATCATGCATTATCCACTAACCAATTTCCTCTAGTATCAAGAAATATCTTCACCAATAATAAGAGTAACAAATCAATTATTGATCTGTCTTCAATAATTCTAAATATTGACATTAAGAAATTCTATCAAATCCCACAATATACAATAACAACACTAATTGGTAATTAATAACCACTGAAAAGGTGGAGCAGGCTAAACAAGGGTTAAATATAATGATTCATATAAAAATCAGCTCCTGTTCGTAAAACGGGGCTAGTAAAGGAGATACACATATATCTAGTGTCTATCAAAGAAAAAATCCAGAACTGATGAAGGCTTTGCAGAATATGGTATATGACAGGCTATCTTAGAAATAATTAGGCCCTCAATAAATCCTCACAAAAGCTAAAAATACTAAGCAAAAAATTTAAAATTGCAATCCTACCTCACTAAACTGACATCAACCAGCAACACAAATTATTCTTTGAGGAAGACCACTAAAGTCCTAAAACACCCCAAAACACAAGTAGCGTGCATAAAAACTAAATCAGGAATATGGACTTGATTAGACTCCAAAAAAGGCTAACTCTTGTGCTGAATATCTGCGCAAAGTGTTCCAACCATTTTCTACCAATAATCACGATCATGATGAACTGATCAAAGAATTCATTTGATCAGTCATACAAATGCGTTTGCCCCTAAAAAGTATTACACCTAATGAACTTCTTCGAAAAGTCCATAAGTTAAAGGAGAGTAAATCTCCAGGATATGGTCAAATAGGCCATTTTCAATGCAGGTCCGAAATTGCTTCTTTTCACGTCATTGGAAAATATCACAAGTAGTGATGAGACTGAAACCAGGTAAACCCCCAAGACGTCTCATCTTACAAACGCATCAGTCTTTTGCCTATAATCAGGAAAATACTGGACAAAACATATTAAATTGGATGTGACAACACCTTGAAGAAGTCATATCTAATCACCACTTTGGGTTTTGGGAACAACACGGCAACATCGAACAGGTGCATCGATTGGTGGACTTCATGAGTACAGCTCTGAAAAATTAATTATACTACTCAGCAGTATATCTAGATATTGGTCAAGCATTTGATAAAGTGTGGTATGATAATCTCCCATTGTTAAATAAAACAGATGGTTCCTTACTCCTACTTTCTCATTGTGAAATCATACCCCAAGATGCTACGAAGTTAGACACAACACCGAAACATCGCATATTTACCAAATACAATCTGGCATGTCACAGGGCAGTATTTTAGGAACAGTGCTGAAAATTCTAATAATATCTGAAAAATGGTTCATCAATATTAGAGCAAACAAAGATAAGTCCATTCAGGTCACATTTACGCTGAGAAGAAAAACCTGCCTTTATTTCAAACTCTACAATGAGGAAATTCCATAGGAAAATGATGCCAAACTTCTAGGTATGCACCTGTATTGTCACCTTACTTGAAGAAAATATGTGGACAAAGAGGAAATAACAGGACTATAAACATGTACTAGTTGACAGAGCAAAAGCTATACAGCATACAGCTGTATAGCTTTTGCTCTGTCAACCAGTACATGGCTCAGTCAGTCTAAGCAACATCGAAATACGAACCTTTTCAGAGTAAAACAATGAGAACAATATTTAAAATAATTAATAAATACATGAACCTAGACCTCAAACAGAACAGTGAAGCAAGATACAGTGGGAACTACCAGTCTAGACTGAACAGATATAAAAATGAATTGGCTGCGTAGCTCCAGGGAGTGGGAAGTCTGCAATTCTCTTGTTAAAGAGAAATAGTATAATGAACTTAGCCACGAGATTCGAAGAAAGGGTTTGAAAGAGGCTTTACTGGATGTTTTCCTTTATGAACGATATATATCTGATGAATACCACCTAACAACAATTTAGATTATTGTTTGCTGTGGATAGATTGCTAAGCTGCAAGATTTAAAATTAAAGGAAAATTGTTATAAAATATTTGCAAATAAACGGTTGCACTTTTTCTCTTGCACTCTCCGTGTTATATCTCAAATACTGTTAGTTTTACAAAAAAATTTCTTAAAGGCCTTAAAGAGGTGCGAGGTATAAGATGGGAGATATTTATTTTGTCTTATTTCACTGTATTGTAGAAGTTTAGACATTTTAATGATTTTTGTTTTGCTTTTTGTGAGATTTCTCACTTTTGAGTTCTCTAGCAAGACAAGAAATACTTGTGATACTATTACGAAAAGTGGAGATATCATTTTTTATGTGTCCTATCAAGAGGAGTGTCATTAGACAGGATATTTAAAATAATATTGAGTTTGAAGTGTTGACTTGAAATTTGTCCACCTCCCTCTAGTATTCCAGCTGCATGCTAAACCTTCTAGATACCAGCATTAAATTGGAGCTTTTAAATAAAAATATCTCAGTGGACCTGTAACAATTTTAAAGTATGCCTACTTTGTACATGTTCCAATGCACTCAGTCCATTTTATCAATATTCATTGCCTATAAGTAGTCTACTTTATTTAAATTAAAGGCCGATATTATTTAAACGCATACTCGTAATTAAAAATTTTCTTTTCTGTAACATCATCATTGAAAGCATTAAAATTCAATCAAAGTTATATTTAAAAAAAGTTTTTGATTTTTTTCTTAATTGTTACAAAAAATGTTTAACCCATAATGTCGGAATACGAAAATAATTCGAGTGAAAATGATTGTTTTTCAAGTTGTCAAGAAAGTGATAGTGGGAGTGACATTGTGGTGCGCTCACAATTTCGCGTAATGCAAATTTTGAGTGATAGTGATAATAGTGATGATAACAATTATTTTGCTGATACGGAGGATGTACTGGACTGCGAAAATATGATGTGATCTTGATTTCAGTTTTTATTATAATTTTTGTTCACAATATGTATTTCCATAATTTTCTTTGTATTTCATTATCCTTGTACAAGTTTTTATTAAGGAAACACCGAAAACAATTATTAAAATTATATAATTTTTGGAAGAAATACAGTTTTTTTTCGAGACAAGGGTAAATAACATCAAAAACAAAAGATTTCTTTGGCACTTTTAAGTACATATGAGTAAAAAACCATGGTACTAAAAAAATTAAATTTAAAAGCTTAGCCTGCTACTACTTAGTTTTGTTAATGTTGTATTGTCAACATCCTGGTTTTTTCCAGTTTAGGATATCTTACACTAATTCTAGTCATGTAATATTATAAATATTTTAAAAGTAAAATCAAAATATTATAACTTTTGTAACTAAGTAGAAGTCAAAATGTAATAGGCTTTGTACTGATTAGTAAACTTTGAGTTATATATGAACATAACATCAAGCAACATTATACATACAAGTAGAATTCCAATGTGAGGATTCTGTTCACATTTAGGTGCATAACATTTTGTTAAACTTTTTATAAATATTTTTTCTACTGTGTTGATGTAACAAGGATAGGGTGACCTACGTGACTAAAAAATTAGCGAAAGGGGAGTGGGGAGGAGAGCTTTACAACACCCTTTAAAGAATCACACTTTGTGAAGAAGCCTCATCGAATATATTACGAGATATTTTCAATTAAATTTCAAAAGACTTATTCATAGACACACCACTGAAAGGAGTCCATGGGAAAAAAGTTCATTGCCAAGATTGTTGCATGGAGAGTTACTTGAAGAAGCATTTCTATATTTCTGTGTATTGATGTAACTTGAGTAAGCGTACCCATAACATTTCAACACAATGGGTCTTATATTAACGAAATTATTGTACCTTGGCCTATGGATGGACAGATGAACAGGCAGATTAAACAAAATTATGAGGGTTCCATTTTCACCAATCGACTACAGAACCGTAAAAATTAGGAGATGTTTTGATTCTGTCCCTTAACTATTTATTTCTGTATTTATGCAAATGCAAATTGGTGATTTAATTCTTTCCAGTTTTTTTGTAATCATTGTTTCGTGAAAAACAAACATATTAATCTTCTTTGTTTGGTAAATTACTCCAACCCACATGATACTATAACTTGTTTAATAGAAGGAAAATACTGACGTCTGTAAATATAAACACATCGTTCTCATCACAGAGTGCACAAATTAATTGTGCAACAATGAGTTTAAATGATATTTTATTTACAAATGGCACATTGGCAAATGCATCCAAAAACTGAATTTGAGAATCTGTAAATAAGGAATATGGAGGAAATTGAACATTTTTTTCAATTTTGGCTGTCTGCATTTGTTTCATGTAAAAGACATTAAACAAATTTATGTGGAAAAGTTTTTACTGTCATGTTGTTTAGAGTTTGCAAAAGGAAGCGAAGTATACTAAAAAAGTTCATATATGAAACCACTGGCTACCACCATACAGTTAAATATTGATTGCACTACCACTAACAAATAGTCTGTGCAAGCGTAGCTGCAGTGGAAAGGTTAAATATGCGTATAGAATAATTTCTTAGTATACAGAGTTATGCTTCTGCGTATCATTTCTCTAAATTTCTCCAACATTTCATTTACAGTATCACATTCTCCCAATTTACTCACAAATTTATTAAAATGCCTTGGTTAGATACTAATAATATTCTTTTCTGAACGAATTTTCCATTTGAAATCTCTCATGAATTTTTTTGGCTAATTCATTGTTCAACACTTCTTTTCTTTTTTATTATCAGCAAGGTGCCCATAACAATCTGATGAGAGTGAATTTCCTCACGCCTGGTGAGTTGTTCATAGATATATTTTTTGATGCAGTAACCACATCAAGAAATAAAATTCTTTCTTCTTCACCCTTTTTCATGCCGTCTGCAATAAAACACATGCAGACAGTATAAAAAGTTTTATATGAAAAACATAGGGAATATGAAATGGATTCTGGTTGAACCAAAGTTCCTGTTTGTGACACTTGTAGTAAATTCCACTACCGCGTCCATCAACAACAACATAACAAATTATTGAGATTCATTACTTTAGAGCCACTCCGAATAAATATTATGTGCACTGTGCAAATTGTTGTGTAAAGTTCATTTCCTACATGGTTCTGTTGAGTTATTAACTTCATTTTGAATTTGAGAGCTTTCTACCTTTTGAGATATAGATGTTAAAGGGAGCCTAGACTACATCGGAATTGGAGGTAGTTTTTGGTGCAGTCTTTCTTTTATTTTTGTGTTTTTCGGAACTGGATAAAATCAATTTAAAAAAATAACATAATAAATTAATACAAAACGAAGTAACTGAAAATAGAAATAATAAAGAACTAGATAAATTAATTTCATACTTTTAGTTTGTATGTGTGTGACTGAAAATGAATCGAACAAGTCAATGCTTATGTGACGAAGAACTTCTTATATTATACTAGTGGCAACGAGTGATGGTACTGATGTATGACAGCTCGTCATAAAGTTGCAACACTGTAATTCTGATTGATAAAACTATCAACTGAGTTTGATTTTCTTCTTGTAATTCTTAAAACGTGCAATGGTATAAAGTGTTTTAAAGATTATGTAAAAATTAAAGTGAAGGCAAAAAACAACTTTTTTCGCATATAATAATTGCATTCGCAGTTATAATATGGCAAACAAATAATTCGATGACCATGTCCTGACTCATAGGACTGTGAAAGAAGAATTGTGTATCCGAATAGTGGACACACGATTCTTTATTGAAATAAAATTATTAGAATATTGATTATTACTTTTAATCAAATAATTCTTAAGTACTTCATAAAAATTCTAATATTATACATGAAATCCTTCAAGCTTATTACGATTTTCTTTCATAACAAATTTTCCCAATTATTTTAGTTTTGCATTCAATCAATTTTAACAATATGTTGATAAACAAAAACCATTGGCCCTATTCTATTGTGCAAATAAATTACATGCGACATTTATTTCATTTTACTTGCCTAAAAATGTTAAGATTTCAACTGGACTTGCCAGTTGTTGAAGGCTGGCCAAATAAATATTAAATATATACCGTGTATATATTTAATATTTATTGGATAAAAATTAAAAAAATATGTAATGTAGAATTCCCAAGACAGACTAAAGATTATTAGATATAGACAAGGACAACACTTATTAATGTTGCCCACAAAAGTATTTGAGTTATCAATGGCAAAATTGAAAATATTATTATTCACCAATTTTGACAAGCAATCATATCATAATTTTGACTAATCATAATTTTGACAATCAATAATTCAACGAGCCCGGTTTACTTTCAATTTATATTTGCGATTCTGAGTTTATCTCAATGTTTCTTAAGCTCTTTGTTTGTATGTTATATGCAATATTTTGCTTGTAGCCAGAACCTGGTTTGCTAGGACAGATAGCTAGGACCAGGGGAGGCAAATACTTCTCTGCCTCTATGGCCAGTTTGACACTGATCATATAGCCTATATATTGACTTGATGTAGACCATATCAGATGGTGTATTAATATTAATTTCTTTTTTCAGAATCTTTAAAGTAAATATAAAACATGTTGGAAAAGTTCAGTTTATTATTTAACACATGATACTAAAACAATGGCGACGACTTAGGCTGCTAAGTGCTACAGGACCATTTTGCACAGGAACTCGTCCCACACTGAAAATAGCTTTGAGGGTGCTCGTCAAAACATACAGGGGTACATATTATTTAACAATTCAAAATTATGGGGGTGCTTTTAAGTTCGCGAAATGGGGGAGTAAGAAGTGAGAATAAAAATACAAATTTATTTTTTCTTCAATATATTCACCTGCTACTCTAATACATTTTTCTGGTCTTTCAATAATCGTAGATATAACTTCTTAAAAAAATATTTTACCTTTGTCCGAATAGTAAGCTGAAACTACGTCTTTCACTTTTTCACCATTTGAAAATTTGTTATTTAACTTTAGAAATATATAATAATTGCTGGGAGCCAAGTCAGGACTACAGGTGATTCCATTATGACTTGTGAACACAGGCACATTATCGTGCAGAAGGAGAATAATTTTCCCCTTCTTTTTTCTTCGATGGATTCTTTTAACTGCTCTAGAATTGAAAAATAGTGTTCTACAGTTATGAAGATGCCTTTATCTTTATAATCTATTAATCAGAAAAACTTCTGAACCCCAAAACACTTACGCTGTAATTTTTCCAGCTGACTGTGATACCTTAAAGTTCTTGGGTTCTAAGTAAGTAAAGTTCATAATGATGAACCCGAGCTGCATCCTCAGTAACAATTCAACTCAGTAGTTCATCCCTTTCTTCACTACAAAGGTCGAAAACCACAAGAGAACGCTCCACGCGGTGTTATTTTTGAGGCATAGTAAGCATTCTCGGCATCCACCTGGTGCTGATCTTATTTGTCCCAAGATGATCGTGAAGAATTTAAAAAATGGTTATATCGAATACTCCAACCATTTCTGCAAGTTGTTTTTTCTTTAGTCTAACATCTTCCGATACCAATTTTTTAACTTTTTAAATGACCACTGGAATAGTCACTTTGATCGGCCGTCTAGGCCTCGGGTCATCTTCAAGTGAGTCCCTGCTTTATTTAAAGATACTGTGCCACTTACAAATCATTGTTTTACCTAGGTAAGAGTAAATTAATGCCATCTCTTCCAGTATGGTTTGAACCAATTCTTTTTGCCAACAATTTTTTTTGTAAGGAACTTTATAACAGGCCGGTACTCGATTTTCTCTATACTTCTCACTTTCTTCCCGATTGAATTGCTTGGTCGACAATAGTTCAAGGACTAATGGCCCGATTAAGGTAAACCTTGCTATTTATATTAACTTTGGCCCTTTTTAAAGAAATATTTTAGTGGTCACTTCTTTTTGCCGAATTTCTTTAAAATATGATTGATGACTGACACTGATACCATAATGAATCTTTTATCCAGGTTTTAACTTTTCCTTTTTTTATTGCTTTCTTGTTCCAGGGCTCTGCTATATTAAATGTTAGCAATATAATATACCAAAAATCATATGGAAGGGAAATCCTATCTGTAGGTCCTCCTTAATCAATTGTATTCAGAAATAGCCAATTTTTGCACTTTTATATTTATTATTGGGAGCATAATTAATGAAACAGATATCATCAAGAATATGTAATTCCTTTAGATGGAGCAGATAAGTTGTGTTTAGGTATATGGAAGTTAAACATTTTTCCGAAATGAATGTATATTGATCAGAATTCTCTTCAGAATCAATATAAGCAATACAAAGTATTGCAACATTAAAAAGAACCATGATTCGTAATCACTAGTATATTATAACAATTTGTGAGTCACCTGAGCATTCATTTGTTCAATTTGCTTTCAGTCATACGCATCCAAATTCAAAATATGAAATTAATAATGATCAGAATAATCAAGTGTAGATTGATCAGAATCATTTTCAGAATCCATATATTTTTTCTAGAATAAAAACATACAGTCCCAGAAAAGTAACTTCGTTTAGGGTCACTTAAATCAAATAAAGTTTCCTGAATTTGTCTTTCCTATCCTACCAATGACAGTTTTTTAATACGTCAATTATAATTTGTGTTGTATTGGCACACCTGTTCCAGAAGACATATTAATAAATAAAAAAGTATTGCTAATTTAATAACCGCTATTTTAAGATATTCACTTACATTGGGAAAAATCATGATTAAATCCAAACAATGTACATGTGACATTAGCCCAATGAGCTAAATGGATGTCTGCATATATCTATATGTGGAATTCAAATAATTATATTTGGATGTTTAATTTTAGAACACAATTCCATAAATGTAATTTTTAACACATGTTAGTACAATGTTATATGATTTTCCATTTATTTGTCAGTTAATAATAATTTACTTATGGCTGCATGCTTACCAATTATAAATACACTCATCTACTGGAAAACAAACACATAATGCAAATTCAAAATCACTGTAGTAAAAAGTCTGTTCTTTGTTACATTAAGAATAACTATTTTATATAATTGGTGAGCTTAAATAAGTGTAGACAACAAGCCATTATAATCATAATGTATTCTGTTTAAAATAAAGCATCTAGAAATCAAGGGCTGTTCTTTAGTGATGTACTAAAGTTGCAGAAAAAAATTTGTTAAACATTTTAAAAATAAAAAAATTTACTTTGGTTTAAAAAATTACGAGCATCAAATTCTACTATAATTGTCTGTTTGGAAAAAAATGTATTTGTTAAGTGAATGACAAATTAGAATAAATAAATATAAAAATGAGAATAGCTGTAAAAAAGAAGCAAATGACACGACGACAAATAGCATAAAATGGAATGTTTATTGGTCAAAATGTTTTCAATTGAATAAATCAAATTTAAAACATTTCAAACTCTAAATGAACGGCAACTTTGTGCCTAGCTGGTATCATAGCTGATGTGACAGGAAGGTGACAAGAAGTCTATCGACCTACAAGTTCATCCAAAATGTTTCATCCAAATGTCTGTTGTTCAACTGAATGATTTAAACTTTAGTGCTGGAGACATAAACCTTGAGATCTTAACATTTCTAATTGTTTCTAATACTTTACCTTGGTAGGTCGTAAGATATACAAACACATATGGGTGATTACTCTTAGAAATATAATCGTCAATTTTATTTATATTCAGGTGTTTTTCTTTTTGCTAGAAAACTTGTGTGTGTGCTTATAAATGAATTTTTTTGGTTCTCTCGTCTTATCAGTTTGCTTTAGTCATATGAATCTAAAATTAGTAACAAACTTCAAAAAGTATCAGATAAGTCTTAAGTTTTTCATTATTTCATTAACTAGTACCATAAAAATTTCTCGACATAATGTTTTTTTGGAGTGTTAATGGATTTATAACTTTTTGTCAATTCTATAATTTACTTATTTATATTTCTCAGCACCTGATACCCGAATTTCAAAATGTCAAAATTATGAAAAATAACCGTGATAGTAAGATTGTTTTTTAAACTATTTTATATACCCATGGTAAAAAAATGACATACTTTAAATGGGTAATGAAATGAACTATTTTGCGTTTAACGCTTGCCAAAAGATTAATGTAGTTTCTGTAAGTCTGGCGTAAGAAGAAAATTGAAGAGATAGTGCGAAAGGTGTTGGTGAAGTACTGTTGTCAAAAGTAGTCACTTACACTATATATACCTATGTATATATATATATATATATATATATATATATATATATATATATATATGTATATGTATATATATATATATAAATATCTTACAGAAGCTGTTATTACAATATGATATGCAAAACCATAGAAACCAGCTACATATGTATGGAAATTATTTGCTACTTAAAATTTATTTGTGTTTCTAGCTAATTATTCTCAAATTATTCCGTTATTGATACTGTAAACACATAAACATTTCTGTAACCTGTCAGTAACTGCACAAATGAGCAAATTGTTTGCTAGGAAATTGATATTTTTTGGCATTAAATATTTCAGACTATTATCTATGGTACTATACTATACTATGGACACAAACCTGATATTGGAATGCATATTAAGTTGACATTCATTCCTTGATATACATGAACCAGACTTCGATTTGGTGGAACTGAGTAATAGGAGTGTCAAAATAGCTTTAAAACGCTTCTGGTAAAGTGTGCAGTGGCCAGTGGTGAACCTCAGAAATCGATAGAGCACTACCTTACACTCAAAGTCAGTAAAATTTCAATTCCACGTACTGATTGGTTTCAAAGCTATAAGGTATAAAGGCTTATGAAGAATGAAGTGCTCTCTTATTACCTTTTCTGGCTCAGAATGAATTCCTACAATCTACATGAGAAGATTTTTGACTGCGTCATGGATCTTATTTAAATTAAATTTAAACTCTGGGGAACATTTTGTGAAGAGGCTTGTTTTTTGGAAAATTATTATTAATACTGGTCAATTGCATATTTACTTTAATGACATTAAAATGTAACGAGAAATAAAATGGGAAAAATCTAACTCCAAATCAACAGCATTAATTAACATCTGTCAGTGTGTATGGATCCAAAGCAAAAACACAAAATATTCTAATTCAATTTTCATGCCACAATACAAGGTTGAGTATTTTAATCTATCTTAGAAAAATACTAATTTCCTCAAAAAGGGTTTATATTTAATTTGTTTAATGTAAAAATGTTAAAGGAAAAATACCTTTAAAAATTTTGTTGTACATAGTTAATTATTTACAAATAAAAATATCATTACTCATCACGTAAATAAAAATATCATTTCTCATCACGTAAATAAGTGTATAATAATTATATACTTTAAAATAAAAGCTTCTTTTGCACCAGATATAAGTCATTTTTATGAGTTTTCTACGAACCCAACTACATGTATAAGTTCGTCAATTATTACTCGTAAACTAGTAAAGTAAACACAGTTGTGGTCATTTTCTGTTTTATTTCGTATATACTACTATTGTGAATACTTTCAGATATTCGAAAATAGCGATTTAGCTGATAAGGTTTGGGAAATGTAGATGACAACTTTAAGCTTAATATTTCTTAGCCCTACTATTTTCAAAAAACCTATTCAAATGTACCCTACAAAGGGGTATGCAGAAAAATTCACTCCCACTTTACACCTAGGGGATTATATAATATTTCGTAACTTTGTAGGCATTATGAATATGTGTAACAATGTCAATATTATGTTTTTAGCAATCATTTAAAATATTTTTTGTGTTAATGTATCATTTAATTTGATGCAAATTATTTACTAAGAAATAAATATATGGCATGTTTATTGAATATTTATATTTTAGACACTCTTGACTGATATTGTGCAAAACTTAATTTTATGTGTTGTCACGAGTAATATATTCAATTTTGTTATTATATGTCTTTTAAAATAAAAGTAAAATATTTAAAATCAATAAAAGTAATTACAATTTATACCAAATGTAAAATTTCTTTCAGACATGTAGATGTAATTTTCTTAATTCAATAATAGGTGATACATTTGATTTAATTTTTATTTTGGCTGGAATTTATTTCTACATAAATGACATATTTTTCAGTTGTAGAAATCTAGCTTTGATAAGTTTCCTAAAAGTGACTTATATATAGATAAATTTTAATTGTCACCTTTCTTTACGAATAAAATTTATAGATAAAATAACAGAGAAGATTGATGTCATGTTGTAGATTTAGGCCTTTTCTGCTATAATATATTATCTGGTGGTCCACGAATTGTTGTAACAAATATCTGCTGTATATTCTGAATAGGATCTTCTACTCTGTAAGTACTCATGAGCATAACATGGTATTTACTGAAACAGATGAATTCAAGTTGTTTTATAAAATAAAAATAATGTATTTAACAATGTAAAAATAATGTACTTAACAATGTTAATTCGCACTTTAGCAATTATATTGTCGTGTATTAGTGTATAAATTATAAGTATAAAAATATATTAGCTGATAAATAACGAAATGAAAAGTCTAATCGAATGTTACAAATTTAGCCTCAATCAAATTAGTTATTACTATATGCTATAATTATTACCTCATTAAATATATATTTCAAGTTAATCAATAGAAAGCGTAGAGACTGGTCAAACACATTACGCATTTTATAAAAAGTATTCTCACTAGATGACGGGATGCAGAATACGAATGTAAGCACTATGCAGTGATCTATCTATATACGGATGTAAAAAGAATATGTTTATTATTCATAGCCAATGTTGAGTTTCAGGTAATGTGGGACGCTATTTGATTAGAAACTGAATAATCACCACTGGGCAGTAATTTAATTAAAATTTGTGTTAATATATTCTATTAGCATTATATTTTCTTTTATCAACCCTTTCATTAAGATTATTTTCCTATAGACATTATTCGAAAAAATTTATAATCTAAGAATTGATAAACCTAAAATGTTTTCTTTAAATTCATGGAAAAGGCTATATGTATGATATACAAATATGTGTTAGCATTTGTAATATTAACACATTTAGATAACACATATTTGCTGTAATGACACATATATCTTTAAGAGTTTGTTAGAGTTAATACATATTTCAATACTACTCTCAATACCGATTGGGTTAAGTCGATCGGTAGCTTCATGAAATCTGGTCTTATAATTCTTATACTGGAGTCGAAAAATCTCAAATTTTGTTTGCCATCAGGAATTGTTGCAAATCATTTTACTAAATTTTCGATACAATATTTAAGAGTTAAACAGTTTTTTTTGAGTTTAAACTACCATTTATTAATTCTACCAATAATTAACAATAACTTTACCACAAATTAAATAACCCATTTATTAGAGTAATTGACAGTTTGGAGGCATTTTGAATCACACAATTTCTTTTTTCATAAAGCTTAGATGTGCCAAAATTACATAAATGTTTTATTCAAGTTTTCAACAGGCACTAAATCACATAAACCTACGTATTATCAATTTCATACTTATACTATTCGAACCACATTCACAAGTATCACGAAGATAATATAAGAAAATGCTAGACACAGACAAGATAACCATTTTATGTGTACTGCACACATCAACATCGTAATCACGAACATAGACTGTAATTTTGTTCAGTGTGGCAAGTATATAAATTATTTTTAATTCGAATATGCTGAATCAAGATGCGGCTTGGATTGGGTAATGCCACTGAAGAGACACCTATATCGTTACACAAACTATTTGTTCAGAGTGCACATTATCAACATTTTTTTAATGTATCTCTAAATCTGTCTCTTATTTTTATATCAACTGTAAAAATTAATAAATGATATTGAATCCTTCATCAAAATGAATAGTCTTTTGAAATGCGTCACTAATTAATTAAATAGATGCCAGGGAAAACTTATTACTTTATACAAGGCTGGTATCTCCTTATTGAATTTTAGTTCCGTACTCTTTTAACATTCGTATTTTAATTGACCAAAATGGAGCTTTCACACATTTTTTTTTTAACCTCTCAAAATTAAAGCTGAAATTTTATAGTTGAAAACCTAAAAGTTATAGTGGAAACAAATAAATGAATAGAATTGAAATTATAAAAATTACATTTCTATTGTAATATAAAAATTAACAAGATTTTCACTTAATGCATAATTTTACTTAATATGAAATTTATGACTTAAATTTTTTGATTCATAATGAGTGATGACAAATGCTGCAAGCTTGTGGGCATTTCTATTTTAGAAAATTCTAATCGTAGTAACAATACGCAGTAGTAAATTGATTTCCAAATTTATTACTAACAATTAAAAAATTAGTACCACTGAATTAGATATGAATATGTTGCATTAACTTTTATTCCTACCTTCAACTATCCAGTAAGTCATTAGTTACTTGTCTGAATATTTTAAATATGACACGGTATATATACTTACATATTCAATGTAAAGTGTTTCTTTTTCTTTAACCTATTTTATTTCAACATTTTAATGTTTCATTTTAATCTAACCGATTTGTGTTAAAAAATATATTGTTAAATGAATATAATTATGTAAATTTAAAACCTCCACATAATCCTACACAATTTCGGACATACAAAAATATATTTTTATTATTTCTGCTACTTAATAATTGTGCTAATATTACCTATGAGAAATAAATACAGTGCTTCATACACTGTGTTTATCTAATAGAAGTATATGAAAAGCAAAGAAAAATACTGGTTTTATACGATTATAAATTAAACAAAATAAAACCCATGAATGTATCCGTTTTCATCCTCTATTTCTCTGCAAATAGAACTTCAACGAGAAGAAGTTTCAATTTGAATACTTAATTTTTAGATTGATTTTGATTATAAAGATTGGTGTAATTCATAACTTCCACGTTTGACATTAGTTATTATTTGCGTAAACATGATTTGTATCCATTATGCAATGTTTATAAAAATTGATCTTATCATATACGCTTTAGAAGTTTACAAATTGACATACAGATACACAAATGTATTGGGATATTTAATAAACTTTTAACCGCAAATTCGGGACTTTTCTAAAAAAACTTTCAAAAATTGAAATGTCAAGAATTTCATAGTTTTTGAAAATGCAAAAATGGATGTGTCACTAATATTTGAAATGAGATTTACTGTCTATCTAACACAATATTGTAAATACAACAAATCACCCATCAGGGAACAGCCATGGAACAAAAAAACTAATATAAAATAAAAGAATACTTACTTAGTGAATATGGCACAGATAAGATACAAGCAACTAAAAAAACAACAAAGTTTGAAGGTTTTTTTTTAAATTGACACCGATTTTAGTACATAATTATTCATGCTCGGTCTCAGATATGTATGAGTAGAAGATTGGAACATAAAGTGTGCCTTATGGGTGTAACACTAAGAGGTAGATAACTCTTCAGAATAGTAGAAAATCAAAGATTGGAATGACTCACTGGAAACTGGGAATATACTGAACAAAATTTCATAATAAAAGTTCTGTGTTACTTGACTTCTTCATCACTAGGAATATTAGCTGTAACTATAAGACCATGCAATTTTGCACTGACTTATCCATTGTGTACTGGCAGAACCCTTAGAAACATTTTACAACAAAATACGGAATGGAAAATTCAAAGCACAAATTATTAAGAAGCATAGTTCCAAAATTACTTTTAAAAATTTAACAAGACAATGAAACCGACGCAGAAGCCAACCATTAAGACTTGTGAAGGGGAGTGGGGAGATCAGACACAAAAGAGCTCTTCAGCCTTAAGCATACAAAAGTATAATAAGAAATTGTAAAAGCACCTAAAAGTCACACCGCAAATGTGCCTGCCCGTGGAAAGCATGAGTCCTAGAGAAGTACACAAAAAAAACTCTACATGAAGAGAAATACAGATCACAAAATGTGCTCGTCAAAAGTTGCATGAATTGGAACATCTACCTTTTTTATTCAATTGAGTGCTTTATGGTTATTACTTGTTTAGAGTTCTCAGCACTTACACACAGAATAGAAAATATAACATAAATGACCTTCAAAAGAACTTGTTTTTGAATCTACGTCATTAAATTTTTATGCAAAGTATATTGTCACAGTTAACCAGATGGCGGCAAGCCATAGATAAAGTTGTATATAAATAGTTGGATTTCTTAGCGATTGAAAAATTTGTTGCAAAAACAAGTTGTGATTAAAAATTTACTAGCTGACCCATTGTAATACAAAGATGTGAAACTCGTTTTTTTACCACAGTTGGTCATGAAATAAAATTTTGTTCATTTTTGTAATAAATACGAATTATTCCTTATAAGTCAGTAGCCACTTTACTTGGTTTGCATATTTTTATAAACCTGCAGCCAAAATATGCCACCATAAAATATTGCATATATACTGTAATATTAAGGATTTTGAATATTAGACTTAGGCAATCAATTTGATTGCCTCTGCATTGGCTAATTATAATCAACTCGAAAAGAGTCAATCAAACAAATACCTCCTAAACACAGAGCCATGAAACTACTTTTTTAATAATTACGGAAAAACACAGGTTCGGGAAACATGTACAAGATTCACTGTATATTTATTAATAACACATCACTTCGTTTTGAGATTTATCAAGCAAGAAGCGATTGTGTTTTAAACAAATGGAAAGTAAAATTATATAACTTACAAAAAATGTCACATTTATCCTTTTTCATTGATCACTGTATTATGAATAATGTAATTAAAGGTGAAAGGGAATTTAAGAAATACAAAATATTAATTCGGGGAAATTGAAAACTTTTGGAATGTTCTCCTTCCTCCCTCTTTGTTTTTTTGTTTTCAATTCTAAAGTTATAGAAAAACCTAAAATTTTTTGTTTTTAATTATTTTATAGCATTTAGGAATGTCAGGTTGATTATTAGAGATATTTACATAGAGTGCCTTTCCTTATATCTAGTCCTATATTGTACCGTAACCGAACTATTCTAAATTGCATTAAAACATATCAAGCACTAATCAAGTAAGCAAAACTTCACATGATCTAATCTTATCATTATGAGATGATACTACTAGTATGACACAAAATTGATGTGTTAAGCAAAATGTGACTACAGAGTTGCAAAAATAAATAGTTACAAATTTGAGTCTCAGTTTTGTTATGGGTATTCTCAATTGATGAAATTCTAGAAGAAAATATTTAATTGACAATACTAATAATTCTAAGGACACCGTTACAAATTTTCAGCCATAGAACAAAGTTAATCATTTCTCATCAAAAAAATGGTCATTAGCCAGAATATTTTTTACAGACATTTTCTTTGCTTCTAAAGAATTTGCTTTTTTTTAAAGAATTTGATTTTGCTCATTTAAATACAACATTCTACGGAAAGTCGGCAACTATTCCAAGAAAAATCCTATTAATATATAATATTATAGGAATAAAAATTATAACAATAGTTTTAATATTACTATTACATACACACATTGTGAATGTACAAGTTCATCTCACGTAATCAATATATTTGATAAAATCTGTATATATGTACATACATATATGTACCTATAAATATATATATATATATTTACATAATATATCTGGAAGCATCAAAATAGCTACTCCAGTATAATCCAATACTGACTCCCACAGTATTACAAAAAAAATATGTCTTGATTCATAAGTCCCAGGTTCATGCTTTTAATATTTGTATTATGGCATCAACATAATCTAACACCAGAAAATATTGACAGTAAGTAGTTTAATTTAGCAAAATGAAAATACAACATTTTTATTTTCAATTTTTCAAAATAAAATGCTAACTATACAGAAAAAGATCTAGTAATTGTAATATACGTAATGAATGAATAGAATTAAGATTAAAAATGACAATGTATTGAATGCAAAAACATATTAATACAAAATCACAATAAATACTTTCTGTTTAATTTATGGCATTTGTTTTAATAAAATGTCCTTTAAATTTTATTATTTCTAATAAATGCTTTAAATACTGACACAATTACAATCAGCGAACTAGCAAATATTTTTTTCTTTCACAGTTCGATAATAAATTAAAAATTGGCCATTATTTTAATATTAATGTTACCACTAGAACTTTAACAAGTTTAATTTTTGGATAAATATATACTAATATATAATTGTAAATTCTTTCCCAAAATAAAGCTGCAAGTATATTTATATATTTAATATAGCTAGAATACAGTAATTTTTATTTACGTCCCTCAAACAAAGTTTTTTCATATTTTTTTTATATGATGTATTCCATGATAACAAACTGCTATTTATCATCATAACTAATTTTATTTGAAAAATAAATATTGTTTGGTAAATATAATTATGTAAATTTAAAATACGTAATATTTTACTGTTAATTCCACTAACTACCAACTACATTAACCTTATCTATCAAAATATATCTGTAGTATATTAATAATACAAGAACAAATATACAAACAAAATCTTTAATCTTCCATGGCCTTAGAATAACTTAGCTCTTAAGTATTGGAGAATAATAAAAAAATGTAGCCATGTAAAAACTTTGCATATTATCTTTTTATAATTTATCTAATTGTAAATGATTCTCTGACAATATTTACTAAATAGCAGTCAAATATAGTGACAATTAAGATGTAACAGATCATATATTTTTATTGTGTGCAAATTTTTAAAAATTCAACATCTCCTCAGATTGATTTGTTGAATAACTTGTATCATGTTTTATTGCAATGATATTATTGTCTGTCTTTGAAAGTAAATGTTCTTAAAATAAATAAATACTTGAATTAATTAAGACTGCTACTTTTATCTTTAGCTATATTAAAATGCAGCTTGTAGTTGTATTATCTGACATGGAACTCTCAAACCATTGCTGCAGCCATTATTTTGAAACTTATACCAACCCAGCATTCAATTGTCAATGTCTGTACAAAATTCCAAGAATTAATACCAAGAATTAAATTCTTCTATTGAGGTAACCTTGAAGACATGGAATGAAAAATATGGTAATGAGGTTTAGAAAAAATAAGTGGCGGGTTGGGCTGTAAATGAGGCATGCGACTACTTCATGGCAAGGTACATTTTTGAGTCATAGGATTTGTCTCCTTATTTTAAATTTAAGTTTTTCTTTGTCTTTCAAACTTCAAGTAAAGTACAAGTAATATACATTGTCTTGGTAGCAGACAGCTGACAAATTCTTACTGAAATTATTTTCACCATATTTGAAGCGACGCTTAGAGGATAGCACTTCTCATCACTTTTTCAAATCTATAACATTTAAAACATTGGATTGAAAGGAGTTAACATTTCATCAATGGTAGGGAGGAATATACCCTGAAAATGGATTGAGGATGATGACCACTGTGTTTGATGAAAAGCGCTGAATTGATCAAAGACCAGTTTATCAAATTTATGCTTTTCTTCAACTTTCTGTGATTTTCATGTTCTAAAATATCTCCTCACCAGACGAATTGACTGGAACATGACGAACAATCGCCATATGATTTATGTTAAACAAGGAGATAGACAAATTATTCTGTCCCTTACGCTTTGTGCTTGACAAAGCAGTTAATAGTCCACAGACAAAGACTTCACCGAACTCCAGTTTCTTCCAATTTGTCTGATCACATTTCGGCTTATATTATCTATTTAAAATTTCTTAAAAGGGAATTAAATTTGCGAAAAGATGTGTGGAGAAAATCATGAACTGAGTTGAGCTTTTTTCAGAGTGGATATTAAATGGTCTAACGTCACTGGCAACATACAGGACTTGTAGGAATTGTGAAAGTAGTTAAGAATAATTGTAATTTGTAATTTAAGAATAATTGTGTTTCTTGCACAGAAACTAAGAATAGAATTGTTAGATGATGGAAGATGAAATTTTTGACTAATTTCTAAATTGGTTTTTATAACAAATATTTTAGCCTTAAAATACAAATAGAACAATTCACAGCTCCTTGATTTACATTTTAGGTCAAATTTGTAATTGAGTACAATCACAAGACTTGAGGGGTTCGCTTCTGGAAGCTTGCAAGAAATATCCAGATCCATTTTCATTAAGTAAAGAAAAAGTTAGTGGACAAGAAGGTTTTGAAATCATTCTATTGATGGAACACAAGCTATATTAAATAGATATCTAATACTTTAATAGAGTACTTTATTGATAATTTGTTGCAAATTAAGAGACAGAATACATTGAAAATATTGAGAGAAATAGTTGGAGAGAAAAAATGTGTATGTGTATTATATCAGAACTCATATCTTAACCGAAAATTAAATGAAACATTATTGAAAAGGTGAGTTAATGAATCAGATCTAAAGCTATAAAAATGCAATTTATTTACTAGAATGCAAGCCTAATAATTGAAAAACTACAATAATATATGTAATAGCAAGGTTAAAAAAATTAGGCAGCAATGATATTTGCAGGTTGAAGAGCTGACACACTATGAAAGTTCCACCGTTACCCTGATGTACAATTTCTTCCAGTTTTTCCAATTCTTTATCGATTGATGGACCTTAAATAATAACAATACTTTAGATGCATAATATATCATTTTACTAAAATGTGTATACAATTTGAAATCATACAACAGGTATGAAAAATTCATTTTTACGGTATACAGAAATTTACAAGTTGTGTGTATATGTAATATATGAATGAAAATTTGATTTGTGGTCGGGCCAATTTCAATGGAACCTTTGTTAAGCCAATCTTAAAAAATTAACCTCCAGATTCACCAAAGTCAATGTTTTGTTCACGCAGTAGTTTTTGTGTTTCATATGTCGATATAAGAAAAAAATTATAAAAAATGTGTTCTTTCATCTTGTTTGGTTTATTTAAGCACATTGAAGATGAAAAATGGTTAATTAATTTAAAAAAAGAAAGAAAATATTAACCCCTTAAAACCACAAGTTAATTTTTATTAATTAACCTTAAGCAATCATCCTTATGCAACATCAAAAGCTATGGACTAATGTTGAAAATGAAAAAAATTGTCTTTTTACATTAAAAGTACGACTTTGAATTTAACTTGCATTCTATCCGGAGATTGAAAACATTTTATAAAGATATACTTTAGGTTAATAGCATAATTTTATTTTATTAACTAACAAATCAAAATCTAGCGAGTGTCATTGGATGAGAGAAGCTTGTGTAAAACTCAAACCAGAGAAGGAAAAACATGAGTCAGCTCTTTGAAAGTTTGATATAATACTCATGTTTTGATTAGTGTTAAACACTAATGACTAGAAACTGGTAATACAAGCGAGGGAACTTCTTGAAAAGTGAACAGAAGGCAAAGAACATATTATGTTGGCCAAACGTAAATAAATTGTGAATCCCTCAGTGTTAGAATATTTAACAGTAGCCATAATATTTCTCATACATGAAATTATAGCGAATTATCTATCTATGCTTACTACAATATTATGAGAGAGTGAAAATTCGCAAATAGGATGTACCTTTAAACTAGTAAAATTTAGGAAGTGGTCATAAAAAAGTTCCCTAAGTAAATTGCATTTTGTCTACATTCATTGAAGAACATTTAGATGAATGTTTTATGAAATCATTTGCTATTGTTGCTTGTTGCATTGAACTTTTACTTTACGTGCAGTGAACTAAATATTTTAGACCTAGTCATTTTATTCTTATTAGTTTTATGGAGAATTCTATATGAATTGGAATAATTTTATTTCATTGCTTGTTGTAGATTTTATTTTATATTTGATATTTTAGTTCCTGCAAATTTTTCGGTATTTTTGTGATTATCCAGATCACAATATTTTTTTTGGTTTATTTATCAAAACAGATTGGGATATCGCTCCATACAAACATTACTATACTTTTTTATACACAAGATGGATTGAAGTTACATCATTATAAATATATATATATTAATCGTATATACCTTTCATGGTTTGGTATCGCGTAGAGCAGTGAGTGCCTCAATTATAGATAGCAAATAGGAAAACAAAATGAATAAAGTATCTATAACATTAAAAATACTTGTGACGTAGTTGGACGCTGATATATCAAACAATCTTCTACACTGTCGCTACATGCAACTGAGATCATATATATCTTTCACTACTCAAATTAATTTGGTAATTATTTACTGTGTAACAGAAAAGTAATTGGACTTATAAATATTTAGTCTTTAATCAATGAGTACACCGACCATGCTATACTGTACTTACTATTCTACTTTAGTTCAATTGGTTTATAATATTGAATAAAATTAATATTGTTTTGGCGCTGACTAGAGTATGTCTATTAGCCACTGTGTTACATTAAACTGATTATATATACACAATTAAATGAAACTACGTGATGTAGTATTATTTCTACTTTCTTTAAGTTCTTTACCATGATCTAGGTTTCGTTGTATTACAACATCGTCAGGTGGGCTATTAGCAATTAGCAAAGATCTTTACTAATAGCCCACCTGACGATGTTGTAATACAACGAAACCTACATCGTGGTAAAGAACTTAAAGAAAGTAGAAATAATACTACATCACATAGTTTCATTTAATTATGAATAATGAATTTCTACAAAATTAACGGCAAATATGTTCAATATTTGATTAAATATAGATTAATGTAGATAAAGTTCACATATGTCTAATTGTGGATTATACCACAGCCGATTATGAACTTCCATACTCCAAATAACCATATTCCGTATTCAATATTGTCTTAATTCCATTGAACATTTATCAAGTAACTTTATTTCTTATGTGATCTAATTCAGTAGTTTTGGAAAAAATAAATTAACTAAAAACGTAAGTAAAGAAAATATTCATCCCATTTTGTATATTTACCTGTTCAAATCCAAATAACTTATTTAATTTAGGATAATTACTTTAGTGACCATGTCTGGTAAAATCTGTATGTGGATAGGATTTCCAAAGGTTAGAGAATGCATTACATTTTGTACTAATATCGACATCTTTTATAGTAAAGCAAACTTACTATGCAGATACTTATACATTTGAGGAGATAGTCTCAGTTTTGTGATGATTATTCTCAATTCATGAAATTCCATAACCAAATTATTGTTGAAGATGCAGACAGCGGTAAGGACAAGTAGGTAAATTGTTAGCCATATGACAAAGTTAATCATTTCTTGTGACCATAGTTTCTGAAATGTTATTTGATTAATAACAATATTTTTCCAGATTGTTTTATTTTTTTTATTTTACACGTTTTAGTAATTTAAATATACAATTATAAAATTGACATTCACTATTTTACAGATAACAGTAATTAAAAGTATCAAGAAGGCAATATCAATTGCTATTATACAGAATATCAAGGTTATAATGGCACTTGTAATATTATTGTTACTTACATCATGCATATACAAGTAAAAAATGAATTCAATGCCTGTAATGGACGTAAAAAATGTAGCAATTACAAGTTGAAACACCTGAAGTTAAAAATTGAGTGATTAAAATGAAAACAATTACACAATACAATAACAGACATCTCATTTATTTCAATTTATAACTAAGTACCTGCAAATTGAACATTTTGTTGAGTGAATTGCATACTTTATTTACTATAGTTAACACCTCTGGTAAAATCGATATGTCCATGGGATTTCCAGAAATATCAAAATGGCTATTCCTATTTAATCTATTCCAGATTATCTCTCTGGCTAAGTCTGGTACACAGTTTATGTTATTACGAAATATTTCTCGATTCATACGATTCAGGTAATCGTTTACCTCTTTTAACATTTCATCAATGGTGTATGTAAGCAAACACATTAGAAGCAGTTCCAATCGACTAATCAATAAACTGAAATATGTAATTATCCAGAACCAGTTCCAATTTTCAACACTGTTAATGGTGAAAGTGATCAAGTGGCTTGCAAGTATAATGAATATACCCAATAACGACATGATTTTTAATTTTTGAAAGCACTTTGTTCTATGCAAAATACTGTAATAAGCAGAAATATCATCGAATTGTTGTAAACAATCAGCAAAGCAATGTTTTTGCCAGAATATGTCAATAGATAAAACTAATATTATATTAATAAAGTCAATTATTTGAAAAAGCCATTTGACTCTATTTATTTCAGAGTGTTGAGAGATATGGTGAGACCATATGCCCATTACGGTACTCAAAACAATAAGAAAAATTAATGCCAAACTGTAGATTTTCTTTAAAATAACTTTGATTAACATAGTTTGATTTTCTAATTTATATGAAAGTCGATTAACACCTAAAATTGACTGTAAGATAACTAAAAAATGAATCGATTCCTCTAAACAATGGCACGTCATTTTTAAATGAACTGACTATTTCTACTGCTCAATTCTAACAGATAATGAAAGCACCTTCAATAATGTAGTCTATTTAATGAAATGACGTGGTCACAATTACTTTGCATTCCCGCATGAAAGTAAATATTGATTATTGGATTTACCAGTCGGGTCTAAAAATACACTTACCATTATTCTATACTGTTTATAAAAATGCCTTTTAATGTATGTAGATTGGGAAACTTTAAATTTTTTTCTGATTCTCTTTTATAATTTAATTTGTATATATGTAGCTGGTATAATTGACTGTTACAAATAGCAATCAAATATTGGTAAAGATTTTTTAATGGTTCATTTATTTTACAAACCTGTGGTAACATTGTAATAATACTGAGGTAATCACATTCGTAGACATATTATAAAAAAGAAAATGCAATTTCAGATGACTTTTACACATAAATTCTGTAGGCGCAGTACCTAACACTTGATTAACTCAATTCCATAATAAGGTCCCATTGACAAGAAAATAGTTATGTTCAATGATGAGTCTTTTCTCGGCATTGATATTCTAGTCTCTGGAATACAGTTCAGAGCCATATGCTGATAAATCTTGAAATAGGTATCGAATCTATGAAGGAGTGCAAAGATATTGAGAACACGAAATAAATATAAGGTAAGAAAATTGAGAAAATATATTTAGTTAATATAACGCCTACTAAATCTTTCACAGATAATTAGAAAATAATGATTTTTATATTTTCCCTTCATTTGTGCTACAAGACCTCCCATTATGCCGACTCTCAAGATTTTAGGTCCCTACAGGTCCTACTTGATGATGAGTGAGTGAGACTATTGTATGAATAACAAGAAAATATGGCTTCTTCTTGTCGTGTTAACCAACACATTTGAAATGTTCACAGCAACGTAAGGCTCAGTACACAATATTAATTTTAATATTGTATACTGAGACTTATGTTAATTCTCAAGCTATTTCAGAGTCAAAAGATTTTGACAGACAGACAGACAACCAAATGATCCTATAAGGGTTTCGTTTTTGGCATTTTTAGGGATGGAACTCTAAAAATGAGCTACTTAATGCGATGTATTCTTTGCATAGAATTTTAATTTAATTTTTTTGCGTATAAATTGCAAAAAATTAATTTTGTACTGGAAAAGTATAATAATAACAAAATATTCCGGAATATGAAGGATATATACATATATATATATATATATATAAATATATATACACATATACAAATATATATACATATATATATATATATATATATATATATATATATATATGTGTGTGTGTGTGTGTGTGTGTATGTATGAATACATATTCAACCAAATAGAGTTTGCCGAGACATAGTTGCATGATTCCACAGGCGAAAACAAGATTCTAGACAAGCATTATACAGTGCGGTGCTTTTACCAGGTTATGTGCGGTGGTGGTGTTCACCTGACTTCACATTCCTCCATAAAAATGAAATGAATGTTATGATTTGCTTTTTCTGCATATTATCAATGTCTGTGAACCAAACGTTCACATATAATGATAATGTAAAAAAATTCTGATATCTTTATAACAGGTCTATCATTTGGAGTCTGTACGATATGAAGTATAGCTTGATGATTAAATTTGTATTAAAGATGTGCCCACAATATCTGTACGTTCTACATTTGATCACTTTCCTTTTCTTTACTTCCTTTCTCACTAATTTTCTCCTGCATACTGCTAGGCTTCCATACATTGTGACACAGAAGAAACATAGTTTTTATGATTTCATCTTCCAACTGCTAAGAAAAATTCTATATCTTGTGTTACTGAGTTAATATTCAGTCTTCGTGCCCGATAACTTCCTGCGCTCAAAAAATCATCACTTGTTTGCTGTAACGTCTTCTAGAAACGAATTATATTAAAACTTTTCGATCAGGTGATTGTATTCATACCAGAGTGTGTTTTGTTTATGATAAATGAAATTATATTTGTGGAAATATTTCATCATAATTGTTATATAATTATGTGTTTAGATCTGGTCTGTGAACTTAAATTTTTTTATGCTATTGATTCTTTATTGTTATGAACGTCTGTAATGTCGTCATAAATACGTATGACAAATAAATTAATAAAAGACACAGGTATTACAATTTTTATTAACTACTTATACGACAAGGGTCGGTCCACTGTTCTGAAAACCTATTTTGTTTTGTAAGTACTTGAAAAATGTATACTACGTGGTTTGATTTAAAACCCCTAAAAACTTTGGTTTTGCCACGTAAGTAGTTACGGACGATAAAACGTACATGTCTACTATGGAGCGTTTAATCGAGGAAAAAATCAAATTTTTAGACCATGATGATGGCAATTCACATGCCAGGTGATGGAACAAGTTTGTTTCATGCCATTATTTATTTTGTGTACAGAGGAACTGAGTACACTTTTAGAATCAGATCAAACACTGTACAGCATGGAATAGATCATTGAAGAGAGTTTCAGATTTCCACCTGTAATAAACAGACAAAATTAATCCGACATTGTTAGCATCAATCCCCTGGTGTCTAGTTGTATATCAACATATGAGTTGATTTAATATATTTCAAGTATATGAGAATAGTGTACTAAGGGGCCAATTGATAGTAATACTGGTAGTCCTGTGGGATGATCGTATTTTAGAAGCCATTTTGATGTTTTATAGTTACCATGCATTACATATGCATTATGTTTTACGACAACACTGGTCAATTTGAAAGAGAATGATAAATGTTATCCTGATGACAAAAAAAAACTAAAAAAGTCATCGTCACATTCAACTATGACTTAATGCTTGAATTGCTATCTATTAATATTAAATTCGAGATTATCAATTGAGCCTGCATCCACTGAACACAACATCCTATATGAATGGGGCGTAACCTATAATAGTACATTTCGTACAGGGAATTAGTCTCTACAATGCTTTAATTGACAATGGATTTGTATTTTTATAGCATGATACTTTAATTGACAATGGATTTGTATTTTTATTGCATGATAGTTTAATTGACAATATAAAAGATTAATATTATTGTATCCGTGTCAATCGCTGTGAAATTATATCAAAACACATTACTGTAATATGACAAGTTTCTTTTTTCGCAAAGAAGTGAGATAACGGTAGCTAACATCTTGGAGAGCTTTACCAGAAAAGAGCAGATGAGTAAGTTATAGCTTTGCATCCAGATCGATTGAATATTGTGTCTAGCACCACATTGACCGGCCGGTGAATAGTTTTTAAATGTTTATCGTTTTAAAGTGACCATGTCGTTAAATATAAAATTTTATGAAAATTGTTAATTATATTTCTAATGTATTTGTGAATTCATGTTTGAAGAAATTAAGTTTATCTTACAGACTTTTATCTTTAACAGCATGGTTTTGATATGTAAAAATATACAAAAATGAAAAACAAAAGATATTTGCACCCAATATATAATTTCAAAATCTAAAAAGTAGTACAATTTATGTTTGGTCATTACAACATTTTACCTGCTTTTTCTTCAGATAATAATGCATTACAGTAAGGTAATTATTTTTAAGATAATGTAAATTACTTTCAATTATTAAAAATTATGGAAGTGTGCATCTTTTGCAAGTACTCGATCACCCCTTTTAAGCTAATTCAGTGTAGGACAAGTCCTGTGCGAGATGGATTTCTTGTCCTTTAGCACTTTTATTAATTGTTACTGCTTAATATTAAACAGAAATTATTCATTTACGTGGAATTTATTTGAACGAATCTCAAATCATATAGATTAATCAAATTTAAATGTTTGTCGCTAATTTAAAATTTTCAGCTTTTAATGTTTTTTCAGTTTGCATATTCAAACAAATTTAATGTTGAAGAAACGTTGTCTGGCCGACTGTATATTGGTTTTTCTAAAAATGGATTTATTACAAATGGGTTATTTCAAGGTTATGATGATAAAAAGGTTACATAGAAAATTAAACCAAATCTCCGCAACATGGATGGTGAACAGCGGTCTGCAGGAACAAAAGGAATCGGGTTGCAAAATTAATTATATTTATGGATTTAAGCTAATCTAATTATTTGTGTCTTATATAAGAACATAAAATAAATGCATCAAAACACTACACCTATATTTTCGGACTCCAAGCTGATGAAGTTGCAACATACCGTTAGTAATTAACAATGTTAATATTATGCTGTCTGATATGGTCTACTTCATGTCACATATTATGTGATCATATGACAGAAGGTGAAATGATGTAAACATTAGTATAACCATTTGTTATGTAAAGTCAATTTAGCTGCTGTTTTGTAGACTAAACTAATTTAAAACAAATTATGGATAAATCTACTTTAATGAAAATATTTAAAGTAAAATAATGATGTTAAAAGTACTGAATATATTTGGCCATTTAATTGTGGATGTTAAAACTTTTATAATGAATAGATTACGAGAAGAGAGAAGTACAAAATTGATTTAGATAGTTTGGCAAAATTTTCAACAAGTAATTTAAGGTCCAAACTAAATAAATGTAAAGTGTTGCAGTAATTTCACTGTGCAAAAGTAGCAGTATAATTTTTTTTTAAATTTAAAATTAGAAGGAATTAAATGAAATACTGATTGTGTGAAATTTAAAAAATGATAATTTAATTTTTAAAATAAAAAGCTAAATTTAATTTCCTTTTTTTTCTTCATTGTTCTTGTATTGAAAATAAAGGCTAGTTTTAAAAGAAAAATTATGTCAAATAACCTATCTAAATATTATGCTACAAATAATATTCTAATTAATCAAAATTCTACCACGACAATTAAGCCATGACAATTAACAGAAATTAAACTTCATCAATATATTCAACATTATATCCTAATAACCAATTCTTTTTCTACCTTGCATGAAAAGTAAAAAAATTAATACATGATGATTAAAGCAGTGAGATAAATATGTTAGAAATTTAATTTATACTATTTAACATTGACGCTTCGAGTTACGTATAAGTTTGAAAATGATCACGAAGTCATCTTTATATGTAAAGATAATATATATATTTCGTTTTTTGTTAAATACTTTTCCATACATATCTCACTCACACTAGTCCTATGGATTCTGAAACAGATGGCATACTGAAATAAGTATTAAACGACATTTATAGTTCTTTGTCATTATTGTAATATTATTATATATAATATTCTATATAACTTAAAGTCATTACAACAATATTGTATCGTCTGTATATACACTAATAATTTTTTTTAATGTTATAATTACATTTTCATTGTTAGTTTTTCATCATTATCTGTAAATTACGAAAAGTTACATAAATTGTAGCTTATTGCAGATCATTTTCAATTAGGTAATAACATTTTCTATTAGTTATTTCGAAATTTGAGATTTATTCAATATTTTCTTGAATGTTTTTGAAATTAGACCTCATAACAGAACAATTTTAACTTATCGAAGCTGCTAAAATTATGTCCAACACGTTAGAGAAAAATATTTATTAACCTGACTAAATTTAGACGTATAGATAAATATAGGTATGTAAATCAAATTTTGATATATCATCCATATAGCGACCAATTAAGCAATATTATTTTGATTAATGTATTTAACCACATCTTTCGATTATCGATATCCAGAAGTGATGTAATAATCCAAATATGTATTGTTCCTAAGCATAAATTTGATAATAAAGCTCCAAAAACTGTACAATGCCGGAAGTGGGGAACACACTGACCATTTTCTAACCAGAAAATCTAAAGCTTTAAATAATATAAGTAGTATTTATATCGTAATCAATATTTTATTTAAGGTTTATAATCGAGAATCAACTATGAGATAAATCATGAATAGAAGCGTTTTTAAATCTTCTTTGGTAATGTAACCTACTTGTATGCAACATCACCGTTTGCAAAATATCGATAAAATAAAGTATAACTCCGAAAGTATAGATTTTATTCTAAGGAATTTTTTACATAAAGAAGAGATGTGGTTATAACATAGTCCAAGCATTCGTACTGTTGTTTAGTTTTATAAAATACTATTTTTGTTATTATCATATAATAATGATAACAATCCTTGTATGTTTCTTTTGTGATTATTGTTGCATCATGCCAATGTCTTTATAAAATAATTAGCCATTAATCTGTTTGACAATTAAGGTTAGTTTTGGCTTTGATAAAAATGGAGAACCAATTCACAAGCATCTCTCCTTCACTGCTGGCAAATTGTTTTAATAGGGTAGGAACATTATGTCTCCTCAACGTTATATGTTGGAGGCCCCATTGCCACCAATCCTCTACGCTAATTCATTTTTGTTAATCGGTAATCACATTTAGTGCTTCAGGATATTTTGCAATAAAGCATATATTGTATCATCTCCTGCTTTACTGATATAGTTTTAGATCAAGGTAGATGTATTTGTTATTTACGTTTTGAGATGTTGACGAGTGTTCTCATTGTTGAAATTGTTCAATTATCTCGATGTTGCTATTGCTAGCCATTCCCCATTACTCTATACTATAGGTTCAAACTGGTTTCAAAATTTCTTTGTCAAGTGCCAGATTGCTGTTTATGTTCAATTGCAAATGCAGTCCTTTAAATCTGATACATATTGTATTTAATTGTGTTTGCTTAAAACAGATGAGTTTCTACCATGTTAATCTTCCGTCAAATGCATGTATAAATATTTAGCATTTTCTTCAGCAATGTGTGGACTTGTATCTCTTCTTAGGGTGAATGTTCCGTGTGTAGACTTGTTTTAATTTTCCTTCATTCTTCAGGTTTTTAACCATTTTTCACCTTCATTCAGGTGACATTGAATCTCTATGCTATCTCTGGATTATTGTGTGTCACCAGCAATGCTGTGTCATCTCCATATGTGGCCACTCTAGTGTTCTCCATTCCTGGTAGATCAATAATAAAGATAGTTTATAATATAAGTCCAAATATATTACCTGGAGGTACACCGCATGTGAACTCGTACGAATCTGTAATTTTGTTCGAATTTTATTTCAAAGCACCTTTAATTGAGGTACGTTTACATTATATTGAAAAATGAGTGTGGTAACATGTGTGTGGTCTTCTCAACTTTATATAATAGGCTTTCATGACAGATTTTGTCAAAAGCTTACTTTATGTTCAAAGAGACCACTGAAAATATTCTTTTTTCACCATTGACTTACTTTTGATAGGGACAATATGATCTATCATACCTTTTTTACTGGACTTGTTCTGTTGTAACGTGATTCTCTCTGAAGCCAAAATGGATCACTCGTTATGTTTTCTTTTAACCTGTTTAGCAGAATCTTTTTGAAGAGTTTTCCAGTGGTTGACAGACTTATGGGTCTGTATGAGATGACTTCATGTGGTGGTTTTCTGAGTTTTGACAACATTAAAAACTGTGCTAATTTCCACTGTCCTAGAAAAAATTAATGTTGCAAACAAGTATTGAATATCTTGACGACTGCCATTTCCTGACAACTTTACTTTTAAAATGATTACCAACACGTAATCATTTTAAAAGTAAAGTTAAATCAGAAAATATTAATCCAGAAAATTGTAGCCCAGGGTTTTCCCTTTTAGGGTTTTTATCACTTTAAGCACATTTTTAGGACTTGTACTTTTCAGTACCAGACACACTTGGTTGCGCTTCAATATTTTGCTCAGAGTGTGTTTTGGCAATTTTTAATTTTCTTGTTGCCTTGCCTAGTTTGTAACAACAGATGTAGTAAAATTTGAAAGTTACAATTGAATGCCAGTGTGGTTCAAACTTTCAAATGAGTTGTTTTAGTTTTGCAAAAAAATCTATTGAATGCTGTTTTGTCTCTAGGACATCTTACCCTATGCCAAATTTTTTTCCCTTCGCAACATTTGAGTATTTTTCTTTGATAAATTCAGGATACTCGTTTAATTTTGGAGGAGTTTTTTCCATACTTCAGTCGGTTGTTTAGCTACATTGTAGATGATTCTGTTGAATTCTTCTATCGCTATTTCTATCTTCTATAATTTTTAGATGGTTTTGGAACTTTGTTTTTGAACAAACCAAATTTTGATGTATTTCCAAGTTTGTATTTTTCTTGTGTGTACTTTCTTTTTACTACCATGATATAACAGACTTTTTACTGCATGATAGAAAAACTGATGTTGACAATGACGGGTGTATGATTAGATGAACAGTTGGTGCAAGAATCTGTGATCATAGAGTAACAATTAATATTTCTAGTGATAAAGAAGTCTGTAAATCAGGGATTTAATTTCGATATGTTCATGAGTAACTCGGTTCACAGTGAGTCATACATTCCAATCATTGATTTTCTACTACTCAGAAGAATTGCCTGCCTTTTGATGTAATCGGTTGTGAGCCACACAAAGGTGGCTTTACATTACCATCTGCTCTAGATAAATAACCGGAACGAAGAGTGTGGCAGTATCGGTTATTGTATGTTTCAGTTTTATTAACTATTCCCGTGATTTTAGTTGATTATATCTTATCTTTGTAGTATTTGTTAAGTACATGGTGCTTTTCTCCATGGCTGTTCCCTGATAGGTGATGTCTGTTATCTTTTGTTGTGCCAGTTTATCTCTCTATTGGACTTGAGAATATTGCTATCTCTTAGTAGGTTTTATTTTTTGGTCTGTTTTGTGAAGATGAAAAGTCTACTTTGTTCTAGTTCTCTTTTACTTTTTTCTTTTCAGAGATTACTTTATTTTTTGCCTTTATTAGAGTATCATTATTTTATATTGTTTGTATTTTACATAACCTTCATAACCCTCTGGGTGTTTCTTCTTACTTTTAGCACATGTGATGTTGGCGTTAGGTGTTTTATTCCAAGATGAAGTAGAGTGGTCATTTCCATATTTAACATATCTATATTGTCTACCGCATAAATTTGTTGTGTATTTCTTTGACACACCTAGTATTGATTTCTTTCTTTTTATGACGGGCTTCAAATATCACACAAGCGTAAATGTTGTTTATAAAAAAAGTGTACGCTTGAGAGGTTAATTAATACTAAATACAATTTGAAACAAACATAAATAAATTAAAATGACATTTAAAAAGAGGCTAGATGGTTGTTAGTGGATTAGACTTTGTTACCAATATTTGGATAATATTCTCAACAATTCAAAGGATTGTCGCAAGATTCCAAGCTAAAACAAAAAATTAAAGGGAAGAATCTGTTACAAAAACAAGGAGTTTCGAAATAACTAATTGTAATAATTTTATTGTAATGGCAATCTTTAAAAAAATCCAAATTTTTGTATGGTATAAACTTCTGAACATGAATGGTAATGGGAGTGACTAGAAGAATTCTAAGGACAAATTGACGTTTCTTAATTTATATGATCAAGCATTCAGTACTGTAATAAATATGGTTAAGATAAAGGAAATACTGAATTTTTTGTACCATGAATTCGTCATTTGTTTGTGAAAAATAAAACAATTTTTGTTTAGCTTTTAATTTTAATATTTTATTTGATTGCTATATTTGCTATAAATTAATAAATTTAATTAGTAATTATATTTTTAAATTATTAGTTTTTTTTAATGTGTGTCCATTACAATAAAGCTTTCAGGATGCAGTTGGGTTGGTTTTATATATATATATATATATATATATATGTATATATAAGGTCGGCAACTATTCCAAGAAAAATCCTATTAGTATATAATATTATAGGAATCAAAATTAAAACAATAGTTTTAATATTATTATTACATACGCACATTGTGAATTTACAAGTTCATCTCATGTAATCATTATATTTGATAAAATCTGTATATATGTATATTATATACCTATAAATATTATATATATATATATATATATATATATATATGTACATATATATATATATATATAATATTACATATATATATATTTATATATATATATATATATATATATATATATATATATATATATATATATATATACACATAATATATCTGGAAGCATCAAAATAGCCACTCCAGTATAATCCAATACTGACTCCCACAGTATTACAACAAAATACATCTTGATTCAGAAGTCCCAGGTTCATGCTTTTAATATTTGTATTATGGCATCAAAATAATTTAACACCAAAAAATATTGACAGTAAGTAGTTTAATTTAGCAAAATGAAAATACAATATTTTTATTTTCAATTTTTCAAAAAAGAAAATGGTTATTATACAGAAAAAGATATGGTAATTGTGTTATACATAAATGAACGAATATAATTAAGGTTAAAAAGAACATAATGTGTTTAAGGTAATAACACATTATTACAAAATCACAATAAATATTTTCTGTTTAATTTTTGCAATTTGTTTTAATAAAATGTCCTTTAAATTTTATTATTTCTAATAAATGCTTTAAATACTGATACCATTACGATCAGCGAACTAGTGAATATTTTTTTTCTTTGACAGTTCTAACAGTAAATTAAAAATTAGCCATTACTTTAATATGAATGCTGCCACTAGAAAGCTAACAAGTTTAGTTTTTTGATAAATATATATTGAGCCAATTCTTTGTAGAATTGTATATTCTTTCTTAAAATAGAGCTGCTACTATATTCATATGTTTAATATAGCTAGAATAGCAATATTTTTATTTATGTCCCTCAAAGATTTTTCATATTTTTCTTTTATGATGTAATTTATTATAACAAAGTGTTATTTATCATCATCACTAATTTTATTTGAAAAATAAACATTGTTAGGTAAATATAATTACGTAAATTTAAAATACATAATATTTAATGTTAATTCCACTAACTAATAACTACAGTAACCTTATCTATTAAAATATATCTGTAGCATATTAGTAATATAAGAACAAATATACAAACAAAAGCTTTGATCTTCCATGGCCTTAGAATAGCTTAACTTTTATATTTTGGAGAATAGTTAAAAAATATAGCTATGTAAATATATTACATATTATCTTTTTATAATTTATCTAATTATAAACTATTTTCTGACAATATTTATAGAAAAGCAGTTAAATATAGTGACAATTATGATGTAACAGATCGTATACTTTCTTTGTTGCAAATATTTTAAAATTAAAAATCATCTCAGATTGATTTGTTGAATAATTTGTATCATGTTTTATTGCAATAAAATTCTTATAATAAAATGTTATAATAATAATTTTAATAAAATTTGTGTAAATAAAATGTTCTTAAAAATAAATAAACAATTGAATTAATTAAGACTGTTACTTTTATCTTCAACTATATTAAACTGCAGCTCGTATTTCTATTATCTGACATGGAACTCTCAAGTCATTGTTGTAGCCATTATTTTGAAACTCACCTCAATGCAGCATTCAATTTTCAATGTCGGTATAAAATTCACTAAACTTTCAGTATTGATACTGAGAATTAAATTCTTCTCTTGAAGCAACTTAAAAGAGAGGAAATGAAGAAATTTGGTAAAGAGGCTTGAGAAAAGTGAGTGATGGGTTGGGCTGTAAATGAGGCAAGTGACTTCCTCACAGCAGGATTATATTTTTGAGGCATAGCGTTTGTCTCCTTATTTTGAATTTAAGTTTTTCTTTGCCTTTCAAACTCAGGACAGATCCTGTCTACAGCATTATGAATCCCACTGCAAGAAATATACATTGTCTTGGTAGCAGAGAGCAGGCAGGTTCCTACTGAAATGATTTTCACCATATTTGAAGCAACGCTTAGAGGATAGCACTTCTTATAACATTTTCAAATCTATAACATTTAAAACATTGGATTGAATGGAGTTCAAATTTGGTCACCGGTAGGGAGAAATATGCCGTGAAAATGGGTTGGGGATGATGACCGCTGTGTTTGATGAAAAGTGCTGTAGTTGACCAAGGACCAGTGTATCAAATTTAAGCACCGAACTTCTATGCTCTTCCTCAATCTTCTGTGATTTTCATGTTCTCCTCATCGGACGAATTGACTTTAACATGGTGGACAACTGCCATATTATTTATGTTAAACAAGGAGGTGGACAAATAATTTGGTCGCTTAGGGAGTGTGTTTGAAAAAGCAGTTAACATACAAGTACTACACGAAATTCCAGATTCTTCCAATTTGTCTGATCCCATTTTGGCTTATATTGTCAATTTAAAATTTTTTAAAAGGGAACTAAATTTACGAAAAGATGTGCAGTGAAAATCACGAACTGAGTTGAGCTTTTTTGGGAGTAGATGATAAAAGGTCTAACGTCACTGGCAACATAATTGAAATTTTTGACTAATTTCTAAATTAGTTTTTTGGAAAGAATATTTTAGACTTAAAATGCAAATAGAAGAATTTACAGCTCATTGATTTACATTTTAGGTCAGATTTGTAACTGAGTACAGTCACAAGACGGGAGGGATTCGCTTCTGGAAGCTTGGGAGAAATATCTAGATCCATTTTCGTTAAGCAAAGAAAAAGTTAGTGGTTAAGGAATAGTTCTACCAATAGAACAGAGGCTATATAAAACAGATATTTAATACTTTAATAGAGATATTTAATACTTTTTATAGATAATTTGTGGCAACTTAAGAGGCGGAATACCTTGAAAATTTTAAAGACATAGTCGGAGAGCAAAATGTGAATCCACTTTATTTGACGGTTCCTACGGCAACATTTATAAACCATCTATGATTATTACCAATATGTAATGTGCCAGAACTCACATCTTAAATGTTATATAAATATTAAATTGTTGTTATTTCTATTACAGTGGTATATAATTATAAATATCCCTTATAAAGGGTAGGAAAAATAAATCATAAATAATCAAAGAAAAGGTAAAAACCCATATAGTAGCAACAGGTTTTCTATCCAATACATTTCCTTGTTGTGACATTTTTATTTACATCCCGAGTAGATATGACAACAAAGTTCTTAGAAGAAAATCATTTCTTTTAAAAAAAATTTAATACGGAGTAATGTTAACAAATAAATGAAACATCATTAAAAAGATAAATTAATGAATCAGATCTAAAGCTATGAAATTGCAACTTATTTACTTGAACGCAAGCCTAATAATTGAAAAACTACGATAATGTATGTAATAACAAGGTTGAAAAAATTAGGCAGCAATGATATTTGCAGACTGAAGAGCTGACACACTGTGAAAGTTCCACCATTGCCCTGATGTACAATTTGTTCCAGTTTTTCCAATTCTTTATCGATTGATGGACCTTAAATAATAACAATACTTTAGATGCATAATATATCATTTCACTAAAATGTGTGTACAATTTGAAATCATACAATAGGCATGAAAAATTAATTTTTACGTTGTATACGATACGTACGTGTGTATACGTAATATATGAATGATAAATTTGATTTGTGGTTAGGCCAATTTCAATGGAACCTTTGTTGTTATCTAGCACAAACCTTCAATTTGAAGAGATGTGTTACAGGTATAAAATTTTGTAAACTTAATCAAGTGCGCAGCAATACACAAAAATGCATAACAACCAAAATCTAGCATGTGTCATTGGATGAGAGAAGCTTGTGCAAAACTCATACCAAAGAAGAAAAAACATGCGTCAGCTATCTGGAGGTATGATATAATACTCGTGTTTTGAGCATTAATGACTAAAAACTGGTAATACAAGCTAGGGAACTTCTTGAAAAGTAAACTAGGTAAAGAACATTTTATGTTGGCCAAACGTAAATAAATTGTGAGTCCCTCAGTGTTAGAATATATAACAGTAGCCATAATATTTTCTCATACATGAAATTATTGCGAATTATTAATCCATGCTTACTACATAAATATGAGAGAGTGAAAATTCTCAAATAAAATGGAATTTTAAACTAGCAAAATTTAGGAAGCGTTTATAAAAAAGTTCTCTAAGTAAATTGCATTTTATCTACATTTTTTCAAGGACATGTCTTACGAAATCATTTGCTATTGTTGCTTATTGCATTGAACTTTTACTTTATCTGCAGTGAACTAAATAATTTGGGCCTAGTCATTTTATTCTTATAAGTTTTATGGAATAATTTTTCGGTATTTTTGTGGTTATCCAGATCACAATATTTTTTTTGGTTTATTTATCAAAACAGATTGGGCCCTTCGGATTCTATACTTTTTTATACACAAGAAAGAATGAAGTTACGTGATTATAAATGTGTATATATTAATCATAAGTAAGTTATACCTTTTAGGGTTTGGTATCGCGTAGAGCAGTGGGGGCACTCACTGCTCTACGCGATATATAGTTATAGATAGGAAATATGAAAACAACATCAATAAAAGTATCTGTAGCAATATAAATAATCGTGATGTAGTTGGATGACTGATATACCAAACAATCTTCGACACTGTCGCTACATGCAACTGCGATCATAAATATCTATTGGGAAATTGTCTCACATCAAAAGATGGATTTTTAAATATTTCGTTTCGCATCGGAGATTACGCCCGCAACTCATATAAATAATTAATCTCATAAATATGTATACTACTTCAATTATTATGTATTAAAACCAAATTTCCAATAATTTCCTATGTCACATAGGCTAGCAGACAAAAATTTACATAAAAATATATAAATATACAATACGACACATTCGAGTCACAGCTACGAAATATATTACTCTCAGATCAATTACACTGCAGTCAACCATAAACTAAATATGAGTACTTGATATATTTATTTGTGTCTAAAAGAATGATAAAACTACAATTGTTTGTTCACTTAATGATTATGTGATGACAAACCCACTGACACTTTTTAATTGGTTAACAAGATTGTTCTTTTTACATATTGATTTCCCCTACACTGGGTCATTTGTTTGTAATAAGCATCTAGTAAGGTTTCAGCTTTCTCTGCTCAAATTAATTTGGTAATTATTTACAGAAAAGTAGTTACACTTTAAATATTTAGTCTTTGATCAACGTGGACACCGACTATGCTATACTGTGCTTGCTATTCCACTTTAGTTCGATTGGTTTAAAATATTGAATAAAATCAATATTATTTTGGCACTGACTAGAGTATGTCTTTTTGCCACTGTGTTATATTAAACTGATTATATATAGATTAATGTAGCTAAACTGTACATATGTCTAATTGTGGATTATACCACAGACGATTATGAACTTCCATATTCCAAATAACCATATACGATATTCAATATTTTCTTAATTCAATTAAACACTCATCAAGTAACTTTATTTCTTATGTAGCTAATTTAGTTGTTACGGTAAAAATAGATAAACAAAAAGATAAGTAAAAAAAAAATATTCATCCCGTTTTATATAATTACCCGTTCAAGTCCAAATAACACATGTAATTTAGAATAATTACTTTAGGGAACACATCTGGTAAAATTGGTATGTGCTTAGGATTTTCAAAGGTTAGAGAATTCATTACATTTTGTACTAATATCGACATCTTTTATAGTAAAACAAACTTACTATGCAGATACTTACACATTTGAGGAGATAGTCTCAGTTTTGTGATGATTACTCTCAATTCATGAAATTCCATAACCAAATTATCATTGAAGATACAGACAGCGGTAAGGACAAGTAGACAAATTGTTAGCCATATGATGAAATTGATCATTTCTTGTGACCATATTTTCTGAAATATTATTTGATTAGTAATAATATCTTAAATTATGTTATTTTTTATTTTAAACATTTTAATAATTTAAATATACAATTATAAAATTGACATTCACTATTTTACAGATAACAGTAATTTAAAACTATCAAGAAGGCAATATCAATTGCTGTTATACAGAATATCAAGATTATAATGACACTTGTAATATGAGTCTTACTTACATCATGAATATACAAGTTCAAAATGAGTTGAATGCCACTAATGGAGTTGAAAAATGTGGTAATTATAAGTTGAAGTACCTGAAGTTAAAAATTTAGTGATTAAAATAAAAATAATTCTCAGATATCTCATTTATTTCAATTTATTACTATATACCTGCAAATTGAACATTTTCTTGAGTGAATTGCATACTTTATTTACTATAGTTAACACCTCTGGTAAAATCGATATGTCCATGGGATTTCCAGAAACATCAAAATGGCTATTTCTATTTAATCTATTCCAGATTATCTCTCTGGTTAAGTCTGGTATGCAGTTTATGTTATTATGAAATATTTCTCGATTCATACGATTCAGGTAATCGTTTACCTCTTTTAACATTTCATTAACGGTGTATGTAAGCAAACACATTAGAAGCAGTTCCAATCTACTAGTAAATAAACTGAAATATGTAATTATCGAGAACCAGTCCCAATTTTCAATACTATTAATGGTGAAAACGATCAAGTGGCTTGCAAGTATAATGAATATACCCAATAACGACATGATTTTTAATTTTTGAAAGCATTTTGTTCTGTGTAAGGAACTATAATAAACAGCAATATCATCGAATTGTTGTAAACAATCGGCAAAGAAATGTTTTTGCCAGAATATGTCAATAGATAAAACAAATATAATATTAATAAAGTAAATTATATGAAAAAGCCATTCAATTATACTTATTTCAGAGTGTTGAGAGATATAGTGAGTCCATATGCTCATTACAGTACTCAAAACAATAAGAAAAATTAACGCCAAACTGTAGATTTTCTTTAAAATAACTTTTATTAACATAGTTTGATTTTCTAATTTATATGAAAATCGGTTGACACCTAAAATTGACTGTAACATAACTAAAAACTGAATCGACTCCTCTAAACAACGGCACGTCATTTTTAAACGAACTCACTATTTATACTGCTCAGTTCTGACATAAAATGAAACACCCTTCAATAATGTACTCTGCTTAATGAAATGACGTGGTCACTACTACATTGCAATTTGTCTTCCCACATGAAAATAAATATTGATTATTGGATTCACCAGTCCAGTCTAAACATATATTTACGAGCATCATTATTCTACATTGTTTATGACAGTGATGGGCTTTTAATGTAATAGGTTGGGAAGTTTTAAATTTTTTTCTGATGCTTTTGTTGTAATTTAATTTGCAAATTGTATAGTTGGTATATTCGATTGTTATAAATAGCAGTTGACTATTGGTAAACATTTTCTTAATTGTTCATTTATTTAACAAACGTGTGATAACATTGAAGTAGTTACATATGTAGGCATATTTAAACAAGGAAATGCAATTTCAGATGACTTAGATTCATAAACGTAGATTCTGTAAGCACCCTTGAATAAATTCAATTCCATAATCTAATCGCATGGACAGGAAAAGAGTTATGTTCTGTGATGAGTCTTTTCTTGGCATTAATATTCTAGTCTCTAAAATACAGTTCAGAGCCATATGCTGATAAATGTTGAAATTGGTATAGAAATTATAAAGGAATGTAGGGATATTATGAATGCGAAATAAATATAAAGTGAAGAAAATCGAGAAAATACATGTTGGGAGATCGAGAAAATACATCATAAATGTGGTAGCACAAATATATCACCTAGGACTGTCAATAAATCGAAGAGACAATTTTTTCAGTCATTCTTATATGATGAATATATGACAGAACAGAAAATTGATATTCTCCTGGTCTCTGGGACACATTGTACCCTCAACTCAAGCATCAAATTCAAGGACCATTTATGTTACGTAACTAATCACCTAGATGGCACTGGACACAGTGGAACAACAGTCATAATTAACAAGAAAATCGAACATCACTTAATGCCGTGTTATAAAACCGAGTATTTACAAGGAACAACGATTGCTGTGATAGATAGCACAGGCTACATTAATATCTCGGCGATATACTGCCCCCCAAAACATTAAATAAAAGAACATATGTTCACCTGATACTTCAAACAGCTTGGAAGTTGTTTTGTTGCCAGCGGCGATCGGAACACTAAGCATATGTATTGGGGCTCCAGACTTACTACAACACGAGGCAGGCAGCTGAAAATGACTGTAAACAAAAACAACTTACTGGTGTCGTCCACCTGTGAACCTACGTATTGGCCGACAGACGAGAACAAAATCCCAGACCTCCTCGACTTTTTTGGACTGAAGGGATTATCAAGACACTACATCAAACCTGAATCTTCCTATGACAGCTCTTCTGACCATACTCCTGTCATTTTATCAATAAGTTCTAGAATAATAGAATCTGACAGTACTGAAACTCTCACAAACAAAAGACACTGACTGGGAATTACTCAGAGAGTACATTGATAGCCGTATACAGCTTAATGTCCTGTTAAAAACTCAGGACAACATAGAAGAGGCTACTAAGTATATTACAACACTTGTTCAGGAAGCTTGTTGGATCCATACTCCGGTGCAAAAAACAAAAGAAAAGCATATCAATTACCCGCTGAATATCAAAACCGCCCTACTCAACAAACGAAAACTCCGTCAAATTTGGCATCAGAATAGACACTCCATGGACAAAATTGCATATAACACAGCATCCAGAGACCTGAAAGATATTTTACACAAATGGAACAATAAAACCTTGGAAGATCAATTAGAATCTTTGACAGCCTCAGCTTTAACTAATTATTCACTGTGGAAATTAACTAAAAACTACAATAGACCCCACAATGCCAAACCCCCACTCAAAATAGCTGATGGCCACAGGAGAAGGTGGATGCTTTTGCTCAGCACTTAGAAAAAGTCTTTTCACCAAATCCAACCATAGACCTACAAAATGAGACATTGATTAATAATGTGCTACAACAAGATTTCCAAATGTCACCACCTCCTCACTCTTTTACAGTACGGGAAGTCTGGGAGTCCTTTCTAATCTACAGGACAAAAAAATACCAAAGTAATACTAAAGCAGCTACCGAGAAAAGCTATAGTGGTTCTGACATCTCTATTTAATGCCATACTGAGAACCCAGTACTTCCCGACAGTATGAAAAGTGTCCCGAGTAATTATGGTATACAAGATGGGTAAACTACCCAATGAAGTATCCTCATATAGACCTATAAATCTTTTGCCAATCCTTTAAAAGGTCTTTGAAAAACTCCTGATGTGCAGAATGCTACCAATTCTGGATAGTGCAAAAGTCATCCCAGGCCATCAATTCGGCTTTAGACAAGACCTCTCTACCACTAAACAAGTCCACAAAGTCTGTTATAAAATAAGAAAATGCTTGGAAGAAAAACTGTACTGCTCCTCGGCGTTCCTGGATATTCAACAGGCATTCGATAGGGTCTGGCGCAAGGGGTTACTATACAAGATAAAAATCAACCTACCTCATCAGTACTAGTCTCTAATTCAATCATATCTGTTGGGCAGAATCTTCCAAGTAAAGGACGCTGATGTGACGTCTGGGTTTTTCAAAGCAACTGCCGGAGTCCCTCAGGGATCAGTCCTGGGGCCTATTTTGTATACAATATTTACTGCAGACTTACCTCAGCTTGAAAGTATTACTACAGCAACATTCTGATGACACAGCAATACTAGCAGGCCACGCTGACCCTGCCATGGCATCACACATGCTACAAGAGGGCCTTGATGAAATAACCACATGGCTACGGAGATGGCGGATACAGGCAAGTGCAAGCAAATCTGTCCATGTTATGTTCACAGTACATAAAGGTAACTGTCCTGAAGTCCTGGAACTACATCTTAATCGCCGTCTGACGTGGAAACAACATATTAAGACAAAGAGAAATGAACTTAATATGTGTTATAAGACCCTACACTGGATCATGGGAAGAAACAGCAAACTGAGTGTTGACAACAAACTTTTAATATACCTGTATATCCAGTGGCAGTGGCAGATTTCAATGTTTGAAAAATTGTAAAAAAAAACTACACCTCTAATACAAAGTAGGTTTATTTTAACTTTATAAAAACAAATGCGGATTTCATTTTTTAAAAACCACGTTTTCCAAATGGCGGCCATCGAATCTGCCAAACTCTTCGGGTCTAGCACGCATGTTTTCAAATACACATTTGCAGAGCGACTGGGGTGTCCTACTGACTTCGGCTCGAATATTTTTTTAAGTTGTGTCACAGTGCTCGGATTTGTTTTGTAAACAACGGATTTTAAGTATCCCCATAAGAAAAAGTCACATGGGCTTAAATCGGGTGACCTAGGTGGCCACGGTATGGTATCATTTCGGGATATGTTTTTTTCTGGAAATAACTGCCGCACTGCATTCATGGACATATTAGCAGTGTGAGCTGTGGCCCCATCCTGCTGGAATCATGTGTCTTGTTGAAGGATGGACTATTCTGTAGTTCTACTCTGAAAAAGTCATTTAATATCTGGGCATATCTCTCCGAATTCACAGTTACAGTTTGGCCACGTTGATTTTCAAAGAAATAAGGTCCTATGATTGCAGATGCAGACATGGCACACCAGACTGTTACTTTAGGCTTATGTAAAGACTCTTGATGCATTTGTCTTGGGTTGTGGACATCCCAGTAACGAAAGTTCTGCTTATTCACATATCCTCCAATGTGAAAGTGAGCTTCGTCACTAAAGAATATGTTGCCCATCTGGGTATCAGTACGAAATCTCAACAACATCACCTCCGCGCAAATTTTTCTTAGTTCATAGTCATTTTCATCCGTGGCTACCAATGGTGTAGGTCCTGGCCTGGGCCTATTTAATGTTGATCCTGTAGCTCTGAACCTTGCTACCCATGACTGAATGTGGTTGATCGATGGTCCATCACGTAATCGGCGAATACTGTAACGATTATTAAATCGATGGCGTGGTACGGACAGTGAAAATCCACTCGAAATGTATGCCTTGATGGAAAAAGCGCGGTGCTCTCCACTCCACTGTTCCATGGCTACTAAAACATCCGCACCGCTTGCGCTTCTAACGACGCCCCCCCGCGCCCCTCTTATGTGTTGCGTTCAGAAACTATGTTTGTTCAAACTTTGAAATCTGCCACTGGACAACTGGAGATTCAACTCTGGAGTAGCACTTATAAACCAAACATAAGCATAATACAGAGGATGCAGAATGCTATCTTGCGGTCAATTAGTGGTGTTCCTTGGTTTGTCACAAACGCTGAAATACATAAAGAACTGAAAATGGATACCGTCGTGGAGGAAATCCAAAAATTGACTAAAAAATAACATGAGAGACTGGAAAACCATCCTAACAAGCTGGCTGCCGAACTAAAAACTAGAAATTATACGAAGAGGTTAAAAAGGAAAGACATCTTATAGCCCTGTAGGGATCAGTAAAGACTACGGAGTAGATGGCTTGCTGCAGTCACGCTCGACCTGTCAATGGATTCACTCAAAACATCTGCTTATAGTATAACTACTGATTGTAGATTGTTTAAAAAAAATCTTATTTGATGAGAAGCTGCTCAGAAATAACAAATAGGTTGAAGTAGAGTTTGACAAATATGAGTTTTGGTCTGATTTGGAGGAGTTTTGGAATATTTGATTAATTACTTGAGAGCACCAATTGTTACGGTTAGTTAGGGTATTTAGTTAGCAGGAAGTCTACGAGTAACTAGACTTTTTTACTAGTAGGGTAGCTTGTGGTCAAACAGGAAGTGATAATCAAATGCAATGAAGGCAATGGCTTCTATTGTCACATAATTATCAAAATTATTTAATAATGACATAAAAAGAAACATGTCACATTATTTAATAGACAAAAATAGAAATTTTATTATGGATTGAAAAGAAATTTGAATTATGCTGGCAGTTGCAAGCTATATAAATACTTCATTTTAGTTTATTTGATTACTTTCAGCATTTTTACAGTAATTGATCTGATCAAAACTGAGGGTGTGAACCTGCAAAGATATTAAGTGACAACAACAGCTCTTTAGCTCTACAATTTACAAACTCAGTATGGACAGTGACAGATCATCAACTATAATAACGAATGTCTATGGTAGAGGACATCACACTTGTATTTATCAAGTAATACTTTATATGGTCATTTGCAGTCACCAATACGATACTGCAGAGCCTACAAAATGTTTTTTTATATGGTCTCAATACTGTCAGAATAAGTGGTATATAGCAACTTAAAGCCTTTGGCTGTTCTTAATACGAAGCCAAGAATTCATAGGTCTTAGATAGAATCTGCTCAACATGCAAACCAAAATGCAGTTTACTATTGAAAATGATACAGAGGTTACGCATGCTGCTGACTTTTTCGAGTGAGTTCCCCCTTTTAGCATAATTAAAATTTACTTGCCTATTTTCTTTGTGAAGGAATTTGTTTGCACTTCCAGTAACTTAAATGCAGTTTGTTGTTTTCAAAGCAAACATGAAACCTATCGAGATCAGCTTTCATATACGAATAGCCATGAATATATTTCACAAGAGTAAATAATTTTAAATTGTCTGCATACATTTGAAAAGTATTCTTTCTGAAACAGGTACTTGTATCGTTGATAAATTAAATAAATAAAAAATGGCCTAATATGGACCCTCATAATACACCAGAAGCCACTTGGATGTATTATGATAAAAACCTTGTTTGCTTGCTGCCTATAATTATGTATAAAATAAACCATCTAAGCGGGTTGCCCCTGATACCATTACATGACAGTTTTTGTATCAATATTAAGTAATTAATCTTGTCAAAGCCTTTCTTGAAATTCATACATATTGCGGCGACCTGCTGTCCAGAATTCAATGACTCCAACAAGCATTGAGGATAAAGTAGTAGGTTAGTGGTAGATCTATCACAAACAAAGTCATATTGTTCTGGCATAATGTAATAATGAAGTACAGGATACATCCACCCGTGTAATAATATCTCTAAAACTATGAGAATTACTGATAAAATTAATATCGGTCTATAACTCTTTGTACTTTATTTAGACCCACTTTTATTCACAGGTGTTATGTGGGCCCTTTCTCGACATGTAGAGAAATTCCCATGGGCTATACACTTATTAAACAAGAGAGTTAAAGGAATACATATGGTATTTGCGGTATATTTGACGTAGGCTGATTCAATTCTATCTGGTCCTAGGCCTTCGTTCAAGTCTAATGACGTAAGCATTTTTAAAACGTCTGCAACCTCAAACGACATCATTTAAATTACAGACAGTTGACATCGTTTAAATTACTAGTAGACATATTTTCATCATTTTTGATCAATTTATTTATGTTTCGTTGAACTGTAAGATGTCATATGACCGAAAGAACTCTGAGAATATTTGGGAAATATCATTTGGATTAGAACTAGTATTTTCACTTGATGATATAGTTGATAGGAGTCATTTGTTTCATGTAAAGAAGAGACGTAAGACCAGAATCTTTAAGGTTTTTTTTTCTCTGTGTTTGCAACATATGACTGACAACATTGCTTAGACAAATGCTTCAATTGATATAGAAGTTCTGAAAATTCTTTGTAGGCAGAAATTCTGCAATACCTTTTCCATTTTAATCATGCTCGTTCCTTGTATTAGAAAGTCAAACGAGTTCGCGAGTAAATCAGACAAGATGCTTGGTATGTGTCCTTTTGTGGTACAAAAATGTCTATTATATCATAATTTGGTCGTAAAATCTGGTCACAGCACATTCCAATGAGAGTTCCCTTGATTCATTGCCCCAATGTGTTTTGCTTATTTCTTTATTTAATACCTCATAGTTGGCGTTATAGAAGTTAAATTTTTTGCATTGTATAAAGGGCAGCATTATATCAGGAATACACGTAATGGTAAAACTGAAAGCAAGATGCTTATGATCTTCACTCAACATTGGGTCAGCTGTGGGGAGCATTCAGTCTATAGTAGTAAGAACTAGATTTAAGATTATGTGTTTATATTTTTTGTATGTTTATATTGTTGTAAAACTCATAAAAGATAATGTACTAAGGGCAATATGCATTATTTGAAATGTATATGCATATAATAGGATGCAGTATTATTGACATTGCCAGGTAATTGAAGGTTTATTATTATAGTCACCTACAATACAGAACTTGCTCTCACATTGTTCTGTATACATTTCTGTAAATTATTGAAATAGATTTCGTATTTATTAAAAGCTAGATGTGGTGGGAGATAGACTGCTTTAAGAATATGTTTCTGTTTACCCATGGATAAATTTAAAATTATACCCTCTACCTCAATTCCTTTATAGTCTGAACGTTGCAATCTCACGTATCCAGACTGTAAGGCGACCGACACTCTGTTTGTAACTCGTGTGAGCATCTCTTGCTCTGTTATAAACTGTATATTTACCATCAATAAATTCGGAATTAAAAATACTTGCTAACACCACGTTTCTACAACACAATTATATGTATCCTAATTGTTTGACAATATATTTAGGTATAACTCATTCAATTTAGTTCTAATCCTGCTGCAGTTTTGATAAGAAACTGGCAATTTTTCACTCGTAAACATATTTAATGATTTACACAATACTGTAGATTATTACTATTCAGAAGCAATGATCGGTGCATGCACAGCGGCTAACGCTAGCAAAAAGACAAAAATATAAAGGCAACAAAAAATATGAAGATATGTAGAAAAATAATACGAAATATTGACAATCATAAATATAAGTACATATAGAAATAGTTACAATTTAAGAATTTCTTTTTTACTTTTTAATTGCAAATACTTGGTGCTTGCTGTTTTAGGAGCAAAAGTTAGTGGAATTGCTCGACAAAAGTTGTGGAACTGCTGCCCAAAAAGTAATCAATTTTTATAATACGCTGACTGCACTAATAATATCATTCAGAGATGGTATGGTAATTGTTTTTTACGAATTAATAGATACTCTCCTATCGAATGTGGTGTGCATGAGCCGACATTATACATATATTAGAATGGACCATAAACATGCTTTTGTACCTATGTGAATCAGTCAAAAGCGTTTTGAAACGACAGATATGCAACTGTACTATTTCTACTGAGAAACAAAGAGATGACATTGAGTCATTATTACCGATTGATTATCCCTTTAAGAGATTTAGATTTAAACACTGTAAAATTTTTTTGAAGCATTTTACTCATATTATGTCTGCTATTTCGTTCACTCTGAAACCTGAATTGGATGACCAATAAAGATCTATGGAAGGCAAAGTGTGGTAGACCATAGCTATTATAATACCTAAAAAGCTCTTGAAGCCTTTAAGCTCTTGAAATTTAAGTGAAGTCCAAGATTCAATTTTCTCTTGGGTGGCATATCAATTAGTTGGTTAAACTATGGAATATTTGGTTTTTTTGAAGAACAGTTTTCAAAAGAAAACATAATGTTCTGTTAGTAACTCGAGGTTTTGGAGATAGTAGGATATCGTCAAAAATTTCAGGTTTTGGTCGATTAGTCCCTATTTTACTTTAAAATACTAGTATCACATTGTGAGATGCCGATAATTATTTGTGAATGTGCCCAAAACTAAATGGGAGTGAATATTACGATAGGTGGACCTTGACGGCCGGAATTTTTTTGATTTTGGAAAAGCGGATCGTGGTTTCATCACGGCATTGATGATTCATTTCAAAGCAGAGAATCATCAATGCCATTGATGTTTAAAAAGCAAAGCTTATTATGGCCATTGGTTCCTGAAGGTAGGAATATGCACATCAAAAATGAAATGACAGTTCATAATGTATGGAAGAAAGCATTTTGATGACTCCAGCCATACCTACAAGATAACCTTGTTGAAAAATTTGATTTCGATTCATCTGGAAAATTGTGAAATCCTGACCACATATATCACTCAGCTAGTGGTTACAACAAAGAAATTAAAATTTCTTAGTTGTAACCACTAGCTGAGTGATATATGTGGTCAGGATTTCACAATTGTAATTGAAAATTGTAATTTCAATTTAAAATTGTAAATTGTAATTTCAAAAGTAGTAACGAATGGATTGACTATTGAACACTCAGGGTTCACCATTACAATTGACGAAAGACAAAGCTTCTAGACACAAGTTCAAATTCAAATATTGGCAGCAATGAATTGAAAAGTGCATTCTTTACCAATATTTGGGAGCGCAATAGAAACGGTGGCAAAGTTGGAGGAACTGCAGGAATGTCATCTTGATCTATCAACGTCCAAACAGTAAAACGTTACCAATGTAAATAAATCGGTCATTACAAAAAAATTGTCCATTACTGCAAAAGTGATCAGTTAATGCATTCAGTGCCGTATTTCTAAACGGAACATTTGACCGAAATGAATGGTATGTCGATTTGGCGGCCAGTAATCACATGACAAACAACAAGAACTATATTGTAAATAAGTCACATAACCTGTCAACTAAGGAAATAATTGTGGCAAACCAAATGAGTGTGCCAGTGTTATGTTCAGGAAACACACAGATTATTACGGTTGTGAATAATTTGGAAAATGATATTATTGTTAGAAATGTTTTGTACATTACTAACCTCACTACAAACTTGTTGTCTGTTAATAAGCTAATAGAAAATGGTAACAAATTTAGTTTATGGAAAAGAGTTTATTACATTAGAAATCAATCTAATAAGCTAATTGGTATAGCCAAGTTGATAAATGGATTATACAGATTAAACACGAAGACAGGATGTTTCTTAGCGACTTCAGCGAAAACGACTTCCGCTATCATATGGCACAGATGAAATGAAAAGTGGTGCGACAGAAGGAATTTCATGCAAAGATAAAGCTGATACCAATAAATTCAACTGTACAGTGTGCTGCAAAGGTAAAGAAACAAGATTATAGCAGAAATAGAAATGGAAGATTTTTAGAAGTGGTTTGCGTTGACATTTGCGGTCCAATAGAAGTGAAGTCCAGGTATTTCTTGCTTTTTGAGGACAACTACAGTAGGATGTCGTGTGTAAATTACTTAGAAAAGAAAAATAGAGTATATATGTATTTTTGCACAAATTGCATGAATTTTTAAATAAAAGATTAATTAGTATCAAGTGTTCAATCACATTAAGGTTGTTGCTGGAAACATTTAATCATCATTTATTTACATACATCTGCCTAAAGGATGCATTATTGAAGTTTGGCTCTTAATAAATGCAAATTTCTGCAGTTCAAGGTGCTAAAATGATTCAAGAGATAAAAGTTTCTTATCAGCTGTGAACGGGATATCATAATGGACAGGAAAGTTGTTATAGGAATCTTGTTGATAAGGAACATCACGAAAAAATATAAATTAAGTCGATTTAGATATTTTAGATTTAGATATTCTCGGTTATAAACACTTCAATTAAAGGTTCTCTATTTTTAGGGCTCACAGTTGCTCTAACATTAATTAACCCCTATTCGATGAAGTCGTTTGATTACACTGATGTAATGAGTTTATCAATAATGAAATTTAACATAATAGACTAGAGAATTATAATGGATGCTTATTGAATATTTCTTCTTGTACTTAATTGCCTCATTACACATCTATTTGTTAATATCTATCGAGCATGACACGATGGTAAAGAAAGCAAATATTTTTAAAAATTGAATTGAAATCATACTCGCAGTGCAAGCAGTTCCAGGATTTAATTGAATTTTTAATAAAAAGAAAACAATTTGTGAAAAGTAAACTTAAAAAGATTTATAGCTTGGTACTTCTTTCTTTAATTTTAATTGTCTATCTCTTACACACATCTGAACTTATATCTTTAACATATTCGAATACAACAGAGTGCTGATTTATTTGTCAAGTTTAACGATCATGTTCTTTCTTCTTTCTGTTGATATTGTGTGGCTTAAGAATGCTTTCCCTGAGTGGCTTTTTATTTTCAATGAGCTTGTGGCTTATTATAACGAACACTTTAAAAGTCGATTAATCAAGAAAATTATACAAATAACAAGGATTAGGAGCCATATTCATTATAAATTCAGTAATTTTGGGACAACACATATTTGCAGCGGGGAAAAAATTTAGTTTTATGCATTTTATTGGACAATTACTTCAACAGCCAATAAGCCTTTAAATGGTCTTAATGTGTGTAGTAAGTAATATATTCATTCAGGTGTTAAGATTAATTAATGGCTATTTAAAATATGCCAGGCAGCAATTAGTATTAAAAGACAAATTAAATACCAATATACTAGATAATTCATTTAACGGCAACCTCACACATATTTTTATTTAGATTAACTTTGAACATTTTAATAAAATATTTTAGATGATGCATTTTATGACAAACACTTTCTTAATTTCTACATTTGGTCTTTAAGAAGGTATAAACTTACATTTAATGCTGTTATCTAGAAGGTTTAGCATGCAGCTGAAATAATAGAGGGAAGAGGACACATTTCAAGTCAAAACTTCAAACCTCAATATTATTTTAAAGATCCTGTCCAATGATACTCCTGTTGACAGGGCACGTAAAAAATATCATCCTCACTTTTCATAATAATATTACAAGTATTTCTTGTCTTGCTAGAGAACTCAAAAATGAGAAAACTCACAAAAAGCAAAACAAGAATCATTAAACCGTCTAAATTTCTACAGTATAGTGAAATAAGACAAAATAAATATCTTCTGTCTTGTACCTCGCACCTCTTTAAGGCCTTTAAGGAATCTTTTTGTATTTGAGATATAACACAGAGAGTAGAAAAAGGGCATTCCTAAAATGCTGCCTTGTGGCATGCCAGATTGTATTTGGTACATGTGCGATGTTTCGGTTTTGTGTCGAACTTCGTAGCATCTTGGGGTATGAATGAGTGAGAAAGAAGGAGTAAGTAATCACCTGTTTTATTTAAAAATGGGAAATTATCATGCCACACTTTATCAAATGCTTGACCAGTATCTGGGTATTCTGCTGAGTAGCACAATAATTTTTCAGAGCTGTGCTCATGAAGTCCATCAATTGATGCACCTGTTCAATGTTGCCGTGTTGTTCCATAAACCCGAACTGGTGATTAGAAATGACTTTTTCAAGGTGTCAGATCCAATTTAATATGTTTTTTTCAGCGTTTTCCTGATTATAGGCAAAAGACTGATGCGTTTGTAACATGAGACATCTTTGGGGGGTTTACCTGGTCTCAGTCTCATCATTACTTGTGATATTTTCCATTGACTTGAAAATGACAATTTTGAACCTGCATTGAAACTGTCCTTTAGCTTATGGACTTTTCAAACAAGTTCATTATGTGTAATACTTTTTAAGGGCAAATGCAAAAATAATAAGCAAATTAATTCTTTGATCGGTTCATCATGATTATGATTATTGGTAGGAAACGGTTTAAACAATTTACGGAGATGTTGAGTGTAAGAGTTAACCTTTTTGGAGTCTGATCAAATCCATATTCCTGATTGAGTTTTTATGCACGCTGCTTGTGTTTTGGGGTGTTTTAGGCCTTTAGTGGTCTTCCCTCGAGAATAACTTGTGTTGCTGGTTGATGTCAGTTTAGTGAGATAGGATTGCAGATATACTCGCAGGCATAATTTTCACTTGTGTTCTGATTGGTGTGTGGCCAGAGTGTACTCTTCTTTGCTGGCTGTTTTGTATAAAATTTTTATAGCTAGTTAATGTCTACAATAGCAGTCACGTAGATCAGTTTCGGTTTTGGTGGCCTTGTATCTTCATTATAAAAGCCCAAAAGTTTGGACTTGTTATCTGTTGGAATTGCGAATACAGTTGTATGGGCATTTTATTGGCGTTTTACTTTCTTTACAGACTACATTTCCTTTCCCTTTTAGATAGTTATACGTGGTCTTTTTGCATTTCCTTTTTCTTCTGGACTACTGTCTTCTTTAGTTTGGGCAGATACTTTGTTGAGAGGTATTTCATTTATTACCGCTTTGACAGAGTTGCTATGCATTTTATGAAACATAATCTTATGAAAAATTTGTTGAATGGGGATTGAGTTTAGAAATAAAAGATCGCTTAGGCAATATGCCTTTCCAGGCAGAATACAACTATGTTTGCCATGTCTGCAGAGGTTATCGCAGGAGACTGGTGTTCCTATCAGCCATTCATCCAATTGGAGCCTGACCTATGAAGAGATGTTTCTTCATCCTGGTTCAAGCAGTAAAGAGAAACTCCCGTAACTTCGACATACATTTAAAGGTTTACGATGTGAAAAGGTTATTTCCTACCTCTTTTGCAGGACATGTCTTGGCCTGCGCAATTGAGCTAATAAACCACCGCCCAAGACTTAGCTGCTGTCAGTTCATTTAGTGCCATAAGGGGGAGTATGTGCTGGGTAATAGTTAAGCAACTCCTGCAGTCACGAAAGACACCACTCCCTTTTATAATAATAACAAAATGTTTGTTATATTATGAACTTTGTAAAGTGTACTGTTCACCTGACTGCAGTTTACATAGTGTTACTTCGTACCATGTCTCAAAAACTGTTAATCATACAGAAAATATTCATGTTACCAAACTTGTGGCGAATTTTATGCTGATTGAGACATTGGTATTCTTTCCATCTTCAGAATGTCAAAACAAAGGTCTGTGCTAATTTTAAGCATTCCTCCTTCCGTTCTGAGGTTTAACTCTCTTATTTCACTTCACTATAATCTGATTAATACAAACTTCACCACGTGGAATTTGAAAGCAAAACACTCAACACAAATTGTATTGAAGGTGTACAGTGGAAGGAAGACAGAAGATAACTTTGGCTTTTTCAGACAAACAGGACCAAATATTTGAACTGCGTCTGGAAATATTGACACATGAATTAGACGTTTAAGCACCAGTGAAACGTATTGTGGTTAGATGCGTCCAAACTTACAATACGTTATCTAAAACTCATGATTGACAATCGATTTAGTATGCAGTTTTTAAAATTATATACTTAAAACTTGTCAACACAAAAGATCACATGCCATCACATGGTGATCAACATGCCAGTAAGTTAGTATTGAGTCAAGTTAGGCAGTGTACGTACATACATACATTTATATCATATGTTTACCTCCATAAATATTTTAAAATATTAACAACGGATGAATGGTGCTATCTGCGTTTAGTAGCTGCATATAATATATTAAAAACAAAAAGAAGAAAAAGTCTGGACAAAGTTATGCTTGCAGCCCAGACAGAAATTGTCTCATACTAACTTGATAAAGAAACTACGACTGGAATGCATTGATTATCGTAATTATTTACATATGTCTGAAGACCTTTATATGGAGCTTTTGAACATGGTTACACCATTTATAGAGAATCAGAATACAACCATGAAAGAAAACAATATCGTCACATGAATCTCTTAGTTCTACTCTAAGATTTCTTGCAAAAGGAGAATCTCACATTGATTTACAACATACCACAATAACATCTAGGCAGTCTTTAGGAAGGATAATACCTGAAACTTGTGAAGTTATATTCAAAGTGTTGAAGGAAGAATATTTGAAAGTGAGTGTAGCAATTTATTTAATTTTGTAACAAAATTATTTTGTTATTTTAATGAATTAGCAATACTTTTATATGTTTAACTTCTTATTATTAGAAAACCTTAATACACATTTACACATCTTAACAGTAATCTACCATTTTATTTTGCCAAGCAGAGAGAGAGCAGTGTTGCCAATATAAAAGTACCTATAATTCCTAACACGCCTCTTTACATTTATATTGGCAACAAACATTTATAAACACTTACAATAGTCTCTATTAACTTGACACTTAATTTGACTCTTTTAAATTTAACATCTCTCTGAATATAATGAATTTAACATTTCCCAACGCTTTAGTAAATATATCTGCAATATTATTTTCGGACTCTATTTTTACATCAATATTGCCTTGCTTAACATTCTCATGTATAAAATGATAGTGAACTTCAATATGCTTAAAATTCTTTGTAAAATTTCCATATTCAGAAATAGCTACACCGCCTGAATTATCTTCATAAATTTTAACTGGTTTACAAATTTTAGTAAAAACATCATTCAATAAACAAATAAGACATTTTAATTCTTTTACCGCTTCTGATAACGCAACATATTCAGCAAATGTAGATGACATTGTCACACTGCTTTGTTTCTTTGATTATCAATAAATGACATTTCCAAATAATCTAATAACAAATCCTGTAGTAGACTTTCTGTCCAAAATATCTCCCGCCCAGTCGGCATCCACATAACAATCCAAAATATCAGCATTACTATTATTACAATATGTTAATTTAAGATCTCTTGTCAAATGCAAATACTTTAAAACTCTTAGAGCATATTTGAAATGTGTCTCATTATAACAGTTTTGAAATCTGCTCAAACAATTTACACTGTAACAAATATCTGGTCTGGTGCCTGAACTAATATACAAGAGTGCACCAATTAAATTTCCGCATTTTATATCTTCATTAATAACAGATTGTTCCATTATTTCCATAGGGGTTTTAAACAATTTTGAACTTTCAATATCATAACGTTTAGCTAAAGACTCAATATAAGATTTTTGACTTAAAGTTAAAATGTTATCTTGATCATAGTTATATTCAATTTCTATTCCAATATAATTTTTTACTTTACCCATGTCCTTCATTTTAAACTGTTTAGACAATTTAGTTTTTATATCAGCAATTACATCTTCATTTTCACAACATATGATTAAGTCATCAACAAATAATAATATATAAACTGATAATAACCAAATTCCTTATCAAAACGTTGTGGAGGTTTGACTTGTCTTCTTTCTATAATCTCATTTTTACTTTCTTCTTCATGTGTTTCATTATTTACGAAATATTTATTTGTATCCTTTTTCTCCTGTGTCTGTTTGTCTTCCTTTTCCCTTCCTTCCATATTATCTTTAATCTTATCTTCTTCCTCACCTTCAAATCCACACAATTTAACATCTTCCTCTATTATGTCACAATGTCTGGCAATAATAACTCTGTTGTTGATTAATACTCTGTATCCAGTATCAGTATAACGAAGTAAAATTCCAACTTCTGCTTTCTTATCCCATTTAGACCTTCTCCATTCTTCTGGGAATTCTCACAAAAACTTTACTTCCATACATTTTTAAATTTTTAACAGATGGATTCCTTTTGAAAAAATATTTCATGTGGTGTTTTGTTCACAATAGTATTAGTCAACGTTCTGTTCTTAGGATAAGCTGCGGTTTTAATTGCTTCTGGCTAAAATCTCCTTTCCACCTTTGCTTCTGATAAAAGACATCTACCCATATCCATTAGTGTACAATTGTATCTCTCTGCTATTCCATTTAATTCATGAACATACGCTGGACAAGGTTTTATTATTAATAATTTCTTTCTTGCAAACTGAAAAACTCTTGCATTCATGTACTCTTTTCCATTGTCACATCGCAGTTCCTTTATCATTTTTCCAGTTAAGTTCTGAACCTCATTTACATATTCCACAAAGTAGTCATATACCTCATCTTTTTATCTGATACAATAAACTTTAACCAGCTTGCTATAATCATCTATAAAGCTCAAAAAATATTTTTCTCTGTAGTCTGATGTGGCCCATTTAAATCTGTGTGTACAATATCTAATATCGCCTCTGCCCTTTGTCGATTGTTATGAAATGGTAAGTTATGCATTTTATTTTCAATACATATAGCACATTTTAAATATTCATATTCAATATCTTTTGGTAATCCTTCTAATGACTCATTTTTACACATTAATTCCAAATGATTAAAACTTATATGACCCAATGTACGATGTAGTTTTTCTTTCACTGTCATATTCTTTCTACTCATGTTCTCTTGCAATATTTCTTCATTCATGTAACTTTACATCTTATATAATCTTTCATCCTTAATAGCAACTGCTATAATCTTTCCATAATAATTGTAAATTTTTTACATCTTCCGCTTGAAACGAATGTTGGTCTGTGATTTTTGAATAACTTAATAAATTTGCCTTCATTTCTTTTACGTAGAAAACATTTGTCAGGTTTACCTCAGATTTTTGTTCATAGACTAAGAAGTTTTAATATTACCAACTTTTGTGGCTTCTAATATTGTTCCATCACCAATTTTTACTTTGACAGGTTTATTTAATTTCTCACAAGCATCGAAGTACTCATCAGTACTAATAATATGGTCTGTACATCCACTGTCAACTAACCATTCTGTTTGACCGTTCTTTAGCTTTTCTTTTTCACTCGTTGTGTAAGTATTCTTTGCAATATTAGTATGAAAACTGTTACCTTGACTCTCATTATTATTATTTTGATAATTTTGTTGTCCTCTACCTCTAGATGAACTATATCCTCTATAATTGGAAAATCCACGTCCTCGATTATTATTACCATGTCCTCGATTATTAATAAAATATCCACGTCCTTGATTATTATCAAAATATCCACTTCCTTGATTATTATTAAAATATCCACATCCTTGATTACGGTTTACATTATCAGCTTGACAGTTTCTTCTTAAGTGGCCAGGTTTACAACAACCAAAACAATTATAATCAGACGGCTTGGCATTTGCTTTAAAAACATTTGATGTGTCATTATTTGGAGTTTCACTCACATTTTCCGTTTTCTTCAGTTTTATTTTACTCTTTAAATAGTCAACTGTTCTTTCTTTCTCCGGCAAGACATCAATTAAATCATCTATGTAGCTGTAATTTTCCGGTTGTGCTTTTAACATGTAATTTAGTTTTTCCGTTTCTGAAATCTCTGCCCCTGCTTGTTTTAGCTCGTTCACGGCCTTTCCAAAGTTATCGAAGAATAAAGATACTTCAGAATAATTTTTCAACTTGATATTTTCAAGGTTATGTCGGCACACTATTTGCAAAGCTGTAGACTTTTTTAAGTACATCTCATCAAACTTTTGTATTATGCTGTAAGCTGTATCGAGTTTGCTTATATATTCTAGCTGTTTGTTAGTTATTGCACTGTAAATGTAGTTTGTTGCTTGTCCCACTTGTCGTCATCGGTTTCAAATTTTGCTCTCATTATAACATCCTTGTACTTTTTATACTGCAGAAACTTAAGCATTCGTATTTCCCAGTTACTGTAATCTGCTCCATCGAAAATTGGAATATTTATATCGCTGTTCTTAGCCGCCATTGTTCACCTTTTTATATTTGCAAAAATTCCTTATTTACGTTTTACTTTTGAAAACCATTTAACCACGCTCTGCTACCATGTTATTTTAATGAATTAGAAATACTTTTATATGTTTAACTTCTTATTTATTATTAGAAAAACTCAATAAACAATTACACATCTTAACAGTAATCCACCATTTTATTTTGCCAAGGAGAGAGGGAGCAGTGTTGCCAATATAAAAGTACCTATAATTCCTAACACATAGTACTTAAGAAAAATTTATTGTTCCTCTTTACAATTATTTACGTAATGTAAAATACTTTCACTGTTGCCGATGTTTGTATACTCAGAACTATGAGAATTAGTAAATAATAAAGTGTTATGTTGCCTGACAGGGGTCAAAGAAATTTGACTAACTGTGCCATCACTGTATGGATTTGCCGGTATTCCATAACTTGTTCGATTGGTACATATAAATGAATTTTTCTGTAAAAGATTCATTTGTCCATGAAATATGACATCGCATAAATAACTTCTCAGCTATTGTTCTTTGCGCCAGAGACATATTTCAAAGTTTTACAGTTACATATTTTCCAATATTCGTCTTCACAGGAGCCATTTTCTATTTTATTTCCAATCAAGTTAAACACTGTGTTAAGATGCTGGAGATGAAACCTAAACCGAAGAATATATTATAATAATTATTATATTTTTTAATTTCAGATCCCACAAAGTGAAGAGTAGAGAGAAATTGCTGAAGAGTTCTGTAGCAAATGGCAGTTTCCCCACTGCTTAGGTTCAGTTGATGGAAAACACATTAAGATTATATCTCCACCTGGAGCTGGAACTCATCTCTTTACCTATAAAAGTTATCATAATATCGTCCTTATGGCAATTGGAAATGCAAATTATGAGTTTATTTATGTAGATATTGGTACAAATGGATGAATTTCTGATTGTGGTGTACTCAATAAAAGCAATTTTTATCAACTTTTAAAGCAAAACAAATGAAAAATTCCTTTGCCAGAGAAACAAGCTTTTGGATAAAATCAATTATCGTATGTTTCTGTAGGAGATGAAACATTAGCATTAAGACATGATTTTATGAAACCGTATGCTCAAAGACAACTGCAAAATTTATAATTATCATCTCATTAGAGTAAGACATGTTGTAGAAAAGACATTTGGTATTTTGGCATTTGATATTTGAGTTAAAAAATTTACATAAAGTTGTCTTGGCTTGTTGTTCTTTACATAATTTTCTTCGTCGAAAATCTAGCACACTGTATATACCTCATCACCACCTTGATATAGAAAACAATGAAACGGGTTCAGTAGAATTAGGTTTAACGCTAAACGCTAACGCTAACGGTTTAATCTAGTGAGTCTAGAAATATGAGTGAAGGTGAAAAAAAAGTAAGACAAGAATTCGAAAATTATTTTAATACGACAGGAGCTGTTTCTTGGCAAGAGAGCATGGTTGCATAAAGGCAAATGTTGTGAAGTAAACATAATAATATTTAGTGAACTATATCAAGTTTCCAGACATTGTGCTGTGTTGTGTAATTGGAGAAGGAATTTCCTCAATTTTTTCTTCTATTGTAGGTGATTGTGCTGATTCTGATACTGATGACTTGATATCTGTCCTGGAAAAACACATACTATTTTAGTAACATAATTTTGTTTATTTTATCTACCTTAAAAATTACCTACCTACTAATTATGAACTTATATCACTGTTCAAATAAGTAAAAATACTTTCCCTACTTGAGTCGTCATAGATTTCAACTTGATTAATCTAGTAGTAGACTCGGAGGATGATCTACAAATTAGGACCAATCCGGGGAATCCGGACTAATTGCAGCCCAAAATGAGACCAAAAAAATTTTACTAGCGTGAAATATAAAGGTAAATGAAACTTACCAGGTTTAATGTCATCTAATAACCCCAACTGACTGTAATACCACAATTTTGGTGGTGAACTTCTTCCGTTCCTAAACCAGAAGTTCTACCATTGTGCACCTCTTTCTTTCTTTGCGATAAGCTGTTTGCAATGAATTTATCAGCTGCTTAGCTGATTCTAGCTCCGTATTGGGTTCCACTTCACGAACTATTTCCAGTGATTTTAAATAATTTTCATGTTTTACATACTTTTTGTATATATATAGTCAGATGATGTATTCCTCCACAAGTACTCATTTTGCCTATAACATTCAATGAATTCGCAAACAAAATCTTTTGAAAATGTCTAAAAATCAGCCATTGTTGTTTGTTAACACCACACCCAAAATTGAGTTCAGGATAGAGAACTATTCAACACAGTTAGGAAAAAATGAACTAAACAAACAACTACAAGTCATAAGTTTTTAAAATGGGGGCTCATTGCTCGCATCATTGATCAACAGTCATACTTACTTGAGGTCGCTCGGCTTGTCTAGTAAAAATTTAAGCATGTCAAATTTTCGCGAGTAAGTTTGTTGAATTTAAAGTATGCATACTCAGGCTGATCCACAGTTGAATAAAGTCGTGAGCTTGGCTCGCGTTCACAAAACCGCATACTAAATCGATCGTCGATCATGAGCTTGTTAAGCTCATGATAAATAATAATTTCCTTAATACTTTAAAAATTTATTTTAACAAGGTGTACACTATTTCGTACTATTTCCTGAAAATGTATAAAAGAGTGTGCATCCACATAACAATCCAAAATATCAGCATTACTATTATTACAATATGTTAATTTAAGATCTCTTGTCAAATGCAAATACTTTAAAACTCTTAGAGCATATTTGAAATGTGTCTCATTATAACAGTTTTGAAATCTGCTCAAACAATTTACACTGTAACAAATATCTGGTCTGGTGCCTGAACTAATATACAAGAGTGCACCAATTAAATTTCCGCATTTTATATCTTCATTAATAACAGATTGTTCCATTATTTCCATAGGGGTTTTAAACAATTTTGAACTTTCAATATCATAACGTTTAGCTAAAGACTCAATATAAGATTTTTGACTTAAAGTTAAAATGTTATCTTGATCATAGTTATATTCAATTTCTATTCCAATATAATTTTTTACTTTACCCATGTCCTTCATTTTAAACTGTTTAGACAATTTAGTTTTTATATCAGCAATTACATCTTCATTTTCACAACATATGATTAAGTCATCAACAAATAATAATATATAAACTGATAATAACCAAATTCCTTATCAAAACGTTGTGGAGGTTTGACTTGTCTTCTTTCTATAATCTCATTTTTACTTTCTTCTTCATGTGTTTCATTATTTACGAAATATTTATTTGTATCCTTTTTCTCCTGTGTCTGTTTGTCTTCCTTTTCCCTTCCTTCCATATTATCTTTAATCTTATCTTCTTCCTCACCTTCAAATCCACACAATTTAACATCTTCCTCTATTATGTCACAATGTCTGGCAATAATAACTCTGTTGTTGATTAATACTCTGTATCCAGTATCAGTATAACGAAGTAAAATTCCAACTTCTGCTTTCTTATCCCATTTAGACCTTCTCCATTCTTCTGGGAATTCTCACAAAAACTTTACTTCCATACATTTTTAAATTTTTAACAGATGGATTCCTTTTGAAAAAATATTTCATGTGGTGTTTTGTTCACAATAGTATTAGTCAACGTTCTGTTCTTAGGATAAGCTGCGGTTTTAATTGCTTCTGGCTAAAATCTCCTTTCCACCTTTGCTTCTGATAAAAGACATCTACCCATATCCATTAGTGTACAATTGTATCTCTCTGCTATTCCATTTAATTCATGAACATACGCTGGACAAGGTTTTATTATTAATAATTTCTTTCTTGCAAACTGAAAAACTCTTGCATTCATGTACTCTTTTCCATTGTCACATCGCAGTTCCTTTATCATTTTTCCAGTTAAGTTCTGAACCTCATTTACATATTCCACAAAGTAGTCATATACCTCATCTTTTTATCTGATACAATAAACTTTAACCAGCTTGCTATAATCATCTATAAAGCTCAAAAAATATTTTTCTCTGTAGTCTGATGTGGCCCATTTAAATCTGTGTGTACAATATCTAATATCGCCTCTGCCCTTTGTCGATTGTTATGAAATGGTAAGTTATGCATTTTATTTTCAATACATATAGCACATTTTAAATATTCATATTCAATATCTTTTGGTAATCCTTCTAATGACTCATTTTTACACATTAATTCCAAATGATTAAAACTTATATGACCCAATGTACGATGTAGTTTTTCTTTCACTGTCATATTCTTTCTACTCATGTTCTCTTGCAATATTTCTTCATTCATGTAACTTTACATCTTATATAATCTTTCATCCTTAATAGCAACTGCTATAATCTTTCCATAATAATTGTAAATTTTTTACATCTTCCGCTTGAAACGAATGTTGGTCTGTGATTTTTGAATAACTTAATAAATTTGCCTTCATTTCTTTTACGTAGAAAACATTTGTCAGGTTTACCTCAGATTTTTGTTCATAGACTAAGAAGTTTTAATATTACCAACTTTTGTGGCTTCTAATATTGTTCCATCACCAATTTTTACTTTGACAGGTTTATTTAATTTCTCACAAGCATCGAAGTACTCATCAGTACTAATAATATGGTCTGTACATCCACTGTCAACTAACCATTCTGTTTGACCGTTCTTTAGCTTTTCTTTTTCACTCGTTGTGTAAGTATTCTTTGCAATATTAGTATGAAAACTGTTACCTTGACTCTCATTATTATTATTTTGATAATTTTGTTGTCCTCTACCTCTAGATGAACTATATCCTCTATAATTGGAAAATCCACGTCCTCGATTATTATTACCATGTCCTCGATTATTAATAAAATATCCACGTCCTTGATTATTATCAAAATATCCACTTCCTTGATTATTATTAAAATATCCACATCCTTGATTACGGTTTACATTATCAGCTTGACAGTTTCTTCTTAAGTGGCCAGGTTTACAACAACCAAAACAATTATAATCAGACGGCTTGGCATTTGCTTTAAAAACATTTGATGTGTCATTATTTGGAGTTTCACTCACATTTTCCGTTTTCTTCAGTTTTATTTTACTCTTTAAATAGTCAACTGTTCTTTCTTTCTCCGGCAAGACATCAATTAAATCACCTATGTAGCTGTAATTTTCCGGTTGTGCTTTTAACATGTAATTTAGTTTTTCCGTTTCTGAAATCTCTGCCCCTGCTTGTTTTAGCTCGTTCACGGCCTTTTCAAAGTTATCGAAGAATAAAGATACTTCAGAATAATTTTTCAACTTGATATTTTCAAGGTTATGTCGGCACACTATTTGCAAAGCTGTAGACTTTTTTAAGTACATCTCATCAAACTTTTGTATTATGCTGTAAGCTGTATCGAGTTTGCTTATATATTCTAGCTGTTTGTTAGTTATTGCACTGTAAATGTAGTTTGTTGCTTGTCCCACTTGTCGTCATCGGTTTCAAATTTTGCTCTCATTATAACATCCTTGTACTTTTTATACTGCAGAAACTTAAGCATTCGTATTTCCCAGTTACTGTAATCTGCTCCATCGAAAATTGGAATATTTATATCGCTGTTCTTAGCCGCCATTGTTCACCTTTTTATATTTGCAAAAATTCCTTATTTACGTTTTACTTTTGAAAACCATTTAACCACGCTCTGCTACCATGTTATTTTAATGAATTAGAAATACTTTTATATGTTTAACTTCTTATTTATTATTAGAAAAACTCAATAAACAATTACACATCTTAACAGTAATCCACCATTTTATTTTGCCAAGGAGAGAGGGAGCAGTGTTGCCAATATAAAAGTACCTATAATTCCTAACACATAGTACTTAAGAAAAATTTATTGTTCCTCTTTACAATTATTTACGTAATGTAAAATACTTTCACTGTTGCCGATGTTTGTATACTCAGAACTATGAGAATTAGTAAATAATAAAGTGTTATGTTGCCTGACAGGGGTCAAAGAAATTTGACTAACTGTGCCATCACTGTATGGATTTGCCGGTATTCCATAACTTGTTCGATTGGTACATATAAATGAATTTTTCTGTAAAAGATTCATTTGTCCATGAAATATGACATCGCATAAATAACTTCTCAGCTATTGTTCTTTGCGCCAGAGACATATTTCAAAGTTTTACAGTTACATATTTTCCAATATTCGTCTTCACAGGAGCCATTTTCTATTTTATTTCCAATCAAGTTAAACACTGTGTTAAGATGCTGGAGATGAAACCTAAACCGAAGAATATATTATAATAATTATTATATTTTTTAATTTCAGATCCCACAAAGTGAAGAGTAGAGAGAAATTGCTGAAGAGTTCTGTAGCAAATGGCAGTTTCCCCACTGCTTAGGTTCAGTTGATGGAAAACACATTAAGATTATATCTCCACCTGGAGCTGGAACTCATCTCTTTACCTATAAAAGTTATCATAATATCGTCCTTATGGCAATTGGAAATGCAAATTATGAGTTTATTTATGTAGATATTGGTACAAATGGATGAATTTCTGATTGTGGTGTACTCAATAAAAGCAATTTTTATCAACTTTTAAAGCAAAACAAATGAAAAATTCCTTTGCCAGAGAAACAAGCTTTTGGATAAAATCAATTATCGTATGTTTCTGTAGGAGATGAAACATTAGCATTAAGACATGATTTTATGAAACCGTATGCTCAAAGACAACTGCAAAATTTATAATTATCATCTCATTAGAGTAAGACATGTTGTAGAAAAGACATTTGGTATTTTGGCATTTGATATTTGAGTTAAAAAATTTACATAAAGTTGTCTTGGCTTGTTGTTCTTTACATAATTTTCTTCGTCGAAAATCTAGCACACTGTATATACCTCATCACCACCTTGATATAGAAAACAATGAAACGGGTTCAGTAGAATTAGGTTTAACGCTAAACGCTAACGCTAACGGTTTAATCTAGTGAGTCTAGAAATATGAGTGAAGGTGAAAAAAAAGTAAGACAAGAATTCGAAAATTATTTTAATACGACAGGAGCTGTTTCTTGGCAAGAGAGCATGGTTGCATAAAGGCAAATGTTGTGAAGTAAACATAATAATATTTAGTGAACTATATCAAGTTTCCAGACATTGTGCTGTGTTGTGTAATTGGAGAAGGAATTTCCTCAATTTTTTCTTCTATTGTAGGTGATTGTGCTGATTCTGATACTGATGACTTGATATCTGTCCTGGAAAAACACATACTATTTTAGTAACATAATTTTGTTTATTTTATCTACCTTAAAAATTACCTACCTACTAATTATGAACTTATATCACTGTTCAAATAAGTAAAAATACTTTCCCTACTTGAGTCGTCATAGATTTCAACTTGATTAATCTAGTAGTAGACTCGGAGGATGATCTACAAATTAGGACCAATCCGGGGAATCCGGACTAATTGCAGCCCAAAATGAGACCAAAAAAATTTTACTAGCGTGAAATATAAAGGTAAATGAAACTTACCAGGTTTAATGTCATCTAATAACCCCAACTGACTGTAATACCACAATTTTGGTGGTGAACTTCTTCCGTTCCTAAACCAGAAGTTCTACCATTGTGCACCTCTTTCTTTCTTTGCGATAAGCTGTTTGCAATGAATTTATCAGCTGCTTAGCTGATTCTAGCTCCGTATTGGGTTCCACTTCACGAACTATTTCCAGTGATTTTAAATAATTTTCATGTTTTACATACTTTTTGTATATATATAGTCAGATGATGTATTCCTCCACAAGTACTCATTTTGCCTATAACATTCAATGAATTCGCAAACAAAATCTTTTGAAAATGTCTAAAAATCAGCCATTGTTGTTTGTTAACACCACACCCAAAATTGAGTTCAGGATAGAGAACTATTCAACACAGTTAGGAAAAAATGAACTAAACAAACAACTACAAGTCATAAGTTTTTAAAATGGGGGCTCATTGCTCGCATCATTGATCAACAGTCATACTTACTTGAGGTCGCTCGGCTTGTCTAGTAAAAATTTAAGCATGTCAAATTTTCGCGAGTAAGTTTGTTGAATTTAAAGTATGCATACTCAGGCTGATCCACAGTTGAATAAAGTCGTGAGCTTGGCTCGCGTTCACAAAACCGCATACTAAATCGATCGTCGATCATGAGCTTGTTAAGCTCATGATAAATAATAATTTCCTTAATACTTTAAAAATTTATTTTAACAAGGTGTACACTATTTCGTACTATTTCCTGAAAATGTATAAAAGAGTGTGCATTTCGTGTCTTTAAAACTCCTGCGGCCACATATGTAAGACTAAGAGTAGTGATGTATAATTTTAATACAGCTCAGAGTGCACAGTGCCTAGGCAGAGACATGACAGAGATTACATGTGGTTTGGAGTTACGTGGCTGCCAGCAAGGTTGAGAGCATGGCTCCTTTTGACAATTGGATGAAGAGCATAGGTATACAGGAATGCTAGAAAGTGCTTTTGGGCCTGTCAATTTTTTATGTCTGAATAACATGAATTTAAATTCTAACAAGATTAGATATGCTATTATTAATGTATATATGTTAGTGTAATTAAAGAAAATTATATATGCTGGTATAAAGTTGAAACAGTTACTTTTAAATGTGCTACAACAAGAATGGTATGTCATAAACGAGGTCAATGCAAATAACTACACAAATAATACACAATAAATACAACAAATAAAAAACAAAATATGACTTTTGTAAATAAAAGATGATTATTTAAACAAAGACAAATGAATAATACTTTTGCACAAGGCCGTATATATATATATATATATATATATATATATATATATATATATATATATATACTACAATATTGCATTAGAAGGAATAATGAGTGTTTATCATCAAGATTAAAATCTCATTATGATTAACATTTCCCATTAATATTGGAGGTTGGTAACAATTGTCAAGTTTTACTAATTAACGAGGTTGATTTTGTCAAAGCCAACATTAAAACTAATAAAAAATATGTCTTTATGACAGTCAATAAATGTGTAGGCCATAAACAGTATTCAATATTTTAAATGTAGAAATTACAAGAAATTGCGCAGTAGGTATGAAATAATAGTTTGGAGTGTTATTAATGTGAATGATATCAGCAATGTTATTTTGGATTAAGATGGTTCTCGTTTTTCTGTTAGGTTTCCCGTGAACAAAGATTCCCTACCAATTTTGAAATGTGAGCTCCCCATTTTAGTGTACTATATAAAGTAACACCGAGAAGAACTGTTGTGCTAACAAATTTCGTTTTATTATTATCGAACACTAAATTAGTGTCAACTACAAAGAGTAAATGTGCTTAGATTTTTATCATTATTTAGCATTAGGTAATAAATTATTGACAGCAAAGAAATAAAAAATTTCTGACATCCTTTATTTGGATTATCCAATCGCATTCAACATATCTATTTCTGTAAAATGGGAGAAATTTATCATCAGCAAACAACACTGTGTTCAACTAAAAAAGCAGATCAGTAATATGCACGAGAAAAGAAATAGTCCCAAAATAAAGCCTTGCAGAACACCCGTCTTTACTAAAGAATCTGTTGATTTAATTTTCACTGTCTGTACTTTTTGTAATCTGTTTATGAGATACAAATTAACCAAGCTAAGGGCTTCATCCTTTTACCCATAATGTTGCATATTTCGAGAGTAATATTCTATGATTAACACAATCAAACACTTCAGACAGTTCACAGGGAATGCCAATAGGATCCTGCCTTTCTTCCCCAGTGCCAAATATGTGCGAAATTAATTCCACGGCTGCATCTCTAGTGAACCTGCTCTTCAAAAAACCAAATTGCTGACTGTGAAGTAGTTCAAAAGAGTCGAAATGAGCCCACATTTGCCCAAGCAATGTCTTTTCAACAATATTACTAAGAGTAAGCAAAATAGACACTGGTTTAAAATTAAATGAATTATGGTTATCATCGGATTAAATATTGGTATAATTTTATTATGTTTCATAAGATCTAGAAAAACCCCTAGACAACACACTTATTGAATACGGTAGCTGAATGCGGAGCAATAGCATCAACAATAGAACCAATTACTTTGAGAGGTAATCTCCACAAGTCGTTAGTTTTCTTTACATCAAGTGAAGTAAAAATATTTTTAATTCTAGGGGGATCAAAATCAGTAAATTTAAAATGAAGATTGTGGCTACTGAACTTGATATTATCTCTCAGTAATTTGGCAGTTTCATCTGGTACTGAGTTTAAGGCATTCGTAATGATGATTCGTATTAATGAACAATATAATAATAAATTTTTAGCCAGGGGTTTGGAACGTTTCTAGAAAGGTTGCTGAAAATATTGATGTATTTTATTATCAGATGTAAATGCTCAACCTAGAAATATATATACATAAAATTGGGTTGAGACCTTGAACAATGAAGACACCATTCCAGATAACGCAATTAAAAAATACATGCATAAGCCTGAACAAATATTTGTGATGAGGGTCATTAATATTATATCTCTAAAGAAACTTTAACTCGGTGAAATAGACACACATAAATATGAATATATATACATATATTTATATATATATATATATATATATATATATATATATATATATATATATATAAATATGTATGTATATATATATATATATATATATATATGTATATATATATATATATATATATATGTATATATATATATATTTTATTTTAAAGTCTTCAACACAAAAATGTAACTATACAGATAAAGATATTGTAATTGTAATATATGTAAATAAATGAGTAGAATTAAAAGAAAAAAAAATTTCAGGTAATGTTATATTATTACATCATTCTAATAAATACCTTTCATTTAATTTGACTATACTAATAAAAATAATACTATTTAATATGAAATTTATTATCGTCAAATTACTCTTCAGTTGTATTACTTTTAACAAATGCTTTAAATACTGACACAATTACAATCTCCAAGCTAGTGAATATTTATATCTTAGAAAGTTCCAACAGTAACTTAAAAATAAGCAATTACTTTATCATTATAGATACCATTAGAAAGTTGTAAGTTTCATACATATACATAAATTTCTAGAAGCTTTTTCTCCATAAAAATTTACATTTTTTCTTAAAAGGGAGCTATAAATGGATTCATGTACATAATATAGGGGAATTCAGTTATTTTTCTTTATATCAAAATATACTTTGTCAGATTTTTATTATACAAAGAATTCCACTATAACAAACTTTTCTTCATTGTCATAAGTAATTTTATTTGAAAAGTAATATTGTTAGATAAATAAGATTATGTAAATTGACTACCTACTTATAATCTTATTAATTTTGTTGTCCGACATTTTGTCATTAATTCCACTAATTACTTACCATAGTAACCTTACCTTTCAAAATATAACAATAGCACACATTAACACATTGACAATACCGCTCACAGTGAATAGCAAATGTAAATAGTCGGGTTAAAATGAAATTAATCATTTAGATAACTACAAAAAACAGGAAAGAGAATGAAATAACGAATCAAATGATAATACAATGGTCTAGAATTTATAATTATCTTTGCCGCTATGCTCTGTTGAAAATTACGTATGATTTTGTTTTGTTTTGACACAAATTTTTTTTAAAAGCAATTTTTCCTGGAATAAATGGTTATATTTGTATTATTGTTTGTACAGTTGACTACTGTTATTTGTATTATTATATGATTTGTATTATTATTGTTTGTACAGTTGACTACTGTTTACTCATTTTTATGACTTATAATATTTGCATTAAAATTCATTTTGGAGATGGAAGTATTTATTTTGGTGTTATACTTAGTTTGTAAATTTTTTTTTATTTATATCATAATAATATAAAAACCATGCGTGAGAAAATGCTTGCTTATTATTAATTGTAATTAAATGTCTAAAAATGAATGATATTAACTTTATAAAAAATTTCTAGAAAAAACTATTGTCTATGTCATAATCTCCTGCTGCTAATACTAAAAGAGACTAATGTAATATTAATTTTATGTATTTCATCCATTATAAAATATTAAAAATTTACAGAAAAAAAAGTTCGAAATTAAATAACTTGATGCAACCATAATATTCCACTTTCACATATCTTATGACAAACTTACAGTTTGAGATTAAGCATTAAATAGAACAACAATGTTTTCATCTATCTTTAAGTCTATATTTAACAGTGTTCATTCTTTTTTAGTGAAAGAAACTTTGCCAATGTCAAGTTGATGTAGATGTAAGACAATACTAATTAGGCAAACAGAAAATTAACAAATAAGAAACATCTACTGAAAATACAAATATGACTACAATATGCAGGCGAATAAAAATATATCCACATACATAAACGTCTAAATAAACATACACAAATATATTCTCCAGATTGTGATATCGATCTTTCTTATATATTTTCATTTAATTGCAGTATGGGTTTATTGACAACTGCATCTAATGTTGATTAGATATTGAATTTAAATTATAATTATTCATACATAAATGGAGGAAATTGATTATTTCAAATAACCAATTGGAATTGGAAGCTCCGCAATCCTGAGACCGTCATTCCCGTACAGCTAGCCAGTTATATACCAAAGAACGGAGATCCTCAATTAACAGCAAGAATTGTTAAAGTAACTGTGCATTTACAGCAGACAAATGAGCTTCTGTATTGACTATTTTTTTTTAAATTGGTAAAACAAAATGGTGTCAACAAATTTGATAAAGAGACTTGAGAAGATGAGTGGTGGGTTGGGCTGTAAATGAGGCATATCACTTCCTTAGAGGAAACGTAGGGTAGATCATTTTATTTCAAATTTTATTTTTTCTTTGACTTTATACAGATTTACGATTCCCACTCCACCTCCGAAGGTGGGCACTTCTCACCATATGTCCAAATTATGTTTGGTGACTGGTAGGAAGAAATATGCCACAAAAATGCGTTGAAAGTGAACTTGGCTATCAAAGATGTAGACCATCATATCTTACGGAAAGTAACGAGGACAAAAGATTAATTTTTAAACAAATTTAAGCATCAAATGTTGTAAAGCATTTCCACAACCTTCATGGATTTTGATGTTCTGAATATTGGGGATGAACAATTTACTCCATCCCTTAAGCAGTATGGGTGATAAAACGGTTAGTAGTTCAGAGATGAGAATTTCACTGAAATCTTGTTTCTTCAATTTGTCTGACCCTGTTTGCTTTGTGCCATCATCTTTAATAGTTTTTGAAATGGAACCAAATCAGATTGCATGTGGTGAAAATTGCGAATTATGATGAAGTTCTTTTCTTTGGGCTTGGATGATAAATAGCCCAATGTCACCGAAAACATAGATGTGATCTTTATTCAATTTGTGAGGGGGAAAGATGAAATAATTTAATAATTTATGTTTAAAATATTAGATGAAATAATTTAGTAAATTTGAAACTGGATGGGACATCGGGCTTGCCAAAACATTGATTGAGGTCAGGGGTTCAGATAGATCTGGAAGCTTGGGAGAAATACCTATATACATTTTCGTAGAGTGAAGAAAAAACTTGTTGGACTGAAGACTGATGAATGAATTACACTAATGGACAATAAACTATGTAAAATATATATTTACTACTTTATCAGAGTATTATCGATACTTTTTTGTAGCTTTAGAGACAATATTAAAAAAAATATCCAGAGAGAGAAAATCACTAATATGTAAACACAACTTATAACTTAGATAATATTATAAACATGAAATTATTGCTGTTTTCATTAGTGGATACAATAAATTATAAAAGACTATTATAAATTTCCTTAATATTAAACTTTCCTTAACGTAAATACAAGAATGTTAGTTAGAACAAAATATATTTATATTACAAATAAATTTAAAATAGTATTTTCAAAAAGATAAATCAAAGATTCACATCTATAGTTGTAGAAGTGTGACTTATTTACTAGAATGCAAGCTTGCTAATTGAACAACTACAACAATATATGTAATAACAAGGTTGAAAAAACTAGGCAATAACGATATTCGTAGGTCGAAGAGCTGACACACTGAGAAAGTTCCGCCATTGCTCTGAAGTACAATTTCTTCAAGTTTTTCCAATTCATTGTCAATGGATGGACCTTAAACAATAGTAATAAGATACATAAATAATTTATGCTTATTTCATAGAAAAGATATGGTATAAAAAATTTGCACGGATATTATACATTTGAGTAATATTTAGGGCAATTTTAATGAAACCATTGTTAGTGCCTAGCATAATTTTTCAGTTTGAACAGATGTGCAATCAGTGTAAAACTACATATACATAACCAGGAGCAGAATAGTGTCCAAAAATGCAAATCAAGTCAAATTTTTTTAATTTTACTATTCCATGTACAATGCTGACTTAACTACACATACTGTAATGATATGTGGAGTTAGCAGCACAATTTATAAAAATTAACCTCTGAATTCTCCAGAAGTCAATGTTTTGTTCACGCAACAGTTTTTATATTTGAATAGTTGACAAATGAATAAGATATATGAAGAATGCATTCTTTCATCTTGACTGTGGTTTATGTAAGCTCATTAAAGGTGAGTAATTGCTAACTAAATAAAAATATTTTTTAATATTTGTTATTAATGTGTGTGTGCTTTTAAATAACAAGACTCCCGTAATTAATGTGTGGTTTATTGTTTATACTCACTATTATATAAAATGTCAATTCGATCCCACGTAAAAGTCACTAGCATGTACAGTGCTACATTCTGACTAGTTATCTAACACTCTCTTCCTCATTATTATTCTCTTTGTTACAAGTACGTTTGGTTCGGTGTTCGGTTTTGATCTAATACTCCCATTGCGACGCGGCACTAACTCTGCAAGTGGTTCTACTGTATCCCTAAGTACTATAGGTTTCTGCAGGTATTCCCTACATTAGGTTATGCTTTCAGAAGGTCGCATCTTGTAGGGTCTGGTGCTAGCAGTGTAACATTTATCCATACAGAACTAGGTGGCTCCATCGATTCTCTTACAGAATGGTTTTGTATCGGTATGGCTTTCTCTTGCAGATGTCGTAGCCCGGACATGTAGGTGTAGGGTATATTTAGAGTGTCGCATGTAGACATGTAGGTGTAGGGTATATTTAGAGTGTCGCACATGCATGCCGACTTTGTGATTTGGTCAACATAATACTTTCGAACTTCCATTTATTGCTGTCATGTATACAAATCTACAGTCTATATCCACTTTTGAATTCTTTGTTTACTACTTGATTTCTTGCCATTTTTTCCTATATATGTTCCCTTTTACTAAGTCAATCTTTGTTCTATATAATATTTTAAACATAATCTCTACTGGGCTTAATCCCGTGGTGCCATTAGTTGCTTTTCTGTGGAGCCACCAGGAATTTATGTACTTTGTATTGTAACGGTTCTTCCTCATTAGCCATTGCTTTTAGCTTATTTTCCAATGTTTGCACAAATCTTTCCACTTGTTAATTGATGGGTGAAAGGAGCTGTGAACTTTGCTTTGATTCCATTTTCTGTCAAAAATTTTGCATTTATCTGACCTGAAGTGTCTGCCACTACTTGATACTTGAGTGATTGATAGACCAAATATTCTATATAGCTTTTTCACTATGTTTGTAGTTGCTGTAATTGTGAAAAATGAGGTTGGGATGACTTTTAGCTACTTTGTATAAGCGACTACCATGATAAGAAACTATTGGTTCATGAATGGTCTGGCAAAAATAATGTGAATCCGGCTTCATGGCTATTTTGCGTATTCCCAGTTTTGTACTAGTACTTTCGCAGGGTTCTGCTGCAATACATTTCACATTGTTTTACCATATGTTCAATATTGAGGTCAATATTCTTCCACCATATGCTGAATCTGGCGAATGCTTTCATCTTAGCTATGCCCGTATGTAGCTCTTCTGAGATCTTAGGTTGTACTTTCTTTGAAATAACTATCCTAATGCTATAAAAAATGCAGTTGTTCTCTTACATTTATAAGGAAAATTCATGGAGTCTCTTACAATCGTCTTTACCTTATTGGATGTCCAGACACAGTTTTTGTAGTTCTGGGTATTTAGTTGTAGCTTCTTTTGTTTCTTGTAATGTTATTGTCATTTCTACGATTTGGTTCAAATAGAAAGCATCATTATCTATAAGAGTATCCTTGACTTTATCTATACATATTTGTACTCTTGAGAAGTATGTCTGCATTTGCATATTCTGTAGTCTTCCTTAATTTTATGTCATAATCAGAACCTGCTAAGAAATTTGCATATTATACTAATCTTACAGCATAATTGGTGGTGTAGTTTTTGCAGATGTAATATTCTTGTCAATGATGGTTTAATTAGTGTAACGTTTCACCCGTAGTAATACTGGCTGTCAAGTTGGCTGTAGCCTTTCTCTGCCTTAGTTAAGGATCTTGATGCATATTTCATGGATTGTTCTCTCTTATCCGGCATAATGTGTGATAACACTGCTCCAATGGGTGACGCAACTGTAGACAGTGTAACTGGTAAGTTCTCATGAAATGTTGTCAGATTAATCATCACTAAAAATGTACGTAGAGATGATATATCTACTGTAGACAGTGTAACTGGTAAGTTCTCATGAAATGATGTCAGATTAATCATCACTAAAAATGTACATAGAGATGATAAATCTTTGGGTTGTGGCTCTTGTTTATGTGATCTAGTGGGTCTTGAGTAGGATGTAATCCTTTTTCGTTGATTGCGTGTCCCAAGCAGATGACAGATTTTTTCAACAATTCTCCTCCGATAACTGGGTCTATGTTTCTGTCAATAACAAATATTTTTCCTTCTGTTTCTTTATTCTTATATTAAATTATCAGATTACAGATCCCGATGGGTTATATTATTTGACCCGTATAGATCCTCAGTTTACTATGATATTTTCCAGTTTCCGATTTTGAAAATTTTTCTTCAAGTATCCTGCGGAGCATGTTGTAATTACTGCATCAGTGTCCTTTTCCAAAGTATATGTTTTACCATTTAAATGTAATGTAACATTGAATTTGTCATTTTGTTTTCCATAGGTATTTTATTTATTTCGTATATTCTTCCCATCCTTTTCATTCCATAAACAATCACTTTCAATTTTTAGCTGTCTTTGATCTTTAAAGCAAACTGACTTAGGATGTCCTTATATCTTGCATTTCTTACAATATAATTTCCCACAATGGAAACAATTAATTTTCTATTCCTTTGTATTGTTTGTATTTATATTGTACGTCTTCGCATTGTATTTATTTGCCTTGTATGTGTTTTTGTTCACTGATTTTTCTTTTATATTTGATTGTATTTTTCGTCCCATTTCTTGTGTTTCAGATTCAGATGTTTTTGTGGCCATAGTGATATTCAAAATATCATCAAATTTGGTACTGGGAGATTCCTGCAGCAATTCTCTTTTATTTCAGCACTACGCAGCCCTCATATGAACTGAACTCAGAGGTGCGTTTCAAATGTGGTGCTTTGCAATGATTACAGATGAAATTGCATTTACCTCCTATTTCCTTCAGTCCAGCTACATAATTGGCAACGCTTTCATGTTCATGTTGTGATCTGAGAAAGAATTTGTGTTGTTGTGCATCTTTACCAGGTTTGGATGCAATATGACTTCCCAATATTTTTAACAGTTCATCAAAGGATTTTGATTCAGGTATATTTAGTGCTGTAATATTCTTCAAAACTTACTAATACTATGGTCCAATACATTAATAATAATAATAATAATATAGCCCTTTTATTCGGATCTATTATACAATTTTATATAACCAAACTTAAAATTAAAGAAAGTATAACATAAAATAATCCTATCTTATTAATTTAATATTTCCTGTTTCTTTATTTTCTGTGAATCCGTTTGCCAGTTGGCAAAGGCCTCTTCCAACCTTTTTCCATTCTGTTCGATCATGAGCTACTCTATTCCACGTCATTTCTGCCACTTGTCTGATGTCATCACACCATCTTTTCTGAGGTCTGCCTCTCGATCGCTTGCCCTCTCTAGGGTACACAGTCACTCTTTTGCTCCATTTGTCTTGATCTCTCATCATGTGCCCTGCCCATCTCCATTTAAGTCTTCTAATTTTTCCAGTAATATCAACGGCCTTTGTCTTGTTTCTGATCACTCTATTTTCCAATCTATTAGATAGATTTCTTTATGTTGAGCATACTTCTTTCCATTGAGTACTGGCAGGTTGCCAACTTGCTTGTCAAGTCCCGAGTTAGAGTCCACGATTGGCAGCCGTATATGAGAACGGGTAATATACATGTATTAAATAATTTGCTTTTCATATTTATGTGTAGTTTTTTGTCTTTCATAGCTTCTTTTAGCCCCCAGTACCTCTTCCAGCCATTAGTAATTCGTCTCGTAACTTCTTTTTGCATAGGCTCTTGTTGAGTTATGAGCTGCCCCAAATATATATATTCGTCTGTGTAGTGTATTTCCTTATGTTCTAGTTGTATTGTACTTTTAATTCCGTTTGTCATTATTCTTGTTTTTTCTGGATTCAGTTTTAAACCTACCTTATCACTTTCCGTCGCAAGTTCCCTTATCATTCTACTTATATCATCTGAGGTTTTGGCAAATAGCACAATATCATCTGCAAATCTCAAGTGCGTCAGCATTGTCCCGTTAATATTAATCCCAAGCTGTTTCCAATTAAGTTTCCTGAAAATTTGTCCCAGTACCGCTGAAAAAAGTTTCGGTGATATAGGGTCGCCCTGTCTTACACCTCTTTCTACTGTAAATGATGTGCTTTTCTTCTCCAATTGTATCTTTGCTGTGCTATGACTATAGACGTTTCTTATTGATCTTATATATTTTTGCTCAATTCCTTGTTCTTTTAATATCTGTCTATCTATCTATATCGAGGTTTTTAGGATTTCCATATTCTGTATATTGTCTAGGTCTGGTATTTTTTGGTTGTTTTGCCGTTAATTCTGTTCTTATTAATTTATGATCAGTGTTGAAATTTAGATTCTTGATTACGTCAAAGTTTGTGAAATATCTGGTTCCGTTGGTTATTATGAAGTCAATTTCATTTTTAATCTTCCCATCCGGCGATATCCATGTCCACACGTACTTTTTATTTTTCTTGTACACTGTGTTTGATATAGTCAAGTTGTTCCCCAGTGCAAATTGGATCATTCTTTCTCCATTTCTGCTTCTAATTTTGTTGTGATACGTAAAGCTTCCTATTGTGGGCTCTTCGCCGAGGCATCTTTCACCAATTTGACCGTTAAAATCTCCCAGTAGTATTAAATTTTTGTGGCATTGCTCTATGATTGCTTTATTCAGATCTTGGTAAAATTTGTTTATAGTTTCCTCTTTGGTTTGTTCTGTAGGTGAATATATTTGCACAATAGACCAGGGAGTTTTGTATCCTGGTAGTTTTAGATTTATTATTGCAATACGTTCCGAGACCCCTAAAAATCCTTCTACATACTCTGCTATTTGTTTTTTGATAGTAAATCCTACCCCGTATTGGCCTGGGGTCTCCTCTATGTAAAAAAGTAAATAATCTGGTTGTATTACTATTTTTTTCCCCTCTCGCCTGACTTCGCTGTGTCCTTAAATATCCCATTTGATTTGTTCTAGCGCACACATTAGTTCTGTTATATCCTCTTCTTCATGACCACTTTTGTGCTTTGGTTTAGAAGTGCATTTTGTAAGTTGGCTTGTTGTATTTGCATGTTGCGCATGGTTTCTGTCATTTATGTTAACACTTGTGACAACTGTGGCTCCATTGTGATACATTGTTTTTAATTTTTTTTTATAGTGGGTGTTCGTTTCCCTTTGCATAAATTCCCTTTTCTTATTGCCAAAACTGTTGTGTAAATATTTATAAATTATAACACTACCTTAATTAAGTGTGTGGTTTGTTGCATATACTTGCTATTACATAAAATGTCGATTCGATCCAGTGTAAAAGTCTCATGCTCAAAACATCCGTTGGGAGTGCTATCGTATAGTGCTGCATTCATATTAGTTGTCTAATCTTTATTTCTAATGATTTGTTTCCTTTTGATAAAACCCTAAAAGTCGATTCTGGTCATTAACTTTAAAAACCACTATAACCAATTTAATACACTCAGTGATCATCTTGATGCAATAACAACAGTCATTTGCTTATGTGGAAGAAAATAAAAAATCTCTTTCTTTATTTCATTGTCCCTCAATTATGTCAAAACTATGACTAAATTCTAGCTGCATCGTATTAAGGAATTCAGATTCAAATATTTTTATAAAATATGCTTCTGGTTACAAACACGATTTTATTTTATTAACTAACAAATAAAACCTATGAAGTGTCGTTGGGTAAGAGGTGCATAAAAACCTCAAATTGAGGAAAAAACAATATGAGTCATCTCTCTAGGAGAGTTTTGATATGATACTCATGTTTTGATTAGTTAAGCAATCACAGCGAAGGAAATTCTTGAAAAGTGAAATAAATCAAGCCAACTTCTTAGTTGGCCAAATAAATATAGAATATGAATACGTCAGATATAGAATATATAAAAGTAACCAAAATATTCTGACAAATAGGAAATTATTGCAAATTCTCAATCTAGGTTTCCATAGTAACAAATAGAATATAACTTTTAATACCACTAAGGAAGTGGTTATAAGAATATATTTTCTATGTGCATAGAATTTTATCTACTTCATCTTGTTCAAGGACAATTAGACCAAGGTCTTGTGAGATTATTTGCTATTGTTACTTATTACATTGAACTTTTACTTTATATACGTCGAAATCAATATGTTTGGCTTAGCCATATTCGTCACATTTAAAAAAAATTCTGTAACATTTTTTCTGAAAAATTCATGATGAACAGGGGTCGGATGTCTTAAAAATATTAATATATGTAGAATTTGAAAAGTGTCTAGAGAAGTCTTGCTTTAAAACATCGATTTTTATATACGTCATTTAACATTGTTGAATATCCCCCTGACTTGTCCAAGTTATCATTTACATATTGCCTTTGTCACATAGTCGTTAGTAGTTGGCACATCGACATATAAATGTCTAATACAATACATGACAGTATATAGTACCTGCAAAACAGCTTACAGTCCACTTGCTTCCACTGAAGTGAATTTAAATACTTGATGATTACATCTGTTCCTAAAAGGGTGATAAAGTCGGTACAGCCATTTCATTTAATTATTACGTGATGATAAATACAATTGATACTGATTGATACTTAATTCATCAACAACAATATTAATTTTACATATTGATTGTAGGGATACATTGCTTGATTTAATTTTAATGCGGCTTGAAAAAGCCTTAAGCTCCTCACTGCTTAAACTAACTTGGTAATTGTTTATAGTGTAACTGTAAATTAGTTCAAATTGCAAAATATTTAGTTTTTCATCTACGGAGACATTGACCATGCTTTGCTGTAATGGCTATTCTGTTTCAGTTCTTTTGGTGTTCATTGAGTAATTGAAAAATTAATATTATTTTAGCACTTACTGAAATACATTCAGTTGCCACTGTGTTATTCTAAATGAATTATACATTGATTAAAGTAGACAAAGTTTATACATATGTAATTGTAGATTATAGATAATGAAATTCCCATATTCCTAATTACCATATTCCATATTAAAATTGTATTAAATTCTGTTGTACGTTTATCAAGTGACTTCATTTCTTATGTGATCTAATTCGGCCTGATCGGAAAAAATAGATAAAATAAAATATGAGTAATTTAAATATTTATCACATTTTGTAAAGTTACCCATTCAAGTTGAAGTAGCACAATTAAATTATGGTAATGAGAGATGTTTATACGAGTACAATAAGTAATGAATCCCTTTAATCAAAGATGGCCACAAACTTACTGAAGAGATACTTACACATTTGAGGTGACAGTCTCAGTTTTGTGATGTTTACTCTCAACTGATGAAATTGCACAACTAATCTCTCACTAAAGGTGCAGATACCCGTGAGAACAAATATGCAGATTGTCTGCCATATCAAATAGTTAAACATTTCTTGTAAACATAGTTTCTGAAAAGACATTTGATTAGTAACAATATTTTTTTTACGAACCCTTTTTGAAGTGAAAACTTCTTTAGCATCGTTGTGATTTGAAAGTCGATGAAACGAAAAAGCGACATTAAAAATTGACAGACACATAAATTCATAAGATTTAACATGGGAGAAAAAGAGATAGGAAGCATTATACAGTAGTATTTAAGCCCACACCAGTCTTTTTTTCTATTTTAAACATTTTAATGAATGTGTAAGTGTAAAAAGTTGACATTCACAATTTTATAAATAACAGTCATTAAAATTACCAAAAAGCCATCACCAATTATTATTATATACAATATCAAGATTAGAATGATTTATGTAAAATTATTTTTACTTACGTCATGTATATACAAGTTCAATATGAATTCAATACCAGCAATGAATGAGAGAAAAGCTGTAACTACAGTCTGAAGTACCTGAAATAAAAATTGAGGAATTAAAATGAATAAAATTCTTGATTATCCTATTTATTCTAATTTGTTACAGTATTACCTGTAAATTAAACATTTTATTGAGCGCATTGCATATATCATTTACTATAGTTAATATATTTGGTAACATTAATATGTGCATAGGATTTCCAGAAACATCAAAATGGCTATTCCCATTCAATCTATTGCAGACTGTCATTCGGGCTAATTCTGGTGGGCAGTTTGTGTTGTTAGGAAATATTTCTCGATTCATACGGTTTAGATAATCGTTTACTTCTTTTAACATTTCATTAATGGTATTCATAAGTAAGCACATCAGTAGCAGTTCCAATTTATTGATAAATTCACCAAAATATATAATTATATGGAACCAAATCCAATTTTCAACATTGGTAACGATGAAAAAGATCAAGTAGCTTGCAGGTATAATGAATATGCCCAATAACGTCATGATTTTTAATTTTTTAAAGCATTTTGTTCTAAACAAAATACTGAAATAAATAGAAATGTCATCGAATTTTTGTAAACACTCAGCAAAGAAATTTTTTTGCCAAAATATGTCAATAGATAAAACAAATATGAAATGAATGAGAACAGTTATTTGAAAAAGGCATTGAATTATATTTATTTCAGAGTAGAGAGAGACATAGTGAAACCAAATGGCAGCCAAAATAAAGAGAAAACTTAATGTTAGACTGTAAATTTTCTTTAAAATAATTTTAATTAATGTAGTTCGATTTTCCAATTTATAAAAAAATCTGTTGACTCCTAGAATTGACTGAAATACAATTAAAAAGTGAATTGATTCCTCTAAACAACAGCACGCCATTTTCAAACAAACTGAATATTTCTCTATCTAATTCTAACAGAAAATGTAAATGCTCTTCGACAATGTAGTCTGTTTAATGTTAATTACTTGGCCTCACACAAGGCAATTTGTCTTTTCATATTATAACCATGATTGATTATTGGATTTACTCTTCTATTCTACAGGTACACTTATTTATTTTCCTATGTCATTTATAAATGTGATGGCCTTCTAATTTATTGATCGTAAAACCTTACATTTTATATATTAATGTACTATTATATATTAATGTCAAGTTGTTATTATCTATTGTTACAGATAGCAATCCACAATAGGTAAACGGTTTTCCTAGTCTTTGATTTATTTAAAAAATTTTGTAAGTGTTGATTTATTCCTATTTTCCTTGATGTAACATCACAGTAGTTATATTCATGTTGTCTTTTAATAAAATTTGTAATACATTCTATTTATATAGACGGATATATTTTCCACGTATATTTCTAATATTTGTTTTTTCTTTATCGTAAACGAAATGTGTTTTTATAGACGGTATTTGTCCTTTATATAGTTTTATTTTTCAATTATAAATAGTAATATTTTTAAAATGATAATGTTACCTTGTATGAATATAAATTTTTCTTTGATAATTGATGCAAAAAATAACAAGTGTAAGGGTCGATGGGCAGTTTTCATTTAGAGTGGAAATTTTCAAATTAAAAGTGTAAGGCAGGCCTACATATCCTCATTATATTCACATAAAGATTGAATAGCATTGCTCATGAAGCTCTGAATAAATTAACGGAAGAAATATCTGTCAATAGGAAACTTATTAATAACATCAGGTATGCAGATACCACTAATAATATTAACTAATAATCTGCAAAGTGTTTGCTGTGACGTTTTCTTCATAATTTTCGTTGCAGATTTTATTCATCATAATGTTCTTGAAGCAAATTACTGACTAGACTGTGGTTCATGTAATATTAAACTGTAGCTGCAATGAGGAATCCTCCCAGTAATGTGAAGTTATAGTTTTCCATTAGTTTGGCGGTACTTACTCTTTTGTCAAGGAGTACAGTAAATAATTTGAGCATTAATATTGTTTGGCTGCTGAAGCATGACATTAGCACAGCTTTTAGTGAATGGGGCCAATGTCCGATGATTCCTTGCAGCTTGTTTTCGTGCAGTTAGCAGTAATTCAATTGATAATTGTTAAGAAGTATCAATCGTCACTCGAGTGCAGTAGACAATGGCTCGACTCGATGCTTCAGTATCCTTTCGTCTGTACTGATGGATATGCTGAGCTGCAACTTTACAATATTTATTTACTTATGTACTTTAATATATCTAATTGATACATAGGACACACTTATTGCTATGACAGCAATCTCTTACAACCAATAGGAACACCAGTTCAAACCCACTTGGCGAGTGGCCGAGAATCGAACCCGAGAAAGTCCCAGCAGTTCATCACCGTATCAAAGGTTGTATGCCTTGTGATCAACCCAATACACCAAAGCAACGACTTATAGCTTACATGATTTATAGCTTAGACAATATAACTTACACTTGGTGTTGGCTAGGGAAACTTGCTTAAACAAATAATTTACTTTGTTGGACTGGCAACTGTGTTCCTTTTTTCGCTACCTGTGTCTATGCAAATTCTGTATAGTCAAAAGTTGGTGGAGTCGTGGACTTATGACCAATTTTACATATCTGAGAGTACCTATGACGATGTTAGCGGGCAAACCGACATAGTAGATATTGGTGGATGATATGGTATGTATCGGTGGTGAATTTAAACATGAATAATAGGTGCCTTGGCAATTTGGTGGGTGAGGTTGGTTTGTTGATCTTTCGAAATCTATGTAAAATGCTTTTTACCGTGCATGTCGCCAATGGTTCTTGATCGTTGATGTAGTATGATGTATTGAATATGATATGCTATTACCTTATGGTTGCCACTACCCACCACAATTGACTGGTTGTCACTTCTCATTGACGTATCCTTACAGCACAGTACCAGTTGCGTTGGTGTATAATGCAATAGGTGCATTGTGCGAACGAGTAAGGTTATACTTTTTATACAGTCCTTGCATTTGGTTGCTGTGTCCAAAACAATAGGTGTTTTAACTTACTTCTTCACATTATGTAGGTAAGCAATCAGCAGAGATTGTAGCAATGTGGCATCAAATGTATTTTCTCATTAATAGTTGATTCCACGAAACTACGTGATGTAGTATTATTTCTACTTTCTTTAATTTCTTTACCATGACCTAGGTTTCGTTGTATTACAACATCTTCAGGTGGGATATTAGCAAAGATAGATGATGTCATGATGAAAGAAAATGATGAAAAAAAATGAATTTCTACAAAATGAACGCCAAACATATTCAAAATATTTTCATTTTAATTAGTATTTTTGACGATTTATTCAGGTGTCATATGTAACCCTTTGGGCACTCGTGATTTTAAATATGGACTTTTCCAGGACTGAGAAATAATAAAATCAAGGCAAGACTGTTCAACTTTGACGAATCTGATTGGGAGGATATTGATGAAGGTGAGGAGGAAGACTTTACCGCAGTGCATGAAGACATCCGCGTAGAGGTAATTTCTTGGTCTCCCGATAGTAGTAAGTGGGATTTTTCAGACGAAGAGCCGCTTATCTCTTTATAGAATATTCCCACAGAAAAAAATCAACAGACTGACCATTGCAACGGAATCGTACAAATAACTTTGAAAATACTTCAACTAGTCTTTATGAGGATCTACCATTAGTCGAAACAACAACCACTGTTAAAGCTTCATATGATTACTTTGGCCAATATATTAAACTTGAATTATTTGAACAAACGTCAGAACATTAATAAATGACGGAAGACAAAGTTTCGACTGTTTAGTCAGGCAAGATAAGGCTGTTGCTGTAGTAAAATTGCTAGACAGTAAACCAATTCACCTTGCCTTGACAGAAAGTGCTGTTGAACCTTTGGGAACATGTCGCCGATAAAATAAAAAGAGAAGCAGTAAATTGTTATTCTCCATGCAGTTACTATCAAGTGCTATAATCAATACATAGGAGCTATTGATTTGTTAGACCGCATTATTGGCATGTACCCAATGTGAAGCAGAACTGGGAAGTGGACAGTTCATTCTATTTTTAATTTATTCGACTTCACCGCTTCTGCTGCTTGGATACAGTATCAAGAAGATGCTGTCAAAAGTGAACTTCCAAGGAAACACATAAAACCATATCTTGATTTTAAAATGGATCTCGCCAAAATACCAGATACTCCTCAATGTTCCAGTCCTCCTATGTCACGCGTCACTCCTAATAGTCCTTGCAGTAGTATTGTTTTTGAAAAAGAAGAAGAAATTGCATCTCTGCCTTCCCACCAAAAGCGTAAATTCGTTGGGCCCGTATCTCACATTGCGAAGAGATTGAAAAAAGCACAACATTTGCCTGTGTTTATGAAAGGCAGTCAGGCAAAGTGTCGGCTTGACTCATGCAAGCACAGAGACATTTGCCAAATGTTCAGGCTGCAACATATTCTTATGTTCCAATGTAAATCACATTTGTCTTTTAATTTTTCATATTTCATAATAAATAAAACTAAGTTTACACATGTAAATAATTGAAGTAAACATTTGCAACTTAAATTGAAACTATGAAACGCCGAATTTATCTGACTTATATTAAATTAAAATTTTCATTGATCCAAACCTTTTTTATTATCTTTGAAACCTAGTGTCACTGCTAATACCCTCAATTTTGGCATATATAGGAGAGGGGGAGGCGGGGTTAGAGTTTTTCTTATATTTTTTTACTTGTCTGTAGTACTTAACCTGAGTTATAAAATTCATGCAAATTTAAAAACTTTTTGGGGTCTCTGTCTCAAGAGGTTATTTATGTCACATCACTTGATGTCTACGTTTAGCGCTGAACACACTCTATTGTTTGGTGCCACAAAGACAAATGGTCATCTAGATTTTGAGTACAAAATTTAATTTTAGTCCTTGATAACAGGTTGAAAGCTATTCAATTGCAGTAAAAATTTTGAATTCATTCATTGGAGAAACGTGCAAATTTGTCAAATGAATAAGACCTGTTCCTAATGCTTACCAAAAAATAGAGTGATATATTAAATAGCATGCATTGTGCCATGAAAAGACTTATTCTCTCCAAAGTTCATGATCCCCACCAAAAATAAAAAATTTATTAATTGGCAATCATCCATTGATTAGCAATTATATGTCAGACATGATGTTATTTCTAGGATTTTTCATTTGACAATAGTTATTTACTTACTACATCTGATAGAAGTAGCGTATCCTGATCACGAAAATTGATTGCAGGGACTATCATTGGCTCTGCTCAAGGATAGTAGTATCACCTAGAAACGATACAGTTAACAAGTAGATACAATGATTGATCGTACAAATAGTTCCAGGACCACTTAAGCATTAAAAATCCATTTTAAAATTTTTAGAGGTAGTGCACTTTCCCCTGCACTAATTTTTAAATTCGTTCTAGAGTGATGTGTAATGTGATTTATTTACGTGATAAACACAGTAATAGTATTATTTCACATACTTAAGAGGTATGATTTTCTAATGTGTCATATTTTCTCCTCAAACTATAGTTTGTAGATCAAAATACAAAGAAAGAATTTCAATAAATACCTTTGATGGCAATAAATATTCACCTATAGATAATTATGCCTTCTTTCAACAGTGGAATTTACAAATAGATAAAAACATAAACAATTAGAAGAATGCATTTAACTGGAATTGTACTTGAATCATAACTACACACAAGCAATGAAGAAAACGAATTAAATATGTCTTAAATGCAATAACTGGCAAATTAATTATATATAACAAATGTACCTAAACATTTTTGAAAAATGTGGTAAATTTTTTTCATTTCCTAATTAAAGCTAGATTTTCTAACTTTTGCTGTAGTTTCTGTTAATTTTTGAGTTTCATTGCATAAAATTAATATACCTTATATGAATTGTTGCACCAGGATAATTTAAGTCTCCCAAGTGAAACTACTAAAGATATTTTAGTATTATTATTACAAGACAGAGAAATATGAATTGAGTTTCAGAGTTATTTTTCATAAATTGTTGAAAATTATAGATGAACTATGCGATCAATATTTTTCTTTTTCACATAGACTTAAACTACATAAGTATTTTACATATGTGGGTATAAGAAATTTTTTGTAGTTTTTAAGACATATTTTTGAATGGGAAAATATGCGAACATAAGTTATTAATTAAGATAATATTTATGAACTATAATGGAAAAGCAAAGTAAGTTTTCTCTTAATCTAAAAAGTCTGGTATTCTAAATTACTTACTATATTATATATTACACTTCTCTTTTTATTTGTGGATAAATGCTATTGCCGTCCAATCATAATACTTTTATTGAACCGGGGCCGTCTTTATTCTATTGTCCCTGGTGTAATCTGTGCAAAGCACATAATCAGAAAGTCCCTGTAGATTCACATGCTAAAAATCAATACATAAGAGTATATAAGGACAAGTTTTGAAGGAATTATCCGGAATTAAGCTGTAAGTAAAAAGTTTAATGGTAGTAGTGTTTAAAATAAAGAATAAAGTGTAGTACTTTAAAATAAAGACAAAATGAAAAAATATCACAATTCGAAAGATGAATATACTGTGGAAATATGTCTTTGGGAGGCATAAACATTTCTTGCATTTAATTTTGTTTAATGGTATTTTTTTATTTTAGTGATTTCATGATTTATGCAAATGCTACAAATCTATTCAGCTAATGACAATTTAACTTTTAAATAGTAGAAAACACAAGACAAACTAAAGCCGAAATGATTGTATATTTTAAACATTTAAAAAAACCAATTTCTATTTTTAAAAACCATATTCTATCAAACATTTCATATTTATTTTTATTAAAATTTATATTTTATATGTCAAATATAAAATATAAATTTTACTAAAAAATATAATTTATGATTGGAAGTAAGTGTTCTAGTTTCAAAAAAGACTCAAAAAAGAAAAAAAAATGCCATTTTATTTTTGAAGACACAAAATTAATGTACCTTATATGAATTTTTCTCTTCTTAAAGCCGTGTACCAGTTGAACATTGACATGTTTTAGAGCCTTTTATTTCAGGTTAATACTACCAAAACCACTGACGCTTACGTAGCAGCGAATATTTACAAATTCCAACATTACTTCATAATAAAAGAATAGGACGACTTACTTTCAATAGTTGTACTTCAAATCAAATATTTTTATTTAGTTAAATTGTGGAAAATTTATAATCATAAAGCATATTAGGCATTTGATAGTAAAATATTTACTTATAATTTTAGCATTTGAGAAAAATATGCGATTCAAACAATTTCTAAATACTACTTCGCTACATGGATAATATGTTCTCTAATATAAATTTTGGTAGTGTGTTTATTTAGCGAAAGATTGATGGCTTCAATCCAACATATCAAAGAGACATTTTGAAAGATACTGCTTGTGGTATGTGAAGATGAATATTGTAAATGCCAGTCTGCAGTCGATGAATTATAGTTTGTTCAGATTAGGCACAAAACTATAAATATCAGAGAATATGTCTATGAGTCAGTCAATATTTGACTTATAATGAGTCTAGTTACATGTAACGTTACTGAATGGAATAAATTGAGTAATTTATTTTCTAATAAATTAAATGTGATTGAAATGGTGCATAACTAATAATTAATTGGAGATGAATATTTTCTGAAAGTCACTTTAAACATTAATTTAATTCTACTTAATATTAAGGAGCTATTTTATTGTATGATTTTGCAGGATGGAATATCTACATTAGTTCATAGAAATAGATATTATAGATATTTTACATAGAAATTGTTCTATTAAAAATTTAGAAGTGTCTAGTTTAAGTTGAAATAAGACATAAATAGAATATTTATATAAAAATTGAATATTGAAGTAATTTTTGGAACTGAACAAAGGAGAATAAGAAAAATGCTGATGTACTTTAGTTTGATCATTAATTTCTGATATTTCGTAACAATGTGCTTTAATGTTAGAGGTGACACATATTTCAACCATTGTTACTGATAAAACTGCTGAGGGCACATTTATGAGTAAGTGGTCTCCTATTTATAAATTTATAATTTCAAATTAAATATTTATCAAATCATCCCGAAGTAAATGTTTGAAATGTTTTTAAATTTAATCAGCTATTCCAAAATGTTCACAGATAAAAGATAGACAAAAGGCAGATAGGTGCAAATTGATCCAATGTAGCTTAATAAAGGTATTCATTACCATCAGTACGTTCCAGGTTTTTAGCTACTTTCATACGTATTGTATGTCAATAAGTTGTGTTCATGCAAAAGTCAAACTGTTGAATTTTACTTTTAATAAAGTGGTCGTGTGCAGGGCTTAAATGGCAACCTTAAATATATTTATGATATACCAAGTGTATATTAGGTCTTTAGATATAAAGTTTTCATCTTACAGAACAAAGTTCAAAAGAGATAAGAGAGGGAGTGTCAGGTCAGGTACGGTTTCTATTCTAATTTTTAGTAAAAGTCAAAATTTGTACAGTTTAAAATTAAATAAAAAGTAATTTTGGGATGAGTGAAAAAAGTCATTTCATTTCATAACCCGCTGAATATTATTGCCACACTTTTATATTTTAAACCTTCACTTCGAAAACCAGTTTGAATGAAAACCAAAATATTTCCAACATTTTTGATCTAAAATAGATAAAATAAATAGATTCTATAATGGCACCAAATATAAAGTTGATAGCGTAGAAGTTGATGAGAAAAACAGATATGACATATGAACAAATACCAAAATCTCACCATAAAAGTTCTGTTTTTATCTTATAGGTTATCTTTAGGAAATCTGATAACAGATGAAAAGAAAACAAATAACGAAACAAAAAATTAAAACAAAATTTTCTCCCAACGTTTTGATGATTTAAGCTTAAAAGTATATAATATCACTTTGTTTATTTTATTTTGTGTAGGTAGTATCCATATGAGTAAAAATGTAATCAATTAAAATTAAAAAGTTTTTATAAGAATAAATTAAAACTATATTTTATGGATTTTAGGAAAAACAAATAATTATTGAAAGGACCTGAACCTTTATAAGTTTTAAAAGGTATTTCATAAGTATTATTCATGATATTGATATTTGACGCAACAATAAAACACAAAATATATTTTTCTTTCAATTGAACCTTCAATGAAAATTCATTATAAAACATCTGTCACATAAGAAACTTTTCCTAAAAATAGGAGTTAAATTACGTGTGAAATAAAATTACCAAAACTAATTTCACATTTTCAAAAATTATTCTATATAATGAATATACAATTTAAACACTTATGAAATTATTTGCTAACAGTTTTTATTCACATATTAAAAATAATATTATAAAATTTGAATGTAGTATAGAGAATGCTCTAAATTCGTTACGCTCGGAGTATACTACAATATTTCTTTGTGGCTTTTATATGCCCCTAAATTTGCAGAGATGTAACGATTTATTCATTAAAAATCGTTTTGTATCTGATTGTATATGACGATCTAGACATTGTTCCTAATTATTATGTTTTCCTACCCTTTATATTAAAAGGGTTTTCACAAGTCTCATAAAAATATATAAAAATAAAAAACTTGGTAATTTTTCAGGGCTCACTGCTATCTCGCCCCAATTATATCAGATTTTATTTGTTAAATTTTATAAATTGGAATATTATTTCATACTAAAAGCGATAATTCCGTTTACTTTAACTGCCACTTGTTATAATTTTTTGGACCTATCACACTCCAGGTTAGATAAATATAAATGCATGATAAAATATAACATATATATTAAAATAAAAAAAAATTTGGTATTTATTTATGAATTTAAAATTTTGTCAAAATTTATTGCGTTTATAGGGCAAGAAATGGTTCATTAGCAATCCATTCAACTGTCCAAATAATTAAATATTCGTCATGACTTCCGTGAACATGACTGATACGGCAGCCTAATACGATAAATTAATGTGGTGTTCGATAGTCAGACATTACTCATTAAACAAATAACATTAATTATGCAAATAACATCAAACTGTAATTATGTTAAGTGCAGAGACGGCGTTATTTCAATCTAATTACTTAGGAAGCCAGTTAATTGAAAAATTATGGTACATTCTTGCAATTGCAAGGTGGAAACAGTTATAATTGTTGCTAGAGAAAAGACATTTTACGCTCCAATGTGTGTGGAATGAATGAAATAGTGGGGCATGGAAAAATCACTACATATTTTTATAAAATTTGAATCGGTGTTGGGTCTTCATCGTTCAGGACTGGGAAAGAAACAGAGTACCTTAAAAATGTGGTTAAGAAACGGATATCGTTTAGCAATATTTGTATATTCAGTATTTGCATTGTATTATTTCGATGAATTATTTATCTACAAAGACTTAGATATTGTCAGATTTTACACAAACAGATTTTATTTAGGCTTTGTGGAGCTGTATTTATGCTATATTTTATTGACTGATATTTTGTTGAATAAAAATGTTTATACAGACATGTTGACAATTCTGAATGAAATTGACGATCACTTCAAAGCTGATGTAATGAATGATCTACAGGCAACATGCAAAGCATTTAGTTTCAAAATAGTAATTTTCGTTTGTCTACTGAATTTATTTAACATTTATTTTCATAGGTCTTTTGGATTTATTACAATATTAAAATATTGTTTTGTTTATATTTCTTTTTTATTATTTGACCTGGAACTCGGTCACTTTACTGTCTTTATATTGTCCATTTATAAAAGGCTCCTTTTAGTCAACAAACATTTAAACGATATCATTAGTACACCAAAAATATTTGAACGAATAGTAATTAAAGAAGACGACATATTTGTTACTGAATTTGATGAACGGGTTTGTTTGAGATTGTTGGATTTTTATAAAAGAATTGCAAAATTATGTGTTTTGACCAGGCGATCTTTTGGTGTACAGGTAATAATTTGAATTCACTTTTTTTCAAATGAATTATTCGTAAGGAGTGATTGTATTGATATTGTTTTAATATTGTGTTCTTTGTAGGTTTTCCTTGCATTTGCAAGTTCGATTCCTTTTATATTGATTTTCGTGAACACTACGATATTTACCACAGCAAATAAGGTGAGCTTCAATTCACTATTAATTTAACTTTAATTTATTGCCTTCGTTCAATTAAATAATCTAAGTAACTTTATTGCAATTAAAACCACTAAAGGTGTGCAACATTTAAAACATAACAGTATAGTAAATGACGATGTAAAATAATTTGAAGTACCTTACTATCATTATTATCTAAAAATCAACTTAACGAAAGAATGGCCATATATATAAATAATTGCACCTTTGGCTGTCACATAGTTAATAAATGTTAAAAATTTATCAACAGTAGTTAGGGATAAGAATACTTTCTCCATTATTACTGTTCTCTACTTTAGTAGTTCTATAATCCTTAACGTGTAACGGGTTAACCCTTAAAGTTTAATCATCAATATGAGTAAACATTACATTAATAATATTTCTTGAAGAAGGACCAAATCTCTGTGAAAAGTTACCCACCAAATGCAGTGAAATAAACACAATCAAGTTCTTGCAGAGCTTTGCTCGAGGAGTGTAGCCGACCGAGTTAGAGTTTTGTATTAAGATTTATTGAATATCATATCTGTTACTACATTTTATAGTTTTAACAACCAGTTTTCAAAGAAAATGTTCTAGTGGTTTTATAGGTCCTATGATATTGAATCCTAGATTTTATCGAAGTAACAACATTGGGTGAGAAAATTTCACTAATTTTTCCTTAATTTCCACTTTCTTCTTACTTAAACACCATCGTTTTTAATAAGTTTATTGTGCATTTTAACTTTTTTTCCATCAACTTCCAGCTCGTTATTGTGCAAATGGAAGATTTTTTTATTTTTTATTAAATACAACAGAGTTTTATTATCAGTTTGATTTAGACGAGTTTTGTTTGTTCGATAGCGGGTTTGTTCAAATAACCATCATATCGTAGTTGCAAACACTGACAGTGTTCACCCACTTGAAGCATTAAAAAGATGAATTTTAATAGACAAAAAAGATAGACTAAGTCTGCATGAGCTTTGAAGCTGTAATTAGAGTTTGAGCGGATATATCAAGTTGGTTTGTTGAACGTTTATTACAGGGCTGCATGTGGTAAAAAATGTTGGTAGTCTTGTTCACATATATATTAAATACAACTGTAGTAACGCCTAGTGTTTGCAACTTCTGACCAACGACGTAAAGTTTAATTAAACTCCAGTTTCACCATTACAATTTTCATAAAGAAAAACACAGAAAAAATTACATCCATCGGCCTTCTTGATATCAAGTCTGCAGTATGATGGCATTGATTATTACTGCAAAACAACACTTCTAATGCGTAATAAGCCACATGTAATACGTGACCTGTTTAAAACATGTATGAAAACTTTTATGTGAAATGTGGTTTTGAATTTATCAAAGGGCATAAATTTTTTGCCCAATGGCAATTTTCCGACAATCCTTTTCTTCTTTCTTTTAATTCCACGAGGCATGTGATCGCATATATCAATAACAATTATGCGAATAAATAAATATGGACTGTGCTATAATAAAATGAATAAAACTATTTGTACTTTTTCTTCCAGATACAAAACGAGGTATACGAAAAACATCTTATCATATGGGTTTACCGTTTTGCATTTCCTTTGAGCTTAATCTGCATTATTTGTAAGAAAATTAATGATGAAATTTGCAACTCAAAATTTATGCTGACGAAAATCATACTCGGATGTCACAGAGGTTAGTGCATTCAATTCAACTGAAAGTCATTTTAAATACATAAATTGCACTTTCATTTTTTGCCATCCAAAATAATAAAGAAAAAGGCAATAATTTCATTTTCACCTAAAACCATAATTTCATTTTTTCAAATAAAATCTGATATCGAAATTAAAATCTTTAAATCTTTTAAAACTCAAAATCTAATGCCGGATTTAAAAAATTTATGAAATTAAATGCTTAAAACATTTCAAACTGGAAAGCTAATTTTGTACAACTCTATAAATGTATTCAGGCCGTGAATTTTTACATCCTATCCCACTTTTGATGTAAGAATTGAATCGAGTTAAAATTGGAAACAGAAATAGAATTATAAGAGCACTCTAATATACAATACACCTTTAATTAATTAGTTTTGTAGAGATGTGCAGGTAAGATACATCCAGTTCAAACTGAGTCCATTGCCAAAATGAAACGCGTCACAATTCCTAGCTCTACGCTTCTCAGCTCCATTCACATTGAAGTTGGCTGTGAGACAAGCGAAGATCGCAGTGCCTTCTTAGGCCAAGTCCAACAATATATATTAAAAATAAATAAAGTGATAAAATATTTTGCGGGAAAAAGTTACAAAAATCTATAAAAATTATGGGTGTGATTAAAAGTTTTAATAAGAACGGAATTTATTATTTATTCAAATCGTGGATATTAGATTGATCGTCATCAACAATTTCGGGAGTTATGAATTTTAGGATTAGATTCTATTTCTTTAAATCAAATTATTACTCAGATTCCAAAAGTATGCAATTCCATTCGAAATTCTTTTCATTTTCTATCAATTTTTACTTCCATTCTAGTTAAGGCTGAAAACATGAGATAACCTGAAGAGTAAAATTAAGTAAAACTTAAAGAAGCTCCTATTAGTTTTACCTGAATATTTGGCTAATAATTATGAAGTAGCATTTAACAATAAATGTAAAATTCATAATTAATAATACTTGTATCTTTTAAAAAAATTTGAAATAATTATATCAATAAAATGGAAAATAATTATATCAATAAAATGGAAAGTAATCATATTGTACTAATTAAGCAAAATAAGTTTCCAATAGCAATTTGGTGAATTACTGCAGTGCAGTTATTAAATGTTCACATCCCTAGATATTGGTTACTGTATTGACTGATGGAAATATATCTGGCAATTGACATCTTTAATTCAAACCCAGTGCCATGTATTAGCTAAATTGCATAAAGTTAGCATTTACACAGGCAATCACCTCTGATGCGTTTTGCCACGTTTTCATGATTACACAGGATGCGATTTTCATAGATCACAAAAAATCAAATGTTTTACACATTTAATAAAATGACGGATGAAAATTGCGAAAACTTTGTTTGTATAATGTGGGAAGTTTGGAAATTATGTAAGAATTTGAAACTAATTACCATTTGGCCTCAAAAATGTTTCACTGACACTTCTGATTATAAACATTCTTTAGAAATAATAAAAATTACTCCATTGAAGGTCGCTGAAGAAATTTATTTTTAAGTTCAACCTGTAAATTAACGGATATAACATTTATAAAACAAATATGCCTACAAGCAGTAATGAGATTTAATCTGGTAAAACAATGTAATTATTAAAAGTAATATTTTGATAATTGCATCCAGTTGTAATCAAAAAGGTGTGATTTTAAGGTAAAAGAAATTGTCGAATATGTTTCATATCTTTAACTGTCATTGAGAATTTGGTGTTAACTTCTTGAGCTAGTCTTTTCTTCTCTCCCACTTTTTCAAAATTGAAATCGGTATTTATTTACCATTTAAGATTAGATTTATAAGCAATTATATAGTAAGACTGATGCAGTTTGTAAAAAATGTATTATTGATAATGAGAGTATTATTGAAATTTATGTTAACAGTAATAGTAAAGTGATATTAAACTTTTAATTTATTTTTGATAATTAATAATTACTGATTTTTTTATTACTACATTTAATATTTTTGGGAGTAAACAAAATTGTTAGCAGGTAAATAAAAAATTACAAATTTGGGCAGTGTCCAAACATTTTAGAACAAAAGAACTGTCACCGATATAAATATCTCGTCCTTGTAAAAATGGAATTTAACAGAATTATTGACTGTTCCGTCCAACATTAATTATTTGTGATTTTACAGAAGACTGTGACGAGTTTGCAAATATATACAAATACCTGCAGACAAGCAGAATTGGGGAGTTCAAAGTCTGCAACGTGCTGTTGTTAGGTATTCCGCTACTGTTGAAATTTGTCAGTCTCCTTACAACTTATATTATTGTTACTGTTCAATTATCTGGATTGCTTTAACAGTATGTTTACATTCTTATGTTCCCCAAAATCACATCAGTAATTTAAGACATATTATCATACTACGTATACATTAATTTATAATATTAAGATTAAAAGAACAATTGCGCTATTGTATTTTTAATTCACTGTCATCACAGTGAATTATTTTAAAACATTTTCATGGGTTTCTTTTTGTGTCATTAATGTGATTAGTCATTGTTTTAATTAGAAAAATTGCTAGGCTAAGCTGTTTGCATCATCTAATCATGTTATATATTAATGGCCTGTCTTTTGACATTATTGACATTAAACACATACTTAATACTAATGACAACGTATTCAATACAGGTAGCTAGATGTTTATCAGACTCAAGTAGCATTTAGTAAGTGCTTTTTATAATTCATTGTGGAATAGACATGTGTTACTTAATATTCCATTATTATTATATTTGAATACGGATGTAAGTGTGAAAATTAATTAAAACAAAAAACATGTGTTCATTGTTAACTACACTTAAAATAATTAATGCATAGGAAACTTTCCTTGGTGTATTCAGATAGGAAGGCACATCAATCAATATTTTAAGCTTAGGAAACTTGACAATGTGCCCATTTTATTGTATAGCTGTTATACAATTTATTTTAATTAAAAACACTCTCTTGATAAAAATTTACTTCATATGGAATAGACCTTGCTAAAAATTAAGTTCATATGGAATAGGGTGAGTGTTTTGCTATGGAATATAGACAAATAGTTTCCATTAAATTTAAAAGGACCAACGACTTTGTTTTTTCAATAATTTTATTCCTTGATATTACATTCATGATAGTTGACTTGCCTTCATCTAGTTTATACTTTGTTGTTAATTTTCCCTTCATATGAAATACAAGAATATATAAAACGATTTGTTGGATTTTAATTTCAATCGATGGATCCAGACAGATTTTGCTAGTTTATTATTCAACATTGATGCAAGAGTTTAATGCGCAGCTATTAAAATTAATATGCAAATGGATTCTGTAATGAACTCGAAAATTAATATATTTTTTGCTACCCTTCTACACTTCTACAAAAATTTGTCCAAAACTGCTAATAAATTAATCACTCATTCGTCATAGAGATAAGAGCTTTAAGACTAATAAAGTTGCTCAGTTGCAGAGTTGCGAAAACATTTATGAAATTAATACATCTGAACAGATTTCAACAATAGGGCAATAAAGTTTAATAATGTATAATAATACTAGTGAAATAAATTTTCGAGAGAATATTATTCAATAAATAAAATAAAAATAATGCAGGTATTATTAATATGTGGAGTTTTGTTAAAAAAGCTTATTCAATTTGAATATTAAAACATGACCACAAATAAGTCCATAAGTAGTTAGACCCAGGTGTCACAAAAACATAAATAACATTTTCGCATATAAAAAGGGAAAATAATAAAACCCTGAAAACTTTTATTTCAATAGATAACCAGGAAGACGAGAAATCTTTTTTTTTTGGGAAAAGTAAGGTTATTCTGGTATGTAGTTATTTATCGTTTATATATGCATAAATGAGATTCATCCTGTCTGTGGATGATACAGCATTCTCAAAGTATATGAAATTCAACAGAATCTTTGAAAATAGCTACATAAAAACAAAAAGACTGGAAATTCAAACAATATATGCACTAAACAATATACGCTGAATGCTCCGATCATTTTTCTACACTAGTTTCGTGTCCAATATTGGAAATTCCGGTTATCTGTGTAAATTTGTATTTCGGCCGATATCGGATTCTTAGGCCGTCTATTAAAAAATTAAAAAGAAATTAAGTGCCTTGATTGATCTCGATTATTTCTTCAAATCGTTTCTAAGTGTACTTTGTCATGTTTTATTGGAACTTTATTACTTATTAACAATTCTTGACTACAACAAAATATCATTTTACTAGTTTTGACACCCACTTGCGTAGAAAAAAAAAAAAATGTTTGTGAAACTAAAAAAACATTGTTCTTGTGAGGGAATTATATATTACTATTGGAATGGCTAAGTAGTGAGGGACAGAGTTAAAAAAATGGTGTGAAAAGAAAAAAGGCCGTGGACTCGGAGGATTTCTGCAACATCAGACCCATTTTCATCAGCCTTATATGCCTACATTGTTTGACAACTTGGTTAGATGTTTAAAATAAAGTTTGAAATAGTCTCTTTTTTTAGTCAATCATGATAAAACTTCTTCGACTGTTCAACATTTTCATAAAATACTCCAATATTTTTTATACTTTCTATTTATTTAAAATCCACCAGTTAAATAATTTACTGAGATTGTGAGAACAGATGTGAAAAATACAGATATAGGGTGAACATGAAGCTACAACACAATATAACTAGAGAAATTATGGTGACAAAACAGTTTTATTTACATAATTTATTATAAAAGACAGAACTGTGTCACATGTAATAGAAAATGTCTATTTAAATAGAACACAACATACAGCACAGCACATACATTCAATAATATTATTTCATTTTGTAATTAGTAAATTATGAGTTTTGTTAATGTAATGTTATATGGCAAATAATAGCAAACAACCACTCCAGTAAACTTAATTGGGACTGTAATATTGGTATAAGTTTTAAAAAAAATTAAATTTGTTTGAAACATAATATTAACATGTGTGAAAATTTCTTCAGGTAAATTACTTCCTTTTTGTTCCTTGTTTATATATATATATATATATATATATATATATATATATGTATATATATATATATAAATATATGCATGTGTGTAAATATAACATTGTATGTCCTTTTTAATCGTGTAAATACATGCCCTAATATATTTTTTGCAAGTGTAATTATGGTGAAATTCTAAAAAATTATGGTGTTCAGTATTGTATTACCATTGCTATAGTTTTACTAATCATCTGCACCAAACATTGTTACCTACATATATTACACAGGTCGTTCCTTTAGACCCTTAACAATTTTATTCAGATGATCATGCTGAGTAAAAAATGTAAAATAAAACATTATCCAGTTTCACTTTGTTCAAGTTTAAAAAAATTAATTAAAATTATGTTTCTTAAATGATGCAGATACTTATTACACAGGCCATTTCACTTTCGAATCCCGTGTAACCTAAATCGTATTGTTTATGTGTGTAAATTTACTATGGTGTAATTTAGAGGTGTTCATCGTATCAATAGGGATGTCAATAACTTTTGTGTACCTGTTTAGCACACTTGTACGTACTATATTCCGTAGTGCGAAGCCATAATGTGTTGTCAGTTTGATGTCAAATATGTGAGAAATTTTTTAGTTCAATTGATGAATGAAGTCATATAGTTTCAAAACATGCTTTTGCAATATTTTTCTACGGCTGTTAAACAAAATCATTTCTTTAATTATTAATTATTGGAAAATTATTAAGTACTTTATTGCATGTTAGAGTTTTAAAATTGTTTACCAATTTAAAAAATTTGACTTAAAGAAATATAAATTAAACTTTTCCGCTTATTTTTGTTCCCTAAGAAAATTGGTCAGATGGAGTTAGTGAAAATTTACAAGTCAGTTAATAGTATAATGCAGTGGGGATATTAAAGTATCGCCAGACACAAATAAATGTACAGCAAACAATATAAACAGTAAGCAGGTTTATGAAAGCAAGATAAGCAGACTTATTCCGAGTAAATTTTGATAAATACAACCAATATGGCACACTGGCAATGTGTGTAATATAGAATCAATAAAAAGCGTTAAACAAATTAAATAAGGATGAGTAAACAATTTCAGCTATTTCCCTTTAAATTAAGATTAATAGCAAATTCTCTATATTCTTCTAAACACAGAATATTTGTAATAAAACATAAGTAAATAAATACTTTGGAAAAAAGACAAAAAAATACCTTGCGTAACTAAAAGGCATGCCATAATTGATATTTTTAAATAATATTAGGAAAATATATTTTTAATGAACTTTTGAAACTTGAAAAGAAAAAAGTCTACCAAATGCATTTTGGATGTACATTAATTTATGGTTCTGTAGTAATTTTAAATATAAAACGTTACGTTAAATTATTAACAGATTGTATGATCATATAATTTTGTCAATATAACTAAAGTAAAACAATTTTCAAATACATTTATTACTAAGACGTATTTGGACAAAGACCCACATTTTTAAAACATACAATTTAAAAAAAGAGAGGGGCGGGGAATGTAGGGAGTAATGAATCTAAATAAAATATCACATGACATTTTTAATAGCCTTTTGTAAGATCTATTTACTGTTATCCAAATTTAAACGGACTTTTTTCACAGGAGAAAAAATTTACCTCGACTTTCTATGTATAGGAGAGTTCCTTAGAAAATTATCTTGTCCACGAATGGACTTAAAGTGTGAACCTGTAAAAAAGTGTGTAGTTGTATAATATAGAAAAATGACGTAGCTAAATTTTGGTAGTACAATTATCAATGAAATTTAACATTAGCATAAATGTCTCCTAAAGTTTATTGCTCAAAAACACAATATATCTTGTTATTATAACGTATAACTTTATTTTACGTACAATTTAGCTTATTCTGTTACATATCAAAATAGTCACTTCTGTGCTGTTTTTGAAAATAAATATAAAAAGTACAATATAAATCCTGTGAAATGTGAATTTTTCAGTATTATTTCGCTGTGTAATGCCACAATCAAGTACAGAACACATTACCATTCTCCTAAAAACACTTATTTTAATACAATAATGACAGATTGATTTAAAATGGTCAAAGAACAGTGAACGCAATTCACTGTGTGATGATAAGTGCTGATTGCATTACAAAGACGGGTTCTAGCGGTTTTTTTTTCGCTATCTCTTTCTGACATATAATATCAGTTTTATGCATCATCATGTAGTTGTTATGTTTTCTTCTTCTATCTACTCAGTATATTAAGTCTATAGTTGAATATACTTTAAAAGTAATAAACCCGCCTGATTGAACTGTCCAATATTTTATGTACCTATTTTAAAGCGTAATGTTAAATTCAAATACCTTCCATATTATCATGTGATGTTTACATCAGTTTTAGTTATTAAATATTAAAGTTATGCCATGTTTTATAAAAATAAATAAAATAATGATTTTTATTAAAATTAAAATTTCAATAGAAAAGGTAGTTATAACCTTTTCTTTTAAATTTGGTGAAACTGTCATTATTACGACAAAAACAATTTCACTGACTAAAAGAAAGTTCAATCCTAAATAAATATATATAATAGATATAGGTCAATTTACCTATAATACACGTTGAGTGACAAATAAAGGTGTTCTCAGCAAAATAAACTGAACTTGTTCTTTTGAACCCCATTTGTGTAAGACTATTTTAAATTAACAACAATAACGTAAAATGCAAAAAAGTTTTAGTGTATATCAGGTACAATACAATATATATTAAGTCAATTAAGTGAATGAAGTACAATACAATATTGATCAATGTCAGTTTCTACAATGGAAAAATGATTCAAATTATTCACAGTGGTCAGTTTTTTAAAATTGGCTTGTTAATCTCTACCATATATCTGATATTTTATTTTATTATTAATTAACTCTACTACTTGAATATATGTAGTTTAATCAGCTTTGTACTAATGTGAAATTCGAAGTAAATTGTTGACTTTATATGCATTTTTGTGTACTGCTCCGTACCTGATTAATTTTGTGCAATTTTATACTTGTAGTGCCTCTGTTCAAATTGAAGGATTGTGCTTGGTAACAAAAATGGTTTCATTGGAATAGGTCATAACTCAAATTTTCCAATATATAAGTAACTTGTAAATTTTTGGACTCCGTGCAAAACAATTTTTTACACTGTATTTTTTCAAATTGTACACACATTTTACTGAAATGATATATTATGCGTCTAAAGTATTGCTATTATTTAGGGTACATCAATCGATAAAGAATTGGAAAAACTGGAACAAATTGTACATCAGAGCAGTGGTGGAACTTTCACAGTGTGTCATCTCTTTGGTGTGCAAATATCATTGCTGCCTAATTTTTTGAACCTTCCTATTACATATACTATCGTAGTTGTTCAATTATTAGGCTTGCGTTCAAGTAAATAGGTCACAATTTCATAGCTGTAGTTTTACTTATGTATTTTTGCATACTTCGGTCTGTATTAAATTTTTTTTCATGTAATTGTTTTTCTTCTAAGAACTGAGTTCTGATACTAACTCAGAATGAAATTAAAAAAATTCGCAACAAGGAAATATATTGGGAACCTGTCGCTATAATATTGATTTTGATTTTTTTTATTGTTTTTGATTTATTCTTCTTTTCCTTTATAATAGATATTTATAATTTATTTACCACTGTAATAAAAATAACTCTAATTTAATATTTATGTGTCATTTATGATGAGTTTTGATTACATATTGGTAATATTCATAAATGGTTAAATAAAGGTTGCCCTGGGAACCGTCAAACGAAGTGAATTCACATTTGACTCTGACTATTTTTTTAATTTTTCAAGGTATTCTGTCTGCAATGTGACTTGCAAAAAATGATCTATAAATTACTGTATTAAAGTATTAAATTCTTATTTTACATAGTTTATAGTCCACTAATAGAATCATTTGTTAGTCTTTTGTCCACTAAGTTTTTCGTTGCTTACCAAAAACGGATTTAGATGTTTCTCCCAAGCTCCCAGAAGCAAAACCCTCCCAATTAATGAATTAGCATGCCAATGTCCCAGTACAGTTTTGTAACTGTAATCAATTACGAATCTGTTGATCTAAGAAAATGTGTTCAAAATAAACTAAGTTAGAAATTAGTCAAAAACTTTATGAAAATATGTTACCACACAATGTAAAATTCCTGGATAATCTTCTCAATTCCTGCCAAGGCAAATGTATGATACGGGTGACGTTAGATCATTTATCATTCACACCCAAAAAAAGCTCAAATCAATTTGTGATTTTCGCTATTGGTAACTATTTGTTTATACAGCTATAAGGTCACATTTGGCTTGAGATGTTAATTTTATGTTGTATTAGTAGCATCGCCTCACATTATCCAGCTGTATGATAGCATTGTCCGAGTTCTAATCAGCAATTGATTGATGTTGAGTATAATTCCATTATTAATTTATCAATTTTATTTTCAATGTTATTCATGTACATTTAAACAACGAAATTGTTTAAGTCATTGTTTAAATGTATAATCTCTAATTTTTCAACATCATTCAGTCTTTATAAGTCCTAGATTATGATTAAGACTTTCCAAACTAATACAAAATTTTTAGTTCATCTTTTTTCCAATAATGATAAGATCACCACATAAAGTTTTGATTACTTGGTCTATGCTCGATGCAATACAATCTATGACTTGATGTAAAGAAAGCCTCTCTATGGAAATTTCTTTTATAAACAACCAGGCATCCCTAAATTCTACAAAATATTTAAGAAGAGCTATACGTTTTTTCTGTAGCTTTAGAATTGAGAACAAACAATCAAAGTGGGAGAAAAACATTCTAAAATTCTCAATTTCCATGTATTTTTTGAACGAATTTTTACCTTTATCTATTAAATATTTTTGTTGTCAAGGAAGATGGGCAAATATGAAGTTTTTCATGATTTTACGTTTTGGTTGTTAAAAGGGCAATTACTTCTTGCTCAACAGATATCGAACTAAAGTGATGTGTTACACACAAATATACAACACGTCGTGTATGTACATGCCACTTGAACCTTTATTAAATAGATTTTAAAATAAAATATTGTATTTTCATTTCTGGAAAAATTTTAGTATTATTAATTTCCATACCATTATAAAACTTTTGGCTTTAGACTTTCGAAGGGTTATGTAGGAGTGTCGGTTGGACTGAGATTAGCCCATGAATGTGTAGTTTTCACCTGTATTGGCAGTTGAATGTATTCTAATTAGTCCATAAAATAATCTTTATTTTCTAATTGGTTCAGAATTATACTCTGAACCGATCAAACCTATTAGCGTTGATGGAGTGATCATGTAATTCTTCAATAACTGGTAATAGAATAGCAGTTATAGGAGAGCGTGATTCGAGAAGGGGACCACTTTTAGATCTAAAAGAATTATTTTCTAAATGAATTTAATTTTAGTTTAAACACTGTTATCCATACTTATATAAAGAGAGACTCCTGACTGATTGATTGACTGACTCATTAATGTCGCACTGAAACTACTGAAGTTAGAAACACAAACTTTGCACAGTAGGTTTATATTTTTACCAAGTTGACTAACAAGAAAGGGTTTTCGAAAATTCAACCCCTAAGGAGATAAAAAAGAATTGTATGGAAGTCCGTCTGTTTTGAAATGTGATACATGAAATTTAACATTTAGGCTTATATTGGAAAAATAACTATGACCTGTTTTAGCGTTTTTAAAAAACATCCCCTAAGAGTGTAAAAAGAGGGCTTGAAAGTTTGTATGGAAGTCCATCAGTTCAGAAGTGAAAAATGTGAAATTTAAGATTCACGCTCATAGTTGTAAAATAACTGTAACCCATTTCAGGGTTTTTGGAAACTCATTCCCTAAGGGAGAAAAGAAAGGGTTAAGGATTTGTACAGAAGTTCATCAGTTATAAAGTAAGACACATAAAATATAATATTTAGGCTTTTAATTAAATTTTGGCGTGCTTGGAAATTCATCCCTATGGTGATAAAAAAGGGTAAAGCAGTTAAACATAAAGATTAGGACACTATGGGAGTACTTCTGCTGAAAATCAAATTTCTGTAAACTAATTTAAGATTTGCAATGATGTGAATGCAATGGAGAAGAAATGGTTCAAAGCCTGTTAATAGTAAGAACTTAAATTGCAGTCCTTGGAAAATTAAGAGATATTTTAAAAACAAAACGACAAAATGTTATGTACTATCCGACAAAATGTTATGTGCTAACCGACAAAACGTTATGTGCTATATGTGGTTAGCTACGTGGGAGGACATAAGAAAGCATAGAGTATTACAGCTCAGTTGGCCGCCGTTCGGCAAGCTGTTTGAATGGGGTGAAGATTGACTGCGGGCAAGTAACATTCACATTACGCTTTGTGTTACAAATTTGCACAATAACTTTTTGCTATAACCTTTTGTTATTTTAGATTTTATTTCATTTGAAAACTCTCTAAATAGGTTATTATCTCTTTTTGATGCATCCGAGACCGAGTCACCTGACGAATCCGACAAGACTGATAATACGTCTCAAAGAAATTGTAAAAATTACACAGAACAGGAATTGAATGGCGAGGAAGAGGGAGAAGAGCCACTGAAGTGGTAGAACATGAGACAGAAAGTGAGAGAACATGTTTAATAAGGAAGAATGGCACTAAGTGGAATTGTCTTCCAGCAAGATCTGACATTGGTACTAGGTCATAAAATATTACAAGAGAGTGGCATTGAGTAAAAAATGTTAGACAAAATGCAAAGACACGTGTGGAGCTTTGGAAACTATTTTTTACAGATTATATGTTACACGAAATTATAATTCATATAAATCATCAAATAAATTTGAAGCAAACTGCTTGTCAGAATAACCACATAAATATGTTATGACCGATGTGACAATATCGATGTTGAATACATTTATATGTTTATTGCACCTTGCTGGACGTTTTAGAATGAATAAATTATGTTTGAAAGATTTATGAAAAAGTGATGGATTGGATATTGAGATATTTAGGACTACCGTGTTTTTGAAGATATTTGAATTTGATGAGAAGAGTATTTATAAAGAACAAAAAGACATATGACAATTGACGAACAACTTCCATCGTTTCAAGGTCATTGAGATTTGAAAATATGTACCTTAGTAGACATAAAATTGTTTTACATTGTCAGTCTTGATATTTACCTGGGACAGTAACTGTCGAAATCGTTCGCATTAAGCAACAAAGGTCAAGATGTTGTTGACAGGCGTGTGGTACCAATTTCCAAAAGTAAACGTAATAAGATATTCGAGAATAGGTTTATGAGTTATCCATTGATGTTACACTTATTGAAAGAGCATCGTTTGATGACCACAGGAACTGTTCATAAAAATAAGCCTAAACTTTAAAAAAAATGCTCGAAAAACATAAAGGAGATATTCCCAGTACATTACTTAGACTTCAAAAGGATATCTCTACAGCATTTCACATACTAAAGAAACATAAGATGGTTTATTGATGTCGGCATTACATCATGATGAAGAGACAGATACTACAATTTTAGAAAAAAGAAGCCAGAAATGGTTACCTTTTATAACCAGACTAAGGGAGGTGCAGATAAGTCTTTAAGAAAAAATTATATCATGAACCATTTGATATCATTTTTTCTCCAGCAAAATGTTTTAGTTTGGTAATTGATCAACAATTCATTTGGCATTTTCAAATAATTGACCAAATACTGCATGTTTGACCAGCTTCTCTTCATATAAAAATGAATGAAAAATTATCTGTTTGATTTATTTCCAGGTTCAGGTAATATATCTGTGCTAACATATTGATACCTTACTGCCCATATTCTAGCACATAGCTTTAGACTATATTCCAAAGACAATAATTCCAATGACAAGAAAAGATTCACCGTAGATCACAACTCTGTGGTATATCTTTTCCTGCTAACTGGACTATGGAATGACTTGCCAGAAAAGTACATATTGCGTCCACAGCATCTAAGTTAAACGTTTTTTGAGATTTAATTTTTTTTTAAATATATCTACGAATATTACTACTTTAAATATATCTACGAATATTTGATCTATTTTTTAAATATATCTACGAATATTTGATGTTATCACAAATAGAATAGGAATAGTAATGCTGACACACTTTTTACATAAATGAATCACCAGGAAAACCCTTTACCTGTTATGGATTCAATTTATAACAACGGATAATACCAACTTGGCATTGATATGTAATATTTGAATTAAAATACAATTAAAGCATCAGAAAGAAATATAAGGTTTCACGATCAATAAATTAGAAGGCCATCACATTTATAAACGACAAAGGAAAATCAATAAGTATACCTGTAGAATTGACGAGTAAATCCAATAATCAATCAGGGTTATAAAATGAAGAGAAAAATTGCCTTGTGTGAGGCCAAGTAATTAACATTAAATAGACTACATTGTCAAAGAGCACTTTCATTTTCTGTTAGAATTGAGTAGTAGAAATATTCAATTTGTTTAAAAATGGCGTGTCGTAGTTTAGAGGAATCGATTCACTTTTTAATTGTGTTACAGTCATTTCTAGAAGTCAACCGATTTTTATTTAAATTGGAAAATCAGACTACATTAAATAAAATTATTTTAAAGAAAGATTTTAGATGAATTATTATTCCCTTCTTATTAATATTAATTTCCAATGCGATTTCTTCGACCAATCAAAACGTTTAAAGGTTTTTGAAGAAAAAGTTAACATTGCAAAATGACAATTGACTTTAGTTCAATGTGTGTCACTGATTTTTCTTAAAAAAAATTTGTAATATCAAGTGAGTGATTATTTGGCAAATGTCATTCGGGTTAAACTGGTTTTTTCACTGGATGATATAGTTGATAGACAGTCATTAGTTTCCTGCAATGAAGAGACATAAGACCAGAATCCTTTAAGGTTTTTTTTTAATTTTCTCTGTGTTTGCAACATATGACTCGACACGAGATTTAACACAACAAAAAGATATAGTGCTTTAAAACGTATTTTCTTACTATTTATACAATAGTCTCACTCGCTCATCACCAAAACTTGTAGGAACTTACAATTTCCTTGTGAAATTATAAATTATTATAATTAGTTTTTTTTAAGCCTGTGAAAGATATAGTAAGAAATATATGTACTTTGTGAAAAACTTATATTTATAAATAGTTTAATTAGAAATACTATGTACCCTTAAATGTTTATAAGTGGCTAAATATGTACAGAACCCTCGTAGTGCAAGTTGTAATCTTTGGCAGGTCTTTTTAAAGGTTTAATAAAGAACAGTAATTCTTGAGAGCTACTCGTTAATAATTACCGATTGTATATGTACTTTACCTACATTAATTTGTAAGAGTGAAATAAATTTTTTAAAAAATCATGACACAAAAATGGTATCTTTTGAATCTTTGCTCTGTGAAACTAAATTCAAACCACCAGTGCTAATTAACATGTCAGTGTCTATGGGTTCGAACTGAAAAAAGAAAATAATTGTTTTTGACGCTTTTATTTAGATCAATTAATGTAAAAATGCTGAAAGTAATCAAATAAACTAAAATAAAGTTTTGTATAGCATGCAACTGCCAGCACAATTCAAATTTCTTGTCGATCCATCATAAAATTTATATTTTTGTCTATTAAATAATGTGACACGTTTCTTTTTATGTCATTATTAAATAATTTTGATTCATTACATTTGATTATCACTTCCTGTTTTACCACAAGCTACCCTACTAGTAAAAAAGTCTAGTTACTCGTAGACTTCCTGCTAACTAAATACCCTAACTAACCGTAACAATTCAATTGGCACTCTCAAGTAATTAATAAAATATTCCAAAACTACTCCAAATCAGACCAAAACTCATGTTTGTCAAACTCTACTTCAACCTATTTGTTATTTCTGAGCAGCTTCTTTTTTTTAAACAATCTACAATCAGTAGTTATACTATAAGCGGATGTTTTGAGTGAATCCATTGACAGGTCGAGAGTGACTGCAGCAAGCCATCTACTCCGTAGTCTTTACTGATCCCTACAGGGATATAAGATGCAAGATTTCCTTTTTAACCTCTTCGTATAATTTCTAGTTTTTAGCTCTGCAGCCAGCTTGTTAGGATGGTTTTCCAGTCTCTCATGGTATTTTTTAGTCAATTTTTGGAGTTCCTCCATGACGGTATCCATTTTCAGTTCTTTATGTATTTCAGTGTTCGTAACAAACGAAGGAACACCACTAATTGACCGCAAGATAGCATTCTGCATCCTCTGTATTATGCTTATGTTAGATTTACAAGTGCTACTCCAGAGTTGAATCTCCAGTTGTCAAGTGTCAGATTTCAAAGTTTGAACAAACATAGTTTCTGAAAGCAACACATTAGAGGGGCGCTGGGGGGGGTCGTCGTTAGAAGCGCAAGCGGTGCGGATGTTTTAGTAGCCATGGAACAGTGGAGTGGAGAGCACCGCGCTTTTGCCGTCAAGGCGTATATTTCGAGTGGATTTTCGCTGTCTGTAGCAAGCCGTCGATTTAATAATCATTACAGTATTCGTCGATTACGTGATGGACCATCGATCAACCTCATTCAGTCATGGGTAGCAAGGATCAGAGCTACAGGATCAACATTAAATAGGCCCAGGCCAGGACCTACACCATTGGTAGCCACGGATGAAAATGACTTTGAATTAAGAAAAACTTACGCGGAGGTGATGTTGTTGAGATTTCGTACTGCTACCCGGATGGGCAACATATTCTTTAGTGATGAAGCTCACTTTCACATTGGAGGATATGTGAATAAGCAGAACTTTCGTTACTGGGATGTCCACAAGCCAAGACAAATGCCTAGAGTAACAGTCTGATGTGCCATGTCTGCATCTACAATCATAGGGCCTTATTTCTTTGTAAATCATCGTGGCCATACTGCAACTGTGAATTCGGAGAGATATGCCCAGATGTTAAATGACTTTTTCAGAGTAGAACTACAGAATCGTCCATCCTTGAACCAAAACACATGGTTCCAGCAGGATGGGGCCACAGCTCACACTGCTAATGTGTCCATGAATGCAGTGCGGCAGTTATTTCCAGAAAAAAACATATCCCGAAACGATACCGTACCGTGGCCACTTAGGTCACCCGATTTAAGCCCATGTGACTTTTTTTTATGGGGATACTTAAAATCCGTTGTTTATAAAACAAATCCGAGCACTGTGACACAACTTAAAGAAAATATTCGAGCCGAAGTCAGTAAGACACCCCAGTCGCTCTGCAAACGCTTTTTAGAAAACATGCGTGCTAGACTCAAAGAGTGTATCAGATTCGATGGCCGCCATTTGGAAAACGTGGTTTTTAAAAAATGAAATCCGCATTTGTTGTTATAAAGTTAAAATAAACCTACTTTGTATTAGAGGTGTAGTTTTTTTTTACAATTTTTCAAATATTGAAATCTGCCACAGGGTGTCCACCCTGTATATTAAAAGTTTGTTGTCAACACTCAGTTTGCTGTTTCTTCCCATGATCTAGTGTAGGTTCTTATAACAGATATTAAGTTCATTTCTCTTTGTTTTAATTTGTTGTTTCCACGTCAGACGGCGATCAAGATGTAGTTCCAGGACTTCAGAACAGTTATCTTTATGTACTGTGAACATAACATGGACAGATTTGCTTGCACTTGCCTGTATCCGCCATCTCTGTAGCCAAGTGGTTATTTCATCAAGGCCCTCTTGTAGCATGTGTGATGCCATGGTAGGGTCAGCATGGCCTGCTAGTATTGCTGTGTCATCAGCAAATATTGCTGTAGTAATACTTTCAAGCTGAGTTAAGTCTGCAGTAAATATTGTATACAAAACAGGCCCCAGGACTGATCCCTGCGGGACTCCGGCAATTGCTTGGAAAAACCCAGACGTCACATCCGCGTCCTTTACTTGGAAGATTCTTCCCAACAGATATGATTGAATTAGAAACCAGTACTGATGAGGTAGGTTGATTTTTATCTTGTATAGTAACCCCTTGCGCCAGACCCTATCGAATGCCTGTTGAATATCCAGGAACGCCGAGGAGCAGTACAGTTTTTCTTCTAAGCATTTTCTTATTTTATAACAGATTCTGTGGACTTGTTTAGTGGTAGAAAGGTCTTGTCTAAAGTCAAATTGATGGTTTGGGATGACTTTTGCACTATCCAGAATTGGTAGCATTCTGGACATCAGGAGTTTTTCAAAGACCTTTTAAAGGATTGGCAAAAGACTTATAGGTCTATATGAGGATACTTCATTGGGTAGTTTACCCATCTTGTACACCATAATTACTCGGGACACTTTTCATAATGTCGTACTGGGTTCTCAGTATGGCATTAAATAGTGATGTCAGAACCACTATAGCTTTTTTTATCCTGTAGATTAGAAAGGACTCCCCGACTTCCCGTACTGTAAAAGAGTGTGGAGGTGGTGATATTTGGAAATCTTGTTGTAGCACATTATTAATCAATGTCTCATTTTGTAGGTCTAAGCCTGGATTTGGTGAAAAGACTTTTTCTAAGTGCTGAGCAAAAGCATCCACCTTCTCCTGTGGCCAACAGCTATTTTGAGTGGGGGCTTGGCGTTGTGGGGTCTATTGTAGTTTTTAATAAATTTCCACAGTGAATAATTAGTTAAAGCTGAGGCTGTCAAAGATTCTAGTTGATCTTCCAAGGTTTTATTGTTCTATTTGTGTAAAATATCTTTCAGGTCTCTGGATGCTGCGTTATATGCAATTTTGTCTATTATGATGCCAAATTCGACCGAGTTTTCGTTTGTTGAGTAGGGCGGTTTTGATATTCAGCGGGTAATTGATATGCTTTTCTTTTGTTTTTTGCACCGGAGTATGTATCCAACAAGCTTCCTGAACAAGTGTTAATATACTTAGCAGCCTCTTCTATGTTGTCCTGAGTTTTTAACAGGACATTAAGCTGTATACTATCAATGTACTCTCCGAGTAATTCCCAGTCAGTGTCTTTTGTTTGTGAGAGTTTCAGTACTGTCAGATTCTATTATTCAGGAACTTATTGATAAAATGACAGGAGTATGGTCAGAAGAGCTGTCATAGCAAGATCCAGGTTTGATATAGTGTCTTGGTAATCCCTTCAGTACAAAAAAGTCGAGGAAGTCTGGGATTTTGTTCTCGTCTGTCGGCCAATACGTAGGTTCACAGGTGGATGACACCAGTAAGTTGTTTTTGTCTACAGTCATTTTCAGCTGCCTGCCTCGTGTTGTAGTAAATCTGGAGCCCCAATACATATGCTTAGTGTTACGATCGCCGCTGGCAACAAAACAACTTCCAAGCTGATTGAAGTATCAGGTGAACATATGTTCTTTTATTTAATGTTTTGGGGGGCAGTATATCGCCGAGATATTAATATAGCCTGTGCTATCTATCACAGCAATCGTTGTTGCTTGTAAATACTCGGTTTTATAACACGGCATTATGTGATGTTTGATTTTCTTGTTAATTATGACTGTTGTTCCACTGTGTCCAGTGCCATCTGGGTGATTAGTTACGTAACATAAATGTTCCTTGAATTTGATGCTTGAGTTGAGGGTACAAAGTGTCTCAGAGACCAGGAGAATATCAATTTTCTGTTCTGTCATATATTCATCATATAAGAATGACTGAAAAAATTTTGTCTGTTCAATTTATTTACAGTCCTAGGTGATATATTTGTGCTACCACATTTATGATCTACTACATGTATTTTCTCAAATTTCTTCACTTTATATTTATTTCGCATTCATAATATCCCTACATTCCTTTATAATTTCTATACCAATTTCAACATTTATCAGCATATGGCTCTGAACTGTATTTTAGAGACTAGAATATTAATGCCAAGAAAAGACTCATCACAGAACATAACTCTTTTCCTGTCCATGCGATTAGATTATGGAATTGAATTTATTCAAGTGTGCTTACAGAATCTACGTTTACGAATCTAAGTCATCTGAAATTGCATTTCCTTGTTTAAATATGCCTACATGTGTAACTACTTCAATGTTATCACACGTTTGTTAAATAAATGAACAATTAAGAAAATGTTTACCAATAGTCAACTGCTATTTATAGCAATCTAATATACCAACTATACAATTTTCAATTTAAATTACAACAAAAGCATCAGAAAAAAATTTAAAACTTCCCAACCTATTACATTAAAAGCCCATCACTGTCATAAAAAGTGTAGAATAATGATGCTCGTAAATATATGTTTAGACCAGACTGGTGAATCCAATAATCAGTATTTATTTTCATGTGGGAAGACAAATTGCGATGTAGTAGTGACCACGTCATTTCATTAAGCAGAGTACATTATTGAAGGGTGTTTCATTGTATGTCAGAACTGAGCAGTATAAATAGTGAGTTCGTTTACAAATGACGTGCCATTGTTTAAAGGAGTCGATTCAGTTTTTAGTTATGTTACAGTCAATTTTAGGTGTCAACCGATTTTCATATAAATTAGAAAATCAAACTATGTTAATAAAAGTTATTTTAAGGAAAATCTATAGTTTGGCGTTAATTTTTCTTATTGTTTTGAGTACCGTAATGAGCATATGGACTCACTATATCTCTCAACACTATGAAATAAGTATAATTAAATGGCTTTTTCATATAATTTACTTTATTAATATTATATTTGTTTTATCTATTGACATATTCTGGCAAAAACATTTCTTTGCCGATTGTTTACAACAATTCGATGATATTGCTGTTTATTTTAGTTCCTTACACAGAACAAAATGCTTTCAAAAATTAAAAATCATGTCGTTATTGGGTATATTCATTATACTTGCAAGCCACTTGATCGTTTTCACCATTAATAGTATTGAAAGTTGGGACTGGTTCTCGATAATTACATATTTCAGTTTATTTACTAGTAGATTGGAACTGCTTCTAATGTGTTTGCTTACATACACCGTTAATGAAATATTAAAAGAGGTAAACGATTACCTGAATCGTATGAATCGAGAAATATTTCATAATAACATAAACTGCATACCAGACTTAGCCAGAGAGATAATCTGGAATAGATTAAATAGAAATAGCCATTTTGACGTTTCTGGAAATCCCATGCACATATCGATTTTACCAGAGGTGTTAACTATAGTAAATAAAGTATGCAATTCACTCAAGAAAATGTTCAATTTGCAGGTATACTCGTATAGTAATAAATTGAAATAAATGAGATATCTGAGAATTATTTTTATTTTAATCATTCAATTTTAATTTCAGGTACTTCAACTTATAATTACCACATTTTTCAACTCCATTAGTGGCATTCAATTCATTTTGGACTTGTATATTCAAGATGTAAGTAAGACTCATATTACAAGTGTCATTATAATCTTGTTATTCTGTATAATAGCAATTGATATTGCCTTCTTGATAGTTTTAAATTACTGTTATCTGTAAAATAATGAATGTCAATTTTATAATTGTATATTTAAATTATTAAAATGTTTAAAATAAAAAATAACATAATTTAAGATATTATTACTAATCAAATAATATTTCAGAAAATATGGTCACAAGAAATGATCAACTTCATCATATGGCTAACAATTTGTCTACTTGTCCTTACCGCTGTCTGTATCTTCAATGATAATTTGGTTATGGAATTTCATGAATTGAGAATAATCATCACAAAACTGAGACTATCTCCTCAAATGTGTAAGTATCTGCATAGTAAGTTTGTTTTACTATAAAAGATGTCGATATTAGTACAAAATGTAATGAATTCTCTAACCTTTGAAAATCCTAAGCACATACCAATTTTACCAGATGTGTTCACTAAAGTAATTATTCTAAATTACATATGTTATTTGGACTTGAACGGGTAATTATATAAAACGGGATGAATATTTTTTTTTACTTATCTTTTTGTTTATCTATTTTTACCATAACAACTAAATTAGCTACATAGGAAATAAAGATACTTGACGAGTGTTCAATTGAATTAAGAAAATATTGAATATCGAATATGGTTATTTGGAATATGGAAGTTCATAATCGTCTGTGGTATAATCCACAATTAGACATATGTACAGTTTAGCTACATTAATCTATATATAATCTGTTTAATATAACACAGTGGCAAAAAGACATACTCTAGTCAGTGCCAAAATAATATTGAGTTTATTCAATATTTTAAACCAATCGAACGAAAGTGGAATAGCTAGCACAGTATAGCATAGTCGGCGTCTTCGTTGATCAAAGACTAAATATTTAAAGTGTAACTACTTTTCTGTAAATAATTACCAAATTAATTTCAGCAGTAAAAGCTGAAACCTTACTAGATGCTTATTACAAACAAATGACCCAGTGTAGGGGAAATCAATATGTAAAGTGAACAATCTTGTTAACCAATTAAAAAGTGTCAGTGGGTTTGTCATCATATAATCATTAAGTGAACAAACAATTGTAGTTTTATCATTCTTTTAGACACAAATAACATTATCAAGTACTCATATTTAGTTTATGGTTGACTGCAGTGTAATTGATCTGAGAGTAATATATTTCGTAGCTGTGACTCAAATGTGTCGTATTGCATATATATATGTTTTTATGTCAATTTTTATCTACTAGCCTATGTGACATAGGAAATTATTGGAAATTTGGTTTTAATACATAATAATTGAAGTGGTATACATATTTATGAGATTAGTAATTTATATGAGTTGCGGGCGTAATCTCCGATGCGAAACGACATATTTAAAAATCCATCTTTGATGTGAAACAATTTCCCAATAGATATTTATGATCGCAGTTGCATGTAGCGACAGTGTCGAAGATTGTTTGGTATATCAGTCATCCAACTACATCACGATTATTTATATTACTACAGATACTTTTATTGATGTTGTTTTCATATTTCCTATCTATAACTGGGGCACTCACTGCTCTACGCGATACCAAAGCCTAAAAGGTATAACTTACTTATGATTAATATATACACATTTATAATCACGTAACTTCATTCTTTCTTGTGTATAAAAATGTATAGAATCCGAAGGGCCCAATCTGTTTTGATAAATAAACCAAAAAAAATATTATGATCTGGATAACCACAAAAATACCGAAATATTATTCCACAAAACTTATATGAATAAAATGACTAGGCCCAAATTATTTAGTTCACTGCAGATAAAGTAAAAGTTCAATGCAATAAACAACAATAGCAAATGATTTCGTAAGATATGTTCTTGAAAAAATGTAGATAAAATGCAATTTACTTAGAGAACTTTTTTATAAACGCTTCCTAAATTTTGCTAGTTTAAAATTCCATTTTATTTGCAAATTTTCACTCTCTCATATTTATGTAGTAAGCATGGATTAATAATTCGCAATAATTTCATGTATGAGAAAATATTATGGCTACTGTTATATATTCTAACACTGAGGGACTAACAATTTATTTACGTTTGGCCAACATAAAATGTTCTTTACCTAATTCACTTTTCAAGAAGTTCCCTAGCTCGTATTACCAGTTTTTAGTCATTAATGCTCACAACATGAGTATTATATCAAACCTTCAGAGAGCTGACGCATGTTTTTTCTTCTCTGGTTTTAGTTTTACACAAGCTTCTCTCATCCAATGACACGGCTAGATTTTGGTTTGTTAGTTAATAAAAATAAAATTATGCTATTAACCAAAAGTATATCTTTATAAAACGTTTCCAATCTCCTGATAGAATGCAAGTAAAATTCAAAGTTCTACTTCTAATAAAATTGGGAAATAAATAAAACAAAAAGACAATTTTTTTTTATTTTCAATGTTAGTTAATAGCTTTTGATGTTGCATAAGGATGATTGATTAAGGTTAACTAATAAAAACTAACTTGTGGTTTTAAGAGGTTGATATTATCTTTCTTTTTTAAAATTAATTTTTCTTATTCGTTGTGTTTAAATAAACCAGGCAAGATGAAAGAACATATTCTTTATAAATTTTTTCTTTCATCGACGTTTGGAACACAAAATCACTGCATAAACAAAACATTGATTTTGGTGAATCCGGAGATTAATTTTTTAAAATTGGCTTGTTAACTCTACCATACGTATATGAATATATGTAGTAAATTGACAATGTACAACTGTGAAATTTGAAGTCAATTTTGATTTGTTATGCATTTTTGTGTATGGCTGCGCACTTTATTAAGTTTGCAAAATTTTATACCTGTAACACATCTCTTTAAATTGAAGGTCTGTGCTAGATAACAACAAAGGTTCCATTGAAATTGGCCTGACCAAAAATCAAATTTATCATTCATATATTACGTATACACACTTACGTATCGTATACAACGTAAAAATAAATTTTTCATGCCTATTGTATGATTTCAAATTGTACACACATTTTAGTGACATGATATATTATGCATCTAAATTGCTGCTATTATTTAAGGTCCATCAATCGATAAAGAATTGGAAAAACTGGAACAAATTGTACATCAGGGCAGTGGTGGAACTTTCACAGTGTGCCAGCTCTTCAACCTGCAAATATCATTGCTGCCTAATTTTTTGAACCTTGTTATTACATACATTATCGTAGTTTTTCAATTATTAGGCTTGCGTTCAAGTAAATAAGTCGCAATTTCATAGCTTTATATCTGATTCATTAATTTATCATTTTAATAATGTTTCATTTATTTGTTATCGTTACTCCGTATTAAATTTTTTTTAATAGAAATGATTTTCTTCTAAGAACTGAGTTGTCATATCTACTCGGGATGTAAATAAAAAATGTCACAACAAGGAAATGTATTGGGTAGAAAACCTGTTGCTACTATATGGGATTTTACCTTTTCTTTGATGATTTATGATTTATTTTTCCTACCCTTAATAAGGGATATTTATAATTATATACCACTGTAATAGAAATAACAACAATTTCATATTTATATATCATTTAAGATGTGAGTTCTGGCACATTACATATTGGTAATAATCATAGATGGTTTATATATGTTGCCGTAGGAACCGTCAAATAAAGTGGATTCACATTTTGCTCTCCGACTATGTCTTTAAAATTTTCAAGGTATTCCGCCTCTTAAGTTGCCACAAATTTTCTATAAAAAGTATTAAATATCTCTATTAAAGTATTAAATATCTGTTTTATATAGCCTCTGTTCTACTGGTAGAACTATTCCTTAATCACTAACTTTTTCTTCGCTTAACGAAAATGGATCTTTCTCCCAAGCTTCCAGAAGCGAATCCTTCCCGTCTTGTGACTGTACTCCGTTACAAATCTCACCTAAAATGTAAATCAAGGAGCTGTAAATTCTTTTATTTGCATTTTAAGTCTAAAATATTCTTTTCAAAAAACTAATTTAGAAATTAGTCAAAAATTTCATTTATGTTGCCAGTGACGTTTGACCTTTTATCATCCACTCCCAAAAAAGCTCAACTCAGTTCGTGATTTTCACTGCACATCTTTTCGTAAATTTAGTTCCCTTATAAAAATTTTAAATTGACAATATAAGCCGAAATGGGATCAGACAAATTGGAAGAATCTGGAATTTCGTGTAGTACTTGTATGTTAACTGCTTTTTCAAACACACTCCCTAAGCGACCAAATTATTTGTCCACCTCCTTGTTTAACATAAATAATATGGCAATTGTTCGCCATGTTAAAGTCAATTCGTCCGGTGAGGAGAACATGAAAATCACAGAAAGTTGAGGAAGAGCATAGAAGTTCGGTGCTTAAATTTGATACACTGGTCCTTGGTCAACTACAGCACTTTTCATCAAACACGGTGGTCATCATCCCCAACTCATTTTCACGGCATATTCCTCCCTACCGGTGATGAAATGTTAACTCCTTTCACTCCAATGTTTTAAATGTTATAGATTTAAAAATGTTATAGGAAGTGCTATCCTCTAAGCGTTGCTTCAAATATGGTGAAAATCATTTCAGTAGGAACTGCCTGCTGTCTGCTACCAAGACAATGTATATTTCTTGCAGTGGGATTCATAATGCTGTAAACAGAATCTGTCCTGAGTTTGAAAGACAAAGAAAAACTTAAATTCAAAACAAGGAGACAAATCCTATGCCTCAAAAATATAACCCTGCTGTGAGGAAGTCACTTGCCTCATTTACAGCCCAACCCACCACTCACTTTTCTCAAGCCTCTTTACCAAATTTCTTCATTCCCTCTCTTTTAGGTTGCTTCAACAGAAGAATTTAATTCTCAGTATCAATACTGAAAGTTTAGTGAATTTTATACAGACATTGAAAATTGAATGCTGCATTGGGGTGAGTTTCAAAATAATGGCTACAACAATGGCTTGAGAGTTCTATGTCAGATAATAGAACTACAAGCTGCAGTTTAATATAGTTGAAGATAAAAGTAACAGTCTTAATTAATTCAATTGTTTATTTATTTTTAAGAACATTTTATTTACACAAATTTTATTAAAAGGATTATTATAACACTTTATTATAAGAATTTTATTGCAATAAAACATGATACAAATTATTCAACAAATCAATCTGAGATGATTTTTAATTTTAAAATATTTGCAACAATGAAAGTATATGATCAGTTACATCGTAATTGTCACTATATTTAAATTCTTTTTAGTAAATATTGTCAGAGACTCATTAATAATTAGATAAATTATAAAAAGATAATATACAATGTTTTTACATAGCTACATTTTGTTTACTATTCTCCAAAACATAAAAGTTAAGCTATTCTAAGGCCGTGGAAGATCAAAGCTTTTGTTTGTATATTTGTTCTTGTATTATTAATATGCCACAGATATATTTTGATAGATAAGGTTACTGTAGTTATTAGTTAGAGGAATTAACATTAAATATTATGTATTTTAAATTTACGTAATTATATTTACCTAACAATGTTTATTTTTCAAATAAAATTAGTGATGACGATAAATAACACTTTGTTATAATGGAATACATCATAAAAGAAAAATATGAAAAAAAAAATGAGGGACGTAAATAAAAATATCGGTATTCTAGCTATATTAAATATATGAATATAGATAGTCGCAGCTCTATTTTAAGAAAGAATATACAATTCTATGGAGAATTGTCTTAGGCTTTCTAGTGGTAGCATTAATATTAAAGTAATGGCTAATTTTTAATTTACTGTTGGAACTATCAAAGAAACAAAATATTCAGTAGTTCGCTGATCGTAATGGTATCAGTATTTAAAGCATTTATTAGAAATAATAAAATTTAAAGGACATTTCATTAAAACAAATTTTGTAATAATATGTTATTACCTTAAACACATTATGTTCTTTTTAACCTTAATTCTATTTGTTCATTTATGTATAAAACAATTACCAGATCTTTTTGTGTATAATTACCATTTTATTTTGGAAAATTGAAAATAAAAATATTGTATTGTCATTTTGTTAAATTAAACTATTTACTGTCAACATTTTTTGGCGTCAGATTGCATTGGTGCCATAATACAAATATTAAAAGGGATAAACGTGGGACTTATGAATCAAGACATATTTTGTTATAATATTGTGGGGGTCAGTAATGGATTATACTGGAGTAGCTATTTTGATGCTTCCAGATATAATATGTAAATATATGTAAATATATATATATATATATATATATATATATATATATATATATATATATATATATATATATATATATATATATATATATATATATATATATATATATATGCGTATATATATATATATATATATATATATTTTTTTTTTTTTATATGTATATGTATGTATGTACATATATACAGATTTTATCAAATATATTTGTTACGAAAAGATGATCTTGTACATTCACAATGTGTGTATGTAATAGTAATATTAAAACTATTGTTATATTTATGATTTCTGTAATAAAAATTAATAGGATTTTTCTTGGAATAATTGCCGACTTTCCGTAGAATGTTGTATTTAATTGAGGACAATCAAATTCTTTGAAAAAAAGTGAATTCTTTAAAAGCAAAGAAAATGTTGTCCGTAAAAAATATTCTGGATAATGACTATTTTCATGAGAAATGTTTAACTTTGTTGTTCTATGGCTGACAATTTGTAACGGTTGACTTAGAATTGTGAGTATCGTCAATTAGATGTTTTCTTCTAGAATTTCATCAATTGAGAATAACCATCACAAAACTAGTGTTCTCAATTCGATTTGTAACTATTTATTTTTGCAGCTCTGCCGTCACATTTTGCTTAACACATCAATTTTGTGTCATACTAGTAGTATCATCTCACATTATTCAACAGCAGGTCAGACTCTTTTCCAATAATGATAAGATTAGACCATGTAAAGTTTTACTTACTTGATTAGTGTTTGATATGTTTTAATGCAATTTAGAACAGTTCGGTTACGGTACAATATATGACTAGGTATAAGGAAAGGCACTCTATATAAATATCTCTAACAATCAACCTGACATCCCTAAATACTATAAAATAATAAAAAACAAAAAACTGTAGGTTTTTCTATAACTTTAGAGTTAAAAACAAACAAAAAAAATGGGAGGAAGAAGGACATTCCAAACGTTGTCAATTTCCCCGAATTAATATTCTGTGTTTCTTAAATTCCCTTTTACCTTTCACTACATTATTTATGATATAGTGATTATCAATGAAAAAGGATAAATGTGACATTTTTTGTGATTTGTATAATTTTACTTTCCATTTGTTTAAAATACAGTCGCCTCTTGCTTGATAAATCTCAAAGTGAGTGTATAAATACATAGTGTATCTTGTACATGTTTCCCGAACCTGTGTTTTTCTGCAATAATTAAAAAAGTAGTCTCATGGCTCTGTGTTTAGGAGGTGAGTAGCGGTCTTATTTAAAGTTTTCTTTAGAGATTTAATATTAACGATTCCTGTCATAAATATTTGTTCAATCTTGGGTGTGTATTCTTTAATGGTGTCATTTGCATCTTCATTGCTAAAGATCTCAAATGGCTTTTGTGTATATGTATTATAGAGATTTGTGTATTCTTTGCTTCCTTCGATTATTCTGTGCTGGGCATTCAAACCTAGTGATAAGATATTCCGGAATATCTGTAAATTTTTTTAGAAAACTCCCGAATCTGCGGCTAAAATTTTATTAACTATCCCTATACAATTGTTTGTCTGTAAGTCAATTTGTAAACTTCTATAGTGTATATGACAAGATCAATTTTTATAAACATTGTATAATGGATACAAATTATGTTTGCGTAAATAATAACCTATGTCAAACTTAGATGTTATGAATTACACCAATCTTTATAATCAAAAGCCATCTAAAAATTTAGTATTTAAAGTGATACTTCTTCTCGTTGAAGTTCTGTTTGCAATGAAACAGAGGATGATAACGGATACATGCATGGATTTTATTTTACTTAATTTATAAACGTATAAAACCAGTATTTTTATTTGCTTTTCATATACTTCTGTTAGATAAACACAGCGCATGAAGCATTGTATTAATTTTTTTATAGGTAACCACAATTAGTAAGCAGCAGAAATAATAAATATATACTTTTGTATGTCCGAAATAGACTAGGATTATGTGGAGGTTTAATTTAACAATATATTTTTTAACACAAATAGATTAGATTAAAATAAAACATTACAATGTTGAAATAAAACAGGTTAAAGAACAAAAACACCAAAGAAATGGACATTTTATTGGATGTAAATAAAAACGGTAGAACAGTATTTACATTGAATGTATAAGTATATATACCATGTAATATTTAAAATATTCAGACAAGTAACCAATGAGCTACTTACTAGATAGTTGAAGGTAGGAATAAAAGTTAATGCAACATATTCATATCTAATTCAGTGGTACTAATTTTTTAATTGTTAGTTATAAATTTGGAAATCAATTTACTACTTCATATTGTTACTACGATTAGAATTTTCTAAAATAGAAATGCCCACAAGCTTGCAGCATTTGTCGTCACTTATTATGAATCAAAAAATTTAAGTCATAAATTTCATCTTAAGTAAAATTATGCATTAAGTGAAAATCTTGTTAGTCTTTATATTACACTAGAAATGTAATTTTTATATTTTCCACTATTTGTTTCCACTATAACTATTAGGTTTTCAACTATAAAATTTCCGCTTTAATTTTGAGAGGTTAAAAGCAAAAATGTGTGAAAGCTCCATTTTGGTCAATTAAAATACGAACGTCAAAAGAGTATGGACCTAAAATATATTAAGGAGATACCAGCCTTGAAATAAGTTTTCCCTGGTATCTATTTAATTAATTAGTGACGCATTTCATAAGACTATTCATTTTGATAAAGGATTCGATGTCATTTATTCAATCAGCTCATTTTTACAGCTGATATAAAAATAAGAAACAGATTTAGAGACATATTAAAAAAATGTTGATAATGTGCACTCTGAACAAATAGTTTGGGTAACAATATAAATGCAGACCCTTCAGTGGCATTACCCAATCCAAGCCACGTCTTGATTCAGCATATTTAAATTAAAAATAATTTATATACTTGCCACACTGAACAAAATTACAGTCTACTATGGGCAAAGTTAGTGATTATACTGCACACATAAAATGGTTATTTTGTCTGTATCTGGCAATTTCTCATCTTACCTTCATATACTCGTGAATGTGGTTTGAATAGCGTAAGTATGAAATTGATAATAGGTAGGTTTATGTGATTTAGTGCCTATTGAAAACTTGAATAAAATATTCATGTAATTTTGGTACATGTAAGCTTTATAAAAAAATAAACTGATTAAAAATGCAACCAAACTGTCAATTACTCTAATAAATGGGTTATTTAATTTGTGGTAAAGTTATTGTTAATTATTGGTAGAATTAATAAATGGTAGTTTAAACTCAAAAAAAACTGTTTAACTCTTAAATATTGTATCGAAAATTTAGTAAAATGATTTGCAACCATTCCTGATGGCAAACAAATTTGAGTTTTTTCGACTCCAATATAAGAATTATAAGACCAGGTATTGAGAGTAGAATTGAAATATGTATTAACTCTAACAAACTCTTAAAGATATATGTGTCTTGTAATGTTAACACATATTTGTATATCGAACATATAGCCTTTTCCATGAATTTAAAGAAAACATTTTAGGTTTATCAATTCTTAGATTATAAATTTTTTCGAATAATGTCTATAGGAAAATAATCTTAATGAAAGGGTTGACAAAAGAAAATATAATGCTAATAGAATATACTAACACAAATTTTAATTAAATTACTGCCCAGTGGTGATTATTCAGTTTCTAATCAAATAGCATCCCATGTTACCTGAAACTCAACATTGGCTATGAATAATACACATATTCTTTTTACATCCGTGTATAGATAGATCACTGCATAGTGCTTACGTTCGTATTCTGCATCCCGTCATCTAGTGAGAATACTTTTTGTAAAATGCGTAATGTGTTTGACCAGTCTCTACGCTTTCTATTGATTATGAAATATGTATTTAATAAGGTAATAATTATAGCATATAGTAATAACTAATTTGATTGAGGCTAAATTTGTAACATTCGATTAGACTTTTCATTTCGTTATTTATCAGCTAATATATTTTTATACTTATAATTTACACACTAATACACCACAATATAATTGCTAAAGTGCAAATTAACATTGTTAAGTACATTATTTTTACATTGTTAAATACATTATTTTTATTTTATATAACAACTTGAATTCATCTGTTTCAGTAAATACCATGTTATGCTTATGAGTACTTACGGAGTAGAAGATCCTATTCAGAATATTCAGCAGATATTTGTTACAAGGATCAGTGGACTACCAGATTATATATTATAGCAGACAAGGTCTAAATCTACAACATGACATCAATCTTCTCTGTTATTTTATCTATAAATTTTATTCGTAAAGAAAGTTGACAATTAAAAATTATCTACATATAAGTCACTTTTAGGAAACTTATCAAAGCTAGATTTCTACAACTGAAAAATATGTTATTTATGTTGAAATAAATTCCAGCCAAAATAAAAATTAAATCAAATATATCACCTATTATTGAATTAAGAAAATTACATCTACATGTCTGAAAGAAATTTTACATTTGGTATAAATTGTAATTACTTTTATTGACTTGAAATATTTTACTTTTATTTTAAAAGACATATAATAACAAAATTGAATATATTACTCGTGACAACACATAAAATTAAGTTTTGCACAATATCAGTCAAGAGTATCTAAAATATAAATATTCAATAAACATGCTACATATTTATTTCTTAGTAAATAATCTGCATCAAATTAAATGATACATTAACACAAAAAATATTTTAAATGATTGCTAAAAACATAATATTGACATTGTTACACATATTCATAACGCCTACAAAGTTATGAAATATTATATAATCCCCTAGGTGTAAAGTGGGAATGAATTTTTCTGCATACCCCTTTGTAGGGTACATTTGAATAGGTTTTTTGAAAATAGTAGGGTTAAGAAATATTAAGTTTAAAGTTGTCATCTACATTTCCCAAACCTTATCAGCTAAATTGCTATTTTCGAATATCTGAAAGTATTCACAATAGTAGTATATACGAAATAAAACAGAAAATTACCACAACTGTCTTTACTTTACTAGTTTACGAGTAATAATTGACAAACTTATGCATGTAGTTGGGTTCGTAGAAAACTCATAAAAATTCATGGAAATGACTTATATCTGGTGCAAAAGAAACTTTTATTTTAAAGTATATAATTATTATATAGTTATTTACGTGATGAGAAATGATATTTTTATTTGTAAATGAAATTGAATATTTTGTGTTTCTGAATTGAATATTTTGTGTTTTTGCTTTGGATCCATACACATTGACAAATGTTAATTAATGCTGTTGATTTGGAGTTAGATTTTTCCCATTGTATTTCTCATTACATTTTAATGTCATTAAAGTAAATATGCAATCTGCCAGTATTAACAATAACTTTCCAAAAAACAAGCCTCTTCACAAAATGTTCTCCAGAGTAAAGATCCTTAAATAAGATCCATGATGCAGTCAAAAATCTTCTCATGTAGATTGTAGGAATTCATTCTGTGCCACAAAAGGTAATACGAGAGCACTTCATTCTTCATAAGCCTTTATACCTTATAGCTTTTAAACCAATCAGTATGTGGAATTGAAAATTTACAATGACTTTGGGTGTAAGGTAGTGCTCTACCGATTTCTGAGGTTCACCACTGGCCACTGCACACTTTACCAGTAGCGTTTTAAAGCTATTTTGAGACTCCTATTACTCAGTTCCACCAAATGGAAGTCTGGTTCATGTATAACAAGGGATGAATACCAACTTAATATGCATTCCAATATCAGGTTTGTGTCCATAGTATAGTATAGTACCAAATATAATAGTCTGAAATATTTAATGTCAAAAAATATCAATTTCTGAGCAAACAATTTGCTCATTTGTGCAGTTAGACAGGTTATAGAAATGTTTGTGTTTACAGTATCAATAATGGAATAATTTGAGAATAGTTATCTAGAAACACAAATAAATTTTATGTAGCAAATAATTTCAAATGCAGACATCCATTTAGCTCATTGGGCTAATGTCACATGTACATTGTTTGGATTTAATCATGATTTTTCCCAGTGTAAGTGAATTTCTTAAAATAGTGGTTATTAAATTAGCAATACTTTTTTATTTATCAATATTTCTTCTGGAACAGGTGTGCCAGTATAACAGTATAACAAAATGATTCTGATCAATCTACACTTGATTATTCTGATCATTATTAATTTCATACTTTGAATGTGGATGCGTATGACTGAAAAAAAATTGAACAAATGAATGCTCAGGTGACTCACAAATTGTTATAATATACTAGTGATTACAAATCATGGTTCTTTATAATGTTGCAATACTTTGTATTGCTTATATTGATTCTGAAGAGAATTCTGATCAATCTACATTCATTTCGGAAAAATGTTTAACTTCCATATACCTAATCACAACTTATTTGCTCCATCTAAAGGAATTACATACACTTGATGATATCTGTTTCATTAATTATGCTCCCAATAGTAAATATAAAAGTGCAAAAATTGGTTATTTCTGAATACAGTCGATTAAGGAGGACCTACAGATAGGATTTCCCTTCCATACGATTTAAGAAGATCCCTCTAAAAATAGCGAAAGACTTTTGATATATAATATTGCTAACATTTAATATAACAGAGCCCTGGAACAAGAAAGCAATAAAAAAAAGGAAAAGCTAAAATCTGGATAAAAGATTCGTTATGGTATCGGTGTCAGTCATCCTATTTTAAAGAAATTCGGCAAAAAGAAGTGACTACTAAAATATTTCTTTAAAAAGGGCCAAAGTTAATATAAATAGCAAGGTTTACCTTAATCGGGCCATTAGTCCTTGAACTATCGTCGACCAAGCAATTCAATCGGGAAGAAAGTGAGAGGTATAGAGAAAATCAAGTACCGGCCTGTTATAAAGTTCCTTACAAAAAAAATTGTTGGCAAAAAGAATTGGTTCAAACCATACTGGAAGAGATGGCATTCATTTATAGGGACTCTTACCTAGGTAAAACAATATTTTGTAAGTGGCACAGTATCTTCAAATAAAGCAGGGACTCACTTGAAGATGACCTGAGGCCTAGACGGCCGATCAAAGTGACTATTCCAGTGGTCATTTAAAAACTTGCAGAAATGGTTGGAGTATTGGATATAACCATTTTTTAAATTCTTCACTATCATCTTGGGACAAATAAGATCAGCATCAGGTGGATGCCGAGAATGCTTACTCTGCCTCAAAAATTACACGGCGTGGAGCGTTCTCGTGTGGTTTTCGACCTCTGTAGTGAAGAAAGGGATGAACTACTGAGTTAAATTGTTACTGAGGATGCAGCTTGGGTTTATCATTATGAGCATTAGTTCAAAATTTCATTCAAATGAAAAAAGTTGTTTTTTGCCTTCACTTTAATTTTTATATAATCTTTAAAACACTTTATACCATTGCACGTTTTAAGAATTACAAGAAGAAAATCAAACTTAGTTGATAGTTTTATCAATCAGAATAACAGTGTTGCAACTTTATGAAGAGCTGTCATACATCAGTACCATCGCTCGTTGCCACTAGTATAATATAAGAAGTTCTTCGTCACATAAGCATTGACTTATTTGATTTATTTTCAGTCACACACATACAAACTCAAGGTATGAAATTAATTTATCTAGATCTTTATTATTTCTATTTTTAGTTACTTCGTTTTGTATTAATTGATCTAGTTATTAATTTATTAAGTCATTTTTTTAAATTGATTTTATCTAGATCCAAAAAACACAAAAATAAAAGAAAGACTGCACCAAAAACTAGCTTCAATTCCGATATAGTCTAGGCTCCCTTTCACATCTATATCTTAAAAAGCAGAAAGCTCTCAAATTCAAAATGAAGTTAATAACTCAACAGAACCATGTAGGAAATGAACTTTACACAACAATTTGCACAGTGCACATAATATTTATTCGGAGTGGCTCTAAAGTATTGAATCTCAATAATTTGTTATGTTGTTGTTGTAGCACGCGGTAGTGGAATTTACCACAAGTGTCACAAACAGGAACTTTGGTTCAAAACAGAATCCATTTCATATTCCCTATGTTTTTTATATAATATTTTTTATACTGTTTGCATGTGCTTTATTGCAGACGGCGTGAAAAAGGGAGAAGAAGAAAGAATTTTATTTCTTCATGTAGTTACTGCATCAAAAAATATATCTATGAACAACTCACCAGGCATGAGGAAATTCACTCTCATCAGATTGTTATGGGCACCCTGCTGATAATAAAAAAGAAAACAAGTGTTGAACAATGAATTAGCCAAAAAAATTCATGAGAGATTTCAAATAAAAAATTGATTCTGAAAAGAATATTATTAGTATCTAACCAAGGCATTTTAATAAATTTGTGAGTAAATTGAGAGAATGTGATACTGTAAATGAAATGTTGGTGAAATTTAGAGAAATTATACGCAGAAGCATAACTCTGTATACTAAGAAATTATTCTATACTCATATTTAACCTTTCCACTGCAGCTACGCTTGCACAGACTATTTGTTAGTGGTAGTGCCATCAATATTTAACTGTATGGTGGTAGCCAGTGGTTTCATATATTGACTTTTTTAGTATACTTCACTTCCTTTTGCAAACTCTAAACAATACGACAGTGAAAACTTTTCCACATAAATTTGCTTAATGGCTTTTACATGAAACAAATGCAGACAGCCAAAATTGAAAAAAATTTTCAATTTCCTCCATATTCCTTATTTACAGATTCTCAAATTCAGTTTTTGGATGCATTTGCCAATGTGCCATTTGTAAATAAAATATCAGCTCATTTCATTTATACTCATTGTTGCACAATTAATTTGTGCACTTTGTGGTGAGAACAATGTGTTTATATTTACAGACGTCAGTATTTTCCTTCTATTAAACGAAATTATAGTATCATGTGGGTTGGAGTAATTTGCCAAACAAAGAAGATTAATATGTTTGTTTCTCACGAAACAATGATTACAAAAAAACTGGAAAGAATTAAATCACCAATTTGCATTTGCATAAACACAGAAATAAATAGTTAAGGGACAGAACCAAAACATCTCTTAATGTTTACGGTTCTGTAGTCGATTGGTGAAAATGGAACCCTCATAATTATGTTTAATCTGCCTGTTCATCTGTCCATCATGGCCAAGGTACAATAATTTTTTAATATAAGACCCAATGTGTTGAAATGTTATTGGTACACTTACTCAAGTTACATCAATACACAGGAATATAGAAATGCTACTTCAAGTAACTCTCCATGCAACAATCTTTGCAATGAACTTTTTTCCTGTGGACTCCTTTCAGTGGTGTATCTATGAAGAAGTCTTTTGAAATTTAATTGAAAATATCTCGTATTATATTTGATGAGACTTCTTCACAAAGTGTGATTCTTTAAAGGGTGTTGTAAAGCTCTCCCCCCCACTCCCCTTTCGCTAATTTTTTATTCACGTAGGTCACCCTATCCTTGTTACATCAACACAGTAGAAAAAATATTTATAAAAAGTTTAACAAAATGTTACGCACCTAAATGTGAACAGAATCCTCACATTGGAATTCTACTTGTATGTATAATGTTGCTTGATGTTATGTTCAGATATAACTCAAAGTTTACTAATCAGTACATAGCCTATTATATTTTGACTTCTACTTAGTTACAAAAGTTACAATATTTTGATTTTACTTTTAAAATATTTATCAAGAGCTGAAAGTGGTGGAAAAATTACCAGAATTAGAATAAGATATCCTAAACTGGAAAAAACCAGGATGTTGACTGTACAGCATTAACAAAACTCTACTAAGCTTTTAAATTTAATCTTTTTAGTGCCATGATTTTTTACTCATATATACTTGAAAGTGCCAAAGAAATCTTTTGTTTTTGATGTCATTTACCCTTGTCTTGAAAAAAAACTGTATTTCTTCCAAAAATTATACAATTTTAATAATTTTTTTCAGTGTTTCCTTAATAAAAACTTGTACAAAGATAATGAAATACAAAGAAAATTATGGAAATACATATTGTGAACAAAAATTATAATAAAAACTGAAATCAAGATCACATCATATTTTCGCAGTCCAGTACATCCTCCGTATCAGCAAAATAATTGTTATCATTACTGTTATCACTATCACTCAAAAATTGCATTACGCGAAATTGTGAGCGCACCACAATGTCACTCCCACTATCACTTTCTTGACAACTTGAAAAACAATCATTTTCACTCGAATTATTTTTGTATTCCGACATTATGGGTTAAACATTTTTTGTAACAATTAAGAAAAAAATCAAAAACTTTTTTTAAATATAACTTTGATTGAATTTTAACTTACCGGTCATCGCAAACAGTTATGCTTTCAATGATGATGTTACAGGATAGAAAATGTGTAATATGCGTTTAAATCATATCGGCCTTTAATTTAAATAAAGTAGACTACTCATAGGCAATGAATATTGATAAAATGGAGTAAGTGCATTGGAACATGTACAAAGTAGGCATACTTTAAAATTGTTACAGGTCCACTGAGATATTTTTATTTAAAAGCTCCAATTTAATGCTGGTATCTAGAAGGTTTAGCATGCAGCTGGTATATTAGAGGGAGGTGGACACATTTCAAGTCAACTATTCAAACCTCAATATTATTTTAAAGATCCTGTCCAATGATACTCCTTTTGATAGGACTCATAAAAAATGACATCTCCACTTTTCGTAATAGTATCACAAGTATTTCTTGTCTTGCTAGAGCTTCAAAAATGAGAAATCTCACAAAAAACAAAACAAAAATCATTAAAATGTCTAAACTTCTACAATACAGTGAAATAAGACAAAATAAATATCTCCTATCTTATACCTCACACTTCTTTAAGGCCTTTAAGGAATTTTTTTGTAAAACTAACAGTATTTGAGATATAACACGGAGTGTGCAAGAGAAAAAGTGCAACCGTTTATTTGTAAATATTTTATAACTTTTATAACAATTTTCTTTTAATTTTAAATCTTGCAGCTTTGCAATCTATTCACAGCAAACAATAATCTAAATTGTTGTTAGGTGGTATTCATCAGATATATATCATTCATAAAGGAAAACATCCAGTAAAGCCTCTTCCAAACCCTTTCTTCGAATCTTGTGGCCAAGTTCATTATACCATTTCTCTTTAACAAGAGAATGGCCGACTTCCCACTCCCTGGAGCTACGCAGCCAATTCATTTTTATGTCTGTTCAGTCTAGACTGGTAGTTGCCACTGTATCTTGCTTCACTGTTCAGTTTGAGGTCTAGGTTCATGTATTTATTAATTATTTTAAATATTGTTCTCATTGTTTTATTCTGAAAAGGTTCGTATTTCGATGTTGCTTAGACTGACTGAGCCCCGTAGCTGTATGCTGTATAACTTTTGCTCTGTCAACCAGCACATGTTTATAGTCCTGTTATTTCCTCTTGGTCCACATATTTTCTTCAAGTAAGATGACAATACAGGTGCATACCTAGAAGTTGGCATCATTTTCCTATGGGATTTCCTCATTGTAGAGTTTGAAATAAAGGCAGGTTTTTCTTCTCAGCGTAAATGTGACCTGAATGGACTTATCTTTGTTTGCTCTAATATTGATGAACCATTCTTCAATCAGAGTCAGATATTATTAGAATTTTTAGCACTGTTCCTAAAATACTGCCCTGTGACATGCCAAATTGTATTTGGTAAACGTGCGATGTTTCAGTGTTGTGTCTAACTTCGTAGCATCTTGGGGTATGATTTCACAATGAGAAAGTAGGAGTAAGGAACCATCTGTTTTATTTAACAATGGGAGATTATCATGCCACACTTTATCAAATGCTTGACCAATATCTAGATATACTGCTGAGTAGTATAATTAATTTTTCAGAGCTGTACTTATGAAGTCCACCAATTGATGCACCTGTTCGATGTTGCCGTGTTGTTCCCTAAACCCAAAGTGGTGATTAGATATGACTTCTTCAAGGTGTTGTCACATCCAATTTAATATGTTTTGTCCAGTATTTTCCTGATTATAGGCAAAAAACTGATGCGTTTGTAAGATGAGACGTCTTGGGGGGTTTACCTGGTTTCAGTCTCATCACTACTTGTGATATTTTCCATTGACTTGAAAAGAAGGACAATTTCGGACCTGCATTGAAAACGGCCTATTTGACCATATCCTGGACATTTACTCTCCTTTAGCTTATGGACTTTTCAAAGAAGTTCATTAGGTATTATGAATTCTTTGATCAGTTCATCATGATCGTGATTATTGGTAGAAAATGGTTGGAACACTTTATGCAGATATTCAGCACAAGAGTTAGCCTTTTTTGGAGTCTAATCAAGTCCATATTCCTGATTGAGTTTTTATGCACGCTACTTGTGTTTTGGGGCGTTTTAGGACTTAAGTGGTCTTCCGCAAAGAATAATTTGTGTTGCTGGTTGACGTCAGTTTAGTGAAGTAGGATTGCGGATGTTCATTTTTCAATTTTTTGCTTAGTATTTTTAGCTTTTATGAGGATTTATTGAGGGCCTAATTATTTCTAAGATACCCTGTCATGTACCATATTCTGCAAAGCCTTCGTCAGTTCTGGATTTTTTCTTTGATGGACACTAGATATATGTGTATCTCCTTTACTAGCCCCGTTTTACAAGCAGGAGGTGATTTTTATATGAATCATTATATTTAACCCTTGTTTAGCCTGCTCCACCTTTTTAATGGTTATTAATTACCAATTAGTGTTTTTATTGTATATTGTGGGTAGGGTTTTTGATAGAATTTCTTAATGTTGATATTTAGAATTATTGAAGACAGATCAATAATTGATTTGTTACTCTTATTATTTGTGAAGATATTTCTTGATACTGGAGGAAATAGGTTAGTGGATAATGCATGATATTAGATTCAGTCAATATAGCTGTTTTTACAAGCGTGTTGCCAGACGGATGATTAGTAGTACATACTGTGTAGTTTTTATTACAAATATAACTATTGGGTATAAATATGTTTTTGGTTAAGAGTGCAGTATTAAGTTTTTCAGTGCAGAATATTTGAATAGCCGGTAGTTGGTGTATTTATTCATTACTTTAACCATTAATTATGTTGGCATAAGTTTGAATAGTCTGTCTGTATCCATTATATCTTCTGGATTGTGGTGGGATTTCTTCACTTTTTCGGTCAGGTTATTTCAACTCTTTTCTGGAGCTTTTTTAGGTTTATTTTTAGTATATGTTCTTTATATTGGTTACATTTTGAGCACCCTCTGTAATTTGCTGGATGTTTCCCTTAGTAATTTACACAGGTGGCTACTGTGTCTACTTTAAGTGCAGGAGGAACTGGGTTGATCTTCTCTGCATTTGACAAACCTGAATAACCAACAAAACTAATTCTTAGAATACCCAAATATTTGGCATCTCTTACATTGCAGGATCTCTTTTTCTTATAAAATATTTCAAATGATACTTTAGATTGATTCAGTAGTTCCAGTTTTAAAATATCTTTATTCTTGGATTTAAGATCTAGAGTAACGTAAAATAGTGTTAGTAGTGTTTTTTGAGGGACCACAGAGTACAATTTGTTGAACTTCACGTCCATGTTTGGTTAGTCATTCAGCAATTTCCCACAGACCGTACAGAGTACTGCGTAGTTTTCAATCAGATGAATGTACGCCACGAACCACGCATTCATTATAACTCTGTACGGTCTTTTGCGTTTAGGTATAGTGACTGACGTTATCATTTATAAAATTTTCCTACATAGTTATGTATACTTCCATACTTGCAGGCATAATTTTCACTATATATTCTGATTGGTGTGTGGCCAGAGTGTACTCTTCATTGCTGGCTGTTTTGTAGAAAATTTTTATAGCGAATTAATGTCTACAATAGCAGCCACAAAGATCAGTTTCAGCTTTGGAGGTCTTGCATCTTCATTATCAATACCCAAAAGTTTGAACTTGTTATCTATTGGAATTGCGAATACAGTTCTATTGGTTATTTTCTTAGCGTTTGACTTTTTTGACATATTAGATTTTATTCTTTCCCTTTTGGATAGTTATATGTGGTCTTTCTGCATTTTCTTTTTCTTCTGGACTGCTGTCTTCTTTAGTCTGAGCAGATACTTTGTTGAGAGGTATTTCATTTGTTACCGCTTTGAAATAGTTGCTATGGATTAATATGAATGGGTGGTGAGTTTAGATTTATTCTGTTATAAGAAATATCCATGTAGTTTCCATGAGTAAAGTTGAAATAAAAGATCACTTAGGCAATATACCTTTCACTGAGAAGGCAGAATACACCTATGTTTGCCATGTCTGCAGAGGTTATCGCTAGAGACTGGTCTTCCTATCAGCCATTCATCCAATTGGAGCCTGACCTGTGAAGAGATGTTTCTTCGTCATGGTTCAAGCATTAAAGAGAAGACCCCCAAACTTTGACATACATTTAAAGGTTTACGGTGTGAAAAAGTTTTTTCCTACCTGTTTTGCAGGACTTGCCTTGGCCTGCGCAGTTGAGCTAATTAATCACTGCCCAAGACTCAGCTGCTGTCAATCCATTTAGTGCCACAAGGGGGAGTATGTGCTGGGTAATGGTTAAGCAACTCCTGCGATCACGAAAGACATCACTCCCCCTTTTATAATAACAACAAAATATTTGTCGTATTATTACTTTGTAAAGTGTACTGTACACCCGACTGCAGTTTACATAGGGTACTCCGTACTGTATTTCAAAAATTGTTAATCATACAAAAAATATTCATGTAACCAAACATGTGGCGAATTTTATGCTCATTGAGACATTGGTATTCTTTCCATCTTCAGAACGTCAAACAATGGTCTGTGCTTATTTTCAACATTCCTCCTTTCGTTCTGAGGCTTAATTCTTATTTGACTGCACTAATATCTGACTAACATCAACTTCACCATGTGGAATTTGAAAACAAAACACTCAACTCAAACTGCTAAATTAATAATAATATTTTAAGATACAGATAACATTAACCAAATTTAATAGAAGTATTAATTAGAAATTTGAGGATATCAATTGGTTTCTGAGAACAGCAAATGGCTGTTTTAAAATATCTAAAAAATTTTATTAGTTTAATTGAAATTTCAGCAGTACACAGAAAGACAGATGAGAAGGGAACTTTTTCATAATATGGTATCCTTATGACAGAACGGAACCTTACGTATGTCCGTCCTTTTGTCTGTTGACACCAACTATTTTTCTGCAAAACTGTTCAGTGTAAAAATTTGAATATTTATGTAATTATGAACTTTATTCACCCATTTATTTTACAACAGTACAAATTCCCAAAATATTTGAAAATTTTGGAAGAGACAAGAATGGTTTTTCAAAGGAATGAATAAAACAGACCTTTTTAATCCCATGCATTTTTATGAATATTTGGAACGAAAAGTGACTATAAGTAAAGGCTGTGATGTAGATAAGCCAATGATAAATGGGTCAGAGAAAATAATGGAAAATATTCATTTTATGGCCATTCTTAACGAATAGGGAAGTGATACTACGTACAATGAAATGTTAATGAAATGAAAATTTCATTAAATTTATTTATATAATCTTGATATTATGGCAGAAATTTTGAAAAAAGTGATATTTATTAATTTTAGCTTCCGGGGGAATGATAACTTAACCAGGGAAGTGATGTCAATAAACAAGAATATTTGTTATTTGAAGTTTTGTGACTGTGTAAAATTAGTTGTCACTTGCGAGAATATTTGTGCAACAAAGTAAACATTGAAATTAAGTTTTCACTTTTGAAGCCAGTTCCTATATTTTTGTAATGATACATACCTTTATCAAATCAGTCTCACTGCTGACTGATGTGACCACAATTTCACTTTATATTTTAACTGAGTATTTATATGTTTACTATTTATTTAGAAATGTTGACACAGATCCTTTGAATTAAGTATTACAAGACAATACCAGCATCATATAATATAGTTACGATTGGTTCAGACCAGTTCAAGATATCGTAACAAAGGAAAATATCGTGCATCTCTAATGAAGGCAGATTACGCTTAAACAATCTCTCGGTAATCGCAAAAAGAAATATCTTTGAAATTGACTGCTGTATCAACCAGAATCTAATTACTTTGAACTGTACATGGACTTGAAGGTGAAAAGGAGACAAAAACTACAGAAGGCAGAAGATAACCTCGTTTCCATCAGATAAACGGGACGAAACATTTGAATTGCATCTAGGAAGTTTTGACACAGGAATTAGACATTTAAACACTGGCGAAAGGTATTGTGGTTAGATGCATCTAAACTTACGATACATTATGTAAAGCTCATGATCATCGACCGATTTAGCATGCGGTTTTAAAAATATTGTACTTAAAAGTTATCAAATGGTGATCGACATGCCAGTAACTTAATATTCAGAAAAATTAGGCAGCGTACGTACATACATACATTTATGTCGTATGTTTACCTCCATAAATATTTAAAAATGTTAACAAAGGATGAATGATGCTACCTGGGTTTAATAGCTGCATATTATATATTAAAAACAAAAAGAAGACGGCCTAAAGTCTGGACAAAGTCATGGTTGCAATCCAGGCACAAATTGTCTCATACTAACTTGATAAGGAAATTATGACTAGAATGTGACGATTATCATAATTATGTATGTATGTCTGAAGACCTTTATTTCGAGGTTTTGAACATGGTTACACTGTTTATAAAGAAGCAGAATACAACCATGAAAGAATCAATATCACCACATGAATGTCTTAGTGCCACACCAAGATTTCTTGTAAAGGAGAATCTTGTACTGACTTACAATATACCACAATAATATCTAGACAATCTTTAGGAAGGATAATACCTGAAGCTTGTGAGGTTATATTCAAGGTGTTGAAGGAAAAATATTTGAAAGCAAGTATAGCTATTTATTAAACTTTCTAACAAAATTATTTTGTATAATAAACATAGTACTTAAGTAAAAATTTATTGTTCTTCTGTACAGTTATTTACGTAATGTAAAATTATAGTTTTTTTGCTTTGTGTAATAAATTATTGACCGTAAATAAATTAAACATTTGTGACATTGCTTTACTTGCGTTATTTTATCGCATTTAACATATCTATTTCTTTTAAATAGGAAAAATGTATTGTCAGCAAACAACACTATTTCAAGAAATTTTTGAACCAAAAAAGCAGATCAGTAATGTACACAAGAAAAGAAAGAGTCCCAAAATAAAACCTAGCGGAACACCCGTCTTTTCTAAAGAATCTGTTGATTTAATTTCCCCTGTTTGTACTTTTTGTAACCTGTTTATGAAATACAAACTAACCAAGCTAAGGGCTTCATATTTTAACCCATAATATGGCATATTTCCAGTGCAATATTCTATAATCAACACAATCAAACGCTTTAGACGGAACACAGAAAACGCCAATAGCATCCTGCCTTTCTTCCCCAGTGCCAGACATGTGCGAAACTAATTCCACTGTTGCATCTCTGGTGAACCTGCTCTTCATCTAGCCAAATTGCTCTCTGTGAAGTGGTTCAAAAGAGTTGAAATGAGCCCCCATTTGCTCAAGCAAGGTCTTTTCAACAATTTTACTGAGAGTATGCAAAAGAGACACTGGTCTAAAATTAGATGGATTGTGGTTATCATCGGATTAAATATTGCTATAATTTGATTTATTTTTCTGATCTATATATTTGATTTATTTTTCTGATCTGGAAAAACCTCTAGATCAACATAATTGTGGAATATATTGGCTAAATGCTGATATGAAATAGCATCAAAAATAGAACCAATTACTTTGAGAGATAAGCACTATAAGTTTTTAGTTTTCTTTATATTAAGTGATTTAAAAATATTTTTGATTCTAGGGGGATCAAAATCAGTAAATTTAAAATGAAGATTGTGGCTACTGAACTTGATATTATCTCTCAGTAATTTGGCAGCTTCATCTGGTACTGAATTTAAGGCATTCGTAATGATGATTTGTATTAGTGAACAATATAATAATAAACTTTTAGCCAGGGGTTTGGAACATTTCTAGAAAGGTTGCTGAAAATTTTGTGTATTTTATTATCAGATGTAAATGCTCAACCTAGAAGCATTTATATAAAACTGGGTTGAGACCTTGAACAATGAAGACACCATTCCAAATAACGCAATTAAAAAATACATACCTAAGCCTGAACAAATATTTGTGATGGTAGTCATTAATATAACATCTCTAAAGGAAGCTTTAACTTGATGAAATAGACACACATAACTATGTATTTATATATATACATATATATATATATATATATATATATATATATATATATATATATATATATAGATATATATATACATATGAACACATGTAGGATTTCTCGAATAATAAAAATGATTATTCCCATACAATCCATTGTAGACTCTCATTCTAGCTAATAAAAAATGGTTTTCATTATAACAAAATATTTTTGTATTCACAGGTTCCAATTTCACCACATTAAACATTTCAATAATGGCATAATCATAATCTACCACCAAAAAAATGTTATCAATGCGGATCTATAGTTTGATTCAGTAAAATAACAATTTTCAAAAAAACATTTTGTTTTAAAGTCTTCAAATCAATTGTAACTATACAGGTACAGATATTGTAATTGTATACAGATATTGTAATTGTAATGTATATAAATAAATAAATATAATTAAAATAAAAAAGCAATAATTTATTGTCAGGTAATGATATATTATTACATCATTCTAATAAATATGTTTCATTTAATTTGACTATACTAGTAAAAATAATTCTATTTAATATGAAATTTATTTTCGTCAAATGACTTCATTTGTATTACTTCTAACAAATGCTTTAAATACTGGCCCAATTGCAATCTGCGTGCTAGTGAATATTTATTTATCTTAGAAAGTTCCAATAGTAACTTAAAAATAAGCAATTACTTTAACATTATAGACACCATTAGACAGTTGTAAGTTTAATACATATGCATAAATTTCTACAGAGGCTTTTTCTCCATCAAAATTTACATTTTTTCTTAAAAGAGAGTTGTAAATGGATTCATGTATATAATATAGGTGGAATTCAATTATATTTCTTTATATCTAAATATACTTTGTCAGATTTTTATATCGATTACTCCACTATAACAAACTTTTCTTCATTGTCATAAGTAATTTTATTTGAAAAGTAATATTGTTAGATAAATAAAATTATGTAAATTTACTACCCACTTATAATCTTATTGATTTTTATGTTCAACATTTTCTCATTAATTCCACTCATTACTTACCATAGTAACCTTACCTTTCAAAATATGACAATAGCACACATTAACACATTGACAATACGTTCGCAGTGAATAGCAAATGTAAATAATCGGGTCAAAATGAGATAATAATTTAGATAACTATGAAAAAGAGGAAAGAGATTGAAATAACGAATCAAATGATAATACAATGGTCCGTAACTTGCAATTATCTTTACCGCTACGCTCTGATGAAAACTACGTATGATTTTGTTTTGTTTTGACACTAATTTTTTTAAAACCAATTTTTGCTGGGATAAATGATTCTATTTGTATTATTATTGTTTATATGGTTAACTACCGTTTACTCATTTTCATGACTTAAAATACTTGCATTAAAATCCATTTTGGAGATTGAAATATTTATTTTGGTGTTATACATAGTTTGTAAATTTTTTTTTCATTTATATCATAATAATATAAAACTTGTGTGTAAGAAAAAGCTTGTTTATTAATAACTGTAATTAAATGCCTAAAATTGAATGGTATTAACTTTATAAAAAAATTCTAGAAAAAACTATTGTCTATGCCATGATCTTCTGTTTCTAATACTAAAAGAGACTAATTTAATATTAATTTTATATATTTCATTCATTATAAAATATTGAAAAATTTTTAGAAAAAAAAGTTTGAAATTAAATAACTCGATGCAACGATAATACTCCACTTTTTGATATCTTATGACAAACTTACAGTTTGAGATGAAGCATTAAATAGAACAACAATGTTTTTATCTATCTTTAATATTATATTTAATAGTGTTCATTCTCTTTTAGTGAGAGAAACTTTGCCAAAGTCAAGTTGAAGAAGAGGTAAGGCAATACTAATAAAACAAACAGAAAATTAAGAAATACGAAACATCTACTGAAAATACAAATATGACTACAATATGCAGGCGAATAAAAATGTATCCACGTACATAAATGTCCAAATAAACATGCACAAATATATTCTCCAGATTGTGATGTTATTGTTTCTTATATATGTTCGTTTAATTGTAGTATGTGTTTATTGACAACTGCATCTAATGTTGATAAGATGTTGAATTTTATATTATAATTATTCATACATAAATGGAGGAAATTGATTATTTCAAAAACATGCAAATATGTCAATATAGTCTCGAGATTATCCTCTTTTGTTTTATAATCACTGATTACAAAATATCTGAATCATAGTGTAACCAATGAGTGTGAATAGAACAATGTCCCAAACGCATGCAAGACAATACAGAAGTTTCCTTTGAGAAAATATATCTTTTAATCGCCACAATTTTGTGCGAATAATAAATTGGATTTGGAAGCTCTGTGATCCTGAAACCATCATTCCCGTACAGCCAGCAAGTTAGATATAAAAGAACAGAGATCCTCAATGGAACTGCAAGAGTTATTAAAAGTAACTGTACATTTACAGTAGACAAATGATCTTCTGTATTGACAATTTCATTTTGAAATTTGTAGAACAAGATGGTGTCAATAAATTGGATAAAGAGGCTTAAGAAGATGATTGGTGGGTTGGGCTGTAATTGAGGTATATCACTTCCTTAGAGGAAACGTAGGATACATTCTTTTATTTTTCTTTGACTTTATATAGATTTACGATTCCCCCTCCAAGTGAAATACCTTGTCTTGATAAAACACAGCGAGGAACTTTCAACTGAGATCATTTTCCCTATATCAGAAGGAACGCTCAGAAGACGGGCACTTTTACATATGTCTAAATTATGTTTGGTGACTGGTGGGAAGAAATATGCCCCAAAAATACATCGAGAGTGAATTTGGCCATCATCATCTCTTAGGGAAATTAATGAGGACCAAAGATTGATTTTTAAAAAATTTAAACACCAAACATTTTATAGAATTTTCACAATCTTCATGGGTTTCGATGTTCTGAATATTGGGGAGGAACGATTTACTCCATCCCTTGAGCATTGTGGTTGACAAAACGGTTAGTAATTCAGAGATGAGAATTTCACTGAAATCTTGTTTCATCAATTTGTCTGACTATTTTGGTTTATGCCATCATCTTCAATATTTTTTTAAATATAACCAAATCTGATAGCATGTGATGAAAATTGCAAATTATGTTGAAGTACTTTTCATTGGGCTTGGATGTTAAATAGTCCAATGTCACCGCCGACATAAATATGACCTTTATTCCGTTTGTGAGGGGGAAAAGTGAAATAGTTGAGACAGGATAAATTTGAAACTGGATGGGACATCGGGCATGCCAAAACATTGAATGAGGTCAGGGGTTCAGATAGATCTGGAAGCTTGGGAGAAATACCTAGATACATAAACTATGACTGACCATAAACTATGTAAAATACAAATTTACTACTTTATCAGAGTATTATGGATTCTTTTTTGTAGCTTTAGAGACAAATATTAAAAGAAATATCCAGAGAGAGAAACTATCTTTAAATATCACCAATACGTAAACACAACTTATAACTTAGACAATATATAAATATGAAATTATTGTTGTTTTCATTAGTTGATAAAATAAATTACAAACATCTGTGGTAAAAGAAAGGAAGATTAAATCATAAATAATCATAGAAAAAGTTCAAATACATACACGCAACAGGTTCTACCCAATATATTTCCCTGTTATGAAACTTTCCTGTGGAATAAACACAGAAATGTTAGAACAAAATATATTTATATTAAAAATAAATTTGAAATAGACCAAAATAAATAAATGAAATGTTTTCAAAAAGATAAATCAAAGATTCACATCTATAGTTGCAGATGTGTGACTTATTTACTAGAATGCAAGCTTGCTAATTGAACAACTACAACAATATATGTAATAACAAGGTTGAAAAAACTAGGCAATAACGATGTTCGTAGGTCGAAGAGCTGACACACTGAGAAAGTTCCGCCATTACTCTGAAGTACAATTTCTTCAAGTTTTTCCAATTCATTGTCGATTGATGGACCTTAAACAATAGTAATAAGATAGGTAACTAATTTATGCTTATTTCATACAAAAGATATGGTATAAAAAATTTGCACGCGTATTAGGGTCATATAAATTTACAAGTTTTGTGTATTTGTAACATTTGCACGATAAATTTGTGTCATGGTTAGGTCAATTTTAAATGAAACCATTGTTACTACCTAGCCTTATTATTCAGTTTTAACAGATGTGCAATCAGTATAAAACTACATAAACATAATCAGGAGCAGAACAGTGCACAAAAATGGAAATCAAGTGAAAAATTTTTAAATTTTACTATTCCATGTACAGTGCTGACTTAACTACACATACTGTAATGATATGTGGACTTAACAGGACAATTTATAAAAATTAACCTCTGGATTCTCCAAAAGTCAATGCTTTGTTCACGCAGCAGTTTTTATATTTCAATAGTTGACAAATGAATAAGATATATGAAGAATGCATTCTTTCATCTTAACTGTGATTTACGTAAGCTATAAAAGGTGAGTAATTGCTAACTAAATAAAAAAATAATTTCAAATATCTTTTAATATTTGTTATTATTGTGTGTGTGCTTTTAAATAACAAGACTCCCGTAATTAACATGTGGTTTATTGTTTATACTCACTATTATATAAAATGTCAATTCGATCCCACATAAAAGTCACTGGCATATACAGTGCTACATTGTGACTAGTTGTCTAACACTCTCTTCCTCGTTATTATTCTCTTTGATACAGGTCTGTTTGGTTCGGTGTTCAGTTTTGACCTAATTCTCCCATAACTCTGCAGGTGGTTATACTGTATTCCTAGGTACTATAGGTTTCTGTAGGTATTCCCTAGATCCGGTTATGCTTTCAGTAGGTTGTATCTTTTAGGGCTTTGTACTAGCAGTGTAACATTTATCCTTACAGAACTAGGTGACTCCGTTGATTCCCTTATAGCATGGCTTTGTGTCGGTATGGCTGTAAATGTCGTAGCCCAGACATGTAGGTGTGGGATATGTTTAGGTTGTTGCTTATGCATACAGAATTTGTGATTTGGTAAAAGTAAATTGGGAGTAATTTTCCACCCACTTCCACCTTGTAATGTAGTTTATTCTTCTCTCTAATACTTTCAAATTTCCATTTATTGATGTCATGTATTCTAATCTGTACTCTATATCCACTTTTGAATATGCTATTAATTGTTTTTCTGCACACCACCAGGAATTTATGTACTTTCTCTTGTAGTGGTTCGTAAACAATTTTTGCATTTATCTGACCTGAAGTGTCTGCCGCTACTTGATATTTGAGTGATTGATAGACCAAATGTTGTATTTCAGACCAGCCATGCCAGACCATTCATGATTATTGGTACGTGATGTGAATCCGGCTCCATGGCTACTTTGCGTATTCCCAACTTTATTAGTACTTTCGCAGGGTTCTTCTGCGATAAGCAACACATTTTGTATGTACCGTATGTTCAATATTGAAGTCAATATTCTTTCACCATATATAGCTTCTGGCAAATGCTTTCATCTTATCAATTCCCGTATGTAGCTCTTCTGAGATCTTAGGTTGTAGTCTCTTTGGAATAACGACCCTGATGCCATAAAAAATGCAGTTATTCTCTTACATTTTCAAGGAAAGTTCATGGAATCTCTTAGGATCGTCTTTACCAGGTACAGTTTTTGTAGGATGTCCAGGTACAGTTTTTGTAGGTTTAAGTCTTTAGTTGTAGCTTCTTTTATTTCTTGTAATGTTATTGTCAATTCTACGATTTGGTTCAATAGAAAGCATCGTAGTTATCTATAAGAGTATCCTTATCTTTATATATAGATATTTGTACTCTTGAGAAGTAATCTGCATTTGCGTGTTCATCTGCCTTAATTTTATGTCATAATCAGAACCTGCTAGGAAACTTGCATAGTATACTAATCTTACGGCTATAGTTGCAGGTGTAGTTTTTGCAGATGTAATATTCTTGTCAACGGTTGGTTGTCAACAATCAATATGATTCTCCACTGATAATAATATTGGGTGTCAAGTTGGCTGTAGCCTTTCTCTGCTTTAGTTAAGGATCTTAATGCAAATTCCATGGATTGTTCTCTCTTATCCGGCATAATGTATGATAACACTGCTCCCAAGGATAATGCAACTGTCGACAGTGTAACTTCTCATGAAATGGTGTCAAATTGATCATCCCTGAAAATGTACATAGAGATGATACTTCTTTGGGACATGGGCTCTTGTTTATGTGATCTACTTTGTCTTGAGTAGGATGTGTTGTTGAGTTTTTACCATGGACATTAATCTTTCAAACTTATATATATATATATATATATATATATATATATATATATATATATATATAATGTATCTCCGCTGTCTCTCCATTTATTATGATGTGTAAGTATGCTTGACTTATATTTAGTATATAGAAATATTTGCTACCACTTAATTTTGAAAATAATTTATCGATTCTTCAAATGAGGTAATTATCTGTAGATTTTTATTTAATGTCACTCTATAATCAGCACACAAATATACTTTTCCATTTTCTTTCATTACAGTCACTGTCGGTGTACCCCAATGGAAGTCGTTCCTAAAATTCCCACATCTTGCAATCTATCAATCTTTGTTTGCATTTCATTTTTTAATGCGAATGATACTGGGTGTGGCATCGGGTATATGGGTATTGCCCCTTCTTTTAATTTAAATGCGGCTTTATAGTCGTTTATTTTCCCGATATCCTCAGATAATAATTCTTTATTTTCTGCTATTACATTCCGTAATTTCTCTTTAATTTCTTTTTGGGAATTTAATTTTCTTCTTTATTTATTACATTTACTTCAAACTGAAAATTTATTTTTCTCAACCATTCTCCGCTGACAATTGGGTCTACGTTTCTATCAATAACAAATATCTTTCTTTTATTGCAATTCTAACAAAATAATTTATGTTTCAGTCCGCACGAACTTGCTTTGTGATTATCTTCACACAATGGAAATAATTAATTCTCTTTCCCTTGAAATTATTTTCATTTCATTTGTATTCGCATTGTATTTATATTTCTCTTGTATGTGTTCCTGTTGTTTTTTTACTTATGTGTCATTTATATTTGGTTGTATTTCCTGTTCCATTTCTTGTGTTTCAGGTATGATATGATCCTCATGTTTCGTTTAGCTAAACATTGTCATCAACAAAATGATAATACAAGCTAGAGAACGTCTTGAAAAGTGAAATAGACCAAGATGATATCTTAGTTAGTAAAACATACCTAGAATATGAATCAATCAGATATATTCTATATTAACAGTAGCCATAATATTTTGACATAAAGAAAATTATTGTAAATTCTCAATCTAGGTCTCCATAGGAACAAAAAAAATATAACATTTAGTACCAACCACCAATGGAGTGGATATAGAATATATTTTCTATGTGCATAGAATTTTATCTACTACTCTTGTTCAAGAACAATTAGGCAAATGTCTTATGAGATTATTTGCTATTGTTGCTTACTACATTGAACTTTTACTTTATACATATCGAACTAAATATTTTTGGCTTAGCCATATTTGTTACATTTTTAAAAAAAAATTCATTATATTTTTTCTTTATCGATATTATTCTTTATGATAATTTTATTCTAAAAAATTGGGGTCTTTTTCCAATAAGTAGGGAAGTAATTTTTTTGCCATGAAGTTGATGCCTGGCTTGTAGCCGTAGGTTGGAAAAAAGCTGTAGGAAACTGATTAAGTAAAAATGGATGATAGAGCAGAATTTTATTACTGATTATCAATATCAAATTTTGTATTTAACTTTTAAAGAGATAGATGTCGTAGAAGACAGTGAACATGATTGCGACAGTATGACGTGTACGTGTAATGGAAACGCACACACCTTACCTATTCTCAAAGTAAGCGTTGGCCACACTGTAATTCTATATTATCATGCTGCAAGTTGGCAATACCACAATACTTACAGGGGGAATCGTCTAATATTATTTTCGATTCTATCCCCTAATATTGTTTTCGATTCGAGCTTTTTGTATAACCCGACCATGTAGAATAGTTTTCAAATGATTACCAATAAGAAAATAGTAAAATGGATACTTAATTTGATAAGCCTACTTTAACAGTCAGTGGACTCAGTCGTTCGTTCCGACCACAATTACATAAGTTTATTTTCTTTTGATTTAAGAGTGAAATTTGTTGTTTTTTTTTATTGACGGACTATTTACGTCGTGATATAGTTTCTTAGTTTTTACGTGCTTTTCTGTTTTCATTTCTGTTTTGCCGATCACGGTGGACTAATACAAAATTAGTATAATCCTACTGTTTTATAACAGTAAAATTCTATATAATATCACAACAGTGAAAACGACGAAAACGAATAATAACGAAGCTAACTTTTTTGTTCATAAGTAAAGTATACCAACCTACTGTACAAAGATTAAAAATGTTTTAGAGCCGAACATTAATTGGGGGCGACACGACGCGAAATTGCTTAAGGGGCTGCATTGATGAAAATAAGTTCCCCTCAACTCAACTTCCTTTCATTTGTAGACAAAATAAAAATCTGATTTTTTTATATATGATTTTTGATATTTGCTAGATTTTGTTAGTTGTTAAAACACGATTTAATAAAATTTTTTTCGATAGAATTATTTCCTGAAGTTGCTTTTTAACATTTTTCGCTTAGCATACCAAAACAGCAGGGATTTTAGAAGTACTTTCTTGAGTACTTACTTGATCTTTATAGGTACACATCAAGTACTAAATTCTCATCCTTCAGTTTTTTATTTGGGCGTTTAGTTTTTAAATAAATATTATTTTCATGTTTCGTGATAGCCTATTTTTGCGAGTACAAAGACGCTATTTTTCTCACACAAGTAAGTGTATGCCGCCATCACTCTCATCGCGCCGCGTTAGGTATTCATCGTTAATGCAGCCCCTTAACAAAGCGCCTTGCTCAGTGCTCGCTTGGATAACAACGCTAACGCGAAGCGTAAATTTTATAAGCGGTAATCCTATTTAGACTATTATAGAAAGTCATTGTATGTAGAGTGCGTACACTGTCTTACATTTACAAAAACATTAAACGATTTGACGGGCTAGTTTCGTATTAGTATTATGGGTCATGGGAAGAGATTTTGTCCTTAGTTTTCAGGTTCCAACTTCACATTATATTTTCCTATTTTATACAGATCGAAATGAGCAACAACAGACCTAGAGATACGGGTAGACACTATGCTTCTGGAAGTGCAAAGCGTCAAGCAAAAGATGAAAAAGAAAAGAAGAATCAAGCTGATATATCAAAAACTAGTAAGCTGCCTGAGTTTTTTAATGTTCAGAATGATGATATTGAAACTAATAAAAATGAAATTGATAATCAAGTAGTTGCATCTCATTGTCCAGATGATGACAGCATAATTTCACAGGAAATTCATTAGTACCTGTAACTAATTCCGATATAATCACATTATGTGCAAGTGCCATTGCATTCAAATCTACAGGAAGTCCTCCTAATTCTGCGATATTATCTTCTAGCCAGAAGGAAGTTGAACTTACAGCAAGTCCTCTAGACGCAGAAGCTTCATCTTCAAGTCAAAGAGAGGTCGAAAGTGTATCACGTGCTGGCGATGTGACTATATCGTCTATAAGCGAAAAAGAAAATAAAATATATTCCAATGATATTGGCGAATGGCCGAACCACTTTGATCGAGATTATTGGAAAAGGAAGTGGCGAAGTGCAGCATATGAATAGTATTTTTTTGACTTCAGAGAAGATGTACGAGAATGAAAATAAATCACGTTTCTGTCAGAAGTAATTTTTTACATTGAGACATAAACTAACGGATAAAAATGACGTGCGAGATTGGTTGTGTTAATCGGAAACAAAAGGAAAACTTTTATGTTTTGTTTGCAAAGTTACGGATTCCGAAGGTTCGGCGCGGAATACCAAAGACGGATTTGATGACTGGAAAAACGCGCATATTTCGTTGAAAATACACGAGGAAAGCACTTCGCACAGACAAGCAATAATTCCACTGTTAGTTCGAAAAAACAAGGATGCGCGGGTTGATTCTCAAATTGTGAGCCAAATAGAGACCGAAGAAAGATATTGGAGGACACGTTTAGAACAAATTACTGCAATTATAATTTTTTTAGCAGAGCGAGGTCTGGCATTCAGGGGTAGTGATGAAATTATTGGTTCACCTCACAATGGAAATTATTTAGGCTTATTAGAATTGATAGCTAAATTTGACATTTTTCTGGCCGAACACATACATCTTCATGCAAATAAAGGGAAAGGACATACGTCATACTTGTCAAAAGCCACATGCGAAGAATTTATCCATTTAATTGCATCAAGTATACGGGAACAAATTATTTGCAAAATTAAGAAATGCAAATACTATTCAGTCTCACTGGATTCTACTCCAGATATATCGTATGTAGACCAACTGACTCTGATAGTCTTGCCATCTGGACCAGTCGAAAGGTTTGTAAGATTCTTGGACATGGAAGGCCATACTGCAAAACAGCTTGCTCAAAGTTTACTAGATTTTCTAAGTGAGAAAGGTATCAACATCAAAGATTATCGAGGTCAAAGTTATGACAATGCCAGCAACATGAGCGGGAAATACAACGGCTTACAAGCACGAATTAGGGATGTAAATAAGTACGCAGAATATATTCCCTGTCTTGCCCATTCATTAAATTTGGTTGCAAAGTGCGCTGCAGAATGTTGTACAGAAGCATCAATTTTTTTCGATTTCGTTGAAAGTCTATACTCATTTTTTCCACTTCCACCTATCGATGGAGTCTTCTTACAAAAGCACTACAAAATGCTGGTTCCAATATTCCAATTTTAAAAAGATTATCGGACACTAGGTGGTCTGCACGAGCTGATGCAACGAAAGCACTTTTATGTGGTTTCCCCACTATCAGTCGAGTTTTGGATGCCATATCCAATAACAACGATCAAAAGGTAGCGTGTCGTAATCAAGTTTACGGACTAGTTTCGAAAATGAATAAGTTAGAAACAGGAATAATGATTATAGCGTGGAATGAATGAATGAATGAATGCGCTTACAAGCGACTAACGCCTCGTTACAGTCGTCAGATCAAGACCTTAATACAGGATACTCTCTGTATAAATCATTACATGGCTATATCCAAGCAATGCGATCCATATTTTCGAATATAGAGGCAAAGCCAAAGTCTTGATTGGCTGTGAAGAATATCAGCAATCGACTATGAGAAAACGCAAGCGAAATACAAAGTACGACCAATTTAGCGGCTCTACTTCACTCGATGAAGTTGTAGAAAATCAAACACCTGGACTACGATTTGAAATTCAAGTGTTTATTGTCATAGTCGATAATGTACTGGCTGCATTGGCTAAACGCATGAAAGCTTATCGTCAAGTGACCAGTGTATTTGGAATACTTCGGCAATTAATGTCTTTAATGGCGGAAGAGATTTTAAAAAGAAGTCAAATTATCGTCAGCTCTTACCCAGATGACATGGAAGATGGTTTGGGCAATGAACTGGTGCATTTCGCTGAGCTTCTGGAAACAGATGTGGCAGCTGGTATTGACAGCAAAAAACCCGAGGCTTTGGAAGTCCAATTTTATAAAATACTAATAAAAAATTTATTGGAATCGTGTTTTCCAAATGTAGAAATAGTGTTACGCATTTACTTGAGTTTGATGATCACAAACTGCAGTGGAGAACGTTCTTTTTCAACATTAAAATGAATAAAAAATGTATTAAGGAACACAATGGGACAAGAACGTTTGAATGACCTCACTATAATGAATATAGAAAATGATTTACTTAGAAATATTGATTTGACGAGTGTTATTTCTAAATTTGCACGCATTAAATCACGGAAAGCCTTTTTGTAAATGTTCTGTTTTATTTACATCTTAAATTTCAATAGGCAATGTAACTCAAGGGGCCCCTGTTCACATTTGCTACGGGCCCCGCGTCGGCTTTATCCGGCACTGACATGATGATAAATACAACTGACACTTCTTAATTGATTAACAACATTATTAGGTTTACATACTGATTTTCCCTACATTTTCCCTACATTTTCCATGATTCCCGACATGGATTAAATACGCGCTCAGCTTCTCACTGCTTAAACTCACTTGGTAATTATCTACAGTGTCACTGATAATTAGTTAAAATTGCAAAATATATATACTTTTTATCTACAAGAACATTGTGCTTTGCTGCATTTGCTATTCTATTTCAGTTCCCTTGGTTTTCATTGAGTAATTGAAAAATCAATATTGTTTTCATGCTGACCAGAATACATTAAATTACCACTGTGTTACACTAAAATGATTATACGTAGGTTATTTGTAGATTATAGTTTATGAAATTTCCATATTCCGCATTCAAATAGTATTAAATTCCATTATACATTTATCTGACTCTGTTTATTTGACTCTGTTTCTTATGTATTCAATTGTTATGGAAAAAATAGATAAAGTTAAAGATAAGTAATGAAGACATTCATCTCAATTTTTAAAGTTATTCATTCAAGTCCAAGTAACACATTTAAATTAGGATAATGAGGGATGTTTATACTAGTTAAATAATTTATAAATCTCTCTAATCAAAGATAACCACAAACTTACTGAACAGATGCTTACATATTTGAGGTGATAGTCTCAGTTTTATGATGTTTGTTCTCAACTGATGAAATTGTGTAACCAACATCTCACTGAAGGTGCAGACAGTTGTGAGGATAATTATGCAAATTGTCTGCCATATCAAATATTTGAGCATTTCTTGTAAGCATAGTTTCTGAAAAAAACATTTGATTAGTAACAATATTTTTTAAAAAAACCTTTCTTTTATTTTAAACATTTTAATTCATGTAGAATCGTAAAGAAATTTATCATTTATTATTTTATAAATAAAAGCCATTAAAATTATCAAAAAAACAATATTGATACTATCATACACAATGTTAAAATTAGAATGGTTTATATAATATTATTCTCACTTACATCATCTATGTACAAGTCGAATATGAGTTGAATACCACCAATGGATGAGAGAAAAGCTGTAACTACAGTCTGAAGTACCTGAAATAAAAATTGAATGATTAAAATGAAAATAATTCTTGAATATTCCATTTATTCTAATTTGTTACAGTATTACCTGTAAATTAAATATTTTATTCAGCGCATTGCATATTTCATTTGCTATAGTTAATACATTTGGCAACACCAATATATGTATAGGATCTCCTGAAACATCAAAATGACCATTCCCATTTAATCTATTGCACACTACCACTCGGACTAATTCTGGTATGCAGTTTGTGTCATTAGGAAATATTTCTTGATTCATACGGTTTAGATAATTGTTTACTTCTTTTAACATTTCAATAATGGTATTTGTAAGTAAACACATTAGTAGCAGTTCCAATTTATTGATAAATTCACCGAAGTATGTAATTATGGAAAACCAATACCAATTTTCAACATTGTTAATGATGAAAGAGATCAAGTGGCTTGCAAGTATTATGAATATGCCAAATAATGCCATGATTTTTAATTTTTTAAAGCATTTTGTTCTAAACAAAATACTGTAATAAGCAGAAATATCATTAAATTTTTGTAAACACTCAGCAAATAAGTTGTTTTGCCAAAATATGTCAATAGATAAAACAAATATGAAATTAATAACGATAGTTATTTCAAAAAGGCATTGAAGTATCATTATTTTAGGATAGGGAGAAATATAGTGAAACCAAATGCCTGTTATAACAGCCAAAATAATAAGAAAAATTAATGTCAAACTGTAAATTTTCTGTAAAATAATTTTAATTAAAGTAGTTCGATTTTCCAATTTATATAAAAATCGGTTGACTCCTAGAATTGACTGTAACACTATTAAAAAGTGAATCGATTCCTCTAAACAACGACACGCCATTTTTAAACGAACTGACTATTTCTACTACTCAACTCTAACAGAAAATATAAATGCTCTTTGACAATGTGGTCTATTTAATGTTATTTACTTGGCTTAATATGAGGCAATTTATCTTCTCATTTTGTAAACATGATTGATTATTGGATTTAACTGTCTGGTCTAAAAGCATACTTATTTATTTTCCTACTTCATTTATAAAAGTGATGGCCTTCTAATTTCAAGGTAGTGAAAACTTACATTTTTTTTCTGGTGCTTTTATTATACTTTAATTCAAAAACATGTTAATGTCATGTTGGTATTATTGATTGTTATAAATAGCAGTTGCCTAAAGGTAAATGGTTTTCCTGGGGGTTCATTTATTTAAAAAATTTGTTACTGTTGTTATTTATATTTACATTATTTGTATTTGCAGAGTAACTTAAGGGTTATATTAGAAATATTGAATATATAGGTGTCATAATATCAACAATGGGTACAAGTGCTTCTATGATCCAACTGTTTATGTAATTAAACATTAAGTTACACATTTTATTAACATTTCTTAATAATTTTAAATCAAGAGGTGGTTTTCAATTGATTATAATTATTCTCTTTTTTATATTCGTGTATAATTTTAGAACAAAAGTATTTATATAATGTATAGTTTTCCATTTGGTACAGTATTTTGTCAACCATATTCATTGTAATATTTTTAAGAGACAAATAGTAAGCAAAGGACAGAAGCATCATTTTGTATTTTGAGTGTAGAAATATTTTATTATGCTCAAACTTTCCAAAATCTTTTGCACTACGTATTATCACCCTTACTTGCGCACGCTAAAATTAAAAAGTGAATTCTTTCATGTAAGAATGTTTGCCAAAGTCTACAATGGAAAATGACGTCTATTTTCTAGAAAAGTAAAAGTTAGTTTTATTATTTACTGTTTTTTTCCATTGTTGTTAATTTTTTCGTATTTCCATTTTCTGTAAAAACTCCTGAAATTAAAATTCAACTACTCTTTCAATAATCATTCCCCTTTAATGAAGTTTGTACTAAATTGAATTTATATAGATTGTAAATTATTTTCCATGTGTGTTGGATAAGGACATATGATGTTAAATACCGCTTAACACGTATCACTACATGAAATTAAATACAGCTTAATACACATCGCTTACTGAAACATCAAGGCAAATACTATTCATTTTTTAATTCACCATCGACATATGCCATATCAGCAGGCAAGGAAATATCGTCGTTGATAATCTCAGCCATGTAGAAAGGCTCTTAATTCCCTCAAGTCCATCAACTCTCCACTACATAAACATCGCAAAGGTACAAGTAACAAACAAGGCAACACAGTGCTAACCCAACAAAGTAACTTATTTCTCAAACAAGTTACCCTACCCAATACTGATGGGAAGTTTCAACTTAGAATATATATCAAAAAATATTAATACATTGCATCAGGCCATTACTTACATTGCGGAGCAACAATTGATTTTTTATAATGATTGTCAATCAAGCTATTTACTCGAGACGATACTTAGGTATAACATTATCATTAAACCAGTAGCAAAGGTTCTCTATTAAAAAGTGGTTATCAAGATTTTAACTCCCTGCAACTGTTGCTAGCAAACAAGGACAGATGGAGAGCCAAGTTCTCGACAACGTCCAAATCACGCCTTATCGTTCGTAGTTCAATGGAATCATCAAATATTGGCTTAATTCACAAAAACTCTGTTAATGTTAAGCTTCAGCAGCCAAACAACATGAACACACACACAAATTATTTAGTCACAAACTGTTACCCTACGCAAAGATAAAAGAGTAAGCACTGTCGAATTAACACACAATTATAACTTACGATTATTAGGCAAATTCTTGATTGCAGCTACAAGTAGATAAGTCGATTTAGATTAAGACTGCATGAAACTCAAACTGTTCATGCCTATGCAACTGCATTCAGAACATTGACTTATCTCCATGAACCAAGACTTCTAGACTTGCAACTGTACCGCCATGGTCAAGAGACCATTACAATGTTCATATGATGGCCCCTAGAAAGTACTAAAATGAAAGAGCAAGATATTCACCATCCAACCATCAGATAGACGAATATCAATTTCAATTGACATATGACATAAACCTATACACTTGGTGAAGATAACAACTAGCTATCACAAAATATTCACCAGGATCCATCTATAGTGACAAACCGCCCTGCAGGAGCCACCAACCAATTTTCTTATAAATCTCTACATTTCCTATCACTAAATTTCCTTCAGTAACCTGTCGCTACACTTTCATCAGCACTCCAGACAATAAATTCTTGGCATACTATTCGGTTGCCAGTATGCTTTGCTTGAAAGAGGTAACAATAGCTTCACAGAATAACCAAAGTGACGACACTCAAGCAACTAAATAATAATAAATTGTTTGAAAAATATGTCGGAAAATTTCCATGAAGAACACGATGACTAAATCCGTGAGGACATCCTAAGTAAAGCACCATCGGTACACGTTGTGCAATGATTACAGGCCTACAACGATTTTGGTGCCGGGGATTTTAGACCTGATTTTAAGTATGTCTTACATGGTGATATCAAAAATGTTACCTGTTTTATTCTATCAGCTCTAGTTCCCGACATAAAAAACATACACTTTTTCCAAAAAATGATACTTTATTGGCATTAAACTTCTGAGTGATTTCCTAGAATGAAACTGACTTGGGCAATCTCGCATGATTCCCCAGCAATAGTCGGCCATCATATGAATGTCCCACATTCCTTGGTATCTACTCTCCATCGTTTTTATGTCTTGGTGGAAACGTTCTCCTTGTTCTTCGCTTAGATCTTTTCAATTGTGTTGGAATTGATCCAGATGACTGTTGAGATAGTGTATTTTTATACTCATATTACAGCCTAATTCTTTGAAACGAAGTAGCATTTCTTCTACTAATATTACATAGTTGTCAGCCTTATGATTTCCAAGGAAATTTTGTGTAACTGCTACAAAAGATTTCCACGCTAGTCTTTCCAGTTCATTCATAGAAGTCTCAAAATTAGTGGTGTCCTTCATTAATTGACGTATTTGAGGTCCATCAAAGATACCTGCTTTTAGTTTTTCAGTACTTAAATAAGGAAATTTCTGTGAAATAAACTGAAAACATTGCCCATTTCTGTCGAGAGCCTTAACAAATTGCTTCATTAGCCCTAATTTTATATGCCATGGTGGAAGAATGATTTTTTCTCTTGAAACTAAGAGTTCATTTATAACATTTCTTTCCCCGACAATAAGAGCATCTCTCATAGGCCAATTTTTTTGAGTCCAATGATGTGATTTGGCTCGACTGTTCCAGAGACAAATAAAGCATGGGTATTTTGTATAACCACTCTGTTGACCCAATAAAAAATTAACCATCTTCAAGTCGACGCAGATCACCCAGTCATGTTCAAAATATTTTATTTTCTGTAAAAGAATTTAAATTACCTCATATTCTTCTTTCACACATGTTGAGTGAGCAATTGGAACGGGAGCATATTTATTTCCATTATGTAGAAGAACTGCTTTGAGACTTTGTTTTGCTACTGTCAATAAAAAGACGCCATTCATTGGGCTGATAGATCTCCAAACCCATGAAAGTCAGCAAACCACTCACGTTACAGCAATATACAAAATTTTCATCAGATGAAAAAAACTGCAATAAGCTTCGTTCTCTCGTGCGATATGTAGACGCTCGAACGTCTGAAGAAAGGCAATTTTTTTCTTTCAATCTTGACGTTAGTAACTCAGCACGTTCCTTAGAAAGATCTAAGTCTCTGATTATGATTTGATGTTTTTTCGCAGTATTCAAAGTCATCATCTACTTGAGAAGAAATAGGTGTTTCAAATTGATCCTCCTGAGATTGCTGCACTACCTGGTGAAAAGTTGGTGTTGGAACATTTTCTGAATAAGGAATAGGTCTTTGTGCTAAAGAAATATTAGGGTATTTCCATTTATGGCGATTTTTTCTATTGATGCCCACTATATTAGTCATACAAAAGTAACAATCGTCATAATGATTTTTTTGTTCTCGCCATATCATAGGCACGCCAAACTTCAAAAACTTGCGTGTCCCTTTCTCCCACTGTCGCAAATGTTCAACACATACATACACTATGAGGCACCAACACTTTGTCTTGCTGTCGAATTTCAATACCGAAGTAAGCAAAATACAAACGACTCACAGTGTTAGTAATTGATTTACACTGATCTCTCAGTATGTATTCACCACAAACATAACAAAATTTATCAGGGTCGTTAACACAACATCTGGACGTACTAGCCATAATGAAATAGTAACACAAACTTTATCGATGCTATTGTAATAATGTATATTTACGAACAAGATCGCCAAAAATTTAAAATGAGGGTAGTAGGTAAGCTAGAGCTGACGAGTTAAAATGACGTAAGGCAATATATCGTACATTACCTACTTTATCGACCTTAGATACAAACAGAGATCCACCAAAAAAAATTTTATTTTTTGCAGGCCTGCTAGATAATTATCCTTGAAGATAATTATCTTCAAATGGTCGATTTAAGCACTGCGCCTCTATCCAGCCGAAAAGTGCCCAACATGGAGCTTTGTGATCTTCACTGCTCTTGGCAATAGATGACAAAAAATGGGTGAGTGGTTTCGGCATAAGTATATTTATAGACTCGAATGTGCTACATTCCATCTTCTTTATTGTCTGCCTCTGTGTCTTGTCTCAATTTTTATGTATGGTCATCTGTATTTTTGACCACATCTTTTACGTGTAAAAAAGCTACCATGGCAGTATAAAGTCATTCAACTTTAATTATGAAAGCGATTGGTTAATTTTTTTGACTATAAAAATAATTATGAATAATGCAAATTACTTGTCCTACGATGGAATGTTTTATCAAGGAAAAAACCTTTGAGAACTTTATGAACTATATATAGAACTATATTATATAGAACTATATTAAACAATTTTTAGAACTTTATGACGGTCAACAATGTGCCCATAAGGTAATATACACGCCAGGTGATGGATCATTTTTATTTCATGCTATTATTTATTTTGTGTACAGTATAAATGAGAACACTTTTTGAACCCAATCAGACACTGCAGCGTGTAGTAGATTATTGGAATGAGCTTCAGAATTCCACGTGAAATAAACATGGTCAATATTAACCTGACATAGAAGTTTATATTCATGTCATTCCCCTGGTCTCTTCTTATGAGTCAACATGTGAACTGATCATAAACATTTGAAGTATATGAGAATCAATTAATATACATTAAGCGACGGAAGAAATGCTTCTGTTTCTCAATGAGTGACGCTAGCGGCCATTATGGTGTATATATAGTTCATGTACAATTTAATTAAATAAATACAATTAAGAAATAATAAGGTATTCTGTGAAATAATAAGGTACTCTTTACAATGTCAGCCATGAAAAGTAATGAGATAAAAGTGTTCAAGATCTTGCAGAGTTTACCAGAGAACTCTTAATGAGTAAGTTAGAGCTTTGCGTCTCGTCATATACCTATCACCATATTGAACTCGAATGGAAGAATACTTTTCAAATATTTATCATTTTAAGGTGAGCGTAACAACAGCCGGTAGTATGAAAGTGATTAATTACACTGACGTTCGTAATGTATTGCAAATTGATGTTTGATAAAAATTAAGGTTATTTTATAGACATTCATCTATAATGACACGGTCCTTATAGGCAACAATTTGCAAAAATACATAAAGAAAAAATAATATTTTCATCCAATTCATTATTTCAAAACCACATAAGTAGCACCACTGAAGTTAAATTTTTATTCACAATTAAATGAAACTACGTGATGTAGTATTATTCCTACTTTCTTCAATTTCTTTACCACAACCTAGGTTTCGTTGTATTACAACATCTTCAGGTGGGATATTAGCAAAGATTCACTCATTAATTTCTCAAACTCACTAACATAAGCAATGGAAAAATCGGCACAAACCAGGTTTCCACTATTGTGTTTGAAACATATAAATGCTGTTGGTTGTTCCTAAGAGTTAATCTTTGCTAATATCCTACCTGAAGATGTTGTAATACAACGAAACCTAGGTTGTGGTAAAGAAATTAAAGAAAGTAGAAATAATACTACATCACGTAGTTTCATTTAATTGTGAATAATGAATTTCTACAAAATTAATGCCAAATATATTCAATATTTTAAATTTTTATACAATTTTATCAACAGTTTCATTGAATAATAGCACAACATGTCATGTTTATATGTAAAATAATACAAATTATTTTTAATTTTTAATAATATGTATGTTTGCCCACGCTGATGATGGCAGTAATGGTTTTCAGGAGTAAAAGAAGAGCTGGAGGAGAAAGGAAGGGGGAAGTACCATTCAACTCACGTTGGATTTGATTTAATCTAATAATATGCAAGTATGTCTAATACAAAAAAGTATAAAATAAACGCACTGAACATGCAACACCTGAATTTCGGAATTCCATACAGATGAAGTCGCAAGGTGCTGCTTGTGATAATAATATTATTACACGATCTGTTTTGGACTACCTCAGGTCACATGATGTGTGGTCACATGATGTCTGGTATAAAAGTAAATTTAGCTTAGAATGCTCTCCTGTATCTGAGGTGTGCAATCATTATTTATAGACTGAAATATGTAAAATATTTTAAATATATGTTAGGTAGTATCATATTATACCTATAAGTTTATTATGAAACAATTTAAAATAAATTGTAAATAAATGTATTTCAATCATAATTTTAAACATAAATCTTGATAATTAATTAAAATATAAAAAGTGAAATAATAATAATAAAATCAAAATAATTAAATGATTACAAAACGTAATGAATTAACATAAATAATTTAGTGAAGTTTAATAATCGTCTGTTTCTCAAAAACACACCTTTGAAGAAATGATTTAAGGTTATTTGAACCTGCGAAGGTGGCCTCATAAATATAATTTAATTGAAGATTGGTATCAAGGATCAAATGAAATACTAATAAAAAATTTGAATTTTTCAAAGGGTTTGTCACTTTTATATAATGGTGTACTTACCATACTACTTAGAAAATTTATTAAAATATTTTTAAAGAACTTTTGTCAGTATTTCTTAGTTTACTAATATTTATATTCTTTCAAACACTTTTACTCAAGGCTCTTGTTTACTCCGAAAGACGAAGAGACATTCTTGCCTGCAGAATTTCCCCTTGGTATATTGTTATAAAAGGAGATGAAAAGAAAAAGAAAATCGGGTTGAGAGAACATCCTTGATCTTGAATTTTGTTTTGATAATGTTCATGCCCCTATGACTTCGGAAAAATTTAATATATGAAAACGTCCCAATTCATTTTTACATTTCACATAATCTCTAAGAGTTATACTTTTATTTACATGTCTAAAAGTTTTTCACTTTCAAACTTGTACAGATCCAAAAAATTATATGATGATGTGTATTTGTGAAACGAAAAATGGCAAAGTGCAATTAATTGTATATCCACATAGTTGTAAAAAAGTAATACAGCAGGAAAAAAATATCGCTATTACACGTAACGACACTTGAGAGATTCGGCTGTAAATATATGAATCAGTTAGATTCAAAATATATTCTCAGGGATTCAGGGAACTTATACGAAGATGAATACGTCACTGATGAGATTGCAGCACAAGCGATAAGAAATTACCTCTGCTGCAATTATATTAACACATTATATATAAACATGAAATATAAAACGAAGGAAACAATTTCAAACACAGTTTTTGTTTTTCTTGTTTAAGGCCCCATTTGTAGCAGCTACCTTACTTATGTATTCCGTATCAATTAATAAACTGGGCGCCCATTAAAATGATACACCACACTGATGTTAATACTGTCAATGTAAGTTATTGTATATCATTGAATGTGTTCTATATAAGTAAAACTAATGACAAACAGCTATTGTGTGTGCGATCACTCTCTAAATAGTTGGCGTTATAGAGCCATATTTTCGAGAAAAGTAACAGAATTAAATTGTGAAATAAATGTTTCACTTTACTTAAATACATTAGCTTTTTCCTATACGAATATCAATTTACTCATTTTACGACATTGCTAATTGCTGAACAATTTTATTCTGGACATAATCCTACAGTGATATTTAGTGAAAATGTGATCGAGAATGACTTTTTAGAATGACTTTGCCGCAACAACAACCGCTGTTTATTATCGTTAAACATAAACGAAAATGTATAATTTTACAAACACATCTCATAATAAAAATATTATATATCATATTATGCAATATATTATTCACATTGATCAGATTAAAGATATTTAATATTTAGTGGATAAAATGAGTAAAGTACCATCATTTGTGAATTATGGTATAATTTTGCAGTAACAAGAGAGAAAGTGTAGTTAGTCGTACTGTGGAAACGTTGTTTGCCATTTGCTGGTGATGCTACCTGGTGAACTTCGTCTTTTTACATCAAGTTCAAGCTGATGACGTACTTATATGCACATATTATGCCATGAAAGATGGACTCTGTGGTAACATAAGGCCCACTATTTTACATAGAGTTCATGAGAAATGCAAACATGGCAAATTTGTCTGTGACCTTTTTCTAAAAAAATTCATTAATTTCAATGGATGCTCACTCATAATGATGACTTTTTCTAACGATCTTTCGTAACAATATCGACAAATACTGATGGAGTCAAAAGATAAATTCAATATTGAAAATTACTATGCAAAAATCGACCCGGTCATTTAATGGAACGCATTGTATGATATTTTAAAGATCTTATGATCTGATATTTAGACAGCGACCTTTTTAAATACCAACAATGCACGTATTTTTCGTTTTGTATATCCTTACTGGACAGGAAATGCTTGTTGGGTCCCACCTCCCGTTCTTTTTAGATCTGTTTTGGAAAAGTTATTAAAACATCATTACCAAATTATGTCAAGCATGGTGAACTTGTACTGTCCATAGAAACAATTCACTTTTCACCGTCCCGCTGAACGCTTGAACGCTGAAGTTTATCATTCCTTTTATTATTTATAGTCATAATTTTTATGGAAAGATTTATTGAGAAATAACCACACAAACAAATTAACTTCTGCAAAGAGTGCACAAGATACATTAATATTAAAAGAAATAAATATTAGGCACCTACATCAGGGCTCAGATGTAAACAGGATAAATGTATTTGTTATGTTTGTAGGTTTTGCAGACGACCTAATGTCGATGTTTGATTCTAGCATGCACACTCCTCGGCTGCCGTATGTGAAGTTATCTAAGCAGAATTTAACTGTCGGCAGATTGCCGATATGGACCAGGCCCGTAGCCTGCTAGGTCTCCAGATTTAATACCAAAATAGGTGGTGGTGTTCTGTGGGGCTACATAAATATCTTCCATATTGAATGTGATTATGAAGACGAAATACGTAACCGGATAATAAGGGCGTTATACCACATTAGGTCATCTTATACCACATTAGAAACTTCTACTGTCCCCCAAAGACTGTGCTGCTCTTAAAATGACCTTGTAACTAGGGGTCTGACGTCGATTAGGTAAAGGTTAACAGAATAGGCATAATGTAATTTGCTTGTATTAATTAGATTCCTCGTTCACCAGTTTCATATCCAAATATTCAGCGATAGTAAAACGGCTTCAAAGCACTTTAGATTAAAAACAAAACTATCAAATATAAATAAATTCACACACACAAACAGAAAACGATTTTCAGGGGATTTAAAAATTATACTAAAAATATTAGAAATTATTTTCACAATAATTAGCCATTAAACACGGAAATAAACATAGATTACACGCCTCGGTGGTTTAAAAGACACTGCCGCTGCTGCGGAATATTTAAATAACAGAAATAACTATCGAAATGACACCGCCCGGCAACGGGTGTTTCATTCTCAATTTTCATCACTACACCTTCTTTCAATCCTACCCGTTTCCTTATCACGCTATTCTTTAACCTATTATTATATTTTCAACCACACATAATGCTCAGGGAATGTATTTCACTGCGGTAATTCTACTCTCATTCTTCTTTTGAAATACCCAACTTACCCTTCAATACATCAATGTGAAATATTACATGAATAATAAAAAATACTGCTATATTATAATATTAAAATTAGGGACTCTCCACTTGCATTATTTAATAAAATCGTACTTGATGTATGTTGGATTATTATTTATTTTATCAGTTTCCATTTTTGGTGTGTAACTATCCCACCGGGTGCCACCCATACTAGCTACGCCACGGACTCTGAATAACTATACGGTTGCATGATATAGTAACTTTTTATTAGTAAGACTCATTTATATACCAAAAAATACTTTTTAATTTGGTTTCCATAAATTAAATTCACCCAGCAATATACTTATGAAAATACAGAAGATGAAATATTTAAAATTTATAGCATATAAAAACTTATTTAGTAGTTCAATAAGGTACATGAAACAATTAAGGTTTAAATAAAGATGAAGTCAGTTATTTTGGTTAGAAATTCTTTTAAAATTAGGAACTATCTGATAAATCTGAAATTGTTTAGTTATTTTGCAATTAAAAGAACTAAGAACTGTTATAATAAACCATATAAATAATTATAATATTAAAATGCATTTTTAAATATACTTTGTATAAGTATAATTAAATTATAGTTGTCTTATAAGGTCTGTCAACTCAATTACATTTCTTTAAGGCAAACAGTAATATGCTTATCTTCTATACAGAAACTAAATTTAGTTGTTTATTTATCATAAAATTAATTCAAAATTTAGTCAGCTGAGAATTGAAATAAATAATGCGGTAATCAGCTTTTCTTTAGACATTTAAGTAAAATTATTATGTTATTGTTATATAAAAGTTTATTAATTTACAAACTTGGAATAAAATAAAAATGAAAAACTTTTGAAAATTTTGAAGGTTTAAAAAGGCTCAACTTAAAATTTATTGAATCTTATTAGCCTTGTGGCACTCTCATACAAAATATCAGTTCTAAAGAACAGTAAATAATATATTGATTTTTAAAAGGAAAGGTTGAAACAATGATAAAATGGGTAGTATAAAAAAGGCAATATAATTAGTAAAATTGACAGTGTTCAACCGCACCAGCTACAAAGATGAACATGGGATCACTGATAAAACAGTAGCATAAGCTACATGCAACTACCTTTGCTAATATCAAGTTATCCCATTCAATGTGCATATTTACTGTTTTCTGGATTTAGGTTGGCACACCTTATTTCTATATTTGCCAAATCTTTCTATACCTGTTTCGTTCGTTTGATACCTGTAGATATTTCAATTTGAAGCACACTGTCTGATTTTTCTACAGATTTATTGTTATATAGATACTGTTAAATGATCTTGCTCAGCAGAGAAGATTCTAATGAAATCAGGAAGATATCAAGCGGTGCAATCTTTTCTTTGATTGTGCTTAGCTTGGCTGTAATTACTTCCTTAAGTCACTTTTTATTAGCTCCATGAATGTGACTGAAAATTTTTCAATTTTTGTGTTCCATATGGTTCATGTAGTGTCTATGGGAAATATTTGTGACAGGTATTGAGAGTGAAACTGATACCATTTACCAATGATGTTTTAATATACATTTGACACATTTTAAAGTTTCAGAATCGGGGCAATGTTTGAAACAGCTTGAACAAATAATAAAGTAGGGATGAAATTTATGAGTTTACAATGCAATTTTAATTAATAATAAAAATTGGTAATATTGATATCATCGATCTTTAAACTTTAGACCTTGGATGGAGAGATGGCGCTGATGAATAGTGAAGTTGTTGTCTTAACTGACGAATAAAAATAACACAATTGGTGTTTGTTGAGTCATAATATATAGTTAACAGTTTAATTTTTCATGATTTATATTTCTATAATATAACTCATAAAGAGAACCTATTGCGATTGCATTATACTTTCTTCGGTGCTAATTTCTTCTGTACGACTTTAGTCATATAATATAAAGGAATAGTTCCTTATGTTTTATCCTTTGTCCTCCATAAATTATTAAATTTGAATGGGATTGCCAGTAATTATTGCATTGGTATGAGTAATTAAGCAGATGTTAGTTTATTGACAGTGCTGAGTGACAGGGAGTTTTCAATTATTTAAATGTTTTGAGTTTCCATTTACACTTATATATTTGCACTGATGATTGTTACACTTCTCAGGAAATTGTTAAATATTGAATATTAAAAGTGGTAATATTAATATCATCGATCGTTGTGTCTCACGTACTGTGTTCCAAACCAAAGTCCAAAAGGAATGACAGGCAACATTTCAAAAAATGTTTGTTTTGTAAAACCAAACCAAAACAAAATTTAGTGATATATACATAGAGGCATCAGTTAAGAATTTTTTATTACATTTTATTTTCAGGGAAGTTTTGGATGAAAGGTGATTACATGAAAAAAAAAATGTTTAAGTAAAGAAATATTGCTTTTTGATGTCACACAGGTTTTCTTCCACGAGTGGGCGAGGCTAAATTTTAGCACCACAGAAGACTTCAAAGATGAGCAGTATATCACTAACAAGATGGTGGCACGAGCACCATACAACTACTTTGCTTCCATTTTTTATGCCATTTTACAAGAGCATTAAATATTAAAAGAACCAAACTATTTCAAATATATTTCCTACTTCTTGGTACTTATTTGCCGTATGTACATTATGTCAGTATTGACTATCATTTCCTGCATTTCATGTTCATAAAAATTATATCGATACATTAATAATGACAGGAGCAATATGTTACATACAATTTCAGATAATTAAAGGGTTCAAAACATGTGGAAGTAATAACAGGTTATTATTGTCTCTTTGGTCACTATTGAGGTAGGTAGTTGCGTAGTGTCATGGCTTTGAGGAAAATAATAAATTTAAAGCATGAAATAAATATTTTGTTTTTTCTAAATATTTTAACATGTTGTTTTGCTAAGATTAATATCTCATTTTATAATAACAGACATGAATTTACACAAAGCATGGTATTGCAAATTGCTGAACAATTTTATTCCAAAAATATTCCTACGATGATATTTAGTAAGAATATGATTGAGAATGACTTTTCACAATGGTTTGTTCACCACTACAGTGGCTGTTTATTATCGGTAGAAATAAATGAAGCAAAAGAATTTTCAAACATATCCTACAATAAGAATATTATGCACCACATTACGCAGTATATCATTCATATTGACAAAGTAAACGATTTTGAATATTTCATGGATCAAATTAAAACAATATCATCATTTGCAAACTATGGTAGATTTATAGCAATTTGCAGCAACAACGAACAAAGTGCAGATAGTTGCAATGCAGAAATGTTATTTGCTATTTGCTGGCGATACTACTTAGTGAATATTATCTTTTTATATCAGACTCAATCTGACGAAATTAATATATTGACGTATTTCCCGATGAAATATGAACTTTGTGGCAATGTGAAACCGACAACATTAGAAAAAATAAAGATAGGCAGAGGTTTGAAATTCTCTCATAATCTATTTCCACAAAAGTTCAAAAATTTCAATGGCTGTCCACTCATAGTAACAACTATCTTTTTACGACCTTACATAATGATGACAACAAATGCTGATGGAGCACAAGAAGTTACTGGGATATATGGCGAATTTTATAAAAACTTATGTCAAATGATAAATGCCACTTTGAAAACTAGTATGCAAAAATCACCCGGGACATTTAATGAAATGCATTCGACAGGATATTTCATGGATCTAATGCGGCAACAAGCTAATTTCACTACAGTTGTATTTTTACATGTCGACAATGCACACTCATTTCGTTTTATTTATCCCTACTGGAATGCAAATGCTGGTTGGATCTCTCCCCCTGTTCCTCTACGACTTCCATGGGAAAAATTAATAAAACCATTTGACTTCTGGGTCAGAATTTCGTTTTTAACCATTTTAATAGTAATGTTTACATTATTAGTGATGTTGATAGAGACAAGATTGAAACGTACTTGGAACTCATATTTCCCAATGGACACCTTACAACCAAATCTGTATATAAACAGCTGTGCGATATTTTTTGGGCAAATGACTGTTAGAAGACCAACAAAAACTTCTCTTTCTTTTGGTGTGATTCTCTGGATATGGTTCAGTTTCTTTATGATTAATGCTTATCAAGGAGCTCTCATTAGTATTTTAAAAACAGATGTGTATGTATCAGATTTGGATACTGTGCATGGTGCCATTAAAGCTGGATATGAATTTGGAGGACTTCCAAATCTAAGAACGTATTTTGCTGAAGAACCTAACCTTTATCATAGATATAAAATTATGGGAATTCAGAATATTATAAATTATATAGAACCTATGTCTAAGGGATATCTGAAACTTATTATATATTTACCTATGGATTCTTTGCTTTCCTTTTCCTTAATAAACAATCACACTAATTTCTTGCATGTTATTCCAAATGATGTGAAACAACAGTATTTATTTCATTATTTACAATCTAATTCACCCCTGGAAGATACATTAAGCAATGCGCAAGCTCGTATGGCAGCAGTTGGATTATTTGAAAAACGAGAGAGAGAAACACGCCATTTTGTTAAGAGAGAAATTGGTAAACCTCTATGGAACAAAGATAAGGATGAAACATTGACTATGCATGAAATGGAAGCATGCTTCTTCTTTATTACAGTTGGATGGATTGTATCATTCTTCATGTTTATCACAGAGCTGATTTGGAACCAATGTAAATTATCTCGTAATGCAAAGCTTTGCATATTGGCCAGGGGAAATTTGTAATTTATCTTATATTTATTTGCTCAGTAGGTCTAAAATAGTTCATGTTTAATATAGTCCCTTATTTGATGCAATGCTTTGACATTTTAATAAATTTTTAATTAGATTGACTCCCCTGCATTATAAAAAAAACAAATCTTAAAGAATTATTTTAAGTCAATTAACGATTGTTGAATATTTTAAGTTTTATTCGAAGTATTTTCCTGAACTTTTTCTTTTCGGAAATATTTGGCTTGTGATTGTTACATTTAGCACTTGAACTTTAAGTAGTTTAATATTGAATGTTTGTTTAGTATTTAATTTCACAGTTGGTTGGTTAATTAAATTATTGTCTTGGTATGAAGGAATGTAAGGGTGAATATTAGAAAATAAGCAAAAATTATTAGGAGAATAGATCAGCCTATTTTATAAATTTGTGCGCAATATTAGATTGGACGTCACAAAGACTAATGCTGCGTTTTGTACATGTTTAATGAGACCTTAAAATTTTCTGCAATAATTGATCTTTAACAAATCTACATAGCTCAACATCGAGAGTCGGCTTAAAAGTTTTATATCTGAATAATCAACAAAATGGAGTTCTGACAGACGCTACTGCTCCACTAAGAACTGAGAAGTTATATCATAAAGAATTTTTTTTTCTTATGTCAATATTATAGAAGTATGCTGTTTTACAATATTATGAAGATAGTCAAATCTACCCTTTATTAGTAAAACCCTGGAACGATGATGAAAAATATTTAAATTTTTATTTCAAATATTGATAATGACACGTAAACTGTAAACAAATAAGAGTGTATTTTATTATCTCTATACTTTTTTGTAACTGGGTCCAAAACTAAGAAGAGTTTAGTTAATAAAGAAATTCAGTATATTGATGCAGATATTTCAGTTTCAAATGTATTGTTCCGTGTACATAATTGTGTCATTATAAATAACTTTAGTATATGTTATAAGTAGATATAGTGTTGGTATGACAGCAAAAATAGTATTGCTCATAATTAATACTGGGATATAAATATGTAACATTATGTAATTATTATTTATTCACATTTGTCTGTCACATCCCTACGGTTATTATACATACGTAAATATCATTAGCATTAAGTATTCAGCTTCAGGTGACAGTAAAAAAGTAGTTTGAGTAATGTTGTCTATCTATATCAATCTTTCTGAAAAACAGGAAAATATTGTTTATGAGTCTTGCATTTAATGGCTTTAAAATTACATATACCGTAATCAAACAGGTATATAACCAGTCGAAACAACCTTGAAATATGTGTATTTCAATTTATCGATGTGAAAAATTATTTTTGGACAGCCCTCACTTCCCTTAGGTCTACTTATGTTATTTATGATTTATAATAATTTAAAAAACCTAGTAGTCTTTAAACTAACAGTGTAGTTTAAAGCACATCTATCTCTTGTTCCCATGTACCTTCTATCTTTATATCTACGTTATGAATGTAACCTAGTAGTTCTGTGAACGGGTCATTGTGGAGCAAATAACTAATTTGAACTCAACTGTGTTCAATTCCATTATTAAAAAATATGATGGTTAAATTATTTTATTTAGATAAATTATCCAAAATGACTTATTTATTTTGACTGGTTTTTTTAGCAGACACTAAAAACAGGCTAGTAAAAATGTAACAACTCTCAAGTTTATTGTAAAACACTTATTTTCAAATTAACACTTAGACAGGTGTACTATTTATTCTGGTGCCGCTAACTTCAAACAATTTTTGCTTATTACGCGATAGATTGCAATGCTGCAATCTTTCGCGTGCTGCAATGCTGCAATCTTTACGAGGTAAACATATTTTGTCATTATGATTCCATCCAGTGAATACTTTTACTCATGCTTTCAATTCCTCCACATAAATCTGACGATGATTTGTTAATTAAGGCAGAAATTCTTTTGCACAATCTCGTGTTGATTTGAAATATTTTCTGCATTTTAATTTAAATTAAAGATTGAATTAAATCATATTTGGCATGAAACAAATACAACTTGATAATGTAGTCTTTTATAGAAAATTTTTTAACAATATCTATTGTTACCTTTGGTTACGTGTAGATTGCTGTTGGTTTTTAAAAGTAATGCAAAGAGGAAAGGCAATACATTTAACATATGTACACATAACGATTGACAAAGAAAAATAATAATCTCGTCGGAATGCTGGCACAGCTAAGTTTAAAAACTATCACAAAACATCCAATTTGAATGGAAAAAAATACTGTAAAACTTAATACCTTTTAGTTTTTAATATAAAAAATCCATAACTTTTATTTGCATGTTTAAAATGTTGTACGCAGTAAATAAGTTTATTTTATTGTGAAATTTGCAGTAAGAAAGGAAAAAAATGAAAGGAGGAGCAAAAAATACATCCGTTTTTTCATTCCTTGTTCTGCTAAAACAAAAGAAATTGTGAAATTTCATATTACGTCAGTTTACATTTTATCGTATTCCTTTATTTTAATTACACATTTAATGAAACCAAGGTGTTAATGGAGCTAAAGAATTTTTTTCTTTTGTAAAAAAATTACCTAAAACTTTTCAATTTTTCGATGTTTCTTTCATTTTGGCGTATAATTTATATATATATATATATATATGTATATATATATGTGTGTGTGTGTGTTTGTATATATATATTTTTAATATATATATAGTTCATTATAATTTGAGGCTTTATCAGCTTCGACTAGTAGCAATTCTTGTGTTATATTTATATAAAACAGGAAATGCAACATATAACCTGAAATAATTCCTAGAAAAATTTAAAGCTTACTAACTTAAAGGGTGTTTAATTTCCAATTTATGAAACAATTGTTTTTCTTTTATTTCTTTCAATGATTTCTCCAATTTTTTGGGTTAATCATATTTCAATTGTAAGGTAATAAATAAATATAAAATATGTATTCTGTGTATTTTGCTCTTGGAAATATTATTAGCCAATTTATTTGTATCTAGATTATTATAAAATTTGCAAATGTAGAAAGATTTTACGAGAATCAAAAACAAAATTTCAAGAGAATCAGAATAAAAAAAAACCTGACGAGAAGCAATATGGCAGAAAATTTAGGTAAAAATCAAATGAAAGAAAGAATAATTTACGATATATTGAATAACGAAATATGAAGGTAGGTAAACAGATAAAAGAGACCTCACAGCATTTTATACGTTGAAATAAAGCACAGGTTACATTATTTTTTGATGCTTTACACGTTGTGCAACTGTTACCTTTAATGGATTTTTAAAATGTAAGAACATTTAAAAGAAAACGTCAAGAATCTGCCATAAATAGTTCCTATGTGTAAATCTAAAACATTTTTTCAAGATGAAATAAAATATTTCTTTATTAAAATTATTTTTGCCAACTGTAATGTTATAAATTAAATGAAACTACGTGATGTAGTGCTATTTCTACTTTCTTTAATTTCTTTACCACAACCTAGGTTTCGTTGTATAACAACATCTTCAGGTGGGCATTTAGCATAATTAATGCTGTTGGAAGTTCCCACAGTATTTATATATTTCACAAAACAATAGCGGAAGCCAGGTTTGTGCGGGTTTTCCCACTGCTTACATTAATGAGTTTATTGTAGGGGAGCAGTGTAGTTTCTATCAGTAATGTTAATGGACCACCTGAAGGTGTTGTAATATAACGAAACCTAGGTCATGGTAAAGAAATTAAAGAAAGTAGAAATAATACTACATTGCATAGTTTCATTTAATTGTAAACAATGAATTTCTACAAAATTAACGCCAAATATATTCAATATTTGCAATGTTATGTTTATATATTCAGAGAGAGAAAAAATATTCACTCAAATAACGGCTGACGTTGAAAACACAGGCACAAAATTCTATAAAATTGGTCAATAGAGTAAGTGAATTAAGAATTTAAAGTTGTATTAAAATTTTCAAAATTACACATTTTAGATTTCCATCAAATTGTTTTTTCATGACTTGTTGAGATTTGCCTATTTCCATGATTCATTCTGACTCGAATCATCAGTTAAACTTAGACAGGTAAAATACTCCCCAAAATCTCCTAAAAGTCCGTTAAGAAGCTTCGCTCCAAAAATTTGTTTCAAAGAAAATAAAATTGAAAAATTTGGAAAAAAAAAAATTAAAAATATTAAAATTCTGAAATGAATATATATGACAAAACCAAAAGACTACAAATTATAATATTTATAGAAGTGACCCATGACAGGCATTTTTGTACGTGACGTATCCTACATCATAAAATACTGTGCGCAGCTTTTATAAGAAGGTCTAACCCCTCCAAATTTCGGTAATCTAAAAATTCATTATTATTTTAGGAAAAATTAATATACAATAATGTGAGTTCATCTAAATGTAACAATTTTTCTATCATACTTCAATAATCAATCCTTTATTACAACAAAGAGACGAGAACAAGTACAATTTTTTAAGAGGCATTTCGATAAAGAAAAATGTTTAGAATATTGGCTCCTTCGAAAGTTTTTAAATATTGCCAAACATATCAATTGTGGAAGATATTTCAGTCAATAAGTAGCTTATTTACTGCTGTCCTATTTACTACTAAAATGGTTGAATATGAATATCTTCAATCAACTAGTAACTAGCAATTCGCTCTCAGACAGTCAGATTGCGCGTGGCCGCAGATTGTGTACATATCGCCCTGTGTATATATGTTGTGTTATATTTTCATAGTGTTTCCTATAATTGTGTCAGTATAATTGTTCTTAATCCTGATTCTCAATATTATACACAACTTTTTTGTCATTTGATTTGATATAAAATAACCCAAATCTTTTAATTGAGTAGTTTGTGAAATCAATTCATAAAAACTGTGTAAAGAGAAAATTACTGACATGTTTTAGCAAATTTGTGAATCGTACAAAACGAATTTTGAAAATCATGTACTTGTGTAAGAATAATTTATTTTGTCATAATTTATATTGCAAATAACATTAAATAAACAGTAAAAATTACTATAAAATATTAGGCGAATTGACTAAGGCAAAACTTGACTCTAATCATTGCTATTTTTTCATTATTTATAATGTTTTTCGAAAAAATATTTAATTTGTTTGATAAAGTTATATGCCTGATTTATAGATTATTTGTTTTATTATAACCAAGACATCCTAATGAAGGATGGCTCTTAAAATATACTCTGTATGCGATTTTGTGAAAATATGTGTTAGTAATTTATTGTTTACACAGTTGTTATAAATTTATTAATAATAAAATATTATAAAAAAGTAATCAATCATTATTGATTTTGCGTTAAATAATTATGAAAACAAATGATAGACTAATTGTTTATCTCCTTAGTTCATAGGAAATGTTACTGAAAAGAGGATTGACTTACTTAGGAACGATGAAAAAGAATAAGGCGGAGATACCGCCATGCTTCCTATCATCTAAACAAAGAGAAGTAAAAAGTTCTCTTTATGGGTTCACAAAAAACTGCGCACCGCTTCTCATCGTGACCAAAAAACCAACATTGAAACAAAGAAACCAGTTGTGATTGCAAATGAAATCGACAAGAAATACTCAATTTATTCTTGTAGCCACAAAATTCGTCATTGGCCTGTTGCCATTTTTCAGGGAATACTAATTCCGCTGAATATATAGAACATAAATAAACAACTTTGCCTTATATCAAGGGCGTAAAGAAAGTGATAGTAAAATAAGGAGAGGAACTTTCATTTTGAATATGGCAAGGGCATTAGCATTAGATTACATGAAAGCTCACTTATATAATAAAAGACTGCCAAGGGAACTCCGAATAATAAGTCAAGTTTTGGATAAAAATTCCCCCCTCTACCTCCAAAGTCTAGGTATGTTCCACCGAGTGGACGAAGATTATGTCACATTTGTTTAACCAAAAAAAATATTTAAAAACCGATATATCTCCAATGCTCTAAGCCATTTTGTGAAGATTGCCGAAAAAAAATTGTAACAGTTTGAGGTCATGTCACAAATGAATGATCCTATTTTTGAAAGTCTGATTTGTGTAAATGTTGCCTTTTGTAAATATTTGACATTTCTTCAAGAAGTATTAATGTTGATTTTTTTAGATTTTCTTAGAGGTCTATAAGTAAGTGATTTAAGCTCACTCAATAAATATTTGTAAATAGCACTTTGTTTTTATTTTGTCCTAATAATTATATTTTAGATAATAAGGTTCACCCAAAACATTAAATGGTATTCATTAATTCAGATATTCAAAACAAAATTGTAAAGTGTTGAGCTATTAAAGTGGTGTCTAATGTACTGTCACAAAATTATAAAAATTAAGCCACGTCAGTTGCAGAGGGTTAAAATATAATCTAATGTTTGACAACTGTGATTATTAGTCATCACAAGATTAATTGACAATTTTTGTGATTCCCTTCTTTTTAATAGAAAAATGGAAATTATCTTTTATGGTTGTGTAGGCTAAGACTTCAGTTAATTGATTATGATCATGTTCTCCATCTTAATTGAAACAGCCATATTCTTAACTCATATTCAAAATTATAGAAAACAAAATGTAAATAATAAAAAAAAATATGATATGCCTATTTCTTTTGATAAACAATTCTCATAAAATTTATTTGCTGATTATTTTTTGTTTATTTTTTTATGGACGATGAATTAAAAATAAAAATATTTGTGTGAGCACGTAAGAAAATATATACATATATTATACATTTGTATAAATTAATTATGTGAATAGTATATACATAGACAATATATGTATATATATATATATATATATATATATATATGTATGTATGTATATATATGTATATATATATATATATATATATATACATATATATATATATATATATATATATATATATATGTAATGTTAACAGGGGTAAATGTAAATGTAATGTCTATGACACTATTGTAGTTAATTAAGCATATACACAGTGAAATTTATTTTACAAGTATACCTAAATTTTTGCATTCACACAAGTTTCCTGTGTCCAACTTTTTTAAATACTTCCAAACATAAGACATATTAGAGTATACCAGAATGCAAGAAGCAAAAACAATATTTGAGGTTAAACTAGCTGTTATTGAGATTTTGACATCACAACACATAACAAACAATACATTATTACATAGATATCGATTCAAAAATAAATTAATGTGTCAGTGGAAAAAAATGTTATAAATAGTTTAGTTTGTTCATACCCATCAAGTCTTCACTGAACGGCTCGGTAAAGAATTGATGTGTCTTTGACTCCAATAAATGTTAGAGTATTGCAACGCGGAAGGTGCAGTACCATCTACCCAGTATAGATTCTGGAAGCCAAAGCCGCTTTGGCTCTTGGTATACAAGAAAGTGTTCCTTTATTCAATATTATGTCAAAATTTTTCTTTCTTCTGATCTATTGTAATAATACGATCTATGAGTTAATCTGCATGTTGTGCGCATCGAAAGTATTTGCACCTTAACTTTTTTGAAAAGTTAAGGTGCAAATACTTTGACTTCATATAAAGTTTGTACTTTACTTTTATGTATTATTACCAATGTAAATACTCCCAGTAAATTATTTATCCACGTCCCACTACATATGAAAATTTACATAAAGTGGTTACAATTAGCACTATGAGATCGATGCTCATTATCAGGATAACCGAGATAGGTTTTTGTGAGGACCACTATAATACATTATATTATATAATAAAAATATTTATGTAAATAATTTGTATACCATTATTATTATTAATACTAATAGTAAGCAAATCTAAGACTAGTACTAATAATAAATGCAGATATTGAATGCAAATCAATATGATTTGCGTTTATCTTCAATAATAATTAGTCTTATGGTACTTTCAAAAGTTTAGGTACAAATCTTGTTGCGGTATGCACGCAACATATATGAAAAATTATACGCAATATAAAAAATTATATGCAATGTAAAATATAGGCACTATAAAACAAATTAGACTGAAATCTTTTGGTTAATCTTCAAATTTTCAGTCAAATTACTTTCAAATTGTTCTTATTTTTATGTTAGAAGGAGGAAAAAATTGGATATATTTCCAAAAATTCATTGCAGTCATTCATCTTATTAAACTTTTTATTTAAAAATTCATTGTAAGCAAATGAGACTCCCTATTTTATAGTCAGGTTGGTTTTGCAAAATCTGACAAATATGAATTTGTTTACTTTTCGCTTGCTCCATAAATTCAAAAAATGCAGCATTGTCTTTTTTGGTATTCTTTAATGAAATGTTCTTTTTCGCAGTCATCCCAGCAACGGTTATGACATTCAAAGAACTCCCTACTTGTACTGATTTATACTTTTTCCAGTAACGTTATATGGAACTGCAGGCTGGCTCCTCATTTCTCCGACGAATTCACATAAGGAAAGTGACAGAATGTTTACATCCTCCTTGTGATGCTGGACAGTCATTACATTGAACACTTTGCCCTATGTTTTTTGCAACAACCATTTCATATAGTTACATATACTCGTATACGGTGATGCCAAAAATTGAGTAAGTTTTTGAAGATGAGTACTAATTTCTTATATTAACAGTATTACCCTAATGGAAACATGGTGTCAGGAAATGAGCTACGATTGACTCCAAAGCTTCCAAATAACTATTTCTGTTCTCAATATCTGTATGGTTGCTCTTGAACATTTTGTTCTGGACATGTTTTACATTTCATAGTTCATAAGGTTGTGGTCAAGTTTTCGGGCTGTATTCAGGAAGCATGAATGATGAATCAATCGTGAATAAAATGAGCCAGAAAGACTAGATATTGAAATTATAGTGATTTTCGATATTCTGTCGCAGAGATCCCAAAAATGGATTTATTATAAAAAAGTCAGAATTTGCTGATAGTTCCACTTCTTACTTCTTTGACTACTCTATAAGTAATCTGATCCTGTCATGTAAAGGATGTCAGTATATTTTAGAAGTTGTTTAGAAACCCAAAATAGAATAATTTCAACTATATTGCATGATTTTCGAATTATATTTGTACTACTCATCGATATTATATTTTAGTCCACATTTATGTTACAAGGTTCATTATTATTTAAAATTATTATAAATTATTCTATTATAAATTAAATGAACAAAACACCCGTAGATGAAAAACAAGCCAACGTACAGTAGGATACTCTTGTAAAATTGAATACATACTTGTGTCGTTTTTTAGTTACACTCATTTTCAAGAGATAACCTCCTTACATAAACAAATCAATTCTTATATACATTATTAAATAGACGAAAAATCACTGTTATTGAATTTTGATGAAGATGTAAGTAATGTAAGAATTAAATTTTTCTCAGCTCTACTCACTATACACGCAAATAGCCAAGAGGGATTGCAATAATTCAATGCCATGGGAGTGTGTCACAAACTACCAGTTCTGGACCTTCACAATGAGATACTATGTGGAATGTAGCTCCACATATGCTTTCTGAATAGTACTTATGCAGTCTACATACACTTTTATTTCCATAAAAAACATGCTAACAATTTGATTATATTGATACCTGTTTTTGTCACATTTTTCATCCATTATTCTATATCCTGGTTATATATTCTGACTATTGCTTTGTAATCCTGAAAAAACTCTAAATATTAATTATTTCTATCTATAGATAGTGATACCTTTTCGAAATTTGTGAAAGCGAAGTTAATGGTCCATTTACATAGAGGCATCTAAAATATTTGGGACTTCATAAAAAGATTATTTTTACTTCCAGAACAAATAATTTATATTTTCCATTTTGTCATGACTCCAGTGGTAAGTTTTTGAAATATTTTTCTTAACCTCTATTTTTTTTTAAATATTAAGAAAATGGAGTATCATAATACTTATTTAATTAAAGTTGTTTTGAATTCTATGTTGTTACGTGGCGACCACCACAACTTCTTGCATTCAACCATCAACTATTGCTTTACTTACTGCTCAAATAGCTTGTTGATAAATGTTGTAACTACTTAACTATGGTATATAATGACAATATAGGCGTAATTTGGTTTCTAATGTTAAATAAAGTGGCAAACTTTAAGTAAGTTCAATATCAAATAACCATAGGCAATTGCATTGTGATAATTAATTATTGCTCACTTTATTCAATCATTATATTTTTTTTATTGTTTGTTGGATAATATACTTCAATTGTATTTCATTGATCGAGCTATTTCAAATAAATTGTTGAATCTATTTACGCAATGAAGAATTCTACGCGAGCGAAGCCGCGGGCTCAGCTAGTGTATTTATAAATTCAATGTAACTAGGATTCTACCATTTTTGTTTACATTTATGAAATGATCTTTCCTTCGGCATATTGTTTCCATAACTTATTAAATTTCAACATGACAATATTTAATTTTTTATTTCATCTATTTACAAATGTTTTCTATTTAAAAATATATTGTTAGATTCATGTAATTATAAAATATGTAATTATAAAGTAAATGAATAATGTAAGTATAGGGAAAGCAAAGAGAAACTTTAATTTTATTTGAAAACAAATTAAGCAATATAAACTCGTAGGTTTATCCATTTTTATCTACTCTTTCTTTACTAATATAAATACCTACTAAGTTTTGGAATCCTTCTTAATTCTTAAATGAAAAGTGTGAAATTTTATATAACACATACGTTCCATAAAAGTTATTATTTATGAAAAGATTATTTGTATACTAATACAATGTTTATAAAAATTGATCTGCTCACATAGGCTTCAGAAGTTGACAAACTGACATATAGATGAAAAAATGTATTGGGTGCGCTAATATCCTTTCACCCAGGAATTATTATGTGTATTTTACATATTTCCTCTCCTTAATCAATGATATTGGTAATATATATATATATATATATATATATATATATATATATATATATATATATAATATATATATATATATATATATATATATATATATACATATATTTAATATATATATATATATATACACATATATATTTTATTAGTTATCGATTCATCGTTAAAAAGCTGTAATATTTTTTTTGTAATTAAAAAGTATTAATTAACCCGGTTTTTTACTTATAAACATCACATTTTTTAAATTTATTATAGTAATAGATACTATCCCCGCTAGGTCTTAAATTCTCAAGAGGTAATTGATAAAAATAAGAAATAAAGGCTCTCAGCTATATTCAGTCGTAACTAACAATGTATATTAAAAATGATATGACTGCTCAAAACATGAAAATTGTACAACACAATGCTGGTCTGAAAATATTAATTGAAACTAAACGAAGAGAAACTGAATTATGATTTATACAAGAAAAATCTTCATATTAATCTTACAAAAAAAAAATCAGTTGAATAGTTGCATCTATGAAAAGTCATAGTGTTTATGCCTCATGAATTTGAAAGCATTTAATGTGAAAGTCACTAAAAAGAACAAAACTTAAAGATTTTTTATTAAAATGTTCATTAATTGACTTGTTTACTATTTTTTTCAAAATTGTGTACTTAATACACTATTGGAGTGTATGTTATACATTACAAAAGGCTTTTAAACATGCTTAAATGGAAAAACTTGATTTTCGGATGAGAGTAGAGCATGGCTTCAGCGCTTCGCACTTAAGGCATGTTGCCAGATGTTGCTATCATTTTACAGTGGGATTTATCATTTTATGATGATATATTTACCTTTTTACTCCTATAACAAGAATGAGTGCAAGAACAGTACAACCATCAAAGTAGACGCTAACACTCTGACAGGCCCGGTTATTCATAATTAATCATTTTCAATCTCCGTGAAAAGTTAAACAGATTTAATATAGACCATTAGTTGATGTTAGTTATGTTTGAATACAAATAAAAATAATTTTAAAACATAATGGTTTAATTTTTCTAATAACAGTATCTCTACTAAATATATAATATCTTCTCTTCTAAATATATATATATATATATATATATATATATATATATATAAATATATATATATATATATATATATATATAGCATTTAGACTCGGTAGCTCGATGCAAAATTGAATGGCTTAAGCTTAAGCTAATAGCTTAAGCCATTAAATACATTTTGAGCCATATATTTCTTTGACAAAGTCTGATTTTTTTTTATTGCTATTTTAAAGTTTTCGTTTTAAAAATCCAAAATTTTGTTGTTTATTTCCAAAAGAGTTCCAGTAAAAACTAGCATGTCAATATTTTTATATATTTTTTATTTATACAGGTTGTCCGCAACCCCTATCCAAAAAAAAAACTTTGAGTCGTGCTCCACCAAGAGGTTGCCAAATAGCATATAATTCAGAAAAAATCGACACGTAAGATTTTTACTAAATGATAAAAAGTGTATTGTGAACAACGCTCGCCATTCGCCACGCGAGTCGCCTTGTCACTCGCAACGCTCGCATTGATGGCAGTTTATTGAACAGGATCAAAAGAGCGGCAAGGTGAATGCCTAAATTGGGTATTATGTGTGCATGAATTTTGACAATTGCGTATGGTTGTGTGCAGTATGTATGGGTCACGCTTGCAACTATAATTTCGTAATTAAGGGCACTTGGTGATTTTAAATACCACAGTATACATCACATCATATTTAATAGTAGTATTTTGTAATATACTCCAAAGGAAAGAAAAATTATAACACTTTGTCAAATACGTGTATGGCACAAAATGTTATAAATGGCTCAAAATGTTTAATGGCACTTGTAACAAAATATTCCCTCTTTGGTACAAAGTAACAAGCAGAAATCACTTCAGGAAACCTATTTATTTGAAACAAAATAAACTAATTCCACTTCCCAGTTCAATTTTATTTTTGTGGTGCATGATGGACCCAATATATTTAATAAATGTGTTTATATAATAACAGTTTTTATTTATAGGGTAATAATTAGGTATTTGACAATTCTTTTTTTAGTTCTTATAGTACTTGTAAATCATTGCAAAAGTTGTGTCTTGACGATGACTCTTAAGAAATCTGTTAAGAGGTCATTTAGTATTAAAGGAAAAGTTGGAAAAAATCAGGTTGTTATTTTGTTTCCTCTGTACTTTTTGTTCATATTTTCATGATATTTTCCAGTCTTCACACAATACACACACACACACACACACACAAGTTAAATCTTTATCTCGCTACGTGCAGATTACGAACATGTATTAACTGATAAATGAACAACATCGCTTTTCACATTGACTCTAAAGTGATGCTGGTTGCGTAACAATTTTATTTGGACATCTTTTGCAATAAGTAAACAATTAAGTTACCAGTAAAACATAATAGGTATTATTTCACACAAGATAAACATTAAAGATACAAAAGCGTGCATGTATTATGAGAAGAAAAAGTAAAAAAAAATAAAAAGCCTCCTATCAGAACCAAATCACCTTAAATTTATTTTAAATTTATTGTTCTTATAATTCATTTATTATATAATAGTCAGCAATGAAATATTTACAGATCAAAATTTAAAAAAGCACATTAATTTAACAAGTTATTGCAAAGTAATTGAAATTCTATCACAATATGTAGTACTAAATGTGGTCATCTACATTACAAATCTTTCATTATACGGCCAGAATTATATAAATATACTATATATATATATATATATATATATATATATATATATATACATATATATATAAAAACAAATTTTTTGTTAGGTTAAGAGAATTTACATTTAAAAATCACTGTACCCAAGGACTTTCACAGTATTATTGTAGGAAAATAACAGAAAGCGAGTGGTGATTTCAAGAAATTTAAAGTATATACCTTCAATGTTTTTAAAGACCTTTGCCATGGTATTCTAAATGACAATTTTTAAGTTATTTATTAGTCACGTCATTTATTAGCAATGTAAAGCAAAATTAATTTACTTGTTTTTTAATAAATAAAAGCAAAACCCAAAGAAAGCAAATTTTTCACTATAGTGTTGATTTATCAGTCTGGTTTATTATTTTATAGACTTTTATATGCTCTGTGCTTCATATGTTACTATGACACGGATAGGATTATTTAAGCTTTTTAATCGCCGTTTCACAATATGTCGATTGTTTCCAATAATAATAATTTCCAAGAAAAATTGTCATTTTCTGACTTTATTATGAGTTACTAAAACTACTTTCAGAAACAGGAATGGTAAAAAATTACTTGAAGGAAGATACAGAATGATTGATAGCCATTATATGTATTACCAGAAGCCATAGAGTATCACTACGGAATGAGGATATTTAAGACAGTAAGTTATATAAAATTAACGATAAGACGAATTCAATTCAAATGATGTCTTTGCCCTGATGATTAGATTGAACGTATAGAGAGAGAAGGCAGATGATTCTAAAATGTATTGGTATTTCAAAATGAGGAATATTTAAGAGATTGCACTGCTAAGGTTCACCATACAAAACGAAGAGCGAGTATGAAAGTGTACACAGGAGATAGCAGTGACAGGTTTCGGTGGAAAAATATATTTTATTATGTAGACTAAATATATATATTATGTAATGACATCAGCAAATATCTCAGTACACTAACACACAATCCATAATGAATCTGTTGCTTAGAGTAAATTGAAATGTAATGAATTTGTTGTGTTATCACATTTTAATTAACTGTATTACGTGTTGGAAATATTGATTAGTTTATTATACTATTTACTTGAAAAAAGTATAAATTTTTTAGAACATAGTTAACATACTTTAAGGTGTATTGCTTACAATAACCTTGAAATTTATTCAATTTTAAATATAATCAGTAATACTGTGCACATTTAATTTCATGCAAGTTATACGTTAGGAGGAATTGATTTAATATCGAAAAAGTAATAAGGGTAATATATCATTAATATATAAAAATTCTAGCAGCAAGAATGAACATGTAATTTAAAATGCGAATTAATACAGATTTATTAATTGTATCATAACAATAACGTAAGTAGTGGTGACACTCAACAAAGCGAGCAGCAGAGAAGCGCGTAATTCCCACATTGCAAACACATTGAATTGACCTATTTTACCGACTTTTATCAGATCTTGAATTATCTTCATCTGTTTACGCACTCGAATAGCTGAAAAATTAATAAAGAAACGATAATAAATTATATAGTTAGCATTATGCAATTTACAAATGCAACATAATTTAATTACTAATATCAAGAGCGAAGGATAAAAATCATCTTGAAAATTTAATTCCATAATAACTATATGCGTGACAAATTCATAGATATGATGGAATTAGGGTTCTATGTTTTTTATAACTGACAATGACATATTATTTCTCATTCCATTTTTAGTTTTATTTCTGTGAATGAAGCGAATTACGTAATAAAATCTCTTGACAATTTTATTTAAAAATAAACTTAAAATGTTTAAATTAATTTTTGTTTTTTTTTGGGAATTCTTTTGTTCATAATTTCAGGTATCCTAAAATGAGAATATTGCAAGGATGGTATTATCCGCAGGATCACTAATCACTTTTGGAAAAAATATATTTATTGCGACCGTAGCATTTTTTACTTTTTTAAACATTGTCATACAAAAGTAAATAATATTTGCGTATTTGCTCATTTACATGTTGTGATAATAATTTTTAATTAAAAAAAGTCCTTTCATTTTGGTGTTTAAGTAAAGGAAGATTTTCTAAATGTTTTACATTTATGGAAAATATTTGGTCTGTAAAAGAATGATCTTATTTTACTTTTCCAGTTTGTATTGGCTTTATTTTTATATTAGCAATGAACATTTTTCTCTTTACAAATAGAAACACTCTGCCTTATTTAATTTTAACATAATGCATTTCTTCATTTAATTTTCAATGATATTTACACTTGTACATGTACAATTAATGATGTTAAATCACATAGCGTGCATGCTTTATGTGAAGAAATGGCATCCTCCAGGAGTGTAGTTTTAAAGCTGGACTCAGAATGAATGATATTAAGTCAAAGTTTATGGTCATCTCTAACAATACCAATCTCCAACCATGCATAATTTTGGCGGGTCAAAAATCAGATCAGGTGAATTAACATAAATCTTTTGGAACTTGCTTTACTCAAAACTGGGACGATGAGGTAGAAGTCAAAACTTGCATTGAAATTGCTCGCAATGCCTTTGCAAAAATGAAAAAGATACTCTACAATCGTATCCTTAAAATTACATCGAAGTTGTCTTCCTCATTGCTACATATGACCGATACTTTTTTACTAATGCAAAGTCTGGACTATTAAGGAAGATCTCTGGAAACGCATAGAAGTACAAGCATGTGCTCAGGCATGAAAGATACAAGCCCTTACAACTAATAATAAAGGGAAAAATTGTTGGGAGAAGGAAAGCCGGTCGTAGAAAAAAGTTATGGTTGTATACAATCCGAGAATGGACAGGAGTTACGAGTGTTGCAGAGGACAAACAAAATACGCAGAGTTGACTACCAGCCTTTGCTAATTGGAAAATTATTTTTTAGAAGAAGAAACCAAAGGTAACCTATGCTTTGTTGGATTGTACTGTCTTATTTGCTTTCATTTTTAAAATTACAATAACTTGAATCAACTCGTTGATATAATTTGTTAACATTTTAACAAAAACACAAGCAAGGGCAGTAAAAATGTAGCGATAAAATGGTTCAATATACAATATATCATCGAAAGTACATTATTTTGTGGCTGATGCACTGAGTTATGTAGACTATTGAAATATATTTAGTGGCTCTTTGAAAACATTTACCCCCCTATAAGAAAACTAATGGAGATAAAGAAATTATAAAAACTACAAGAAATACGTTTTATAGGTTAAAAATGGCCCCAAAGTTTACGTGTAATTAAAATTACAAAACGGCTATAACTGATAGGGTTTCTAAAGTAAGTATTTGTTTTAAGTTAGACCTTGAGAGATATGCGAGTGGCATAGGCTAGCAAGAGCTAGCCTTCGGACGATGGTCAGCTATGGAAGGAAACGAATAGTAGCATGCAAAAATTACAAAAAGGTGATAAATTCGTGACATTCATGAAGATTTACCAGCTTTTATTTTAAACTATATTTGGTCAAAACACCTTTGACACATACGTGTAGTGAAATACAGTTTTGAACTGAATAATAACAAAACAATTTCACAAGAGTCAAAAATGTGTACACAAAAAATTATGGTGACAAAATTTTTTAGGGTTAAATTTTCATGCATATTGATATATGCACAATCGCTTTGAATTTTATCCTACGATTTCAGATCTCATGGTATTTCAAGAAACAACTTCACTGTTAGACTTTTATAACAAAGGTTGCCTCATAAAGTATTAAGAGGAATAAAATTGGAAATGTTAATCAAATTTTAATACATTAGTAAATGTTTGTGTCACTTTTTTCATAAATTGGAACGCTAATGTTATTATGATACTCAAAATATTTTCCAAACAAATAAAAGTAAAATTTTAGTCAGTGAAATTATATAATACATTGATAATATCATTGTCAATATACATATTTTACTCGGAATATTATTTAAATATTTCCTTAAACAAATTTACCACTTTGAATACGTTGAGTCATGTTTTGGTATGGATAAACGAAGTTATGTAAATATTTAACAATTATTACATATCAACGTATATTGTTATTTACACTTAATGGAACATATATCAACGTATATCGTTATTTACACTTAATGGAACATATATCAACGTATATCGTTATTTACACTTAATGGAATATTGATTATTAAATCACGGCGCAAGCGTCTAACTGACAAGTCATGATCAATTATGTAACTGGTAACATTTTTCCATTATTTACTTTATTTTCGACATGTTTCCTTTATTTTAATATTTAATTATTACTGATTGTTAAAATACAGTGATTCAACATTCTTTCTTTTAAATCTATCTGTTACAAAATTTTTATTGTTTGTTTTTCAAATTTCAAAAAATTTTTTTATCCGTCTTCGAACTCAAATCCCAAAAATTAAGTTTTTGAAATAAAAATATAAAGAAAGAAAAGTTTAATAATTTATTGCATGCATTAGAGCACACAGACAGAGATGCCGAAAATAAATATTTTATGGAGATTTGCATTAAGTACTTACGAATTTTCTCGTCAACTTGGAATGTCATCAAACAGGTTTTCGTTTTCTCAACTTGCAAGTAGATATATTCACACAGTACGCAAATACTTACAATTTGCATTACGGGAAAAGAGGACCAAAATACAGTTTGGAAAAATGAAAATTTCAGTTCAATCTGAAACATGCAATTAAACTTCAGTTATTTACCCATGATAAGGTCAATCAAATGTTTGAATTGATGGTTAAAACAGTGGTATTGGATTGATATATCACTAAAATTCCGAGTGTGGTTGTTTTTAAAATGAACAATATTTTAATAATTAAAGAACAAAGAGAATTAATTAGATTGAATACATAAATAAGTTAAAGAAATGTTCATTTCTTTTCAACATTTGAAAGAACAAGAAAAAGATTAATATTTACCTTATATTTCAATCTATGCAAATAGAAAAAAACGTGAGTCATAGTATATGTAAAGACTCTATATGTAGTGAAGAGAAGCTGAAATTTTAAACATCAATTATATATATTTAACAATATTAATATTGCTTAATCATTTAATAATAATAATATTTATCATTTGCCTGCTTTGTTAGCACCATTTACATGTAGTAGTGACTGTTGTAATATGGTAAATAAAAAATTTACGAAATGTTGTGTTCATTACAAACCTGAACTTTAAATATGTTGTTAAAATATCTACAGAGTTCCAAAAATATTACGAAGAAGTCCGACAAACTAGTAATGTCTTTCCCTTTGAGTGGGGTGTTGAAGATAAAATTCATATTGTTGCTAGATGTGCTATACTGGTGACCACCCGATAAGTCTTCAATCGACACAAGAGTTGGCTTTGTGTTCGGGTTTTCAAGAAATTTATTAAGTAGTTGAATTCGTGCTAGAATGCTGCAAATCAGCAGTAAGGTAAGCATGAATTTGAATTCCCAAGTCGTTTCACAAATTATTAAAAGCAAAAGATATTCGTAAAATTGTAAACCTACAGCATTTGTCGCACATAAATATACGCTTAGCATAATTATACGAAATAATAGCTCAAAGCTGGTAAATATGTAACAACGTTTAGAATCTTTTTTTAAAATGCTTTTTCTGTGAAAAAGCTCGAAGAGACCATCAATTTCATTGAGATAATTAATTAATTTCATAAATTCTTTTTTCGCACAACACATATCTGTACAAAACCAGTATATAGTAAACATGACTGTAATAACATTGAGTAAATGGGTAAGATAGATACTGTTAAAGTCACTGAAAAATAAAAATATTTGACAAAAAAATACGAGAAAAATTATAAGTGTACAACTATAAGTTTTCCCATATTGGGACAAAAGATTTTTTCTGGTAGTGGTTTTTCGACAAACGCCGAAAACAAATTGAAGAAACAGGATGAGCTGAAGCGTTTCGAGAAAATCGGTAACTTGATTTTCGTTATTGAACAGTGTATTCTTGTTAGAAGGCATTATGAAACACTGTTCATTCTTTCCGATGACCATAAATTCTGTTTTTAAAATGCTTCTTGACCTCTACATGACGAGAAATTAATTGTATTTATAGAGGAAATAAATCAATATAAACTCCTCTATTCATACGAGTAATTCATAGTTCAAAATTATTCATCACTTAAATGTGTCAAACCAACTAAAAGTATAAAGTTATTAAGGATAAGCACTTTAGTTAAGGAGGAAATACTTTCGTAACATTATTTTAACTTTATTTTTTTTGCTTTACAACATTATATTATTTTATAATCAAGGCTTTGCATATTTGAAGTCAGGAGTAATATTTATTGTAACAAAACACAAAGCACAAGGTAATATTTCACTGACAAAATTTAATAGGCGCATAGATTGTAAATTAATGACCCTGGCTATACTATTAGTAAAACACACGGCCACCTATTCACAAAACCTGAGCCGTTTATTTTAATGAAATCTCTCAATATCAATAATGCACTATCAATTTTCGGTTCCAATATCTTGCTAAAATGCTGTATGTAATAAAGTGTTCTTGTATTGCTTAGGTCTATATGAGGATGCACTCACGTTAAAAAGAAAACTTGAAAGTTATTTCGAAAAAATTTTGATTTCAACGAGTGACAAAGCTTAATTGATTCATCAGCTTTATAGCCAATATTAGTAAAGTACATAATCTTCCACACCATAAGTTAATCTCGTAGAAACCAAAGTGTGTACTCAAATAATTCTTCGAACATTTTGTTACCTATTTAATAATATCTTCTTATTTAAGACTCGAGGACAGACGTTGTATTTAGTGAAGGTGCTTGAAGTTAATAATCATTATGTCATTGTTTTGTAATGCCCTCACAAAAACATTCAAATTAATGATACAATGCGGGACCTGTTATTAATTTATTACAAAATATGATTATTGATTTACTGTATTCACGTCACCTTCTTCTGACCTTGGATGTAGTAGGAAAGTTGAGCAATGTAAATGTCTGCCTGTATGTCAATCAATAAACTCCAATATCACTTCTCACCATCTGTGTACGTTCCAGAACTTTTTTACCATTTAAAAACAATTACCCTTTACAATAAAGCATAAATACTTCGACCAACATAATATTTAGTAAAGGAAGAAACACAGAAATTTTGAATGGAACTTGTATTGTTAACATTTATATTATTTCTATTAAACTATTTACAAATATTAGTTTTTCACATAAATATAATGCATACTATGTCTTTCACAGGGACAAAATCATGTTGCATATCTAAATAAGTTTATTACCAACCACATGTAAATATATCATTATATTGCTAGTATATTGTTTTGATAGTTGTCGACTATTACTCGCAAAATAGTAGTCTACTTAAATTTTATAATTTTCCTCTTAATATATATGTTGGAGCATTGACAGGCTATTAGTTGATTATTTATGTTTTGGCTCATATCTGTGGGCAGGGAAATGCATACGATTGCTACCACATAGTCTTTAATTATTAAACTGAAATTATAACACTACAAGATATGAATTGCTAATGCTTGCTTTCAAAACTATTTAACACAACTTAAACAGTTCTGAAAAGTTTTGTGCTTTTGTAGCACTATTTCCAGGACGTCGACACGGCGATCATGACTATCACATGTCCTTAAGTACAAGCTGGTTTCACGTGTCATCTCTAAAAAGACATCTCACAAAAATACTTTTGCTCAGCTAACCTGCCTACGAAATCCTGAAATGGCAGATTGTTAAGTTCCCTCATCCAATTTAAATGAAAACAATACCATGAGATCAGTTCCAGTTCCACAAGAATAGTCCAATAAGAACAGTTCCATTCCCAAAAATGCATCTCAAATACATTACTTTAATCTTATCGAAACACTTAATATTAACATAACAGCTCAATCTTTCAGACCAATGCCACTATCATGTGACACCACAGTCACTGTCTTCTGACATCATAGTCACCATGATATGATACCATAGTTACCATCATATGACACTACAGTCACCATCATGTGACACCACAGTCACCATCTTGTATCATTATAGTCACCCTCATATGACACCATAGTAACCTTTGTGGACCTACTGCTTCTCGCCATGCCGCACAGTCTCCGACCAGCTATACTGCTAGCTTATGACTAACGAACAAACAAGTAAACCACGCTGCAGAGCCTTTATCACTGTATAATGTTATAAGCAATCAATCTAACTTTTGTTCATAATGGCCGGACCTGACTTTTCTTCACTGTCATTAAAACACGTATCAAACTCAGTGGGAACGTAACAATTTGGCATTGCATTCAATTTTTCATATGCATATTTAAAAGTTCTTTAAGTATGAAGTGCTTATAAACAATATCTATGTCAACTTAACAACTCGTGTACTTTAAATTTTCCATAAATTTCATATCTAATTTTATTAATTTACCTAATGGTTTTCCAAAACCAAAAACTTTATCCAAGTCCTTCTCTAGCTCTTTTTCTATCAAACCTTTCTTTACTTTTCTCAGCATCGTGTTTAATAGATGTAACTGCCTCTTCTCAAATATCCATAATAAAAACTTCGTCTTCTGTAACTTTATCATGCAGCCACTCCGGTAATCAGAAACCTCTAGAATCATTTCTGTCATTTTAATAAAGAAAATTATTATGAAATGTTTTACTAAATTTAGGATTTATAATCAAATTAAAACCATAATTCATCCAATAGCCAAGTACCAATTACATGTTGCATTATAACTAATAATCAACAAGCACTGTTTTGCGTATATCCCTCTATCACCAAGGCTCAATTCGGCTATCACTTAGCCCAATCACAGCAACCTCTTATTGCCCTCATATGCGCATGCAATCCATGGATCGCTGTATGCATCACCACCTGAGCACAGACTATGGTTTTCTCAAGAACCTAGCACCACTAGCACTAATTGCACACTACACTCCCATGGACTAGTCGAGCTAACTAGATGGACACTGATTTTCACCAGATTACGGCCACAGCATGCTTTATAAAATTTCAACTTCATAAATGCTAAATATGAGAGCCATAAGACGTAACGGCAAAAGAAATTTTTTGTAATTATCTTTTCTTTTGTAACCTATAAAAAAAAAAAAATTGTAATTCCATGCAAAGGAAACACTGTGGTAGATTATAATTCTTAAGAGCTACTGAACATATTTAATATGCCAACTGTATTATTTTATTTTAATTAATAAATAAAATTGGGGAAAAAATCAAGACACAGAAATTATTATCTCTTCGCAGTTGTTCCCCCTAGAAAATTCAATTTAAACCAGCGGTGTTAATTGACATCTGTTGGTGTCCATTCATTCAAATTGAAAAAAGAAAATATTTTAATTCAATATATTGATGTGAAAATGTTAGAGGAAGAACGGTATTAAAAATTTTAAAAGTAATAAATTGAATTGAAATGAAATATTCACAAAGCAATAAGGATTCCAACAGATTTCAAGTTCTTTTCCTTCCATTGCACTATAATTTTCCACTATTAACAAAACTTTCTCTTATGTTATTATTGAATACTTTCAGTAATTTCTTCCTCTTGCAATGCCTTCTCTTAACTAAGGTTGGCAATCATTATGGCTATTTTGACTCTGGATGCAGTTACCTAAAAAAGCAAATGGGTATTTTATTGTACCACAGGCATAGGTCTTTCAGCCAGAATCTTCTCTCCTACCAGGCCTGCTCTTGCTTGTTATCTAGACTTATATAATGTTCATTGCAATTGAAGTAGTTATGTATGATATGTCCTAGGTTTTGGAACTTGTGTTGTTTTTATGCTTTTTAATATCTCTGTATCTTTATTCAAAACTCATGAGATTTCTCATTCTGCAGTATACCCACATCTCAAAGACTTAAATCCTCTTGCTCGTTACTTCAGTGAATACCCACGTTTCAGCTACATATGAGAAGTATCTAATGAAAGTATCTAATGAAGGGTCACAAATATTTGCAGGGTCAGGCTAAAGTTACAATCACAAAAGATATTTCTAATAAGCATTTCGGGCTCACCCAATTCTGCATTGGATTTCAAAATTGTACTTATCTTTATCGTCAACCATTTGACATGACAGTTGACATGTTCCAGAACAGTTCCATTTATAATGATAAGATATTACATGAAAGAATTTAATTTTTAATTTTAGTGTCCAAAGGTAAAGATGATAATTGGTAGTGCAAAAGATGTTAGAAAATATATTTTATTTGATTTGAATCGGGTTTTTTCGCGGTAATTATCTATTTAATGAGTAAACCTAGATATTATAAACTAAGTACTCACTATGTCCCGACGTTTCAGACTGGTTGCACAGCCTGTGGTCACGGGAAGACTGACGATGTATAGGAGTCACCGCTGCGACGCGGGAGTGTTTTTCAAAACTACCCCCACTTGGTTGATTGTAGAAATCTAAGGCGCGTTCACACTAGACCTACACACTACACTGACGATGTCATAACACTTGGATTTATGTAAAAATGAAAAATATTCAAATCAAATAAAATATGTGTTCGAATCGCGAAAGTTTAAAAAAGTCTAGATGTTAGGAAAGTTTGGGTTTAAGCAAATCTTTCTAGACTCAAAATATGAATTGAAGCTTCTGTCAATTGCCTAGTATACGTCTCATTATTACAATGAACAGGGTTGATAAAATACTACATCAAATGCAAAACTATCCATTTAAATTGTTACTTCTGCTCAATACACTAATACAAAAAAGAAAACAATTCTAATCAATTGAAAGCCTCCTCTCAATTTTAGATTAGTAAGAAATGTTAATAAGCTGCCTAACTTAATGTTTAATTTTTATACAATTAAACATTAAGTTAGGCAGCTTATTAACATTTCACGTCTTATGGCTCTCATATTTAGCATTTATACAGTTGGATCATAGAAGCACTTGTTCCCATTATTGATGTTATAACACCTATCACATTCAATATCTCTAAGATAACCTGCCTACTATTCTGCTAATGAAAAATGTCCGTACAGTCTTCCTTTACTAAGAACTTTCCTTAATCAGGCCAAATACTTTAGACATATATTTATACTGGTCTTTCCTCTTTATTGCTCTTTGGACGAATCATATCTTCTTGATACCCTGCGGTCTAGATTTGACGTTGATTCGTAAGGCTGTACTGGTAATAACAGTTAAAAATGTGCCAAATTATTTAGAGCAAAATTATGAGAACTAGGCTATTAACTGATAAACATTTTACTTTTGTTCTACCAGTGTACAAATGTTCTTTCCTCATTGCTCTTTTTTATTTTTGTCGACAGCAACCCTATTAAAACTATTCAAATTATTCATACCGATTACCACTTCAAGGTAATACGTTACCATAAACTTAGAGTAGTTTATGGTTAGTAGAGTAGTTACCCAATACCCGTATAATTCCAATTGTTCATATAGTGCTTGTTTGCTGAATACCCTAATAAGTCTTTAATGGCTCATGATATAATTTTTTCTCCAGCAAAATGTTTTAGTTTGGTAATTGATCGTCAATTCATTTGGCATTCTCCAATAACTGACGAAATACTACAAAATTCCTTTAATTAAAATCATGGTCATGTTTGTCGAATTCCACTTTAACCCATTTTTTATGTCTGACCAGCTTCTCATCATATAAAAACGATTGAAAATTTATTTCTCGGCTCTGATAATATTGCTGTGCTAACGTATTGATGCCTTACTGCCTACATTCTCTTGCTTTTCTTCACTTTAAAGTTATTTCGCATTCTTAATATCCTTCTTCATAGATCCAATACGGACTTCAACATTTATCAACACATAGCTTTAGACTATATTCCAAAGATAAGAATACCAATGATAAGAAAAGATTCGCCACAGAACAAATCTCTAATATATATTTTTTCCCATCTACTAGAATACGGAATGAGTTTCTTCAAAAGTATATACTGCGTCCACAGAATCTACACTTACAAGTTTTTGAAATTGAATTTTTTTTAAATATGTCTATGAATATTACTACTTTGATGTTATCTCAAGTAAAATAGGAATAGTAATGCTAACAGATTTTTTAAAAAATGAACCACCAGGAAAATAATTTGTGGATTGTTATTTATAACAATCGATAATACCAACTTGGCATTAATAAGTAATATTTGAATAAAGTACAATAAAAGCACCACAAAGAAATGTAAGGTTTCACGATCAATAAATTAGAAGGCCATCATATTTATAAAGGACATAGAAAAATAAAGTAAATCCAATAATCAATCATGGTTATATTATAGGTAGATAAATTGCTTTATATTAGGCCAAGTAATTAACATTAAATAGACTACATTGTCGAAGAGCATTTACATATTCTGTTACGATTGAGCAGTAGAAATATTCAGTTTGTTTAAAAATGGCGTATCATTGTGTAGAGGAATCAATTCACATTTTAATTGTGTTACAATCAATTCTAGGAGTCAACCGATTTTTATACAAATTGGAAAATCGAACTACATTAATTAAAATTATTTTAAAGAAAATTTACAGTTTGACATTAATTTTTCTCATTATTTTGACTACCGTAACAGGCATTTGGTTTCACTATATCTCTCTCTACACTGGAATAAAGATAACTCGATGTCTTTTTCAGATAACAGTTCTTATTAATTTCATATTTACTTTATCTATTGATATATTTTGGCAGAAAAATTTCTTTGCTGAGAGTTTGCAAAAATTCGATGATATTTCTGTTTATTACAGCATTTTGTTTAGAACAAAATGCTTTAAAAAATTAAAAATCATGTCGTTATTGGGCATATTCATTGTACTTGCAAGCCACTTGATCTTTCTCATATTTGGCAATGTTGAAAATTGGAGTTGGGTTCACATAATTATATATTTCGGTGAAATTATCAATAAATTGCAGTTCCAATTTATTGAATTTACTGATGTGTTTACTTACAAATACCATTATTGAAATGTTAAGAGAAGTGAATTATTATCTAAACCGTATGAATCGAGAAATATTTCCTAATAACACAAACTGCTTACCAGCATTAGCCCGAGTGTTAGTCTGCAATAGATTGAATGATAATAGCCATTTTGATGTTTCTGGAAATCCTATGCACATATTGGTGTTACCAAATGTATTAACTATAGCAAATGATATATGCAATGCGCTCAATAAAATGTTTCATTTACAGGTAATACTGTAACAAATTAGAATAAATAGGATATTCAATAATTTTTTTTCATTTTAATCATTCAATTTTTATTTCAGGTGCTTCAGACTGTAGTTACAACTTTTCTTTTATCCATTGCTGGTATTCAACTCGAATTGGACATGTATATACAAGACGTAAGTAAGAATAACATTACATAAATCATTTTAATTTTAATATTGTATTTAATAGTGAGTGATAATGAGTTTATGGTAATTTTAATGCTTAACTTCTTTATACTTATACATTCCTTAAAATGTTTAAAATAGAAAAAAGGGTTTATAAAAAAAATATTGTCACTAATTAAATGTCTTTTCAGATACTATGTTTAAAAGAAATAATTATCTACTTGATATCGCAGACAATTTACGTAGTTGTCCTTGTGACTGTCTGCGCTTTCAGTGAGATGTTGGTTACAGAATTTCATCAGCTGAGAATAAACATCACAAAATTGAGACTTTCACCTCATATGTGTAAGTAAATTTGTGGTAATTTTTGATTAGAGAAATTCATTACTTATTGTACTAATGTAAATATCTCTTATTATCTTAATTTAAATGTAATCAATATCTTCAATATTTATCTTTTAATATCTTCATTACTTATCTTTTACTTTATCTGTTTTTTTTATAACAATTGAATTAGACCACATAAGAAACAAAGTCACTTGTTAAACGTACAACAGAAATTAATACAATTTGATTATGGAATATGGAAATTTCATAATCTATAGTCTACAATTAAACATATATAGAGTTTATCTACATTAATCTACGTATAATCAAATTAACACAGTTTATTTAACACAGTGACAACTAAATGTATTTAGGTCAGTGCTAAAATAATATTGATTTTTCAATTAATCAATGAAGACCAAGGGAACTGGAATAGTAGAGCAATTACAGCAAAGCATGGTCAATGTCTTTGTAGATGAAAAACTATATATTTTGCAATTTTAACTAATTTTCAGTTACACTATAAATTATTACCAAAATAGTTTAAGCAGTGAGAAGCTAAATACTTATTTAACCCACGTTAAAATTGAATTAACCAATGTAAGGAAAATCAGTATGTAAAACGAATAATGTTGTTATTCAATTAAGACGTATCATATGTATTTATCATAACGTGACCATTAAGTAAACAAACTGTTCTAGCTTTATCACCTTTTTAGAAACAGATGAAATGATCAAGTACTCAAATTCAATTTATAGTCGACTGCAGTGAAATTAAGCAGAGAGTACCGTGTTTCGAATGTACTATGTACTAATATGCATTGCACTACATATTCATACATTTCTTTGCCTACCACTAATGACTATGTGGCATTTTCGTAAATTCAGTTTTAATGTGTAATATTTGTGGCAGTATATGATATTTATGTTAATGATAACTTAGATGAGTCGTGGGCGTAGCCAAAGATGTTAAACGACATATATAAAAATTTATGTTTTAAAGAGAGACTTCTTTAGACAACTTTTTAAATTCCATAAATATGAGTGAAGTTACATATAATAATGCTATAGGTGATTGCTTGGTATATCAGTCATCCAACCCCTGTATGTCATGAATTCTTTAGAAAAAATGTTGCAGAATTTTTTTAAAAACATGTGACAAATATGGCTATGTCAAAAATATTTAGTTCAGTGTATATAAAGTGAAAGTTCAATGTAATAAGCAACAATAGCAAATAATCTTATAAAACATTTGTTTAATTGTTCTTGAACAAGAATAGGGAGATAAATCTTTATGCTTATAGAAAATATATCCTTATAACCATTCCCTTAGTAGTACTAAAAGTTATATTCTATTTGTTCCTATGGAAACCTAGATTGAGAATTTATAATAATTTTCTAATGTCAGCATATTATGGCTACTGCTAAATATTCTATATCTGATTGATTCATATTCTATTTATGTTTGGCCAACTAAGAATTCAGATTGGTCTATTTCATTTTTCAAGAAATTCTCTAGCTTGCATTACCATTTTGTGGATGATAATGCTTTACTAACCAAAACACGAGTATTAAAACTCCCCTAGACAGCTGACCCATATTGTTTCTTTTCCAATTTGAGTTTTTCACACGCCTCTCGCCAACAACACTTCATAAGTTTTTATTTTTTAGTTAATAAAATAAAATTATGCTTGTAATCAGAAGCATATTTCATAAAAGGATTCTAATGTTGAATTCCTTAATGGGATGCAACTAAAATTCAAAGCCATAGTTTTTACATAATTGAGGGACAAATGAAATACAAAAATAGACATTTTTTATATTCTTCCGCATAAGTAAATGACTGTTGTTATTGCATCAAGATGCTCACTGAAGATGACATGTGGAGTATTAAATTGGTTATAGTGGTTTTTAAAGTTAATTTGTAGAAGCAATGTGTGGTTTTAGAGGTTTATCATTTTAAATTTTATTAAATCATTATAAATAATGGTTAGACAATAAGTCCGCATGTAGAACTGTATACGCTAGCACCTCCAGCACATATTTTGAGCATGAGACTTTTACACGGGATTGAATTGACATTTTATGTAATAGCAAGTAAACACAATAAGCTACATATTTAATTATGGTAGTTTTATTATTTATAACCACATACCCAACAGTTTTGGTGATGAGAAAAGGAAACCTATGCAAAGGGAAATGAACACCTACTATAAAAAGGAAATTAAAAAAAATGCTTTACGATTGAGTCACAGTTATAACAAGTGTTAGCAGAAATGATGGAAACCATGTGTGACATGCAAATACAACAAGCCAGCTTACAAAAAACTTCAAAATCAAAGTACAAAAATGGTTATTTACATTTCGTTAAACACACATTTGGCCTATCAATCATTCAAGTATCAAGTAGTGGCATGCAAAAATTAAAAAAAAAAAAAATGGAATCCAACAAAGTGTACAGCACCTTTTCACCCATCAACCAACAAGGGAGAGGTATGTGCAAACATTGTAAAACTAGGTGAAAGCAATGGTTAATGAGGAAGATCTATTATAAGGCAAAGTACATAAATTCCTGGTGGTGTACAGAAAAACAACTAATACCACCATGGGATTGAGCCCAGCAGAGAGCATGTTTAAAAATTATATAGAACAAGGATCGACTTAACAAAAAGGGGAACAGACTTAGGACAGAAAGACAGGAATAAAGTTAAAATAGTAAATAAAGTATTTGAAAGCTGATATAGAGTAAATATTAGAACGTATAACAGCAATAAACAGAAATTCGGAAGGCTTAGAGAGATAAGAAACCTACATTACGAGGTGGAAATGGTTAAAAAATAACACCAAAGGCATGTTGACCAAATCCCAAAGTCGGTATGCATGAACATACCTTAACACCTACACGTCTGGGCCACGACATCTGTAAGAAAAAACCCCACCGACAAAGAGCCATTCTGAAGGAGAATCGATGTAGAGAAAAACCACTTATAGAATTCGTGCTTCTTTGCAGTGGGAGAATCAGGCTGAAACAGTGCGTAACAAAAAGAATAATAAGGAGGGAGTGGTATTAGACAACTAGTCCGAATGTAGTTCTGCATACTCTAGTCCTTCTAGCGGATGTTTTGAGCACGAGTCTTTCATGTGGGATTGGTTTGATGTTTTATATAATAGTGAGTATACGCAATAAACAACACATTAATTACAGGAGTCTTACTATTTATAAGCACATACACAATGATAAAAATATTTAATAATATTTCAAATTCTTTTTTTAATTAGTTAGCAATTACTCATCTTGAATGAACTTACATAAATCACAGTAAGATGAAAAAATGCATTTTTCATACATGTAAACTTTTGAGATATAAAAACTGTTTTGCGAACAAAGCATTGACTTTGGAGAAACCAGAGGTTAATATTTATAAAATGGCCTGTTAACTCTAAATATTACTAGAGTATATGTAGTTAAGTCGGCATAGTACACGGAATGGTAAAATGTAAAGAAAATATTTTATTTCATTTGCATTTTTGTGCCTCTTCTGCACCTGTTAAGTTTACACAATTTTATATTGGTAGCACGTCTGTTTAAACTGAAAGATTATGTTAGGTAATGACAATGGTTTCATTGAAATCGTCCTAACTATGCCTCAAGGTTATTATGTAATTGTTACTAATGCACACAACTTGTAAATTTATGGATATTTTTAATGGTACATAATTCCATTCAATCTGTGCAAATCTTTTATACCATGTCTTTTGTGTGAAATAAGTATAAATTAATTATCTATTGCTATTATTTAAGGTCCATCAATCGATAATGAATTGGAAAAACTTGAAGAGATTGTACTTCAGAGCAATGGCGGAACTTTCTCAGTGTGTCAACTCTTCGACCTGCGAATATCATTACTGCCTAGTTTTTTCAACCTCGTTGTTACATGTATTATTGTAGTTGTTCAATTAGCAAGCTTGCATTCTAGTAAATAATCACACTTGTGCAATTAGAGATTTGAATGATTTTGAAAACATTTCATTAATTTTGCTCTATTTTAAATTTATTTTTAATATAATTATATTTTCTTTCATCATTCTTGTATTTACTCCACAGGAAAGTAAACAATTTCATACAAAGAAATATATTGGGTAGAACCTGTTGCATATAGGTATTTGGACTTTTTCCTTGATGATTTATGATTTATTCTTCCTTACTTTTGCAATAGGTATTTTTAACTTATTTTATCAACTAATGAAAACAACAATGATTCCATATTTATATATTATCTAAGTTATAAGTTGTGTTTGCATATTGGTGATATTTAAAGATAGTTTGATAAAGTTGCCACTAGAACGTTAAACGAAGAGGATTTCCATTTCACTCTCTGGCCATTTCTTTTAATATTTGTCTCTAAAGCTACAAAAAAGTATCTGTAAATTACTCTGATAAAGTAGTAAATATGTATTTTACATAGTTTATCGTCCATTAATGTAATTCATTCATTAGATTGCTCCATGAAAATGTAATCAGGTATTTCTCCCAAGTCCACAGAACTATCTGAATCCCCAACTCCAATCAATGATTTAGCATGCCTAATGTCTTCATCCAATTTCATAGTGTAATTGATTATGAATCTGACCTAAAATACAAATCAAGATGTTTAAAAAAACTCAGTCTAAATAACAAGAAAAATGAACAAGAAATTATCACTACATCCATCTAAATCTTCTTGCAGAGAAACCGAGAATACTATTGCACCTAAGATTCCCCATCTGTTTTCTGAACCCACCCAAGCCAATTTATCAGTTCCAAATTTACCCTGTGTACCAATCTTCTCCTCCATTTCACCTTTCCCCCCTCATAAATGAAACAAAGATCATATGTATGTTGCCAGTGACGTTAATATAATATACATAATTCGCTCGGATTTGGTCCCTTTCCAAAAACTGTTGAAGATGATGGCTTAAACCAAGTTAGGGGCAGACAAATTGAAGAAACAAGATTTCAGTGAAATTTTCAACTCTAAACTACTAACCGTTTTGTCATTCACACTGCTTAAGAGATGGAGTGAATCGTTTATCCTCAATCGTTCATTAGCAATGAGGTTTTCAGAACATCAAAATTCCTGAAGGTTGTGGAAATGCTTTAAAACGTTTGGTACTTAAACTTTTTCAAAATTAATGTTTGGCCCTTATTACATTGAGAGATCAGTCTACATCTTTAATGGCCAAGTTCATTCTTAACGCATTTTGTGGCATATTTCTTCCTACCAGTGACCAAACATAATTTGGATATGTGGTGAGGAATGTCCATCTCTGAGCCTTGACATCTAGTGCCATCTCCAACGTAGGGAAGATGATCTCAGTTGAAAGTTTCCCGCTGTGTTTTATCAAGACAAAGTATTTTTCTTGGATTCGGAATCGTAATGCCAAAAAAATAATAAAATTTGAAAAAATTGATAAAAGAATTTTTTCAAATGAAAAAATATGTAGCTTACAATTCCTCTAAGAAAGTGATATGCCTTATTTACAACCCAACCCGTCACTCATATTCTCAGGCCTCTTTATCAAATTTATTGACACCGTCTCGTTCTAATAAAAATAGTCAATACAAGAGCTCATTTGTCTGCTGTGAATGCAATTAATTTTATCAACTCTTGCAATTTCATTGAGGGTCTCCATTTTTCTTTTGGTCTGTGACTGGCTGGTTGTATGGGAATGACAGTCTCAGGATTATCTTCCAAATCCAATCTATTACATGCAAAATTGTGGAGATTAAAAGATGTATTTTCTCGAGGGATACTTCTATGTTGTCTCACATGCATTTGGGACATTGTTCTATTCCCGCTCTTCGACTAGACTGTGTATTGGATATTTTGCAATTAGTGGTTACGAGATGAAAGAGGTTGATCTCGACTATAATGATATATTTGCATGTTGTCTAAATGATCAATTTCCTCCATTTATGTATACATTCAATATGTTATCAATATTAGATGCAGTTGTCAATAATCACAACCTACAATTAACCAAACATATATAGGAAAAAACGACATCACAATCTGGGGAATATATTTGTGTATGTTTATTTAGATGTTTATTTATGTATACTTTTTTATTCACCTGCATGTTGTAGTCATATTTGTACTTTCAGTAGATATTTGTTATTTGTAAATTTTCTGTTTGTTTAATTAAAACTACCTTACATCTTCAACTTGATCTTGGTAAAGTTTCTCACAGTAAAAGCGAATGAACACTGTTAAATATAAAATTAAAGACAGTTAGATAAAAACATTGTTATTCTATTTAATGCGTAATCTCAAACTGCAAGTTTGTCATAAGATATTGGGAAGTGGAGTATTATTATTGCATTGAGTTGTTTAATTTCGAAATTTTTCTTTTCTGAATGTTCAATTTTGTTTAATTTTTTCAATATTTTATAACAAATGAAATAAACAAAATTGAATATTAAATTAGTCTCTTTTAATATTAGCAACAGGAGATCATGACAAAGACAATAGTTTTTTCTAGAAACTTTTTGTAAAATTAATATCATTCATGTTTAGACATTTAATTACAATTATTAATTAGCAGGCTTTGTCTTTCACACAGTTTTTGTAATATTATGATATAAATGAAAAAAATTTTATGGGCTTTATAATTTCATTTAATGTTTTTTTAAACCTATGTATAACACTAAAATAAATACTTAAAATCCCAAAATGGATTTTAATTCAGATATTATAAAGCTAAAAATGAGTAAAAATCAATTAACCGTAAATTGTCATTATCATTGAATCATTTATCCCAACACAAATTGCTTTTAAGAAAAATTTGGTGTCAAAAGAAAACAAAATCATACTAATTTTAATTTAACGTAATTTTCAACGGAGCATAGCGGCAAAGATAATTGTAAGTTACAGACCATTGTATTATCATTTGATTCGTTATTTCATTGTCTTTCCTCTTTTTCATAGTTATCTAAATGATTATCTCATTTTAACCCGACTATTTACATTTGCTATTCAATGCGAGCAGTATTGTCAATGTGTTAATGTGTGCTATTGTTATATTTTGAAAGGTAACATTACTATGGTAAGTAATTAGTGGAATTAATGACAAAATGTTGTACATAAAAATCAATAGATTATAAGTGGATAGTAAATTTATATAATTTTAGTTATCTAACTCTGAAGAAAAGTTTTTTATAGTGGAATACTTGGTATAATAAAAATCGGACAATGTATATTTTGATATAAAGAAAAATGACTGAATTTTACATATATTAAATAAATGAATTTACAATGAAGAAAAAATGTGAATTTTTATGGAGAAATAGCCTTTGTAAAAATGTATACATATGTATTAAACTTACAACATTCTAGTGGTATCTATAATGTTAAAGTGATAGCTTATTTTTAAGTTACCATTGAAACTTTCCAAGATAAATATTCACTAGCACGCAGATTGAAATTGTATCAGTATTTAAAGCATTTGTTAGAAGTAATACAACTGAAGAGTCATTTGATGAAAATTAATTTCATAATAAATAGAATTATATTTATTAGTGTAGTAAAATTGAATGAAATGTATTTTGTTAGGATGTTATAATAATATATTATCAGCTGAAATTTATTGTTTTTTATTTTAATTCTACTCATTTATTTATATATATTACAATTGTAATATCTTTACCTGTATAGTTACAATTTTGTTTTGAAGACGTTAAAACAAAAATTATGTATGAAAATTTTAATTTTAATAAATCATACTATACATCCGCATTGATATGTTTTTGGTGATAGATTATGCTGATGCCATTATTAAAATGTTAAATATGGTGAAGTTGGAATGCATGAATGAAAAAATATTTTGTTATAATAACCAATAAACCATCTATTATTAGCCAGAATGAGAGTTTTTCAATAGATTATATGGGATAACTATTTTTATTATTCTAAAAATTCTATATATGCACACACAGACACACACACACACACACATGCGCGCGCACACACACAGACATACACACACACATATATATATATATATATATATATATATATATATATATATGTGTGTGTGTATATATATATATATACATACATATACATATTTATATGTATATGTTTCTGTAACGAATATTTTACAAAAACATTCATTACAGAAAACAAAATATGTGAAATACACTCAATAAAATATTTAAATTGCAAGTAAACTCTAACTGGTTAAAATAAATAGAATATCTTAGAATGTGTTTTTCATTTTACTCATTCAACGTCAGGTAATTCGACTTAAAGTCCTTATTTGTTCCTGATCCTTTAACGGTATTCAACTCATGTTGGAATTGTATATTCGTGGCTTATTTCTGTAGTACTGGTTGTCATAATTTGTTAGAAATAAATGGGTTTGTCTACAATAATAATTAATAGTGTCTTTCCCGGAATAATTTTCCTTACAACTTTGTATTAATCTATTATTTTTCTCATTCAGTGCTATTATTTGGATCTATTTGGTCTGAAGCACTGTTTTTGTGTGTCCATATTTTTGAGACTACTTGCACTGAAGGATTTCCTTCTGTTTATGAGGGCCTTCAAACAACACCTTAATTTTTTCAGATATAGTGTTTAAATTAAAGATGTCTTTATGATTTTCCTTGGTTCCGAATCTACGAAAAATAGTGGAAAGTCTTCTTTAGTGAATTTACGCACCTGACTTTGTGTGACTGTTTTATCAGTTCTTTTTTTATTATAGAAGTATCTTCCGTGGAGTGCACATTCCATTGTAAAACTAAATATGCTCTTTCGTTCTTAATTTAGTAGATGCAGTGAGATATATTGCTTGTGATAAAATTGTCACATGGTGTTAGTTGAAGTACATGACCGGAGCATAATGTGGCCAATATGTAAAATTTATTATTTATGATCTTAATTAAAGTTTCCTTCAGAGATATAATATTAATGAACTACCATCACAAATATTGGTTCAGGCTTAGGTATGTATTTTTTAAGAGTGTTATCTGGAATGGTGTCTTCATTGTTCAAGGTCTTAACAAGCGTGCGTGAAGATGGCGTCCTAACCATTGCTAATTGTATCTCTGTAATACATATCAAAAGTATAATAATTAATGAATTATAATTCAAATCTAGTATTATTATTGATATAATGCACACATCAAAACAGTAATATTTTTTTTGACAATTTTATTTAAATTTTTCCCAATCTCCAATCAAGTATATTTTTGGCGGGTTAAAAATTAGAACAAGTGAATTAATATAAATATCTTGGAACCTGCCTTACTCAAAACTGGAAGAGTAAGGTAGAGATCAAAACTCACATTAAAATTACCCACGTAGCCTTTCCCACTGTCCATGACCAATATTGCTATGCAGATGCAAGGTCTTGACTATTAAGGACGATCTCAGGAATCATATAGGATTGTTCGAAATGTGGACCTACAGACGCGTGATGTCGACATCTTGGAGTCAAGAAGATACAAATGAGGAATTTTTGCAACAATTTGGCAAGAAACGTAAGCTTTTGTTTTTAACCATCACACAATTTGCATATCTAGTTCAATGTACTCAGGCATGATAGATACGAGCTCTTACAAGAAATAATGCTGGAAAAATCGCTGGAAGAAGGAAAGCTGGTCGTAGAAGAGTCTTACTTGATTTTTGTAATTTTGAAAAAGTGAGTCAAGTCATATGTATTAATTGTTAAAAATTTTAACAAAATTGTACAACAAAAAGACAGTTAAGTTTAGAAAAAAAGTAGCAATAAAATATTGTTATACACAATATATCGTCGAAAGTAAGTTATTATATGGCTGACAAACTAACTATTGAAGCACTTTTAGTGGCTAGTTGAGGAGTTTCGCCCTCGTTTAAGGAAAGCAATGGAGATAAAGAAATTATAAAAATTCCAATAAATACCCTTAAGGTTAAAAACGGCATCAAAGTTTACATGCAATTAAAATTAGAAGCTATGGCTATAGCTGACAGGATTTCTAAAGTAAGTATTTTCCTAAGTTAGACCTTAGGAGATATGTGAGTGGAGCAAGAGTAAGCCTGTGGACAATGGTACACTATCGGAGATAACCCATAGTTAATTATAAGCTGGTTAGACAGATGTCAAAATTACAAAATGGCGATAAATTTGTGACATTTGTGAACATTGGCCATATGTTTATATATTTGTTTTATATAAACTTTATGTCCAAAAATGTAACATTACTTAACCACAGTCCTTTACATAAAGTGTATCAAAACTTTGAAAGAAATCCGTAGGTCACATTAAAATTTTTTTTTCAAAATAAGAAATTATATTAAAATTTAGCTTTGAAGTATATTTGACTGGAGCGCTAATATCGCTACGACGCTCTGAAAATATTTTCCAAGGAAATAAAAGTTAAGTTTTAGTCACTAAAACTATTTAATACATTGATAATATCGTTGTCAATATACAGGTTTCAACAGATTTAACTCTGCTTATTATTTAAATATTTCGCTAAACAAATTTACTACTTTGAATACGTAAATGAAAATATTTTATTAGTATTACATCTGCATGCATCAACATATATAGTTATTTACACTTAACATAACATTGAATGTTAAATCATGGCATGGGCACCTAATTGAAAAAATGGACTAGTCGTTATCAATTATCTAATTAGTGACATTTTTTCTTTATTTACTTCATTTTGTACACACCTTTTTATTTTAACATTTAAATATTAACAATTATACAAATACAGTTATTCGACATTTTCTTTTTTAAATCCGTCTGTAACAAAGATCTTTATGTTGAGATATTTTTTTTTTAAATTTCTAAAATTTATTTATCCATCTTCATAATCACATCCCAAAAATTAAGTTTTCGAAATAAAAATTTTATGAAAATAAAATTTTATAAATTATTGCGGGCATTAGAGCACTGGAACAAAGATGCGGAAAATAAATGCTTAAAGGAGATTTGCATTGAGTACTTACGGATTTCCTCATCAGCTTGAAACGCTGTCAAACAGGTTTTTGTTTTCTCAACTTGGAAGTAGATACATTCACACAGTTTGCAAACACTCACAATTTGCATTATAGGAAGAGACGACCAAAGTACGGTTTCGAAAAATGAAAATTTCAATTTAGTCTGAAACATGCAACTGAAACTTATTTATTTACACATGATAAGGTCAATAAAATGTTCGAATTTATGGTTAAAACGGTATTAGATTAATATATCTTGAAAATTCCGAGTGTGATTGGTTTTAAATTCAATAATATTTTAATTAACTAAGTTAAACAGTTTAATTAATTAAGATAAACTAAGTTAAAAAATTAATTAACTAAGATAAACTAAGTTAACAAGTTTAATTAACTAAGCTGAAATTTTGAATATCAGTTATGTTCATTTAAACATATTGATATTGCTAAATCATCTAATATCAAGAATATTTATCATTTGCATGCCCTTGTAGTATCGTTTACATTTTGTAGAGATTATTATAATGTAGTAAATAAAATGAGATGTGAAATGTTGCATTCATTACAAACCTGATTCTTATATATGCTGTTAAAACATCTACAAAATTCCAAAAAAATTACGAAGAAATCTGACAAACTAGTAATGTTTTTCCCTTTGAGTGCAGTGTTGAAGATAAAATTCATGGTGTTCACAATTAAATGAAACTACGTGATGTAGTATTATTTCTACTTTCTTTAAGTTCTTTACCACGACCTAGGTTTCGTTGTATTACAACATCTTCAAGTGGGTTATTAGCAGGTGAGTTATTAACAGGTAGGTTTAAAATGTTGTATAGTTTCATTTAATATTGAACAATGAATTTCTACAAAATTAACGCCAAATATATTCAATATTTCATAGTGTTGCTAGACACACCGTGCTGGGGATTACCAAATAAGTCTTCAATGAACACAGAAGATGGCTTTCTGTTCGCTTTTTCAAGAAATGTATTCATTGTAGTTGAATTTGTTGTAGAATGTTGTTAAGCGGCAGCCAGTTAAATATGAGTTCGAAGTCACAAGTTGTTTCACAAATTATTCCAAACAAAAGATATTCATAAAATTGTAATCCCATAGCATTTGTCATATACAAATATACATTTAACAAAACTATATGGTTTAATAGCTCGAAACTGTTAAAAATATAACGTTTTGAATCTTTTTGTAAATACATCTGTACAAACCCAATATATGGTAACCATAGCTGTAATAATATTGGGGAAATGAGTAATATAGATATTGTTAAAACCACTGAAAAATAAAATTATTTGACAAAAAATATAAGAAAAATTATAAGTACAACTGTAAATTTTTCCAAATTAGGATCAAAGATTATTTTTGATAGTGGTTTTTTGGCAAACACCGAAGATGGATTAAAGAAACAGGATGGATCGAATTGTTTCAACAAAACCGATGACTTGCTTCATGTTATTAAACACTGTAATTTTGTTAAAAGTTACAGTGTTTAATAAAATGAATCATTATTAAACGCCTTTCGTTCCTTCTGATAGCCGTAAAGTCTGCTTATAAAATGCTTCTTGCCATCTACATGACGAGAAATGAATAGTATTTATAAGGGAAACAAATCAATATAAACTCCTTTATTCATAATTCATAGTTCAAAACCATTCATCACTTAAATGTGTCAACCAAACAGTAAGTACAAAGTTATTAAAGATAAGCACTTAAGTTAAAAAGAAAATACTCTCATAACATATTTTCCATTCTTTTTCTAGGATTTACAATATTATATTTTTATGTAATCACGGTTGTATATGTTCGAAATAAGAAAGTAACATTTATTGTGACAAAACGCAAACGCACTTCAGTTGGTAATATTTCACTGAAACAATTTAATAGGCGTGTAGATCATAAATTAACGACCGTAGCTATACCATTGTTATAGCGCACAGGTAAAAAGTGACAATGACAACCCATTGACAAAACCAAGCCACTTATTTTCACAAAATCTCTCAATATCGATAAGAGCTAAACTTTCAATTTTCTTTTCAGAGATCTTGCCGAAACACTTTATGTAATAAAATATTCATGTATTGTTCAGTTCGAAATGAGAATGCACTCACATTAAAAAAAAGCAAACAACTGTCAAGCAAAAAATAATAATAACTTAATAATGGTAATGTTAATTAAAATTCATAACATGTTGACTCAAATTGTAATGTTTCGAAAACATTGTTTTTAGTTTAGTATAGATATCTAGCGTCAAAACTTGTGAACTAACACGTAGACCAACGATGATATGTAAAAAATAAAATATATATAGTTTTCATATGTCAAATTAACCGCTTACTTATTTTCCTATTAAAGCTAGTTAAACAATAACTACAACGTTACAATTTCGAAAAAATCTTGTTTTAAACAAGTAGCAAAGATTGAATAATTCACCAGGTTTATAACAGTCATAATCACAATGTAGAATAACACTTTCATACACCGCGTATATTTTTGAGTTTACTTAATAAAATAAATAGTGATTGTGTGAAATTAATTGCCTAATAAAGACGAAGTGGTGCTAGTAGTGAAAATAGAAGTCGTCATAATTAACATAATTTACTACTTGAATAAATATGACATGAACATAGCAATTATTGTCACTGTTAAAGAAAGCTCTGACTCTAATTAGTTTGTACTCTTTCCTCTGTTAGGAAAGGGCATAAGTCGTTGCTGCCTGTGCTGATACATCTAGATTCACATTTAAATATACCACAAAATTAATATAAAAGAAACTTAAAAAGAAGACTTTTCAGAGGAAGCACATGTTTAATTTAAAAAATATTAATTATCTAGATACAAAATAAATAAATTATGAGCATATTAAAATGATTAACCGTTTTAGTGCCATTGTTTTTTACTCATACATACTTAAAAATGCCAAGGAAATCTTTGGTTTTTAATGTCATTTACCCCTGTCTCGAAAAAAAACTGTATCTTCCAAAAATGATCCAATTTTAATAATTTTTTCATATTACAATTACATTGCCTTTTGCATATTTAGATAATAGAGTATGTCATCTCATTCAAAAAAATACCTAAGAATGGTAGGATACTTTTATAATAGTTTTTTGTTGTATATCAAAGTTATATCCTCTATGCGGGTAACATTGACAGTAGTAAATCTGGTCATGTAAATTCTGTATTAAATACATTTTCTGAGTAATTGGGTAAGGCTGGTATATTTTTTAAATATCTAAAATGTTGCCATTCAGTTTTAAAATAACATTGTAAACTTTCTGGGATTTCAGACCAATATTTATGGGACTTAATAAAACCAACACAATGAAAATACAATCATATATTATAATCTTAAAATATTAAGATCCGTAATAAACAGTATTATTTCAAAGTAAGTTTATACAGACAAAGAATCTAAGAATATCGTTAGAAAAAAAAATAACAACCCATAAATTATTCACCCCATTCTATGAATAATAAAGCATCAAAACAAATACAAAGTCTTCTCCAACGGTAAGAGCTATATAGGTCTTCCCGCTTTCTTGGAATGTTTGGTAAGTAATTTATTTTTTAAAGTATTTATCGGTATTTTATACTCGTTGCTTGCAGCGTAAGCACTTAGGGATCCACATTTGATCTTTGTTATGGCTTCCTGCATGGTTTCTAGGGAATAGTTAGACCTGATTCTATACTTCATTTTACCTGGTTTCGGAATTTTTTATTTTCTTGGCGTGGTGCATATGGAATTCTATAATTAAAATGATGTATGAGCTTAGAAAATAATAATTTACCTACAAAATAAAAATGCAACAAGAACATCATTATATAAAACTCCAGATATTATGTACATACGAGAAGAAAAAATACCATAATAGTGTCAAAGTTAAACAGATGAAAAAAATAGCTGTATGGGTAACACTGACAGTATCAAAGTTTCCCTGAAAATTGCTAAATATTACTTATGTTTAGGTGTAAATTACAAAGAAATGTGGTGAGAATATGACAGAAATATTATCGAAAATTGAAATTCAGCCTTCATTTTTAAAACAAAACACTTACCAGACTCTGATTCGCCTTGTTTCACAATAAAAGTTGAAAAGTTAAAGACTATTTGCTAAACACCGCAATTAAGTGCAAATTTCGATATGAATTTGACAATTGGTATTGATAGACTCATTTATTTTTTTTTATGAGGACTGATATGACTGTTTTAAAAAATTCAGCCTTGTATTAAGCGTCTGAGGTCGGGAAAAAAAATTAAAAAGTCAAAAGCAGTTAGACCATCAAAGTTATTCAGCACAACAAAGTTACTCCATTTGACTATAATAAACAGATTGCAAGCATTAAGTGTAATATTAATGATTGCTATAATATCAGTTATTCACAATTAAGAAATGCTGAAATGCCCCTACGTGCTAATAAATTGTAATAAATTTATAAGTTAGATATTTTTTATATAATACCTAATTACGCATAGAGTATAGTGTGGATACCTGTCGTGGGTGGATATGTATGTGGGTGCCCTGTGTAATTAATTTTTTGAAAATAATTACCACTGCTTTTTTCCGAATTTTTCTATTAAATAAGTTAATAATATTAAGCTTAGATGTTGATGTAATTATGCGTATACTTTTAATTTATTCTAAAAAAAGTATTCTAACATTTTTAAATATTACGTAGGCATGTAAAGTTTAAATTTATTAATTTGAACTCCAGTTTTTTTTAAAACATAAACTTAAAATATTGCTAAAAAGTGAATGAACTATTAGAGAAAACACTTTGTGCCCGTTTAATTAGCAAATTAATTAATTTTAATTTTTAGTTAATGTGATATGTGCAATATTAAAGTGATATGTGGGTAAAATCACAGATAAAGGTGAGCCGCTATTCTACTTAACGCCAACTCTCCAGTCAATCGCTTCTGACTGAGTGTTCCTAGACGTTTTAAAATTCATCATCGAATGAGTCGTACTAAAATTATTTATAACAATTTACATGTTACATGTCCTTCTCTAAACGGACATAGAATTGCTGAGCAGAAAATACGTTATACATGGCTGAACTTTGTTTAACTCCAGCACAGCAATAAAGCGGATGCTCTTAAACAAACATTCTAAATCAATTTACAAGTGTTGAGGGTCTTATATTTCGTTTAAAGTATTTTTTTCAAAATTGTTCACCAAGGAAATAGTTGGTTGGTGGTTCTTATGTTTAGCACTTAGATCTTGAACATTTAAATTTTTCCCTCTTCGAGACTTTGTTGGTAGGCTTTTCAAGAATTCTTCATCCTAGTAAGGACTTCATCTTACTATTTGTCAGTCTGTCTGTGCCTTATAATTTCTATTGTTTTAGAGCTAAGTGCATAAAATATTATGTGCGATTATTTCACACACATGGAGACTGCAGTGAATGTGAAATAAAATAAGAATTTTTTTTCAATAAATTTGGTGAAGGAGGACAAAAATGTTTAATATGCAGGTAATACATGTAGAAAGAAATATCATTAGAAAGGTAAATTTAAAATGAAATTAGGCGTAAATTTGCTACTTTTGATGTATAGGTTCGAAAGTGACACATAAAGTAAGTTGGAAAGTGACGCATAAAGTAAGTTGGAAAGTGACATATAAAGTATAGGTTGGAAAGTGACACAAAGTAAGTTGGAAAGTGACACATAAAGTATAGGTTGGAAAGTGACACATAATGTACGTCACCTTCAGCCAAGGGTTTAGAAGATACTGAAAAAATTTTATTTTAATAATTCTAAGTAAACGTTTGATTAAAACTTTGAAATAAAATTATTTCAGTTAAATTGCATCAACATCTTCAACAGATGTAGACAACTGCTTAATGCTGTTTCGCACCAGTTCCAACACACTTGGCTGGATGCTCATCTTTATTCTTACACTATATTAGCATAACCTTTTTTATATTGCAATGACATAGATATGTTGATTACAATTTATTACAGAAGGTCAAAAACTTTAACCATTAAAAGGCCGGGACAAATAGATAGATTTATTTTGCACTCAGTTTTTTTCTATCATAAAGATTCATTTCATCGGCTATATTCCAAAAATAATTTATTTTGTCTGTTACATCATTACAATTATTCTACATAAATCAATGTCATTAGCATCAAATATGTGTCATTAATTACTGTAAAAATGTGGTTGGAAAACCATTCGTCCTTACAAAGCCAACTTTGAAATATACACAATTCAATATTGTTATCGGTGTGTGAAAATACATTTTCCACACACTACACTTCCCTTGACTCTATTTGCATTGTATAACATTAATCATTTTTCAAAGCACAATGGTCTTGAAACGAACATTCAAGCTTAAAACAATGTATACGTACAAATTTACACTTAGTACCTGTACTCTGTTACTCTGCAGTACCATAATCCTTATATATAACTTTGTAGTTCTATTAATGGATCATTTTGGTACAATTATTAATAATTGATTTGATGTTGGTCTGAAAAAATATATTTTTTCCTTAGATCATCAATAAAATTAAGGGGACAATAGTGGTTTTGAGATCTTATGTTTATAAACTGATTATCCAAAATTCAATAATTTGCATGGTTTTTAACAGTTTATTGTGTGGTGTTGCCAAGATAAGTATATTTTTTTAATATGCTTTTGTCCAGTGGACAGTTTCATAATGTTTGGTATTTTCCACATAAAATAGAGGGATATTTATTTAGCGAAGCAAAGATTTGTTCTTGCAACCTCTTGTTGATTTGATATATTTTCAGCTTAGATGTTACATTTAAATCTCAAACAATATTTTAATGGTTTATTTTCATCATATTTAACCGAAAATAAATACAAATTGAAAACTATGTTGTATTTCATAGAAAAATTGTTAACTTGACTCACATTATCATCAGTTTTATATAAATTGCTACTCTTGAATATAGAATTTTCCAATACCGTTTTTTTTCGTGAATCATCTTGAGGGAATGTAAAATATTTAAAATCTGCTTCAAACTCTTCATAACCACTTTTTAGTTTCATAAGTGAGTTTAAAATTATCCCTATTTTCAATTTCTACATTATAAATTCAAATAAAAATATTTCCAAGTAGTTGTTACAATTAAATAAAAACCTGCCAAGCACAAGAGGAACTCGCACTACGAGGTTTATATTTAGCTATTTATAAATATTTAATGGTATATAATATTCCTATTAAACTATTTACAAAATTTCAATATTTTTAAAAAGAAAATATATTGCCAACTAAATCTTTCGCAGGCGCATATTTGAAATTAAAAAAATTGTTATGTGATATAACTACAAATTAATGATTTTTCGTATTTTCTCCTTACATGTGCTATGAGACCTTGCTTCTTGCTAAATTTCATCATTCTAGGTCAACAGAAAGGTACCCTATAGGTCTGGATTAATTTGCAAGTGTCAAAATATGCACAGTTTTATATATTGCCATATTTTTAGGGATGTTTTTGATTGTATTGATTTAGAAGCTTGATTTTTTACAGCTCCAGTAGTACCATAGAGCTAAGTATTTTATATTAATTTCAACTAGATACCTCCACACATCCCTGACAAAAAGCATCTTGACATACCAACAGACGAAAAACGAAGTGATCCTATAAGGGTTTCTTTTTTCCTTTTGAGATACAAAATATTAAAAGCATGTCCCCGTTATAACTTAAATGCGGCATGAGCACAGTATCACAGTGTATGGGAGGGGTCGATTACAAAATGACTGGTGAGGTGTCTCACTACCCGAATTTCAAATTTTAGCATTAGCGCATCATGAGGACCAGGGGAAGTCACTCACATTATCTGTATGCTAAATCTGCGGAACACAAACCATGATAAAAGAATACAAGAGAATGGTAAAGAAGAGAAATATTGTTCTAGAAATATCACTATTTTGTTCTTAGAGTTCAATATGTTAACAGAAAAACAACAATCTGGATGTTTGAAATGAAATTGAAATATTCAGTGACGCATATGTCTTTCTAAATATATTACAAACGTTATATTTTTAGCTATCGGGTAAGATACTTTTTGTGTTAATGTGTTCATGTTGAATTTTTACTAAAATTTATCAGGTAATACGTTTATCGAATATTCAAATTGTTAACATTGACTGATAACCTTCAAAACTTATTTTTGTGTATCGTTATATATGCATTTTTATGTTATATGTCTTGCAAAATAAAAAGAGAAAATTGAAAACCAAGACAAATATTGTTACTTATCCAAGATGTAACATTTCCGTTTGGCTTATACAGGATAAAAAAAATTTGCGCTTCCGTTTAATTTTCATTTAAAAAGCATATTTATAAACATTATTTATGAAAGATATTTGGAAATAAGAAATAAAGCAAAATTACATAAGTGGCAAGTTACTGAAATGAGATAATTAAATACATGATTAGTTATTTTGAAGATTTCACTACACTATAAACCTTTAAGTATCTTTTGATTGAATTTGGCTATAATTCAAATTGTTTATAAATATTTTATGGAAAAACTTAATAAATGCAGTAAGAACAAAAAAAATGAATAAAAAATTATATATTTAAGAAATATATTTAAATTGACACAACATAAAATTTATGAGCTTACTTACTTTCAAATAATGACTTTCGAACTTTTTGATTCATAACTAGTTAAGACTTTTAGACAAAATGTTGTAAGTTAATGGGCATATCTATTTTAGAGAGTTCCAATCGTATCACCAATAATGAATTAGTAAATGGATTTTCTAGTTTATTATTTATACAACTATTTAATTTGAAAATCAATGTCATTGAACTCGACATAAATATATTGCAAAAACTTTTATTCCTGCAACTTCCCAGTAAGTAGCTCATTAGTTACTTGTGTAGATATGTATTCTTTCTTAATGTGGAGTGGTAAATATATTTATATATTCAATGTTACTAGGGTTCTACCATTTTTGTGTACATCTATAAAAATTACCTTGCCTTTGGCATGTTGTTCCTATAATTTATCTAATTTCAACATGATAATATTTAATTTTTTTATTTAACATATTTCAAAATAATTTCTATTTAAAGATATATAGTCCAATTAATGTAATTATATGAATTTAAAACTTCTCTGCAATTCTATTAAGTTTCAGTCACATAAAAATATATTGTAATTTATACTATTCAATAAACACAGTAATATTACACATCAGAAGATAAATATAGTACAAGAGCAAATTAAATACGGGAAAACCAAAGAAAAATTTTGATTTCATTTGAAAACAAATTAAGCAATTTAAAACCTGTGTGTTTGTTCATCTTTGCACACTGTTTCGTTACGAGTATATAATAAGTAGTAAGTATTGAAATCCTTAAATGAATAGTCAAGAATTATTCGTAACACCTATGTTTCACGTAAGTTTCTATTTATGGTTATCTATCATGAAATAGACGAACTGAAATAAAAACAAACAAATGTATTGCATGGGCTAATAATTTTTTAACCAGTAGTTCGGGACTTTTCTGGAAAGATTTGTAGAAAGTTTCGATGTATTTTATTATCAGGTGTTAATGACCAAAATAGAATAATAACACAAAGAAAGAAAAGAATACCCTATTTTTATAATAAACAAAACTAGTTTGAGATATTATATACATATATATATATGTATATATTATATACATGTATATATATATATATACATATATATACATATATATATATATATATATATATATATATATATATGTTTATACGTTTATATATATGTATGTATGTATAGGATTTCTGGAAACAGTATAAATCTAAAGTAATCCATTGTGGATTCTCACTCAGACTAATAATAAATGGTTTGTATTATTACAAAATATTTCTTGATTCATAGGGTCTAGCTTCACCACTTTAAACATTTGAATAATGACATCAGCATAATCTACCACCAAAAAAATATGGTCAATAATGATCTGTAGTTTGATTCAGTAAAATGAAAATTTTCACATAAAATATTTTCTTTATGTTCTTCACAGTGGCGGAGCTACACCAAAGGTGTACGTCGGCGACATCAAGTTAAAAAACCGTTAAATTACGTGAGCCAAATTATAAAATAATTTACGAGTATAACGAGTTTCATTGTTAATAAAATGATGACAAAAAGTAATTACACACATAGAAATTAAAATAGTCGAACTTTTCGGCTTTTAGCCTCACTGAATTTTTTCTGGATTGTGTCGTAGTTAAGTCTAGCCGCTATTTCAGCTTCAATTGAAAGAACTGATAACGCGGATAGTCTGTCTTGGCTCATCGTGTTTCTCAAATAGGTTTTTATCAATTTCAACTTTGAGAAGCTGTGCTGACCGAAACTGTGAGCATGCTTCTAAATGTAATATAAACATTTGGATATATTTCTTCTAAATTATTTTCTAAAATGTATCGGATGAGTTGTTTTGCGTCGTTGATAGAGTCTAATGAATTAGTTTTTAAAAGCTGAAGTTCTTCATATAGTTCGAAAGGCTGTTTGTCACTGTTTTCGCCTTCCCGAAGTATTGTACCTAAATCATTACAATGTTTGAGAAGATTCTCTTTTGGTTTAGATTTCAAATAATTGATATCATAAATAAAACCAAATTACCCAAAATATTCATTGAGCGCTGTAAATCGACATTCGGTGTCAACTATTATAGCTTCTACCATTGTGTTAAAATAATTAACTCTGAACTGCATTTCAGGAGATTCAACTGGTTCATCAGTATGTTCGTAACTAAACATTCATTTTTTCCTGGCTATTCTTTTTTCCTTAAATTGAGACTGAATTTCATAAGTACTTTTCTCCACAAACAATCTAGCTTCTGTTATGCTTTTTTCAAATCCTGTATTATGGAATTCTTGAATCCAGCTACAAAATGAACGTAAAGTATCAATAGCGACTTTCAAGTTGACTTGAACCGATTGCCATAGTTTACTTATATTGTTTACACGTAGCAAAACCTCATACCACACGTGTATTGCAACAATAAACTCAAAAGTTAACATTTCGTTCAGGACTGCTTCACTGTCGCTTAGAGTTTCGTAATCATCAGTTTTATTTTTCAGTTCATTCACGCATTCAATGACATCATCAAATTGTAAAAATATTGCTTTTACTGCTCCAATTCTACTCTCCCATCTCGTTTCAGACAGAGGTTGTAATGTCAATTTTAATTTACTTTTTACTATCTCCCAATGCTTTCTTGACTTTGAAAACAGCACATAGATTTTATTGATAAAGGCGAAAAATGTTTTGGCTGTCGTTGAAGAGTTAGCTGCATCTATCAAAAGTAAATTCCAACTGCAGCATCCGCATGGTGTGAAGAATGCTCTTGGATTTATAGTGAGTATTTTTGTTCTGACACCTTTGTTAATTCCAACCATATTGGCGCCGTTATCATATCCCTGTCCTCGATAGTTTTGGATATCTAGACCATTTCTTTCCAGTTCTTGTAATATTGATTTTGTTAAATACTCTCCTGTTGTTTCTGCGACGTCAATAAACCCAATAAAATGTTCCTCTATAGCTCCAGTTGACAAATTGCAAAATCTTAATATTATTGACCTTTGTTCAACACGACTTACGTCCCTGGTACAATCGAGCAAGATGGCGTAGTATTTTGCTTGTTTAACCCTGTGTATAATTTCGTTAATAACTAATTTAGACATTAATGTAAATAATTCGTTTTGGATGTCGTGGCTCAGATAATGTTGATTAAGTTGCTTTTCATTAATACGTTGCATATGCTCCCGTAGTGTCGGATCATATTTAGATAACAACTTAACTAAGTCTAGAAAATTGCCAGTTTTTACTATCGTTCAATTTCAAGGATTCTCGATGAGCTCTAAATGCCAAATTGTGTGAGGCCAAGTAGTTTATTATATCTATCAATCTTTCAAACAAATTATACCAATACTTTTGGGATTCCCTAATCGATCTCTCGTTATCTTTATCTATTGTTTTACCGTGTTTGATTACTTTAAAGAGTTCCATCCATTTAATCATGCATTCCATGTGTCCTTGACTTTGTTCATGTCTTTGCAATATCCGACTCAGATCCTTCCAATCACAACATCCTTCTTTTAATATCTGTGTCTCCAAATGTGAAAAAAGTCTACATGGAAAGCAATAAACTTTATCTTGAGATATGGAGTAAGTTAACCTTCTGCGATGTTGCGTTTCGCTGTTACTAAATTTTCTAGTAAAATGAAATTTAGAAAAATGTCTTTTGGGTAATTTTCATCAGATTTCTCTAGGTCTTGATCGAGACCGTTTTGAATTAAGTCATGGCGCTGCGCATCGTTTAGTGGCAATACCCACTTCCCCGGATCTAGGTCTATTAATGGCTCGCTTAAATGAACTTCTTGCTATTGATTTTCTAACTCACACATATACTCACTTTCTAACTCTTTATTGGATTCAGAAATTTGGGTCACAGCAGATTCACTCGATGGTGAATGTATCAGAAATTTGACTAAAAGTTTCATTCAACTCTGAAGCTGGTTCTTTTTCAGAAAATAAAGATTCATCACATGACTCTGAAGCAGTGACACCTGAAGAAGGCTTTTTAAGAAATTTCATCATAGCTTGGTTGGATGTAGCCGTTTCAGCCTTTCTTTTTCTTTTTGACGCACTTTCTCCATTTTCTCCCTACATCTCTGTCTCTAGAGGGTCCTCCAGACATGATAACCTAAAATATTTTTAGTTAAGTTTGGTAAGAACGCAATGTTACGGGATACAGATTATAAGAGTTGGTTGATGATTATTACACAGGGAGGTCTTGGATAAAGTGCAAATATGAAAACCATGGATTACGATACATACCCGGAACATTTTTTGTCAAAATTTTTGTCGGAAATGAAAAAAAACGACTATACAAAATTTACGAGTCAGCTGCCAACTTTGTGTCATCATTATCATCTCAGCCGGTAGGCATCCACTACTGGATATAGGCCTCCCCTAAGAGCGCCACCTTGATCGGTCGCGGGCCAGCTGCATCCAGCGACTCCCGACGACCCTCACCAGTACCCGTAACATGAGCGGCTTTATTACGCGCGGGAGAGTGACATAACTCTAGCTAACTCGTTCGATTTGCTTTGGAGTAAGCGAGATAGAAAGTCATCTCACACGTGACAAAACCGCGCATGTTAGGCGGGCAGGTCATCAGATCACCAAGTGGCGGCCTACCGACGCTTTATTTATTCCCCATCGGTTAACTGCTCTACGAGCGATGTGGCCTGCCCACCGCCACTTCAACGTGCTGACCCTCCGAGCTATGTCGGTATGTGTTCAGGGTAATGGTCTCAATCTATGGTTTTCGTATTTGCACTTTATCCATGACCACTCTGTATATGTATGTCACTCTGTATATGTATGTACGTACATACCACAGATCGAATATTTTTATTTTATAGTCACTATTAAGAAGGCAAAGGTAAGTAAGTACCTACCTACCTACTTATTTTGTTAAATACGTAATGCAGGAGCAACTTGTTATAAGCAAGGTATTTCTATGGAGAAGTGAAATAATTCGTTGTACCTATTCATTCATATTATTTTGTACTTATTGTAGGAACACCGCACGAGATGTAGGTACCTATGAAAAATGAACTCTGTGAAAATAATTGTTACGAGTTTTGACGCATACAAAACATATTCGAAGGCATTGATCGAGAGGCGAAATATTTCTATTATCTCGAGAAAAAACACTAGCGCAGGTTTAAAAATAAGTAGGTAGGTAGGAGAAATAGATGACCTATATTTTAATAAGTAGGTAGGTAGGTACTTTACTTACCTAGGTAAATATAAAATCAAACCTATTTCTTGGTTAATATTACGAGTATTTACGACTTATTAAAGATATAGGTAACTATTGATTTTGACGAAATAATTTCGTTAAAGTCGTTAAAAAGTTGATGTTGACTTACCTTAACATTAGGTATGAAATTAATAACAAATAACGTAAAACTTGTATCCACTAGAACTGTGCACTAGAACGTCGGGGTGTTGACTTTACAATACAATAAAAAGAAACTTTGCGCTTGCGAGTCTGCGAGTTGCCGTATGAAGAAAATTACTCTAACAGAAAAATGAAATATAGATAAATAAACTAAACAACACGGGGATTCCCCGTCCAGAGTCTCGTGCGCCGTGCGCGAAATTGAACGTTTTCATACTACCCGATAATACGATATCGGTATCGGACGCTCATAATTAAGAGCACACACACATTATGTTTGTATGTGTGCTAAATTAAGATCTTTTGCACGTATAACTGATTTATTTATTGCATTCATGGGTTTACTTACACCCAATAAATGATAAATGCCAAACACATTACTTACAAACATTTTCACCCAATACAGATATCGTATCGGGCAGTGTGTGTGAGGACGCTCATTAGGGCGAAACTTTCATTTCATAGTGTTGCCAGACAGACGATTCTGAATACTCGTAAAGTACCTACTGGGTACTCACTTCCATCGGGCACGTGTTAAATAATAAAATTCATTATCATCTGCTTAGTTTTTTTCCCGAATTGTTCGGGGTCGGCAACCTAAGCCAGGATGATTGACGAAAGGAAAATAAATAGGTAACTAGTTTTGCTGCGAGGCCCCTGAGGCGCGAGGCCGTCGGCGGTGGCCGACGTCGCCGACGCCACTGGTATATTGAGTGTGTAGCGTATCAATAATACGTCTATCCATGACTCGATTAAGGCACTGCATCGTTATTCCCATTGTGTACTTGTTTGTTTGAAATAAGGGTTTTCCTGAAAGAATGATATTTCCTGAAATAAAACGTAGCCAATAACATTTTGCGGCCCGCCGACTACCTTGTGCAAAAAATTTTCTGTTTCCAGAAAAAAATTTCCTCTGTTTGGGAAACACAATCAAGAGCAAACGCATTTACAATAATAAAGATAATGCGTGTAGGCTATCAATTTGTTTCACACCAGAAACGGTGTTGTTACGCATGTTTAGTGATTTTAAGACTAGTATATATCCATTGTTGAGCGGTGGGATTTTGTAAATATAGGAAGTATTAGACATATAAGATAATATAATATATTGAATATCTGGTGGTGAGTCCCACTTGCTTTTTTTTGGTTCCATAGCCAAATGCAAAATTGAAACCTTTATTGATTTCTAACTTCTGTCTGTTTTTTTTAACGTAAGCATCAGCATCATAGTTTTTTGATAACAATAAATGTTTTTTTATTTTATTTTTCTCACAGATCCCATGTGGCGCTGTATCCCTTAAGAAGTCTTCAAGAATGTAATTGTTAGTAATCACATAATCTATAGTAATATTGAAAACAATGGCGTCCCCTTAATGAGAAATAAATCTCCACACTATTTGTAGTGTGTTCCCAGGCTAACTTTTCCATCATGTATGTAAAAAATTTAAAAAAAGAACTATAGTTAATTACTTCAATTCAAAAGGTTTCTCTAGGATTAACTCCCAAAAATACCTAAATGAAAGGGTTATAGGTAACAGAGTTGTCTACCATACGCCCATAAAACGTTTACTAATAATGTAAACTGTCATGGATATTATCATAATTTTACTTGTATATAAGAACATTTTGTGTTAAATAATGTCATTCAACGAGATAAGTAATCTGCGATATATGCCTAGACAATGACGTGTCATTCGTACTTAGCGACACGTGGACAGAGCATTCCAATTTTATCGTTGACCTCGTCTTACTTAACGTTGATCTTATCTTTCATCAAAATATTAACCTGTCTATCGTAGAACAACTGTACTTCTGTAAATAATCTGACATAGTTATTTATACATTGTTAGTCAGTCAGATGTAAATTAAATAATGCAAATTTCTAGTGTATTCTTAAGCTGTGATAGAATTTGTTATGTAGTAACGAATTCTAAATATTTTACAGGCAGGAAGAAAAAACATCAAGTATTCTCTAACTGTGGCAAGTTAAAGATAATTTGTGATGACTTTTTTCAACTCGCTAAAGATTGCAATCCAGAATTCCATCCATCTTTTTTCCATAATTAGACATCATAGTTATTAGCAATAACTACACATAGTTTTGTGAAATATTTATTTAGCATCAGCAAACAAGAATATTATGGAAATATGTAGATTTCTCTATGTTATTTTCACATTACTTTACATCAGATAAAAGATATTTACCCCTCTATGCTCCAAACAATAATTACCCTTCGCCGTAAGTTGTAAATCATTTTAATGGATTCTTTAATTCTTGGCATATAACAACTATAATTTGTGTAGCTAAGAAGGCCCAGCATTCCAAGAGGTCTTTTAGTCTAGCCAGGATTCTGAGAAGCATTTTTAAAAGCCCATAAAAAAGGAATAAATATTGACAGTATTGCAAAAGTTGTTCTACGGTGATTTTGTCGACACATGATATTTGAGTTATTTATTCAATAACAGCATAAAATTTCAAATGATATTTCAATGATGTTCATATAATTAAAATAAAGAGGGAATTTTATATTTCTCACTAAATACTTATATACAAATAACAAAAATTTCAGAAGAGAAATAAGTTTCCACAGCCAAAAGAATAAAATAATCTTGGTAATATCAAAGAAGTATATCCTTTGATGATGATATCCTTTGGGTATATACTTTGATATGATTTTGTGAGTGGATTCTGAGAAATGGATTACCTTTAAGCGCAGTTGTTCATTACAAAGAACTTAATCTTGCAAATATTTTTATGTCTGTTCATTCTACATCAAAATTTTAGTAAATTTGGTCATCTTCACTCAGAATTTTCATAGAGAACTGGTGGTGAAAATTAAGTGAAATTAGCTTAAGAGCTGATTATTCCTTTGAAAAGTGAAATAAATTTCCAAGGAATAATCAGCTCTAAATACTTTAGGTGGAAACAATTTTGCCATTTATATAAAAGTGGGAAAGCTGCAAAAAATGTTCCAACTTGAAATTTACTCCATAATACCTGACGCCAACTTTGTGAAAAGTATCTGATTGTTTATGAGGATAGCACTTGAGAGGAATATATGTTATTCTGATGCAGATTTTGTAGAATATCTGGAAATTGTGTTGCCAAATAAAACCATTAGTCTAATGAAAGTTATATTTCAGTCATGGCAATGAGATAAAACTTGATTCCAAAATGTTGAGACTATATATTCGACTCTGTCTCGGAAAATGATTCACAAATTGGGATCTTAACGAAGATCAAATTTAACAAGAAGCTGCCGGTCCATATTCTTTTTTTGAATCAATCACTCAACAAAACAATCACCCTAAAACTTGCTACTCTATGTTTACATGATCTTCAAATTATTTTTTACTTAACTTATATATTATATAAAATAAAATATTATTAAAGTGCAAGCGTTACTTAAATTTTTGAAGATGGACAATTTTCAGAGAAATGAGAGTCTATAACTATTATCAATGATAATTGTTATATATACTCCTAATACAATTATTATATTATAATTGAAAATATTTTACGACCCATTACCATCTGGTGATAATAAAAAATATAAATTAAATAAATTTGTGTCAGCATAAAATAATCTAATTTTTGTTCCTTCAATAAATTTAAAAAATTAGTTATCAATGCACTCGGTGGGACAATTTTCAATAAAGTATAGCAAAAATTGTTTTTGTGTTTCATTTCAAAAAAATAATTAAAAAATATTTTATAATCTTTTTCCATAGAAAATTGGAAATGTCTGAAAAAGCTTTGAAAAACTTTTCTCAATTATACTTTCATGTTTCATTATCATAAAGACAATCCTCATGAAAAAACTTTGAATTAGCATCTCTTTCCTCATAAAAAAAACTTTAAATTAGCATCTTTTCTATAGTCAAATTCCTATATAAGGTATTACTCAGTTTGATGTGAGAAAATGTGATATTGAGTTCGTTTTTATGTTGAAATATTCCCAGAAACTCGTTTACTTACGAACCTTTAGCAGCAAGTTTGCTATACTATTTGGACAACTAATATAGACATACATAATAATGAAAAAAAAACTCTCAGTTTCCTTTAAAGTTGATTTATAATAATAAAAAAAATCCATTGCAAATTACAAAAATAAAACAAAAAAGTATTTTTTCACCCACCACAGTGCGCCGCAATACCTCAGTACTGGTTACTATGTCACTTAAATTATTTTGTAATAGTTGTTATTCCTGCATCTCCAGTATCGACTCCAAGTTTGACTCGAATACCGGCTTCAGTTCCTACTCCAGTTGAGAGCAAACTATATTTAACTTAGATTTTGATAAAACCACCTTCGTAACATTTCTACTTTTGTCCCTACGAGACTAAAATTGATAATGATGAAAACTGTGTAATATAATGGATGCAACAATTGTAAGGTTGTTGTAATATTTTTAGTTTATTAAGTTCACATTAATCCATAACTTATTTGTATAAAGCCTTTGCAATACACTCTTTAATTACATCAGAGATTTTGGTGACTCGTGAATGTGATATTTTAATGCCAAACACATACTTGATAAAAAAATTTTTCACACAAAATACAACAGGAAAAGCTACGTTTAAAGTGTCATTGGAAAGCTAAGCTGTGAAAATGTTGCAGATTTCATTTCATATTAATTTACAAGAAATGGCGAGTACCCTAGGTTGTGAATACATTCAAATTTAAACATTTCAATTCAAACTAATGTTGTGAAACTGAGCAATGACTATTGTGTAAGTAGTAGATAGACTTAGGAAACTTAGAATAAAGTTGCGGTTCAAAGTAAAGTAACCAAATACGGTAAATTGTGGTGGGTTTTCCATTAAGTAATTCATACTTCGTAATACAAATTTGTCGTTCTCATCTGTAAAACAAAAATGAATTCACACAATTAATATCTCAGCAGTAAAAGTATTTTAAAGATTATCATAATATATTTTGAAAGATACTTTATAAGAGGTGAGAAATATTATATTATTAAAACTATGAATTTGACTTAAAGAAATAATTATGTAAAGCGCTTGAGATATTATCGGCTTTAATCCATGGACAGAGTCATGAAAAATCATATTTCACTGAAAGCCAGCACTCAAAATCTACAATTTATCTTTGCAAGATAAGTAAACTCTCAATGATATATGATAAAGTGAAATATATTCTAATATTATCCCTCATATTACTTTAGAAAGTGATCAATTTCAGACTTACCATATTTTTCCAAGACGTTGAGACGATTAGTGACTTTACGAATTTTAAGTGTTACTCTGTTGACATTACTACAATGGAAACATATAGAACAGACTATAATGTATTTCAGTACGCATTCAAATAAGGCGACGTTTAAGAATTCACCCGTCGCAGCCTGTAAATAAACATAGAAACTTTACAAAGCATTGCAAAGGACAAATCCCTCTCATGAACAAGGTAATAGTTGAGTAAATTATTTCTCTTCTCAAACATATTGGAACCGTTTATCTAACTCTTCATGTTTGTTTCAAATCACAATATGAAATGAATATATGAATTAAATGGATAGAAACTATTGATGTGCTAGCAAAATTAAGTTATTCGATTAGAAAATACAAAATATACGCAATAGAGCAAAATATATATAAGCTGTGAATGAAATCTAGAAATGAAGATTTAGAAAACCTTCAAAATTCTAAGTTTCAGCATCAGGTTTTGTATATTATTAATAATTATTATGTTCGAGTGATACTACTGTTTACATGATTAGGGACTTGTATGATTTAAAGTGTCAATTATTAACATAATTCTAGTAAGTGATTAGACAATAACATCATATTATATAACATTAGTAAACTACTTTTAAAAGGTATACCTGGTGTGAAATGTATTCCAATACGTAATTTATCAACATTAAAACGTAGGCAAACATTCTCGCCATGAAGAGAAGAAGCTGAAATTAATTCATAATTAATTATTTGCAAATTGTAATTATATTACAGTGCCAAATAAACTTTTCATCGTTAATTTCATTTCCGGCCGGAAAATTCAAGAATTTTTTTTTTCAAATTACGGAAATTCCATATAGACGGATTAATCCATGTCAGTGAAACAGTATTAAACTCTTAGAGACATAAATGACACATTAAACATATTTGTGCCTTAGAAAATGTGTTCTGTAGAGTACTCAGGTTCACGGGTGGTGTCTCTTTAAAAATATCCTCAGTTTATTTCAAGCTTTTGTAAACATTCAATAGTTCACAAAAGTTTAGTTTCGTCGTTATATAATAATCAACAATATAATAGATGAACAAAATTGTTTCCAACAATTTATGAATGTCCGATAATATTGTATATTCAAATTGCGACAATATTTAATTCCCAATTTTTTATATTTTACTGTGATCAGTTGTTTTTGAAATTACAGTTAGATAGAACCGCACGTAAAAAGACAATTGAGAAAATTAGACAAAATTATTTAAACGCTCATAAAAAACAAAGACAGAGCAAAACTATAGAGTTTTGGCATTAACATTACGACATAATAATCGCAAAATATATAATTAACCATAAATCATGGAAACTAGAGTAATTCTAAAATAGCACTTAGTTAATCAATCCTGGTCTACGTACTCGAATGAGGTGCATTAATATGACCTATAAATAATGGCTGAGATTGAAATGAATCTATAATTTCTCAGTTATTTTTCAGGATGATTTTTTTAAAATGTGCTCTGGAAAATGTAAATAATGAAAATTATTCCAATATATGTGGAATTCCAATGTATTCCTTTATTGCAATATCCGTTTGTTTATCTGCCAAACGTAAATGTTGTTAGATATTCTTAATGGACATTGATGAGAATCTTAAAATTACGCATAGGATGAGAATTATATACAAATACAAAACATATATGTGTTTTACTAATCTTTTTGTGATATTAAAAAATATATATTAACAAAAAAAAATGATTACTACAAGCGATATTTTAACGTATGGCGTTATAATAAAATCACTCAATATGTAATGAATTTGAAACAACATTTTTAGATATCTAATATAGTCACCTTGCACCTTAACACTAAATAAAAACATCTACTATAGTTAGCAACTTATAAAACTGAATTAATCAGGTAAAATCGAGTCAATTTACTTCAAACTTATTTAAAATATACTTCAAACTTATTTACAACTTAATATGTGACAAAACACTACAACAATTACCTGAGTACTGAATAGTGAATTTACAATCTGACAAATATTACGTAATTTATAACAACTATTGTACAAGTCTTTTATGTATATAATATTTCCATCTGCTCCATCAACGTTTATGTAATGCAAATGATTCCATATAATCGAGTACCGTAGAATTATAGCCCGAACAATTTGTAAGTAGACGAAAACGTCAGCATATTGCACGAAACTGGTTGAAATATGATGCAGCACATCAAAAAAATTATATGCAGAATCCGTCATTTGATATTCGTAGACATCCAAGCCGACAATCAGGAAGATTAGAAAAGCACACATAAACACACTGGTTATCTTCATATTCTTATATATTGCTGGTTTGCGATCAACATGTAACATTAGATCCACTTCGTGCCATATGTTGTATAGTTTGGTGAACATATTTTGATTAAAGAAAGTAGAATTTACAACTAGAATCACAGAATATAGTATAGAGATATAATTGAATATTTTTTGTGATGATATCATTCCTTCAAATGATTTGATATCAAAACGGTATACTTTAAATAAACAATGGGTTATAATCAAAAGTAAACAATAAAGCTTGTAATAAATTTCATAATTTTTAAAATCGCACAAGGACTTTCTTTTAACACCGACTGGAATTTGTAAAAGTGTGAAAGGCTCCAGGCCATTTTTTAAAGAGTTGTTCATGTCTGTAACGTACGAATCTAGATACATTTATAAACGTGATAAAGTAGCCGAAATCGATAAAACCGCAATACATTTAAACTTCCCGTTAGTATGATATATTGGTTTGGAGGGTCCTTGAGGTCCTTTTAGTTTATTGTAGATTATGATCAAACCACTTTTCATATGTTTGGTAATGAGCCAAACAAAAATATGTGTAAGGATAATAATTCACATTAATTCATAATGATTTTTTTTGCAACACTCATAAAACTTTGAGATTTACATTCCATACAGCTGACAAAAGGGAGCAAAACCTCCAAAAACTAAACTGGAACGAAAATATTTAATTTTCCTCAATAGTATGATTGAAAATATCCAATTAGGGCAGTGGAACTTTGGAATTAACATAGCTCACTGAAGTACCAGAAGAAATGTAGAAATGTTAAACCAAATATCAAAATCAAAAAAGCAACCTGACTCTTTTCTATAAATAACCTACAGAAAAGCATCAAATTTCGTATATATGAAAATTGCTATCTTCCATATCTTTGTATGCACATCACAATATTTTTGCTAGTGTGTTAGAACTCTGATATTATTTTTTAGGACTTAAATTAATCAGTTTTTTACATCACGTCAATAATAATAAGATATATTTCAAAAGGATAATGTTCTGAACCAAGAATTATATTTGTTGAATATATTTGGCATTCATTTTATAGAAATTCATTGTTCACAATTAAATAAAACTACGTAGTATTATTTCCGCTTTCTTTAATTTCTTTACCACGACCTAGGTTTCGTTGTATTACAATATCTTTAGGTGGTCTATTAGCAAAGATCTTTGCCTTTAAAACCTTTTTACTTTAGTGGATATAGAAACACGGAATTCGAATAAAAATCAGTTTTTTAAGTTTTAATTAATGTTTATTAAAAATTTTATAAAATTAAGAAAATTAATCATTAAGTCAGAAGACTGTATTAGTTTTTATATACTTTAAGTTTGAGGTATTGGGTATTTTCTCCTTTTTTACGATTCGGGCTCATGATAAGTATAATACTAGCAGATAATCAACTAAAACATTCTTACCAAAAACAGTTATTAACAAAAAACTGCCCTTTTTCTCTAAACCTTTAATTGTACTCGGTAGTGTAGGGGAGGTAGGGGAGGGATGGGCAGTTTTTCACAATTTAATGCATAAAAAATCAGATTTTATAGATAATCAACATTTATTGCCAATTCTTATTGCACCACACATTTGGCTAGATATCTTACAAAGAACTTATTTAAAATTATAACCAGTCTCAACATTACGAGATAATTCAGAAATTAAGTCAAAAGTGCCCAATGCTCCCTATGGCAGGGAGGTTTGGACACACCCTGTGGGAGGCTTGGGCATGGGCTATAAAACACTTTATATCTATAATAGAATCCAAAAATAAAAGTTAACAACAAATAAAAAACATCTTAAATAGGATCATAACTTATCTTAGATTAGTTATAACCCATAAAGGCTTATCAAATGTGTACTTAGAGTTACCACGTTTGGTTTTATTGCATGTCTTTGGTCTTAGTAATTTAGTTTTGATGTCCTCTAGTGGGACACTAGCTATGTCATCTACTTCAGGAAAAAAAAGGTGTCTCTTATCTTACTCAGCCTCATAAATTTTATTGTAGCCATGGTATGACAAATGTCTTCGATTCGACCGACATAGTGCACAACAGTCTTTTTTGTATTAAATTTAACGAGCACAAAATCATTTATTTGAAAATTTCTGTCAATCATTATCACATCATCTTCATCTAAATCTTTTTCTGACGTTTCTTCAACAAATGATCCCTCAGAACTGTCAGCAATTAAAACATTTTCTACATCACTATCACTACTGCTCATTTTCCTTTTTTTTACTCTATTCGATGTTAGTTCTGGTGGAAGTTTAGGAATCTGTTTCTTCTCTGTATTTTTAAGAATGTTTTTTTCCTGCCTCTCTCTTTTAGCCTTGTTCTTGGTTTGTCTTTCTTGTTCTGCTAATTCTATCAGTTTCTTTTCAGGCGTGTCTGTTAATATCCTTGTTTTCCCTTTCTTCCTTGAATTTTTAATCAGTTTTCTTGGGCAAGCCTTTGGGTATGGTCTCACTATTTCAGGGGTTACAACTTCAGCGACTTCAATTGTTATTTGATCTGTAGCAAATGACGAAGAAGAATCAATGACAGCAATGTTATTTAAATTAACAGGCTCTGCTTCAATTTGATTTTCTCTTTCAGGCTGTTCTGGAAGGACTTGAGTTGAAGTTGGCTGGATTATAGGGTCATTTCTGGACGATAATGCTTCATCAGTTACGGGTGCATCGCGATCAGTGACTGAAGAGCAAAGAAAATCTTCATTTGAGAATATATTAGAATTTAAAGGCCATATCCCAGGTTTTTCAAATCCTTTTTGTATGTTTTGTGGTTTGAAAGCTAGAGGTATAGCAATAGCTGCTAGTTTGGGGATATCATATATTGTTACAATTTTTCCAGGATTGCTGATCATCCAGTCTGTTAAAGCTTTATTGTAGTAATTTTTAAGTGGTCCATACACTGTTAAGTCAAGTGGCTGTAACTTGTGGCTACAGTGTGGTGGAACGGTCATCAGAACAATGCCAACTTCTTTACAAAAGTCTAAGACTTCCACAGAAATATGGCTCTCGTGATTATCAAGGAGCAACAACACTGGATTTTCAGGTGTTGGTTTTGCATGTCTCACAAAATGATGCATATATTTAATGAAATTTGAAGATGTCATCCATCCAGATGGATGTGTTGAGCCATCTGACCCAATGGGGGCATCATGAAGCATGTAGGGTCTGAAATTTACTCTTGGGAATATGAAGTACGGAGGTATTGAATTTCCAATAGCATTGATTCCACAGCACACTGTGACAAGTGAACCTCTCTCTGCAGATGTTGCTTGTCCAACTTGTTTCGAGCCTTTTGAAGCAATCACTCTTTGTGTACGCTGAACTGTCGTCAATCCTGTTTCATCTATATTATATATAGCTTCAGGACCAAACTGATGTCGCTGAAAGACGGTTTTTAAATTTTCGAAAAAATTATCCATATTTATTTTGTTAAAACTTGTTGCACGTGACAACGATGTAGCTTCTGGTGTCCGTATTGATAAGTGAGATTGCCTGTTTAGAAATCCCCGTATCCAGTCCTTAGATGCAATTTTTTTCCTGATCCAGTTATCAGGAATATTAGTTTTCTTTATAGCTACAGCATAGTCATAGGCCAATTTACGTGCTTGTATCTTTGTCAATCCATAATTATGTTTAGAACAAACTATCATGTAATCTGACAATTTTTGTTCTTCTTCGTCGGTGAAAATTTGTGAGGTTATAAATCTGTGCGAAGAATCCTTTACAAAATCTTGTTTAAGGTACCGTTGCAAACTTGATCTAGGTATTTTATATTTATCAGCTGTTGTTTTTATTTTTGATCCTTTTGATACCTCGTCGATGGCTCGTAATATCAAATCTTTGGGAATTTCCCGTCGCAAACCTTTCTTTTTGAATTTAAACGGCATCTTTCTGTAATTAAAAATAATTCAAATAGTTTAATTAAAGCAGGCAATTAGAATTTTAAAAAGTCTTCCTATACCCAATATATAGAAGGGAGCATTGGGCATGCCCAAACCTCCCTCACATCGGAATGCCCATTGCTCCCTCTGTATTCATTTTCAACATAAGTTACCGGTATTTTTTTTTATTTAGGTATTTAAGTGTGAATTTCAGTTTAATTTATAAGTTAGTAAACATACAATAGATATATAATAAAAAATAGACATACCTTTCGTTAGTTTTCTTTTTATTGTGATCCGAAACCACAATAAAATATTTACTTTTACGAGTGCATAAACTTCAAACGTGTTTGTGTTTGACAACTGACAGAAATGACAGATAGTCTATGCTTGAACAGTGTTGCCAGTCGGTAAAGTAAACTACCAAATTAAGAAAACAAAAAGATCTGTGACCGTATCAGAGTAAAAGGGGGGTGCCCATGTCTCCCGACTGCCCGTCCCTCCCCTACCTCCCCTACATCTGGATATAAATTTGAACTAAAAAAACGTTAGCGGGCAACTAAATACACGATAAGAGCAGAAATAGCTGTCAGGAAGGGATGCACTTTCTTGGTATGCAAGCAATAGATCGGCAAGAAAATTGTACAAATTTGGTGTAGCTATTTAAACCTTATGTGTAATGTACGGCATTTATATATATATATATATATAGGCATATATATATATATATATATATATATATATATATATATATATATATATATACCGAAAACTATAGTGTTGGTTAATGACTGATTTCATATCAAGCAAATGAGTTTGTTTATTTAGCAAATTTATTATCGAGGAGCGTTAAGACAGAATAAGTTTTGAAACAACAAGTATGTATGGCGGACAAAGTCAATGGAATTAATTTGAGAGTAGAACAGTTATGGTAGCAGCACATAATAATAAATATTTAGAAACCAAAAATACATTGTAATTACCTAATTGCCAGTGTCCATAAACCAATTAAATTTAACATTTGTGTGTGATTTGAGCTCACTTAAATCATATATTATCATGATGGATAACGTAAATCTAACGCAACATCGTTAATTACAACAGTTGATACAGGCAGGTATAAGAGACATTATGACCACACTGGAGATGTTCAGTCAGCATTATGAGTATCTGCTCTGAGAATAATAGATTGCGACATTCAAATTTTCGCAATTTATTTATTTGTGTTTCAAAAGATTCATGCTCAACTTACAAAAAATGAAAAAATTGCTGGACATGAGCAAACATTAAAAGGACATGAATTTACATCATACATAATAACGTAGATAAAATAGGAAACACGCACTACCAAGTAAATCCATAGTCACATTCCCAAGCAATAAATGGAGCAGAAAAAACATCAATAATTTGGCACCTCGCACGACACCTCATTGATTAATAAATTCTTTAAAATGACATAATTTGTATTTTTAGTAATTTAACAAAAGTATTATAAAACTCTATAAAATTTTCAAATGAAAGTGAATGGTTTCCTTAGACGAACAATAAAAATCTTGTAATTTAAAAAAATAAAATCGAGGTAATGTAGCCATCGTAAGTAAAATATTTAACAAATATCGTATTATCTCGAATTAAACTTCTCTCCATACTATTTTCCATCCAATTGGAATTATAAATTTATACCGCTTCATATCTAAAAAATTGTACTGTGGACTTTATAATCTTGGTGTGTGGTTTGAGAGAAATTTATGTTTGAATAAAAGGTTTTTGAATGAATTTTGATCACGTTTGATACAATTTATTGGATTTGTTGGATAAGATGAAATTGTAAAAGTTAATTTTTCAACTAGGAAATATTAAAAGTAATGGGAATTTTCTAGAAGTTACTGCTAATAATTAAAAGATCTTGTTATAATAAAATAAGCTAATGCACATAATACCGAGTACTTCACATACAGTATACTTCACAATTGTGTTCTCTTCAGTTAATAAGACATAGCGTAGAGTCTTGTGAATGCGACCTCGTGTCTCTCTCGAAGTTATGTAGCTTAAATAGAATTTATTTATAATTAAATGAAACTACGTGATGTAGTATTATTTCTACTTTCTTTAATTTCTTTACGACCTAGGTTTCATTGTATTACAACATCTTCAGGTGGGATATTAGCAAAGATTAACTCTTAGGAACAACCAACAGCATTTATATGTTTCTATTATATATACTTATATTTATATGTGTATTAGTGCTGAAACAACATATAAATATAAGTATATATAATAAAAACAAAAAATTAATAGAAATAAATAAATAAATATATGAATAAACAAAACCGGAGATATGTAGAATTAGTGTATTACCTTGTCCTTACTTTCGAATACCCTTGCTGTTGTATAAATATATTTTTTTTTTTCTCTATTATAATCTGCAATCAGCATTTGCTTTTAACGGATGTTTGTGGGCGATAGGTCAGGTAGAGTGTGCCCTCCAATGAGAGCATCTACTCGTAATCAGGAGATTAGGACATCCTTTCTTTTGAGGCGCTTCTGATAACTACGAGTAAGTAGTTCAGTTGCGAGTTTGTTTGGGTGGCGTTCCAGCCTCTCTCTGTATCTTTCTGTCATTTGTGTAAACTCCGATTTCACAGTGTTCATACCTAACTGTTCATGTATTTCCATGTTAGTGATGTACCATGGGACATTCGAGATTGAGCGCAGTATCATATTTTGCATTCGTTGAAGTATGGCAATGTTTGAGTTACTGGCACTTCCCCATTACTGAACGCCATGTAGCCAAACTGGTTTTAAGATGGCTTTGTAGATGAGTAGCTTGTTGTTTAGAGATAGTTTATTAGGCCTCCCTAGGAGCCATAAAAGGTTGTTGTATCTTATCTTAAGCTCATCTTTCTTTGTTTTTATGTGTTGGCGCCAGGTTAAACGTCGGTCAAGGTGTAGGCCAATGTATTTTACGCTGTCTCGTTGGGGAAGTGTGTTGTTCTCCAGTTTCACAGCTGGAGAGTTGCCCTTCCGCAAAGTGAAGGTGACATGGACGGACTTAGCAGCGCTTGCCTTGATGCGCCATTTGTGGAGCCAATTTGTTATTTTGTATAAATATATGACCGATAATAACTTCCATTTAATTTTATTACATACACCATAAAGTTTGCATTGTATAACCTCACATAATAACAACAATTGAATTTATTACCCTCACTAAAGTACTGGTGTATTGTATAACTCTCGGAAATATAATATAACTTACACTGCACCCCTGTAATAAACTCATTAACATAAGCAATGGAAAAATCCGCACAAACCAGGCTTCCGCTATTGTGTTTGAAACATATAAATGCTGTTGATTGTTCCTAAGAGTTAATCTTTGCTAATATCCCACCTGAAGATGTTGTAATACAAGGAAACCTAGGTCGTGGTAAAGAAATTAAAGAAAGTAGAAATAATACTACATCACGTAGTTTCATTTAATTGTGAATAATGAATTTCTACAAAATTAACACCAAATATATTCAATATCAAGAATTTATTTAATTCAATTGCAAATCATCATAATTTAAATACAAACATTTGTGATTTCTGCTGGGTTTAATGAAATTTCCTATACATTCATGACCAAATTTTAGATAAAATTTTAAATGAATTTTAAATAAAATTTGAAACACAACTACCTTGCTTTCATCTTTATATGTATATAATGTCCAATGCGTGTGTGTGTGTGTGTGTGTTATTTATAAGCTCCTAAAATGCCCTTAAGTTTTTTACTCTTACTCTATATCTCCACAACAAATCCACGGAGATGGCTAATAGTGGCTATACCCAACCAACTCACACCGTTAGTTTTCATTACCACAAAAAACACAATTAATTCGTATTTCTGTACTTTCACGCTTCTCTAGAATTCAATACACATTATAACTCTTCCCGGAAAGGATAATTACTGTGGGATCGACGACTCCTTATTCCGTTCCTAAAAACGTCAAACATTATTCATTATGCAAAGGTGCGTAACAAAATTACTTGGTGTAACCTCAGGACTTTAAAATAGGAGGAGACCTCCTCATCCTCACAATGAATCTGAAAAGCATAAATATGACGGAAAATAACTAAAAAAAAATTAGAAACCTTTTGAACTTTTCAGAAAGATTTATGAACTGCTCAAACTCTTTGAATGTAAAGTAACATTTTAGTACAGTTTCAGACGATTCTTACTTATCGATTAAAATATAATATAGGTTAAAAAATATAAGGGTTAAGAGACCCTTGAAGACCACCATCTGGGAGAGAAGGAAGTGATGAAATTTTATTAAATTGTTTAATTTTACTCTTCCAATTTGATCAAAGTTTTGTTTTTTTTGTATCAACTGTGGTTGTTAAGAACTGTATTATATTGTGTAAGTAATTTGTTTTCTAATAAAATTTTAGATATTTCAATTTTAGATTTTTCATATAAAGTTCTGAGAAAAAAAAACTTAGGAGTTTAAAATGATACGAAGATAAAATATAAGGATATTGAACTTTATTTTATTTGGGGTTATAATCAATTTCAATATTATTAAATGCTTTTATTAGGTCGACCTGTAACTAACCAACAAACTGCACAATGAAATCTATGAAACTAAATTGTTGTATCATTATGAAACTTGACAGCTGTGTGTAATTCTGATGATAACACAATAAAATGCATAAAATACCATTGGACTGATTCAATGAAACAGGACCGGAAATTAGACACAATGCAATAACGGAAAATCGATCTGTAACTGTCTTTGGGATTCTAATTGTACCATCATTAAATTCGGCAATAGTGTTTGTTCGCATATTCATCATACCCATTTTTCTCAGAAAACGTTTGACGTAGAAACTTGGCACAATAATAAAATATATTAATTTAAACACATCGAAATATTTAAAGGCGAAAAATAATTATTTCAAAATATTAGGGACAGCTAATTAAACACTAGGAAAGAAATTGTTCAGTGCCACATATAACAATTAGTTTCATGTGACATGTTATTTCAGTTATTATATATTCAGAGAGATACTGAAGAATATACAAGAAAAAATATGTCTCCGCCCTTATTTTTGAAAAAAGTTAAACTAAAAATATGGATCCTTATTTCTAAAAGATATAATACATAATATATTGCAATGTGTTTACATTGTAAAAATTAATATTTGTAAATAATTTAATAAAAATGCTATGTACGCTTAAATATTCACGAGTGTCGAAATATATACGTAACACTCATAGTGCGACTTCTATTCATTGTTGACAGGTTTTTATTTTATGATCGCCATCATCCGATTGGAACGGGTATTTCAAGAAAAAGTACACTGTAAAATCAATTGGATAACCTCCATATCTGTTTTCAAATAGACGGACATAATCAATAGAAGATATGTTACAACTATTTGGGTTTTAAACCGATATTATCAAAATAAATACACATTTGTGCATAGAACATATATTTCATTGTTTTTTGGGAAACATCCACTTGTTCTTATTCCACACCTGCCTATGAGGTGGCGCCCTGTACCATTGACTAGATGAGACACCTGGAGAACGAACATTTCATCGGAATACTCTGTTTATACTGTATCGTAATTTATGACGGAGAAACTAAAATATGACCAGCTGACATTCCAAATTATGTACACTAATTTAATTTATCTTATGTTGCTCAGATTAAAAATTTTTGACTTGATGAGAATCAATTAATAATTTTTGCCGTTACAAATTAAGTTGTTTGTACATATTTATAAAACGTTCACGATGATTGGGAAATTTAATTTGAATTTTCAGGTTTATCTATAACACAGAATGAAAAAAAAAACAAATGACCTTATAAAACATTCACAGGATAACTATGTTTTTCGAAAGTCAGCCAAGATTCTTTTTATGAGGAATAACTGGATGTGTCAAGTTGAATCACTATATCGAATACTAACGTCTACAACCCACACTCCTATAAACAATTCAAGCTTCAATAGTAATAAACGAAATCGACATTTCAAATATCATTTATTTTGAGACAGATTTCAATTTCCTTTGACCTGGAATATCGAAATTTGGTAAGGCCCAAGGTCTCATAGGGGAAGTAAAAGAACTTATATCATTAATTTATTATTTTTCATGGAATTATTAAACAACGAAACTAATTTTTTAGTTCCCTTGTTTTCCGATTTTACTACTTAGTAAGCTTTACGACAATGTGATATAATAGCAGGAAACCCTCGAAGCCTATTCAAACTATATCATGGTATTAGGGTTCTGTAACCAAATTTGGAACCATTATAGTTTCGCCATGTCTGTCAGTCTGCCTGTCCGTCTATAGGTCAAAGCCATTTATCTCGCAAAGTATTAGTGCCATTGAGCCAATATATTGTATATAATGTATTAACTTTACAGCGATATTTACAATGCTTGAAAAGTGATAAAATAAATTTTGAAAAGGGTTTCAGGTGTACCAACCTACATGTAAAGTGGGTGTAAATAGTTTTAAGTACCCCATTTTGTAGTGTATCTAGGGATAGGTCGGGTTCAGAAATATTGGGGTATTCCATAAAATAGAAGTAAATACAAGGATTGGTTTACAAAATATTAAGCTTCACAACTTTGTGCGAGTAACTTTTACAGTTGCACATCTCTAGTCTCTACCAGCTAAACTCTTGGAATACCTGTATGTATATATATATATATATATATATAAATATACGTATATATGTATATATGTATATATATATATTTATATATATACATATATATATATATATATATATATATATATATATATATATATATACATATATATACATATTTATAATGTATATATATTAAGAGGAAAATTATTACAGCTAAGTAGGTCTTACTAGTGTAAGAGTAATAGTCAATCAACCGTCACAACAATATACTGGGCGATATTATTATATATTTACATGATGGAAAATAATATTATTTATATATGCATAGTAGGCAATATAGTATAATAGAAATAATATGTATACTTTAATTTTAAGAAAACTGTTTCATTCGAAATTTACTGCCTTATTTTTCCTTCACTAAATATTTACATAGGTCGAACTATTTACATGTTACTGTAAAGAGTAATTTTTAAAAAGTTTTTAAAAAGTAATTAAAATGCTTGGACGTATGCAGATGGAGAGAAAGCGATATTCGAGTTCATCGATTGATGTACAGACATACATTGACATTGCTTGACTCTCCTAGTGCATCCAAGGCCAGAAGAAGGTGACGTGAATACGATAAATCAATTATCATATTTTGTAACAAATTAAAATGAGTGTCGTACTGAATCATTAATTTTAATGTTTTTGTGAACAACAATGTCGCAATAATTATTAACGTCAAGCACCTTTGCTAAATACAGTTTGCACTGGAGTTGTAAATAAGAAGACACTATTTCATAAGATAAAACATTTTTAAAATTATTTGAAAACACACTTTGGTCACTTTTAGTATATCAGTCTGTATTTGGACTATGTAGAAAAACTCATAATCCGTTTTCCACGAGTTTAACGTTAGATTTTATAACAAATATTATAAAATTAATAACAAATATTATGGATGTAATTCAAAATTTATATTTTCCTCTTTTCAGCCCTTCAAGTGAGCTGTTACATGCAGCTAATAAAAATGGGATTGAAGCAAGCAAACTTGGACAATTTACCATTTTACGATTATTCGATCTGTGATTTTCTCTGTTACTGACGTTTTTAAGCTTATTTACGAGTTATTCTGTTGTTTTCATACAATTCATCAATATCCAATTTTTTTGAAAACTAAACATCGTTTCTTACGGGATATACTACATTTTTTTAAAATACGTAATATTAAACATAAATTCTTGTTTCAATCATTTACTTATTTTATTAATCTTGTCTTTTAAACTACATAGTCTGAAAACCTCCAATTTTGAAAAATATGTTTTTTTTACATCCGTTTTATTTTTTAAAGTGAAATAAATTTAAATTTAATATTATTGATCGCAGCAACGATTTTATAGAATGTTTGTTGCGATATAAATTATGACAATTTAATCAGTTTTGATGATTGAGGTTTCCCTATTTTGAAGGTATTCATGAAGATAATATAGAATATTTAAAATTACACTAAATTAATAGCCAATATTAGCAATTGTTTTATTTGACTTGGCGAACAATTTGTTAAAAAAAATATAGAAGCAGGTTGACTTGTAGGTCGCACAGTACCGCGTTTGGACAGTTTTAATGAGATAAATATTTACTTGCCCAAAATTTGAATATATAATATTGATGTAAAAAAGAAATTAATTACATCAATATTTGTAATTACATCAATATTACTAATTACATCAATTTTTAATTGTTATATTGTGTGATATTGGAACAAATAATAAAACTTCGCCCATAGTTCCCTGCTTAATATTAATTTTAAATGTTCAATAACCAGCTAACCAGCCATTAGCCGTCCATTTGAAAATTAATATCACTGAACTATTGTCTAGTATGTTATTTGCAGTTATGTGTTCTCATGCCTGCAATCAATTTAAAGCAGCGTGGCTAACAATTTCTTTAATATATAAAGAATCGCCAAGTTAATTGCCTGTAATGCTATCAGCAATAGGAAAGCGGTGTTTTTTTTTTGCTTTTCCTAGGCAATATGCACAAAACAAAAGTAAGCAGCATTCTCATTGTTCTAAAACCATTAGAGGAGAAGTTCGCGTCAATATACAAAGTAAGTACTTCCGCATATTGTTACTCCACCTCAACTACCGTTTCATCTATGTAAACCGGATTTTCACACATCCTTCAGCGACGGCAGTAGCCTTCATCATCTCTACAATTACATGATGACCACTAGCTTGCGTAGCCATTGTTGCAGCGAATAATAATTAAGCATTAGGACAGAATCATATCAGCTCAATCATCCACTTAATTAGCCACCACAATGTTTAAACGTTTGTAATCTACATGTTATTTGAACTAATTTATTTCTACTTACATCAGTAAAACTATCCTCATCACAAGGGAGGCTACAAAAATTAACACTTCCTTTGAGCCACGTCCGACACTTTGTCAAACATTGTAAAAACAATATTATTAATATAAAGATCATTATCTAAATAACACATTATGTATACAAATTTACAAAGTAGGAACATAAAAGCTGGATATAATTATGTACCTATCTCGATGAGAACTGGGAGGGGTCTTCCATCTCTTCAGAACTATTAGCTTAATTGATAGCCACATAATAAACCATTTCGGATATCAGAAGCCCAACTGAAAACACTCATGCTTTAATTGAGAAAACGTTATTCAGCTAAAACATCTCTTTTATCTGCCCTCAAGGAGAAAACACACTATCATAAAAATTATAACTGGTTTTCTTTCTAAATTCAATAAATAAAATTATTTAAATTTCAATTTAAAAAGACTAAAGCTACAGCTTTGAGACCGCAGTCTAAACATCAATTATTAGAATTTTTTATGAGATGACCTCTTGAAATGAATAATTACTATACTCAAATATTATACTTAATATATCTGAAATAGTTGTTATATTCAAATGTTTCAAATATAGGATTGTTAAGCATCAAGTTTTATCTCCAATTTTTCCAATATAGTCAAGAAATTGATAAATATATTACAGTTATTACATACATGGTTTAATTTGAATTTTATTAAAAAAAACCTTGTTAGGGACGGAAAAAAATTATATTTACTAAAGGATATAAGCTGCATACAAATATTGATGTCGTAGATTTAGCAGGATATTTTGACGGAGCTGACACAATTCAATTGGGAAACTTGTTTTACAAGTAACGGAGCTGTTACTATATTTATTTATTTTTTTTTTCCAAATTTATTTTGACTATCTGCAATCGGCTGAATAACCATAATCAGATGTTTTCCAATACTTGAAGTTTGGATGGCTGATTCTCCATCAAGATTCAAAGCCATTTTTAAATTTACACATTACACTTTAGTGTCTTTTGTCAAGATTTAATATCTGCCATTTTTTAAGACGTGCAATTTGTTCATCTGTCTTTAACAAATCTTGGGATATTTGCGTGGCACCAAAGTCTTTCTTTGTATTTTATGCAACGGTTATTTATTTCCTCCTTGATGGTTGGTACACCTAGATATTCATGTATATCAGTATTACGAGCATATCATGGTGCACTAGACAGCATTCTTAAGATATTATTTTGAAACCATTGTAAAATCTCTAGGTTTGTGTTGCTAGCCGAGCCCCACAATTCTAGGCCATAAGTCCAGATGGGTTTTATAATGCATTTGTAAATAAGCAGTTTATTAGTTAGTGAGAGCATAGATTGTCGACCTATCAGCCCATACAGTTTTTGACTGTGTATATTTACTTCTTTTCTCTTTACTTTTATGTGGTTTGCCCATGTTAGTCTCCTATCCAAATGGAAGCCTAGATATTTAGCACTGGCTCTGCATGGTAACTCTTGATTATCCATAGTAACCGGCTTGCAATGTCCTTTACGCAAAGTAAATGTCATTTGAGTTGATTTAATGGCATTGCATTTGATTCTCCATCTCTTTAACCATTGATTGACACTATCAAGCTGTATTTGTAATTTAGCTGATGCTTTGTTGGGATCTTTATCACAGGAGAGACAAGCTGTGTCATCTGCTTATGTTGCAATCATTACTTCCTTGGTCACTGGTAAATCAGATGTATATATTGAGTAAAGAATTGGAGTGAGTACAGATCCTTGTGGTACAGATGCTCGGATATTATATATTTTAGAAAATTCTTCATCACATTTTACCATAAACTTGCGGTTCTGTAAATATGACTTCAACACCATGTACAACGAGTTAGGGAGAAGAATCTTCAGTTTGTACAGGAGCCCTTTATGCCAAACTTTGTCAAACGCCTGCTGGATATCCAGGAACAAGGCAGAGCAATATTCTCCTCTCTCTAAAGATTGTCTTATAGTATTCACTACCTGGTGTACCTGTTCTATGGTTGAATGCTGTGACCTAAATCCAAACTGATGATCGGAGATTACATGTTCAGTGTTAAGAACTGGCTTTAGTCTAGTTAGAAGTATTTTCTCAAAAACTTTGGAGATGATAGGTAACAGACTAATTGGTCTGTATGAGTTAGGTTCAGTTAGTGGCTTGCCAGGTTTTGCTAACATACGTACGACAGATATTTTCCATAGTTTTGGATAGTATGAGAGTCTTTTGATTGCATTGAAGAGCATAGTGAGGAAAACTATTCCCTTTTGTGGTAGATGTTTCAAAATCGCTGCTATAATGAGATCAAACCCAGGAGCTTTCTTGTTTGGTAGTTTCCTTATTATTTTAGCTACTTCTTTTGGAGTAGTTAGCTTTAATGGTGGAGACAACTGTTGATCACTGCTTATTACTCTTTCAATCTCACTCTCAAATTCATTATTACTAGCCTCATTTGGGCTGAACACATCTTTAAGATACTCACCAAACAGTTCAGCTTTTCCGCTAGGCGTTTTAACCCAGACACCCAGATTTTCTTAATGGAGGAACTTGTGGTTGTGGTCTTTTGAATTCCTTAGTGATTTTCCAAAGAGTGTAGTTCTCATGTTTGGTTGCTGATAATTTTGACAGTCTTTGTTGAAGTGATTTATTTTTATGTTCGACCAACATTTCTCTTAGTTCTTTTGCTGCCTTGTTCCATAACATTCTATCATCCTTTAGTCCACTCAGTTGCCATAGACATCTTAGTTTTCTTTTTCCTCTAGCTTTTTACGTAGTTTTAAAGGTATGTTACATTTTGTAGGAACATTCTGGCTAGATGGAGTAGCACGCCAGGCAGATTCCTGCATTAAGTTCGTGATGAGAAATGTAGCCTCATCTATATCCTTCTCTTACTTAAGTCGTACTTTCATGTTTATTTTGGATTCCAATAATTCTGAGAATGCCAGCCAGTTAGTGTTGTTATTATACAAATTTATTTGTTGGACTTTGTTAATGACAGACACGCTGAGGGTACAAATTACTGAAGTATGGTCAGATGTGGTGTCCAGGCATGATTCGACACTAACATATTTATGGGGTAAATCTTTATGAATTAAAAAATCTGTTAGATCTGGAGTTTCCTTGTGATCTGTAGGCCAGTATGTTGGTTCTCCATTGGAAAGTGTTTGTAGTCTTAGATTGGTCACACATTTCATTAATTCACAGCCCCATGCGGTAGTCAGCCTGGATCACCAAAATGTATGTTTGCTGTTCCAGTCTCCTCCAATGATGTACGTCGAATCTAAGGAGCTAAAGAATTTTTGGAACATTTCTTGAGTGATTTTGTGTCTTGGGGGGCAGTACATGGCACTTACATTAAAATTTCCATTCACATCTTTTATTGTAACAGTTGTGGCTTGCAAGTAATTTTCTTTAAAGTTGCTGTGCATATAATGTTTTATATTGCTTTTTATAATCACTGCTGTTCCTCCATGAGATGTGCCATCAGAATGATTTATAACGTAAATGTTATAATTTTTGAGTCTGACGCTTTTTTGATCATTTAGGTGTGTTTCTGACAATAACAATGACATAATGTTACTATATGAAATTTTTTATAGATCGCGGTCCTCGCAGCCTTCACTTGTTATTTACTCAATTAGAGTAAATAAGAAGGAAAGACTGTTAAAGTATTTGTACCTCCTTTTGGATGAAACATACCTCAATTCATAGCAGAAGGAGCTAGCAAATCAAGAAAGTCTCAACATTTTGATTTGTCATTGTAGCCCGTTCATGAAGCAATTGCAGAAAAATATCATCTTTTACATAATCATTTAAATAGAAGTATATATTAAAATTCTTTGTAAAACTGTTGAGTTTTTACAAAACAAAATTCTTTAGCAAAAAGAAGACATGATGTCATTGAATATATGGAAAGCAGAATGAATGTTGCAAATACCCCAACCAAAGAAATTACAACAAAAGTTGGAATATACAAATGTTTGCTTTCCTAAATCTCATCATCCTAAATCCCAGATTTCCCTCAATTAAATAAATTGCTACTTGAAATTTTCTTAATCAGACCATGCTCAATTTGATAGCAAATAAACGAAACAATCTCAAGATACTTTTTTTATTATAGGATAATCACCATACTAAAAATGGAAGTAAAATTAAGACATACCAGTAGTAAAATTTCTTACATTTTCAGTAAAAAATTTGGCTTCACTTTCTGCGTCCGGTTTTACCACTGACAACATGATTCTTCCACTGTCATTTTCTTATCCATGTTTCGACCTAAACGAACTTCACAACCAAATCTCTCCCAAATATGTTGGGGACTTTTGTTCGGATTTGATACACAATTTCTCTTCGGCCTTTTTGGTCGGATATAAGTATGTGCAAAGGACATTTGAGGGAAAGCATTAATGAAATTCCAGTTAATTGATAAGACAGCAAAATCCAGATTTTTATAGTATGGTTACGTGATGCGAAGATCTGACAATCCTATTGCAATAAAATGCTTTTGTATGAAATCCATGAAGAGAGGCCGACGAAGTCCCCAATAACCTGGTTGCCAAACGTACAAACAGATACAAGACATTTTTGACAACAATGCTTATTAGTGGATAAAATCAAAAAAATCTGACTTGGTGTAACGGAAAAAGAGGCAAATGAAGTAGATGTAATGATTGATAATTAATTAAATCTTATGGAAAATGTTACCTCCTTAGACTTCATTTATTAATATATTGCACTTTTCTCAATTTTAATGTTAAACTTAACTGCAGTTAAAATCGTTTACAATACTTACAAAAACAAAACTCTGTATTTATATATTTATATGCAACTTCATGTAAAACCATAGTATAAAGTAGTAAATAGTGTTGTGGTAAAGAGAAAAACATTTTGAGATATTATTCGTCCAATAATTTTTTTAAGAATTTTTGTTAGTAGTAAATGTAATAAAGCACATTTAGTCCGGTCAGTTTAGACAATTGAAATAGCGAAAATTCCCATAAAGCTAAATTTTTGTAGAGACCTTGGGTTGACCATCATAAATGAAGTGTCAAAAGTCCCCATCGATCCCATGTGTGCTAAAAAAGTTATTCGGGGTCAAAGGTCAAAATTTTAGGTTTTTTGGATTTTTCTTGAAAACGGTAAATTTTATCGAAAAAGTACCTCAGACCAAAGTTGTAGAGCTCAAAATTTTCTATAAAAATTGTTCTTATAATTTTTTTCTCTTAAACCAACCATTTTCCAGATATTGTGCTTATAAGTATCACATTCTACATAATCTGCACCTATATGCCACGTATATACATATTCAGGTACTTAAACAAACAAAAATTTTGAGCTCTACAATTTTGGTCTGAGGTACTTTTTCGATAAAATTTACCGTTTCCGAGAAAAATCCAAAAAACTTAAAATTTTGACCTTTGACCCGGAATAACTTTTTTAGCACACATGGGATCGATGGGGACTTTTGACACTTTATTTGTAATGGTCAACCCAAGGTCTCTACAAAAATTTAGCTTTATGGGAATTTTTATTATTTGATCACTATTTTTATGTCTAAATTGACCGGACTATATCTTCTATGACCTTCCTTAACGATGTCAGTGAATACATTCTTGCAGTTAAAACGGTAAATGAAAATGTGACATTGAGAACTCATATCCAGCATCCATCTGGGACATTTAGTGGAACATACTTGACAGAACTGCTCAAAGTACTCATGATGCAACAAACTAAAATTTCGGCAGTCTTTACTTAAACTTTGACGATGAACGGTTCTTTCGTTTGGTATATCCTTGCTGATATGTCACTCTTCGCATTTATTGCACAAGTGATTGGGCAGCAATATGTATGGTCTCACAGTACAAAGCATCGTCTATTGGTCAAGGGGAATATCTAAATTCCAATGTTAGATTTCGTACACAAAATTGGTAATCACATAGCACGTCTTTAATCCATTTATTTTAGCAAAACCTTACCAAAACTCAGCCCCATATTAATTAAAAAAATGAATAATAGGCAATAACGATTATGCTGGAACATGAGCATGAATAAATCTATTACATTTTGAAAACTCATAATGCATAAACGCTTCATTTAAAATGAAAATATAACAATTTCCAAAGAGAAAATCAAGAATTTTTTCCTCTTCGGGGCCTTGTGGATAAGCTTTTCAACAAAACCTAACCTAGAACTTCACCTGTCAATCTGTCCATGCCATATAGCTTCTATAGTTTTAGACCTAAGTGCATGAAATATTATGTGCAATTATTTCACACGGAATGTTCAGTGAATGTGAAATAAAATAAAAAATTTTGTAATTACGGGGGGGGGGGGTATGTTTTATGTGCAGTTAATACACAAAAAAGAAATGTTAATTTAAAATGAAGTATGTTAATTTAAATTGAGCATAAATTTACCACTTCTGATGTCCTGTCTGCAAAGTATTAATCTCGAAAGTGACACATATAGTACATCATCTTCAGCCAAGGGTTTAAAAGATTCTGAAAAAAATTTATTTAAAGAATCCAATTGAAAGTTTGATTAAAACTTTGAAATAAAATTAAACGTTAACTTGTACCAACATCTTTAACAGATCTAGACAACTACACGATACTGTTTCGTACCAGCTCCAATGCACACTTGGCTGGTTGCTTCTTTTTATTCTTACACTACATTAGCATAATCTTTTTCATATTGGATATGACATAGCTCTGTTGATTACAATTCATTACAGAAGGTCAAAAACTTTAACCAGTAAAAGGCTGTGACAGATAGATGGACTTATTTTGCACTGTGTTTTTTTCCACCATAAAGAAGATTCTTTTCACATCCAAAAATAAATTTTTGGGTATTCTTTTTTCTTTATCTAATTATTTTTCCTTATAAAGATTGTTTACGTTATAACAAGATACTATATGAAATATTACCATATAGTTATATATTTACATTTGTCTGTTACATCATTACAATTATGCTACATAAATCAATGTCATTAGCATCACATATGTGCCATTAACTACCACATAAATGTAGTTGAAAAACCTGTTGCATCACGATTCACATATATAACCTTGTAACTCTGGTAACGGGCCATAGTGGTATAATCATTAATAATTAATTTTATATTGGTCGGAAAGAATACATTTTTCTCTAAGGTCATCAATGAAATTACTGTGAAAATAGTGGCTTTGAGATGTTATATTTATAAGTAATTATTTTATAAGTGATTATCCAAAATTCAATAATTTGCACATCATTAACGGACATAAAAAAACTGGCAAAAACTTAACAAGAATAAGTAAAAATAAACAATTATATTCTGAAAGATTTATTTTCATGAGAATATACATACATTAATTATTTCGTTGCCTCTAATTTCGTAACGTGTAAAATAAATTATGTGATGTTACTAAGCCAAGTACATTTTGTTAATATGCTGCTGTCCAGTAAACACTTCTACACATAATGTTTGAAGTTTTTCCACATGAAATGGAGTGGGATTTATTTAGCGAAACAAAGATTTATTTACGCAATCTCTTGTTGATTTAGATATTTTCTGCACGGAGATTTAAATCTAATCAATTTGTTCAAACATATATTTCAATAGTTTATTTCTATCATATTTAACCTAAAATAAATACAAGTTGAAAACTATCTGCATTTTCTAGGAAAACTGTTACTTATGTTGTCATTAGTATATATTTATATAAATTGCTACTCTTGATTATAAGCGTTGACTACGGAATTCTCAAATACCGCTTTTTTCCCAAATCGTCTTGAGTGGAAATAAAATTTTTAATATCTGCTTCAAACTCTTCATAAACACTTTTCACTGAGTTTATATTATATCTAATTTCCATTTCTACATTATAAATTCAAGGAAAAACACCTTCAACTCGTCACTACTCTGTCAAGTACAAGTGGAACTCACACTATAAGGGTTCCTTACACGTTAAGGCCTAAAAATTTAATGGTACATAATATTCCTATTAAATTGTAACTTAAATACAGTGCAACTTAAATACAGCACAAGCTGGGAATGGCAGTGTGCGGTGGGGTGGATGACAAAATAACCGGCACGGCTACAGGAATTTCAGATTTTAGCATTAGCACATCTTTAGGATCAGGGGTGAACTCACACTGCTTGTCTGCTAAATCTGCAGAACACAAATCATGATAAAAGAATATAAGGGAATGGTAATGAAGAAAAACATCACTTTGATAACCTGCAAAACTTCTTTTATGTATTGTTGTGTTTGCATTGTTATGTAATTTGTGTTGTGTGTCTTACGAAATAAAAGATAAAATTGTAAAACCAAAACAAATATTGTAATTTATCCAAGATGTAACATTTCCCTTTGGCTTACGTAGAATAAGAACAAAATTGTGGTTTGTACTTCAGTTCAATTGTGATATATAAAAGTATTTATAAATATTATTTATAAAAGACCTTTGTTAATAAGAAATAAAGAAAAATTACCTAAGTGGCGAGTTGTTGAAGTTAAATAACATAAATACACGATTAGTCATTTTATAGTTTTCACTGCACATTAAATCTTCATTAATCCTGCCTATTGAATTGATTTATGATTCTAATCATCAATAAATATTTTATAGATTAAAGACAAATAAATGCAGTAGCGACATATAAATTAATAAAAAAATTAATTTTAGTTAATAACAAATAAGAACAAGTTTTTCAATTAATTGATTATGCTAAATCAATTTCTACAGAAAAACTTTACAATGTATGTCATATTTAAGAAACATGTTTAAATTGACTTAAAATAAATTTTATGAATTTACTTTTAAATAGTGACTTTGAAATTTTTAATTCACGAACACCAATTATGAATGGGTAAGCGGATTTTATAATTATTTACTGACATCATATTTAATTCAAAAATCAATATCATTGAACTCGACATAAATATATTGCAAAAACTTTTATTCCTGCCTTCAACTACCCAGCAACTACTCATTAGTTACTTGTCTAGTTATATATTCTTTCTTAATGTGGTATGGTAAATATATACATTTATATATTCAATCTAACTAAGGTTTTACCATTTATGTTTACATCTTTAAAAATTACCTTTTTTTGGCATGTTTTTCCCGCAATTTATTTAATTTCAACATGATAATATTAAATTTTTATATTTTATATAACCTATTTTTATATAGAATAATTTTTGTTTTGTAAATTTTACTACTTAATAATCACAGTTATATCACTTGTCAAAAGATAAGTACTGTATTTATCTTTTTGATGAATAGCATATATATGGGAAAAACAAAGAAAAACTTTGAATTTATTTGAACACAAATTAAGCAATATAAAACCCATATTGTTCACACTACCTTGAAGGAGGCCCACCATACAGAGCAGACAATTGTCATTCCAGTCAATCAAAGCACAACGCTGCTTTAAAGTATGAATTTCTTCTATACCCACACATTGCATCTTGGACTCTGAACAAGGCAACATCAGTGCAGGCGCACCTTCACCTTTCAATACCTTCGTACATTTAACTTATATATACACATATATATATATATATATATATATATATGTATATATTTGCCATTGTATACTTTCACTCCGACCAATGTACATGGTTTACATTATTGCATTTCTCAATTCATATATTCCAACATCACCACTTTAGAATGATAGCACCAACATAAGTTATCACCAAAAAATAGTGATAATACAGATCTATAGCTTGAATTAGTTTTATGAAAATTGTCATACAAAGTCTTGGCTTTAAATTTTTTAAAATAAAATTGTAACCATACAGATAAAGATATTATGATCTATATAAACAACTAAGTAGAATTAAAATTAAAAAACAATGTATTTCAGTTAATGATATATTATTACAACATCCTAATAAATACATTTTATTGAATTTGACTGTACTAAAAAAATAATTCTATTTAACATGAAATTTATTTTCATGAAAGGACTCTTGAATTGTCTTACTTCTAATAAATGCTTTAAATACTGACACAAATACACTCTGCAAGCTAGTGAATATTTAAATCACAGAAAACTCCAATAGTAACTGAGAAATAAGATATTACTTTAATATTATTGCTGTCGTAAGTTTGTAAATGGATTCATATATTTGATATGGGTAGAATTCAGTCAATTTTACTTATATCAGAAAATACTTTCTCAGATTTTCATTACGCAAAATATTCCACGATAAGAAACTTTTCTTATTAACCGTAAGTAATTTAATTTGAGAAATAAATATTATTAGATATAATAAATTATGTTACTTTAAATCCTATTTACATTTCTATTAATTTTGAACATAAACATTTTGTCATTAATTCCACTAATTACGAACCATAGTAACTTTACCTATCAAAATACAAGAACCGCACACATTAACGTCTCGAGCACCTACGTCACTTATTAATTGACGTTACCTCTCGTAGTGATTAATGCCACTCAAACGTAAATAGTCAAGTTAAAATGAGGTAAATAAACAGACAATTGTAATAGAATGAAATAAAAAATCGAATGTTACAATTATCAGTAACATATAGTAATTTTTACCAATATGATTTGTAGATAACTGCATGTGTTTGTGTTTCGTTTTGAAATTAAATTTTTGATAAAATAAATTTTTACTATGATAAATAATTTTTTTTACATTTACAATTCATTATTATTTATGCTTTGCTATGATAGTAACTAAAATTATATTTCGTAAAGACTTCCTTTAGAAACATTTGTTTTTTATGAAAATGGGGAAAATTTGTTTTCCCTGTTTTCATACAATTTTACACTTATTACTACATAAATATGGTATAAATACTTCAACCATTTCTAACTAAACTTCTTCTCTGTCTTGAAAAAAATTGCATTATGATAAAATCAATACTTTACTATATTATATCATATAATAATTATCAATACTTACAAAAAGGCATGTTACGTCTAAGTGTCCATTCTTGCTTGGAGGGTTGGTAACACGAAAACAAAAATATAAACAAAAACTTTAATCTTACATAGCCTTAGAATAGCTTAAACTTTTTGTACTTAAAATAGTAAAAAGATAGCAATATTTTCATTGTGTATTTCATTATAAATTATTCCCCAGCAACAATCGCAATGTGTATAGATGATTACAACTGAAATAAGCAGACAATTACAATGTAACAGATAATATACTTTCATTCATGCAAATTTCTCTGAAGAAAATTGCAGAACAATTTGAAAGTTTGGAGCCATCACTTTGTTGAATAACTTGTATGATGTATTATTTGCAATAAAAGTGATGTCTAACTTTCAAAGTAAATGTATTTAACAATAAATAAGCACTAGAGTTAATTGAGATTGCATTTTAATTCACAGCTTTATTAAAGTGTAGCTTGTATTTTTATTATCCCACCTGGAACTCTCAAACTGTTGCCATATCCATTATTTTAAAACTTATACAAACACATCATCCTCAATCTCTGCTCATGCAGATTGCAATTTATTAAATTTTCAGAAAAGACAAAATTTTGCTAAAGATGACATTTTTCTATTGAAGCAAATTATGTAATAAGGAAGTCACTTTGACTTATTATACATGTTCTCATTGCTCTCGAGATAAATATAATTTATTTTGCTACTACTTATATTTTTGTGCTGGTACATTTTTAGTTTTGTGTACCTCAAAAAAAAAACAATTCTCATAACTTTACTGTAACTATGTTTCTATATTCTGTATTTAATTTTAACTTAATATCAAATATCATACATAAAGTTTGAAAAAAAATTATTGAAATTATAAAAAGTCTGTAAAATTTTTTTATATTCATATCATAATAATATAAGAACCGTGTAATAGGCAAAGCTTACTCATTAGTAATTGTAATTAAATTTCTAAACATGAATGATATTTTTTTTACATTTACAATTCATCAAATCTTTACAAAAGGTTTCTGGCAGAATCTCTTACCAATGTCATGATCTCCTACTGCCAAAACTAAGAGACTAGTTTAATATAATTTTATATATATAATCTACAAATAAATTATTTTAAAAATTATTGAAAATGAAACTTGGAAAAAAGGAATATAAAAATTAAATAATTCAATGTTGCATTTTTAAAACCATATTTAAATATCACCCATAAACCATCTTTAAATATCACCAATATGTAATACCAACTTATAACTTAGATATGTAACCAATAGGTAATCACAATTTATAACTTAGATATGTAACCAATAGGTAATCACAACTTATAACTTAGATATGTAACCAATAGGTAATCACAACTTATAACTTGGATATGTAACTAATAGGTAATCACAACTTATAACTTAGATATATAACCAATAGGTAATCAAAACTTATAACATATAAATATGAAATTATTGTTGGTTTTATTACAGGGATAAAATAAATAAACTATAGATACCTATTATAAAAGGAAGACAAATCATAAGCCATCAAAGAAAAAGTCAAAATACATGTTGTAGCAATAGGTTTGTCTACATAATATATTTCCTTTTCACAAAATGTTTTACTTATCTTTGTAGTAAATATGTGAGTTCAGTTATTAGAAAAAAAATATTTGTATTACAACAAAATTTAATATAGAGTGACACTAAATAAATGAAATATTTTCAAAACAGTAAATCAAAGATTCTCATCAATTGTTGTGAAAGTGTAACTTATTTACTAGAATGCAAGCTTGCTAATTGAACAACTACAATAATATATGTAATAATGAGGTTGAAAAAACTAGGCAGCAATGGTATTCGTAGGTCGAAGAGCTGACACACTGAGAAAGTTCCGCCATTGCTCTGATGTACAATCTCTTCAAGTTTTGCCAATTCATTATCAATTGATGGACCTTAAACGATAGGAATTAAACCAGTAAATAATTTGCATTCATAATAAAGATATATTCATGATAAAGATATGGTACAAAAAATTTGGACAAAAATTAGTTTTTTTTATGATATAATGGAATTTTGTACCATTGATAATATTCATATTAACACATAAATTTATAAGTTGTTTGTATATGTAATATTTACATAATAGATTTGAGTTATGGTTAGATTGAATTGAATTAAACTTTTGTTATGACATAGCATAATCCTTCAACATAAATAGAGGTGCTAAAGGTGGAAAACTTCGTAAATTTAATCTGGAGCGGTGCACTGCACAAAAATCCAAATCAAGTCAAATATTTCCTTCGAATTTCACCATTCCACATGCAAAGCTAAGAAAACCACATATACTCTAATGATTGGCTTATTAAGTATGTATGAGTTAACAGGTCAATTTCTAAAAATTAACCTTCCGATTCCCCAAAGTCAATGCTTGTTCACACAGTAGTTTTTGTGTTTCAAATGTTTAGTTTTTGTTGACAAATGAATAATATGTATGAAAAATATATTCTTTCATCTTGACTTTCGTTTATCAAAGCACCTTAAGGACAAGAATTTGTTTTTCAAAAAATTCAAAAAATTTTAAATATTATTTAATATTTCTTATTTATAATATATTTATAATTTTATCAAAATGAAACAAACCATATATTTATAATGGTTTGTTTCATTTTGATAAAATTTTGAAACTACAAGTTGGTTTTACTAGATAAATTTACAAAGCAGTAAAACCAATTTAATGCATTCACGTGACATCATCAGTGATCATCCCGCTGCAATAACAGAAGACCTGTACTTATGTGGAAGAAAATAATCAATCTCTTTTTTTATTTTATTTATCCCTCGGTTACGTCAAAACTATGAAAATTAATGTTAATTGCATCCTATTAGGAAATTAAAGATAAAAATAATTTTATGAAACATACTTTTGGTCATAAGCATAATTTTATTTTATTAACTAACAAATAAAATCTACGAAATGTCATGGGGTGAGAGATGCATGAAAAACTCAAAATGGAAAAGAAACAATACAAGGCAGCCGTTTGATGATACTCATGTTTCAATTAACGTCAGGGGTTAACATCTACAAAGTAGTAATACAAGCTAGGAATACAACTTGTAATACAAATTTATTGCAAAGTGAAACTGACTTCTTTGTCGGATTAGATAATGAATCAGTCAGTTATAGAATATTTAACAGTTGCTATAATACTTTAATATAAGACTTAGTACATACACTTGTATACCCTTGTTTAAGAAAAATTGGATGAATTTTTTTTTGCTATGGTTTATTGAAATATATGTATTTTTTACATTTGTCTCTTTGCCATATTTGTCATATTGTTTCAAAAAAAATCCATAGCAGTAAAAGCTCATGATATAAAAGGGCTGATATATCAAGTAATCACATACGTAAAATTGGAAGAGTTGTCTAAAGAAGTCTCATTTTAAAAGAAAGATTTTTATATATGTCGTTTAATTCACATAATAGCACTCATATGAATAATGTATACTACCAACAATTTTATATATCAGAGCCACATTTCCAAAAATTGCTCACGTCCTCACAAAGGCTTTAGAAATGGCAAAGAAACTTACAAATATGTAATATGTACTTGACCATTTCATCTGTTTCTAAAAGGACGATAAAGCCAGAAGAGTTTGTTCATTTGATGATTATATGTTGATAAATACCACTTTCTTTTAATTTTTTTTATTTTACAATTTTTATCAAACTAGTTATATAACTAATGATTAATTTGTTTCTGAATTAATATACTATGTGTTGACTAAACTAAGATTTTCCTTTGAATCACTTAGTGGTCTAATGTCTAACAAGCTCAAAAGGTATTATTCTTTTGGGTCTTCTAATAATAGATAAATACCACTGATACTTTTTAATTGATTAACAACATTATTCATATAGGCTGATTTAATTTTAACATGTATTAAATAAGCGTTTGGCTCCTCACTGCTAAAACAAATTTAGTAAATATTTACAGTGTAACTAAAAATTATTTAAAATAATTAATTGCAATATATTTAGTTTTTCAGTTATGTGGGCGACGACCTTGTTTTGCTGCAATTGTTATTCTGCTTCAATTCATTTGGTTTTCATTGAATAATTGAAAAATTTGTATTATTCTAGCGCTGACAGAATATGTTCAATTGCCACTATCTTATACTAGACTGATTATAGATAGATTAATGTAGATAAACTTTGTCTATATCTAATTATAAATTACAGATTATGAAATTTAATTATTCCGTATTAAATTTTGTTGTAAGTTTATCAAGTGAATTTGTTTTTTATGTTATTTAATTCAGTCGTTATGGAAAAAATAAATGAAATAAAAGATAAGTAAGGAAGATCTTCATCTCATTTCATATAGTTACTCATTCAATGCCAAGTAACGCATTTAAATTAGAATGATAAGAGATGTCTATCCTACTACAATATATAATGAATTTCCCTAACCAAAGATGACTACAAACTTACTGAACAGATGCTTACACATTTGAGGCGAAAGTCTCAGTTTTGTGATGTTTATTCTCAACTGACGAAATTCCACAACCAACCTCTCACTGAAAGTGCAGACAGCCGTGAGGACAACTACGGAAATTGTCTGCCATATCACGTAGTTAATTATTTCTTGTAAGCATAGTTTCTGAAAAATTATTTGATTAGTAATAATATTCTTTTTTTACAAAACTTTGTTATATAAAACTTTGTTATATATATATATATATATATATATAATCGTAAAGAAAACTGGCATTCACTATTCTATAAATAACAGTCATTCAAATTATCAAGAAAGCCAATATCAGTTACTATTATATACAATATCAAAATTAAAATTATTTATGTAATATTATTCTTACTTACATCATGTATATACGAGTCCAAAAGGAATTGGATGCCCCCAATGGACGAGAGAAAAGACATAACTAGACTCTGTAGTATCTAAAGTAAAAATTTAATGATTAAAATGAAAAAAATAATTCTTGAATATTCTATTTATGTATACCATTCATTCAGTATTCATTTCAATATACCTGTAAACTAAACATTTTATTGAGTGAACAGCATATTTCATTTACTATAGTCAATACGTTTGGTAAAATCAATATGTGCATAGGATTTCCAGAAACATCAAAATGGGTGTTCATATTTAATCTATTGCAGACCGTCACTCTGGCCAAATTTAGTACGCAGTTTGTGTTATAATGAAATATTTCTCGATTAATACGATTCATGTAATTGTTTACCTCATTTAAGATTTCTTTAATGGTATTCATAAGTAAACACATTAGAAGCAATTCCAATCTGTTAGTATATAAACCTAAATATATAATTATGGAGAACCAGCTCCAATTTTCAACATTGTTATTGACAAAAGAGATGAAATCATTTGTAAATACAATGAATGTGCCCATTAACGTCATGATTTTTAATTTTTGAAAGCATTTTGTTCTAAACAAAATACTGTAATAAACAAAAATATTATCGAATTGATGTAAACACTTAGCAAAGAAATGTTTTTGCCAGAATATATCAATAGATAAAACAAATAAGAAATTAATAAGAACTGTTATATCAAAAAGGCAATGCATCATCTTCATTTCGGAGTACAGAGAGATATAGTGGTGCCAAATGCCTGTTACGGCAGCCAAAATAATGAAAATAATTAATGTCAAACTGTAAATTTTCTTTAAAATAATTTTAATTAACGTTGTTTGATTTTCAAATTTATATAAAAATCGGTTGACACCTAGCATTGACTGTAACACAAGTAAAAAGCGAATCGATTCCTCTACACAAAGGCACGTCATTTTAAAACAAACTGATTATTTCTACTACTCAAAATGTAAACATTCTTCGATAATGTTGTGTATTTAATGTACTTGACGTAATAAAAGGCAATTTGTATTCTCACATTAAAACAATGATTTATTATTGGATTTACCCTCTAGTCTACAAGTATACTTATTTATTTTCCTATGTCGTTTACAAGTGATGACCTTCTGATTTACCGATTCATCAGATTTGAGCACCAAAAAAAATTCAAGATTTTGAATTTTTTGAATTTCAAATATTACATATTAATGTCAAGTTGGTATAATTGATTGTTATAAGTAGCATTATTCAGGTCGAATTCGTGGAGCCACTTGATGACTAGCATCGCATAGTACATGCCGATGACTAATTTTTTCATGAAAATGGCTTCCACCAGCTAAAATCAATGCGCTTAATCTGCTAGGCAATGATGTTTTTTATCATTTCCTGAGGAATACGTTCCCATTCAGCGACGATCACATTTTTAAGGGCCTGAATGTTTTCTGGAGCTGGTTTTACGGTTCTGACGCATCGTTTGAGATTATCCCATATGTGTTCTACCGGATTGAGGTCGAGCTTCTAGCTGGCCAGTCTAACCGACGAATTCCGGCCTCCTGCATATACACATCAACGTCGCACGTGTTGTCGTCCATAAAATTGGACTCGCCTCCAACTGCTGTTAATGCGGATTGGGCATGAGGAATAAGAACCTCTGTTATGTACCTTTGCGCATTAAGTGTGCTATTTTCAATAAAAACGAACTCAGTACGGTCATGGAGTTAATACCAGCCCAAAACATTATGGACCCTCCACCGTAAAGGGTGATTTCCTCAAAGTACACTTCTGCGAAGCGTTCTTCAATTCTTCGTAAGACTCGCCGGCGTCGATCCTCACCACTATACAAGCTTCATCGGAGAATAAAACACTATTCCAGTCTTGTTGAGTCTATAACGAAAAATTTTGAGCGAATCTCAATCTGCCAACTCGATGCTCACGGAGCAATGTAGAGCCTCGAGCTGGGCGATAGCTACATATATGGACGGCCTGAAGTCTCCTTCTGACTGTCCATAGGCTTACTTATGTACCTCTAATGTCCTCAAGGTTCTGTTTAAGATCCACGTACGTAGCTTCACGATTTCGTAGCGCTTGACTGACTATGAAGCGGTCGTCCCGTGGCTCAGTGCACCGTTTTCTTCCAGAACCAGGCCTTCTACTGGCGGAGCCTGTTTCTTGGCCAGGTCCTTTGGACAGTGGAACGGCTTACATTATACTGCTGAGACACATAACAATGGCTACAGCCTTCTTCAAGCAGCGCAACAATTTTACTAGCTCTTATCGTTTTTTCAACCATACTGAGAACAGCAAACAGAAGTGAACTAATGCAGCAAACAGCAGAAATTTAATTAAAATTTATTCATTAAAATACAAAGAGTAACAAATGAAAAAGAACTTAATAAGAGTTGGATTTCATTTACCGCCAAAAAATACGTTTTTGTCAGTGAAAGAGAATTTTCATTCAAAAAGAATAAATTTCAAATTTAGAAGGTTCGTTTTTATGTGCCAGAATACACTATACCTGCCAGTAACAATTACAATTAATACAACCTCTTAATAAATATGATTTTGTTAATAATATAACAAAATCAAAACCGCCCGTTTTTTATGCAAAAGAATGTATTTTCAAAATATTTTACATTTTTCTTTTTATTATTCGAAATTATACCCATCCTCGTGTCGTAAGAGATCAAACACTTGTGTGTATATATGTATACACACACAAACACACACACACACACACACACACACACACACACACACACACACACACACACATATATATATATATATATATATATACATATACATATATATATGTATATTTATAATATATTTACTTATTAACACATAATTATTTAAGATTATAAAATATAATGACGACAAATTTCTACACATTTACTTTCACTTATCATAAAAAAATTACTTGGCAAGAGTTGAGAAGTTAAATACCCTGCAAATTAAATTGGAGAATTCCAGCATAATTCGGTTAGAGATGATGCGATAGCAAAAAGGTGATCATTTTGTGAGAGCAAGAAAATACAGGATATGAAAATTAACTCACTAATATAGGGCACAAGACTTTCTGTTATTTAAAAGTTGGATTTTGTAATTGCAATATCTCTAAAAATTTGCAAAGAATTCATCTAACCTAGCCAGGAGGACATCGATAGTAGATAGGATAAGAGAGTGATCATACTGTATTATGTATAGATACATTAAAGATATCTGTTATAGAAATTTTAATATTGTAAAAATTTCAGCTGTATTTAGCTTCGTGTGGAATCCATATGATGGAACCAGATTCAAATCGACTTTGCACAATTAAAGTGTAGAGTAAACAAAATGAAGACACGCACTGAAAATAACTTTAATGGCTGTACATAACTTGTTATTGAACATTTATTTGCGTTAAGTCTTAACAGCTTACCACGTTCCACTCAATGAGTGTCCTGACGTCACGCTGCAGCAATTTGCCATTGGCTACAACCTTGACAACTCTAAACTCGGTCCTCTTTTATTGACTAATCTGGATGATTCATAACACAGCCAATGTCAAATAATGAGTAATGGAGGACCGAGAGTGAGCTATCACTCGCCACTGTATGTGATAATCTCTCTGGTAATCAAAATACGCAATTTAAACTTGCATTGCCGGTTCGACTTGTAGGAGACATGGTTATTAAGTCGTTGCTGTTTTCAATATTTATGAAAATAATGTTTACGTTTCATTGTCGGCTGTTAACTGCTGACTGAACTAACCTAGACACTGTACTCTTGAAGATTTTATGGTATTGAGGCTAGTGTGGGCTGTAAAGCGATACATAGTATCTCTTTTTTCAACTGGTCTAGTGATCGAAATTAAAAGATGGCTGTGTACTAAATAGAGTGATAAAAAATGGGGATAATTTTTATCCTGACTTACAAATGGAAGGCAGCATCTCCTATAACCGCACCAGCAACACTTGACAGCACATCTTCTAACTTTTTTGCTTGTACTATGTACATTATTACAATTAAGAAATGAGAAAATACATTGCTTTATGAGGACAAGAATATATAAAACAAAATCATAAATTATGAAGAAGTTAGCAATCAGATATTGGTAACGTGCATAAAAAATAAAACGTAATATTCACCAGATTTTGATGGAGCAATGGAAATATATACTATACAAACTTATATACTATCATGGTCAATAAATATGTCACCCCATAGATGCTAGTTATTGGTCCCAAACTACTGTCAGCATTACATTGCCGTGCGTGCACAGTTGGTCCAGCTATAGTGCTGGTAATGCCTACAGCCAATGCCGTAGTTACCATACTTATATGAAGCCATATTAACTTACTATATGTGTGGTGGAACTTGATGGGTACACCTTACACATAACCTTCATTTGCATTTCTAGCTAGCTATTTCTAATTTTCTGAGTTATTTGTTCATTGATTTCATAAACACTAAATATGTACCAAATTTCAAGACTCTCAAGAAAGTGACCTACAATCCGTCATTGAGTGAGCGCTAAATGGTGCGTGTTTGATCTCAATTTTCATTCTATATATAAAATACATTACAATATACTCTCACATTATCATATGTCACTCTCTCAATATACTAAGAATTTTACTTCTAGCTTTTGCTGGAACTGAGTTGTATGAATGTCAGATAGCTGCATACTATTTTAAGCAAAGAGTGCAGTTTCCATTAGAGTGGCTTACAACTTGGGCTGAGACCAGATCTTTATAGAATTTTTCTTATAGAATTCAGATCTCTATAGACTTCATATAATGAAAATTACGACAGCTATAAGATATAGGCAAATGAAAATGAAATATTTTGTAATTATCTTATATGATGATATGAGAAAAATAATATTTTAATTTCACGTAATGGAAAAACTGTAGCGGATAATAATTTCTTAGCAGCTACTGATTAACTTTAATTTGCTGATTGTATATTCACTTTAACTACATTAACATGTAAATATGAAAAAAATTTTAATAATCATAATACAAAAATTGTTGTTTCCCTGTGAAGCACAATTCAAACAAACAGAGTTAATAAACATCTGTTGGTGTCTATGAATCTAAATTTAAAAAGTAAATATTTTAATTTCATTTTAGTGCAACAATACAAAATACCGGCTAAATACATTAAATCTATGTCATAGAAAGAATTTCGATATATTGATGCAAAAATATTCAAGGAAAGAATGTTGCGAAATAAGCACAAATATATAGAAATTGCTATTTATACATTCAACTTCATATTATATTCAAATAATTTGTATTCTGCAGTGTCATTTGTAATTCTCATTTTGTATTAGTTTAAAACAAATTTAAAACTATTATTTTATGATACATATTTCCCTAAAAGCCTAAACGCCTGTAGAATATTATTTAAAACACGTATTTTTCCAATTTGTTGCATTGTGAAGATCGAAATTTTATAGCTCGTAACTAGTAAACAAATAGTTAATATTAATATATAATCCTTAAAAGTGTATTATCTATAAAATAAACCTTCACAAATACAAAGTTTAGACATAACTGGGAATAGAATGGGACAAGATGACAAAAGGATTTGTGCCAGTTTATTAGGTGCAAGTATGCTGTAGCATACATATAAGTTTACATATGAGCTAAAATTGTCACGAAAAAATCACGAATCGGCGCGATTCGTTAATTTAAGGCCTCAGCTGTATTCAGATCTAGTAATAACTAGATTTTAAGTTCCTGTCTATACGTAAAAATAAAAACATTAGTAAAAATATTTGATGACATATTCAAAGCAGTAAGTAATAAACTGAATTGGAATGAAGTGATTGTTCACAAAGCAATAAACATTTGAATAACAGAATTCAAAATTCTTTCGTCTTGTTACTACATAACTTTCAACTTTTAACTATTAAAAAAACTTTCTCTTACTTTATTTTTGCATTCTTTAAATAATCTCTTCTTCTTTTAGTCCCTTCTCTCAGCCAGGTTGGCAATCATTACGGCTATTTGGACTCTGGATACAGCTGTCTGAAAAAGGGAACAAATACTTTTATTGTACTAACGGCATAGGGCCATCAGTCAGGATCTCTGTTGGAGGATGTGTCGTTCTGTGCTTTTGAAAATCTCTGTATCTCTGTTCATTTACTGAAGTACTATGGTATTGCATAGTTTCTGAATGCATGAGATTCGCAACGTTCGATAGTACACCCACATTTCAAATACCTGAATACTCTTACTGGTCCCTTTGTAAATACCCATGTTTTAGCTCCATATAATAAGACTGAAATTATATAGCGACAGTCCACACATATTTGCACCTCCAGTGTTAAGTTACAATCACAAAGACCTTTCTCATCTCATAGAAAACTTTTCGGGTTTGCTCAAATCTGCATTGGATTTAAAAATCCTTTTTTTACTTTACGTCGGCCTTTGCCCCTAGATAATTATAGCTGTTGATGTGTTCATGGTTGAATGAGTTTAGGGTGTTCGGCTTATAACCATATATTTTGCTTTATCGGAGTTAACATTGATTCAGTACTGGAAGCTAGTACTTACTACTAGAGTACTGGAGTACTGGAGTACTGTGCCTTACTACTAAATAATAAGGTGGAACTCCTGCTTAAGTTTTGCATTGACAGATATTCCTTCAGTTATTTTGTTGAGGGCTTCTGAAAATATAGATAAAATTTTATTTTCATGCAAAGCAAAAACATAAAAATAAATTATTTTATTACATCAATTTAAACATATTGCTATTTAGAAACGTTACAGGAAAAATACCCTATACAAAAATGCTTTTCTTCTATGAAACAAGTAAAAGAAATGTTAAAAGTATATGTGGAAAACAATTTCTGACGTAAAAAAATAGAATGTAATACAAACGTCATTAACCCTAAAAAGACAGTCTGCATAAAATTGACGTAATGGTGAGGTAAACATGGCTCGATCTTTGTAAATATTGCAAATCACGCATTGCACTTTTGTGACATCCCAGTCCACGTCCTACGCTTTCGAAAGGCGTATGCGTCACTGAGGAGAGTCTCACTAATTTTGAAATACAATGGCCACGTGAGTCAAAATAAAGCGTGATTATCTTTAAAGTGACTAAATTGTTATCAAAGAAGCCTTCTAAAGCTCAACATTCCAGGAGAGCTTTTACCCAAAAAACGTGCTTACTGCACATCTTGCCCCTCAAAAATAAGGGAAGCAGAGTCACAGAGCAGAGAGAAGAGAGTCGCAAATGAAGGTGCAGATTTCCCATAAACTGCTGACATCTCTTCAAATATTTCCATCGATGTTTTGTTCTTCTTTGTAAGGAATGTTATGACAGCTCTGTATTTCAATTTCTTGCAAAGTGCGGATTACTCGGACATGGTGACGTTTATGGTTCCGTTACTAAAAGCATAATGAAGCTTGATATTTATATTTCTTAGGATACCCCCAATTAATGATGTGCTGCGCGAGTCCTTAGTAATACTTAAAGGTACTTGGGCTCAAAACTTTTCAACCGCCCCTCGTAATATTGACTTATTACGAGGGGCGGTTGAAAAGTTTGTAATTGTTTTTTATTTATACTCTGATTTTTTTATATAATATTTGTACTTACATATTCTGATTTTTTAATATTATTATTTATTATCTGCTTTACAAAACAATTGACTGATTAATGTTGAAATTCTTTGATTCGTAATGAAAACAAGAGATATGTTTATTGCACATGCCTACTGTATTATAATATCAATGATGAGAACAAGTGCTCCTATGACCCAACTGTTTATATTGGTAACATTTCTCAAATATTTAAATTTGAGAGGAGGTTTTCCATTGATTAGAATTGCCTTCTTCATTTAAATATTCACGTAATCGTGTAAAGTATTCGTGTAGAGAAAAGTAACAATTTAAATGTATAACTTTGCATTTGGTATAGTATTTTAACGACTATATTCACTTTAATATTTTTAAGCAACATATAGTAGGCAACTGATAGAAGCTTCATTTCATATTTGAATGCAGAAGATTTTATTAAACTCAAACTTTCCCAAAATCTTTTGCACTACCTGTTGTCATCTTTACTTGGCTACACTAAAATTAAAACCTTAATTCTTTCATGTAATACTTAGTATTTTGCTGAACTCTACATGGACATTTAATGCAATTTTTTTCCGTAGAAACAGAAGTTAGTTTTAGTTTTTACTGTTTTTTTTTATTTATTTCATTATTATATATTTGCTTTTAATTTCTTATGTTTCATAAATTTTGTGAAAGCAAAATTCAAGTAAATTCTCAATAACCATTCTTTTTTAATGAAGTTTGTATTACATTCTATTTATTTATACCAGAAATTATTTTCCACATATATTTCTAATATTTGTTTATTTTGTATCGTAAAAGAAATGTGTTTTTATAGACAATATTTTTCCTTTAACATTTATAAATTGTAATATGTTCAAAATGATGAAGTCATCAATTAATTAAATTTCATTGTAAGAAAGTAAATTTTTCTTTGATAATTGTCATTGAAGCAACAAACAGCAAATGTAAGTCGATGGGCAGCTTTCATTTTAAGTGCAAATTTTACAAGGGTAAGACAGGGCTGCGTATTTTCAGCATTGCTACACAATCTTTATGCTGAATCAATACTCTCAGAGGCTCTGAACAAAGTAACAAGGGAAAATCTGTCCATAGGAGACTTATTAATAACATCAGATATGCAGATAACATCACCTTAGTATCTAGTTGCAAGCAATATGGATTCTCAGTACTGAATCAACATTAACTATAAGCCAAACACTCGAAACTCATTCACTCATCACCATAAATGGGATTGCTCTGTTTGTAAACTGTTAAATGTATCTTGGATCAACTGTTACATGTATCTTGGGGTAATGGGAACCACAGTTTTGAAATTAAATGCAGAATTATATATCAATTGTACTTCAACTGGCTCAAAGGCAGAATTAAAATTTGTCGTTTACCCAGGATGGCGTCAAATAACCGAAAGAGAAGATTAAAGCCATCATCAACTTCCCCAAACAAAAAACTATAGATAGATCAATGTTTCCTTGGTGTAATCATCTATTAATGAGAAAATATATTTGATGCCGCATTGCTACAATCTCAGCTGATTGCTTACCTAAATAATGTGAAGAAGCAAGTTAAAACATCTATTGTTTTGGACACAGCAAGCAAATAAATCATTTATATCATGCAAGGACTGTATAAAAAGTATAACCTTACTCGTTCGCACAATGCACCTATTGCATTATACACCAACGCAACTGGTACTGTACTGCAAGGATATATCGATGAGAAGTGATAACCACTCAATTGTGGTGGGTAGTGGCAACCATTAGGCAATAGTATATCATATTCAATACATTATACTACATCAACAATCAAGAACCATTGGCGACATGCATGGCATTAAAGCATTTTACAGAGATTTCAAAAGTTTTGAAGTCATTATTTTGTCCGACCACAAACTGCTCATCAATGTACCCAACAAACCAACCTCACCCACCAAATTGCCAAAGCACCTATTATTCATATTTAAATTCACCACCGATATATGTCATATCATCCACCAATATCTACCATCTTGCCTTGCCCGCTAACATCGTCTTAGATACTCTCAGATCATAAGTCTAATCCATCAACTCTTGTCTATACAGAATTCGCATAGACACAAGTAGCAAAAAGAGGAACACAGTTGCCAGTCTAACAAAGTAAATTATTTGCTTAAGCAAGTTTCCCTAGCCAAGCCAAGTGTAAGTTATGTTGTCTAAGCTATAAATCATGTAAGCTATAAGACGTCCCTTTGGTGTATCGGGTTGATCACAAGGCACACAATCTTTAATATGGTGATGAACCACGGGGACTTGGGTTCAATTCTCGGCCACTCGCCAAGTGGATTTGAACTGGTGTTCTGGTTGGTTATAAGAGATTATTCTCGTAGCAATAAGTGTGCCCTATGTATCAATTAGATATATTAAAGTACATAAATAAATAAATATTGTGAAGTTGCAGCTCAGCATATCCATTAGTACAGACAAAAGGATACTGATGCATCAAGACGAGCCATTGTCTACTGCACTCGAGTGACGATTGATTGTTCTTAACAATTATCAATCGAATTACTGAAATCAAGCTGCAAGGAATCATTGGACATTAGCCCCATTGACTGAAAGCTGTGCTAATGTCATGCTTCAACAGCCAAACAATATTAACCGAGACATTAAGGAGACAGTAAATTATTTACTGTCTCCTTTGTTTGCGAGCTGTCCTACGCACAGACGAAAGAGTAAGTACTGCCAAACTATAACTTCAGCTACAGTCTAATATTAGATGAATCACAGTCTAGTCAGTTATTTGCTTTAAGAACATTTTGATGAATAAAATCTGCAATGAAAATTATGAAGAAAACGTCACAGCAAACACTTTGCAGATCATTTGTTAATATGATTAGTGGTATCTGCATACCTGATGTTATTGATAAATTTCCCATTGACAGATATTTCTTCAGTTACTTTATTGAGAGCTTCATGAGCAATGCTATTCAATGTTTATGTGAATATAATGAGGATATGTAGGCCTGCCTTACACTTTTAATTTAAAAATTTCCACTCAAAATGAAAGCTGCCTATCGACCTTTACATTTGCCATTTTTTGCATCAATTATCAAAGAAAAATTTATTTTCATACAAGGTAACATCATCATTTTAAACATATTACTGTTTATAATTGAAAAATAAAAATATATAAAGGACAAATACCATCTATAAAAACACATTTCTTTTACGATAAAGAAAAAACAAATATTAGAAATATACGTGTAAAATATATCCGTCTATATAAATAGAATGTAATACAAATTTTATTAAAAGACAACATGAATACAACTACTCTGATGTTACATCAAGGAAAATAGGAATAAATCAACACTTACAAAATTTTTTAAATAAATCAAAGACTAGGAAAACCGTTTACCTATTGTGGATTGCTATCTGTAACAATCGATAATACCAACTTGACATTAATATATAATAGTACATTAATATATAAAATGTAAGATTTTACGATCAATAAATGAGAAGGCCATCACTTTTATAAATGCCATAGGTAAATAAATAAGTATACCTGTAGAATAGACGAGTAAATCCAATAATCAATCATGGTTATAAAATGAAAAAACAAATTGCCTTATGTGAGGCCAAGTAATTAACATTAAATAGACTACATTGTCGAAGAGCATTTACATTTTCTGTTAGAATTAGATAGAGAAATACTCAGTTTGTTTAAAAATGGTATCCTGCTGTTTAGAGGAATCAATTCACTTTTTAATTGTATTTCAGTCAATTCTAGGAGTCAACCAATTTTTTTATAAATTTGAGAATCGAACTACATTCATTAAAATTATTTTAAAGAAAATTTACAGTCTAACATTCATTTTTCTCTTTATTTTGGTTGCCATTTGGTTTCACTATGTCTCTCTCTACTCGGAAATAAATATAATTCAATGCCTTTTTCAAATAACTATTCTCATTAATTCCATATTTGTTTCATCTATTGACATATTTTGGCAAAGGAATTTCTTTGCTGAGTGTTTACAAAAATTTGATGATATTTCTGTTTATTACAGCATTTTGTTTAGAACAAAATGCTTTAAAAAATTAAAAGTCATGACGTTATTGGGCATATTCATTGTACTTGCAAGCCCCTTGATCTTTTTCATTGTTAGCAATGTTGAAAACTGGAGTTGGTTCCACATAATTATGTATTTTGGTGAATTTATCAATAAATTGGAACTGCTACTGATGTGTTTACTTATGAATACCATTAATGAAATGTTAAAAGAGATAAACAATTACCTGAACCTCATCGAGAAATATTCCCTAATAACACAGGCTGCATATCAGACTTAGCCAGAGTGATAATCTGCAATAGATTGAATTGGAATAGCCATTTTGATATTTCAGGAAATCCTATGCACATATTGGTGTTATTAAAATGTATTAACTATAGTTAATGATATATGCAATGCGCTCAATAAAATGTTTAATTTACAGGTAATATTGTAACAAATTAGAATAAATAGGATAATCAAGAATGTTATTCATTTTAATTCTTCAATTTTTATTTCAGGTACTTCAGACTGTAGTTACAGCTTTTCTCTCATCCATTGCTGGTATTCAACTCATATTGAACTTGTATATACAAGACGTAAGTAAGAATAATACTAAACAAATCATTCTAATCTTGATATTGTATATAATAATAATTGGTGACGGCTTTTTGGTAATTTTAATGACTGTTATTTATAAAATAGTGAATGTCAACTTTTCACACTTACACATTCATTAAAATGTTTAAAATAGAAAAAAAGGGTTTGTAAAAAAATATTGTTACTAATCAAATGTCTTTTCAGAAACTATGTTTACAAGAAATGTTTAACTATTTGATATGGCACACAATCTGCATATTTGTTCTCACGGGTATCTACACCTTTAGTGAGAGATTGGTTATGCAATTTCATCAGTTGAGAGTAAACATCACAAAACTGAGACTGTCACCTCAAATGTGTAAGTATCTCTTCAGTAAGTTTGTGGCCATCTCTGATTAAAGGGATTCATTACTTATTGTACTCGTATAAACATCTCTTATTGTCCTAATTTAATTGTGTGACTTCAAGTCAGTCGGTCGTGGTAAAGAACTTAAAGAAAGTAGAAATAATACTACATCACGTAGTTTCATTTAATTGTGAATAACATATTTCTACAAAATTAACACCAAATATATTCAATAAATATTTGCATTACTTATCTTTTATTTTATCTATTTTTCCGATCAGGCCGAATTAGATCACATAAGAAACGAAGTCACTTGATAAACGTACAACAGAATTTAACACAATTTGAATACGGAATATGGTAATTTGGAATATGGGAATTTCATTATCTATAATCTACAATTAGAAATGTATAAACTTTATCTAATTTAATCAATGTATCATTAGTTTATGATAACGTAGTGACAACTGAATGTATTCCAGTCAGTGCTAAAATAATATTGATTTTTCAATTACTCAATGAAAATCAAAAGAACTGAAACAGAATAGCAATTACAGCAAAGCATGGTCTATGTCCTCGTAGATGAAGAACTAAATATTTTGCAATTTGAACTAATTTACAGTTTCACTATAAATAATTACCAAGTTAGTTTAAGCAGTGAGGAGCTTAAGGCTTTTTCAACCCGCATTAAAATTAAATCAAGCATGTAGGGAAAATCAATATGTAAAATGAATAATGTTATTGATGAATTAATAAGTATCAATTGTATTTATCATCATGTAATAATTAAATGAACAAGCTGTTCTGGCTTTATCACTCTTTTATGAACAGATGTAATAATCAAGTACTCAAATTCACTGCAGTGGAAGCAAGTGAACTGTTAGGTGTTTGGTAGGTACTATATACTGTCATGTATTTTATATGTCGATGTGCCAACATTTATACGTCGATGTGCTAACTACTAATGACTATGTGACAAAGGCAGTTTAAAATATATAATATTTGTGGCAAGTTTTTAATAAATAATATTTGTGGTAGTACACAATATTTATGCAAATGATAGAACAAGTCAGAAAGATAATCAACAATGTTAAATGACGTACATAAAAATCGATGTTTTAAAACAAGACGCAAGACTTCTTTAGAAACTTTTCAAATTCTGCATATATGAATGCTTATCATGAATTTTTCAGAAAAAATATTACGGGTTTTTCTAAAATGTGACAAATACGGCTAAGCCAAACATATTGATTTCGACGTATATAAAGTAAAAGTTCAATGTAATAAGTAACAATAGCAAATAATCTCACAAGACCTTGGTCTAGTTGTCCTTGAACAAGATGAAGTAGATAAAATTCTATGCACATAGAAAATATATTCTTATAAACACTTCCTTAGTGGCATTAAAAGTTGTATTCTATTTGTTCCTATGGAAACCTAGATTGAGAATTTGCAATAATTTCCTATTGGTCAGAATATTTAGGTTACTTTTATATATTCTATATCTGACGTATTCATATTCTATATTTATTTGGCCAACTGAGAAGTTGTTTGATTTATTTCACTTTTCAAGAATTTTTTTCTCTGTGATTGCTTAACTAATCAAAACATGAGTATCATATCAAAACTCTCCTAAAGAGATGACTCATATTGTTTTTTCTCCAATATGAGGTTTTATGCACCTCTTACCCTACGACACTTCCTAAGTTTTTATTTGTTAGTTAATAAAATAAAATCATGTTTGTAACCAGAAGTACATTTTATAAAAATATTTGAATCTTGAATTCTTTAATAGGATGCAACTAGAATTCAAGGTCATAGTTTTGACATAATGGAGGGACAATGAAATAAAGAGAGATTTTTTTATTTTCTTCCACATAAGCAAGTGACTGTTATAACAACAGTCATTCGCATCAAGATGATCACTAATGATGACATGTGAGAGTATTCAATTGGTTATAGTTATTTTTAAAGCAGAATCGACTAATGGTTTTAGGGTTTTATCAAGAGGAAACAAATCATTAGAAATAAAGATTAGACAACTATTGAATATATTTGGCGTTAATTTTATAGAAATTCATTATTCACAATTAAATGAAACTACGTGTTGTAGTATTATTTCTACTTTCTTTAATTTCTTTACCACGACCTAGGTTTCATTGTATTACAAAATCTTCAGGTGGGATATTAGCAAAGATTAACTCTTAGGAACAACCAACAGTACAACCAAGACTGCTTTGTGTGGATTTTTCCATTGTTTATGTTAGTGAGTTTATTGCAGGGGCGCAGACTAGGTTTTATTATATTACAGAGAGTTATACAATATACCAGTATTTTAGTGAGGGTAATAAATTCAATTGTTGTTATTATGTGAGTTTATACAATGCAAACTTTACAGTGTATGTAATAAAATTAAATGGAAGTTATTACAATACTTGTAAATTAGTATCACTCGACGCAGTAAACTTATTTCCTAATATACCACCAAAAGATTGCCTAAATATCATTTCAGATATCCTAGAAAATAAAAAATTAAATCCCATTGAAGCATCGGAAATTAGAGACCTCTTTAAACTATGCACAGACCAAAATTATTTTCTATTCAATAAAAATTTTTTTCAACAAGTTAATGGCTTTGCAATGGGCTCCCCCCTCAGTACCCTTTTAGCCGAGTTATTTATGAACCATCTAGAAACCAGCCTCTTAAACAGTAAATTAGCGACCAATATATTATACTATTATAGATACGTTGACGACATCCTTATCTCCTGGAAAGGTACACAGCGACAGTTAGACCAGTTTGTTAACTTTGCTAACTCCCTACACAATAATATCAAATTCACTTTAGAAGTAGAGTCCGATAATAAACTTAATTTTTTAGATATAACAAGAGAACGCAAAAATAATAAACATAAATTTAGTATATTTAGAAAAGACACATTTACAGACTCCATAATTAATGGTCAATCTCAACACCCTTGGTTCCATAAGTTAGCAACCTTCCATTCCATGATTCACAGAGCTTTAACCATCCCTCTAGAAAAACCTAATCTAAGTAAAGAAATAAAAACTATAAAACAAATCGCAACAAATAATAATTATGACCCATTAATTGTCACAAAACTGTACCATAATAAATTAAGAAAAATACTAGTGCTAGAAATATACCCGGTCTTACCAAATAATAATAATATTTACTATAAATCTATCCCATACATAGGCAATGTATCAATCAAATTAGGAAAACTCTTAACTAATAATAAAAATATAAATAATATAACATGTACGTATAGTACCTTAAATAACTTGGGTAAAACCCTTATTAATAATAAAGAAAAAATAGATAAACATAAAAAGAGTGGTATCTATAAACTTAAATGTAACGATTGTAATAGTGTATACATAGGTCAAACAGGAAAAGATTTTAATACAAGATATAAAGAATACATCGCCAGCTGGCGAAATAATAAACCAGACACATCTCACTTTGCTAAACATCTCATTGAAAATAACCATCACCCCCATACTGATAATTCCCCCTATATATTACAAATAAATACAAAAGGTAACTAAAGTAAAAAACTTAATATCCTAGAAACATTAGAAATAAACAGACATAAAAAAGATATCAAGGTCAATATATTAAATGAACAACTAAATATAACATCATCACCCATTCCTAATATCTTCTAGATATAATATAAATATAAAACATTGATACTACAGTACCCTGGAAATTGTTTCAGCACTAATACACATATAAATATAAGTATATATAATAAAAACTAAAAAATTACAAGAAATAAATAAATAAATATATGAATACACAAAACCGGAGATATGTAGAATTAGTGTATTACCTTGTCCTTACTTTCAAACACCCTTGCTTTTGTATAAATATATTACCGATAATAAGATATGTAGAATTAGTGTATTACCTTGGCCTTACTTTCAAATACCCTTGCTTTTGTACAAATATATTACCGATAATAACTTCCATTTAATTTTGATTGTGTTTGAAACATATAAATGCTGTTGGTTGTTCCTAAGAGTTAATCTTTGCTAATATCCCACCTGAAGATGTTGTAATACAACGAAACCTAGGTCGTGGTAAAGAAGTTAAAGAAAGTAGAAATAATACTACCTCATGTAGTTTCATTTAATTGTGAATTAGACAACTAGTCTGAATGAAGCACAATATTATTGTAAGAGACTTCATGAATTTTCCTTGTAAATGTAAGAGAACAACTGCATTTTTTATAGCATCAGGGTTGTTATTCCAAAGAAACTACAACCTAAGATCTCAGAAGAGCTACGTAAGGGCATAGTTAAGATGAAAGAATTTGCCAGAAGCTACATATGGTGGAAGAATATTGACCTCAATATTGAACATATGGTAAAACAATGCCAAATGTGTTTTCTTCTGCGAAAATCTGCGAAAGTACTAGTACAAAGCTAAGGGAATACACAAAATAGTCATGAAGCCGGATTCTCATCGATTTTGCCTGACCACCAGATAAATGCAAAAATTTTTGACAGAAAATGGAATCAAAGCAAAGTTACAGCTCCTTTTCACCCATCAATTAACAGTCAAGTGGAAAGATATATGTAAACATTGGAAAATAAGCTAAAAGCAATGGCTTATGAGAAAGAACTGCTACAAGACAAAGTATATAAATTCCTGGTGGTGTACAGGAAAACAATTAATAGCACCACGGGATTGAGCCCAGCAGAGATGATGTTCAAAAGATTATGTAGAACAAGGATTGACTTAGTAAAAAGGGAACAGATATAGGAAAAAACGACAGAATAAACAAAGAATTCAAAAGCAGATATAGAGGATAGATTAGAATATATGACAGCAATAAATAGAAATTTGAAAGTATTAGAGAGGAGAAGAAAATTCCATTACGAGGGAGAAGTGGATGGAAAATTTCATCACAGGCATGCTGACCTAATCACAAAGTCACCTATATGTCTGGGCTACGACATCTGCAAGAGAAAGCCATACCGACACAAAACCATTCTGTAAGAGAATCGACGGAGTCACCTAGTTCTGTACGGATAAATGTTACACTGCCAGCATCAGGCTCTATAAAATGCGACCTACTGAAAGCATAACCGAATGTAAGGAATACCTATAGAAACCTATAGTACTTAGGGATAGTAGTAGAACCACTTGCAGAGTTTGTGCCGTTGCAATGGGAGAATTAGGTCAAAACTGAACACCGCAACCAAACATACCTGTAACAAAGAGAATAATAACGAGGGAGAGAGTGTTAGACAACTAGTCAGAATGTAACACTGTACATGCTAGTGACTTTTACATCGGATTGAATTGACATTTTATACAATAGCGAGTATAAGCAATAAACCGCACATTAATTACGAGAGTCTTGTCATTTAAAAGCACATACACAATAATAACAAATATTAAAAAATATTTCAAATTTTTTTTTTCATTTGCTAATTAGCAATTACCCACCTTTAATGAGGTTACGTAAATCACAGTCAAGATGAAAGATGCATTCTTCATATATCTTATTCATTTGTGCAAACTGTTGTGTAGACAAAGCATTGACTTTTAGAGAATCCAAAAGTTAATTTTTATAAATTGTCCTGTTAACTCCACATATCATTACAGTATGTGTAGTTAAGTCAGCATTGTAAATGGAATAGCAAAATTTAAAAATTTTTGACTTGATTTGAATTTTTGTGCACTGTTCTGCTCCTGATTATGTTTATATAGTTTTGTACTGATTGCACATCTGTTCAAACTGAAGAATTATGCTAGGTACTAACGATGGTCTCATTGAAATTTACCTAACCATGATTCAAATTTATCGTGCAAATGTTACAAATACACAAAACTTGTAAATTTATATGTCCATAACATGCGTGCAAATTTTTTACATCATATCTTTTATATGAAATAAGCATAAATTAGTTATCTATCTTATTACTATTGTTTAAGGTCCATCAGTCGATAATGAATTGGAAAAACTTGAAGAAATTGTACTTCAGAGCAATGGCGGAACTTTCTCAGTGTGTCAGCTCTTCGACCTACGAATATCGCTATTGCCTAGTTTTTTCAACCTTGCTATTACATATATTGTTGTAGTTGTTCAATTAGCAAGTTTGCATTCTAGTAAATAAGTCACACTTCTGCAACTATAGATGTGAATCTTTGATTTATCTTTTTGAAAACATTTCATTTATTTGATTTTTAAATTTATTTTTAATTTAAATATATTTGGTTCTAACTAACATTCTTGTATTTGCTCAACAGGAAAGTTTCATAACAAGGAAATATATTGAGTAGAACCTGTTGCATATATGTATTTGAACTTTTTTTATGATTATTTATGATTTAATCTTCCTTTCTTTTACAATAGGTATTTATAATTTATTTTATCAACTAACGAAAACAACAATAATTTCATATTTATGTATTATTTAAGTTATAAATTGTGTTTACATATTAGTGATATTTAAAGATAGTTTCTCTCTCTGGATGTTATTTAGTATTGTCTCTAAAGCTGCAAAGAAGTATCTATAAATTCCTCTGATAAAGTAGTAAATATGTATCTAGGTATTTCTACAAAAATGTATCTAGGTATTTCTACCAAGTTTCCAGATCTATCGGAACCCCTCACCTCAATCAATGTTTTGGCATGCCCAATGTCCGATCCAATTTCAAATTTACCCTGTCTTCCAATCTTCTCCACTATTTCACTTCCCCCCCTCACAAATTGAATGAAGATCACATTTATGTTGTCGGTGACATTGGACTATGTATCATCCAAGCCCAAAGAAAAGAACTTCAACATAATTCGCAATTTTCATTCCATGCAATCAGATTTGGTTCTGTTTCAAAAACTATTAAAGATGATGGCATAAAGCAAACAGGGTCAGACAAATTGAAGAAACAAAATTTCAGTGAAATTTTCATCTCTGAACTGCTAACCGTTTTGTCACCCACACTGCTTAAGGGGTGAAGTAAATCGTTCATCCCCCATATTCAGAACATCAAAATACATGAATATGCTATTAAACGTTGCTTAAATTTTTTAAAAATTAAACTTTGGTCCTCATTACTCTCCGTAAGAAATGATGGTCTACATCTTTGATGGCCAAATTCACTCTCCATGCATTTTTGTGGCTTATTTCTTCCTACCAGTCACCAAACATAATTTAGACATATGGTGAGAAGTACCCGTCGTCTGAGCGTTCCTTCCGATGTAGGAAAGATGATCTCAGTTGAAAGTTCCCCGCTGTGTTTTATCAAGACAAAGTATTTCCCTTGGAAATCGTAAATCTATATAAAGTCAAAGAAAAAATAAAATTTTAAATAAAAATATATACCCTACGTTTTCTCTAAGGAAGTGATATGCCTCATTTACAGCCCGACCCACCACTCACCTTCTCAAGTCTATTTATCAAATTTATTGACACCATCTCGTTCTACCAATTTCAAAATGAAATAGTCAATACAGAAGCTAATTTGTCTGCTGTAAATGCACAGTTACTTTTAACAATTGTTGCTGTTTCATTGAGGATCTCTGTTCTTTGGTATCTAACTGGCTGGCTGTACGGGAATGATGGTCTCTGGATTGCAGAACTTTCAAGTACAATTTATGATATGCATAAAATTCTGGTGATTAAAATATATATTTTCTCAAAGGAAACTTCTGTATTGTCTTGCATGCATTTGGGACATTGTTCTATTCACGCTCATTGGTTACACTATGATTCAGATGTTTTGTAATCAGTAATTACGAGACGAAAGAGGTTGATCTCGACTATACTGATATATTTGCATCTTTTGAAATAATCAGTTTCGTCCATTTTTGTATCAATAATTATAATATAAAATTCAATATCCAATCAACGTTAGATGCAGTTGTCAATAAACCAATTAAACGAACATATATAAGAAACGACAACCTAACAAACTGGAGAATATATTTGTGCATGTTTATTTAGATGTTTATGTATGTGGATAAATTTTTATTCGTCTGCATATTGTAGACATATTTGTATTTTCAGTAGATATTTCTTATTTGTTAATTTTCTGTTTGTTTAATTAGTATTGCCTTACCTCTTCATCAAGTTGACCTTGGCAAAGTTTCTCTCACTAAAAGAGAATGAACACTGTTAAATATAAAATTAAAGATAGATAAAAACATTGTTGTTCTATTTAATGCTTCATCTCAAACTGTAAGTTTGTCATAAGATATCGGAAACTGGAGTATTCTCATTGCGTTAAGTTATTTAATTTCAAACTTTTTTCTGTAAATTTTTTAATATTTCATAATGGATGAAATACATAAAATTAATATTAAATTAGTCTCTTTTAGTATTAGCACCAGGAAATCATGACATAGACAATAGTTTTTTCTAGAAATTTTTTATAAACTTAATACCATTCATTTTTAGACATTTAATTACAGTTAATAATAAGCAAGCTTTTTCTTACACACGGTTTTTATATTATTATGACATAAATGAAAAAACAAATTTACAAACTACATATAACACCAAAATAAATATTTCAATCTTTGGAGGTTTATGCAAATATTATAAGTCATAAAAATGAGTAAACAGTAGTTAACCGTACAAACAATAATACTGCAAATAGAGTCATTTATCCCAGCAAAATTTGCTTTTAAAAGAATTTGTGTCATAACAAAACAAAATAATATCTAATTTTCAACAGAGCATAGCGGCAAAGATAATTCTAAGTTATAGATCATTGTATTATCATTTGATTCATTATTTCATTCTCTTACATTTGCTATTCACTGTGAGCGGTATTGTCTATGTGTTAATGTGTGCTATTGTTATATTTTGAAAGGTAAGGTTACTATGGTAAGTAATTAGAGGAATTAATGAGAAAATGTCAGACATCAAAATTAATAATATTATAAATAGGTAGTGAATTTATATAATCTTATTTATCTGACAATATTACTTTACAAATAAGGTTACTTATCATAATGAAGAAAAGTTTGTAATAGTGGAATACTTGATATAATAAAAATCTGACAAAGTATATTTAGATATAAAGAAAAATAACTGAAGTCTACCTATATTATATACATGAATCCATTTACAACTCTCTCTTAAGAAGAAACATAAATTTTTAAATAAAAAAGCCTCTGTCGAAATTTATATATATGTATTAAACTTACAACTTTCTAAGGGTATATAATGTTAAAGTAATTGCTTATTTTTAAGTTACTATTGGAACTTTCTAAGATATAAATATTCACCAGCTTGCAGATTGTAATTGTGTCAGTATTTAAAGCATTTGTTAGAAGTAATACAATTGAAGAGTCATGTGACAAAAAATAAATTTCATATTAAATAGAATTATTTTATTAGTACAGTCAAATTGAATGAAAGATATTTATTAGGATGATGTAATAATATATTATTACCTGACAATAAATTATTAGTTTTTTATTTTAATTCTACTCATTTATTTACATATATTACTATTACAATATCTTTATCTGTATAGTTACAATTTTGTTTTGTAGACTTTAAAACAAAAATGTTTTTTGAAAATTGTTATTTTACTGAATCAAACTATAGATCCGCACTGATAACATTTTTTTGGTAGTAGATTATGCTTATGCCTATATTGAAATGTTAAAGCTCATAAAGCTCATAGGTTCCAACTTCTAGTGAAGTTGGAACCTATGAGCACAAAAATATTTTGCTATATTGAAAACCATTTATTATTAGCTAAAATGAGAGTCTACAACAAATTATTGGGAATACAAAATTTTTATTATTCAAGAAATCCTACGTATGTATGTATACATATATATATATATATATATATATATATATATATATATATATATATATATATATATATATATATACATATTTACGTGTGTTTATTTTACCGAGTCACAGTTTCCTTTTCCACCTAGTTTTATTTAAGTATTTCTAGTATGAGCATTTACTACTAATAATAAAATGCACCAAAATTTTCAAGAACCTTTCTAGAAAAGTTTCCCCTGGCTAAAAATTTATTATTATATTGTTCACTAATATACCCATTATCATTACGAATGCCGAAACTCAGCACCAGATGAAGCTGCCAAATTGCTGAGAAATAATATCAAGTTCCATAACCCCAATCTTCATTTTAAATTTATTGATTTTGATCCCCCTAAAATCAAAAACATTTTTAAATCACTTAATGTAAAGAAAACTAAAGAATTGTGGTGATTACCTCTCAAAGTAATTGGTTCTATTGTTGACAATATTGTTCTGCATTTAGCCACCGTATTCAATAACTGTGTTGATCCAGGGGTTTTTTCAGATCTTATGAAACATAATAAAATTATACCAATATTTAATCCGATGATAACCACGATCCATATAATTTTAGACCAGTGTCTATTTTGCTTACTCTTATTAAAATTGTGGAAAAATCCTTGCTTGAGCAAATGGGGGCTCATTTCGAATCTTTTGAATTACTTCACAACCAGAAATTTGGTTTTATGGAGAGTAAGTTCCCCAGAGATGCAGCAGTGGAATTAGTTTCACACATATTTGGCACTGGGAAAGAAAGGCAGGATGATATTGACGTTTTCTGTGATCTGTCTAAAGTGTTTGATTGTGTTGATCATAGAATATTACACTGGAAATATGCAAAATTATTGATTAAAAGATGAAGCCCATAGCTTGGGTAATTTGTATCTCATAAAGAAATTACAAAAAGTACAGACAGAGGAAATTAAATGAACAAATTCTTTAGTAAAGACAGATGTTCCGCAAGGCTCTATGTTGGGACTCTTTTCTTGTGTACGTTATTGATCTGTTATTTCAGATGAAACATATTTACTATCTGTAGTTTACACTAACTTAATGTTCGATAATAATAGAATGGCACAACAGTTTTTTTCGTTATTACTATAGATAGTATATTAAAATGGGTAGCTCGCATTTCAGAAGTGGCAGGGAATCTTAAGTTCACGGGAAACCTACTGGAAAAATAAAAATCACCTTAATGCAAAATAATGTCAAATTATGTATGTAATTGTAAATTTTTTCAATCTTTCAATGCAACATTGTTTCTATCATTAACATTAATAACACTCCAAACAATTATTTTATACCTACTGCGCAATCTCTTGTAAATTATGAATTTAATACTTGAATATTATTTATAACCTACACATTTATTGACAGTCATAATGACACATTTTTCATTAGTTTTAATGTATGCTTTTACAAAATCAGCCTCGTCATTTAGTAAAACTTGTCAATTGTTGCCAACCCCCAATATTAATGGGAGACATTAATCAAAATGATATTTTAATGTTGATGATGAACTTTCATTATTCCTTCTAATGCAATATTGTAATATATAAATATACAGCCTTGTGCAAAAGCATTATTCATTTGTTTTTGTTTAAATAATTCTCTTTTATAAACAAGTCTTTCTTTGTGCGGCCATTTGTTGATTTAGAGCATAGTATTGATGAGTTATTTGCATTGACTTCGCTTATAACATATCATTCTCTTTGTAGCACATTTAAAAGTAACTGTTTCAACACTGTACTAGCATATATAATTTCCTTTAATTACACTAGCATATATACATTAATAATAGCATATCTAATCTTGTTAGAATGTAAATTCATGTCACTATAGGTATAAAAAGTAGACAGGCCCAAAGCACTTTCTAGCACTGCTGTATACCTTATGCTATTCATCCGATAGTCAAAAGGAGACATGCTCTCAACCTTGCTGGCAGCCATGCAACTTCAAGCCAAATACAATCTCTGTCATGTCTCTGCCTAGGTACCGTGCACTCTGAGTTATATTAGTATCGTCCAACTATTTTTAGTCTTACATATGTGGCCGCAGGAGTTTTAAAGACACAAAATACACAGTAAGTGGTCACTCTCTGTTATACATTTTTAAGATATTGTACGAAATGGTGTACACCTTGTTAAGAAAAGTGTTCAAAGTATTAAGGAAATTATTATTTATTTATTACTTATGTTAAGCTCATGATCGACAATTGATTTACTATGCGGTTTTGTGAAAGCGGATCACGCTCGCAACTTTGTTCGACTGTGAATCAGCCTGAGTATGCACTTTAAGTTTAATAAACTTACTCGCGAATATTTGACATGCCTGAATTTTTACTAGACGAGCCAAGTGATTTCAAATTACTATAACTGTCGATCAATCATGCAAGCCAAGTGCCGTCATTTTAAAAACTCGTTGTGACATGCGATTGTTTGTTTAGTTACTTTTTTCCTACCTATGTTTAATAATTCTCTGTTCTGAACTCAATTCCCTACTTTTTAGATTCGGGTGTGATGTAAACAAACAATAATGGCCGATTTTTGGACATCCCCAAAGATTTTGTTTGTGAATTCATTGAATGCCATAGGCAAAATGATTGCCTGTCTTGGAAGAATACATTATCGATACAAGCAACGAGCATTCGAACAGCATGATTTCAACTTCATTTCTATTGACTATTGACAAAACTTGTTATTATTGAACACTTTCAGTAATTTCTTCCTCTTGCAATGCCTTCTCTTAACTAATGTTGGCAGTCATTATGGCTATTTGGACTCTGGATACAGCTACCTATAAAAGCAAATGGGTATTTTATTGTACCACAGGCATAGGTCCTTCAGCCGGAATCTTCTCCTCCTACCTGGCCTGCTCTTGCTCATTATCTAGGCTTAAATAATGTTCATTGCAAGTGAAGTAGTTATGTATGATATGTCCTAAGTTTTGGAACTTGTGTTGTTTTTATGCTTTTTAACATATCCTATGTCTTTATTCAGAACCCATGAGATTTGTGACATTCTGCAGTATACCCACATCTCAAAGACCTAAATTCTCTAGCTTGTTGCTTCAGTGAATACCCACGTTTCAGCTACATATGAGACTGAAAGTATCTAGCGAAGGGTCATACATATTTGCAGGGTCAGGCTAAATTTACAATCACAAAAGATATTTCTAATCTTGGAGAAAGCTTTTCAGGCTCACCCAATTCTGCATTGAATTTCAAAATTGTAGTTATCTTTATCGTCAATCATTGTCCCAAAATACATGTGACAGTTGATATATTTCAGATCAGTTCCATTTATAATGATGGGATATTACATGAATGAATTCACTTTTTAATTTTATTGTGGAAAGGAAAGATGATAATTTGTAGTGCAAAACATGTTAGGAAAGTTTGGGTTTAAGTAAATCTTTCTAGACTCGAAATACAAATTAAAGCTTCTGTCAATTGCCTAGTATATGTCTCTTAAAAATATTACAAAGAACAGGGTTGATAAAATACCATATCAAATGCAAAACTATACATTTATATCATTACTTTTGTTCAGTAATTATACACAAATACAATTTTAGATTATTAAGAAATGTTAATAAGCTGCATAACTTAATGTTTAATTGTATAAACACTTGTTCCCATTATTAATATTATAACACCTACCACATCCAACATTACTATGTTAACCTGCCTGCTATTCTGCTAATGAAAAATGCAGTACAGTCTTCCTTTACTAAGAACCTTCCTTAATCAGCCCAAATACTTTAGCCGTATATTTATACTGGTCTTTCCTCTTTATTGCTCTTTGGACAATTCATATCTTTTTGATACCCTGCGATCTGGATTCGACGTTGATTCGTAAGGCTGTACCAGTAATAACTGTTACAAATGTGCCAAATTATTTAGAGCAAAATTATTAGAACACGGCTATTAACTGATAAAAATTTTAGCTTCATTCTACCAGTGTACAAATGTTCTTTCCTCATTGCTGTTTTTTATTTTTGTAGACACGGCAGCAACCCTATTAAAACCATTTCAATTATTCATACTGATTACCACTTCAAGGTAATACGTTACCAGAAACAACTCTAATATTTAATAATTCTAATTGTTCCTACAGTGCTTGTTTGCTGAATACCCTAATAAGTCTTTAATGGCTCATGATATCATTTTTTCTCCAGCAAAATATTTTACTTTGGTAATTGATCATCAATTAATTTGGCATTCTCAAATAACTGATGAAATACTACAAAACTCCTCCAATTAAAATCAAGGTCAAGTTTGTCAAATTCCATAAAGTATTCACCACAGAACATAACTCTTTGCTATATCTTTTCCCATCTACTAGAATATGGAATGAGTTCCTTCAAAAGTACATACTGCGTTCACAGAATCTATACTTACAAGTTTTTTTAAATTGAATTATTTTTTAAATATGTCTACGAATATTACTACTTTGATGTTATCTCAAGTAAAACAGGAATAGTAATGCTAACAGATTTTTCAAACAAATGAACGACCAGGAAAACAATTTGTGGATTGTTATTTAAAACAACGGGTAATACCAACTTGGCATTGATATGTAATATTTGAATTAAAGTACAATAGAAGCACCAGAAAGAAATGTAAGGTTTTACCATCAATAAATTAGAAGGCCATCACATTTATAAACGACATAGGAAAATAAATAAGCGTACCTGATAGATTAGTAAATCCAATAATCAATCATGGTTATATTAGGGGAAGACAAATTGCTTTATATTAGGCTAAGTAAATAACATTAAATAGACTACATTGTCGAAGAGCATTTACATATTCTGTTAGAATTGGGTAGTAGAAATATTCGATTTGTTTAAAAATGGCGTATCATTGTGTAGAGGAATCAATCCACATTTTAATTGTGTTACAATCAATTCTGGGAGTCAACCGATTTTTATATAAATTGGAAAATCGAACTACATTAATTAAAATTATTTTAAGGAAAATTTACAGTTTGATATTAATTTTTCTCATTATTTTGACTACCGTAACAGGCATTTGGTTCCACTATATCTCTCTCTACGCTGAAATAAAGATAACTCGATGTCTTTTTCAGATAACTATTCTCATTAATTTTATATTTATCTTATGTATTGATATATTTTGGCAAAAAAATTTCTTTGCTGAGAGTTTGCAAAAATTCGATGATATTTCTGTTTATTACAGCATTTTGTTTAGAACAAAATGTTTTAAAAAATTAAAAATCATGACGTTATTGGGCATATTTATTGTACTTGTAAGCTACTTGATCTTTCTCATATTTGGCAATGTTGAAAATTGGAGTTGGGTCCGCATAATTACATATCTTGGTGAATTTATCAATAAATTGGAACTGCTACTAATGAGTTTACTTACAAATACCATTATTGAAATGTTAAAAGAAGTAAACGATTACCTGAACCGTATGAATCGAGAAGTATTTCCTAATAACACAAACTGCATACCAGAATTAGCCCGAGTAATAGTCTGCAATAGATTGAATGATAATAGCCATTTTGATATTTCAGGACATCCTATGCACATATTGGTGTTACCAAATGTATTAACTATAGTAAATGATATATGTAATGCGCTCAATAAAATGTTTAATTTACAGGTAATATTTGAAAGAAATGAAAATAAATTGGATATTCAAGAATTTTTTTCATTTTAATCATTCAATTTTTATTTCAGGTACTTCAGACTGTAGTTACAGCTTTTCTTTTATCCATTGCTGGTATTCAACTCATATTGGACTTATATATACATGACGTAAGTAAGAATAATATTACATAAATCATTCAAATTTTAATATTATATTTAATAGTAAGTGATAATGATTTTATAGTAATTTTAATGACCACTATTTATAAAACATCACTTTTTTATAACGTCGACTTTCTTTATACTTATACATTTCTTAAAATGTTTAAAATAGAAAAAGGGTTTATAAAAAAATATTGTCACTAATTAAATGTCTTTTCAGATACTAGGTTTAAAAGAAATAATTATCTACTTCACGTGGCAAACAATTTACATAGTTTTCCTTGTGACTGTCTGCGCCTTCAGTGAGAAGTTGGTTACAGAATTTCAACAGTTGAGAATAAACATCACAAAATTGAGACTTTCACCTCATATGTGTAAGCATCTGTTCAGTAAGTTTGTGTTCATTTACGATTAGAGAAATTCATTACTTATTGTACTAATGTAAATATCTCTTATTATCTTAATTTAAATGTAATCAATATCTTCAATACTTATCTTTTAATATCTTCATTACTTATCTTTTACCTTATCTGTTTTTTTTTATAACAATTGAATTAGACTATATAAGAAACAAAGTCTCTTGTTAAACGTACAACAGAAATTAATACAATTTGATTACGGAATATGGAAATTTCATAATCTATAGTCTACAATTAAATATATATAGAGTTTATCTACATTAATCTATGTATAATCAGTTCAGTGTAACACAAAGGCAACTGAATGTATTCAGGTCAGTGTTAAAATAATATTGATTTTTCAATTAATCAATGAAGACCAAGGGAACTAAATATCAGTGATCTAACCCCTGTACATCATGAATTCTTTAGAAAAAATGTTGCAGAATTTTTTTAAAAACGTGACAAAAATGGCTATGTCAAAAATATTTAGTTCAGTGTATAAATATAAAGTGAAAGTTCAATGGAATAAGCAACAATAGCAAATAATCTTATAAAACATTTGTTTAATTGTTCTTGAACAAGAATAGGTAGATAAATCTTTATGTATATAGAAAATATATTCTTATAACCATTCCCTTAATAGTACTAAAAGTTATATTCTATTTGTTCCTATGGAAACCTATATGGAGAATTTATAATAATGTTCTATGTCAGAATATTATGGCTATGGCTAAATATTCTATATCTGATTGATTCATATTCTATTTATGTTTGGCCAACTAAGAAATCAGATTGGTTTATTTCACTTTTCAAGAAATTCTCTAGCTTGCATCACCATTTTGTGGATGATAATGCTTTACTAACCGAAACACAAATATCATATCAAAACTCCCCAAGAGAGCTGACTCATATTGTTTCTTTTCCGATTTGAGTTTTTCACACACCTCTCGCCAACAACACTTCATAAGTTTTTATTTTTTAGTTAATAAAAAAAATTATGCTTGTAATCAGAAGTATATTTCTTAAAAGGATTTTAATCTTGAATTCCTTAATGGGATGCAACTAAAATTCAAAGTCATAGTTTTGACATAATTGAGGGACAAATGAAATATAAAAAAAGACATTTTTTATTTTCTTCCGCATAAGTAAATAACTCTTGTTATTGCATCAAGATAATCACTGATGATGACATGTGAGAGTATTAAATTGGTTATAGTGGTTTTTAAAGTTAATTTCCAGAAGCAATGTGTGGTTTTATCAAAATTAAACAAATCATTATAAATAACGCTTAAACAACTAGTCTGCATGTAGCACTGTATACGCTAGCACCTCCAGCATATATTTTGAACATGAGACTTTTACATGGGATTGAATTGACATTTTATGTAATAGCAATTATACACAATAAGCTACATATTTAATTATGGTAGTTTTATTATTTATAACCACATACCCAACAGTTTTGGTGATGAGAAAAGGAAACCTATGCAAAGGGAAATGAACACCTACTATAAAAAGGAAATTAAAAAAATGCTTTACGATTGAGTCACAGTTGTCACAAGTGTTAGCACAAATGATGGAAACCATGTGCGACATGCAAATACAACAAGCCAGCTTACAAAAAAACTTCAAAATCAAAGTACAAAAATGGTTATTTACATTTCGTTACGGCCATATGATGAGGTAAATGCATCTTTTACCAGCTATTCACAAAGATTGCTGAACTAATAAACTTAAAAGGCTCTACAGATTCTAACACCAAATTACATATATTGGACCAAAGTGTTATCAAGTTTTGAAGAATATTACAGCACCAAATATGACAGAATCAAAATCTCATGATGAACTGCTACAAATATTGGGAAATCATATAGCACCCAAACCTGGTGAAGTTGTACAACAACACAAACCCTGTCTCAGATCACAACATGAACGTAAAAGCATTGCCAATTATGTAGCTGGACTCAGGGGAAAAGGAGATAAATGCAATTCCATCTACGATCCTTGAAAAGTCGATATTAAAAGACTACATGAATTTTCCTTACAAAATGACTGCATTTTTTATGGCATCAGAATCGTTATTCCAAAGAAACTATAACCTAAAATCTTAAAAGAGCTACACAGAGCTCATACGTGTATCATTAAAATGAAAGCATTATTCAGAAGCCAATATGATTTAAGAATATTGACTTTAATATTAATCACTCGGTTAAACAATGCAAAATGTGCTGCTCATTGCGGAGGAATCCCGCAAAAGTACTAGTATATAGAGACGAATACCCAAAGAAGCCACTGAGCCAGATTCATATGGATTTTGCCAGACCATTCATGAACCAATACTTTCTTATCGTAGCAGACGCTTAAACAAAATATCTAAAAGTCATCCCAACCACATCCATCACAGCTACAGCAACAGTTCAAGTCAAACAAATGCAAAAATTTTTTAAAATAATGACCACCAATCAAGGGGAGAGGTATGTGCAAACATTGTAAAACTAGATGAAAGCAATGGCTAATGAGGAAGATCTGTTACAAGACAGAGTATATAAATTCCTGGTAGTGTACAGAAAAACAGCTAATAGCACCATGGGATTGAACCCAGTAGAGATGATGTTTAAAAATTATATAGAACAAGGATCGACTTAATAAAAAGGGGAACAGATTTAGGAAAGAACGACAGGAATAAAGTTAAAATAGTATATGAAGTATTTAAAAGCTGAGATAGAGTAAATATTAGAACATATAACAGCAATAAACAGAAATTCGAAAGGCTTAGAGAGATAAGAAACCTACATTACGAGGTGGAAATGGTTGGAAAATAACACCAAAAGCATGTTGAAAAAAATCACAAAGTCAGTATGCATGAACATACCTTACACCTACATGTCCGGGCCACGACATCTGTAAGAAAAAACCACACCGACACAAAGTTATTCAGAAAGAGCATCGACAGAGTCACCTAGTTCGGTAAGGATAAATTTTACACAGTCAGCACCAGGTTCTACAAGAAGGGCGACTATAATTCCTGAAACCATAACCGAATCTAGGTACAACCTATACAAGCCTATAGTACTTAGGGATACAGTATAATCACTTAAAGAATACGGGCCCCTTCTCAGTGGAAGAATTAGGCTAATATAATATATAATAATATAATATAGCTAAATAACAAAAAGAATAATAAGGAGTGTTAGACAACTAGTCCGAATGTAGTACTGTATACTCTGGTGCTTCCAGCGGATGTTTTGAGCACGAGACTTTTATGTGGGATTGGTTTGATATTTTATATAATAGTGAGTATACGCAACAAACAACACATTTAATAACAGGAGTCTTACTATTTATAAGCACACACAATGATAAAAATATTTAATAATACTTCAAATTCTTTTTTTTAAATAATTCACACTTTTGAAATATAAAAACTGCTGCACGAACAAAGCTTTGACTTTGAAGAAACCAGAGGTTAATATTTATAAAATGGCCTGTTAACTCCAAATATTACTAGAGTATATGTAGTTAAGTCGGCATAGTACACGGAATGATAAAATGTAAAGAAAATATTTTATTTCATTTGCATTTTTGTGCCTCTTCTGCACCTGATAAGTTTACGCAATTTTATATCGGTAGCACGTCTGTTTAAACTGAAAGATTATGTTAGGTAATAACAATGGTTTCATTGAAATCGTCCTAACTATGCCCCAAGCTTATTATGTAATTGTTACTAATGCACACAACTTGTAAATTTATGGATATTTTTAATGGTACATAATTCCATTCAATCTGTGCAAATGTTGTATACCATGTCTTTTGTGTGAAATAAGTATGAATTAATTATCTATTGCTATTATTTAAGGTCCATCAATCGATACTGAATTGGAAAAACTTGAAGAGATTGTACTTCAGAGCAATGGCGGAACTTTCTCAGTGTGTCAGCTCTTCGACCTGCGAATATCGTTACTGCCTAATTTTTTCAACCTCGTTGTTACCTATATTATTGTAGTTGTTCAATTAGCATGCTTACATTCTAGTAAATAATCACACTTGTGTAACTAGAGATTTGAATGATTTTGAAAACATTTCCTTTATTTAATTTTGCTTTATTTTAAATTTATTTTTAATATAATTATATTTTCTTTCATCATTCTTATATTTATAATATAAAATTCAATATGTTATCAACATTAGATGCAGTTGTCAATAAACACATACTACAATTAAACGAACATATATAAAGAAAAACAACATCACAATCTGGGGAATATATTTGTATATGTTTATTTAGATGTTTATGTATATGCATACTTTTTTATTCACCAGCATGTGCAGTCATATTTGTACTTTCAGTAGATATTTGTTATTTGTAAATTTTCTGTTTGTTTATTTAGTACTACCTTACCTCTTCAACTTGACCTTGGTAAAGTTTCTCACAGTAAAAGCGAATGAACACTGTTAAATATAAAATTAAAGATAGTTAGATAAAAACATTGTTATTCTATTTATTGTGTAATCTCAAACTGCAAGTTTGTCATAAGATATTGGGAAATGGAGTATATTATTGTTACATTGAGTTGTTTAATTGCGAAATTTTATTTTTCTAAATTATATTTTATTTAATTTTTCAATATTTTATAACAAATGAAATAAACAAAATTGCATATTAAATTAGTCTCTTTTAATATTAGTAGCAGGACATCATGACAAAGACCATAGTTTTTTCTGGAAACTTTCTGTAAAATTAATATCATTCATGTTTAGACATTTAATCACAATTATTAATTAGCAGGCTTTGTCTTTCACACGGTTTCTGTAATATTACGATATAAATGAAAAAAAAATTTATGGGCTTTATTATTTCAGTTAATGTTTTTTTAAACCTATGTATCACACTAAAATAAATACTTAAATTCCCAAAATGGATTTTAATTCAGATATTATAAATCTAAAAATGAGTAAACAATAACTAACCGTAAATTGTCATTGTCATGAATCATTTATCCCAACACAAATTGCTTTTAAGAAAAATTTGGTGTCAAATGAAAACAAAATCATACTAATTTTAATTTAACGTAATTTTCAACAGAGCATAGCGGCAAAGATAATTGTATGTTATAGACCATTGTATTATCATTTGATTCGTTATTTCATTCTCTTTCCTCTTTTACATAGTTATCTAAATGATTACTTTATTTTAACCCGACTATTTACATTTCTTATTCACTGCGAGCCGTATTGTCAATGTGTTAATGTGTTATTGCTATATTTTGAAAGGTAAGGTTGCTATGGTAAGTAAGTAGTGGAATTAATGACAAAATGTTGTACATAAAAATCAATAAGATTATAAGTGGATAGTAAATTTACATAATTTTACTTATCTAACTCTAAAGAAAACTTTGTTATAGTGGAATACTTGGTGTGATAAAAATCTGACAATGTTTATTTTGATATAAAGAAAAATAACTGTATTTTACACATATTAAATACATGAATTTACAATGAAGAAAAAATGTAAATTTTTATGGAGAAATAGCCTCTGTAGAAATGTATATATATGTATTAAACTTACAACATTCTAATGGTATCTATAATGTTAAAGTGATAGCTTATTTTTAAGTTACCTTTGGAACTTTCCAAGATAAATATTCACTAGCACGCAGATTGAAATTGTATCAGTATTTAAAGCATTTGTTAGAAGTAATACAACTGAAGAGTCATTTGATGAAAATTAATTTCATATTAAATAGAATTATTTTTACTAGTATAGTCAAATTGAATGAAATATATTTTTTTGGATGTTATAATAATATATTATTACCTGAAATTTATTGTTTTTTATTTTAATTCTACTCATTTATTTATATATTTATTACAATTATAATATCTTTATCTGTATAGTTACAATTTTGTTTTGAAGACTTTAAAACAAAAATTTTGTATGTTGCTGTACATCCGCATTGATGATATTTTTTAGGTGATAGATTATGCTGATGCCATTATTAAAATGTTACATATGGTGAAGTTGGAATGAGAAAAATATTTTGTTATAATAGAAACCATCTATTATTAGCCAGAATGAGAGTTTTTCAATAGATTATATGGGATAACCATTTTTATTATTCTAAAAATCCTATATATGCACACACGCACACACACACACACACAAATTTATATATATATATATATATATATATATATATATATATATATATATATACATACATACAGATACATATTTATATGTATATGTTTCTGTAACAAATATTTTATAAAAACATTAATTACAAAAAACAAAATATGTGAAATACACTCAATAAAATATTTAAATTGCAAGTAAACTCTAACTGGTTAAAATAAATAGAATATCTTAGAATGTGTTTTTCATTTTACTCATTCAACGTCAGGTAATTCAACTTAAAGTCTTTATTTGTACCTGATCCTTTAACGATATTCGACTCATACTCATTGGAATTGTATATTCGTGGCTTATTTCTGCAGTAGTGGTTGTCATAATTTGTTAGAAATAAATGGGTTTGTCTACAATAATAATTAATAGTGTCTTTCCCGGAATAACTTTCCTTACAACTTTGTATTAATCTATTATTTTTCTCGTTCAGTGCTATTATTTGGATCTATTTGGTCTGAAGCACTGTTTTTGTGTGTCCAAATTTTTGAGAGTACTTGCACTGAAGTATTTCCTTCTGTTTTAAGGGCCTTCAAACATCACCTTCATTTTTTTCAGATATAGTATTTAAATTAAAGATGCCTTCATTATTTTCCTTGGTTCCGAATCTACGAAAAATAGTGGAAAGTCTTCTTTAGTGAATTTACGCATCTGACTTTGTGAGACTGTTTTATCAGTTCTTTTTTAATTAGAGAAGTATCTTCCGTGGAGTGCATATTCCATCGTAAAGCTATATATGCTCTTTCATTCTTAATTTAGTAGATGCAGTGAGATATATTGCTTGTGATAAAATTGTCACATGGTGTTAGTTGAAGTACATGACCAGAGCATAATGTGGCCAATATGTAAAATTTATTATTTATGATCTTAATTAAAGTTTCCTTCAGAGATATAATATTAATGACCTACCATCACAAATATTGGTTCAGGCTTAGGTATGTATTTTTTAAGTGCGTTATCTGGAATGGTGTCTTCATTGTTCAAGGTCTCAACCCAGTTTTATATAAGTATTTCTAGGTTCATCATTTACACCTGATAATAAAATACATCAAAATTTTCAACAACCTTTCTAGAAAAGTTCCAAATCCCTGGCTAAAAGTTTATTATTATATTTTTCACTATTATATCCATTATCATTACGAATACCTTAAACTCAGCTCCAGATGAAGCTACCAAATTACTGAGGGATAGTGTCAAGTTCAGTAACCACAATCATCGTTTTAAATTTACTCATTTTGATTCCCGTAAAATCAAAAATATTTTTGCATCACTTGATGTGAAGTAAACTGAAGACTTGTGATTATTTGTCAAAGTAATTGGTTCTATTGTTGATGCTGTTGTTCTGCATTTAGCCACCATTTTTAATAAGTGTGATATCCAGGGGTTTTCCAGATCTTATGAAACGTAATAAAATTGTACCATTATTTAATCCAATGATAACCACGATCCATCTAATTTTAGACCAGTGTCTATTTTGCCTACTCTCAGTAAAATTGTTGAAAAGAACTTGCTTGAGTAAATGGAAGCCCATTTCAACTCTTTTGAACTACTTCACAGCCACCAATTTGGTTTTACGAAGAACAGGTTCACTAGAGATGCAGCAGTGGAATTAATTTCGCACATCTTTGGCACTGGGGAAGAAAGGCAGGATCCTATTGGCATTCACTGTGATCTGTCTTAGGTGTTTGATTGTGTTGATCATAGAATATTACTCTGGAAATATGCAACATTATGGGTTAAAAGATGAAGCCCATAGCTTGGTTAATTTGTATCTCACAAACAGATTACAAAAAGTACAGACAGGGAAAATTAAATCAACAGATTCTTTAGTAAAGACGGGAGTTCCGCAAGGCTTTATTTTGGGACTATTTCTTTTCTCGTGCACATTATTGATCTGTTTTTTTGATTGAAAAATTTCTTGAAACAGTGTTGTTTGCTGACAATACATTTCTCTCATTTTAAAGAAATAGATATTTTGAATGCGATTAGATAATGCAAATTAAGCGATGTCACAAATTTTTACTTTGTTAGCTGTCAATAATTTATTACCTAATACAAAAAAATCTATGCACATTTAGTTGACACTAACTTAGTGTTCAATAATAATAGAATGAAATTTGTTAGCACAACAGTTCTTCTTGGTGTAACTATACATAGTACACTAAAATGGGGAGCTCACATTTCAGAATTGGCAGGGAATCTTAGTTCACGGGAAACCTATTAGAAAAAACAAGAACCACCTTAATGCAAAATAATGCCAAATTATGTATGTTATAAGGTTTTGTCAATCTTTCAAGGCAACATTGCTGATATCATACACATTAATAACACTCCAAAGAATTAGTTCATACCTATTGCGCAATTTCTTGTAATTCCTACGTTTAAAATATTGAATACTGTTTATGGCCTACACATTTATTGACTGTCATAATGACATACTTTTTATTAGTTTTAATCTTGGCTTTTACAAAATCAACCTCGTCAATCAGTAAAACTTGACAATTGTTATCAACCTTCAATATTAATGGGAGATGTTAATCAAAATGAGATTTTAATGTTGGTGAGAAACACTCATTATTCCTTCTAATGCAATATTGTAGTATATAAATATACGGCCTTGGGCGAAAGTATTATTCATTTGTCTTTGTTTAAATGATCATCTTTTATATACAGAAGTCATATTTTGTGGGGCTATCTGTAGATTTAGGGCATAGTACAGATGAGTTATTTACATTCACCTCGCTTATGACGTACCATTCTTGTTGTAGCGCATTTAAAAGTAACTGTATCAACATTATACTAGCATATATAATTTTCTTTAATTACACTAGCATATGTACATTAATAATAGAATATCTGATCTTATTGAAATTTAAATTCATTTCATTCAGACATAAAAAATAGACAGGCCCAAAGCACTTTCTAGCACTTCTGTATACCTTATGCTATTCATCTAATTGTCAAAAGGAGCCATGCTCTCACCCTTGCTGGCAGCCACACAACTGCAAGCCACATATATTCTCTGTCATCTTTCTGCCTAAGCACTGTGCAATCCAAGTTAAATCAGTATCGTGCAACTACTCTTAGTCTTACATATGGGGCTTCAGTAGTTTTAAAGACACAAAATGCAGGTAAGCATTTTGTGTCTTTAAAACTACTGAAGCCCCATATGTATCACCCTCTTTTATACATTTTTAAGATATTGCACAAAATGGTGTAAACCTTGTTAAGAAAAATCTTAAAAGTATTAAGGAGATTATTATTTATTTATTACTTATATTAAGCTCATGATCGACGGTTGATTAGGATCGACGAGCGGTTTTGTGAATGCGAGCCAGGCTCGCGACTTTATTTGACTGTGAATCAGTCTAAGTATGCATACTTTAAGTTTAACAAATTTACTAGTGAAGATTTGACATGCTTAAATTTTACTAGACGAGCTAAATGACATCAAATAAGTAGGACCGTCGATCATTGACACGAGCCACAAGTTGTTTGTTTAGTTAATTTTTTCCTGTGTTTAACAGTTCTCTATTCTGAACTCAATTTTCTACTTTTTAGTTTTGGGTGTGGTGTAAACAAGCAACAATGGCCGATTTTTGGACGTGCTCAAAAGATATTGTTTGCGAATTCATTGAATGTTATAGGCAAAATGAGTGCTTGTGGAAGAATATATTATCTGACTATATATATAAAAAAAGTAGATAAACATGAAAATTATTTGAAATTTCTGGAAGTAATTTGTAAAGTGGAACCGAATACGGAGTTAGAATCAGCTAAGCAGAAGATAAATTCATTGCAAAGTAATAAAAAAAGGGTGCAATAGTCTAACTTCTGGTTCAGGAACGGATGAAATTTACGTCTAAAGTCATGATATTACAGTCAGCTGAAGTTTTTAGGTGACGATAAAGATAGTAAGTTTCATTTATTTATTTATTTACCTACTTTAAAGTATCTAATTGATACATATGGTGGACTTGTTGCTACAAGAGCAATCTCTTACAGCGAACCATAACATCAGTCCAGCCCTGTTCGACGAATGGCCGGGAATCAAATTCAGATCCCCGCGGTGCACCCCATCGTCAAAGGCCGTATGCCTTGTGACCAACCCAACAAATCACGGCGATGATCTTATACTTTACGCCAGTAAAATATTTTTGGTCTCATTTTGGGCTGCAATTAGTCCGGATTCCCCGGATTGGTCCTAGTTTGAAGGTCTGTGTCTACTACTAGACTGATCAAGTTGAAATTTAGTGCACATATAGGATTATGCAATTCAAATTGTTTTTATCTATGGCTACTCAAAGGGGAAAACTATTTTTAATTATTTGAACAATGATATAAGTTCATAATTAGTAGGTAGGTAATTTTGAAGGTAGATAAAATAAACAAAATTATGTTACTAATAATATGTGTTTTTCCAGGACACATATAAAGTTATCAGTATCAGAATCAGCACAATCACCTATAATTGAAGGAAAAATTGAGGAAACTCCGTCTCCAACAACACACCACAGCACAATGTCTAGAAACTTGATAGAGGTTACTAAATATTATTGGACAACAACATTTGTCTTTATGCAGTCATGCCCTCTTTGCCTATTGTCATGGCACATCACTAGTCAATAAGGCATGCATATGTTGATGGCGTCCTACTCATTGCTAATTGTATCTCTGTACTATTTATCAAAAGTGTAATAATAAATAAAATCTAACTCAAGTCTAGTATTATCATATATATAACACACACACAATACATGGTGTCAGTAGTTGTTTGTAATCTATGTGTTGTAAAGTCATTGTGAAATTCTCGTGTGAAAAGTCCGCATCATGTCTCAAAAAAGTCAAAAGCCCAAGAAACTTTCTGGAATGTCCAGTCCGCAGCACATAATGATGAACGTTGACTTGCCTTAACAATGGAAAAAATGGGTGCAATCATTTAAATTTTATTTACGTGCGTCTGGCATGCATGAATAAAGTGATGGCAGAAAGCTAGCTTTATTTTTACATGTTATTGGTGAAAATATAGTCAACAGTCAGAAAAGGATGTTTGTACAAGGTGTGGTCAGGTGCATCGTCATAATTGTCCAGCATTAGCTGTAAAGTGCAGAAAATGTAAAGAATGGGTCTTTTTGCAGTCTGTTGTCGGTCAATTAAGTCTAGGTCAGTAGAATATGTACAGTCAGATAGTAATATGCAACACAGTACACAGTATATACAGTCAGAACAAGATGAAATGGACAATTAATTTATATATAAATATTTCACAAATAAATTGTATTATTGATACTGCCAGTGATGTCAATATTATGTCAAAAAAGATTTATGAATCACTTCATACTAAACATTCATTGTCTAAAACTGCTGTAAAAATTAAGTCATACACCGGTAATAATCTAGAGGCACTAGAAAATAGAGGTCGAGAAAAATTAAAGTGTAAATTCCAATTTAATGACTCCTATATGGCAAAAGAAATAAATTTTATAATTGCAAATGTGAATTCCCAACTGTACTAGGTAAACTTACTTGCTCAGAAATTGGACTAATTAAAAGAATTCTTTGTGTAGACACTACAAGCATGCAAACGTCAAAAAGTGATATTAGCCAATTGTCTTTTAAAATAAGTCAAAATGAGTCAAATTCAAGTCAAGTAATATGTCCTAAAGTCACAAAAAGTCAGTCACAGTCATTTTTATTACAGTCAAGTCAGGCACAAAATATAAATTTAAGTAAACTTGTTGAATGTAATAATTCTGTTTTTGCCGGTCTTGGTTGTCTTCCTGGTGAGTGTCACATAAGTATAAATCCTAATGTTCAGCCAAAAGTAGATGCTCCCGAGGAAGTTACCATTTGCATTACATCATAGACTTCAACAAGAACTTGAGAAGATGGAGAAAATGGATGTCATTATCAAGGTCACAGAGCCTACTCAATGGGTTAGTTCTTCAATTTTAGTAGAAAAAAAAATGGTAAATTAAGGGTATGTTTAGACCCCGTGATTTAAATCAGGCAATTAATAGGACTCATAATCCTATTCCATCAGCAGACATGGTCCGCACAAAAGTGGCTGGTGCAAAATTTTACTCCACCTTGGATGCAAGTTGTGGATTTTAGATGTGTAAATTAAGTGAGAATAGTTCTTACCTCACAACTTTTAATACACCTTTTGGTCAATACTGCTTTAAACATCTTCCATATGGGGTCAACTGTGCTCCTGAGTATTTTCACAGAACTATGACTGAAATGTTTGGTGATATACCAGGGGTGGCAGTATACAGTGATGATATTTTCGTAAGCGGTCAAACGCTACAAGAGCATAATGAGCGTCTTAATATAGTATTTAAAAGAGCAGAAGAATATAATGTCAAATTTAATAAAGAAAAATTTACATTTGCCAAGCAGAGTATTAAATATCTGGGACATATGTTTTCAGCAGACTGAATCACAGCTGATTCAGACAAAGTCAGAGCAATCAAAGAGATGCCCCCTCCTACCTGTCTAAAAGATTTGCAGAGATTTCTAGGCATGCTTAATTATTTAAGTCCTTTTATTAAAAATATGGCAGACGAGACAGAAATTCTACGCCAATTATTAAAAAAATCTTCTGATTGATAGTGGACTGCCAACCATGAAACAACATTTTGTCGTCTTAAGCAATTAATATGTCAAGTTCCAGTGTTGTTACTTTTTAATGTTCATGATCCTATTGTCCTACAAAGTGATGCTGGTAGCAGTGCTGTCGGAGCGGTGTTGTTATAAAATCAACACTCTATATATTGTGCTACAAAACTTTAACAGATACATAACAAAGAATGGCTCAGATAGAAAAAGAACTCTATTCAATAGTTTTTGCCTGCATCAAGTTCCATCAATTTATATATGGTCAAACTGTAACTGTAGAGACAGATGCTCCTTTAATAACATTGTTTAAAAAGTCTTTAGTCAAGGTTCCAACACGTCTCCAAAGAATGATGTTGAAAATACAACCCTATATACAAATAATAAAAAAAATTTAAAAAAAAATAAAATACATTGCTCATACCTTGTCAAGAGCAGCACTTTCTAATCAATTAGATGATGATGTCAATGTTCATGTAAATTTACTGGTTAGGTCATTGCCAGTCTCTTCAGAACGTCTACAGTAAAGTCTGCAGATATTGAAAAAATACTGTAAAAAAGGATGGCCGTCAAGTAAAACTCTAATTCACAAAGATTTGAATGAATATTGGCAGTATAGATTTGATTTACATATAGAAAATGATTTAATTTTCAGAAGTAACATAAAGTATAGTCATACCTAAAAAATTAAGGCCAGATATTTTGAAAATAATACACAGTGGTCATTTTGGAATCGAAAGTTCAAAAGCATTTGCTAGAGGACATGTATTTTGGCCATTTATGTCAACTGATATAAATAATATTGTTCAGTCGTGTCATACTTGCCTGTCACATAGAAATTCAAACACTCCAAAACCACTTCTTCCACATGATGTTACATTACTTCCGTGGGAAAAAGTTGGTGTTGATTTTATGGATTATAAATCTAAGAAATACATAGTAGTACAACATTATTACTCAAATTATATTGTCAGTGGCAAGTAATAATACCAAAACAGTAACATAGTAGTACAAGATTATTACTCAAATTATAATGACAGTGGCAAGTAATAACACCAAAAGAGTAACATAGTAGTACAAGATTATTACTCAAATTATAATGTCAGTGGCAAGTAATAACACCAAAACAGTAATTATTTGTCTCAAAAGTATTTTTAGCAGACATGGTATCCCAGTTGAGTTATTCTCTGTCAATGGGCCACCATTTAATTCGGCAGAGTTTAAGAATTTTATTTTTAAATGGGGAATACATCTTAATACGTCAAGTTCCTACATACCAATGTCAATTAGGTTGGTAGAGTCGGCAGTAAAGATATGTAAACCTACCTTCTTACCAAGTCAGAGGAGTCAGAAACAGATCCATATCTTGCTTTGCTTCAATTCAGGAATACACCTAGAGGAAATCTACTATCTCCAGCACAATTGTTAATGTCACATTCACTTAGACCACAATTACCAACAGTCACAATAAACTTAAAATCAAGAAAGTTAAATTTCAAGAACATGTATAAACTAAGAAAGGAAATAAAAATAAAACGGAAGGTTACTATGACAGAAAGACTAAATCATTACCAGAATTACAAGAAGGTGATAAAGTTTATTTTAAGAAAATGCCAGATACTTCATGGATTACAGTAAGGTCCAAATGTGATCAGCCTAAGTCTTATACTGTTGAAGGGTCAGATGGATTTATAGGAAGGAGAAACAGACAGCGTATTTTGAGACCTCCACAGTCACCTCAAACTGTATCTCAAGATATGTTACAAAAAAGTCTAAATATCAAGACATCTCCTATATCACATACAGTGTCACCGTCTATTGAAAAGCATACAACTCCAGTTAAAATGAGCACTAGGTGTGAAAGAGTCATAAGACCAACAAGACGGTTCGACTTCTAGGAGTTAATAATATGGAGATGTTATGAGTATGTGACGTCCCTATTGTCATGGCACATCACTAGTCGATAAGCCACGCGTGCGTGAAGATGGCGTCCTAACCATTGCTAATTGTATCTCTATAATACATATCAAAAGTATAATAATAAATCAAATATAATTCAAATCTAGTATTTTTATTGATATAATGCACACACCAAAACAGTAATATTTTTTTTGACAATTTTATTTAAAAATAAAATTTCAAATTTTTCAATTCATTTTTGTTTTTTGAGAATTTTTCCCAATCTCCAATCAAATATATTTTTGGCGGGTTAAAAATTAGAACAAGTGAATTAATATAAATATCTTGGAATCTGCCTTACTCAAAACTGGAAGAGTAAGGTAGAGATCAAAACTCACATTAAAATTACCCACGGAGCCTTTAGAAAAATAGTAGAGTGCATTTTTCATTTTTGTAAAAACAATCAATACAACAATCACTTTTAAGCACTGTCCATGACCAATATTGCTATGCAGATGCAAGGTCTTGACTATTAAGGACGATCTCAGGAATCATATAGGATTGCTCGAAATGTGGACCTACAGACGCATGATGTCGACATCTTGGATTCAGGAAGATACAAATGAGGAATTTTTGCAACGATTTGGCAAGAAACGTAAGGTTTTGTTTTTAACCATCACACAATTTGTATATCTAGGGCAATGTATTCAGGCATGGTAGATACGAGTTCTTACAAGAAATAATGCTGGAAAAATCGTTAGAAGAAGGAAAGCTGGTCGTAGAAGAGAGTCATGGTTGGTAATATCCGAGAATGGACATGGGTCACGAGTTTCACCGAGGACAAGTCCTCACGCAGAGCTGACTGCCAACTTTCACCAATTGAAAAGGAATCCTTGGAAGAAAAAGATATAAGTTACTAATGTTTTATTGGATACTTTCGTCTTACTTGATTTTTGTAATTTTGAAAAGGTGAGTCAAGTCATATGTATTAATTGTTAAAAATTTTAACAAAATTGTACAACAAAAGACAGTGAAGTTTTGAAAAAAAGTAGCAATAATGTATTGTTATACACAATATATCGTCGAAAGTAAGTTATTATATGGCTGACAAACTAACTATTGAAGCACTTTTAGTGGCTAGTTGAGAAGTTTCGCCCTCGTTTAAGGAAAGCAGTGGAGATAAAGAAATTATAATAATTCCAATAAATACGCCTTAAGGTTAAAAACAGCACCAAAGTTTACATGCAATTAAAATTAGAAGCTATGGCTATAACTGACAGGATTTCTAAAGTAAGTATTTTCCTAAGTTAGACCTTAGGAGATATGTGAGTGGAGCAAGAGTTAGCCTGTGGACAATGGTACACTATCGGAGATAACCCATAGTTAATTATAAGCCGGTTAGACAGATGTAAAAATTACAAAAAGGCGATAAATTTGTGACATTCGTGAACATTGGTCATATTTTTATATATTTATTTTATGTAAACTTTATGTCCAAAAATATAACATTACTTAACCACAGTCCTTTACATAAAGTGTATCAAAACTTTGAAAGAAATCCGTAGGTCACATTAAAATTTTTTTTTTATCTAGCGTCAAAACTTGTGAACTAACACGTAGACCAACAATGATATGTAAAAAATAAAATATATATAGTTTTCATATGTCAAATTAACCGCTTACTTATTTTCCTATTAAAGCTAGTTAAACAATAACTACAACGTTACAATTTCGAAAAAATCTTGTTTTAAACAAGTAACAAAGATTGAATAATTCACCAGGTTTATAACAGTCATAATCACAATGTAGAATAACACTTTCATATACCGCGTATATTTTTGAGTTTACTTAATAAAATAAATAATAATTGTGTGAAATTAATTGCCTAATAAAGACGAAGTGGTGTTAGTAGTGAAAATAGAAGTCGTCATAAATAACATAATTTACTACTTGAATAAATATGACATGAACATAGCAATTATTGTCACTGTTAAAGAAAGTTCTAACTCTAATTAGTTTGTACTCTTTCCTCTGTTAGGAAAGGGCATAAGTCGTTGCTGCCTGTGCTGATACATCTATATTTGCATTTAAATATATCACAAAATTAATATAAAAGAAACTTAAAAAGAAGACTTTTCAGAGGAAGCACATGTTTAATTTAAAAAATATTAATTATCTAGATACAAAATAAATAAATTATGAGCATATTAAAATGATTAACCGTTTTAGTGCCATTGTTTTTTACTCATACATACTTAAAAATGCCAAGGAAATCTTTGGTTTTTAATGTCATTTACCCCTGTCTCGAAAAAAAACTGTATCTCTTCCAAAAATGATCCAATTTTAATAATTTTTTCTTATTACAATTACATTGCCTTTTGCATATTTATATAATAGTGTGTCATCTCATTCAAAAAAATACCTAAGAATGGTAGAATACTTTTATAATAGTTTTTTGTTGTATATCAAAGTTATATCCTCTATGCGGGTAACATTGACAGTAGTAAATCTGGTCATGTAAATTCTGTATTAAATACATTTTCTGAGTAATTGGGTAAGGCTGGTATATTTTTTTAATATCTAAAATGTTGCCATTCAGTTTTAAAATAACATTGTAAACTTTCTGGGATTTCAGACCAATATTTATGGGACTTAATAAAACCAACACAATGAAAATACATTCATATATTATAATCTTAAAATATTAAGATCCGTAATAAACAGTATTATTTCAAAGTAAGTTTATACAGACAAAGAATCTAAGAATATTGTTAGAAAAAAAAATAACAACCCATAAATTATTTACCCCATTCTATCAATAATAAAGCATCAAAACAAATACAAAGTCTTGTCCAACGGTAAGAGCTATATAGGTCTTCCCGCTTTCTTGGAATGTTTGGTAAGTAATTTATTTTTTAAAGTATTTATCGGTATTTTATACTCGTTGCTTGCAGCGTAAGCACTTAGGGATCCACATTTGATCTTTGTTATGGCTTCCTGCATGGTTTCTAGGGAATAGTTAGACCTGATTCTATACTTCATTTTACCTGGTTTCGGAATTTTTTATTTTCTTGGCATGGTGCATATGGAATTCTATAATTAAAATGATGTATGAGCTTAGAAAATAATAATTTACCTACAAAATAAAAATGCAACAAGAACATCATTATATAAAACTCCAGATATTATGTACATACGAGAAGAAAAAATACCATAATAGTGTCAAAGTTAAACAGATGAAAAAAATATCTGTATGGGTAACACTGACAGCATCAAAGTTTCCCTGAAAATTGCTAAATATTACTTATGTTTAGGTGTAAATTATGAAGAAATGAGGTGAGAATATGACAGAAATATTATCGAAAATTGAAATTCAGCCTTCATTTTTAAAACAAAACACTTACCAGACTCTGATTCGCCTTGTTTCACAATAAAAGTTGAAAAGTTAAAGACTATTTGCTAAACACCACAATTAAGTGCAAATTTCGATATGAATTTGACAATTGGTATTGGTAAAAAAAAATAAATGAGTCTATCAGACTCATTTATTTTTTTTTATGAGGCTGAATTTATGACTGTTTTCAAAAATTCAGCCTTATATTGAGAGTCTGAAAACGGGAAAAAAAATTAAAAAGTCAAAAGCAGTTAGACCATCAAAGTTATTCAGCACAGCAAAGTTACTCCATTTGACTGTAATAAACAGATTGCAAGCATTAAGTGTAATATTAATGATTGCTATAATATCAGTTACTCACAATTAAGAAATGCTGAAATGCCCCTACGTGCTAATAAATTGTAATAAATTTATACGCTAGATATTTTTTATATAATACCTAATTACGCATAGAGTATAGTGTGGATACCTGTCGTGGGCGGATATGTATGTGGGTGCTCTGTGTAATTAATTTTTTGAAAATAATTACCACTGCTTTTTTCCGAATTTTTCTATTAAATAAGTTAATAATATTAAGCTTAGATGTTGATGTAATTATGCGTATACTGCACTTTTAATTTATTCTAAAAAAAGTATTCTAACATTTTTAAATATTACGTAGGCATGTAAAGTTTAAATTTATTAATTTGAACTCCAGTTTTTTTTAAGAAATAAAGTTAAAATATTGCTAAAAAGTGAATGAACTATTGGAGAAAACACTTTGTGCCCGTTTAATTAGCAAATTAATTAATTTTAATGTTCAATTAATGTGATATGTGCAATATTAAAGTGATATGTGGGTAAAATCACAAATAAAGGTGAGTCGCTATTCTACTTAACGCCAACTTCACTTCTGACTGAGTATTCCTAGACTTTTTAAAATTCATCATCGAATGAGTCGTACTAAAATTATTTATAACAATTTACGTGTTAGTTACTTCATGTGACAAGAGTTTCAACAAACTAAAATTAATAAAAAATTACTTGCAGGCAACAATGACCCATACGAAACTTAACAAACTAGGCATATTAACAATAGAACACGAGACAACACTTTTTGATTGTACAATATATTGCCTCACGTCTGTCTCCAAAAGGGGTAAACAGAGACTATAGATTTTTACATGTTATTATCCTGCCATTCCTCCTTCGCTTCTTTATCTTTCATCACCCTTTACATACATACTCTAGGTATTACCGGTGTGAATGGTCTCGTAGTATAAAGCGTTATCCGTTGGACATAGTATAAAGCATTGTCTATTAGAAAAAACATATATTATTTACTCAGTAGTTCTAGAATCTTGAGTGCACATGCCAATATTTAAAATAATTCCTTATCCAGAGCAACATTTTATAATTCTCACCAACATTTTATTTCATTTGCAGCTCCACATTATCAAACTACGTCATGCGCTGTATTCCTAAATTTTCTTGTTCTTTATCTTAAAGCTTCCTTTTCTAAACGGACATAGAATTGCTGAGCAGAAAATACATTATACGTGGCTGCAACCGATGAACTTTGTTTAACTCCAGCACAGCAATATAGCAGATGCTCTTAAACAAATCTTATATTTCGTTTGAAGTAATTTTTTCAAAATTTTTCACCAAGGAAATAGTTGGTTGATGGTGCTTATTTTTAGCACTTAGATCTTGAACATTTAAATTTTTCCCTCTTCGAGACTTTGTTGGTAGGCTTTTCAAAAATTCTTCATCTTAGTAAGGACTTCATCATACTATTTGTCAGTCTGTCCGTGCCTTATAGTTTCTATTGTTGTAGAGCTAGGTGCATAAAATATTGTGTTCGATTATTTCACACACATGGAGACTGCAGTGAATGTGAAATAAAATAAAAATTTTTTTCAATAAATTTGGTGAAGGGGAGAAAAATGTTTAATATGCGGGTAATACACGAAGAAAGAAATATCATTAGAAAGGTAAATTTAAAATGAAATTATGCGTAAATTTGCTATTTTATAGGTTATGATGTATAGTGACACATAAAGTAAGTTGGAAAGTGACACATAAAGTATAGATTGGAAAGTGACACATAAAGTACGTCAACTTCAACCAAGGGTTTAAAAGATACAAGATAAAATACGACAACACAAGATAAAGATACGTTATATTCTAAGTGAACGTTTGATTAAAACTTTGAAATAAAATTATTTCGGTTAAATTGCATCAACATCTTGAACAGATGTAGACAACTGCTTAATGCTGTTTCGCACCAGTTCCAACATGCACTTGGCCGGATGCTTATCTTTATTCTTACACTATTTTAGCATAACCTTTTTTATATTGCAATGACATAGATATGTTGATTACAATTTATTACAGAAGGTCTAAACTTTAACCATTAAAAGGCTGTGACAGATAGATAAATTTGTTTTGCACTCTGTTTTTTTCTATCACAAAGAAGATTCATTCCATCGGCTATTTCCCAAAAGTAATTTATATTGTCTGTTACATCATTACAATTATTCTACATAAATCAATGTCATTAGCATCAAATATGTTCCATTAATTACTGTATAAATGTTGTTGGAAAACCATTCGTCCTTACAAAGCCAACTTTGAAATATACACAATTCAATATTGTTATCGGTGTGTGAAAATACATTTTCCACACACTACACTTCGCTTGACTCTATTTGCATTATATAACATTAATCATTTTTCAAAGCACAATGGTCTTGAAATGAACATTGAAGCTTAAAACAATGTATACGTACAAATTTACACTTAGTACCTGTACTCTGTTACTCTGCAGTACCACAAGCCTTATATATAACTTTGTAGTTCTATTAACGGATCATTTTGGTACAATTATTAATAATTGATTTGATGTTGGTCTGAAAAAATATATTTTTTCCTTAGATCATCAATAAAATTAAGGGGACAATAGTGGTTTTGAGATATTATGTTTATAAACTGATTATACAAAATTCAATAATTTGCATGGTTTTTAACAGTTTATTGTGTGGTGTTGCCGAGATAAGTATATTTTTTTAATATGCTTTTGAATTTTTAACATTGACTGATAACCTGCAAAACTTATTTTTGTGTATCGTTATATATGCATTTTTATGTTATATGTCTTGCAAAATAAAAAGAGAAAATTTAAAACCAAGACAAATATTGTTACTTATCCAAGATGTAACATTTCCGTTTGGCTTATACAGTATAAAAAAAATTTGCGCTTCAGTTTAATTTTCATTTAAAAAGCATATTTATAAACATTATTTATGAAAGATATTTGTAAATAAGAAATAATGCAAAATTACATAAGTGGCAAGTTACTGAAATGAGATAATTAAATACATGATTAGTTATTTTGAAGATTTCACTACACTATAAACCTTTAAGTATCTTTTGATTGAATTTGGCTATAATTCAAATTGTTTATAAATATTTTATGGATTACAACTTAATAAATGCAGTAGAAACAAAAAAAATGAATAAAAAATTAAATATTTAAGAAATATATTTAAATTGACACAACATAAAATTTATGAGCTTACTTACTTTAAAATAATGACTTTCGAACTTTTTGATTCACAACTAGTTAAGATTTTGAGACAAAATGTTGTAAGTTTATGGACATTTCTATTTTAGAGAGTTCCAATCGTATCACCAATAATGAATTAATAAATGGATTTTCTAGTTTATTATTTATATAACTATTTAATTTGAAAATCAATGTCATTGAACTCGACATAAATATATTGCAAAAACTTTTATTCCTGCAACTTTCCAGTAAGTAGCTCATTAGTTACTTGTGTAGATATGTATTCTTTCTTAATGTGGAGTGGTAAATATATTTATATATTCGATTCGATTCTACCATTTTTGTGTACATCTATAAAAATTAACTTGCCTTTGGCATGTTGTTCCTATAATTTATCTAATTTCAACATGATAATATTTAATTTTTTTATTTAACATATTTCAAAATAATTTCTATTTAAAGATATATAGTCCAATTAATGTAATTATATGAATTTAAAACTTCTCTGCAATTCTATTAAGTTTCAGTCATATAAAAATATATTGTAATTTAAACTATTTAATAAACACAGTAATATTACACATCAGAAGATATATATAGTACAAGAGTAAATTAAATACGGGAGAACCAAAGAAAAATTTTAATTTCATTTGAAAACAAATTAAGCAATTTAAAACCTGTGTGTTTGTTCATATTTGCACACTGTTTCGTTACGAATATATAATAAGTAGTAAGTATTGAAATCCTTCTTAAATGAACAGTCTAGAATTATTTGTAACACCTATGTTTCACGTAAGTTTCTATTCATGATTATCTATCATGAAATGGACGAACTGAAATAAAGACAAACAAATGTATTGCATGGGCTAATAATCTTTTAACCAGTAGTTCGAGACTTTTCTCGAAAGATTTGTAGAAAGTTTCGATGTATTTTATTATCAGATGTTAATGTCCAAAATAGAATAGTACAAAGAAAGAAAAGAATACCCTATTTTTATAATACTTACACAAAACCGGTTTGAGATATTATATATATATATATATATATATATAAATATATATATATATATATATATTTATATATATATATATATATATATATATATATATATATATATATTTATATATATGTATGTATGTATAGGATTTCTGGAAACAATATAAATCTAATTTAATCCATTGTGGATTCTCACTCAGACTAGTAATAAATGGTTTGTATTATTACAAAATATTTCTTGACTCATAATGTCTAGCTTCACCGCTTTAAACATTGAAACATTTGACATCAGCATAATCTACCACCAAAAAAATATGGTCAATAATGATCTGTAGTTTGATTCAGTAAAATGAAAATTTTCACATAAAATTGTTTCTCTAAATTCTTCAAAATAAAGTTGTAACTGAACAGATAAACATGTTATAATGTACATAAACAAATGAGTAGAGTTATTATTAAAAAGGAGAAAGTTTAAATTAGGAGAAACTGCACATTCACAAAGGCTAACTGAACTTTTGTCTTACTATTTATTTTTTAAAATTGGTAGTGGAGATGGTGTCAATAAATTTGGTAAAAGTTTAAGAAAGATGAGTGTTGGGTTGGGCTGTAAATGAGGTACATAACTTCCTTAGATCAAAATTAATTTTGGAGGGGTAGGATACGTCCCTTTATTTCAAATTTAATTTTTTTGCCTTTCAAATTTAGGGCAGATCCTATCTGTAGCATTATGATTCCCACTGCAAGAATAAATAATATACCTTGTCTTGATAACAGACAGTGGGGAGACTGATGAATGAATTATACTAATGGATACGTAACATAAATATTTCGTACTTTACCAAAGTAAATTACAAAGATTTTGTTGCAGCTTAAGAGACAGAATGCCCTGAAAATTTAACCAGGGAGCGAAATGTAAATACACTTCGTTTGACAGTTTCTATGGCAACATTTGTCAAACTTATATAATATATAAAAATGTTTTTGTTACAAGGATAAAATATATTATAAACACTTATCTTAAAAAAAGGAACAAAAAATCATAAAACATCAAAGAAGTTAAAATACATGTAGCAACAGGTTTGTCTATGATATATATTTCTTTGTTTTTTGCTTTCCTTCGGAGTAAATATGTTAACATGTGTGAATATTTATTTAAAAAAAATTTAATATAGAGTGAAATTAAATAAACGACACATTTTCAAACAGGTAAATCAAAGATTCACATATACACTTGTGGAAGTGTGACTTATTTACTGGTATACAAGCTTGCTAATTGAACAACTACAATAATATATGTAATAACGAGGTTGAAAAAACTAGGCAGTAATGATATTTGCAGATCGAAGAGCTGACACACTGAGAAAGTTCCGCCATTGTTCTGATGTACAACCTCTTCAAGTTTTTCCAATTCAGTGTCGATTGATGGACCTTAAATAATAGCATGACAGGTACATAATTTGTACTTATTTCATACAAAAGATATAAGATATAAAAAATTAAATGATCACTAGTAACCTTCACGTGCAGCTGAAGTAAAACTACTTTGGCGGTTGTAGCAATTAGGATGAAATGAGATGTTTATATTAGTAAAATAAGTAATGAGTTTCTCTAATAAAAGATGACTACAAACTTACTGAACAGATGCTTACACATATGAGGTGAAAGTCTCAGTTTTGTGATGCTTATTCTCAACTGATGAAATTCCGTAACCAACATCTCACTGAAGGTGCAGACAGCAGTGAGAACAACTACGCAAATCGTCTGCCATATCCAATAGTTAAGCATTTCTAGAAAATATAGTTCCTGAAAAGTCATTCCATTAGTAACAATACTTTTTTACAAAACTTTATTTATTTTAAACATTTTGTATACATAATTGTAAAGAAAGTTGATATTCACTATTAATTAAAGAACAATAATTAGAAATGTCAACAAAGACAATATCAATTGTTATTATACACAATATTATAATTTCAATGATTTATGTAATATTAATCTTACTTACTTCATGTATATACAGGTCCAAAATGAGTTGAATGCCACCAATGGATGAGAGAAAAGCCGTAACTACAGTCTGTAGTACCTGAAGTAAAAATTTAATGATTAAAATGAAAATAATTTTTGAATATCCCATTTATGTCAATTAATCTCAGTATACCTGTAAATTAAACATTTTATTGAGTGCAATGTGTATTGCATTTACTATAGTTAATATGTTTGGTAAAATAAATATGTTCATGGGATTTCCAGAAGTATCAAAATGGCTGTCCCCATTTAATCTATTGCAGACTCTCACTCCGGCTAAGCCCGGTACGCAGTTTGTGTTATTATGAAATATTTCTCTATTCATACGGTTCAGGTAGTCGTTTACCTGTTTCAACATTTCATTAATGGTGTATGTAAGCAAACACATTAAAAGCAGTTCCAATCTATTAGTAAGTAAACCGAAATATATAACTATCTGGAACCAGTTCCAATTTTCAATACTGTTAATGATGAAAGTGATCAAGTGGCTTGCAATTATAATGAATATGCCCAATAGTGTCATTATTTTTAATTTCTGGAAGCATTTTGTCCTAAACAAAATACTGAAATAAACAGAAATATCATCAAATCGTTCTAAACACTCAGCAAAGAAATGTTTTTGCCAAACGATATCAATAGCTAAAGTAAATATGAAATTAATAAGGACAGTTATATCAAAAAGGCATTGAATTATCTTTATATCAGAGTACAAAGAGATGAAGTGAAACCAAATGCCTGTGACAGAAGTCAAAATAATGAGAACAATTAATGTCGAACTGTAAATTTTTTTTAAAATAATTTTAATTAACGTTGTTTGATTTTCTACTTCATCTAAAAATCGGTTGATACCAAGTATTGACTGTAACACAAGTAAAAAGTGAATCGATTCTTCTATACAATGGCACGTCATTTTTAAAGAACTGACTATTTCTACTATTCACTTCTATAGAAAATGCAAACACTCTTTGTTAATGTTGTGTATTTAATGTAACCAGTTAGTCTAATACAAGGCAATTTGTATTCTCACTTTATAGCCGTGATTGATTATTGGATTTACCCGTCTAGTCTACAAGTGCACTTATTTATTTCCCCACTTTGTTTACAAAAGTGATGGCCTTCCAATTTACTGATTGTCGTGCCTTAAGTTTATTTTCGAATGCTTCCATTATAATGTAATTCAAATATTGCATATTCATGTCCAGCTGGTATTATTGATTGTTATAACTAGCAATCCACTACAGTTTAAAGTGTTTTCTTAGTAGTTCATTTATTTAAAAGATCTGTTTATGATTCCTATTTTACTTGAGATAACATCAAAATAGTAATTAATATTCTTAGGTATATTTTAAAAGAAAACTCAATTTCAAAAGATGTGTAAATATAGATTCTGTGGGAGCAGCATGTAGGTATATTTGAAGCAACTCATTTCCACAGTCTAGTCGAATACACAGGAAAAGATACATCACAAAGTTATTTTCTGCGGTGAATATTTTCCTGACATCAATATCCTTGTTTTTAGAATGTAGTCCAAAGCCATGTGCTGATAAATGTAGAAATCGGTATTAAGAAATCAAAACTACTCTAAAGCGAAGAAAAGCAAGAAAACATCAGTAGTAACGCATCAATATGATAGCAGAACTACCTTACCTGACGCTAAAAATAAATAAAATAGACAATTTTTCCATCATTCTTACATGATGAGAAGGTGGTTATATATAAAAAATAGATTGAAGGAAAGCTTATCAAACAAGAGTTTTGGCTTTCAGTGGAGGAGTTTTGGAGTATTTCGTCTATTACTTGAGAGGCTAAAGTCATTTCAATTACCACGTGAGTATTCATAGAACCGACGAGCAAGAGAAACCTGACCTTTGGGATTTGGGTTTACTGCGAAACGTTTTGAATCTCAAGGGTTCAGAAACTATGAAATACCATAGTACTTCAGTGGATGAACAAAGATATATAGATCTTAAAACCAAACAATCACCAACATCTTTTGCATATCATGCGCTAGACAAAATAGATATTGGGCAGAAATAGATCTGGTAGCAGAAGGAGATCCTGGCTGAAGATCCTAAACCAGTGTGAAATATAATAAAAATACCCATTCGCTCTTTTGGACAGCTGCAACCAGAGTCCAAATAACCATAATGATTGTCAACCTCAGTTAAGAAAAATCTCTACGACAAGAAGAGATTATCAAGAGTATTCAATAATTTAGATTAGAGAAAGTTTTGTTAATGTAGAAAATTGTAGTGTAATGAAAAGAATTGGAAATCATGCAATTCAAACACTTATTGCTTTTTCAATATTTATTTAATTTTAATTCAGTTTATTGCTGCCTTGGATGGGTTATAAATAATTTTTAACACTGTTTTTTCTTTAACATTTTCAAATCAATAAATTAAAATTCTCCACGTGATATAGACTAATATATTTAGCTAGCGTCTTGAATTTTGGTACCAAAATAAAATTTAAATATTTCCTTTTTTTAAATTAGATCCATTGACACTAACAAAGGTTAATTAACACCGCCGGGTTGAACTGAATTTTACATGAGCATCAATTGAGAAGAGATAATTTTGGTCTCATGATATTTTTCAATTTTTATTCACATTTACATATTAATGTAATTGAAATAAAAATAGATCGGCATATTAAATATAATCAATAACTCATATGTATTATTGTCCACTAGAGTGTTTTCTCTGCATGAAATTTAAATTTTATTTCTTCTCATACAGAACACACAAATTCGTTTTGTACCAGGAAAGGTAATTACAACCTATATAATGTTTCATTTGGCTTTATATCTTATAGCTTTCATACATATCATTGTATTAAGTTGAAATTTTATAAAGATTTGGGTGCTGGAAGCTGCAATCTTTATCTAAAGTGGTACGCAGCTATTTGACACCCCTATAATTTCAGTGACGGCAAAAGTAAAATTTTTAGTACATGTAGAGAATAATACAAGATTGTAATGTTTTTCAAAATAAATTTTTTATATTCAGAAGTTTCTGAGATATTTGAGAACAAAAACCATAAATTTTGTAGCAATCACTCAGTCACTCAGACAGATTGTAGGTCTGAAGACCCTTGAAATTTTATACATATTTAGTATTTACAATGATAATAAAGAAATAATTCAGAAAACTGGAAATATTTAGCTAGAAATACAAATAAAGTTTATATGTATATAGCGGGTATACATGGCCTTATACATGTTTTATAGCTATAGCAGCAGTTGTAGAATATAGATGTATGCATTTGCTCAAATACATGTTGTAGATGTGTAGATATTTGCTTTGCAAATCCATGCATGACAATGAGATTCTAGATAGGCATTATGCAGTGCTGTTGCTGGACCAGACCATACACAAAGGCAGTGCAACACTGACATCAAGCCCCTTATGTTGGTATGCCTCCACCAGTAGGATATTGATGACCAGTAATGAACATTGATGGTCGGTGCTCTATGATATTTATTGGCCAAAATAAAACAAATGTTTGTGCAGTATTATATTCCTCTATTGAAATCTAGTGAATATTACAATTTGATTTTTATGCTCATTACCAATAACTGTGAACATTTGAATTCTAACATCTTTATAATTGATCATTTTATTGTACATAATCATTTCTTCATAAATCAATATATGTGCTCATTTCATAATTGTAATAATGCACAAGTCACTCCCCATTCCCCTCATTCTCACAAATCCTCCATTCTCGCAAATCACACCCCATTCCCTACCACAGTACCTGTGCTTAGCCATCTTTTATTATCAATCCCCAGACCACCTGAATTCAGACTTCAAGTAGAAGTTGTGTATTTTGATTATCAATAAGCATTTGATCATGTAACAACATTTTCCCAAATTATCTTAGTACGGTGGCATTATCGATTCCACTTTTACAATTTTTTGCTTTTTTTTCTTGCAGATATAAAGTAATATGTATGAGTGGGAAACTTTATTTCGTAGCCTTACTTCACAAAGTCGGGAGTAAGCCAGGGTTTGAATCTCGGTCTTCCATTATTCACTAGTTGGTATTGATTGCGCCGTAATGCAACTTGATTAGTCAATAATGGAGAAGCGAGTTTAGAGCAGTTAAGCCTGCAGTGGATGACATCAGAACAGTCATTGAGTGAAGCGCAGCAAGCTGTCTATGACATAACACAAGCAAATATTCTTTGATGTGTTACGTACAGCCAAGCACATACTCCTATTAAATATGATTTTACAGTCAGTGTTACTCCTCTGCACCGTCTGGATGAGACTATTGATTTGGGAATCATAATTTGATTCACAATTTATATTTCACAAGCATATAATTGACGTGCTGAAAAAATAATTTTGGAATCTTTGACATAGTAATGCATATTTGAAGTTATTTTCAACACGTGACATCAATTTGCTTGCTCTATACTTCATTGGTTTAAAGTAAATTTGAGTCCAGTTGCATCATTTGGAGTCTACATGAAGCTAAGTACAGCTTAATGATTAAATTTGTACAATAGACGTTCCTGAGATATATGTACATGAGACAATATGGTTATTTCCATCTTCTATTTTTTACCGATTTCCTCCTGGCTATGATTTGAGGTTGGATGGATTTCTTGCAACTCAATAACTTTGCAACTTTGGAAGATAAAATTTTTCTTTCGACTTTTAGAAAACAAAAAGTCCTGCATCCTATATTATTTTCCCTCCAGAACCAAACTATGTTTGAACTCTCTAATTTACCAGGGTATTAACCTTCTCAACCACTCAATCAGAGAGTGATTTGTTTATGATGAGTGAAAATAAATTTCTAGAAATTTGTCATCAGTTTCCGTGCAATTTAAACTAATCTAAATAGATTAAAACTAATCTTATTAACTAATCAAATAGATACTTTTGTTTTAGAAATAAAGTCTAATACAAAAGTATAAAATAAATGCATTAACACACTGTATCATAATAATGCAATCACAAAATTGTGTCATAATAATGTAATCACATTCATGTTTATGAATACATACATTTTTAAGAAAATTGTTTAAGAAATGGTACTTCGTTTTTCTACTGACCATCGCATTAATTTAATAAAAAGAATATAATAATTATTAAATTTTGAAAAACTGGAGTTTACAGCTCCAAAAGAGATCAAAAAAGATATTTTGTACGATTCGCTGTTTTTCGTTAATACATGCAATTTTTGAGCACTTGCGTTTTAAAAATGTCGTCTCCTTAGCAGCTCCAGTGAGAATAGTGGCCTTTATATCTCCCCAGCTTTGTAGTGAATAGCCTTATGCCATTACACAATCTTGTGTATCCTTCTCGATGACTAGTACCCCTCTTAATAACTATCTATATATATTGCCTGCTAGTAGAATGACAACACCGCTCATTAAAGCCTGGTTGCCATGAATGAATGAATGCAGACTTCGGTTCAATAATTCTATAGCGTGCTTGTGCAACATCTCACACAATCAACTTGCACTACTGTAAGATAGTGCCACGGCCATTACTGCTGCTGACGATACATGTCAGCGTTTGTTTGGTTGGAAGATTTCATAGTAATTTATATACTGAATGTGCAGCCCATCCACCATCAGCGTGTCAACAATGCCCGAGGAGTCTATAGCGAGCACAATATTGCGATCCTTTAGGAGTTGGGCTGTAATAAGATGAGCACAATTTTGTTGTCTGTATCTCCCGGTGCATCAGAGAAAAAGATTCTCCCCTCCTCACTATTTATACGCCACAGGATTATATAAAAAACGTGCTGCTTCAAGGGAAGCATACATGATGCCATTACGCGATTCTCTAGAGCCGCTACATCACAGTCAAGCTCTTTTACCACATTATTTGATAAGTTTTTCCTTGGCTACTGTATGAGCGATTTAAAATCAGACTATCTTTTACCAGAAAGGAAAATTAATTTTCATTCATTTCATTTTAAAGTTTCGTTAATTATTACGTCATTGTGCATTTTTGTAGCTGTGACCTTACTGACAAGGCTTCCTTGTATTTATCCCAGGGCCGGAGTGAGTTGGATTGTCCACAGGTGCTTATTATAATTGCGAATAACTTCTTAAGTTTTGATGGTTGAGAAACACAACACGATTTTCTCCATGGTGGCATCTCAGCGGTTGTCCTCTTCTAATAGTCCATGTACCTGACAAGCTTCCCTGAATGTCACCCAGTCTTCTTCATCATGACTTGCATGGTATATATCCGATCCAGGGCTTTACCAGCCTTCACGCCTAACTAGCCCTTGACTAGTGCTCCCTGTACATGGCACTTTTATTCTTTTCTTGTTATATTCCATATATAGCACAAAGGGACTTCGGCGTAAAACAGGATTTTTTAAAGTTGCCATTTTTGCATAGTTTCAAAAAATGCAATTACTGTTGTCCTTGAAAGCGACGTCCACCGGTTGTGAAAATTATTTTCCGTAAAGTAGACACGCTCAACGTTAAGTAGGTGCACCGCTAGGTCTCGGGATTCTTTGATGTAATTACTAGCCAATGATTCCCCTATATATATTTACGTATCCACCTGCTTTAAAATGTCTGTCTGCACTTTGTCCCTTGATTGCTCCCTTTATTTATATAATTGAAGATATATTTTATAGCCTGAACTGAACTGCCATTTATAGCAATAAAATACAAAACTTCACATTTGAACATTTTTGTCAGCACAGGGCTAAAAGTTATAACCCACCTGTTATCCACTATAAAGTCTTCATGCCTGTTGCTTCTTTTAATGGTGACTGTTCATCCTCTCTCCTGAGATGTTCTCCGTCGGTACTGCGAGAATTCATTTTTATTGGTTTCCTTTTTCTGCAGCAATGCCCGAGGGTACTTTTTATTGCACTATCTATCCTTCATGCATGGTGATAACATATTGTGTGCACTTCATGGCCCGTTGATATGTTATATAGCTTTTTGTCCTGATTTAGCTGCAATTTATCTTTAAGCCACAATAACAAATGTACGTGGGGCAAGCTGCGTTTTTACCACTCAATGGAGTACATAAATCACTGAGTTTCACCGTAAATTTGGCCTTTTTTGAGTAGAGCAAGCAACTTTTGCACTGTGATTTTAAAAATTCGGTCGGTCGGTAGTTTTTTCGTTACGAATAAGCTCGTCGCTGATCTCTGTCTATGCTGAATTGCAGGTAAACATAATGAGCTGGTCGTGGTGGCCATAGTTGCGGACATAGGCAAATACGTCTTGTGTGTATTCATGCAGGTAACTCGGGCTATTCACGACCGAGGCGGACAACCACTTTCTCAATATTATTATTGTCAATTTGCGTATCATTCCAAATAACCTGTATATTGATTCAATCTTATATAGCCCAAGTGCTCACGTTTAAGTTTAACATACATATCCACCAGGTATTGACCCAGAAGTTATCTGTAACGTGGCGGCAGATTGAAATCATTGACACGCGCCATGAGATGATAAACGTAAAAGTCCACGGTGGACATTTTTTTTGTTGAGCATGGATCACCCAGTCTGCGGATTTGGACCCAGCTGTTTGTCATGGGCACACAACACAATGTCTTTGCTAGCAGAGGGGTCAGAGCCCACGACCACTGTCACTACCTCACTAGTGGAGCGCACTGTTATGACGACTTTAAGTTTTAATATAAAAAAAAACAATTTATTTTTAGATATTATTATTTAAACGAATTATAACAATTATTATATTTTATAAAATATTTAGTTAGACTTTGATCGCGCTTGTATCTGGATTACGACTGACGCGGACTAAGGACTGGATTGAACTGTGATTATCTGAACCTCGTGAAGCTTCGGTCCAGGGTTTATAAAGGATAAGAAATGCTGATGCATCTGGGAGTGGAGTTTGCTGACGGGCCTGGGAACAGAGCTTGTCATGGTAATGCAATACTCTGGCAGCCGGATGCCCTTATCATGTTGATACGAGAATCGTGAGACAGGTGCTGTGTAAGCATTACTGCTAGCAAGTACAGGATATAACAGCTCCCCCGTTTAGGAGTAAACTTACACCCTTGTGTAAGTTTATGTCATAGAGGTTCTGATTCTAGGTATTGGGATGGGGAGGTTGACTGAGCTTGTTTCAGAGACATGTTCGGATTCTATATCATTCGAGTTAGGCGCAGGTCTAACTAGATATTTTTTACATTTAAGTTTACAGTTATAAATCTTATAGCTAACAAAGAATATTATACTTAAGAGTATACAAATAGTAGTATATGAATAATATTGCCCATATTCTAAAATGTGAGGTTTACCTATTAAATCTAAATTACTCGTGATTTCTTTGAATATTTTGTCATTTTCTTTAAAAGAGTCTAAGTTAATATTCTTTATTTTTACAGCTGGTGTATCAAATTTTATTCCTTCAAATTTCAATGTATTACAACAAGTATCTTTCATTATGTCAAAGTTTAAGTTAACTGGGTTTGCTTTTATTTTAATATCGGATTTGGCAAGTAATTGTCTTTCTTTAAAATATCCATAACATTCAGACGGTATATCAAGTATACCAGTGCCTATTATATCATTTTCATAAACATTTTCTTTAGGGCAGTCAATTGAAATTTTAGTTTTTTGAGAAATGATGAAAATCCATTTACCATTTTCTAGTTGTTGCCAAATTTCCAAATTTCCGGAAAGAAATTTAGTTTCACATTGTTTTGGAATGGAAGTTACAACTTTAGAAATCATTTCACTTTCGCAAGTTGGGTTAGCAGAGCTAGAGTAAACATTAGTCATGTCACATAAATAAAATTGATTGTTAATAATTTTACAATTTCTTAGATTTTCTAAGTTACAAAAATAATTCTTATCTCTAGTTACACCAATATATCTAGATGAAGGGATTATGGTTACATAGGTTTTGGGGTTTGTTTCATTATATGCTACAGGTAATGGTAGATTATGATACAGATCAAATTCTAGTACATTAACTAATGGTATCCTTAATACAAATACAATTTTATTATTGGAATAATAACTCAACATTTCAGATATGTTAATTAAGATGTGAATATGATCTAAATCTAATGATACAGGTAACAACTTAAAGCTAGGTATAAATCTATAATTATCCACTAGGTCTTGATAGAGTTGTTTTGGTGAAATAATTGACGGATACAAGACGTTATTTTTACTGAACATAACGGCGTTTATTATGTCTTCAATTTTGAAAGATAATGTGAGTAGACTATTTTCTAGCATGTTTAATAATTCCATGAATTTAGCTTTCAACAATAATTTATTAGATACAATAGTCAAGTTTTTCAAACTTAATGCAATATTTTCGACAGCGCTATTCAAACTTTGTTCATTAATATTTATTTTATTTAGTATTTCTTGAAAAGCGGACAGGGTTGTCGATGTAATTAGAATATTTTCCTTTACGTGTTTTGCTAACATTCTTTGGTCTGTTTCTACGTTTTGAATAGCGTTATTATATTTAATAGCGTCATCTTCATCTAATGTACCAAAAATGTGTTTGAAGACGGTTCCAACACCGCCGAACCAGGCTGAGCGTTTAGATCGTGTTGAAATTAAATGGGTTATAGAATCGAAATTATTGATCATATCATAATAACGTGTAGAGAGAGGTTGAATGAGATTATGGCACTCCATATTGTTAAAGATATCGTTTTGTTTGCAAAGAAACCTTACCGTTCCGAAGATAGTGTTCATATTATCTAGGTGTGGCTTTATAAAGGAGATATCAATAGGAATAACCACACTGAGGTGGTCATTGATGAGTTTTAATGAGCCGACAGGATCAAAGTATATACCAGGGCTGCTGTTTATCGGTTGTATAAAATCTGCATGTGCCTGGACGATGGCACTGTAACATGTGTAAATTGTAAATGTAAAGGCGATTATTTGTAAAAGTTGTATAAAAGATGTGTATAAAATTATTTATGTATATATATCTAAATAGTAGAAATATTAGTAAAGGATATAATAAACTAAAGATAAAATAATTAAATATTATTTTAAGATGGGGTAGCGTCATTTTTTCTTGCGAGCTTTACTTCATCATAGTGGTGAACGACATGGCGACGGTTTATTAATAAGGTTAAAGAATTTCGCCCATTTATTTTGATAACTTTATAGGGACCTTTCCAAATAGGGGAAAGGGCTTTGCGCAGCCTGAGGTGGTTTCTGAGATAGACGTAGTCTCCAACTTGATACTTTACGAGACGGGAGTGAGAGTCATAGTAGGTTTTTGAGTTTTCTTTTGATGTTTGAATGTTTTCGAGGGCTTTTTCCCTGGAATACTTAAGACGGTGTTGTAGCATTTTTATGTAGTCGGGGTAAGTGGCGTCAGGGGTAGTATCGTAAATAGAATTAGGTATAAATGGTTTATGACCGAACAATAGTTCATAAGGGGAATAGTGAGTGGTTGAATGTATGGCAGTGTTGTAAGCTAGCATTGCGGTATAAACGTATCTTGACCAATTATCTTGGTTATCATTGATGTATGATTTTAAATATTCTTTGAGGGTGGAATGGCTACGTTCTAAGGCTCCTTGGGTCTGAGGGTGATATGGCGATGCCCATAATTGTTTTATTTTTAGGAAATCACAGGTTCTTTTAAAAAGATCTGATGTAAAGTTGGTACCTTGATCGGTTAGGATTGTTTTGGGTATACCAAATAAAGATATAAAATGTACTAAGCACTCGCTAGTTTCTTCAGCGGTGGTGCTTCGAATAGGATAGGCTGCTGAAAATTTTGTAAGATCATCTTGTAGTGTTAGGATATATTGGAGCTTTGTTTCTCCGGATTCAGGTAAGGGTCCCACTATATCTAGGGCTAATCGTTGGAACGGGGCGGTGGATGTGCTAGTGATTTGCATAGGTGCGCGATTTACTTTTCTCAGTGCCTTATTTACTTGGCACGAGGAACATTTCTTTACATAATTTTCAATATCTGTTCGCATATTTTTCCAGTGGTACTGTTCTCTTATTCTATCATACATTCTAGTCGAGCCGAGGTGTCCGGCGACGGGAATGTCGTGATTTTCTTTCAAGATTTTGGGTATTTCTTTAAGTGAGGGGAATATAATTTGGTTTTTATATATGTGTATTCGTATATCAGTGTTATGGAATAAATATGAGATAATGTTATACAATTTTAAATATGAGTGTTTGTCGAAGGGGTTTCTAAAATCTGAAATTGCTAATTCCTTTATAGGTTCACTAGAACATATCAGTAATTCATTTCTTAAGTTTTTCAGAGTTTCGAACATGTCGGTGTATGAGCAAGAATCGAAATGATGAACTTTAGTAAATAGCAAATAGTATGTTTTATTATTAATTTTCAGTGTAGCGTGAGAGTGTAGTGTTCTTTCTGATTTCATCAGTTCTTGAGAATTTTCATAATTTCCTAGGATTTCCTCGATGTATGGCGTGCTTTCATCTAAATCTAGGGGTACTGGAAATGCAATTGATTTTTGTTGTGTTTTCAGTAGGTTGTCGTTATATTCGATTATGATTGTATTGAAGTGTGAATTTTCCGATAAGGATTTCAGGAATTTGGAATATGACTCATCGAGGATGTCGTCATTAACTAAAGGATCAAGATTTTCAGGATCAGAGGGAGGTTCTATTATTATGGGTTCAGAAGGGTTTAGGGATGGAATATTAGTATTGGTGTTATCGGGTTGAATAGGGTTTACAGGGTAACGAGAGAGAGCGTCAGCCGCAGAGTTTAGTTTTCCCTTTCTATAGACAATTCTGTAATCATATTCTTCTAATTTCAAACGCCACCGTTGAAGTTTACTACTTGGGTCCTTGTGGTTAAATAACCATTTAAGAGGGCGGTGGTCGGTAACAATATCAAATGTACGGCCAAAGAGATATGGTCGGAAGGTTTTACAACCAAATATGATGGCTAACAACTCCTTTTCTGTCGTGTTGAGATTGCATTCACATTTATTAAGTGTTCGAGAAGTATATGCAATGGGTCGGTCTTTGCCGATTTCCCCTTGCGAAAGAATCGCGCTGATAGCGTAATTAGATGCGTCACAGGTTAATATAAAAGGTTTCGTAAAATCTGGATAAGCAAGTAAAGGAGCAGAGGTTAATTTAGATTTTAAAGTTTCGAAGGCAAGTTGTTGCTCGTTTTCCCATAGAAATGTCATATCTTTTTTCAGAAGGGTTGTAAGAGGTTTTGCTAATTTTGAAAAGTCGGGAATGAATCTTCGATAATAAGATACGAGACCAAGAAAAGATTTAACGTCTTTTGGCGATTTGGGTATTGGAAATTCATTGACTGATTTAATTTTTTCAGGATTCGGTTTCACACCCCGTTCAGTTATTATGTGGCCTAAATAAGCGACTTCTCTGCGTAGAAATTCGCATTTATCGGGTTGAAGTTTAAGGTTGAAATTTCGTAATCGTTCAAAGACAGTAGATAAGTTATCTATGTGTGATTTCAGGTCATAGGAATAGATAACGATGTCGTCTAGATAGACAAAGCATCGAATACCTTGAAGGCCGGAGAGAGCAGAATTCATAAGTCGCTGAAAGGTGGAGGGCGCGTTTTTCAGCCCGAATGGCATACGCGTAAATTCGAAGTGTCCTTGAGGAACACTAAATGCGGTTTTCGGAGCGTCTTCAGCAGACATGGGAATCTGATGAAACCCTGAAGCGAGATCGAGGGTTGAAAAATATTTACTCTTGCCTAATTGATCGAGGATTTCGGAAATTTGAGGTATCGGGTAAGAATCGCCAATAGTGATGTCATTTAATTTTCTGTAGTCGATTACTACTCGCCATTTCCTTTCGTTTGAAGCGTCTAATTTTTTGGGAACTATCCAAATAGGAGACGACCAAGGTGACATAGAGGGTTTAATTATACCCTGATTCAACATTTTATTTATTTGACTGTTCACTTCTTGTTTGTGACATTCGGGAAATCTATAGGATTTGGTATGGATTGGTATATTTGAAGTTGTCCTAATTTCATGCGCAACGGCATTGGTTTTACTTAATTGGTCTGAAGGCAGGTGAAATATATCGGAATATTGGGAACATACATCGTATAAGAAATTAATTTCCTCGTTATTGAGATGCGAAATTCGGAGTAGATTTAAAACGTCGTTAGTGCGTTGAAGTGAGTTCGTTGAGTGAGTCGGCGAGGAAAAATTTGTATTAATTGATAAGCAGGTTTCAGTTTTCAGGGGGGTGAGGTGTAATTTTAAATCGGAATTGACTGAAACAGATTTTTCAGAAGTATTCAAGACAGAAATATTTACCCGGTTATTACCTTTTACTTGGACTATACAATTCGCTATGAGGAGAGATTCGGAAATGTGCTGATCGAGTACTATGCCTTCTTTAATTTCGGGATTGGATACCGAACATTCGATTATTGTTTCAGTGCGGGGAGGAATGGTGTACACGGGTTCGGTGAATTGCAATTGTATATTAGAGTTATTTATTTTTAATGTACTAGTATTATAATCAATGATACATTCTGAGTCTGTCATTAAATCGTTACCTAAAATGCCATCGTAATCTAAATTAATTTTGTCAACTACGTGAAATTTATATGGTTTTCTTGGTTGGTTTTCCGGAAATAATTGTAAGTCAAATGAGCCCAAGGTATTGGTAGTTTCGTTAGATGTATCGATACCTTTTAGTTTTATTTTGTTTGAATTTAGAGTAGGCAAAGTTTGTATTGAAGATTTTTTTATTAAACATACAGATGAACCAGTATCTACTAAAAATGATAAGGGGTGAGAAGACAGGGTTGTTTTTAGGGTAATATACGGTAAACGTTTTTTGGAGTGGTTGGAAGCGATTTCGTATACCATTTCGGGAGTGTTTGAATTTTCTGTTTGTGAATCGATATTTTGTGTGATTTTATTATTATTTTTCCTTTCATTAGAAACGGTATTAGTAGAGTGTGTAGTGAGAGTAATTGAAGTGTCGGATGTGTTCGTTTTATGTGTTTTAACAATTTTATGACTATTATATTGGGGTTCATTACCAATCTGGATTGTGTTTAGTTGGCCGTGAGTTTGGGGCTGGTTACCCTGTCCGTTGGCCTTATTTGAATTAATTTTTGATTGACCGTGAGTTCGGGGCTGGTTACCCTGTCCGTTGGTCTTATTTGAATTAATTTTTGATTGACCGTGAGTTTGGGGCTGGTTACCCTGTCCGTTGGTCTTATTTGAAATAATTTTTGATTGACCGTGAGTTTGGGGCTGGTTACCCTGTCCGTTGGTCTTATTAGAAATATTAAAAGGGGTGTCGATTTTGGAAAAGGTAAGTCTCGCACGACACCTTGGTGAGACATTTATTGGTTTAAATTATCGATGGTGTCGACGCCTATATTTGTATTAAAAGAGTCGTCGTCTTCTTTTATGAAATTTATGCGGGGTTTAAAATTAAAATTTGGTTTCTGTCCGTAAGTGGGTGATTGTCCCGAATTGAAATTACTAGGCCCGGATCGAAATTTATCATTGTTGTATTTTCTTAAACGACACACTTCGAGAGTGTGACCTAACTTTTTACAGTAACGACAAAAGGGTATATCTTTAGGGGAGTGCGGGGTATAAGGATTATTTGATTTCGGCGAGTTATTTTTAAAATTTAAATTGGGCGATATTCGCTCAGTAGGTTTTGGCTTTAGGATGTAGGGTTTTTGTGAGTATAGATATTGCTGAATTTTTTCTTCTGAAACGGCGAGGTTTATTGCTTCATTTAAATTTCTGGTATCTCGACACCGGATTACGTTAGAAATCTGTGGGTGAACACCCATAATGAAAGTATTTAGGGCCAGGTCTTCCATTGCCGCTAATCGACCCTTGAGTTCTCCCTTGACGTTATTGGATATGGTTACCTCGGTCAAAAGTTTGGAGAGGCACGTCTCAACGCGCAGAGAAAATTGACTTATGGACTCGTGAGACTCTTGTTTACAAGCTTGTAAATCTGTGAGAAGATGGGCGTAGTGTTTGCGTTCCCCGAATTGATTTTTCAGAAATTCTTTTAAAGAAGCCCAATTTTCAAATTCCTTAATGGAAGACGCGATTGCTGCTTTGCCTTGTAGTTGGCTGAGTATGAATTTAAAAACTATATCATCTTGAGGAGGGGATGCTAGATTTATTGCATTTGTGCAATTTGTGAGAAATGCATTTAAATTTTCGCGCGAGCCGTCGTAAGGTTTGATGAATTGTAAAATTATGCTAAGGGGAATGTTCTCTATATTCGACTGTGCGTCTGTGGCGCTTCTAACGTTTCTTTCGTCCCGAGACATATTTTGGTACAAATAGATTACGCGAGTAGTTACAATTAATTATAATGTGGTACAACTTGACTTGTTTAATAGGACCTTGTGGAATGTAAAGTTAGTTAAACAGTATTTAAAAAATAATAATAATAATAAAAACTAGTTAAAACAAATTAATTAAATTAACAATTGACTTTAACAGTACGAAATAACTTGTTAAATGTTGATAATGTGATTCGGATTATATGATTTGAAAATTTGTGGAACAATTTATAATAATAAAACAATTATAAAATACAATTATTATAAGTAAATTACAAGCTTACAGAATTATGAGATGCGTAGTCCACATTTGAGATGCTGATGCTCGGTGTGGCGATGTTGGGCTTTGAAGTAGTTTCTTGAGAGAGATGCGCTGTTGGCGTTGACTTGTTCGATGCACTTTGTTATGTTAGTAGATGAGAACTGTTATGATGCTGACTCAGTTGATGTAGATTGGCAATATTTTATGTTTTCCGATTTGATGAATTTTCGGGGTTCCTCTGCGAAATTTGTGGTTTTCCGACTGGTACTTCGTTGGTTCCTTTTTTCGATGATAGTAGTTGTAAGTATGAAGATTTTGTTGATGAGGCGTTTTCCCGGATTTTCTTTGAAATCCCTTAAGCTGCCACCAAAATGTTATGACGACTTTAAGTTTTAATATAAAAAAAAACAATTTATTTTTAGATATTATTATTTAAACGAATTATAACAATTATTATATTTTATAAAATATTTAGTTAGACTTTGATCGCGCTTGTATCTGGATTACGACTGACGCGGACTAAGGACTGGATTGAACTGTGATTATCTGAACCTCGTGAAGCTTCGGTCCAGGGTTTATAAAGGATAAGAAATGCTGATGCATCTGGGAGTGGAGTTTGCTGACGGGCCTGGGAACAGAGCTTGTCATGGTAATGCAATACTCTGGCAGCCGGATGCCCTTATCATGTTGATACGAGAATCGTGAGACAGGTGCTGTGTAAGCATTACTGCTAGCAAGTACAGGATATAACAGCACGTTGTAACGCCGCTCATGCTGCTCGTGAGGTGCAAAATCAGAGTGGATCATCACCTTACAACTCTCAAGGGGTATATTATTAAGAGCCATTTTAAATTTGTGTACCGAAAAAATTGTTTTCATTTATGGATATCCGTATTTCTCGGACGGTCTCTCTTTGGACTCCTTGACTTATACGAGAATGTGTATTTACTTGTGCTTCCTCATCACCTATAAAATAAACTCGTAAAACCTGTGGCTGAATGTGCACTGTCGGAAGCAAAGACCCGATTCTGCTATAAACATGTCCTTTCAGTAAGAATCCCAGCATACTAACAACTCTGTTTGCATCAAAGAATGTCAGGTGGAACAAATATTATATTTTCTAATATTATTTAAAAAATGCCGTGATTTATCATTTATCACATGAGAATAAGCCTGTAAATATTTGCATAGGCCCCTATAACCATGAAATAGCTACTTTTCCTCCAGAACAACATTTCTACGCTCTAGCTCTTCGATTTGATTCTTCTCAACGATTCTAGCTCTTTCTTTTTCTGGGCTCAAAATGTATACAATTCATCCATTCTTTAAATTCTCAAAAGTATATCATAGCAAAAAAGTCCACACTTCCCACATTTTAACTCTCAGGCTTTTGACATACGCCTTGTGCGCGATTTAACATACGCCTACAGTTGAACCTGATTAGCTGTTGCATTCCGACCTGACTTTTGTAAAGTAGAATAGCGAGATAATAAATATTTCCAAGGGTGAATTTATTTAAAAGACGTAAGTAATTATATGTTTTTTCTTGTTTACATATTGAAGAACTATTATATTTTGTACATTTCCGTCTACAGGAACAGACCTTTATTTCTCTTTAAAAAATAAATATGATTTTTAAAAAAGTCTAGTCGTTCGTCCGCCATTATTTTTGCGGGTAGCGGTCACCAGTGAGGAGGCCTACTTGCCTAGTTTTACATAAGAGGTTGAACTAAAATTTCATTCATTTGTTTGTTGTAGATAGGTATCAAGGTGTTGAAACTTAAAGATAGATGTAAAAACCGAGAAGATCATAGCAAAAAAAATTTTAAAAGAGCAATTCAAGACATTCTTAATCAGAAATATCCTGAAAGAACTGCCACAGATAGATATGAAGTTCCACGTACTTTTCTGCAAGATTGAGTTAACAAGGTCATCAGATTTTCCTCAAGCCAAAATTAAGACGTTTTCAACAAACAAATCCATCAGAATTTAAAAAGTACACCTGTGAGCATGTTACTAGTCTGGATAATCGTTTCATGCCTGCAACAAGACGAGAGTTTTTATGCCATATCTTTGATTTGGCTGAAAAAATTAAAATTCCCCACAGATTTAACAAAGACAAGCATATGGCCAGAAAAAGGTTTTTTCCGTGACTTCTAGAAACGACATCCACATATAACGATAATAGCTTATGAGGCGAAAAACTTGATGCATGTCACAGGTTTCAATACACCTTGAGTTCGTTGTATCACATCTTCAGGTGGGCAATCAGCAAATATTACCTAGGTCCTTCTTTGCCACGAATTTAAATAAAGTTGAAATAATACTACATCACATAGTTTCATTTAATCGTGAATAATGAATTTTTACAAAATTAACGCCAAATATGTTTAATACCACAAATTAATCGGTTTTATGACCTTCTCATTAAACTACAGAAATAGTTTAATTTCCAAGCTTCTCAAATATACAATATCGATTAAACAGGACCTCATACTATCACAAAAATGATAAGGTGTTGTCAACGGAAGGAAAGAAATAGGTTGGAAAGTTTACTTTAACGGAACGAGGTCGTAACATCATTGCCATATTTGCCATGAATGCATTGGGTTACTTTGTGCCAACAATGTTCGTTTTCCCTCGAAAGAAAATGAATAAAAATGGCCATTTTATGATAGGCGTACCACCATAGAACATTGGTGTTGCTTGTGAAAGTGGTTGGATGAATACGGGGACATTCCTCTGGTGGTTACTACATTTTCAACAACATGACCATTCTTCTGAAACTCGCCCAGTTCTTTTGACTTTGGATAGACACAATAGCCACAAAGAGTTTAATGTTATTGAGAATATTCAGAATAATCACATCCACATGCTAAGCACATCGCCTCACATAACACATAAGCTTCAGCCACTTGACCGTTTGTTTTTTTAAAGCCTTTCAAACGGTCTTACGGATCAGCATGTGCATCATAGATACGTCAAAATCATATTATTTGACTGACAGATAATGACGTGGCTGGACTTGCAAATGCAGCGTTTACCAAAGCTGCTAGACCAGAAATAGCTCAAAATGGCTTCCGCTACATGGATATTCCGACTTTCAATCAGAACCTTTTCTCAAACCTAGGCTTTTTGAGTTCTGCGTTGATGAAGATGAATGTCATCAATCAACTATTAATGCTCCTAGTCCTACAGTCTCTGAAAAGGAACCATAAATATAACTTAGCGCTCTACCTAGGTATATTAAATTAAGAAGTGAGATCAGCCGTAATGGCCTCAAAAACCACCTGAAAAATGGTAAGGCAACAGGAAAAGGTTGTATCCCTATGGAAACCATCAAGGCATAGGGAGAGAATGGTGTACAGATGTTCCACCCCTTGTGTAATAATATCTGACGGACTTGTGTTTGGCCGCGGTAAGGGGCATTTGTACCATTTTTATGTGTACGGAATTTGTATGGGTATTTGTGCCATTACATAAGAAAGACTCCACTAAATATTGCAGCAACTATCGCCTAATCGCTATGATCTCACATGCGAGCAAAATCCATTTGCACATAGATAACGGGCGTCTAAAATCCTACCTATGTAGGGAAATATCACCCGAGCAGACTGGTTTTGTGAAGGGGAAAGGCACACGTGAGCAGATCCTAAATGTTCGGCAGATTATAGAAAAATCCCGGGAATTCAATAAACTTATATACATCTGTTTTGTTGACTCCTCGAAGGTATTTGATTCGGTCAAATGGCCGAAGTTGTGGGGCACACTCCTGGATATGGGTACTCCAAAATACTTGGTGTCCACAATTAAATGAAACTACGCGATGTAGTATTATTTCTACTATCTTTAATTTCTTTACCACGACCTAGGTTTCGTTGTATTACAACATCTTCAGGTGGGATATTAGCAAAGATACGAAATGAAATATAAGAAATGATCTTTGCTAATATCCCACCTGAAGATGTTGTAATACAACGAAACCTAGGTCGTGGTAAAATAATACTACATCACGTAGTTTCATTTAATTGTGAATAATGAATTTCTACAAAATTAACGCCAAATATATTCAATACTTGGTGTCACTACTGAGGCACCTTTACGAAAATGGAGCAGCCTCAGTAAGAACAGATGAGGTCCTGTCTAGTAACTTCTATCCTAGCGCCGGAGTCCGACAAGGATAAATAATTTCTCCTTTATTGGTTAACACCTACACAGCATTGTTAGTGAAAATTGCTCTCGAAGGTTGGACTGAAAGTGTCCCAATTGGAGGGTAACAAAATCAAACCTACGCTACGTGGACGATATCACACTGTTCACAAGTAGCGTTCTACAAATGGAAGAGTTCCTACACAAAATGGAACATGTCAGTCTTGATTTTGGTCTCAAAATAAATTGCAGCCAAACCAAAATGATGATTATCGATTGTGAAAATAATAATTCGCTGGAGTTTACAGAGTAGCAAACTGGGCCGTATAGATGAGATCAAGGGGCGTATGACGATCTCCAGGTCAGCTATGGATAAACTGAGGAAAATATGGATAGACCGAAACATCACCAAAGTCACCAAAACTAGACTCGTTAAAGCTTTTCCCCATATTCCTCCATGCTGCTGAAACACGGACTCTACGAGAAAGTGAGAAAAAACGGATCGATGCCCTTGAGATGTGGTGCTGGAGAAGAATACTCGGTATATCGTGGACAGAATTCCGAACCAATGAGTCCATTCTTCGAGAGCTGGACATCAAGCAAAAACTATCAAGCACGGTATAAGCTCGTATTCTCACTTTCTTTGTATAGAGGGCCTAGTAGTGCAGAGCAAAGTTGAAGGCATCAGACCACGCGACAGATTACCAATGAGGTGAACAGATCAAATAAAGAAGACCTTCAACGGACCACTGAACGAATGTACGTCTCGCGAAGAGTGGTGTGGCATTGTGAAACAGGTCACTAATGACGAGACCACGACCACTCTGCAAAGAATGTAACGACAAAGAAGAAGAATATATATACATATATATATATATATATATATATATATATATATATATATAACAGGAACAATATAAACTAATAACAGGAAAATATCCATCCACTCTTTTCCAAAACTTGACCTAACCGTGAAAAAGATGTGACAAATATATAAATTTGTTTAAACGTAATCCACCTCGCTCTCCAAAACTCTCAGTAATTACTTTCTAAATTATCTGAGATTCAAAGAAATGACTGCAAAGCTGTCAAATTTCACATTCATATATCATACATTGTATCGTTGATCATACATTACGTTTATAAAGAGAAAAAATCTGACTTAACGACAATGAAAAAATCTAAACTCAGCATAAAAATATCTATTACTTTATATCACACAAACATCGATACGACTTTTGAAACAGCATTCATGAGCTTTATAAAAGTATTTTTATGAAAAAAATGAAATATTTAAAATTGTTACCCTCAAACACACATCACGTTAAAAAAATTTGCAAAATACAATTAATTTAATCTATTATCAATTTAACTACGGTGTTGCCATATACGTCGTTACGCGACAAATTATGGACGACTATTATGGTTCCGTATCTCAAAAAAAAAAGAGCGAAACACTAATAGAGCCATCCACGTGACTGTTTAAGTGAACGTGTATCCGTCTACCAGATACGTTTTTCAGATGTCGTTTGATGTGATTAATGAGTTCACATTTAACTGAATAGTAAAGCATACTAACTCAAATACATCGCAAAGCCAATTCTCGAAAACATTGGTATGGATTTTTGAAAGGGTTATTTGAATTCTCCATTTATTTTATAAGTAAGGACGTCAAAGCACGTCCTATAGACGTAATTGATGTAAACAAGTCATGTGGACGGGATCGCGATAAAAAATAAATCATGTGGTGAGGTCGACATTTTTTTATCCGCTAATTAAATTGTTTCCCTCGTAATACATGCAGATGGATAACTAAATGAATTGCACTATTAAAAATCCGCAACTTTATTCTCAAACCTAAAATTATTTTTTCCACGAATTAAATGAAGATGAAAAATATATTTATGGATACGAAACATTTATCGCTGGATAGGGATTGGTTCTGTTCTCTTCTAACCAGTAAGGTCGGGTAAATAATTTTAACAATGTAATATTGTAAGGGATAATCACATATTACTAATTCATTCCATTATATATACTAGATTAATTCATTCGAACCACAAGAATAATGACGAGTGTAACAAACAAAGGGATTTAGTATTTAAGTTGAACTCTATATTTGAAATTAGGAAAACTTGACTTAATTTTATACTCGTATGGCCCGGTCCGTTTGAAGGTTTTTAAATAAATGAACTACGTCGAGGACAAAGAAAATGTCTTTGGTTAGCATATCCATATCTGTGTATACACATATATGTGTCATCTACTTAATAGTATATTTAAATGATGTTTTTCTAAAATCGAATTACTAATTAATTAAGGTACCCACAGCAAATAAGGCGTAACTAATCTAAAATTCATTTACACTGAAAAATAATTATTTTAAAATAAGAAATGCCAAATTAGAAGTAAACTTTGTGACAAGAAAATTAAAGATACACGCATAATATATAAATATTTCTAATTTAAACTCGTATTTTCGAAAAAAATTTTCGGATTCTTTTTGAACAATAAGGCTCAAGGAGCATGTCAAACAAATTATACATGTTTGAGATAAATACAAGTTGTATAAAGAAACTAAATTGAGATCGGTGTTATATCCCAAAATTAATTTAAATTCGACTACTTGGAAAATAAAAGAATATTTATGTTGCTGATAGGTATTTTATTAAACCTTGTGTTAGATTTCGTTAATCTTACAATTTATAAAAATTACAACTTACAATAATTTCGAGGATCTAATAAGGTTCAGCTAGATCAGGTTAATAGTGCTAACTCTACGTAAAAGTAAATCTTATAAACTAAATAAATCCAAAAAAATATTCATAATATCATAATTTTAAAAAGCCAGTATAGTAAATAACATTTACGATTGTCTTTCAATTCTAACTATGATGCCTCAATTACACTCGCGGCTCGTCTCGCGGCTCGTCTCGTGTCTCGTGTCGCAGCTCGCGAAATCGATTTATGTTCACATTCTCGTGGCGCTTTCAGTTGTTTTCGAACTATCAACTATAGAGGATGTCGAAGTATTAGCGGCATCAACTCTGTGTTTACTGAACTTCTACTACTACACAACTAATTTACAAATACAAAAAAACGTCGCCCTAAAAGATGGTGGATGTTCAGACCAAATAATGATACAACCGGCACGGCAAAATATTTGTAACCGAATGAAGCGCGCGCGAGTGTAAACACCACACCCGCGTCCTTCGAGAGTCCCTTTGACTGTAAAAAACCGCTACCGACACGAGCGCTACGAGCCACGAGACGAGACGCGAGACGAGCCGCGAGACGAACCGCTAGCCCACTGTTTACACACGCGTCTCGTGGCTAATCTCGTGGCTCGCATGCGAGTGTAAATGAGACATAAATAGTGGCTGAAATACGCTCTGAAGATGAATACGACGTCATTGACTTAGCATATTGACTCTGGTAGCACTAATGACATGCACTACCTCTTTGCTACTACTTTGTTATACCGTTCTATACAAACATGAAATAATAAGCGATCAAAACATTTTAGACGCATTTTTTTTCTTTTGGGCCTTCTAACGAGCTTTATTTACTATACGTATCTCATCTACTTGTTTGCTGTCGATTATAAGTTCGTGTGTTCATGAACATTATATACATGCATTGATACAGACACTGTCAATGTAAGTAATAGCGGATCATTAAATGCGGCAATTGTGGATCATTATTAAACAAATGAAAATAGTAATAGACCATTATAGCGTCTGCGGTCACTATCGATGTACTCGGTAATATAGCGCCATGGCTTACGGGAAAGTGAAATATTTAAATCGGGAAATAAGCGTTTTCTTTATCCTAATCATTTTAACTTATTGTTTTGCTAATATTAATTTCTCAGTTCACAACGACAGATATGAATTTACTCAACATATTGCATTGCAAATTGCTAAACAATTTTACTCCAAAAATATTCCTACATTGATATTCAGCAAGAACGCGATTGAGAATGACATTTTACAATGGTTTTATCACAACTACAGCGGCTGCTTGTTATCGGTTGAGATAAATGAAAGAAAAGAAGTTTCGAACATGTGGTATAGTAAACACATTACACACCATATCACGCAGTATGTTATTTACATTGAACGCGTGAAAGATTTCGAATATTTTATGGATCACATGAGTAAAATATCATCATTTGCGAACTACGGTAGATTTATAGTTGTCTGTAAGGACAATGAACAAAGTGCAGGAAGTTGCGATGCAGAAATATTATTTGCCATTTGCTGGCGTCACTATCTAGTGAACGTTGTCTTTTTACATCCGACTCTAACCGACGAAATACAACTTTTGACGTATTTCCCTATGAAACATGGACATTGTGGCAACGTACAGCCGACTATTTTAGATACAGTAAAACAATGCAAAGATTGCCAATTTTTTTGGCACCTATTTCCACAAAAATTCAATAATTTCAATGGCTGCCCACTCATAATAACGACCTTCCCTGTGCGACCATACATGATGTTATCAAGAAATCCTGACGGAACACAAGCAGTTAGTGGTATATTGGGTGAACTTGGTAAAGATCTAAGTCAAATTATAAATGCAACATTGGAAATTGCTAGTAATCTAGAAACGCCTGGATCATTTAATGAAACGCATTGGACAGGAAGTTTTGAGGATCTCATGGGGCAACGAGCTAATATTTCAATACCAGTCTTTTGACAAACTAATAGCACACGCTCTTTCCGTTTCCTGTATCCTCGCTGGTCAGGAAATGCTGTTTGGATCTCGCCTCCCGTTCCTTTCAGACCAGCGTGGGAAAAGCTAATAAAACCATTCGACTTCTGGCTTAGATTTTCATTTGGATTCGTTGTAGTGGTATCAATTATTTTCTTAGTGATATTCAATAAAACAAGATTGAAACTTAGATGGAAGTCATATTTTCCAATGGATATATTGCATTCAAATCTTTATATAAATACATTTGCAATCTTTTTTGGACAAATGAATGCTAAACGACCGACGAAAATAATTCTATCGTTTGGTTTAGGTCTCTGGATATGTTTTAGTTTCCTTATGACTAGTACTTATCAGGGAGCTTTCATTAGTATTTTGAAAAAAGACATGTACGTATCAGATTTGGACACTGTATCTAGTGCCATCCGAGCTGGATACAACTTTGGAGGAATGCCCGAACTAAGAATGTATTTTGCTAATGAACCGGACCTTTATGATACATATAAAATTATTGAATTTAAAGATGTTGCAGATCATATAGGATCTATGTCGAAGGGATATTTGAAACTCATTATATATCTTCTTTTAGATTCTTTACTTGGATTTTCCTTAATGAACAATCGCACATATTTCTTACATATTATTCCAAACTCTGCTAAACAACAATATTTTTTTACTTATTTACCACCGAACTCGCCACTTGAGGCTATCCTAAACACCGCACAAGCTCGTATGGCAGCTGTTGGGTTATTCGAAAAACAAGATATTAAAATACGTCATTTAACTAAGATGGAAATGGTTAAACCTCAACGGAACAAGGATAAGGATGAAACATTGACCATGGATCAAATGAAAGCATGCTTTTTCCTTATTGTAGGCGGATGGATAGTGTCACTACTCGTGTTTACTGCAGAAGTAATTTGGAATCGATATGAACGGCCTCAAAGATCAAAGCGTCATCCTTTGGCAAGGTGGAATCTATAAACTCCTGTTATATTTGTTTTGTCAGTAAGTTTTAATACTGGAGTGTCTGAAAATATTTATTATTGCTTTTTATATTTTATATTTGGATTTATCATTCCACATTTTCAAACTCTATCAAGCGTGTCATTAACACTCTTCTGTGTGTCATTAACTTTCTTCTTTAAGGTTTTTCAAAACAGATATGGAACAGCCGGGCAGAAATTGAATTTCCCCATCTTGTTCTCTTATTCTTAAGTAAAATACCACTATAGCTCTAAAAATGATTCTACCTCTGATTGTACCCAAACGTATTTAATTAACGAACATTTGATGTGTATTCAATGATACATTCAAAATATTTTTCCTCAATTTTTTTACTTGATAATTAAAGTGTTAATTGAATTTTGTTATGTTTGGGACGATAACCTATAGTACCAAACATACTATATATATTTTTATAGTTTGATGTTAATTTGTAATTGTTTCTTTGCTAAGAAATTAATACCAATTGCTTCTTGTACAAATATTATAATAAATATTATGTAATTAATATATAAAAGACTAGGTTAGATGATTTTACGAATTTGTGTCGTAGTTATTTATAATTCAAATACTATGTGTGTGTGATGGTATTCTAAAATATTTGTACTCACTTTTATTGTGAAGTCTCCCAATATCAATGTTATATTACATAAGTGTTTCATTATTGAGCCATGCAATTTGTGTGTTTTTTATGAAATATTTATTTTAGAATGTTAACATGACTTTAATTAAAATAAACGCAATTTCTTTTCACTGTATTAATGTTAAACTAAATGTATTTAACTTTTTGCTGTAAAAAATCTCAGTTCAACATTTCGACGAAAGTATGTTCAAGTCAGAAGAATTTTAATTTAATTATTCCATTAATTACCATAATCCTGTGGTTTAGAAATTTTTTTTATTTTCACTCGGAATACAACATAATTCCATGAAAAAGTTTTTACAATAGCTATGACTAGTGACAGTAGCTTTTTTGTTTATTTGATTTGTGTTTATATAGATTCATTTAAATTACTATAACTTTAAATATCGAAAATATTTGGTGTCCATTCTGTAGAAATTTATTATTTACAATTAAATGAGAATAGACGATGTAGTATTATTTCTACTTTATGTAAATTGTTACCTCCACCTAGCTTTCGATGTATTACAACATCTTCAGGTGAGCTATTAGCAAGATCTTTGCTAAGAGCCCACCTGAAAATATTGTCATACAACGAAACCTAGGTCGTGGTAAAGAATTTAAATAAAGTATAAATAACACTACGTCACATAGTTTCCATTAATTGCGAATAATATTTTAAAAAATTCAATAAAATAAAAGATAATGAATTATCGGTTTCTTTATGTCGAAAGGTACGAGCGGAAGTTACATATTATGTAAAGGGGTCTCGGTAATTTTAAGAGTGTGCAATAAAATGTCAGTAATAATAATAAAGCTACTGGAAATAATCCCAGGTGGGGCCGCGCGCAGTAAGTGTGGTAGAATGAAGTGAGTGTTGCGGTTTTTTCACGATGGGGAAGTAGATCGCTTTTCCTAGTTGCAGGAAATATGGTATAAATTCTGCAAGGGAGTATAATAAAGATGCAAATATTGCATTATTCTGAAGACAACACTTCATTTTGATGGTACTTTAAATACAGAATGATGCGAAGGGCATATCTAAGCCTATATGTTCCAGTTCCTAAAAGGTATAAAAGCCGCGTTTTTCTATCACTTAACTGAATTAGAAGGCTTTATTAAAACCCTTTAAAAGGGTGTGGAAAAAAGACTTGGTAGTCAAAAGCGAGGAAACACAACACCAGGAGGATTGAGCACCTACTTTCTGTTTTCTGTATCCTTGTAGAACAGGAAATGTGTATCTCCCCCCCCCCGTTCCTTTGAGACTAGCGTGGGAAAAGCTAATAAATCATTCCACTTCTGGCTTGGAATTTCATTCGGAATCATTTTAGTAGAGTTAGTTATTTTCTTTGTGTTATTCAATGAAACAAAATTGAAACTTAGGTGGAATGTTTCAGTTGAAAGACACAATGCTCCCAATGTTGTGTTCCCTCGCTTATGTAGCTTTCCTAGAAAATATTTGTAATATTAAGACGATTGTTTGTACTGTTAAGAAGGTATTACTTATTCACTGTGGAAATAAGTATACACACTTCCCTTTACGCCCATATTCTTGACGTGATAATTTTAATAATTATCTACGTTTTTAACATAATATGGCCTAAATGCGCGAAAATTTAATGGAGATTGGTATATAATTTAAGGTGTCAAACCAAAACAAAATGAACGAAGTCACATTCACAACAAATATTAGGATTGTCAACCACATGTCAGCATAATTTTTGTTCATTAAATATGCACATATATTCATATCATTTTATTATAAAATGTTCAAAACTTTAGATATTAGGATACTGTGATAGATGGACAGGTGCACGGCCTGATGGACAGAACACCGACGCTTGTAGAATATATGAAATCATAAAAGTGAACTACCAGTTCATGTCGCTACTCGGCTTTAGTAAGATTTGTAAAGAGATATTGCAGGTCAATGCTGTTCATCACACATGTATTGAAAATAGTTATAGAACACTAGCTCAAAAGAGGAACCATGATTGCATTTTGTCATAATCGATTTTTATTTAATAAATTTACGGGCCAATCTTATTAGTCTGACAGTCTATAACATTTATTTGTACACAAATTGAAACATTTTTGTAGATATTACTCTCGTGTAAACTCTTTCAAACGTTAGTTATAAGAGTTTAGTTTGTTTAATTCGAAACTACTTCAAAGTTAAGATTTTGTAACTGAAACGTGTCATAGAAAGCAATTTTTAATAATTATCAATATGACTGTGCTACGTACAAAATTGTCATTTATATTGGTTTTGCAATAGTTCAAAGGTTAAACTTGAAAGAGTGCACTTCGATTTCCTCAACTTAAATTGTTCACAAATGAAATTACGTGATGTAGTATTATTTCCACTATCTTTAAATTCTTTACCACGACCTAGGTTTCATTGTATTACAACATCGTCTGGTGGGCAATTAGCAAAGATCTTTGCTAATAGCCCACCTGAAGATGTTCTAATACAACGAAACTTAGACTGTGGTAAAGAACTTAAAGAAAGTAGAAATAATACTACATCATGTAGTTATTAAATAGTAGTCTAAACGATTGTGAATAATGAATTTCTACAACATTAACGCCAAATGTATTTAAGACTTAAATTGTTATTACTATTGTAGATGCGTTTTAATTAAAAAATATAATATAGACTTCGTGCTTGTCGAAACACTAATTCACATGATGATAATAATTATATGTAACTCTTGTGCCAAATATAAAAAAAAACAAAATTAAAACTTCCCTCTTAATAACGTGATGCGATTGTAATTGTCTTCCACATAATTTATTAATCGGTTTAAATTTAATTAATATAAAATTTGCAACGTGGTGTGAAATTAAACATTTTCGTCTTCTCTGACGTTGTGCAGTTTGTGTCGTCATACGTATTACTATACCACGGCATGCAATAGTCAAGATTCAGATTCATTTTCTCTTGTGCCGTGAAAGAATCATCTCATCTTGCATTTTCCAGAATACACCTCGTGATTTATTGATTTACACTACAATATAACCTTTGGCAATGGAAATCAATAAATTTAAAATTGACACATTTCGAATTCGAAGAGCACCTAGAGGGAGACGGAGACAAAGGGCGCTACATTAACTACGAATGTTTGTTCCTGCGAACGGATCGTACTGTTATAAGAGATAGAATATTTGGGTTTTTAAAGAAATATTTATTTAATTGAAGCAGTTATTATATTTGACTTTAATTAATTAATTTCGCTAACTTTAATTAGTTAATTTGACTGATGCTCCTGGAGAGCATCTGTTAGGACAGGGCAAGTGGATATGGTGAACTCGGATGCTGACAGTGGTAGTAGGTAAGGTGGTCATTAGCATTAACCTATACGGAGGAAGGGTATAACAGCCCCCCGAAAAGATATAAACTCCGGGGTAGTTTTCGAAGTTTATATAAAGGTTTATAGAATTCACGCTACGTTTCTAAGATGAGGTATTGGAATATCTTCTACAGGTTCTGAATCGTTGTTTACTTTTAGGTCTTTTCTTGGTGCTCTTTTAAAATAGTTTCAGAGACTGCCGTCAGGTTTCGAAACACAATATAACTTAAGACTAATTGTACGTATGACTGTACATACTGTGACTGATAATGGAATTGAATAATGCGTCTCGTATTTAATCGGTAATAATGTGCTGTTCATAGATAATTTTATCCATATTGCTTAAAAGAGATTTTGTAGATTTTGAAATAGTGCTCGTGTGATCAAGGTCAATAGTTTGCAATGAAAAAGGAGATGCATTATGTATATTTTCCTTTATGCTACTCAAGCTACAGCAAGAGTCATTTATTAAACTAAAATCAGACATTCTGATTGGTGAACTTATGTTAAAGGTAATTTGTTTGGGTACGAGTTTTGTCGTTTGACAACATGCTGTGTAATTATTTGGTAGGTCAAGTATACCTATTTTATTTGTTTCATAAACTTCTTTGTTAATATAGTATATTGAAAATACTTTTTTGTCGTCATTGTACATAAATCCATCTATTTATTTATAAGTGGTTTCCAAATGTCTAAATTCTCGTATATTGTCTTAGTTTTGCATGTTTTAGATAATTCGCTTATTACTTTTCTTATCAGTTCATTTTCGCAATTGGGATTTGCACTCGACGAAAACACTTTCACAACATCACATATAAGATTGACGGTTTATCGATTTACACACTTTCAAGTCGTCGAGTTCACAATAGTGCTGCTTGACTTTGGTCATTGCGATATATTTGCTGTTAGGTATTACAGTACTGAAAGATTTTAGTAAATTAGACTCATGCGATCTTAGTAGTTGAATACTATGAAATAAATTAAATTCTTTATAATAGTAATATAACATTAGTTATTTGTTTGTAAAACACAATATCACCTTAGAAATACTTATTATAATGTAAATTAGATCTAGGTCTATGTTTACAATATTTTTGAAACAGTATAAATAAGTACGAGTATCTACAAGTATTTTTAGATTTTATAGAACCTGGCAATAATTGAGCTTAGATTGGAAATTTCTAGCTGAAATAGAGGCTTAAGGAGATCTAATAACAACATAACTGTCGTCCTTTCAGTAGTGTAATGAATTGATCAAGCTTACGGGTTAGATGGTGTGGCACACCGTATTATCCTGGATCCGGTTTCCGGTCGCTTGTCGAGTGGAGCTGGATTGGTGTTTCGATTTTCTGTAAAAGGTTGCTCTCTTAACAATAAGTCGGTTGTATATATCAAATGTGTATATTAAAATTTAAACATAAATAAATACATACGTATTATCTTAATCATTACACGACCCATTAGTTTGAGGACGCCAGAACGGTAAATTAATACTGAACATTTGAGTTTAACTCAAAGTTTCTAACTATCACAAGGTCTAACGGCGTTATAACTTTAGTCCTAATCAGATCCTTATCAGAGTTTATGCTTGTAACAACTGTCCAATATAAATAAATATTGGAGTCCAAATTCGTAACTCATAACTGTAACAGTGGCTTAGATGTAAATGTTGTCATCCTGGTCATTATCAGACCCTAGAACTTGCGTGTGTGGAAAATCACCATCGAAGCAGAAAATTTGGGCTGAAACTCGAAGTCTCTAGCTGTAATGTTGGCTAGATCCGGGTATTATTACCTTGATCATAATCAGAGCCTATAATATGCACGTTTAAGAACTGTCCAGCAAATCTTTATATTCGAGCATAAATTCAAAGTTTCTAACGGTAATAATCTTAAAACCACTTGTTATTATCCTGGTCACTGTCGGACCCCTGATTAAGTGGTTGTCCAATAAAACTAAATATTTCAGCTCAAACTCAAATTTTCTACCTGTAAGAGTGGCTGGATCCAAATATTGTTATTCCGACGACGGACGCTTTATATACAGCTCGAAGACAATGCTCGGAGCATTCCTCAGTTGTAATCATTAGAATTAGCCTATAGTTGTAATCAATCCTGTAAAGGAAGCATATAATATATTTTTATAATAATCATGACAATTAGAGTTTTTAAATTCACTTCCCTTACGGCAATTCACAACGGGCCAGTCAGTTCCTGCTGCCAAAATCGTGATTGAGTTTTTGGTAATACTTTTTACAACTCATGCGGTACCTACCAAAAAAATAAACACCTTTTTGTGTTGTGTACGTAACCAGAGTACAAAGTAGACACAGACTTTCGGGTTGGTGGCGACACTTTTAGTAAAATCCTTTTACTACTTTTCCTGTTTCCTTCTGTTCCTGCTTTGCCTTATGTACTTTATTAGAAAGTAACTTTCTTAGAATTATTTATTCATATTTGCTCAAGTTGTCTAATTATGGCCGAAAACATAGAAAATATTAAGTTTTTAAATAATCTTATTCCAATATATGAGGGAGATTCTAACGAATTATATGCCCATTTAAATACTTACAAAAGCTTAGGTGCATATATTAAGGAGTTTGTATTATGTATAGTCGAATTAAATAAATGCATTGGAAATATCAAATAAAAATTTGTAGAAGGATCCATAAATATAACTGGGAAATTGTGAAACAAACACTCATAGACACTTTTGGAAACAGATGTATAGTAAAAACGATTCAAGAGGAACTCACGTATCTGAGAATTGCATTTTGAAAAACTAAATTGCTTTTTGCATAAATTTATTTACGTGGAAAGTTAAGACAAACAAATTACATAAAAAGATAAAATACTTCAAGTGTTTCTAACAAGTAAATTTAATCAGTATCCATGTTTATTACAGTATTAATGGTATCTATACTCTTGAGAATTTATGACAAAGACAATTATTAATGTAATAAAAAAGTATTATCTTATCACAATATATGATGTCATATTAGATTTGCGTGTCATTCTACTTTCATATCACACGCTGTTCATCCTGAGACAACAGAATGAATCGTAGGTAAGGCTGAATAAACGATTTGTTTTGTTGGAATTCAAAGCACCGATTAATTACTTCCTAAATAAAATAGAAGTATATTTTGAATGACACATAAAATATTCAATAACTTTTAATAAAATAATGGAATTTGAACAAATTTCACCTCTCAAAAGCATATATCAGAGTGATTACCTAAGAAGAAAAACTTGCTACATCTATTTAGTCTTTCCATGTCTTCTTAGAGAAAAAAAAAGTCTAAATAAACCACGCCTGACATCATTGGTAATGGTGAAAACATTTTAATACAAAACTTGTATCAACGGAAAAAAGATAAACATTACTATAAATATTCAAGAATTTTGAAACGATAAAGTAAATAAATACTAGAATAATTAATAGATTCCACCTGCCAGTAAACGACGTATTGAGTTTAGAAATAATCCACAACGTACACGAAAATTCACATGACTCATTCGCCCATAATGAGGAAAAAAGAAGCTTACATGTGATCCATGCTTAATGTTTCGTTCCCACCCTTGTTCCACTCTGGCTTACGAATTTCCGTCTTAGTACAATGGCGTATTTCAATAGCTTGTTTTGCAAATAATCCAACAACTGCCACACGCGCACGTGTGGTGTTTAACGATTCATCTAGTGGCGAATTTGGTTGTAAATAATGAGTTAGATATATTTGTTTCACACCATTTGGGACAAAGTGCAAGAAATTAGTGCGCTTGTTGCAAATGTAAAAAGACAGTAAAGAATCTAAAGGAAAATATATAATGACTTTCAGAGATTCTTTAGGCAAAGGTTCAATATAATTTAGTATATTTTGAAACTCTATCATTTTATATCTGTCATAATAATCAGGTCCTTCAGCAAAATGTGTTTTAAGCGCTGGCAGTTCTTCAAATTCATATCCAGCTGTAATAGCATCAGACGCTGAGTTTAAATCTGACACGCATATATCTTTTTTTTTAAATATTAATCAGAGCTCTCTGGTAAGCACTAGTCAGTAGTTTTCATATGCCCCTAGCACTCTTTGTCGAACAATTGCTGCGCTGCTTTTTATATATAGATTTGATAGGAAAACACGAGTTCCATTTAAGTTTCAATCTTGTTTTTTTAAGTATTGCTAATATAATAATTACCACTACTAAAATTATTGTAAATGAAATTCGAATAGTTTTTTAAAATTTTCCCATGCGAATCTGAGAGGAACGGGGGGCGAGATCCATTCTACGTTTGTGGTCCATTAAGGATACACAAAACGAAAAGTGTATACAGCGTGCACATACAAAAGAAGAGTAGTCGAAATATAAGATCGTTGCATCCTCTAAGTATCCAGTCGAATATGTTAAATTAAATGCACCGGGAAATTGTTGCATAGAAATATTCATTGTTGCATTTATTATTTGACATAAGCTTATATAAACTTCACCGGTTATACCACTGATTGTTTGTACTCCATCAGTATTCATTGACATTTATACAAAAGGATGAGGATAAGTTGAAATTATTCAATTTCCGTCTAAATATATATTTCGTACAAATGCGCTATCCGTAGATTTCCTTACTGCGTTTAAAATTTTTGGCTTTTTTCTGCATTAAGAATAACATTAACCAGGTAGTGTCGCCAGCAAATGGTGAACAAAGTTTCTGCTACAACTATCTGTACATTGTTCCGTGTCATTGTAAACGATTATAAATCTGCCGTAGTCTGTAAATAATGAAACTCCCTTCATTACATTCACATAATATTCGAAGTCAATCACTTGGTTAATGAAAACAACATATTGCGTGATGTGGTCAACGATATTCTTGTTACAGAATATTTTTGAAAATGGTGTTATTCCATTTATTTCTACCTTTTATAAGCTGCCGTTGTAGTTACGATAAAACCATAGAAATAAATCATTTTCAGTTTTTATTGTTGCTAAATATCATTACAGGATAATTTTTAGAGTAAAATTCTTCAACAATTCATAATGCAGTACGGTGAATAAATTCAGATCCTTCATTACAAATCGGTACATTAATATTACCAAAACAATATGTTAAAATGTAAATAAAAAACAGAACATTTATTTCGCAATTTTTAATTACGTTATTGGAATCCATGGCGCTTTCCTACTAATTACCTCGATAGTGGCCGTACATAGAATAATGGTCAGTCACCATCATAATTTCTTTAGAAGGTCGCTTCTAATGTTCTGTAATAATTCATAACGACGGTACCAATATGGCTTTACAGATAGCATTTTCATAAATATGATATTCAATAGCCGACCACAAATACAATATATATCTTCAGCATATCATATCTTCTGAAATGAAGTGAGAAAAATACGTAAGTAAAATTGCATGTCATTTCATGTTCGTGTCGTTCGTGCATTCGTGCGTGCGTTCGTGCGTGCGTGCGTGAGAGCGCGCGTGCATGCGTGTGTGCGTGCTTGCGTGCACACGTGCGTGCGTGCGTGTGTGCACGCACGATTCCGAGAAAACAAATGAATTAACGTAAACAAACATTTTGTACTCAACATGCAATCCGCTATTTTTTATTGCGAAATCCTGGATGATATATTTGAAATCGCATTCGTGGGTTTGATGAAGTAACTCATTCTCTGTTAAAAAATGAAATATTTAGAATTAATCCAATATATAATTGTTTAAGGAAAATATGTAAAATACAATTAATTTAATCTATCACCAACTAGACTAAGGTGTTTTCATATATATCGTTAACTCACTATTTTCTACGTTACTTTTAGTATTCATTTACAGGACAACAGACTTGATACGCTGCCTGTCGCGTTAATTAATTAAATAGGTGCATGATATCACTTCGATCTGCGTGCATTACTGTAGTCAGTAATTCAATAACGTATCCATTGAACTTCTGACTCTCAATAATGTAATTGCACAAATTGCAACATTGACAGCACACATTATTGACGTTTAGAAACAAAATATGTCAAGATAATTATTACGTTTCCGTTCCTCAAGAGGATAAGAGCAAAATCCTTACAAAGTAATTCACGTGTCCATTTTTCTGTAAGTCTATCGTTTTTACCCTGGCACATCCGTTTTTTGCAGAAACCGTTTGATGTAATAACTTGAAATTTAGTTGAATACTAAAATATACTAACTCAAATATATGTTAATAAGCAAGCAACACTCAAAAAGAATAAATATTTAAATGCCTCATTTCTTTTATAAATTAGGGGATGTTTTACAATATAAGCACGCGTGAGTTATTTGTAAAAAGCATATGAATGGTTTCGCAATAAAAACTGCAACTGACCATATTGTATGCCATCTCGTAACACATGTACATAAATAACTGAACGAATTATACTTTTAAAGAGTCGCTTCTTTTTTTCGATTTTGAAATTAATTTTTCACGAACTAAATGAAAATGAAAAAGTATATTTACGAATACGAAAGATTATTTGCCAAATTACAATTTCTTCTATTCGATTTAATCTGTGAGGTCGGTAGAATAATTTTAACTGGGTAATTTATATATTAACTAAATTAATTGCATAATATAACTTGAATTATCTCTTTAAATACCATAAGAATAACACCAAGTGAAACGACCATACAGATTTAGCACTTAAATTGAACTCTACGTTCAGAATCGTGAAAACTCCTCTTAAATTTACACTCGTGTGGTTCGAATCGAATGTTGACGTAATCGATTTATATAAAGTTTTTAAATAAATCGATTACGTCAACAAGAAACGAAATATATCCCTTAACATATCCGTACTGTGCATGCATATATGTTACACACTGAATTGTTGTGCGTGGTTGTCACTCACTGTATAGCTCTCAACCAAGTTACTAGAAATACCTACGTCTAATAAGTTTACAAATTGTTAGTCAAGCATGACGCATTAAATATTCTATATTTTGTATATTACATTTAAACTATGTTTTTCCAAAACCTGATCAGTGATTTATTAAGGTACCTGTGGAATATAAGACATGACTAATATGAAATTCGCTTACATTGAACAATAATTAATCTAAAATTAGAAATTCCTCATTAGACGTAAAGTATTTATTAAGAAAACAAAGAATTCATATTTCTACATTTCACAAATAACTAAAATTTAAAAGGCCTCTCAACTAAATTAAGCTAAAAATTTTGGGTAAGGAGTTAAATTGAGATTAATATATAACCCAAAATTAATTTAAATTCAGCTGTTTGAGAAACAAAATAATACATACATTACTGAGAGGTATTTTATTAAAACTTGTACCAGTTTTCATTAAGCTAACAATTTATAAAAATTTATATTTATAATTTCAAGTGTCCAATGAGGATCACCTTAAAATTAGGTAAGTAAAAATTAGGTTAGTAGGCATAAAGCACTGTGATACATAGTTCTAACTGTATGGCAGAATATATCTTATTTGTTGATGAAGAAGAATGAAAGCATTATAAAATGTCAAAATGCTAGAAACGCTCTGCAATAAATAAAATTGACGACAGTTTTTTAATTATAATTGTTATCATAAATATTGTGGTCTAAACATGCAGCGAATATAAACACATCACTAGCACGATCGATATGCCTTGGACACCATTCTATACGAGCAGGAAATATTAAACGAATCAAAGTATTTAAACATTTTTTCTGTTTTCTGGGTCTTCTGATGGGCCTTATTTACTGCACGCATCTTATCCGTTTGTTCGCTGTTGATTATGAAATTGCGTGTTTATGAAAATTATATCCATGCATTGATATACATACATACTGTCAATATAAATAATTGTGGATCATTAAATAGGGCCTTTTAAATAAGTGAAAATAGTAACAGACCATTATAGTGTCTGCGGTCACTGTTGATGTAGTCAGTAGTACAGCACCATGGCTTACGGGAAAATGAAATATATAAATTGGGAAATGAAAGTTGTCTTTATTCTAAACATTTTAACTGATTGTTTTGGTAATTTTAATTTCTCTGTTCAGAACAACCGAAATGAATTTAATCAGCATGTGGCATTGCAAATTGCTAAAAGGTTTTATTCCAAAAATATTTCCACAATGATATTCAGTAAGGACACGATCGAGAATTACTTTTTGCAAAGGTTTTATCACGACTACAGTGGCTGCCTATTATCATTTGAGATAAATGAAACAAAAGAAGTTTTAAATATGTCATATAATAAGAATATTAGGCACCATGTCATCCAGTACGTTATTGACATTGAACGTGTGAAAGATTTCGAATATTTTATGGATCACACGAGTAAAGTACCATCATTCGCGAACTATGGTAGATTTATAATTGTTTGCATGGACAAAGAACAAAGTGCAGTAAATTGCGATGCGGAAATGTTGTTTGCCATTTGCTGGCGTCACTACCTAGTGAACGTCGTCTTTTTATATCAGGCTCAAACTGACGAAGTACAGCTGTTGACCTATTTCCCCATGAAACATGGACATTGTGGTAACGTAAAACCGATTATTCTAGATACAGTAAAAAAAGGTATTGGTTGCCAATTTTTTTGTAATCTCTTTCCGCAAAAATTCAATAATTTTAATAGTTGTCCTCTCATAATAACGACCTTCCTTCTACGACCTTACGTGATATTATCAACGAATCCTGATGGAACACATGTAATTAGTGGTATATATGGAGAATTTTATAAAAGTCTATGTCAAGTGATAAATGCAACATTGGAAACTACTACGTCGCAAGCGCCTGGGTCATTTAATGGAACAACATTTTTCTCGGATCTCATGATGCAACGAGCTAATATTTCAACATCCGTCTTTTTAGATACCAATAAAACACACACTTTCCGTTTTCTGTATCCTCGTTCGACAAGAAACGCTGTTTGGGTTTCGCCCCCCGTTCCCTTGAGACTAGCTTGGGAAAAGCTAATCAAACCGTTCGATTTCTGGCTCAGAATTTCATTCGCAATCGTTTTAGCGATGTCAATTACTTTCCTAATTATTGAATATATTTGGCGTTAATTTTGTAGAAATTCATTATTCGCAATTAAATGAAACTACGTGATGTAGTATTATTTCTACTATCTTTAATTTCTTTACCACGACCTAGGTTTCGTTGTATTACAACATCTTCAGGTGGGATATTATCTTTGCTAATATCCCACCTGAAGATGTTGTAATACAACGAAACCTAGGTCGTGGTAAAGAAATTAAAGATAGTAGAAATAATACTACATCACGTAGTTTCATTTAGTTTCCTAATTATATTGAATGAAACAATATTGAAACTTAGATGGAACTCATATTTTCCAAAGGACACCTTGCATTCAAATATCTATATAAATAGCTTTGCAATATTTTTTGGACAAACGAGTGCTAGACGACCGACTAAAAAAATTCTGTCGTTTAGTTTAGATCTCTGGTTATGGTTCAGTTTTTTTATGACTAATACTTACCAGGGAGCTCTCATTAGTGTTTTGAAAAGGGATATATGCGTGTCATATTTGGATGACGTGTCTAGTGCCATCAAAGCTGGATACAACTTTGGTGGAATACCAGAACTAAGAACGTATTTTTCTCAAGAACCTGACCTTTATAATAGATATAAAATTAAAGAATTTAAAAATATTATAAATTATATAGAATCTATGTCCAATGGATATCTGAAATTTATTATATATATATATATATATATATATATATATATATATATATATATATATATATATATATATATACCTTTAGATTCTTTACCCTCCTTTTCCTTAATGAACAATCGCACCCATTTCTTACATCTTATTACAAACTCTGCCAAACAACAGTATTTTATTGATTATTTACCGCCGAATTCGCCACTAGAGGACACATTAAGCACCACACAAGCTCGTATGGCAGCTGTTGGATTATACAAAAAACAAAATATTGAAATAGGTCATTTTACTAAGATGGAAATGAAACAATGGAACACGGATAATGATGAAATATTGACCATGGATCAAATGAAAGCATGCTTTTTCCTTGTTATAGGCGGGTGGACCGTGTCACTACTCATGTTTACTGCAGAAGTAATTTGGAATCGATATGAACCATATCAACATTCAAAGCGTAACTCCATGTCCAAGTGGGAACTGTAAATTCCTGTTACATTTATTTTCTCAGTTGGTCTTGAATTCTTGAAAGTGTATGAAGATATTTTATATATATTTTTGTACAGGTCAATGTTTTGTCGCTAAACTTATATTTGGATTTATTTTTCCACGTTTTCAAACTGTATCAAGCGTGTTATTCCCATGTTTTGTCACCCCTCTTGTTTTCTTCTTTACAGCTCTTAACTAGGAAATAGAAATTGAATTTCGTCATTGTTCTCTTCTTTCTAAATAAATACCGTGGTACATGATTTTGGCCAATAAAATTTTGCTCCAATTTTAATTTTAATATAACTTTAAAAACAACTCTACCTACGATCTTACGCAAATGTTTTTGTAATGAATATTAGTTTCGTTCAAATATTTTTCTTAAAATTGTCACCTAAAAATTAAATGGTTCATGGTTGTTACGTTTAGGGCTGTGATGTTTAAGTTTGATATTAAATTGTAACTGTCTCTTTGTGTGGAAGCTAATGTATATTACTTGTTGGGAAGCATGTAGCTGTCAGCTCCACATTTTTGCAATAAATTTTATTTACACTAAAGCTATGTAAATCAATAATTAATAAGATTAGGTACTTTTATGAATTTGTGTCTAGTGTTTTGATGTAATGAAATAAATAATTATGCTATATCTACACCATCATTGTTGTTTATCAATCAAATACTGTGTGCATAAAGGAATACTACGATACTAAATACTTTGTTCTTGCTGTTTGTACAAAATCTCCCAATATCATTTTTATGTGTTATTGAGTCACGTATTTCGTAAAATTTTTGAGAAATATATATTTTATAACGTTAACATTACTTTAGTTAAACCAAACGCATTTTTGAACGTTTTAAAGTTAATAGCGATGTGTCTAACTTTTTCTTGCAAACATTTCTACTTTAAAATCTTATGTAATTGAAGCCGTAAAATATGTTTGAGTCGGATGAATTTTAATTTAATCGCCTGTTAACTACCAGAAATACATTCTGAAAAAATTCTTTATTTTTATTCATAATGCAAAAAGAGATCGATCAAGAAAAAGGTTTGACAATATCTATGATTAGTGAAATAATTTTTTTTATTTATTTGATTTGTGTTTATGTCGGTTTATTTAGTTTACTGTAATATTCAAAAAATATTCTATAAAATATTAGACTGTAAACTATTGGTATATTTCTGTATTACATAAAGGCGCAAAGGGAAGTTACTTGGCATGTGAACAGGTCTCGGTAGATTTTAAGTGTGTGCAATGAAATGTGAACAATAATGATAAAGCTATTGAAATGAAGCTCGGGTTGGGCGGCGCGCAGTGAGGTAAGAAAGACACAAATTCTGCATCATTCTGAAGATGTAATGGAATGGTGCTTTCATCAACGTGACAATGCGTAGTGCGGATCTAAGCAAATATGTCCCAGTTCCTGAAAGGTGTAAGAGTAGAGTTTCTTCATTCCTCAATTGACTTACAATTCTTCGTTGGGAGGGTGAGGTCATACGGCGGGTAATATCATGGCACTCCGTACAATTGGGATATATTTCTTTGGTGTGGACACTTTTTACCTGAATGATTCCGAAACCCCACAGGAAGCGTTACGAACATTTTGGATTATGTAAAACAATAACACGCAGTTCTTGTTTTGCAGACCGTTTGTCTGTTTTATTTTGCATTGTTTTCTCGGACATTGAGATACAAACAAATTATAAGAAAATGTGTCCTACAAGATTCATTTTTTTGTTAGATCATAATGATCTATGATTCATCAATTTATCTACTTACTTCTTTTGGCATCTACAAATTCTAGCATTATTTGCTTAATAAACTACAAGACCAGCTTCATATATTGTGATACTACTGTGACAAGCGTATTTTGTAAACAAGATATGGTCCATTAGCTAATCGGAGACTACTTAGAATATAATCTTGTTGATTTAAATATTTTCTGAAAAGAGATAATGTTCTAATCACGTTAATTTGTTTATGTATGTAATTTATTTTTTTTTCTATCACAGTTAACTAAAAAAACAACCTGAGAGTTGTGTTCATCTTTGAAGAAAATTTTTTAAAAAAATATACGCTATAATCATTAATTATGCTCAAAATTGTATTATTTGTTCGACAAAATAAAATATTTAATGTAATTTCAATAAAAATATTCAATAAATATTAGCTCAATTATTTAATGCTTTTGTAAAAATTTAATAAGTACAAATAATTTTCAATAATTATTTATAATTTTAGAAATAACAAACAATATTATTCTGGTACACAGTGCTCTGCGGTAAATACAATAAAATACTTTTAAAAATTGTAAGTGATTTCATTGTAAAGTCGTGAAATTCAGCAAGTACTATGATTTATGTAAGTAGTGCATAAGCTAAACTAATCAAGAATCAATTCACGGACCAAGGTGCTTTATCAGCTGCGTGAACCGTTGTAAATATCGCTGAAAGAGATAATAAAAAAATATTTGAACGGACATTCGAGCTAGATGGAAGAAGGTGAATATCGTTGCAGTTTAATACTTGTTTACCGTATTAGCAAGCGTTTTTTTATATAATCAGTTAATATTTAAGAATAAAAAATTATCTGCATATATATATATATATATATATATATATATATATATATATATATATATATATATATATATATATATTATAGAATCTCTATATGGTCTGGTAACGGTTATGAACAAAAGTAAGAACTTTTAAAACAGTAAAACAAGTAGCTTTCGCGGGAATACCTTACCAATTAGATCAAACGTTTATGCCTTTGTATTTAATGTTACGAATATAGCAGTGATTATAGCAATAGCATTATAAAAAGTGGTAAATCTTAGTGAAATATTATTACAGAAAATAAATGTGACAACGAAAGAAGCGAAAGAAAAAAACAAAGAAAAGGAAACTATTTTAGGACTGAACGCAAATGCATGACGTTTCTGTTTGTCTAGTACTTGATTGTCAAATATGCGAACAAGGTTAAAATCCGGTTTTTGTTTGTCCAAAGCTTATACGGAGTTTTATTATTTTATACTTGATCCTGATGCAACAGACCCATTCTTTAGACAGACAGCAGTGTTTGTTGGGTCTACCCAGAAGTTTTTGTCTAAGCCTGCATCGGGTAATAAACAACTAGCTCGCTGAACAATGATGCGATGAAGACCTTCACTCAAACCATTCTCTTCTGGAGTATAAGCATTAGTCTTTTGATGAGCAATGCCAACATCCTTTAAATAATTCTAGAATTCATTGCTACATAACTCAAAGTCGTTATCTGATCTGAATATTTTAATTTTTTTGTTTATTTGGTTCCTGTCATTTCTTTGAATTGTTTGAAGTAGTTGAAGACTTCTTCTTTCTCTTTAAGAAAAAAAAATAATGGCGTGTAACTCAGTACACACACAGCGACAGAAGTGAAACTTCTTTAGTGATCGAAACCTTGACAAAAGTAAGTATAAAGTAACACTCAGAGTGAGAAAGAACATACAAAATGTAAATCCATAGACTGTACTAAATACGAAATTCGAATTCAGAAAAGTTAATAAAATGTCATTACAAATCGATGTAAACATCTAATCATCATATAAATTTACAAAGCCTATTCTCAATTAAAAAATAACTGCAATGTAAGTACCAGAACACTTTTAAACGCCGCTTGTGTTGTAAATTATATTTACAACTATTTGTGCGGGCTCATTGCAGATTTATAAATGAATTAAATACAATGTGTACCTAATATGTTGTTATTCTTGTAATGTATGAAGTATGCAATATTAGTAATAAATCAAACATAAATATATAAATAAATCAACAAAATTTTAATAGTCTTCTTTTGACACATGTTACGTTAAATAACACAACGTATGCGTGGTACTTCGGCCGTTCATGTGTAGTATCTGAGGCGTACATCCACACGCGCGCATACGCGACACTATCTTATTCAAACGTTTTGTATCGTTGTGTATATGTCGTTCTCTTTCGCTCCACATACATGGCGTCAGAATATATAGCTATCTTTCTCTTTCTCTCTACATCATATCTTTCTTCCCTCTCATGTAACCAAATGTGCCTAAACGTGACGTGACCTTCAAATTTTACTCTCAATTCTCGTCCACTTATCGATTATTAAATCACCGCGTAAGAAGTTTCACTTAAAAAATGAAAGTAGTATGTGTATAGTCATCAACAAATATAAGGAGATATCTTACTTTGCCAATTGAAGTAAATTGTATAGGTTCACACTCTCACCGGCCAGGACAATTCCTGCATGACAAAATGGTAAGCGTAACTGTTTTCCTTTGCAGCATACCGAGCATGTATTCTTGTTGATTACTGACTTGTCTGTGTAATATATTCCCGTGACGCCCCTTCCTTTATTTTATTCTTGTCACTCATATTCAAATCACCCAATCTCCTGTGCCATATTTCACTGCTGGCCGCAGAAGAAGGAGTATGTAAACAAACATTGTTTAATTTCTATGATCAGTTTGCAAACATCGCCTATCCGATTTGCCACAGCCACCAAACTGTTTTCTCTATTGTAAACATTGCAGCACTTCTCTTTAGATTTTACTCCATTGTCAATTGTATAAGTTAACTTACTGATATCAGGTTCGTTGCGAGGTTAGGGACACATAATACGTCCTTTAAAGTAACTTTATACTTGCAACTGTGAGTGACCGGTTACAATATCCACTTCTCCTGGGCGCATCACTGGCATAGACTATTTGTTTACTGCCATTATTTCCTTGATATTTGGTGTAAAAAGCATATTCTTTATCATGTCGACATCCGTCACCTTATGAACACTCGCGCCGCCACCCAAATAAAAGTCTTGTTTACTCTAGATTCACTCAAGTAGGCTAAAGAAAATGCGTTCTTCTTCTTTAGTTGCTGCTATTTGTTCTGTTTACACTGAGGTTTGTAATGTCTGTATTGCTTACAGCGGTGATACTTTATATTCGTTTTGTCCGATAACTTTACATACTAGCTGGTTGAGATAGACGAACCGCCGTCATGATGACTTGAACTGTCATTCTTATAGCTATGGCTATCACCTTTAGAATGTTGTCAACTTTACTGCCCCCTACTCAATAATGCATTTCCAGTTTCTGATTCGTTTCCTGCCATAACAATCAATTTTGTCTTCACTACGTAAGGGCGATCCCGGAATATTCTATCGCCATCATCATAGAAAACTATTTTTCAAATAAACCCGTCAGCATCGAATAGCCAATCCACTCGTCATTCGCGTAAAAACCCGTTCCTGATAATTTCAGGGCGGTCTCAATAATCGTCGCAACACAGTCGGTCATAGAATCACGGTTATCGGAGCGAACCGTCACTGGATTACGTAGTAATTTTTTTCTTCGGGAGAACCCAGTCATTGAACATGGTCTTTAATTTCTACCGTAGACTTCTTGCGCTTGAAGCTTCCTTTATGTGAACGTACAATGGCAGATCGACGATTAGAACTAACTTGATGCTTTTGCATCTTCTACGGCCGTCTACACTTTTAACTTTAGAACATTGACCAGGAATGAGTTCGATTTGACATTTCTGTCAATTGCACTCTTAACAATCAGTTCTTTTCTTTTTAATATCGAGATGTATACTTGGCCTGTAAACTAATAAAACGACGTATTTACTTTGCGAGATTGCAATGCGCTCATTTTATTAATAGAATTGAATCTACACTGTTCGTAGAATAAAAAAGTAAAGAAGCTTTGAGTATTATGAAGATAGCAGATTGCTCTATTTATTTATATGATGTTACCAGATTTAAAATAATTATAACGCTTACACTGCGAACGCAACATTTTGACACTTTTTAGTGCAAAATGTGGAATTACTCAAAATATTTTTAGTTCCATTTTTGTTTCCAGGTTTTCTCGGGAGTTTGCCCGAGAAAACTTGGAAACAAAAATGATTTTCGTTATAAGCTCAAATAACTTAGCAATGATTTTACTGCTGAACGTTTCGTCGATATACACTATATGTAAATTACTAAATATTTTTCGGAATTATATAATATTAATATAGCTATAGCTTATTCCATAGTTTGATAAATATCTGTAGAGACTCGCTAAAAAAGGGATTTCATCTAGTATTACGCAGTGCATAACTGGAGTAGGAATTTGTCTTAACTTAAAACGTTGTCTTAAAATGTGTGTAGACTTGATAATTACTCGGCCGAGTAAATTTTTTAAATATTCTTTCATATTTACATTGTATTCATGTGTTCAGTTTAATAAAGTTCTCTAGAACATTGGCACACTTAGTATATATTTCTGTTAGACATGCATATATATATATATATATATATATATATATATATATATATATATATATATATATATATATATATATATATATACAGCAAGCGAATTATGTGTAATATTACCGGCGTATAACGCTGTTTCAACACCATCCATAAGCCGGTTCATGTAAACAGGGAACTATTTCAAAAACGTTATCGGGCATAACACAGTTTGGATGTTACGTTCTGTTTGTAGCACCTTAAATGACAACGACTGTAGTTAGTGCTCTTTTCTGAAATAAAGTCCTGAATAATATTAATTTTTCAAATTTATTTGACATAACCATTTAGTTAGTTATAATCATGAGTTACTTAGCTAAAGACCATATCATAATATTGAAAATAAACATTATTTTACGACGAGGTTACGATAAACGCAAATGTAGCAAAACTGGTTATAAATAAGTCATTCACAACACGGAAGTCTCAATTTAAATGCAATCGTTCTCATGAATACCATTTTTTTCATGACAACCAGCGACGTAATGTGTCTATCGTTCTGGTGTAACCTAATGAGAATAAGTAATGCTAATGTTCAGACATCAAGTCTATTTCTCAATTCTGAGACAGAAGTTGGTTCAGACATCAAGCCTATTTCTCAATTCTGAGACAGAAGCTGGTTCAGACATCAAGTCTACTTCTCAATTCTGAGACAGAAGCTGGTTCAGACATCAAGTCTATTTCTCAATTCTGAGACAGAAGCTGGTTCAGACATCAAGTCTATTTCTCAATTCTGAGACAGAAGCTGGTTCAGACATCAAGTCTACTTCTCAATTCTGAGACAGAAGCTGGTTCGGACTTCAAGTCTATTTCTCAATTCTGAGACAAAAGCTGGTTCAGACATCAAGTCTATTTCTCAATTCTGAGGCAGAAGCTGGTTCAGACATCAAGTCTATTTCTCAATTCTGAGACAGAAGCTGGTTCAGACATCAAGTCTACTTCTCAATTCTGAGACAGAAGCTGGTTCGGACTTCAAGTCTATTTCTCAATTCTGAGACAAAAGCTGGTTCAGACATCAAGTCTATTTCTCAATTCTGAGACAGAAGCTGGTTCAGACATCAAGTCTACTTCTCAATTCTGAGACAGAAGCTGGTTCAGACATCAAGTCTATTTCTCAATTCTGAGACAGAAGCTGGTTCAGACATCAAGTCTATTTCTCAATTCTGAGACAGAAGCTGGTTCAGACATCAAGTCTACTTCTCAATTCTGAGACAGAAGCTGGTTCGGACTTCAAGTCTATTTCTCAATTCTGAGACAAAAGCTGGTTCAGACATCAAGTCTATTTCTCAATTCTGAGGCAGAAGCTGGTTCAGACATCAAGTCTATTTCTCAATTCTGAGACAGAAGCTGGTTCAGACATCAAGCCTATTTCTCAATTCTGAAACAGAAGCTGGTTCAGACTTCAAGTCTATTTCTCAATTCTGAGACAGAAGCTGGTTCAGACATGAAGTCTATTTCTCAATTCTGAGACAGAAGCTGGTTCAGACATCAAGTCTATTTCTCAATTCTGAGACAGAAGCTGGTTCAGAAATCAAGTCTATTCTCAATTCAGTAATATACACTTTCATTTTTCATAAGATTCTTTCTTTAGAGAAGAGCGTTATATAATATGTTACTAATATTTTCAAAAGGTCGTATGTGCTTTTAGGTTTAGTGCAACAAGACGTTCGTCGACATAAATTCTCCTAATAAAAGTAAAATCTAAATGATTATAGTTATCTTGACTCTTTCTGAACTTTATGACGTTCTTGTTTTAGAAAAAAAACCAAAAATAATAAACCTCTCCTCATTTACCTTACGCCTTTATTATAATTATCTATATATAAAACAAAGTCGGGTTAGTTATACTCTTTTATAACTTAAGAACAGCTGGACCGAATTTCATGATTTTTGATTTATTGGATTTGTCTTTGCCCCGAATAGCAGAATAACTATTAGAACATTGGAAAAATTTAGGGAAAAAAAATTATGTAGGAAATTAATTTTGGTCCCATACATTTTCCCATGTAACGGCTTTCTTCATGATATATGAAGAACGAATTAACTGATTTTGTAAGAATATCACAAATAAAAAAGGAAAAAATGTTGACGGACACGGACAAAAATTATAATTTATTTTCAACAATTTTTATTAAATTTTCGACCGTTATTGCAGTCGATCAAATGAATTATCTTGAAATGATTTTTTCTGAAATTAATCAGCAAAATGTGTCTTCAAATATTTTAGTTATGTTTGATGACGTGCACATTGTGAAACGATGTGACTTCGAAGATGTTCATTTTGTGAGGTTATGACATTTGTGGTTGTGCGTGCATCCATAATTGCTTCATTGTGTAATTTTGAATTGTGTGATTAATTTTAAAGTGTTGTTTAAATGCCGCGAGCTAGAAGAGTTAATCTTTTACAACGAAGCCGTAATGCTATTCGACTTAGAAATATGGCGAAAGATATTAGACGAAAAGAGCACCGCGTTAGTATGCCCCGACTTCGTGCTTAACAAACGCAAAAACAAAGAAAGGCAATACGTCAAACGACTCAGTTGGCATTGAGAAATCGTCGATTATTTATTTTTTCTTATTGCACAAATCAACAACATGATAATCTTCGAAAAGAAATGTTTTCAAGTGTTGATTTTAATCGAGTAGCCTTTCAATATTATTGCACAATTGACTACAGCTCACATCCTTTTGTTCGAATTGGCCTAATGAAGGTTGCGTGCACCCATTGCGGTGCACTGAAGTTCGTTGGAGAAACGTCTGGATTGTGCACTCGGTAGCACGTGAAATTTCCATTATCGCCTCCGAACCCTTCTTAGCTTCGTGGCAAAACACCAGAATTACAATATTTTCTATCGAACGATCAAAGATACAATGGATGTTTCTAAATTACTTTATTTGGAGCAGACATCCGGTTGGAACCAAGCCAATTTGCGTTAGGAGGGTATATTTATTTATGCGATGCGATCGGTACCGAAAGAGATGCAGCTAATGATGGTTGATTGACTATTCTACCGGCGACATATATTGGTAGCCCGCGTCATTTGCATGCGCAAGATGCAATCCGAAATGGATAGAAATTGTTTAACTGCTGCTCCCCGGATAAATGTCAAGTGATCGGCACGTCATTAATGCACGTCATCAAATCTGGTCGCTGGTGAACTACATTATTAAGTATCGAGTCTTTGGGGATACTCGATGCCAGATATTTTCAATTGAATGGCAAAAACGAGACTTGCCGCATGCACACATTCTTATTTGGTTAGTCGAAACAATTCGTCCAGACCAAATAGATGATAATCATATGTGCAGAGATTTCTGATCCCGAAACCGATCCAGACCTGCATGATGTTATAAATACGAACATGATTCAGGGACCGTGTGGCGCCATCAAGCCCCAATCACCGTACATGGTTAACGACAAGTGTTCCAAACGTTGTTCACGAAATTTAACGGCGGAGACTATTGCTGGCAACGTTGGTTATCTACTTTATCGGCTTTGATCAACCGACGATACCGGTAGAACTATCACAACGAAAATGGAAAGAAATAATTTCGTGGTTGACAACACTTGGATGGTTCCGTATACATTTGCAAATATATCACGAAAGGCAGGGATATGGCGGTTTTTGGCGTTCAAATTCTCAATACCGACGATGAAATCACGCACAAATTCCCAATACCAACGATGAAATCAAGTAGGTCGATATGAGAGGATGATCAATAAGTTCATTTCACCACATCGAATGCTGTTCAACGTGCTGAAACACCTCCAGCGACAATATTGACCACTTTCTTTTCGGTTTGCCAAAGTGATGCGTTTGCGCGAATGTTACTCTACTCTGAGATACCAAGTTATTACACTTGGAACGCTTCATCAAAGAAATTTCAACGCAGGAAGTAAGGCGATGCGATTCCTGATCATCCAGAAGTGCGTTCTACTGATGCTCTTAGTCGCATTTACACATTTCATCTGAAGAATGACGAATGCTTCTATTTGCGATTGTTGCTGGTGGATGTTCGTGGGCCGACGTCATTTGAATCACTTCGAAATGTCAATGGTATAGTGTGCTCAACATTTCGTGATGCATATCTCAATTTACTTGAAAATGATACTCATTGAGACATGACAATCGCTGGAGCAATTGTTCCTGAATCACCAAGTCAGATACGTACATTGCTTGCTAGCATTATTTTGACATGCTTCCCATCAAATCCATGTGAACTGTGGAACATATAGAAGGATGACATGTCAAAAGACATTTTACATCGAATTTGTGTCAGTTCAGGGAATCCCGATCTCGAGGTGAATGTGGAGATACATAACCATGCTTTACTTTCCATCAAAAACATGTGTTACCTCATGTACGACAGTTTCTTAGTCAAGTTAGGAATACCAACGCCAAATTGTGAAATGAGTGACGCTTTCAATCGAAAATTTAAAAGTGAACTTAAATATAATCGAGATTATTGAACCAATCACTTCGAACAAATGTACCACTGTTGAACCCTCGACAGAAAGAAGTGACAGACAAACAAAGAATCTTTGCTAATAACCCACCTGAAGATGTTGTAATACAACGAAACCTAGATCGTGGTAAAGAACTTAAGGAAAGTAGAAATAATACTACATCACGTAGTTTCATTTAATTGTGAATAATGAATTTCTACAAAATTAACGCCAAATATGTTCAATAAAGCTAACGACAATTCTCACAAACAAGCTAACACAGGAATACGAAATCAAACGTACTAGCAGAATAAGCGTACACAAAATGAGTTAACGGAACTTATGGTATGATTTATGTTTAAGGACATCAATCGACCTCATTGCTGATCATACAAGACCCCGCGACAATTCCTACAAATCAGCTGATACAGCAGGTTAGAGGAAAACATGACACCGGACGACGAACGCTTTTTAAACGTGTATTCTTTAATCATTAGAGTTAAGTTATAATTGTAATTAATCTTGTAAATAAAGTATATAACACATTTTATAACAATCGTAATAATTACAGTTTTTAAAGTCACTTCCCGTACAGCAACTCCTAGCTAATGCATCAGTAGTGCAGGATATTTGATCGATTAAGAATCGTTAATCTGTATGATCGTCGTTTTAATGAGACATAAGTTTTAAATTTAAGGCAACTTAATTTACATAATAGCTCTAGAGTATGAACATTTTATGAAAATAACGGACTGATCTCATTTTTATTAATTTCTTAAGATATATTAAAAACAAATAATTTAATTTATTTATGGTAAAATTCTGAAGTATACGTTGTTTGAATAATATATACGACTAATGAAAATATGTTTGAGAGAAAAGCAAATGACTGTATACGAGCGTATATCGAGGTACACAACTTTTGTTTTACAACTCATAGCAATTCAAGGACAGGCTAAACTTTTAAATTGTAAACGTTTGATGTTTTGGAGCTTATATAAATTTTAAGCCTTACTCAACAGGTTGTCTCATTTAGAGACATGATGTTAGATATTCTGAAGGGTTTCTACAAAGACTAAATGAGTTGAAGCCGCTGGATGGAGGAACTGGTTCCCCACAAAATAGGCACAGTTTACTCAGCACGATGAGCCACGTCAATGATAAAATGAAAATATATCTTCCGTCGAGTGGAACCTTAAACAGGTTTATGGCTTCGTAGAAGTAGGATAGGTTTTCTATGGTGGCTATCTAGCAGAAGTTAAGATCCTCTTTTATTTCCAAGTACGTCCAATTGGAACTTAAGCTCTACATGCGACACGGGAACAATCACAATCAAGCCGTTAAATCATTTTATACCAAAACAAAAAAATTTGATGTTATTGCTTTCTACGAGAATAGAGATTTTTCTTCAGGAAATTATATGACTAACTTAATGAAAGAGGTCGTTTATTTTATTAAAAAATACCCATTATTGTGGAGTAAATTGACAAAATGTCTACTTATCTCATTGTAAACCACCAAAACTTAAACTATTTTGGTCGATACGAATCTTAACATGTTTGAAAATCTAATACGTTACGAAAAATGATAACTCTTGGGTATTACATATAATTAAAATTTGTTTTTAAATAATCTTTACTTCTTAATTTATTGTTATTTAACATCATTTTGTTGTGTTAAATGCATATAATAAATATTTTTATACGCCTTAACATTACACTTTCAATTTAAAAATCAATTGATATACACTTTTACGCTTTAGGTCGATATCGCGATAAACGATCGATCGATGTGTGAACAACATTAAAATTGCAAAAGATTTCAGCGGGGATTACCGGGGAGATTAATAAAGTGGAATTAGTAAAATACCTCTGTTTCAAATAAGCGTCATGTGTTCTCATACAGTTCCGCGAACAAGTGGCTAATACCTTATTTTATATTCTATATTGAACATATTTGGCGTTAATTTTGTAGAAATTCATTATTCACAATTAAATGAAACTACGTGATGTAGTATTATTCGTACTTCTTTAAGGTAACTTAATACTGCAATCACGTAGTTTCATTTAATCGTGTTTATATTCTATGTTTTTAATCGACTTCATAAAAAGACCCAGTTCTCGATTACACTGTTTTTTTGGTTATTTTACCTCACCCTCCTGGCATTAATCAGCGAAATGTGATGATTCTTTACCTAATTTGTAAGGGTGTACCCTTACAAATTTTGATAAATCCCTATGAACATTTTGTTAGAATCTAGCCATAGAAATTGAAGATATACCATAGAATTCCTCAATACTGAGCAGCATAGGTGCCGTGATTGAGTTTGGATGATTAGGTTTTATGATAATCTAATAAGATACGATAAAAGACGAAATAAATGTTCTCTTTAGGAAAATCAGGGTACAGTTGTCAATCCATAAGATGGCGACAAGAACTCCTCAGAGATCCTCACTAATGACGGTGACCCATTTTTATAGATTTTCCTTTCGCATCTTGCGGATAGATACGTATGAGTGGGTAACTTTATATACGAAATTTACTTTAATCTCGTATATAAAGTCTACTTTTCACTATTCTGGTAAACGATATTAGTGGCGCAGTAAATACTGTGGGTCGTTTGTTATTCGTGAATGACATGATAATTTTTACAATCAACAAGGATACGAAACAATGATGACCAACGGTTGCATCATGACGGTTTAACGCAAACCAATTTTCAATAGTGATTTACAACCGAGCACACGCTCTTACTGAATACGAATATACAATCACTTTATTGTCTATATGAGGTCGTTTATTTGGGAGTCAGATTTAATTTGCGATTGACATTTTGTGGGTATGTGACGGATGTAGCAAAAAGATCGTTTCGGAAATTTGAATGTGTGTCGCAAAATCCAACAATTTTCAATCCATTTCATCAGTTCGCTCGATGTACACTTCGTTAGTGCAGACCTGATTAGAATCTGGCTCCATTATTTGGAATCCACACAAAGCCAAATATAGCTTGATAATTGAACGTGTGTTTCTTCGGTATGTGTATGTGAGACAGTATAGTTTGTTCCCTTTCTATTTAATACCTTTCTAGTCTGTTTTCTCTTGAATATGCTAGGTTTTCATTTCATAGAGTTGAGAGGAGATGTTGTACTTATGAAATTTATCTTTCAGTTATATTATTAAACGGAAAAATTGTATGGCCTGTATTATTGAATGGGTTCCTGCCTTACAATATTCTGCGCTCGCCCAATCATCATATTTTGCAATACCATCCTCTAGAGTCGACTTACGTCGGAATCCTTCAGTTGTCTTAGGAAGTCAACCTCCCAACCACATGATAGCGGTCGCGCTAAAGTGTGATTCGTTTATGATGAGCGAAAGTATATTTATCGAAATCTTTTGTAGTTCGTCGTTATCTTTTGTAGTTCTTGTGTACAATTGTATTCATGTTTAATCTGAGTTTAAACTTTTTTCGAATATTAATTTCTTATGATTGCTAATGGCTCATCTATAAGGTGTAAATGATTATGGACAAATAAATATGAAAATAAACATATAAATGATTTCTACTTCTGACCCATGAGCCAAATGATACTGCATATGCACGGCCTGCCTAAACCATGAGATATGAAAATCTGCTGTTTATACGTAATGCGGGTCTCAAACAGAGGTTATTATCGCTAAACATCGGGTTCCAATTCCTGAGTCCCGATGTTGCAGGGTTCCTACGTGCCCAAATTGCAAAACTTTTAGATCTGCAGTTTAAAAAAAAATTTATTATGTCAAAGAGAGGCTCCGCAATCAAACTCTGGATTCCAACTCCTCATCCTCACGATTCGGTAGTACTGCCTGCTTAAATCATGAGATGTAAGTATTGCTGTTATTAAAATTGTATTGGGGATCTCAAGTAGAGATTCTGTTTTAAAATTTAGGGTTCCTGTTCCTCAACCTTGCTGTTACATGGGTACCGTCTATCCAACCCTTGAGAACAGATGGATCTTCTATTTTTAAAATAATTTTTTGTGTTTTCCAGCAAGGGTTCTATTATAGAAATCCGGGTTCTAACTCATCAATACTAAGACTGGAGGCGTGCTGCCTGCTTAAACCGTAAGATTACAGGATCTGTTGTTTTAAAATTAGTATTGTGAATCTCAAGTAGGGACTGTGTCATTGAATTCAGGGTTCCGACTCTTCAGTTCTAATGTGGTAGTGGCACTGCCTGCCTAAACCATGTGACTTGAAGGTTTACTGTTTTTAAACAAGAGTTGTGGGTTTCTAGCAAAGACTCCTATCATTGAACTCCAGGTTCCAAATCCTCAGACCTGATACTGCATGGAAACTGCCTGCCTAAACCGTGAGACGATTTGATGTTTTTAAAATAAAATTTTGGGTGTCAAATAGAGACTCTGTCATTGAACGCTGGGTTTTAATTCCTCGATCTCGATGCTGTGGGATACTGCCTGTCTAAATCGTGAGAAGTAAGGATCTGCCGTTTTAAAGTTAGTAGTATGGGTCTCACACAGAGACCAAAGCATTAAACTGCGGACTTCAACTTCTTAGTCCGCATGCTGCAGGAGAGCCGCCTGCGTAAATTGTGAGACTTAAACTGTTATTAAATTATTGTCATTGGTTTCGAGCAGAAGCTCTGCCACTGATATTCGGATTCCAATATATCGGCCGGATGCCGCAGTAGTACGATCTGTTATCTGTATGTGATCTCATATCTCGTGTGATTTCATTAGCATGTTTTAAAATTTAAGGCAAAAGAAGAAATTTATATTTATCATTTATAACACGTTATGAATAACAATAGGCCATGAATGGATCAATTATTATATAATAGTAAAATATTTTAAAGTTTCTCATTCAATTGGTGTATATTCTTTCCTTTACCTTTGTTCCTTCGGGTAAACTAATAATTACATTGAATAATTTTACAAATTTTCTTTATCTTTACGAATAGCGAAGTATCCCATATATTAGTGATGCAACGATGATTATAATTATCGATAAATATCTTGTCTGTATCATTATATGTACCAGTAGAAGTAATAATTGAAAATAAAACTGTCCACTTGTTGACCTCCATGAATGGCATATCACTTATCCAGAAATTGTGTGTTCGATGCAAAGAAGTTCCGCAGAAATACTAATTATTCTAACGCAAGAAAAAAAATTATACGTCTGACTCGTTGAACAGTATAATTATGCTTCTGCGCAAGGACAAGGACATACAGTTTGATAACGTCTAGACGATATTAATTATGTTCCTGTATTTATATAATTACAAATATACCATAAATACTTTCGGTGTCCTATATTTGACCTTCAATGATTTATCCCCATTGTAATGTTTTTCACTACAAAATACCGGTAATTATCATGACACTTTCAGAATGTGGTGGTTATTTATTAGAGCAATATTGGCCGTATCTAATAATTATGGTAGGATTGTAAATTTAAATCCTCAAGAATATATTTATCATGTTATTGCTTGGCAACTTTTGATCTCTTGATATATTGTTTATATACTCATTGACTTTTCACAGATTTAATCAGTTATAGCAAAAGGAAATGAATTTTTAACTAAACAGTGAAAGAACTTGTTATCTTCAATTAGTTTGCATACATTCACAACCTTTACAATTTATGACTTGCAGTCAAGCTGTAATAATGAGTATTTATGACCAAACGATATTATTGACATGTTACTTTACCTAGCAGGATAATTATAATCTAATTGCTATAGAAATATTTGATTTGTTGTCTAATTTTAGGAGAAAGTTTATTTAAGATATAAACATTAAATTCGCAGAATATTTGTGAATCTGCAACTAGGGCAGAAAAATATATTTTACTGCGGTAAATTATTCAAATGTTACTAATTTTTGGAACCAAAATGTGAAGATCTTAAAGATGAAAAATTTCATTAAAACCTTGTTCAATTGTTTAAATAAGTAAAGTTAAGAATAAAAAAATAAAACTGGTGGCTGTAATAAATATCAACCGATTACAACAGATAAGACAGTAGTTTATGGATTGAAAATAAAACTGTGTGTGCTTTCAGAATGTTACAATCTCCGTTTAAGTAAAGCTGTGTAAACAAGTAAGCCACTTAGACATACATATACGAATATCAATATTTAGACCTGCACCATTAATAGATGCGACATTGGGTAAATCAGGAGTATATTGGTGCAGTTTTTCAAGTAGCAAATAATTTGTGATAACTTGATTTTTAATAATTTACATTTTTTTATTTGATACTAAATAATTATTGGTAATTTATCCAATATTTATGTAATTTTGTTGTAAAAATATGTCAGTGACATCTACTGCTATTAAATTCAGAACTAATAACAATGATATTTTGAATATTTTACAGTTCAGTTTATTAATTCTTTCGTTTAAACTGGAAGACATTTTAAACTCTATTCTGGTTGTAAAGAATAACAGTCTACACCCCTCATCACTCGAAAGCAATTGTTTAATGATTTAATTAGCCATGTAAAAATATATCTAAGTTGAAAGAATTTTCTATTGTTTTAGATTTAAGTAAAATTAATTTTTTTGTGTTGAGTTGTTTTTTCATTATTAAGATTCCATTTAATGGAATATAACTTGTAAGAAACAATTTCAATCCCAGTACCGCATTACATAAAAGAACAGAAATCATATGCATTGATCACACCTTTAAAAAAATATGTCACCGCAAGTAAAGATAAATCTAACTTTTGTAGTTTAGATAATTTTAATACCCAAAAATATACTCCTAACCATAACCGTGTATTCGTAACCATGTATTCCTGTGTGATATGTAAGATATTTTTATACCCTTACAAGAAAGTATATGAAAATATTGGACACAGCATGAAAATCTTCGAAAAAGTTCAACTGGATATATTGCTAATTATTAAAAAGTGCCTTCTATGACCCATTTTCTGTTACACGATCGGAACTTTGTAATAGTTGTGGAACTATGAAATAAACTAAACACTCATAATCATATGGTGAAATCTAAAAAAAATTTCAGTTTGCGTATCAATAAATAGTATAAACTTTTTGAGTTATAACATTAGTGTGTAAATTTATTAATAAAAATAGATTATAAAAATGCTGTCATGGTTCATATTTTATTCGGTCAAAGACACATAGTGTAGCTAGTATATATACGATAGCTATCCAGCTATCGTGTAATGACTGTAGACCCGTGTGTGATAGACAACCTTGACCTGAAATAATATTCCGTCTCTTTACGAAAATTGAGCATCTTACTAAAACCGAGTATCGAAATCAACTGGAAATTCAGTTTTAGAATTTCACATCTTCTATAACCGACAGTATTCCGACCACCAGCCTGTACACCTGTTATATTCATTTAATATCTAAAGTTTTGTAACTTTTGACTGAAATTATATGATCACATGTGCATGTTTAAAAAATATGGTGTTGTGCTGGCACATGGCTAACAACTATTAACATTCGTTGTTGTGAATGTGAGTTTGTTCTTTCCTTTTCTCTTGGTGTCATGCCTTATACAATTCACCTATCTCTATAAATCGGCATGCTTGTAGATGGTGTTATATTAATAAGTATGTAATATTTTTAATCCAAAATAAAATTTTTTTGGTAAGTGTAAAAGGTATCTGGTCAGGAATAAGAGTATGAACATAAGTGTATATGTTCATTTCCACAATTAATGCGTAAATTTTATACATTTTTTTTTAATAATATAGTAATTTAAATGAATCGATATAAATAAAAATAAACTAAATAAAAAAAATGACTGTCAATAGTCCCAGCTATTGTCAAAACTTTTTTCTGGGAATTGTATTATGTAGCGAATAAAAATAGAAATTTTTGTAAACAACGGAATTATAGTAATTAACGAGCGATTAAATTAAAGTTCGTCTGACTTGGATATACTTTTGGGTGATCAGTTACAGAAGATTCTGAAGTTGGATTTTTCCCAAGAAAAAGTTGGACATATCGATTTTAACTTTAGTGCATTAAAAAGAAATGGGTTTAATTTATTTAAAGTAATGTTAACATTGTTTATTAAATATTTCACAGAAAATACACGAATTACATGATTCAATAACAAAAAAATGTTATAATATAAAGTGATTGGGAGACTTTACACTAAAAACAAGCGCGAAGTATATCACAGTATCCCATTATACACACAATATTTGATCAATAAACAACAACGACGGTGATCATATGGTTTATTAACTTATTCCATTACATCCAAATATTAAAACAAATTCATATAATTATCTAACCTGACCTTCTAATTACTATCTTACACAATTTTTATTGTAAGACTTAATGCACAAATGGGGATTGACCCCTACATGCCTCCTGCTTCCCAAGGAGCAATTGATATTAACTTCCACACAAAGAGACAGTGAATTAACATCAAACTCTTAAAAATGATAGTCCTAAAAGTAACACTACCCTTTCAATTATTAAGTGAAAAATTAAAGAAAAATATTAAAAAAAATATAAATAAATGTTCGTTAATTAAAGACGTTCGTATAAGATCATTGGTAGAGTTGTTTCTAACGCTGTACAGGAATTTAGAGTGGAGCAAACTTTAACAGTCAAAACCATGTATCAGTGTAATTACTTGAAAATAATAGAAATATTCAAAATCTTTTACATGTTCAATGTGAATAATGTACTGTGTGACATGGTGCATAATAATCTTATTGTAGGACGTGTTTGACACTTTTTTTCTTTCATCTATATCAACGGATAATAAGCAGCCGCTGTAATCGTGATAAAACCTTTGTAAAAAGTCATTCTCCATTGAGTCTTTACTGAATATCAATGTAGGAATATTTTTAGAGTAAAATATTTCAGCAATTTGCAATGCCGTATGGTGAATAAATTCATGTCTGTTGTTGTGAACTGAGAAATCACGATTAGCAAAACAATATGTTAAAATATTCAGTATAAAGAAAAGATTTATGTCCCGGCTTAAATTGTTCACTTTCCAGTAAGCCATGGCGATATAATACCTACTAGCTCGACAGTGATCGCACTCACAATAATACTCTATTACTATTTTCACTTGTTTATAACGCCGCATTTAATGATCCACAATTACTTACATTGACAGTATCTATATTGATGGATGGATATCATTTTCATGAACACGCGATCTTGTAATCGACAGGGAACTAATAAGTAAGATAGATATAGTAAATAAGACCTGCTGGAAGGCCCAGATGACAGAAGATAAATAAGTTGTTTCGTGTAATATTTTGCACTCGTCGTAAGTGTCTCTCTCGCATGTGACTTGTGCTAATCTCTTATCGTTGATATCATGTTCATCTTTAGAGCATATTTCCACTATATTTATGATTGCAATTAAAAAACAGTCTTATATATTACTTTTCACACTGTGTTTTTAACATAACAACTCTATTTAGCATTTTTGAGCCTTTTTCTTCAGTGAATAAGATATATTTAACACAGCACACTTAGATATAGCACTATGTAGCAGAGTGGTTTAGATCTAATAAGGCCCAGTTAAATTGTTTGAAACAACTTAACTAAACAACTAACTAACAACATTATGAGACTCACGAAATTGCTTTATAGTGTAATTTTTATAAAATATTAAGTTATCGACGACTGACTCAAGGTTTAATAAACTACCTATTAGCATTGTAAATATTACGTTATTTCCCAAGTAATCGAATTTGAATAAATTTTGGGTTATATGTTGATCTCGATTTAGCAACCTTGTAGAGCTTGTGTTTTCTTAAAAAAATTAAATTCAGTTGACAGGCCTTCCATGATCCTTATGGTTTAAAAAGCTTTGTGAAAAAATAATTTCAAATTATAATAATTTTTTAAATATAGATATAAGTTTTTAATAATTTTCTTAACAAAAAGTTTTCGGTTGATAGGCGGTTTTTCATTTTAAAATATTTATTGTTCGATGTAAACAAATTTTAGAGACCTCATGTGCCGCATTTATCTTAATGAATTACTGTCTAGGTTTCAGAAATAGCATAATTCAAGTATATTACTTAGGTATAAAATAACTAATGCATTATGCAACATTAAAATTTTATGAACAGGTTATACGTAGGTGTTTCTAGTAATTTGGTTGAAAAGTAGTCAGCGAGTAATTAATTTCCATAAAAATTCAATGGGTAATATGCATGAATACACAGATGTGGGTGTACGGATGTGCTAATGAATAAAAATTCGTCTGCCAGTAATGTGGCCTATTTATTTAAAAACGGTTCGGATAATACGAGTGTAAACTTAAGAGGGGTTTTAACGATTTCAAACGTAGAGTTCAACACAAATACTAAATTTGTATGTTCGTTGCACTCGGCATTATTCTCATGGTTCAGATGAATTAATCAAGTACATATTATGCAATGAATTAAAAGACATGAATTTCTATATTAAGCTGTTATAATTATTTATCTGACATTACAGGTTAAGAGAGAATACAAAAAATTACGATCCAGAAATTAATATTTCGTATCCATAAATATATTTTATTCACGTTCATTTTGTTCGCAAAAAAATTTAATTCAAAATCGAGAACAAAGAAACGTATTTCGAATAGTATAATTTAATAAATTATCCACGTGTCAATTTTTTATTAATGGAAAAAATTTCAATCTCATTACACGATCTGTCACAATTTCTGTCTGTCACGATATGACTTTTTATATATCACTTATGTGTATATTGTCATATACATTTTTTAATTTCTTAATTTATTGCGTCTCCTAATTTATGAAAGAAATTAAGTTTTTATAATTGCAACACTTCGCCTGGTTTTTGAGGGTTAGTTATTGAGATACATAAGCATGCTAGCTCATGCTTTATTATTGATCTCAATTTCAAGTTATCACATTTTCTGCGAAAAACGGCCGTGATAGACGAACTGATATACAGATAAACAGACACGTATCTCATTTTATAAGGGTTTCGCTTTTTTATTTCTGTAGTACGTAACCATAATAAATATTCTAATGCATTTTGTTTTATACATTAATAACATGTACTCTTCATTATGTAATTTTGTAGAATTACAACTATATCAACTACATTAAAACATACAACGCAGATCAAGAAACCTATCACATACTTACATAATAAATACGATAGGCAACATTTAAAGTGTGTTGTCTAGCAAATGAATATTGAAAGACAACAAATAAAAATGGCCTAACGAATTTACAAAAACATCGTGGTCAAGTGGACGAAAGATTAAATTGTAATTTGCAAATTTTCCAATATTTCTTTTCTTCTGCAGAGAGGTAATTTGTTAAATCCACAAATGTGTTTTAAAAATTCATACCGATGGTTTTGTGATACAGTAATAATAGATTTATATGCTGAGTTCAAAATATTTATTACCGTTAACGAATCTTTTTTTCTTGTCTTACCGTCCATTGGTTTTAGGTAAAAATTTATACTTTTAAAAAGCCACCTTATTCTCACTTTCTAAATTAATTTTTATTGAACAAAATAATGATACAATATACACATATATATGAAATATTTAATAACTTTGTAGTAATTTCTTCAAGCTCAGGAAGCCATTACCGAAATTTTGGAGAGCAAGATGGATTACAGTTAAAAAAGGTGTAGATTTAGTTCAGTTCAAGATTAAAACATGTGTATAAACATATGAAAGTATATTTTATGTACATAGAAATAAAGGTTATTTTTGTCAAAATATTTTAATTGCCTTACCTCCAGAAAATGTTTTATATTTTTGCTTAAAATTTTTGATAGGATATCATTCTTATTATTTGTATTAATTGGGTATTCATTTCGAACTAAATTATGTTTAAACAAATTGCAACAAGGGAAATGCAAGAACAATACATGGTTTCCATATTTACTTTATAGTACACTTCGGCAGCATTATGGTTATTTCCTTATTTTTATTTGTTTCACAGCAATTATCATTATTGTGGATAATTTTAGTTTATATTACGTTTTCATTCACTATTTCATGAACATTAAATTCTTATACGCTTTATTCAATTGTTTTCGTCGTTTGTTATGAATAGCATGTAAAATAAACTGAGATAAAATAAAAAAAATTATAAACAGCAGACCACCACTGCACCAGATTCGAGAACAACAATTATGTTACTTAAGTTAAAATTGATCCTAAAGAAGTAGCAGTATAAAGTGAAGCATGTTTTAATGGCAGTGATCAGAACGTTACCGAAATGTTGCTGTTTGAGACGACTTGAATGAAAAGTTTTTTTATTTTTTGAATGTCATCATGAAAGATGTTCTGCTATGTATATGTAAACACACACACACATACTTAAAATCAATATTAAATGCGATGCTCTAAATGTAAATGCATTTTTTTGAAAATGAACTTCAGCCAATTAAACGTCAGTAATATAACTCACCTATCTTACAGATAATTAGAGCTGGATGAGGTTTAAAAAGGACATTTTTCAGATCTCAATCTTAGTTTTGGTTAATGGTATATATTCATTCTGAATGCTAACGCATATAAATAAAAAAAACTCTTATTTTAAAACTATTTACTTTAAAATTTAATACTGAAGGCATCTAAAATATTTTGTTACAGTAATCACTATTTAAAAGAAACATGAATTATTATCAAGCGAAATCAGGAGCTCAAGCTGGTTAATATTAATAAATACACAAATTTATTATACTTGTTGAAGATATAAAATGATGTGCTGTTGAAAATATCACTTGTAATTGCCTTTTTAGAATTTATTAAATCGTCAATTTACTAAAGTTTCTTCTTCACATAATATTTTTGTAAACTTAATACTTTTCTAACTACTTTTAAATTTTAATATTATGACACATGATCTCCAAATTAATTATGGAATACCCAGTCTCATTGAATTGCGTAGATCAATCCAATTGCATCCAAAATTGTTTCTTCTATATATTGTAAAGGATTGTTTAAGGTAATCTAGCTTAATGGCAGTAACGGAACCTTTATCATTTTGATATGCCCATTTATTCATATATATAGCACTTTCAGTAAAAATATTTTATATACTGTGTTTTTAAAATTATTCGTAGTGTGAACTAGTTAAATAAAAAATTTGCAATATACTAAATAATACAAGATAACAGAAATATTAAATAAAGAAAAAAACCTAAATACAATGATTTATATGTGTAGTCAATTTCTTAAACGTTTCAAGTTATTAAACTGTGTACGTCTTCTTTTTGCAAACCATTAAGCCCCACTAGTTTCCAATAATAAAAGTTGCAAAAGTTATTGAACTCTAATTTTTTCCACCTGCTAAAACCTCACTATCATCGAAATAATTGTGAATGATTGATTTATAAATAAAAGGTTGTTTCGTACAATACATAGTATTTTTTATGACCGGCTGCGCTGTCTTTAAACTCACTTAGAGGAAAGATTATTTAGACATTATTGGTCTGCAAAATTATGACTTTATATCAGCTAAAAGTTTAACTACACAGTTCTATTCACTTGGGTTAGAAATTTTATTCACTTGTGAAAGTAATAAGTGTTATGTCTTGGCTTATTATTGAAGAGATATTGCATATGTGTATATGTATATATATATATATATATATATATATATATGTGTGTGTGTGTGTGTGTGTGTGTGTGTGTGTGTATAGGGTCAGGTGGGATAAATGCGAGTACCATAGCTAGATTGTATCCTATTTATTCCTAAACAATCCTATACCACTCACAAAAAATCCTTCACTCTCCAAGCAGCAAAAATTTGGAATCACCTGGATCCTAACATGAGGAAAATCATGTCTCTAAATATTTTCAAAGATCAAGTAAAAAAGTCCTGCCTTTCCTAAAACCTTCTCCTTTGTATAATTGTCATTTCCTGTCTTTCCCATCCCAAATCATGTCAATAGATTTTTTTACTTTTACTTTTGTATTTTTTTGTTTTAATTGTTTTTTCACCTAATATGCTATAAAGAATTTTCATTGTAAAATTACAGTCTACCAACTAAATTTCAATACCAATTCTTATGTTTGACTGGAAGAGATTGCTGATGTAGCAATAAGTCTGCCATATGTACTGCACATAAAAGATGCTAAATAAATAAATAGATTGGCCCATTCTGCTATATGTCATTTTGTGGTCGGTCATATTTTATAAATAATTTTTACTGTGAATATTAAGCATGTGTTAGACTATTGTTTCAAGTAATTACTTATACTGAAATGACAATGACTTCAGATTAATAATTAAATTTATTTGCTCCGACTCAACTATTGCGTTTGCCCGGTGTAAAGGGGTAAATGTAAAATCCTAATAGTGTAGATAGCTACTAATCTGGGATAATAGCAATAAAATACATAAATTGAATTAAACTTTGGTTTTTATTTGAATGAGATTGGTGAAAAAGTTCCAGAGCTATGAACTTTTTCTTACAAACTAAATTCTAAAAAACTAAATCAATATAAACATTATACTACTTAGGATATAATTATATTTCCGAACTTGTAATCAAAATATAATATGCCGCACTTGGTTATTTCAGGATTAAGTGATATTTTGACAATACAATCAGCAGTAACCTCATCAGTATCTTCTATTATAGGCTACGCAAAGGTCGCGCCACAAATTTCACCTCCCAACGACTGCCTACATTTTTTTGCACAACACCCACATAATGCTTACATCCCTTTTAAGGTATATTTTACAATTACCCATTTTTTTATATTAATACTTTGTGATTTTATTTTTTCTTCCGCCTCATTTTTTATTTTCTTCCCCAGTTGGATTATCAGTTACAGACAGACTTTTTTCTTTATTACTTTTGGTATTGGACTCTTTTCCTTCTTCCATCCACATACTTTCATCTGAGTTTGCATATGGTACTTCGTCTTCTAAACCTGCATCAGTACTACTACTAACACTATCTAAACATTGGATCTTTTTCTTGCGCTTTCCGTTCGTTTTTAGTTTTTTATCATCTTCAAACGTTATTTCTTTTTCTGAATCTGCATTGGTATTGCTACTTTCGTCAAAATCTTGAATAATTTTCTTCCCCTTTCCTTTCTTATTTATTTTTTTATTTATTCCTGTTTGCTTTTTGTTTGTTTTAATATTTTATTTGTTTCTTAACTCGATAAGCATTCAAGCAGACGTAACTACTTCTGCACTTGAGGCAACTTTTCGTTTCTTTTGTTTATTTGGCAGATTTTTTTGCTGAATGGTTGCAAGAATCATGTGTTCTAATGATTTTGTTGTTAGGGTTTGACTTCAGAGGCTTGTTTCTCTTTAGGATATAAAATTTGTGATGCAAAATCTGGTTGGTTTTGCAAGTTGTTAGTCATAAGAATGACCTCTTTAGAAGCTGATGGACTTAAAATAGATGGTGACGGGGTATTGACATTGTGTTCTACGCATTCAACATCTTCTACAAAAGTTATATTATCCTGAGCAGCATAGGTGGATTCAGGAGGGGGGGGGGGAGAAGAAGATTCCCCCAGAAGTTCCAGAATAATCAATCTATTTATTTTGTTTAGTTCTCGCAAGTTACAAAACAATATACGTAAAATTCCTTACAAATATTTTTTTAACGATGAAAAGTGGATTTGCGTGAACGAAATTATAGAATAAATAATACCGGTACTGGTACCCATAGCTACTACGTATGTAGTTTACAGTTTTGAGTTGCGCGCGTGTCTGCGAGCGAGCGATCGGCGCGAGTTTTTTCCCGCTAATTTACTTCACCTCTTCGGGAGGGCGGGGGCTGGGCGCGTGGTTAGCTAGATGATAGATATGTAATTATTGTCCTCGCTCACTGACGACAGGATTGCACGTGCACGCATCTTATTATTAATTTGATTAAATTGTATTCGGCTTACGTATTTTATCATCACAGTAATCGTATGTAGTGAAGTGACTTATATTATAATGAATGACAAGGACAGGAAAAGATAGAAGAGCATAAGTACGTTTCTATTTACAAAAAAATGAAAAACTGATTATGCAGATAATAAAACTCTTCAGCCCGCGCGACCTGGGCAGTCAACTAATGTTGGTGATGTGTTTCCATGTCCATCCTCGCTGACGGCAACTATATCAGCTTCCGCTAGTTTTTTTCCAGGAACGTGCTATAAGTACGTATTACTCATCGATTATTCATAACTCTGAATTGATTAAAAATGTAGGCCGGCATTCAGAGACAAATTTGAGTTTCATTTCAATATCCATATTTCCGAATTACTGTTCATTTATTTACTTATCTTTCTACACCACAGGGAAAAAAGCATGACAACAATTACCTTGCTTTCTTTTATAAACGTGGTGCAAATAGCTTCTGTAAAAATTCTCAAAGATGAGAAATGAACAAAATTAGTTATTCATATAATTTTTATCGGTTAGAAATTAAAAATTTTATGTTGACCACAATAAAATTTCATCAAGATAAAATTTTGCTTATTATCAAACATAAGAATTTTTAATCGGATTTAAGCAAAAAATTGATAGTTACAACGTATAGTGTTGTAAATTTCTCAAATAAAATTTTATCCTATTGCCCACTAATTTTTACTGAGGCGATTTAAACTTTAACGTCGGTAAGTTCGGGTATCAGTCCGATACATGCGCTCAAAAGAGATGACGTATTTGTTGGGCGCCTTCGGCTTTTTCCTACCATTGTCAACACGAATTAACTCATATCGTGTCGTTCGTTGAAACTACTGTATATTTCTATGGAATTTTTCACTTTCGATGAATTATTCAATAATTCGTTTATACAGGTACGCATATTTAAATATTTATTTCTGTCGCAAGGGGTAGAGCATGAGAACAGAACAGTGAGGTTAGATAATATTATTGTAGAGTCATAAATGTAGTAAAGTTTTTCATATTTTGTAATAAATTTTTATTTTTATGTAACAAAAAAATTACATCTTTACTGTTATTGTAAATAATTTTAACTCTATATATATAAATAAATATTTACAAAAAATATATAAATTTGTGTTTGAAATATTATTCCTAATTTTTTGTCCCATTCTTATCAATGCAGAAAGATGTCCATAAAGTCAATTTAATTTCTTAATTTAATTATAATAATGCAGACTAAAAAAATTCTGATAATAAAAATTCTTACCCCTTAATAAAAATTTAAAGATTAATTATATAATTCGATTAAATTTAGAAAAATTTTATTATTACAGAGCAAAATAAATTTTCCCATGGTACCATTATATTTTTTATTAAGCTTATGCTGTAAATTTTATTTGGCTACTGTTTCGCACTATGATAATTTTTATCGGGTCCTCTATAAATTTTATTATAATTTCCTTTCCGTGTGTGTAAGTTAACGCACGTGTTATGGTAATTTATTTGTGTTAACCGTAACTTATTTAGTTTTATTTTATATTTACAGGTACACTACTTAACAATAAGGACGTTACAAGTATTCTTATCGATGAAAAAAATATCAATGGTTGAAAAATGTTTGGCAACCTACAACAGACTTTAAGTTTCCACAGGTACGAGAAGAAGAAAAACAGGTCTTTTCAAATAAACTGGCTAAAGGTACATGAATGGCTTGCATACAGCAAAATTGCTGGTGGCGGATTGTGTGAGATGTGTATTATTTTTGGATGGCGTGAAGCGGGCACGAATGACGTAAAGCTAGGAAAGTTGGTAACGGAATCGCTGAAAACATTTAAAAGAGGTATTGAAATACTAACACACCATGAGAACATGAAATACCACCAATCTCATTTAAAAATGTTTTGATGATAATGGACGGAAAGTCGATGGGTGTTGTAGTCCAAGTGAGATGTCAAGAAAGAAAAACAATTGAAGAGAATCGTAAAAAACTTGTACCCATTATAAAAACCGTTATTTTATGTGGAATGCAAAACATACCATTAAGAGGACATAGGAATGACGGTTATTTAGAATCAGAAAGTTCTCTTGGGGAAGACAATTTTCGAGCGCTAGTGAAATTCAGAATCGACGCTGGGGACGAGATACTGCCTGATCACGTTAGAGATTGTGCTAAAAATGCTTCTTATATTCGCAAGTCAACACATAATGATTTGGTCGAGTGCTGCGAGGAGTTAATCACAAACAAAGTAGTGAACAAAATTAAAAAGCCAAATATTTTACTATTATAGTAGATGAGACCACAGATGTTTCTATTAGTGAGCAACTGTCCATTTGTATTCGTTATTTGGATGTTGATACGAATGAAATTCAAGAAGACTTTCTTAAATTTGTTAAAGTTGTGCATCTTACTGGTGAAAATATTTCACATCATATTTTGGAGACGTTAGAAAGCTTGCATTTAGATATTTCGTTATGCCGAGGTCAAGCATATGATGGAGGAGCCAATATGAGTAGTAAAATAAAAGGTGTTCATGCATATGTGTCCAATATTCAACCTTTAGCTTTTTACACACACTGTGCAAGTCACCGACTCAACTAAGCCATTAGTACAGCTTGCACTGTGCCCAGCATAAGAAATGCTGTGGGGGTTATTTCGACCGTTGCAACCTTTTTCCGTGAGTCAGCTGGACGAATTCATATCCTCCAAGAAAAAATGCAAGCTAATTTGCCTAAGGAAAAACAAAACATACTAAAGAAAATATGTGAGACATGATGGGTGGAAAGACAAGAAGCAGTACATTTGTAGCACGTTTCGCCATGTCTTTCTGCAATTTTGCAAAAAATGATCGATAAAGGGGATAAACGTGCTACAAATGCATTTTCATTTCTGCCAGCTGTAATATCGCCGGAATTCCTTGTAAGCTTGGTCATCCTCGCTGATATTTTGGGAATCACTCTCCCTTTATCTCGGTCCTTACAAGCCATCGAAGTAGATTGAAGCTATGAAACTTGTTGATGTGACTACAGCCAGCACCCAAAAGCAACATGATACTTGCACGGATGCATTTGAAAAGCTTTTTGATAAAGTTTAAGGCCTGGTAAATGAAATTGGAACAGAAATCACGGTATGCAGATTAAGCAACCGTCAATCCAACAGATCTAACATTCAGGTTCAGTCTGCTAAAGAGTATTACCGATTGTCGGTGTACATTCCTTTTTTCGATTATTTATTGAACGAAATATCCTCTAGATTTCCCAAAACTCAGCTGCAGAAAATCGGACAGTAATAAAAGTTACTGTCGCATAAATTTAGTAACGAAGATGTAGAGTATGTTATTCAAGGTGCTTTGTTATATAAACTGACCTTCCTTATTTCTTATATTTGAAGGGTGAACTAGAAATTTGGCAACAGATGAGAGAAAATCTGCCAAAGTCTCCAGTGGAGGCCTATAAAAGAGCAACGGCGTTGCCAAACATAAGAACCCTGTGTCAATTGTTATGTACGTTTCCCGTAACAACTAGCACTGCGAAGCGATGACTCAAAACATATCTTCGCAACAGGATGACAGAAGATCGTTTAAATGGACTGGCTTTAATGCATATTCATCAAGACATCGCATCGTCGATAAACGTTGATGAAGTATTGGATATATTCAGCAGGAAACATAAAAGATAACTTTCATTTAATTATTTTTAAATAATAATACGGGTAAATAATAAAAAGGATATTATTTACAATATGTCTTTATTTACAATTAGTTTAAAGAATTAATGAGGACATTCGTTGCCAACTTGTTTGTGCCCCCCCCCTAGAAAAAAATTCTGGATCCCCCCTTGAGCCTACCCCATCATTTTTCATACAACCATGCTATATCCCAATGTACACACATTGCTTCATGCTTAAGTATAATTGACAATTAATTACCGTCCATTAGGGAATTTCTAGCAATTTTATGCACATAAAACACCGTGTGCGACTCCATGTGGCTCCAAGAGCGTACTGTTATACACTTCCTCTGTATTGGTTAATGCTAAACCACTTTACCTACTTGCACTATCAGCATCCAAGGTCACCTTATCCACTTGCCCTCTCAGCATCCAAGATACAATGGAGAATAGACGCTCACCTGTTACGGTTAATTAATATTCACTGTTAATTATAATAATTAAGATCAAATACATAACTGTATTAATTAAATAAATATTTATTTAAAAACTCAAACATCATATCTCGTATAATGAATTATAGCAGCGAAAAAGGGATAGAAAAATCCCTAGTTTGTCTTCGTATACAGCACTAATGGCTCTAAAAAGTGTGAATTGTGAAAGCTATCCGTATCCAGAGTATATACATCACGCCATCTAAACCACTGCAAAGTCTCAATATCACTATATTCTGTAACAATCTAAGAAAATAAAACTACCCCGTACCTTCCGCCTGAAGATATAGAATCAACATCGCCCAATCATCATAACGTGCTAAATTCGCGCATGGCAACAAGAATCAGCACCCAGTCTTCACAACGCCCCGAGGCGTTGCAACAACGAGTATCACAGCTCGTACCTGCTCGCCGCGTCGTGAAACAGCTTCAGTATCGCATCGCTCTATCTCATTCAGACTAACTTAATGTTGTTCACAATAAGCATCCTGTAGACATTATATACATATATATATATATATATATATATATATATATATATATATATATATATATATATATATGTACTTGTAACTCGTAAATTATTGACTGAAACGGTCTCGAAACCAATGAAAGAATCACTAAATTCATTAACATAAACCATAGATTTAAATATTCTGATAAAATTCATCGCCTCAGTTAACTTAACCAAAAATTTTAAATGCATATTAAGTTGTTTAGAGGGTCGGGCGGAGACAGCCTGCTCTATTAAGGCATTTCACTTGATTGGACCATGCTAGAAGACTTTCTTAAAACAGTTCCGGAAAAGGAAACGCTGCACTCATCTACTTTCCGACTTGCAGGAATGCAAACAGAATTAAAATTAAACAGTCAATCATTTCTCGTTGAAGATAGAAACGCGCCTAGCTAAACTTTTGACCGATTACTAATCTAACAGATATATTCCTACCACCTGTCGTTATCGATATCCCCTTTCTGATATACCATTAACCCCATTAGCGAATTCTGGCTCTTCTATAAGCCTACTTAAACAAACATCATTAACGCGAAATATTATCCTAACAAACCAACCTATTAAACTTAACAGTATATGTCCCGTAAATGAATGCACCTCAACACTAGGCCATTTTCAACTAAAAATATATCTAACAGACATACAATCGCCTAAACTTATGCACCATAAATTTCATGTATAAAGTAGAAAAATTTACCTTTCGATGGCATCAGAGGTAAAAATGTATTATAATCTCACGCGCTATATTCTGAAATAAAAAATTCAGATCTAAAATGAAATTCTTCAGACCCAACTTACATAATTCCGCCCAGAACCGAAAAAAATGTTGAATACACAATACTCAATCCCGAGGTTAAAGAAGGTCTCCTTATTGAACAAAATTACTCCAACAATCTATAAATCGCGAACTGTCTGGTTAGTGTACAAAATAATAAACCAATTAATATATGAGTGATAAACAAATCTGAACATCCTATATCTCTTAAAGCAAACCTGAGTTTAAACCTAACACCACTCGATTCCCTGAAGCATCCTGAAACGACTGAATCATGCAACAATGTTTCTATCCGCGACAACTTTAACTCTTAGAGAGTATCACAGGCAGATTGTTTTCGACTAACTTAGAACTTCATACTTAAACGCTTAAGAAGCAAATGCCATTTCCGATTATACACTGACTTTTTAGATACCTTTCATAATCCTCCACAATCCAAGAGATTCATAAACCGGAATTGAGAAAACAAAGCAATCAAATGCTCGAACAAAATATATAAAACCCTCCGTATCTCAGTGGTCTAAACCCATCCGGGTAGTTTGGAAAAAGCTAGATGCTACCGGGGAAAGAAAATAGTAAGTTGTTATAGATTACAGTAAACTCAACGACGTGACAATAGCTGACTCTTGACCCATTCCGCAAATCGCCGAAATACTAGGTAGTTGCAAGTATTTTTCCACTTAAGATCTCACATCCGGAATCCATCAAATTCCTATCAACAAAGTAGATGCTCCAAAAATGGCTTTCAGTGTACCCAAAGGACACTTCCAATTTTCTGGAATGCTATTTGGGCTGATTAACGCCCCCTTTACTTTCCAAAGCCTTATAAACACGGCCTTATCCGGATTTCAAGGCCTTCATTGTTTCATATATCTAGACGATGTTGTTATATGCTCCACGACCTGATATCTCACATTGTCAACATGCCCACTGTTTGAAACTTCAACGTGCAAATTTCTGAGGCATGAAGTTGCATATTTTAATAATTTCGTAACAGAGAAAGGTGTCAAACTAAATCCTGAGAAAATTAACGCTGTCACTGTTTTTCCATTTCCCGATACCCTTAAAGGAATCAAATCTTTCCTAACCCTAATTTCTTATCACAGAGGATTTATTCCCGAATTTTCCAAAATAGCTAAACCTGTAATCAATCTCTTGAAAATGAATACCTTATTTAAATGGAAAAACCAACAACGAATAGTCTTTGAAACTTTCAAACAAAAGTTTACTTCAGTGCCTATACTTTGATGTCCCAATTTTACTAAACCATTTATCTCACCTATGACGCATCTAACTACGTCATTGGTGCCGTATTATCACAACGTTTAATCGAAAGGACAAACCCGTAGCCTATGCGTCACGACCATAAAATAAAGGAGAATGTAACCTGAGGACAACGGCGAAAGAGATGCTGGCAATGCTATTCTGGTATAAAACCTTCCATCTTTATTTATATAGACGCAAATTCCAATCCGTTACTGACCATTAACCCCTCAGATGGCATTCCATTCACGAAGATCCCAGCTCCAAACTGTAAATTTGGAGCCTTAAATTTGAGGAATATGGTTACGAAATCGTGTACCGAAAAGAAAAATTCAGTGCCGCTGCAGACGCTATTTCCCGATATCCAGTAAATCCTTCTTACTTCCTGAAAACCAAAAACTTGATAGCTCTTGGTCTTATAGACTTCAATCCTCATTATGAAAATCTAAACCTAGATTTTTATACATGGGATATTCCATTAACCCCCTAAAAATAATAATTCATCAAATATTCAACCCCCAGTCGACACAAATGTAAATCCTTAAAACACAGAAGTGATCAGGCCAAAAATAACGACGATTATTCCAAATTCCTAAAATTCCATCAAGATAAAAATCGAATATTAATCAGTTACGTCATTATTCTCCCAACTTTAATTGATTTCGATGATTCTATCCCGTATGCAGCCGAAATCTTAAACAATGTCGAAAAATGAGATAAATTAATCAAAGGTCCTTCCTCAAAGGCTATCATTTTGACCAATCCTCATATCCAGAAATATTTGAAATGTTAAAATCAATTAGGAACGAACTATGTAAAACTGAAAATATCAATGAGATAGCGATTTCAAACTTTAAAAATCCTTTCAAAAGCCTCTCATCCATAAATTTGTATAACATGACCTTGCTTTTCCATGATATCGATATAACAGTGAATATATATCACAATTATATAATGTACCCATTGTTAAAAGAAATAAAGAAAATAATACACGAAAATCATGATTTTCCTGTTGCCTGGCACTTAGGCTCAGTAAGAATGCTTAATAGATTCTGCGAAAAAATATAAATGGAAGGGCATGCGCATTGATGTTGAAAATTATATCAGGCAATGTACGTCCTGTCAAGAAAATACAGCCTTGCAAAAACTAACAGAGCTCCTAAGCAGATAATAACCCACATTCATAATTCCCTTTCGCCGCATTTCACTTGATATTGACTGCCCCTAACCAAAGCCAAAGTGAAATATATACTGACGATAAAAGACAACGCCACAAAATTGTCTACCACCTATCCAATGCACGATGTTTTATCAGAAGAGACAAGTGAATGTCTCATTCATTTTATTGCCTTATTCAGTATACCCCGAACTATTTTCCTCGACCAAAGAATTCCTTAAGATCAAATTACTGTGGTCTTCACCATACTACCCTCAAAACCCGGGCGCGCTCAAGCGCAGACACTTGACGCTCAAGGAATATCTTAAATTGTTTTGTTAACCAGGACCGAGGCAACTGGCCCCGCTATGTGTACACAGGTATGTTAGCATGTAATACTGTAATATAACCATTGAAAATATTTACAAATCTAAAGAAAACTCTAAGACTTATCACGCGAAGTCGCCCTGTTAATTATGAGATAGGCGACTATGAATACTTGAAAAATCACTTACGGCTGATAAAAGCCTTGTCGCCCGTTTGGAAAGGACCTTATAAAATAATTAAAGTTAATGACAACTTCATTATAAATGAGGACAGTAGTAAAGTAAAATATATACAATTAATTAATTAGCATATTTTTTAAATAAACTATTAAATTTATTATTCTAAACAATTATAATTTTATTGCAGCATTACAACTGTAAACAATGTAAACCTTAGCTATGTTCAGATCATTATTACAAGCCCCGGGATATATTTATATTTTATTAGTAATGGGATCCTTAATATAATAATCTTATTAGATATCTCACACATATGTCAACATACTGATGACATATGTGTCACTCGATTGTGAACTCAATTGTAAATACAGTAAAGTCGATATGTTAGCAAAGTGAAATAAGTAAAGTCTATGAATGCGACAACGTACTGAATCCCCCTACAATGAGGCACCATGAAATTCTTAAGGAACATGAATTATCATATCACCTATCAGAACACGAAGACAAATGCGTGGCTTGGTTTAGCGCAGTTGGTATTGCACTAAAACATGTCTTCGGAACATTAAATGAAAACGATGCTATTAGATACAATGACGCTTTCGAAGCTTTATAAAATGATATGAAAAGGATAGCCTCGCGAATATTTTGATAACGACATCAGGACTGTCAAATTACAATAAGAAAATACAATCACTGAAAAATAATTAATTTCAATTAAACTTTATAATCAACTCCCGGAAAATAAAAAAAATAATTCCTTCATATTGGATAATTAATTGTCGAAATAAAAATTCTATTCTAAACATTTTAGAGACAACCTCGCTGTCTCTGTCCTTCAATTGGAAGACTTTACAAATGCAATATTGTTTTGGTCATAAGGCCGTTAGACCTATACCGAGAGCTTCCCGAAAATTATAGACATTTACCTACCAATGATGAATTACCTGTAAACATAGACATAGGCCTAATTTACATTATAATAAGTATTTCTAAGGTTATATTGTATTTTACCAATAATAAACTAATTTTTGTATTACAAGTTCCACTAGTATCTCCTAAGGAATTTAATTTATTTCATAGTATCCCACTACTAACACCGCATGACCCTAATTCACCAAAATCCTTCAGTACCGCAATACTTAATGGCAAATATATCGCAATGACCAAAGACAAGCAGCACTATTGTAAACTCGGCGACCTGAAAGAGCGTAAAACCATAAACCATCAATGTTATATATGTGATGTTGGAAAAGTGTTTTCATCGAGTGCAAAATCCAACTGATAAGTGGATTGATAAGTGAATTACCTAAAACATGCGAAACTAAAACAATATATTTGTGTACGACCTCAAAGCGTCATCCATGATTGTTGACAAAAGTTAGGAATGACACGCTTGATAGAGTTTGAAAATGTGGAATGTTAAATCTAAATATAAATTTGTCGAAAATTGTAAAGTAGTGCTCTAAACAAAAGTCAATATTAAATATTTTTATTGGCACTCCAGAATTAAGATTTACTGCGAAAATTTAGTCATTCGGAAACCACTTAAAAATAAATAGATGGATTTACGCACAATGACGATCAAAAACACTTTCAATATACTATGTTAACAAAGAAATTTATGAAACAAATATAGTAGGTATACTTGACTTTCGATATCATTACACAGCGATTGTCAAACAAAAAAAATTGTACCCAAACAAAAAAAATTGTACCCAAACCAAAAAAAAAAACTTTAACATAAGTCAAACAAAAAAATTAAGATTGTCAAACAGGAAGACAAAAAAATTAGATTGTCAAAAAAAATTAAGATTGTCAAACAGGAAGACAAAAAAATTAGATTGTCAAACAAAAAAAATTGTACCCAAACAAAAAAAATTGTATCTAAACCAAAAAAAAAAACTTTAACATAAGTTCATCAATCAGAATGTCTGATTTTACGACTTTGCTGTAGCTTACGTAATATAAAGAAACATGTACATAATGCATCCCCTATTTAGTTGCAAAACATTTAGCTCGATCATTTGAGTACAATGTCAAAATCTACAAAATCTCCTTTAAGCAATATCGATAAAATTATCGAAGAACCCCATATTATTACCCTTTAAATAGGGGACGCATTATTCAATACAAATAACAATCACAGTATGTATAGTCATAAGTACAATTAGTCTTAGGTTATATTGTGTTTCGAAACCTAGCGGCAGTCTTTGAAACTATTTTAAACAAGCGCCAAGAAATAACAACAATTCAGAACCCATAGAAGACATCCCGATACCTCGTCTTAGAAACTTCGCGTGAATTCTATAAATGTTACATAAACTTCGAAAACTACCTTACCTACTTCCACTGTCACCATCCAAGTTCACCTTATACACTTGCCCTGGCAGCATCCAAGAGGCAATGAACAATAAACGCTCACCAGGAGCGTCTGTAGTTTCCGGGCATCCTAACTATACGGTCGAGACTGCCTAACGGTTAATTAATATTTGGGATTAAAATTAATTAATTAAAGTCTAGTATAATAACTGTATCAATTAAATAAATACTTTTTTTAAAAACCCAAATATCACATATCGTATAACAGTACGATCCTTTCGCTGGAACAAACATCCCCAGTTAATGATGCGCCTTATGTCTTTTTTCTCCTTCTAGGTTCTCTTTAAATTTTAAATGTGTCAACATTGCGTTTATTAATTTCCATTGCCAAAAGGTTAAATTGTAGCGTAACTCAATACATCACGAGGCAAACTTTGGGAGATACAAGATGAGATGATTCTCTTAAGGCACAAGAAAAAATTAATCTAAATCTTGACGATTCGAATGCATGCCCTGACATAATAATACGTATGACGACACAAACTGCGCGACGTCTGAAAGATGAAAATTTTTAATTTCCATTACGTTGCAAGTTTCATATCAATTAAATTTAAACCTATTATTAAATTATGTAGAAGACATTACAATCGCAATGTAATTATTGTCATCGTATGGATTAGGGTCTTGATGGGCATGAATGTCTATATTATATTTTTTAATTAAAACGTATCTATAACACTAATAATGATTTAAATCAAGGGAATCGAAGTGTGCTCTTTCAAGTTTAACATTTCAACCATTGCAAAAACAAATATAAATGACAATTTTTACGTAGTATGAAAATCTATGAAAAACATCAACTGCTTATATTAATGATTATTAAAAGTTGCCTTCTATGACCCGTTTTCACTTACAAGCTCGGAACTTTGAAGTAGTTTCGAATTAGACAAACTAAACCCTTCCAGCTACATTAAAATAACGTTTGAAAGAGTTTACACAACAGACAATTTTTGTATGAATAAATATTAACTATAGACTGTCAGAGTTGTAAGATTGGCCCGTAAAGTCATGGAATAAAAAAAGTTTATGACAAAATGCCATCATGGTTCCTCTTTTGAATGTCCAATGCCACGAAGGGCAGGGCATCTTACTGAAGCAAACTGAAAAGAAATGCGTTTACTTTAACTAAAGTAATGTTAACATTGTAAAATAAATATTTCATAAAAAAATTGCATGATTTAATAACAAAAGATTGATATAAGATAAAATTGGTATTGGGATTCAACAATAAAAGTGAGCACAAACATTTTAGCATACCATTACACACACACAGTATTTGATTAATAAATAACAACGACAGTTATGATATTGTTTATTTATTTACTTCATTAGATCCCCGCACTAAACACAAATTCACAAAATCGTCTAACCTGATCTTCTACATATTAATTATATAATTTTATTGTACGTAATATTTGCTGCAGAAATGCGGGGTTGATTCCCACAAGCTTTTCCTGCTTCTCAAAAAGCAATTCATATTAATTTCTTAGCAAAGAAACAGTTACAAATTAATAACAAACTACAAATATATATATATATATATATATATATATATATATATATATATATATATATATATATATATATATATATATTCTGTGTGATACAATAGGTGATCGTCCTAAATATATTAATATAATCAATCAACACTTTAATTATTGAGTAAAAAAATTGAGGAAAAATATTTTGAATGTATCATTGAATACACATCAAATGTTCGCTAATTAAATACGTTTGTGTATAATCAGAGGTAGAATCATTTTTACAGCTATAGTGTAATTTAGAATGGATCAAACTTCAACGGCCAAAAACATGTATCACAGTAATTACTTAAGAATAAGATTACAAGATGGGGGAATTCGATTTCAGCCCGGCTGTTCTACATCTGTTTGGAAAGACTTTAAAGAAGAAAAGAATATTGTTGACAAAAGGTATAAATGACACACTTGATAGAGTTTGAAAATGTGGAATGTTAAATCTAAATATAAATTTGGCGAAAAATGTGAAGTAATACTCTAAACAAAAGACATAATAAATATTTTCATAGGCACTCCAGAATTAAGACTTCCTGAGAAAATGAATATAACAGGAGTTTATAGATTCCACCTAGCCAAAGGATGACGCTTTGATCTTTGAAGCCGTTCATATCGATTCCAAATTACTTCTGCAGTAAACACGAATAGTGACACGATCCATCCGCCTATAATAAGGAAAAAGCATGCTTTCATTTGATCCATGGTCAATATTTCATCCTTATCCTTGTTCCATTGAGGTTTACTCATTTCCATCTTAGTCAAATGACGTATTTTAATATCTTGTTTTTCGTATAAACCGACAGCTGCCATACGAGCTTGTGCGGTGTTTAGGGTAGCCTCCAGTGGCGAGTTCGGCGGTAAATAAGTAATGAAATACTGTTGTTTGGCAGAGTTTGGAATAATATGTAAGAAATGTGTGCGATTGTTCATTAAGGAGAAGGCAAGTAGAGAATCTAAAGGAAGATATATGATGAGTTTCAAATATCCCTTAGACATAGGTTCTATATGATCTGCAACATCTTTAAATTCCATAACTTTATATGTATCATAAAGGTCCGGTTCGTCAGAAAAATACGTTCTTAGTTCGAGCATTCCTCCAAAGTCGTATCCAGCTCGGATGGCACTAGATACAGTGTCCAAATCTGATACGTACATGTCTTTTTTCAAAATACTAATGAAAGCTCCCTGATAAGTACTGCTCATAAGGAAACTGAAACATATCCAGAGACCTAAACCAAACGATAGAATTATTTTCGTCGGTCGTTTAGCATTAATTTGTCCAAAAAAGATTGCAAACGTATTTATATAAATATTTGAATGCAGTATATCCATTGGAAAATGTGAGTTCCATCTAAGTTTCAGTCTTGTTTCATTGAATATCACTAAGAAAATAATTGATACTACTACAACGAATCCAAATGAAAATCTAAGCCAGAAGTCGAATGGTTTTATTAGCTTTTCCCACGCCGGTCTCAAGGGAACGGGGGGCGAGATCCAAACAACATTTCCTGTCCAGTGAGTATACAGAAAACGGAAAGTGCGTATGTTATTGGTTTGTAAAAAGACGGGTGTTGAAATATTAGCTCGTTGCGCCATGAGATCCTCAAAATTTCCTGTCCAATGCGTTTCATTAAATGATCCAGGCGCTTGTAGATTAATAGTAATTTCCAATGTCGCATTTATAATTTGACCTAGATTTTTACAAAGTTCACCCAATATTCCACTAACTGCTTGTGTTCCGTCAGGATTTCTTGATACCATCATGTACGGTCGCATAGAGAAGGTCGTTATTATGAGTGGACAGCCATTGAAATTATTAAATTTTTGGGGAAATAGGTGCCAAAAAAATTGGCAACCTTTGCATTGTTTTACAGTATCTAAAATAGTCGGCTTTACGTTGCCACAATGTCCATGTTTCATAGGGAAATACGTTAACAGCTGTACTTCATCGGTTAGAGTTGGATATAAAAAGACAACGTTCACTAGATAGTGACGCCAGCAAATGGCAAACAACATTTCCGCATCGCAACTTCCTGCACTTTGTTCTTTGTCCATACAGACAACTATAAATCTACCGTAGTTCGCAAATAATGATACTTTACTCACGTGATCCATAAAATATTCGAAGTCTTTTATACGTTCAATGTAAATAACGTACTGCGTGATATGGTGTGTAATATTCTTACTATACCACATGTTCGAAACTTGTTTTCTTTCATTTATCTCAACCGATAACAAGCTGCCGCTGTAGTTGTGATAAAACCATTGTAGAAAGTCATTTTCCATCGCGTTCTTGCAGAATATCAATGTAGGAATATTTTTGGAGTAAAATTGTTCAGCAATTTGCAATGCCATATGGTGAGTAAATTCATGTTTGTCGTTGTGAACTGAGAAATTAATATTAGCAAAACAATCAGTTAAAATGATTAGGATAAAGAAAACGCTTATTCCCCGATTTAAATATTTCACTTTCCCATAAGCCATGGCGCTATATTACCGAGTACATCGATAGTGACCGCAGACACTATAATGGTCTATTACTATTTTCATTTGTTTAATAATAATCCACAATTGCGGCATTTAATGATCCGCTATTACTTACATTGACAGTGTCTGTATCAATGCATGTATATAATGTTCATGAACACACGAACTTGTAATCGACAGCAAACAAATGGGTAAGATACGTATAGTAAACAAAGCTCGATAGAAGGCCCAGAAGAAAAAATGTGTTTAAAATGTTTTATTCGCTTATTATTTCATGTTTGTATAGAATGGTATAACAAAGTAGTAGCAAAGAGGTCATGTCATTAGTGCTACCAGAGTCAATATGCTAAGTCAATGACGTTGTATTCATCTTCGGGGCGTGTTTCAGTCACTATGTTTATGTGTCATTTATACTCGCACGCGGGCCACGAGACGTGTGTGTAAACGGTGGGCTAACGGCTCGTCTCGCGGCTCGTCTCGCGTCTCGTCTCGCGGCTCGTCTCGCGTCTCGTCTCGTGGCTCGTAGCGCTCGTGTCAGTAGCGATTGTTTTTGACAGTCAAAGGGCTTGAGAGGGACGCGCGCGTGGTGTTTACACTCGCGCGCGCGCTTCATTCGGTTACAAATCTTTTGCCTTGCCGATTGTGTAGTCATTATTTGGTCTGAACATCCGAAACATCTACCATCTTTCAGGGCGACGTCGTTTTTTACTTTTTGTATTTGTAAATTAGTTCTGTAGTAGTAGAATCTCAGTAAACATAGAATTTATGCTGCTAATACTTCGACATCCTCTATAGTTGATAGTTCGAAAACAACTGAACGCGCCACGAGAATGTAAACATAAATTTATATTGTGAGCTGCAACACGAGTCACGAGACGAGCCGCGAGTGTAATTGAGGCATCATAGTTAGAATTGAAAGACAATCGTAAATTCTATATATTACACTGCCTTTTTAATATTACGATATTATGAATATTTTTTTGGATGTATTTAGTTTATAAGATTTACTTTTACGTAGAGTTAGCACTAAGTACCATGTTGCTTCAGTCCTAAGTTTCACTATACATTTCGGCTGAGACTTATTAGATTCCCGAAATGATTATAAGTTATAATTTTTATAAATTGTTATATTAACGAAAACTAACACAAGGTTTAATAAAATACCTATCAGCTATATAAATATTCTTTTATTTTCCAGGTACTCGAATTTAAATTAATTTTGGGTTATAATATCGATCTCAATTTGATCTCTTTATACAACTTGTATTTTTCTCAAATTAATTTTGTTGACATGACCCTTGAACACGAGTTTAAAATAAAAATATTTATATAATATAGATATTTGTATGTTTTATTTTCTTGTCACAAAGTTTACTTTTAATTTAGGATTTCTTATTTTTAAATAATTATTTTTCAGTCATGAATTTTAGATTAGTTAGGCCTGATTTGCTGTGGGTACCTTAAAGAATTAATAATTGGACTTTGGAAAAATACAAATTAAATATACTATTAAGTAGATGACACATGTGTATACACAGATATTGATGACACATGTGTATACAAAGATACTGATGACACATATGTATACACAGATATGGATGACAAATGTGTGTACACAGATATGGATGACACATGTGTATACACAGATATGGTTGAGACATGCGTATACACAGATATGGATGACACATGCTTATACACAGATATGGATGACACATGTATATACACAGATATGGATGACACACGCGTATACACAGATATGGATGACACATGTGTATACACAGATATAGATGACACATGACACACGCGTATACACAGATATGGATGACTCATGTGTATACACAGATATGGATGACACATGTGTATACACAGATATGGATGACACATGTGTATACACAGATATGGATGACACATGTGTATACACAGATATGGATGACACATGTGTATACACAGATATGGATGACACATGTGTATACAAAGATATGGATGACACATGTGTATACACAGATATGCATGACACATGTGTATACACAGATATGGATGACACATGTGTATACACAGATATGGATGACACATGTCTATACACAGATATGGATGACACATGTGTATACACAGATATGGATGACACATGTGTATACACAGATATGGATGACACATGTGTATATACAGATATGGATGACACATGTGTATACACAGATATGGATATTCTATCGAAATACATTTTGTTTCGTATCCATAAATATATTTTTCACCTTCATTTAATTCGTGGAAAAATTAATTTTAGGTTCAAGAATAAAGTTGCGACTTTTTAATAGTTTAATTCATTTAGTTGTCCATCTGCATGTATTGCAAGAAAAAATTCTTAATGAGCGGATAAAAAAATTTCGACCTCACCACGTGATCTGTTACATTTTTTGTCCATATGATTTTTATACATCACTTACGTGTATAGGACGTGCTTTGACTTTCTTATTTTTGAAAAAAATGGAGAATTCAAATCCTTTGAAAATTCCACACAAATATTTTGGAGAGTTGGATTTGGGATGTATTTGAGTTAGTGTGCTTTATTATTCAGTTAAATGTCAACTTATTAATCACATCAAACGATGTCTGAAAAATGTATGAGATAGACGGATACACATTCACGTAAACAGACACGTGGATGACCACATAAGAGTTTCGCTTCTCTCTTTTTCATGTACGGAAACACCATAGTCAAATTGACAATAGATTAAATTAATTGTATTTTGCAAATTTTTTTGACGTGATATGTGTTGGAGGGTAACTATTTTAATTATATCATTGCTTTCATAAAGATACTTTTATAAAACTCATGAATGTGATTTCAAAAGTCGTATCGTTTTGCGATATAAAACAATAGATGTTTTTATGCTGAGTTCGAATTTTTTTATTTTCGTTAAGTCAGACTTTTCTCGTTATAAACGCAATGAATGTAGTGTGAATTTTTACTATTAAAAAGCCACTTCCTTATTTTCACTTTCTGAATTATTTTTCAGTGATCCGAATGACAATGATACAAATAGAGTAGTATTGATGATACAAATAGAGTAGAATTGATGACATAAATAGAGTAGTATTGATGATACAAATAGAGTAGTATTGATTATACAAATAGAGTAGAATTGATGACATAAATAGAGTAGTATTGATGATACAAATATAGTAGTATTGATGATACAAATAGAGTAGTATTGATGATACAAATAGAGTAGAATTGATGACATAAATAGTGTATTATTGATGATACAAATAGAGTAGTATTAATGATACAAATATAGGAGTATTGATGATATAAATAGAGTAGTATTGATGATACAAATAGAGTAGAATTTATAACATAAATAGAGTATTATTGATGATACAAATAGAGTAGTATTAATGATACAAATAGAGTAGTATTGATGATACAAATAGAGTAGTATTGATGATATAAATAGAGTAGTATTTATAATCCACTAAACGTGCAAGCGTGTATCGTACGTTAAATTGGGTACTTTATGTGCGTTATTATTCTCTTATATTATTATTTTTAACATAGCATATCAAATAAGTACAAAATACATACAAAACATCGAAAAATATATTTAAGAAATTTATAATAACTGTCAAATAACAAACTGAACAAAGCCAATTCATTTAAACTGACTGCTGAAGGTATTCATTTGTTCGAGGAACATTTATATTCGTAAGTCTGTTATAAATTTGCTAACGATTTAAATAAAATTGATATTTCTAGGTGAATTGTTAAATCGGAGAAGGACATTCTTGTCTCCAGGACAATACTTATTTTAGATTATCATCCCTTTCTTCAATACCTACTTTAGACTTAAGGTCACTCATCATAAATGTTATATTTATTGAGGGTAGTTGTTCCATAGTGTTTTCAAGTTTTTCACAGAAACCGTTAGAAAGTGCAAAAATTTTAACTTCCATCGAATAGTGTTTAGCATTCTAAAGTTCACTAACATATCGATAACTATCATAAAATAGTTTTATGTAAATTTTAGAGAGTTGCCCCCTTAAAATGTCTAGAAAATATTTGAATGTTTTTTTAATGTCTTGCGCTGCTTGGGTAACCAATTGAAAGAGCGATTTATAATAATTCCAAAGCTATTTGAAGCATTTTAATAGCTTGACTGGAAGAACTGAACTCTTGTAACGTCTATAGGTCCGTACGTCAATAAGCGCACGCGCACACTCACATGCATGCACGCACACATACATGCACACGCATACACACACACTTTTAGCATGCTAAATATTATGACATAAAGATTGACTGATGTCTTTTTTCAATACCACATATACAATAATCTGTCTTTGACTATAGGCAATGTATGTACAACTATATTTCAAGTAGTATGTATAGGAGAAATGTATAGGGGAATGTATAGGGAAATATATAGAGAAAAAAATATGACTGCAAACAATCCGAATCCATTTTAGATATTTAAATTGTGCTCAAAACAAGTTCCATTCTGTAAATGGAGTAAAATTGCATCAAATACTGGCGTAGCAGAATATCCTGTACTTGCTGTATAACTATGTATATACAAATATCTGTACATAATTTCTGTTTTTTATTTATTTATTTATTTATCGTCTTTTATGTATAGTACAAAGGGGGAATTATTGCTACATAAGCAATCTCTTCCAGTCAACAATAACAATTGGTATTGAAATTTAGTTGGTAGACTGTAAAAGATTTTACAATGAAAATTCTTAATAGCACATTAGATGAAAAAACTTTAAAAAAATACAAAAGTCCAAGTAAAAAATATTGACATTATTTAGGATGGGAAAGATAGGAACGGACAAGGACACAAAGGAAAAGGTTTCAGGAGAGACGGTACTTTTCACTCGATCTTTGAAAATATTTAGAGACGTGATTTTTCTGATGTCAGGATCCACGTGATTCCAAATGTTTGCTGCTTGGATAGTGAAGGATTTTTAGTAAGTGGTAGAGGTATATTTAGGAATATCTACTTATTCCTAAATATAGTAAGTGAACTTTCAGATCGTAGCCCAAGGCCGTGAGCAGACAAATCTTTAAATTTGCCACTAAGTTAATTTGGGCTATAAGGATTTTTTAGTATATTAAAAAGAAGTGTAACTATGTGAAGTTGGCGTCGATCATGGATCTTCAGCCATTTGAGAAGGGACCTGTATTCAGGAATATTGGTCATATTTTCTGAGGCTGAAGATATATTGGATGCATAAATTTTGAAGACGCTCCAACTTGCACAAATATTTTTCATTAAGATCAGGATAGCACAAATCTCCATAATCAATTAATGGTAATAAAAGTGTTTAACAAAGGTAGATTTTCATTTTAGTCGGTAGAAAATTTTGAAGACGTCTCAAAGAGTGTATACTATTGAAAACACTATGACTAACATTATTTACTTGAGGCTGTCAATTAAGATTTTGATGGATCAGTAGACCCAGATTTTTAACAGTTGACGTATTGTTGTACTATTTAGCACTAATTTCGGTAAATTAGGTAGGTTTACTTTAGTAAACTTTAAAACTTACTTTAAACTTACTTTAGTTGGTAGTCAAAGTCGGTAGGTCAGTCTTTGACTACCAATGATGATAGCTGACTAACTGAAGCGAGATCTCGATTAAGAATGTCGATGGTTTTTGATAAGGAATGGAGGTTCGAGTGCGCATAGATTTGTAGGTCATCAGCATAGAGATGATAATTGCTAGATATATTTTTAACAACATCATCAATAAATACTGAGAAATTTGAGATATTTTTTATCAATAATCTGAAAAAATCAGATTGGGGAAAATTATTTCAGCAATTTATTTCAATAAATTTGAAAATATAGGCAACTTGTTGATTGTCAAACCCTTTTGATAGAATAACTATGCAAAACATATCTTTCACAGCTGTGGGAACACTGGAAAAAATAATATTGAAAGGAAAATATCCACTTTCCGCCTGGTCATGAACAAAGATGACACATATAAAGAATTATTCCTTACATCTATTTAAAATTGTTACTCTATTTTTGTTTGCGCGTAGAACTTTACAAGAGTGAAAAAAACTCATGTAATATTTAATATGAAAGACACGAATAGATTCATTGCCTCAAGAAAAAGAAGTTTTCTCTATGCCATAACGTAAAACTAGAGATGTCAGTGGCAATTATATATTATATATTATCGATACTTCATTCATTGTGCCTTAGCGGAAGCAAATATCGATAGTATTTAAATACTTTCATGAAAGTGTCGAATATCAACGAATTTATCGAATTTCATCGCATCAATTGCATCGAATTTAAATATATTGCAAATATTTTACAGAAATATTTGGGACTAAAAAAGTTATTGTTTGCACATACAAATAAAAATAAAATATATGTTTTGAAAAACTACTTGAAAGTCTAAAGAATTGTTAAAATACTTAAAAGTTATTTCAAACCTCTTTTTCACTTAACCCTATCAGATATAATAATTTGTCCTTTTCTTTGCAAAAAGTCTGTTTTTCTTTTATGATGCAGTATTTTTGTCTCTAATATACAGGAACCACCACAACCAATAAATAATATACAGGAATATACAGGAACCACCACAATAATAATATACAAAAATAATAATATACAGGAATATACAGGAACCACCTCTAATAATAATATACAGGAATATACAGGAACCACCTCTAATATACAGGAATAATAATATACAGGAATATACAGGAACCAATAATAATATACAGGAATATACAGGAACCAGGAAATAATAATATACAGGAATATACAGGAACCACCTCTAATATACAGGAACCACCACAACCAATAAAATATTTTTTTTCAGGGAATCATCCATTATCTGCGAATTTTTTAATTAACATATGCATTTATAATATATTGTTTCGGATCACGTCATTCGGTGCTAAAGAAATTCGCGGTGGTAACTTTATGGTTTTATTTAATGTAGAAGGGCAAGTGTACCATTTGATTGGTAGTCTCCTCCCACCTTCAGGTCAAAATCCGCAGTTTGTAAGATTATCTGATGCCGATCAATTATAGTTGCGATGTAATATTGCTCCCAACTTAAAAGTAGATTTATTTAACGAGTTGCAGTCTGAGTTGAGTCGTCATAATATATACGTTCGCAGTTTCAAATACAACATAGAGCATAACTTTTCATCATACACTTTAAAATTGATAATTCATGCCAATCGTGCTCCACAACATCGACATCAAGGAAGAAACAATTCATCTAAAGTAAACGAAGTTGCAGTCTTTTTAGTCGACGAAGACAAAGGACATAGGGGTACAGTGATTCATTGTAATATAAAAATCAACAACAACTGAGAACTGACGACTATATGTATCTACTGGTTGCTTTAAACTAGGATGCTAATGTAAATCCTGCAAATATTAGACAACACGTCATCTTGCCTTCAAATTTCACGGGATCCCTGCGTTATACGTTCGAAAAAACTCAGGATATTATGACGTACATCCAAATCTATGGAAAACCCGATTTATTTGCGATATTTTCTTGTAATTCGGAAAGGCCCGAGGTTAAGAAAGAGCTATTACCTGGCCAGCGATGATTCGATCAGCATGATATAATTTCAACGGTATTCCATTTAGGACTGATTTTTCATTCCTCAAATAACTTTTATCCTTCGGATAGCTTTGACATTTTGACAGATACTCCATACAAAAACTGTCAAAATTAATATCTGAGGATTGAAAAATCAGTCCTTAAAGATAAAAAAAATTATCAATTGTTAGCTTAGTGCTCACGGGCAAAAACGCGGATGACCACCCTATCATAAATTGTCTTGGTTGGAAATAAAAATACAACCAGATGAAATTGATAGTGTAATAATTACTGAATAACCGGATAAAGATGACGGTCCAGTAATATTCGATATTATGACCAAAAATAAAGTGTAGGGACACGGCGGAGATCAAAATAAAATATCACCATGTATGAAAAACGGCATTTGTTCAAAATAATACCCTCGATGTTTCGTCAACGACACTCAGACCAGAGAGGATGGGTACTCAGTATATCGTTGCAGTGACGCTGAAAATGGAGGTCGGAATGATATAGCGACTACTGAATGACAAAAGTTTATTTAATTTCAGATTACCTCTCTTATTCGTTCACGAAATGGTGCGATGGGTACAGTGCTGGTACTTCAGTACAACGTCAGTGATGGGTACAGTGCTGGTACTTCACTACAACGTCAGTGAATTGATAATTTTTTTAAATAGAAATTTGCCGAAATTAGTCACAGATCAATTAAAGGCGTTTGATAAAATAACTGACAGTGCGACGCATAATAAAGGAAAAAGTATTTTTGAACGCCCCAGGAGGCACGGGAAATACTTTCCTCATCAATTTATTACTGAAGCAGATAAGGCAATCTAGAAAAATAGCCCTGGCAGTCGCTTCTCGAGGGATTGCTGCTACTCTATTGAGCGATGGAAAAACTACACACTTCACATTCAAACTCCTGTTATCAGTATCTCTGAAGCAATAATCCATATGTTTCATACGCAAAAACGGATCTCTTGGTAAATTGTTTCAAGACGCCTCACTGCTAATGTCCGAGGAATGTATTATGAATCACAGAGCTCATGTTGAAGCCGAAGACTGAACATTAAAGGACTTTAGAAACTCGAGCGCTATTGTGAGTGGAGTTACATCTATGTTTGCTGTGATTTTCGGCAGACACTCCCTGTAGTGACAAAAGGAATGCGTGCATATACTATCAAAGCATGTATTAAATCACCTCCTTCATTGAGTTCCATTCACACCCTGAACTTGCAAGCTGACATGAAAGCCTATCTTTGTGGAGACATAATACCTTCCCATAATAACTGCTCAAACTTGGGGACTTAGCTTTTCCTTCTATAAATTTGAGCACTAACTCTGCACTTCAATCATTCTAAATGAAACACTAGGTCGGATAGTCAACAAGCTGCATCTTACAGAAGCAATGTATCCTGGCCTCGAAAATTTACTTGGAAGAGACTTTCATTGGCTGTATTTAAGAGTTATAGTATCGCCTAGGAACGATACTGTAAATGAAATCAATAATCTGATTATACAAAAAGTTCCTTATCAAATAAAAAACTATAAGTCGACTGACACAGTCACCAATATGAAGGATGCGGTCCATTATCCACATTACACATACACATTTTTAAATTCGCTTAATCCTTCTGACTTGCCATCTTACCAATTACCATGAAAAGTCGGTACGCTTATCGTGCTTTTAAGAAATTTCAGCCCTCCGAATATGTACAATGGCACAAGGCAACTAATTAAAGGTTTAAAAGACAACTTAATTGTGGCGTAGATCCGCACCGACCCTGCAGCCAACCAGCTGGCAAACATCTCGCGGATTCCAATTATTCCCACGGGTTAGCCGATATCTTATAAACGGCTGCAATTTCCAGTGAAGATATTGTTTACAATGAATGTTAATAAGTCCCAAGAACAAACCTTCTCTTTGCTTGGAATTAACCTAAGCAAAGAATGTTTTTCCCACCGCCAACTATATATTTGTTTATTACGAGTTGGAACTCCAGAAAAAACAGTACATTTTGCTACCAAAAAATAATAGGACTTCAAAAATTGTTGCATAACAGCAGATAAGTTGAAATAATTTAATTTAATTACATAAGACGGAAATATGACCGTACCGTACCGTACCTGCACCGTATTTCTATTCTAAGTGAAAATTGAACATGAATTTTTTTATGAAAAATTCACGGTTTACTTGGTTTCTATTAATGTGGATTATTTCGAATGTAATCATCTTATTTCTAAAGAGTTATAATTAAAATTTTTGTTTCCAAAATTGGAAAATAAATTTTGTAGGAAAACGTATTTTCCGCATTGCAAAATAATTTTACCAAAGTGAAGAATAATTAAAGGAAGTTACCATATTAACTGGCGTCAAGACAATCGCAATTTTGTTTTCTTTTCATATATGAAATTATACGTTTTGCACTATTAGGATGAGAATTCTGATAGTCTAATATTTATTTATTTTCTGGATTTGTTTTTGTTATCATATTTTTTTGCATTGCCATTTAAATATTACTCTAAATGATTCTAAATTTAAACATATACAAATTTACGACAAAAGTTTATCCAACTTTATATTTGTTAAAGTAAGTTTTGTAGTTTGGCCCAATTAGATTGATTAGTACGTGTCTTGAAATGTATGAGAATGATTATTTCAAAACGAATCTATCGAAGACAAACAATTTGAGGTATATTGTCTTTTTCGGGCCTTTCGTTTATTCTGTTTTTGTTTAATTTTCAAAATTATCAGAATTTTTTATCAAAAATTTAGATAATTTATATTTCTGTATTGTTAAACTTATCAAAACCTGTACGGTTGTGGTAAGTTTAAGGCTCTAAGCCTCATTACGTAAGAAACATATAATTTAAGATAAATATCCTCATGGGCGGGAAACATTCTGTTTACAAATATGTCATTTTGACCAATAAAAATAAAATCCTTGATAAAATTTCCTTATATTCATTCGGGTGGGTGCTATACAAAAAGATTTTCTAGGAATTTTTTAATCGATTTAGTAGTTGCTAAATGTTCACCCCCGGATTTCCAATCATTTATGATATTTGCGAACCATCGTCCAGTCCCGTCGTAACAAATGGGGTGTTCTAATTTGCACTCTGCAAAAAGAAAAGATATAGACGTGAACTCGTCGGTCTACCCGTTAAATTTCATACAGATAATTCAGAAACTGTGGAGATATCAGGCTGTGAGAGGCAGACAGGTGGATGGAGCGGCATGACGAAATTATAAAGTTTCCTTGTTTCGATATGGAACCTTAAGAAATAATGTCTTCGTCATGGGTATTGCATTCCTTATTCCGTGAAATGTTTTTTGCTGCCCTCTTGCGAACATAGGAATAAACGTTGCTATAGTTTCTGTCACACTCAATGTCAGCTCCCTCAAAAGAGGTTTACCTCTTAGAGGTCGTCTGAAGACATTGTGAATGTTACTTCTTAAAACGAATTACACATAAGAATTATTACAACACAACCAGTGAAATCAATTCGATGGCCTATTTTCGGAAACCGCTGATGATTTGACTAATGCATATTTCGTACACTTAATGAAATGAAAATGTAGGCATTTTCTTTTTTATTAAGGTAAGGTAGCAAAAAGTAAATACGATTTCACTTATAAGAAAATTTATTGATTCAGAACTTCGTCAATCCGCTGGTCTGTCACGCTTTTATGCCAAATATTTATTTCATTTCAATACAGCTTCTTAATTTTGTATTAGTAACTTGTGGAAGAAATGTGGTCTTATTTTATATCAATTGTTGCCCATAACCATCTGAGAGTTGTATTTCACACGCAATGCAAAAAAAGAAAAGAACGACCGCATGCACCCGCTGTTGAGTAAGAGGGGAAAGGTGGGCTAATAGTTTAGTAGAATATACGAGCTTTAGAGAAATGATGAGCGTCAATAAAATTAGGTATGCACAATTAAGCAAAAACTATTATTACATGCACTCGGGAGATTAAAATAGATATATTGTTACATTGTACGGTTTTGCGTTAGTTCTTTCTGTTAAAAGATAAGATATACTTTGAAATAGTATAAGTATAATTATAATTTAATAATTTAAATTGATTTTTTTTCAAAATTTGAATGTTAGAAACGTTACTTACCTAGAAATTTGTATTTTTTTTAATACATCACAAATAATAGTTTCTTTTTTGTAAAGCAATCTGATAGTTATGGTTATCTATTTGTATTGAATATATTTGGCATTAATTTTGTAGAAATTCGTTATTCACAATTAAATGAAACTACGTGATGTAGTATTATTTCTACTATCTTTCATTTCTTTACCACGACCTAGGTTTCGTTGTATTACAACATCTTCAGGTGGGATATAAGCAAAGATATCTTCAAAGATAATTCTCAAAGATATCTTTGCTTATATCCCACCTGAAGATGTTGTAATACAACGAAACCTAGGTCGTGGTAAAGAAATTAAAGATAGTAGAAATAATACTACATCACGTAGTTTCATTTAATTGTGAATAATGAATTTCTATAAAATTAACGCCAAATATATTCAATCAATGATCTTTTCAAATAAATACGTTGTTGACAATTTTTATTTAGTTCTGAACATTTCTTTAATTGCATATAAAAATTATAATTTTTCACTTATGCACTTTGGGTTCAGTTTTATGACGAAATCCCAAATGTAACAATGTTAAATTTCATAATTAAAAAATTGATAAAGTAGAAAGGTTTTTGAAGTGTATTGGTAAAAAAATTATGTGAACTTTTTAAAATGATAAAAAATTAAGTTCAAAATCTGGTGGTTGCAAAACGCAAGTAAGTTAATGTTTTTGTCCCGAACAGGCTAGTTAGTCAATTAGTTGATAAAAATCAAGTTTCCATTACAATAATTTGTCACAAAGAAATATTTTATTTTCAATTATGATTTTGGTTAAAAAACACAAAAAAATATATAATTTTGAAATTATCAAAAATTATACTGAGTGTTTCAGAAAAATCTTGAGATTGTCTACCTCTGTACTCCTACTCGTCTCAATTTTTGGGACACTCTTTATTTTTGTGTATGAACAAATGAACTAAATTCAAATCCTTGATGCCAATATGACTTTTAATATTGTATTTAAAAAAGTTATAATTTTTTACTCACATTTAATTTCGTATGCTACAAAACTCATAAGTTTAAACAATACATTGAAAAACGTCAAAATAAAATTTAAAATAACTGCAGTACAATGTAATGTTTAAACGTTACAAAACTGAACAAGTCGTAAAAATATAATAATAAAAATATCCTATAAAGGTAGCCTTAACCAATGATTAAAAAACTGGTATAATTTCGTAAGCTTTAAAAATAGAGTATATTATGAGATAAATTAAGTTCTTTTTATCCAAGAAATAAAATATATAATTGAATATTTGAGATATCATCGTTAGAATTTGAAATAATGCAACACTGATTCAATACCGCGAAGTTAAGTGGTGTAATCAGAGTTTCAAAAATGAATTAATTAACTCTATGCATCTTTTCACATCATAAACAACTGTAAAATGTAAATATATTTTCAGATCAAAATGCATTTTATTGGAAGTAATATCGAAGATATGTAAAATGAAAATTATTTCTGTGTTACCGGCAATATAAAAATGTAGGAATTAACTTATCAAGTTATTAATAAAAAGTCACAAGCGTTAAGTTAGTTTATCGTTCTTAAGCAAGCCAACTTTATTATTTATTAAATTATTATTTATTTCGTTAATTTGATGGATTAAATTTGCCATTTTATTCCATGAAATATTTTAATTCATTACGAATAATCCATGACCAATTATCAGAAAATTTTATAACAATCCTAACTTCCAACATTTAAAATGAGTTATATAGTAGATCGATGCAGCAATCAACCTAATGGAAATTCAAATTAAGCAATGTATTCTGAATTAAATTCTGTTATTTCCCCTAGTACCGAGCAAATACTTGAAGAACAAACTATGCCAGAAATATCTTCAAAGTTAACATTAATAGCTCCTATGTAGATTACTTCAGTAGAAGGCATTGCCATTGTTCCAATCGTATTTAGATGAATATAAGTCTGAAAATGTATTATAATATGTCTAAACAAATACTAATCTATGTACAGTCCAGATCAATAAAAAATTCTAAAAATAATTTAAAGTTATAAAGGCCACAACCATCTTAACCTACTCAACTTAAGTTGTATGTTTAGATCACAGAACAGATATGGTACAGAACAGACACGGCCCATACTATCCCATATAAAAAAAGAGTCGCACTTTTTCATACATGCCCAAATGCTGTCAAAGTAATTCCCCTTTCTCCTCGCCTCACCCCTCCTGACCTAAAACTTGTCTAATTATTATTAATGCCCATAGATAGCGTTACCAAAGAAAAAAGTAATTTTTATTCATAAATTTATTTATTAAAATCATAACAAAAATAATTCACAAAAGACAAATATTGAAATAACATTACTATTCAATTTAATATATTTTAATATCATTCCTATAAAAAGACAATGCAAAAAAATTGAAATAAATTCCAAAATACAATTGTAAATAGCATCAGGTGTCAATTAGGACTCCGGAAATCTCCGGAATCAACTAGGTTGTAATTGCATAAATGGATGTAACTCATCAACATCTGAAAACAAGCGAAAACATACAAAGACAGACATGGTTATAGCGATATCTATTAGTTGTTGAGGTGTATTTTCAAACTTTTGTTAATACCCCACACTTGGCCAATAACATGTGATATTCTGTAATTTGATATAGTTCAAAATGTCACATATCAGTGTTATTTCTCAATGAAAACCATGAGACGATGGTAGGTATCTTCTATCGGGATTGGAAATAACGTAATTAGGTAAAGGAAAATAGGTCATCGCCGTGGTGTGTTGGGTTGATCACATGGCATACGGCCTTTGACGATGCGACGCACCGCGGGGACCCGGGTTCTATTCCCAGCCGTTCGTCGAACGGGGCTGGACTGGTGTTGTGGTTGGCTGTAAGAGATTGCTCTTCTAGCAATAAGTCCCCCATATGTATCAATTAGATACATTAAAGTAGATAAATAAATAAAGGAATTGAATTAAAATTTTGTGAAACACAATACAATAACACTACATAGAGACATTGGCATAGCTAGCATTTTTTGTGGGATGGGTTAGCAGGAGCCGGCACAGCCAAAAAAAACCATTTTGTTCACAATCATTTAATTTTTTAAATTTACATATTTTTAAAAAAAAACGTGAAACAAAATATTTGCTTTAATCATGGGTCAATATTAATAAGCATCAATATTAATATTCAACAATTTTTCTATCAATATAACTTGAATTATTTTGGACAGTTTTTTTTTCTGGAGGCTGTGCCACACTACCAAGCACTGGCTACACCCATATATATAAAATAAAAATACTACATCTAGATTGAAAATTATCTGATTTGACCATTCGACAGTTTCAAATATAACGGGTATATCGGAAATATTTTATTCTACTCTCAATTTCATCACACAAGGTCTCTATAATCTGTAAATAAGTTTACAAGAAATTAGGCTCCAATTGATGAAATATTTCAATTATGAACATGATGTAATCAAATTATAACATATTTGTTTTTGTACTATATTTAAAACACTTTCTCTCTCTCAGTCGTGCACTCTTTACAGAGTGGTCGTGATCATGATTCGGCCGGTTCCTTTGCCACTGCCGCCCTCGCGATTTGACGCCATGTAGTTCGGTGTTTTGCAGAGTGAGAGCAGTCATCGGAGTGCGTCGCAGATTTTATTAGGTCTGTCGTCGCAGATTTTATTTATCTCCCGAATTATTAATTAACTGAGAAACATCAGCAGCAATATGGATCATAAGGCCCGCATCCAACCAGCCTCCGAGATAGAACAGAGTTGTCACATGCGGGTAATTTTAAATTTTAAATAGAATTATTAGCATTGGAAATTATTGATGAATACAGTTGTTGCAACTATAGTTGATTATTCTGTAAAGTTATTAATTAGTTGTCCTTAAAGTGTTTTGCGAATCCTCAAATTCTTTGGACATGTCACCGTGTTGGAGCGCGTCCGCGGGATCGTTTGCCTTCGACTTTGCCTTGCACCACCAGTCGTTCCATGGATTCCTCGTTACGGGTGACATGTCCAAAGAATTTGAGGATTCGCAAAACACTTTAAGGACAACTAATTAATAACTTTACAGAATAATCAACTATAGTTGCAACAACTGTATTCATCAATAATTTCCAATGCTAATAATTCTATTTAAAATTTAAAATTACCCACGTGTGACAACTCTGTTCTATCTCGGAGGCTGGTTGGATGCGGGCCTTATGATCCATATTGCTCCTGATGTTTCTCAGTTAATTAATAATTCGGGAGATAAATAACAGCAAATAACATTAAGATCTAGAGAATATTTTTAACAAGAGGGACTAAAATTATTACAAGTTATTTAAGTTTCGTAATTTTTTATTTTCTTTCCCAAATGCTTTGCTTTCTTTAAGCCTATTTAAATTTCTGAGGGACCAGTCGATCTTCATTTTAATGTGATGTTTAATAAACAAATCGGAATAATCTTCTGTACAATATATATTTACAGAAGATTATTCCGATTTGTTCGATTAAATAACTATTATAAGATCCATTCATTAAATAAGAATATAAGTTTTCTTTTAAATTATCAATAAACATATATCTACTAAAAACTAATTGAAATTTGGTTTCCCAATTTTTTATTATATGGAATAAATTATCTTTAACAAAAAATAAACCTTGCTCATCAATTGTAGCCAAATTTTTAAAGTCTTGTGGAATTATAACACAAGTTCATACAAATTTCTTTAATTTTAGAATCATTTAGAGGGAGGTTGCTGTTTGTTTTGGAAAATAATTTTGCAATTCATGTTTATATAAAGTATAAGATTCTTTTGATAAAATAAATTGTAAAATAGGTTTATTTTATTAATTTGTATACTTTTCAAATTACTACGCCGCACGGGTTTCCGCAATCTTCTTAACTTCCATCTGAGCTGCTGAATCTTCTTGTTCTGTTGATGAATCTTCTTTATAAGTTTCGACTTCCTCAGCTTTCCGCCTTTGTTGCTCTTCAACACTCCAGACTCCAAAGAAGCTACCTCGAAGTGTATGCCTTCCTTTAATTATAATAAAATTCATGAATGCATGTGTTATTTCAAAATTATACATTCGTCACTGATGTTGATATGATATATTCAGTTGCGCAAGCAAAAAATTAATATATAAGGATATTATGGTAATATCAAGTAAATAACTTTATACATTCTCCTACTGAAACAGCTAAGGTCTCGCTGGTAGTTTCCTCTCACAACTGTGCCTGTGCTCATACTTGGTTATTCTACTACTGCTCTGGTTTTTTTAGTCGGTGTTGGCAAATACTGGTTTAGTGTAGCAACACTGTATAATAATTCCCTAGCCTGGAAAGTTCTAAAATTTTCATTAATAAAGTGTCTTCCCCAGACTTACATCTGAAGAGGTCATTCAAATTAAATGCCCAATTCTCCCTGTCACCAATTTCAGCCACGCTTTTGCCCTGCAAAAAAACAAAACATAAAGTTAGGTATAATAATTTCAATCAATCCGCCTTTCTCTTTCCTTTAGTTGGAAGAAAACTTACAACAACGTTTTGGATAAATATAAATGATGCCCACATTGTTTAGGAAAAAATCCAATTTGGAAAACCAATTTACTACCAGCGAATACACCCAACAATGTCTAAAGTAATTTTACGGAGTTATGTGAAAAGAAAAAACTTCGTCACGAAACTGTAATTTATGTGGAAATATTTTTAAAATCCATTATTTTTTAATGTCATAAGCGGCACCTATAACTAACTAAAATATTGTTTAGTGCAGGTTTTCTCTCAAACGAAACAGTAAAAATTCATTTTAACCAAAATGTACTTGTTACATGGAATATTATTTTTATAATCATGTTATTTGAAAATATAATTCGTTCATCACAACATTGCAAAAGTTAATACTCACGTATCAGAATACTGTGCAACTCTTAGAAATATATTTTAACAATAAATGTCTGCAACGTCTCAAGGCACCAATTGTTTTCTGCTGTTAATGTATAATATTTATATTAATATTTCAAATTGTTAAATAATAAGCAATAATGGATAACACGCATCGGCTTTCATTACGAGGCCGTAGGAATTGCACCCCAGTACATACACGGCATTACAAAATAAAATAAATATCTTAATATACAACAAAACAAAATAACAAAGATCTTAACACATAGCAATACAATAGCTATAACACCATATATTTATATATATTTATATATATTTTTCTTAATTAATATGCAAAACTTATAATATTAAATATGTGAAACATGTTTTAGCGCAGTAAATATCTGTCAGTTGTTTCAAACAAGCTCAGTGTTGAGTGGTTTTTGTCTGAGTTTTCTAGTGTATTCTTAACGTCTCTTGCGTGGATACACGTAGCTGTCGCTAGAGGTCACTGTACACATTAAAAATTTACCACCAATTTCATGGCGAGATGCTGTCACCAAATCGAGGACCCGTTCACCACCCGCTATGAAAAATGACATGCATACTAGCAAATATGAAGAATACGAAAGGAATTTGTTTCTATGGTTTATTTGTATTTTTTATTCAATATATCCATAAACGCAAAATGTAATTTCATACCTGACTACAAGCATAATAATGTCATTTATTTGATTACATTTTACACATGTTAATTATTGATACAGAAAAGATTCGCCTATATAACGTTTTTTCCTCTCCTTTCACCAATTTTTGCTGTAAATTTTCTTATTTAAATTCTTGATGAGAAAAAGGCGAATGTACAAATATAAAGGGATAAATTGTCTGTCCATTGGTAGCATTATTTATTAATATGAATAGAAGAGTCGACCAATGAAAACGATTGATTTCTCGCATTTGCGGTGAAGGACCCTTAAATTCAATAAAATTGGCTATATGAAATTTAGAAAATTCAATGTTTAAAAAATTTTTATTTTCAATATAAAAGTATTAATCATATATATCATAATAAGTCAACCATTTTAATGTAGGCTTCCTTCAATCTGCACCTCTTGGTTCTATTTTGGGCTATCTGCATCTAGTTTGTTCCCGCCACTTTCATTATGTCATCCTTCCATCTCAATTGCGGTCGCCCAACTGGTCTTTTGCATTCCCAGGATCTCCACTCCAAGAGAATTTTGCACCATGAATCTGACTTTCGAGCAATGTGACCCGTCCACTGCCACTTAAGTTTTGCCACTCTCTTTGTAATGTCAGTTATTATGCTTTGTCTCGGAGGCCACTTATTTGTTTTGGGATCCTTTAACGAGATTCCCACCAACTTTTTTTCCATGACCCTTTGAGCAACAATAAGCTTTTCCAAGACGAATTTCGTTGTTACCCAAGTTTCAGCTCCGTAAGTGAGGACTGGTAGTACACACTGATTAAATAAGTGTGCTTTTAAGTGGTTCTTTATGTTAATTTTAAAGGCAAACTCAAGTTTGGACAAGGCTGCCTGTTCCCACTGTATGCGTCTGTCTACTTCATTGATATCGTTTTTTATACATACATACTTATTCAGTATCCTAGATTTGTGGTTCAGTTTTGAGGTGCGTGCCTCGTGTTTTGCCACTCTATGAGCATTTTTCTATTATTTTAGCTACTAGGCTAAGGATTTTGCGAAGTTAGGTGTATTGTTCCAAGCGGCTCATAGATGGTGTTAATTAAGTTTATATATACATATAAACTTAAATATATATATATATATTTATAACTAATATACTATGTATATAATATAATAAGATGTACGGCAACAGTTGGTGCTATACACTAATGAGAGTGAGATGAATTTAAAAAAATGGGTGAATAAAATGAATTCTTTGACCGAATAGATTAAACAATTAAAATCACTGCAAATTAAAATTCTGCCCTCACATGCCCCACGTTCTATATACCATTTGACGTGTACATATTATAATATATCGGTACATCATTATGATTTTCACAATAGATAGAGGAGTACTAAATGTACCAGATCTATTGACATTAAGGTCTTTATCATTTCAATCTCAATTCAGTCCAAAAGAATTGATCTGTCAAAATGTATCGATCTTAAAAGTTTAAAACAATAAGTTTAAAACAAACCTCAATTAATCCCTCAATTTTCTTTGTATAATTCATAGATCACTGGAACCATAGAAAAACACTACATATATTTGTCAGTTAAAATATATTTTCTGAATTTTAATGGCATCCGCTATTCAGTTCTGTCATAGTATATTGTGCATTATGTGAATACTACAATGTGGCGGTTTTTTGTTAAAATTTATAAAAAGTAATAACTGAAGTAATATAGATTAGGGTTTTTATTAATTTTAACATGTTTAACTAGGTTTTTCTTACAAATAATACTATTCTTATCACCTCGCAAACAAATCGAAATGTGGATTAATCATTATACTGGGCAAAAGCAAAATGTAATTATTACTCCCAGATTTTATCTTATGGTAGTAGATCTATGGCTAACCAGTATTTTCAAATTCTTCCGTACACGATTTTATTAACATCGTTTCCACCTCCACTGCCGAAATTTCTGATCTAAAATATACTTCTACCAATTGACCAAACCAACGGTTAGTGATGTGTGACTTTGTTCACTTAGTAAAACTTTGTCTTAATATATACATACTAAAATTAATCATAAAAGTGTATATGATTTGACATTTAGCAGAAAAATCTTAGTTTAAAAAGTTTATTTTTACCTTGTACCTTACTTCCCAACTTTCTAGCAGAAAGAATCTTAAACTCATGGGAAGATAAAATCAGTCATTTCTTGTGTATATTATGTTCGTCTCATCACTAATACACATATTTCTTTCAAAAATGAAAACTGTTGCCATGACTGTCCACTTTATTACCAATGATGTAAAACTTTGCACATATTTGCTTGACATAAGATCTTTTGATGAAAAGCAAAGATCTAATAATTTAACAGCTTTATGAAATGTCAAAATTTCTGTTGGTATCTTCAAAAAAACATAGTAGCTATAAGTAAAAGAGAACGCCACCAACATGATAGCGACTATTTGATCGGGAGGCTGGGAACAGATTTCATGTTTCGCATGCACTCCTAATTTAGTAGAGCTAACACTGGCTTGCATTTGCCAGTATTTTAATAAATGTTATAGCTTTTATTATGTTTTTTAATAGATATTCACACGACTTGAATTAATTGCAGTCTATACAGATACAAATGAAACTTCCACAACTTAAACAGGATGTTGTAACTTGATTTACAGAACGGTCATGCGATCTGAGACATTAAAGGATACCGTTATATCAACTCTGGCTTTACTCTATAGCCACCTGAAATACTTTACACCATCTAAATGGAGGAGAATACCAAAAGCTATGCTGATTCAATCATTATTTGATAGTCACACGTAGTATGATCATAGAAGCAACTGTATCAGTATGTAAATTAATAACATACAGTTCAACGTTAATGACATAACTCTCGTAAAGCCATAATGACATAAACTCTGTCTTATACTACAAGTTAAAAAATACTGACACCCTTAGTAATCTAAAACAAAAAAGCACAAGTTTAATGTGCTAAGTTTTGTTGTATTACAACATCCTAAGCTAATTAATTGAGGGAGATAAACCATATAGTTCAATTCGAAAAAAATTGTGCGTGTCAACTCCGCACAACTGGAGTTTACTTCTTGAGCACAATTATCTTAGAATGTATAAAATAGGTAACACTGTACATAAATGTAAATATCAATATCATTAAATGGAAATGGGAAATTCTTTAATAAAAAAATGCTGACAATATAATTATTTTCAAGTAAAACACAAATGAACAAAATCAAATTTATACAGCAAAATTAAAAACATTTAGTAACGTTAGACTAAGAAAAAGAGACTTTTTAGTTTTGTAGGATAGAAGACACCAAATATTCACACATGATGACATTTAATGATTACATCTTGATATAAGCGAACAATAGTAAACTATGTGTGTCACACTCCGTCATTGTGATGACGCCATAAGAAAATGCCAAATAAACATATCGATATATCACTCTAAAGGTGCACAGAATGATTACACTTTTTTAACACTCTGAATTTCGTACGATCAGAACCTAACTATTACACTTTTTTAATGCTCGGAACTTTGTACCCTCTAAACTTCTGATTATACTTTTTTATATAAATACACAAATCTCTATAAAATTATTGAATTATGTCATTTCCGTCTGTAGTGAAAGGGTCTTTTGAAGAGAGGTCAAGTATTCACTGAGAGGAGATCTAGATTAACGTCTTCTAATCTTTCACACCTTTTATTTCTTGAGGCTAATGTTTAAAATATTTAATGATTTTATAGATTTGTGACTTATTCAAAAAATATTTAGTTGTTGGTAAATTTGAGTATTTATTGATGTTTACAGAAAATCAAGTCTGTTTTTATTATTCGTTTGTTTATCTGTAGTTCCTCTATTCCGATTGTTTCATTACGTTTGTATATATTATAAAATCATTTGATAGTTGTAGATATATAGTAGTAGTAATAGTTACATTGCCGAGTGACCACCAACTTTTGAATAAGCTAGTCTCTTAAGATGCCAGGCTGAAAAGCATGAAAAGAAAGGGGGCAGTAACGTTTTGTTATTTAAAATTAAAATTAGGTACCAAAATGAACATATACATATACGATACTTATGGTAAGTTTTCCTAACAAAAACAGTTTAATCTTTCCTTATAACCATAGTAAATCATACTTAAAAACCATAGAACCTCATATTAGACAAACAAAAACAGCAACTTGAACAAAATTCTTATTAGAATTAACATAAATATTCAACTCTATTGTTATAGCTTCTATTGCACATTATACTCACTAAAATCAATTGAAAACATATAAAGATATAGATATACTGTCTTCTACATTGGGGAAAATGAACACATAAGACCCTGATTTTATTGTGAGACATGACACTTGATAGTCAATCATATTATATTTTGCAATGACTTTGGCCACATACTAATTAAGAACATAAAAACTTTTCCCTTCCAGATCAGATGGCACATCATCTAATTTGTCGTCGTTATCATCACTTAACCTTAAAGACTCCTTTTGATTGGAATCGAAGTCTGATTGTGACTGTGAACACCAATAGATTCTTTCTTTTTAAGTATTTTAATTCTCGTTAAACTCAATAAATATATCGCCGTTTCCAATTCTTTTGACTGCAACCATTGGACTGGTTGCTGTCGACTCTCATAGCAAACAGTCCAATGTTGTTGCCTCTCCTAACATTTTGCGTCATGTTGTATGCTAGTATTGTCTCTTGAAATAATGAGACCATGTCCAACAAAAGTATTCAGTGAATAAATTTCACCAAAAAAGAGAAGGTAAATCAAGAATATTTACTGATACCCAGAAAAAGATAAACTAAAAATAGAAAAAAGATAGTCACTTCTCAAATGGCTGAAGATCTGTGATGGATGTCAACTTCACATACTTACGCTTCTTTTTAGTATATTAAAAAATCCTCAGAGCTCAAATTATCTTAGTGGCAAATTTAAAGATTTGTCTGCCCACGGCCTTGGGCTATGATCTGAAAGTTCACTCTTATTCCTAAACATACCTCTACTTCTTACGAAAAATGCTTCACTGTCCAAGCAGCAAAAATTTAGAATCATCTGGATCCTGACGCCAAGAAAATCACGTCCCTAAATATTTTCAAAGATCAAGTGAAAAAGTCCTGCCTCTCCTGATTCCTTTTCCTTTGTGCCTTTGTCCTTTCCTGCCTTACCCATCCCTTATCATCTCAATAGTTTGTGTTAATTATACTATTGTATATTTTAAATTTTATTGTCTAATGTACTACATAAAATTTTCATTTTAAATTCTTTCATTGTGAAGTCTTCCAACTAATTTCAATACCAATTGGTATTGAAATTTAGTTGGTAGACTGGGTTGACTGGAAGAAATTGCTCATGTAGCAATAAGTCCGCCATATATAATATGCATAAAAGTTGATAAATAAACAAAAAGTTAGACTACAAGCATTGTATGAAGAGAAAGAAAGAAAACGGAAAGTTAAAAATAAGCAAAAGAATTTAAAACGACTATATATTTATTGAGTTTAACAGGAACTAAAATAGTTCAAAAGAAAGAATCTATCGGTGTTCACAATGACAATCAGATTCCGATTCCAACCAGAATGAGTCTTTTATGTTAAATGAAGATAACGACCACCAGATCCAGAATGAATAATTTTTCATGTTCCTAACCCTGGCAATATAAATATTGATGATTTTCTGCTCATTAAATTTGGGAAGAAAAAAAAATGTTGCTTATTATGTGTCTGGCCACATAATAAGCAACATATCAAGTGTCTCACAAAAATAGTAGAAGATAAGGCAAGTGTAGACTTTAACTGTGTAGTTTTGCAATTACCAAAAACAAATTTTTCATTAGGCACATCTTGCACACCATCTCTTTATTTGTTTTCAATTAAGTGAATATAATGAACAAGAGCTATAACAATAGAATTGATTATTTATATTATTTCCAATACGAATTTTGTTCAAATTGCTGTTCTTCACCTAATATGAGGTTCTATGGTTTTTAAGTAAGATTTTCTATAATTACAAGGAAAGATTAAATTGTTTTTGTTAAGTAAACTTGCCATATTTATCGTATGTGTATAAGAATATTTTAATTTTAAGTAACAAAATGTTACTGATTAATTTAAAATAAGTTACTCTCAAACAAAAATGTTTTTGTATTAAGTCTTGTAAATAATTATTTAATTACATTTTGTATCAAATTGCCCCATTCAATGTATCTAAGTGCGAATGATGCAAAACCGATATTTTACCAAAGTCATTATATATTAATTTCCTTCAAACTTAACTGATATTTTTACTGGATAGTTATGCTACGCATAAACCAAAGAATATGTATTATTCAGTCATTTTTGTTGCATACAATATGCGGTTGAATTTTTCTATATCAATCTGCCCCACTTCCCCCTACCATTAAATGTGTATAAAAGTCTAAATGTGTACGGAACTCTCGTGAAACGGGTTCTACACATGTTAGACTAGTTGTCGCATGAAATATATTTTATGTAGCTTTTGTAATGCTTTGATAAAATTGTGTCAAGGTAAACATTATCGGAACCATATACGAAAATATTACAAATTATGTAAAGTTTAGCATTAAATATAGAGGTTATGTTCGAAATGATAATTTCAATACAAGAATAGGAATTTTAATTTTTGGTGACATTTACGAGTGAGGCACTTTGATACAAAGTCTGGCGCTGTTACATTGCCATTGATCTCTATATTATCAGCGTTTTCTGTATTGCCTTCCAACGACCCTTGCGCATGATCCGGTTTGGACTGTCGGTGAAAGCTATATGCCCGATAGGCCAGGTACGTAATCACTTTAAGTCGTTTTTTTCATTTTTTTTTTCGACGCTCTCGTAGCTCTTACATTTGTTCGGCCCTGGACTTTTATACGAGGTTTCCTCCGATTTGCGTTTTTATAATTCCAAACATATTTAAGATTCATATGAGACACATTTTTAATGTTTTTGTAATTTTCAAATTTATACCGATTTTTACCTATATTGCGACAAATATTTTCATTGTCTCACTTTGCCTCGTTGTAGTACTCCTCAAGCTCTTCACAATTACACCAAATCAACATCCTAGTTAAACGCGTTTTCACGCTACACTAAGTTATAGTTAACTAGTATGATGACGTCACATAGGTAACAAATACTTCGCGCAAAACACGGACAGACATGCTCTATCCATTGTGGGCTCAACCAATGTTAACCCATTATTAGTTTCGTAATAATTAGCGATTGAAATCTAATGGAATTTTGTAACACAGGACGGTTCGTCCGGCTATTATATATTAATGAACGAATAGACTATTTCAAATCAAAATTTAACTTTTTAACCAAAATGTGCTTAAATGCTAATTTTTTTTTCATTCACTACAAGTTTCAGTCTACTATATACAGCATGTGTCGTTACAGTAAGTTGTGTTGTTATTTTAGAGACCGTTATGTTCAGCAATGGCAACGAGACATAGTTTAAAAACGGCAATATATTACAGTCTTTTACGCCGAATAAAATACAAATAGTGGAAGAAACTTTATAACTAATTATTACAGACCTTTATAGACGAAAGTATAAGGGTTTGGCTTCCGCCATTTGGATAAGGAACCCGAAAACCCCAGATGAGAGCACAGATGAGTCGCATAAAAAATTGTCTATCGCAGAGATGCTATAAAGGATAATTTGCAGGAAACGAAAATAATTCAGTTATAAAGCTTCTTTCACTACTTGTCACTTTTACTTTGCGAAGACGGCTGTCGTAGCAAATGTATTTTAATCTGAACCTTTTTGTAGTGTGTGGCAATTTGGCTACAAAGGTGTATAGCAATTGAGCTATAAAGATGTGTAATAATTAAGCCATAGTCTCTCTCACTATTTGTCCCTTTCACTTCTCCTTCTACTGGAATCTTCAAAGTATTATTATCGCTCTTACTAGCCTTCAAAGTTTTATTATGTTTACAATTGCTCCATGAAGCTATGAAGTATTTTTTGGTTTCTGTACAACAAATTACGTACCATCCAAGTCACTCAACGTTTTATTATATTTCATAAATGATTCTGGCATATAAAAATCAAATAATTTTCTCTCCAGCCGAATATTTAACTTATTCCATACTTGGTAAATAAAGTTCAGCCATGTTATATTAGATACTATTGAAGTGAAACTGTTGTAAAAATATACTTAACTCAAATATTGTGTTACTCCGACATAATTTCATCATTGCCGTGACAAACTTAGTTTTTATATAACTCGTTTAGAACTTCGAGTATAAATAATATTTAATCTTTGTAACTATTGGCTTTAATGTGAAATAAACAAATAAAACTTTCATGTGTACCTAGAATAAAATCGTATTGCTTTGTCATTTTGAAACTGAAATATCGACTCTAAAACATATGTCAATTTGAGTTCATTTATAATATTATTCTGGTTCTTTCACTACATCACTTATACTGTTATCTCCGAGACAGTTAGACTTGAATCTCTGAACTAAGCTGCTCGTGTCTGTCGATAGAGATACCCTAAAGTATACAGCTATCCAGACCACCACAATTTCTACGAGTGCTTCAGGCATATTTTCTCTTTCTATTCATATTACTGTTTAATTTGGAGAAAGAACGTTAAAGAGTCAGCTGCCATCAAGCATAACTACTATTTTTATATTCATAAATATGTACTCGATTTTCATTACTTTAATAAGACACTAAAATACTAAACGTTTCTCTGTTTTAACTCTTCTGAACATTTCTCATTTATTGGGTTAAATCCCACCCCTCTATCTAACTCTTCTGTGCCAATACCATTGTGTTAGATTTTAGCAGATTCTCTGCAACTATGTGTTAACTCTTCTAATATTTTCGAAGCGAGGTAAAAAAACTGAAACATTGATCGATTTCCTTGTAAGAATTTGATCATTATTGTAGATGCGCGGTCAGGGTATTAATTATAGGAATTAAAATTTCTACTTGATATTTTTATTTACCATTTAGTTACATAAAATCCACAGCTCTATCGAAAAATATCATGCACCAATTTTTCTTCTGATGCTTTGATTTCGGTCCTCGTAGCCAGTTTCCGAATTTTTTTTAACGAATGAACAAACTTATCAAAATCACACCGGACATTTTTAAAGGAATCCCCAGCTGAAGTAAACAATTTATTTGCATAATACATTGTTATAGTCTCTTTTTGAAAGCTGTGTCTTATTTTATTTTTCCTATCTTATGTGGTATTCCACACTTCTATTAGAATATTAGACTCCAGATATACTGTGCACGTGAACAGACTAACAGCTTCCTTCCCAGTTTCTTCCGGCTACTCGATATCTTCAGTGTTAGATATAAAAGCTTCTGGAGTTTGCTTATGATGCAAATATAAGGCACTTACTCCATCGCAAAGATTTCGTTTCGCAAAGATTTTGAACCACTTTTTTGAAAATAAATATTTTTATAGGTAATTTATTTCACTGATGGTTTTAACTCTATAAACAAATTTTAGTGTTATGAACCATTTAACAAAATATTGTCTCTGGTACACATTCATCAGGACGAAGATCTGCCAAATTAAGATAATGTAAAGCTAATTCAAATGTCTCTTTTTTTGTCTCCCTTGCAGACTAGTGTACTTTACAGACATATTAAATGCATTGTCGCAGCTTTGTCCTTATAAACCGTTATTGCAATGTCATTATTTTCAATGAATGATAAAATTGTCCCTGTAAAAATATTTCAATTCTTATCTCTTCTAATCTATCTAATTATTCTATCCGCTAAAGGATAAAAACTACAACCTCCCAAATCAACCACCGTTTAACGTGTATCAGATTGTAAACGATAGTGGATCAATGTGAATTCAATTGATCGTAGAATTAGCACTAATCGAAAAAAATTTCCCTGATGTAACTTTATCTACGACTTTCATTAAATATGTTTTCTTATCATAGCCATAAACTCTTTATAAATATTTGCTGATAAATACAAACTGTGTTTGCTGATAAATAAAAACTATGTCCATATCAGAATGTAAACGGCAGTGGATCAATATGAAACCAATTGATCGTAGAATTAGCACTAATCCGAAAATATTTTCCTGATGTAACTTTATCTACAACTTTCATTAAACCTGTTTTCTTAACACAACAATTGACTCTTTGTAAACATTTGCTGATAAATACAAAATGTGTCTTTCGTTTCCCGTAATTTTTAAATTTTCTGCCTATATAGGAACTGTATCGCTTAGTGACAATACATTCCAATTAATTTCCGTTATTGAGAGATCCAAGAGTTTTATTATCAGCACGAAACAGATGTCTTCTCAATGCTAAAAATTATACAATTCATTTTAGAACTCTTTTCCAGTTGTGTCTGCTTCTCTTTTGTATTGACATAGCAAGAAAGTATTTAATTTAACAATTTAAACTTGTTTAAAATTGTCTCTGCTCCAAAATGATGTGAATATTATATTTCTAATAATTGTATCCACTAGGAGGAAAGAAATTTATATTGAAATGTTTGAGCAGACAATATAAAAAAATTAATACAGACTTTATCGAAGGCGGATATCACAGCCCTATTTTTGTAAATGTTTCCGCCCTTTTTAAATTTATATTTAAAGACTGTCTTATTCGTATTCGTAAACCCTTCGAAGATATCAAAAATTCACAATATGTTTTGTAAATACTTCATTCAAGTAAAAAACAGAATAATGTGAAAGTATTCTATGGTCGAAAATTATTTTTTTTAATAAGTATTCGTGTATTCACGATGTTAATATATTTTTATCGCAGATATAACAATTGGTTCCTAAGCTTAATCTATTACTTACTCAGTTTTTCTAATATGAGAGGTTTTAAGCTAAAAAGCAGTTTCTGATGGTCTTTCAATACAATGTACTTAGATGTGACTCATGTGATTTTTTGAATCACTAGGATATGTTTATTTCGACATATTTTAATTCAATACTTTATTAACCAAAAATAACAAATACACTGATTTCTAGCCAAAAAGTGAATGAAGTAATTTTCAGAGCCCAGAAGAAAGTAACATCCCCGGGGTAGCAAATGTTTAAATACGAGACGTCTAACAGGAGAAACAAAACTTTATCACATTGGGACAATGTGTCTCATACTAATGAAAATGTGACACAGTGGCAATTTATTACTAAATCAATCAACATCAGGTTATGTCACAACAATGATTGGACCATATCGCATCAAAAATATCCAAATAACCTTTATAATTTAAGCTGTCAGACAACGTAATCAGAACAACGCCATTAACGCGGCAGTCATCTTTCTCTACTGCATGCGCGCAGCTGGCCAGAAGTATCCAGAGTACGGAAAAAGCTTTACAAACCCATAGCCTTTCTCTAATTTTTTCTAAGACATCTATTTAAATTTTTCAATGACATAACTGGAAGAAAGAATGGATATTCGAGCTAAAAGTAATCATTTTATTCAAAATTTGAAATTTATGCGTTTGAAAACTCGCTTATGTCTGCACATACATACGTACGTAGGTATTCCTGCTTATCCGATGACATTTTCTGCCAATGCAAATATTTTCATCATTTTGATGAAAGTACAAACAAAAAGTCCCAATCCTGCAACTTCCGAGTTTTTTTAAAACAAATAATTCAGGGAAATAACCTGTTTCATACATAGTTACTAGTATTAAATTATGTCAAGATGAACAGACAATATAAAAATTATCTCAATTTAGCAGAACAGAAATAGAATAACTTTTGATACACCCGGTAGGTACATCTGTTTGACGGGGCCCGTGAGATTAGAGGGCCTTGGTCCCGGACTCAACAGTCCTATGAAAGTAAAGACGGCACAGGCTGGAATTCTGCACAAGAATATTTGCCGATTTGACTGCGAATTCTGCAGAAAATGCTAAAAGGCCAGGCTTTTTCAACCGTCAGAAACGGGTGAACATTCCGAAGTGATGACATTTTGAATATGTATAACCTACATAGTTTGAAATGTTCCACCAAAAGAAGACAGGTCTCAATTAATCAATTGAAAATATATAACTCGACTGGGGTCCTAAATGGCCAAATGATTTGTTAATTTTATTAGACGTCGTATCACAGACGACGTACGTAGACGTATCAACACTAGGAATGTGGCTGCAAACTGATGGATGCCCCTCAAATTATGGGGAAAAAGAAGAAACTTCAAAAGAAATGTCATACAAAGTACTCATTATTTTCAATGAGGAATTACGCATACATGTCCAATCAGCCAACTGTGAGAATTTGTGAAACCAAATACACCATATCAAAACGTAATTTATAAAACAGTGCACTGAATTTATTAGAGAAAGCAAAATGCAAATCAAATATTTATTTTAAATAAAATTCAGATATGTTTTCGCCTTTCGTTCATTATTTTCATTGTCCTAAAAAATCTTAATATACTACTTATAAACTACAATTCAACAAAATCAGTACCTAAACACATATTGATTAAAAATGTAAATTTCTAAAACTATCGACTTTGTCACCTTACTTACGATATCTTTCCTTCTGAAAAGGAAAATAAGTTTCTTACTATTTTAAAGTTTTGTTAGTAGGTAACATTATTGTCACCTTCAAGATCTGAGTTCAATAAAAAAATCGTGGGGTCTAAATTTGAAAATGTATCTTTTGTAACGCGTAGTTTTTTTGTATTAAACTTATATTTAATTATCTTTCATATAAAAACATTTTTAAAATAATATTTTTATTAAATGTAAATTATATACCAAACATTGTCACTGACAACCTTATCGGATACTGTCACTCTTTATCTTTATATTGCAATATATGGCGTTCGTTCTCTCCATTAAGAACCTTTGCCAATGTCATGCGTGGAAAAAAGGCTATGCAACGCTAATTGAATCAAATTTCGGATATCTGTCATTGTTGCGTGTTAACAAAAAGATAAACTATATAGTAAAACAAAAATGAAGTAAAAAAAGATTTACTACAGTTAAACAAAACGAAAAAAAATTAAAGTTCCAATATGTACTTAAGTATAAAATAAGCACATACAAATACACAAACATAAAAACAAAGATAAACACGAATATACCTATGAAGATTCTATATTTTCATGTCGTTTCTTATATACTGAATTATTAATCCTAGAATGGATTTGTTGGCAAGAGATAAAAGTAATATTGTATTAATGAGGAATTGAATTTTAAACTTTAATAATTAGTAAATACACGCAGGAAATCTACTATTCAATGGACATGAAATGAAATGATTTAAATAACCTTCTCCAAACACACAGTCGCAAATTGGGTATTCTTTGACACGTAGGCTAGCCAAATGGGTAGAAATAGAATAATGACCCAAACGCATACGAGATACCACAGAGGTTTCCTTTCGAGAAAAAATGAATTTTGAGAACCAAGGTTTTGAAGGTATTAAAGATTGTATCTGGAAATAACCCGCATCAGTAATCTGGGATGATCTTTCCCACACCCTCTGCCAGTCAGATATCATCCAGGAACGAGTCATAGGAAAGAGAACTTCAATGAAATTAATAGTGAAAAATGGATCCCCGTTCACGGCGGCGAACCGAACTTAAATTATTTCATTACCTACTAAGCTACAGTGACTAGCGATCCATGCAAGATGACATCGGATCCCGATCTCTCCAAATCAAGTGGTAAGTTCCTTGATCTGGAGAATCAGGAAGCTACAGTTCGAAGAAAACGGATTAGCGAGAAAAGACTGTTAACCACTTAAGGAAACAGAGAAGATAAGGAGCCTGCGAATCTTTTTGAGTAGAGCATAATTCAAGGTCTCACGGCATTTCTTGGTCAACGCCGAACATTCCTTAGAAAGGCGGAAATATGTCGAATAAGCAGTGGTCGGACAGGAAAATGACACTCGAACATAGCTAAAATTCATATAACATAGTCCAATTTCCAAAAAGAATTCAGAAACATAAATTTATATTTTGTGAAATACCTAGTAATGGAAAGCTATAGAGAGGGAGAAAGGAATTTCGATAAACGGGGTTAAAGAGAGATTTGAATCTTTGGAAGCTAACGACTAGAATACGTCGGGAATTAGAACGTCAAAAACGAGTATGTTCAATAAGCCTTGAGAGGAGGGCGAGGTTTTTGGAAAAATGGAGTGAGGTGAAAACTAGAAAATCTAGCTGCCTTCAATCGATAACGACCAACTAGGTATGGTCACCGGAAGTTTAAAGGAGGATCAACAGATTCTACATGTAGCGTGTTTATGTGACTGGATTTCATTGCGCCCGCTATGATCTTCATTACTTGAGACTGAATGCGGGTCAATTTAATGGCATTGGATTTGGAAATGGAATCAAGGAGAAATGAACCATAGTCTAAATGACTACGGATTAGAGAGTTATTTATTAACTTTAATGTAGTAGGGTGTGAGCCCCACCAAACTCCAGAATGTGCGAGGAGAATATTCATATTAACCTGGCATCAGGAGATAACATGTTCAATGTGAATGTTCCAGGATAATTTTGAGTCTAAGAACATACCTATGAATTTGGTATTGAAAAGAATAGGGATCGAGGAGGAATTATAATAAATAGGTAAAGGTGGAGCAATTTTCCTTCTCGAGAAGACTACCATAGCGCTTTTAGAAAGGAATAAATCCATACCATGAGAGTTAACCCATTTGTGTAGGTTAATAAGGGTAGAGTTCAAAGCTTTTTCCGCACCCATTATTGGCTTATCAGAAGAACATAAAAGCAGACCATTAGCGTGTTGTAAAACACGACAGAAGAGATTTTCTGTTGAATTGGTCATTTAGGGGTAAATATTGAAAAGAGACTTAAAACAGTGCCTTGGGGAAGACCCCCATCATATAGTTTTTGCGAAGAGACCCGTCCCTTAGCAAGGGAGGAGTCCCTTAACCGGGGGATTTAAGAATAATAGATATGTCTAAATGAAAGTTGAGAAGAAAATGCGTAATCTTAATGGGATTCCAAGATTATGAAGAAGTTTCTTGAGAGTTGGAAGATTTACGTTATCGTAGGCAGAAGAAGGACTTAAAAAATCAGCAACGAGGAACTCTTGTCAAGGCAAGTCTAATGTCAATGGTTAGAATGCTGAGATTGTCCATCGTATTTTTACTTCTTCTGAAGCCAAATTGGTTGCTTAGAAAAATGAATGGTGTTCTGTAAACCATTCCAATCGATTCTTAATTAGGTGTTCCATAATCTTCGCTAAAACAGGAGAAAGAGCTATGGGTCTGAAAGGTGGTCTTAAAGGTCTTAAACCTCTTAAAGATCCCAATCTAGGTTAGATTGGGATCTTTAAGAGGTTTAAGAATGTTCTTTAAGAGTTATGAGGAACAGTTGATGAGGAATACAAGATACCAACAGGTAGATTGTAAAGTATTTTTCACCATTGAATATGACATTCCGTCAATACCAGGGGAAGAGTCCTTAAGATGTGCAAGGTGAAATCCAATTCATTAATGGAGAAATTTTCTTCTAAAAAATCGCTGGCGCTAGTAAAATTATATCTGAAAAATAATTCATCTAAATATGGGACGGATGGGGAAGCAAACATATTTAAAAATTGGTCTACCCAATTCTTGTGTACGGATTTGGAAAGATCGGGCTGAAAAATAGATCGAAAGCGTTTTATATTAAACCAGACGATACGAGAGGGACTAAAAGGAGAGAGTAAGTGACAGAATTTCTTCCAGCCTCTTTGTTTAAGGAGAATTCGTTTAGTCTGTGCTCGGATATTTCGAAACAAGAGAAAGTTTGTTTCAGGCATATTAGATGTATATATCGCTTCAGCCTCTTTACGGGCTTTAACCGCCTCATCGCAGTCTCTATCCCACCAGGGGGGAGAGGATCTATAGTGGAAGTTAAATCTCTTAAGTGGGCTAAAGTTCAAAGCACACAAGTCTATAGCCCTGACAAGTTGGTCATAGCAAGAGTCAATGCTATCCATGTCGAACGGAGGGATGAAATCCACTTAGACATTGAGAAAAGTGCTGAAACCCACCCAATCTATCCGATATAGATTGTATTTTTAAAGAGGAGGATATTATTCAATATTTAAATTTAAACGAGGGAAAGAAATCAGAATGGGGAAATGGTCGCTTCCAAAAGACTTAGATAGAATATGCCAAGGATGTAGAGCAAAGAGCGATATCTACTGAGCTCGGGTTCTTAAATAGGACAGGAACTCGTGTTGGGGAACCATCATTCAGTAAACACAGACCAAAGTCGTCCTAAAGTCCCACCAAGGAGACCCTTAGGGAGTTGCTTCAGGTAGAACCCCAAGAAGAGTGATGGGCATTAATATCTCCCAGAATAATATACGGGCCAGGAATTGAAGTTAAAATACCCCGTAGTTCTAATACTTCGGGACATGTTGGAAAGGAGACATATACAGAGAGGATTGTGATATCTTTAACTCTCGCAGCAACAACATCGAAATGACAACTACGGGAGCCAAAAGAAATCTTGGAGAAGGGGTTTGTCAAGTAATAGGGCGGATCCACCCTTGCCATCCGCTCTATCATCCTAGGCCTAAAATGGAATCCTGCCTTCAGCCACTCTACGAGATAGCAGCCATGTATGGAGAATACTGGACACGGAGGTAACGAAGGCCTGCTTTGTTGGAAATAACACTGCAACTATTCCATTGCAAGACCCTCGCCACTGTTGGCGGAGCCATTAGAAATAAGGGGTTGAAGGGAAATAAGAATAGAGAAAGCAACGTTGGACGATATTTGATTGGGGAAACTGAGAATTTTGACCAAAGTGGTCAATAGAAGTTGAATAATACTCGTAGAAGGATTATTAACTAAAGGTTGTTGACTAAAGCTGCAGCCATTTTCAGCCTCAGGAACTCGGAAGTCTGCCTAGGCTCGGCCTAGAGCCGACCGGTCATAGCCATGGTTGGGACTTATCAAAGAGTAGAGTCGAAGTTTCAGATGCACAATTTTTTGTGACAAGTGTTAGTAGGACGAGATGGAGAGAACAAATTTTGTTAAGAATTTGGAGAAAGAAGAATTGGGGGGGGGAGCTGCAACTGAGACGTATGATTTTCTCGCAGAAGGGACCATTTTGGACGCTTCCGCATAGGATATGTCTCTCTGAGATATTTCAAATTCGATCTTTTTTTGTCTTTCGAATTCCGGACAAACTATCTGTGGAATCATGATTTCCACTGCCAAAGATACATTTTGCTTTGTCAATAGGAAGGGAACAATTTCTTCCGACACGACCATCAATCACGCCGGATAATTCGCTCGAAAGATCGGCATTTTTCAGCAACATGTACAAACCTATAACATTTGAAGTATTGAATCATAGGGAATTCATATTTCGAAACTGGAAGCGAGGAATATGTCATAAATATATATGCATTGGGGACGGACTTGGCCATCAAAGGTGGTGACCATCGTCTCTGATGGTAAATTTGGTTTGGATTGGCCATCGACCTTTTTTTTAAAGTTTAACGGCGGACTTTAATAACCTTACCGCAACCTTCAGGGACTTCTATGTTTTGTAAGACCTCCTCGTCAGAGCAATCTACTGGAACATTGTGAACAATGCCCATACGACTGACGTTAAAGGAAGTGAACAATTTAGTCTGTCCCGTAAAAGCAGAGTGGTTTATGAAACCGATGGCGGCGCCTGCAGGTGGAAATTCCACCGAATAAGGTTTCTGCCAATTTGTTTAACTCCGTCTCGGATTATGCCATCGACGTGGTAATTTTTTAAGACGGAACCAAATTTAATTGCATGAATCGAAAATCCGGAATCGGGCTGGGGTTCTGTTCTTTGAACATAGACAATAAATGGTTCAATGTCGCCAGAGGCATATGAGCGACCCTCAAAAAAAATCGGAGGTGGGAGGAAGGAGATGAAGTCAGGGATGATGGTAGTAAATCAGAATTTACTTGTAAAACAGGAGTGCGAAGAGTCTTGCGAGGAATTGTATTCTGTTTCAGTGCAAAATGAGACTGAAGGATGGAAAGAATAAAGATTTTTAGATTAATTTTTTTTACAATTTGCTCTTTTACAATTTTTTAATTTGCATTTTAATTCCTGTTAGAAGTCCATGACGGTAACATAACTAGCTGGGGAAGTAGGACAAACGAATTTATTATTGAAAAGTGGAGATTTAGAAGGGTCTGCTGGTTTAGGGGGAGTAGGTAAATCATACACTAAACGAAAAATAGATTTAAAATATAAATAACACAAATAATAGATAACTTATTGCAATAAAATAGACAGAATACCACGAAAGTAATAAGAAAATAATCAGACAGCGAAAAGCCTTTCCACTTCGTTTCACAGTTTCTATGGCAATCATCGACTGTCACTCAATTAAGGATAAATTGGCAATAGAAAGGCCGCTTGTTTGGTTTTCTTTTTAATTGCGCTGAGGTGTTATTCTTCTAAACACATATGAAGAGTCGAGGCGCCGCTACAGCCTACTATACCTTTGAATTCTTTGTTTTGCTTACATTTTCCTTATAACATAGGCCAAGGAGTGAAACGTGATGAACGGCCGTGTTTTCATATCAAGAAATTAAATAACATTAATTTATTATTTTTATGTAACAATGTAGACGCACAGAACATTTAATTTTACACGGCTATACCATCTTAATAAAAATTTGTCATCTTATCCAATAGTATTGTTGATATGGCCATATATTCAATATTAATTCTCAAGTGACGGGTATTTTTTATACCTACCTGAAAAGTACAATCATGAAATTGTACCCACCTATTCTTAATGACGGCATAAACCTTTATAAATTAGTCTTATATTCTTTTTGGACTGGTAAAGACAAGCAATATTAATTCAAAATTGATGAAAAACTATACAACCGCCATGTAAAAATTTGTAAATATTTGACAATGAATTACCGAGTGGTGCTCCTTCTGCAGTGGAAGAACTTTTTCCAGTATCGTTCAAAATTAAAATATTGGCTAAGCCAGTCTGACCAAACCATTCCCATATATTTATCACTGTTACTTGGGCTGTTTTACTTTATTACTGCACTTAATTTTATTTTATTAACTTCTTCGTTGCTTTTGGGGTTAGTAATATATTCTAAATAAATACAATTAAAAAAAATTAAAATACAGACATCACCTAAATAACTGCTATAATCAATGTAAGCACATAAAAGCACACAAACACATTTACTAATATACAAGAATAACACACATGAATTGAAATGATCTGGATTATAATGCTCTTTCGTACGTATTGAATTCTAAAAAAAGTTTACTGAAGTTGAAAATTATATTTTAGTAATTAAAACATAATTACAGGGTATTTATTATTTAAGGGCATGCCAATACGAAATGATGCGATCGCCTCCATCCCGCGACCACAAATGCGCAGCCTACCCAAATGAGCTGAGATGGACGAGATAATTGACATGCACATGCAATTTTTTTAGCGATTTTCAATATTCACATTTAAGTTGTAATGTTCAAATTTAAATTTTTAATTCACCAGTCCTATTAACTGACCGACAATCTATTAATCTATTCCAAATGTTCATAGTAAAAAAACTATGTTTCTAGGAATAAATAAAGAGTGCCTTGTTTTGAAATAATTCGCGTAAAAATTGGAAAACCTACATAATCGTAATATTTCTTTATTGCGTTATTTACAAAGTTCTGTTTCTGTAATTTTCATACGTTTTTCCTAAATTTCAGTGATTTGTTGCTTGGTTAATAGTGAAATCGTAAATATATATTTTTTTCCTAAAAAGTACTTCAAAATTTACTTTGTTACAAAGCATTCCTCGCACCATAAAAAACTTACAAAAAAAAATGCCAAGAAGTTCTGTGAATTATGGAAAAATTTCAATATTCAAATGGTAAATTACATAACTATGCATAAAAATGATAACCATAGAATAAAACAAAATATGCATAAACTGCCATAATAATCATAATAGTTCCAATCGACTTCTGTTGTATTAAATAGAAACATTAACAAAAATTACGTACATTGCTTTTTTTTTAATCTATATTTAACCTAAATATTATAATCTATATTTTTTTAAATCTATATTTCACCGATTATAAATGATTATTCATAAGGCTAAATTATTAAATCGATTAACTTTAAAGATAGTTTTCACTTTGTAGTTATGTTTAGTAGTTAGAAAATAAACTGAGATATTATAAACGACATTTAATTTAAATACCTTAAGCTTGATTATTTAATCGCTTTTTTAAACTAAATTGCTGATAAAAGTAATCATTTTTAGAGATTTTAAGGGTTTGTATATAGAATCACTTTTATCAGTTTTCATTAGACTCTTCTTCTTTTCTCTTCTTTTTTTTCTTTACTCATTTAGTGTAAATATTGATTTTTATTATTATATTAAATATCGCTTTTCTATATAGAAGAGCAGTTTTTTTCTTTAGACATTTAGTGAAAATAATATTTATTTTTATTATTAGTAAATATTTGTTAGTTTATTAACAGAAATATTGAAAACCTAATTTTAAATGAAATCTCCAGACTTGACAAGCGTAACGTAGCACATGCGGTAAGCGCACATGCGCCTTGACTACAGATCAGATAAACCATCGACAATGCCGCATTTCGGTAGATAAAAGTACAGAGCGTCAATGTCACTTGCAATTTAGAAAAAATTACCTCTTCTAAGTCATTGACAAAAATAAATTTTGATCGAACCAAAATTTAAATAGTTAAAATTTCAGACAAGGATTACACCGAATTATATTTTCTTTTCACTGTTCTTCAAATTGAACTATATAACGTTCTTTATCGTCCAGTTACGTATTGCGAAACTTCCAGAAGTCTACTTACAAACTATAGCAACAGACTGGTTTGATTGATTGCAACAAATAAAACCCAAATATTGTAAATATATTTTATTAATAACCTCATTTACAAAATACATATAACAAAGTATAATCGTGGAAATCTATATTGGCGATTTATAAAAATCACAAAAAAGCAACAAAATAGAAATATACAAGTTCTTACAAATTTACCACAAATTGGTCGAAAATTTTAAGCTCGTTTTCGAATCGATGGTATATTTCGAAACGTTAAAAATGTTATCTTATTAAAATTTTCAGTTTTAATTTATTTAATATGGCAACACATAAATTCAAGGCGACGTTTGAGATGATAATACGTTGACAAGTATTGAAAAATTTAAATTATCAACTATTTTATAACAAAAATATCTTTTTACATGCGCCTATTTGAAGATTTTACACTAATCCCTGCTCGGCAAATCATTAACAGAAGAGGAATGTCTAAAAACGCTAAACAAATAATTTCGTATCTAGAATACAGCAAATAAAATTTGCAAATATTGATATAATTTTAGTGTCCGAAATGGGGATTTTGAAAAAAATTCTACTTTCTTTAAACCATGTGGCATTTACATAAATATTCAATTTTATGAATAATCTGTGACAAATTACGAAACATTACACTGAAAAGAAAAACCAAGACTTTTATTGCAGTCTAAATACAATTATATGTCAATGTCCCCAAGCATTTCTCCATACTGTATAGTCAAGGGGCTCCATTGAATAATTGTGAGGAGGTCATGTGCTTATTTCTAAAAACGAATAATTTTAAAGAAACATTTGAAATTTGAAAATTTACAAAGGCAATGAAAAAGGCTTTAAAAAATATTACAAGTTTGGCAAAACTTTAATCAGACAGACGCTAACAATTGTGTATCCTTTTCAAAATATACCGGATTCGTTATTACTTGAAATAAACCAGTCAATACCATTTCAGACTCCCGTTCACATTGCTTGTTAAATAATAAATTTTGTCATTGTTCATCAGCCTTATATTTGTTTAACAATTTAGATATTTAAGTTTTTAGAATTCTGGATTTTTCCAGATGTGAACATTTTTTTGTAAACATTAAATTTTTCTTATATAACCATGAAGGTCTGACATAGTCTAAAACTTACCTCAAAATACTGCTCTCGAACTGTATCTGCTACACCCAACTTCACCGATTTCTATTAACTATTAATATGGCTCGATCTTTAATATGTACAACAACCTATATCGTATGTGACAATATCATCTGTAACTAAATACGCTGGAAGTGGACATGGTACATGGGGTTATTACACGAGAATGAACACTTCACACGGTGCATTGGAAGTCCAAGGTACATGTTTAAAAGGAAAAATATTTACTCTATCACTAAAACCACGGATTAAACAGTGTAATTTCTTAAAACAAACCGATTATAACAGCAGGTATTTAAAAACACAATATGCATAAAACAAAATCATCATCTTAAATGAAATGTTTAGTTTTATCTTTTACCTCATTAGGAGTGCGTCGAATGTCGTTGAGTAACGATACTCATGTCTCCGTTACGCTCATAGGTCTACGCGTCGGCCTGCGACGGCCCTACAAAGCAAAACGTCAACCATTCTCCGAGTGCACCTCGCAATCGTATGCATCGAAGGCTCTCGGGGAGAGGGAAATGAAACAAAAACATAAAATACATGAATAACACATGAGAAAATAAGTGTGGTTAGCAAACTGTACAGAGACATGACATGTTAAGGAAGAAATACACACCGTGGTCGTATACAAGTGACTGCGTGTACAATATCAAAAATAAGTGTTCATATTAAACAATATTCTTATTCTATGAACATCGTATCTATAATGGAACATGGATAAATACAAATCAATGTATCTATGAGGTAACATAAAAGCTGAAAGAACCGACGACATGGGCATAAAATAAATCATCACATGTTTACAGACAAGCACAAGTACAGTTTTATATAACGGAATATATTGAAAAAATCGTATCAAAATCACCATCCAACAATTAGAGCTATCAATAACATATACTAACTATGAATGATCATACGGAGGATATAAAAAGGTATTATACTTTCTATTTCACACATTCATATGTAATATATAATACAAAGAGTGAATGGCAGTACAGAAATAAATTGCATTTCAGAAAATAAAAAATATTTCATAAATTTAACAAACAATTGTTGGAGTATCATACACAATCATGAATAAAAATTAACACGTAAGAAATACTAATGGAATTAAAATGTTAATTCAATAATTATGAACATGAAAAATAACACGATAATATTTGATCAATGTTAAATTATTTAAAATTAATTTTTTTATGATCGAGTTAGCAGGTTAAATAGACAGGTTGGATAACCGACAGTCTGAAGGTAATAAATTCCAAATTTCTAACCCTTATATAAAGGAAACGTTTAAATGAAAAGTTTTCTCACTAGCAAATCTAAAAAAATGTTAACATAAAAATTTATCTATTCTTGGAAAGTCGGTTCATACATTTTTTACAGAAACCATCATGTATAACGCTTTTGTACACAGAAAAACAAACTAGAAAAAAAAATTTTCTAAAACAGATAATCCAAAATAAATACATGTGGTACGTACGACGACTACACTGTACAAAATTTCTGAATTCCGAGAACTCTATGCAACAAGTCACAATCGTATTTTTAAAAAAAAATTTTTTAAAACGTGCATAAATTGTCAAATGCACTTAAATTTGTGAAGACAAAGATTTGGGTTATAAATGTTAGTAATAAAATATGTTATTGAGTAAACGAAATTAGTACGCAAGGTAAAACCTGAGAGACTTGTGGTAAATTAACAATCTGAACGAACGATAAAAAAAAATAAAAGTTAAGATGTACCAGGAAATGTTAAGTTTTGAAAAAGTGCTTTTGAAGTGTTCATTAAAGTTTTAACATAAGATTAGAAAGTTACTCAGAATTTTTAATATATGCTCAACACAGATTACATTACGTAAAATTGCTACGATGTAAGTGGTATCAGTTTTTTTAGAAAAATGTCAATTCAATTTGAACACATTTGTCTTTTTATCATGTTGATCTTATCAAATTTCATATCTCTTCTTATCTTATCTTGCATTCTTGAAATTTTACCAACATCAGTATTATACGTTGTAATACAGTAATATATCATTTCTGTATTCCTTCCGTCTTTTCACTGCATGCAAAATTTCTGCCAAAATTATGTATATTTAGAGAACATCTACAACTAAGAATACAAATGCCAATATCTAATTTTAGTATTTAGTAATGTGTATAATTCTGTAATAACTTATTGCAATCTTTTTTTGTTTTATAGTTGTTACAAAAATCGTAAAGCATGGTTAACATATTGTATTTATAATAAGGGTATTCAGTAATAGTAACCAATAGATATTGCCTACTTTAATACTGTATCCATCATTTTTTTGCAAAGATCTTAGATATGTCAATATATCTCCCACAAATCACTTCCAATCATACTAAGATTGTATTTTGACAAAGTTATAGTGTGAAATGAATTTTTATTAAATATGAAATTTCCTGAATGAAGTGTTAGATGCCAGGGAGTAGTCGCCACTATCAATTCTGCAGCGAGACCAGCTCCCGTCCGTAAAGAACCTTACCTTACCCCACTGTGGAGAAAGCTTTATTAATTGGAAATGAAATCAACAACAATTATTTCACGAAACATACATTTCTTTTATCTCTAAATGAATGCATATACAATCTAATACAGAATTTATCTTAATTGTACAGTGGACAAGTCCGGTGCGACGCAGGGTTCCCCGTCCGCAAACATTCAAACACCTACAGTAACTCTTTACAGTTTTCTCTACAGACCTCTTACATATAATAAACAGACTCAAATCAAACGGCTTTCAAATTAATACAAAACAAACAGTGCTAAATTATAATTGATATAATATTAAAACCTTATAATCTTAATAAAAGCTGTGGTACATTATAAATGTAGATCGAGCCGTACGACTAGACATACTTTAGAAAAAGTTATAACATCAGTTATATCTGCAAGATGACGACGTTGTATCAAGTGAGCAATTATGAAAACCTAGTACACCATAACGTATTTCATTCGACTGGCAACATTGTAAACATATAGAAATTATACAAGTGTCCATAAACAATGCAATTATCACCAATATGATCATTCTTACTCTAGATATTTTATTACCTTGTCTCTCTGGACGCGTAGTGTTGCCATATTCCATGCATATTTGTCAGTGTCTTTTAATTCCGCACGGCCGTTTTGTATTTTGATATTTGTCATCATTTCAATTTACTTTGATTTTAATTACTTTTTGGTGTTTGGCCACACAACGTGTGGTGCGTGTCGGGTACTCATGACCTGGACAAACTAATATACAGTCACAATGAGAATATTTCCATACAAGACATATTTATAGTTCCAGCTCAACAATGTCAAACATTATGTTATCATTGTTACATAATAAAAATCAACAACATGTTATTAAAGTACAATAAAGCACTCTAATACGTAGACATATTAAAAACCTAACACAAAATGTTGCCAGTCGCAGAGTAAACTAACGTCATTTATATATAAATCATAATATATGACCGGTTATAAATGTAACATTGCATACAAAGTTAATATTAACAGTGATACACAGAATTCTTCGAATTTCATGACTTGTGTTTATAGACATAAGGAGACATGTAAAGAGCAAGTCATTTAAATATACACATCACAAATTATAAAACTATCATTTTGTTCTTCATCTTCATTATTTCATTTATCAATTATAAAATGCGGAACACAATCATCATGTGGTACGTGCGAAGTGATACAGCAGTATGTTACTTTTAAAATGGTCTCGCCCACATATTTCCAATGAATTCTTTTTAATACAGAATATAAATACAACACTTGAATAATGTACATACTTCTAATACGAGACTCATTTCATAGAGAAATTGTCGCGCAATTCTATCATTATTATTAATTATAATCTTGATGCATATGAGAAAATCATATCAGACTTTAAGACGACAAACAGTGTTTTACAATCTAGACATCATATTTTTAAAATCTTATTATCAACTATGTATGTTCAGCTGTTTTCAAACATATATTGTAATTTATATTTTTAAAAAGTAGCAACACGAATCGTGGAAGAATCGCCTGTCCTAACTCGAAGATCGCTCTACGGAATCAACGGCAATCCCCATTCTGAAATTCAGATAAGGCAAAACATAGCAAGGTAGGCAATAATCATTATATACAAATAAAGCAGATATCTGTGTGCAAAGGTATGTCTGTTGATGTCAATGGGGGGCCAGATGAGGGGATAAGATGGGACATCCCCGATAGAAATCTGCAATGATCAAGATAAAATGGCTAAATATGCACTTAAACTAATTAAACAAAGAAAAAAATATATCTTTAATATCCAGCATTTTTATAAAAATATTAAAATCTACAAAACGAAAAAAAAATTATAAAACATAAAAAAAAACAATGTAAACAATATAGGATAAAATATAAATAAAATAATTTGACGACAAATTATGAAAAGCAATACACATTTATAAGTTTCATAATAATAAACATTTTATAGTATTAAAGCATGCATATATGTACAATTATTGAATATGTCATGAACTATTTAGATCGGACCAGTTATTTGTAAAATTCATATTTAACATGAAAGTAATGCTAAATGCTTAGACTGCTATAATGGTGTGTGTATTCGTTAAATAAAATAGGTAGATATGGTAGACTGTAATTACAAATTTTCATTAAAATATTCAACGGTAGACAAAACATGAACATTATTTATTGGCTATTTGTATTCATTTATTAGTGTTATATTAATGTAAACAATTTTCGAAAGACGCTTTGATAAAATTTCATTAATTCACATATAGTATATAATCTGACGGTTTATAAATATGTAAACAAAATATTAAATCCTTAAATCTATAAATACATTCATTCTAATTGAAAGTACATATTTGAATAAATAATGGATATGTAATGAGCCCCCCACCCCCGACATGTGTAGCACCAGAAATGCCCGCACACATAAATGCAATTTACGACTATCATTAAACTAATTAAGAAAATATGATTCAGTATCCAAATCTCACTTCTAGGGCTTATAGTTTAGTCATTATTATCTCCCATTGTGGTCGTGGTATAGATAGCTATGATGAAGAACAATATCACATTATATGCTCCGCTTACTTTCTTCAACGACATTCAGTTACTTACTGCCTTAATAAAACTTTGATTTCACTTAAACACTCTCATTGATGGATCTTCCTGCCAACCATTCCATGCTTATTTCATATTCAATTTCGCTTTTATCAGTTTCTGAGTATTTACTTAAACGAAGTATACAAGTAAGTGATTGGTATGTACGTCAACACTGCACGAAGTTATCAAAGCATAATAATTAAAATTTCACCCGAACCAAATACATTTTCAATCAAATATAAATTACACACATCCCTCCACTGACTACCGAAACACATACCATGCCCCCATCAAAAGGGCCAACATTCAAATATGAAGAATGATCTTTCACCTTCTCTTAATCATGCTCTATCATGGCTAAATGTAATGCTCTTTCATAGCTATCTATCCTACCTCTTGATAAAGCCCTATGTTAACAAATTGTGAAGTTATCAATTGGAAAACTTTTCATTAGAAGAAGTCTGACTCACGGGGTCTCCTACTGCTGTTCAGCGGCGGGTGCAGGGTACGGGTTGTATGCAGGTGCAGGTGCTCCGTAACCAGGGAAAGCCATGGCGGGATAAGGACCAGCGTAAGGTGTGCCACCACCGTACTGCGCGGCCGACACGGCAGGTGCAGCCGCCGCCGGGGCCGCCGCCGCTGTGGCACCGCTCTGTTGCTGCTGTTCATGTACAATATTGTTAACAAATCAATTTTAATCCAACTGTAGTAAACCAGTCGCTTTCTGCAGTCAATTTCATATATTTAAAAATATTCATGGATTGCATTTAAATGTGTTTATTATGGATAAAATGTGAAATATGATTATATAGTAATTAAAAAGAAATTATGGCTTATTGTCAAAGAACACAAACTTTCAAAATTTTTCAGTAATTTTACACCAAAATTATTAGTAATTTTTATGACACATAAGGCACATGATGCCTTTAATTTGCCTAATATGTCTAACTAAACACTTTTGAAAAATAAGTTTATCAAATAATTTCAGGCTTGTTCTCAAAGAGGAAATAACACGAAACCACCATTTTTGTCATCCTAAAAATTATTTTTTTTAATTTTCATTCCCAAAATTCTAAAATTTTAGTTTTCTTTTTCCAAATTTCTCATTTTAATTTCAAATTTCTCATTTTAATTTAAAATTTCTCATTTTAATTTCAAATTTCTCATTTTAATTTCAAATTTCTCATTTTAATTTCAATTTCCTTTTTAGTGGACAGTTCGTAAATATGAAGCCCATTATTTTTTCAGACAGAGGGCTTCGAAATTTTCATAAAATCAAAGGGATCGAGGAGGCGGAACCCGATGAAAATTTTCGACTGTTTCTTTTTTAGATAAAGAATATAAACAGCCCACCTATGAATTGTGTACCTCTCGTTAGAAACAAACCGCATGGTTCTCGATTGGACACAATAGATGATGGTGACATGGAACAAAATTATATCAACTATTGGAGTCCCTATTGGCTTATCGAGTTTATTGTTCGTTGGATATAAAAGTAGAAATTATTAAAAAGTACGACAAATTTAAAATAATCATGGAAACATGGTTCATTTTTATAAAGATTAGTTACTTCTAGAGTTAATTGATCCACGGCGTCTAAGGTCAATAGAAATAAGGAATACACATTATAACCTGGATTCTATGACAAAATAAGAACGAAAGTGCGAGTACAATTATTAGCAAATGGACAGGAATATTGGAAAGATTTACTTTCCGAAGTATTCGAAACACCGATCTTGTGTACTTTGGAATAGATTATATTAAAATAATTGAAATTAACCGTTGCAAAAGGCGACCTGTGATTGTACGTAAAGGTTTTGTGTTTATTCTCGACATACCCGCCTGAAGAATAATCATAAAGCTACGTCGAATATTTTTGACTTCATAAAAAGGAAAAATCGCCAATTTTTTCTAAATTGTCTTCTGAAACTGTTTACCCAATATTTACCTTTGACACACTGATGGATATATTATTATAAAGTTCTTATATAGTATTTTTTTTTATTTATGATAAAAAGGGGAATCGTGCACATTGTCTTTAACTTAATAAATAATCCCAAAGTACCAAGGTTATTTTATCCACAAATATTAGTATATCGGCCGTCTACATTAATATAATCGATGACCGTCTACAATTTTGCAAGCGATCGGGGAAACGCGCCATTTAGTGTTGACATTTACGTTGAAATAAATAATTCGAAATCAGTGATGGGGTCTTAAAGGTACAAAGTATTTCTAATTAAACTATTTACAAATATTAACTTTTGACAACGTACGTTGCGTACTATATCCTTCCGAGGCATAAAAACAAACTTTTAATTACAAGACTATTCCATAGAGTTAAAAATCGTTGATTTTTTTATTTTTTCCTCCACCTGTGGTCTACGTTTTTTGGATTTTTCCCTTTGATTAGGTCAATTACAATTGCAGTTTATCTAGAATTATCTTCTAGGTTTTGATGATCAGTGAGATAAAATTATTGCACAAATAAAAAATATATTTTAAAAGGCCATATCTTTTTGACGTGTGAAACAAAAAACTTGAAATGGGTATAGGCCCCAGTATATGATATTAAATTCAACTTGATATCTAAAGCCGTTACTGAGAAAAAGGGCTTTGACAAACAGATAGATGGAAACACGAAAACTAAGTAATTCTCTAAGGGTTCCGTTTTTTCCTTTTGGGAGACAGAACCCTAAAATGGTTAAAATACCCCAAATACCTTGTAAGATTATAACTTTGTTCTCTCTGTTTAATCATATTTCAACTCCAAACAATAAAATTGTTGCATAACAAACCTTTTGCTTCATTTGAGCTTCGATGGCCTCAGCTTCCTTGAACTTGCCAATAGTCCTATAATACTCGGCCCACTGTGCCGAATAGTCTGCCTGGCCAGCGCTGGCCTGGGCACCTGTATATAATAAAATGTATAATGATTACTATATTCCACTACTATTATTTTATTTTGCTCCTCTTTTCTTTCATAATTTTTCTTAACTTTTTAAATATCGCTTTACATAATCTGTTCTATCTTATCTAATATGGGAAGTTTTTTATTTGTTTGCCCATACTAATCTCTGGAACCACAAGTTCAATTTCAAATTGTTTTGTGCTAAAACGCCGATACTCCGAGGAAGATTATAGGCTATTTATCATCATGATACAATTTATAAGGGCAGAGCAGTGATAAAGCCTGAATTCAAATATTGTTTTTATATTCACATCGACGACCAAACTGAATTTTCAGGGGTCCAGGGTCATGCTCTGTATTTAGTAGGACCAGCTCGACGTAATGTATTACGAGCTGTTAAAACCGACTAAAACAATCATGGGCAATCAGTATCGAATGCAACTGATAAGTTTGAGCAGAGTGTTGAAAGACAAACAGGTGCAATACGACGAGACACAATAAAGTGATTTTACAGTATGACAATGTTCGACCCCATGTTGTGCAAGTGGTCAATACATATTTGGATACGTTGAAATGGAAAGTGCTAACCCACCCGCCATGTTCTACAAACGATAAAAAAACATAAATTGTACATAATTTTGTTTGCCAACTGTTAGTTTAGGATCATTTTTGCACTTCATGACAAAATTGAACATTTTTGACATATTTTTTTTCCTTTAAAGCGAGAAAGATGCCAAGGTTCATCACTATATAACTTGAAGTTTATGGGTGGTGATTGCTTAACAGAAGTGTCAGTTTGGTTGACCTACTAAAGTTGCTAATGACCAAATGAAAGCCATAATTGAGCCGGATCATCATGTAACTGTGCGAGAGATTGCAAAGGTTAAATGTATCACACGCAACACAGTTGACAATCACTTACTGTCTTGGACATATTATGAAGCCTGATATTTGGATTCCGCATGAATTGAAAGAGATTCACTTAACACAACAATCAATAAAGAAACGTGGCCCATGACAACAATGCATCTTGCATTGCTTGTTGCAAACACATTTTTAGTAACTCACAAAAAGTTACTGGGAGCTCTTGTTTGGGAAGTGATGATGCATCCCCCACGTAACCCTGAGCTTGAACCATCAAATTACCATTCTATATAAATTCAATTTAGCAGAAAGGATATTTTGACAATTACACTAAAGTATAAACATGAATTAAAGCCATTAAATAAAGTAAATATAGACATTTCAAAGACATTATCAAATAACCACATTTTTTTTTAATCAACTGTCATAAATAACCATTTATACCATCTGAAAAAATATTTTACTATTTTCAATTTATTGTACTTTTTCTTTAGTTACTCTCACGGCTGGGTTGTAAGAGTTATTAAATAAAAAAGAAAATGGTTAACACGGCCCTGCTCCTTCTGTGTTGAACTGGGTCGTGCTGGGCCAGACAGGGTGGGTCGGACCGAGCTGGGTAGTGCCATCAATTTTTTTAAAGTAAAATAAGGACCGAAAATTATTTTTATCAAATACGTGTATTACTCTAACTCTCATGGCTGGGTTGTAAGAGTTATTAAATAAAAAAGAAAATGGTTAATACGGCCCTGCTCCTTCTGGGTCGAACTGGGTCGTGCTGGGCCAGACAGGGTGGGTCGGACCGGGCTGGGTAGTGCCATCAATTTTTTAAAGGAAAATAAAGACCGAAAATTATTTTCGTCAAATACGTGTTATGTTACGAGAAATACTGAATTCATATTATAAAAACAAATTATAATAAAAATGTTACTTCAAATTTTATAATAGAACAAATGTTGGAAGAAATTTCTAAAATTTAAAAAAGTGCCATAAACTAAGACATGAAACATTTTTTAACTGTAATAGAATATTTTGACAGTTGATTTAAAATACACCGTAATTTGATATATTTCTATTTTTACCTTATATAATCGCATTAATTCACGTTTATGGTTTTGTGTATATTAATTATGCATTGTCTAATGGCAAATTCAATGTAAAATTAGTGAAAAAATTAGAAATAAACTTTGAAAACATTTCTTGTGATTTTTTCAAATAGATTTTTTTTCAATAAATAATCGTGAGCTGCGTTTTTTTGCATATTTCATTTACATTTTCGTTCACATCATTTGAGAAAAATTTTCAGAATTTATTTAATGCTAAATTCCATTTATTCCTACGAATACATTTCGAAGTTTGCAAAACTCGTTGAAGGTAAAACTTTAAATTACGCCGAGTTCAGTATTTTGCTGATTAGGATCAGAAATTCTATGAGTATGGAATCAAGAAATTGTCTGGAAAATGGTAAAGTGATCATTTAAAGTTCAATTAAAATAATCAATTAAAGTTCATTTTGATTCCTATTTATATCAAAACCGTAAATTTCTAGCATTTATTCATCAGACAACCAGTAAAAATACTGAAAGGAATAGCTGAAAAATTCTGGACCTAATGTACTTACAACCACACTAAACTCTCCCCCGACACGTAATTAGTATACAAGTAAAGTTTGAAGTCATCAGCTTCAATATGCTTTGAGTAATTGACCCAAGAACATCACTATGTCTGAGTCATCATTGAATTGCTAGAAAATGGAGCATCGTACCTTTATTAAATTCCTTGTAAAAAAGTGAAAAAGAGTAAAAGAAATATCGCCAAACTCAAGAAACTGGTGTCAGAGGACTGCAGGATAAGGAAAATAATAGGACTGCAGGTAAGTCATCAGTAAAGAATGAATTGGAGAAATTTTACACAATCATTTGCATATGAGAAGTCGGTGTGCACTGGGTACCAAAAAGGCTCGAGCATTTCAACACACAGCGGCTAGTTCAGACTTTGTAAGAGTTTTTAGGCTTGGGTAAGACCAATTTAGAAGAAATTTATTCCGTATCATCGTTGATGATACCTGGATTCGACAATATGGTTCAGAATCAAAACAAAGGGCGATGATGCAGGGTTCAGAAAAACTATTATTATTTTAGTAGGTTTCAAAACTCATGGCCACCACCTAGAATTTCGAAAGGATATTTCTTATCGACTGTCTCCCAAAAAATACTACAATGACTGAAGAGCATTATACAGTAGTTTTGAAAAAGTGGATCGAGCTATTGTGGAAAAAAAAGGAGCAATGAGGTTTGTTTTTTACAGACAACAAGCACCAATTTACTGGTACAAATTTTCAGACAAGCCTTGAAAGATACCGACTTCCACGAAATCAACCTGATTGAGAGTGTAAAAAATGTTTTTTTTTTCTTTCCATAGTATGAAAGTTATTTCATGGATACTTGCTATGCAAACCAGTATTGACTATCTTTCTTCCCTTACCCTCCATCAATATCCCCGACATTTCTCTAAGTTTTCCCAGATGTATAAAACTCCCCGACTAACCTGATTTTCCAGAAAAACCATTATTTTTACCATAATACTTTCATATCACATTTCTTCTTTCTTTCTATAGTTTCTTAGGGAATCCATAGGATTTTAAATGGAAAAATAGATACTGGAGCACCGACCTTGCTGTGTTTGCTGCTGCTGCTGCTGTTGTTGCTGTTGCTGCTGCTGCTGCTGCTGTTGCGGTTGCTGCTGCTGCTGGGGTTGTTGTTGCTGCTGTGGCTGTTGCTGTTGTTGCTGCTGGGCGGCCTTAGCCTGCTGCTCAATGGCATCGGCCTCGCGATTCATACCGCGCATGCGGTAATAATCAATCCATTGTTGAGAATAATCTGGTTGGCCTGTCGCTGGGTTTATCTGCACCTGTTGCTGCTGTAATGACAAAATAATTGTAATTATTTATTCAGTACAGAATTATAAACATAAATTCTTATTGAATATATTTGTCCTTAATTTTGTAGAAATTCATTATTCGCAATTAAATGAAACTACGTGATGTAGTATTATTTCTACTTTCTTTAATTTCTTTACCATGACCTAGGTTTCGTTGTATTACAACATCTTTGCTAATAGCTCACCTGAAGATGTTGTAATACAACGAAACCTAGGTTGTGGTAAAGAATTTAAAGGAAGTAGAAATAATACTACATCCCGTAGTTTCATTTAGCTGTGACATAATTACTTATAATTCAAGTTCTTTTCATGTGTTTTTATCATATTACGATATTATGCTTTCCGAAAAGGGCACACTTTGAAAAATCTATGAAAATTGCAAATAGGCAATGTAACAAATAAAGTGTCTATTATTAATACAGGCTATCTATGTATCAAACCAAGTAGAATGTTAAAAAATATATACAACTGTTTTAGAAAAATCACTGTCAAATGTACGACCAGATGAAAAAAACAGGCTATTCGATGCATCAAACCAAGTAGAATGTTAAAAACTATGACTGTTTTAGAAAAATCATTGTCAAATGTACGAACCGTTAAAAAAAAATTTCAATTTTTTCCCGAAATATGGACAGAACCACCTGCCTGAATAATAATAATAATACAGGCTGTTCCTTAAGGAATGGACCAACGAAATATCGGTGATGGAGGAAGTTATTACATGTAAGAACCAATAAATTGTATTATCCTAGGCCTAAAAGTTTTAGAGATACAATTTTTAAAATTTTTTTAATTTTTGTTACCAGGCATGGAGAAAAAATTCTTTTTATTAGGCATTATTACTTTTTTTAAGAGAACATTCGTCTTCCTAATTAAAATGTTATTCATTCGTTTTGACAACGTAAAAATTATTGACCACGTGAAAATTATATGCTGAAACATGTGCATTTTTTTTAATTACAATACATGAAAAGTGATTTTTAAACATTGCTAGTGTAAAATAAACGTATGGCAACCTTGTGGGACATTATTTCGAAAATATCTACAATTCACAAAGATTTTTTTTACACTAGCATTGTTCAAAAACCACTTTCACGTTTTGTAATTGAAAAAATGCACACGTTTCAGGCGTTTAAATTTATCAAATCTAATTATTTATTTTCATTATATTCAAATCTAATTCTGCAATTTTCTTCAGTATTTTTCCTCAGTCAGTTTAGAAATAAAATTATATTTTTCTTTAGATGTGCACAAAGAAGTTATTTATCCCTTATAATAGAACCGGTTTGCTCCACTTGTAACATAAAAGTTCATTAAATGCAAAAACACTTTCATTTTTATTTCACAACTTATTATGGTTAGACGATACAGCCCTGCAACAAGCATCAAAACCATATTACTCACCTGAGGCTGAGCCGCAGCAGGATTCGCGGCAGGATGCCAATGCGGGTTGTAGCTCCAGGCGCCAGGTCCAGGCGTGGCTGGGCCGGTGGGCCCCCCGTATCCCCCGAACTCGGGTCCACCTCCACCCATTGCCACACCCGGCCCGCCTGGACCGCCTGGGCCACCTGGACCGCCCTGGTTTGCACCTTCCAACATGAAGTTGATGGGCTGCAAAGAATGTTACGATGAGCACAGTAGTAATTTACACTTTATTTTTGTATTAACATTTTTTGTAACCCTTAATGGTTAATACGGTTTAGAAAAATTAAACAAATCTCATATGTTAATAACCAAATTCCAAATTTATCTCAGATATTACGAAATAATACTGTCTTGTCAGTGATGCCCCCACAAATAATCTATTTGTTCGAGTACAATACCATCCAGCATATTTTAAACATATCTATATACCTACCTTCTAACACCACTTTCTATGTTATTCAAGCAACTGATACGAAACTGTGCATAATATTCTTTTCTATCCTAATAATGATGCTTTATCGTTATTAATACCACAATCTGAAAGAGCACTTCCAAAAAATCAAAACATAAAGTACAACATACCATGCCAACTTTCTCTGTAATAATACGTTTGGCAGCCTCCACATTTTCAGGTTCCCCTCGGATGAAGAACGTCCTGTTGCCACGGTTGCCACCTTGGGACCGCCGGTCTAGTTCACAGTGCGCACCCGACTGTGCATTTATCTGCTTTATCACTTCTCCTCCTAACATGTCAGTAACAGAAAAATATTTTAATGGACTGTATGCAAACATAAATAAATAATTTTTTAGCTGCTTTAACAGCTTGACTGCCAGCCTGCCACGGTTGAGGGTGCAGGAGTCTTTGGCCTCACTTAAAATGCATTATTAAAAATAAAAAGCACTGAAATATAAAACCATGATTTCATACTTTTGTGCAACGCACCCTACATAAATAATGTCATTGTCAATGAGAGTGGCACACAAATAATAAAATTTGGGAGGCGACTATACCACATGAAGCGTGATCGGCATTCAAGCTATTAAAAAACACTATATTAAATAATATAAGAGTAAAAATAATCTACACTTGATAAACGAGACATGTTTACTGAAACACACTATTATCTCCAACAATCACTGACCTATATTATGCTAGTACGCTCAACTGGCTCTACACAAAGTTATAATGAAGTAATTCAATGCTCGTCATTCTGACGCTGATAGTGAGCATCCACAATAGCGAATGTCCAAGCAACTAATGTTAGAGAAGTGTGACAAAATAAATTGATAAAAACGTCATTCGATTAAAGTTGTATGTATAAATTATCTAAAAACACGCTCATAATGAGAAAGTTTTCTATGGGCAGGAATATACTATAAGATATATATAAAAAAACACAAGTAACACTGGGAAGAATTAATTGATTATCATTGGCGAACCCAAATTTCCCCATGTCAAAAAATTCCATATATTAACAACTACAAAGCAAATAATTTTTTTTTGCCGCAGACGGATGTTATTTTTGTGTTAATAATATGTGAACTTTCACATTACTTTTGGCTATAAAAATTATCTAAAATCAACTATGAGAAAAATTCCTTATATTGATCTTGTAGGTCAGGAAACAAATGTTCTCATTTTATATTTAAGGTCCTTACGTACCTTTGCAGTTAATGCTGCGGGAAAGTTTAATTCCATTAGAGGTTTACCTTTATCACTTTTGCAAGCTCGTCTGAATGATGACTAACAAATAATAAAATTGCAGAAGGTTTAAACAACCTCTTTTTCTTTTTAAGTACACTTTATTTTTAAATGCTTTGGCACAGATTCACATGCAACTAAGCAATGAATAATAACTAACAACTAATAAAATTGCAGAAGGTTTAACAACCTCTTATTTTAAGTACAATTTTTTTTAAGTGCTTTGACACAGATTCACATGCAACTAAGCAATGAATAATGACAACAACTAATAAAATTGCAGAAAGTTTAACAACGTTTTTTTTAAATACACTTTTTTTAAGTGCTTTGGCACAGATTCACATGCAACTAAACAATGAATAATGACAACAACTAATAAAATTGCAGAAGGTTTAATAACCTCTTTTTTAAGTACAATTTTTTTTAAGTGCTTTGGCACAAATTAACATGCAACTAAGCAATCATTATGCTTAATTTTTTTCAATTCGCTTGAATGATGAATCTTACAATAGCTCAGACACATTGTTTAGATGTCTCCTTCGCATTAGAGTCAGGTATCGCCAAAATAAATGTAAAATTTTCACCAAACTCATCTTATGATGATACTATTTCTTCTAATATTTTTTTATTACTTTAGAATATGGACACCGAGTGGCAGCTTTATAGTTTTTCTTTTAATATAAATAAAAACCGTAACTAGGCAATTTTCGATTACATTTTTACCCCTAAATTAACAAAATAAGAGAAAATATCAAAAGTGTCAATATAAAACGATGTAATATTATTGAGTATTGATACACTGAATTACGATATATCAATACAAAGGAAAATTTTGGGTATCTCTAATTAACTGTCAAGTTTAGTTCCCGGGACGTTCATGGGGGCGCTTCAAACAGGCACAAAAATTAACGGCCATTTTATATGGTGTAGACTGTGCAGCGTACTAGTATAGTAGAAGTCGGTGCTAACAGAAGACTAAAACAATTCCAATCACAAAATTGTACAAAACTATGATTTTCAATTTTCTTTACATTCAACTATAAACAGCTTATCTTGATAACTTCATTAGTAATATTTTGTACATATTTGAAGTCAAATTAGTCATAAGAGTTTCAGACTACCATAAGAGAAACCACACGAATTTTGAAAAATTTTAACTGATATATCAAGCGAATCTTACTTATTCCAAAATAAAAAACTTACAATTGTAGATTAATTCTATTATAGATTAGTTATCTTGGATTACAGACGTTTATTGAAATTTGACACGTTAATTAACATGCTCCGTGTTGATCGACAATAGTTTTCTTGGCTCTGGTTAAATTAGTTTCAAGTATGTGTTGTAATAATATTAACTACTAGCTTACTCTGGCTTTGAGACTAGAATAACATCATTTTTCTTAAACATGCAAAATTAAACACCAATCTCCTATTCCTTCTTCCATGTCTTCATATTTTTTTAAACAATTAAAATACCTGCAAAAGAAAAGTTTATAAAGGACTCGTTTAAGGAGAGGTAGATGAGGTGGGATAAAATAAGCCTGGTTTCCATAAATCTAAAATACATTTCCATAAAACATCATACACCCTTAAACTTCGGTCTGTTGATCGAAACGCACAATGCCGCATAACACGTTGCACGGTATCCGACATTTAATTGTAAGAAGACATATAGGATGATCAGTTATTCCATCGAAGTATACGTCAATGGTGAGAGGCAAACACGAGGAAGTGGGCACTCCATGTATCATGGCATAGCCACACCTCCGACACTCTGTACTAGCGAAACAATTTAATTGCCTATACTATTACATGCATACTCGCCTATCAGTAGCCGTTTGTGTGTGTGCATAAATTATTGTAGGGCTGTCAGCAGCATACAGATAAAGACTCATTGGTCTGGTTCGTTGCGGGTAATCACGTCAATTCAACGAGTCGACGCTATACGTCAGCAACATAGCCGTTTCTCTTTCTAAACAATAGCGTCAATCGAATGACTGCCTTGATAACGCGCTGGCAGCGATAGCTTTGTACTGGCGTGTATGTCTTCATTATTACCTAATTGTAATAGTGTAATTATATAAATATTTATCACTATACATTTAATTGTATGAAAGTGATTTGATAATAATAATATAAACTATAATATATAAAACAAAAATTATTTACAAGAATATAAAGTTGTCTTACCTTCTTTCATCAGAAGGGAACCAAAAAATCTCTTATCCTTACAGATTTCATTGCTTTCTAAGCACCCGTACACAGCACAATGACAGACCATGATATTCAATTATTATAAATTAGATGAGAGACGTATTTGAGGTTACCGGTAAAAATACTTTGACATCTCTGGAGAACATACATACTTGGTATGCAAAATACAAAATATTTGGTGTTATTAATACTTTTATGGTATGGCTTACTGGACGTTCGGACAATGGTTACTTTATGATCTGGCTGCATATTGAGTACGTAGGCTTTCTCGCTCTCTCATATCTAAAACGTATCTAAATAAGGGACAAACCGAATATCTGAATTCTCATAATTCGTAATACTTTTGTATGACATATACTCATTACGTTAAGTATTGCTTCTCACTTCACAGTTCGCGGACAAATATTTACTGAAAGCGATGAGTACGAGTATTTTAAAACTAGGATATTAAATATGACATACTTTTCATCTAAAGACTCTCTGTTTTACCATCATTTACAAAATTTTTAACTTTAAGACCCTATTTAATCAAAAACGCAAATAGCAATTACTCTTAAGATGAAAAGTTTTATAAATAACAACTAGAAAAAAACTTAAAATCTTATACGAGTAAAAAAAACAAATACTATAAATGCAAAAATTAAAAAATTGTGAACAGGATTAATTTTTTAAATATACTTTCGAAATTATCTTGATTACATCATTTACTTACAAGTCCTAAGCTTGGAACCTTTAACATTTATGGAATTTTATAAAAAAAAATATCTAATATTTCTAATAACATTGCATAAAAAATATCTTGAATATATTTGGCGTTAATTTTGTAGAAATTCATTATTCACAATTAAATGAAACTACGTGATGTAGTATTATTTCTACTTTCATTAAGTTCTTTACCATGACCTAGGTTTCGTTGTATTACAACATCTTCAGGTGGGATATAAGCAAAGATCTTTGCTAATATCCCACCTGAAGATGTTGTAATACAACGAAACCTAGGTTGTGATAAAGAAATTAAAGGAAGTAGAAATAATACTACGTCACGTAGTTTCATTTAATTGTAAAAAATATCTTATCAAAGTAAAATATATCTAATATCTGATTATAAAAATTTCTGTCAATTTTTGCTGTAAAAAATAAAGAATACGAGAGTTGAATCTTTCATAATAAACGACAATTAATATTTTTTGCACACCTCGTGCGATCGTAAGTTCACATATATTTCTAGTGGAGTCCTCTCATATCGGAATTATGTGGCCCATACTCGTAGTCACCGATATGTCACCAATATTTTATAATATTCGTACTCATCATAGTCAGTATCACAAAACACTCATATCGCCCAAGTCTACCGTAAATAGGTTTCAATTAGAACTGAATTACGCAAGTTAAACTCAAGAAAACATCGCAAAATCAAACAAAACACACGCGCACGCAGCAAGTGACAACCTAGGAACGTATACCCCTCAATCGTACCTGGCATCTACGGATGATGCTAAATTGCCCGGGAGAGATGAGTGTCTCTTCTTTACGCAGTAATAGTTAGTATGTGTGCATTACTGCATCAAGATGGATTTCTTCGAAGACAGTTTAATTGAATTAATTGGTAATTATCAAAATAAAAACAAAAAACATAGGAGCTTAATAGTAAAAGAAAATTGCTGGAGGGAAATAACTGGGCAATTAAAAAAACACTAAGTAATCTTTCTTTTGTATTATGTTTCTTTATTGTTGTAGGTTTCGAAAATGGCAGACACAATAGTGTTATTGTTAAGTCTTTATTTTGTCTTATCTACTTCATTGTTTTGCCAAAGTACACTCGGTGCAAAAATAAACAGGATTTCATGAATATGCCTGTATCGCTTTTTCTACTATCAGAACAGATGTCCACCGTTATATATTTACAGTTTGCATCAACTACTGCAAGTAAGCCAATGGAGAAGAAAGTAGTTCTAATAATTTTAATATAGTGCACATTATGTGTACATTATTACCATCTGTAGCCCTGATGCAGTTAAAGAGAGAAGTTCCATAAAAGTCAAATATACCTCTATTCTTTTTCAGTGGGTTCTGGCAGAGCAAAAGCTAAAACTCTCTTACAAATAATATTTTCTAAAATTTTCAAAACAATTTTGCCTATTCAATTATGAGAAATTCAAAAATCTATAAATTTCACCAGAATTCTGCAAATAAATATTAACCGTTTTAGTGCCATAGTTTTTTACTCGTATATACTTAAAAATGCCAAAAAAATCTTTTGTTTTTGATGTCATTTACCCTTTTCTTGAAAAAAAAACTGTATCTCTTCCAAAAATTATCCAATTTTAATCATTTTTTCGGTGTTTTCTTAATAAAAACTTGTACAAGGGTAATAAAATACAATTAATGTGAAATACAATTATTGTGAACAAAAATTATAACAAAAACTGAAATCAAGGTCACATCGTCATTTTCGCAGTCCGGTACATCCTCAGTATCAGCAAAATAATTGTTATCGTCACTATTATCACTATCACTCAAAATTTGCATTACACCACATTCTAAGCGCACCACAATGTCACTTTCTTCACAACTTGAAAAACAATCATATTCACTCGAATTATTTTCGTATTCCGACATTATGGGTTAAAAATTTTCTTTTCCTGGATCCTTTTTATACTGTAACTACTAATATTATAATTTGAACTTTATGTAACACGTAGAAAGATAAAAAATAAGCTATGCGTGCGAGCAACCTCCCCTACCGCGTGCTAAACAGCAACAGATTTCGCGAGTGCCTTTGCACTCGTGGCAAATTTAGTTAGTATGCGCACGAGCGCGATGGCGCTTGTCGGCACTCTAACGGTTAAATAACGAATACTTATATTTGAGATAAGTAGATCTTTAATAATGAATGATGCGTTTGTTACAGCTGAAGAATGTAAGAATAGATGGCAAAATATAAAGAGACAATTACAAGAAAAATCAAAATTAAAACCGGTTATGCTGCTAGTGTTTCAAAATGTGGCGACGAACAATTAAAATTCATTTATGATAGTTTTGAGGTAAATATGACTATATCTACTGTAAATTCATAAATATTCACGAAGTTCACGAGGAATAGAATTCACCTATGAAAATATATCCATAGAACTTCTTTAACGCAGATATTACCGTTCAAAATCCTTTCATTACACCAATCGACAGAACTCCCACTCACACCAAAACCCAAGACATAAAAAAGCACCAATATAGACAAAAGAGATTCTTGTGGAATAATTTTAAAAAAATAGCAAAGAAATTTCTTTCTTCGCTAAGTTGTTGAGGCAAATATCAGAAAAATTAAATACACCAGTACACACATTTTTTAGTATTATGGTTGACGCCGTCCGTATGCCAATTCCCCCCAGACAAAATCGCTCAAAGCAGATCACAAATTTTGCAACATGTTACTGAAATGGGATTATTGATTTTGGCACACCGAGAGACACATTCCCCACAACATTCATAAAACATACCAAGGGAATTCCAACAGACACAACATACATTCCATACATATAACATACAATAAGAGACACAATCCGCACACACTCGCAACACTCTAATGGCCAACTGGAGAATAAAGACATCATCACTATAGATAATTGACATAAACATTAATTTTTTTAATTTTTGTCAAAGACTAGCTGTAAATACTGATTTTTTTTAAATGCTTGTCAAAGTTTAGTTATTTGTGCTGTTTGTTACTGAATAACGTTACGAATAAAAGGAAGATCTTACCTTGATGTTAAACATAGTCGTTCTTGTGTAGTAAAAGCAGACTTCCTCTTCCCTGTTCTAGGTCATACATCTATATATCTTCTTTTATTACCATTAAAATCTTATTAAATATTTCTCTTGAAACAACAATATTCCATAAATTTTTCGTCACAATCTATTAAATGCTTTTTTTTTTAATTTTAATTGTTAAATGTTGTTCGTATTTCACATCGACTTTGTTGATAGCAGCGAAATCAACTGACCACTTCTCGGGCACCCACACACATACAACAGACAACACCGCGTCAAGACGAGTGTTGAACTGCTCGCAGCAGCAGTGTACGTTCTAATCGACAGACCGAAGCTTTAGGCCATAGGTTTCATAAATTATGATAATGTGTAGGAATAATTGGGGTAAATGAATAATGGAAAATTACTTGGATAAAACAATCAGAAATTCCACTTTAATGTCACAATGATTTTTGGCATCATGCTGACAAAGAACAATTAATACAAACAAACATTGCACCTACCTCTCCCAATAATAAGTCCACACTTGACATTGCTGACGGAGAATGTGACTTGTATCTTACTATCGGCACCTGGCTGCCACTGAGCGCCACCGTAAGCTTCACCACCGTTGCGGGAGACGGGGGCGCGCCCCCTTGCCCCACCTTCTTGCTCGCGACGCTGGGACCACAGATATCAACAAAACATGAGACTAACGCATCCCGTCTTTATTGCGATACCTTAGGATGTATTGCGGTACACTTACTGATCAGTGATTTGAAATTACATTGTTTCCTTAACACAGGACAAATTCAGTCTTGCGGTCCAGTTTATTTTCAGCTGTCCCTTCCGCCTTGTAACCATCCTCCTACTCAAGTGGTTCAACAGCAATATAAAAACGTCATGTAACACATGGCTAGCCATGGATAGCTACATGGCTATGTGTACAATTTCTTGGAAAAAGGTACAGTGAATGGCCAACCAACTTGCTATATTTTTAATTTCAGAATACAGTGTCTAGTGCAAACTAATATTTAACAGATAAACTTTTTGTTTAACAGATAAGTTGTATGTTCTCTAACAAATATAATTTTTACGTATTTTTAATTTCAGTGTTATAGAACTTAGAAAAACGTTCTGTCAAATTAATATGTGTCTATAAAAGAAGTCTCTGATCAGGCAGTTCTTAATCTAGATCAAATAAATTTTGCATAAATACTCACATTCACACTTTCTATGAGGTCATCTATCATCTGCCGTGCCTGCTCTACTTGATGTGGTTTACCGGACAGGAAACACCTGCAAAAAATGTCTCTGTGACCACTCTGCTCTTAAAGCATTATCTTATCTACACTATAAGTAACAGACAGTAACTGCTATTATTCATTTACTTCTGCAAGTTTAGAAAACTAAGTACACAGCGGCAGACTTATTGCTACAAGAGCAATTTCTCATAGGTAACCACAATGGATTGGATGAGAACGTAATGTGCTGTGGCAGACTGTAAGTGATTTTTAAAAATTAATTAATTCTACTTAAAAAAATAAAATATATTATATTATGTGGTAATAAAATAATATTAATTAAAAACCAAAGCAAAATGATACTTTAATGATAGGGAGGGATACGAATGGGTTATAATGGAAGGCATTAGGATCTGCCAAATTATGATAATGTACTTTCAAAAAAATAATGTACGTGAAAGATTGCCCATAAAATTCCGTTCTATGTTGAGGGGTTAGGAGGATATACTTATTTTTGGATCGTAGGTCGAAGTCTTATCTATCATTTATACATAGATATACGCCCCAAAAGCAACAATGAGATTGAGGGTCTTGTATGGGTCAATTTTGTGTGTGGGGTCACACCTCTAGTCCTTAAGGTTAAAAACTTATCTTGACTTCTTACGTTTCTTTATAATGCTAATGTAATATAAATAAAAATAGTCTTCAAAAGTAAACCGACAGAGCAGCTTTTTTATTTTTTTAGGTACGTAAGAGATAAGCCTTTATGACTAAAACACAGACACTTCATTAACACTAGAAGAATTTATAGAGCAGTCACAAAAAGCGAAGTTTTGCAAGAATTACATTCATGTGCTGTAGTAATTTTAAGCAGATCATTTTTGCCTGACTTCAATCATCAGCACTGGTGAAAAAAAATGTACTCAAAATTAAGTGCCCCGATATCACAAAAGTTAACCTATTTACTGCAGATTCCATTAGTGTAACACAAGTGAATTTTTTTCTTTAGTTTATTTTTTTTTATTTTTTCCAACCTAAGGTCAATTTTTCAAAACTGCTTTTTTCTTTCAAACTTCAAATAAAACAAACATAATTAGCGACGATCAAAAAGAACACAAATAAACTGGATAACATTGTAAGTAAAACAATTTTTTATATAATAGTTACTTTGTATGTTTTTGTTTTCTTGGAAATGTTTGGTTTCTCGGAAACTGCTCTAACGATTTCGATGAAATTTGGTATATTATTGGTGATTATATTCAATCGTTTCAATTTCATAAGGAATATGAGTCATGACGGCTAATTATTTTGGAAATGGCGCCCGTTTACAATTTTCAAAATTATTATGAACACTATTTTTATGACTTAATAATTTTTGAATGATGCTTATGCAAAAATTGTCAAAATTCTTTAGTGTATAAAAATCAATTTTAAGACAGGAAGGGGAAGGGGAAACAGAAGCGGAACAACGCGAAGGCTAAGCCGAAGGCAAAGGGGAAAAGGGTAGGGAAGACGAAGAAAATTGAATAATAAATGTAATGCCATAAAACAAACAATTTCACGTTCCTATGGAAAACTCGAAATATACTGAATAACGCTTGGTCACCTGGTACTTATCTTAATAGGATCTAATCATGTTTGAATAATAATTTATTGTTTTATTGTTTAATATTATTAAAATAAACTTCTAATGAGTTGTGCCTCTTTACACTTCTCGTATAACGTAATAGAATATTCACATATATTTATATGCCTTCTGCGTGCATAATTTGTTAGTTCTGCAGAAAAATAATTGTCAACATGTTATTTTTCACTATACTTTAAATACTTTTTCCTTCGTAAAATAAATTCAAGTCAAGGATTATTGTATACACACAGACACTTTATCTATCAAGTTATATAATTATGACATTTACCCAAAGTCGGTAGAAGCAACTTGTTGACATACGATATATAAAAATTATCTCCACTACTGAAAAAGATACCCACCTTTTATCCCCGGGGCCATCATCTCGTCCCTGATGGAACTGCACTCGGCAGCCTGTCTCCGCCTGAATCTTCTTGATCATATCACCACCTTTACCAATCACCACGCCCACTGCTACTCGAGGCACCAAAACCTGAATAAGTTGTCAACATATGTTTATTGGCAACCGTTCGTGTTGTTTATTTTTAAAACATAAGTTCATGTAACATAAAATTCAATTGACATAAAAGAAAAAATGTAAAAATATATGTACAGGGAATTAAAAAAAATAGGAAAATGTGTAAATAAAATAACTACATTCTTTTATAATATTTTACGTTATCTCTTGTATAGATCTTTCATCTCGGAAAGTTGTCACCGCCAAGATGTTCAACCATGTCATTTATCGATCACATTTATGGCAAGTATATATATATATAGTATATATATATATATATATATAGTATATATATATATATATATATAGTATATATATATATATATATATAGTATATATATATATATATGTATATGTATATATATATGTATATATATATACATATATATATATATACATATGTATATATATATATATATGTGTATATGTGTATATATGTATATATGTGTATATGTGTATATATATATATATATATATACACATATACACATATATACACATATATGTATACATATATATATACATATATATATATATATATATATCATAAATGTTAAAAACTGGTATGGAAAAACTTGTAAAATGACAAAATTAAAGAAAAGCATGCATTAACACATTATGTGCCACGAGAGCACCATTAATTTTAATACACCCTTAAAGATGATACTAGCACATTAACTGCCATGAGGACAGCACCTAAAATTTCAAAAATGGGTTCCCGTGAAGCCTAAAAAGCGACAAAACTCTCATCAACAATGCAAGATGAGATGATGACTATCACTTAAGTTGACATCACTGTTAACATCAGGGAGGACACCAATCTCAAAAAGAAGAGAGTTTTGCCATCTACACTAGTTCTTCTTTAACACATTAAGTGCCATGAAGATTCCCACAATTTCAAAAGGGAGTGCCCGTGAGGCTTACAACACTGTGTACTCGCATACCATTATTGCGCTTTGCTGGAATAATGCAAGAGAGTTACAATACCTGTCATGTCATAATTATAATTTATTTTTATGTTAACGCACATATATATATATACCACCAATAAATATGTCATCTTAATAAAACTTACCTCATGTCCATCACCACCCATAGCTCCGTTCCCGTTACCCGCATTGTTGTAGTCATCGCCTTGCTGCTGACGTCCGCGACCTGGTCCGCCACCATACTGCATCTCTTTCTCGGCAATCAGCTCGTACACCAGCTGCTTGGCGTACTCCACTTTGCCCGGATCACCGGTTATACGGAGGGGCTTCTCCTGCAACGTGTTTATCTGTTCAGTCACACACAGCAGCCGTCACCCGTGGTGAACGCCTTTCGGTCACTTATTCTCCCACTTCCACTATTTGGAATATGCTATTCTTAACTTTAACCACTTAATAATACTTTAACGATTATAGAAAATATGCAAATCAATAGGAAATGACTAAACTTAGATTTTTAGGGTTTCATACCTCAAAAGGAAAAAAGGACCTTTATAAGCTCACATGTCTTTCTGTCTATCCGTCACACCCATTTTTCTCACAAATCTCTTAACATAGAAACATAAAATTTGGCATAATAATGAAACATTAACTTGCACACATCTCGACAGATCGAAAAAATTTTTTTTTAATTTTACTTATAGTGTGTGGAGCATCGTTTGAAAGAGCCAGTTATATTTTTTTTCATAATTTCTCAGCAATATTTGTTTTCATAATTTTAAGTATCATATCCTTAGATACACTGAAAAAAATGCAAAAAATAATAACTTGTCGCTCCCTTATTTCCGAAACAACTTCAGCTAAAGTTATGAAAAAATATATATTTTAAGAAAACCCACGCAAACCTTGTAGGAAAATTATAGCAAAGGTTTTAGAAGTCATATTTTTGAAATAAGCACCATGTTTTTACACCTATGAATGACATAGCGTACTTTATATGTAGGCAATACTTTCACCTTTTCTATACTCACAGTCAATTTTATCAAAAACCATGTGACCCAGAAACTTATAATTTGGTATATGTCTTCTTAAACCATATACTATAGTACACTTTATATGTAGGCAATACTTTCACGTTCCTATATTCACAGTCAATTTTATCAAAAACCATGCACAGAAACTTATAATTTGGCATAATATGTCTACTTAAACCATATACTATAGTATACTTTATATGTAGGCAATACTTTCACCTTTTCTATATTCAGTCAATTTTATCAAAAACCATGCACAGAAACTTATAATTTGGCATAATATGTCTACTTAAACCATATATTATAGTATACTTTATATGTAGGCAATACTTTCACCTTTTCTATATTCAGTCAATTTTATCAAAAACCATGCACAGAAACTTATAATTTGGCATAATATGTGTACTTAAACCATATACTATAGTATACTTTATATGTAGGCAATACTTTCACCTTTTCTATATTCACAGTCAATTTTATCAAAAACCATGCACAGAAACTTATAATTTGGCATAATATATCTTCTTAAACCATATACTATAGTATACTTTATATGTAGGCAATACTTTCACCTTTTCTATATTCAGTCAATTTTATCAAAAACCATGCACAGAAACTTATAATTTGGCATAATATGTCTTCTTAAACCATATACTATAGTATACTTTATATGTAGGCAATACTTTCACATTTTCTATATTCACAGTCAATTTTATCAAAAACCATGCACAGAAACTTATAATTTGGCATAATATGTCTTCTTAAACGATATACTATAGTATTCTTTATATGTAGGCAATACTTTCACGTTTTGTATATTCACAGTCAATTTTATCAAAAACCATGCACAGAAACTTATAATTTGACATAATATGTCTTCTTAAACCATATACCATAGTATACTCTTTATATGTAGGCAATACTTTCACATTTTCTATATTCACAGTCAATTTTATCAAAAACCATGCACAGAAACTTATAATTTGGCATAATAGGTCTACTTAAACCATATACTATAGTATACTTTATATGTAGGCAATACTTTCACCTTTTCTATATTCACAGTCAATTTTATCAAAAACCATGCACAGAAACTTATAATTTGACTTTATATGTCTTCTTAAACCATATACCATAGTATACTCTTTATATGTAGGCAATACTTTCACATTTTCTATATTCACAGTCAATTTTATCAAAAACCATGCACAGAAACTTATAATTTGGCATAATATGTCTACTTAAACCATATACTATAGTATACTTTATATGTAGGCAATACTTTCACCTTTTCTATATTCACAGTCAATTTTATCAAAAACCATACACAGAAACTTATAATTTGGCATAATATGTCTTCTTAAACCATATACTATAGTATACTTTATATGTAGGCAATACTTTCACGTTTTCTATATTCACAGTCAATTTTATCAAAAACCATGCACAGAAACTTATAATTTGGCATATATCTTCTTAAACCATATACTATAGTATACTTTATATGTAGGCAATACTTTCACGTTTTCTATATTCACAGTCAATTTTATCAAAAACCATACACAGAAACTTATAATTTGGCATAATATGTCTTCTTAAACCATATACTATAGTATACTTTATATGTAGGCAATACTTTCACGTTTTCTATATTAACAGTCAATTTTATCAAAAACCATGCACAGAAACTTATAATTTGGCATATATCTTCTTAAACCATATACTATAGTATACTTTATATGTAGGCAATACTTTCACATTTTCTATATTCACAGTCAATTTTATCAAAAACCATACACAGAAACTTATAATTTGGCATATGTCTTCTTAAACCATATACTATAGTATACTTTATATGTAGGCAATACTTTCACGTTTTCTATATTCACAGTCAATTTTACCAAAAACCATGCACAGAAACTTATAATTTGGCATATGTCTTCTTAAACCATATACTATAGTATACTTTATATGTAGGCAATACTTTCACGTTTTCTATATTCACAGTCAATTTTACCAAAAACCATGCACAGAAACTTATAATTTGGCATATGTCTTCTTAAACCATATACTATAATATACTTTATATGTAGGCAATACTTTCACCTTTTCTATATTCACAGTCAATTTTATCAAAAACCATGCACAGAAACTTATAATTTGGCATATGTCTTCTTAAACCATATACTATAATATACTTTATATGTAGGCAATACTTTAACGCACTAGAAAATTTTACTCAAGACAAATGCCAATATACAATGAAGATAATTTTTTTTGAATTACGTGAAAATAGAATAATGTATTATAATAAATATCTAATTTTATTGTAGATAAGACATTGTTATAATTTGGTTTAAAATTTTTCACATTTCGTTTATAACTGTCTATCTTTTACTGTACTATCTTTATCAATAAGACATCGGCACTTAGTTTATATCTCATTAATGTTGTAAAAAGTACATGTTAGTTTCTATTATAAGTAATTTACAAATAATCTAATATCTGTTATAGCTAATAATAAACTATTATTAATATAAATACATACTCATAAATGAAATGTTTTGCCATCTTTTTCTAAATGTAATGTGCAACTATGACTTCTACATCAATTAATTGCACAATTTTGTGACACAATGCGTTCGTGACTGTGACCATATGTCTGATTTTACCAATGTACAATTAGCGGGGTTGTCTAATCATGGCACGTCCAGTGGTTATTAGGTCTATGTTTCTGAGTTATTTCTTTATTGGTATCGAATAAATTTGGTCTCGTTAATTTTGTATAAATTAATTATTCACACTAAATGAAACTCTACGTGATGTAGTATTATTTCTACTTTCTTTAAGTTCTTTACCACGACCTAGGTTTCGTTGTATTACAACATCTTCAGGTGGACTATTAGCAAAGATTGCTAATAGCCCACGTAAAGATGTTGTAATACATATATAATGTGTACGAAGGACACATAATGCAATCGTGGGAAGGCATAAAAAATACGGGTTCCGCAATGACTATCCAAAACCAAAAAACATCTTTAACAAATAGAGCTCTTACGATTACATAAAGACCCATTTCTTCCAGGATATCACTGAAGATGAAGATATGGATTATCTATGACAACACAAGACAGTTCGAACCCTGACTAATCGTAAAATCAAATACCAAAACCAACTGTATATCAAACTTGTCATCGAGAAAGGTGTTATTGTGTTTGATGGGACTATGGTAATGGCATAGTTTATACATAAACTTCCACCTTGTCAATATTTTTAAAAATATATCAACCATTCGCCGATAAGTATTTTCATCACATTTTACATTCAGATCTCAAGTCACAATTTGTATCAACAGTTCCATAAACTCAAACTATTCTTGTAAGAAGGCATTCTGGTCTATACAATAGAAGTTACCTTGATACAAATGGTGCCAAACCTCTTGACAAATATCCACAAAAATAATCACTCAGTATTCAAATTTGGAGTGTCTTTCTCTGGCCAGAGGAAATTTCAAAATTAATTACGTAATTAGTATTATTCTTGTAAAGCATTCTAACAAGTAGACCACAAATTATGGGATTTATCATGGTTATAAGTTTAAAAACCAAGATTCCCTCTACTCTTCTCGGAGAGCTCTTCTATCAGATTACTCCGTATCTACCGAGATCCCTTGACTCAGTTTGAAAACGATGAATCGTAATCGAAGTAATTTCGAGCCGGATATATTTTATAATATACGAGCTAAGTCTGCTGCTATAACGTGCTAGTTTATTATAGACTTTTTAAGTACAAATGTTATAATAAATATTTTCTCAGCTATGTTATATATCGGAACAACAATTTTTTTGTTTTACAGTAGTCTAAAAAAGAAAAGAATTTATTTGGAGATTCAAACAAAGTACATTCAAGTTCAGACTCTAGTACTTTAACAATATGCCAATGACTCACAAAAGTGATGAAAAAAGGTTATATTCACTTACCATATACTTTTCCCGCAATCTCAATTTTTTTGTGGCAATTAGCTAAAGCTGGTTATGTCCATTTCTCTAGGTAATTACTACAACTTCTGTATTTAAATTCTTATCTCAACCAGATGTGCTCAAATAAAATGATTAGGTAATCATTCAAAACGTCCCCATAATTGTTACCAACTTTAAAATATAAAGGAGACCGGCAAAAGTCCATATAGTGTTGGGCCCGTGTGTTACAAGAATAAAAATTACACTGTTATATAGAAAAAATAAAAAAATAAGCTCGTTAAAAGTTTTATCAAAATCATCAATAAGACAAAACAGAAATCTTGAATTTTTTTATGAAAAGTTAGGTTGTTTTTCATAATAGATTGTAAATGTAATTTCTATAGAATTCTTTAAACTAGCGAGGTAAAAGTGCAGATTGTGTCTTGTATCCTCTATCCACACCCGAACCACATTAATCCATGACGCTCACAGGCTTGACAGGGTCTTCGAAAAAAGTCACATGAACCTCGATAAGAGGGAAAAGAGTCATTCATTTTGACAACAATAGAACCATTGTCGATGTTTGTCAACAGTTTATTTTTAATTAATTTAGGCAATGGCTACATTAATTTAGGCAATGGCTACATTAATTTAGGCAATGGCAACATTAATTTAGGCAATGGCAACATTAAAAAAAGCAAGAGGCATTGATTATTTTTTGTAATTGTTTTTAAAAAGTTATAATATATTCCATTCAATTTCATTTGTTATTTTTTATTTTTATTTCCAATTAACAATTCTAAAAATTTAATATATGCACATTTATGAAGATAGCTTTTTTCGTTTCGTATTATGGTAATAAATTATAATTAAATTTTTTCCTCTTTCCCGATTGTCAAATACTGAATGATTTGGTTTTTTATATTTTGAAAATTATGTTTTATCTCTATAATGTCTCGTTTACGTGGCCTATCCATTACGAATTTTGTAAAGCAGAGAATTTTTTATTACATTTTATCAGCGCTATTCTTATTTTATATTGTATCCCAATATAAATTTTTTTGGATAATTACAAGGCAGATCTGATTTTTAACTATCATTAATATACTCGTACAACTAAACCTATTAAAGAAACAACATATTTGAGGATGCGAGATTAAACAACACTGAGCTAAATTTTACATATATATATTTTAATTTCCAAAAAAATTTTTAATACAAAAACGTTTGCAGCAAGATTGGAACTTGTATTTATAAACTACTATTGGACGAACAAATTCTTTTAAATTACTTATGGTAATAAATTAAATACAATTGTGTCACTTTACATTTGGTCTTTAGAGTGGCAATTTAAAAAATAATACTTCCCACAAACGTCACTACGATTGTTCCTCATTATCGTGCTAATTAATCATTGTTACGTTAATTATAGTAACTACATTAAAGAGCTAATACCTTAGCGCCAAGTCCACCATTGTAACTAATTAAAAATTTACCAAATGCATCACAACTTCGCAGCATTGTGATGCACTTGGTTTGCCTTATTGCCATCATCACATTCGAATAACAACAGCAAGAAGGCAGGGTGGATACTACATATATACTCACATATTCAGGATTGGGGCCATCTTGTATAACAACCATTTTGGCACCAGACTTCTCTTGCAGTTGCTTAATAGTTTCGCCTCCCTTGCCGATAATGAGGCCCACTTTAGGTCCAGGGATCATTATCTCCTCCTGAAATAGATTGGCCTACAATTTAATTAATATTATATACATATTACAAACATGCGACATGTTCATAGCTTTTTTCTGTTTGTCGCTATATCCTTCTTATGAGTTTTAGGTTAATATTCATTAAAATTAGAAACGATAAATGTGAGCCATAATGACTAATATATATTTATGTGTAAAAATCATTAAACATTGGCATACCACCATAAACATTGGCATGTTTTCATCAAGAATTTATATATTGATTTCAAATTGTGGTTATATACGAGACCTTGAAAACATACATGGAAGGCATTTGGAGCAACAGAATTGAGGGTTACATACCTCCCATTAGAAAGAAAGTATATAATTATTGTAAGTAAAATAAAAATACATGTCTAGAAAAATGTTGACATTTGGTGAATGGACATAAAATAAGCTAATCCTCGAAGAATATTATGGCGTTTATGAAGACTTTTTGTAAAAACAGCCACATACCCATAAAAAAATTAAATAAAAGGTAAAAAAAGAACTACTTATGGTAGAGGCTATACCAAACTGGTATTATATTTTCTTTCTGAATCTTCACGTCAAATATGCAACCGAAAGATGATGTACTTTTGTAAGATACAATGTGTGAAATCATTTTTAACCTCAATTCTAAGTCTGACACTTTTCAATTACTTTTTATGGACGACATGGTGAACATCATAATGTGGCTTACACAGGTGCACGTAATAAAAACAATAGGGCATGAAGACTAAATAACACCCGACTCCCCTATTCTCTTGCCAAGCAATTGGAGAATTCCCACCGTGAATAAATAAGCCATTTCTTGGAAAATATCGAACATCCATCACCGGGGGACCTGTGTATTATTTTAACATTATTTTTAGGTTATGAAAGCAGATATGTTATTTAGAAAATAATTTTGATCTGATTTACTATGTTATCCTATGATTAATTAAATAAAACTTAAGACATATTAAATCAGTATATTATTCTTCGCATACTCAGCACATTATGTTCTATATTTCTTTCACCCTATTGTTTTAACCATTCCCACTGCAGTATTATAAACAGATAATTGGTACTGGTTTCTTTTTTCTATATTTTCTTATCAAAATTATGTCTTTTATGTCTCAATCTCAATGTCCGAACACGTACAACCATTTGCGAAGTCATACGCTTACTAATATTTATACAACAAAGTTAACTGCAATCAAGAAGTTTAACCTCCGCTTTCAAGTATGGGACGATTCCAATACAAAATAATATATATTAACAAGTTTACATGTGATTTGTTGACTGAGAAATGATTGTTATATCCTTGAAGAAATGATTGTTATATTTTTTAATAAAACCACTCACAAAATTCTGTCCAAGTCCTGGCTGCCTGGTAGGACCGGGCGGACCAGATTGTTCTGGTGGACCATTCTCACGTCCACGCTGGTTTACAATGCTGTTCACCATCTCCCTGTAAGCAAAATGTTTCATGTTATACATTAAATATCTATTAATGACAAAAGATTATGGTTTCAACCAACGGTGCGACGATAAATAGAAGCACAGATCAAATGTTAGCAATAAAAGAAAATCCAAAGCAATATTGCTAAAAAAATTGGAAACCTCGGAGGGACAGAAAAAGGTGTTAAACAGTTAAGTAAAGAAACAGAAGTAATATTTTTAAGAAAATAACATTCAAAACTGTGTTACATTTTCACACGTTGATGCTATCATGTAATCTCATCACATGATTACCATTTCAAAAGTTTTTTCCATCACCAATATATAACATAACAAGTCATATGTAATTGTAACGTAACACTTTTTTCAATTATAATGCAGTAAAATTTTGTAAAAGTTACTCAATGGAGTCCAATCATACATGTTTGACTTGCTGTTTTAGGTCCCATATTCAATAAAATACTTATTTATAAAAGCAATTACAACAAAAAAATCAAAATATTATTTCTTTTTTACATATAGAATATTATTTCGATTTTATAGCGAAACCCGACTTCGACTATAAAATGTTTATTACTCACTTTGCCCGGTTGACAGCTTCCCGGTTGCCCGTAAGCGTGCACATTCTCTCGGGTTGACCGCCAGAATCGGGAGCCATTTGTATCTTGCAACCAGATTCCGCTTGAAGCCGCGTTATTTGTTCACCGCCACGGCCAATTACTGAAAATACTATATATATTAATGACGTCTGTAAACTCATTTGTGTAAAATTTAAGAAGTTTGTTAATATGTGTATAATATGTTTAGTCGTTATTTCTTTATAGATAGCCAAAAAGACATTAAAAATTGCTCTTTTTTAAGAAAAGGTAATTATCAAAATAATACATTATCTGTTGATCAATAGATTAGCTCAATTCTATAAATTTACGTTAACATTAATCGATGTCATATAAATTGTCTCATTTTGTAAAATTTAAGAAGTTTGTTGGATTTGTGTAAAATTTAAGAAGTTTGTTGGACTTTTATTTTTTAAGGCAGAAACAATTATAATATGTTTAGTCGTTATTTCTTTAAAAATAGCCAGACATTAAAAATTGCTCTTTTTGAAGAAAAGATAATTATCAAAATAATACATTATCTGTTGATCAATAGATTAGCTCAATTCTATAAATTTACGTTAACATTAATCGATGTCATATAAATTGTCTCATTTTGTAAAATTTAAGAAGTTTGTTGGATTTGTGTAAAATTTAAGAAGTTTGTTGGACTTTTATTTTTTAAGGCAGAAACAATTATAATATGTTTAGTCGTTATTTCTTTATAGATAGCCAAAAAAACATTAAAAATTGCTCTTTTTTAAGAAAAGGTAATTATCAAAATAATACATTATCTGTTGATCAACAGATTAGCTCAATTCCATAAATTTACGTTAACATTAATCGATGTGTCATATAAATTGTCTCATTTTGCATTCTCTTAAATACGTCACATATTCATTTCAATACTTCTGTGCAACACTAAGCTATTTGCTTTCATTAGTGAAACAATGGAAAGTGTACATAATTGTCTTCATAACTCAGTGCAGAAAAGTTAACCCGGTGTTGCACTGACTGAAAATTTTAAATAATTTCAGTGCGACTCAGCTCCACTTTGTATTAAATTTGTTATCAGTGTCGCAATCAAAATTTGAAATAAAATTATTAAGTGTGACATTGTATTAAGTTTGTTATCACAGTGTCGCAATCACAATTTGAAATAAAATAATTAAGAATGACATTGTATAAAGAATGACGTATTAAGTTTGTTATCACAGTGTAGCAATCAGAATTTGAAACAAAATTATTAAGAATGACATTGTATTAAGTTTGTTATCACAGTGTAGCAATCAGAATTTGAAACCAAATTATGAAGAATGACATTGTATTAAGTTTGTTATCACAGTGTCACCATCATAATTTGAAATAAAATAATTAAGAATGACGTATTAAGTTTGTTATCACAGTGTAGCAACCAGAATTTGAAATAAAATTATTAAGAATGACATTGTATTAAGTTTGTTATCACAATGTCGCAATCACAATTTCAAATAAAATAATTAAGAATAACATTATATTAAGTTTGTTATCACAGTGTCGCAATCAGAATTTGAAATAAAATTATGAAGAATGACATTGTATTAAGTTTGTTATAACAGTGTCGCAATCAGAATTTGAAGTAAAATTATTAAGAATGTGTAGTAATAGAGAAAGATACTCACTGAGTCCGACCATCTTGTCAGGCACGCGTATGTATTCATTGACAGTATGCTCGAGTTGGTGACTTCCAAGCTGGGGCGGACCTGAGCTGGGAGGTACGCCAGCGCTGTTCTGCGAGATGCGTTCTGCCGCCGCAGCTGCAGCCGCTGCCGCCGCGGCTGCTGCCGCAGAGCTACACGGTGACATAGCCATCAAAGGTGTTAGTTTAATGTATCATTGTACACTCATGTTATCAAAATAAAAACAATTTTTACAATTAAAACTAACTAGACAGAATAGGAATTGACAGAGAACCAAGAAGAGAGAATTAAAAGTTTTATAAAACTTAAAATCTGATTTACAGTAATTTTGCAAAATGTAGCTCCAACCTAAGTTGAGGTACTACAGTATTTAAGATTAAAACTTTAAAAAATCAAGGAAAAGAATATGCCAAGTCTACCTCATTCCAGGTGGCGATTGGTAACCAGTTGACTCAATTCCTGCTATTTTTTTAGCACTGGGTTCTTGTCCGTCTTCCAATGGTCTTTTACTACCACTTCCGTCAATTTTAGCAGCTATCTGCAAAAAACATATTTAAAAAATATGAAATTAATGAGTTGAAAAATCGATTAATCTGCCTCAAATATTATACCGCTCCGCAAAAGGAGAGTAAACAAAAAAAGCATTGTCCCTCTGCAAAAGTAGAGTAAACAAAAAACATTATCCCTCTGCAAAAGGAGAGTAAACAAAAATCATTGTCCCTCTGCAAAAGGAGAATAAACAAAAAAACATTATCCCTCTGCAAAAGGATATTAAACAAAAAACATTATCCCTCTGCAAAAGGAGAGTAAACAAAAAAAAGATTGTCCCTCTGCAAAAGGAGTATAAACAAAAAAACATTATCCCTCCGCAAAAGGAGAGTAAACAAAATACATTGTCCCTCTGCAAAAGGAGAGTAAACAAAAAAACATTGTCCCTCTGCAAAAGGAGAGTAAACAAAAAAACATTGTCCCTCTGTAAAAATAGATTAAACAAAAAACATTATCCCTCTGCAAAAGGAGAGTAAACAAAAAAGATTGTCCCTCTGCAAAAGGAGTATAAACAAAAAAACATTATCCCTCCGCAAAAGGAGAGTAAACAAAAAACATTATCCCTCCGCAAAAGGAGAGTAAACAAAAAAACCATTGTCCCTCTGTAAAAAAAAGATTAAACAAAAAACATTATCCCTCTGCAAAAGGAGAGTAAACAAAAAAAACATAGTCCCTCTGCAAAAGGAGAATAAACAAAAAACATTATCCCTCCGCAAAAGAAGAGTAAACAAAAAAACATTGTCCCTCTGGAAAAGGAAGAGTAAACAAAAAAATTTCACTAATGCACCTTCCCATAATTTATATTTTAGTAATGGTATGTCTTCAGTGTTATCCTTTATTGCACTAGCATCGTTATCTTATTTTGGCCTTTCCATGACTCCTTTAACGACTATAATCCGAAATTTATTTTTCTTTGCTAGACTTAAATTAAGTTTCAAGGAAGTCTAGACCGTAATATTATAATCTAAAAAATAAACATCTTTATATGATATTTTTGAAAAAGTAAGTCTTATTTTGATTTATCCCTTTTCAGTTTATTTTCTTTTATAAAGAAATAAAATGACACAAAATATTTTACTGTGAGACAATTGCGTGGACATTACAATGTTTCATAAAATTATCAAGGATTGTGATAATGAATAAAAGACATATCTACAAAAGATATTTTTTTAGACTTCGGCATAAACACAAAAATGTCTCCACATAACATTCTTTAAAAAAAACATATCGCTAAATTTTATACATATGCACGATTTCTTGTGGACAAAGATGAATTATATCCAGGTATTGTTACTAATGTTTGCATTCTTCATGAAAAAATCATGACATTTACAAAGTACCTTCACCCAATATTTAAGCGATTTTGGTCAGAAATAAACAGTATTAAAATTTTTATCTGGATATAAATTTTAATATTGTTTAGAGCCATTTCTACATTAATAATACAAAATTTTATGTATCCATCCCATATGCAAAACCTTATACAGAGTATCAAAAATACCAAATTTCATAAATTCCAAAAATATCAACTACTTCCTCAAATGAAAGCTACTATTGTTCTTGCAGATCATCTCTGAAAAAGTAGTGGACGAAACCACTTTGTCCTTCACTGGCATGAAGAAACAGATATTTTGAAGTTGAAGATCAGGTAGTGGAAAAGTTACGTTATCATGCAATTTTCAGCCACACAAAACGATCCTAGTACAATAAAAGACAACGCTGAAAACATACCGGCACTAAAATATAAATTAAAGTTAAATGCTTTCGTAGTAGACCCAGAATTTAGAGGTGCAATATTATATCTATAAGTGTATGAATTGAAGAGTCCAAAAAACTATCTAGGGAAAAGTAGTTCAGTAACCGAAATCCAAGTAATTATAGGATGATAATTAAAGTCGGATTTGTAGTAGATATCCGTTAATGGACTTCTAAAATATTTTAAATACATTTAGCACAAGCCATCTTTAATGTAGAACTTGAGAAACATTGCCACAATGTATAAATAACAAGATACAATTAATATTATTTAAAATGTGGCAAATGCTCAAGAAATATAAAAAATAATTGAAAAAGAAGTGTCAGATCTAATAGTTACCAGTTAGACAGGCACATCTAATGGTTACCATATAAACCAAATCTTTATATTATGGTGATCTCAACAGATGGAGGAGTCCCAATCAAAGAATGTCACTGCTATAGATTTTGCTTGCCACAGAATAGTAGTAAATAACCAACTTGACAAAACCAAATATTATTTTTATTAAAGTTGTAACGTAACAAATGATGTTTGGCAGCTATTGAGTACTCAGCATATTCGGCCACATATATATTACTTAGCACAATACAAACTACTATTCGGCTGAATACCAATTACCTACATTTGAAAATCAAGTTCTTTTGATCTGAAATGAAATACTTCAATAAATAAAATATTGTCTTAGTCTTTATTTAATATTATAATCAAAGTATAGAAGTGATAGCTTCTAATTCAGATATACAACTTTTTGTGTATTATTAGAAAACTGTCTATTTCTGTACTGCTTGGTAGATGCCAGTTGGGAAAACAGTTGTTTTATATAAAGACTGCTTGCAGGTGAATAAATATTTTGTTGCAAGCTTTACCCACCAACCTTTCGAAAAATGTACTCTACTACCCACCAAGCAAACAATTTTTTTTATATTTATGTGTGTGATGAGACAAACAGCTGATAAACTTGAACTTTTGCTTCTAGCTTCAAAGCAATTGTAAGGCCTTCAATTAAAATTGCACTGGCCAAATTTTCTTTTTTTTTTTCAAAGCGCTTACTCTCATTAACTCTTTAATAAAAAACATTACTTTACGACTTGTCATTAGTAAGTATCACAGATTTTAGTTTGTAAGATGCACCGACATATCATAATATCGCTTTATAACTGCTATATATGGAGTAATTTCAGATACATCCACCCAATACCTTTGTTACACATTCGGTCAGGGTCCTCACCGATTTGGTTTAAGGTCATATATACTATGCAGTGCAACTCTAATATTTATGTATTATTTGAACAGAGTATTGAAGAGATAATCAGTAAAAATATATTACCCACTTAATAATTATGACGATATTTGTGACATGAAAGACATCTGAACAAGTCTATTAAAACCTCTATATGAACAAATAGAAAATACTTAAGCAGACCTTCCCAGACATATAAATCATTACTGTTTGCAATACGGTCCAGATAGCAACATGGCCATTTTTATTACAAAACTAATTTTAATCTAGAGTTAATTTTATATTGAAATTCTCGCAGGAATTCGTCTTAAATAAACGACAAATTGAATTTTGCAAAACTACAACAATTCCATTCACATTTATGTGTACATCACACGCAAATGGTATCCCAAGCGTTATAGAATATAACTATATCAGCTTAGAGTAACTTTTTGCAACTCAATATATAATTCTATAAATGTTAAAAAGCTTTAATATTGGAATCATAAACTAATGAAATTATGCGGGGTGTAAATTTAGAATAAGGTATAACAAGTTACTAAATGAAAACATGGTCGAACGGATCTTGATTGTATTCATAGTTAAAAGTGGTAGTGCAACTAATATTTTGAAAACCATTCAATAATAACGCAGAAATGTTTACGTTTTATGTCGATGCATTGCGCCAAGCGAGTTGTTTGTGAGCATCGACATACTTTCACTACGCACGTAGCCGATAACTGGAAGCGGCAAAACATCCGATTACATACTAGGTAAATTACAAAAAGCAATATTGAATCTTTATATTATTTCAATATATTCAAACATAGAAATACCAATGTGATAATTCTACTGATAATGAGAAGTAACTTATCAACATCAAAGATAGATTATAAGCCATGGCGTGTCCAGGACGCAAATTGTAAAATGTAATTTTTTTAATAGATTATTAATTTTTAAGATATATTACCAATCGGGCACGTTGTAAAGCTGCTAAGTAAGCCGCTGTTTGGCTATTGTTTTGCGGGGGTGCCACAGAAGAATAATCACTCATGTTTGAATTAACAACACATACACGCAGACAAAATGGCAGCCATGAAAAATGGCTAAACTAGCCACAATACAGTTCGTTATGTGTGGCTACACTGATAAATTGTGGTGGAAGGAAGCCAAGCAATGTTGCAAACGTGGAGAAAATAAAATAGTACCATCGACAATATTTATTTGTTTCTTTGGCACAGCTTGTTCTTTATAAACAAGCACAGTCACACCTAAAACGATACAGTGGGCCCAAAACTTTTAAAGAGACTAACAAAAATGATGCAATTTTGTATTTACTAACTATACGATTTTTTTAAGAAGTCATGTTTCAAAATAGTAATAATCACACATTAACAATTTTGTTTATTCATGACGCATCTTTCGAATCCAAAGACAAAGTCACGAAAACGGCATAAACGCCATTTTATGACTTATGTGATTTAAAAATTAAAAACCAAATTAAAAAGAAAAATTTGAAATGAAAATTAAAAGCACATAAATTCAGAACTTTTATAACCTAACCCTTTTTTATATTTTAAATACATTTTTCCCAAAATATACTACTAATGGTATACCAATGAAATGGGATTGTTGTTTCCCTGGTGTCTTCATAAATCAAGAAAAAAATCACTAATTCGTAGAAAATTTGTATTTTTTTAGTAAATGTCAATGAAATAATTCATATTACTATGAATAGACATTACCAATAAAGTCGTTAATACTTCAAAACGAATACTTAACAATTTGACGACGGCTTAAATATGTCAATTTAGTTTAAAAATAGATGAAAAGTTATTCTGTAATAATAACAGTGAATTGCTTTGGGTTGCTTTAAATTGATAATAGTGAATAATTGAATAACTTCAGTATCGGCGATCAAATCAAATGCTTCAGAAATATCGATTAATAAAAATAATTAAAAATAGTTTGAAACATAAATGTTGTAACCAAAGCTGAATGACACGAAACTTATCACAAAAATTTGATTAGATCAAAAACCTCTGGTTACCATAAATATTTATCTTTATCTTTGATTATATAGCGTTCGTTCTCTCCAGAAAGAACCTTTGCCAATGTCAAGTATGGAAACCATAAATAAAAAACATTTTTGTACATACGATTTTTATTAACCGTCCAACGCGAGCCAGGACATCCCTTTGGTAAGATTTTTTAGTAGCCTTCCTTATAGTTTGTATTCGAAATATTAAGTAACCGAGATTATAAAAATTGTTCATTATGCACATACTATCAATGACAGAAAGACACCATTTCTTTTTATTTAGATAAGGTTGCTCACAAAGCTTTTTGTAAAATATAAGCTTTTTTTATATAATATTATATAAAAAATTAATAATTCAAAACGACATTCTGCAATATCAGAAACTCATCGTTTAGAAAGGTCGGAAATATAATAAGTGGTATGTTAACTATAAAAATGTCATCGGAACCTAGTAAGCCAACGTTTTTCATGGTGTAAAACACAGAATTGCGTACTTCTTGACCGATTCACAGAGTATATAATTCTATGGACCGACTGTAATTCACAATTACACCTAGGAACCTTTGCCAGACCCAAAATCCGGAGATCAGCCAAAACTAGAAACAGCAAAGCAGGACAGCTTATATATAATTTTAAGACATTTCATTGTTTGATCAGGTCTAACCTACTTTAATGAAATAATGATTTTTTTACTTTTTAATTTAATTTTTTCAACTTAATTTTTTTACTTATTTTAGCATTAATAATTCACTGCATACTTAGGCGTTTCAAGTGACTTTAATCTTTATCGGTACTTTTTATTTATTAATTTAGAAATCTCATGATAATCTTGATTACCTACAAAATATTATGCCGGAACTTGCTTGGTATTTAAAATTATATTTTTCATTTTTCTGCGAGTATTTCAAGCATTTTTGCTTACTTTGATTTTTTGAATAATGAACAAACTCTTCGCCATCTCTTCACAGTTCAATTTATAATTAAGTTTTATGAAGGGCAGCAGGTAGTTTCGTTCATCCGACTACACATTTACCTTCAAAGAAAAGGCTCGCTTCACAAAAGCAGCGCTTAAAGGGGTAAATAATAATTTCCCCACTATTTTCGATAACTCACTAAAATTATTGACTTTTGGAAATTTAACACACAACAAATCAGACGAAAATATTGAATAAACTATGTTTGTAACTTTTGTATCCATTGTCTTCCATTTGGTAACTTCACTGTAAGGTTTAAAAAAAATAATTTTTTGTGGTTTTTCACCTTGAAATTCATTATTCAATCGTCTTCCAATTTTCTCTGTCACGTCTTATGTACTGAGAAGATGTGAAGATATATTGTTCAAGATTTCATTTTTCTTAATTTAAAATATCCATTTAATGCTGAACTTTGCTGCGGTGTTATTTTTGCAGACAAATCCTATGTTTCCTTTACAAATTCCCATGTAATTTTTAGACATGCTTCTTCGACAGAACGACTCACCAGACCAAGATTACATTGATCTAACAAAGAGCTTTGGCCAAACTTAACCATTACAAAATTCATCAAGTCCTTTGTAGTTCTTTTTTTTTTGCGCAATATCGGAAAATACAGAATAAACTTCCAAAAGTGAAGTTTTCTATGTTAATTCTTTTATTGTATTTTTAGCTTTTATTGTTTTTGTCCCTTGATATCTTACCATGATTTTTAAATGTACATAATTACGTACCCCGTAGTTAACCGACGCATTATAAAATGAGAACTAATGTTGGCCAATCTTGCTTCTGTACTTATAAATTTTCATTGCTTTCAAAACTTTTGAGTGATCTTTCTTCGGATTCTTTAAAAAAATTCATTAGTTTATTTGGAGTGCCCCTTCGCAATCAAAATATCTAATAACAATAAGAAACAATTAAATGAAACTACATGAAGTAGTATTATTTCTATTTTATTTAGGATCTTTACCACGACCTAGGTTTCGTTGTATAACAACACCTTCAAGTGGGCAATTAGCAAAAATATCTTTGCTAATGGCCCACCCTGAATATGTAATACAACGAAATAAGATTATCTTTGCTAATGGCCTACCTGAAGATGTTGTAATACAATGAAACCTAGGTCGTGGTAAAGAACTTAAAGAAAGTAGAAATAACACTACACCACGTAGGTTTAGTTCATAATTGTGAACAATTAATTTCTACAAAATTAACACCAAATACATTCAACAATAAGAAACATTTTTGGAAACCTTTATTACAGGTACCAGTAGCAAAAAAATTGTGTACGCTGCTCTGAGATGCATTTGAAACTTTCATTTGGATCTTTACAGCAGAAACATTAAAATTGATGCTGCTTTCTTTCGATTACAATTATTTTTTAGACAACTTGCGGAATCTGCACATACGAGTAATAATTAGTTTAATATCACAGCTTGTGTTTAGATAGCCTTGATGATTGCTAAATGCATGAACAAATGACGCTGTTTCAACAATCGTCTCGATCTTCAGTCACGTATCCCTCTGGAATAAAACTAATTAAAATAACTGCCCTTTAAAGAATTACACTCTTACCATTTTATTACGAGCCTTACATCCGATATAACCTATCAAATCTTTTTCACCATCACTCGACTGCTTTTCACTTGACTTAAAATAACACAAAATTTCCAATTTCACGCTCTGCACGTCCATTTTTCTAAACCATTTCATTTGTTAACCATGTGTCCTCATAAATAAATTCTTATTTCTTTCCCCTCTTCTCTTCTGGCTCCACGTCCTGTATGATGATAAATACCAAATTACAAAGTATAGACCAATAATAATTATTATAGAAAACATACGTTTCTCAAGATCCATGCGTGCTCCAGGGTTAAGTTTACAGAGTATAAACGATTTAGGTAGCACAGATTATAGGTAGGATACAGGAAGAATTCGATGTAAAGAATTTAGTCTTCAAAGTACGTGCACATTCGTTCGTTCAGTCCACAATGTAGACATTTTCTCCCTTCTATCGTGGTGACAATTTGGCATTTATGTCTCTACATTGTTTTGACGACAACTTGAAACCTTATCGGTAACCTCAACTGTAATTCGAAAAGGATCTGCTTTCACAAAGGCCTTTAATGCATTATTATCAATTCAGAATTTCTATACAATTCGTTAATATATGTTAATATATTATACATTTATTGTTGTCATCATCATATATCATAAAGTTGCAAATACGAAAATCGACAAGTTCATATTTCATTGAAACCATTAAGCACCGGCCATGATCTAGAAACTTTTTGGAATAACTTAAAAAGTGAATTCTTTTCACAAATAACAGAACTAGGTATAGCTGACAATGAGAGTAGGATATACATTCCAAAAACAAATATAGGAAAATCTATATCTGATCCCTTTTCTATTAGATATTCCTAAAACTACGTCTGATCCTTTTTCTATTCGCCACATAACAGTACGTGAGAACTGAAAAAAATATCTTAAAAAAATTAAATTAAATATTATTTGCATGTTACGGATGGACATCTTATGCTCGGACATAAAGACATTTTTGTAAATATTGTCGTAATATGAATTAACGACCATAGACAATCGCATACTATGATTCTCAATTAATACCAAAAGCAGTTAAGTAAATTCAGAATAGTTTATCTCATTTTTGAAAACCACATTTAGGGCGCTAACGACCTGCCTACATAAAATCATTGTATATGTGCTGCAACGTGTATCGAGCGCGCCTTGGACCGCCTGAAAGCCAGAATAGTGCCTGCAGACGCCCCTTTTGTCAACGTTATACGAGAAAGAAATGAGATGTGAGAAAATTATATTGATTTTAATCATATCTTTTATTCAGAAATCCATAGAACCAGTTGACTTCTCATGGAAAAATGGATGCCAGAACCTCAAAGAGGTTGGACTTCTAAGACTATTTCTATAATCTATTCTAATGGTCTACTAAGACTATTTCCAGAGTCAGAACAAAAGGCCTAAGTGTTATAAACACAGACGGCACTAGATCCTATAAATCATGTCGAAATTGTCTAGGGGAAGAACTCACCCCGCAGCACATTCTCAACTGCCCAGCCATCATTAAAAGCCTACAGGCTATTGACGAATTCCCATTTCAGGGAAATTTCTACAACAACAAAATTATGGACATTGCCAAAGCTGTGATCTTGTCGCACGGATCAACCTGAGACTAATTTGACTTCAAATGGACAGGAAACCAACCAACCAACCATAGAACAAACTTGTTATATAAAAAAATAAACATAGCTCTATACACACACATAAGTATTTAATGTGCCCTGAATTGTGATAGCGTTCATTCTTACATAATATGATTAGCTGTCAAGCGTAAAAAGGAAATGTGATAACATCGAAGCGATACAAAAATCTGCGAGTAGAATTCGCATTAGGAGTATTCCGTTTAAATTTAAGTACAAATAAAAGTTTAAATAAGGGTGTTTTGTTAAACTATTTATTTATATTAATGTTTTTTTTTCATTTCATAAATATATTGCCTAACACATATTTCACAGGCGTAAAGAAAATAAGTTTAACTTGTATTTTACGTTACTTGTCAGTATCTATTGTTACAATAGGAATAAACACAACATATGCGTGGTACTTCAGCTGTTCATATGTAGCGTCTGAGGCGCACATCTGTAACGCGAGCATGCGCGACACTATCGTACTCAATCGCTTTGTATCGTTGTGTATACGTCGCTCTCTTTTAATCTACTTCCATAGCGTCGTAATATATAGCTCTCCCCTCTTTCTCTCAACGTCGTATCTTTCTTCTCTCTCATGTAACAAAATGTGTTTAAACGTGATGCGACCTTAAAATTTTACTCTCAATTCTCGCCCACTTATCGAATATGAAATCACCGCCTAAGAAGTTTCACTTCAAAAATCTCTTGTATTTTCTTCATAGCACCAGTTCTCGATATATTCACGGAAATACGTTTATCAAGATGACGGCTAATGCGACGCCGTTTGCATTCCAACACACACACACACACACACACACACACACGCACACGCACACGCACACGCACACACACACACACACACACACACACACACCCACACACACCCACACACACCCACACACCCACACACCCACACACACATATATATAATTTAACTTGAGAAAATATTTATTAACAATCGTCTAAAATCGTTATAAATAATTCTATGCCTGATTTCAATTTCATTTTTATATAATAACGCATAACAAAAATTACTGTTGACTGTTTACCCATTATTGGCAAAAATAAATTCAAGGGTTAATCAAATAATTCTTAACTTTTGAGACAACCTATTCCCACCGTCCACTCGGGTGGTCTCAAAACCCCTCCAGTGACTCGTAACATCTCCCCTCATAAAAAGACCTTCGAAGGTCCCCTACTTGTATCCCGTATCTACCATCAAGCGTTTCTATCTAACGGGGTTAATTATTGTCCCTTCACAATGAGTAATTTGGTACCTCCATTTTTTCAAGAACGCACTTTGAAAACGCTCTAAATTACTTAAAGATCGTTCCATACTCAACCAAATGGCGTCGACTAAAGACACCACGTTCAAAAGCTCCGTATGATTCCACTCTAATATTAGCACACATGTCGTCACCGTGGTGTGTTGGATTGATCGCAATACACCGCGGGGACACGGGTTCGATTCCCGGCCGCTCATCAAGCTTGACTAGAGAAGTCCAACCTTTCCAGGCTCTGGCAACCATTTTTCCATATGAGATCTTCTTCATCTCATGTGGGCACGTCAACAACAACAACAACATTAATACACATGCTTTCCAGCAAAACTCTACGCGCATCATCGTGCTCACTGGAGTGGAATAATATATGATTCATGTTTTGCGTTTGGAGACAGCAGCAGCATGCCGGGCTATCTCTAAGTGCGAATCTAAACAAACAGGTGAGGAATGCTTAGTGCATTCCGTACCAGTATGTTCATTTCAAAACTCCGATGTGTAGTGGTACCTAACTTTAAGTTTTGAGACAATTTGATTCAATTTGAGGCAATTTGGTTTTGATCAATTGTGATTTATATAGATAAATATAAAATTGTTCTTTAACATTATTTCAGTTATTTTTATAAATTATTACCTATAACGAACTGCATAAACAATGCAATGGTCAGTCGATTGCCATAAAAACGAAATTGAACATTTGATCGAAACGTGCAATATATATTTACGACATTGGAACGAAAGAGGAAAAATATGTGGAAATGTTTTATTACCAGCTCGCGGTGAGCGTGTGTCTGCGGCTCGCAGTGCCAGCAGTAGCTGATCATAGCGAGGGTAGTTCGCAGTACATTGTGCTGAGCGGGCTGGACGAACACCTCTCGAACGAGGATGTGTCGACTGACGACAGCGGCAAAGTCGATGGCAGTGATGGTACGTTTCATAATTTTTAAAACGTGCCTTCCAATTCCAAAAATGTGTGTAAGAAGTTTATATAATTTCATTTTTTCCATTTCTTAAACTCGCTAATGGCTCAGTTATGGCAATGCCGAGATTCGTGCATGACAACGTCTCCTCAGACCTCTTTATAATTAAACGCCACATGTTTTCGTACGCGTCTCAGTTCACTGTTGCTCGTCATATATTTAGCGGTTCGTGTGGTTGCAAAGAGACCGCTTCTAATATCATATCAATTAGTGAAGAGAAACAAAATAAACACCTACGATGGCATTGGTTATGCGCCTGTATTTGCTATGCGCGTTCAAATGCGAAGCTAGGCCGGATTTTAAGGATTATCAGATTTTAAGTTTTGGCAAGGATTATGAAAACACTAAATTCTGATAGTTATTATATTTATGTTTTAACATTACAATACTTGTATTAAAATAATCATTAACATTCTCTACTATATACTAAAAACAACGCCGAAAATGTTACAAGACTAGGTTCAACCGTGATACCACATAAGTAAAAGAAGTCTCATTATAAACGGCCGATAGTCTTTTTTCGCCCTTCTGTTCCAAAAATAAACAAAAGGCTATTTGACTTGATTTTTCAAATTGTTTTAAATTGTTCTATTTTGCATTATAAGTACATTTATATAAAATCACTTCTAAAGTTTGAATTTTTGAACTCGCGCTAAGAACGCAATTTCTGTAATGGCGGCTAGCGTGACGTCACACGAAATAAGACAAAACAGTTGTAATTTTCAATTTTTTTTTAATATGTGATGCACGATTTTCTTTCCATTTTTTACGGTGCAACCATTTTCAGCCTTCTCCTTTGCCAATGTTCTATTTAATTTATTTATAACTGTAATGATCTTATTAACAAGATAATAATGTTTCGATTATGAAGTGCTGTGAAGATCAATAAAGGATTGTGCCCTTTAATACATTGTAAGTTTGTCACATTTTGACGTGGCAAAATCGATATAGGGAGAACGCCATGTAAGGGTACGAAAAGTGATGCGGGTGTTCACGCTGCACCATCCACGGCACAAGAGCCGAATCACTGTAGTGTCATTCAATAGATCGGTCCAAAATGCGCCTGCGGTGGGAGAGGTGATGACGCAAAGCATGTTTTCGAGTGCATCTCAGTTCACTGTTGCTCATCGTATAAATTAGTAGGTCGTGTGATTACAGTGAGACATTTCCAATACGATCTTAGTGAGCGATGTAAATGAAATAAATACGAAACGATAGTATTGGAAAGTATTTGTATTTATAATACCCGCCCAAATTTAAAAACTATAAAATCTTAATCAATATCAATTTTCGATGTTTACCAGGCGAATTCATCGTAAACTTAAAGTACAGCTATAATGCATCGGAGAGTTTCAAAATTTGGATCAAGAAAAGAAAAGTCACAAAAATACAGGCTTGCCCATTTACAGTGGTTCATAATTTTGTTAGGTAGAAAACATCGTGAGAAGTCGTCTGCAAAAAAAAACAATAATTCAACGAAAATCAGTAGTTTAGAAGTTGTGACTTTTTTTGTACCTCTTTGAAAAATCTTTACTGTAGTCACATAAATCTCTTTTGAAACGAAAAAAAATGTAGTGAACGGAAATAAACTGGCGGCTGGTGTGGCACACTGAAAAAAATGACCTATCTCCATATAATTTTTATTTTTTATTCTGGTTTTATATTTCTTTATTTGATGTAAACTTTGATACGTCAAAAAAATTGATTGTAACTCAGTACACGCGAGAAGCGAAACTTCTTTGGTTATCTTAAGTTCGATTTGTAAGTATATATAAGGTATATTATATAATAACGGGTGAAACTGCAGAGAGAGAAAGAGAGAGAGATAAAGAGACAAAAACATACTAAGTGTAAGTTCACAGATTTTACTAAAGTCGTATAAGAAAATTTTAATACCATACATCAAGAAAAATTAATAAAGTTTCATTACAAATCGACGTAAACATCTAATAAAATAAAAATATTTTTAAAATATTTATTCATATAAATTTACATAAACACTAGTCAATTAAAAAAATAGCCGCGATGCCAGTACCAAAATAAGGCTATATGCAGCTGAAGGAAGTCGATATGTAGTACATATTCTATTGTAAATTATATTTACGACAACTATATATGCAGATTCATTGCAGATTTATAAATAAATTAAATACATATGTTGTTAGTCTTTAATAAAGTACACGATACCATATAAAAATTAGTAATAAATCAATCATAAATAGATAAATAAATCGACAAAATTTTGACAGCTTATTTTGACACACATAACGTATAAAACAGCTGATAACAGTAGTGAGTGCCATTTTTGTTTGTTTTCGCGTACACATCTTGTCTTATTCTATCGTGTTGATCTATCTATTTCGGCTGTTAGCTAAATACCTATTTTCCGTCCTCCTTACCATAGTTTCGTTACAATCGGACGTTACAACTAAGTCACATGAAAACGTTGCATAAAAACGTTACACGACATTCAATCTTGACATTCTACTTTCATCGCGCCCGAAGAAGTTTAAATTCAGTAAATATATATTCCATAATAACTTAAATATATTATAATAACACTAACGAGGTCATATTCGATGGGTCGTTGTTTGAGTTATACAGACTTCTTGTTTGATACTAGATAACCTTATTATCTTAAAGTATTAAGTAAATACAAAAGGAATATGAACAAACTCGTAGACACATTTCTACACATAATATAAATTGTAGACATTGGTCTGTCATAAAATATTTAATCAAAATATTTTTGAAATCAACAAACTATTGAACAATGTATTATTTATATATTATTACAATTTCAATTAAAAGATAATCAATGATAAGCAGAATTACTCGCTGGAACTCCTAACGATGGAACTCCTTAACGAATGGCAGTAAATCACCTATGATTTAAAATATTTGCTCCAGGTAGTTGTTATTTTGCAAAATAGCTACACTATCTACCAGGTCAGAGTCTGATGATAAGTTCTGGATATGAGCAATGGAACTCCTTAAAGGATATTTGTAAATCAACTGTGATTAAATATATTTGCTACTAGTAGTTGTTAGTTTACAAAATAACTACACCGTCGACCAGATCAAGGTCTGATGATGAGTTCTGGAGATGAACAATGGAACTACTTATCGGATGGTAGTTAATCAAACATAATCAAGATATTTACTACTGGTAATTTTTACTTTGAAAAATAACTCCACCATCGATCAAGTCAGTGTGTGGATGATGAGTTCTGAAGTGAAATAATGTAACTCCTTAATGGATGGTAGTAAAGTGATTCAATATATTTATGCTAGCGATTAATTGTTACATTAATTACTACTTTGCAAAATCTGATATTGAATTTCGGATATGGAGAACGGAACTCCTCAAGTGGTAATTTTTAATTTTCAAAATCTGATGTTGGACTTCAGATATGGAGAACCGAACTCCTCAACGGCTAACAGCTAACCGTTGGTAGCTACTACTATCGCTTCATTTCTATCTGTTGTTGATGATCAACTTTAGACAAAGAGGAAATTATCTATATACTAGCTTTTGCCAGTGTCTTTTAATAATTATCCAATATTCCAAGAAAGAAAATAATTGTGATTAATAATATATATATATATATATATATATATATATATATATATATATATATATATATATATATGTATATATATATATATCACTAAAAATTCGATAATAAAATATCTTTTAAAAAACCGACTTCAAAAAAGTTACTAAAAGGTACTAAAAAGTAAAAAAATAATTAACCCAAAATAGGTACCTACTTATTTGCAATAAATAACGGAGTTACTTATTTTTGAAGTCGGTGCCAGCACCGTCGGCTTGACAAATGTAAATTTTCATATTATAAATTTCGCCCTTTATGAATCTATTTATTATTGTAAATACATTACAAGTTAAAGTTTTAAATTTATATTATAAATTAAATTAAATTATAAATTTGTTTAAGTTGGTCGACAGTGCAGCACCGACTTCAGAAATAAGTAACTTAGTTATTTAATCCAAATAAGTAGGTATTTAATTTGGTTTAATTATTTTTTTACTTTTCAGTACTTAACGTTTTTGAAGTCGGTTTTTTTAAAATATATTTAATTTTTAATATGTAAAATTCGGATTTTACCATTTACATTTTGGTCTGCTTTGTTTTAAAATACATTAAAAGATAATTGATGCTATTTTAAAAGTATAATACTTAACTGGCTAATTTTAACAATTTCGGTTCATGCCTCCGTCACTCCTTTCTAATTATTGGTTTGAACCAATTACTTAAAAGAACGGACGTTACTTACTCAAAACGGACGTTATTTATGACAAAACGGACATTACTTATGGCAAAACGGACGTTACTTACTCGATTAAAAAATTTGATTAAAAATAATGTAAAAACCCGGCTACGTTTTTATTACAAAATGCATAAAAATTTAAACATGTCGAACCCTCGGATTGTCAAAAGTTGAATTAGAATTGTTTCTTTCTCTTTCTAACCTCTACTACTAAACAATTTACTTATTTATTTACAAATACACACAAATTGATCGATACATTACGGGTAACCTATTCGTAACGATAAGAAATTAATGATTTTACAAAGTTTAAACGAAGTAATACAAAAGTACACAAGAATTACAAAAGATAACGACGATACATTTTAACACATTCACTTTCACTCATCATAAACTAATCACACTCTGGTGCGACCGCTAACTGTTGAGCAGTTGAATACCGCGGGAAACTGGAGAGTTCCTATATAATTCAGTTCTAGAGGGTGGTATAGCAAAAAGGTAATGATTCAAAAAGGTGTGCACAGGAAATTGCCAGGTACAAAGAATGAAAATTTGCTCACAAATACAGCTCACATGATTTTTCCTTTTAATAGCTGGAAGATAAATTTCATAAGTACGGCATCTGTTCTTGTTGCAAAGAATGGAAATCTGGCATACTCCAGAAAAAATCAGTAGAAAATAGAAGAGGTAAGCAACCATACTGTCTCATATACATATATCGGAGGAGCATCTGCACACTTGCTGTAATTGGTTTCGTGAGGGCTCTAAATAATGGAGTCAGATTCTAATCGGATTCTAATAGTGCAAACTAATTAAGGGTACAGCAGTTTAATTGATGGCATTGATTGAAAATCCTTTATATTATGCAACACGAATACAAGTTTTCAAAACGATTTTTCTGCTACATCCACCATATGCCCTCGAAACGTCCATCGCGAATCAAGATATTGCAAACACTGGCTTTCTATAGCCTATAATACTACTGAAACCAGGATGACACTAACAATACCTCATTTATTAAAATCTATCAAGCTGTTTGCGTTTTACGAAAGAATCAAGAGTCAGACTTACGTATATACACGGAAACATGTCAAAAATATAACTCTCCTCTTGTTTACGCGCAGTCGATTAAAAATAAAGTTCTTCAGTTACGATGTTTAAAAATATCCTCTCATTGTATTCGGAAATCGACACTCAATTATTTGTGAAAATATTACCTAAAACATACTTTACGACGTTAAAAATGAGAAAATTCCACAAACAAGAGCTTAATAACTTTACAAACACACGAACTCTGCCTGATTCCACGACATTCTCATATATCTTATCCGTATTCGGAAATGAAACTTTAGAGTTGGTATAATCGATCCTCACCGGGTTGCGTTAATCGCAAGTCTTAAAGTCTTTAGCGACGCAGCAAATCGGAGAATCCGGGTTCAATTCCGCCCGTCGTTGAGGCAGGCAACAGTGGTGTTTATAACTGCATAGCTAAAATGAAACAGATCAGTGACAGGTGGCAGCGTCACTGGTGTGAATAGCTACGCACTACGATCGGCAAACCGCCTGCCTAGCGTGGCGATTGTGAAACATTACCTATGATGAAATGCACATTGGAGAAAACTATGTCCATCAATGTGCTATGACAAGCGTGATGACGTAATTGAATTGTGAAACTTAATTCTGCCTCTTTTGCTTTAGCGATCAGTCTCATGTAGCCAACTACTAACATGACTGTTTACAAATGACAGCGACACAGATGTGATAGATGTGAATTCGAGTTTTGTTAATATTTTTCCTGAAACGAAGCCAAAGAAACGAAGCTGAACAACACGTCAGCAAGAAATGAATTCTAAAATTTAGTCGTTCGCTGGAGAAAATCAAAAAATTAATGTCTACGCTCTATATGAACTTGAAGTATATATGAATCGAAAAATCGCTTCTTAACTAAGGCCTGAAAGCCAAATTGCCTCATTTGTATGCAAAGACCGTGACGCTTTCATTAATAAAAAAATATCGCGTAACGAAGCATATATTCTCTTAAAACTTGTTTATCTTCTAAAACGGCACTAAAGTCTTTTCCCTAAAACTGACATTCACAACATGTAAATTTTTTTCTCATTCCGGAAATCCTAATGCTAATTATCGTGTAGATTTTAAATTTTGCAAACATTTTCACTTCTTTATATCAAAATATATCGATCTAATACAATGGCGGAGGAGAGAGCTGGCCAAAGGAACTTCTCAATGGTAAACAGGAAACCTATCGAGTTTGGATATGTTTATCTTATCTTATTCAGTCTTTTGGTAACATATTATAACCAGGAGGATTTTATCATGGAGGGAAAAGGTGGTCTAGTCAGGGGCTAATAGAGTTCGGACTAATCATAATTCGGAAAATCCTAAATAATCCTAATATTATAAATGTGGACGTTTGGATTTACGAATGTATTGTATACGAACACGTTTGTTCTGGATTACATTTATCCCGAAATCTAAAATAGTTCCAGAGGGATATCATCCATCTTTTTGATGTTCATTAGTTTCCTATATGATCACATAATATCGCTCGTAAAAAAATTCGGAACTTTGGTTTTCTGGAATTTCCAAATCCAAGTGCAGTTCATAAGATTTTTCAACAGGATACACTCTTTGAAACGTCTTCAAAATTTTCTACCGACTAGAATGAAAATCAACCTTTGTCAAACACTCTTATTACCATTAATTGATTATGGAGACGTGTGCTATCCTGACCTTAATGAAGAACATTTGTGCAAGTTGGAACGTCTTCAAAATTTATGCATTTGGTACGTCTTCGGCCTCAGAAAATATGATAATATTTCTGAATACAGGTCACTTCTCAAATGGCTGAAGATCCGTGATCGACGCCAATTTCACATACTTACACTTCTTTTTAATATATTAAAAAAAATTCATAGCCCAAATTATCTTATTGGCAAGTTTAAAGATTTGTCCGCTCACGACCTTGGGCTACGATCTGAAAGTTCACTAACCTACTTGTTCGTAAACATCCTTCACTGCCCAAGCAGCAAAAAATTGGAATCACCTGGATCCTGACATCAAGAAAATTACGTCTCTAAATATTTACAAAGATCGAGTGAAAAACTCCTGCCTCTCCTGAAACCTTTTCCTTTGTGTCCTTGTCCTTTCCTATCTTTCCCATCCCAAATCATGCCAATAATTTTTTTTACTTATTTCTAATGTGCTATAAAAAAATTTCATTGTAAAATCTCTTATAGTCTACCAACTAAATTCCAATACCAATTGTTATGGTTGACTGGAAGAGATTACTCATGTAGCAATAAGTCCGCCATATGTGCTATACATAAAAGATGATAAATAAATAAATAGTTCACCTATGCAATATTTTCTCCCTTTTGTACCTCAATTACTATGCTACTACTGAAAGCGAACGGAACATAGGTTACATAACCGTAGTCCACGTGAACAAAGTTGTAGGCAGAATGGTAGTTGAGCATATTTTTGGCACCATGATAGGAGGATTCGACGTCTCTGGGTTGATTACCAATGAATACTCCTCGACGGTTGTAAAACAATTTCATCAATTTCATGTAAAACAATATCATTTAAAGTACTAATTGCACGAACTGTGTACTACATCGAACATGAACTTGAATTTGACTGTCACATACTATTTTTTGCATTATCGTAACGTATCTTTTGTGCCGCCGGTTGTAACGCCAGAGGTTATGAATCTATGGCCCCCCTATCGTGGCGTTGGTTACTGCGGCGTCCGGAACAATAAGTTACAAGTAATATATTAAGATACAAGGTAGAATAATCGTTAATTATCCCTTCTAGCCAGCATATCAGGGTCAATTTCGTAGTGCAGCGTAGAATACTGATTACAGAAAGATGTGTCGTCCGCCTACTCTCGTTTATTTTCTACCTCCAACGTATCATTACCATATAGTAAATCGTACCCTCAATATGGCAGAATTGAATTTTTATATTAAAAATACTGTGTTCAAACTACTAGAACCCGAATATTCCGATCATATAGAAAGTTAAATCTTATCAGAGGAACCTCTTATATATACTTCATATATTTAGAAGTCTCTGAAACCTTAGACATATTGAAAATGATTCGCGTATCCATGGACGAATAGATTTGGTTAGTGAAAGAAGCGAAAATCAATCGTTGGTCAATTCAAACGGAATCCCTACTCTTGGTCGTAAATGAAACCTTGCTTCTTGGTTTGCTGGAATGAAATCAGATAACTCTAATAAGGCAATTCGATTCGATTCTACTTTCACCTCGAAAAAGTCGCACAGGCGCAGTGTGACCGCACATTTCAAGGCGATCGCACTGCTTTCGAAGAGTGTGAGAGTTTAAGAAATAAAATGACATCAGGAATCAATTCAGGTGAACATTTTTTTAGATGCTGCAATCAAATTACGGCCCCTTATAATCTCAGTACATTAATTTGGAATACCAATTTTGCCCTCTTCAGATAAAGGTTTTAATTAATATGCAATAAAATTGATATAATTTCTAACTTGCCTACCTCCCCATAAATGTGAAGCATTTTTTCGTGCACTCTATCGAATAGAATGTCACTAAAGTTTCTAAATATCTAATTTATCTAAAATACCACTTATCACTTAGTGCTAAAACTCAAACTCTTCTACATGGAGATACTATAGCTTGAGTTTCAAATAAACACTGAATAAAAAACAAACTAAAAAGTATTTGATAATAAAAATGTATAAATTAAAAAAAAAAAACTAAAAAAACGCGCTAACCAAAAGACGTATTGAGGCAACGAGCTCAAACTCGACTGATTTTCTATTAGCTCCTGCCTACACCATCTTTTCCCTGCATGATAAAATCTTCCTGGTTATAATATGTTACTAAAGACTCAATAAGACAAGTTAAATAAGCCCAAACCCACGGGTTTACTGTTAGCCATTGAGAAGTTCCTTTCATCAGCTCTCTCCTCCGTCATTATATCAGATCGATGGTATCATATATTTATATAAAGAATTTAACAAGTTTGCGAAATTTTAAATCTAAACGACAATTAGCATTGGGTAAAAATCGACTTGCTAGATTTTTTTATATACTTGATTGAGTTCAACTAAACTGATAAAACCACGTTAAAGACGAGAGCTTTGGGAAACGAAAACGAAATAGAACTTTCATTAAAATGCATTTCAAATCTAAATTAAAAAATAAATTTGGTGTTGATCAGAAAAAGAAAGGAAAATATAGTGACCTAATTGTTTTGTTACAACAGCTGGTTCAAACTCCTCGTGACTCTTATAAAATATTTCAGCTAGTTGTAACTAAAAACAACTGTTACCATCTATGGACCAATGACCAATACGAATGGCCTGCAATGTTCTGATTCCTATTCAGTTAGCTGTCCAGTGTTCTTGTTGGAGTTAAATTAAACTTTTCAGTACCATAACTCAAGGCAGAAAGAATTTCTAAACTCGGAAACTTGTCGTTTTCTTTGTTCCCCTGGGTCACCATCGAATAAAAAATTATTTTCTTATAAAGTGGTTATTTGAAATCAGTAAAATGTTTAACAGAATTAAAAAAGTGGCAATTCGACTCGTCTGCATGTTACTAATTTTTCTATAAATCTAACTCGGAGATACGTTTACTGACCGTTGACCGTTCCTTTTCCGTTTGAAAGGAAATGGTTTTGCATAGGTCCCATGTGAATATGGTTAAAACCTCATGATGGATTCCGGAAATATCCTGAGGGACTCCTGAATACATGAGAGTACGAGCCTCTTTTGAGACATTTGTAAGTCTGCATGAACTCATGTCAAATGTCTCTATAAATAATTTAGTCGCAGATTAATCGCGGGTTTTGATCAGAATTCATCTATGACGGGAAGGAGATTCATCGAATTTGACTCGATAAACTTATCTTGATGTGTTTTAAATTCATAAATAGTGGCCAGGATCTGATAATGGAATCGAAAGGTGATGACAGGGTCTCCTCGATGGCGAGGAATAGATCACCGATATTGGACTCTTTTGACTTGCCTGTCAAGTCTTTGGTCAAAAGTGATAGCTAGAGCTGATGACTTGACTTTTTTGACTTGCCTTTACGTAAGCTAGAAAGTAATAAAGTAAATAGGCAGGTAACTATATACAGGTACATATAAAGCTACGAAGCAATTAATGTAATTAGTATGTAGGTAGGTAAATATATATGTGCAGGTATATACAATGACATTAAGCAACTAATATATTAGTGGGGATATAAGAAAATATGCACAAGGATACAAACCGACGTGAACAACTTAGGTATTAGTAAATACATACTACAGGTATGTATTTACAAAGGAATGAAAACTTAGGATATTAGTAGATAGATAGGTAAGTGTGTACAGGTATATACAACGACATGAAGCAACTAGGATATTAAGAAATTAACTAGGTAAATAATATAAAAATATATACAAAGGTATATAGTGAATAGGATATTAAGTAAGCAGTATTATTTAATTTTAGTTAGTTCGTAGCCTTGTGTGTAACATAGAACGTCATAAGAACTAAAAATGAAAACTAAACTTCGTAACAAACAAAATTTAAATACTTCAAAAGCAATGAATAAGGAACGCGCCTATTATTGTTTCCGAACACATGTAAATAAATCTGCAAAATACTGTTACTGTTATGTCTCATTTACACTCGTGCGCGAGCCACGAGACGAGCCACGAGGCGAGCCACGAAACGCGTATCGCCCCATTGCATGACGGCCGCCAGCCCATCGTTTACACGCGTCTCGTGGCTCGCGCGCGAGTTTAAATGAGATAATAGAGTCGCTACTGAGTCGCATATAGCAAGCACTCTACGCAGAAAAATGGCATCCTTTTTTAACAACTCAGTTTATTTCCTCTGTAGGAGAGCGTAGCATATAAATTATTTGAAATGTATTTGAACTATGTAATTCTTGTGTATTAAATAATTAAAGAATGGAAAGTTAAAAGTTACTCCATCATAAATTGGATTGTACAATCTATGTAGTAACATATTTTATTGCCCCCAATTAATAAGTTTTGGAAATATAAGGGCTTCCAAAATAATACCGTCTAACGCCTAGACAGTTTACGTCATTATTATAAAAAGTATAAATAGAAACGTACAATAAAAAGCAAGATTTCAAAGAAAATATGAGAAATTTCCAAATACGGTTTATTTCCTTTTCCTGCAACTTTTTCAGGATAGGACGACATTTTCACATGTGAACACACAGATAAATTTCGAATTTCCTAACATTATTTTCCAACCATGCTTCACTTGCTCAAGATATGACGCGGAGGGTGGTGGGCGGACACCCGACCAGCGTGCAGCGCTACCCGTACACAGCGGCCGTGCTCCGCAAGGGCTCACTCTGGTGCGGCGCAGCCATCGTGCACTCGGCCTGGTTGCTCACCGCCGCCAACTGCATGAAAGAGTTAGTATTCTTGAAATACGACACTAACGAGCTGAAATAATGAAAAACCTTATGTAAACAGTATGTCAGTGTGAAGTAACTAAATTTGGACTGACAGCTCAAAAGCTTGCAAATCCAGACGAAGAGAAAATTACAGCGCCCATATTTTCTGATAAATATTAAATGATGGTACATAAAGTGTATCTTTGGTGACAAGTCATTTTATGATTCACTTCAGGTAACGCTTGTAACATTTTCTTAAACACGTCAGCGTATTGAGGAGATTTGTGGTTTTCTAAAAAAAATCACTATGACTTTGAAAAAGAGCATTCAGGACTCTATTTCTATCTCACTTAAATTGAAATTAATATTGGATCTTTTATTAACTTTTCAACCTTTGGATAATCAAATACACCTTCCTTAAATTTGGCATCACTCAGGGAATGAATTTTTTTTCGACAACTTGGTACCCGATCTGTCATTGTTCCTAAATTTAACAAAACTTTGGAAAATCTTTTCACAAACCTACAGAGAATGAGTTTGTGGAGCAATAACAAGCTTCCTTATCCTTGTGTAAATATATTTTTACAATGAGTTCGACAGAAAAAATCTGAATTGACGTAAAATTGTAAATCCGTCAAATCCATACTTATAAAAAAGACACTTTCAAAAATAATAATCAATACCGATGCTTATGGTTCTTCCACGGTCATCATTATCAGGAGTGAATTATAGCTTCTCCAGCTGTTTCATGCATTGTTAGTACTCGAAAGCCTCCGGAGACATCCCATAATATCCCATACCTATAAACTGTGGTTCCTCCGAGAAATGTTAAAAATTATTCCTACGCAATGAAATATTCAACAATTAGAGTGTTTTTAGAACTTGCTTTTACCCTCAACAAAACCACGGGGACTAAAAAAAACAGATCCCACAAATATTTTATTTTACTATGTTGTAATCCATTTGTTCCATATCCTGGGTCTCAAAAACCTCACGAATATGTGGGGCCGCCACTAAAACCAAAACATTACAGATCCGCACGGGAATTGCTGCGCTCATTTCTTGCAGGTAGTAGTCAGAATTGAGCCACGTTTTTCCCAACTGCTTAAAAAAAACAGGAAGAGCAATCTTGTGATCTAGCAAATCGCGCGAAGACTGCCCACTTTATCATTAAGCACAGACGACCTCCAGAACGCATCTCTTCTAATAAAAAATAGTTTGTCAAACAAGAGTTTAATACGAAAAACGCCAGCATAATAACTTTTGCTCTGTGTCAACTCAAATTCGCAGCGATTTCTACGATCGTCAGATCTGCAGGTATGTACCCGCCATAACTGATCAAGCATCCGTTGTACAAGTCCTATAAGATATAAATATTACCATAACCGGCGCGTGCTACTAACTATGCATGATCTTAACTTACTGGATCTCGATCGTCATAAACCAATTAGCAAAGGTTCTTGAAACTTTTGCGTAGAGTCGAGAAACTCTCCGAGTGTGTGATCTGGTCTCACGAGCCAATCCTGGATTCGCTCATCACCACAGACGGCTCTCTAACAAAAGTAAGCTTGTTTATGGTGTACCCATTCAAGTATCCTTGCAAAGGAGTCCGCCATCTAGGACTGTAACATCCTGCAACTTACTCCTCCGAACATCGGCGGAATATTGACTGCATAGGCGATGGTACCGCCTCCCAACAAAGTCAAATACATAAAATGAGACCGACGATCGAGCTCGATGGATAGCTTCTGGTCAACATATTCTTTACATTGATATCACCATCCTGCAGAAAGGCTACTCTTCGAGGCTGTAAAAACTTAACCATTCCTTTGTAAAAACATGATTCTACAAATGCACACATTCCACAAAAAAATCTCCTTCTTCCCCCCCCCGCCCCCTCGTTTCAACCCCTCTCGAAACAAGAATAATTTCAATATTGCTTTCCCCCAAGGGTCCAAGAAAGTTGTGGGTACCTTGTATGAATTAAACCGTAAGCCATTTTGGTGGATGAAATCCTCCAAAATTTCTTCACATAGACTGGGACACCTCGAGCTCCACGGGTGAGACTGTAAATCGATTTAAATTCTAAAGACCCAAAATGAGTCGAGACTAATCGCTGTACTGACAGAATTGTTGGTTCCATGAACCTTATTTCCATTCGTGTCAAAATACTATTAGCTGACGAAGTTGGTAATTAAATAATTGGTGACTATTGTTTAATTGCTAGTTCTTTTTCGCTATCCCTTAGATATTACGTAACATTCCTACTGAATATTACAATATTTTAATAATGTAAATGTGATAATTTGTTTGTTTGTTACTTAATAAATCTACTACTTAAATAATAATCAAATTTTGCGCTCCTATTCATATAAACCATATTATAGACTAATATATGGTGTAGCAGTGTCCTGGAAAAGCGAGCAATTTCTTGGGGAATATTTAAATATATTCATTTCAGGATTTGATGCGAAAATGGGTCTAAATTTAATTCTATTTTCGCCAAATTAATTCTACAGAATAAAATAACAATAACATTTTGAAAACAAGAAAAACTAACAGAAGACATAAAATCCAGCGTGTACGGTTCGGGACGACGTCACCACTTGACGCACTACACGACGCGCACGGGTAGTTCGAGCACGCAGAGCGGTGGCACCCTCAGCCCCGTGTCGCACGTCGCCTTCCCCAGCAAGTACCGCCCGTACAGCACCAACTTCGACTTCGCCCTGCTGCAGCTCCTTATCCCGCTCCGACTGGGCTCGGCCACCGCCGTCATACCGCTCTCGGATCGAGACCACGACCCCGCCCCGGGTGACCACATCGTAGTTACGGGCTGGGGCTCTACTCGAGTGAGTATGTCAAGATCAAATATTCTATCTGTGCCTATATAAATTACCCAGTAATAAATTAGCACTGTCATTAAATTAGGACCCTTAACGGTGCTAATTTGACGACAGAGAGCTAAATCAAGAATTAATGTATATAAAAATAATCTAGATGAAAAAGTATACTATTAGACATAGCTACTAGTGTAAGAAGTCCAACATGGGTAAGCAGTAAAGGTATTTTCTATCCATAGCCACCAAAATTATAAAATTTACCAGCTTTTATTACGTAAACATTCTTCCTTGAGAAATAAACGTTTCTTATCAAAACTCAGGTTCCGTCTTAGTATTAACCTTAGTAAGCTATCCATTCGCCAACTTAAAAAAATTGATGCAGTCCATAGTGATATCATAAACTAAAAGTTAATACATTTATAAGTTTGTTCGTTGCCAGTTAACTACAACCTAAACACGAATCCCTACCAAATTTTATAGCGCATAGTTCGCGCGACAGAGTAACACATAAGCTGTTGTCCATAAATTCATTCTCGTGAAACGCCACGAAAAGTATGCTTGCATGTTTGTTCATCACGTCTAACGCCCATATGCACCACATACGGTCAAGACTGTCAGTCGGACTTACTGACAGTTAAAAACGTATTTCTGTTTCTCATTAACTGTCAGTCGAGTCGATACAAGCGTCTACCTTACCGACCGTACCCTATTGCATTATCAAATTCCTAAAGTATCCATACAAAATACGTTTTTAACTGTCAGTAAATCTGACTGAGAGTCCTGACCGTGTGTGGTACATACGGGCGTAAATGATTAGACCACAGATCAAAGAAAAAAGGAGATATGCCATATGCAATTTCTACCAAACGAAGCGTGTCACTTTCGTGAAGAGCGGAAAGCAAATAACCAATGAAATCGAGCGCACTTGACCAATAATAGCGAAGCTGAAACATTATAATATACGTATCGATGCGTTTATATATTTAAGCGAGCGGTGTCAACCCGTAGGGAGAAATAGTTTTGATTTTTAAAATCTTCAAATAATGACTTATCAATGGAACGTGTGTTACGTTCCATACGTGGAAACTTCTATGAATTATTCTTGAATTGTTATTACAAATAATCATAGTACATTTTGCCATTTCTGCAAGTCAAAAAAATCTCCCGTTTTATAAAAATAAAAATCTCCCCTAGCACCAATATTGTACAGGCGGCGAGGTAGCGATCTATACATCGAATGTGTCCAAAATGTGTACGCTGCTATGTCGCGCAAACTGTCTACGTGCGTGCAATAGTCTTAAAAATAGGTACAAAGTTTTCTCTTCAAGTATTACAATATATATATATATAAATATATATATATATATATATATATATATATATATATATATATATATATATATATATATATATATATATATATATATATATATATATATATATGTCACATTTACTATGCAATTATTTGGTGTCAAAGTGCATAAAATATGATAAATTGAATATGCACTGGATTGTTTTGGTTTGTTAACATTTTTCCGTCAGTGTATAGGTAGTACGCGACTACTACTCAGGATAACTATTTTTATTTTCTAATTTTCGTATAGAAACTTTTCAAAATACACAGTACGATTACATTGGTTACCAAAGTTTTTACTTCTACATCGTAATCTTAGTCGCGCCATTTTTTAATTATAAGAAAAAGTCGAAGGAAAAGGCAAAATGGAGGCCGACATAAAAAATCGCAAGCGAGAAAAAAGAAGTTTTGCTAAAAAGTTTTTATAAAAATTAAACTATTTGACAAATTTTTGCGAAAATTAATGAGATTTTATTTTAATAGTCGACGAATCGGTATACAAAAAAATCACTAAAATCGTTCAGTAGTAGCGTGTAGCGTGTTCACATATGTACATAGGTACGGACAGGTACAGACCAACGCACGGTCAAATGAAAATCGACTTTCATATACTTAGAAATTTTAAATTTTAAGGGTTGTTTTTGCTGGATACAGCTTTTATATAGTATTACTGTGCTCATATATGTCACGCGAGTTAATTTAGCGTGGAAACGGATGATTTATAATTTTTTTGCGAAAAAGTTGTAGGGAGCTGGTATATAAAATCCGTTTATCTCTGGAACCGTAAAGAAAACCGTCATATCCTTACAGAAGATTATAATACAAATTATTCGTGATTAATTGACATACTCTACATAACGGTGATTTCCGCTGATTTCTTTTTAAAAATTATCAAATACCTTTTTAACAATTTTGATAAAAATTCCTAAGTCTATAAAAGTCGATCTTCAACCCACCGTCCAAAGGACGGAAACGCATATCATTTTTCAAAGGCACATTTAGGTCAAAACTAGTATTTAAAAAAATAAAAAAATGGTTCTATTATTTAGAGGAAAGTCTGCTCTTTCCAAAAAGTTATTGGTATCGATTTTTTTGGTATCTATATGGTATCGGTATTTTTTTTATTTTTTTCACTACAAAAATAATTCATAATTACGTAAATAATTTATGAATGTTAAAAAACTTTCTTGGAAATCAAACTCAGACCCTTTAGTCGGGCGCTAGCATCTTAGCCATTGTATAAAGGACCAGTAACAATAACGAACGTTAACATTAAGGTTTTTTATTGCATAATATTAATTTAAAAATACATAAATATTTACAATAATGATCGAAAATATGCAGTCAAAAAAGAACTTTAATAAAAAACACTACCGTATAATGTTTATAACATACATATTCTACACTACCAAATGATAGTAAATTTTCATAATTAAATGAAACTACGTGATGTAGTATTATTTCTAATTTATTTAAATTCTTTACCACGACCTAGGTTTCGTTGTATTACAACATCTTCAGGTGGGCTATTAGCAAAGATTAACTCTTAGGATATTCCAACAGAATTTATATATCACACAAAACAATAGCTGAAGCCGGGTTTGCGCGGGTTTTCCCACTGCATTATGTTAATGAGTTTATTGTAGGGGAGCGGTGTAGTTTTTATTATATTTAAAAATTTATCATATATAAAAATTTATCATATAAATCGAAAGTTACACAATATACAAGTACTTTAGTGGGGGTAATAAATTAAATTGATATTATTGTATGATGTTGTACAATGCAAATGTTCCGATGTATGTAATAAAATTAAATGTATATTATTCTCAGTAATATATTGATACAATAGCAAGGACATCTGACAGTTTGAATAAGGTTATACAATTAATTATACATATTTCCCATTTTTTGTTTTCTTTTGTGATGTGAAAAACTACACCGCTCCCCTTCAATAAACTCACTGACGTAAGCAGGGGGAAAACCCGCGCAAACCCCACCCCACTTTCTCTATTATTTTATGTAATATATAAATACTGTTGAAAGTTCCTAAGCGATAATCTTTGCTAATATCCCACCTGAAGATGTCGTAATACAACGAAACCTAGGTCGTGGTAAAGAATTTAAATAAAGTAGAAATAATAATACATCACGTAGTTTTATTTAATTGTGAATAATTAATTTCTACAAAAATAACGCCAAAACGCAACACTAACATTTATTTGAACAGAAAATAAAACATGGCAGTGTTTTTTTTTTCACTATTCTTGAGAAATATCCTCTATATGAATATCATCCCTGTTAAATTGAAATTGATTCATTGTAACAACATAAATCTAACGCGATATAAAGCAAATGTGTAAGAGTAGCATATATAGGTAAAGACTTTGTACACATAGAAAAACAAAATATTTTTCCAAAATGTTTCATACCTCTGAATATTGTGTGATCAAAATAAAAGGTTGTCAATTTTTCTCCTCTAAATTTCACAAAACCAAAATAACGGTGTGATAATGATATTTATAACATTGTTTAGCGTGACAGTATTTTAAGTTCATGTAGTGATTACAATAAAATATACACGGTGTCCCAGAATAAGTGTCGGACAAAGGAAGACGTCATTCCTTTACTGAGGTTGACTTTAGGTGATTGTCGTTAAAGTAAAATTTAAAAGGTGACTTTTTTTAGAAAATTAAAAATAATATTCATAATTATTTGTAACCTTTTTCGTACATACGATACTTGCGTACATTGTTCAGCATCGCTCGGGTAATAACCTACGAATAGCTGCAAAGACATCGCCACTACGAATAAATACCGTACCCCGGGCAAGTATTGGGTGTGCTAAAAAGAGTTATGTGTAATATTTTCTTTTCGTGCTCAATTAGAAAAAGGGGGTGTTTTACGCTTAATTTCAACGATTTATTCTTTTATAGCCAACGAAGAGCGTCTTTCTTTGTCCGACACCTATTCCCGAACACCGTATATAATTTAATAATATTATTGGTGAAATACAATACATTTTTGAATAGTCGTCAACTTATTCCATATGCTTGGGCCAATCTAAATATATTATTTCTAAAAGGTGTTTCTTGGTCGAGCGGCTCGATCTCTTTAACTACTGCACCAAAAAAAATAAAAAATACCCACTTAAAGCTCATGTTTTCTACTTTGGGCGAAAAATATAAAAAAATTCGAAAAAAATCTTTTTGTTAATAAAAAAATTAATTTTTATAACAATTGGCATGAGCGCCATCTGTGGGCGACACATCAAATATCTTAGCTAAATTGTATACTTGGAACACGCTAGATGGCGATATAGTGCGAAGACTTCGCACGGGTCAGCTAGTCATATTTAATCGTCAAATTGTTATATTTTAATTTTTTTATTAAAAACATGATGACTTGTAAAATTACCCTAGTTATAACTACATCTATAGTCAAAACTCAAGACTAGTACACTAGTGTGATGATACAGGAATTTTAAATTTTAAGTTAAATAAACGTTAAGTTAAATAAACGTAACATATGCCAACAGCCGGCAGCACAAAGCATAACCGCCACTCGCCTCCATTATGTATCGATACCTGTGATGTCCCGTGAGGAGTGCCAGAGCCACTACGAAACCCCCATCACTGTTAACATGTTCTGCGCCGGCTACCCAGAGGGCGGCCGTGACGCGTGCAATGTGAGTACCTACCCAACACTCCCCAAGATTTGAAAAATCTTTCTATACACACTTTATGATTGCTCAATGAATTCGTAGTCAGCATAAACTGTTATCACCATTAATCATTTTCTGGCATGTGAAATATTTATTAGGAGGAAAAAAACCTGCTGCAACCTCGAACCTCTAAAACTTCTGTTTTTTTGCTTGGTAAATGTTATATATGAAAATGTTCTGGCTCCCCTTTTAACTCCCTACCCCTCAAGGTATGTACAACACAAGTTCTCATATAACTAATATTTTTGAACAAGGAAAATGCAATCTGTTCAAAGGTTGCATATAGCATATCTCCCTTTTAGGCAACAAATAAAACAACACTTATTACGGCGGAATTCAAAGGTTTCACTCTTTTTAGGTACAAATAAAATAAAACTAATTATAAAACTCTTCATTTTCCATAAGTATTTGCCATTGAACTGCGAGATTCAAAGGTTTCACTTTTTTGACAACAAATAAAACAACGCTAATTATAAAACTCCTCATTTTCCCCAAGTATTTGCCATTGAACAGTGAGATTCAAAGATTTCACTCTTTTTAGGCACAAATAAAATAAAACTAATTATAAAACTCTTCATTTTCTACAAGTATTTGCCATTTAACAGTGAGAATCAAAAATTTCACTTTTTTTTTGGTGACAAATAAAACATAACTAATTATAAAACTCTTCATTTTCTACAAGTATTTGCCATTTAACAGTGAGAATCAATAAAACAAATAAAACAACACTAATTATAAAACTCTTCATTTTCTACAAGTATTTGCCATTTAACAGTGAGAATCAATAAAACAAATAAAACAACACTAATGATAAAACTCTTCATTTTCTACAAGTATTTGCCATTTAACAGTGAAAATCAATAAAACAAATAAAACAACACTAATTATAAAACTCTTCATTTTCTACAAGTATTTGCCATTTAACAGTGAGAATCAATACAAGAACACTAATTATAAAACTCTTCATTTTCTACAAGTATTTGCCATTTAACAGTGAGAATCAATAAAACAAATAAAACAACACTAATTATAAAACTCTTCATTTTCTACAAGTATTTGCCATTTAACAGTGAGAATCAATAAAACAAATAAAACAACACTAATTATAAAACTCTTCATTTTTTACAAGTATTTGTCCTTGAACAGTGATATTCAAAGGTTTCATTCTTTTTGGGGGAAAATAAAACAACACTAATTATAAATATCTTCTTTTTCTACAAGTGTTTGTCACTGAACAGCTAGAAGCTGCTCTATGATCTTAACTAAAGAAATATGCAAACAATTTTAAAACTTATTTGGCCATTTCATATATTATTTTCTGAGTAACGTTAAAATTTTAGAAAAATTATGATATTATTAGATGGGCGCGCTGTAAATATAAACATACAGAGAGTAGAAAAACTACAGCAAAGAAATTTCCCGTTCGTGCGCCAACAATTCACTGTGCGATCAAAATTAAAAGACGTATGATAACAAAACAAAATAAAGGTATGCGTGATATTTTAGTTTCACAAACCTTCTGCATATATTGAAGTCCACATAGACAAATGCCTATGAATATGATAACAAAACAAAATAAAGGTATGCGCGATATTTTATTTTCGCAAACCTTCTGCCTGTATTGAAGTCCACATAGACAAATGCCTATGAATATGATAACAAAACAAAATAAAGGTATGCGCGATATTTTAGTTTCGCAAACCTTCTGCCTGTATTGAAGTCCACATAGACAAATGCCTATGAATATGATAACAAAACAAAATAGAGGTATGCGCGATATTTTAGTTTAGCAAACCTTCTGCCTGTATTAAAGTCCACATAGACAAAAGCCTATGAATATGATAACAAAACAAAATAAAGGTATGCGCGATATTTTAGTTTCGCAAACCTTCTGCCTGTATTAAAGTCCACATAGACAAAAGCCTATGAATATGATAACAAAACAAAATAAAGGTATGCGCGATATTTTAGTTTCGCAAACCTTCTGCCTGTATTAAAGTTCACATAGATAAATGCCTATGAATCATGGCCAAGTGCATTGCAGTCATTCTCAACTAGACTAAATGTTTGCCGTTACGATGCACTAAACTCATTTCCAAGCTTTTTTTTAATAAAAAATAAGAAAATATTTCAAAAAAGAAATCCATTCTTTCATATCAATATTCATCTAAAACCCCTAAAACCTTAAGGTTAACTTAACATTAAAATTTTGAATGGTATGTATCTAAAAAAAATTAATTTCTTGTTTTATATATATTGCCATATTTTTTATGTACAGCGCTCGGTATGAACTTTTATGAGGAGTAAAATCAGACGTTCAGAGCGATAAAAAAGTGTAACCGGTGGCCTCTACGCGCAACATTTCTGCACACCTTTAGAGCGTGACACAGAAATTGGCATTATCTTATGACGTGTAATCGCAATGACGGAAAGAAATCCATTCTTTCATATCAATATCCATCTAAAACCCCTAAAACCTTAAGGTTAACTTGACATTAAAGTTTTGAGTGGTATGTATCTAAAAAAAATTAATTTCTTGTTTTATATATATTGCCATATTTTTTATATACAGCGCTCGGTATGAACTTTTACAAGGAGTAAAATCAGACGTTCAGAGCGATAAAAAAAGTGTAACCGGTAGCCTCTACGCGCAACATTTCTGCACACCTTTAGAGCGTGACACAGAAATTGGCATTATCTTATGACGTGTAATCGCAATGACGGAGTGTGACACACTTAGTTTACTATAGTTCGCATATATCAAGATGTAATCATTAAATGTCATTATGCGTGAATATTTGTTATCTTCTATCCTACAAAATTAAAAAGTCCCTTTTAATTTTAACTTCTTAGTCTGACGTTACTAAATGTTTTTAATTTTGTTGTATAAATTTGATCTTGTTCATTTGTGTTTTGCTTGAAAATAGTTATATTATCAGTATTTTTTTTTTTGTAATTTTCCATTTACATTTAATGATATTGACATTTGTATTCATACACAGTGTTACCTATTTTATACATTCCAAGCAATCGTACTTAAGCAGTAAATTCTAGTCGCGTGTCGGAGCTGACACGCACAATTTTTCATATATTAATCAGTAGATAATCATGTAGAGTAGCAGTAATTGTAAAAGTGTTTTTTCTCTGAAGATTTGATAATTGATTGCATGTTACAATTGATTGCAATTGATTGCATGTTACATAACATCTACTTTTATTACTACGTTTCTTTCAGAACTTCGTAAAGTGGTTCACTCCGTAATCTTCATGTATCAAAGTGTCAAAGTCAAATTGACAATAGAAAATGATACTAATCTATTGCGATACGTGGGTCGACATATGCTTGAAGGGCTCGTGAACCATAACGACTGCAGTCGTGAAGTGGAACGATACAATGAGCATTTGAGTACTTTGAGCATTGCGATCAGCTATTGAATCATGTCATACTTACGTCATGTCATTGTCATACTTATGGAGTTATTACAATGTTAAATAATTTTGATTTCCTTTGGTTATAAAAAATAGATAACCTTACAATCTCAGAAGATTCCAACCATTTTACGTCGTAGTTATTTTTTATTCGAACGCTAGCTTAATGTTGAGGTTTTGGATGGATATACATGGCGTCTGGGAACAAGTATCGGATAACGAAAGACGTTATTCGTTGACTGAAAAATAGTTGACTGTCGTTAAGATAAAATTTAAAAGATGACTTTTTTCAGAAAATTGAAAATCATATTCATAATTGTTTGTCATCTTTTTCGTACACACGATACTTGCGCACGTTGTTCAGCGCCGAACGGGGGGAATAACCCGTGAACAACTGCAAAGACATCGCCATTGCGGGTATACAGCGCACTCCAGGCAAGTATTGGGTATGTTAAAAAGAGTTATATGTAATTTTTTTTGTGCACTCAATTAATAAAAGGGTATTTTACGTTTTATTTCAAAGACAATTTACTCCTTTATAGATAACGAATAGCGTCATTCTTGTCCAACATCTATTCCCGGACACCGTGTATAATAAAAAGTGATTTTTTTTATATATACCTTTATTTTTTATTAAGAAAAACTTTGGAAATAAGTTTAGAGCATCTCAACGGAAAAATCTTAATTTAGTTGAGAATGACTATAGTGGACTTAAGCATGATTCATAAACGTTTGTTTATATGTACTGTAGAAAGTTTAGAAATTTGTCTATATGAATGTAGAAAATGCAACAATAATTTAAAATATCTCTGAATCGGTCAAAATAAAAAAAAACATATGAGTTGTAACTAAGAGACTATTTGCTTCTAGTACTTGGGCGTGGCTAAAAGAAATCGCCACATTGTTCTTGTTTTCAAAAATTAAATCGTCAAAAGCGACGAAACGTTTCCATGATACACTCTATAACTGAAGAGTATAATGGAAACGACGTCTGGTTCTTTCATCATGTCATTCTATTGATACTTCATGGCATATCTACATCTAAACCATTCAAAAATACATTGTTTGTCAAGTAGTTAACTCTACATTTCCGACGCTGGCTAATAAAATTTTGGTTAACATAAATTAAGTAACTTTAAACTAGTGTATACACAATAAAGCAACACAAAGTTACTATGTTTGTCAAGTAGTTAACTTTACATTTCCGACACTGACTAATAAAATTATGCTTGACATGGGTAAAGTAACTTTAAACTAGTGTATACACAATAAAGCAACACAAAGTTACTATGTTTGTCAAGTAGTTAACTTTACATTTCCGACACTGACTAATAAAATTATGCTTAACATGGGTAAAGTAAACTTTAAACTAGTGTATACACAATAAAGCAAAGCAAAGTTACTATGTTTGTCAAGTAGTTAACTTTACATTTCCGACACTGACTAATAAAATTATGCTTAACATGGGTAAAGTAAACTTTAAACTAGTGTATACACAATAAAGCAAAGCAAAGTTACTATGTTTGTCAAGTAGTTAACTTTACATTTCCGACACTGACTAATAAAATTATGCTTAACATGGGTAAAGTAAACTTTAAACTAGTGTATACACAATAAAGCAACACAAAGTTACTATGTTTGTCAAGTAGTTAACTTTACATTTCCGACACTGACTAATAAAATTATGCTTGACATGGGTAAAGTAACTTTAAACTAGTGTATACACAATAAAGCAACACAAAGTTACTATGTTTGTCAAGTAGTTAACTTTACATTTCCGACACTGACTAATAAAATTATGCTTGACATGGGTAAAGTAACTTTAAACTAGTGTATACACAATAAAGCAACACAAAGTTACTATGTTTGTCAAGTAGTTAACTTTACATTTCCGACACTGACTAATAAAATTATGCTTGACATGGGTAAAGTAACTTTAAACTAGTGTATACACAATAAAACAAAGCAAAGTTATTATGGGATAATAAAATTTTCAATTATATTATACTTTGAAAAATTTTTAAGATAATACATTCCTATTCTGTCCCAGCACGACGCAGGAGGCCCGGCCATTTACGATGAACATCTCGTGGGCATCGTTTCATTTGGAGGTAAACTTTGTGGAGATCCGAAATCCCCTGGTGTCTACAGCCGCGTCTCGAAAGCCGCAGAATGGATAAAATCAGTTATAGAACCCAATTCTGAACAATTTATAATTCGCACATATGACACATTGACAAATCGCAAGAAGGAATATACTAAGAAACCCATAGCCAGAAGAAAAAAACACAAACGGCTAAATAATCGTGAGAAATATAGTTCTAATTACAAACAATTTAAGCAAGAAAACAAAAGAACTACAGATTCCGTCTCTAATAGAGGTAACAAAAATCTTAAACGTGTGCATAAAATAAAGTTAACAGATAATAAAGATATTGCTAGAGGATTTGCGTTTGACATAGAAGGAGACGTTTTCAGAAAATCTTCTGTTAAAGAAACAACATCTGGAAACGAAAGAGAAATATCTCATTTAACATTGGAATCTTCCAGGACAATGCCCACTCCGAGAATAATTAAAAATGTAACCTTTAATTTAGTTGATACTAGTGGTACTAAATTTTCATATGAGCAGAATGAATTTAGTATTCCGAAATATGGTGATAAAAAACGGGTTCAAAGCCAGATCGAGGAAAACGTATATAATACATTGCGCATAGAAGACACTACGCCAACTACGTCTAATGGGTTTCCAAATAAAACCATAGTTCATAAAAAAGCAAATATTAATATAAAACGTGAAGAAAACACCACGAAAAAAATAAATAATGATCACGAATTTTATACACCGACATCAAAAAGAACATTTCAGAAACAATCAAATTCTTCCATTACAAAACAACACACTGATATTGAAGATATTACAGAAACAACATCCATAGAACAATCTGATGAAAAGAAAATAAATAATGAAAATACGCAAGGTCCCAGGTCCACAAAAAAATACTCGGAAATGACAGTGACAAATTCAGCTTTAAGAAAAAGATTCGATGAGGTATTGCGGAATACTGCAAAAGTCAAAATGAATACTAAATATTATGATAATTCTAGGACAACGAAATTTAAAAACAGTCCTAATTATATGCCCAAGCACTACCTATTTACTGAAGAAACGACAGACGTGCCAGATAAAACAACTCGTAAATTAAAAAATGTAAAGAAACATGGAAAATTTTATTCATCAAAAATAACAACAACACCTCTCACCAAATTTATTGAACTTACGACATCTCGCAATAACAATATCAAGAAAAATAAGATTGAATCTTATAATAAATATAAAAGACCAGAATTTACGCACATTACCAAAAATCGATTCGATTCGATTAAACCTATCCAAGTACAGAACTCCTCATTGAAAAAAAACTATTCAACGTATTTAACAAAGTCCAATTTTCGTAATAATTACGAAAATTCAAATTCCTTTATCGACTCTCACTCCGCTAAACAAATTAAAACAATGAAGACAGACAGAAAAGAGTTTGAAGTTTTCAATAACATGGATAATTATTTAATCAATACAGCACTCGATAAGAAAAATGACACTACTAACATATCCTCTGTTGGAATTACTGATTGCTATTTAGCAAATAAAAGTACAGAAAATGTATCATTACTAAGGGAAAACGGGAAGGCCACCCATATAAGTTATTCTACCATAACATCGGTAAAAAGTAATGTGCCCGAGTCAGTACTCAATACAGAGATATCATATCAATTCAGACATGTGGATGAGAAGAAGAACAATCCCGTCGAAATAACAGGTACTTCCACGAACGGAGAAAATATCAAAGTCATCCAGAATACTGATACTTCATTGTCCCCAAAGGTGACATCAGAAACTGTAATAAATACTTCCAAACTGCCTCACACGGGACAAATGCTTGGAGATGAAAAAACTCGTAACGCTGAAAAAACAAATTCTACTACACGCTCGGACTCCCATTTCTTTATGAGACTACCGCTTAAAAGAGCATCAATGAACGTAGTTATAGATACGGCTGAATTATCTCTCGATGACAATGGATACTTCAGAAGTCCCAACAGCTTATCGACTCCTTTAACAAATTCAGTCAAACACGACGTCTCTATCTCGCAAGAAAACGCGCGGACTGTCGCACCAGTGCAGAATGAAAAAATTCAGAAATGGATTCAAAAAATGAAAGAGCTCGGTGGTCAAACTCATCACAAATCTGACGTCACTGGGCAATTATTAACACAGAAAAATTAGATTATCTAATAAAAACGCTAAACAATTCCGAATCTAGAATTTCTCTAAACGTTAAGGACGCCAGCAAAATGATTGATAATTTCGGGAACTGTTTCTTATAAATAAGATCCAGGTGTCAGGATCCAGGTGTCAGGATTTATTGATATGAAACAATTCTCGAAAATAGAAATAGTGTCACTAGTTAGTAACACTAAATCCGAAAATCATGTCAAATAGATGTGATATTTAACAATCGTATTAACCAATACAATGTATTTTAGTAAAGAATTAAGTTTATTTAATCTGGAACAAGTTGCATAATTTCAAAAATTTCTGGTATTTATCTGAGCATTTGATGGGCATTGCACTACCGGCATCTGCATTGCCTTTATTAAAAAAAAAGTAAAATAATACCCCACTTAAAATGGTAATTGTTTTTTTATGTTATAATCCCACTAATATTATAAATGTAAAAATTTAACAGATTTAATTGATTACCATATTTATGATATAAACGGGCCGTTAGTTAACCACGTCTGAAAAAGTAGGACATTCATCCCAGTGAAAGTTTTGTATAGGTAAAAATGATTAGTCCTAATTTATAAATTTAAATATTTGTTTTATTTCTTTAAAAGTTAGCAAATTATAATATTTTTGGAATAAGCTCTGCTTGCACTTTATGCCTCTATTTTTGTTTAATTTCATTGAAGGAACATAATTTAGTTGAAAACGTCTTTAATAAACTTATTTTCTTAAATAACCACCATACAGCAATGCTATCCCATTTGTATCTATATCGCACTCGCTCACCTATAATGTAAAATTAGACAGAGATAGATTATGGCTATATCTTTTTTTAACGTAACGTTTCTTTATTCTATTCGTCTCATTCTATATTTGAAAATGTACACTTTCATAATTATGACTATCTCTTTTTTAACGTAACGTTTCTTTCTTCAATGCGTCTCATTCTATATTTGAAAATGTGTACTTTCATAATTATGACTATCTCTTTTTTAACGTAACGTTTCTTTCTTCAATGCGTCTCGTTCCATATTTGAAAATGTACACTTTCATAATTGGGTATTTGACTAATTTTTTTTTATTTCATTAATCATAATTTCAAGGTAAAAGCGGATGAAGAGTGAAAATTTTTTAATAATCTTAAAAATTGACCGAGTTATAAAAGTTTAAATTTAACCTTTAGAGAAGGACGGCAATACTGTGTTGTGAGGCCATTTTTAATATTTCACATTATATTCTACGAGAGAAAAAGAGACAGAGATATACCCAACTTTATCCGTATCTTCAAATTTAGAAACCTGCAACTGGCTTATTTTTCAATCAAATCTTCAATTTTTTTCAAAACTGTTTTTAATTAACTTATATTTCACAATATTGTACGAAAAATATCAAAATTTAGAATGAGTCAACTAACGTATTATGACAAAAAAGATAAATGCTCCATCTAACTTGTCACTGCTGTGTAGGTTTGAAGAAGCTAAATCAGTTATATTATCATAGTCGTGATATTAAACATAGCTTCTTAATTTTCCCTTTGTACCTAAGAAGAGGAGCGTTCAGTGATAATTTTTAGTCAGCTGAGTGTGTATCATGAACCGAAATATATCGAAAACTTTCAGCGCATATGAAATCAGTATTTTTTTCGCGTCGGAGTGGGGATGGACCAATAAACCGTAAGTGGCACCACAAAATTTCCATCAAGCTAATTATCAGCAGGAATATTGATGTTTATTATTTGAGACTTTGCTGTTAATTTATTTATTTATTTATCAACTTTCATGCATAGTAAAAATGGCGGACTTATTGCTACATGACCCAATTTCTTCCAGTTAACCATAACAATTGGTATTGAAATTTAGTTGGTAGATTGTAAAAGATTTTACAATGAAAATTATATATAGTACATTAGACAGAAAAAATACAAAATAATAATTAATACAAACTATTGATATGATTTGGGATGGGAAAGGCAGGAAAGGACAAGGGCACAAAGGAAAAAGATTCAGTAGAGGCTGGACTTTTTCACTCGATCTTTGAAAATATTTAGGGACCTGATTTTCCTGGTGTCAGGATCCAGGTGGCAGGGTTTATATATAATAACCAAAGATAACTTATTCGAATAAATACCTTTTTATTTTTACTTATAACTTTTCAAAAGTCATATGGTTAGTATTCTATGTTTTAATTTCCGATCGTTGTCATCACAACTACACAAATTCAATTAGTCTTTACGATTCACCGAACACTTATAGTTTTTTTTGGGCTTACAAAGTCCAATACTAGAACATTATCAGGAGAGAGACTCAACGAGAAAAAGTGAGATGTTTGCTAATAGACCGAAGTTTGCAGTTTGAAGTAAATGGCGAGGATACCCGTCGAAATCATTTTATTGTTCATGATAATACGTGTCAGCATACTTTTGCCTACACTGTTGAAATACTCCAGAAAATCAAGGTTGGGATATAGTGTCATCATCCGTAAAGATAATTTTTCCTATACTTATTGGTTATAACCTATATGGTTCACTCAAGAAGACATTACAAGTTGCCCGATTTACTTCGGACCAAAAACTGAAAGAAGCACTGCAAGCATGGCTGACTTCTTTTGTTTTTTCCAAAATTGTAATCACGCCCTTACTTTATAGACATACTAACTTCCATTCGAGAGTTGGTTCGCGTGGACTGCGGTAAAGGTTAGTACACATTGGCGAACTGCGCAACGAACGTACGTACTGCGCTCCTTTTTGCGCCTACACGTTGTGCAGGCTCGTGAAACGCATGCGTTAATTTCACACTCTGTTCATGTGCCCAAAAAATTGGATATCTTTTATGTAAACTCGTCCTTCCGTCACCACTGACAACATACAACTGAGGAAATGTCGGGAACAGACATCGTGTAAAATTAAAAGTGGATTTCTTTATATATATATATATATATATATATATATATATATATATATATATATATATATATATATAACGTGACGTAACGTTAGCTACAGCAACAGCAAATTCTACCGATACTCCAGGACTAAATAGGTGCAGCTCTGACCTGAAACTTGCAACAAGAACACAAACGCCACCCGGCTTGAGTTGACAGAAAGTATATATTTACGAACTGCTGGCATTCACTTAAAAATTGTGGCAAATTATAAATGGAAATAAAACATAAAACAAGCTCTTTTCCCTCAAAAATAAGTCACATAAAACAGCTGACACTATCAATAATATGTTCAAGAATAAGTAATATTATCGTTTATGTTCCTTGTTCATACAACCGCTGAACAATAATGAAGTTTAGTTAAACTAAGTCACATAAAACAAGTCACATAAGTCACTCAAAAATAAGTCACATAAAACAGCTGACACTGTCAATAATATTTTTAAGAATAAGTAATATTTTCGATTATGTTATGTTAGTGTATTTAATGTTCAAATTAGCTTCACGTCAAACTGTAATAATAAAGAAAGCCTCTAAAATGTATTTGATAATTGTTGTAAATAATTTCTAAATAAATATTTTAGCCCGATTTTTAAAACATTAGTCTTAAACAAAATTAAAGTATATTTGAAAAATTCTAAATTAAATACATTTCCACATGACTAAATAGATATTTTTTGTTGCTCCTAATATTAGACATTTTACCAACGACATTTTTAAATGATAAAATCTTAAACAATATTAGTAAGTTACATAATTTTCAACAAAGTAAATACTCCCAAGTATAGAGATAATGCTTATTATTCATTCCCTAGATGGCGCTGCTTTTTTTAATTCCCAGAAATATATGCAAATTGTCAAGCTTTGCGTGCAATATTAATAAATTATGTAATTTTCAACACAGAGCATATAATAGTTCCAAGAAAGAAAATACTCTTAAGTGGATAGTATGAAAAACGTATGCCGCTAGATGGCGCTGTTTTCTGAATTAATAGAAATATATGCGACTTGCCAAGCGTTCCGCACGATATTAATAAATTACGTAATTCTCAACACAGAGCATATAATAGTTCCAAGAACGAAAATACTCTCAAGTGGATAGTATGAGAAACTTATGCCGCTAAACGGCGCTGTTTTTTCAATTCATCGAAATATACACGAACTGTCAAGCGTTTCGCACAACATTAATAAATTACGTAATTTTCAACACAGAGCATATAATAGTTCCAAGTAAGAAAATACTCTCAAGTGGATAGTATGAAAAACTTATGCCGCTAAACGGCGCTGTTTTTCGAATTCATAGAAATATACGCGAACTGTGAAGCGTTTCGCACAACATTAATAAATTACGTAATTTTCAACACAGAGCATATAATAGTTCCAAGTAAGAAAATACTCTCAAGTGGATAGTATGAAAAACTTATGCCGCTAAACGGCGCTGTTTTTTGAATTCATAGAAATATACGCGAACTGTCAAGCGCTTCGCACAATATTAATAAATTACGTTATTTTCAACACAAAGCATATAATAGTTCTAAGAAAGAAAATACTCTCAAGTGGATAGTATGAAAAACGTATGCCGCTAGATGGCGCTGTTTTCTGAATTCATAGAAATATATGCGACCTGTCAAGCGTTTCGCACAATATTAATAAATTACGTAATTCTCAACACAAAGCATATAATAGTTCCAAGAAAGAAAATACTCTCAAGTGGATAGCATGAAAAACTTATGCCGCTAAACGGCGCTGTTTTTTGAATTCATAGAAATATACGCGATCTGTCAAGCGTTTCGCACAACATTAATAAATTACGTAATTTTCAACACAGGGCATATAATAGTTCCAAGAAAGAAAATACTCTCAAGTGGATAGTATGAAAAACTTATGCCGCTAAACGGCGCTGTTTTCTGAATTCATAGAAATATACGCGAACTGTCAAGCGTTTCGCACAACATTAATAAATTACGTAATTTTCAACACAGAGCATATAATAGTTCCAAGAAAGAAAATACTCTCAAGTGGATAGTATGATTTTTTCGAATTCATAGAAATATACGCAAACTGTCAAGGGTTTCGCACAACATTAATAAATTACGTAATTTTCAACACAGAGCATATAATAGTTCCAAGAAAGAAAATACTCTCAAGTGGATAGTATGAAAAACTTATGCCGCTAAACGGCGCTGTTTTTTGAATTCATAGAAATATACGCGAACTGTCAAGCGTTTCGCACAACATTAATAAATTACGTAATTTTCAACACAGAGCATATAATAGTTCCAAGAAAGAAAATACTCTCAAGTGGATAGTATGATTTTTTCGAATTCATAGAAATATACGCAAACTGTCAAGGGTTTCGCACAATATTAATAAATTACGTAATTCTCAACACAGAGCATATAATAGTTACAAGAAAGAAAATACTCTCAAGTGGATAGTATGAAAAACTTATGCCGCTAAACGGCGCTGTTTTTTTAATTCATAGAAATATGTGCGAACTATCAAGAATTCGGCGTATTTATTTGTGGAGTATCTCATTTGCTTAAAGGCATTATGCACTACAAACTGAACGTCGCGTGCAGATGATTTACCCTCTCTCTTTTCTTTTCACTCTGCTTACCGGTCCATCACCAATAAGGCGTAAGAAACATAATTACTCCTCCTACAATTATCGTTTAATTTTGTTGGAATTTCCTCTTAAGAATCAGTTTTCATATGTAGCGCCTGGTATGAAGTTTTATGAGGAGTAAAACCAGAAGTCCAGAGCGCAGAGCGTTAAAAAGTGTAACCGTTAGGTGGCCTCTCCGCGCAACATTTCTGCGCATCTTTACAGTGAGATATGTTTATTTGGCATTTTCTTATAGCATAATCGCAATGACTGAATGTGACACACATAGTTTACTATCGTTCGCTTATATCAAGATGTAATCATTAAATGCATTTATGCATGAATATTTGGTGTCTTCTATCCTAGAAAATTAAAAAGTCTCTTTTGTTTTTAACTTCTTAGTCTGACGTTGCTAAATGTTTTTAATTTTATGATATGAATTTGATCTTGTTCATTTGTGTTTTACTTGAAAATAATTATATTGTCACCATTTTTTATCAAAGGTTTTTGCATTACATATTTATATACAGTGTTATCTATTTTATACAATTCAAGACAATCGTAATTAAGGAGTAAACTCCAGCGGCGCGTCGGAGTTGACACGCAATTTTTTTTTATTTTCCTGTAATACGTCTAAAGGAATCACACTTCAACAAAGCAAGAAACATCATCAACGCTGCGTACAGGACTCACTCGCGAAGCGAATCGCATCTGGTAAGGCTCTGCTTAAAACAAAGGATCTGAAGTCGTCTCCTAGAATATAGAATAGAACAATGTCGTATCCTAGAATAGCATACGACATTGAGTAGGCATATTATGTGCGGAATACAGCACGCAAACATGCTATTTTCGAGCAAATGCCACCTAGTAGCAAACAATAAGCACATGTATACGAAAAGGCACGCTTGTAAAAGAGAATGCTATTTATAACACGACGGTCTATTTTTTCATGCTTGTTGAGGTACGGTATATGTTGGTGGTAGGGAGGAATACGCTCGGAAGGAAACTTGAACGTTTCCTCCTTTCCTCTTTCACCTGATATTTTTTTAAATGATATTATTTTTCACCGAAAAAGTAATATAATACTAACTAATTCGTTTCCTATACCGGGCACATCCGTTTTGGCTCCCAGTATAAAATCATATGTATCTCGGACTTTCTATAAGCACACTGCAAAAGATGAGTGCTCATAACAAGTAGACATCAGATTGTGCTACGTTACTAGTAAATGTATATGTTATGGACGAAGTGATTAATGGGGACATTATTTATAATGCCCGGGCATTTTGAATAATGACAAGCTACATCGCTAAATTAAATGTCGGAAATAAAAATAATAGTGATAAAACATATATTTTTAATTAGTCTGTCCAATAGGTGATAGGCATTATGTAAAATGCCCGGGCGATTTAATTATTTCAATAGTTATTATCACACTGCCCTCCCCTATTGGTCATTTTTCAAAATGACCGGGCATTATGTATAATGTCCAATTACTCACTTGATTCATAACATATAGAGATATGAGAGCATGCTATAACCAAGCATGCTTTTTAATATCATGAATATTCCAAATCGAAGGTGAAGCGCTGGGAGAAAGTTAGCTGGTGCTAGCTTGTACACGCCACTATGGAACACAGTATCATATCGAAAGTGTTCTTAAATGAAACTTGCTTTATTTTGTTGTATTCAATCAATACATTGAAATAAAAAAAATAACATTCAAAGCTTTGGAAAGAACTAAATATTGATGAATATGAAAAGATGAGGAACATAATTTATGTTCGGCTACAGTTCTTTCATTACCTTTTAATACATCATACAGTGAAATTCTTAAGACCCGTATAGACTACAACACTAATGGAGACACAAATGATCGCCACTGAAGTCTGTACCGTTCACACATAAAGACCAGTATAGACTACAACACTAATTGTGACACAAATATCTGACACTAATCGCCGTATCAACGGTCAGACCGTTGATAAGGCGATTTTGGTTTCGTGACACTAAACCGAGTGTCGCAATAAATGTCGCAAGCGCAGACAGTGGTGTTCACACACAGACCCTCGATGTACACACTGAGTAAATACACCAAAGTCTCGTAGTCTAAACGTAACTTAAGGCGGTTTTGGTGTCATAGAAAATGTCGCACCAAAGTGTCTCGGCTGTTCACGCCAACTCTCACTTCGCTCCGATACCGAAAAATATGGGTCCAACAATGGATATAAAGAAAAAGATAATTGGGAGCTTATCATAGATTATTAAGTGAATTAAGATATGAAGATCCCAAACCACATTTTTTTATTAATTATTTTATTAGAAAAAGTGTTATTTTTGAAGCACTTTTTCGAATAAAAGTAGAAACCTAAAGGAAACTGCAAGAATATGAAAGAATATGTATTAAAAATGTCATACTGATCGTTACGATATAATTATTTCCGAAAAAAGAGGAAACCTTATATATTGGCTCCATTACTCTAACAGAACCATCTTTCTTAAAAACCGTTTAAATTAAAAAAAAATTATATAGAAATATGAGAGGGGAAAAAGTGAAAATCCTTTACAGTTGCTAACCACTTTAAAAGAATATTGTTATTATTTTAATTTTATTAAGATGCCAAAACCAATAATTCAAATAAACACCACTAAACGCTTCAGTACAAATAAAAAGTACCTAGTAATATAAATATAAATATAACTAAGATAATATTTGAGTAATCTAGACTATTATAATTTATATCAAGAAGTGACATAAAATTTACAACATAAATATTCAATTTCAATTTCAATTAAGTAGTCAAAATACAGGCTTTTTTATCTAAGGGAATTACCACTAAACGCTTCAGTACTAATCAAAAGTACATAGTTATATAATATAAATATAATTAAACATCTATATTTCAGTAATATGTGTTATTATAATTTATATCAAGCAGTGACATAAAATTTACAATACAAATCTTCAATTTCAATTTCAATTAAGTAGTCAAAATACAGGCTTTTTTATCTAAGGGAATTACCACTAAACGCTTCAGCACTAATCAAAAGTACATAGTTATATAATATAAATATAATTAAAAGTGTATATTTCAGTAATATAGGTTATTATAATTTATATCAAGCAGTGACATAAAATTTACAATACAAATCTTCAATTTCTATTTCAATTAAGTAGTCAAAATACAGGATTTTTTATCTAAGGGAATTACCACTAAACGCTTCGGCACTAATCAAAAGTACATAGTTATATAATATAAATATAATTGAACATCTATATTTCAGTAATATGTGTTATTATAATTTATATCAAGCAGTGACACAAAGTTTACAACATAAATATTCAATTTCAATTTCAATTAAGTAGTCAAAATACAGGCTTTTTAATCTAATGTGTGTTAAGGTGGTAAATATGTATTGACGAATTCAAAAACGAAAATATTATACCAACTTAAAAACTTTATAGTCCACTCACTTTTTTCTTATCTTCCTCATTTCATTATTAAGCAGTGTCGTGTGTCGCAAAAATTCGTAAATGCCATTTCGATGCATCGAGGAGCACGAGTGTCTGAATCATTTCGCCAGGCAAATATCGCAATAAATGTCGCAAACGCAGCAGTGATATTCATACACAGATACTCAATGTATTCAATTGAGTGTATAGACCAAAGTGTCATAGTCTAAACGTAGCTTTAGAACCCTAATTATTAACATTATAGAATCGCCAACTTCACTGAATAACAGTTTTCAAAACATCCAATAGTTCATATGACTGGTACCAAACGCAGACAGTGGTATTTACACACAGATACTCAGTGTATATATTGAGTGTATCCACCAAAGTGTCGTAGTCTAAACGTAGTTATAGAACCCTAACTATTAACATTATAGAATCGCCAACTTCACTGAATAACAGTTTTCAAAATATCCAATAATTCATATGACTGGTACCAAACGCAGACAGTGGTATTTACACACAGATACTCAGTGTATATATTGAGTCTATACATCAAAGTGTCGTAGTCTAAATGTAGTTTTAGAACCCTAATTATAGAATCGCCAACTTCACTGAATAACAGTTTTCAAAATATCCAATAATTCATATGACTGGTACCAAACGCAGACAGTGGTATTTACACACAGATACTCAGTGTATATATTGAGTGTATACATCAAAGTGTTGTAGTCTAAACGTAGTTTTAGAACCCTAATTATAGAATCGCCAACTTCACTGAATAACAGTTTTCAAAATATCCAATAATTCGTATGACTGGTACCAAACGCAGACAGTGGTATTTACACACAGTTACTCAGTATATATTTTGAGTGTATACACCAAAGTGTCGTAGCCTAAACGTAGTTTTAGAACCCTAATTATAGAATCGCCAACTTCACTGAATAACAGTTTTCAAAATATCCAATAATTCATATGACTGGTACCAAACGCAGACAGTGGTATTTACACACATATACTCAGTGTATATATTGAGTGTATACATCAAAGTGTTGTAGTCTAAACGTAGTTTTAGAACCCTAATTATAGAATCGCCAACTTCACTGAATAACAGTTTTCAAAATATCCAATAATTCGTATGACTGGTACCAAACGCAGACAGTGGTACTTACACACAGATACTCAGTGTATATTTTGAGTGTATACACCAAAGTGTCGTAGTCTAAACATAGTTTTAGAACCCTAATTATAGAATCGCCAACTTCACTTAATAACAGTTTTCAAAATATCCAATAGTTCATATGACTGGTACCAAACTCAGACAGTGGTATTTACACACAGATACTCAGTGTACATATTGAGTGTATACACCAAAGTATCGTAGTCTAAACATAGTTTTAGAACCCTAATTATAGAATCGCCAACTTCACTGAATAACAGTTTTCAAAATATCCAATAGTTCATATGACTGGCACCAAACACAGAGTGGTATTTACACACAGATACTCAGTGTATATATTAAGTGTATACACCAAAGTGTCGTAGTCTAAACGTAGTTTTAGAACCCTAATTATAGAATCGCCAACTTCACTGTTCACGAACTTCACTGTCCACGAACTAATAAGAGTTAAATATCTGCATGTTATAAAACATACTATATGCCACACTCATGGCGATAACCCGAATATTCGCGTTATCGCCATGTATCGCCAAGTATATCGCCCAAAGTCTGTAGTGTATCGCCCAAGTCTTCGCGAAGAATTATAGTCTGCGCGGCATTTCGGGCGAAGCCGAAGCACTTCGCTCCGCTGCCAATAAACTCTCGCACATCAAAGGATTTTTACGCGATGAACTTCGCTTGCGCGGCCACACTTCAGTCGCCGCACAGACAGACAAAATATGTAACAAATAATTATTTGCCGCCATAAAATATAGAGCGACCCCTTCCTCCATCTTGTTTTTTTGCGTTTGGTTGTCGCAATGAAACATCATAACGATGCATGTGGCGATACACATTCGCTCTAGGCCGAAGACGAAGTTTTCTCACACGAATATGTTCGCGATATTTGAGGCCTCAGCATAAGATGAACAAGTATAGTCGTTATTGTACGGGATTCGCACAATAACGACTGAAAATACCACTAATCTAATTTAAAATGAATTTATTGAACAATCAAATTAAAACACAATCCTATAGGAACAAAACAATCACAAAAACAATATTTGCGTCACGAATTGTCAAAGCATGTATTTTCGTGACACTGCAGCCATCTTGTGCCGCGCTGTGAGTTTCGTACCTCCATGCACATTAGTTATTTATCCCACGATTTTATTTGTCAATTTGGCGACTTTTTTCTATCATTAATTCACCCACGGTTTTTTAAGTATATTTCATCACGATTTCTTAGAAATATTTTTTATTAATTCTCAAGACATAACACAAAATTTAAACCTACACTCGATTTTCGGAATACACCCCTAACCTTCAGAACCCAACACTAAATATTTTAATTCTGTCTCTTCTTCCGACTGCAAGAGAGAAATAGTCTGAATACTTTTAGACCCATCTAAATTTTTCTTAAATATTTTTTATAATAATTCTAGAGACCCAACAAAAAATTTAAACCCACCGCCGACGTTCGAAACATACCCCTAACTTTTAAAACCCACCTCTAAATATTTTAATTCTGTCTATACTTCCGACTGCAAGAGAAAAATAGTCCTAATATTTTAAAGACTTCTAAATTTCTCTTAAATATTTTATTTATTATTTCTAAAGACCTAACACAATATTTAGATCCACCCATCACCTTCGAAATATAACCCCAACCTTTAGAACCCGCTCCTAAATATTTTAATTCTGTCTTAACTTCCGACTGTAAGTGAAAAATAGTCCTAATATTTTAAAGACATCTAAATTTCTCTTAAATATTTTTTTATTATTTCTAAAGACCTAACACAATATTTAGATCCACCCATCACCTTCGAAACATAACCCCAACCTTTAGAACCCGCTCCTAAATATTTTAATTCTGTCTTAACTTCCGACTGTAAGTGAAAAATAGTCCTAATATTTTAAAGACTTCTAAATTTCTCTTAAATATTTTATTTATTATTTCTAAAGACCTAACACAATATTTAGATCCACCCATCACCTTCGAAATATAACCCCAACCTTTAGAACCCGCTCCTAAATATTTTAATTCTGTCTTAACTTCCGACTGTAAGTGAAAAATAGTCCTAATATTTTAAAGACATCTAAATTTCTCTTAAATATTTTTTTATTATTTCTAAAGACCTAACACAATATTTAGATCCACCCATCACCTTCGAAACATAACCCCAACCTTTAGAACCCGCTCCTAAATATTTTAATTCTGTCTTAACTTCCGACTGTAAGTGAAAAATACCATTAATACTTTTGAACTCATCTAAATTTTTCTTAAATATTTTTTTTATTGATTCTAAAGACTTAACACAAAATTTAGACCCACCTAAGACTTTTTCTATCATTAATTCACCCACGGTATTTTTGACATATTTCCCTATATTAGTCACCGAGACTTGATTGGGAATGGAGCGTTCGCAAAATGCGTTCTCGAAAAGATGGAGATACCAAATGATTCATTGAGAAGGGACAGACTCTAACGTTGTTGGATGGAAGCGCTGTGATTGTAGATACGGGACACTATTAGGGGACCTTCGACGAATCTCTCTTTTGTTTGAGATAGGTTGTTACGGGTCCCAGGAGGGGCCCTGAGACAACCCGGGTGGAAATGGCGGGAATATGACATTTATTTGCATATGCCATTATAACATTTTCCAACTGATTGTTTTAGTAGTCAATTCGAAGTCGCAAATAAACTTTGTTAAATAAGGTTCCCATTGAATCCTAAAATTAACCATTACATTTACAGACATAAATATATTTTTGTCTTTACACGACAGGTAATATTCCTGATTTACAAATTAAAAAAGCGAGGGAATAAGAATGAAAGTATTTCATAACATATAATTAATTTAACGCGTATATGATCTTCACCGCACAAATTAAAAAAAAACATTTCAATTTGCCGCTGAGCCAAGATGGCACTGCATTGTTTATATTGAAAATTAAATGATCCCTTTTTTCTTATGATCGAGTAATATTGGTGGAAGAATGATGTCATAACATGCCACGTGAAGTGATATATCGAATTCTCACACTCGGGAGCAAAACAAATCAACAATTCAGGCCGCAAACCAAATATTTATTCTATCGACATTACCGAACAATATGGCCGTTTACATAACAATCGGGTATATTCCACGCTATTGTTGCTGCCATTAAATCGTGGTTCAACCAGCGGCCAGTATATCTGCCGAGAGCTGCTCCGATCCGATACTCGGCTGCAGAACTCGATATAAGCAATGTATATTCTTACGGTGCGAACAACCTTCGGCACTTTGGTGGTTAAGTTTGTGGTCTTAATTGGGTTTTTACATTTTGTACTAGCTTCCTCCGAAACGATAGAGTCCGTCGAATCGACGACTAAGAGAGAGGAACTCTCAGAAACTGATTACCCTTATACGGTTGCCATATTGAGGAAGGCGAACTATTTGAGTACGGGCGCCCTAATTTCATCCAGATGGGTCATCACAACTGCTCGTGGACTTTACAGGTGAGCGACACGCGATAAAAAATATTAATTAATTTTCAAAAGTAAAAAATATAAATATTTATGTACTCGTATTATTAATGTCGAAAGCTATGTTTTGCAAAAGCACTTACTTATGAGACATGGTGATTGTAAACATTTATAGTTCCTTTACTTTCTAATAGATTTTATAAATACTAATACTTCAAATTTTAATTTATTTATAATATTAATATTTATATGGAGCTTGTCAAATTTTGAGTTTTATAAGCAGGATACTGCTCGCTCGAAGTTCCAAATTGAATACGCTAATAATGTATTCAATTTAGAACTTCGAGCAAGCAGTATCTTGCTTATAAAACTAAGAATTTGACAAGCTCCATATAAATACTAATACTTTAAATAAATTAATAATCAAATTAAGTGCGAGTGGAACTCGCGTTGCATACTATTATTAACTGTCGTTATTGCACAATTTTTTAAGCGAAGCTTCTTAACATACATTTGGAATGGACGACTAACTGAAAAAAGTGAAACGTCACGAACGAATGCGACGATGAAACGCTCCTCATTGTTTAGGCAGCGCATGTTATTGCCCATAAGAGCCAACGAATATTATAATAGTGTTATTATTATTGTGATGGAAAAAATATATATTATTTATTACTATATCGACATTATATTATCTAAATATATTATTTCTAAAAGGTGTTTTTTGGTCGAGTGGCTCGATCTCTTTAACTACTGCACCAAAAAAAATTAAAAAAATACCCACTTAAAGCTTATGTTTTCTACTTTGGGCGAAAACTATAAAAAAATTCGAAAATTATTTTTGTTAATAAAAAAATTAATGTTTATAACAATTGGCATGAGCGCCATCTGTGGGCGACACATCAAATATCTTAGCCAAATTGTATACTTGGAACACGCTAGATGGCGATATAGTGCGAAGACTTCGCACGGGTCAGCTAGTATTAATTAATAATTAAAAATTGAATTTTATATGCGATGCGTAAGAAGCTTCGTTTCTATCAAGTGTCCCACGAGACCTTGCGTCTTTTTTTTAACGATAGGTTAATATTGAAATATTGATTTTCAGAATTATTTTTCAAATGGTTTAATTTTATAAACCATTTATTACAAAAACCATCTTTTACTTCTTTTTACTTCTTTAATGTTATTTTAATTACGCGATGTTAAATTGTTTTTACTTCTATTTAACATCTTTTAGTGTTTAGTGTTTTGAACTCAACACTAAAACACAAATTGATATGTTTTAACTTCACATTAGTGTTTGATCGTTAACTAAATGTGACTGTACCAATATCATTTCTGATATTAAATATATTTGGCGTTAATTTTGTAGAAATTCATTATTCACAATTAAATTAAACTACGTGATGTAGTATTATTTCTACTTTTTTTTTAAGTTCTTTACCACGACCTAGGTTTCGTTATATTATAACATCTTCAAGTGCCGTTATATTACAACATCACAACGACATGCAAATAGCATGTCGTTCTGACGGCGAGAAGTGTCTTGCTATTCGGCTAGCATCGTGTACAGTCGACTCTTTCTAGCTTAAATCGGCCGGCTTCGCATCTTGGCAGCTCTTTCCGACTAAATTCAAGTTAACATTGTTTCTTATTTAGCAACGCTTACAACTTTACTCATTTATATCGATGTAAACTGTCTTAAAGCGTTAAAAGTTTTTATTTAGGTACAATAGATTGTTAAAAAATATTTTTGTGATAAATTATTTGAAACAAATCTTTGCTGATAGCCTACCTGAATATGTAGTAATACAACGAAACCTAGGACACAAAAACTTAAAGAAAGTAGAAACAATACTACATCACATAGTTTCATTTAGTTGTGACTAATTTCTGATGTCAAAGGTTTCTAAGGAAAGAGACCAGACAAACAGACGGATGGACTCTACGAGGAGATCTCATAACTTTACTTTTTTTCTTTTAAAACTTGAAGTTATTCCGATTTAAGGCCGGCAAATAGTTAGTTCTAAAACAAACATGTTTAATAAGTGCATTTAAAATTATTTGGGGCGCACTGAATTAGTAAGTTTATTTTGCGAAGTTTCTATAAAACTTACGAAAATATACGTTACTTTCGCCAAAACTTCAACATATATAGCCGATATTATCGGCTTTTTTAATAATTGCCTTTAGTTGCTACGAAAATGGCTACACTTTATTTTATCTTAAAATACATAAATCCTTTTTACAGATCAATATTCACTCTTATTTAGTGAATTTTTTATAAACGATAACTCCACCATTAGTGAGAATCTCAATCATGATTTTATTTTTAAATTCTCAATTTAACTCACATCCATTTGCTGTAAAATTTCCTCGGTATTTTTATTCTTATTTTGTTTACTTATTTACATACTATTACGGAACTCTTACAATTATTACACTTGTGCATTTGAATTAAATAAGTCCAATAACACTACAAAACATAATAATGACACACGTCAGAAAATTTATCCTCAATCATCGCAAACAAATTACATTCTGGTACAATCGCGATCAGGTGGTTAAGTAGTTGCATACCGTGGGAAAGTGGGCAGTTTAGATGGAATTCGGTTCTAGACGCCGGTGTAAAGAAAAGATAATAACTACGCGAGCGCAGAGTTATCATGTATTATAGTTATCATGTTAGCGTGTATGATAACTATCTGCGCTCGCGTAGTAATTATCTTTTCTTTACACCGGCATCTAGAACCGAATTCCATCTAAACTCCCCACTTTCCCATGGTATGTAATTAGTTAACCACCTGAAACTCCCCACTTTCCCACGGTATGTAATTAGTTAACCACCTGAAACTCCCCACTTTCCCACGGTATGTAATTAGTTAACCACCTGAAACTCCCCACTTTCCCACGGTATGTAATTAGTTAACCACCTGAAACTCCCCACTTTCCCACGGTATGCAACTACTTAACCACATGATCGCGATTGTACCAGAATGTAATTTGTTTGCGATGAGGTTTTTCCTTTAAATTAAGGCACATTTTTCCAACAGTATGTAGGAAGAGGTTTCTATTATATATTATATTTAACATAATAATTTTGTAGATTATTTTATAGTAAGTAGGTTGCCATTGTTTTTTAATTCAAATAATACATATTTAATTTTTGCCTTAAGCATTTTTACTCACCACCTATTCTTTCTCAAAATTTCTCACACTCCGCTCGCTCGATTTTCCCTTCGTTCACATTTTGTTTTTTTTTTCGTTCAATATATCAAATTTAGAAAATGGTTATGAATAATGGTTTCGCTTGCGTGAATTTTAGAATAAGACTGCGGGATGTATCTCTAACCTGACGAGACTATCGCAATATCTCTGTATTTACGTTATTTAATCTTTTGGTCATCTACGTGAAGTGGCACCGAAAGTTTCTGGGGTATCGATGAAAGAACTCGCTGGCAAGTTTATGTTTTTAAAAACAGTCTCCGTGGCGTGAAGTAGTTGACCCACTCTTCTCTTCCATCCCAGTTAGTAATATAAACTTGATTCTGACCTGCTACAAGTCTGATATATCAAAAGAGAAGGTTTGTGTCAAGTTATCCATGGCAAGTTTACATACTTACAGCAAGTTAACACACTTGCAACAAGTCAACAGAAAAACAATAAACATGGCTGGGCGCTTCGCTCTACTTGCAATAGATGGCGACTATAGCGAGCATGAGGTTGCAGCGATACTATCTTAAACTTGAAATATCATCTTTAACTTAACAATATTGCAGCAATATTGTCACAAACTTGAAATATCATCTTTAACTTAACAATATTGTCACAAACTTGAAATATCATCTTTAACTTAACAATATTGCAGCAATATTGTCACAAACTTGAAATATCATCTATAACTTAACAATATTGCAGCAATATTGTCACAAACTTGAAATATCATCTTTCACTTAACAATATTGCAGCTATATTGTCACAAACTTGAAATATCATCTTTAACTTAATAATATTGCAGCAATATTGTCACAAAGTTTCATATTTGATGCAACAATTTAGAATCAAAGAAAAATCAAGTTTGCCTCAAGGTTATATGCTATCTGGGATTCGAAGGCAATCACCGCCTGTTCGGCGTCCGGAGATCGTATTACTCACAGTTTATCTTTTTATTTATCTTTTAAATGGCAATAAATAGAAATCGCATAATGCAAGATCAGGGCTGTATGACAGATGACACGTAATTTCCACCCAAGGTCAGGGCTGTATGACGGATGACACGTAATTTCCACCCAAGGTCAGGGCTGTATGACGGATGACACGTAATTATTTATCTTTTAAATGGCAATAAATAGAAATCGCATAATGCAAGGTCAGGGCTGTATGACGGATGACACGTAATTTCTACCCCCGATGTAATAATATATTCGCTCCTTCGTCTGGCTGAGTGTGCAGAGGCGTTGCCGTGTCGAAAGAAGATTCTACTGCGAGGGCGCTGCTCTAGAACTTTTCCAAAACAACAGATAAACAGTTGTTAGTGTACCAGTGTATTGTAACTGCTCTTTTATTTGCCGTAACGATCATTGCATAGTGATCCGTCGTCAGGGCAACCATTTTTTCCAGCACTTTGTCTATTTTTCACCTTTGTTGGCAACTGTTCTGAAGGAAACGCTCACTGAGCATACTGTCTCTTAGTTTCGGGTCTGTAGCAGTATATCCAGCTTCCGCCACCCGTGACGAAGTTGAATAGGTACAGCATTTGAGTGACCCACATTTAATGTTTATAATATTTCGTGACATTGATCAACGCGATGGTATTTTGATGTGATACATCTAATAGTTACACGTTCTGATGGCAAGACGTGTCTCGCTATTCGGCCAGCTTGGCGTCTTGGCGGCTCTTTCCGATTTAATTAAAATCAGCATTGTTTCTTATTTACTAACGCTCACAACTTTACTCGTTTATATCAATGTAGGCTGTCTTAAAGCGTTAAAAGCTTTTATTTAGGTACAATAGATTGTTAAGAAATATTTTTGTGATAAATGATTTGAAAAATATAAAATAGCACAATCACAATTTTTTTTCGTTTTCACTTCATTCAAATAAAATTATTTCAATATAAAAATATAAAAAAATTAGATGTTTTACAGGTGTACCGTGTTGGCTTACAATTTTTTTTATTTGAGCTTCGGTAAAATCATGGTCTAGCACGAAACTTCGTGAGGCCTAAATGTTCAGGTAGAATTTTCTGTGCTTGACGCATATCAATGATTAAAATAGTCCGAATCTGTTCATAGATTACTCTCTTGTCAGACTTTATAATGAGCCATACAGCATTGATGTTATCTTCAGTTGCCGCTGTTGAGGAAGGTCATCATTGTTCCACGCAGATCATCATTGTTATTTATACGACCACACTCAAACACCATTATAAAGAGTAGCGCGGATGGGGCTTCATCATAGAATGACAATGGAAGTCAATCGTAACATTGTTGTTGATTCAAGACCACAACGAAAATCATAAACATTCATGGACCGAACATTGTCTCCCGAATTCATCTTGGCGTAATAAACCCAATTTTCAAATCGCCGCCAACTTGTAAAAAAAATGTCAAAGTGCCTCAATGTATTGCCAAATAGTTCGATTTTCGAAATTTGAATTAACTTTTTTAATTACCATTATTACAAATGGCCAGTTCTAGGAACTTTTCGTGATCGATTCTGCTGTTATAAGAATAATCAGATGCCATATATAAAAAAATATTTATTTTTAGGAAAATTTAATATCTTGGAAAAAAAATAAATTTTAAACCTATATATAGATTCTAAGTACTCATTTATCTTTTTTACACATAAATTTTCATGTTTAAATACTAATATTTCATATTTTTTTTAAATAAATCAACTGGTAACTGCCGATTTTTATCAGTTAAAAGACATTAATTTCTCTTTTGTAATAATTTTGTTACCAGAGTTAGAGAGGCTCTGCGAGAGTACCGCGTGCGGCTTGGCTCGCTGGATTATAAGAAGGGCGGATCCGCCATTCCAATCAAGATGGTGGAGATCCACCCCGACTATACCGACGAGGACGCCAGCCTGGACCTTGCGATGGTGGCACTCGCCGAGGTCGCTCACATAGGCGCCTCCATCAGCCCCATTCGACTTCATCGACAAGAGCAGACCCTAACTTATACACATTTCCTGGTCACCACGTGGATGCCTAACAAGGTAAATAGCGGAGATCAATTTTTGGGACGGTTCAAACTCACTGCTCATTTATCGCATACATACAACAAACAACGCTAATTTACCATTCGTTCAATCATAAAGTGACTGGTAAGTTAGGGTTGCTTACTTATTAGCAAACGATTAATCAAACTATGAAGCTTACAGAAAATTCTAGTGAAATCACCTGCGTGAAGTTAGTTTATCCCACTCATCGATGTAAAAACGGAAGATACGGTACGCTTAAATGGTGCGCGGTCCGCGTAAACCAGGTCCAATGGACCTAGTTTTATTTTATTCAATTCAGTCGTACGCAGACCGGCGGTTTGTATAGCCATGGAGTTCTTGAAATTAAAACTGCCAATATTTTCAGTGAAATCGATCCAAAAATGTCTTCTAGTGTTTTTACCATATGCATTAACCATTCACAAAACAAAAACAGGACATGTGGAGTTACTTTTCATGCGTAATTATATAATAATGTTATATGTTTACAAAAAAATATTTTCTTTCATTACCGTTTGAATGACAGCAGCATGCGCAAGCGCCGCACCGTGAAATGTTACGGTACTAGCAATGCGTTGGGTGCAAATTGTCAATTGCCGTAATACCTTGATTCACTCGCGCTACAGTCACAATGCATCGCTTCGTCTCTTTCGGTTAATTTTACATGTAGGCAATTTGTGTTCGCAGCTGTGAGTTTGTGTGCGTGTAGTTGTACCTATGCGCGTTTTGTATTTACATAAAGTAAGAGGTACCGTATCTTCCCTTTTTATATCGATGGTCCCACTCGTTTTATCTATGACAATTGGCTGGCTATTTGTCAGATGCTTCAATGGCGATGTATATAATAATATTTAGAATAATTGTACAACTGTAAAATATTCTATATGGAAAATTTACTTATATTATATAGGCCAAGTCCTGCTATATGAAAATATTTAGTCAGTCCAAGAAAGAACGAAAATATCTACCTTCAATAAGAAAAAGAAAGACTTTATTCCGTATTATAATTACAGTTTAGTGAGAAATGTTAAGCTGCCATCAACATATTATTTGAATTTTAATACTTATTAATTTAACAGAATGGTAGCTGACGTGACCAATACAAAATATTAACTGTTAAGTCTACGATTATGCAATTAAATTAGAGTTAAATCATGTCTATGATTGATATTAACTGTTATGTCTACGATTATGCAATTAAATTAGAGTTAAATCATGGCTTATTTGTATTTTTATTCAGCGGATGGTTTTTAATTTTGAGTTGTCTTAAATTTCCCCCTTAATCTTCTATTATATTGGTTGTTTCAGCTTATCCTCGTATATCCCAGTGTAACCGTATCGTCAAAACAAATCGACAATCTACATTTATTAACATATTTCATTTATCAAAATCGGTGCAGTAGTTCAGATGCTACAACTGAAAAATACATACGCACGTGCCAAATTCATTACCCTTTCCCTTGCTTCGCCTAAGTTGAATAAAAAATATGATTAGATTAATTTTAATTAATTAATATCGATTCATTATCATTGGAATTGGTTCATTCCTACCCCAAAAAAATAATTATTTGAGAAATAACAGCCGTTAGAATCAACAATAATATTTCAAATTATTTCCCTTGCTTCACCTAAGTTGAATAAAAAATATTATTGGATTAATTTTAATTAGTTAGTATATATTCATTATCATTGGAATTGGTATATTCCTACGCCAAAAAAAGAATTGTTTGAGAAATAACAGCCATTGGAATCAACAATAATATTTCAAATTATTTCCCTTGCTTCACCTAAGTTGAATAAAAAATATTATTGGATTAATTTCAATTAGTTAGTATATATTCATTATCATTGGAATTGGTATATTCCTACGCCAAAAAAAGAATTGTTTGAGAAATAACAGCCATTGGAATCAACAATAATATTTTAAATTACTTCCCTTGCTTCGCCTAAGTCGAATAAAAATATTATTAGATTAATTTTAATTAGTTAATATAGATTCATTATCATTGGAATTTGTTCATTTCTACTCCAAAAAAAAGGTGGGAAATAACAGCCATTGGAATCAACAATAATATTTCAAATTATTCGTTTAAATAAATGTTTGAGAGACTACATTTTTTATTAAATTAGAGTCTAAATTTTACCTAATGAGACATTCATATGGAAAAAATCAAATTAAACGGAGGAATGATTTCAGAGTCATCCAGATTATAACATAATATTATCTAAATTATAATTCATCTACATAAATATACGTGAAATAAGTAAAGTATATGCAAATCTTCCTGTTATCTCTAATATCTAACTTTAAAACTGATTTTGCTATCCCAACTTTAAAACAATTTGGTCGATTTTCAAAATTCAATACAGCAAATCTAGTATGGCTGTCTGAAATTGACATAAAACCAAATACCACTGGGGCGAGAGTGCGACAGTTATCGTTTTCCCTATTAGCTTTTGTTTGTACAGCGATATAATCCTTATCGGCTCAATCCCGTCATTGGGATATTCACTGTTTTGCCAACGTGTAGTATATTAGTCGGATGTGTCATAGTCCTGGTACAGTTCTTCGCAATAGCTATGCCATCTTTCGGCTGTTAATTCCATTATTTAATAATAGTTTAAAATCCTATCCATTCAGATCAAAATGTTAAATTGAGTCTGGCATTGTTAATTACTATGATTAATTAATTAGTACTTAAGTTACAGATAAAAGAAAAATTTATGGAGAAATTTTTATTATTTTAATTATTGTATGATAACAACTTTTGTACTTGATTACTTTGCCGAGTCGTATCTCAAAAACGGTTCCTACGTCACGTACATACGTAGTTTTTTTGGGATTAGTTTCATGCTGAGCAAAAATGAGCAAAAAAATGCCTATTTTTAGAGTAGCTCTTCTACACTCCACCTTTCCGACAAACTGCGTTCACATTAGGAGGTGTAGATTAAACTTGTCTATCAAAGCAGGCATGCACCTAGCTCTTACGGCACCCATATGCAATTTTATAAATATAGCCCACAATTTTTGCAACGCTGAGACAACGACTGGCTCAAATAATACCAGTCATTGTAACCAGATTCGTCACAAACCTGAACATATTTAAAATGGCCGTCATTAAAACTTTGTAGCAGAAGCAGTGAAGTGAATTTTCTGATTCGGAATACAGCACTTAATATACTTTGTTTTTTTCTTTTTTTGGTAAAATTCTTAAGAAAGAAACGTCCTCTCTGATCCTTCTTTAAATAAACTTTCTTTTAGTTTTGAAAATGAGCAGGGCTGATTTATATCAGCTAATTTTGATAGCACGACAATTTTTTTTTCAGACATAGTATAAACTATAAAAAAATAACACAATTATTTAGTTAACAAAATTATTAACAAAATGGCGCCTGTGCAAAATCTAGGATTTTACGAAAGGCTTCTTTTTATGAAGTATTTTTTTGTCATGGATTCACTTATAAGTACTGGTAGGCATCCTTTGGAGTACCTGTATTTGATTAATGTTTCTAATTGGAAAATATTTTCAATTCCATGATCTTAATTACTAGTGCTGTATCTTTGGGTTTTCAAATATTAGGATGTTTTATTTATTTTTTAAAATAATAATAACTTGAATTGTAATTGAAAATAATCAGCGCGAGTTAGCCGCTTACAAGAAAAGCAGCCGTTTCATGATGGCACGACGATTGGACGCGCTCAGCCATGGCCGATGCACTCTGGCCCTGGAGGATGCTAACATCACCATGATCGATAGCATGATGTGCCTAGAGCAGAGCGAGGAAGGCGACGATTGCTTCGTGAGTGACACTTCTTTCTTCTATACTTTCCTAATCATGGATGTATTAAATTTATTCTCCTTCAATTTTCCAAGTCACTATAGTCACTTTTGTTCGGAGATATTTCAAGAAATATTGACTAGTGCTGTACCAGTAAATTATAAAATAAAAATAAAATTTTTCTTTTAGTGGTTTCTTCTTTGGCTCATTTAAATTAAATATGACCTACATTTCTGACACAGGAAAGAGTCGACCGTTAGCTGAAAGATTTTTTCAAACTACCCTATCTCCGTCAATTGATCAGATCTATGTTGACCATCTCTAATTAAGATAAAAATCACACATCTCAAACACAATGGTTTTGTTTTTCAACAAATTTCTCATTTAAATTAAATATGACCTATATTTCTGACACAGGAAAGATTCGACCGTTAACTGAAAGATGTTTCCAAACTACCCTATCTCCGTCACTTGATCAGATCTATGTTGGCCATCTCTAATTAAGATAAAAATCACCCGTCTCCAACACAATGGTTTTGTTTTTCAACAAATTTCTCATTTAAATTAAATATGACCTACATTTCTGACACAGGCAAAAATCGACCATTAGTCGAATGATTTTTCCAAGCTACCCTATCTCCGTTAATTTATCAGATCTATGTTGGCCATCTCTAATTAAGATAAAAATCACCCGTCTCCAACACAATGGTTTTGTTTTTCAACAAATTTCTCATTTAAATTAAATATAACCTACATTTCTGACACTGGAAAGAATCGACTATTAGTCGAATGATTTTTCCAAGCTACCCTATCTCCGTTAATTTATCAGATCTATGTTGACCATCTCTAATTAAGATAAAAATCACCCGTCTCTAACACAATGGTTTTGTTTTTCAATAAATAAATAAATATATATATATATATATATATATATATATATATATATATATATATATATATATATATATATATTATCCTAATTTTCTGGCCCCATAATATATCTCACGAAGTCTAGGAACAATGCATGAAAATACCGATCAAGCATCAACTAAAACAATGTGGATGGAACTGGACTTTAAACAAAACCCAGAGATGTTCCTAAGCAAGCTATAGATTAAAAATCTAGCTGGCCATCTAAAGTAGACCTGGTGGCCGCTGTCAGGTCTGTCTGTTTGGTTTGCTGACAGAATTGTAGTGCATCAGTAAGACGTGAGATGAAGTTACTCATAATGCTCAGGAACGATCGGCATTGCGAAACGTCGTAGCTACCCTTTGCCCCAAGAAATTGACATGGAAAATGAAAACATACGATTTAAAATTTTTTTTAATACTACCTTTATTTCTTGTAATTGCTTGTAAATGCTTAAAAAACTACTATTTATGTTACATTTTCATACATAGAACATAAACGATGTGTCCGGTATTGGTGCGGACTGATTTTATAAATGTTTTGTTTTTTTTTTATTTCAATCCTTGACATGAATTGCATTAAATAAACGGTATCTAAAAATTCAGAAAAAAATTTTGGCATTAAAACATGAAACACAAATTACAGGCAACGTAGAATTTTTTTGTCATAATTACCAGGGTTATAAAAACTAGACACGGAACTTCTACACAAGCCCAATTCTTGCTTGACCTGTTTTATATTTGAATAATTTTACTAATATTATGTAAAACTTTTTAATAAATTATGAATTATTTTCCAGCAACCAATTGGAGCGCCAGTAGTTCTCAACGGCGCCTTATGGGGTATTACTTCAAGTTGGGCGCCCGAAGAGTGTGACAGGTCCACTCCCATTCTGGTTACTTCCGTCGCAGCCCAGGATGTGCAGCCGTGGATAACTGACACAATGAGTACTCTATCTTCATTGAGCATGCCATAGACTATAACGTTGTGTTGTTTCATAGGTTTTTACTGTTATCTGGTCAGTATTCGAGGTTAACGCAAGTTGAGTTGAATATGTGATTAAAAATAGAAATGATAACTGGACTTTACATCATTTATATTCCAAGTTTAAGTATGAGAAAAAACTTGCCTTTGTTTCTTTAATCCATAATAATGTACTTCTTTTTCACAAATTAGTAACGCAAGGTAATTAATTTACGGAGTGAAAACCGTATTAAATTGTATAAATAATGACCGCCGATGCAGAAAATGCAACTTGTTCAATGATACTACTCATAGGAAGACAAAGTACTTCAGATATATAGCGATTATGATATGTATACACATCCATAAAAACTCAGAAAATCTCATCGTAAAGATTTCTGGATTCCATGGATGTGATAATCATTTCTAATATTTATCAAATATTCGATTATTCAGTGCCGTGAATTTGCCGATTATTTTCACAAAATTGAAAAATTAAGTATTTTTTTAAAAAATTGTCTATTTTAAAAGAATGTTATTAATAAATAAATCAAGAAAACTTTGAAAGTTGCAAAAACATTTACATCATGTCAAATTTCTGAAAAAAAAATTCGGAGATGGTTTATTGCATAATTTTCCTCACGCACTTCCAAACTAGGTCGTCGATATCAGTTGCTCGCATAACACATGTGATATTTTAGCATTAACTACATTTCCTACGCAATATGTCATCTTGTTTAGAGAGCAAAACTTAGACGTTAAATTTTTTCAAGTTACATCCGCGTCTTCACATTTTTTTGGACGTAATATGAATAAGCAATAAATTTGTTTTAAGATCTGTAATTTTAAATCATTATTATATGTTTATAAGTAAAAGTTGAGTTCGTTTTATTTCTCCCTTTGTTATTAAAGCAAGTACGTTGAAGTTACACCTATACTTGTAATAAATTTAAACTTGATGCGTGCACACAAATCTTGTAAACATTTTGTTGATACGTTTCTCTTATAACCAAAAACATGGGCAGTAATGGAGACTGCCGACAAAAGTGAAAACTCAAAACTAGTTATTCATTTTTCTATATAAAAATATTAACACATTTAGTACTCACTGTTGTACTGCACGGTAAACAATCATCATCATATATTTTAATACGCTAAGGTTGAGATGTTACTCTCCCTTTTTAGAAAAAACCTCACAACTAATCCACATAAATTATATATCATTTTATAGATAATTGCTTGCTCTACCGGCATCCACAACTAAAAAATTTATTATTGCTATTGTTTTTGCAAATTCATTAATTATTAAAATTATATACACAAAACAGCAATGCTGTCATCTAACGGCTCAACGTCAATATGATTGACGGTCGGTAAAATCATCATCATATGTATTAATACGCTAAGGTTAAGATGTTACTCCCCCTTTTTAGAAAAAACCTCACAACTAATCCACATAAAATTATATATCATTTTATAGATAATTGCTTGCTCTACCGGCATCCACAACTAAAAAATTTATTATTGCTATTGTTTTTGCAAATTAATTAATTATTAAAATTATATACACAAAACAGCAATGCTGCCATCTAACGGCTCAACGTCAATATGATTGACGGTCGGTAAAATTTTTGTTTAATTTCAAATCCACTCACGTATAAATAAAGTGGCGCTTTAGCTCAATGCTTTTGATACTTGCGCCTATATATGTCAATTTTAGTAAAATATTTGTTTGATCTGTCATCTGAGCTTCATAATGGAATAAATAATGCGAAGACTTCGCACGGGTCACGCTAGGTAAAATAATAATCAAACTAAAACACAATTTAAACAATGCACAGTACACACACATCGAACTTTCCACGTAGTCAATTTAACTTTACTCATATGGATATACACAGCACTAATGCTGCACAACAAGGCACCCTTATAGCTACAGATATACTGCCATTACAGCATGGCGGTGACGCGAACTCAAAAGATTTTACCCATCCAAAAGGGTCCAATGTGCACATCTTACAGTCGTGTATATACGAGGGGCGGCTGAAAAGTTTTGAGCCTAAGTACCTTTAAATATTACTAATGACTCGCGCATTACATCACTAATTGCGGGTATCCTAAGAAATATAAATGTTAAGTTTCATGTCATTAGGATCATTACTCTTTTAGTAATGGAACCATAAACGTCACCATGTCCGAGCCATCCGCACTTTGGACGAAATTGGAGTACAGAGCTTTCATAAAATTCCTTACAAACAAGAACAAAACGCCGACAGAAATATTTTAAGAGACGTCAGCAGTTTATGGGAAGTCTGCATCTTCATTTGCGACCATAAAACGTTGGAGCCGAGAGTTCAAACACGGCACGGAGGCGTTCGAAGTTGATCCCAGGTCGGGACGCCCAAACGCCGCCTTTACCGGAGAAAACATTGAAAAAGTGAAAAAACTTGTTCTCGAAGATCGACGAACCAAGATGTGGCAGATAGCTGAATCCATGGGCATTAGCATAGAACAAATCAACGACATTTTGCATAATCATTCGCACATGAAAAAGTTGTGTGCGCGATGGGTGCCGAAAATACTCACGCCGCTGGACAAGCAGCATCGAGTCACAACTTCGCAGGAGTTTTGGACATCTGTGACGATAATCCTTACGATGTTTTTTCTCGTCTTGTCACTGTTAATGAAACATGGATTTGACAGTACGATCCGGAATCAAAACAGGAGTCAATGCAGTGGATAGAAAAAGGAAAAAAGCCCCCACGCAAGTTCAAAATGGAAAGATCAGCGTCCAAGTTCATGGCCACTGTTTTTTGGGATTGTCAAGGAATTTTGTTCATCGACTACCTGCCTGAAAATACTATAATGAACGGAGACTATTACGCCGTCTTGTTGACAAAAGTGCGTTGAGTGGTTGTCGAGAAAAATAGAGGCAAACTGACGAAAGGGGTCCTGTTTTTGCAAGACAATGCGCCCGTCCACTCTGTTCGAGTTGCGAGGCGTGCCCTCGCTGAGACAGGATTTGAAGAAATCAACCGCCCGCCCTACAGTCCAGACCTGCCCTCTAACGATTATTTCCTCTTTTGAAATTTGAAAGAAACCTCTGAGGATATTTTTTTGCCGGGTTAAAAGCCCTTTTTAATAAATGTAAGAAGTGTACTGAAATAGAGGGAGATGATATTGAAAAATAAATTTTTTACACATTTCTATCAGCATTTTTAATACCTTAGGCTCAAAACTTTTCAGCCGCCCCTCGTATATACATAATATATATATATATATATATATATATATATATATATATATATATATATATATATATATATATATATATATATATATATATATATAAGCTTCCATGAGTTTACTTTTAGTCACTGCAGTGCGTTCATTACAGCCCCTCAGACTTTTCAATGACATAAAAGATTAATTTTCTAACCTCAGCCGAAAAGCCTTTGCCACATACGAAAATGTTGGGAATTCAGGGAATAGGCACATATCTAGAATAGAGGTCTAGCGGTCTAAAAATATCTTCTGGAGTTCATCGAATCTACTATTTTTTTTTGTACAATTTGCTTGCTTCTAACTTTAAAATAATCAAAATTATCTAGTGTAAATAGATACAAGAGAGAGTGTCGGACAAAGAAAGATGTTATTCCCTGACTGAAAAATAGTTGATTGTCATTAAAATATAATTTAAAAGATGATTTTTTTTCAGAAAATTTAAAATAATATTAATAATTATTTGTCATCTTTTTTGTACACACAATTCTTACGCACATTGCTCAACGCCGCTCGGGGAGAACAACCCACGAACAGCTGCGAAGACATGGCCATTGCGGGTAAACCCCCGCACTCCGGGCAAGTCTTGGATGTGTTAAAAAGAGTTATGTGTAATATTTGTTTTTTTACACTCAATTAGAAAAAGGTGTGTTTACATTTTATTTCAACAACAATTTATTTCTTAATAGCTAACGAATAGTCTTTCTTTGTCCGACATCTATTCCCGGACACCGTACAACTGGAACTGTCCACTTCCAGTTGATATTCGACTGTCCCACAAGCAAGCAGAACTTATTTATTAAAAGGTCTGATCGTTATCCAAATTACAAACACCGCAATTATAATAAACGTGTTGTTTTTTATTTTAATGTTACTTACGGTACCTTTAAATTTTGTACTTTTTCAGTCTGGTAATACTCGTAATTAAATATACATCGTCCCAGCTCATTTCAGGTTAATTAAAATTACTAATTTCGTATTAAATACTTTCATAATTCACAAACGCTGTTCGTACCTATTAAATATATGCCCATAGTAGTCAGATACAACCAAATCCCTAAGGGAGGAAACTTATAACTAGGTTTACGTTTTGTTTAGAAAAACAATCTGTCTAGTTTGGCTACACACACAGGGTAGAAAAATTTACAATCATACAAAACCTATGTCTTATATACCTATAAAACAATACAAACCGTGTCATTTTAACATCAAACATTACAATCAGTCTCAAAATTAACAATTGCTTTTTCAATTTTCTAAATTATTAATTTGAACTTTTTTCTAAATTATTAATTTGAACTTTTTTCTAAATTATTAATTTGAACTTTTTTCTAAATTATTAATTTGAACTTTTTTCTAAATTATTAATTTGAACTTTTTTCTAAATTATTAATTTGAACAAAAATTCCATCCTCTGCTGAAACTTGCCTTTTACAGTCCTTATATATCCAATAGGAGCGGCTCCATCTTTTGAAACCAAATATCTCTGCAACGGCACATCCTCCACATCATCTTCGTCGTCATTGCATAAACTAGCCACCTGGCTATGTGTCATTCTCAATGTCTTTACTGTTACTGAAAACCTTTCTATTTACAGGCTTTTCTTTAGCTTAATTTTTCCATTTAACATATTTTAGCCTTTGCTTTTTATCGAGATTCTTGTCTATATTCTTTGATTCGTGTCTATATCTACTTTATTTTTTATTCTTCTAATTGCTGATAATACCATGAAAATCATTGAGTGCTGTTCTTTTACAAGTCTTCATTTTTATTACTTTCTGTGGCAGAGGACCCAACTATTACCGGACCCAAAGTACTCATGCAAGCATGCAATCAATGCATGGTCACATTATGAACTGAAGGCTAATTCGAGACATCCCGCTGAGTCATCAGTGTAGAAACATCATTAAACGATGGCTGATACAAAATCGACTGCGTAATACTTGGCATGGACTCATTCTAGTCAGCAAGTTGATGTTTGATTTACCTCCTTATCCAATGTATTTGTCTAAATAATGTATGTTCTTCAAGTATAGGATCTGATGTTAAAACTTCATCACCATAGAAAATATGTAGTTTTAGTGGGTATAACGCTATCACTTCGAGTCCTTTTACAACTTTGCAGATTCTGAGTGAGGCTAAACGATCCTGCATAATTTTTTTGAATTGTGCTAAGGAAAGTATGCAGATTTTAAAGACCCATGAGATGTTACGTCAAGGGGTTGCATCCTGTTGGATATGTATCAAACATATCTGGCAGTGACAGCATATGTAACCCCTTTCCCTGACAAAACTCATACAGATTTAATGTCAAATTGGTGTCACAATATCAAGAACTAATAAAGTTTGATTTTGAACATGAACACCGATATGCGTGAGAAAGAGTTACAGCCAATTAATGAAGTGTTCTTCATTGGTCTACCCACACTTTGAACATTCATAGATTACTCTTAATGGGCCACGCCACTTATTTTTTTTTTTTTTTTGGAAGAGATGTATAAATATTTTTTTAATTGTTACACTCTTGGCAGAGTGGTCATCACGTCAAATGTCTTGCAGATAAGTGATGCGCCATAGTATATCTCTCCATTCTTTTATATCAGCTGTACTCCGAGTGCACTCATGTAGCACAACGTCCATGGCTGTCTTGACCTGATTTATCCATCTCATTGATGCTCTTCCACGTGATCTGATATCTTCCACTTTGCCCTGTATCACGAGGCGTTCAACATGATCAATGTTACGCCATGACACATGCCTGAAGAATTTTATTATGCAGATTTGTACAATATTGGATAAACGCTGCCTGATACCAAATTCTTGGAGTATGGATGTATTAGTAAGGAACTCAGTCCACGACACTCTAAGTATTCTTCTCCAACACCATATTTCCAGGAAATCTATCCGTTTTCTCTTGCTTTCACGAAGTATCCATATCTCTATGGCGTAGAGGAAAATGGGAAAATTAATGCTCGAATGAATTTCATTGTTTTTATGCTGTTCCTATACTTCCATATTCTCCACGGCTTGTCCATAGCAGACCTAGCACAAACAACACACCCAAATAGGTAAAGAAAATCCTTATTTTTGATTTATTAAGTCCCAACACTCTATACATGCTTGTAGGACTTCAGTTTTAAAGGTATTCCAGGATTCCGTTTCAAAAAGAATATACTCAACCTTTTCCAGTTATTTCTTTGTCAGAATTTATATTTTTAATGTTTTTATTAATTATGGAAATACATTTTTATTATTTTATTGCACAGACAAAGTCATAAGCTTATTTTCATAATTGTTGCCCAGTTTTCCCAAGGAACGTCTGCTATTTAAGTAATATACTTACATAACTCCTGTTTTTTTTTAAAAGTGGCTTTCCTGGCCATAAGTGGATAATATTTCTCTTCTTGTTTTAAAATAAATAAAAAATGAAGTTTATTTATTATCAAATATGTTTAAAAACTGCCCTTATTTCAATTCCCGCACTTAGAGCTTCTAATACAGACTTCATATCCGTTAAATCCTGACTTTTTCTTTTATTTCGGCTGAGGTTCTGTCATCTGGACAGTTACTATCATGTTGCCTAACATTTTCATAGTCTATAATTTTCATATACTTCCAAATTTGTACAGTTTTTCACATTCTTCTATAATTTTTCAGCATTCTCGTTCCATAATCCACCCCTCCCCCCCCCCCAATCCCGGATTTATCAAACTTAGCCATTTTGTTTTATAACCTCAAATAACATAAAAGCATAATTTATATTGTTAAAATCACTTTGCACTCCGATTATATAAGGTTCTGTCATCTGGTCAGTTACTATCATGTTGCCTAACATATTCATAGTTTATAACTTTCACACTCTTCTAAATTTATACAATTTTTCACATTCATCTACAATTTTTCAACACTCTCGTTCGATAATTCCACCCCTTGTCCCCAATTTATCAAACTCAGCCATTTTGTTTTATAACCTCAAATAACATAAAAGCATAATTTATATTGTTAAAACCACTTTGCACTCTGATTCTATAGTCTATTTACTTTTGAAGTACATACAAACAACTAGTTTTAATGTGAATAAAATATGGCTTGCCTCTTACAGAAAACACTTGAAAAACTTATATAGAATTATCAGATGGTTGTAAGAACCGAATTGGCAACACATGTGCGGGATATATTAAGTTTTGGGAAATAATATTACATTCACTGTAGGATCTTATTATGTGTAGTTATTGAGATAAGCGCCATCCAACATTCCACTAAACACTCTTCACAAAGTGGTAGTGCTCATCGTATCAAGTGCCTTGCAGATGAGCAATGCGCCACAGGAATGTTATTCTCCGGATCCACTTGTATAGAGTGAAATCCATAGCTGCTTTAACTTGATCTATCCATCTCATTGTTGGTCTCCCACTTGGTCTGGCACCTTCCATTTTGCTCTGTACCATCAGGCTTTCATTACTATTGTCGTTATACCATGACAAGTGTCCAAAAATTTCATTATGTGAGTTTGTACGATATTGGACAAATGACGCTGAGCCCTTGGAGTTATTAGTAAGCAACTTATTTCTTGGTACTCCAAGCATTCATTGTCAGTATCACATTTGCAGGGTGACCTATCTTTTTTTCTCTCCCTTAAAATAATAGGATAAACGACTTCAAATCAAGTATAAAAATAGAATGTTACTTGTAGTGAAGATCTATTTTCCATCATAAAATAAAGGTGATGCAAAAAAAAAAACATTACGTATCAATTCAGAGACTAGATTTATTAAAATAATATTGTTATAATTGTCTTATAATAAAAATAATAAAATCAATAACTCGTTGAAATGTGCGTAAAAAGTTGTGACAGTGCATTTATATCTGAAAACAATTCCATTTTGGCAAATATTTACGTTAATCCAGTATAATCTCAACCATCATAGCTAGTAAGCTAGCTATGATGGTTGAGATTATACTCCTTCATTATTCACCAATTAGCTTTGACCATTATTTTTTGACCATTCTTCATCTTTACAATTGCCATAAAATATATTATTCAGCTAGTCAAGAACCAGGAGGTCTGTAAACAATATGCTATTACAACCATTCGTTAAAAATACAAATTGGTAAACAAATAAAAGTGTTGCCATTTCATTTTTTTTGTCGACATAAAATAGAAAAATGGAGTAGGCAGAAAGTACTTTTATTTCTTAATATGTAAATTCAAATTACTTATTAAATTCTTAGTAAAAAAATGATTTCTCAAATAGACAAATAACTCTTTGAAATAGGACATTGGTCCTCATCTTAATCTTTATACGTGTAATACGCCCTCTACACTACTCGCAAAGTTACCTCGAAGAAATGCTCATCGAAGTTGATCGCAGTTCGAAGTACGTGATTACACACTCGTACAACCCTGCGAAGATTTCAGTAGCCGTAAGTCGCCTGCACGCCCCCATGTAGAAACAGTACGATGTCCATCTGCAAACTGAAGTATGCTGAGTAGTATAGTGCAGCGTTTCTCATTTGCCGGGTCGCGACCCGGTACTGGGCCATCAATATAAAATATCGGGTCGCCACATTCCCGCCTTGTTTTCAAAATAATACCTAAACCTGAAACCGACTTGAAGTGGAGCCAGATCTTAGAATAAAACTTTCGTCATTTTCAGCGAACTTGGACTAAAGAGTAAAAAATTAGCAGCAGCTCCATAGTTCGCACTAAAATTTAGTGCCTCAATAGGCGATACCAAAGTATGTAGTATTAATAAAATCTTTTTACTATTAATAAATATGTATTATTTTACATAATGGAACCAGCTTGGGTTTAAAAGTATTTAGTGGGTCACGAAGAGGCAGTGTGAAAATTACCAGGCCATGGCAGAACAATGTTTGAGAAACATTGGTGTAGTGAAACACTTTATATAACTCTGCGAAGTCCTTTGACTTGGGTGCAAAAAAGCGACAGCGATCGGAAGTCGCCCGAGGGGAGGCGAGGTTGCATAAAGCGAATCTAAGTACCTCTCTACACTATTCTCTTCACCTAACTTCGATCAACTTCACAAGTACTGTAGTGCAGGTTTAATACCCAATGATAAAAAGACCACTGTTGTCACACAACTTTCAGTCAAGTATTGCTTGCGGTGTACATCTATTTGTAATCATAAAGTAAAGGTGATGCAACTGAAGGGTCACCTTGCTGCAGACTTTCACATTTAAGGCAAACTGATATGTCGGCATATGCTGTACATTTGTTGTTTCATTCTGTATCTGATCCTTATTCACTCGTAAACACTGGCAGGGGGCACTGAAGAGCAACTTATTTACCAGAGATTTGATACTCAGATTTATATATTGGCTTATATTTGGTAAAAATCAGTTGTGCTAAAATCAGTTGTATTAAAAATCAGTTGTGTTGCGCTGTCTTCAAAAAGCGGCCCGAAAGGTACCACTATAAAATAATTTCGTGCTTGAAACTCCTGGTGAGCTGTTTGTGTGGCAGTACTATTGAATTTAACAATATTGCTTCTGCTGGCACAGTCACGCTGGCACCTAGAACAAAATGATGTATCTACTATTAAACTTGATTGTCACTAATAAATATAATTTTTATGAAATTCTGTCAGAAATAAAGTTACCAACTGTACAATTTTCGCGCAATCTACTTTTATATATATTAATCTCGTTTTAACATTTGATTACGCATTTGTGATACTGCACATAAAATGTCCAGTTAATTTGAAATTATAAACTTTATTAAAACAAAGTGTTCTTCTAAGCACATCTTTACACGGATAGTTATATATTGACTAAACTTTGTCATCAAAAGTGTATATAAGTGATACATATGGCGAACTTATTGCTACGAGAACAAATTCTTTCAACCAACCAGAAAACCAGTCCGACCCGTTCGCGGCCATGTTTCCGTGGGCAAAGGCCTTATGCCTTGTGATCAACCAAACACACCACGGCAATGACGAGTTATACTAACAATTGTAACTAAAAAATTTATTCCAATAAGTAAAAGACTTATTGAATATATTTGGCGTTAATTTTGTAGAAATTCATTTTTCACAATTAAATGAAGCTACGTGATGTAGTATTATTTCTACTTTCTTTAAGTTCTTTACCACAACCTAGTATTAGTTGTATTACATCTTCAGGTGGGCTATTAGCAAAAATCAGTACATGATCGCTCTGGGCTATTAGCAATCTTTGCTAATAGCCCACCTGAAGATGTTGTAATACAACGAATTATAATTTAAAGCTATGTTTTACCTACTACTCAAAGCTATGTATACACATAACCTCTCACACGGTATTTTGTATTCAGTCAGATCGTACAAAAAAGTCGGCAACACGGATACAGCTTACTAATTATTTGAAAAGTCATTTCTTTTCAATTAAAAGTTTGAATTTTCAATATGATAATGCCTTGTACTGATATGAAAACTGATGCGGGTGTTACAAGCTGCCCAGTCAACAGAGCAAGAACAGCATAAACCTTTCTAGTGTCATTATATTGATCGGTTCGATGTCCCGAACATAACAAATACAAACATTTACTCATTACCTTAGCACACCCCGACATTCCATACTAGCGAATAGATTTAATTAACTACACTATTACGTACATACCCGTCTATACGTATCTGTACACGTGTGTGTAAATTAATGTAGGGCTGTCAGCTGCATGAAGATAAAAAATATTTACTATTAGTACATATCGGTCTCGATTGTTGTGGACAATCACGCTGATCGAGCAAGTTGGCGCTATACACCAGCAACATAGCTGTTTCTCTTTTTAATCAATAGATTCGATCGAATGACTGTCTCGATAGCACGCTGGTGCAATAACTCCGTACTCGCACGCACGTCTTTATTATTATCGAATTGTAAAAATATGATTATATAAGTAAATATTTTATACTGTACATTTAATTGTGTGAAAGTGATTTGATAATAATAACATTAAGATAGAATTTGAAAAACGGTACTTAGTGTCGATCCTAAAAACGAAATAAAATCTTAAATAAAAATAAACTTTGTTTATAAATGTGATACACTGAAATATTGTCTTCGTTGTACTTTTGACTCGATTAGGTTTGCTTCATGTGAAAGATCTCTTAATAAACAATATAACATGTCTACAGCCGACACTAGAAGAATACGTTTTCCAAACACATAGCGTTCAATCTTAACAATGACTTTTGGGAACAGTTTAAAATTTAAAACCGCTCGGTTACATGTTTGTAGACATAAAATTATAGGTACTAACCCAAATAAGTTGGTGATACAATACAAAATTATTTACAACAAACAAAAAAAGGGAGACAAAACAATCTCCTATCCTTGTGATTTTATTGCTTTCTAAGAATTCGTACACAGCGCAATAACGGACCGTTATATTGAATTATTATAAACAGTTATCAATTAAGACTGAATTACACAAGTTAAACTCAATCAAACATAGCAAAATCGAACAAATCCCACGCGCACGCAGCAAGCGGCAACCTGCGATCGCGTACTCTTGATCGTACTCGGAATCTGCAGGTGACGTTAAATTGGCGGGGGGAGATGAGCGTCGCTTCTTTGCGCAGTAATAGTATTCTTTGACTATAGTTTGATATTTATTTTTATCCACCTCACTCACTTTGATTATATTAGAAATAATGTCGGTGTAATTACAAAACCCACTAACCCATATAACAAGCAACCTTTTTTGTACCGAAATAATAAAAAAAGTTTTGGCTTGAATCATTGTAATTTACGTATCCAGTTAATAAGTTTATAACAAACATACCACTGAAATTTCTTTTCTATATTTATACCGTGTGGTCACTGATCAATAACGTTTGTTATTGATCAGTGACCACACAGTTTGAATATGTTATTGTGTTATGTTCATAAATGAGTAACAAATGCACTACTGCAATTGACAATTGGGTTCACGTAATTATATACAAAATAATAAAATTCGTATGGCCACGAAACAATAATGCAGTTGATGGTTCTGGCGGAAATTTTTTTTAAAATTTCAGCACGGAAAGTAGGAATTAGGTACTGGTGATAAAAATAAAAGAATGACAACTGTTTTGGGCTTCGATCAACATAACAACTGACATACTATGGTAAAATTTTAGAAGAAATTCACCACAGTATACACGAATTTCATTCTCCTTGGTAAAGAGAAAACAGGAGAATCATTCTCCTCGATAAATTTTGGCCGTGGATCAAATATGCTTGAAAGTACGTTTCCCGCTGCCCCTTTCCCTGCTGCGTGTGTTTAACAATCGTGGCGGAGGACATTCGGAATCTTTTGCCGATCTATCGAATGACTATAACAGTTTGTCTCTCTCTTCACTTCGACTGAGAAGCTTTCAACACCCACGTGAGGTTTTGTACTCGTACATGAACCTCCCCATATTGTATTATAAGACGGTTTCGCATAAAAAGAAAATAAAATAGACATACGGAACATGAGCATTAAAAAAAATTTAGTTCTTCAAATTTTGAAATATTACAAAAATACAGGGAAGGTTATTAGAAAAATGTATAGTGCTATATATGCTACTGTGCTACTTAAAACTTTTGGTTCTCAATAGTAACCATCATAGAATTCATTTATATATAAACTTTAAGGTGTTTTTGGACTCTTTTTCAAGATGTTTTTGAACTTTTATTTTTATATTTATTAATGTGTTTAATTTAAGATTATTTAAGTTTCAATAGAACTAAAATATTTTTTGGACTATAATTTTTTACATTTGCATAATACGCAGTTGTAACGAGACCCATCGCAGCCAGCAAGACTTTCGATTCCTTACTTGAATAGTATGCAAGTACTACTTTTCAAAATTTTTAATGCCCTAAAATACCTTCTCAAAATCTGTCATGAGCTCTCACTCTAATAGAACATAGTGTGAACAGTATGAGATGGTTGGCGTTAATATCGCAAGACTCAGTTTATTTTTTCTATAGGAGAAAATAACATACTAAACCGTACGAAATTTAACTTAACTTTGCAATACTACTGTCTTAAAGAGATAAAAAATGAAGAATTGAACTTTATTCTAAATTAGACTGTACATTCAATCTAATGACATATTCCTTAACGCACAATGTTCACATGTTTCAGAGATACATGTGCTGAGAATGTGATCTTTTCGATGCGTCGCATACTCTGGAACTGTAACCCGTCTAATGCCAAGAAAGACACAATTCTATGTCAAAATTTTCCTATCCTAACATTTACATTGCTTCTCCCTTGTATTTCAGTAAATATACATAATATATTAAAAAAAATAATATTATATCTACTGTAACAAAATACCCGATTATTATATAGTCGTAGTCAAGTATAAAGTTGAGACCTTATGTTACATATAATGGTACAGTTCCATATTCGTAATCTTTAAAATTTTGAGAAATCTATAATAATTAAATAAAGACTTAATGTGAAACCTGGAAACCAGACTATCCTCGTAGATCTCTTCACACATAAGATAAGAAGCATTGAAATTATTTACCTAATATAGTAATTGAAGGGTTTAACCTTCCATCTGCATTGAATAAGGGTGTGTTATCCATTTTGGCAAACGGTTTATTTGGATCGGGATCCGAAGGCGTTCCCTCTACACGTGACCACTCCCCCACCACTGTGTCCTGGCCGACTGTAAAATAAATAAATATTTACAGATTAGAATATAACTAATCAACATTTGATTCGCATCTAAAAATTTTGCATGCTTAATAAAACATTCAATAGATATTATGCACTTATAACTAGTGATGTGCCGGATATCCGTATCCGTGGATATCTGAGGGGAAAAAAGATCTGTATTCATATCCATTATCTTTTTGTGAATCTTTAACAAATTTTTTATATTAATGAATTTTATCAAGTCATTCATCAAGTCGATTCTCGGCTGTTCGTCGAACGGGGCTGGACTGGTGTTATGATTGGCTGTAAGAGATTGCTCTCGTAGCAATAAGTCCGACATACGGATCTATTAGATATATTAAAGTAGATAAATAATAAATAAATGAAATACTATCAACTTCAATTCAAATTACTTTTTATTTCTTAAAATCACATATTTGGCATAATTATATTGCAAAAATTAAATATTTAAACATTTATATATACAGTATGTTATAAGGTATTAACTATGTATCTTTATAACGAGATCAAATCTCTAATCTTTGTGATATGCTAATTGAAATAATTATCAAGCTACCGTGTTTACACCATACAAAATAATCACTTTTTCAGAAAATTTAAAAAAAAATTAAATGTCATAATTAAAATTAAGTAATTGTAAATTATACTTCAAAAAGAGTAACTTGGCAGCTTTGTCCTCCAAAAGTTATTACGATGTGGATAACTCCTGCTAGACTGCGAAACTGCTCACTTGGAATGTTTATTGCAAATGACAATAAATATTTGCGAGCCGTGTGACCTAGACCTCCACATTTTTTAATGTTTACCTGCCAATACTTTAACGGATCTTGATCTCTTGATAATCATTGTTTTGGCATACTCTATATTTGATATCTGCTTTTCAGATTCCTCATCATCACCGTCACAACCTAACATATTGGCCATAGAATCTTCTAAATTATTGCAGTGTTCTTTTCTAACAGCATTTGATTTTTCTGTGCTAATTGTGGTTATGTTGATATTTACTTCTGTTTCTAAAGCTGTAAGTAATATCTGTTTTATATCTTTGGTTAGAAAGTCACTGAAGAATTTACCTCTGTAACGTGACTCTAAAAACTTTCCTATTTGGACGATATATTTTTGAAAATTTCAGAAAAACGGTAATCTAATTCATTCTTCAAAGAAGACAAAAAAGCAAGTATGGTAGACGTGCTAATATTGAGAGTTTCCCCATTATCAGTAGAAACTTGACTCTTGTCATACAATTTATTTAATATTCGTACTAGAGGAATAACATCGGATATACACGTGTTTTGAGCGCTCAATTTTTTGTGGTGTCCTCCAGAAGCTTCAATACTCTCACCAACCCTTGAATTAAAATTCACTCTTCAGCATCAAGCTGTTCTATCTTATTATTAGTAGAATCAAGCGACATTGAATCCTGATTGCAATAAAGTCAACATATAATAGCTGAAATTTGGAATTTCAGCTATTATACAGCACAGGTGTAAGTATGTGTCTGTGAATCTTGTCGTTATATTTTTTTTAATTGTTGCTTTGCCATTATAGAACGAATGAAAGGTCTGGCAATTTTTCTGCATTTTAAATTGGTCAGAACGACATGAAATAAATGCAAATTAACTATTTTTTTGAGCTCCAAACTATGAAACAAAAAGTTCAGTGCACAGGTGTAAGTATGGAACTGATGAAGTTCCGAACTTTACATCCGCCCTGAGCATGTTAAAACATATATCATAGGGCTCTGTGTTCGTATAGTAATTTCCCATTGCATTTTTCTTTATATATTCATATATTAATATCACGTAAGTCTCCCGGCTTATTTATTTTATTAACAAGACTTTAGTACTCATTATTCTATACAAACAGTACACATTTCTTTTGCAATTAGAAATTTACATACCAACTTGTAATCAATTCGTACTAAGTTTCAAAGTTAAATAAAATTTGCTTTAAAGCGATGGAATCAATTTACAAAATTGATAATTAATTTCTTGTGTTCTGTGTCAGTTGATTTACATCACATTTGTCGTTACGAACAAATTGAAAATTCACATAATTTGTTAATCAAACACCACTGCGAAAGTTACATAATGCAAATGACGCAATCAATGAAGTGAATAGGGTGGATCATACCAAGCGCCACAAATGAGCACATGGTATGTCATTTATTAAATCGCTCTATTTCTAATTATATTTATCTTGACAATGAATCTTGTGGGCGTCGAGCGACTAAAATTGATAATAATGAAGAGAAAAATCATCAGGGTTTGGGCATCATTGTCCCAACAATAATAATCCGCTTACATCAATCTGGTGTAATAAAAAACAAAAAAAAGGTATCTCGTGATCCAAATAAACTTAAAAGGGTTGTGACAGTCGGACCGGTTTTATCACAAATGTGTTAGTTTTATACAACCTAGTGTAATATTTACAGCTATTGTAATGAATGTCAAAACTATAAACAATAATAAAAAAGTTTGTAGTCACACGACTCTTAGTTATTTTTTTCAGCACTGCACAGAATTACGCACTGTACAACCATCATAAAATTGCCGATGCTACAGCTGAAAAGCCTTCATCACCCACTACATTCATAGACCTTTCATTTTAGACTCCCATTTTTGAAAACGTGTAAATTTTTTAGAAAAAAGAAACTTGATTAATTCAGTTTCAGCAGCTTTTCCACCATTAGTCGTTAAAATAAAAGAAGCCAATATACTTTACATTTTTACAATATAACGCTACAATTAATCAAGGTAAAATTTCTCACACAAAACGTTTGTTTTGAATTCTTCGATAAAACATTGCCAATACGTATGTAAGAATATAACATATATTATAAACAACAAATTATTTTAAAACTCTGTCACATGTTGTAAAGTATAAAATCAATATATTTTCATTTGCATCTGTAGCAGATCATGTATGTTTTCATCTGTTTTCGACATTATCGTATCTACTTATTATAGCCATGATCGGGTTCAACTCACTATGAAAATAAACAGAGAGAAAGAAAATCTTAAAAAATTAAACTTTCACACTGAACAGAATATCATTTGTTCAATAAAACTGGATGGGCACAAATGTGGCAACTTTCACAGAAAGAACTTATCAAAAATGCCGATGAAGTAAGAATCATATTTATTTATCTATTCCCATTTAGTTATGAAACCAATGGAAATTTTCAGTTAAATCAACATATCAATATTTTGAAAATGTTCTTACCAATAGAATGCATGACCAAGGCGTGCTCATTGATGGTAGCATTCGCCAATATGATAGACTCCTTCAGCCTAACACCACCTGCGACTTTCACACCGGGCCCTATAGACACATTTGGCCCTATCTGAAATAACCAAAAACAATTTATAATTCCTTCAATTTATTAGTCCAATTTAATAATTATATTTTAATTCCAATTAATTATTAGTCCAATTTAATTTATTAGTCCAATTTAATAATTATATTGAAATAACCAAAAACAATTTATAATTCCTTTAATTTATTAGTCCAATTTAATAATTATATTTTAATTCCAATTAATTATTAGTCCAATTTAATTTATTAGTCCAATTTAATAATTATATTGAAATAACCAAAAACAATTTACAATTCCTTTAATTTATTAATCCAATTTAATAATTATATTTTAATTCCAATTAATTATTACTCCAATTTAATTTATTAGTCCAATTTAATAATTATATTGAAATCACCAAAAACAATTTATAATTCCTTTAATTCATTAGTCCAATTTAATAATTATATTTTAGCAACAAATATTTAATGTATTACTATTATTAACTAAGAAAAAATCCTGCTACGCAATCATGTTTTCGTAAATGTTGCAGAGTGTGGTACAGTATTCAAAATGCAATCAATGCACTTTTTTTTTAATAATGTTATCGGCTATTAAACCTGTTTTAAATAAGTTGACAAAACCATCAATGATACTCAGTCGCCCACATTATTTGCTTTGCAATCATGCAAGCATATACTCCCAGATGACAGAGGCTTTTGATATCAGTTGATTTCGCTTAATAAGAATTAGTGTTGAGTTTTTTTTTAACGATTCTATTTTCATTTTTTATGTATTTTCTTGTTGTGTACTATATAATTATTATGAAAGGTTATATTTCATTTGTGTAAAAACAGAAGAACAATTTTTTTATGGTAATCGTAAAGAAATAAATTTCATTACATATAACATTAAGATATAGCTTGAAACAGCCAGGGCATCCTATAAAATGTGTGTCCAACATGATCTTTGCCATTTTTCATGTTTTAATTTTACTTCATTTATCCAAAAATATGGGTTCAGCTACTATGCTTGGTTTTAGGTCTACACAGAAAACATTGGAACTAAACCTCTATAGAAATTAGTTTATACTGTACGTAACCTATACATTCTTAATACATAAAAAAGCCTCATAATACAACTTTAAAAACTATAGAAAAATTGATTGCAAAATATTTATGAACTTCTTAATAATAAATTCAAGTATAATTTAAAAAATAAATAATTTTCAAAACATATCACAATAAATTCAAGTATAATTTAAAATATTAAGATTAGCAAATCTATTTGGGTATAATGATTATTATCACGTTAAATACTTAAACTTAACATCGCTAATTGAAAATTCCGTTGCGTGTATGAGAATGGAAACAATGGATATGGACATAATTAAACTTTAACTACGATCTATTATTATCTATTGGAATATATTATTATCTGTAGAAATACAAATATCTATAATTACCTTAACCATTATAAACCTTTTGATGAAAATGCGACCTTTCCTACTCTTTAACACAAGCAACAATACAATCTAAAATAAATTTTGAATGTGATAATCTAAAGACAAAATGAGGAAGCGACAAAAGTATTGCAAAACAAAAACTCATTGAAACTTATTTGTCAAACAAAATGATTGAGGGAAGGTCTAAAAGTCTATAGTGAGGTTGTAAGTGAAATAAAAGAATGCGACCATAATTCCTAATACAATTCCCTTTAAGATCAAAACATTTCTTAAATCTATAACCATAAGAAATATATTTCGTTTTTGACCTAAAAATGAGCTGAAATTAATTTCTTCACCTCTTCGTCCCCATAACTCTCTTCCTCGCACTTGGAAACAATAATCGCTAAAGACCTGGTCTAGATTAATAGAAGGATGGCTCAGAAAGACAGCTTGTCTTTTGTCCTTGATTACTTTTTTTAATATCTGCAGTAATATTGTGTAATACACTTTGACATAGCGACATTCTTTTCTTTAAAATTGAATGTCAAAAAATCTTAGCCATCAACTTTCCAGCTGATTCCAACCCTTAAAATTTTACCCTAAGTTAATTTTTTCCGTCTGTTTTTCTTGATGGCTTCTTTTAATATCTCCAGTAATATTGTATAATATTCTCTGGTATAGTGAAACCCTTTTCTTTAAAATCGAATCCCAAAAATCTTAGCCGTCAACTTTGCAGCTGATTCCAATCCTTCAAACTTTTAACCTATGTTCATTTTTTCCATCTTTTTTAACTTGATGGCTTCTTTTAATACCTCCAGTAATATCATGTAATATTTTCATGAATCGTGACACCCTTCTCTTGAAAATTTAATCCCAAAAAATCTTAGCCATCAACTTTCTTCTTTCAACAACTTTCCAGCTGATTCCGCCACCTTCAACTTTTTATGGGTGATGTACACTTCTTATGCAATTACATTAAGTATTGTTTTGATTCAAGTATAAAGTGATGAATCCACTTTTCACATAAGTTTAGAATCTACCACAAAATAGGAGTAAGCTTTCCACCAAATGGTTTGAAAAACTATTTTGATGCTTCATGTATCGTTCCTGAAACTACATGAAATGAGGATATCACACTGATTTGCTTTATGCCAATATCATCATTTAAGATCCTCAGAAAGTACCTATACTTTCTGATACTCATACTAGGACAAAAAGCTCTTTTTTCTTTAAACAGATATATTCGAAGACAAATTATCGTTCTTTTTTAATGATATTTCATACAATGACTTTGATAAGTAAGCCAAGTCGTCGGTCTTCTTCAATAAATTCTCTGTTTTGTTTAAAAAGGCTGTGCCACTTGTAACTGATCGACAGCTTTAGCAGGATAACAATCCTCATAAAGATCCACCTCAATCTATATGATTTGAGGAGTTTTTCTTCGCCCGCTTAAGAAATTATATACAGCATAACGATCAATTTGCTCGATTACTGTACAACTCTTTTAGATTTACTTATTTGCAGTGTGATATTTCGTAAATTAACAATCCGATAGGCCGATACCAATCCAAAGAGCCGATACCGCCTTCCTTTCGCCTCAATCTGTGAACTTTGGGACCTCTCATAATATCATTATTTTTTTTTTTTTTTGAAAACTTTGGGACCTCTCATAATATCATTATTTTTTTTTTTTTTTAAAAATAATGATATTATGAGAGGTCCCAAAGTTCACAGATTGAGGTGAAAGGAAGGCAGTATCGGCCCTTTGGATCGGTATCGGCCTATCGGATTGTTAATTTACGAAATATCACACTGTAAATAAGTAAATCTAAAAGAGTTGTACAGTAATCGATTAGCAGAACTTGATCATGAAAGCACCAATATTTGGAATATAAAACAACATGCGACTAAAAAACCACTACCAATGTTTATAGTGGAAATAAAGCACAAAGAAAATAATAAGTCCTTTTATGACATAAAACATCTACTGCACTGCAAAGTAGTATTTGAGCCTCCTAGACTTAAGAGGGAAATTCCTCAATGTGGAAGGTGTCTTCAATATGGACATACAAAAGCTTACTGTAGGAGAAGCCCAAAATGCATAAAATGTGCAGGAGAGCACTTGTCAGCTGACTGCCCCCGTAAAAGCAGATCTGACCAAGTAAAGTGTATATTGTGTGAAGGTAACCATCCAGCAAATTATAAGGGTTGCAAAGTCTACAGAGAGCTACAAAATATTAAATTCGCATATTAAAGCCACCAGAAAGAATTAAGAGACCTCCACAAATCGATAAGACAAAACAATTATCTAACATGACAACAACATCAGGCTTTACATATGCAGAAATTACAAAAAATGCAACTGACAAACAGCAACCTAAAGAACCTATGAATCAAATTAGTAATAGTAATGACATAAGTAATAACAATGACATAAGAGAATTAATGACATTAATGAAACACATGATACAACAGTTAACAGCTATGACAAATCTTATTCTAAATCTCACGTCCAAATTAACTCCAAACTGGACTCCATAAAAATATCTCTTTGGAATGCAAATGGACTGTCAAAACATACCCTTGAGGTTAAACAATATATGTATTTAAATAACATTGACATAATGTTAATATCAGAGGCGCACTTTACTAGGAAGAATCATTTCAGTATACTAGGACACAAATTCTATCACACAACGCATCCTGACGGTAAAGCTCACGGAGGAAGTGCAATTTTAATTAAGAATAATATTAGACACTACTTAGTTAACCACTATTGTACAGAAAAACTGCAGGCTACTAACATAGTGATAGAAGACTGGTCTGGGCCTGTGACCTTATCAGCCGTTTACAGTCCCCTAAACATAACATAAAACAAGAGGACTATGAGGAGTACTTTGCAACATTGGGGCCAAGATTCGTTGCAGGTGGTGACTTTAATGCTAAACACACGCACTGGGGTTCTCGGATAATCTCACCTAAGGGACGGCAATTATTATTGACTATTAAAAAATTGCATCTTGGAGTCGTTTCTACTGGTGAGCCAACATACTGGCCTACTGACACAAAGAAGAAACCAGATTTAATAGACTTCTGTGTCACTAAAGGTATCAACAGCGTATATTTTAGCTGCAATTCCAGTACAGATCTCTCTTCTGATCACTCACCTGTTGAGATAAAATTAAGTCGTACAATTCTTAGAAGGGAAAAACCGTGCAGACTTCATAACCGTAGAACAAATTGGAATTACTTCAGGGAATTAATAACAAACTCCATTAATACAACGACACCTTTAGAGTCGGACGAGAACATCACACAGGCAGTGGAATACATTACCAATAGTATCCAACAGGATGCATGGGAAGCTACACTTCAGCCTCCTCCCACCACTAACGACGGTCTTCATTGTTCTCTAACTATCAGGGAACTGTTGGCTGAGAAGCGTAAGGCTAGAAAAAAATGGCAGACTACAAGATATCCAGGTGATAAAACAAAATATAACAAATTGACGGCACAACTTAAACAACTGCTAGGTGATGACCGTAACCAAAGCCTTACGACGTATTTACAAGAGCTGGATAGTAAACCCTCGACTGATTACTCACTGTGGAAAGCAACCAAATATCTCAAACGTCCTATAAGTCACCAGCCACCCCTTCGCAAGGCAAATAACTCTTGGGCCACTAACGATGCAGAGAAAGCGCAAGTATTTATGGAACATCTACAAGAAGTTTTTAAGCCCAATCCAGATGTCGGTTCCACAAAAATTGAAATGATCTGTGAATTTCTAGATACAATACGCCAACTAGAGCCACCAATTGAAAAATTCAACAAAGCCGAAATAAAATCAGCAATCTGAAAACTAGACGTACGGAAAGCACCAGGCTACGACCTCATAACAGTAACTGTTTTAAGAGAATTGTCTGATGACAGTATTAGAGTCCTAACACAGTTGTATAATGCCATTATAAGGAGAGAATTTGTGCCACCACAATGGAAAGTGGCAAAAATTATCATGATTCCTAAGCCAGGTAAAAGTCCGCAAGAAGCTAAGTCATATAGACCAATTAGTTTACTTCCAATTCTCTCCAAAGTCATGGAGATCTTGTTCCTGAAGAGGCTTAATCCTATAATCAAAGAGTCCAAATTGATACCTGACCGTCAGTTCGGCTTTAGAAGACACCACAATACAATCGAGCAAATTCACAGGCTAGTTGAGGGAATCGCCAAAACATTTAAACAGAAAGGTTACTGCACAGCCTCATTCCTTGACATATCCCAAGCGTTTGATCGAGTTTTGGCATGACGGCCTGTTATATAAAATAAAAATGACATTGCCAATAAGATTCTACAACTTTATTAGATCGTATTTGATTGGTAGACACTTCTTTGTCAGCCAAGGAGAAGCAACAACAGAGCTAAAAGAAATCCTAGCAGGAGTGCCGCAAAGAAGTATAATGGGACCTACTCTGTATCTTCTGTACACAGCAGATTTACCAATATCAGATGATGTCGTTATGGGGACATTTGCAGATGATACAGCTATTATGACTTCTGACGATACACCAAATCGGGCATCTTACAAACTGCAGGCCAGCTTAGACAAAATAACAAATTGGCTAAAAGACTGGCGCCTTAAGGCGAACGAAACCAAATCTGTTCAAGTCACATTTACTACCTGAAGACAAACGTGCCCGCCTGTAACACTAAATGGTATACCGATCCCACAAGCAGAAGTGGCCAAATACCTTGGAATGTACCTAGACCGTCGTTTGACATGGAGGAAACAAAGGTCAACAAGTACGCAATCTGTACTGGTTAATTAATAAAAATAGTCCACTGTCAATGGAAAATAAACTCCTAATATATAAAGCCATAATAAAGCCAATATGGACATATGGCATTTTCCAATCAAAAATATTAAGAATGATAGTTGATGCACCATGGTATGTCACAAACGAGAGACTTCACCACGACCTTGGTATAAAATCTGTGAAGGAAGTAATAAGAGACACCATTAAAACTTACAAAGAGAGACTACAGATACACCCAAATGAACTGGCACACCATCTTATGGATGATATATTCCCAATTGTTCGGAGACTGAAAAGAACCACAGGACTTATATGAAATTAATTAAGGAAATGTCATAGGATGTTTACCTTGCAAAACCTATAATATTGACACAAATATTGCTGAATGCCTCTTGGACAGATTGTAATACGAAAAAAAAAAAAAAAGAAAAATTTTTTAATTATAAATTAATCAAAATGATTGGGTGGAGCTTGGATATAGAATAAAGCACTGTCAATTAGAGATATGTAACTCATGAGTGAGGGATATAAAAGATATAGCTCATATGTTATGATCGTATCCATCACTCGCTCACATGAAATCAAAATGTATCCGTATATCACTAGCTCGGGAGTGATCAGCGTCTTTTTCGTTTCACCAAATCAATCATTTCACTCACTCGTTGCGTCGTGAAGATAGATACAATAAAAGTATATGTTTTGACGTTATATGAAAGAGAAAGAAAACGATCGAACTGTTCAGTCATTTGACTGAACAGTTCGATCGTTTTCTTGTGCAACTGGATCTATGTAGACAGACGACGTAGCTACTCGCGATTGAATGTGAATACTGTGCCATATGTCGTTAAGTATACTTTTGTTCGCTCAAAACATTCCTTTTGTTATATTTGTAATTTAAAATAATAAATTCTAATTTTTAAATAGATATTTTAGTTTTTTTTTAAATATGCCAACCTATTCCAATTTATTTAATTAAATTACTTTATGTATAATTTGAATCTAGGTTGACAGCTCTAAATCCTAAACCTGCAAAGTATGAAACATATACAAGCCGATACTCTTGTAGATTTTTTTATTTCCAAACAATAGTGCAGAATGTTATCATTACTTTTTACCACCACATTGTATAACCATTGCCCAACGTATCCACAATAAATAATTTCATTAATACCTCGAGTACTGAGATACTGAGCTAAGGATATAAATTTCTTCGTAGCTTTCCGATCAAATGATATATATCACTCTTTTCTTTTCACCGATACATTTTGTGCACCTCTGCTGCCAATATTAACACTTTCACTATTGTACTAAACGGCCTATCCCTTTCTTACTGAAGGGGTTTATAGCAAAATCAAACTATTATTGGCCACTGGGCTCCAATTCTTGATAGCCAAAATGTTAAAATTATTTTACAGATATCGACCCATCTCAATTGGTTTGGCCAGAAACATTTTTTAGTATTGCACACATTATTTGTTATTAAAAGACAACCAGCGTACTTTATTATATATATGTTTGTATTTATTAAAATAAAGTCTTCTATATAACTGATTGTTAGTTCTTCTCTGCCAAATTCCATTTCATTTTCTGCCAAATTCCATTTAATTCTGGTAAAGAAGTCAATACAATTCGTATTAGACTATTAAACCACAGAATCTTAGTTTATGTACCAATTCTCTGATTTTCTGGAGTCATTTCAGATTATTTTTGGATTTAATTTCAGAACTGAGGTAAGTAAACATTCAACATTTCATTCAAAAGTTGTAACAAGTTGCTATTGTTAAAAATAACAAGAATTATAATTAATGATGCCAGTGAAAGAGAAATACATAAAACAACTCACAGTAGCGCTGGGATGGACATTAGCAGTGGTATGGATGTAAACGTCTGACAGGATGTGGCAGGAGCCGCCGTCCGGTGAAGCTTTCACGAGGCGTTCAGGATGGGTGGCACGATACAACTCCAGGTAATGACGGTTAGCATAAATGGCCGATCCAGCTGTCTTGACTTGCGACCACCAGTTCGTAACCTGGTCGGGAGAATTTTTTCTATTTTTACACTAAATTCTATAGTATATATATCTTTTCATATTTTTCATATATATCTTTCTATAAATATCTTTTCATTATCTACAAAATGGTTTACTATTACATAAGACCAGTGGAAAAGAAAATGAAGGTTATATTTCAACACAGACCTACCTAAATTTTAAATACATCCATGTTTAAAATAATGGTAGGTCTGTCTGTATATAAGATTTAATATATTCAGTGTGAATAGATTTAAATACGCATAACTTACAATAATTGTTGACTACACATTTATTATTTGAATTGCTTTTTAATTAAAATTCATAAATTTTTGACATGTCTGAAAAAGTACAAAACCTATATAGACTTATTTTATTGAATTTTCACCCCCAAATTTGTTACATTCGTTTTAATTTAAGAACTTATTAATTCACATAAAAATCAAAAGACTTTAAGAATATAATAAAAAAAAAATTTGTAATCACAAGTACGTAATTAAAAAAAAACAAATGATCTTAAACTGCACTTGATGCTAATGTTATTCAGACTTATGGTCAGCATAAAAGAACTATGCAATAATCAAAAAAGCTAGGACAAACATCATTCTGTCAGTTACTAAATGTGAACGTTTGGATTATTTTGCCTTAGACCACAACAGGACTGAAGCTCCATAGCTAACATGAAGGTGGTCGCTTAGTTAAAATAATGTGATTTACGATTTTTCAAACATTTTAGCGCTTTATGAATGAAATATAACAAGAGTATAACAAACAAATTTGCATGTCCAACCAGCCTGTAAAAACTTAATATCTATTAATACATTGTGAAATTTGATATTTTGTTAATGGCTACAAAAATAGCCTTATAGGAAATCTGTTATTACTTAAGGCGGTATTCTAGTCTAGAAATTTGAAAAAATTTATTTTTTCACATTTTCAAATCTTGAACCTTAATATGTCCTTAAGAGGATTTTTCAAAATTAAAATTATTTTCGGAGATATAGCTATTTTAGTGACATGGCATCTAAACCGGCTCGGCCGGAACTAATCGACCAATGGACGATAGGGATCCTCCGTCTACCTGCGATGGCGTTTCCTCGTAAAACCGGTTGAAGCCAGTTTCTGTCAGTTTAATTCTAAACTTGAGAAGTATGGAGCAGGGTATGGAGTAGGGATGCAGACTGAAAAAACGCAAGTATAAAGTACCATTGTATGACTTAGACTGCGCGTAACTTTACTCGAAACATTAAACGTGTTTTTCCCAAAACTACTTTTTTCCGAGACGACTGTCATGATGTCTCAATTTCTACTGAACCAATTTACTTGAAATTTGGTGTGAGCTTTCTCTATCCTACAAACTAAAACTGTAATAAAATTTCAATTTTTAAAATTTTTAGAAAATTCGGAAAGTCAAAAAACTGGTAAAAATGTCTTTTTATTTCAGACGCTATTTTGCGAAAAAAAAATTTTTACTTCAAGTTTGGATGATTGCAGCATTTTTTTGGATGAAGAATTAATTTCTTTTTTTAATTTCAGATTACTATTATAGTAACCCTTCTAGGGTTACAATCATGACAACTAAGGCGTTTTTTTTAGACCCTCCCCCCCCCCCCCCACTTCATTAGCCTGTAACATTTCGAATGTTTAATGACATTAAGAAATAATGAAATTTTTAATGACTTTAATAAACATTTCAAACATTAATAAATATCTGCTAAAATAATGGCTACCAAAAATTTGTTTGGTTTTTTTTTTATTTCACCTGAAACAATACCTAAAATTCATGCCTCTAGAATAGAATACCACCTTAATTAGATATTTGAACGAAGTATCTAAGTGTCCTTTTGAACAAAAGAAGTAGTATGAAATGTAGAAAATGAAATTTCTAACAAAAAACACATAACGCAAACGAACGTTTCAACATTTAGAAAAATTTGGCATAAAAAATTTTCAATTACAAACAAATATTTGATAAAATTTAAAAAAATTAAAACTTCTTTGACAAAATGCGATACTGCCAACAATGCACTGAGTTGCCCTTACAAACCTCTGTTATAAAATATTTTAGAATAATTTACTGCATGACAAACCACAATGTGCGCCCCTTATAAATCGACCAAAACCATGAAGTCACTTCAAATGAATTGATATTTGAGACTAAAATCCATTTCTTAAAAATAACTCCTAGGATCTTTTAAATCGCATTTGATAAATTATTTTCTAATAAATTTCAGGATGACTTCAAACGTGACCCTAATAATGTCTCAATGTAAACATATATTTTCATTAAGGTAGTTTTCCAACAATTTGTAAACTTAAAATTAAATTTTACAATATGTATATCTCTACACATACTTTCATTCATCTTCTAATGAGTAAATGTGGAAAAACTTGAGTACTTAAAACTAATAGTCATAATTTTCATCATTACCTGCATAGAAAATAGTTTATCAGTGCCAGCAAGCGGAGCGAGTATGTCCTGCTCCCAGGACATATAATCAGCACCACCACATCCGTTACCGCTGTCAACAATAATCATTATTCCATAAGCTGTCAATCTTTAATATTAAATGTAATAAAAAATATAAAAGCATTTAACATTAAATGGAATAAAAATATAATGGAATCTTTGCTAATAGCCCACCTGAAGATGTTGCTATACAACGAAACCTAGGTCGTGGTAAAGAACTTAAAGGAAGTAGAAATAATACTACATCACGTAGTTTCATTTAATTGTCAAATATAAAGTGTTGGCGATCTAAAGTCCAAAGACTAAAGACCTAAAGACCTAAAGACTAAAGAGTCTAAAGACCTTTGGCGATCTAAAGTCGATGTTTGAAACATAATTTCTAACGAACAAACTTGTGTCATTAAGTCTCTAAATTAATCCATTTCTGTTCAAAAAGTTTTTGATTACCAAGTTTGTTGATTACCATCATATTGAGCTTTAAAAAAATTTGGCTACGAAAATTATGTTGCACACGCTTACTACCCAAACAGTTGCCAGGTGACTCTAATCGTAAATTATCTAAACATATCACAAAGCTATACAAATTAATGTACATAGATCATATATATATAACGATATATATATATTTTTTAATTTACATCAAATTGATTATAATGGCTAGCCTCATACCTTAGGCAGTTATTTATCAACACTGTTATTATCATGAATAATTATGAAAACAGAAGATTATTACTTTCTAGAATTAACAGTTGATATAAATATTAAAGGTCAAAACACACTACAGCACTGTAACATTTCTTCTATAAAGCAAGTTGGCCACTCCATGCTTTGCAGCGACACTCTAATAATCTTTGCGTCACAAAGAAATATATAAATTATACATAATTTATACTTTGTGCAGTCACACCACATCACTTCATCAGTCACACGGCGCCATATAGTACAACTCTAGTGCGTTTTAACTTTAACAATAGCAATAATCATTTTTTCACATTTTGTTAAAAAGAATTTGTTAAATATGAGTAAAGTTAAGTCATTAATCTAAAACTCCTTAATATATTTCCAGTTTTATTTATAGTTCCACGTCACTTATATTATACAAAAGTTTGCTCTTGTAGCAATAGAAACTTAACGTATAGTAGTAGCAATACAGTTTCATTTACAAGTAAATAAAACACGCAGCATGGTGCTAAGCAGACAGACACTCGGTAATCAATAATAAAACACATGACCAACTCACCCATAATAATCAGTTTGCTTTGCTTCAAACACATTGGCCATGATCTGGAAGACATCCAGTGAGCACACATACACGCCACAGTTGATAAGCGTAGACACGTAACTCTGTGGCTTCTCCACGTAATGTGTGACAGCACAAGTCTGCGGTTGGCGCACCATACAGCCATAGTGCAGGGATTGTTGCCGCGTCGCCTCTGTGCCCATTATTGTTATCTAGTATTAAGACAGAAGAGTTAGTTTCATATTAAACATATTGTTTTTCTTTCTAAATGCAAAGTAATTCCATTCATTTAACTATATCTTTAAGCTGTATTCCACCAGGTGGGTAGGTATAATACCAGCATCTATTTAAATACTTCTTTTGTCTCGTTTATTCTAGAACATACTCTTCCATTCTTATTTCTTTCAAATCTTCTTATTTTAACATAGTCTCAGGCGTTTTGAGCGTTTTATTGTTCTTACAAATTTCTTTATTTTTAAATTTACTGTCATTGTTCTCATATTGACTGGGCGAAACCATCTTCTAACCAGTTATTACTTTCATAAATACTCATTTATCACGTTAACAGTTTAATTTCTAATCCTACCATAAAAACACTTGCAAATATTTTTAGATTGTAAACATTTCACTGTATTCTCCCATTGTTCATAGCTCATTCTTGTAAAAACTGGTATTATTACATTACACACAGACGCTCTCCACTTTTCTTACATTTTTTATTCTTATGTGTATACATGTGCACATCGTCATCATCAGCTTGTTGAGATTCAATATTGAACATAAGCATCCTCAAAATCTCCTCTTCTACTTGTGGTTTCACGACGCCAGTGTTTACCAGCCATTGCTTGAATACACCACATATTACATTTCATCTTGTATCATTACGTGTCATTTTATCCCATCTAATTTTCCATACAGGCAGTCCCCGTACTTATGGCTATATAGATTCTAAAAATATGCGACGTAAATCGAATCAACGTAAGTCAAAACATACTTTTTCATACGTTTCGATATAATATTCAGGAATTAGATTTTACATGAGCTTTTATTAAAAATAAATATACGTTAAATATCAAAGAAAAATACTATATATTATTAAAAGTAAGTACGTAAAATACATATTTATTAAAATAATAATTATTTTTGATACATTATTGCTTTAGATTATGTGATTTTATCATAGTTGTAGAAATATTTATGAGTAAAAAGCACGATTAAATGAAACTACATGATGCAGTATTATTTCTACTTAATTTAAATTCTTTACCACAATCTAGATTTCATTGTATTACAACAATGACCCAACTAAAGATGTTGTAATACAACGAAACCTAGGTTGTGGTAAAAATTTAAATAAAGAAGAAATAATACTACATCACGTAGTTTCATTTAATTGTGAATAATGAATTTCTACAAAATTAACGCCAAATATATTCAATATTTAAAATGCTGCTTTTTGTAAACAAACTTGCATTCTTTCGGATGCTATACCACAGAATAAAAAAATAGAACCCTTATAGAATTACTTGTCGTCCGTCTGTCTATCTGTCAAGACCCTTTTTCTCAGGAACGGCCTAAAATTTGTTGAAATTAATATCAAATACTAAGATTTATGGTCCCATAATCCTGAAAAAAATGCAACTTTCTCAATACTATAAAAGGACGTGGCTTGCCCATTGCTACTCCCCGCTATGTAGAATCTTACATATGTAGAAAGGGCTAAATAGCACATCTAGAGAGAAAAATTTGAAAATCGTTAATTTACAAAGCTATGTGGAATAATTGTGTGACAAAATAGATTTTGGTTTTTTAGATTTTTGTTTTTTTGGATATTTCTTCCATTTTTGCTTTTTTGTTTCACTAAGCTTTAAGGTAATTTGTAACGACATGTAACACTTCAGATATGCGATCTACTCATATTTGATGGGTTTTTTTCTGAAGGCATATTGAACCTGATGATGGCTGATCAACCTACAACCCTATAAGGATGCTGGACAGCTGGAGAGTCTGATAAAACTAAATATTGAAATTTGTCAACTAACAATACGAGAGCATAAAATTTTTCTATTATATGCTTTTCAGTTTACGTGACAATTACTAATTATAATTAATTATAGAATTTGTGAGACTGATAGTTTATATAAACCACAAACGGAGATATTATTTCATTGTCATATTAAATTTCCTAATTATTTTAACAGAAAATATTTTTCTGATCTGATTACTCATAAGACAAGTGCCCCTATCAACGGACCACACCGACATATATTGAACAATGCTAAGAATGATCTCTACTGTGCTATATAAGTGATTCCCTGATAATGATGTTCTTATTCTGAAAAGCGGTCTTTCTGTTACAGTTCATTCATTAAATATTTTTATCTGTAAAACTTTATTTAATAATAAAACTGAGTTATTGAAAAAATATTTTCACTAAACTATTAAAAAAAATTAAAATTTTTACTCTACAATAAAAATAAACTGTTGACGTTTCGGGAATTATTGTATATGTACTGTAGATTGTAGATGACAATTTATAATATATTTTTATAGTATATATCTCTTGTTATAAAAATATTATAGACTTAAATAGTACAAAATTCCAAGTGATTTTTTAAAATTTATGGTCAAAATTGGAAATTACTCACTTACCAGAGCTTTTGGTCCTCGTTCTGCGTGAAACTGGTACAATTCTTGAAGAGGGAAATCGGCACAAACATCGCCATTGAGCACGAAGAAAGCGTCAGGGTTGCCTGCTCTTATCTGGTCTCGAAAATGGTACATGCCGCCAGCTGTACCGAGTGCTGTGAATTCTTGAAGATATCTAAAATAAGTCCGATGGTAACAAATTATTTCTATACATTCTGCTGATAAATATTAATTGCCTCTTGTTATAAACCACTTACATTAAAATCAATAAAGTTTTGTAATAAATAAATAGTATTATATAAATAAATAGTATTATTAGACAGTGTAATAAACATTATTACACCGTCTATTTCACCTAAGTAGAAGATTGTGTGAACGTGTAAACATTTAAAATAAAGAATTAATTTAATTACACTCACAAATTATATTTATTTTGGAAACAAATTATATTAAACAGAATACTATTCTTTTTTATTACTTTCTTTGCTTTTGTTTAACCATAATACTAAAAATATTTTTCTACTTAATTTAACCTTTTGGTATAATTAACAGTAATGAAACTATTTAAAGGTAAGTTTAAACTTAAAAAAAATGTATGCTTGGAACACAATTTTTTTTAAATTAAAAGACATTTAATGTAGTAAAGCTTTGTTAATAAGTGTTACGAATATTTATGTATTATGTATTACGGATGTTTTAATAACATTTTGTGTACATCAAAAATTTTGCAGTTTATCCATAAAGCGTCAGGGTTATAAGGCTTATATATGTAAGTACATTCCGTCTAGGAAAGTAGTTGGTATCAATGTAATTATACTATTGTATCATTTAGTCTATCTAATATGTGCTCTACGGTTCTTGCCTCAAATTTTATATTACTAACAAAAGTTCCTGTGCTATAAAATGTTGAAGAAGAAAGCGAAAGGTTATTCAGTTTTATCAAAAGCTACAGCTTCTAGTTTTGGCTATAAGGAAGACCAAAAAGTGGTCTAAGTCTTACCTCGTTCGAGTCGACCTTTAAGAGTAATAAAAACTATTTAAAGATAAGTTTCCCAAGCAGAAATTTTTTTTAAGTTTAAATGGGAATTTTAACATTTAATATGGGAAAACTTTGTTTATAAGTGTTACAAATATTAAAATTTATATATTACGAATATTTTAATTACATTTTATGTAATATCAAAATTTTGTATTGGTATTTACTAACAATTATGAAAGAAAAATTTTTGTAAGCATACATTTTAAATTATGTGTTACTGTGACACAAAATAAATGCTGCATGCACAGCACAAAAATAATTTTGATATATCACCATATTTTCATTTATTAAAACGAGAAGTAATTTATACACCTAAAAATTTCACAATAACCGTAAGAAATTTAAATTATATGTTGCCATTTTCTTTGTAAATACGATTCAAGCAATCATTAATATTTAAGATTCCTTTTAAGTGATAATAACCGGTACACTCTGTCTTTTCATATACTAATTTATTAAAAATGGCTGTACAATGAAAAGTCACTTTATACTGTCATACAAAATGATGTACCATACAAAACTTTGCCGCTGTAAAAATAATCGTTTCTTTTGTAAGTACATTGTTATGCCATGGTCCATTAAAAGTATATGGTATCGGGACATATAGAAGATATGACGCCGGAGACTATATTTACTAAATCCTCATATTTATCCTTAAGACCAATGGCACAAATGTCTTTCTATAAATCATAAATCTGGTATTAAATGGATTTTTATCATTTATATCTGGACTTACATTGTGTCAGCCTTGTAAGAGACAAATTGTCCTAATGTACATTTTTCTTTAATCACATGATTTTTTATTTTTTCTTAAACTGCATTTTTAAGTCTCTTAGAAATATCGCTGCATGTTTCCCAATGGTATAATTCTATCAACTTGTATATACATGCCGTGACACATACACACTACGAATACGTTCTAACAGGCGATCGCAACACTCAAAACGCTTACTGTATATACGCCACTTGGCCACCGCAGACGTTGCAATCGTGATCAAAACGTCATTGATGACGTCATTGTGCATGACCGCTTCGAGCCCACACCGACCCGCGAATCGACGTGGGTCGTTGCGATCGTTAATCTATCAATTTTACTTTGACACATTGATATATGAAGTTTACGTAAATAAATTATATCATGTTTGAATATTAAATATGGTGACAGAGAGAGTTGCTTTATGCAGCTCCGAGAACAAAAGTGAAGGTTAGTATCTAATAGAAATAAAAATTGCACTAGAAGACGTGAAATGTGCAAACAATCATCAAATTTTCATAGAAATTAAGTTAAAATTACTGTATGACGAAATTATTGTCTGTTAATACATAATAAAAAATACAATACTACAATCTCTTTATTGTTGTCAAAAATCCACCTTTTTCTCATAGTTATGAATTTGCATTGTTCATACTCGTTCCACTTGGACTGACAGTTGCAATGCTGACAAGCTACTAGAATGGGTATGATCATGATGGCGGGCACGAACGTTGCGAGCGGCTAGTGGAACTTACTCTATATGTCATCGTCATCGGCTTGTTGAGGTTCAATATGAAACATAAGCCTCCTCCAAATCCTACGTATGATCTCATGACACCAGTATTTACCAGACATTGCTCGAATACACACATATTACCTTTTGCCTTGTCACTACATGCCATTTTATACTATCTAATTTTCCATATTTTATAAACAATCTTCATATTATATTCTGTTTGTCCATTTTGATATACATTTTACCACCAAGTATTAATTAGACAATTTTACTGTAATGCCATCATCCTATTTTTAATATAAACCTTATTTTAAATCTCCTGTACATTATTACTTTAGTTGTTACCCCAATAAACATTATAAATTTCATTTAAGCATATAATTATTTTTTTAATTTTCATCCTGTTTTTGAAAAACCAATATTTGCACCAAAATCTTTGTTATGAACCAAAATCTTCAATACAGCCTTCACAACTTTAAACAAATATTTATCTTCATAAGTTCAAATATCTACCTACCAAAGTAATAGTCAAAACCGAACACTCTGTCAATTTTAAAAAATTTTACCCTTGAATTATAATTAAAACTGACCGAATAACTACTTGATACTCCTTCTGCATGTCTGCAACAAATTGTTGCATCTGTGTGCTGGGATACGATCCAATCATCAATATTTCCTTGCATTGCGGCAGCCGAACGCAAGCTTCAATATGGTGTTGTATTAGGGGCAAACCAGCCACAGGAAATAGGGGTTTAGGAACATCCAGTGACAAGGGCCGAAAGCGCGTACCTGGAACAATAAAGATTGTTTGTGAATTTAAAAGTTTTTAATGCTTAATATACATAATCTTTTGCATAGTTTATAAAACGAAATAATTAGCTATGGTACACGAAGGCACAGCTATAGGGACTACATAATCAAACTAATGAAGTTTGTCCTTTTATTTTGAACTATAAAAAATACAAATAATTTAAGCTTAGAATATGTCGACTAGCTAGACATTTATCGGCTGGCCCATTTACCCATATAGTGTTAAATGTTTTTTCGGTTCATAATCTTAGCCAGAGTGTTTATCATTTCCAGTCTTGCACCTCAATCTTATTTCTCATCCTCTTCTACATTTCCAGTATTTTTCATTTGCTCTACAACCGAGTATGTTAAGGACCCTCAGTAGAGTTCAGTTCTCCTTTAACATTGCTACACTATCCGATGTATAAAATAAAAAAACTATATTGTAAGAATAATACCGACAAATGTTATGCAAAGGTCATGAGTAAATGCAACCATAAACACTCATCTTAATACGTAATACATAATAATTGGATCCAAACGCCCAAGCAACAGTACACATAAAAGAAAATCAGTCCAATGACGCTAACAGTGATGGTCTGATGACACTTTATAATTTTACTCTACAATTTCTTGTGACCTGGCACAGCAATATAACAGCCGTTTATTATCTTATATACAGCCGTTTATATGTCTTAGCCGTTTATTGCGTTTATCATTTATTGTATTATAACAGCCGTTTATTGTTTATTATCTCTCTTGTAAGCAATGATAGAGAAGCTCACAATCAAAAAATTAAGACTGACCATTTATTTGCTCTTTCCAGCTGTCAATACGCACCTATACGCAATCGTGTCTAGTACAGCGGAGTGTCTTTAAATTGCAGCAGCGACATTTCGAATCTCTTCATCACTCATTGTATTTCTAAACTTATGCCAAACAATTTCCACCTTTTCTTCATAATTTCTACATAGAAAAAATTTTATATCCATATTTTATCACGGAAATATCTTCAAAAAAATTATTAATTCTCGTTGACCAGATTTTCACACTCGCTACTAAGGAACGACTTAACTGACAAGAATCAAATAGTTAAAGTGAGACTGGCTAATGTAGCTTAGGTTTTCAAATCTTCTGTATAAAACCTTAAGTTTGTCCATAAAGAATTGTATCCTTAAAGACATATATATGTAAGTACATTCCAGCAAATAAATACAACGAATAATTCATTTAAAAAGTCCTCATAAAGGTGACAAAAATTTTTTGTTCCAAGTTGCTACCAATGTACTTATACCATTGTTTAATTTGTCAATTTGCAATATGTGCTCTACGATTATTGCCTCAAATTTTATGTTGCAAATGAAATGTCATAAGCTATCAAAAATGAGAAAAAGCCGAAAGTAAATTTACCATTATCACAAATTACAAAAGTGGTTGTCGTCTTAGTTGTCAGTCACACAAAAGTGGTTGTCGTTTGTCATCAGTTGAAGTCTTGCCTAATTCCAGTCGACCTTCAATATCTTCGACTGTCAAAAGGATTGACAAAGTAAAGCAAAGATGATGAAATATTGTTATTCTAACTTAGAAAAGATGACCCATGAGCTGAACGCATGTTAAGAATCAATTCACAAGATAAACGATAAAATCACAATACGGCATGAAAGTCAAAGGTGATTCAGCTTTATTAAGCTACAGTTATGAGTTCTGGCACAAGGCATTTAAGAAAGACTAAAATGTTGTCGAGTCTTGCCTCGTTCCAGTCGAACTTCAATAACTTCGACTGTCAAAAACATTGACAAAGTGAAGCAAATGATGATAAAAGATCATTACTCAAACTTAGAAAAGATGACCCAGGAGCTGGGTGCATATTAAGAATCAATTCACATGATAAATGATAAAATCACAATACGGCATGAAAAACAAGGGGTCCATTTTTCTACAAATTGAACATTGCAAGCATGCTGCTAAAGACGTGTTTATACAAACCAAATCAGACTACATCCATGAACAATACAAACAAAGTGTAAATTTAAGAGTTTCTCATTCAAACTAATAAAAAAGCTTCGTAATGACGCCATTATAATGAGCAGAAACCAAAAAACTACCATAAAGTCACTTAAAATTAAAATCATATTATCACTTAGAATTTTTTCCTGAGAGGTAAACCGTCAGTAAACCATATAATGTGAAAATTAACAAGCATTTGAGAAAGAATACTTGCCGAAAACTCAGCTTAGAGACAGAATTTTTAGTTTTTGCGCCACAGTAATGCCCCATCCCACACATTCATATCTATATGTGAATTATTGACCAAAATCTCAATGAATATCTTTAACCAAACACCGTATTAATCAGAAATTGGCCCTGTGTGACTTTTTTGTTTCCCAAACACAAGTTACCACTTTACGCAAGACGCTTTGAGTCCTTTGAAGTCATGGAACAGGCTAAATCCCATATTGAAAACTATCTATTAAATGTGTAACAAATGTTTTAACAGATAACACAGATTCATTGGCAAAAGTGTATCGCATCAAAATTTTGAAAGCAACGAAATAAACCAAGCCAGTATATATTTGACAGATTGTAAACCGTGAAGAAAGGATAGTATCTTCTTTAGACATTCTTCCAATATCAGAATGAATACACAAATGAACGTAATAAAAGACACTTGTATGCATGTCTCGCCTGTTTTAGAAATGATCCTGCCTTACCATTTATTGAAAAATTTTAAAAACCTCCAGTACACTATGAGAAGAATAAAAAATTAGAAGTAATCAGAAGAATTCTTAAAAACCAAAACGCTGTAAGTTCCTTAATAGGACCTCACCGCATAATCTTCTCTTGGTAAAATAAGTCAAAGATGACTTAGGAAAGTAAAGACAAAATTTCCATTACTTGTTTATTTTAAATCATCCTCTAGCCAAATCATTAAAGACTAACAATGGAAAGTTTGTAGTAAAGTTTTTGCCATTCTATAATATCACAACATAAAATAAATGAATAAAGGTGTATACTGAACTTTCTATTCCTAAAACTTAGTAGTAAAAAATAGCTACTAAGATTTAATAGGAAGCAAAACAAAAAACTAGATTTTAACAGATTAAGAAAAATTAGTGTTTCAACTGTGTTTGAAATGACTCTAGTGCAGTATATTTTAAAAGCTAATACAATATGTAAGCTTATAAATCAAAATATACCAACTGTTTTTAATTTTTTTTTATCATTGTCTTAAGAATCTAATGCAAGAGTCAATCTAATCTAAGATATACCTTGAATATATTTTTTTACTGAATCTCGATTGCAGAAATCTTATTCATTTTAAAATCAAATAAAATAAAGTAAAAAAAGAAAAAAGTAACATTTGGGAAAATGTCTTCCACGGGTACATTGAAGTACATACCATGAAACTGTAACAGAGTGAATTCAGTATATTTTAAAAGGAGTGATTGGTTTAGCGTATAGAGTTTGAAAAACAGTTTTTAGAATTGTCTGTTAGTTTGTTCTCCAATCATACGAAATCTACAAATTTTGATGAAATTTGATAAGATAATAGTTTATACCCTCAAACAATATATAAGATACTTCTATTTGGATACCACATATTTAAAAAAAAACCTTGCCTTGGTGAATATTACAATATCAGTACTGTCAATACCATCTATTAGCGTTTTAATAAACTTTATGCTCATAGATATATTATGATATGGAACTGCCAACGTCATCTATTAGCGTTTTCAGGAAATTTTATGCTCACAGATACTGAAAAAAATAGAATAATAGTGATAATAATTATAATAGTTTCGACTAGTCAGTTGGATCAACCATGGTGTAATGGTTAGCATATTGCCAAAGTAACGAACATGGGTTCTTTTCCCACGGGTTGTTCGACTCTTTCTTTGTGTGGTCTTCAATAGCGGTCACTACACTAATGCTTTTTTTAAATATTAAACTTTTTTAACCTGGTTTTTTATTTATAACATTATTAACATAAATGTAATGCTGACGCCACCTATTAGCGGTATTTGTAAGTTTTATGTTCATGGAAAATGAAGTCTATGTGTTGTTTTTTTAAACAAATCTTAAATATTGACCTAATAATATTTGTTATTCCAAATTTCCCACGAATGAAGTCGTAGGTGCAGCTAGTCAACAATAAAACCTTAAAAATTTGCATATAGTAATAACATCAAACTTAAAAAGACAAACGTAATCTTGTTATGACAAAAAAATCATAACGTAATTCACTCCAATCGTGAAAAAAAAACTATACGGAAGTAATCTAATTATGATCAAAATGAAGTCATAATGTAATTTACTCCACCCCATTTAAAAGAAAATTAAAACGGAGTAATCTAATTATGATCAAACTACATCATAATGTACTTCACCCAACTTCATAAAAAAAACTAAATAAGAGTAATCTAATTATGATCAAACTACATCATAATGTACTTCACCCAACTTCATAAAAAAAAACTAAATAAGAGTAATCTAATTATGATGAAACTATATCATAATGTACTTCACCCAACTTCATAAAAAAAACTAAATAAGAATAATCTAATTATGCCCAAAACTACATCATAATTCCACCCAACTTCATAAAACAAACCAAACAAGAGTAATCTAATTATAATCAAACTACATCATAATATAGTTCACTCCATAAAAAGAAAAATTAAAAAGAGTAATTTAATTATGATCAAAAACAATGTCATAATGTAGGTCACACCAAACCTGGAAAAAATACTTCAATAGTCTGGATTAAGGGTCAGACTAGACCATGAAGTAATTAGAACCGAGAAACTAAATAATATAATAATTTACATTGGAAACTCCCTGGAGGCACTTCTGCTTGGAAAATTTAAGTGAAATAAATATAAGCAAATTTTTATTTCATTCACCCTCCATATGTAAATCAGAAATAAACATTGATAACCAATGTAATAAGTATTGAAACAATTTAAAACAAAACAGGAATTTACATGCGTTACGAATAAGCATTTACCTAATAAATATTTAACCTATTATTGACCTTTTTATTGGCGCTATATATCATTTTAAACAAACCAAATTATAAAGAATTGTATTTAAGGGTCCTAAGGGACTTTTTGGTGTAAGTCTGGTTTAGCGAAAATGCGAATTTCCCGTATTCTTTCTTTTAAATGAAAGTATAAACAATAAAAAAACGATGTATTTACAAAATTAAAGCTCGGACTTGCTTATTTCATTATAAAAAATTGATTTGAAATATGCATTTTCTATAGAGAAACGCCTGTCATTTGGTTGTCAAACATAAATTTCATAACCTCTCTTTACGCGATCTTTTTTCGCGTTTTAATATTTTTATTTTTTGATTTTGTTTTTTTTATATCAATTCCTGTTTGTATGTGCAAATTTAGTATTTAGTGTTGCTAAGAATGGCACTTAAGTCGCAAACTTATAACTTACACTTCCCTGGAAAACCGCACTTTTGTATAGGAACCTTTTCAAATCACTTTTTCAATAAAATAATCGCGACCGAGCCCCAAAATTTGCAGGCACTTAATTTTTTACCTATATTCTTTAATTTAAAACAAAAAAAGAAGAAAAAATCCGATTTTCACTACACCAGATTTGTTCCGATTTTTTAAATTGTTGAAGTAATACTGAACATTAATTTCTCCTTCCAAGATTTGAGCTTTATATCTTCACTTTCTTAATCACAATATTTTCCATAATATTCTTCCATCAGTCCTAAAAATAAAAGTAAATAAAACCTAAACAAAATAAAACCTACTGATTTTAACTATTATCGTGTTAAGGGTTGTAAAACTTAATTAAGATTAATGAAAATACATTGAATGAAGACGTGATCAACATTCGGTCATTATCATTCCGGTATACAAATAATTATATTTAAATTCAAATAAAATAACTATAAAAATAATAAAATATCTACCTTTTTGAGGCCCGCCGATTAAAATTACAGCTTTAAGCATTATATGAAGACTTTGAATTAAGTTTTCCACAAATTTTCAGTGACACGTATGATAACATTTATCAATGATGTGAACTTTGTTTACATTAGTTTGACATTAGGTCAAGCCATAAAGAAAAAAGTTTGGCACTGCTTTTATCTCTGATTTCATTAGGTTTTCAATCGAAAATCATGACTGATTAGATACAAATTATTATTATAGGTATAGTTTTATTAATTATATATCTATGTTAATAAAAATATACCTATAAATTGAAAGTAATATAAACGTATTTTTATTCTAAGTTAACATTGTATTATATTTTTATGACTTGTATGCCCTTAAAATTGACAATTTAACAACAAACTAAATTGACTATTTAGAAAATTCCATAGTAAAACGAGAAATTCTTGTAATTTGACTATAGGTCTGTTCATCACCTTACAGATCATATACTATTCGCCCATCCATTAGTCTCAAGCCTTCGGTTTCTTATTTTATTAGACGTACATGCATTTATTGCAGGTGGATCTTTCACATAAAAATTTAAAAAATGATTTAATATATTTGAAAGTGAATTTATGTTCATGCATTCCGTCGAGTGTATTCATCACATAGATCTTTTAAAACGAAATTAAATTTCATTATATCTTTTAATTTTTACTTCCAATTTACTAAATAAACCTCAAAGTGATGTGTTTCTTCATGTTTATCTTTTAACCATGGGTTTCAAAAATAAAATGAAAATTATAGAATATAATTTAATTATAAATTTCGATCAAAATTATTTCAATTAACTTGCTTCAAAAATTATATGAAGTTATGTAACTTCATATGGAAACTGAAAAGCATTTTACCAACTTTTTGGAGTCACAAATAAAAAAGTATCTTATAATAGCTTTTTATTTATCGTACACAAATAATATAACATAGAGGAATTTTATTTACGTTTGATCTTAAAAGTTGTAATGAAATATTGGGTAATGTAGCTATACAATGATATTATTGAAATGTTTAAAGTTCTTATAGCATTTTGTTATATTCATGAGACAATAATCTAGTGATAACGTAACTCGTTGTTGTATTTAACATCTGTTATACATACATTTATTATATCATGTGATATTCGGGAATAGCCTTTTACTAACATGATATGTAAACATACCTTTACTTGTCAAAACTATTAGCGTTTGTAGCGCCACCGTACTTTCATTGAATCACTAAATTCAAATATTTCAGTTTGTTGTTAAATGTCGAGGTTGAGGCGTTGAATAATCGTGTGGAAAGTGTCACGAAATTATTAACGAAATTATTCAATAAAATAAAAAAATTACCGCTCTAGCGGTGTATTGGTTTATTTTGTGTTTGTTAAAATTTGTGTCTTATGATGGATCCTTTTACACAGGTAAATCCGCAATTTCCGAAATTTCGTTAATCCGGTTATTTGAAAAATGTTAACATTTGTTGTTATCCACGTTTTTAAATCACGCTTTTTTATGAATTAAAATGAATCTGTAAACGTAGTGTTTAATTGGTAGATATAATTTTAACAGTAGAGTTGAACCCTCAATTTTAAACATTGAATTGGGGTTGTTAATAAAGGGTAAGTTTTTTGACGTTGGCTAAATGGTACTATATTTGTTCAGAAAGTATTACAAACATAGAGCATATGTTTGTATTGGAAAAACATATATTACTCCACTTTATTTTATAGTAATCTAAGTCTTTAGTGAATGTAATCTTGTTTTTAGTGAACACAGGCTTAGATTTCAGTACAAACCACATTAAGTCTTAAAGTAAACGCTTAGAGTTTTCCTGTAAAACTATTAAATTGACTATTTTGCTAGTTTTTTGAATCCTCTGGAAAAGGAGATTGCATATAAGGGGTAGCTAACTGACATATGTTTAAAATGCTTTACCTGTATTACTTCCGTATCATCTTGATCAATAATCAAGAATTACAATTCTAGATTTTTTATAATGACAAATTGTGTTTTTAATGAATATGTAACTTGATAATTACCTTAGTGAGGAATAACTGTGATATTTTTCCTATATACCTATATAAAATTTTATTAAGTAATATAGATTTTTTTTTTAAATAACTGATCAGTCTCGTTGGACTATCAGCTTTTTTCGGTGAGAAATTTGGCATTTAGAGTGCAGAGTCCAATGCCACTGTTACTCAATTAGAATATTTGGTGTCTTTTGAGCCTGTTAATCAATTTGGTATTGTCCAGCAATTCAGTAGCTAGAGCTAGAGTTTCGATGGGCAGTGAGCCATTCTGCATATTTTTTTCTGAATCTGTTAATCTCCTCTAGAATGGTGGGAGTCTTTAGGTTTTCGTGAATTTCACAATTTCATGTGAACCAAGTGCACTATGTTTCTTAGAATTGCGTTTTCAGCTATTTGGGAGACACATAATTCTAGGAACATAATTCCTATCACTGGCCCCGCCCCAGCTGAATGCCATACGTCCATAACGGATTGATGAGTGAGCTGTATAATAGAAATTTATTGTCCACCGATAGCACAGAGTTACGACCCAACAGCCAGTGCAGGTTTTTGTACCTCATATTTAATTGGTCACGTTTCTGCTTGACGTGAGTTTTGTATAGATAAAATTAATTTTTTATTCCATTCAATCATAATTACCACAAATTTCTTTTTGCGTCAAACTTCATTTTATAATAAACAATATCATTTATATTGCATATTATAAAATAATTGTTTACGAAATAATTGTATCAATTAAACCAGATTTCATGAAATGCCTAGTTTTATAACGAACGGTTAACGTTTCATTGATTCTGTGTTGCGCATCATTCTATACTGTGTTGATGTTGTGCTGAGTTTGAATACAGTAATGCACCAATATCTTTCACACGTTAATATTTTTTAGAAATTCCATAATGAACCCTATGGACAATAATATGCCATTAATTAATTCCAGCGTATGTTAGAGAGAGCTAGAGCAAGACGAGAAAAACTTGATTCGAAGCTTGTTGGCAGTGGCCAAGAAGTTCCAAAAAGAGCACCTCTCGTAGAGAATAAGTTTATTATGCCAGAATCCAAGAGAATTGATAATAAACTTTCTCCCATAAAAGCTGCATCTCCTACAAACAAAAAAAGTAATAGTCCATCAAAAAACGTAGTGTCTCTTGATAAAGCAGTCGTAAGATCTCATCAGGATGTCGCCAAAATCACAACTGAAACATATGATAGCAGCCCATATAAAGAAATCATAAAGAGAGTATCATCTGGGCGAAATGAAGAAAGGACATCTGTTGAGATCAATATTAAACACGGTGAAAATATTCATGTTGAAGTACAAGTTGAAGAGAGAGAAGTGCCCATGTCAGTATACTTGGAGGAGAAGAAACGCAAAGAAGAAGAAATGAAGACTTACCCCATGGTTGAAGCAATATGTAAGTCATTTATCTAATAAATTTGGTAGGGAAATATTCATAAAAACAGTTAATTATTGATTATAAGATTATTGTAAAATAGGTTAAGATCAAAATTACAGAATGATCTAAGTAGCTATTCTATGAGTATAACATATTTTTGTAATCAATTTTTATCATAATTTGGCTGTACGACTCAGATTATTTTTCTAAATATTATGCACACATAAACTTTTAGTTGCGTAAGGTATCATTTTATTCTGCAATGCATCTTAATAAATTAACCAATAACATTCTTAATGCAACAGTTTGGATCGATTCCACTTCAGGAAATAAATCCTCGCTTTATAATGCTCTCACATTGCTATTTACTTCTAATTCCCAAGTACACAGAGTAGAATTCTGTGTACTATGAAGCTCTTCTAAGAAGGTGATGAAATAATGAATCCAAAAATATATTTTAAGTATCTATTTGTTAATTTTTTTTATTGCGTTGTATTTTAATGAACTCTAGTATTTTTCATTTTTAAATCAACTACTTAAAGTGCACTCGACTTTAAAATAAAAATTCCGGTTTAAATTTTAAGTCAATTTGCTTAATTCATGTTCTTGATTCATAATTTAGAAGTCACTCGTGCCGCTGACCATATTACATGTGACCATTATTTCATTCTACAATATGTTGATTAACAGTTTATGTTGACCAACTTCCACTTGCATTGTTATTGGGCAATGTCATATATTGTAATACGAGCAGGTCATTAAATATTTGCACTTTGCTTAGCGAGATAAATTCTCAAATATTTAATTAATTATATCCTGTTATATCTCATTATTCGTCTTGTCTCTGTAACTAGTCAGTTGTTCTTGGTTGCAGAATAAATCTTTGTAACACATTTTATAGTAATAATAAATAAAAATCATATTATATAAATTTGAACTTACTATGGAATTAACATAAAATGGAATTTATTTTAAGAGTTTTCATTTTAGTACATGAAGAAGGAAATAATTTTTTAATTGTATTATTCCACAGCTCGGAGAAACAATACATTAACAGACAAGGAAAACAGAAATCATGATGGTGACAATTGCAAGCCAGGTTTGCGTCAGATTGCCAAATCTAAGCTGCAGAGATTAGGAGTTTTGTATTCTGGTAAGCCGTACCTTCTAGCAAAGTTTATTACTACTTGGGATGGTTTATGTATATTTTCTTTTTATGCTTCTACTCCAAATGAATACACAAAGTATTCATTTGGAGGAAAATAACAGATTTTTTTTATTGTGTTACCTATCAGTTCTATTTTTGTATTCTAGATTTTTTAGAGAATGCAATCATGGTACGCAGATGCAAAATTAATATGTATTTATGGAAAGAGTTTTATGTTACCCAGATTTATTATGCTTATTGATTCAGTAATTAATTTTATCTGTGCTGAATATTTTTTTCCACTTTTTTCTTGTATAATTTTTTTGTGACAATTCTGGATAGTTTTTATACAGAGGGTATGTTAGTTTTATTAACGCTGGTAACATAATGTGATGTGCGAAGAATGCACAAATGAAAACATTGTGTTAAACTCATAGATAAAAATATTATATAAAGTAAAAAAATTTCTATATATAAATATATTTATTTAATAAACCGTTCTTTAAAAAGTGCTGATGTCACCCAAACCTTTGGGTTAGCCTTCAAAATAACTGGCAGAGTATCCTTGACGTAATTGTTAAAAGCTTGTGAATTTTTAGACCTATAAACCAAAAGTGGTTTTAATTTCGCCTTCAGCATTTAATCCCAATAAGAGCGTTATTTTCACCAAACACTTATAGCACCATAAACCAAACACTTGACAAAGTTGCAAGGTGCAAACAATACTGTAATATTATAAATGATGCTCAAAATAGTTGCCAGGGCCACACTTACATATGCACCCACAGATCAGTATACATGCACTGTCGCTAGACAAAAAACTTGAAAATTCCTGTCACCACTCTCTTTACCAGAAGGACTGCTCAGAAAAATCTGAAAAAATTTATGAATATTCCCTATGTTAGATATCGATTCAACGAAAATGATCATGATTGAAAGATCCCAGCTCGATTAATTTGGTTTCTGGTGGAATGAAACATTAATTGTTCAAGTATAGCTTGCATTGGACCAATTTTTTATTTTTATAAAACTCTTGGACTGTACTTTATATATATGCGGGTGAAATTTAATAATAATGGTTTATATATATGCGGGTGAAATTTAATAATAATGGTCAGTTTCTTAATCCTTTAATTTTTCACTTCATATCGATCTCTCGACAATGAGAGATATACAAATTTTGAGTTTTTGCTTTAAATATTGAATATTTACAAGATGTGTAATTACGGAGAAATAATTTTAAAAACCTTAAAATACTAATAATTTTTCTATAAGTTGTAATGAATGTGATTGTGAATGGATTTGAAGATGCGATTATATTTTTAGATCTCTAGAATAACTTATCAACCCTGAAAAAAATAAGCCATATCCTTGTTCTTGAAATAAGCTGAAATTACCTCGGTCACCTTGAAATTCTTTTTCCCAGATTTTTTTCGTTAAACTTGGTAATAAGCATTGGTCACTGGAGGCGAACCCTAGACCGTAAACTGAATGGACTAATAATTCATAACGACATCTTTTTAGAGAAATCATTACAATATGACTCTTAAGTACCAATACATTTTACTGGCCTTGCAGCAGCAATATGACCATCATCTGTTTTCCTTGATGGCTTCTTTTAATTTCTTCATTAGTTTTATATAATGTTTTTTGGTTTTAGTGACACACTTCTCTCAATGGTAGTAAGATTTAAAAAAAAATCATATTCATAGACTTTTAAGCCGATTTTGACACTTCAAAAATGGTTCAAAATAATGCAATCTAGTATCATCACCGATCCACAAACTTCTTTAAAATAGGTGTTGGTTCTTTCCCATATAGATTTCAGAAGTACTTCATCCGGTCTAGGCGTTTTTAATGCTCACCTTGCATTGACTTTTGTAAGTTCGTTAAAATAGTAAATGGCTATTAAAGCATTAAGCTCTTTTCTTTTAAATGAATATTTTTCCACTCTTGGTACTATGGGAGCAGACCTACCCAACCTTCCTTTCACCTCCACCCAAAATTACCTCCCTTCGTCAGAAATGAAATCTGCTAATATGTTTTAGTTACATGCAAATTAAAAACAGTTTAAAATTATCGTCGTTTATCCATAATATGTGTCTGAACTTAGACTTTTGCGAAACTATGCTTATTTTTAAGAGAATTTACAAAAAAAACAACTTTATAACTTGTTTACTATGTCATCGCTTTTTATTAGTCATAATAATTTTTTTGTAACGTTAACAAATGAGTTTTCTTAAACAACTTTCCGTTTTAACATACGTTGTAACCTGAAAAGTCTTTCTTTTTCCCAATAATAGTAAGAGTTTGATCACAAACGAGTTTATTGTGCTGTGTAGTAATATTAAAAAGCTTTATTGTGCCATAGAGTTATAATTAAAAGCTTTATTGTGCCATAGAGTTATATTTAAAAAGCTTTATTGTGCCATAGAGTTATATTTTTGGTGTCAATTGAATTATAGTTTTTGTATAATATAAAAAGCTTTATTGTAGTAATATTAAAAAGCTTTATTGTGCCATAGAATTATATTTCTGGTGTCAATTGAATTATAGTTTTTGTATATCAATTTAGTGTCTAAGTTTGATAGAAACTCTTTATGTGAATATTGTGCCGTGGAGTCATAGTAAAAAAAGTTATTGTGCCATGGAGTTTTATTTCTAACATCTTTTTCATCTGAGCTGTCATTTGAATTGTAGTTTTTATATATAAATTTAATGTCTAGTTTAATAGAAACTCTTTGTGTGATATGGAATATTGTGCCTTGGTGTGATATTAAAGAGAGTTATTGTGCCCTGGAGTAATATTTCCAATATCTTTCTCATCTGAGCTGTCATTTGAATTGTAGTTTTTATATATAAATTTAATGTCTAGTTTAATAGAAACTCTTTGTGTGATATGGAATATTGTGCCTTGGAGTGATATTAAAGAGAGTTATTGTGCCCTGGAGTAATATTTCCAATATCTTTCTCATCTGAGCTGTCATTTGAATTGTAGTTTTTATATATAAATTTAATGTCTAGTTTAATAGAAACTCTTTGTGTGATATGGAATATTGTGCCTTGGAGTGATATTAAAGAGAGTTATTGTGCCCTGGAGTAATATTTCCAATATCTTTCTCATCTGAGCTGTCATTTGAATTGTAGTTTTTATATATAAATTTAATGTCTAGTTTAATAGAAACTCTTTGTATGATATGGAATATTGTGCCTTGGAGTGATATTAAAGAGAGTTATTGTGCCCTGGAGTAATATTTCCAATATCTTTCTCATCTGAGCTGTCATTTGAATTGTAGTTTTTATATATAAATTTAATGTCTAGTTTAATAGAAACTCTTTGTATGATATGGAATATTGTGCCTTGGAGTGATATTAAAGAGAGTTATTGTGCCCTGGAGTAATATTTCCAATATCTTTCTCATCTGAGCTGTCATTTGAATTGTAGTTTTTATATATAAAATTTAATATCTAGTTTAATAGAAACTCTTTGTGTGATATGGAATATTGTGCTTTGCAGTGGTATTAAAGAGAGCTATTGTGCCATGGAGTGATATTTTTAATATCCTTCCCATCTAAACTGTCATTCGAATTGTAGTTTATATATATATATATACATTTAACGTCTAAGTTATATCAAACAAAGAGGTTCTATTAGAACCACTTTGTGTGGTATATTATTTGCTGGTGGTCAATTCTGATATGGTTTACATATTGTAATGTCAATTTTTGGACATTGAACGTAATGACTCATTTTGAAGTGTGTCATCTAGGATTCAATTGAACCTTTGGTTTCGACTTTTGGCACTTTTGTCCACATTTTGGACTTCTGATCTAATTTCAGTTTCGGCCAAAAATATGTCTTTTTTTGACTCAATTAAATAAAACGCAGCCGCACGCTTTTGAAAGCGAGTCTTAAAAAAAAGGCCAGGGTATGGCCTTGTCTCACTCATTCTACTTCTCATATTGGTTGAGTTCACATAAACATGCATCTCATTTTCAGATGTCATTACAATTTTAGAGTAAAAGGCTACGCATTTTGCCTACAACATACATTATACACTGTGTCCTGGAATAAGTGTCGGACAAAGAAAGATGTTTTTCGTTGACTGAGAAATAGTTGATTGTTGTTAAAATAAAATTTAAAAGATGACTTTTTTTCAGAAAATTGAAAAAAATATTCATAATTATTTGTCATCTTTTTTGTACACACGATACTCCGCTTTCCCCCAAGCTAACTGGCAAAAACAACGAAGATATCTATCTGCCCGGGTAAGCACCATGCTCCAAGCAACTATTGGATTATGTGTAATATTTTTTTGCCCTCTATTAGTAAAAGGGCGTATTTTAAGTGTTATTTCAAGGCAATTTATTCCTTTATAGCCAACGAATAGCATCTTTCTTTCTCAGACATCTATTCCCGGACACTGTAATTAATTTTGTTATGAAAGCAATTATAAATAAATTACGTATTCATTCTTCTAGTGAAAACTTATTAATGCCACGACATTTATATTACTATAAAAACTCGTGAGAATTTATAGTAAAAATATTTAATTTATATATTAACCATAGTCAAAAAGATTTTATCATTAGTGTAGGCATATGTCATAACATTTTGCTTATATTCCTCCCAATGTAATTTGTATTCACCAAAGATTAAGTTTTTGAATTGAAATTTTTGAATTAATTAAAAGTTATCTGTCAAATCGTTAATGTTGTATCCGTTAATATTTTTATGGCTAAGACGGAAACTTGAGAACCAGAAGAAGTCTTAACTTTAAATTCAGTCTATTCTTCAAAACATGGTATCAAGAAACCAGAAAAATTCAGTTCTCTTCGTAATTATATATTGCATGTGGCTAGACATTCATTATTTCCTTGCTTAAGAAATATGGATTTCTAAGAAATTTTGGAATCCTTCCCCAAAAATACAGTCTTAATTATATAGGAAGTCATCCTATTAACCATTGTCGTGTATGTAAGTTATCGTCAATTTGTTCTAAAATAATTAAGAAAATTGAAAAACTTTAGAATGTATATCGTGTATATATAGTAGTAGTATATTAAACAAATTATAATGTGACCATATGCAGTGGTTGTTATATTGAAATCTGCTTGTTTTGTACATGTATTTGTAGTACATGTGCAAAAGTGCTAGTATTCAAATTCCAGAAAAATATTTAGTTGCATTGTCGGAAAAATATTAAGTGTACATTGTCTATTCAATTTAATTTTAAAATCAATAATTTAAACTTTTCTACCACAGGGCTACACTTATTGCTTTTTGGCGTCTGCTTAAAACTGTGAACCGATAACCTTATTTAGAACCAATGTTCGGGTTGTTACAACTGACAGGACATGATCCAATTTATATAATTTGGATTTGAGTTTCTCGACCTGCTGATTTCAAGCCATTCAGTAGATCAGAAAAATATTTAGTGTACATTGTCTATTCAAAATAGAAAAAGATCTTGAATTCAATAATTTAATTTTTTCTACTACAGGACTACACTTATTGCTTTTTGGAGACTCCTTATAACTGGAAGTCGGCCTTATTGGGTTCGGGTAACCACGATTTGGTTTGTTGCTACTGATATGAAAATAATAGATCCAATTTATATTATTTGGATTTGAGAGTCTCGAACTATTGGTTACAAGCCATTCAGTATTTACCATTTTATAGGCTGTTAGACTAGAATATGCAATAAGTACGACGTAATAATAAATTTGTTTTTATAAAATTGTTAATGACTACAACAGGAATAACATCGTCTTGCTTTATTAACAGATGAGCCTCAACTCTCGTCTCCGATCCACCGCACAGAAGAGAATTTCACATCAGCTACTCCGCCGATGGAGGCTTTGAAAGAAGTAGCACGAGCACCACGTGACGAGCAGCCCGTCAAGCGCAAATTCGGTCGCTTGGCAGCGCTCGCTAATGAGATCAATAATTGGGAGGACGATCTCACACACCATAACTATGTTAGTTCTTTGATTATTCGCTATTATTATTACGCGATTACTGAAATCTATCTCTAATAAGAATGAACATTTACATTTGTAGATTTAAATTTATAATTATATTATAAAAAATTTAAAAATAAGACAGCATTTGCGAAATAAAAATACTCTATATGGTTACTGTACACAGATTCTTTAAACACATAAAAACGTAAAATGAAAATAATATTTATACACTAATACAAATACAAAATATATGGATTCTTTAAACATATAAAATGTAAAGTGAAAATAATGTTTATACACTAATACAAATACAAAATATATTGATTCTTTAAACACATAAAACGTAAAATGAAAATAATATTTATACACTAATACAAATACAAAATAGATAGATTCTTTAAACACATAAAATGTAAAATGAAAATAATATTTATACACTAATACAAATACAAAATAGATAGATTCTTTAAACACATAAAAATGTAAAATGAAAGTAATATTTATACACTAATACAAATACAAAATAGATAGATTCTTTAAACACATAAAAATGTAAAATGAAAGTAATATTTATACACTAATACAAATACAAAATAGATAGATTCTTTAAACACAAGAAAATATAAAATGAAAGTAATATTTATACACTAATACAAATACAAAATAGATAGATTCTTTAAACACATAAAATGTAAAATGAAAATAATATTTATACACTAATACAAATACAAAATATATGGATTCTTTAAACATATAAAATGTAAAGTGAAAATAATGTTTATACACTAATACAAATACAAAATATATTGATTCTTTAAACACATAAAACGTAAAATGAAAATAATATTTATACACTAATACAAATACAAAATAGATAGATTCTTTAAACACATAAAATGTAAAATGAAAATAATATTTATACACTAATACAAATACAAAATAGATAGATTCTTTAAACACATAAAATGTAAAATGAAAGTAATATTTATACACTAATACAAATACAAAATAGATAGATTCTTTAAACACAAGAAAATATAAAATGAAAGTAATATTTATACACTAATACAAATACAAAATAGATAGATTCTTTAAACACATAAAATGTAAAATGAAAATAATATTTATACACTAATACAAATACAAAATATATGGATTCTTTAAACATATAAAATGTAAAGTGAAAATAATGTTTATACACTAATACAAATACAAAATATATTGATTCTTTAAACACATAAAACGTAAAATGAAAATAATATTTATACACTAATACAAATACAAAATAGATAGATTCTTTAAACACATAAAATGTAAAATGAAAATAATATTTATACACTAATACAAATACAAAATAGATAGATTCTTTAAACACATAAAAATGTAAAATGAAAGTAATATTTATACACTAATACAAATACAAAATAGATAGATTCTTTAAACACAAGAAAATATAAAATGAAAGTAATATTTATACACTAATACAAATACAAAATAGATAGATTCTTTAAACACATAAAATGTAAAATGAAAATAATATTTATACACTAATACAAATACAAAATATATGGATTCTTTAAACATATAAAATGTAAAGTGAAAATAATGTTTATACACTAATACAAATACAAAATATATTGATTCTTTAAACACATAAAACGTAAAATGAAAATAATATTTATACACTAATACAAATACAAAATAGATAGATTCTTTAAACACATAAAATGTAAAATGAAAATAATATTTATACACTAATACAAATACAAAATAGAAAGATTCTTTAAACACATAAAAATGTAAAATGAAAGTAATATTTATACACTAATACAAATACAAAATAGATAGATTCTTTAAACACATAAAACGTAAAATGAAAATAATATTTATACACTAATACAAATACAAAATAGATAGATTCTTTAAACACATCAAAATGTAAAATGAAAATAATATTTATACACTAATACAAATACAAAATAGATAGATTCTTTAAACACATAAAAATGTAAAATGAAAGTAATATTTATACACTAATACAAATACAAAATAGATAGATTCTTTAAACACATAAAAATGTAAAATGAAAGTAATATTTATACACTAATACAAATACAAAATAGATAGATTCTTTAAACACATAAAAATGTAAAATGAAAGTAATATTTATACACAAATACAAATACAAAATAGATTCTTTAAGCACATAAAAATGTAAAATGAAAATAATATTTATACACTAATACAAATACAAAATATATAGATTCTTTAACCATATAGAAACATAAAATGAAAATAATATTTATACACTAATACAAAAACCAAAATATATGGATTCTTTAAACACATAAAACGTAAAATGACAATAATATTTATACACAAACGAGATATAATGAAGTGAACTTTAGAATTTTAATGATGAGTGGATTTACATGTTTACAGAATAGCATGTGATTTCAAAAGGTGAGACATTTAAGTTGCTGGCATTTAAAGGGCTAGGTACAGAGCAATGAAGTTTTCTATTTTAACGCCCTCTTTGTTGGCACCAATGTGACTTGAAGTCTTGTCATAGGAGAAACTATTATTTATTTGATTTATTTAGTAAAAAATTACAATTTTTATTGATATAAAGTAATATCACTCGGTGCTATGCACTGACAATATTTCTGTCATGGTAATATTATAGATAATATGTTAGACTTAAAAGTAATAAATGGAACTCAATTTTAGATGACCGATTTATTTAAAAAAATTATTCGTTCGCATCACCGACTGTAGCTTTGTTTTTTACGTCATACACTGAAACATTAATTTTTAAATCGTTTTAGATATTGCAATAAAATATAGGCATTTTGACAGTCGCCGAACTTCAGGGTTCAGTGGCGTTCGGTCATTAAATAACATGGCTAATTTTTGTTGGGCCTCTACCAGTTTCCCAATATTAAAAATGTTTACTGTTTTGTATTCATGGATATCTATAATATAGTAACAGCTTCGAGGACCTCAGAGTTTTGTCAAAGTCAACAAAATATATATTTGTTTATGTTTCTACATGTTATAAACATAGATTTGTTTGAAAAATATTATCCATGTAATCGTTGGTCCATAATATAGGTCTCGTATCCGCAATATAGGTCAGTTTAGTGCCAAAAAAGAAAATCAAATAATCTGGACCCGATAGGTGGTGCTGAGTTTCAAAAGCAAGAACAACGTCTGCCGGCCTAGCTAGTTATTAATAAATCTTTAAACATAAACAATCCTAAAGTCCAGAGTGTCCAGTGGCAGATTTCAATGTTTGAAAAATTTAAAAAAAAAACTACACCTCTAATACAAAGTAGGTTTATTTTAACTTTATAACAACATCTGGGCATATCTCTCCGAATTCACAGTTACAGTTTGGCCACGTTGATTTTCAAAGAAATAAGGCCCTATGATGGCAAATGCAGACACGGCACACCAGACTGTTAGTTTAGGCTTATATAAAGGCTCTTGATGCATTTGTCTTGGGTTGTGGACATCCCAGTAACGAAAGTTCTGCTTATTCACATATCCTCCAATGTGAAAGTGAGCTTCGTCACTAAAGAATATGTTGCCCATCCGGGTAGCAGTATGAAATCTCAACAATATCACCTCCGCGTAAGTTTTTCTTAATTCAAAGTCAGAATCGTGTAAATCTTGAACAATTTGAATTTTATATGGATGGAACTTGAGCTTTTTTCGCATTATTACCTGTAAAGTTGATTTCGGAATTCCCAATATCGATGAATGTGTACGCAGTGATCCGTTTATCACTGAATACTGTAACGATTATTAAATCGACGGCGTGCTACAGACAGCGAAAATCCACTCGAAATGTACGCCTCGACGGCAAAAGCACGGTGCTCTCCACTCCACTGTTCCATGGCTACTAAAACATCCGCACTGCTTGCGCTTCTAACGACGCCCCCCGCGCCTCTTATGTGTTGCGTTCAGAAACAATGCATATTGAATGCAAGTGCAACAAACTCATTCGCCGCTGTCATATGTCAGTATATGGACTTTCGTTATATGAAATTTTATTATAATGCATTTGATTTGTTTAATGATATAATTATTATCTTTTAGATACATAAAGTTCCATCTTCTTAAAACAAGCATTAGTAAAAATAATAAGACTGTTCGTCATTGTAATTACGCCATAAGAAAATGTCAAATAAACATATTGATATCTCACTCTGAAGATGCGCAGAAATGTTGCGCGGAAAAGCCACCTAACGGTTACACTTTTTTTTAACGCTCCGAACTTCTGATTTTACTCCTCATAAAACTTCATATTGGGCACTATATATAAAAATTTATTCTTAAGGAGTAAACGCCAAAAATACATTTTGCAATGAAATATTTATAGCAAATGTAATGCTAATATATTTATAACATTGAGAAAGTAATTCTGTTTTTAATAAAAATACATAGAGGCTTTGAATGAAAAGTAAGGCAACAATATATTTAATTATTTTTGTGACAGTATTAAATAATGGACTTAATAATTTTAATGTTACACTTTATTGTTAGAGGCATAAATAAAAGACTGTAAGAATTCAAATGTAAACTGTCGTTTGTCAATGATATCAACTGTCAAAATAAGCCTGTCACATTGAGTTTATGATTTACATTTTCGTATTTTATTGCGTGGTTCAGATAACTTTTACATTAGAACGTAAGTTTTCATTTTGATATAAAAATATATAACATATCAATATTCGTCTTAGTTTTTATGGGTCGAATGGGAAGTTAATATAACGTACAACAACGTAAAGGAGAGAAATAATCTCCAAAATAAAATCTTTGTTATTTCACATAAACAATTACTCCCAAGCTCTACAGATGTAAAACAATTCGCCGTAATTCTTTATTTTGAGTTTTTTTTATATTTCAAATTTGTGGTTGTTAGTTACTACTAGCCATAAATTGGTCATGTCTTTTCACGTAAACCCTTATTGGTAATTCCAACCTCGTGCAGTAGATGTTATTAGTATGATATGATAAGGAGATATGAAAATTTAATATTTCATGATTTAGTTCAGCAATACAACCATGACTGGATAGTTATACTCGACGTTAGAATGTTGAAAGAAATTGTTTCATAAAATTTATAAAATCTAAAGAGATCTTTTCATAGAAACTTTGAATGATTAAAACTCGTATCACTTATCAAGTATTTAAATCAAATTCATAGCTAAAAACTAAGTGTCCAAGGTGAATCGGCAAAAATGTATGGAAGCTGGTCTAGGAAGCAATAACGACAACACGTACATCAATAGAAAGCCATTTTAATTTGTAGCAGTAATTATTATGGCATCTAATTTGAAATAGCTGTGAGAAAAAGTTATAGCGATGCTTAAGTGTCGCATTGATAGAAATAAAAATTGCACCAGGAGACGCAAAATGTGCAAGCATCAAAATTGCACTTTTAAAATTACCGTATAAGTAAATGATTATCTGACGGTTAATACGTAATAAAAAATACAATACTATAATATCTTTATTTTGTCAATTATACGCCATTTCCTCACCGTTACAAATACGCATTGTTCATACCCTTGCACTGACAGACAAGGTAGTGGAATGGGTATGACTGGTCGCTAGCAGAAGCGTTGCGAGTGGCTAGTGGAACATACTCATAGTAGCAGTAGTGTAGTACTTAGGATTTGGCAGATCTTCCAAGGCTCCGGTATCTAATATGAATATTGGATAATTGAGGATGACGATATGTAAAATAGAATAATAATTATTATACTATGTTTGTACTCAATCTACTTACTTTTTTATTTGCTAATAATATGAAATAATCTAACCTATGAAATAGCGCCGTAACTTTTTTCTCACAGTGATTTGAAATGTGCTGCCATAGTAACTATTGTAGTATATTGAAATAGCTTTCTAATGATATGTGTGATTCTTATTGATCTTATAGACCAGGGTTTCCCAACCTTTTTTTTTTGTTGAGGCTCCCCGGACTATAAATTATATTTTCATGCCCCCCCTTTGATTAAGTAAATTAAATAAAAATGGTAACTGAAATTTGTAAATACATAAACTTACCTTTTAACAGTGAGACACAATAATTTTACACACTCACACTGATTTCTCAACAAAAAATGTACACCAAAATGTCAAATTTTCGCAAGTTTGTGGTAATAATAGTGAATATGATATTTAATTTCATTAATTTTATGCATGTAAATTAAAAATTACATTGTAATGTTATTTGTTAATGTTGTTTGTATATTTTTTTGTTTTTTCTTTCTAAAATGCAAACGCTTTTCGCCCCCCTTGACATCTATACCCCCCCTGGTTGAGAACTCCTGTTATAGACCACTTTGTCCGATCCTCGTTTATAACTAAAAATTAGTTGAAAGACATTTAATATTATCCAAGTACAATATTTTATTATTAAAGTACAATTTTCTCCTTCAGACTCCCCAAACTGAGCTCGAAGCAGCCAAGCCCACCAAAAGCAAACCGATATTACCGATGCTCGATGAAAGTACGTGTGATATCTCCATCCACTCGTACCAGGATGTGGCAGTGGTGGCGGCCGCCGTCGCATCCACAACGCCGTCCAAGGTGGACAGCTCCACTTTTACGAAGACACCTCAGTCAGTGCAGAAGTTAGACAAGAATATCGTCGACGATTTGGTGAGTGCTTTGCATGCATTACTTCGTTTTTATTTATGCTTGTTGACTTTAGAAATATTGTTTTCTGTTGAAATAATTTTCTAAAATACGAATATTATTTTTATATAAATTGGATATCGTATAATTTCCATTTTTAAAGCTGAACCTTAAACCCTTAGTGAATTGCAGGGCAATGGAAGACACTTTAGCTGTTTTTTAGCCTTACTTATTAATTTTGAGAAATTTTGGTTCGAACATTCAAAAGAATATTCTATTCACAACATTCAAAAGAATATTCTATTCACAACATTCAAAAGAATTTTCTATTCACAACATTCAAAAGAATATTCTATTCACAACATTCAAAAGAATAATCTATTCACAACATTCAAAAGAATTTTCTATTCACAACATTCAAAAGAATTTTCTATTCACAACATTCAAAAGAATATTCTATTCACAACATTCAAAAGAATAGTCTATTCACAACATTCAAAAGAATTTTCTATTCACAACATTCAAAAGAATTTTCTATTCACAACATTCAAAAGAATTTTCTATTCACAACATTCAAAAGAATTTTCTATTCACAACATTCAAAAGAATTTTCTATTCACAACTTTCAAAAGAATTTTCTATGACAAAAAACTGGAGAAATTCAGTACATTTGTTAAAAATTGTGCATGATGGTTTTTTCGTAAAAACAATTTTCTTCTAATTTATAGATGTCATTACCGATTTATATTTTTTTCTTCATCTTGTATATGTTTTAAATGTATTTTAATTTGCAATAACGATTTTTTATGTTTTTAATCTCAAATTGGTTGTTGTGGAAAACGATGGAAAACATAAAATATTACAGAAAAAGTAACAAACTTTAAAATTGTCTCATTTTAGGTAAGTACATATTTTACAATTTTTATTTAATTTTTTGTCAAATACATACAAAAATATTTTTGTTAATTGGATATGTAATATTTAACATTAATTGGCATATAATTGTTTTCAGCATTACTTTGACCTAAAGTTAAATTTAAAATACACATAGTAATTTAGCTCTATTGTAGGTTTGCGGTCATTTTGAAATACTTCAAGACTTCATGACTTTTTAGATTGAAATTACTAATATAGCTCTAATGTCAAATTGCAGTAACTTTGAAACACTTCTAGACTTCATGGCTTTTTAGATTTTAATTATGTATATTTAACTTTTAATGTTATTGAAACTGTAATTAAAAGCGCCATCTCTCTTCGGCCAATAGCACTTTCGGTTCTTTAGACATTATAGAGGTGGCGCTACAAGTGGTGTGTTATGTATTATTTACTTATAGCAGGGCAATAAATTAAAAAATTGGGTGTGGTGTAAGACAAGACCACACGATAGAAGGGAAACCTTTGCAACCGATATATTCATAGTGTGTTTGTGAGAAATTGACATAAAATAAAAATTTAAAAAAAAGCAGGTAAAAAATATATTTGACGTTAATTTTGTAGAAATTCATTATTCATAATTAAATGAAACTACGTGATGTAGTAATATTTCTACTTTCTTTAAGTCGTATTACAACATCTTCAGGTGGGCTATTAGCAAAGATTCACCTGAAGATGTTGTAATACAACGAAACCTAGGTTGCAGTAAAGAACTTAAAGAAAGTAGAAATAATACTACGTCATGTAGGTAAAATTACCTAAAGTAATAATATTATAATAAATATGATACATTAATTTATGCAAATACGCTCAATTCATTTATAAAAATGATGTATTTACATAAAATGCATATTTCTCTTTAGATAAATGTATTTATTTAATCATAGATAAATACATTTACCTAAAGAGAAATATGTCTTGATTATAAATGTTGACTTTATATAATGAGTCTACCCTTAGTGGGAGAGATATAGTTTTATTTGAATTAAAAATTTCCATAAAATGGGTAGGATTAGGTGGGATTTGAACAAAGACCGCTGACAATTCAATTTTTTTTCCCATTAAACCATATCCATGTATGATCGCACATAAACCATATAAGTACTGATGTAAAATTAAGTAAATTTTTAACAAATGTTTGAAAAAAAAGTATTTATTATATTAATATAATATAGAAATATTACATCTTAAAATAAAATCAAAGAGGAAAAGAAAACGTAAATATCGAGATATAAATTAGATTTCCGTCGCGTTCTGTACATAATGCACTGGTTTATCATTGCGCCAATATCTCACTAGGTAAAGAGATGAAATAAAATATACTAACTCGGCTCTTCCTGTTCGGTTGCACTCGGCTTAGTGTCGAGTAAACCCGAAATGAAATCGTTCAGCCATACTTAGCCTATCACTGAGTATACTCGAAACGCATTATGCTAACCTTTGGGTGAAATCCCAATTCTTTTCTGACGAAAAAAATGTTGGATGTTGTTGGAGATGAACCAAAAGAAATTTTCACTTCAAAAAAAATTTCTTACCACATACGCTTAAATACTTAAAGCGTGGCTTGTGATTTAATAATCAGTTATTGATTTCTTTTGTATCTATGTAATTTACTCTGTAGATAACTCAAACTTAGTATATTGTATTTTCTATATTTTTGAAAATAACTGAGCACACTGCATTCTATATAAGATGGAACGTGCGATATAATGATTTCATATTTTTAAATAGAATGATGTATTTTATAAGTGGTTATAAACTTTTTTTAATAGCATGTATATATATTTTGATTACGTAGACAAATGTAACAGTTTAAATAAATTTTAATGCTTTTTTATAAAACACGTAACACAAACCTATAAACGTGAAATAAAAAATTCACAATTAAATGAATCTTCGTGATGTAGTATTACTTCTCCTTCATTTAAATTTTTTTCCACGTAATTAGCCAAACTTTGCTAATTGCACACCTGTAGATGTTGTCATACAACAAAACCTAGGTAGTGGTAAAGAATTTAGATAAAGTAGAAATAATACTACATTATGTAGTTTCATTTAATTGTGAATAATGAATTTCTATAAAATTAACAGGTGCAGTTATCATAGTGTTAGTGTTAAATTAAAATAATAAAGTGTGGTCATCCCGCAACTTGTCATAAATATTATTCATTCAGTGGGTAACAATGTTTCAATATTACAATAAGAATACATCCAGACAGGCACTCAAGCGATTGGTGTGTATGTGGTGCGGGTGGGCCTTATCTCTTTGTTCTTGCAATTTTCTCAATATTGACCCAAATAGCTTAGTAACCTGCGCTGTGTTGCAAACGCTACAAATAAGCTGTAAAACAAGTGTTTGCGACTATATTCGTGCTTGAACTTTTTTTATTTTCCTAAAAATATTAAAGCGAAATGAAAGGTTAGTCAAATTTTGTTTGTACGTCATCAGTTTGCATCTGCTGCCTTTTTGTTTATTTGTCTCGCTCTATCTTTTGCTATTGGACAAAGAACAAAAAAAATTTATTATTCAAAAATCTAACTCTGACAAGATATCTTTAAACAATAGTATGCAGAAGAGGTCTGACAGTCAAACGCAGATTTATTCATCGTAATCTGATTCCACTGTAAACCAATTAAAGAAATTTCACAGTGTTTCACAGAAAATTTGACAGCGTTAGAAAACTTGTTTCTTTCTCAGTTTTTTGACGCTGTTGGCTTTTTCATATTTTTAGTATTTTTTTTAACCTTTTAGTCATTCCATAATTTATCTATTACAAGTCCATTAGGCAAATACATACTCTGTATTTTATTAATCTACACAAATATAAATACAAAGCATTGATTCCTATGCGCGTGCCACTCTACGGCTCTTTGCCTGTTCTGTGGCCAATAGCATTATGGGCTGCACAGTGTCTATCATATCATATTACAAGTAACATATGTATAATACTTGAAAAGTCAATATGAATCCAGTGACACATGACACTTGAAAATTTGTTAAAACATTTAGGACGGGATTAAGGCCCAAACACACAAACTCCTTTTACTTCGATGCAGTCGCCTAAAAACAAGTGCAGATTACTACGGGAACGAGGAGAATGAAGTTGGAATACTTCCATTTTGACCTGACTTTTTAGTTTTTTCTAAAAATACAATAAGCATAAAAGGAATATATAATGTACTGCAGTTAAGCGACCAGTACTAATTTGAAATCCACATTGCATCTATATATATTCCTACAATAAATCAACAGGGTGCCATTCTGGAACCTGAAAATGATTTACGTCAAATATACATATTTTTAGGTAAAAAAACGTCCAAGTGAACTGTGTTAGACGAAGTCTCAATACGAAGAAAATCTGCCCATTTTAAGTGTTTATATCTCAGAAGTTTATAATTTTGGAGCAATAAGTCAATACATAGATTGCAGTTAAAATTTAATTTATAATAAACTCATTTTTAAGTTTTGAATTTAATATTATTAAAGGCTTAGTTAAATTTCCACAATTTTTTATGTTATATCCTCCTAGAGGAGAAACAAATCGAGTGTCAGAAACTAACGCCATCTGTGCGCTATTGTTCGTACTATGATGTATTGTAGTAACGTAGATCTACGTTGAATGTTGTACACTTGCTACTTTGTCTTTTTATAATAGGGTTCTTTCAATACGTGTAAAAAATATATGATGATATTTAATAGCAATAAATTGGGTATAATTATTTGTAATTACTGATTGAAATAAAAAATGGTATGGCGTTTTAAAATTCGCGGCAAAACGCCGGAAAACAAATTGTTCGCCTATTGGTACGCGTGACATCAAAATACACCACGCAGTTAAAGATTGTCAACTTCAAGTAATTGTGTGAGTAAGATAGCGCGTTCCCATAAAGTAAATTCCGTAAACAATATTTATAGGTCATTGACGAAGTGTGAAAGAGATGAACCTCTCCTTATTTGCTTAGGAAACATGACGTCATTTTATTTAAATATCACGTGAGTTAGTATTTTGGCGCGAAGGTTTGCATTAATGCAATAAAAATCAATCAAAGTTTTTAGGGAAATTATCGCAATTGTAGATTTATCAGGGTTTAAGTGATCGTTTCCTATTATTTTAAACACTTCAAAATTGTCTAATAACCTATTTACGGTGTTAACAGTTAGCAAAATCCGTATTAAGAAATCGAATCGAATAAAATTCAGAACATTGCATCTTAAATTAGGGTATATGATTTAAATCGCTGGTAACAGAAAAAGGGAAAAAGATTTATACCGTTACTAATATACTTCGAAAAAAAGTTACACCTTGCATAAATAGAGAATAGATAAAAACACTATTAATAAACTCGGTATACGACAAGCTCGTCATAATTTCATCTGTCAAACACTATTTCGACCTCGGCCTAGGTTTAACTTTGGTTTAACCTAAAAAAGTTGATATTTCGGTAAGTACACCTAACACAGCACGTCAGTTTCTGCATTTCGATTATTATTATAATTATTTTAATAATTATAATTAATTCGTACGATGGAGACTATCGTGGAGAGGAGTATTATTAATTTAAAGCGCGTATCTGTACCGAAAGCAATATTTATTGATAACAGTTTTTAAATTAAATAAAATTCTAGTAATATATTTATTGTTAGAATATTTTAAGAGAAATTGTGACATTTTTCCACAATTTTATTACGAAATTTTAAACTAACATTATTTGCTCATGCTGTTCTAATGACGTATTCATACGCAGCTCATACTTTAGTTTTAGCCTCTCATCCTCTTTTACAAGTGAAAAAAAGAAAAAAATCAACAAAAACGGACACAAGTAAAGAATAATATAACTTTTAACGATGCTCTAAAGACGCCATCTGATGTGACATATGTAATTTATATTCACAATCATAGACACAACTTCATATTTTACGTGTTTGTCTATGAAACGTTATGTTGTCATTTTACGTGTTTGTCTATGAAACGTCATGTTACTGAGTTTATTAGTAGTAATTAATACATTCGTTATATCAACCTTATGAACGATATAAGTATTCTGAGAATAAGAGTAGTATAACTTAAGTTTAAGCATTTTTATTAGTAACACTTTGACCTATTAAGGTACCCGAACATGTTGCGCATACAACTGTGATCTTTGCCACCGTGGCGTACGTAAAATGCAAGACCTCAAGAGCCGGTTTGTACGCTCGGCGGCTCTCGCAAGTTGCTATTTGCAAAATGTATGCGCGAGGTCAATATTTGAATATAAAACTATCGATTCTCTTGTAAAACATCAAAAAGGCAATTCGCCAAATGTTATCTGAAGGTTACTTACACACTACATATATGTATGAGCGCGCGCTCTGAGCTCATAGCTTGTAACGTAACTGGGTACGGTTGGGTAACGTGTTAATTTCAATGCGAGTACCTACTCTGTACGTAAACAAATTGTAGGACTCTAGGTTGTCGTGGTAACGCATTTTGTAAACACCGTGGCCCGGTACAGTTAGTTAATTACGTTTGTTGTGGGTTCGACGGAAATGTTCGACCGAACGGAAAGGGGCGCCATTTTGGAAGGACGGTTGGAGTTGAAATACAGGAAGCAAATCGGCATTCAGAATAACAAAATCATGTCGAAACAAATTGAGCGTCGTACCAAAATTAAAGAGAATGACGTAATGTAAACAAGATGTCCGTGTTTTATAATATGCTTACTAGTTAGGCTTCGCTCGTTCAGATTTTATATTAATTCTACGGAAGTTTTCTTCAGTAACTTATGTTTTAGTTTGAATTTTAATTCAATCATTGTGGCAGTCTGATCTAATTGTGTGAGTGTAATTAATTAAATTTCAAGTCTGGAGGAAACAATGCATACCCCTGATTTTAACACCAAGCGTGATTGATCCCAATAAAAGTTCTATTCAAGTAGTTCTAGTAATTATGACTCGATTTTCTAACAGAAAGGCAGATAAACAAAAACCGGCCAAGTGCGAGTCGGACTCACTCAAGAGGGGTTCCGTAGCATCAAACAATATTAAACTTATAAGTATGTATTTCTCAAAGACACTTTGAAAAACAAAGTTATTACTGCGGTCCGTACCAAAAATATCCAACATCTCAAAAACTGCACAACGTATCTTATTTGAAAGTTGAAAGTTTGTTTGAAGTTTTCACCTTAATTTTTTTCAGAATTTTACCCACATTAGTTGAAAAGTTAGACTTTTTAGACTCTAAAAGAGCATATCTCACCGACTATTGGCTTAAATAAAAAAGTTATTTTGGAACCTCTATGTCCTTTTTAAAACCTATTTAACGATGGCCCACACGCCTATACTGGATTTTTTTCATCCTTCAGTTATATGTACTGCCACACCTAATATAATTTTTTTTCATAATTCCACTATTTCATTGTATAGCAGTTCGTAAAAGACAAGCATCCAATTCATCTATATAGTGCCAATAGGCTCGCGACAGACAGACAGACGGACAGGACGAAATTATAAGGGTTCCGTTTTACGGAATCCTAAAAAAGGCAGACAAAAGAACGGATCTTTTGGAGTGACTATTAGATCAGATTACAGGATTGTAAAGTTAACTCGAAGCTTCGTCTCGGTAAAACTTCTCTTCAAACCGAACCAATAGTTTTTGCGTTCTGCTCTAATAAGTTGAGAGACAGACTGGCAAACATACAAAAATTTAAAAAAATCTTTATTTTCTTCTTCCCGGCACGATTCCTGAAAATGTTTAGTGTTACAAACTCGTCTCAAAAATGATTTTATATAACAATACTGAATAGGGGATGCTTGGCTAATGAATGTATTCTTAAAATATCGGCCTTTAGCTAATTAGTTTAAAATGTGTTATTTGCATTAATAGAAGTCCCAATGCGCTGTCACTCGATCACCAAAGGAGACCGGAATGGTCCATATAGTGTTAGGCCCAGGTGTTACAAAAATAAAAATGACACTGTTACATAGAGAAAATTAAAAAAATAAACTCCTTAAAAGTTTTATCAAAATCGTCAAGCAGACAAAAGAGGAATCTTGTATTTTTTTTTATTAAAAATTAGGTTATTTTTCATAATATATTGTAAATGTAATTTCTACGGGATTCTTTGAAGTAGTGAGATAAAACAAAGTGCAAATTGTGTCCTGTTATATCCTCCATCCACAGATGTACCATATTAATTCATGACGCTCACAGGCTCGACAAGGTCTTCGAAAAAAGTTACGAAAACCTCGTTAAGAGGGAAAGTCATTCATTTTGACAACGATAGAACCATTGCCAATTTTTTTTAACAATTTATTTTTAATTAATTTAGGCAATGGGTACACGTTAAGGAAAGCAAGAGCCACTGATTATTTTTTGTAATAATTTTTAAAAGTTATTATGTTTCTGTAAATTTTTTATTTCCAATTGATAATTATTTATATTTTAAAAATATAAGATAATGCGCATATTAGCTTTTTTGTTTCGTATTATGGTTACAAATTGTAATTCTATTTTTTCCTCTTTATTGGTTTTTTATATTCTAAACAATACCAGCTTTTTTCAAAATTATGTTTCATCTTTGTAACGTCTGGGCCCATTTTCGCCAGTCTCCTTTGAACAACGCCGGGTGCCTTGAATACTTGGACGGATGCGATTGTGGACCCGTCACGTAATGTTTACTTTCTATTATTAAATTTCACTTAATAGTACTTACAGCTAGCAAGCATGCAAGCTCTATAGGTTCTCTGAAGCGAGACAATTTTAAAAGGTTTCCATTGAAATCATGTAGAGGCACAAAATAAAATTTAAAAAAATGTAAAAAAAAGAAAGTAACATAGTTGAATGTAGAATAGCGCGTTCGTACGTGTTCTTAGTACGGTACAAGTTTGAATGTGGCGTAAGCTGTGCCCCACAATACCTCATCGAGTTGATTACAATTGAAAAAAAAAATTGCTATTGGGTATGTTTTTAAGGCAAGCTTTGTGAAATAACATTTTCTAAAACTGCAAAAAATAACACAAAATAACAAAACTAAAGCAATAATGAAAAAAATTGTGAGTCGTCTTGGGAAGCCTGGCACATGTGAAACATCTAAATACGTTTATATTGAAATATTTGTATTTGGACGAATTGAAAGCGACAAAAACAAATATTGAGATAGTTGTTAATGATAAAATATTAATTTAATTTATTTTTATGAAATAATTTGTCACTGAAATATTTCTTAACAGTCTATTGAAAGTGGTTATGTATTTAATGTTATAATACTGTTAGCCGACAAGACGCGAAGTTGGCCGAATTAAGTCGGGAATAGCCGACAAGACGCGAAGTTAGCCGAATGGCAAGGTCGCGACGTACCATCGGAACGTTTAAGTCCCATCGAAACGCGCCATTAGATGTTTCAAGTCAAAAAATTATGAATCGAGAATCTCAAATTAAGAACATCACAGAACATAAAACAAGATATGCTCTGTGAAGAACATTACCGGGAATAGTCACTATGAACATTAAAATTATATTTCACGTCGTTTTTTGTTTTCAATTTAGTGATATTTTGCCAAAACGTATTGAGTTTAGTAAATAATGGAAGCAAATAGAAAACTAGTCCAAATGTCTATAGTAAATATCGTATAATAAAAACAAAACAATTTTATTTTTTATTATTTTTCTATTACGCTGTAGCGGTCTAAAAATGACAATGCCGTATTCTGTCCACTTATTGCAATGTACGAAAGATATAAATGTTTTATATTAATTAAAAAAATAAAGTTTTTTTTTAAATATCGAAGATAGTTCTTTAAAACATGCAGTTTATAAAAACTAATGTATTTTTTTTTGTTTTCCTTCGAACACTAAACATCAACGTCAAATATGGGTACTTTAATAGTTATTTTTTGGTTATACACTTGAAACAAATACCTAATTTTTCCCGCATCTTACATTTTATGATGCATACTTTACATAGACAAAATATTTGAATTTATTCAGTGTTTTCATACTGGGTGTATTTAATTTCAGTTATTAGCGTAGATAATGTTACATGTAGGTACGCAGTCTATAGTACATATGTAAATAACGAAGCACAACAAAATTAATAGCTAACTAAGTTAGAACCAGATGGGGCTGTTTCATTTCACCACTTCAAAAACGAGTTTTTGGATAATTTTAATACAAAATATTTATTTTACTGTGTTTATTGTTATTATTTTATCTCTACAGTATTAATAGTGTATACACGGTGTCCGGGAATAAGTGTCGGACAAAGAAAGACTGAAAAACGTTGATTTCGTTAAAATAAAATTTAAAAGACAACTTTTTCAGAAAATTGAAAATAATATTCATAATTATTTGTCATCTTTTTCGTACACAAGATACATGTGCATATTTTTCAGCCCCGCCCGGGGGAATAAACCGTGAACAGCTGCGAAAACATCGCCACTACGCATACACCGCCCTCCGGGCAAGTATTGGGTGTGTTAAAAAGAGTTTGTGTGATTATTTTTTTTGCATTCAGAAAAAGGGCGTGTTATACGTTTTATTTCAACGAAAATTTATTACTTTATAGCCAACGAATAGCGTCTTTCTTTGTCCGACATCGATGCCAAGACACCGTGTATAATCAAAAACTCTAAACAAAATTCACTTCTTTGTCTGGGGCCTGCCCTTTTATTGCATTACATAAACACTATCGCAAGTTTCTATGGAAAATAAGGAATAATTCGAGGAAATACGTGTACGTAAAGTTAATTTTTTTTAAATTTATACGCTGCTAAACAGTAATGCTAAATGCTAAACAGTAATCGCGTGAATTCCAATCTCATTCGACTGATTTTGTAGTGGCTGTATCTCGCAATCAAAATCAACCTAAACTGCCAAACTATCACCGCCGTTGTACACGAGTAGATTAACTAGGACACTCTACTGATAAATTGTTTCCTAATAGTGATAAGAGGTGAATTAATTAATGGCTAAGGAATATTAATAAACTTCCTCCAAGTACCTTAGATTACACACCTGTACCAAAGCATAGTACTGATGGTACTGATGGTCTAGGCAAAGAATATTAACAATTACAGCGTAAAGAAGCGACATTCACCTCCCCCCGCCAATTTAACATCACCCGCAGATAACGAGTACGATCAAGAGTACGCGTTTCTAGGTTGCCGCTTGTTGCGTGCGCGTGTTATTTGTTCGATTTTGCTATGTTTGATTGAGTTTAACTTGTGTAATTCAGTCTTAATTGATAACTGCTTATAATAATTCAATATAACGGTCCGTTATTGCGCTGTGTACGATTTCTCAGAAAGCAATAAAATCAATAAGGATAGGAGATTGTTTTGTTTTCCTTTTTTTGTTTGTTGTAAATAATTTTGTTTTGTATCACCAACTTATTTGGTTAGTACCTATAATTTTATGTCTACAAACATGTCACCGAGCAGTTTTAAAATAGAAAGTGTTCTTAAAAGTCATTGTTTTGTTTAAACGCGATGTGGTTGGTAAACGTATCCTCGTAGTGTCTGCCATAGGCTTTTTATATGGTTTATTAAGAGTCAAAAGTACAACGAAGACTTTATTCCAGTGTATCACATTTATAACTGAACAAAATTTATTTTTATTTAAAATTTTATTTAGTTTTTAGGATCCACACCAACTACTTTTTTCAAATTCTATTTTAATATTATTATTATCAAATCACTATATATAAAATATTTATATACTATTTTTACACTATATATTTATACACTATAGTATAAAATATTTATTTTAATAATTTAATTTTTACAATTCGGTTATAATAAAGTCGTACGCCCCAGTACAAAATTACTGCGCCAGCCTGCCATCGAGACAGTCATTCGGTCGACGCTATTGGTTAGAAAGAGAAACAGCTATGTTGCTGACGTATAGTGTCGACTCGCTTGATCGGTGCGATTGCCCACACAATCGAGACCTATATGTAGTAGTAGTAAACATTCTTTACCTGCACGCTGCTGACAGCCCTACGTTAATTTACGCACACACACATACGGATACGGATAAGCGAGTACGTATGTAATGGTGTAGGCAACTAAATCTGTTCGCTAGTATGGAGTGTCGGGGGTGTGGTCTAGGGCTGATGGCGTTTTAGGCGAAATTAATCTTTGCATTCCTAAGTAGTATGCAAACTAGGCGTTCGGGCTATAAACTATTTTATAGTTGTGAAATGAGGTCATTCGATTAACGGCTGATCATAGAAAAATATTGACAGGTTTTTCCGCTTGCAATTTTCCGCAATCCATTGCAAGATCTGTGCCAACGTAATTTTCCATACACGTAATGTCTATTACAAAGCTTAGGCAATCATTATTATCTTCTAATAACGCGGAATAAATTATGTCTAGCATCAGTTCTGTTTGAGGACTAGAAAATTTTTATTTTCGTGTTGTTTTTTTTTAATGACTGTACATGTGCGCAACAGATGCAAAACTATATGTGTTCCATTGCCGCTAACAAAAATATACGTACGCGGATCGCGTTTCGCTATGACTTGGCACTGATATCTGTGGGAATTACTGTATTCTGTATGAACTTTTTGTCACAAGTGTACTTCGAGACGGCTTTTGATATTATAGGTATGTTTCTTTTTGTCCAAAACTCATTCAACTTTACCAACACTTCTTTTCGATAACTTGAATAATTCGTTATAATAATACATAATATAATCAGAAGTAGATTCTAGGACTTTTCTACTCTCTCGGGTAATACTTTGAAAAACATTATAACCGAAGAACAGAAATTTGGAATCGACTATAAACAATCATACAAACCAGAATAGATCTTCGTTAAATGCGGAAAAAGTTCTTCATATTATATTCCCGAATTCTTCTCGTTCCTCCACTCCTCACTACTTTTTACACGTATTTACCAGCATATTATATAAAATACCCTTTGAAGTGACACTTCTTTTGGCGCGATGAGAGTAAAATGTCAAGGTCGAATTTCTTGTAATGTTTTTATGCAACGTTTAGTTGTAACGTCTGAATGTAACAACCCTATCGCAAGAAGGACGGAAAATAGGTAATTAGCTAACAACCGAGAGAGATAGATAAACACGATATAATAAGACAAGAAGTGTACGCATGCGCGAAAACAAACAAAAATGGAACTTAATACTGCTATCAGCTGTTTTGTACGTTACGTGTGTCAAAAGTAAACTGTCAAAATTTTTGTCGATTTATTTATCTATTTGTGTATACCTCATCCATTACAAGGCTAACAAGATATATACTTAATTTATTTATAAACCCGCAATCAACCCGCACATATAGTTGTCGTAAATATAATTTACAACAGTTGCAATACATTTGGACTTCCTACAGCCGTATATTGTAGTGTTTGGTACTGGCAACGTAGCTATTTTTTTAATTGACAGTTGTCTATGTAAATTTATATGAAGATTTTGTTAGAATTTTACGTCGATTTGTAATGACGTTTTATTAATTTTCTGAATGTGTAGTATTAAAATCTTCTCATACGAATTTAGTATAATCTATGGACTTATAAAGTTTTCTTTCTCTGTCTCTCCCTCCGCCATTTTACGTCTTACTATATACTTACAAATCGAGGTTTAGATCGCCAAAGAAGTTTCACTTCCGTCACGTATACTGAAATTCGCGCGCTCAATTGTTTTTTTTTAATTCTGATTATTTTTATTTTATTCTGTTTTTGTGAACTTTATAAGTATATTCTTCATTTTCGCTAAAATCTCGTGGTTATCCGTAGGATTATTTTTTTCAATACCGCAATGTCATTTTATTTATCTATTTTAATGTATCTAATTGATACATATGGTGGATTTATCACTACGAGAGCAATCTCCTACAGCCAACTGTAACACCCGTTCAGCCCCGCTCGTCGTACGGCCGGGAATTGAACCCGGGTCTCCGCGGTGCACCTTGTCGTCACAGGCCGTATGCCTTGTGATCAACCCACGACGACGACATTTTGGATGCTCTTAAAATGTATCATTTATTGTAAACTTTCATCTTGTAATCAATTTCTTCCCTTACAATTGTTTTTAAATAAGGGCTACTTTTTTCTAAATTATGTAATTAATTAATTTATATATATATATATATATATATATATATATATATATATATATATATATATATATATATTATTCGATTATTTATTTATTGATACATTACAGGTTATCTATTCGCAACTATAAGAAATTAGTGGTGTAACAAAGTTTAAACTTTTAGCTTAAACATGAATACAGAAGTATACAAGAACTAGAAAAGATGACGACACATTTCAACAAATCTACTTTCACTCATCATAAACAAGTCACACACTGGTGCGACCGCCATCAGTTAATTGAGCAGTTGAATACCGCGAGGAGCAGGAGAGTTGCGATATAATTCTGTTCCGGAGAGTGGTGTAGCAAAAGGTTATGATTGCGTGAGCGCAAGAAACTGTCAGGTATAAAGAATGAAAGTTTACTAAATAATACATAGGATTTTTCCTTTTAATATCTAGAAGATAAACTTAAGCTCAACATCTCTTCTGAGTTGTAAGGATTGAAAACCTAGTATATCCGAGAGGAAATCGGTGGAAAATAGAAAGGGGAAGTAACCATACTGTCTCATAAACAGATACTGAATCAATGCCTTTTGAACACGTTCAGTCATCAAACTGTACTTGGCTTCGTGTGGGATCCAAATCATGGAGCCAGATTCTGGCTTTGCAATAAATAATTAATTAGAAAAACGCTTAACAAAACATCAACTAATGGAAAAGCGTCAACGAATCAATGTGAACAGCGTCTCAGAAATGAGTAATAGTTGAATTTACGAAATTACGAATTACGAAATTACGATTTACGAAATTACGAATTATTAATTTACGAAATTACGAATTATTAATTTACGAAATTACGATTACGATTTACGAAATTACGATTTACGAAATTACGAATTATTAATTTACGAAATTACGATTTATTAATTTACGAAATTACGACTTACGAAATTACGAATCCAAACTCTGACCAATGTAGGCGCACACCAGGTAGTCAACACAAGACAAGACTTGTTTAGACACGATTGGTCATTGCTATGTTCATCGATATTTATGGCGCAACAATCACTGATTTGTCATTATATTTAGATATATCTAAACCTGTCTAAAATACGTGTGTGATGGTAGCATATGCGCTATTACTTTCACTAATCATCAGACACAAATTGATGTTATAAGGTACAGTTCTTATTTGAGATTATTTTAATTTTGATCCACCTGTCTAAAGTAAAATGGTGCTAGCAGATAGTCGAATGTTTTAGGCGTAAATATAAAAAAAATTCATCTTCTTTAAGCTCAAGAAGTAGATTTCGTAATATGTTCTGGTCTTCCCGTCTCCTATTATATTTCCTGATTCCTCCTCAAACATCCGCGCCCAAACCATAAATTCACGCATTACAACTTCGGCGTCTGACACTTTGTGACTACTGATTTGTGATAATATCAAATTACTGAAGGTATATTGTTTAATTTAATCTAAATATGTTTTATGTAAACTAATTTTATCTTATTTTGACTATGATTTGAGTTAATATCGTATTACTAAAAGTATCTTGTTTAATTTTGTCCAAATATGTTTTGTCTAAGCTAATTTTGACTATGATTTGAGTTAATATCGTATTATTAAAGATATCTTCTTTAAGTTAGTCTAAATATGTTTTGTCTAAGTTAATTTTGTCTTATTTTGACTATGATTTGAGTTAATATCGTATTGCTAAAGGTATCTTGTTTAATTTGGTCTAAATATGTTTTGTCTAAATTAATTTAGTCTTATCTACTAAGTGGTGTGTGCCCAGCTTAATAAATAACTACTTTCTACCGGATGCCTTCAGCTTACATACCTCGTTAGTACTAATCTTGTCATTTATCGACAAAATTCTCAGTCCACAAATAATATACCTAGAATTTAAGTATAGTTGGCCCATTTTAATTTATTATATTAAATCAGAATCTTTATTAAATCAGATATATTAAATCGCAAGTATAACCATAACAAATGTAGATTAACTAAATGTAGAAGACTGAAAAGTGAAGAAAGAGTGTCAACAATTTGTTTATTTATCTACTTTAATATATCTAATTAATACATATATCGGACTTATTGCTACAAGAGCAGGCTTTTACAGCCAACCATAATTATTAAGTTATGTCATAAATTTTCCAATCTACAGAGCTGAGATATAATAATTAGTTATTTCATAAATTTTCTAATTCACATAGTTGAAATACAATGATAAGTTATTTCATAAATTCTCCAATCTACAGAGCTGAGATACAATGATTAGTTATTTTATAAATTTTCTTATTCACGTAGCTGAGATACAATGATTAGTTATTTCATAAATTTTCCAATCTACAGAGCTGAGTTACAATGATGAGTTATTTTATAAATTTTCTAATTCACGTAGCTGAGATAAAATGATAAGTTATTTCATAAATTTTCCAATCTACAGAGCTGAGTTACAATGATTAGTTATTTTATACATTTTCCAATTCACGTAGCTGATATACAATGATAAGTTATTTCATAAATTCTTCAATCTACAGAGCTGAGATACAATGATTAGTTATTTCATAAATTTTCTAATTCACTCAATTGAGATACAATGATGTTATTTCATAAATTCTCCAATCTACAGAGTTGAGATACAATAATTTTGTCCTAGTCCATAAAATAAATGTCTTGAAGTATACTCCTTCAAGGTTAGTCGAATTTGCTGCGAGCTTAAAAAATAAAGAAAGGTGCAAATTATATGAACTGAAGTTTAAAAGTTTTATATATCCATAATTATTTTCCAGTGTCTCTGTAAATGGTTATCCTAATTATTCGGTAATGAAAATAACTAACGTCCATATGCACCACATGACTGTTAGTCAGACTTACTCACAGTTAAAAACGTATAATCTGATTAACTGTCAGTCGAGTCGGCACAAGGGTCTACCGACTGTGCCCTTTTAAACGGTCCAATAGCTAAAGTATCCAGACGAAATATGTTTTTAACTGTCAGTCAATCCGATTGAATTATAATTAATTTATCAAATATGGTTAATTTTATTCATTTTTGTATTGCACACTTCGGGGGATTTATTGCTGTAAGTGCAATCTCCCAATAAAGTGAAATTCTGTAGAAGATTTCAATGAGATATATTTGACGTTGACGGAGTTTTAGTTACGGAAGAAAAGAAAGACGAAATTATGGAACAGAAGGAAATAGGTTTTACGAGATGTTTGACGATCTTCAGACGACCTTGGAAACATTTATAGAGGACGCCTTCCCTTTGGTGTCGACATCGAGTTTTCTTTGAAACTTTTGAACAAAGAAAAATTTTACTCATCTGTTTAAAAGAAACCTTATGTCTAGATTTTCTTCACATCGATGAAATATTTTTCATTTAGAAAATTTATATTAATACGCACGAGGTGAGACATGACCAGGTAAATAATGCGGGGAAGACCGCGTGTTACGCGAACGAGGAAAAAGTACGATTCAGATTTTTTGAAGCGGATTCGCAGTGCGGCCTGACGCATCACCGCACCACGTTATTTGTGCTGCATCGCATTGCCGCGGCCCAACGCGTATCCGATTACCATACGCAGCCTTCCTCGTATACGAAATCGAGTAGGTGGGTCCTTCGGAACTGCGCCGTCATCTTCCGCGTGGCGCGCGTCACGTGGCCGGCTGCGCGACCGCGAACCGAGACCCCGACCGCGACACGTCGCCGTGAGTAATTGCACACCTCACATCGAAACAATGTCGGGTTACACCGGCCCTGTCGCATTATTCACTGCATGCACTACTCTAGGGTTATTTATTTTCAAAGGTACAAAACATACTCTCTCCTATCCAATATTGTGCCTAAATATAATAGTTTATTATTCATACAATTACAATACTCGTAGTTTTTCTGTGCCTTCTTTGTTGACGCTACGAAGTAACGAAAGTTGATTCGCATTATTCACTGGATACACTACTCAAGGGCTATTTATGTTCAAAGGTACAAAACATACTCTCTCCTATCCAATATTCTGCCTAAATATAATAGTTTATTATTCATACAATTACAATACTCGTAGTTTTTCTGTGCCTTCTTTGTTGACGCTACGAAGTAACGAAAGTTGATTAGCATTATTCACTGGATACACTACTCAAGGGCTATTTATGTTCAAAGGTACAAAACATACTCTCTCCTATCCAATATTCTGCCTAAATATAATAGTTTATTATTCATACAATTACAATACTCGTAGTTTTTCTGTGCCTTCTTTGTTGACGCTACGAAGTAACGAAAGTTGATTAGCATTATTCACTGGATACACTACTCAAGGGCTATTTATGTTCAAAGGTACAAAACATACTCTCTCCTATCCAATATTGTGCCTAAATATAATAGTTTATTATTCATACAATTACAATACTCGTAGTTTTTCTGTGCCTTCTTGGTTGACGCTACGAAGTAACGAAAGTTGATTCGCATTATTCACTGGATACACTACTCAAGGGCTATTTATGTTCAAAGGTACAAAACATACTCTCTCCTATCCAATATTGTGCCAAAATATAATAGTTTATTATTCATACAATTACAATACTCGTAGTTTTTCTGTGCCTTCTTTGTTGACGCTACGAAGTAACGAAAGTTGATTCGCATTATTCACTGGATACACTACTCAAGGGCTATTTATGTTCAAAGGTACAAAACATACTCTCTCCTATCCAATATTCTGCCTAAATATAATAGTTTATTATTCATACAATTACAATACTCGTAGTTTTTCTGTGCCTTCTTTGTTGACGCTACGAAGTAACGAAAGTTGATTAGCATTGTTCACTGGATGCACTACCCAAGGGCTATTTATTTTCAAAATACGAAACATTCTCTCTTCTATCCAATATTCTGCCTAAATATAATAGTTTATTATTCATACAATTACAATACTCGTAGTTTTTCTGTGCCTTCTTTGTTGACGCTACGAAGTAACGAAAGTTGATTAGCATTGTTCACTGGATGCACTACCCAAGGGCTATTTATTTTCAAAATACGAAACATTCTCTCTCCTATCCAATATTCTGCCTAAATATAATAGTTTATTATTCATACAATTACAATACTCGTAGTTTTTCTGTGCCTTCTTTGTTGACGCTACGAAGTAACGAAAGTTGATTAGCATTATTCACTGGATACACTACTCAAGGGCTATTTATGTTCAAAGGTACAAAACATACTCTCTCCTATCCAATATTGTGCCTAAATATAATAGTTTATTATTCATACAATTACAATACTCGTAGTTTTTCTGTGCCTTCTTTGTTGACGCTACGAAGTAACGAAAGTTGATTCGCATTATTCACTGGATACACTACTCAAGGGCTATTTATGTTCAAAGGTACAAAACATACTCTCTCCTATCCAATATTGTGCCTAAATATAATAGTTTATTATTCATACAATTACAATACTCGTAGTTTTTCTGTGCCTTCTTTGTTGACGCTACGAAGTAACGAAAGTTGATTCGCATTATTCACTGGATACACTACTCAAGGGCTATTTATGTTCAAAGGTACAAAACATACTCTCTCCTATCCAATATTCTGCCTAAATATAATAGTTTATTATTCATACAATTACAATACTCGTAGTTTTTCTGTGCCTTCTTTGTTGACGCTACGAAGTAACGAAAGTTGATTCGCATTATTCACTGGATACACTACTCAAGGGCTATTTATGTTCAAAGGTACAAAACATACTCTCTCCTATCCAATATTCTGCCTAAATATAATAGTTTATTATTCATACAATTACAATACTCGTAGTTTTTCTGTGCCTTCTTTGTTGACGCTACGAAGTAACGAAAGTTGATTAGCATTGTTCACTGGATGCACTACCCAAGGGCTATTTATTTTCAAAATACGAAACATTCTCTCTTCTATCCAATATACAAAGTAATTATTCACTGGATGCACTACCTAAGGGGCTATTTAAGATACAAAACATTCTCTCTCTCCTATCCAATATTCTGCCTAAATATAATAGTTTATTATTCATACAATTACAATACTCGATAGTTTTACTATGCATTCTTTGTTGACGCTACGAAGTAACGAAAGTTGATTCGCATTATTCACTGAATGTACTACTCAAGGGGTATTTATTTTCAAAGGTACAAAACATACTCTCTTCTATCCAATATTCTGCCTAAATATAGTAGTTTATTCTTGACACAATTACAACACTCGGTACTTTTTCTGTGCGTTCTTTGTTGACGCTATGAAGTAACAGAAGTTCATTCGCATTATTCACTGGATACACTACTCAAGGGCTATTTATTTTCAAAGGTACAAAACATACTCTCTCCTATCCAATATTCTGCCTAAATATAGTAGTTTAGTATTGACACAATTACAATACTCGGTACTTTTTCTGTGCGTTCTTTGTTGACGCTACGAAGAACAAAAGTTCATTAGAAACGTATCCGCTTTAATTTTTCAAAAATGTATATTTGGGAAGTATTAAACACAGTCTATTAACGTAAAGTAACGTAAAGTAACCTGTACCCTTCATACGTCTTCCTTTTCTCCACCGTCTCAAATAAGGTTATTTTTAACACCTTTATATTAGCTTCACTTGTATGTATGTTTGTATGAATGTAACGAAATATTTGAACTAAATTTTCATCCACTTCCAGACGTCCGAACTATGTTAAAATTGCACACGTATCAAGAGCCGATGATAACACAATTTAGGAAATAAAAATGTTAGTTTAAAAAAACTAAAATAACACATTTTTGTAGCAATATGAACAAAAATAAAAAATAATCTTTGAATATTAAGGATTCCGGTCAAGAGCGAAAGGATGTCTCACATCTCGGTATAACTTAATTTTTTTTGACTAAGCTTAAAAAGAATAGTGATTGATAAAAAAATTATTAAAAAAAAAAGTGTGGTGCTCACGATTCGCGCACTTCGCTTTTCCGGGTTTTTCAACGCATTTCGCGTTTTTTTTCAAATTATAGTAAATTTTTAAGTAAAATTGTATGTATATATATATGTATATATGCATATATATATATATATATGTATATATATATGTATATATATATATATATATATACATATATATATGTATATATATATGTATATATATATATATATATGTATATATATATATATATATATGTATATATATATATATATATGTATATATATATATGTATATATATATATATATATATGTATATATATATATGTATATATATATATATATATATGTATATATATATATATATATGTATATATATATATATATATATATGTATATATATATATATGTATATATATATATATATATGTATATATATATATATATATATATATATATATATATATATATATATATATATATATATAGTCGCATTCGTAAAATTTCACTGATTATTTTTTCATAACGCACCTAAAGAAGTATAACTTCAAAAACTGCTTTGGCTTTTATTCGGTTCCAGACACGTCCCCAAGACAAAAGTATCCAAAAAGATTGAATGTGTTTACGACAATATTTGAATAAAGATGAACTTTGGAATAAAGAATTAATTTCGTCAGAGATGCGAGACTTAAGAAATTAAAGCCAAGTTATTAATTTGAAGTATTAGTTCGATTCGCGTCTACATATGAATGAAGATAAACTTTTCAAGAAAGAATTAATTTCGTCACAGACGCGAGACAAAAAGAAATTATCCCAAATTAGTCAATTTGCGTCATATTTAAATAAAGATAAATTTTTAAATAAAGAATTAATTTCGTCACAAACGCAAGACAAAAGAACGTAACCTAGGTTGGCGCCAATATTTAAATAAAGATAAATTTTTGAATAAAGAATTAATTTCGTCACAAACGCAAGACAGAAGAACGTAACCTAGGTTGGCGCCAATATTTAAATAAAGATAAATTTTTGAATAAAGAATTAATTTCGTCACAAACGCAAGACAGAAGAACGTAACCTAGGTTGGCGCCAATATTTAAATAAAGATAAATTTTTGAATAAAGAATTAATTTTGTCACAGACGCGATATGTAACAAATTAACTCGCAAGTTATCGATTTGAAACGTTATGTCGATTCGCGACCATATTTGAATAAAGATGAACTTTTGAATAAAGAATTAATTCCGTCACAGACGAGAGACGTAAGAAAATGACCCCAAGTTATTAATTTAAAGCGTCAGGTCGATTCGAGTCAAGCCGACGAAGCTATTTGCGTCACTCGTTATTTTAGCCTTTCTTTTTTGTTTGTTGCAAGCGGCGAATAAATAAAAAAACACAATCAAAACTAATCTCGAGACTAGTTTGTTAATGTTAGTCCGCTTTTTCTGCTGTTCGGCTTAAAGAGTAATGGACTGGTTAGGCGTGCTGGTTTAAAAAAAACATAACCGGCTTGTGCAGAACGTTGCACAAATTTATGGGTAGATAGAGATAGTGGCGGCTGTAGTCGAACGGCGGGTTCGAACCTCGCCCCCGGCTCGTGAATGTTTTCGGCGCTACGTGATGTGCAGACGTCACAAGAAAATAAATTTAATATTGAAGTAGGGATACACTATTAAACTACTGAGTTGGAATATAAGAAAATTTCTGGTGAATGTGACAAATGACCAGCTCGGTGATAGGATTGACATGTCTCATATCCCGCTCCGTGTCGAGGTTGCGACGAGACGTGGACGTGGATCATAGCTATATTAAAATATATTACCGATTTGCTTCATATAATTAAAATTCAAGGTTTGAGTAGTAAAGTGGTATGCTTATTAGAGCATATCGTTTCTAAAGCATAATTCATTACAATTCAATTTACTCGTTGGTTCAGTAGAAAGATCTGGTTCGACACTTCCTTTACGACCGTCTTGGGGTAAATGCTAGGTTGTCTAGATTAGTATGCTTTGGATTTATCAATTTAGCTTAATACTATTTTGCAAATCCCGAAATAATCGATAACGTCGGGAGGGCCATTGATTTCTTATTTTTAATGACTCCATTCAATATCTTTAGAACCTGGGTGATCAAGTCTCTTAAGGCATTAACTGTTGTGCACCGCAGGATTTTTCGGGACATATCTCAATTCAGCGACTCGGGCGCTGTGTCAAATGTTGGCAATTCTCTTCGATTCGCGTCTTTAAGATGATGGACGTGGGTTCTCCCGCGCTCCATGAGTTATCCAAACTTTGTAACTTTATAATAATCGTGTTTATTTCGTAATTACTCATATTATAATTTACCATTGTACATGCAAAGTCGAGATTTGATTACATTCGGCATCTAGTATTCAAATTGAAATCGAAGTATACAAATTGAATCTTATTTATTCTGCCATGTATTTCTAAATTGTGAATACAAATACATGGAGTATGCTGAGATCATATTTAACAAACGTCGCGCTCCGTTACAAATATTTGCATAGCTTGCACTGGCCGGTGAATACGAAAAAGAATAACAAACCACTTTGTTCGATATTCGAATTTCGGAACGCGCGCAAAAAGTGTTTGTCACTACAAAATGGCGGCCCTGTGAACTTTGCCGCCGGACGGTGTTCCGAGAAGCGCCCGGTCAACGGGGGAATGTTTTGTCGAGTCGCGACCGAAATATTGTCCGTTTCGCGCGCCGCGCAGGCACGCAGAATGTCATTGCCCAATGGCATCTGGCGAGTTTGCGAGTTTTAGAAAGTTGTAAGATGTTTTTAAATTTTGAATTGGAAAAGGAATAAATCGATATATGTAACCGGAAACAAAAATACTTTTTTTTTAAATTGAAATGTATTGTATGGTATGTCTTTCACAAGCGTAAAAATATATAGAATTTTTTAAAGTTACGAGATTTAGAATAATTTCTATAGTTTTCCTATGAATTTGAAGCAAGTTTTTGGGAACATCGTTATTTTCAATAGTTTCGAAATTGTTGTAGAGACAAGAATGTGTTTTTTTACATGTTTTTCACCATATCTACGTATAGTTTTTTCTAACGAATCCGCTTGATATTTAAAAATGGATATTTATTACAACGTAACAAGTTAAATAAGTAAGCGATCAGGAAATAAATAAAACACAATATTTTATCAAAATAAGTTAATATTATAGTTATCGTAATATAAATAGATTTCTTTAAACGATTGCCGTAGATTAATAGATTAATTTCGAAATTATATTTTTAAACATCAAGATTTAACGGAAACTTACGGAAACCCTAATCAATATTTGACGGAAAATTACGAGCAGAACAAGGAAAAAAATCAAAATAGGAAACAATGAAAAGCTATCGTTGTAAATGCATAAATTGTTTTGCATGCTAATAATATAGTTATCGAAATATAAATACATGTTTTAATTGATTGCCGTAGATTAATAGGTTAATTTTGAAATAATATGTTTAATGATCAAGATTTGTTAATAAGGAATTGAAGTAACAGCGCCGACCTAACGGAAACTTAATAACTCATTAAAGGCGATTAGAAAAAATATCTATATCGATCGAGACACTTAACCGCTTTTCAAATGGCAACACTTAAAATTAATTAAAAAAAAACTTGTTACACAAGCATTCATTTGTATTTTTGTACAAGTGAATGTGTTTTAGCTATATTAGCTAGCGTTTTAAGTACTTTTTCCTACGAGTCTGAGGAGTCCATGGATTTTGATCGTAACTTCATTTGTTAGTATTCTAATTTACCACATTTACCACGTTTTAAGTACTTTTTCCTACGAGTCTGAAGAGTCCATGGATTTTGATCGTAACTTCATTTGTTAGTATTCTAATTTACCACGTTTTAAGTACTTTTTCCTACGAGTCTGAAGAGTCCATGGATTTTGATCGTAACTTCATTTGTTAGTATTCTAATTTACCACGTTTTAAGTACTTTTTCCTACGAGTCTGAAGAGTCCATGGATTTTGATCGTAACTTCATTTGTTAGTATTCTAATTTAATACATTAGTATTATAATATGTGAAATTTCAACAAAATCGTAAATGATTTTCAAATTGTTTTCTATGAAAGAACACTAAATTTTAAGATTAGAAAAATATTTAAAAACGGCTGTATTTTTCTTGAAAGAACACTAAATTTTAATATTAGAAAAATAAATTAAAAAACGGCTGTGTTTTCCATGAAAGAACACAAAATTTTAAGATTAAAAAAATATTTAAAAACGGCTGTGTTTTCCATGAAAGAACACTAAATTTTAAGATTAGAAAAAACATTTAAAAAAAACGTCTGTGATTTCCATGAAAGAACACAAAATTTTAAGATTAGAAAAATATTTAAAAACGGCTGTGTTTTCCATGAAAGAACACTAAATTTTAAGATTAGAAAAAATTTGAAAAACAGCTGAACATATTTATAAGAATCACAAACAATACAAGATTTCATTCAAACCGCTCTAATAGTTCAGGCGATAGACTGTGTTACAAACATACACATACAGACATACATTTCTTAATATCAGTTTTTTTTAATTGTGTTTTTAACGACTGTACTATTTCCCTTTCTGTTTACGTCAGTCGAAAGTAAAAAAGTTTTTGGGTATAATAAATTTAATTATCAGGTCACAGTGCTTTATTAATGTTAATTACACCAATACTCTTAGGTACACGTAAAATGATATATTTAAGGTTATTTATAATGTTTTATGGAAAAACATTATAAATAACCTTAAATATATCAAAAAAATCCGAAATTCTTTCGGATGCGGTCATTGGTTGATGCGTACCTTGTTATGTACATATGTTTACAAGCTTCTGTAGCGTAAAGCAGGTAGAAATCCATAAACAGCCAAATATACAAACGAGCAAGTGTAACAGATATGGTTGATGTATGAAAAAAATCGTGAGTCGAGAGAATAATCGAAGCGCGCAACAATGTGCCAGTATGGCGGATTTATACCACACAAGCAACTATGGCTATTACCACCGCTCCATGGTACCTGTGCCCGGAGTGCGTATTTTCATAACTTTCCAGGACGTACAACTCAAGTGCGTTAACTTCGGCTCGCAAACTTCGGTCGCTGCAGCGAGTTAAGCGAGTTGTTTTATCGAAATTATAATGCCCCGACTCATTCTTTTCATTCACTATCCATGTATGACTTGGAAATAATCCTTTTTATAGCACTTACGTGTATAAACGAAACTATGACACGTGTTGTAATTAATACTTAGACAATCTGACCGATAGGTGGCGTTAAAATAGCGTCGCATTATGAAATTGAAATGCTGTGAAATGATTGCTCAATATTTCATCGCTCAATACAAAGAAAATTCATTTCAAAAAATCCAATACTAAAAGCGCACATCGAATATGTAATAAATAAATAGTAATATGAATATAAAATAAAAAATTCAAACACTCAAATAATAAATTATGTGCAGTGACCGCTTCATAAGACTGCCTCATAATAGTAATATGAATATAAAATAAAAAAATTCAAACACTCAAACAATAAATTATGTGCAGTGACCGCTTCATAAGACTGCCTCATAATAGTAATATGAATATAAAATAAAAAAATTCAAACACTCAAATAATAAATTATGTGCAGTGACCGCTTCATAAGACTGCCTCATAATAGTAATATGAATATAAAATAAAAAAATTCAAACACTCAAAAAATAAATTATGTACAGTGACCGCTTCATAAGACTGCCCCATAATAGTAATATGAATATAAAATAAAAAATTCAAACACTCAAATAATAAATTATGTGCAGTGACCGCTTCATAAGACTGCTTCATAATAGTAATATGAATATAAAATAAAAAATTCAAACACTCAAATAATAAATTATGTGCAGTGACCGCTTCATAAGACTGCCTCATAATAGTAATATGAATATAAAATAAAAAAATTCAAACACTCAAATAATAAATTATGTGCAGTGACCGCTTCATAAGACTGCCTCATAATAGTAATATGAATATAAAATAAAAAAATTCAAACACTCAAATAATAAATTATGTGCAGTGACCGCTTCATAAGACTGCCTCATAATAGTAATATGAATATAAAATAAAAAAATTCAAACACTCAAAAAATAAATTATGTACAGTGACCGCTTCATAAGACTGCCCCATAATAGTAATATGAATATAAAATAAAAAATTCAAACACTCAAATAATAAATTATGTGCAGTGACCGCTTCATAAGACTGCTTCAGAATAGTAATATGAATATAAAATAAAAAATTCAAACACTCAAATAATAAATTATGTGCAGTGACCGCTTCATAAGACTGCCTCATAATAGTAATATGAATATAAAATAAAAAAATTCAAACACTCAAATAATAAATTATGTGCAGTGACCGCTTCATAAGACTGCCTCATAATAGTAATATGAGTATAAAATAAAAAAATTCAAACACTCAAAAAATAAATTATGTACAGTGACCGCTTCATAAGACTGCCCCATAATAGTAATATGAATATAAAATAAAAAATTCAAACACTCAAATAATAAATTATGTGCAGTGACCGCTTCATAAGACTGCCTCATAATAGTAATATGAATATAAAATAAAAAAATTCAAACACTCAAATAATAAATTATGTGCAGTGACCGCTTCATAAGACTGCCTCATAATAGTAATATGAATATAAAATAAAAAAATTCAAACACTCAAAAAATAAATTATGTACAGTGACCGCTTCATAAGACTGCCCCATAATAGTAATATGAATATAAAATAAAAAAATTCAAATACTCAAAAAATAAATTATGTTCAGTGACCGCTTCATAAGACTGCCTCATAATAGTAATATGAATATAAAATAAAAAAATTCAAACACTCAAATAATAAATTATGTGCAGTGACCGCTTCATAAGACTGCCTCATAATAGTAATATGAATATAAAATAAAAAAATTCAAACACTCAAAAAATAAATTATGTACAGTGACCGCTTCATAAGACTGCCCCATAATAGTAATATGAATATAAAATAAAAAATTCAAACACTCAAATAATAAATTATGTGCAGTGACCGCTTCATAAGACTGCCTCATAATAGTAATATGAATATAAAATATAAAAATTCAAACACTCAAATAATAAATTATGTGCAGTGACCGCTTCATAAGACTGCCTCATAATAGTAATATGAATATAAAATAAAAAAATTCAAACACTCAAAAAATAAATTATGTACAGTGACCGCTTCATAAGACTGCCCCATAATAGTAATATGAATATAAAATAAAAAAATTCAAATACTCAAAAAATAAATTATGTTCAGTGACCGCTTCATAAGACTGCCTCATAATAGTAATATGAATATAAAATAAAAAAATTCAAACACTCAAAAAATAAATTATGTACAGTGACCGCTTCATAACACTGCCTCATAATAGTAATATGAATATAAAATAAAAAAATTCAAACACTCAAAAAATAAATTATGTACAGTGACCGCTTCATAAGACTGCTTCATAATAGTAATATGAATATAAAATTAAAAAAATCAAACACTCAAAAAATAAATTATGTACAGTGACCGCTTCATAAGACTGCCTCATAATAGTAATATGAATATAAAATAAAAAAATTCAAACACTCAAAAAATAAATTATGTACAGTGACCGCTTCATAATAGTAATATGAATATAAAATAAAAAAATTCAAACACTCAAATAATAAATTATGTAGTGACCGCTTCATAAGACTGCTTCATAATAGTAATATGAATATAAAATAAAAAAATTCAAACACTCAAATAATAAATTATGTACAGTGACCGCTTCATAAGACTGCTTCATAATAGTAATATGAATAGAAAATAAAAAAATTCACTCAAATTAAATGATGTGCAGTGACCGCTTCATAAGCGCAAAGAGAAAAAAAAATTGTAAGTGAATTTCAAATCCTTAGGAGCAGAGCTGAAAAGAAGTATCAAGTCATTGTTTTAGATTTACGTCCATAATTCGAAAAAGCAATGAAAGGCTACGTTTCGTTTAAGAGTTCACGCCTGCTCGGTTATGGAGCCGCTCGAGCTCTAGATCCTAAGCCTAACTAATATTATAAATGTGAAAGTTTGTTTGTTCTTCTTTCACGTCGCAATTAAATGAAACTACGTGATGTAGTATTATTTCTACTTGCTTTAATTTCTTTACCACGACCTAGGTTTCGTTGTATTATCTTTGCTAATAGCCCACCTGAAGATGTTGTAATACAACGAAACCTAGGTCGTGGTAAAGAACTTAAGGAAAGTACAAATAACACTACACCACGTAGTTTCATTTAATTGTTAATAATAAATTTCTACAAAATTAACGCCAAATATATTCAAAATATTTAAACAAAAATATTTTTATTAAAAATTAACAAAGTATTAAAAGGTAAATTATGACGTTTTAAACGTCATATTTAGTTTATGATATGTGTATGTTTTAAATAATTTTTTTGGGCTGATAAATAGTGAAATTTTTATTTTTGCTAAAATGCATTATAAATGCACTATAAATTTATAATTAAAAAAATCATAAACTATAGATTCAATAATAAATTTCTAAGATTGGTAGAATCGAATATTTTTGTTAATATTAAGTGAGATAGACGTCATCTTTTTAAAATTTTGTAAGATTTTATTAATCTCTTATTTAATTTTTTCTCTTATTATCACCATTTATATTTATCTGTTTGTCAAATGTGAAAAGAATAAAAAATGAAGGAATCATTGTATGTAATTTTTTTATGCAATAAATTTTTTATAATAAAATAATCACGACTGAGACCTAATTTTTAAAATACATCTTCCTTTTATATATATTTTTTAATTATAATATATGACAATATACGTAAATAAATTATATTATCCATGATAATATTTGACAGGCGCCTTTAGATATTTCCATTTCTGCTACAGCGAGCGCTGCGGTCGATTTCGGTACCCCCACTCTGGTTCGCATCTGGCCAATAGCGGAACACTTACGGTCGGTTACATAAAGCGACGCGAGCCCGTCGAATGGTTTCTTAGATATGTCAAATGTTGAACGAACGGGTATATCAAACATAGCGAAATGTTCGTTCTGACTATAAATTAGGTTTATCGTACAGACGGACTGGCATCATTTTTATGTTTGATGATTTTAGCTGTAATTTTAATTGTTTCGGGTATTTTGTCTTGTAGTGGAGAAATCAGCAAAATTCTCGGAAAATTTGAGACTAAACATCTATCGTCAGAATGTCTCCAAGAGGGTACTTTTCGTTTAAAATATCCAATTTTTTATTAAAATTAAGAATAAATTGACCGCCAAAACAAGTAAACCTTCTTTACCATTCTCCGGTAAAGAAGGTTTACTTGTTTTGGCGGTAAATTTATTTGTATTTGCAGCCTTTCCTTACAAAACCAAATCATTTTTAACAAATCAATTAAGGCAAATTCAAAGTCGTGATTCAAAGAAAGAACTTTTCTCATATAGGTGACTCATGACTGAACTTCGTGACTATCGCGAATTATATTGCACCATCTATAATGATGATCTGATGTTCCATGTTGATGATTATTAACATATTTTGATGTTGGCTTGCTGGAAGACTTCTTCCGACTACCTCTTTGAATCACGACTTCCCCTCTAATTTTACTATAAACATTAGTTTTTCAATATTAAGTACTTTTTTGGTGATGTGTCTATAGTATTGCAGATATCTGCGGTGGTATATTATGGATAATCTCGTTTCAATCTCAAATTCTTTGGGGATGGCTTCATCAGTTCTTTATACCACCTAGGGAATACACCACGTTTTTTAACCAACACCAAAATTATTAGGATAAAGATAAGAAATATTTACAAAATATAAAATGTTTAAACCAAAGACTGAATATGAAAATATTTGGTGATAAACATTAGTTTTCTGTTAGCAGTCTTGCTCGTGGATGCAACAAATTAAATCTATTTGATTATGAGATGAGATATCGAAAAGGTTTATTCAAAATATAATGAAGTCAGGGAAAAGATGAAAATTCGTTCGAATACCAGGTTAGTCAGAAAATTGTTTCTCTAAGAAAAAATGCTGCACATGCCGTTGCTGCTACAGTGATGGGGGGGGGGGGTGATATATTTTATATATTTTGTGTCACATGAGAGAGCCACATTGTACTTAAGTACAATCTGGATCTTTATATAAATTATATAAATGAATTTCTTTATATACAATGTGGATCTTTATATAAATTATATAAATAAATTTCTTTATATACAATGTGGATCTTTATATAAATTATATTTTGTGTGTTACATGAGAGAGCCACATTGTACTTAAGTACAATGTGGATCTTTATATAAATTATATAAGTATCTTTATATAAGTATAATGTGGATCTTTATATAAATTATATAAATAAATTTCTTTATATAAATTTCTATTCTTATTTCTATTATATTATAGGCATATTTATCGTTATTAGTTTTTATGGGAAATAAAAATATTTCAGTTCACTTGTAATTTAAATATTTCAGAAAAATAAAAATATTTCAGTTAATCTGCAAATAATATTTAATGTTTGACAAACGAGCTTAAAACTGAAAAAAAGTGAATTAAATCTCAAATTTATCTTAAAATATCTATCGAATGACATCCCACTAGTTGAGATACGCGAAATAAACCATTTTTCAACCAAACTTTATATTTATGGGAGAAATACCTACATTAAGCAAAATTGTTTTAACATTTTGCCAGGTATTAATTTTGGTCTCCATATGAACTATGTACTTTCAAAATTCCATTTAAATGGTCCAAAACAGAAACTATAAGGGCCTGAGAGATATGGGCGAACAGACAGATAGACGGACGAATCTTACGTAACTATTAGGATTCGGTTTTAGTCATTTGTCTACGGAATCATAAAAACTAAATTTTCTTTGAAAACTCGGAAAAGCAGTTTCTTAAATGCACATAATAACAAAGAGATTTTTTAAAATTCATGTCTATATTTCGAATGAATAAAGACTTACAAACGTATTAAAACCGGTTAAGTAATTTTTTCTTATATTCACCCTTAAGAAGTACAACCTTCGCCATGATTACTGTATTCGGGTTCTTGTTATCGATTTCTGTTACATTTGTGAAGAACAGCCAACAGTGATAATATATATAACTTGGATTTATAGGATCCCAGATTAGGTCACATCCATACTCAGATATACCGTTTTCATTTTATTTTATGTAAAGAGAAAAAAACGAACACAAACTGTTAGAAATATGATATGGATTCTGAAAAACATACAAGTGTGTAACATTTTCACAAAAAACAAATAAATTTATAAAATATTCAAACAAATATGGGTATATATGAGACAGGGTTGACACAACTAAATGAAAGAGAAAAAACGAACACAAGCTGTTAGAAATATGATATGGACTCTGAATAAGATATAATTTAGAAACATTTTCACAAAAAACAAATAAATTTATAAAATATTCAAACAAATCTGGGTATATATGAGACAGGGTTGTCAGAACTAAATTAAAGAGAAAAAACGAACACAGACTGTTAGAAATATGATATGGACTCTGAATAAGATATAATTTAGAAACATTTTCACAAAAAACAAATAAATTTATAAAATATTCAAACAAATCTGGGGGGTATATATGAGACAGGGTTGACAAACTAAATGAGATAATGTTTTTTTAAGAAGACATAAAATCAAGTAAAAACACGTAATTTATTAAGCAATTAAATAAAGTTGCATATGTAAATTTTATATGTAAGACGCCCTAGTTAACTGATTTGGATAAATTAAAATCATTCGTTTGTCCCCGCCGCTACGTGAGCGGTTCACGGAGTCTGTTCTTCACATCTGACCTAAACTGGGGACGTGAACTTACAAGGATGTCGAAAGACATTGTCTATTTATATACAAGTCGCACAACTGTCGTAGCGGTGTCCTGGTACCGGTGTTTGTTTATGCGTTATCGACAAATAAGAGATGGCTAAGAGTAACAAGTTTAGGATATCGAATCGGTATAATTTGTACAGTGACGCAAAATCACAATTAGTTTGACAAATGTTAAATAAAATCATTAATTCTAATCTCGAACGTTTATGATAGAGGGTGTCGCATTTATATTCTTTAATTAATAACTTATAAGATAGTTTAGTCAGAATAAGTGGCGTACAGCGGATTCCGGAGAAATATAGCGTATTTAAGTTGCGATCGTACAGGTACACCGTACAAGGTTAAGTATGTTTCAACATTTTTAAAGACCTTGGTCGTTCTTTATACAAACCAAAGCATTCTATAAGCCTTGGCTGCAATCTGCTAAATGTGCAAGCTGAAATGCATTTTACTATCGAAAATGACACCAAGGTCACGCATGCTGTCAACTTTTTCGTCTAGCTTCCTCTTATTGTATGAACACTAACATTGTAAACTTGCTTTATATAAGTGAAGTTCTCTGTTTTCAATCCAAGCAGCTTATTTCATGCGACCTTGTATAGCTGTTCTGATTTCCTCTGCCATTAGACGAAGATAACAATAGGTCCGTGTTGGGGACAACAAAACGGCACGATCGAGGAAGCTTCAAAAAAAGTCGTTGTTGACCGAAAATAGTCCTTGAGACGCGAGAAACGATATGGATTTAAAATGTTTATCGTATTATCGGAAATAATAAAATAGGCGTGTTTACGTGCCTTGCGGACAAATACATTTTACATGATTTTAGCTTGTAACCGATATCAAGTGATATTTATGAAACTATCGTAACATTTTCAGTGTATTCAAAAGTATAGTGGCTATGAAACCTCCGCTCGTTAGAATCGCTGCCAGAAACGTCATGCTGTCTGTTTTGTTTCGATTTAGGGGTTTGGATCGATGAGCGTAATGCATACTTTTTACACCACTAAAATATTTACGGTGTTTTAATGTTTTTATCTGCACTAACAACTCTATCCTGAAGGAACTCAAGGAACTACTTTCATCGACCGTGCTACTAAATTCATTGGCCACATATCCAGGAATGAAGTTTAAACTGAATATAAAAATACCCAAGAATTACAAATGATAGGAAGGACACATTTCGACAAATTTCCTTTCATTCATAATAAACAAATCACACTTTTGTGCGACCTCTATCAGGTGAAGATCGCCGTAAACTGGAGAGATCCTATATAATTCGGTTCTAGATAATGGTATAGCAAAAAGATGATGATGTGACTGTGCTCACGTACACAGGAAACTGCCAAGTACGAAGAAGGAAAGTTTACTCAATAAATACAGGGCATAGAATTATTTATTTTAAAAGCAGGAAGATAATTTTCATAAGCGCAACGTCTATTCTATCGAAATCGGTAGAAAATAGAAAGGCGCAGGAAAAAGAAAGAGGGAAGTAACCGTACTATCTCATATACAGATATCGGAGTAACGCCATCTGCAAACGTTCAATCATGAAGCTGTTAGGAAAAAGAAAGAGGGAAGTAACCGTACCATCTCATATACAGATATCGGAGTAACGCCATCTGCAAACGTTGAATCATGAAGCTGTTAGGAAAAAGAAAGAGGGAAGTAACCGTACTATCTCATATACAGATATCGGAGTAACGCCTTCTGCAAACGTTCAATCATGAAGCTGTTAGAAAAAATAAAGAGAAAGGAACCGTACTGTCTCATATACAGATATCGGAGTAACACCTTCTGCAAACGTTCAATCATGAAGCTGTTAGAAAAAAGAAACAGAAAGTAACCGTACTGTCTCATATACAGATACCGAAGTAACACCTTCTGCAAACGTTCAATTATGAAGCTGTTAGGAAAAAGAAAGAGGAAGTGACCATACTGTCTCATATACAGATATCGGAATAACGGCTTCTGCAAACGTTCAATCATGAAGCTGTTAGGAAAAATAAAGAGGAAGTAACCGTACTGTCTCATATACAGATATCGGAGTAACGCCTTCTGCAAACGTTCAATCATGAAGCTGTTGGAAAAAAGAAAGAGAAAGTAACCGTACTGTATCATATACAGATATCGGAGTAACGCCTTCTGCAAACGTTCAATCATTAAGCTGTTAGAAAAAAGAAAGAGAAAGGAACCGTACTGTCTCATATACAGATATCGGAGTAACACCTTCTGCAAACGTTCAATCATGAAGCTGTTAGAAAAAAGAAACAGAAAGTAACCGCACTGTCTCATATACAGATACCGAAGTAACACCTTCTGCAAACGTTCAATTATGAAGCTGTTAGGAAAAAGAAAGAGGAAGTGACCATACTGTCTCATATACAGATATCGGAATAACGGCTTCTGCAAACGTTCAATCATGAAGCTGTTAGGAAAAATAAAGAGGAAGTAACCGTACTGTCTCATATACAGATATCGGAGTAACGCCTTCTGCAAACGTTCAATCATGAAGCTGTTAGAAAAAAGAAAGAGAAAGTAACCGTACTGTCTCATATACAGATATCGGAGTAACGCCTTCTGCAAACGTTCAATCATGAAGCTGGTAGGAAAAAGAAAGAGGGAAGTAACCGTACTGTCTCATATACAGATATCGGAGTAACGCCATCTGCAAACGTTCAATTATGAAGCTGTTAGGAAAAGAAAGAGGGAAGTAACCATACTATCTCATATACAGATATCGGAGTAACGCCTTCTGCAAACGTTCAATCATGAAGCTGTTAGGAAAAAGAAAGAGGAAGTTACCGTACTGTCTCATATACAGATATCGGAGTAACGCCTTCTGCAAACGTTCAATCATGAAGCTGTTAGGAAAAAGAAAGAGGAAGTAACCGTACTATCTCATATACAGATATCGGAGTAACGCCTTCTGCAAACGTTCAATCATGAAGCTGTTAGGAAAAAGAAAGAGGAAGTAACCGTACTGTCTCATATACAGATATCGGAGTAACGCCTTCTGCAAACGTTCAATCATGAAGCTGTTAGGAAAAAGAAAGAGGAAGTAACCGTACTGTCTCATATACAGATATCGGAGTAACGCCTTCTGCAAACGTTCAATCATGAAGCTGTTAGGAAAAAGAAAGAGGAAGTAACCGTACTGTCTCATATACAGATATCGGAGTAACGCCTTCTGCAAACGTTCAATCATGAAGCTGTTAGGAAAAAGAAAGAGGAAGTAACCGTACTGTCTCATATACAGATATCGGAGTAACGCCTTCTGCAAACGTTCAATCATGAAGCTGTTAGGAAAAAGAAAGAGGAAGTAACCGTACTGTCTCATATACAGATATCGGAGTAACGCCTTCTGCAAACGTTCAATCATGAAGCTGTTAGGAAAAAGAAAGAGGAAGTAACCGTACTGTCTCATATACAGATATCGGAGTAACGCCTTCTGCAAACGTTCAATCATGAAGCTGTTAGGAAAAAGAAAGAGGAAGTAACCGTACTGTCTCATATACAGATATCGGAGTAACGCCTTCTGCAAACGTTCAATCATGAAGCTGTTAGGAAAAAGAAAGAGGAAGTAACCGTACTGTCTCATATACAGATATCGGAGTAACACCTTCTGCAAACGTTCAATCATGAAGCTGTTAGGAAAAAGAAAGAGAAAGTAACCGTACTGTCTCATATACAGATATCGGAGTAACGCCTTCTGCAAACGTTCAATCATGAAGCTGTTAGAAAAAAGAAAAAGTAACCGTACTGTCTCATATACAGATATCGGAGTAACGCCTTCTGCAAACGTTCAATCATGAAGCTGTTAGAAAAAAGAAAGAGAAAGTAACCATACTGTCTCATATACAGATATCGGAGTAACGCCTTCTGCAAACATTCAATCATGAAGCTGTTAGAAAAAAGAAAGAGAAAGTAACCGTACTGTCTCATATACAGATATCGGAGTACGCCTTCTGCTAACGTTCAATCATAAAGCTTCACTTGGCTTCGTGTGGGGTCCAAATAATGGAGCCAGATTCTAAACGACTTTGACTTGAGTATATCAGGCGAATTTAATTATTCAACACGAATTCAAGTTTTCGGAACGATTTTTTTGCTACGCCCGCCATAACCCACTAAACGTCAAACGCGAATCAAACCTGACTCCCAAATCAACGACCTATTTTTTGTTATATCACTATAATATAAATTTGTAGTTATATCACTGTAATAGACAATATTTTTTTTTAAATATGCACCTGTGAAAAATATATTAAAAATTAAAATGTTGTAAAAAGTTTCATAGGAATATTATGTACCATTAAAGGGTTCCCCTGGTAGTGTTAGCTGAACTCGTGCTTGACAGGTTTTATTTTCATACTCTTATTGTTTATGAATTAATTACGTTAATTTTAATACCTCAAGTTTGTTTTAAAAAATACAACTGCCAAAAATTTCATTCGTGTATGACTTCGATGCCTGCATGAAATGTGTAACGTCGCAAAATTGTCTGTCTGTCTAGATGTCATTGACCCGGAATATGTGGGGAGCAAGGGCCATCACATCGTATTTAAGGAATGGTTTTTCGCTGTTTTGCGAGGTTTTCGTTTTTTTTGTGCCTGGTGTGGAGGATATTCAACCTCTAAAGGATATCCATAGGCAATCATTGTAGTCTGGTGATAAATAAAACATATTATTCCAATATAATTGTTTGAAATAAAAACTATAATGGAATCGAACTCAGCTTACATACAATAGCAACGCGGGTTGGTTCTGAATTGTAAAATATAAAACGAGACATAAAGTTCGTTACAAACATCTTGTTTTTCCAAGTAGTCTCCGCTGCAATCAGTATACTTTTGTATCCGTAGGAATCGTTGCGTAAAAGTACCATTAAAACGTCCCTTCAGCGGCCATTTGGGAGTAAAAAGCAGTCCCAGCCTCATTTGCGATCACAAAACCTACACCTTCGAGGTATATATATCGTCGCTTCGCTATCACTATTTTTTGAGAATAGGTAAAAATCTAGGTATGACATATTCAGGAAATTCTTTCTTTATCATACGGGAATGGACTGGAGTGTTGATGTGGTGACGTAATGTTTGACAAAGCGTGGTTAATTTATTAACACAGCACCCCTGGCTATTCCTAGTTTTTAGGAATAGGTAAAAAATCTAAGTATGACATATTCAGGAAATTCTTTATGGGACGGGAATGGATTGGAGTGTTGATGTAGTGACGTAGTGTTTTACAAAGCGTGTTTTGTTTGTTAACACAGCACTCTTGGGGCTATCCCTAGTTTTTGAGAATAATTAAAAAAATCTAAGTATGACATATTCAGGAAATTCTTTATCGGATGGATTGGATTGTTAATGTAGTGACGTAATGTTTTACAAAGCGTGTTCGATTTATTAACACAGCACCCCTGGCTGTCCCTAGTTTTTGAGAATAGGTAAAAAATCTAAATATGACATATTCAGGAAATTCTTTATCGGTCGGGTATGGATTGGAGTGTTGATGTAGTGACGTAATGTTTTACAAAGCGTGTTCGGTTTATTAACACAGCACCCCTGGCTGTCCCTAGTTTTTGAGAATAGGTAAAAAATCTAAGTATGACATATTCAGGAAATTCTTAGTCGGATGGGAATGGCTTGGAGTGTTGATGTAGTGACGTATTGTTTTACAAAGCGTGTTTGGTTTATTAACATAGCACCCCTGGCTGTCCTTAGTTTTTGAGAATAGGTAAAAAATCTAAATATGACATATTCAGGAAATTCTTTCTTTATCGGACGGGTATGGAATGGATTGTTAATGTAGTGTCGTAATGTTTTACAAAGCGTATTCGGTTTATTAACACAGCACCCCTGGCTGTTCCTAGTTTTTGAGAATAAGTAAAAAATCTAAATATGACATATTCAGGAAATTCTTTCTTTATCGAACGGGAATGGATTGGAGTGTTGACGTAGTGACGTAATGTTTTACAAAGCGTGTTCGGTTTATTAACACAGCACCCCTGGCTATCCCTAGTTTTTGAGAATAGATAAAAATGTAATTATGACATATTCAGGAAATTATTTCTTTATCGGACGGGTTTGGAATGGATTGTTAATGTAGTGTCGTAATGTTTTACAAAGCGTATTCGGTTTATTAACACAGCACCCCTGGCTGTTCCTAGTTTTTGAGAATAAGTAAAAAATCTAAATATGACATATTCAGGAAATTCTTTCTTTATCGGTCGGGTATGAATTGGAGTGTTGATGTAGTGTCGTAATGTTTTACAAAGCGTATTCGGTTTATTAACACAGCACCCCTGGCTGTTCCTAGTTTTTGAGAATAAGTAAAAAATCTAAATATGACATATTCAGGAAATTCTTTCTTTATCGAACGGGAATGGATTGGAGTGTTGACTTAGTGACGTAATGTTTTACAAAGCGTGTTCGGTTTATTAACACAGCACCCCTGGCTATCCCTAGTTTTTGAGAATAGATAAAAATGTAATTATGACATATTCAGGAAATTATTTCTTTATCGGACGGGTATGGAATGGATTGTTAATGTAGTGTCGTAATGTTTTACAAAGCGTATTCGGTTTATTAACACAGCACCCCTGGCTGTTCCTAGTTTTTGAGAATAAGTAAAAAATCTAAATATGACATATTCAGGAAATTCTTTCTTTATCGGTCGGGTATGAATTGGAGTGTTGATGTAGTGTCGTAATGTTTTACAAAGCGTATTCGGTTTATTAACACAGCACCCCTGGCTGTTCCTAGTTTTTGAGAATAAGTAAAAAATCTAAATATGACATATTCAGGAAATTCTTTCTTTATCGAACGGGAATGGATTGGAGTGTTGACGTAGTGACGTAATGTTTTACAAAGCGTGTTCGGTTTATTAACACAGCACCCCTGGCTATCCCTAGTTTTTGAGAATAGATAAAAATGTAATTATGACATATTCAGGAAATTATTTCTTTATCGGACGGGTATGGAATGGATTGTTAATGTAGTGTCGTAATGTTTTACAAAGCGTATTCGGTTTATTAACACAGCACCCCTGGCTGTTCCTAGTTTTTGAGAATAAGTAAAAAATCTAAATATGACATATTCAGGAAATTCTTTCTTTATCGGTCGGGTATGGATTGGAGTGTTGATGTAGTGACGTAATGTTTTACAAAGCGTGTTCGGTTTATTAATATAGCGCCCCTGAAAGTATACGGCACTAGAAACGTATCTTTGATACAAAGTGTACTTTTTCTTAATGAAGTTTTTATATACAACTAGATATACAAAAATGATAAAATTAATCACTACTACACTACTACGGTTTACTGTATTGTTAAAAATAAAGTGTAGTTAAAAATGAAGTACGTTTTGTATCAAGTATGTTTTTCAAAATATACTCAAGTGTTTTTTACGCACCAATTCAAATAAACTCAGTAAGTCTTGACGGCAGTAATTGAGGATAGCCAATAAGCCTGTAACAAACAAACAAACACGCAAATTACTACACTATGTAACTACACTACACGTTTACACTACTATGGTTTATGCAACTACGTAACGTATATGGTTAAGCTTGAAGCAGTTGACGGCTAGTTAGTGCCGGCACCGAACCGGAGTCGTCTTGTGTAAAACCACGTTCTTACGTTTTCATAGGGTTTTTCTATTCCACTGCTGCAGTACCAGAACCAGTGTCGGCCCATGTAAAGAAACGTTTAGATTCGATACAATTTCAATTATAATGCATAATTTTTCTTCAATTTTCTCTAAGATGAAATTACCAAGAAACGATTTGAAAATTTTATCGCACTATAGTTTTCTTTTCTCATTTAAACGTTTTACATCTGTTTTATCTAGATTTCCGAAACAAAGGTAAAACTTTGACTTGATAGTGGTAGGTTAAGGATTATTAATTTTCAAAAATCTACAGATAATAGTAAATGACATGTCGCACGTAACAACGCAAAGACGAAAGAAGCAAGGACAGGAAATGTATTAGCATTATCTACGCACAATATCGTGTCTATGGTTGTCCAAACATGGCGTCACTCGCTCGTCTGTCGTCAAATAAGATAAAGGCGCAATACTATTTATTTATGCCATGTCTCGTATTAATTATCGTTGTACAAATGTGTACTTTCATCTGGGATTGTATGCGGCATGGCGGAACTAAACTGGTCAGCATTCTAATTACAATAACAATGCGCCATGTTTGGAAGTAAGGTCGACGGCACACTGCCGGTCTGATGATAATTGTGTGCATTTCAAGATGCGCATCGTTTTTAACCGACTTCAAAAAAGGAAGAGATTCTCAATCTTTTTTTTATGTATGTTCAGCGATAATTCTTTACCGAGTGGACCGATTTCGATGATTCTTGATTTAAAAGAGGATACTCTAGGGGTGGTCCCATATAAATATGATGATGATTTGGTAATGAGGTCCGGAAACGAACGTAGGAACTCTTTAACAAATGGCAGTAAATTAACTATGATTGAAGTTATTTGCTACTGGTAGTAGTTACTTTGAATAACAACTACACCACTTACCAGATCAAAGCCTGATGACGAGTTCTGGAGATGAGCAATGGAACTCCTTAACACATGTTAATAAATCAAGGGTGATTAAAGATATTTGCTACTAGTAGTTGTTATCTTGCAAAATAACTAAACCATCGACCAGGTCAGGGCCTGACGATGAGTTTTGTAGGTGAACAATGAAACTCCTTAACGGATGGTAGTAAATTAATCGTGGTTCAATATTTTGCTAGTTAGTTGTTAGTTTGCAAAATGTGATATTGCAATTCGGATATGGAGAACGAAACTCCTCAACGGCTAATGGCTAACCATTGCGTATTCGCCAACTGTGTGTTGTTGATAACCAACTTTAGACAAATAGGAAATAATCTGTATACTAGCTTTTGCCCGTGACTTTTAATAATTATCCAATATTATAGACTTTTAATAATTATCCAATAATTATCCAATATTATAAGAGTAGAATTACGTGGAGCTTTAGAACGCGGTATGTTTAGTCACCGATACTTGATTGAGAATTGACTAGTCTTTGAATCATTTAGAGCATTTGCTAAGTGCGTTCTTGTAAAGATGGAGATCTTAAATGATTAATTGAGAATGGACAGTCTCTAATCCAGTTAGGTGGAAGTGTTGAAAATATAGATATGGGAGACTATTAGATGACCTTCAAAGGCCCCCCCTTTTGTGATGGAATGTTACAGATATCAGGAGGGGCTCTGAGACAACCCAGGTGGAAAGTTAGGACTAGTGCACACATTTATTCCCAAGAATATTAGACAATTCATTAGACAGGTCATTCTTCCAAGATAACCATGAAATGAACCATGTAAGTAATTGACAAATGATGTCCATGTAATGAAATGGTTCTTAAAGAAGGGCCTATTTGTATTCTGAGGGTATTAAATTTGCAACACATAAATTTTAGTGACTGTAATGCCAATTAAACTTGCAACACATAAATTTTAGTGACTATAATGCCAATTAAACTTGCAACACATAAATTTTAGTGACTATAATGCCACACAATTCTTAATTTATTTCGAACTTTGACTTCGGTGGTGTAATGCTAACAACGCATCATTTTTAGCCACCCTAATATTTGCTGTGTTATCCACCTTGATTTGAAAGATGGGCAATAAATAAGGTTTCTTAAAATAAAGAAGGAAAACAAAAACTCGACGGCGCCTTCCAATTTCATCATTAGGTAGATCAATGACACTGTGCTCTTTAAGTAAATCAAATGAATCCAATTGAGGAGTTCCATCATCCTCCTTTTAACTCCGCTATCAAATTAGCTCGATATTGCTGTAATTATGCTGTCTCTCAAATCATATAAACTTGTGAAATTTAAGCTCATTCGGGTAATGAGAAGTGGACGAATAATGGATCCCAAAATTTTATTGTTAGTGGGACACGAGCGAAGCTTGGTAAAAGTTTCAAGAAAGATAGGAATGAATATCCTAATTTGTAAAATGTGTTATTAGGTCCTATTAATTTTATATTTTATAATTGCGAGAAAATAATTGAATGTATAAATAATGATTATATTAATCACTAAAAATTATAAAATAAAATATCTTAAAAATCAAACTTCAAATACGTAAGTACTAATAAGTAAAAAATAATTAACTCAAAATAGGTACTTAATTATTCGCAATAAATAACTAAGTTATTTATTTTTGAAGTCGATGCCACCACCGGTCATCAACTTAACCAAATGTAAAATTTTATCGTATAAATATTCTCTTTAAGAGTCTATTTCGTATTGTGAGTATATTAGAAGATAATGTTTTAAATTTATATTATAAATTAAATTATATATTTGTTTAAGTTGGCCGACAGCGCTAGCACTGACTTAAAAATATTTTTAGTTAATTATTTTTTACTTTTTAGTACCTATCTTTTTTGAAGTCGGTTTTTTAAGATTTTTTATATTCGGACGATCCTTGCCTTGTACATGGTTCGATTATGATCTAGTATGGAAAAGTTTGTAGAGAAGATCATTATATACAGAGTTAAATTTACGCCACACTTGAATATAATTTTTAAGAAATTAATATATGTATATAATTTATATATTCGCTTAGTTTATCTTGTGATCCACCGAGAGGGAGTAAATTTTTTAAATGAAATTTCTTTATATTTTTCTATAATTAAAATAGAATAAGTAATAACATTAAAAACAGTTAAAATAAATATATTGGACTTTTCATTACAAAGTTGTAACGACTTAAAAACTGACGAACGATTCGGACGAAAACACCCCATACAAAACACACCTGGCTTATGACGTCACCGGCCCGTATTTAGCATTCATTATAAGGGAGTTTATTATATATTTTTAGTATCTTGTTAAATATTGCGTTTAATTTTGAATATTTTTCGCGTTAATTTTGTATAATTTCATTATTCACAATTACATGAAACTACGTGATGTAGTATATTTCTACTTTATTTAAATTCTTTACCACGACCTAGGTTTCGTTGTATTACATCTTTAGGTGGGCAATCAGCAAAGATTTTTGCTACACATACTTGATACAAAATGTTTTTAATTTAAATATACCTTTTTTTTGTATATTAGCTTGCATATTCACTCAATGTTAACACATCTTTATGTTTCTTAATTTACACATTCGGTTGTGAAATCTCTCCTTCTATTTTTAAATCTGACGGATGACTTGAGCGCCAAGCGAGTAGGAGATTTGAACTTCGAACACCTTATGAATTTTGTTTGACGTTTAACTTACTTCTTTTGTATTACTTATTAACAACGGCTGGCGAGCGCAGGCGGCCTGCGTGTGGTCGCGTCTCGCTTGCCCTTTCTTCGTGCGGTTCGTAACGACCATTAGCTGATGCAATATATTATTATTTCGTTGCACTGTTTATTGAGAGGATAAAACGATAATTATTAAACGCGAAGAGAAACATTTTGGGAAAATATTTAAATGTGTGTTTAATTGAATACTTATGCAGCGTAATAAGCAGTTTGTATAAAAATTGTTTCAATATTTTTCTACCAAATGCCCATATGGAACTCCTCTCCAGATATGGAACTCCTGTCCAGAAAAAGTTGAATTTATAAGAATACGATCTCGTTGAACTCGGTATTAAATTCTTGATCATTTTTTGAATAATAGACTGAATAAGAGATAAGACTGTTCCTTATCATATCTTTTATTCAGCCTATAATTCACAAATGGTCTAGAACTTTATTAAAAAATTGACAAAAAACAGCAAGTTCGGCTCGCGCATCAAGGGTTCCGTATCTCATCTGAAGGTTATTTAATTTATTGATCAAAAGCCATCACTAAAACGAACATCCTAGCGCCATAAATATTTAATAATACACAATATAATTAAGTAAGGTGTATAAATATATATTTTCGTGTATATAGAAAAACCGATGATATCTACATTCATCGTTATAGTTTTCATACAACCTTTTGCATAGGTGTCCTAAAACCTGATATTTTCCAGTACATTTCTGAATACGTGCTGCCTAAAATTATGAAAAATATTTTTGAGACTCCTAAAACTGACTCTTTCAAACGATAGCCCTCACGCTTATGTGCACTGGATTTTTGTCATCCCTCAGTCATATGCATGGAGTACCACCCCTAATATTATTTGTTTTTCATAATTCCACTATTTCATGGTACAGCGTTTTATTGAAGACACCTAACTATCCATTTTATCTAAATAGTGCCAATAGTCTCCGACTGTGGACAGACAGACAGACCGACAGGACGAAATTATAAGGGTTCCACTTTTGTCATTTGGCACCCTGAAAAGGACGTTTGTATCGACACGAACCAAGGTTTGTATCGAACGTCGAAAAGAACGTTTGAACTCATACAGAACCCCGAAAAGACCGTTTGTATATACTCATACAGAACCCCGAAAAGAACGTTTGTGTATACTCATACAGAATCCCGAAAAGAACGTTTGTATATACTCATACAGAACCCCGAAAAGAACGTTTGTATATACTCATACAGAACCCCGAAAATAACGTTTGTATATACTCATACAGAACCCCGAAAAGAACGTTTGTATATACTCATGCAGAACCCCGAAAAGAACGTTTGTATATACTCATGCAGAACCCCGAAAAGAACGTTTGTATCGACACGGTTGATGTAACGTTGTTGCGATTGGACGTTCGCGCATTCAGCACGCGCTTGCTCTTTTCGCCTCACAGACAGAAGTCGTGTGAAGATTCGCCTTTGTAAGTTTTTTTATGAAGCAGATAGAAACAATATAGAGATAAATGGAAAGGTCGGTATGAATATGTACTTTAGCTAATCCACGTTTATATGTGTACTAGCTTTTGGTACCCGAGCTTCCCGGAACCGTGCTTGCGCCTTCATAGTGTTTCGTGCGTGCCCGCTTTCACAAATATTCATATAGACGTGGTGGTTCAGAACGACTTTTTTATTTCAGTCAATGTTTGGTGAAATATGCGCTTCTGAAGTCTTAACAAGTGTGCCCCCCTCTAACTTTTCAACTAACGTGTGTAAAATTCTGAAAAAAATAAAGGTAGTAGAACTTAAACTTGCAACGAAAATTTAAAATAAACTAATAAGAAATTAAAATAAACAATTCAATCAAAATCAAATAAACAAATCAATTTCAATAAGATGTGTTGTGTAGCTTTTGAGATATGGGATAGTTTCGGTACGTCGGTACCGTACCAGTAATAATTTTGTTTTCACAGCGTCTTTGAGAAATACAAACTTATTAAAGTATTCGTATAACAATAAGAGAGGAGGTGAATAAAGGTTTTAAAAAAATATTTTTTTACAATTTTATATTTATTATGTAAAAAGATATTACAAAAAAATATGCAAAAATATAGCGTATTACCCCCTTATTTTAGAAAAATGGCTGTGACGTAAGCAATTGAGCAAAAAATCGGGAACAAAAACAAGAAACAGAGTTAGTAAAATTTTATTGGAAGATTACAGGAAACTGCCCTAGATCACTTAATTTTTGAAACGTACACCATGTTTTTAAACCTTTGAAATATATAGTATCTAACATGTTAGTATGCATAGTATCTAATATATAATATCTAATATGTTTCAATATATGAACATAGTGAAAAAATTATATTTGTAAATAGTTTAATAGACATACATACAAACATTTAAGCATACGTTGTATACGTATGCTTAAATGTTTGTATGTATGCAAATGTGTACGGAATCTTTTTAGAGCTAGTTCTACTCGTATTTGACAGGTTTTTATATTAGTTTCGCTAACACATAGAACATCCATTCTTTTTATTTCTCTTTATTTTCTGTTTATTTTATTTTTTCAGCTTACCCTCCGCGTTTCACCTGTAGGTTTCACCACGACTTTTTTATTTCAAGAGTTAGTGTTTAGTTAAATGTATTCTTAGTTAATACTATTTACTTTTTAAGGTTTCATAGCCCGTAAAACGTTCATTTACTACGGAACAATTTTATAATACTATCCAAAACGTCACGGGCTATCCAAAACGTCACCGTGACAGACTGTAGCGCCGACGATTAATTAGTAGTCTTTGAATACGACTGTTGCCTGTTGTAATTGAAATTTAAGCTTTAATTTTAAAAAAAGTCAGGTAGATATTTCTTAAGAGGCTTTAAGTAATTTTAGGGACGACACTACCAAAGAAACGTGAAGGTATGCGACGCTTCGAGTATATTACTTTCGAGTACATTACATCCGACGCTTTGAGTACATTACATCCGACGCTTTGAGTACATTACATCCGACGCTTTGAGTACATTACATTCGAGTACATTACATCCGACGCTTCGAGTACATTACGTTCGAGTACATTACATTCGAGTACATTACATCCGACGCTTCGAGTATATTACGTTCGAGTACATTACATCCGACGTTTTGAGTACATTACATTCGAGTACATTACATCCGACGCTTCGAGTACATTGCAAACATTAAAAATGCTCCCTGCGTGTGCTGTTATTCTCACGTATGAATATCTAAACTTAAATTTGAAGAAAACCATATTTTATATTTTTTTTAAAACTCTAAATTCAGTCATTGACCAAAATTTATTCCTGTATATACATACATTTATACATATATATGTATACGTGTGCGTATGTATACATGTACATAGTTATCCCAACGATATAATTTGACATTTTTAGCCTTTTTATGTATTTTTGTTGTTTGTTTGGTGTTTTTCGATGAATGATGGATAATTGAAAATTATTTATGAAATTTCTGTTATTTATTACTGTATAAATTTATATCAATTAATAATTAAAAATTTAATTTTATATGCGATATTTAAAAAGCTTTGTTTCTGTCGGGTGTCCCACGACACCTCACATCTCTTTTCCTTACTTAATAATATATGAATACTTACAAACAATAGATATTCACGGCAACATACTTCACGATTATAAAGGTTGCTAACGATTAATTAAGAAAAAAAAAATTAATTTAAAACTGCTTGTACCTGGCAAAAAACAGTTGTCAAATGTGAAACGTTTTTTCTCGCAGTTTTTTTACTTATTTCACTTTACTGGTTTTTTTTGTTTTTTTTTAATGACTGCTATATGACGCTTTGTTGCTCTTATTTGTATGATAAGTGTTTAGTGTTCTTTAGTCTTTGTAAAACTTTAAAAATGATTTGTTGCAAAAAGATAATTTCTATAGAGAAAGGTTTTGTGAAATTGAACTTTTTAGATAGCAATTATCTAAAACAATATATAGTTTAGTATAAGTTTTCTTTTAAATGAGTGAATGTAAAAATACTGAAGAATTCAATTTTATCAACGTACGGGTTTCCTTGTTTTCTATGATTGCTACCTGTATATGACGCTTTGTTGTTCTTATTTGTATAAGTGTTTAGTGTTCTTTAGTCTTTGTAAAACTATAAAAAATGATTTGTTGCAAAGATAATTTGTATTGAGAAAGATTTTGTGAAATCGAAATTTTTACATAGCAATTATATAAAACAAGGTTTGGTATAAGTATCCTTTTATATAAGTGAATTTAAAAATACTGAACAATTCACTTTTACCAACGTACGGGTTTTTTTGTTGTTTTTTTTATGATTGCTACCTGTATATGACGCTTCGTTGTTTTTATTTATATGATAAGTGTTTAGTGTTCTTTAGTCTTTGTAAAACTATAAAAAAATGATTTGTTACAAAAACATTGAGAAAGGTTTTGCGAAATCGATTTTTTTACATAGCAATTATCTAAAACAAGGTTTGGTTATAAGTTTTCTTTTAAATAAGTGGATGTAAAAATACTGAAAAATTCACTTCTACTAACGTACATTTGTTTCAATTCTTTTCTACTTTACTTTTGTACCCGTCTGAACAATTTTCCGAAATAGCTCTTAACAATGGATCCGTTTCACAATAGATTTCAATCGATCTTTTTGAAAACAATTGGCAGCGTTTGGTACTAATTTTAAACAATGTGAAAAGAAAGTGGAATTTTCGTTTCGTTTCAATTGAAATTGAAAGTTTTGGCGACGAAATGAAAATAAAGGCCAACCTGCAAGTCGTTCCGCAGCAATTTTACACTCCAATTGTGAATTTGTCCATTTGTAAAGTATTGTCTTCTATCTTTTGTTATTTTTAAATTTAACTTAATGAAGCGTATTTAATTAACGCTTCATTAACTAGCTTCTTTTCTGCGGCTTAGCCTGCGTAAACTTTGTGTGAATAGTGTTTCACCATATAAGTCACCATATAAGTAGTTAATCATATCATGGTACATAGGACAATATTATTTTCTATATTTTTCAGTGACGTATTAATATATGAAACATACGTCAGTAATTTTTCTATGGTTTAAGTAATAAAATAAATATAGTAAAAGTTTAAAACCTGGTGACGATAATCAATTTGCAGTAATTGTCAACAAAAAGGCTTGAAAAAGAATAATTAAATTTAACCATAGCTTGGTGCATGAATTTGAACCTGTTGAGAACAAATCCAAGATTATCAATAAAGCCACAACTATAGAACACAATTGCACATCATACAGATGTCTGATTAACTCTATATACACACACATAAGAGCCAGGCACTTAACCTCAACGATGCCCTAATTGATATCGGGTACGTTGTTTTCTCATGTGGCCAAGCTAACGGCGAAAACACGGAAAAGCTGTGATTATTGAATAGCCAGTTTTTGCATCGATTCTCGAGCCAGAGAAAAGAAACTGACTATATATATAAACACACATAAGTGGCAAGCACTTAATCTCAACGATGCCCTAATTGATATCGGGTACGTTGTTTTCTCATGTGGCCAAGCTAACGGCGAAGACACGGAAAAGCTGTCGATTATTGAATAGTCAGTTTTTGCATCGATTCTCGAGCCAGAGAAAAGAAACTAACTATATATATAAACACACATAAGTGCCAAGCACTTAATCTCAACGATGCCCTAATTGATATCGGGTACGTTGTTTTCTCATGTGGCCAAGCTAACGGCGAAGACACGGAAAAGCTGTCGATTATTGAATAGTCAGTTTTTGCGTCGATTCCCGAGCCAGAGAAAAGAAACTAACTATATATATAAACACACATAAGTGCCAAGCACTTAATCTCAACGATGCCCTAATTGATATCGGGTACGTTGTTTTCTCATGTGGCCAAGCTAACGGCGAAAACACGGAAAAGCTGTGATTATTGAATAGCCAGTTTTTGCATCGATTCTCGAGCCAGAGAAAAGAAACTGACTATATATATAAACACACATAAGTGGCAAGCACTTAATCTCAACGATGCCCTAATTGATATCGGGCACGTTGTTTTCTCATGTGGCCAAGCTAACGGCGAATACACGGAAAAGTTGTCGATTATTGAATAGTCAGTTTTTGCATCGATTCTCGACCCAGAGAAAAGAAACTAACTATATATATAAACACATAAGTGCCAAGCACTTAATCTCAACAGTGCCCTAATTGATAGGGTACGTTGTTTTCTCATGTAGCCAAACTAACGGCGAATACACGGAAAAGCTGTCGATTATTGAATAGCCAGATTTTGCATCGATCTTTTCTTTTTGTTTATTGCTTTCCTTTTTTTTTCTCTGGCTCGGGAATTGATCATAGAGTATCTTTTATTGGAATTGATCATAGAGGAAATTGATCATAGAGTATTAAAAAACAGGTGATTTTCAGGAATCGTATCACATTAAACAATAATATATTACTTACGGACATTTTTAAAATATGTGTTGCTAGATACGGGAAATAGCAGACGCGCAAAGAAAATTGTCCATTGGCGGGGCCCTGGAGATGAGCTTAATTCATATCTGAGATGTAATTTTTTATCTTAATAGTATTTGATAGTAGATATGCTAGAAAAAACCCGAAAAGTCATTAAAAACAAAGAAATGAGTGAAAAAATGTTGGATTTTAAAGTAACCAATTTAATTTATTATTGTAAAAAAATATGAAAAAAGTTCAGTTTTTTGGTGAGGTTTAAAAAAATATTTAAGAACGAAGCAAATCTATGAAATAAAATTGATTGAAGTTTTCGGTTAAGAATAATCACACTATGCAGGCCAAGAGTCTCTGTCATCAATATATTTTACATATTTTACGCCAAAAAATCTTCTGATCACGAAAACTCTTACGGCGTCAACTTCCTATTCTGCAGATCCCTCATGAGTTGTTGAGCAATCCTTCTTCATTATATTCAAAGCATTCTCTTCACTCGCCAGTACTTTCTTTTCTACTTCAGAAGACACATTTTTGACAATAATTTCCTGTAATAACTAAATCGAATACTTTTCTACAACAGTTATCCATTGAGTGGTATTACACCTTTAGACGATAGTACCACCTTTGCCAAGGCAAAAAAGGGACCGCGGCGTGTAGTTTTGATGGCAACATAATAAAATAGTACTATCGGACTGATTCAATGAACAGATCAAGGAATTGAGGAAGCAGATCAAAGAATTGAGGAAGCAGATCAAAGAATTGAATTATCCCAGGCTTACCGGAAAGACGCCTTGCGATATTAATGCATTGGCAGAAATGGACAGAAAGCGCTCAGTCGCCCGCAGATTAAAGCAAAAGACGCTTCGGCCTAATCAACTATGCTGCTCTGCTACTTTGAATTCTGTAAAAGTTTTTTTTAATAAAGTGTTAATGTTTGTAAAAGTGGTATTAAATATAATATAAAGCAAGTTCAAAACAATATTCTCTGCTTTAATACAATACTAAAAAAAGCAAATATTTAGAAATTTCGCCCACGGATTAAAGAAAAGACTCTTCGGCCTAATCAACTATGCTGCTCTGCTATTTTGAATTCTGTAAAAGTTTTTTTAATAAAGTGTTAATGTTTGTAAAAGTGGTTCTAAATATAATATAAAGCAAGTTCGAAACAATATTCTCTGCTTTAATATGAGACTAAAAAAAGCAAATACATATAAATTAATAGTTTAAGTAACTTCGAAAACACGCTTTCATAAATACTGCACTAAAAAGCAAAAACTAATTATCGAACCTGTTATCTCTGTCTACTCAGTAAGGACTTAACTGACTAACTAAAAGATTACTGACTGACTGACTCAGATTAATGTTTTATGAATGAAAATGGTTAACCTTCCAGTTAGATTTCGCGTAGAGATGCCGCTTATGGTGTGAAACAAATTTGTAGCCTATTCGCATTATCTTGATCGCTTTGATTATAAGTAAAATGAATATGTATGTCCAAAATGTTATTAGTTTTATTTATCTTATATTATTAAAGAATCAAATGCAGAATTTTTATATATATGCAGTATATATATATATATATATATATATATATATATATATATATATATATATATATATATATATATATATATATATATATATATATATATATATATATATATATATATATATATATATATATATATATATATATATATATATATATATATATATATATATATATATATATATATATATATATATATATATATATATATATATATATATATATATATATATATATATATATATATATATATATATATATATATATATATATATATATATATATATATATATATATATATATATATATATATATATATATATATATATATATATATATATATATATATATATATATATATATATATATATATATATATATATATATATATATATATATATATATATATATATATATATATATATATATATATATATATATATATATATATATATATATATATATATATATATATATATATATATATATATATATATATATATATATATATATATATATATATATATATATATATATATATATATATATATATATATATATATATATATATATATATATATATATATATATATATATATATATATATTATTGAATTTTGGTGCGTGTTGCCGCTTCATTTATGTCGCTAAGGCCACAAAAAATATTGTAATAACTTCTCAACCGATTCCTACAAGACTCATCATGATCAATTATTCTTTGATTAATTTCAGAATGAATTACCTTTCTGTCCACGTAAACACGTAACCCCTAATTTATATACTAATCCACAATGACAAACTTATCACCTTTTTACACTATTTTCATATTATAAATTCCGTCAGTGATGAAACTGATGAGTTTGGTCATTGTAGATTAGGATATAAATTAGGGCAAATAATTTTTATAACAAATTTATCGCTATCGGCACTGCGTAATTTTTTCGCACCCTTACTCTCACTCAACCCTTAGTTAGACTCTCCTCATGCCCTCCATAGCCGTGTTTAAAATATTATAAGTTCCTGTGAATTTTCATCTCTGAGATTTTGATGAAGAGAGAGAAGATATAGTAAGAATTTTGTTCTCTATACGTTTTTGTTAACTAGAATCTAGTTTGAATCTAGGTTTAAAACTGATCTTCACTACAGAAAATCGCACCATAATTTTGAGACAGGATACGTTCCCTAAATAATATACCAAGGTATATATATACATACATACATATATATATATATATATATATATATATATATATATATATATATATATATATATATATATATATACACACACACACACACATCGAACAGCTGCAGAACATCATCCTATTCTAGAGATTGATGGTACGATCATAAAAATTATTTCGAGTCATGGCAAACTGCCTCCGTGATGCGTTTCAGGTTAGGTGCAATGATATGTTATGCAGTAGTATTAGCAGCGATTAAAGCGAACAAAAGAAATTTTTTCACCCCTTAAACTAGGTTCCACCCTTAAAGAAATTTGTGGAGATAAATCGGTCGCAGCGGATAAGTTTTCTGATATTTAACACTAACAATCAGGGTTATCCAAAGAAAAAAATGGTAATGATCATATAGGTCCTATTATGTGGTAAAGGTTAACAATGTAATTGATGTAAGGTTCAAAAACTCTAGACGCAATGTTCCAACTCTCTTCTCTTCTCGTCTCTTGTTATTCAGCAAAGGTCTGCAGGATCTTGGCTGCTTTATCTTATCAATTTTTATGGCTAACTTTCTAAAGAGGAACTTGGCCTTTGTGCTTTAGTATTTTTGATGGGATATGTTGTCCTTTAAATTGAACTGTGGTGCTTATTAGAAGCACAATACCCTTATTTCTATTAGCTTCCTCTTTTTTTAAACAGTTTATTCTTTTTACAATATTTTAGTTTCGGCTGCAATACAAGGCAGGTCGTTGTTTAGGGTTGCACATCCAATATTTCCCGCATATCCCCTGTAGATGGTAGTCGCTAAGGTCAAGAGTAGTCAGGCTGTACCCTTATTTCTATTAGCTTCCACTTTTTTTAAACAGTTTGTTCGTTTTACAATATTTTGGTTTCGACTGTAATAGCAGATCGTTTCACATCCAGTACTTCCAGTATCTTCCCTGCAGATGGTAGTCGTATCGCCAGGGTTGCACATCCAGTATTTCCCGCATCTTACCTGCAGATGGTAGTCGCTAAGGTCAAGAGTAGTGAGGCTGTACCCTTATTTCTATTAGTTTCCACTTTTTTAAACAGTTTGTTCGTTTTACAATAATTTGGTTTCGACTGTAATAGCAGATCGTTTCACATCCAGTATTTCCCGTATCTTCCCTGCAGATGGTAGTCGTATCGCCAGGGTTGCACATCCAGTATTTCCCGCATCTTCCCTGCAGATGGTAGTCGCTAAGGTCAAGAGTAGTGAGGCTGTACCCTTATTTCTATTAGTTTCCACTTTTTTAAACAGTTTGTTCGTTTTACAATATTTTGGTTTCGGCTGTAATGCTTACAAGGCAGATCGTTGATTAGGGTTGCACATCCAATATTTTCCGCATCTCCTCTGCATATGTTAGTAGCTAAGGTCAAGAGTAGTGAGGCTGCGGCCTACTTTCATTCGCCGCCCCTATGTAGGTTAAGGCCCGTCTTGTCATGCGGGTGTGGAGACTGCAACTGGTTTGCGGGCATTCACGGGCTGCGCAGACATTTGCCACTGCAGACACGTTTTCTGTGCACTTGCGAGGATTGTATATGGAAGGAGATACTGCGCAAAGATCGTTAAATGTATTATGCTGTTTACCTTGTACCAGTGGAAGGCGATACGGATGGATACCAACACACATAGATAGGAGTGTCTTGTGAAATCGATAAACTTCGAAGAAGGAGTACGAAAAATGTGGAGAATAAGAAATCCTGATCCGGCTGTTTTGCACCTGAAATATGCACGGTGTCAGGAAATAGATGCCGGACAAAGAAAGACGCTATTCGTTGGCTATGAGGTAGCTCTGAGGATCTTTCGTTCAAACGTGTCCCATGTGTGTCTACGTTCAGAGTCCATGTTTCGCTTGCATAAAATAGGACTGGTAGAATTAGTGTTTTATAGATTTTTAATTTAGACTTCCGACTGTGTTATAGTTTAGTAAAAATATAAATACTGTTGGAAATGTTACAATTTAATTTTTAAAAAATATTTAAAACAGTCAATAAATTTAGGCTGTTTAAACGCCGCCATTTTCGCGCTCCTTGAATGACGTCACAAGTTATGCTCAGTGCTTGTTTAGTGTAGGAAGTCTAGTTACTCTAAACTTAAAAAAGTATTTTCAGTATAAAAGCCGTTTAAACTATAGAATAAGCTCGAAAGCCAGTTTATAAGTATTGTATTGTGCCTAGGTGCAAAAATACTATTAGTAGTGCACACGATAGAGTGTTTTTAATATCCCGATAGATGCAAAAATATGACAACGATGGTGCAAGGTTAGGTTAGGTTGACAACGATGGTGCAAGGTTAGAAGAAAAGATGAAATATCTCCAAAGTTACTAGCATCGTTGTCAAGATCACTTTAGAGTGTAAGTATGTTTTATTTGGATAGCTAGTATGATTTCAGTTAATCATAGGGAGTAGATAACTGTGTGCATAAACTAATTTACAAAAGTTTAATATTGGTTTTTTTGTTTTTTCGTTAAGAAAAAATTACATAACATTGCCAAAGTACATAAAAAGTGACTTAACCAAAACGTAATAAACTTACTGAAGTAAATAGCATTACGCCATGTTTTGAAAAAAATATAAGTTGTGTTTACTGCTCTCTATCTATCTCTCAACCTATGAATGTATTTATGTGTAAAAACGTATAAAAACGTATGAATGTATTTATGTATAAAAACGTATAAAACGTATAAAAACGTATAAACGTATAAGTTGTGTTTACTGCTCTCTCTCTATCTCTCAACCTATGAATGTATTTATGTATAAAAACGTATAAAACGTATAAAAACGTATAAACGTATAAGTTGTGTTTACTGCTCTCTCTCTATCTCTCAACCTATGAATGTATTTATGTATAAAAACGTATAAAAACGTACAAAATGTGTGATTATAATTCATTTATCAATTACCTTGTAGCTTTCACTCCTTTGACCTCAGCGAAGGTAAAATATGATGTGAACATGAATACATATATTCTCGGCCGATTATCCGATTGTGCTTTCACAAAACCATTTTCAGTTATCGCTCTAGACGATTCTCAATATCACTATTATATTAAAAACGCACTAGTTATGTAAAATATTGCAAAAATACTATTTTTCATTATAAAACACAACAAATGCCACACAAATATCAACAATTCGAGCTTGTCTACGTATCTTTTGACGTCACGTTTCGTTCTAAGCAATAGTTTGTTTCGTTTCGACAATTTGAATATCCTTTGCAAAATATGCACTTTTTATTAATTAATTTATGCAATTAAAACAGAATTAATTAAGAAAACAACTATTTATTTAAATATAATGTTCGGTTGATAAACAATTGGAAAAAAATGTTTGATCCAAATTTAAATTACGTGTATATTCCCTATTGCAAGTAAATCTGTAGCAGGGCAAATTTGAGCATTTCTGAAGTTAGCTTCGGTTTCTCATCCGTAAAAGTTGTCAAAGACGTATTGGGTGGCACCATGATACCTATTTATTTTTATTATTTTCACGAAACTGCTACCTGTGCCATGTAGGCCAGTTAAAAAAATTAATTTACTTTAGTGCTGTTTTTAAACTTATTTATTTTTTTAACAAAAGTTACTAACAAATTTTTTTAACAAAAGTTATTAAAAAAAATTAAAATTTGTTAAATTTTAAATATGTCTCACTGAGGTTCAAAATAAGGGATCACAAAACTGAATAGTTTTTCCTGATTTTTGAAAGCAATATTTTCGCGAAAAAACAATTGAATTTCGTTGAGCGAGGACTTAATTCAAAGATCGCTTTTACCCCACCACGTCATCGGTGATCGATAAAGGGAAAAATCCCCTAATTTTTGTGGGTTTTAACGAGTTAGGGCTAAAATGTTTTCCCAACTTTTTTGAATTTGGCACTTTTCTCTTCAAATTTTTTTATTAATTAGATCTATCATGTTTTTAAGGGTTTATATGCTATAAAATGCATTTAAAATCTGAATTTATCTAAATCTACTTTAAAAACCATAATTTTCTAATTTTTTTTCTAATTTGATGAACGTCATTTAAAACTAGAAATATATAATAGCATTAACTGTTTTAGGATATTTGAAAAAAAATATCCTTTTTTCAAGTCTCTGATCTTCTAAAAATCATCGTTTTTATCATTTTTTAATTAATCGACCGCCATGTTGATGAAGATGGTAGAATCCAAAAAGTTGTTGTATTTTCCTCTAAAGATATGCAGAAATATAAGTTGTAGCAATTTTTTCTTCTAACTATCGAAAATCCTATGGAATGAAAGCATCACTTTTTCAGTTCACAACAAGCATATTTGGATGAATGTGGGTTCATCTGAAACTTTAAAAAAAAAGTTTTTTTCTTTATGGATATTTTTTAAATCACACCTTGTCGTTCGTCACCTCTGCAATACTAAGTGTTTCCTGACTCACTACCGATACATTCTGTCTCCTATTCTTAGGAATATTTTTGAGCTAGACCTTTTGAATGTTAGTTTATGAGGAAATATTAGACGAATTATTTCAGATTTCTCGATATTTCAGATTACGAATAATTATGATGATAATCGTTGGGAAACGTTTTTCGTTTTTCAGAACCAGTAGCGCGAATCCAAAGAATTAAATTCATATTAGTATAGAATAGTTCCATTTGTAATTACATTAAAATCCACGATTTTTACAAATGCAAGCAGTGGGCTGTGACAGATTATAAACGAAAGAATTCCGTACGGCTTGTAAAATAGTGAAAAAAATGTTATGAACTCCTGTTACAAATTGATGATCACTAATTCAACTGCATCTTCAGTTGTATCCAATACGCGCCATTCTCAAGACATAAACAAAGGAATGTTGCATCGACAGTCGAGTGATTGAAGAATCACCGTTATATTCAGGTCCCCGCCAAACTCTTCAACTACGCCATATCGCGTTGAGGCCATTGACCTGGTATCCTGTTACGTTGCAAAGATACATAACTCACGTCATTAGACCTAGGTTTATCTTGAACACTTACACCCGCCATCAGGTTGACTAGCAGTAGAGAATATTGTCAAATTTCCTCAAAAAATTGTGCTTAGCGCATTAGAAGTTATAATTTAACATAATACAACAATAACTTTATTTATCACGCTAATAATTAATGGAAGTAAAATAATAAAAGGACTGGAGCAGGACTGATTATAAATACGGTTGGTAAAATATAAATTTAATCAAATAATTATATTTTAAAAATTACTTTCTAATACAGAGTAGGAAACAAATGATAATGTAATAATTTATAATACAAATAAATACATACCGAAACTTAACCTCACTTAGAGAATAACATTTAAAATATAATTTTAAAAGCTGATAAGCTATTTATATATTAATTTATAAATTATAATTCACGATAAATAAATGTTTTTTCTAATTATATGAAACGCTATTAAATTTAAATTATTAAAAATATTGTTTAAAAACACAGATGTAACTTAGATTTGTATAAATCGAAAACACGTGTTGTGTATTTACAAATACCTCAAAGACTATCGTGAATACAGTATCAGTCACTACACGCAAGTAAATATAAGTTTAGTGAACAACTTCATCCTGTCTATTTTTGTTGCATCGTGCGCGCGCATCGTAAAATTACATAACGCGTCTAAAGAAGTATAAATTGAATAAAATAATGAAATTTATTCAGATGCTGCCCCTCTCGTTTAAGGATACTAGGTCAGTGCAATTAGATAGTTTAAAAGTCATAAATATTCTCATCACGCACCTGACAGCCGTCAATCAAGTGTCAGATTGAACGTGACCGATAGATTGTATTGCATCTTCGCGTGGGGCAAACCGTCCGCGGTCACGTTCATATGTTCCCCACATTTGCATTAGATAAAAATAGTTTTACTTTCCCGTTATAAGATTGCCAAAAATAATACTTCGTCTGTCGCATTAGGATAGTTGCAAATTTAAGAAACTTATAATTTTACGTCTAATCTATTTAGACATATAATAAAATGATAGCGGAATCGTCTGTGTTCGCATTGCGCTAAGACTACTAAAATTTTAATGAAACTATCGTTTTATACTTTCGAGTTTTGGTACACGTCTGTGGTAAAAATCATCACGCTATTCGCAGTGATAATTTAACAGTTATTAAGAAATTAATAATTAATTAATCACAATAGCGACACCTTACAAGCAACCACCATATAGCAGGGTCGTGTCTGTGTGCGCATTGCGCTAAAACTACTGACATTTAAATGAAACTGTCGTTTTATACTTTCAAGTTTTGGTATACATCTGTGGTAAAAATCATCACGCTATTCGTAGTGAGGATTGAACAGTTATTAAGAAATTAATACTTAATTACTCAACAGCGAAACCTTACAAGCAACCACCATATAGGGGATTGTGTCTGTGTGCGCATTGCGCTAAAACTACTGGCATTTAAATGAAACTGTTGTTTTATACTTTCAAGTTTTGGTACACATCATCACGCTATTCGCAGTGAGGATTTAACAGTTAGTTAAGAAATTAATAATATAATTACTCAAAAGCGATACCTTACAAGCAACCATCATAATCTCGGGATACGAATTCAATCAGAATTGGTAATTTATCAGGGTAATAATTTATCAGAATGATAATTTATTAGAATGATAATTTTAATCGACTTCAAAAAAGAGGGGGTTATATATTTTCGACGCGTATTTTTTTATGTATGTACACCGATTTCAAGAGATTTTTGGGCCAATTTACGCGATTCGTTTATTATTTGAAAGAGTATGTTAGTGAGGTGGTCCTATATAAACATTGTGATGGTGCCGTGACGTTTTTCGGAAATGAATGATGGAAATCCTTAACGAATATTAGGAAATAAACTGTGATTAACGATATTTGCTACCAGTAGTAGTGACTTTGTAAAATAACTACATCATCGACCAGGTCAGGGTCTGATGATGAGTTCTGGAGATGAACAATGGAACTCCTTAACGGATGATAGTAAATCAACCGTGATTCAAGATATTTGTTACCAGTAGTTTTTACTTTGCAAAATAATTATACAGTCGACCGGGTCAGGGTCTGATGATGAGTTTTAGACATGAAAAATGCAACTCCTTAACGGATCATAGTAAATTAACCGTGATTCAAGATATTTGCTACTGAAAGTGATGCAAGAGCTGATGTTGGACTTCAGATATAGAGAATGAAACTCCTCAATGGCTAAAACTAACCAACCCCTCGCGGCTACTGCCATCGCTTCGCTTCTGTGTTTTGTCGATAACGAACTTTGGTTTTTTTTGCCCGTGATTTTTAATAATTATATAATATTCTGTGAAAAAAAAACAATTAAATGCATATATTCTGTGAAAAAAAAAATTAAATGCATATAGGTATAGCGTGATGATTAATACTATAAATCAGAGAAATTCTAAAATAAAATATATTTAAAAAAAAACGACTTCAAAATATGTAGGTACCAAAAAGTAAGAAATAATTATCTCAAAATAGGTACCTATTTTCACAATAAATAAGTTGCTTATTTTTTAAGTCTATGCCAGAACTGTCGACCAAAATAAAGAAATTCATAATTTCATTTAATATATAATTTGAATTTAAAACCTTAACTTCTAATATATTCACAGTACGAAATAGTTTCATAAAAGGCTTATTTATAATATAACATTTTGCATTTGTTTACTTTCGTCGGCGGTGCTGGTACCTACTTAAAAAATAAGTAACTTAGTTATTTATTGTGAATAAGTAGGTACCCATTTTGAGTTAATTGTTTTTAAGTTTTTAGTACATACTTTTTTGAAGTTGGTTTTTTAAAAATATTTAATGTTGTATGATCTATTAAACTTCAGAAGAAAAATTTAAAATATGGCAACATTTCATTTAGCTTTACATATTATTTAAAAAATTAAACTGGAATGTTGGTAATGTTAGTGATGGTAGTTGGTAATGGTAGCATTTGAAATTAAGGACAATTCAAAATTAAACCAATTTTGAATTATCCTTCTGTTTCGTTAGTATGGTTTGTTGTCAGTGTGAGAACAGCTGTAGCGGTAAAAAGCTTCCTCTAAATGCTTTCATTATTGCCGTTTTCTCGCCATACTGCCCCACATTCTTCCAGCTATCTCCACTTCGTCTTATGTACTTTTTTCCTCGTGTGCCTTTTATATATAAAGGGTACCAGTTCGTTAGTGTTGTAGATCATCGTTCGTTCGTTGGCCAGTCTGGCCACATACTAAGAACTAGATTTACATTTTAATTTTAGTATTTTTTTCATTTCCATATCTTGTTTTTGTCTTCTCTCTTATATAATGTTCTTTATCCTATTCTATAGTCTTAGACCGACGTAGCTTTTTTCCATTACTCTCTGGCATACTTGTATTTTGTCGAGAGGTCTCTTTGTAACTGGTCAGGGCTGGTAAATAATCACGACATTAAACATGACTCCATTGTTATTGTTTTTAGGTTAATTAGTAATTTAGCTTTATTGGCAACAATTTCGAATAGAAAGAAAAAATTGTGCGTGTCAGCTCCGACGCGCGACTGGAGTTTACTCTTTAAGTACGATTGTCTTGGAATATATAAAATAGATAACACTGTATATAAATATGAATATCAACATCATTAACTGTAAATGGAAAATTCTTTAATAAAACATGCTGACAGTATAAATATTTTCAAGTAAAACATAAATGAACCAGATCAAATTTATATCACAAAATTAAAAACATTTAGCAACGTCAGACTAAGAAGTTAAAATTAAAAGAGACTTTTTAATTTTGTAGGATAGAAGACAGTAAATGTTCACATAAATTGCCATTTAATGATTACATCTTGATATAAGCGAACGATAGTGAACTATGTGTGTCACACTCCGTCATTGCGATTACGCCATAAGAAAATGCCAAATAAACATATCGATATGTCACTCTAAAGATGAACAGAAATGTTGCGCGAAGAGACCGCCTAACGGTTACACTTTTTAACACTCTGAACTTCGTATGCTCTGAAGTTCTGATTTTACTCCTCATAAAATTTCATACCGGGCGCTATATAGGGAAATAGATTCCTAAGGAGTAAACTCCAATAAACATTTTATTAACTAATGCAAAATATGATTCAGTACAATGAACGTTCTGAAATGTGCAGTGGCTATCCGTACTCTTCTTTATTTCTACTTTAGCTTTACTTTTTGAAGCGTTTTTGACGTCCATTCCGCGAAAGTGGTTTTTTCACCTTCACATGAAACGTCTTACAAATACCATCAATATGTATATGTTAAAATAAATTGTTTTCTTTTTTATTACACCATAGCAAAACAATCCCAGATATGCAGCACAATTGTCAACACCAAGAGACGTAAATAGTACATAGTTATTAAAATTGAGCTTCATTTTTTTTATCAGGTTAGGTATTTGTTTCCAGTACATGCGAATATTAGAACATTATCATCCCAACTTCTGACCTCTTTGGACGTGCCAATTAAAAGTTTGGCTGTTCCTAACGAACTTTATAAAGACATAATTATTTTTTCAAATTTTTGTCATAGCAATATTTTGTACGATAGGATGCGATTCGCTAATGACGTAATCCATCAAATATCACGAAGCTGGTCGGAGTATTGGATTGGGTGATCTTCGCCGACGCTCGTTGCCTAGCGACAAACCGGTAGTCCGTACCAGTGACTGCCTGATACGGCGGTTATGAAAATGTGCACTGCAGACGAGATACGCTCACTAGCGCCGTTTAAGTCGAGTAAATTAAATATTCTTTAAGAGTATACTTATTTAACGTACGTGTTGAAACTAATATTGATGTCGTAAGGTCTAATTATGAGTTAATTTCAGTTATAGAGTGATAATACAGAAAGCGATGTAACATCGCGCGAAGGAGGCGTAACGTCGTTAATATTATATTCGGAAATTATTTTTAAAATACATTCTATGCTTATTAATAACCGAAATTACACTTTTAAGTTCGAATTTCAGTACTTTTTAAAATAACTCCACATTGGTCTACATTGTTTCGAACCGAGTACAATTCGTTATTGTTTCGACTCGAATATCATTCCATGTTGTTTCGAAGCAAATATCGTTCCATATTATGTCGAATCTTATACAATTCTATGTTATCATGAATCGAATACCATTCAATATTATTTCGAATAGAATGCCATTCCATGTTATTTCAAATCGAATATCGTTCTATGTTGTTCGAATCAGATACCATTTCATGTCGATCTAATCGAATATCGTTATACGTTGTTTTGTATCGAATACAGGTCCATGTTATTTAAATGAAATATAATTCCGTGTTTTTCGTATCTAATATGATTCCACGTTGTTTCGAATCGAAGAACATTCCATGTTGTTTAGAATAGGATACCATTCTATATTGTTTTGAATCGAATATCGCTCCACGTTGTTTCGAACTAAATATCATTTTGTGTTGTTTCGAATCGAATATCTTCCATCTTTTCGAATCGGATAATATTTAATGTTGTTTCAAATCGAATATCGTTTCATGTTCTTTTGAATACAAATATTTATTGTACGTCGTTTCGAATCTAATATCACTCCATGTTGTTTCCAATCGACTACCATTCCATGTCGTTTCCAATCGTATACCATTCGATGTTATTTCAAATCGAATACCATTCATTCCATGTTATTTCAAATCCAATATCGTTCTATGTTGTTCGAATCAGATACCATTGCATTTTGATCTAATCGAATATCGTTACACATTGTTTCGTATCGAATACCGCTCTATGTTATTTGAATAAAATAATTCCATGTTGTTCGAATCTAATACTCCACGTCGTTTCGAATCGAAGAACATTCCATGTTGTTTAGAATAAGATACCATTCTATGTTATTTCGAATCGAAAATCGTTCCATGTTGTTTCAAATCGAATATCGTTCCACGTTGTTTCGAATTAAATATCGTTTTATGTCGTTTCGAATCGAATATCTTCGATCTTTTCCGAATCAGATAACATTGAATGTTGTTTCGAATCGAATCTAGTTTCATATTTCGAATACAAATATCTATGTCGTTTCGAATATAATACCACGCCACGTTGTTTTCAGTCGACTACCATTCCATGTTGTTTCGAATCGTATATTGTTTCGTGTTGTTTCTAATCGAATATCGTTCCATGTTGTTGCAAGTCGAATATCATTCCATGTTGTTTTAAATCGAATAGAATTTATGTTGGTCCATTTATGTACTACCAATTTATGTACTAAAAGTAAGTATGGAATAACTATTCTCTATTCGATAACTTCTACTGGAACGTGCACTGTAACACGTATCGTTCTAGTTGTTACTCGCAACTATTTCAATGTACCGTTTGTTCAGTTGATAGCGCGCGCCTTTGTTGCATTATCGATTGACAGTCGCTTGATGGTATTTCAACGAATTTGTTAGATCAGTACCTCCAGTATTAGAAATGTTAATGTACGATTTGTCTATTTGAACAATAGTTTTTGTATTTAAACGCCTGTCGCAGTATTCATTTAAACGTGACTTGCTCGTTGGGAGTAAAAAACGAACGCTATTATGGTCGTCTCGTTTTAAAGAATGTGACGTCACAATGATAGCGGTCTTTATTTTGTTCCGTCAACTTTTTATTTGCACAAGACTTGTTTCAATAGAGCGGCCCTGACTTATTACTGGAAGGCCGACCGGCATCTGATATATGGTTCGATCAATATTATTTATCGATAACTTTTTTCATAACTTGTCTGTTTCAACGCTTTAAGTGTACAGTTCTCTTTTACATATAGACGAAAATATAATTAAATTTTGTTTCGATTAAAAATAAAGACATTTGCATGTAATTAAATATTTTACATTGCACTAAGAAACACTTAAACAATAGTAATAGAATTATTTATCGAAACTTTTTCCATAACGAGTCCGTTTCAACGCTTTGATATTAAGTGTTCAGTTTTACATACAGATAAAAATACAAGTAAATTTACGTTTCAATTAAAAATAAAGACATTTGCATGTAATTAAATCTATCACATTGCACTAAGTAAGACTTAAACAATAGTAATAGAATTATTTATAGATAACTTTTTTCATAACGACTCCGTTTCAACGCTTTTACATTAAGTATTCAGTTCTCTTTTACATACAGACAAAAATATAAGTAAATTTACGTTTCGTTTAAAAATAAAGTCATTTGCATGTAATTAAATCTTTTAACATCATATCGTCAATATAAAAATATTATTTTTCATCGGGGTGTGAATCCATGTCTTTCGAATCCTCCACACATGTTCTTATCAGCCAATTCACGCTCATAGGTATATGTACAAAACTGTCAGTCGTTGTTGTTATCCTGTTGCATTAGTCCTGTGCTGACGCACAACGCAGAGGACCTATAATAATTGGCCCGACAATAATCAAAGCTAATAGAACATATGATATTTAGTACTTTAATGCAAACGTCTTACAAAAATCGGTCATAAAAAAACGGGGCAACTTTGACTGACTCCGATCCGAATATTAAGAGTGAAAACGCGCTGACGTAGAAAATGATAAAACATACGATAAGAAGACGCACTGAAGGAGATGGCAGACATTTTGACAATGGCGCGTTCGTCTTGACGTGTACATATTGGATGGAAAGTCGCCAACTAAAATCATCCGACAAAAGGCGGCCGTCGACTCAGTACCTACAAAAATCATTCGTCTGCGTTGCACATAAATCCTTTTTAAGTCGTTTTAGTAATATATTGTTAATTTTGAAACACGAAATTTAATTCGCTTTCTTTTTCACCGTCTTCATTTCTTTATTTGTTGTCTCAGAATCGTTCGAAACACTCAATTACCTTTTTGGATCACTGTGTATTATATGTTAACATTAATATTTTTGCACTATACTACAAGCTGTCTGTTATTACAGCTAATAGCCTGGGACATTTGTCCCTTCTGGTACCCCCGAAGTAGCGTCGGTTTTTAAGTTACTAGCATTGGGTTTCGGAGATAATCCAGTAGCAGTAAGGATTTTTATATGGTCAGGAACATTAAGAAGAATATTTTTATATGGTTAGAAACATTAAGAAGAATATTTTTATATTATCAGGAACATTAAGAAGAATATTTTTATATTGTCAGGAACATTAAGAAGAATATTTTTATATTGTCAGGAACATTAAGAAGAATATTTTTATATTGTCAGGAACATTAAGAAGAATATTTTTATATTGTCAGGAACATTAAGAAGAATATTTTTATATGGTCAGGAACATTAACAAGAATATTTTTATATGGTCAGAAACATTACGAAGAATATTTTTATATGGTCAGGAACATTAAGAAGAATATTTTTATATGATCAGGAACATTAAGAAGGATATTTTTATATGGTCAGGAACATCAAGAAGAATATTTTTATATGGTCAGGAACATTGAGAAGGATATTTTTATACGGTCAGGAAAGCCATAAATGAAATCCCTACTTTCTATTACTAGATTTTTTTCATATTTACTCATATTGACACATTGTAAGTTACAAAATTTGTCGATTCTGGGTTTCATGTTATATAAAACTATCTGTAAGAAATTTTAATACCGTGTTTTGTTAGCTTCAACCGATAACATCAGGACTAAAGTTTTTGTACTCTGGTATATTATATGCATTTGTAGTTTTGGACTTAACAAAATAACTCTGGTTTCGGAGGTAATCCAGTAGCAGTAGGGATAGTTACTTTATTTTTATATAGTCAGGGAAGCCATAAATAAAATCCCTACTTTCTACAACTAGAATTTTTCATATTTATTTTTACATATTGACACATTGTAAGTTACAGATTTGTCGATTCTAAGTTTCATGTTATATAAAACTATCTATAAAATCTTCTAAGAAATTATTATACCGTGTTTTATTAGTTTCAAACGAAAAAGTCCAGGACTAAATTTTTGAAGTGAAAACTACTTTAAGCGCCTTAGCGATTTTTGGTAGGGGAAAATCTTATGGGCTTGTGTCAGCAATATGCTACATGCTACATGCATGTAACATGTTGCGCTTAGTCAGCTGTGAAAGCATATAAGGGGGAGGGGGAGGGGGGATTGTAAACTTCTTTAGGCAAGTTAGTGATTTTGGTAAGGGAAAATCTTATGGGTTCGCGTCAGCAACATGCTACATGCTGTTGATTGTGATTTTTTTACACTGCTGCATTTGTAGCTTTGAACTTAACAAAATAACTCTATTGAACATCACAATTAATTTTATGAGGGAAATCAACGCGCGGAAGATGGGCGCGGTGGAAGCGCATTGTACAGGGGCGCGCCCTATTTGGGGTCTGTGAATGGCTTTGGACCGCGCGCGCCAGTCGAGGGCGCGGTGATGTGCCCGTCGAGACAATGTGCAGCGTTGTCGCATTGTTGCCGACAAATACTTATTACGTTATTGTACACCTATTGTCTTATTTGTAGCGCATAACGTGGAAGATAGGTTAGATAAAACAGAATCATTTGGCATCCATAGAATTTTGAAAACTAATATTGATACTTACGTAATGAAATGCTTCGGACATGTGTCACGGCGTAGCAAGGAATGTATTGAACGCCTGGGCAAGATGGAAGGTATCAGATCATGTGGGAGAGTATCAATGAGAGGGATAGTTGAGTACCTTGACCTCAACTATCCCTCACTTAACCTCCCTCACTATAGCCATGGAAATTTCCATATACGAGTGCACGCGGAGAACAGTTGATATAAAGATGAATGGTGATATCCTGTGTTGCATCACTCATCTGCAATACATTCGACGCGATGACCACGTCCACTCTGCCAAGAGTGTAATGACTAAGAAATATATTGAACGACCAAACTGAAGCGTTTTAATATGCAAAATGGTCAGGAAATTTTAACATTATGTGGTTTATAAATCACAGTCGTGATAGAAATATGAACTTCTTGTCGTAGTAAAATTAAATTCTTAATTATTGACGATCACAGAGGAATAACCTTTTTGTATGAATGGCGGTAAACAAACTTAAGTCGTGGATAATAGATAGTCATAAAAAGGCGTATCACTCTAATTCAGTTTTTGGAGTTTACTCCTTAAGAATCGATTTTCAAACATAGCGTCCGGTATGAAGTTTTATGAGGAGTAAAATCAAAAGTTTAGAACGTACGAAGTTCAGAGCGTTAAAAAAAGTGTAACCGTTAGGTGACCTCTCCGCGCAACATTTCTGCGCATTTTTAGAGTATGTCAATATGTTTATTTGGAATTATCTTATGGCGTAAATGCAATGACAGAGTGTGACACACATAGTTTACTATTGTTCGCTTATATCAAGATTCAATGTCATTATGTGTGAATATTTGATGCCTTCTATGCTAAAAAATTAAAAATGATTTTTTAATTTTAACTTCTTAGTCTGACGTTATTAAATGTTTTTAATTTTTTTGTACCTATATGATCTTGTTCTTTTGTGTTTTACTTGAAAATAATTATATTGTCAGCATTTTTTTATTAAAGAATTTTCCATTTACATTTAATGATCTTGATATTTATATACAGCATTACCTGTTTTATACATTCCAACACAATCGTACTTAAAAAGTAAACTTCAGACGCGCGTCGGAGCTGACACGCACACTTTTTGTCTATGACTATGACGTGAAGATTGTTACCTAGCAGTATATTGAAGACAAAATTGTAAACCTAACTTAACGAGAAAAGTTAATTGTGTCGTGAACATCACAAACGTCCTTGTCTAATAATTTCGTCGATAATTTTATAGGACATTTAAAACGCACATTTTTCCTCTAAAGTTCATTTTGGTAAAAAGCGATGGAAAAGGGAGTATCAATCAGCCATTGTTCGGAGAGTTCCAAGAGCTTTTGTTTCTGCCACTTTGAGATTAAATCTTCAGACCTACGTTGTATGATTTACTTTACGTCTAACGTATGCGTTAGCAAACGCACGACAATAACGATTGCCATAAGGTTTACTTTAAAAATCGACATTGTGTATCGCACTCGCGTTATCCTTGCTTTTATTCTTCGTTAAAGTTCGGTGGCTTGAGAGAGAATAATAGTAATTTTACGAGCAGAAAGAAAAAGACGAAGCTATATTATCAACGATGACAGTTCTGTACTTTATCTATTTATGATAGTAGATGCATTTTTATAGGTTATTTTGTTTGTTACGCGTCAAGTAAGATTTATTCGTGTATCACTTTTAACATCAGCCGTAAATTGTAGAAATATTGTTATTTATTTAGATAATCGCAAGTGTTTTATGAAAGTACTATTGGGTAACGTAAATGGATTCAAAACATTCCTCAATTCTCGAGTACGGATATTACAAAGCATTTCTACAAATGTGATGTACTTTTTATGAGATGAAGTATATAATGACTTTCTTTGATATCTAATTTAAAACAAAGTATAATTTTTATAAGATAACTATAAAAATTAGTCGTTTTACCATTCGATTTGCACAATTAATTCTACTAGTGAGGGTAAATTTACTAAATTACTGAAAGTCGGAACTGTCGTATCATCAGCTGTTCTAGCCACCATTACGTAAAGTGAAATAAGGCGCCATTTTAAAGTACGTAGCTGTCAAAATAAAGGTTTCGTGATGATACAAAATGGCGGACGTCTGCTTAAAGGCTAATCATTCCAAAGTTTACGTTATTTATAAAGTAACATGACGCAAAATAGGGCTGTACCCATATGACGTGTTTGATTTCGCGTTTGTTAAGCTGTTGAGAAGAGCGATTGATTTATCTAGATTATTTTATTGCGAGCTTCATTTTCATCGTTTGTAATCCTCGACATTACACATTTACACATTTAATTACAGTGTCAGGTATGCATTAAGCTGCAGTGTATAATATGGGCAAATAAACGTCAAACTTTATATAGAATTCGCTTTTCGTCATAGACGACGCGAAGATTAATGTGTATATTAGCGCGTGGAATATAATTTAAAACAGTCACATAAGTAGAGTGAGTGGCTTTACATTCAAAAAGTAACTGCGAGGTAGACCGGAAGTTGCCGTTTATCTATATATATTTTGTTACTATTTTTATAAGCTTAATACATAAAGTGCTAGGAATATGGTATATTTAATCGAAAAAGTGCTAAGATTAAATTCATGTCTACATTAGCGGGTGGAATATGATTTAAAAAAGTCCTATGGGCAGAGTGGCTTTAAATTAAAAATGTAACTGTGAGGTAGTCGAAGTCGTTTATCTAAATATATTATGTTACTGTTTTCATAACATTAATACATAAAGTGCTAGGAATATGGTATATTTAAACGAAAAAGTAGCTATTAAGATTATATTCTACACTAATTGTTTGTAAGTTATGATTAACGGAAACGTATTTTTTTTCAATTTTCACGATGCTTTAGTAATACCATTACTTTAAAATATAGAAAAATAAAGAAAAGTGGATGTCTAATATCAAATAATTTATTAATTTAAATAATGTATAATAGATGCGGAACCTTCGAAGTACAAATCCGATTTGCTCTTGCCCGGTTTCATTGGAGCTTATTCATCAAGCCAATCTGACGCAAATGGCTCAGAATTATTTTATCAGCTTCGAAGTACAAACCCGATTTGCTCTTGCCTGGTTTCGTTGGAGCTTATTCATCAAGCCAATCTGACGCAAATGGCTCAGTATTATTTTATCAGCTTCGAAGTACAAACCCGATTTGCTCTTGCCTGGTTTCATTGGAGCTTATTCATCAAGCCGATCTGACGCAAATGGCTCAGTATTATTTTATCAGCTTCGAAGTACAACCCCGATTTGCTTTTGCCTGGTCCCATTGGAGCTTATTCATCAAGCCAATCTGACGCAAATGGCTCAGTATTATTTTATCAGCTTCGAAGTACAAACCCGATTTGCTCTTGCCTGGTTTCATTGGAGCTTATTCATCAAGCCAATCTGACGCAAATGGCTCAGTATTATTTTATCAGCTTCGAAGTACAAACCCGATTTGCTCTTGCCTGGTTTCATTGGAGCTTATTCATCAAGCCAATCTGACGCAAATGGCTCAGTATTATTTTATCAGCTTCGAAGTACAAACCCGATTTGCTCTTGCCTGGTTTTATTGGAGCTTATTCATCAAGCCAATCTGACACAAATGGCTCAGTATTATTTTATCAGCTTCGAAGTACAAACCCGATTTGATCTTGTCCGGTTTCATTGGAGCTTATTCATCAAGCCAATCTGACCCAAATTACTCAGTATTATTTTATCAGGTTCGAAGTACAAACCCGATTTGATCTTGTCCGGTTTCATTGGGGCTTATTCATCAAGCCTATCCTGACGCAAATGGCTCTGTATAATTTATCACACGCACACGCACGCACGCACGCACGCACGCACGCACGCACGCACGCACGCACACAATTATGTGTTCTGGAATTAAATTGTTAAAATTGTGACATAACTGTTTGTGTGCCAATAATAAATATTAAAATATTATTAGCCTATACACGGAAGGACCAAGCGCTATATTACACACACGCACCACCGCCGCTGCGAGCTTGTTCTATGACTGATCTCACTGACGTTCACAGCATTCGTAGTATTTGTTCCCCAGTGTCATTTTATATTCAGTCAGATTCGTGAAGCTAAGAAAATTGAAATGACACCTCAAACCCACCCGTGAAAATCCTCAAACCTTTCAGGTTATAGAAAGGAATAAAGACCCGGGTATATAAGCATATACCAGAAGAACGTTAGCTACTTTCCATTTCGTTCTACGCAGTTGGGTAATAATGTGTTGTCCATATTGGTAAATATTATAAAATTCAAACAGAAACGAAAGGTGAAAAAAATAAATGAGCCACTAATTTTGAACAGGGAATATCTATGGTTTAAAATATAACACATAAATATATCTATGGTTTAAAATATAATGTAAATCGAGTTCGTAATTCAACGTCAAACCAAAGACAATGTATTGCAGAGTGCAGTATGAAACTTCATAGGTAATATGTATTCGCTAATAATTCTTTTACCATTGTATGTAAATTTTAAATGTCTATTTAAACGCATTCTTTTAATTATGTATACTAGTGTTCGACAAGTGGTCGAAGTTCGACCATAATTATAATTGAAAATTTGAGGATAAATATAAATTTTCTGAATTGTTTTTATTGATAACACTAAAGTTCATCAATACCAAACAAAATAAAAGAAAATCGGTTCACAAACAGAGAAGAAAATGGTACTTAGCTGTTTTTCCTTCGCCTATTTATATAATGATTAATTATTCTTGTATGTCTGTAATTTATTATGAGATTAATTGCATGTTGTAAGTAGAGGTGCGCAAAATGTATCAGTGAAAAGAAAAGAGTGATATATATCATTTGATCGGAAATATATACGAGTATATCACTCATTTATAGTTCTAGCTCAGTAGCTCAGTACTCGAGTTATTAACGGAATTATTTATTGCGCATACGTTGAATAATGATCATACTAAAACGTAATGACTGAACATTACGCACTATTGTTATATATCATTTGATCGGATAAAAGAGTGTTATATATCATTTGATCGGAAAAGAGTGTTATGTATCATTTGATCGGAAATATATACGAGTATATCACTCATTTATATTTCTAGCTCAGTATGTCAGTACTCGAGTTATTAACGAAATTAATTTCTAGCTCAGTATGTCAGTACTCGAGTTATTAACGAAATTGATAAAAGAGTGTTATATATCATTTGATAGGAAATATATACGAGTATATCACTCATTTATATTTCTAGCTCAGTATGTCAGTACTCGAGTTATTAACGAAATTAATTTCTAGCTCAGTATGTCAGTACTCGAGTTATTAACGAAATTGATAAAAGAGTGTTATATATCATTTGATCGGAAATATATACGAGTATATCACTCATTTATATTTCTAGCTCAGTATGTCAGTACTCGAGTTATTAACGAAATTAATTTCGAGCTCAGTATGTCAGTACTCGAGTTATTAACGAAATTGATAAAAGAGTGTTATATATCATTTGATCGGAAATATATACGAGTATATCACTCATTTATAGTTCTAGCTCAGTAGCTCAGTACTCGAGTTATTAACGGAATTATTTATTGCGCATACGTTGAACAATGGTCACACTAAAACGTAATGACTGAACATTACGCACTATTGTTTGAAAATAAATTCTACAAGAGTATCCACTTGATTTTGTTTAATACTTTGCAGGTTTAGGATTTGGGTCTGTGAACCTAGATTCGAATTATGTATAAAATAACTTTAATTACAATTAAATAAATTGGAATAGATTGGCGTATTTATAATTTTAAATTAGAATTTTGAAATTAAACAAAGAAAGTGTTTGTTTACGTAAATATTTTGTGCGAACTAAAGTATACTTTAACAAACTAAATATACTTTAATCACAGCGTCCTCATTCGATCGCGAGTAGCGGATCCAGTTGCATATTTGACTAAACAGTTCGATTGTTTTCTTTCTCTTTCATGTAACGTCAAAATATATACTTCTATATCTATCTTCTCGATGCGACGAGTGAGTGAAATGAATGATTTGGTGAAACGAAAAAGACGCCGATCACTCCCGAGCTAGAGATATACTGATACATTTTGATTTCAAGTGAGCGAGTGATGGATATGATCGTAACATGTGACCTATATCTTTTATATCTCTCATTCGTGAGTTACACATCTCTAGCTGTAACTAGTTCCGCACGATACGAATAGCTTCAGTCGGGTGTGTCGACAGCCTAGCGACGTATGGACATCTAGTCGTTGCCAGTCGTTTCGCAGTATAAATGTAATTTCTATGCTAATGTGACCAATATAATTAACATACGGATTTGTTCATGAGTGTGTCCTCTATGGAACTTCCATACGTAATCAAAGATTGGTTTTCATCGGTATTGCAACCCTCCTCGTCCGTGCGGATGTGCAGTTTAAAGATGCTGAAAGACACGAACAAGACATGTCGTCGCTGTGGTGTGTTGGGTTGATCACAAGGCATACGGCCTTTGACGATGCGGCGCATCACGGAAAGCCGGATTCCCGGCCGTTCGTCGAACGGGGCTGGATTGGTGTTATGGTTAGCTGTAAGGGATTGCTCTCGTAGCAATAAGTCAGCCCTATGTATCAATTAGATACATTAAAGTAGATAAATAAACAAGGGATTATTAAATTTCAGAATACAGTATAAATATGCTGAAAGAAATGACCAAGGGATTGTTAAATTTCAGGATGCAGTATAACGATGCTGAAAGACATGAACATGGGATTGTTAAATTTCAGAATACAGTATAAAGACGCTGAAAGACATGAACAAGGTATTATTAAATTTGAGAATAAATTTATGCAGATGCTAAGAGACATGAACAAGGGATTATTAAATTGCAGAATACAGTATAAATATGCTGAAAGAAATGACCAAGGGATTGTTAAATTTCAGGATGCAGTATAACGATGCTGAAAGATATGAACATGGGATTGTTAAATTTCAGAATACAGTATAAAGACGCTGAAAGACATGAACAAGGTATTATTAAATTTGAGAATAAATTTATGCAGATGCTAAGAGACATGAACAAGGGATTATTAAATTGCAGAATACAGTATAAATATGCTGAAAGAAATGACCAAGGGATTGTTAAATTTCAGGATGCAGTATAACGATGCTGAAAGATATGAACATGGGATTGTTAAATTTCAGAATACAGTATAAAGACGCTGAAAGACATGAACAAGGTATTATTAAATTTGAGAATAAATTTATGCAGATGCTAAGAGACATGAACAAGGGATTATTAAATTGCAGAATACAGTATAAATATGCTGAAAGAAATGACCAAGGGATTGTTACATTTCAGGATGCAGTATAACGATGCTGAAAGATATGAACATGGGATTGTTAAATTTCAGAATACAGTATAAAGACGCTGAAAGACATGAACAAGGGATTGTTAAATTTGAGAATATAGTATAAAGATGCTGAAAGACATGAACAAGGGATTATTAGATTTGAGAAAAGAAAAACGACAACGAGAGCAAACCAGCACCATTTCTGTTTTTTTTTTAATTTTTAATTGTGTTCGAATTGTGCGGTACGAAGTTTTTTCCTATATGAGGTTATATCATTTTGAAATGATGTGTACGAATGTAATATTGTCGGATCTCAGTAACTTATTAAGATATTTAAACACTTCTTCTATAGATAACGATAGGGTTGATCTGGGGTAGGAATTAGAAATGAAAAATTGTGAACAAATAGCATAGGAAACAAAAAATTGTCAACTCTGACGCTCGACTGGAGTTTACTCTTTAAGTACGATTGTTTTGGAATGTATAAAACAGGTAACACTGTATATAAATATGAATATCAATATAATTTTAAATGTAAATAGAAAATTCTTTAATAAAAATACTGAAAATATAACTATTTTCACGTAAAACACACATGGACAAGATCAAATGTATACAACAAAATTAAAAACATTTAGTAACGTCAGACTAAGAGGTTAAAATTAAAAGAGACTTTTTAATTTTATGGGATAGAAGACATCAAATATTCACACTTAATGACATTTAATGATTACATCTTGATATAAGCGAACGATAGTAAACTATGTGTGTCACACTCCGTCATTGCGATTACGCCTTAAAAATGCCAAATAAACATCTAAAGATGCGCAGAAATGTTGCGCGGAGAGCCACCTAACTTACACTTTTTTAACGCTTTGAAATTCGTACGATCGTAACTTAACGGTTACACTTTTTTAACGCTCTGAACTTTTTGTACGCTCTAAATTTTTGATCTTACTCCTCATAAACCTTCATACCGGGCGCTATATATGAAAAGGAGTCAACTCCAACCCTGTCTGGCCCTCCACCGATTGACTCCCATTAGTTGGAGGTCCTTTTCAAAGTCACCTAGCCAAGTGTGGGAGAATCTGAAAGGACAAGAGGGGATGTGGAGACGTGGTCGTCCTGGTGAATTGAGCCGCGGTCGCGTGGAGTCAGATTAGCGGGTGAACAAACTTGACGAGGCCTCTATGAACAGTTATTCCACTCGATTTTTTGCGGAGATTACGGACGTCGCGGTTCCTGGTAGGCACGATCGAGCGCCGCGCGGACCTTTTGTCGGGGATAATCGCGTGACGGAACGAGCGCCGCTTAACCGTCGCGCGCGTCCTCGGGGTCTGCTAGAGCTTGGTGATTTTCTCGTAACGTGAGTTGCAAATGTAAATCATTTAAAGTGGGAACATCCACATCATACAAGATGGATGCTATCCCTCAGGAACTAATTATTTGAGATTATAAAAAGATGTATAGGTTAATTCAGGATATATGCTATTCGTATACCATTTATCCATCCAAACTTTCTTATTTATGAAATTATTTAGGATACTCTGACACTCGAAATTTATTCTCTTTCTTTATTGTATCGAGCAATCGATTATAAAAAAATTGATATAGTAGCAACTGTGCTGTAACCTTCAGCATACTGCGTCGCTACTGCAATTTTTTCACTTTTTTCAAATATATCGCAAAAATTAAGTTTAAGAAGCAAGTTACACAAATCAAGAGAAACGTTTAATTACCAATTAAAATATAAAGTAAAAAAATTCGTATCCTTTGCCATTCAAAGCCAAACAAGGTGTTAATGCGTTGGGTCATATATCACTTTGATAAAGCCATGTGGCGCCCGGTGTGCGTACACTGCGGGTTTAACCTTTGCGCTGGCGTTTCAATAGTACATCTCTAAAACGTTTGCTATACCAACTTAAAAGCAGCTGTATGTGTATAAAACATATGATGTATAAAGAAATATTTAGACGCTCTGTCGAAGTTACAATTCGTTTTCTATTGGGATGAACCGTGGAACCAAAATGGCTTAGATTAATTTCTTAGCTATGTTCAAAGAAAGACTAAATTGATCTAAGGCCCCGTTGTTTGAACAGTAGTTAAAGTAACTAATTGTCAAAATTCAGTGGTTAAATTGACAAATGTTGAATGTGATACAATAGGAGATTGTATGATCAGTTGTTATCTGAACTAATGGTTAAATTTTTAACGATTGATTAAATATTTTGACAACTCGCAAACGCGTGGTCAAAGAAGATGGCGGATTGTTAAATATTGTAGTGACAGGTGATTCACGTCACTTGTCAACTTGACATTTTACAGTTCTTTCAAACAAGACGGTTTTATGAATTTAAGTAGGATAATTTCGATGCTGGTGTAATTTTACGTGACGATGACGTAGAAATAGTGGATTATATTTTATCGGGTGATCCAAAAACTATCGATTCTGCCACAAGGCGATCCAAGTAGAAATTGGAGATTATTTTATTCAATGTTATCAAGCGACGAAAGAAAGCGGTTTCGGGGTACTTTATGAAAGGTTTTTTTCTAATGAAATACACAAAAATAATCAAACGACCTCTTTGGTACAAACAAATCGTTTGCGTTTAGAATTATTCGTACTGACACAAGTGTTTTTAAAATTTGAACATTTCACAAGCAAGAAACATTGCAGAAAGTGAAAAGTTTAGCATTGTAAAATTTTCAAAGGTTGGTCAGATTGCATATACTTATTTTACAATATTAAATACACGACAGCACCATTATCAATGCCAACATTGTAAAAAATAGGCCATAAAGGTTATGTTTTGAAATTTTAATTAATGCTAGCATAAGCAAAAGGTGTTTCCTTTATTTTAAATTAACCGATGAATTGTCAAATGTAATTTTTACCCTAAGAGTTGTCAGCCCAAACAATTATTTCCGCGGCAAAAAAAATTAATTTTCTTTAATTTCTATGGCAACACTATTCACTATTGCGTCATTTAACAATAGTCACAACATAACAACCTGAATACGAGATAACGATTAGTTATACCTTTAACTATTGTTATATTAACTGTAGTTAGTCGAACAAAATAACACACATGACTACGGATAAAATGACGGGGACTAATATTTTCAAAATGGTGGCAGTTCCAAATTTAAATTTTTTTTTTCTTTTCGTAATAGCACATAGTAATAATAATATTGGCCAGATTATGTTAATTTACAACGACTTGGTTCTTGCTATTTTAATATCTTCTGTTCTTTTACTGTCTGCGATATGCAATCATAAAAAATCAAGAAACCCTTTCAATAAAAATATTTTGTAAATGATAAATATAATAATAGGTATTTAATCTAGAATTAACGACGCTGTTTTTAGTCCATAAATTTACGGAAAACGGAGGGTTAATGGCGTACAGCAGTAGTTGTCCGGTAAATGATTACCGCGTCAGTCGCCATCATCAGAACGAACTGTTTAGCCATTCACGAACAGACCACATCCACATCCGGCTCACTGGACTCATCTCGGCAGCGGTGTTTAACTTTATCTAAGTTTAAACTCTTTCCAATGCTTGATGGTAGCCAGCGCTGAGCTTTTATTGCTAACCATTGTATATCCTGTTAACTCCTTGTAATATATGAATAATGCAACTGCTAAAAAAATAGCTTCAATTCTCTAAAATCATGCAACTGGTGAAAAAATAGCTCAAAAATTGGTCATGCTTTGAAAACGTTTTTAATATTTGTATATTATCAAAAAAATTGCGTAGATTGGTATAAAATACAAAAATTTACGTAGATTGGTATAAAATACAAAAATTTACGTAGATTGGTATAAAATACAAAAATTTACGTAGATTCGTATAAAATATTGAGATCTTTATATTTTTATCAAGTATTTTTATATAGACTTCAAAAAAAGTGATCCTTTGCTAGACACAAATACATTTTTTAAACCGCCGTCGGAAAAGAGGGGGGCTATTAATCTGACCCAAACATTTTGCAATTTAATGGGGGTATTTTTACACCAAACTTCCATTCTTCAAGTTGATCTTAAAACTATTAAACTCTTTTACGCCCATATGCACCACACATGGTCAAGACTGTTAGTCGGACGTACTGACAGTTAAAAACGTATTTCTTTTTCTCATTGACTGTCAGTCGAGTCGGAACAAAAGTACTTTACACTGTCAGTCGAGTCGGAACAAGAGTCTACTTTACTGACCGTACCATATTGCACGGTCCAGTCCGTAAAGTATCCATATAAAATACGTTTTTAACTGTCAGTCAATCCGACTGAGAGTCCTAATCGTGTGTAATGCAGCATGTTAGTAAATAGCTATATTTTTATACGTTATACGATCCGTATACATTTCTTGGAACCCTTGTATGATCACTTCGTTGTCCGTTTGTCTGTCAAGACCCTTTTTCTTAGGAACGCGTAAAGCTATCAAGTTGAAATTAATATCAAATATTTAGGTCTACGGTTCCTTGGAGCTATAAAAAAGTCAAGTTTCCAGGTCAACGCAATAAAAAAAATAAAAATACGAACACTTTGATACTCGCAAATAAACCAAAACCTGTAGGATTATTCCCGTTGACCTAGAGTGGTAAAATTTGGCAAGAGGCAAGGTTTCACAGCACAAGTAATGGAAGAAATCCGAAAATCGTTAATTTGTAGTTATATAACATAAAAAAATATTTTTTTAATGTGCGCCTATGAACGATATAGTAGATAATATAGATTTTCATTCTAAAAAGTGAAAAATTTGTAAATAGTTTAATAGATATATTATGTACCGTTAATTTTTTATAAATACCTAAATGTGTACGGAACTCTCGTCCGTGCGAGTTTCACTCCTGCTTGACTGTTTTTTCCCGTGTTGTGCTAATGTATTTGCTCCGTCTACTAAATATAGATCTCGTGAATTTTAAAATTCCAGTAAACAGTCCGTTTAAAATGAAATTGTTATGATAATTTTGGTAATCGCATTTTATTTGGCTCCATTTTGATTCACAGCCTTGTTTTTTTTCAAAAACGCAGTGGTACAATATACTCTGAAAATTAAAATATATTGTACCACGGTGTTTTTTAAAGTTTTAATCGATTTTTATTACAAAAACAATTAAAATATTGATTTACATTTCCAAGAAATGATACATTAATACTAAAATATATTATTCTTGGTATTTAGTTAATCAAACTTCATTCTTTATATCGTCTAGAATTTAATTAATAATTATTAGTAATTTTAATCCTTTTTAAAATTGGTGATTTAGTTAGTCATTTTAAAAAGATCGCCGGTTATTATTCACGGATATTTTTGCTTTGTTTATATCACGAAGGTATTGCTCATTGTGTCGGTAAAATGTACCAATATCGACAGATTCTCAGAAAACGTCAGCGACGTTGTGTCGCCGAAGCGATAGTAGGATATTTGACCACATTTTTTCATTGCTAGAATAGAATAAGAAATAACATTAAAAACGGTTAAAATAAATATATCGTACCTAGAACTTTTCATTACAAAGTTGTAACGACTTAAACACTCACGATTTAAAACTCATCATACAAAACACTACTTGCTTATGACGTCACTGGCCAGTTATTTAGCATTCATTTATAATGGAGTTTATTAAATAATTTTAGTATCTCGTTAAATATTGCGTTTTAGTTATATATTGCATATTATATTTTTCTCTTTTTTTTGTGTGAGAACTAAATTCATAATAATTGTTCAACGTAATGAACAAAAAATTTAGACATTTTCCCAATTTAGAAGTTTCGATTAATTGTTTGTTATATGCGTTATTTTTTTCATTTTACATTTTTAAAACATTATTTTTTTAAAAATCGACGTCAGTCAAATGCCCCATTCGTGCCAATGTATAAATGTCTTTAAACGTTCTCCAGAATTTTACTAAGAATTGTAGAGTGAGCCTGATATCACTTTCTCCGCCATCTAAAAGAATCTTGGCAATCACCTAATGCTCTTTCGAATCAGCGTCGGCTACAGCGGGTTCTTGTTAATTTTGCAGACTTCCTGCCTGCAGTGTACGTCTGCACACCGCACGTAGAAATGTACAAATAATGACGAAACATTGCATTGTTCGAGGTGTTTTTGTTGTGTGGTAATGCACAACCACCATTGCTCGGGTCACTAAGTGCCAGGCCGCAGGAAATTTACGTAATCACGTTCTTTCTCCATTTATTCGCGTTTTCTTTTTCTAGAAACCATTGGATTCATTGAAATGTGATTTCCAAGGCTGCGATGGTCATATTCAGTCATATTTTAAGTTATATATTTTAAATAAATCAAAACGCTTTCAATACTTTGTATACTGGTTAGGTACAATACCTACATACGAATTATAGATCGCAGCTCAATTGTTGGAAGATAGGTGACCGCCGAAATACAGCTAAAAATATTCTAAGTTATTTGAAATAAAAAAGCTTAGGATATTCTAAGCTATTTTTAATGTTCTAAAGTATTTCCTAGTCCGCACTAGGAATAGACCTTCAGCCTAAAGTACTTATCGTATATACGATCTAAAGTACATACGATTTATTTTGAAATCTTTGCATTCTCTTTCCATAGATGCCATTTCCTGTTTTAAATATTACAGCTATTTTTAAATCCTGAAAAATTTCTGTAGTGCGATTTTTCGTAATTGCAGATCTTCAGCCTACAGTGCATACGATCTCTTATTTATTTTGAAATCATCGTATTCTCTTTCTTTCCATGCATGCCATCTCTTCTCCTAAATATTATAGCTATTTTTAATGTCCTAAAGTATTTCCGTAGTGTGGGTTATCAATGTCCTAAAGAATTTTTGTAGTGTGTTAGTAATTGCAGACCTTTAGCCTACAGTGCATACGATCTCGGAATATGTTTTGAAATTTTTGCATTCTCTTTCCATACATGCTATCTTCCCTAAATATTACAGCTATTTTTAATGTCCTAAATAATCTCTATGTGCTATTTATCGTAATTCCACATCATAAAGCGCGTACGATCTTGGAATTTATTTTGAAATATACGCATTCTATTTCTTTCCATAAATGCTATCTTTTCTCCTAAACATTATAGCTATTTTTAATAGGCTAAAGTATTTCTGTAGTGCGATTTATCGTAAATGCAGATTTTCAACCTAAAGTGTGTACGATCTCGGAATTTATTTTGAAATTCTTCGTATTCTCTTTCTTTCCAAACATGCTATCTATAAAAATTATATCTCTTGTAATAATAAACTTAGTCATAAAAATTTGCGGGTGCAATAAAATACATTTCCATTGTGCGGGGCAATTATCAGGCGAGAGAACAGGCAAACAAAATTTTTTGTATAATTTCTTTTTTTAATGTATTTTTTCTCCGGAAAATTGGCCAAACCCGCGAAAATTATTGGCAAGAACCTGAAACATTGGCCATGAGACCTTTTCAAAAATAACTAGTATCGCACTTTCATAAGTTTCGTTATGTGCAATATGCCACGCGCTCTACAGAATTACTAGCTGTGTATTCTCGCTTCTGCTGGAGGACATGAGAATAAAAAAAATACCGTATACAACAAATAAAATATTTTTTGCAGCTTTTTAAAGTAACATCACATCGCACGTGATCGACAGGTGATAGATAAAGTTAATTATTAGTACCTGTGCCTAAGGCAACTTTTGTTCGATGTTCGTGATGAATCGAAAAAAAAACGATTTGAATATATGAACACGGGCAGCTGTAAGAAATTTTGAAACAAATATGCTTAAGGCAATTTTTTGTTCGATGTTCGTGATGAGTCGAAAATAAGAACAATTTGAATAATATGAATACGGCAGCTGTATGAAATTTTGTGAGAAAAATTCTTATGGCAATTATTTGTTCGATGTTCGTGATGAGTCGAAAATAAGAACAATTTGAATAATATGAATACGGCAACTGTAAGAAATTTTGAGAGAAATATGCTTAAGGCATCTTTTTGTTCGATGTTCGTGACGAATAAAAAAAAACAATTTGAATATATGAACACTGGCAGCTGTAAGAAATTTTGAGAGAAATATGCTTATGGCAATTATTTGTTCGATGTTCGTGATGAATCGAAAAAAATAATAATTTGAATTATGAATACGGGCAGCTATAAGAAATTTTTGAGAGACATGGTGTTCTAAAAAATTTATTTACATGAACAACAATCGTATATGGCTGCTACGATTGAGTGGCGCAACAGAAGGAAAACCGATTACAGTGGAATACTCGCGTCACATTACTCTGCGTTTTAGAAGGAAATAATATATTTTACGAGGATGAGTCATTCAGCCTTACGTTTTATCATTTACTTAGCGTATGCGTTAGTTAACGCACAACTGTAACGGTTGCCTTGACGTTCTTCACAGGCCACTTATCCAAAGCCTTGAGCCACAAACCTTGATCAAAAAGAGTAGTATCATATAATTGTACGAGCTGACAGAAAATGATGGAGCTGTTTTATCGAAGAATGGCATTTCTGTATGTATATATATACATATATATATACATATATATATGTATATATATATATATATATATATATATTATACACATATATAAATATACCAACGAACTACGATTCGCACGAAAACGCCTCATACAAAACACACCTGGCTTATGACGTCACTGGCCAGTTATTTAGGATTCATTATAAGGGAGTTTATTAAATATTTTTAGTATCTCGTTTAATAAAGCGTTTAAGTTATATATATATATATATATATATATATATATATATATATATATATATATATATACTTTTTTTTATATATTTATACATATATATATATTTTTTTTTTTCGTCACCCCCGCAAATCCCTTCGAGGGATTACTGAAACAACATTTATCCATAATTTTTGTTTATCCTAACTTATATTTTATCATATTCATACCGAATTTCAAGTCTGCAGGTTTTATTTTTAATAAGTGTTAATGTAATATTTATTTTCAAAGCTCGCGCAAATTCGGATAGAGGTCGATGATCTAAAAAAAGTTATGTTTGTTATTTCATACTCCAATGAAAATAATTTTTAAATTATTACTATAGACATTTTTGTCAATATTAATAGAGTTATAGCTTTCGTGTCGTGCTTGATCGAACAAGTTTTTTTTCTGTGAGAATGAAAGATCTTTCCCCCGTAAAATGATGTTAAGTTATCACCATACCAAATTTCATCGGAATCGGTCCATTAGTTTTAGCGTGATTGACGAACATATAGGCAGACAGACGAAAATTCCAAAAACTATTGTCTCGGAGTCATGTACGTAAATGTTGCAAGAAGTTTATTGAAAAAAATTTCACGTTCATATTTTTTTCTCTTTAGTTTATTACATGTATAGATGACTGAAGATGCATTTTTGTTTTGCTGCGCATCGTGTTTACTCACCGTGTTACTTTCAACATATGTCGCAAATTGTTGATTAGAAATTTGGTTATTTGTTTAGAACTGTTGATTAGAAATTTGGTTATTTGTTTAGCAAGTATTTTACGAAAGTACTATTTAGTAACCTAAATTGATCCGAGATATCCCCCAATACTCGAGTACGGTATTGTTAGCGTTTCTTCGAATTCAAAATACTTTTTATGAGACGAAGTATATAGTGACGTTTGTTGGTATCAATTTAATACAAAACATAATTTTTATAGTTAAAAAAAAACGATAATTTACCGCAAGACATATTTAAATAACTTATAGTCAGTCGTAACATCAACTGTTTTAGCTACCTTTACGTAAAGTGAAATAAGGCGCCATTTTAAAGTACGTAGCTGTCAAAATAAAGGTTTCATTACAACACAACATGAGGATGTCTTCGTAAAAGCTATTAATTCCGTAATGTTCACATTAGTCATATAGATCACGCGATCGTCAAAACGAATGCTTCTATAACGCCCATATGCACCACACACGGTCAAGACTGTCAGTCGGACTTACTGACAGTTAAAAACGTAATTCTATTTCTCATTAACCGTCAGTCGAATCGGAACAAGAGTCTACCGACCGTACCCTATTGCGTGGACCAATTCCTAAAGTATCTATACAAAATACGTTTTTAACTATCAGTCAATCCGATTGAGAGTCTTGACCGTGTGTGTTGCATAAGCCATGTAGTGTCTAGGTATAAAAAAAGGATGCTTGCGACGGGAGTTAGTGAAAAATTAAAATGTGGATACTCGGAACACCTCTTCTGTATGGAAGCGATTGAGGCCAATATAAAAATTATTTAAACACATTGATCAGAGAATGAGACGAAAGTAATTTGCGTAAGTTGTGATTATTCGTTTATATAATTGATTGTGTGCAAACTAAGTAGAAAATGTTAAAGAATTGCGTGAAAATTCTCAATCGTTATTGAAAAAAAAAACTGTCAAAGTTGCGATTTCAACGAAAACATATTAATTTTTTTTTCAGAAACACGTTTTAAATATATTCCAGCTTGTATATTTTAAATATATTCCCGATTCTTTATTATAGCCTCTGGCAAAGAATATTTTTATAATGTGCGTAAGTTGTGATTATTCGTTTATTCCTCTGGCAAAGAATCTTTTATTTTCTGGCAAAGAATCATTTTATAATGTGCGTAAGTTGTGATTATTCGTTTATTCCTCTGGCAAAGATTATTCCTCTGGCAAAGAATCTTTTTATAATGTGCGTAAGTTGTGATTATTCGTTTATATAATTGATTGTGTGCAAACTAAGTAGAAAATGTTAAAGAATTGCGTGAAAATTCTCAATCGTTATTGAAAAAAAAAACTGTCAAAGTTGCGATTTCAACTAAAACATATTAATTTTTTTTCAGAAACACGTTTTAAATATATTCCAGCTTGTATATTTTAAATATATTCCCGATTCTTTATTATAGCCTCTGGCAAAGAATCTTTTTATAATGTGCGTAAGTTGTGATTATTCGTTTATTCCTCTGGCAAAGAATCTTTTATTTTCTTGCAAAGAATCTTTTTATAATGTGCGTAAGTTGTGATTATTCGTTTATTCCTCTGGCAAAGATTATTCCTCTGGCAAAGAATCTTTTTATAATGTGCGTAAGTTGTGATTATTCGAAAGTAATGTGCGTAAGTTGTGATTATTCGTTTATATAATTGATTGTGTGCAAACTAAGTAGAAAATGTTACAGAATTGCGTGAAAATTCTCAATCGTTATTGAAAAAAAAAACTGTCAAAGTTGCGATTTCAACGAAAACATATTAATTTTTTTTTCAGAAACACGTTTTAAATATATTCCAGTTTGTATATTTTATATATATTCCCGATTCTTTATTATAGCCTCTGGCAAAGAATCTTTTTATAATGTGCGTAAGTTGTGATTATTCGTTTATTCCTCTGGCAAAGAATCTTTTATTTTCTGGCAAAGAATGTTTTTATAATGTGCGTAAGTTGTGATTATTCGTTTATTCCTCTGGCAAAGAATCTTTTTATAATGTGCGTAAGTTGTGATTATTCGAAAGTAATGTGCGTAAGTTGTGATTATTCGTTTATATAATTGATTGTGTGCAAACTAAGTAGAAAATGTTAAAGAATTGCGTGAAAATTCTCAATCGTTATTGAAAAAAAAAACTGTCAAAGTTGCGATTTCAACGAAAACATATTAATTTTTTTGTCAGAAACACGTTTTAAATATATTCCAGTTTGTATATTTTATATATATTCCCGATTCTTTTTACAGCCTCTGGCAAAGAATCTTTTTATAATGTGCGTAAGTTGTGATTATTCGTTTATTCCTCTGGCAAAGAATCTTTTATTTTCTGGCAAAGAATCTTTTTATAATGTGCGTAAGTTGTGATTATTCGTTTATTCCTCTGGCAAAGAATCTTTTATTTTCTGGCAAAGAATCTTTTTATAATGTGCGTAAGTTGTGATTATTCGTTTATTCCTCTGGCAAAGAATCTTTTATTTTCTGGCAAAGAATCTTTTTATAATGTGCGTAAGTTGTTATTATTCGTTTATTCCTCTGGCAAAGAATCTTTTTATAATGTGCGTAAGTTGTGATTATTCGTTTATATAATTGATTGTGTGCAAATTAAGTAGAAAATGTTAAAGAATTGCGTGAAAATTCTCAATCGTTATTGAAAAAAAAACCGTCAAAGTTGCGATTTCAACGAAAACATATTAATTTTTTTGTCAGAAACACGTTTTAAATATATTCCAGTTTGTATATTTTATATATATTCCCGATTCTTTTTACAGCCTCTGGCAAAGAATCTTTTTATAATGTGCGTAAGTTGTGATTATTCGTTTATTCCTCTGGCAAAGAATCTTTTATTTTCTGGCAAAGAATCTTTTTATAATGTGCGTAAGTTGTGATTATTCGTTTATTCCTCTGGCAAAGAATCTTTTATTTTCTGGCAAAGAATCTTTTTATAATGTGCGTAAGTTGTGATTATTCGTTTATTCCTCTGGCAAAGAATCTTTTATTTTCTGGCAAAGAATCTTTTTATAATGTGCGTAAGTTGTTATTATTCGTTTATTCCTCTGGCAAAGAATCTTTTTATAATGTGCGTAAGTTGTGATTATTCGTTTATATAATTGATTGTGTGCAAATTAAGTAGAAAATGTTAAAGAATTGCGTGAAAATTCTCAATCGTTATTGAAAAAAAAACCGTCAAAGTTGCGATTTCAACGAAAACATATTAATTTTTTTTTCAGAAACACGTTTTAAATATATTCCAGTTTGTATATTTTAAATATATTCCCGATTCTTTATTATAGCCTCTGGCAAAGAATCTTTTTATAATTCTTGCGGTGATTCCGTGCGTTTGATCGGCACAAGAATATATACACCTTTTTAGTCAGAGACTATAATAAAGACTGAATCTATTATTCACAAAATTTTGAAGCATTGAATGCCCCTATAATAATGACATTCAATGTTGACATGCTGTCAGCATTGATAACGGCATTCTTCTCAGTAAATTGCTGGATTTCGTCCTCAATTATTTCTCAATTTGTTTATTTTTTCTTCCATAATATGAATAGAACGTAAATTTATTGTATCAGTAATAAAAATTTTAAAAAAGCTGTTTAAAACACGTATGTGACACGACATACATACATGTATGTAATACAGGCAAACATCATCTGCTTTGATTTTCATAATCATGAAATACTAACCGAACAGTTTTCGTTTACTCTGTTGTCGATTTTTTCAGTAATATTAAATTATCTATATAACATTTATAAGCAGTCGCAATGAATATGCTGGATGTGTTTTAAAGCGGCAGGTGTGATTGTCTATATTTAGGCGAGGTGTTTACTCTCGAGTCTGTGATTTAAAATTAGATTTACCCTACATCTTGGGGAGACGTTAACAGACGACAGCGGTGGAGTCAGACGCGGTCTTTATTTTAGTGGCGTCTCCTCGCGTGCCATGCCGGGCTGTAGCATTGCTCCTCGTCTCAACTTACGAGCGAAGTCAATCTACAATTCGAATTTCAATGTGGGTCGCGATCCGCTCGAGTCTAGTGAGCGTGCACCGAGTCACAACAGCGACATTACGTTTCGTATTTCTAGTTTGAATAATTTTGCGATTATTCGATAAATTCTTCCAAAAAATATGAAAATAAAGTTCAACGCGAACCATACGTAAAGTATGTTGCATATTATTCATGTCTGTTCATTACGTAGGAATTCGATGACATTATATTGAATAGACATGTCATTAGCTCTGTAAACGTAGTTATGAAGAGACAAGTAGTTGCCTTGTCTTCATAGTTCATTACAATATCACTTTTTTGTATGTGTCTCTACCTTACAATCTTACGTAGCCACCTAATGACATTGTATTGAATAGTCTTGTCATTAGCTCTGTAAAAGTAGTTATAAAATGACATGTAGTTGCCTTGTCTTCATAATTCATTACAATATCACTTTTATGAATGTGCTGTCTTTAATTCTCTACCTTACAATCTTACGTAGCCACCTAATGACATTGTATTGAATAGCCTTGTCATTAGCTCTGTAAAAGTAGTTATGAAACGACAAGTAGTTGCCTTGTCTTCATAATTCATTACAATATCACTTTTATGAATGTGCTTTCTTTAATTCTCTACCTTACAATCTTACGTAGCCACCCAATGACATGGTATTGAATAGCCTTGTCATTAGCTCTTTAAAAGTAGTTATGAAGAGACAAGTAGTTGCCTTGTCTTCATAGTTCATTACAATATAACTTTTATGTATGTGCTTTCTTTAATTCTCTACCTTACAATCTTACGTAGCCACCTAATGACATTGTATTGAATAGCCTTGTCATTAGCTCTTTAAAAGTAGTTATGAAGAGACAAGTAGTTGCCTTGTCTTCATAGTTCATTACAATATCACTTTTATGTATGTGCTTTCTTTAATTCTCTACCTTACAATCTTACGTAGCCACCTAATGACATTGTATTGAATAGCCTTGTCATTAGCTCTTTAAAAGTAGTTATGAAGAGACAAGTAGTTGCCTTGTCTTCATAGTTCATTACAATATCACTTTTATGTACGTGCTTTCTTTAATTCTCTACCTCTTTCTATATAGTCTGGATGTGAGCGTTACTTACAGCCTTTTTGGAGTTTACTCCATAAGAATCGATTGTCATATCCATATAGCGCCCGGTATCAAGTTTTATAAGGAGTAAAATCACAAGTTCAGAGCGTTAAAAAAGTGTAATCGTTTAGTGGTCTCACCGCGCAACATTTTTGCGCATTTTTAGAGTGAGATTTGAATGTGCTTATTTGGCTTTTTTATGACGTAAACGCAATAACGGAGTGTGATACACATATTTGGCATTTTCTTATGGTGTAATAGCAATGTCGGAACGTGATATACATAGTTTACTATCGTTCGCTTATATCAAGATGGTGTCTGAATATTTGGTGTCTTCTATCCTGCAAAATTAAAAAGTGTGTTTTAATTTTAACTTCTTAGTCTGACGTTACTAAATGTTTTAATTTTATTGTATAAATTTGATCTTGTTCATTTGTGTTTTACTTGAAAATAATTATATTGTCAGCATTTTTTTCTTAAATAATTTTCCATTTACGTTTAATGATATTTATATACAGTTTTATCTATTTTATACATTCCAAGACAATCGTACATAAGGAGTAAACTCCAGTCGCGCGTCGGACCTGAAACGCACAATTTTTTTGTTCTACATTATTGTCTCTATTCTACTAAATGTATGTTGTAAATATTACGAGTACAATGTAAAGCGTTAAAAGAAGTACGTAAAACAAATTTTCAGTTCACGAGTGCACATCAAATATTTTATATTTCAAGTCATTATACTTGTAATTATTTTTGGGGGCAAAAGGAAGAAAAGAACCCTTATAGGAGTAGCTTAGACATTAGTAGCTTAGACATTAGTCCTTATAGGAGTAGCTTAGACATTAGTCCAATATTTTATATTTCAAGTCTTTATACTTGTAATTATTTTTGGGGGCAAAAGGAAGAAAAGAACCCTTATAGGAGTAGCTTGGACATTAGTAAAAGAACCCTTATAGGAGTAGCTTAGACATTAGTAGCTTAGACATTAGTCCTTATAGGAGTAGCTTAGACATTACTCCAATATTTTATATTTCAAGTCATTATACTTGTAATTATTTTTGGGGTCAAAAGGAAGAAAAGAACCCTTATAGGAGTAGCTTGGACATTAGTCCAAACCCCAAGTGAAAGTATCATTAAGATCGCTTCTGTAATTATCACATGCATGATGTTGCTCGCAGACAAAAAAAAGAGTTAAAAATATTAAAACAAAAAAATATTCAAAGTATAAATCTACAATTCTCCTACCGCCCACTCCCAAGTATTTTATATAATATGATGATGAATGAGTGGGAAGAAACAAATGTGGTTTTTCGGGTTTCGTACCCCAAAGGTTGAAATGAAATCCTTATAAGATTGGGTACCCACGTGTTTTTCTATCCTACGTCATGTCTATCTAAAAAAGGCCGTGACAGATTTTCGTATTTCACGGCCGTGTTTAGGGTCAAAAAGAAAAAAGAATCCTTATAGGATCAGTTCGTTGTCCGTCTATCGGTATGTCAAGACCATTTTTCTCAGGAACGCGTTTAGGTATCAAGTTGAAATTAACATCAACTTTTTAGTTGTACGGTCTCTTGGAGTTGTAAAATCAATCAACGCAATCAAGAAAAAACCTCAAAATATGGCAATTTATCCCGCATATTTGACACTCGCAAGTAAATGAAAACCTGTAGGGTACTTCCCGTTGACCTAGTATGGTGTAGTTATATTACATAATTGTTTTTTTCTTTAATATACGCCTGGGAATGATATAAAAGGCAATATATTTTCGTTTTAAAAAAATTAACAGTTTATAAATAGTTTAATAGGAATTTTGTATACCATTAAATGTTTATAAATATGTAAATATATACCGAACCCTCGTGCATGACAGGTTTTTTTTATATCACAAATATTTTTTAGACCCAAAAGACTTCATATCAATTGCGACCAGTTGCGTACTGACAAAATGCGAAACCTTTCAAATTCCCAAGCAACTGAAAGCAAAAATTCTCTCCAATTATATATATATATATGAAGTCGCAATCTTCCACGATATCAGCTCCACCGAATTGGAGCTACCGATGATAACAGAGCTGTTATGTATCGATAGCAATTAAGTGCAGACCCTGTGTGGCCAAGTGTGGAGACAGTCACTCTGCCGTTGCTGAGACACATATTATTTTACACCTCATTTCTTGTGTCTTGCGGCAGTAATCTGATATCTGCAGAGATACTTAGTTGAGTCCGCACTCTTGGGTCACCACCTGCGACATGTTGTGACATCTGTAGCCTGCACTTGTGACCTATTTGTCTTGTAATGTGACAAAATGTGTACGATGCTGGATGTTCTTGGTAATACACTCACTCTTCTTTGTTTTTTTTATGCTATTATATGGATTCCTCTTAGTTCTCAGGATTAGAACGGTGAACTCCTCGTTCGTCACCAGTTACAGTTCGGTCGAAACAACTTGAATGAGCTTCATTACCCAGCTCTAAAAACTCTTTCTCTTTTAATCGCCGTAAACATTCGCGGGACTCATTTTGCACTAGCTTTTGACAAGTTAAGATCGTTATCAAAAATAGAATGTATGGTACCGACAGATATAGTATTCATCTCTGCTGAAATCTTTACATTAAACCGAGAATCTTCTAGTCGAATTTCTCGACCTTTTCCACGTTTTCTTGCTTCAATTTCCCGTTCCAGGCGAGGTTGAAATTACTAGACCTGGTTGAAATTTACTAGACCATTTTCGGACGGCCGGTAACGACGAAGGAAAGTCTTGGTAAACAGCCACTGTCTTTTCGTAGATAGTTTGTGTTAATTTTTTCTTTGTCTGGGAAATTTAATAATAGCGCGCTGTTCGATTTTGGTAAATATTGTCCATTCACTAATTACGGTCATTCGTCACTGAGTTTTCGTTTTTAGGAAAGTTTTTTGTTTTAATTTAAAATATACGTATAATGTTGTATTAATATTTGTGTTTTTGAGAGTAATCGAATCCTACAGATTTAAAACATGTTTTTACAGTCTTAAGTGAAATTTCTCCTTTAGGCAAGATTAGTACTTACAGCTTGAAGTAGTATGCGAGGGTTGAAACTATTAAACCATTAATATTCAATATCCAGTTGCTGCCTATATAGAATATTTATGAAATATACATGCTGATGCTGCCAATGTATAGCGGACTCATTTTGATTAAATTTCATTATGTCAGCCAGGTCTGCTATAATCTTACAAAGCACGCGATGTTGTGTGCAAGCAGCGAGTCGAAGTCGTCGCGAAACGTTGAAAAAACAAGAGCGTCCAAGATAAACCAGCTTGCGTATATACCGCGCCGGCGGACGGGCTAGCCAGCGGCCGGATAACCCGAGCTAGCGACGTCAGTGTGCCGTCGGCTGTCAGACGTAACATATCACTATACACAAAGCGCGCCTTTCGATATCACACTTATATATGTAAAATGAAAACAAACAGGAAAATTAAATAAAAATAACGCTAAACATTTTTGCCCTGCTATTGTGTGCTTTTATTGGAACACGCCATATTTTTTTGCGTTTAGTGAGTGTCGCAGTCTCTTTCTGGTTTGCGTAGGGAAAGCGAGACAGACGAGAGAAAGAGCGCGACCGTGCTACCGTCATGAAGTCTGGAAGTCGGTAAACGTGAAATATAGTAGAATTGTGCATACCGTAATTACAGTATATCATTGCGATTACCTTCTATTAAATTGTAGTATTAGTTATTTAACAATTTGCTCTCGGATGTCAAAGTAAACGTGTAGTAATAAATACGATTCTTGCTCAACGTTGACTACGTTGCAATGTTATTGTTACGCCAGATAACTTCGCATAACGTTGTGCAATCTACTTCGGTGTATAATATTCGAAAGTTGTTTTGTGTATTCACAATTAATTGTCTCATAAAACTAACTTGGTTTAATTATTTTATAAATAAGAATGGATTAACTTATTTGGGAAGGATATAAGGTTCGAAATTGAAAGAACTTCACACACGTGTTAATCCTTCGCCCCGTTCCGACATTGTCCAATCGTAGGAAGCGCAGGGCTACAGGCGAACCTCCACCAGCCAATCGAGGCTCGTTTATGATTTCTCAACGAAAACTCACGATCCCGCCCGACAGGACCCGAAGGGTACGGCGCCAACCACCCGAAACACATCCGCGAACAAGATGGCGTCAATGGTGGTTAGCGGAACTGCAAGCGTCGTCAAGAAACCGTCCATTAAAAAGTACAGAGCGCCTACACCGCCCAAGAAGATTGTCGCGTCGAACGGGCCAGATAATTGTGAAACAGATAAGGAAAATAACAGTGTCGAGTGTGAAGAGAACGATAATCTAATAGTAGTGCCGGCTACTGATAGTGGATGTATACAAACAAACAACGATAGACCAATCAATGATGGTCATAGTGACGATGAACCAATCAAAGACAATAATTGTGAGAGTATAAACGGTGACGAACCAATCAGTGACGAGGGTTGTGTGCAGGAAAATATTGAGCGACCAATCAAAACATCGACGCAAGGGAGTCCTGTGTCAAACACTCGTTCGCCTTTATTGAAAAAGTACGCGCCAAACTTAAATAATCAAAATGGTGAAAGGAACTCTGTGTTATCAAAAGCCGCTATCTTCGAGAGTAATATCAATAATGGAAGCCCAAAAGCACGCGATCCAGCCGAAATGTCTATACGTGAGCGGAAAGCCTTGTTTGAAAGGAATAAAGGCTCTGCAATAATTCCTAAGGCTCCATTTGGAATGGCGCCTTCGGCGAAAGCCCTTCATCCTGAGAAAGGTATGTACCAAATTTTTTTTATTTATATTTTCTATGAAACTAATTGTTTAGATCAGTTTACGTAAAATATTACTGATATCGTAATTTGGGGATATTAAATTGGAAAACGTTTATCTTATCCTTTGCTCTTATTATTAATATATCATCATTTACGTTATTTACTCTAGAAAAATATTGTCTCGATTTATGTAGGCAAACAATGTAACAAAAAAGGGTTATAAAATTGACTAAACAATTTTTTAAAATGATATTTACAATTGCAACATAATAAGGGTTTATTAAATACGATTATATAATTTATCTGTTTAAGTAAAGATGCTTTTAAATGTCGATATGTTAAAATATTGCTTAAATATTCCATTTACAGGTAGTATACTAAACTAACATGTGTACCTACCTGATTACTACTAAGTACTAGATACAACTTGTTGTTTATCAAATGTAAGCCCTATAATATATAATCTTATACCCAAAATAAAAGTTTGAATTTAAAGTTTGTAACAGACAATAGTTTGTTAAAATGTTGAAAGACATTGAGATTAAGTAAGGAATATTGAATTGAACAGTAGTTGAAAAAAAATTTCTTGAATAATACGAACATTTTTTTTCTTCAGATTTATTTATGTAAGGGATGCATATTATCTTCAAAATTTACCATGATGAGTTTATACATGTAACTTAAATAATTTCGAAAATATATTTTTGCTCGCGCACTAGGAGAGAAAATTATTTTTAAATTTTATTAGTTATCTCACTTAACTTGAACTGCCCATCAGTAATTATTTTAATCTCGATAGTCATTTCTACAATTCCCAATTTTTTTTTAAAAGTACATATAGTATTATTTACATGTATATTTAGAGGTTAAATGAAAAAATACTTCATCTTATGTTTGCTAATAAAAAGCAAGCTGTCTTGTTGAACGGGTCTCTATTGATTTGGTTGCGCATATTAAATTAGAATTTTTTTTGCGCCTCTCAGACAAACGACTCATTTGATATTCAACTTGCATCATTGATAATGGCACAAAAAGTAGTAGTACCGTTTTATTGTGGAGCCAATTGCTTAAACGTGGCTTATGTAGCGTCATAATTATACTTGTATAAATTATAAGTTAGGCCCCGTGTTGTTTCTACACATAGCAACAGTTTTATTGCTCATCGATATATTTATTTCCTAATGTTATATTCAAGATCTTGTTGGCTTACTATATCAATTAACGATTTGTTTTTTTTTTAATTTTTTTTGTTTATTGCAAAACAGTGTAACTTCCTTTTAAGACTAACTTGCAGTTCATATGATTTTCTTGCCTCATTGAAGTTCTAGGATATTTTACCTTTTTTCATAAGAATTCAAGTTATAGTAATTAGTTCTACATGACTCTCTTTCCACACTCATATAACTAATGATGAAACCTCTTAAATGCGAGTAGAACTTGTACTACAAATATTCAATAATACTATTAGCTCTATAGGAACATTTAGCATTAATATTATTTTTCACCATGTAAATATATCATAGACATAAAAATATCAATAAAACTTTGAAATTTAGAATAAACTTTATAATTTTTCGGTAAAGTTTTAATAATGCGGTTTTTTTCTTTAACTTTTAATGTGAATTTTGACATATTTCCAGTGGACATTTTCTGTAATATCTCTGGGAAATATCTTACATGAAATTATAAAAAATAAAAAAAAAAATTGGGTACTTTATATGCTTTCATAAAAATTTTCTAGAAGAATATTTTTGGTTGCTAATTATTGAGTTTTATGTGGGTTAATACACTTTTACCATATTTTGAGTTTCATATGTTTTTTGAGAAAATTCATCCTAAGCACTGTTTCTAAAACACCTCTATACTAATTGCTAAGTTACCTCGACAAAGTGATCATCGAGGTTTATCACAGTCTGAAGTACGCACAAAGCGAATCGAAGTACCTGTCTACACTAATCTCTTCGCCTAACTTCGATCAACTTCACGAGTAGTGTAGTGCAGGCTTAAAACTATGTTACTTTAAATTATAAAGTAAATAGGGTCGGAGTCATTATAAGTAACCCTTTAATTTGATACACACACACATAAAGAAATTAAAAAGGACAATTTTGAGTACTTTACGTTTTTGGTATCTATAGTTTTTAAAAACTATTAAAATTAGTATATGCAGGTTAGTGTGCTATATAACTATGCCAAATCTCAAGTTTCTATATCAAACACTTTCTGAAACAACAGCTATGACAGACCAGACGGATGGATAGACATGTGACTGATGTTCCGTTCCGTTTTTTTCCTTTCAGGTGCAAAACCCTATAAATGTTATAAGGAACTATCTTGGGTTTCTTTTTTTCATAAAAATAATTTATAAATATTATTATTATTATATAAATATTCTAAGGATTTTATTTCTTTTTTTATAAAAACATATGCTTCATATAGTATTTTGATAGTAACATTCCCCCACTAGTGCTACTTCTCCATATTGTTTTTTATGATTTGTTAGTCACTTTTTTGACATATACAATTTTTTTTTACTTGAATACATTTACTTAATAATATTTCATTTTCAATATGTTTGTGTCAGCATTTTTCTATCCCTTTGTTGTGTTTTCCCAGGTATCCTAGTTTCTAAAGCCATTATATGATGCTGAACAAGGTGTCGACTTTCTTTCAATATATACAGTACGCCTGTGCTTCCGTATTTAGAGTCATTAATTTATTCTGCTTCGGCAGCATTGTGCATTGTCATGGTATGCTGTATGAAATGCTAACTTGGTATTAGGTTTAATAATGTTGTGTGAAATATGTAATTTATATTGCATTTGTCTGTAAGGTTATTATGATGTTCAGGGTGATTTGTATTACTTCCTGTATGCTATTCAATGGTTTGTTCAACAGTGTGGTTGGGTTCTACTTCTAGTAATTCATATTTAAATGGCCCCATCAATAAAATAATGTCAAATTGTAGGTCAGATAAAAACTATGAAAACTGTTATTCCATTGCATATGAAAGCAACCAAATTAAGTCCGTTTACAAGAATACTGAAAATTTTGCTTTTAAAAAATTTATTGATATAAATATGACAAAAATATAAGTATGTTTTATATTAACTAACTTTATTTGGTCCTTAATAATTGGAATATCTGTATGAATTAATAATATATTTTATTTACCAAGATTATTCATTCATATAATAAATATTTTTATTTTGTACTTTTATCTGATATACAGGAGATTATGTTTTTTAATTATTTTTTAAAATATTTCAAAAACTGAATCCTTAAACACTTACAAACGCCTCATATTTACATAAAGTATAGGGAAATGAATATAAAAGAGGTATTCAAAACTATTTATTGCAAATTATTTTTTTTAATTTACAATGATTTGTTTCAAATTAAAAAAGTATTGATCACATATAGTATATCTAATCAAACTGTTCGCAACCTCTGTTAAGGTGGTCTATGAATGATACAGATCAAGGTTACTCGTAGCTTAACTATGGAGCCTGCAACTGTATGTCACTTTGCCCAATACGGTCGGGCAGAGCGGTTGTCTCGTGTTACTCTGCTATTTTTTACTTCCTCAAGTTTAACTTTTTTGCGATATGTTTTTTTACCATAACTCATAAAAAGTAAACATTTTTAGAATTGCAAAAATGACAAATATGGATTTAATTGGACGTGTGGCTTAATGTTGTGTATTTAATAAATAAATTTTCTTTATAAAGTGCATTACTCTATTATGGCAATAAGTGATATTTGAAGGTATAATGTCTTTTTTATATTTATATTTAGCGAGAATTTAATTTATTATTTTATGATGTATTATATATAATACTTTGATATGAATATTTTTGCAAACAAGTGCAAGTTTTTATTTTGATAAAAGACATATTTTGTCACATTTTACTAAGAATAACAATTTACCATAAGTAATTTTATTTCATTTAAATAACTGAGTTATTTTCGTTAAAAATTTCAGTAGTAATGAAAATTATCAAAAATTACTGATATTATGTTTATACAATATTTTTAGCTGAAAAAATTTTATATGTTTTTTAAACAAATATATGAAATTTAAGAGTTACGCAATAAATAATTCAAGTGTGCAATGTTCACATTTCTCATGACTCATTTGCCATATTAGTATTGAAATTAAGTAATTAGTATTTAAATCACAAAGAAAATAATTGTCAAATATAATTTTAATAGTAATGAAATTTCAGTCATATCTCCAAAAATTGAAACAATTTGCATAAAGTAAAAAAAAGAAGTTTGTGTTGACTGTTTGTGCTGTTTGTTTTAAAGTATTAATGTATTAAGTGCTGTTTGTTTTAAAGTAACATTATTTGAAACATAAATTGATATTATGAAACTGGCTTCGTTCTGTCCATTAGATATAAGTTTGATCAACATCCATCAGAATGCCTTGACTATAATAGAATCTATTTATATTAAATTACGAACACAGCTCACTCTAATTGATTGAATCTTTCGAAATTATTTATTAACCTAAACTAACTTCAAAAAGCCTTTGTCCGGTTGAATGTTACCAGATTTATATAAATTTGTTAAATCTACATGTATGATTTAACATCTTAAAATAAAATGTGCACACTCATATGTTGACTGGTATGTACACGTTGTTCACAACACATTCTCGTTTTGTGGGAAGAAACCATACAATCAACTTGACAGCCATCCATAATGTTTTTTATGACTGAGTTTCCCTATAAATTATTTATTATCTTCTTTGTGCAACTTGACCTAGAAAACTCTTTATGGCTGACTGCAAAATTTTCTTTTATCATTGTTCTTGTTTCAAAAGTGATAAAAATTATTTTAAACAACAATAATTTGTTTTTCACTAAGTTATTGAAAGCATAAAATTTTCCAAATCATTGAGTGTCATTATATTATATAGATATATATATTATATAAATGTGATCCCCAAAAGACGAGTCTCGTCTCATAGTGTCATCTTCTAGAGACGATGGGTAACTGTCTTATTTGTTGTTAGTTTTATGCGGGTATAATGTGTCTATTGAGTGTGACGTCATTGCTACCGATAAAATAATCAATACAAATTGTATAAATTTGTTCAGAAGCCAACTTTGTACATGGAATACTTTTAAAAGATATTTCGTGCCTAAACATTTTTTTGATTTTTTGCTTTTTTGTTTGTTAAAGTATATCGCAAAAGCAGCTAGACTGATTTGAATAAGACTTTCATTGAGATAATGCTTGAAGTTTATATTGACATCCAGCCAACGTTTATTGCAAACGAACATTTCTTAAAGAAATTGATATTCAGTTATTGATACTTACATAGAAAGATTTCAGGGCACCCCTGCCCTGTTAAGAATTGATAAACATTATTTTCGAGATGTAAAGTTAACACAATGTTAGACCTACAGAAGGAACATATATGCATACATACATATTATGTATACATTCATATATATTAATTTATAATGTTCGTAATGCTAAATGTGGTAGGTTTAATTCTAGCTCTATCCTGTATCTTTATGGGTTATGAAGGTTATGATAATGTGGTTTTAAAAAAATGTTAGTTTCCATTTTATAAATTAGACCTTCAAGTTTAATTGCATACATACACCCCTAGATAAGCGTGCAAGTTTATATGTTTGATAAATATTTTGCATCATATTAAATTAACGTATTGAAACATTTAAAGTATGCAAATTTATTGCAACCTCGTACTGGAAATAACACAAACTCATGATTAAACATATTTTGAAATATGTTTTTAACAAACATTTTATAAAGGTGTTCTATGCTTCCTACAAGACGGATGATTTTTAGTATGCTATGAGTTGAACTTTAAGTTTGTCAAACTTAAAGTTCAATCCATAGCACAGACTTACAGGATAACTTAGACACAAAATATTGTTATAAAATTCTTTGGTTTCTTAAGCATTATTAATATTTAGAATTCCTTTTTTGGTAGACCGTTTTGAAGCTTTCAAGTTACAAATAAAGCGCCTTCTGCTCCAGATATGTTCAATAGTTATCTCAATATTTTTATTGGTTCACAAATTGAATTAAAACATACTTTAATTTCTATTGAATCTAATTTATATTCTTAAAATTATATTTGGTTTAAAAAATATTTAATGTTTTCTTAACTTTTCCTTTCATCTTAAGTTCCCTTTGCAATACTTATTTAATCGTCCAAATTTCGTTTTTTAAAACGTTTAGTTCTCTTATGTTTCTCAAAATGGCAATAATAATTCTGAGTTTTTGCTTAAACACATGTTGCAGTTAATTGGCTAACATTTTATACAAAGCCACAAACAGGTTTTGGTAATTGTAATTAGAATGTAATTAACACATCTCAGCACTTCCCTATTAGTGTCAGTGGACTAATTCATTAACTCAAAAGAATGTGTTTTTCATTAGGAGTTAAGTGAATTCGTTCTCCACAGTTAATTGTCTATCCTTATTCATTAGTTTTACTATTGGAAATGTTCTCATTAGTGTCATGACACATTAGTGTGATGCCGTATGTAGATTTTTTGTATTTGAGTTTGCGTAAAAAAATATGTTTTCAAATAACTCATTATAGTGTTTGCAAATATTGTATCAAAAAGTGTAAATATTTTCCTCCATTGTGTTGCTTGGGAATTCAATACAATAACATTAACGTTTCTATATGTCCTATATGTGAACATCACAGGATATTCGCTTAAATTTGTAAAGTTCTTAGGGTATTAATTATTATAATGGAGTTTTAGAAAATTTTGGGTATAATATTTTGCTTTTCTAAGTGTAAACAATTTTATACATCTATATGTTTTATTTAATGTGAATATTTAATATAATTACACCAAACGTTTTTTATTTATCCATATTTAGTGTATGTTTCCAAGTAGGCCTTAGCTACTCCCTGTGAAATTCTGCTCCCTGTAGCTTTGGTGGCATAAATATAAAAATATTCCACGATTGAACATTATATAACTTTTTTATGTACATAAACACTATATAATTATATGTTATGTGTACAGCATAAAATTCCAATATTCATTATCACAATTTTTTATGTACATAAACACTATATAATTATATGTTATGTGTACAGCATAAAATTCCAATATTCAATATCACAATTTTTTTATGTACATAAACACTATATAATTATATGTTATGTGTACAGCATAAAATTCCAATATTCAATATCACAATTTTTTATGTACATAAACACTATATAATTATATGTTATGTGTACAGCATAAAATGCCAATATTCAATCTCACAATTTTTTATGTACATGAACACTATATAATTATATGTTATGTGTACAGCATAAAATTCCAATATTCAATATCACAATTTTTTATGTACATAAACAATATATAATTATATGTTATGTGTACAGTATAAAATTCCAATATTCATTATCACAATTTTTTATAATTCTGAGTTTTATTACTCTCAAGTATATTAAAATGTTATAGCACAAATTCCGTTTCTCCTACCCCTCTTAATTATCAACTGTTATTTTGATACAATTTAAAATGTTTAATTAAAATTGATAAATGTATATAAGAGCAAAGTATATGCTGTAAGCGTTTTTCAATAACGACTTAGGGTTAAATGTTTAATTTTCGATATATAAATATTATTAAAGATGATTTAAACAATGAAAGTTAAAAGTGATTTAAAATACTACATAAATTGTACATTTTTGTTTGCAGAAACGCAGCAAAAAGGTTCTAGACCTATAGCCAATACTATTATGCCAAGTGCTGCTACTTCTGTGTCGAAATCAAATTCTAAAGAAGAATTAAATAGTGGAAGCACTGGCAGCGATAACTCCAGCGTGACCTCTCTAGGCGGAGGTATAAAGAGCAAACTGGCAGCGCTATTCAGTAAGGAACAGACCATAAGCGAAGCCACAATTGCAGATAAGTTTAAGAAGGAAAGAGAGAAGGAATTACTGATGTTGCAGAATAGATTCCATTTTAAGGTAGGTCCTTTGAATGTTTTTCGATCTTTTTTACAAGACAGATTTGTCTCTTACATACTGTTAAGATAATGGAGCAGCCAATTTAATTATGTTAAAGAAGCTGTTGATTTCAAAGTTTTAGGACAATACTAAGCATAATGTGATACTTATTCCAATGTATGAGGTATTTGAATTTTTACATTAAGTTGGAAATGAAAGTAAATATTAAAAAGACAAAAGGTCGATCAATCGAACGCAATCTAAATGATGTGATATGAAGAAAATTTACATATAATATAAAATATGAGGAAAAATTATGGTAGATCTGCTTGAATCAGTTTAAATATGTCTCAGGTTTTGTCAAAAATTCAATTATATAACATATAGGTAAATTCTCGTAAATAAAAATATTTTATTTTTAAATTTGTGTCAGTTACCACTAAGTACAACATAATTGTTTTGAAGTTCCTGTAGTTTATTTTGTCAAAATTCAGTAAAATAATATTAAATATGTAACTTTTAATTTTAGAATAGAAAAACAGATAAAGATGGAAACGAAGAAGATCAAATTGAAAATGATATTTCGGAAGTGGCCCCCCTCATGGGTAGTTCACTCAGTCTATCACAAACGCCGGCCATAAAGAAGCCAGAGGTCATAGCCAATGTACCTAAGGTCTCCTTCCAGGAGACACTTAAAACCAGGTCGGAAACTGCCCTCCATGATAGAGAAGATTTTGCCAAGAGCGAGATGGAAAAAGTTGTTGGCCAACAACCTGTCAAGAGAAGAAGTGAGTAATAAGTGATAATACAAATTAAAACTGGTTTTGAGCTTTATACAACTTTACCTGAATCTTGTTAACCTTCCTTGAACCCTGTATGGTTCTTGACATTTTAATGCCACACAAGCAGTTTAGAAGTAAGATTGCAGAAATATGTTATAATATTTAAATATCTTTCATTGGTTTTAACTAGAGACGGCACGTGGCAGATCTTATTGGGAGTTCACTAAGAAAAACAACGAAAAAAAATATATTTTGGATTCCATTTTTTGGAAATAAAGTCCATTCGGAAATAAAGTCCTTCTGATGCGAAAAAATATCTATTACTTTTGTGTAGACTTATTAATTTCTGCAAACTGTTAACAAAACAACTTATTAATTTCTTTACAACCCCATAACTACGGTGTTTTATCGTACTGTTCATTTTTAAAAATAAGAGTAAATCAATATGACGTCATGGTGGCCCCTTTGATTTTATTTCCAGTCCTATATCCAAAGTCTTCACGTTTTTTTTTATATAATTTACATTATATTGTTCCATTTTAAACAGACAACAATGCTAAAAACACAACAAATCTACGAAAGATTAATTAAAGATAATTATTGCAAATTGTAATCATTTTTATCACCGAAACACTCGCAGAAATGTATTTGTGTTATTTACATGACATGGGCAAAATTTGTGTAAATCAAAAAGATGCACGACTAATATAGTCGGGTAATATCATCGTTCATGCACAGTGTGACACAAGTCATAAGAGCACTGCTCCGAATTTGCCTAATTTATCGTACAAATCTTTTGTCTCGCGCACCAGGCCGTCACCGAACTCTCTCTCTTTCACTCTCATTGTATTGAGTACAGAACGTTGGTACTACACTTTCGTCCACAGCAGCGTCTTTCTGTGCGCTCCACTCACTGAGAGTTTTAAGTTTCGCTCGCAGCTAAGTTAATAACGATTGAAAAAAATAATGCTTATCTTTTAAAAGCAATAATAATAAAAACTAGTATATGTAAATACATAAGTGGTTCATAGATCATATTTTTTTTAATAATTTTTTTGCGGGAATTCACTTCACCAGCGCGCGCACCTTAGAACGAGCTGCCTCTGGTTTTAAGTTATGCAGGTTTCTCGAATAATACATTGCTCAAAATAACTCATAATTTGCTTTTAATCCTCGCAAATTTTTATAAGTCAATGTAGTTTAGTATCTTCACTTAATGTAGACTGTTCACAATTATGAGTATACCTCTGAGGTAGTATAAGTTGGGGTATAAATGTTTCAATATTTATTTTTATTTAGAGTAATGTTTGTTTCTTGTAATAAATTATTAAACATGATAGCAAACAAAGCCATTTAAAATCAAATGATTACATTGCATTTTCAGACTCACAAGACTCTCCAATTGTGATGTCCGTACTTGAAGATGTTAAACGCATACGAGTTGTGCCAGGCGGGAAAGGTAGAGATGGAAACAGTTCTAGCAACACGGCCAATGGAGATGCCACCTCCAGAATATATCCACACCTTTCCGACATAGAAACCGTTACATCTAGCGCAGCTGAAGAAGATTCTGATTGTGGAAATTCTAGGTGTGGACATTATACGATGGAATGTATATTCTTTTTCTTGTGCATATAATTATCTTTTGAAATGAAGGTTATTACAGTTTACCTACAAACCATTGAACAAATTTTTTTGCTTGTCTTCGAGATTGGTTTTCTAGAAGACCCAGTCTGTTGATCTCCGAGTTATTCTTTTCAATCACTTTAGGCTATTAAAATATATATTTAAACTTTCTGTAGATTTTTCGGTCTGAGATTTGATAGAGGTGTAGCATTTTGAAGCATTAGTTAGTTATTTGGTAGCTTGTTTGGTACCTGTTTTTACAAGATGGAGTCTCTTTATCCTAAACTTCGTTTTTACTATATTTTGTGTTTTATAAATGGTGGATTTTTCGTGACAACGGCAGTTTACTAAACTATTTCTTCACTTATTTCTTTTATTGCGCAAAGTTTATTGCAAAGTTTATTGATTATTTGCGCAAAGTTATCAAGGTGCAAAACTTAATATACTTTCCATTGATTCGTAGGAGTCTAATTGCTTAGGTATCTGTAATAATCGAACCGTGGAAGGTAAATTTTTGGTACGATTTACGGAGTATGGTGACATTCTAAACTGTTGATGGAGAACAGAATTTCTATATAAGGCTGTGAGTGTAATGAAAATAGGAAAGTGCAATGTGTAGTGATCATATTACTGATTTTTCACCAGTAATTTGTTATATAAAATACTAATTGTAACATAAATACGTTGAAAATTGAAGATTTCATATCAAATGACATACTATGCGACTTCATTCATAAGTTAAGTTGATTAATTAGCTGCGGGTAACTATTTTACTAAATAAATGTCATTTATTAACATTAATTTAAATAATTATATTAATTTTCATTTAACAAAAGTATAAGATTGATTTGTTTATTTAGTTCGCTAAATGAACTATGCATCCTATAAATAGTATGTAAAATAAAATCGTTTTTGAGACCTAGCATATCATTAGAGGACAGAAGGTATTATCTACAAAATGTGTACAGCCATTTGACTAAAGTTCCTACAATACAAAATATTTGACTCGATCAATGGTTGGCTGATCGGATTGGTAAAGAAGTACACGGTTATTGTATAGTCCTTTACAAATGCTGATAATCGACCAAGTACTCAAATGTTTTTAATTGACCAAGTTAATATCGAAGTATGTGATCAACACAATCTTCTGGAAAGATGATTCTTGCCATATACATATATTACGACCTTTAACGTAATCGGAATATAATATTTGCACCATCTTGAAATGCTTTATTTCTCAAGTCTTAAAATGGTATTAGTTAGCACAAGTGTTTATGGAAATACATATTTGTGTGTTAAGTACATACATCATTAGTCATAGGGACTGTTTTTTTAAATTCTCATTATAGTAGGAGGATTTTGAGCCAAGAGACTTGCACAATTTTTCTGAAGGATTCAATATCTTAGTGTCAGAATATTTTAAATTTTATTATAGCAGTCCTGTTTAAAATGCCAATTTATGATCATATCACTATTATATTTAGAATGAGCAGGTCTATGATCTTAGAAAAGGTTGAAGATTGAATAATGTATGTATGGGAGCGATGTGACAGTTTGTCATCTCTGCCTACTCTACTTTAGAGATGGTATGAAGATACGGATAGTATTGTGTATCCTTACCTTGCCGTAGATTAAATTTGTTGGTAATTTTATATACGTAGTTAGGCCTAAAGTTGTTTATTGTAGTAATCAATCGGAAGACTGTAAGTGTTGCCTATGCATTTTTCTCACTCGTGTATTGTAATTTTTTATGTATATACATGTATTTATATTGTGCCACATAATATATTAGTAGTTCTATGTAAATAGCTTCAGTTGGTATGTAATTGTGTTAGGTGCACGTCGAAATTATTTAAAAGTTTGAAGATGTATTCACGTCGGATAATTTAAATGTTGATTTTAAAAAGTTTTAATTGATGAAATAATTTTTTTTCTAAACTCGTATTGTTCCATTATAGGCAGAAGAGTATGATCTAAATTTTGACAAGATTTTTTTTGTCTTTATTTCGTTCCTGCCGAATGTTGTATGTTATTTAATCATCTGAAATTTACTGTTCGTCTGCTGGAAATACTGGAGTGGCGAAATCCACATTAAGACTTATCTGTGATATTATTGAAGATTTTTTCCCTACTAATAATAATGTAATGTTAGATATAAATTTTATAAGATATAAATCGTGTTTCGAAATTTGATTAGAAATGTTTGATTTTTATTTTCTATTACACAATGCTCATCTCCTTGTCCCCTCCTTTTTTTCTCCTTTGTAGCTAAAAGTGAAATTGACATACTTACTATTTTTATCATCCTACAAAAATTATTCTAATAATGTAATAAATAATTTAATAAAAAACATAATAAAAAAATAATAAAAAACTTTGAAATTTTTAAAATACGCCGCTTTGGAAGATGCATTAAATAAATACTATTATTTCTGAAAAAAGTTCAACAGGCATTCATAAAATTTAAAGACATTAGAACATAGTTGATAGAATACACATTGTTTGTAACGAAAGCATAAAATTCCAATATTCATTATCACAATCACAAAAAAGCAATATGAATATATTATAACAAACTAAAAAAATATGTAATCAGAATAATACTATTCTATGCAACACACTTTATTTTCAAAAGAATATGTATGTTTGAATCGGACAAATTAAAAGTAGATGCAACCAGAATGATACGTAAAAGAAAAGAGTGGCACTGGAATGATAACTTCACCCACTATTCTTTGCTACATGCCTTATTTCCAAAGGAATATGTACGTTTTGGATTGTTGGTTGCTATAAGGATGCAATATGAATATATGCCACAAATTAAAAGTAGACGCAGCAACCTCATAAGGAAAAGAAAAGAGTGGCACTAGATTCATAACTTCACCCACTATTCTATGCAACACACCTTATTTCCAAAGGAATATGTATGGTTTGGTTAGTTGGTTGCTATAAGGATGCAATATGCATATATCCTACAAATTAAAAATAAATGCAACCAGAATGATGTGTAAAAGAAAATATTTGCACTGGAATCATAACTTCACCCACTATTCTATGCAACATGGTTTATTTCCAAAGGAATATATGTATGTTTTGGATTGATGGTCGCTATAAAAATGCAATATGAATACATCCTATAAATTAAAAGTAGATGCAAAGAAAATAACATGTAAAAGAAAACAATAATACTGGAATCACAACTTCACATACTATTTTTTGCAACACACTTTATTTCCAAAGGAATATGTATAGTTTGTTTTGTTGGTTGCTATAGGGATGCAATATGAATATATCCTACAAATTAAAAGTAAATGCAACCAGAATGATATGTAAAAGAAAAGAGTGACACTAGAATCATAACTTCACCCACTATTCTATGCAACACACTTTATTTCCAAAGGAATATGTATAGTTTGGTTTGTGGGTTGCTATAAGGATGCATTATGACTATATCCTAAAAATTAAAAGCAGATGCAACCAGAATGATATGTAAAAGAAAAGAGTAGCACTGGAATCATAACTTCACCCACTGTTTTATACAACACTTTTATACAATTACTTTCCAAAGGAATATGTATGGTTTGATTTGTTGGTTGCTATAAGGATGCAATATGAATATATCCCACAAATTAAAAGTAAAAGTAGATGCAACCAAAATAATATGTAAAAGAAAACAATGACAGTGGAATCATACTTCACCCACTGTTCTATGTAAAACTCCTTATTTCCAATGGAATGTTTTATGTATGGTTTGAATTGTTGGTTGTGCTATAGGGATATATCATAGAACAAAATATACAAAGAATTTTTAAGACAAAAGATCTTCAAGGAATATTTGTATGAACCATATAATATGAATAAAACAATTCTATGAACCACATAAAATTAATAAAAAGTATCTAAGCTGTTTAGAAATAAGACATGTTTTTATTATGGGTACATTTACTACAGTTTTATACAAAGCCTGCATTATATATCAAAGTGATGGCTTATATTTCATGACTTATATATGGAAGTTTTATTATTTATATTAATTTGGTCGGATAAGGGTTGGGTGTAAGCATAGCTTAACGCAAATTTAAAATTTATCTCTTCATAATTTATTAGTGTTAAAAAACTAATGTCACTTGCGGCTGCATTCATATGGAATTAGTTTCTCCCGAAATAAAAGATGTCCTATATTCTTTTTCACAACAAGGCTATACATATTGTAAATTTCATAAAGATCATTAATAATTGAGCCGTGAAAGTGGAAAAAATAAACTTACTTTTCACCAAATTTAAAAGTTTATGGTGTATTTATTATTTGAAAACCTTCGATTCCTCTGAAAAATGAGCAATATATAAGCTGTCAAAATACAACCATTTTATTTGCCCTTCCTCCAGGCGGATGTGATAAATAATCTCTGTGAAAATTGTTTTTTTTTTGACTTGGGTCATAAATGGTTTGAACCTACCGTAACATTGCGTTCAGGACATATTCCATTTTGGCGATATTGTACATACTACAAGTTGTGATCACTTCCAAAAGATTTTCGTATTATATAATTGTTTGGTGCAACATCTCATAAAATATGTTTGGTGAAACACGGAACTAAGTCATGAGTAACTGAAATTAAGTACAATTGACACAATGTTACAGCCAGGTAGATGTGAACCATTATTAACTTAAGTGTCAATTGACAGAAAAGGTCAATTGGGTTACAAGGAGTGCTTAATAGACACACGCTTGCACACTTGCTCTGAGATGACATTTAATTGCTAGCCTAGCAAATGTAATCTGCTAAATTAATGTGTGTAATGAGCCAGCTACAATTTGAATTTTGAAAGGTAGATAGAAGGACGACTTTAGACCAGAAAATTAATTTATTGCTAGTTCTTAAAATATATGTGTTGTGTAAAACCATATACAAACAAAACTCGGCGCAATGAATTTAATTCATTTTCTAAAAATCGATCATATTGTATTGGAGAATTATTAATTAGTAACAAATGCAACTAGACAACTCTGTAAATAGAACCGAGTTCCGAGTTATGACTTATGAAGTTCATTCAATATAAATTTGGTCGGATTATTGGCTTATGACAAAGTAGACTTATGATTTATGCAGTTCATTCCACATAATATTGGTCGGCTTATACATTATAAATCATATTAAGGAACATCAAGCTACAGATGTAGCCCTAAAATTATGTGCAAGGAGTGGAATGGGACAAAATAATTTAAATCTACAAATATGTTGTTTGTTAATAAAGGCGTTTAATACAATGTTCATACAGAATTTATTTCAAACAAAGCAAGATGAAAAAAGATTATTGAATGTTTCTACAATAAAATGTTTAATTAAAGATAATGCTACATACAAAGGTTATAAACAAGAAATATGATGTAAAAACAAGAAATATTATGTAAAAACAAGAAATATGATGTAAAAACAAGAAATATTATGTAAAAACAAGAAATATGATGTAAAAACAGTATGTTGATGTGAATTTAATAGCGTGGGTAAATTAATGAAGATTCTTTGATGACACTACTGCGCTTAAAACAAGAAAGAAAATAAGATAACATATAATAAGCAAATTGCCATATTATACAAATATCAAGGAAATCAATGAAAAATTACCCATGATCTGGAGCGTGTGAAAATTTGATATTTCGGGTAAAATTTAGAAATAACTTCGATTAAAGATGTCATTTTATTAAACAGTTATTTAAGGTGTCACAAATTCTGAAGTTTTCCCCTTCTAATGAGAACCTTTAGAGGGGGCATCCCCTCTAATTTTGTATTTTTTTTTTAATGGAAAAAATGATCTAATACAAAATTAAAGCTAATAAAAAAACTCTTTATGAAAATGGCATTTTACATATTTTTTATCAGGTCAATATCTTTTTAAGTTACAGTCTTCTATGCGACTTTCAAATTATCTGCTAAATTTTTTACATTACTTTCAATATTTTTGTGTTAAAGTCTAAAAACAGAATGTAAAATATATATAAAAGAATCAAAATTAGTTTTACACCCAAATTTTGAAGTCCAATTTCCATTTCCTCATCGTAGTCAAACAAATCTTCATCAATGTAAATATTTGCACACAAACTGGCCATGGCAATTTCCACAAATCAATAAACACATAAGTCGAGCATCCTATACAAGCTTATCTACTTTTGCGGATTTGCACTAGATTTTTAGAGCAGAATCATCTAATGTGGTAATTGAAATCAAATCCCGAAAAGTTTTCTAATATATTTTTGAACACATTCGCAAAAATCTCCAATTGATTCATCTAATAAAGTTTCTTTAGATATAACTCCATACAAAGCTTTAATGGACATTACTGCATACAAAGCTTTAATGAATGTTACTCCATACAAAACATTAATGGATATTACTCCATACAAAGCTTTGATGGATATTACACCATACAAAGCTTTAACGGATATTACTCCATATAAAGCTTTAATGGATATTACTCCATACAAAGCTTTAATGAATTGCTTCAAAAATCAACCCAGGAAAATTACTTGGATTGTTCAAAATTTTTACAATTTCAAGCTTTTCTTCAGCATTTTAATGAATTTCAAGTTTCCTTTTTTAAAGAGCCCCTAGATCATATTACAACGACTAACGATGTGGACGGACAACAAGTGTTCTGCAATTTCTGAATATTTAAAGCTGTTAGTTGAATAAATGTTTCCTTCAATCTTTCCTTTGCCAGGTTTCATAAAATAAATGTTAACTAAGGAGTGACCTGGGCCTGTCAAAAATACAAGCAAGTCTAACTCTCAGTAATAAGTAACCTGCATTGTCAGTAGCTTTACTTAATGTTAAGTCCTTTAGTATTCAGTGTTTTGGACGACAATGAGATAAGTTTTATTCTTGTCATTAGTTAGAAACTTTCTCTGTGACGTGGTAACTGTTATCTTGTCAACGCCAAACTATACAATAAAAAGGAAAGCCACCATCTACTAGATCTATGAAGTTATTTAATGCAATCAGAGAAAATATTAGTAAAAACGAGTAGTGTAATGCTTATTTTTTGTTTTTTGCGTCCCCTTTTCATCAAAAGGTGTGAGCAGATAAAGAATTAATTTTTTTGGCTTGTGATTTTTGTTGAACTACAATCTTTTCAAAATTAATGTAGTTTTAATTGGAATATTTTAATTTTTGTTTGAAAGAATTAGTTCAATGTTCACAGAGAAGTCATTTAACATTTTTACAATTGTTGATTATGTTGGTTTTCTTTAATTTTAAACAAATTTTGTAGGATATGTGATAGTCAATGTTCATATCTTCCTATTTTCCTGTACTGAGCGATATACACACATTAATAACTGGAGGCAGATTGTCTGAAGATAGTTATTTTATGAAATTGTCCATTTCTTCTGTATGTCTTGTCAACGAGATGAGCGTCTGCTCAGTTAGTATTATCATTAAAGACAGATCTTGACTCCTTATATATGCATCAATACTTTAATAGTCGCTGACACATTGCTAGAAGAATAAAAAGACTAACAGTGACATAGTTGCCTTGAATAGATGGATCGTTACCTGGTCCAATGCATATTTGGCAAATTTTATGGTCAAATAATAAATTTATTTAAAATTTAGATGGTCATTACCTGAAAAAATATTAACCTAACCAGAAACATGTATAATGCCTTTTTTTCTATAAAACTGAAACAGTCTATAAATTTGAAAAATACTGATTTTTCCCTCCATCCTCTGAGGTATGCGATTTTTGTTGCGAGTGAAAAAATGTCAACTTATAAAAAAACTGTAACTTATAAAAAAAATTCTGCGTAAATAAATTCTACTTCAGAACACTTGGCGCCGGACGTAATTAAATGTTAAGATTAAAATAAAGAAAGAAATAAAATATATTTTACTAAAACAATGTAATTATAAATAATGCGTAACCTTCATACTTAATCAAAATTTATTAAATTCTTTTAAATTTAAATTAATATAAATGCAACATATTAAACGACGTACATGGAAAAGAAATAAACCCATTCTTTTATTTAGTCATGATTTCAAGCACTATTGTGTCAAGCAGTTTGTAAATAATTTTATATCTCCCGTTCATAAAAATGTTTTCCCGATTTATCCAATATCCTTGATCTCCTTCAAATTGTGTAATATTAAATTACAGGTCTTCTTAATATATGTATTATATTTGATTTTATACTATCTATACATAAAATTTAAAAGACTAAATTTAATCTTAATCTTTTAGTGCGGATTCAAGTTTGTCTTCACAATATTCGCAAAGGAACGCGAATACTTCAGACAACTGGGGAGATACATCCTTCGGCAGAGAAGTAATGGAGGTTTGTCCACCACTGATTTAATTATACACGTGTTTTCAAATGACTTCAACTTAAATGTTGTAGCTTGTACTATATACGTGCATGGCTTATTTTTATTATGTATAGCAGTCGAGTATAGCTCCATTTTGAAAGTAAACAATACAAAAATTAGTATATAATACAGGTGTTTTAAATATTTTATTCCAATACTGTACCGAAAATGGTAAGGTGGAATTCATATGGTCCAATACCTGTGCTATATCTCCATCATATCCAGTTTTCTTTGAAATAGCTGTATACATGAAAATTAGAATTAGTTATGAAGGTTAGAAATTGAAGTTGAAGAAGCCAAAAATGTTAACTTTGTAGAGATATCCAATGAAAGTTGAGTAACATTAAATATATATTAGGCCTAACTGTACATTACATTAAATATTTGTTTTGTAAGAGCACATGGGTTGTGATTTTAACGTTAAACATACAACGTTAAATTTATGTACATAATTTATATATTCACTTTTATTTAGAATTCTAAGAATAGTTTTCAGAAACCTGATTTCTCAGTTCCAAGCTAATACGGACAACAATAGGAATGTGAGCAAAAAACTGTTTGACTGTAAAGTGTGCGCAAATATTTACCAGCAGCGTCACTTAACAGTTTGTTGCCTTAGCCTGCAATTCCAACTTGTGTTCGGCTGGTATTTTTGTTTCCATTGTTTTGGTATGAAATTATATTCACGTTTATAAAGTGGCCAAGTGCGAGATGGACTCGGGCACAAAAGGTTCCGTATCACTGCACAATATTAATACTAATTCTTTGGTAAATAACAATCTGTGATTCGTAAAAATGTATTATATCATATTTTGCTCTGGCCTATAATATATCGTTCTAAGGATTTGAGTTATAAGCTTTTAAATATGATTCGTAAAAATGTATTATATCATATTTTGCTCCGTCCTATAGTATTAACATTCTGATGATTTGAGTTATAAGCTTTTAAACGTGATTCGTAAAAATCTATTATATCATTATTGACTCCGTCCTATAATATAACATTCTGATGATTTGAGTTATAAGCTTTTAAACATGATTCGTAAAAATCTATTATATCATATTTTGCTCCATCCTATAATATATCCTAATGATTTGAGTTATAACCTTAGTATTTTATTATTTGTTGTTTTACCATAGAGTATACATTAAAATCAGACCAAGTTTTATGCCGGTGTGTGTGCAGGAACAAAAACCTTTGAAAAAATGCTTTCATTTAAGATTTTTTATATAGAGACCCACCCTTGGGATCTAATTTTTTTACTTTTTTATTATTTTTTGTGATAGAGGTCAAAGCAACACGTTTTCTGTCAAAATTTCAAGTGTCTACCTATTACAGTTCCAAAGACAGCCCTGTGACAGACAAACGAGCGGTGGAGGCTTATTAATAGAGTCCCGTTTGGCACCCTTGGAGTATGGGACCTTAAAAATTAACTGTTGTCTCTTTAAGAATTGTGTTACTCAACTCATCCCTGACAATTTAAAATTGATTGCTTATTTTAGTCTTCGCCATAAATAAAATTGACTTTATAGACTTATTACGAAAAGATTTTTTTTTATTATGCACGGTTTGGTACATACCACAACTGTACTAGTTTAATTAATTAAACATTATGATATTCAAATTGACAGGTTGTAAAAAAGAACGGTGGGATGACGAACTGCTCGCCAGCAGAGAAGCCAACGGGCAGACAGAAGCGCACATCTGATCACAATCAGTCGGCGCATAGCGGCAGCAGCATCTGTTCCGAGCTGGACGATGGACTCAACGAAGCTCTCGAGTTTGACGATTCTGATGATGGTGAGCAGCGAGGTCCGACGCCGGCAAAGATTAACAAGGTAAGTTTCAAATGTGATCTTTAATAATGAATGAGAATTCCTGTAATTCATCATAGTTTTTTTTCATCATCCCAATTTACTTCTTCCAAATAAATGTGGTTTTTAAAATGTACGTTTACATTAATATTTTTTTTTTAATATATCTATAATTCGCTTTAACATCTCGTCTTATCTCGTCCTATCATATATGTTAATCTTTTTTTAAAATAGTGAATTTTGAAAAAAGATTAATTCATGATTTGAAAAATTATTTTTTTAATATTTGAAATATTTATAATAATTTGGTTTTTAAATATTGAATATATTTGGCGTTACTTTTGTAGAAATTCATTATTCACAATTAAATAAAATTACGTGATGTAGTATTATTTCTACTTTCTTTAAGCTCTTTACCACGACTCAGGTTTCGTTGTATTACAACATCTTCAGGTGGGATATTAACTATTTTTTGTTAATCTTTGCTAATAGTCCACCTGATAATTAGTTAATCTGCTAATAGCCCGCCCACCTGAAGATGTTGTAATATAACGAAACCTAGGTTGTGATAACGAACTTAAAGGAAGTAGAAATAATACTACATCACGTAATTTCATTTAGCTGTGAATGAAAATTAAGTGATATTGAATTTCTACAAAATTAACACCAAATATATTCAAGAATAAGAAATGTTTCACAAGATGATTAATTGTGTGATTCACAAGATGATTAATTGTGTGTCACCGTTAAAAAGTACAGATTGCGCATATTAATTGTTGGATAATAAAAATATTTTTCTGGTTTTCTTGTTTGAAAAAATTCCTCAACTCGCAAGATAACTATTAAATTTAGGAATTATTGATTTTGATCGTTTTGATATATGTTTTATTTCAGTACGCGTTAATATGTTTTTAAAGAATTTTTGTGGACAAATTTACTAGTGACTCTTACTGAGTTACTTTCCTCCAATTACTAGACATTACATTTGAATTATTACTAGAAATAAGTTTATTAACCCTTAGTTTTTGTTCAAACATCTGGTAACTAAAGTCCAGTGTGTTAGTAGTTATGATCATTATCCTCAAAGGTTAATAGGGTTGTTGTCGCCGTGGTGTGTTGGGTTGATCACAAGGCATACGGCCTGTGATGATGCGGTGCACCGCGGAGACCCGGGTTCGATTCCCGGCCATTCGTCGAATGGGGCTGGACGGGCGTTATGGTTGGCTGTAAGAGATTGCTCACGTAGCAATAAGTCCGCCATATGTATCAAATAGATACATTAAAGTAGATAGATAAATAAATAAATAAATGATAAAAATTGTCGCAATGTTCATTAGAAATATATAGTTAATACTTATCAGAATGTACGTCGTTTCTTACAGAACTACAACTCTCCTGCTCAGCCGTCCAACAGTTTTTCATTCAAACCTGGCAGCGCAGTCAAAGATGATAGGTTCAAGTCACCATTGAAGGTGAACGACACCGGAAACGATGCTGCAAGCGAGAAGCGAGGAGGAAAGAATGAACCGCTCGTGCACACTGTCAGCTTCTACAGACGCATGCAGAATGCTGTGAGTGTATTCATTGAGTTGATTGAAAATATCGCTTCAGTTTGTATTGATGTTTATGTTGTTTTATTTGTTACTAAAAATAATGTAAGACAATAAAATATTCCTGTGTGTATCATACGCGTGATGGTATCATGAAACACCTATATAGGAAAGTTTTAAATTTTGGTTAATATTATATAAAGTGTAAGAGCTTATATAGAATAACAGAATTCAATTTGATTGATAAAGATTATCGTGGGTAACGCCAAAATTATATGTGTGTGTGTGTGCAGCTGGAGGAGCAAGAGATGGTGCATGTGTGCGTGCATGTGTGCGTGTGTTTGGACAAAATTCAATTTGAAATTCACACCATTATTACCACTGGTAGATGTCGGAATTATTGTTCAAATAGCGTGAGGCATGTACTAAACCAACATAACCTCGAAAGAGTTGCAATGTTAAAACCAAGTATGGAGTATAACCGAAGAGCCGTAATTATTGAAAGTTTTCACACTGGGCATACGGCGACAACCATTATTCGATTCTTCGGGTACCCAAGATTGACTGTGTATGATGTCATAGCAAAGTATAATGACTCCGAGAAGTTCAACAAAGATTTTGCAACAACGGCGAGGAAAAGCCGCTTGAAGGAACGCTTTGTCAGAACGTCTGACATCATTCAACGGGCTCAAGGGCAGATTTTTGATGATCCCAGGGCAGTTGATCTGAATATTGTCGGTGATTGATGGTGTGTTTTTTCCTTAGGAGAAAATTTTGACTGCAGATGCGAAAATTAATCAAAGCAATGGCCGCTGGCTCGCCCATGACTCTGAAGATGTCTCCATTGTTGCAAGAATGAAATTTCTGGTGAATGTTCACGCGCTAAGTGTTAGAGACGGTGAGGGTGATGTCGTGCCACCGTATTTCTTATGGAAACTGTGCTGTTTGGAAAGCTGTATGTTTTCCAGCACGATGATGCATGCTTGCCCACACAGTCGTTTGGTGCAAGTCATTGGTTATCAGAATACATCAACATGTTTTGATCGAAAGAATTCTGGATTTCTAACGGCCTAGATTTGAATCCTTTGGACTCCTATGTATGGAGCATAGCTGAAAGGCTCACGGACAAGTCCAAAAATGCAAATGTCGCATTATTGAATGCAGCTCTTGAAGCATTATTCACCGATGTGGACCTGTGACACATTAAAGCGCATCTGCGCACTCTTCAGATCGAGAATGGTGGCAGTCATTCCAGCAATCAGGGTATATATTGAGTAAATGTGTTCTTTATAGTCTTACAAACAATGTTCTAAAGAATATTGTAAACCTTTTCGTTTTTACAGTAAAAGATTTGTTCCAAACATATATAAAAGTATTTATAAAAATTCGAAAATATTCATAAGTACTTTTTTTATGTTTACTTTTTGTCAAGTACATTCAAGTCTTTGCAATGTAAAATTACTGTTAGTCAAATTCTAAATTCTACTGACAATTATTTTATAATTTTTGTGATACATGAAGACTAACATTTCAGGAAATTATACCTTTGAACGAGTCACTCAGTTTAAATATCTGGGCACACTCATTACCAGTAAAATGAGATAAAAGTTGAAATTGGGAACTGATTTTTGATGGCAACAGATGTTACTATGGTCTAAAAAGACATCTCAAATCAAAACTCATCTCTGTTAATACAAAAATAAATCTACATATAACTCTCATCAGACAACATTTTGTATGGTAGTGAAACCTGGCAATCAATAAACCAGAAGAGAATAAGCTACTCATCTTTGAAAGAAAGATCCTTCGATCAATTTTTGGAGCAGTCAGAGAAAATAATATCTGGAGGAGCTTATATATAACAATGAAATTATACTAAATGTGAGCAAGCAAACATTTTGAGAGTAATCAAGCCCTACAGCATCAGATGGTTGGGATAAGTTTTTCGACGGGAAAATCTGGACCCAGTTAAAAAACTGACTTTCGCGATGATTGAAGGTACAAGGATAAGAGGAAGACCACCTACAAAGTAGTTGGACAGTGTAGAGAAAGACTTAACAATTTTGGGAGTCAACAAGTGGAGAAACCTTGCATCAAGTTGTACTGCCTGGAGGGAGCCGATTAGGAAAGCCTTGGCCTTCACCAGGCTGTAGTGCTGACAAAGAAGAAGAAAAACATTTCAGAATTCAAGAAGACTTACTGTTAACCATAACTTCACTAAACTCACCGTTTTTCCTTGCAATCTCAACGCATTTTCGGTAGTTATTTTGGTATAAAGCGAAATATCAATTACCTGGCGCTACAATAATAATATTACTTAATTAAATTTTCTACTTTTGACATGAGAATTTTGCCAGTGCATTTTTATATATAAATATTTCTTAATTGTTTTATGCAGTCATCCCACGTGAACTCACCACACCGCAAAGTGCGCACAGGCTCTCCACCCCCGCAGCAGTCGCAGCTGGAGGAGCAGGAGACGGCCGCACAGACTGCCATCACTGTCCAGCATCGTATCTCTCAGCTCACCGATGAGATCAATAAGCAGCACACCGTAATATCGCAGGTATTGCAGCCTCACGTATACTCATATACTCTTGTTTCATACACAGGTATCGTTGACTGCTAAGGAATAAATTAGTGGTTATACGCCTTAGCATATTCACTTTTCAATTTCCAATCTTTTGCAAATATAAATTATTTTTTTAGATGCTTAGTTTTTTAATTATAGTTTTTTATTTGCAAACGTTCAAGAAATAATATGAATGACATTTAGAAACAGAGAAATGGGTTTGATAATAGTTTATTAGAAGATAATTAAGATTCTGACATTACACTATCAGGAACGCAATATAGTTGTTCACGCACTGTCAGATTTTTTGTATATCAATAGCTTAAGTTTGTATTTTAAGAAATAAGATTGTAACGAAATGTGAAACAATGTTAGTTATAGAGAGAACAAGCAATGGATTGAGTTTCCCTCTCAAGCAGTCAGCGGAGTAGACCATGAGTGTAGTAATGTCAGTCGTAGTAAAGCAAGCATTAATTTAATAAAGTTGAAATAATTAGTGTAAAAAATGTCATTATCTTCAATTGTATTTTAGAGTATCAACAATAATTTTCTTTTTAAAATTTTATTTATTGGACATATTTTCCACTCATATTTCATCAAAAATATTGAATACCATAGGTATATGTTCAAGAAGCTTCTCCAGCTAATATTTTATGCAAAGATTTAAATAATAATCGAACAACATCAACGGGCCTAGATAAAGACAAATATGCTAGTTAACAGGTTACTAATGAACAGTTGATGACGGATAATAATTTGTGATTGTGGTTGTTACCCAGCAACACACCTACTCTATCCATGCAGCAGTTAATGAACCAGATTCACTTAAAAACTAGGCACCCCATGCAATAAATTGCTTTTCAATGTGAATGTAACAACAATTAGTGAACACTAGGGTAAACAGCCTATTAAACCAAATTATGGAAAAATATTCCAATATTAATTCACATTCATATTTTGTTCATCCCATCTGTTATTGTATGTTGTAACAGGCAAGCCAGGCGTTGAATCTGTGCGCATCCACGGTTGAGTTCAGCGGCTCCACCGAGCAAGCTGAAGGCGAGAGGTTGCTCCTCTTAGCAAGTAAGTGGCTTTTGTTGTGAAATAGTTAGATTCAATATAGCTAAATATATAGTAAAATATTCATACGTACATCATTTGTTATTTATTAACTGTTAGAGTGCCAACGAGCGCCATCGTGCTCGTGCGCATGCTAAATTTGCCCTAAATGCGATGGCGCTCGTGCAATCAGTTGCTGTTTAGCGCGCGGTAGGGGAGGTTGCTCGCACGCATTGCTAATTTTTTATCTTTCTACGTGTTACATAAAGTTCAAATTATAATATTATTATAATTTGATAATGATGATCAATATATTAATTACAATATAAAAAGGATCCAGGAAAAGAAAATTTTTAACCCATAATGTCGGAATACGAAAATAATTCGAGTGAAAATGATCGTTTCTCAAGTTGTGAAGAAAGTGATAGTGGGAGTGACATTGTGGTGTGCTCACAATTTGGCGTAATGCAAATTTTGAGTGATAGTGATAATAGTGACGATAACAATTATTTTGCTGATACGGAGGATGTACCGGACTGCGAAAATACAATTTGACCTTGATTTCAGTTTTTGTTCACAATATATATTTCCATAATTTTCTTTGTATTTTGTTATCCTTGTACAAGTTTTTATTAAGAAAACACCGAAAAAATTAATAAAATTGGATAATTTTTTAAGAGATACAGTTTTTTTTCGAGACGGGGATAAATGACATCGAAAACAAAAGATTTCTTTGGCATTTTTAAGTATATATGAGAAAAAACCATGCCACTAAAACGGTTAATATATAATTATGTGCCTAGTGCTTTCAAAATGTCAAAAAAATATTTACGTCAATAATTACACAAGGGAACAAATTTGCAACGTTAATCAACATAATGGAAAATATTGAATGTTTCGAATTATATCTGCCTCAAATAAAACATAAGTAATGATAATTTGTTATAACAGGTCCTAATTTTCAGACAACGTCATACGTCAAAAAATGGGAAAATGAGCTGAAATTTTCAAATTAAAAATAAATATGTATTTAAAGCATCCTTGATTTTAACAATAAAGTGTGATTCTTAAACATTGCAATCTTATAGAATATTTTCACCTACTTGAACATCCAATATGCTTAATGACTTTTTCTTTGCCTCATGTACTCTCATATATCTTCCTTTTTTAAGAACCAGCAATATTCACCCATCATAGTTGGATCCCATCGTCACTGGTACCTGATTTCTATTGTCTTTATCTTGGTGAAACCTTTGTCCTTATTCATCTGTTTGCTACACCAAGGTTATTAGGAAAAAAGTAAATTCGAGTTACCATTGTACAAAAGGACCGCCTTTAGTGCCTTACTTTGATGAATGGATAAAAAGTCGCCACTCATAAGTTCATGAGTGTATTCATATACACGGTGTCCGAGAATAAGTGTCGGACAAAGAATGATGTTATGCCTTGACAGAAAAATAGTTGATTGTCGTTAAAGTAAAATGTAAAAGATGACTTTTTTCAGAAAACTGAAAATAATATTCATAATTATTTATCATCTCTTTTCACTTGGGAGAATAATCTGTCAACAGCTGCAAAGACGTCACCACTGTGGTAAATACCGCACTCCGGGCAAGCATTGGGTGTTTAAAAAGAGTTATATATAGTATTTTTTACACTCAATTACAAAAAGGGCCTGTTTTATGTTTTATTTCAACGACAATTTATTCCTTTATAGCGTCTTTCTTTGTCCGATACGTATTCTCGGATACCGTGTGGATTACTGCATCAATAGTATCATTTATAAATCTTTATTGCACTTCGTTTTTATAGCTCATCGCAGACAGGCGTGCGTGCATGAGATCCAGCGGCTGCGTGTCGAAGGCCCAGGTGCGGCCGCACAGCCCGGCAAGGCCACTCTGCTGCTGGACCGTTTCGTGTTACCCTTGCGACGTGACTATATCAGGCAACTCAATGCCGGTTAGCAAAACCATATTTAAAATATTAGTTTAAAACACCACTGAATTTTTTAGATAACATTTCTTGTTTATCCGTTAGTAATTTTTTAATGAACTTTTTTTTACATTTTTCTATACGTAGAACCTTCTTCTATAAATAAAATTGTAAAGATCAGTTTAGTTTTTCATATAGACAGGTGAAGGCCCGAGTTCTCGTATATTATTTATATTACTATATAACAAAGCGGCCAAATATGAAGACTGATATTAGAGACCATCAGTCTTCAAGTATACAATACTACGTTTTAACCTGTTTTGGAGATTTCAGATTTTAATAAATATATGCTATGTCTGCGGCAGATGATGCGCAAGGTCACTACGTGGTATGCCTTGTGAAGTGTCGGGACCGCGTGGTGGCTACCAGCATGGCACGCAGTCAGCCTACTTCGCCCACCGTCACCTTCCCTGACCTCATTCGTATGGAGAACCTCACCACGGATTTCAAGGTTATACCTATAAATCTCATAAGCATTGCATTACTTTTGTATCAATTGAAAATTCTTCTTCTTGGTTAGCATTACAACGTATTACAAGTCAAGGCTGTCTCGACAAACTTTCTCCAACGGACCGGTCGATTGGAGCATTGAATTTTTAAGTTTAAAATCATTCTCGACACAATCGATTCATCTTGTGCGAGGTCTTCCTCTTTTTCTGGTGCCCTCCACATTGGCAAAGGTCACGTTCTTGACCGAGTGGTTGTCTTCAAATCTAAAAATATGCCCAAGCCACCTGATACAAAAATGATGACTCGGACAATATTTGAAATTTGAATTGAAAACTCTGTAAATAGATATATTCCATATCAAATTATGTTTTTCTATAACCGTTGTTACATGTTAATCTTATTTTAACATATATTTGTATTACTCAGAAAATATTAACTTTTTTGGTGTCTTAAAAAATGTGTATTTGAAGAAACAGCTTGGAAGCTAAAAATGAATGCCAAGTTAAATACAACATATTTTGTAGGTTATGATGGAAGTAATGATGGATTGTATTAATAAAAATAATAAATATTAATAAACTACTTTTTTTTTCATTATTTGAAATACAACGTGCAGACTAAGCTCTTTTTTGCGCCTATACATTGTCCAGGCTCGCAAACTGCATACGTGCAGTTCACACTCTGTTCCTGCAATGCATGAAATATTATTGTGTTGCGTGCATACAGTTTGCGCTGCTTGTACAAAAATAAATGCGTATATTATTCATTTGGTTCTTTTGACTCATCCTTCAATGCTGACAATAATATACCAAGGGAGGAGTGGGAACAGTACGTGACAAGTGCGGGTGCAGTTCATATATAATGTAAAATAATGCGCGTGCATTGCGTACATGTAGAGCAAGAGTGCACAGCAAAAAACATGCACATTCGTTGCTTAATTTGCCAGTGTGTACGAAACTTAATGAACAGTCTAAACAAAAGGTTGGCAGTAAACAATGTGTTTAATCATACGAGCTTGGTCACATTAGATTAATATGTAATTAATTGGGTAGGTGAATAAAAATGATATTAGAACGTATTATATTAAATTCAAGAATGTGCAAGAGTAGTGATTGGACACAGATATTGCAATATAATAGTACATAAATTCCTTAAATAATCTAAATTGGTATTTAATTTTTATTTAGTATAATATACATTTTTCGTGTGAAATTCACATAGCATACATAACATATTTACATAACATATTTGCATAACATATTTAGGTACAAGATACATATAAATAAATTTGATTGAAATATATTATTTCAATCAAATTTATTTATATGTATCTTGTACCTAAATATGTGTTATATGAAAGGGTACTGTTATATGTATCTTGTACCTAAATATGTGTGTCGTATGAAAGGGTACTGTTATATGTATCTTGTACCTAAATATATGTGTCGTATGAAAGGGTACTGTTATATGTATCTTGTACCTAAATATGTGTGTCGTATGAAAGGGTACTGTTATATGTATCTTGTACCTAAATATGTGTGTCGTATGAAAGGGTACTGTTATATGTATCTTGTACCTAAATATGTGTGTCGTATGAAAGGGTACTGTTATATGTATCTTGTACCTAAATATGTGTGTCGTATGAAAGGGTACTGTTATATGTATCTTGTACCTAAATATGTGTGTCGTATGAAAGGGTACTGTTATATGTATCTTGTACCTAAATATATGTGTCGTATGAACGGGTACTGTTATATGTATCTTGTACCTAAATATGTGTGTCGTATGAAATGGTTTGTGTACTTTTAGAAAATCAATATAGTAGATCCACCAACAACTTTAGATTCCCAAATGTCAGTGTGTTTGTATCGTGGGAGATAAGTATAAATTAAAAATAAACAGAAAAACAGTAATTTTGAATTAATGTTATTACAAAATATTCATAAATACATTTTTTTCATCAAGGTATTAAATAATTCATTAATCTAATACAATGTTTAGTTGTTCAATCTCCTCATGTTCACTCGGTAATACCATCTCTTGTTACATTATTTTTTATCACTTAGGCGAGTCCTAGACGATCAGTTATATTGTACGATATTATGAATTGCGCAATATTTTTGACTGTTTAGGGTTTATATTGTAGTTTGCTTATAGATTGAACAAAAATTTGAGCTAGTGTAAATTTTATAGCACCTATTTTTAAAGTGAAAACTTAAGCCGTCATGCTTTGGACGGTGATATTGAATCGGGTAAAACCAGTTCCCTTCGGCATTGACTAAGTGAACCACTTTTTTTAGACACACCACATGCACTTTTTTTTGCACCATATAGAATTAATATAGCACAATAGTTTTTAGTCTGCGTTAAGTGTGAGAGTGAGGAGGACTTCTCATGTGTTTGCATCGAAAAAATGGCAGAGAAGCCAGCAAAACTTAAAGAAATAATTTATTGTCGAAGACAAACCAGCTATATAGAGAATTGCCGGCTCTGGAATGTCAAGAGCAAGGATTATCATGATAGTGATAAAAAAATACCGCCTACAAACCATTGTTACTGAATATGCAGGAAAAATTTGATCTTTTGAGAATCAATTTCCGTAAAGAGCACAATAAACACCTCCAGTTGATGAAATTCAGATCCAATACAGATGATATATGTGAGCCTACCTCATGGTATTATAAAGAAATATTTTTTTTACAAGACTAGGAATGCGCATCTGATGCACAGTGTACTATGAGTAGTGAGAAAGAAGGGGTTTTAGTACCATAATTCCATTCTCATTTACCTTGTAGAAAAGAATGTTTCATTTATTCAGTGTCAGTATTTACCATTTTTTGATTTACCATCCGTTGATTTATGATAACCATGCGTTAATAATAAATGTTTATTTCTTGTCATATATGTAGCTTTTTAAAATCATTAATAAACCAATAAAATGGCAGGTAACAGTGGAAGTCTACCTGCTACAAGCCTCCAAGGAGTCGCTGCCCCACGAGATCAAGTACCACATCAACACCAAGAAGGTATTTAAGTTATATTTAAGTTAATCTTATGTTATTCTTATCTTAAACTATTTTCTATGTTAATTATACCAACTGCCTGGCCCTATAACCTATCTAAGCATAGTTTTTGCTTACTGGAAATAAACGTTTTACCGTTAGTTACATTTTTACATCTGGATAATTTACCGATTTACAGATATTTCTATCTTAAGTCTATTACCTACCCGCTGCTAGGGGAAATGTATGGAGATGACAATTCATGACGGTTCGTGGTGTGCCTATTAAATTTAAACATCAGTCAATACTTTCCTTATTTATAAAATACGCTATGTCTTCATTTTGACAGTTTATCGGTTATCTATCATTATAAATTGCATTATTTTTGTGCAAATTAAGGCGGGTCTCATGTGCCAAAAATCTAACATGTTAGCAAAAATGTTAGTGAACATGTTAGCAAAACATAACCGTTTCCTGTGTTATAAACGAAAAGTCAAAGCTCAATGTTAGATAATTTTTCATTTGAGCTAAAATGAATTCAGATGAGGAAGACGTACTTGAAGTTTTGAAGTTATTTTTTATACAAGAAAAAGAAACCGATCATCAACAACAGTATATTGTCTTTATTCCAATTCAAATTATCTGCAAAGCGAATCTCTCGGAGGAAGTAAAGCAACAGTGACACAATCAATAACAGTATTTTGTTTACAATACAATACAATTGCTAACACCCAGTCAGAGATACAAAAAAACAAACAGTACAGTAAAAGAACACAATAATTTAAAATTTCAACCAACTAAATAAATAGAAACAAATCAAATGGTATAGAAAAAGAAAGAAAATCAAGCCTATTATTGTAAACTTTATTTTTTGTTTCCTCCTTGTCAAATATAAAGAAATGTTTGAGAGGACATATCTCGGAATATGCGACATTAAGTGGCCCACATGAGAAACATGATGTTCTTAAGTATGAACAGTAACAAATGTACTAACAATATGTTGCACAATAACCAATACAACAAATTGATGGTCTCTTCGGTGTTTACTGATGTGTAAAAAGATTTGAACTCTATAATTGTGCCCAATATAGATAGTATTGCCTTGTTTATTTTTCGTGAACATTTTCAATTTTATCCATTTTATAACATGTAAACATAGGGTATGTCGCACATAACTTGCCGATTTTCAATACCAGTTTTATAAATTGAAAGGAAATTTGATGTTGCCTGGAGATTCCACTGACAGTTGTTCTCTAATCAACAGATGAACATTGCAGAATTGTTTTTAGGAGTAGAGAGTTAGGGTTTAAAGGAGTTTGAATGATTCGTTGCAAAAAGTGGTAAGTGCTGAAAATTGGATACAAATATATTATATGAGTCAATCAATAATAAACATACACACAAATATATACATTGAGTTTTATATATGGAAATTCAGTTTTCCTTTTCTTTTTTTCATGGAATTTCTGTTCATGGTAATAATACATTTAAATTTAATTATGATTAAGAAAGTATGGAAAATAAAAACTTGAATTAAAAAATTTTATAGGTTAATCAACTTATATAATCTTTCTTTGTGCGACATCTATTCCCGGACACTGTGTATAAACATATCTTTATTACATGTTTAAAAAGATCTAGGAGATGACTTTACCAAATCTGCAAGCGACTCTTCATTGGTGTTGATATGGAGAGTGTTGAATGTGGCCTTCAGGGATTGATTTTGAAAATATGATAAACTTAACCATATATCTCCATCAAAGTGTGAAATTTATTAATGCTCATATTATTTAATGCATTTATTATTTATTCGTAGACATCTTCGAAATTGCTGACACCCAAGTCCAAAGTGTGTGAGCTGCGAACACCACGCGTGCAAAGCCCTGCGGGTCCCACCGCCGTGCGCACTCCACAGTTCCAGCCACACGGATACTGCATATTCGCACTGCCGCAAATTCAGCGCACCAGCTTTACACTCAATAAGGTCTGTTTATCTTTTTATTTATACAAACTGTCATTCAATTCAGTCTCATTCAGTGTCGCTGCATAGTTTCTGCCATGCATTTAAAGGATTTTATATAGACTTTTATTCATTTAGTCTAAAATAATTGCTTAAATAAAATTTTTATAATTCTAGTAGCATTATAGGTTTCTTGCTTTTTCACAGCAAATTTAAATTATATACCTAATACCTAATTTCCTATACCTAATTTTAATATTGAACTAAAATTAGAAATTTAGTCAAAGCAAAAACAGATGGATCTGAATCAGTGACTGACAATAAAAAGTCAACAATAGGTTAGAGTCCCATTATTAAGTTGGATTGCTGAAGATATTACATAACAATGAGAATATATGAAAAAATGTATAATTAGACCAACGTGCAACGTGCAAAAATTCCAAATAAAAATGGAGTATCCACTGCATTGCCCAAAGGTTGCAATATAACTCACACTGTTTTTGAAAACCCTTATTGGGACATGTTTTTGGTTGAGAAGCGTCATTGAGCAGCCTACGAGAAGCCATCTGGGTTTTTCAGTTTTTTTTATGGGATAGTAATTACAGAGGATTTATAAGAATATACAATTTAAGAAATAAAACTATAGTGTGTTTAATGTTATTTTTATAAGAGATAATCCTTTAAATTTTTTATTTGTATCTCTAAATGTATCTAAAAAAAAATGGATTTTATTCTAATTTCTCAATACCTATAGTTAAACTTTTTTAGGTAATCTTTGATTCATTCTCGGCGTCTTGTAAATATTTATTGAAACTAATTTTCTTTCGTATCAAAGTGCTTGTGTAAAATGCAAAGATATACATATCAATTGACAGTAAGACCTTTAACTACATTCCGGTTAACAGGTGCCAGCTGGTAGTCCCTTGGAAGGCAGCGTGTCATTGCGAGTGCGCGTCCGCATGTCCGTGTCACCTCCGCCACCGTATGAGGGCTTTCTTACGGAGTTTGAGGATGTGAGCGGATTGGGTGCGTGGCACCGCCGCTGGTACCGTCTGCAGGGCTCCCGCCTCTCTTACTGGAAGTATCCAGATGATGCTAATAAGAAGGTGAGTGACAGATATTTTTATTTTCACGAGCATTACATTTGCAACTAAATAAATAGGAATGTGTCGGAGAGAGTATGATGAATTCCATAATGTGATCATAAGTAGAAAGTAATCAGGGAGACATTATGATATGCTCAATTAATTTAAGGCAATAAAATATAATTGTCCCAATAAAAAGTAAAAAAAATGGTGTATATCAAGATCGTCTATTATTTTGAGAGAGAAGTACAACCAGTTTTTTAATATCAGTTATTAATATTTATTGTTTTTTCCTACTGTTGCTCTATGGGAATTAATTTTTTCTGAGTCTCGCTTGACCTAACTTAATATACTATTTTAGGTTATGTGTTTTAATAAATATTAAAATATATAGAAAATATTTTGACGAACTTTTAGATTGGGCAATAAGTCTATTGTTTTTTATAGGCTGGCTCTAGTTGTTGTGACATTCAAGTAACTTCAGTTCGATCCTAGAGATTGTTGACCCATTGGTTGAAATATTTCAAGCACTTTTTCAGAAAACAGCGGTTAAGTGTTTCTTATTGTGTGCTAATAAGAATAAAAAAATCTTTGTGCCATGTTTGTTGAGTATGCTTTTTATCAGAACATGTGTGCCAAAATTGGTTTGACAACTTTCTTTATGATAATGTTGACAATAAAATTTTACAAAAAAATAAGGAAATTTTCAGATTTATAGCAATAAAATAAAAGCGATAGTTGGTACAAGTCGTCACTACATGATATGAGACATTGCAAATTCTAAACATAAGAAAGTCAAACGCGGAAAATTGTTTAAGGTGTTTACGTAAATAAAGTCAATGTTTTGGGTGTACAGATATGCTCATCTAATTTGTAAATGTGGGGAAAACGATCCATTTTTGGAACACGTGATGACGGGAGATAAAAAATGAGTTGTTTTTAGTAAAAGGTGAGCAGAAAAATTTTCAGGGCAAGTGTGAAAATTCAATGCCCCCAGAAGCAGAGTTTATCATAGAAAGGTTATTTTGTCAGTTTGCTAGATTTGGAAAAAAAATTGTGCTTTTTAGACTTCTTTCTAAGAATGATACAATGAATTCGGATGGTACTTTTAAAAACTGAATAAATTAAATATAGACATTCACCAAAAATGTCCAGTAATAATGAATTCCAAAGGAAATTTTCTTTCATTGCAATAATGCTCTAGAACACATACGTAATTGGGAATTATATAAAAAAAATTAAATTGGTTACCACATTCTCCTTATTCACCAGATTCGATTTGCATGTTTCACTTTCTTTAGAATTCTTCAAAAACAAAAAATCTTCAATTTCACACCCGGATCAATTTTTGGTTGCAAAAGAGCAGAGCTTTTTGTGCCCAGAATTGTAAGGATATTGGAAAATTAGTGGATCAAAATGATAAAGTCGCTGCTTGATATAAAAAGTTTTGGGCTATTTATTAAGAAACTATTGATCATTCTAATAAATCTAATGTTCATAAAATATAATTAAGGCTTGTTTAATTTTAAACAATAATGTTTTGTTGCATAAAAGAAAAATAAAATACTTATGTATATTATAATCTGGTACGAATATGAAGTATTGGTGTGGAACAGACATACTAGTATATAACATTCCATAGATAACCATTAAAAATATGCAATCATCTGTCCCAGCTCGTAATGATTCATCTACATGCTCTTGTAAGCAAACGAAACAAAGTGATTAAGAACGTATCCTAGCCATACCCCGTTTATTGTATAAATCCATTCTTAGGAAAGAATAAAGTAGAAACGTTCCACATAATAGGCTTGTATTTGTAACATTTCGTACTCTCGGGCAAGCTGGTATTCCATATGTACTTTGTGCTTGCTTTGTACTTGCTATTCTGCAGACCATCTAAACTCCATTATATATAATATTTGGCACACATATGTTCATTCATAGTCTCTGAACGCTCGTGACAAAAAGTTAAGCACGGTTCAAAAAATACTGATATTGCTTACCTCTAATGGGTATGATCACTAAGTTTATTCTATATTACTCATGAAACTGGCAATGCAACTTATTTTTACATCTACAAGAAGATAGTGGCAATATAGCATCTCTCTCTTCACACTTGTCAACCCATTTTCACCTTTATTACTTATGCGTAAGATATAATTAATTTGTATAATTCAATACTTGTCAGTATTGCACTACTGATATGTTTTCTGAATTCCAATAATTATTATATTGTTTGGATTGGCTATTATATGTATTATAAATTTGGTTACGATTTATTAATTATAACTCTGGAAAAAGTTAACTGTGTGTTGAACTAAAAAGGATAGTAAAATAGAAAAATTGATAATAATATAATAATGAAGTCATTGCCGCATGTAGCCGTCACATTTGGGTATACACTTCAGTTACTTGATCATAAACTGGCCAGGTTTGCTGACAATACTTGAGAAGTCTTTTCGTAATGCCATGTAACGCCGCTGCAAGCAAATATTATCAAATAATTTAATCACAGGACTATTTCATTAGCTGACTTATTTATCCATAATATAATAATGAACAGAATTAGCTCTAGAAAGAATACTGAATATTGCTATGTATTAAATGGCTTAATATACATTTAAATATAAATTAAAGAACAGGATGTCCGTGACCCTTATCTGAAAAAAAAACCTTAAATTGTGATTCACCAGGAGGTTACAAAACAGCATATATTTCAGAAAAATATTGACATGTTAGATTTTTAATAAATAATAAAAAGTCTATTGTGAACATAGTCCAAGCTTTTAACACTCACGCTAATTCCCATTACGGAGCGCTCGCCATTCGCCACGTGGCTCCCCTCGTCACTCGCGATGCTCACATTGATGGCAGTTTTTTGAACAAAATCAGACGAGTGGCGAGGCGAACACCTAAATTGTGTATTATGTATGTATGAGTTTTGGCAGTTGCGTATGGTTGTGTGCAGTATGTATGGTTACGCTTGCAACGAAATATTTAATATTTATGATTTCGTAATTAAGGGCGCTTGGTGATTTTAATTACCTCAGAAAACATCACATCACATTTAATAGTAGTATTTTGTAATATAATTTAATAATAATAATATAATGAAATAGGTAAGGATTCGTGCAGACAGTTTTTCTTGAAATTTTTATCATGATATAATTTCTAAACCCATTGAGATAATAAATTCCGGTTTTCATCAATGATCTATATACAACCAGGAGATTCATTGGGATTCGTTTTCGGATAGGGGTCACGGACACCCGGTATAATGTATATTTGTTAGACAATTACATACTAAAATTTTAGATATAGCAAATGTTATATCATTTTGACATAATTCCGGTAATAATAATGTTATTCAAGGTGAAGATGCGAGTGGAAGGAGATAAATAGCATTTTTTCATGGATTTTTTGTGTAAATAAAATTTTAATAACATGTTTAGCACGTAAAACATTGTGATTTTTAATATATAAGTGCAAATATAATAACTGATTCGATATCTTTTGCATAGTAAATCTTCCAGTTAAACAAATTTGCTATACAATTTTTTTACATAGCTTTTGTGATTTAATTACATATCTACTTCAACCACTCACAGCTTCTATTTCTTTCATGGAAATGAGATTGATTTTAATAGTAATATAATCTGAGCATGACCATTTCCCCAGCCCCCAATTGGTGACATAGACCTGGAAGAAGCCGTCAGCGATACAGTTGCACCAGCACCACGGGATCTTTGCGCTCGCATGCACACGCTACTCCTAGAAACGCGTGTACCAGTCGGCGCTTCACCTCTGTACTGCGAGTCGCTCGTGTGGGCGATACGCGAGGACGGGACGCGAGCTCGACAACACTTGCTGGCCGCGGACACGGCGCACGACCGCGATGCTTGGGCACGCGCTCTCAATGCCGCACTGGAGTATGTCCGTTGCGATCGTGGCGGAAAACGTGATGACGAGTGAGGGAATGTCTTTGGAAGATTTGAAGTGCTATCGCTATAGAATCAGTCTAATGACGGTAAAGTTAGATAATAGAGGTTACATCTTGTTCTATGAAAATATAGTGCTAATTAAAATTATTTCGACCATGACTATGGTACATATTTACATAATGTATATGCCATATAAATTGATTACGATGTAATTATACAATATACTGATTATGTAGATAGATATAGGATTATGATATGATAGAATTGTTATGATTAAATTTGCTAACAGACTTAATAACAAGATTTGGGTAAGTAAGCTCAGTTAACCTATGTTTAACAAAATTTTAATATCGGTAGATAAACAGAGATTCTAATTAGTATTGTATTAAGACCTCTGTTTATAAGCGTCTTGTAGGATCGGCTTCTAATCATTTAAAAATGTATATAATCTGGATCATTTAAAAATGTATATAATATAATTTTATGTGCATCTCGGCAATTGACTTTGGCAATTGACATACGTAGGAAAATTGTACAAGAGTTTTGGCTTATAATTGTAAGGCTTATAATTTTTAATTTCTATTAATTTTTCACGTATTATATAAATTGAGAAGAAGTAACTTGTATGTTTGTTTGTTTTTGTTATCCAGCAAGCAAAATGCTGGAAAAAAAAATTAATTCACATCTTGGTAATTAAGTTTCTATTGCATTTATTGATTAGACTTAAACTTTATGATCGGGGCATTTTATCAACAAACATTAGAAATGAAAGCGACGTATAACGCATATTTAAATTTAAGAAGTTATATTCGTCTTGGAGGTTATTATTGTCTCCTGTAACTTGGAGTTTGGTATTTAAATGTTATATCTAGATATTTTTGTGATGCTAACCGACCTATATTAAATTATATCATAATATGCATGAAAACTAAAACCTGCACTACACTACTCGCAAAGTTGATAGAAGTTAAGCGAAGAGAACAGAGTAGAGATGTACTTCGACTGTGGTCAACTTCAACGAGCACTTCGTCGAGGTAAATTCACGAGTAGTGTAGAGGGCGTTTAAGGTTGACACCTTTTAAGGTTGGCAAATTGAAATACCAATAAGGTATTAAACCATCTTGAATCGTATTAAATCATCTTCGTTAGTTATATGTATAATGGACTTTTAAAGATGCGTTTGACAAGAATACCAATTTAAAATTGTCATCCATACGTAATAGACTATTTGACAACATCAAAAATATACCACAATTCAGGGCTATCCTATTAGATTGTAACGTAAATAAGCGTATTGCTTTTAATTTTCGAAAGAATAACTTGATACTTTATAAAAAAAAGTCAAGAAAACCACAATATTTTTTTAAATTCAATCAGCGTCGTAAACACCCTGTAATTGGTTAAAAGTCAGATGACGTCACAGGCGAGTAAAACGCATTCATACCAAAATTTAATGTTCTTATTCTTTTGGTTTATAGACATTGATATCGATAATCTTTAAAACACAAATATTACTTACATGATCTTCATACATAAAAATAAACATGATCTTCACACAGAAATGATCTTCACACATAAAAAACATTTGAGTGAGCTGTAATGCTGTTTGGATCTCTTCGGGCTAATTTCAGTCACTTTTATCGTCTTTTAAGATTCATTGGTTCTGAAACGAACACTTTGTGTGGATTTTTTATAGACGTATTTGTACATTGTGGCACACACAATTTATACACCATTTTAATCTGAAAATAAATAATAATCCCCTTCAACGGTCAGGACTGTTTATGTTTACATTGCGTGTGACATCACGCTAACCGCCATTACAGAAATTGCGTTCTTAGCGCGAGTTCATAAATTCAAAGTTTGAAAGTGATTTATATTAAAAATACGGCATATATCCTGGAAATATAAATGTAGTGTGCTTGTAATGCAAAATAGAACAATTTAAAAAATCAAGTCAAATAGCCTATTCACTTCAAAAATCAAAATAATTGATTCAACATAGTCATCTGATTATTTACGTATTGGCCTTGTAACATTATAAATTAAACTATACATATTCTTACGTATTACGTGTATCGTTATTGTGTGGTATGTTTTTTAACAATATTTAGTACTTAAGTAATGTCTAATGTTAATTATATTCAACATTAAAGTCAATTTCACAAGACTAATTAATTAATAACATATTTGTTTACTTATTTTAACTAACTTTTATTTGTTATGAAATTAGCATAAACACTGAATTTAATTTTAAATTTAATAAGACGCATGTAATCTTTTAAATAAAACAATTCATATTATATAACGTGTTATTTGTATAGTGTTGCTCGCTGTTAAGTTCTGCTTTATTACATGAGTTTTAAAACAAAATTATTTGAAGAAATTTGTGGTTAATTCCTTACTTGCTATTTAAAAGTAAAATTTTTCACAATTTATAAAGTGTTTTAACAATTTTTTGTAATATTTCCATGAAAAAAAATTCAACAAAATGAATATTTATCAAACAAAAATGTCTACAAATAATTAATAATTTTTAAATTTTTTTTCTTGTTTGGACCGAGGGGCACAATTATTGATTAATTAAAGTAAGATGTGATTGGTAAAAGGAAAGCTGGTTGGTTGGTCGGTGTCGTGTCCACATGAGATGAGGAAGCGGCTACTAATGTCCAGGCACAGAAATGATGCATTTGGCAATCTTGATGATATTCTCAGAGTAGAGCTGTCCACTGAATGGAAATTCTCCAAGATCAAATGGAGATCTTGAAATCGCAGGACAGCTAAAGATATGGTACGGGTTGAGGGGGACGTCACAGTTGTTACAAAGACGATAGGTTCTAGTACCATCAGGATGGATTTTCATGCCTTATAAGTGCCCAGTTCTGAATCTTGTGATGGTCTTGATAAGCACACAATTTGTGTTAATTTCACATAGTCTTTAACTTTATAAACAGTACCTTGCATAAACATTTATATTATCAAGGGTAGTTCCAGTATTATTAAAATCGTTAAGATCACGGACTTTTGCAAGTTTATCAGCTGCCTCATTTCCCGGAATTCCAATATGTACGGGCATCCACTGTAAAATGTAGATTTTATTGATTTGTCAATTTGCAGACTGACCTCTAGAGTGCAGTGCAGATTAACCTCTATTAATTTCCTCTAAATGCAATAGAGTTGCAGAATATTACTAGTCCATTTGACATGTTTGTATAATCTAGACAGAGATATTCTTGTAATGGCTTTAGGATTGCTCTCAGTTCACTAGTGAAATTTGAGGGGGTACTGCCTGTGCTAATTTTTATTTCCTCCATAAAGCCGTTTGGGAATATCAAATGTATGCCAGCACCCCCATTCCATATGCTTTCATCAACAGAGCCATTAGTGTAATAGTGTACGAGGTTCCTTGCTTTAAATGGCACGATTTTTTCCAAACCTGTTGCCAAGACATCTTCAATGGCACCCTTTTTTATGCCTAGCCTGATTTCAGCTTTTCTTGTTTAGACTCATATAGTCTAAAAAGGAAAGCTGGAATACATATTACATGCATCGGTTCAAGGGGAAAGGTTACTATTAGAAGTATTTTTTCATGAATATATTTGGTAGTGAAAGTTGAAAGTGGTGTTTTAACATTGCATACCTCTTAGTCTAAATCCACATGTCTCAAAGTAGACGCAACAGCCCCATTTTCGACTTTTGGAAGAATCTTAAGAACCTTAGAAGCTTTTGATTGGTTTGTGTACAATTTATAATATTATATCATCGAACATATACTTTTTTTAACCTGTTACAAAATATGCAAGTTCATTACTTTACTGTCAGTAGAGCTACTGTGAAAGTTGTTGAAATTGTGCGTATGCACAAATTGTTTTAATTAGTTTAAATTAGTACAAAACATTGCTAGCCATACTGTGTACGATAACACGTTTTTAACAATCCTTTTATATTGTAAATAAACAAATTTATATAATTTTATAATGAAATTGTGACATTAATAATTACGTACCTTATATGTAATACAATTTAAGATTTATTGTACAATTATACTTTATTAAAATTCTTTTATACATAAAATTGGTGTTTTTTTTAACTAGCGTAACTTTAGCGGGCGAGATGTTGTTTTTTCATGAGAACTTTTTTCAAACAAGTAAAAAGTCAAACAAGAATTTAAACAAAATTTAAATACCATGTGTAATGTTACTAACCTTAACATAATACAGCAACGGAGCACAATTTATGGTGTTTGTATAGCTTGAGGCACGTTTCCATGACATTCTCCCCAAATCAAAACCACGTCAGTGTATTCTGAAGCCGTGAAATTTATGCAAAGCATTATAAATACCTGGTCTTGAATAGAACTTATTTTGAGTAAACAAATACAATTCACGTATTCTGTGTTACGTGTCGCACACAATCGTAAACACAAATGATTAAAATTACACATTCACAATCAATTACACAATTCCAATTAAAATTATGTTACGAATCCTGTCAATAAATAATGGAATGAAATAAATAGCGCAACAGCATGTGAAACAGAATCAGCCTTTGGAAGACAAAATACCATGGTTTTCTTGATAAATTCTATCCAGAAAAACATGAAATTTGCAATAGTTGCATTAAAAGTACAGCCATTTATTTTTGAAATAATTGACATTACAATATGGAGCGACTGAACAATCCATAAATCAGAGTTGGTGTAGATAAAATAAAAGACATTCCTTAATTGTTATTACTGGCTTGGCATAATCAATTGAAGATTGAGGAATGGATTGGAGCAACTTCAGGTCAAAATAAAAAATTATATTGTAAATACATAGTAACTAAAAGTAGGGAAGTGATCTAAATCTTTTTTAACCTTTTCACTACCAAGTGCTTACATCAGCAACAAGACCCCATGCCATCAGTCAAAAGATTGCAAATTAAATATATTGCCAGTAACCTGGACCAATCATAAACATGCATTATTTCGATCAAATGCGAGCGCTGCGTCGTAATTCAATAGATCATTAATTCATCAAATGCGAGTGCTGCGTCGTAATTCAATAGATCATAAATTCAACAGATGTGAGCACTGTGTTGTAATTCAATAGATCATCAATTGTCTGAACTAGATTGAGTATTCATATTTAGTGAAATAATATTTTTACGTCAACAAAAATATAAACCCAAAACTATTTATGAAATACATAAAGTACGTGATTGTTCAAGCATTTATTGGTTCAAGTATTTTTACTTCTATATTTTACGATAATTGGGTCTATTTAATTTTTAATTTGTTTATTCTTTACCGTTATGTCGTTGCGAAAATGTGTTATGGTTATGTTATTTGATATTTTAGTATTATAATTATAAAAATGAGTAATTTAGGTCCCTAATTTTATTATATAAAATATATTGTAACAAATTAAAATAAACATTATTTACTAGTAGATACAAATTGATATGAATTTAATTAAACTTATAAATAATGGTCATTCGAAACTGCTTTCTAGTTTAGTCATAGGTATGAGCTCATATTAATGAGGAAACTGGTGATTTTCTCACACCTCGTATTTGAGTAATGTTATAATTCTATACCTAATAAATATAATATTATAATGGTGAGATTTTTTTTTTATTATTCATAGTATATAGTTGTTTTTCCTGACGCAACGTCCAAATGCAAGTTCCTAACGCAAAAAATGCTAATGATGCAAAAAATTGCATTGAAGCTTGATAATATTCATTACATTTTTTGCACATCGGTACATCTGTATTTTATTACTGAAACAAACTGGTGATCGAAAGTGAGACTTAAATAAATTACATAAATATAGTTTTTCACGTCGACGCAGTGTGCTAACGGTCACACGGTTTTTGTGCGTGTGCATGGTGATCCTATCATGGACAGGAGAATTTTTACTATTAAGTCACCACTTTAAATTATTTCAGTTTCCTTATTCTTTATAATTCCTAGAAGCTTTGTTGGCTAACCGTAAATAAATGAGGTACAACATAATATATATATATATATATATATATATATATATATATATATATATATATATATATGTATTTAAATATATGTATGTAGTTGGTAGTGAAGAGTAAAGAATCTAAAGTACAAATCAAGGCAATAAGATTGTACGATCCTGAAATCAGAAACAGTCACTTTTAGGTATTCTATTTGTGTTTTTTTTGTCAGTTAAATGACGTCTGTTGCAACAGTGCACGTCGTTGCGGCGTATTTGTTTATTGTCCATTTGTTAAATGATATGCACGGTAAATTAAAAAATTAAATTATTGAACAGTGAATGGATTTAAGATGCAGTGAATGGTGTATATTAATTCCGATGTGGCATTTTTGAGTTCGCAGAATGGGGGGTAAGACGAGAGAATGAGAATACAAAATTATTTTTCTTTTTCAATATATTCACCTGCTGCCCGAATACATTTTTCCAATCTTTCAATTAGCTTATGTATACCTTCATAAAAAATGTTTTAGCTTTGTCCAAAAAGTAAGCCGAAACTGTGTCCTTCACTTCTTCATCGCTTGAAAATTTCTTCCCACGAAGTTCTTTTTTAAATTTGGGAATAGATAATAATCACTAGTAGCCAGGTCAGAACTGTAAGGTGGATGATCCAAAATATCGAAGCTCACCTTGTGCAGGGCAGCCACGCTTTTGTGAACAGGCACGTTGTCATGTAGAAGGAGGACACCTTTGGTTAATTGTCCCATTCTTTTTTCTTTAATGGATTCTTTCAACTGCTCTAGGATTAAAGCATAGTATTCTCCGGTTATGGAGATGCTTTTATTTTTATAATTTATCAATAGGATCCCTTCTGAGTCCCAAAAGACTCTCGCCATGATTTTTCCAGCTGACTGTGACACCTTAAACTTTTTCGGTGGTGGTGTGCCTTTTTTGTGCCACTGCATAGATAGAATCCTGTTTGGACACAGATTCGTAATGATGAACTCAAGTTTACATTTGACATCCCCAGTAACAATTCGACTGAATAGTTCATCCTTGTCCTCACTACAGAAATCCAAAAACGTGCGAGAACACTCACATGTCACTTACTCCACCTCAACCAAAAACACACCACGCGGTGTTCTTTTTGGTTGAGGTGGAGTAAGCATTCTCGGTAGCCACCTTGCACTGACCTTACTCATCCCAAGATGATAGGAAAGTACTTTAAAGATGATTGCCTGCTTTTTTTTAAAGAGACTGTGCCACTTATAAATCAAATCCCCATAAACGGATGCCATTTCTTCCAGTATGATTTGAACCGACTTTACTTGCTTGGAAAGGAACTTTATAAAAAGCGGTACTCCATTTTCTCCATATTTCTCACTTTTTTCCCAGTCGAGTTGCTTCGTAGACGATAGTTCAAAGACTAATGGTCCGATTATGATATAATTTGTTATTTAGCTAACAATGGATCAATGAACTTGTTATGGCTCATTAAATACTCTCACCAGTGATCTAATTTCCAATTCCGCAAACTTAATAACACACCCATAATGTTGAATTTAGTTTTGTTTATAAATAAATTTAAACTGTTACTTTCTTTATATGTAGAGTGTCCATATTTTGTTTATCAAGTGTGTTGAATATAGATAACAGTGGTAGTTTGGAATGGTCCAACAGATTGCAAAATTTTAACGGCAAATTGTTTTATTAATTACTTTAATTTTATAAAATCTTTAAGTGTAATATTAATAAAGACGGTATTAAAAAAGCGGTTTTAAGTTTGTAACATGACAGTTCAGAAAATATTTTTTTATAAACTCTTAAAAAAGACTTTTTTTGTAAATTCTTTTAACCTCTTTATAACAATAATGTTAATCAGCATGATTAGAAATCACAATTAATTTAAGATTACCAAATATTTCAAAGAACAGTAATCATTATTAACTGCTATTTTGTTATTTTCATCAGCCGGCATCAGACAGAAGGATGGGGGAATAGCGGCGGGAATAACGGTCTTGTACTTACTCGCAGAGAAGTGGATGAACTATCTAATGGACCACAGGCTAATGTGGCTGTGTTGTTAATACAAAACTCCATAGTGTTCCAAAAGAAAAATTGTCTAATGAGGAAGACAACTATTGAATATATTTGGCGTTAATTTTGTAGAAATTCATTATTCACAATTAAATTAAACTACGTGATGTAATATTATTTCTACTTTCTTTTAGTTCTTTACCACAACCTAGTTTGTGATGTATTGCAACATCTTCAGGTGGGCTATTAGCAAAAATCTTTGCTAATAGAATCTTTGCGAATAGAAGAATCTTTGCTAATAGAAAAATTGTTGCTAATAGAATCTTTTCTAATAGAAGAATCTTTGCTAATAGAAGAATCTTTGCTAATAGAAGAAACTTTGCTAATAGAATCTTTTCTAATAGAAGAATCTTTGCTAATAGAAGAATCTTTGCTAATAGAATCTTTTCTAATAGAAGAATCTTTTCTAATAGAAGAATCTTTGCTAATAGAAGAATCTTTGCTAATAGAATCTTTGCTAATAGAATCTTTGCTAATAGAATCTTTGCTAATAGAAGAATCTTTGCTAATAGAATCTTTTCTAATAGAAGAATCTTTGCTAATAGAAGAATCTTTGCTAATAGAATCTTTTCTAATAGAAGAATCTTTGCTAATAGAAGAATCTTTGCTAATAGAAGAAACTTTGCTAATAGAATCTTTTCTAATAGAAGAATCTTTGCTAATAGAAGAATCTTTGCTAATAGAATCTTTGCTAATAGAATCTTTGCTAATAGAATCTTTGCTAATAGAAGAATCTTTTCTAATAGAAGAATCTTTGCTAATAGAAGAATCTTTGCTAATAGAAGAAACTTTGCTAATAGAATCTTTTCTAATAGAAGAATCTTTGCTAATAGAAGAATCTTTGCTAATAGAATCTTTTCTAATAGAAGAATCTTTGCTAATAGAAGAATCTTTGCTAATAGAAGAAACTTTGCTAATAGAATCTTTTCTAATAGAAGAATCTTTGCTAATAGAAGAATCTTTGCTAATAGAATCTTTGCTAATAGAAGAATCTTTGCTAATAGAAGAATCTTTGCTAATAGAAGAATCTTTGCTAATAGAAAAATCTTTTCTAATAGAAGAATCTTTGCTAATAGAAGAATCTTTGCTAATAGAAGAATCTTTGCTAATAGAAGAATCTTTGCTAATAGAAGAATCTTTGCTAATAGAAAAATCTTTGCTAATAGAAGAATCTTTGCTAATAGAATCTTTGCTAATAGAAGAATCTTTGCTAATAGAATCTTTGCTAATAGAATCTTTGCTAATAGAAGAATCTTTGCTAATAGAATCTTTGCTAATAGAAGAATCTTTCCTAATAGAAAAATCTTTGCTAATAGAATCTTTGCTAATAGAAGAATCTTTGCTAATAGAAAAATCTTTGCTAATAGAAGAATCTTTGCTAATAGAATCTTTTCTAATAGAAGAATCTTTGCTAATAGAAGAATCTTTGCTAATAGAAGAATCTTTGCTAATAGAAAAATCTTTGCTAATAGAAGAATCTTTGCTAATAGAATCTTTGCTAATAGAAGAATCTTTGCTAATAGAATCTTTGCTAATAGAATCTTTGCTAATAGAAGAATCTTTGCTAATAGAATCTTTGCTAATAGAAGAATCTTTGCTAATAGAAAAATCTTTGCTAATAGAATCTTTGCTAATAGAAGAATCTTTGCTAATAGAATCTTTGCTAATAGAAGAATCTTTGCTAATAGAATCTTTGCTAATAGAAGAATCTTTGCTAATAGAATCTTTGCTAATAGAAGAATCTTTGCTAATAGAATCTTTGCTAATAGAAGAATCTTTGCTAATAGAATCTTTGCTAATAGAAGAATCTTTGCTAATAGAAGAATCTTTGCTAATAGAACAATCTTTGCTAATAGAAGAATCTTTGCTAATAGAATCTTTGCTAATAGAAGAATCTTTGCTAATAGAATCTTTGCTAATAGAAGAATCTTTGCTAATAGAATCTTTGCTAATAGAAGAATCTTTGCTAATAGAATCTTTGCTAATAGAAGAATCTTTGCTAATAGAAGAATCTTTGCTAATAGAAAAATCTTTGCTAATAGAAGAATCTTTGCTAATAGAATCTTTGCTAATAGAAGAATCTTTGCTAATAGAATCTTTGCTAATAGAATCTTTGCTAATAGAAGAATCTTTGCTAATAGAATCTTTGCTAATAGAAGAATCTTTGCTAATAGAAAAATCTTTGCTAATAGAAGAATCTTTGCTAATAGAAGAATCTTTGCTAATAGAAGAATCTTTGCTAATAGAAGAATCTTTGCTAATAGAAGAATCTTTGCTAATAGAAAAATCTTTGCTAATAGAAGAATCTTTGCTAATAGAATCTTTGCTAATAGAAGAATCTTTGCTAATAGAATCTTTGCTAATAGAAGAATCTTTGCTAATAGAAGAATCTTTGCTAATAGAAAAATCTTTGCTAATAGAAGAATCTTTGCTAATAGAATCTTTGCTAATAGAAGAATCTTTGCTAATAGAAGAATCTTTGCTAGTAGAAAAATCGTTGCTAATTTCTATTAGCAACGATTTTTATGGGAAATATACATGATTATAGCAAAGATTCTTCTTTGCTAGTAGAAGAATCTTTGCTAATAGAATCTTTGCTAATAGAATCTTTGCTAGTAGAAGAATATTTGCTAATAGAAAAATCGTTGATAATAGAATCTTTGCTAATAGAAGAATCTTTTCTAATAGAATCTTTGCTAGTAGAAGAATCTTTGCTAGTAGAAAAATCGTTGCTAATAGAATCTTTGCTAATAGAAGAATCTTTTCTAATAGAATCTTTGCTAATAGAATCTTTGCTAGTAGAAAAATCGTTGCTAATAGAAGAATCTTTGCTAATAGAAGAATCTTTGCTAATAGAAGAATCTTTGCTAATAGAAGAATCTTTGCTAATAGAAGAATCTTTGCTAATAGAAAAATCTTTGCTAATAGAAGAATCTTTGCTAATAGAATCTTTGCTAATAGAAGAATCTTTGCTAATAGAATCTTTGCTAATAGAAGAATCTTTGCTAATAGAAGAATCTTTGCTAATAGAAAAATCTTTGCTAATAGAAGAATCTTTGCTAATAGAATCTTTGCTAATAGAAGAATCTTTGCTAATAGAATCTTTGCTAATAGAATCTTTGCTAATAGAAGAATCTTTGCTAATAGAATCTTTGCTAATAGAAGAATCTTTGCTAATAGAAAAATCTTTGCTAATAGAATCTTTGCTAATAGAAGAATCTTTGCTAATAGAATCTTTGCTAATAGAAGAATCTTTGCTAATAGAATCTTTGCTAATAGAAGAATCTTTGCTAATAGAATCTTTGCTAATAGAAGAATCTTTGCTAATAGAATCTTTGCGAATAGAAGAATCTTTGCTAATAGAAAAATTGTTGCTAATAGAATCTTTTCTAATAGAAGAATCTTTGCTAATAGAAGAATCTTTGCTAATAGAAGAATCTTTGCTAATAGAAAAATCTTTGCTAATAGAAGAATCTTTGCTAATAGAATCTTTGCTAATAGAAGAATCTTTGCTAATAGAATCTTTGCTAATAGAATCTTTGCTAATAGAAGAATCTTTGCTAATAGAAAAATCTTTGCTAATAGAATCTTTGCTAATAGAAGAATCTTTGCTAATAGAATCTTTGCTAATAGAAGAATCTTTGCTAAAAGAATCTTTGCTAATAGAAGAATCTTTGCTAATAGAATCTTTGCTAATAGAAGAATCTTTGCTAATAGAATCTTTGCTAATAGAAGAATCTTTGCTAATAGAAGAATCTTTGCTAATAGAAAAATCTTTGCTAATAGAAGAATCTTTGCTAATAGAATCTTTGCTAATAGAAGAATCTTTGCTAATAGAATCTTTGCTAATAGAAGAATCTTTGCTAATAGAATCTTTGCTAATAGAAGAATCTTTGCTAATAGAATCTTTGCTAATAGAAGAATCTTTGCTAATAGAATCTTTGCTAATAGAAGAATCTTTGCTAATAGAATCTTTGCTAATAGAAGAATCTTTGCTAATAGAAGAATCTTTGCTAATAGAAAAATCTTTGCTAATAGAAGAATCTTTGCTAATAGAATCTTTGCTAATAGAAGAATCTTTGCTAATAGAAGAATCTTTGCTAGTAGAAAAATCGTTGCTAATTTCTATTAGCAACGATTTTTATGGGAAATATACATGATTATAGCAAAGATTCTTCTTTGCTAGTAGAAGAATCTTTGCTAATAGAATCTTTGCTAATAGAATCTTTGCTAGTAGAAGAATATTTGCTAATAGAAAAATCGTTGATAATAGAATCTTTGCTAATAGAAGAATCTTTTCTAATAGAATCTTTGCTAGTAGAAGAATCTTTGCTAGTAGAAAAATCGTTGCTAATAGAATCTTTGCTAATAGAAGAATCTTTTCTAATAGAATCTTTGCTAATAGAATCTTTGCTAGTAGAAAAATCGTTGCTAATAGAATCTTTGCTAATAGAAGAATCTTTTCTAATAGAATCTTTGCTAGTAGAAGAATCTTTGCTAATAGAAGAATCTTTGCTAATAGAATCTTTGCTAATAGAAGAATCTTTGCTAATAGAATCTTTGCTAATAGAAGAATCTTTGCTAATAGAATCTTTGCTAATAGAAGAATCTTTGCTAATAGAATCTTTGCTAATAGAAGAATCTTTGCTAATAGAAGAATCTTTGCTAATAGAAAAATCTTTGCTAATAGAAGAATCTTTGCTAATAGAATCTTTGCTAATAGAAGAATCTTTGCTAATAGAAGAATCTTTGCTAATAGAAAAATCTTTGCTAATAGAAGAATCTTTGCTAATAGAATCTTTGCTAATAGAAGAATCTTTGCTAATAGAATCTTTGCTAATAGAATCTTTGCTAATAGAAGAATCTTTGCTAATAGAATCTTTGCTAATAGAAGAATCTTTGCTAATAGAAAAATCTTTGCTAATAGAATCTTTGCTAATAGAAGAATCTTTGCTAATAGAATCTTTGCTAATAGAAGAATCTTTGCTAATAGAATCTTTGCTAATAGAAGAATCTTTGCTAATAGAATCTTTGCTAATAGAAGAATCTTTGCTAATAGAATCTTTGCTAATAGAAGAATCTTTGCTAATAGAATCTTTGCTAATAGAAGAATCTTTGCTAATAGAATCTTTGCTAATAGAAGAATCTTTGCTAATAGAATCTTTGCTAATAGAAGAATCTTTGCTAATAGAATCTTTGCGAATAGAAGAATCTTTGCTAATAGAAAAATTGTTGCTAATAGAATCTTTTCTAATAGAAGAATCTTTGCTAATAGAAGAATCTTTGCTAATAGAAGAATCTTTGCTAATAGAAAAATCTTTGCTAATAGAAGAATCTTTGCTAATAGAATCTTTGCTAATAGAAGAATCTTTGCTAATAGAATCTTTGCTAATAGAATCTTTGCTAATAGAAGAATCTTTGCTAATAGAATCTTTGCTAATAGAATCTTTGCTAATAGAAGAATCTTTGCTAATAGAATCTTTGCTAATAGAAGAATCTTTGCTAATAGAAAAATCTTTGCTAATAGAATCTTTGCTAATAGAAGAATCTTTGCTAATAGAATCTTTGCTAATAGAAGAATCTTTGCTAATAGAATCTTTGCTAATAGAAGAATCTTTGCTAATAGAATCTTTGCTAATAGAAGAATCTTTGCTAATAGAATCTTTGCTAATAGAAGAATCTTTGCTAATAGAATCTTTGCTAATAGAAGAATCTTTTCTAATAGAAGAATCTTTGCTAATAGAAGAATCTTTGCTAATAGAAGAATCTTTGCTAATAGAATCTTTGCTAATAGAAGAATCTTTGCTAATAGAATCTTTGCTAATAGAAGAATCTTTGCTAATAGAATCTTTGCTAATAGAAGAATCTTTGCTAATAGAATCTTTGCTAATAGAAGAATCTTTGCTAATAGAAGAATCTTTGCTAATAGAAAAATCTTTGCTAATAGAAGAATCTTTGCTAATAGAATCTTTGCTAATAGAAGAATCTTTGCTAATAGAATCTTTGCTAATAGAATCTTTGCTAATAGAAGAATCTTTGCTAATAGAATCTTTGCTAATAGAAGAATCTTTGCTAATAGAAAAATCTTTGCTAATAGAAGAATCTTTGCTAATAGAAGAATCTTTGCTAATAGAAGAATCTTTGCTAATAGAAGAATCTTTGCTAATAGAAGAATCTTTGCTAATAGAAAAATCTTTGCTAATAGAAGAATCTTTGCTAATAGAATCTTTGCTAATAGAAGAATCTTTGCTAATAGAATCTTTGCTAATAGAATCTTTGCTAATAGAAGAATCTTTGCTAATAGAATCTTTGCTAATAGAAGAATCTTTGCTAATAGAAGAATCTTTGCTAATAGAATCTTTGCTAATAGAAGAATCTTTGCTAATAGAATCTTTGCTAATAGAAGAATCTTTGCTAATAGAAGAATCTTTGCTAATAGAAAAATCTTTGCTAATAGAAGAATCTTTGCTAATAGAATCTTTGCTAATAGAAGAATCTTTGCTAATAGAAGAATCTTTGCTAGTAGAAAAATCGTTGCTAATTTCTATTAGCAACGATTTTTATGGGAAATATACATGATTATAGCAAAGATTCTTCTTTGCTAGTAGAAGAATCTTTGCTAATAGAATCTTTGCTAATAGAATCTTTGCTAGTAGAAGAATATTTGCTAATAGAAAAATCGTTGATAATAGAATCTTTGCTAATAGAAGAATCTTTTCTAATAGAATCTTTGCTAGTAGAAGAATCTTTGCTAGTAGAAAAATCGTTGCTAATAGAATCTTTGCTAATAGAAGAACCTTTTCTAATAGAATCTTTGCTAATAGAATCTTTGCTAGTAGAAAAATCTTTGCTAATAGAAGAATCTTTGCTAATAGAAGAATCTTTGCTAATAGAAGAATCTTTGCTAATAGAAGAATCTTTGCTAATAGAAGAATCTTTGCTAATAGAAAAATCTTTGCTAATAGAAGAATCTTTGCTAATAGAATCTTTGCTAATAGAAGAATCTTTGCTAATAGAATCTTTGCTAATAGAAGAATCTTTGCTAATAGAAGAATCTTTGCTAATAGAAAAATCTTTGCTAATAGAAGAATCTTTGCTAATAGAATCTTTGCTAATAGAAGAATCTTTGCTAATAGAATCTTTGCTAATAGAATCTTTGCTAATAGAAGAATCTTTGCTAATAGAATCTTTGCTAATAGAAGAATCTTTGCTAATAGAAAAATCTTTGCTAATAGAATCTTTGCTAATAGAAGAATCTTTGCTAATAGAATCTTTGCTAATAGAAGAATCTTTGCTAATAGAATCTTTGCTAATAGAAGAATCTTTGCTAATAGAATCTTTGCTAATAGAAGAATCTTTGCTAATAGAATCTTTGCGAATAGAAGAATCTTTGCTAATAGAAAAATTGTTGCTAATAGAATCTTTTCTAATAGAAGAATCTTTGCTAATAGAAGAATCTTTGCTAATAGAAGAATCTTTGCTAATAGAAAAATCTTTGCTAATAGAAGAATCTTTGCTAATAGAATCTTTGCTAATAGAAGAATCTTTGCTAATAGAATCTTTGCTAATAGAATCTTTGCTAATAGAAGAATCTTTGCTAATAGAATCTTTGCTAATAGAAGAATCTTTGCTAATAGAAAAATCTTTGCTAATAGAATCTTTGCTAATAGAAGAATCTTTGCTAATAGAATCTTTGCTAATAGAAGAATCTTTGCTAATAGAATCTTTGCTAATAGAAGAATCGTTGCTAATAGAATCTTTGCTAATAGAAGAATCTTTGCTAATAGAATCTTTGCTAATAGAAGAATCTTTGCTAATAGAATCTTTGCTAATAGAAGAATCTTTGCTAATAGAAGAATCTTTGCTAATAGAAGAATCTTTGCTAATAGAAGAATCTTTGCTAATAGAAGAATCTTTGCTAATAGAATCTTTGCTAATAGAAGAATCTTTGCTAATAGAATCTTTGCTAATAGAAGAATCTTTGCTAATAGAATCTTTGCTAATAGAATCTTTGCTAATAGAAGAATCTTTGCTAATAGAATCTTTGCTAATAGAAGAATCTTTGCTAATAGAAGAATCTTTGCTAATAGAATCTTTGCTAATAGAAGAATCTTTGCTAATAGAATCTTTGCTAATAGAAGAATCTTTGCTAATAGAAGAATCTTTGCTAATAGAAAAATCTTTGCTAATAGAAGAATCTTTGCTAATAGAATCTTTGCTAATAGAAGAATCTTTGCTAATAGAAGAATCTTTGCTAGTAGAAAAATCGTTGCTAATTTCTATTAGCAACGATTTTTATGGGAAATATACATGATTATAGCAAAGATTCTTCTTTGCTAGTAGAAGAATCTTTGCTAATAGAATCTTTGCTAATAGAATCTTTGCTAGTAGAAGAATATTTGCTAATAGAAAAATCGTTGATAATAGAATCTTTGCTAATAGAAGAATCTTTTCTAATAGAATCTTTGCTAGTAGAAGAATCTTTGCTAGTAGAAAAATCGTTGCTAATAGAATCTTTGCTAATAGAAGAATCTTTTCTAATAGAATCTTTGCTAATAGAATCTTTGCTAGTAGAAAAATCTTTGCTAATAGAAGAATCTTTGCTAATAGAAGAATCTTTGCTAATAGAAGAATCTTTGCTAATAGAAGAATCTTTGCTAATAGAAGAATCTTTGCTAATAGAAAAATCTTTGCTAATAGAAGAATCTTTGCTAATAGAATCTTTGCTAATAGAAGAATCTTTGCTAATAGAATCTTTGCTAATAGAAGAATCTTTGCTAATAGAAGAATCTTTGCTAATAGAAAAATCTTTGCTAATAGAAGAATCTTTGCTAATAGAATCTTTGCTAATAGAAGAATCTTTGCTAATAGAATCTTTGCTAATAGAATCTTTGCTAATAGAAGAATCTTTGCTAATAGAATCTTTGCTAATAGAAGAATCTTTGCTAATAGAAAAATCTTTGCTAATAGAATCTTTGCTAATAGAAGAATCTTTGCTAATAGAATCTTTGCTAATAGAAGAATCTTTGCTAATAGAATCTTTGCTAATAGAAGAATCTTTGCTAATAGAATCTTTGCTAATAGAAGAATCTTTGCTAATAGAATCTTTGCTAATAGAAGAATCTTTGCTAATAGAATCTTTGCTAATAGAAGAATCTTTGCTAATAGAATCTTTGCTAATAGAAGAATCTTTTCTAATAGAAGAATCTTTGCTAATAGAAGAATCTTTGCTAATAGAAGAATCTTTGCTAATAGAAAAATCTTAGCTAATAGAAGAATCTTTGCTAATAGAATCTTTGCTAATAGAAGAATCTTTGCTAATAGAATCTTTGCTAATAGAAGAATCTTTGCTAATAGAATCTTTGCTAATAGAAGAATCTTTGCTAATAGAAAAATCTTTGCTAATAGAATCTTTGCTAATAGAAGAATCTTTGCTAATAGAATCTTTGCTAATAGAAGAATCTTTGCTAATAGAATCTTTGCTAATAGAAGAATCTTTGCTAATAGAATCTTTGCTAATAGAAGAATCTTTGCTAATAGAATCTTTGCTAATAGAAGAATCTTTGCTAATAGAATCTTTGCTAATAGAAGAATCTTTGCTAATAGAAGAATCTTTGCTAATAGAAGAATCTTTGCTAATAGAAGAATCTTTGCTAATAGAAGAATCTTTGCTAATAGAATCTTTGCTAATAGAAGAATCTTTGCTAATAGAATCTTTGCTAATAGAAGAATCTTTGCTAATAGAATCTTTGCTAATGGAAGAATCTTTGCTAATAGAAGAATCTTTGCTAATAGAAAAATCTTTGCTAATAGAAGAATCTTTGCTAATAGAATCTTTGCTAATAGAAGAATCTTTGCTAATAGAATCTTTGCTAATAGAATCTTTGCTAATAGAAGAATCTTTGCTAATAGAATCTTTGCTAATAGAGGAATCTTTGCTAATAGAAAAATCTTTGCTAATAGAATCTTTGCTAATAGAAGAATCTTTGCTAATAGAATCTTTGCTAATAGAAGAATCTTTGCTAATAGAATCTTTGCTAATAGAAGAATCTTTGCTAATAGAATCTTTGCTAATAGAAGAATCTTTGCTAATAGAATCTTTGCGAATAGAAGAATCTTTGCTAATAGAAAAATTGTTGCTAATAGAATCTTTTCTAATAGAAGAATCTTTGCTAATAGAAGAATCTTTGCTAATAGAAGAATCTTTGCTAATAGAATCTTTGCTAGTAGAAGAATATTTGCTAATAGAAAAATCGTTGATAATAGAATCTTTGCTAATAGAAGAATCTTTCCTAATAGAATCTTTGCTAGTAGAAGAATCTTTGCTAGTAGAAAAATCGTTGCTAATAGAATCTTTGCTAATAGAAGAATCTTTTCTAATAGAATCTTTGCTAATAGAATCTTTGCTAGTAGAAAAATCGTTGCTAATAGAATCTTTGCTAATAGAAGAATCTTTTCTAATAGAATCTTTGCTAGTAGAAGAATCTTTGCTAATAGAATCTTTGCTAGTAGAAAAATCGTTGCTAATAGAATCTTTGCTAGTAGAAAAATCGTTGCTAATAGAATCTTTTCTAATAGAAGAATCTTTGCTAATAGAAGAATCTTTGCTAATAGAATCTCTGTTAGTAGAAGAATCTTTGCTAATAGAAGAATCTTTGCTAATAGAATCTCTGTTAGTAGAAGAATCTTTGCTAATAGAATCTTTGCTAATAGAATCTCTGTTAGTAGAAGAATCTTTGCTAATAGAATCTCTGTTAGTAGAAGAATCTTTGCTAATAGAAGAATCTTTGCTAATAGAATCTCTGTTAGTAGAAGAATCTTTGCTAATAGAAGAATCTTTGCTAATAGAAGAATCTTTGCTAATTGCCCACCTGAAGATGCTGTAATACAATGAAACCAAGGTCGTGGTAAAGAACTTAGAGAAAGTAGAAGTAATACTACATCACATAGTTTCATTTAATTGTGAGGAAGACAACTTTAATTTGTTTTGTGTAATGTTTAAGTTTACAACCTGTAAATAATTTCTTCCTGTGGGCCATAAGTAAATTTATATATCTCAAAAGTACCTTTGATTGTGATAAAATAACTTGTATTTTAACTGGAATTTTAAACTCGATCACAGTGAAGGTCTATACTTTCTATTAATTTGTTCTTAAGTCCTGTTGCCCAGTTCTAAAATTATTAAGGCCAATTGAATTTCAAAATCTTGAGGAACAAAAGATAGTCTACATTTTGATCTGAAACCCAAGTGTACTCCCAGTATAAGTCCCATTCAAATTGATTCAATAATTACGTGCAATACTCTAGTAGAAAGACAAAAAGAAAACTAAAAAAGTTGTCTCGGTTCTTACTTAGTAGGCACAGCCCTGGCATAATATTTGTGGTAACTCAGTTCGTGCTCTATTTTACACAAAAATATGACAATTTGGTAAAATATATATATAATACTGGTTAGATGTATCTTTCATGTGAATATCATATTAAAAACTAAAAATATTCAAATTTTCTGTTTTAAAATGACAGATTTTCAATATATTTCAAAAGTGTAATCATAAAATAGTTACGGTATATTTAAAATTATTAAATTATGTGAATAAAAATATTTAATTATTTATTTTGAAAATATTAAAAAAAAAACAGAACAATTAGCAATGTTGCTTTTGTGGATCTCGTTGCTTTTTGCCTTTGTTCTCACACAGATAGTGAGACGACTCTTCTCAGGTCAGTTGGAGTTTTTTTTAATCTTATGACGTATACATTGTTATAAAAAGTCACTTCTTTAAGGAAAGAATCTGGTTAAAAATAGAATTTTTTTATATTGCCATAATCAATAATAATACTATCAAAAATATTTTCTTTAAACTAAAATTCCAAGCTGTTTTTGAGCTATTGCTTTGAGTAGACGAGTGAGTTATGCAGGCAATTTGCCTCAAAAGAATATTGATGCTTGCTTCAATCTATACATCAGTTATATCATCCCCTGAAATGGCTAGGCTAAAATTAGTGTCTAGGTGTAGCACACTCCAGTCTAGATTTTACATACATTCCAGGCCCGATATTAAGCTCTCGGGCAGTCTGTGTAAATTCGTATTGGCTCCAATATTTAGCCCTTGGGAGCTTAAGGGTTTAAATCTGCTTTTTGTGTATGACGATTGCATGACCCAAATAGAATTTAATTGTTTCCTTGTATAGTCTATATACCTGGTTTTATTATTTGGGGAATACTGGCACTACGATATTCATTACAGAATATCTGTTTTAAACTAAATTTTAGCTGGTAAAGACATATTGAAGATGTATGTGTATCCAAAATTAAATAAAAATATCCAAAATATACATCAACCTCTGAGATTTAAGTTTCACAGGAATCAATTCATAGGAACTAAGTACAACGAAGAGTTCAAAGAGAGTACGAGTGAATAACAATTACTCCGTACTGGTAATGATGTCATTACAAAACCCAGTACAATGTTATCGGCTTTTTTATTGTTAGTGGAATTATGAACACTGTGAAAAAAAGGTTTAAATTTACTATTAAATATTTTAAATTAATTTTTGTTTGTGTCCGCAGAAGACATTAATTCTGGGCCATTGATTAATATGTACTATGAAATTAATCGGAAAACAGTTCTTATAATTAGACTTTAAGAAGGTGTTATATTTTTTATATTTTTATGGATATTAGTCAATCAAGACACACCTATGACTCAATAGAACAGCATGTATATAAAAATCAAATTCTATGTATGATCCTTTGTATCGGAAAGCAGCTAAAAATTAAAAATAATTGAATAAGGAGCAGAGAAGGTCTAGTTATCATTAAAAAGGATCTGGTGATAGCACTTGGCTTGTCTCAACAACAACTGTAACATTGGGCACCATATTTGATTTAGTTATTAAGTTAGTTAGAGTTTGGGGTTTAGGTTAGAGTTTTTCTGGAATGAAAAAGGAAGGTATTGACGAGTTTGCACAGCGATTTGAAAATTACGGAGATGAATATTCAGCAACTTGCAAGGGCAGATCCCTCGTGTGTAAACAAAGTAGAGGGTGACTATAAAATAAATGTTTTCACGATCAGATGAACTATTCGACTTTTTGGAAGAACTAGTTGGCTTTCATTTTAAATTATATATTTTAGTTATAGATACAAGCTTTAAGTTTAGTTATAGATCAATTTTTTTTTCATATTTTGTCACGTTGACAAAATACATATTTCCAGACTAAAATTAAACTTTTTGTCAGACTCAAAATTTTTTGTTTTTTAATAATTTGATTGATTATAAAGTTTAACCTAAAAAATTGGAAACGCTTATTTTAACCAATTTAATTGGAGATTATAATTAATTAAAGTTTCCGTTGTACTTTATTTCTAGTTCTGATTCTTGATTACATTAAATTTTTCATATATTCTAAATGCTCGACAACTGAATATTATTGGTATTTCCCATACGAACTAGAGTCTTTAACTTTATTTGAATAGATTGATTTTTTTTTATAGGATTGTCTGCTGGCGAAGAGTTAATTAAAATTAATAATTTAAAACATTGTTTAAAACTTGCTGAATTCAAACTTATTTTCATTTGAGACAATCTCTCTGCTCATTTGCCAAAGTAGCACTAGACTTGTTGACTACTACGGTTATCTAAACGTCTTTGCTACGATTTACCTGCGAGCACAAGACATAACTCTTATCTTAGCTGTTCCGGCTTGACAAGAATCTGTATTGTAGTATAAAATTGATAACGCTTACGTCCTGCTGTACGTTCCCGTAAAATATTACAAATAATCTATTAAGACAAAGTGAATATTTAAAATAATGTATTTTGATTTCAGATTGTAACTTGGAAAGAGGCAAATGTGACCAAAATTTAAATGGTATGCATATTTGAACAAAATTTCTTATGCCATGTTCATTTGCTTAATCTGCTTGCTTTATTGGTCAGCCTGGATGGTGATGCGTACTCTGAATGAGATTATGGCCACGTGTATGTGTTATTTAGAAGCAGCGTGGAATAATACTGGCCTTTTGAATGACTGAACTAAGAATATGCATGAAGGGATGTAGATGGATAAAATAACTATTTAAGGTTGGATCATTTAGTCGTAACATTATTCTAAGGCCGAACGCACTTTAGATACGATTTTGTGTTTTATGTATAGGTACTTATGATTCTTGTCATACGTATTGAGTGCGCACATGTGCGTTTTATGCACGTTATAATCAGTCGTTTTCTGTTCCGTCGCAGTGATGTTTGTGCAAAATATATTGGTATTTTTATTTTTTCAGGGATTTGCTGCCATGATTCTCGTTGATGCTCTCTTAAACGATAACTGGGATCACTCTGATCCCATAAACAACTGTGTCTGTGCACTAAATTATTTGTTTGTACGAAAACGCAAAACATTCCCAACATAATTGGATTTGAGTTGGACATCGCAACTATATGTGCGTATACGTACGATTAATTCGTACCCTGTTTGCAAGCTTCTATAGTACATCTATATTCGGGAAGTTTCGTGTGTAATTGTACGTACTGTACTACTCGATTTCGTACGAAAACGTATCCATAGTGCACTTGGCCTTAAGCTTACTTCAGGGTTCTTATATGTCTGAAAACTGGAGAACATAGTGTAATTGCAATCACCTGTTAGAAGATCCTGGAAGATTCATGAAATTCCCATGAATTTTCTGGAATTTTTTTTAATGTACATACTAAACTTGCATATTAATTTTAGATTTATTTCTAGATATAACAAATTTAAAGGAATTTTAAGCCAATTATATTTGGAGTCCAACCGAGTCGAAATATAGTCTTGATCATTAAACAATGCCAAATACATTCCATTGATATCTGTTTAAAAGATGGCCCTCTTTTTGTTTTGTCTTGATTTTCTTTCTGCCCGTTAATTTTTTCATATCTCTGCAATACTGGCATTGAATAGAATTATATCGGAATACTCGACTTTCCTACAGTAGTCTGTTCAATAACATGATAGTGGTTGCAGCAGAATATGGTTTGTGACAAGTTAGAATAAATTTCTTGTAATTTATTATACTTAGGTATTGTAGTGTCGTTATATTAAATGTTATAAACTAAGTCCTATTATCGTTATGGAAAGATAGGTGAATAACTATAATATTTCTGAAACTTTATACAAATTAACGCCGCCAACTGATGTGTCAGTATAAACAAGTGTAATATCTTAAAGTGATGTTTTTATTTATTTAACATTTAAGACTCCCAAACTCTTTTAACAGAAGCAATACTGGAAAATTATTTTCTGTTTCTGTGTTGTCAAGTGTACAAAAATTGTGTTACCTGTCACTATTAAATATTTTCAAACCGTAAAAAGTTGGATTTTAGACATTGTTATAATATGAAAAAAAGTTATTTTTCCCCTGAAATTCTTGGAGAAACCAGAAAATTTCACTTCGAAGAAAATGTTCACTACTGGTTGTAGAATACTTTAGTGAGAAATGTCTACTGTATATGCACTATGCAATTTGATACCTCTAAAATTTGGGATGTAAAAGAAAATATTATTAGGGTTTAATATAATGATGTTTACGTTTTAAATATATTTTTATATATGTTCTCTGTCATAAATATCAAATAATGAATGAAAAAGTAAAGAAAAGAATTAATTTGCACGGGAAAATTATTTTGCTTCTGTAAACAGTAAACACTTTTTTTAACTCATATAAATCTGAAAGTACTGTGACAGTTGGAAAGTTTTGAAAGATATTGTCTATTTTTGTAGGATATTTTTGCTTTAGGTCCTTATGCACGGTATTCAGAAATAAGTGTTGGACAAAGAAAGACGTTATTTGTTTACTGAAAAATAGTTGTCGTTAAAATAAAATTTAAAAGATGACTTTTTTCGGAAAATTGAAAATAATATTCATAACTATTTGACACCTTTTTGTACATTTAATACTTGCGCATTTTATTCAACACCGTTCAGGGGAATAACCCGCGAACATCTGTGAAGACATGCAGCTGCCCACGTAAGCACCGCACTTCAGGCAAGTATTGAGTGTATTAAAAAGTTATGTGTAATATTTTTTTTGCACTAATTAGAGAAATGGCGTGTTTTATGTTTTATTTCGACGACAATTTATTCCTTTATAGCCAACGAATAGCGTCTTTCTTTATCCGACACTTATTCGCGGAAACCATGTCTATTCTGAGATAAAAACTTGCATTATATTGTCGGTTATTCATTATAATAATTTACATTTTACCTTTCAATTTCACATTTGGCAAGTTCTAAAAAAAATTGGTATTGATTTGATTATTAAGCTGGTTCGCTTCAATAATTTTACAGAAAAACCAAAAGCAAATCGCGACACAGATTTAAATGATATAAAATTCTACAAGCAATCTCGAAAGCTACAACTCATCAACAAGATCAAGGAACCATTGGAGCCAAGTTATATCATGTGATGTGCATAGAAAATTATAAAACCATTTTGCATAAACTATATTTAATAACTATTTTTTGTTTACTATATACATAAATATACAAGTTTTTATAATTGATATTTAGTCTTAATAACATAGTCTTTTATAAATATATAAAATATAAATTTCTACTTTGTTTCTATTTTTATTACAACTATTCAATTTGGGACATACTTGGACTGCATCATCTTGTAGCAAGACTTCTAGTAGAAAATATTCAAATTATATATATCAATGTTGAAATATCATGTAAACAATCAATGTATAAACATTATGCAAACATTCAAATAAGACCAGTATTACAGTATTAGGTATTACAGTATGGCGCATAATCATAGATAAAAATCAAACAATATATATCAATGTTCAAACGACATGCAACAGATATTTTTTTAGAGGTACACTTAAAAACACAAATTACTGAACTTTAAACTGAAAAAAAACACACACAAATTACTGAACTTTAAACTGAAAAAAAACAGTTAAAAATTATGAAAATGGCCATGGTATTAGCTTTATTGAAAACGTAATTATTTGCCTTTTATGTTTAAATACGATTTCAGGTACATGGTTGCCGCGACTGGCTTTTAAATGAAGCACAATCTGGAAGTCCAATTCTCAACCACTTTTTTGAACCACTTTTAGTTGAATGGTTACATTAATAAACAAAGTTGCCAAATTTGGAGTGAAGTAAATCAATGTACTATTATTGAGACGCCATTACATCCACAAAAAGTCACTATTTGGTATGCTTTATGAATTGGTGGAATCATTGACCTGTATTTCTTCTAAGATGATGCCAGTGAGAATGTTACAATGAATGGAGAGAGTCTTAGATTCATTATTACTGATCTCTTCGTTTCCCAATTGAATGACATTAATGTTGAAGAGCTTGCTTTCAACAAGACGGTGCAACATGCCATACAGCATGTGATACAATCAGTTTATAACAGTAAACATTCGATGAGCGCATAATTTCATGTAATGCCCTTGTGAATTGGCTTTCACGATCTTGTTGCACCTTACGGATTACTTTTTGTGCAGACATGTGAAGTCGCTATTCTGTACCGATAAACCACAGACATTGGACCCCTTCGAAGACAACATTCGCTGCATTACTGCCAATATACGATCCCAACTGCTCGAAAAGGTGCTTAAAAAATTGAACTTCCAGATTGCGCATCATTTGAACCAGCCACGGCACCCATATGTCTGACATTGCATTTAAAAACTAATGGCATAAAATTATATTTTGAATAAAACCAATAACATGGCCATTATTATGATTTTTATCTATTTTTTTGTAATTTTAAAGTTGTATACATCTAAAAAAACACCTGTTTCAAACATTCAAATAAAACTAAGTCGTTGAGCATTAGTCTTCCAGATTGTGCATCATTCGAATTAGCCGCGGGGCTTATATGCCTGAAATTGCTCTAAACACTAATGGCATAAAATTATCTTTTAATATAGCCAATACCATGGGCATTATGATTTTTATCTGTTTTTTTACCCCTAAAAAAGACGTGCTACAAACATTCAAATAAAATTAGTATTACAGTATTGTTTGCATTGCTACTCAACATGGGTTTTTCAAAAGAACAATTTAATGGCAGTTCTAGTAATATTTTACATCCTGAATTCGAATATATTGTCAAAATTTTTTCATTACGCACAGTTTTTTGCAACATGAACTTTTTTATTTCAGCAGTTTTTCATATTAGAGTAACGAAAGAACTACTATTGTTGTTAACAGCATGTGGTAAGGAACAGATTGATGCAACCTTGAAGCATTTCTGTTTTTGTAATCAATAAGATTACGCAGGTTCATTTATGTTCAGACATGCTATGGCATCTACTGTAAGTACAGGACTAATATTGAATTGACAGTGAGCCAGTTAGGACAAGTGTTTGCTCTACTAGCCGTCTAAAGTGTTTTACTTATTTCTCATATTTTATTACTTCTGTTAGTTGCTATAAATTTCCCAGAATGCGAAAAAGTGTAAAACTCTTCCTGACGAAACGACTTCCTGAGAATTTTTGTTATGTGTGCAGTCAAGTAGCACTTGTTTACATGTAAAGTCGGCAATATCAAAAGGAACTTGGCACCACATATATGCTGTTGTATCATGTATTAGGCTTCTTACTGGTTGGAGAATGATAAACATGATATGCCATTTGCTGTTCCGATGGTTTGGAGAGAACGAAACAATTATTTAACAGATTGGTATTTCTACTTAATGAACATTACAGGAATCACACCTAAAACAAAATACACAGTAAAATACCCCAGTCTACAATCTGCAATGAGACCGTCTTACATAACGATGAGCTTCCTGTACAGAACAATATATATCAACGTTCAAACATCATGCAACGGGTGTTTTTTTTGAGGTATATACAACTTTAAGCTAAAAAAAACAGTTAAAAATTATGAAAATGGCCTTGGCCTTGGTTTTATAGAAATTATATGCCATTTATGTTTAAATATGATTTTAGGTATAGGCTGGAATGAATGTACCAAGGAAAGTGGAATACCACGATTGCCGGACCACAAAGAGAGACATCCCGAAAGTAATTTATTCTCGTAATGATTTCTATCAACAAAATTTTAGGTCAACTATGTTTCATATAAAGATGACTGTGTAGATATTTTCTTTTTCTATAAAAGTTTAAATGTGTGTTACAAAAAAATCCTGAAAAATGGAAAAATCCAAAAATATATTCGAAATCAATATGAAAAATAGATTGAAATTCGCATAATTTTATTTTTATGAAATAGAACATTTTTTATTGCCAGCTCGTTAAGCGTAGACCGATAAAAAAAAATGTCATTGAATAGACTGCATAGTCCAATATTGTAATAAGTTTCAATTCTCCACTTTCTTACTCATATAGAAAGTATAAACTACTTAAAAAACTAATACCATTTCTACCTAGAAAAAAGAAAAAGGTTTGCAGGAATTTAAAGCTATCATTCTGCACTTTACTCCTTAAGAATCTATTTTCATATACAGCGCCCGGTATAAAGTTTTATGAGGAGTAAAATCAGAAGTTCAGAGCGTTAAAAAAAGCGTAAGCATCTGGTCGCACGAAGTTCAGAGCGTTTTTAGTCTTGAAGTTTTTATAAATATATAATATTAAACTCCAACAAATGAAAAATGTTTAATAAAGAAGGAGTTAAATAAAAGCTATAAAATAAATATCAAATGCAACAAGACATCTAGCGTGTAAACATGATACTGTATACACAATTGTGTTGTTGTCGGCGGTGAGCTGGTGATGTTGTCGAGAAACCAAACTAGATGGCATTATTAGTTTTCTAAACAATATAAAATTAGTTATTTTTGTACAATATATTTGCAATATTAAAAAATTATCTCACCTAAGGTTATATCTTATTGATTAGTAAAATTGTTTGGTTTTCAATTATCAAATAAATACACAAATTTGGTTATTTTGCAAGCATCATAACTATTATTTACATGTATATTTTTATACTTATATACGGTACAGGCGGACGGTATTCTTTATATGTTCTTTTCATAGTAAATTTATAACCTCGTACAGATTCTTCGTACATACATTTATTGTACTTTGATTTATCTTTCTTTAATAATTTACCCTATAATTACATCGTTAGCATTTTTTTATTAAAGAATTTTCCATTTACATACACAGAAAAAGCGTTATGCCCCCTCCAGGCGACCTTTCCCTCTCTTTCTCTTTCTATTATATACGGTTGTATTTGTGTGCGTGTTTGTACGAGTATTGACGTTTGAGCAGCAAGCATTGTGCGCGGTCAGCTGGATAAGCTCAATTCTAAACACGTGTAAATATTATTTAAACTTATTTTTTTATTCTACTGGCTTTCTATTGCAAGCTAATCATCTGCCAGACCGTGTCCAATTCGGTATGTATTTATTTGCATTATAAATTATTGCCATATCATTTATTAAATATTAAACATTTATAAATTACAAAAAATTTTCGGCAGTAATTTATTTTCATTATTACTTTATTATTTATTAAATACTTAAATTTAATAAATTAAAATAAATTATCAGCATATTTAGTTATTCTCATTAATTAATTAAACTTTATTTGGAATTTTTATTATATGCAATTTATAATTCACTATTTTATATTTAATTTTTTTTATAAATGACTATTTTTCCTAAAGTAGTAAATTAAATTTATTGATTTAAAACCTTACTTAGCCATCTGGACAAAAAAATGGCGCATTAAATTAAACGAATCCAAATCAACACATATCAATTTTACAAATAAAAAGATAACACCACATCCAGTCTTTATTAATGGCACTCAATTACCATATGCAAACACCGCTAGAATATTTTGGTATGACTCTCGACGCCAAGCTTCGGTGGAAAGAACATATTAAAAAGAAACGCGACGAACTTAATATCAAGTTCAGAAAAATGTATTGGTTGCTTGATCGTAATTCTGAGCTTTCAACATACAACAAGCTTATTTTGTATAAGCAAGTCCTACGCCCAATTTGGAGTTATGGAATACAGCTGTGGGGCTGCGCCAGTAAGTCTAATATCCAAGTGATACAAAGATTCCAAAACAAAGTGCTTAAGTGTGTAGTTAACGCGCCTTGGTAGGTCTGTAACTGTGATCTCCATCGCGATCTTGAGATTGAGATGGTAGACGATACTATTAGTAGATTTGCTAGTTCTCACCAAAAGAGACTTCAGAACCACATTAATCCAGAAGTGTCCAGACTTTAAAATGTGCAAAATACTATTAGAAGCCTCAAAAGAATAAAACCTTTTGGTTTGTTTAGACATTAGAACACTAAGTGAGTCAAAGGAAAATATTAGTTTAGTCAGCACATAGTATATAAATTCAGAAACAAATTAATCGTTAGTTATATAACTAGTTTTAATAAAAATTGTAAAATTAAAAAAAAAAATCCTAACTTTACATTTTTGCTTAGAAAAAATGATAAAAAATAACATAAAATATACAAATTATAGAGAGAGAGAGTTGAATACGAGAGGGCTGCACTTTTTGGCTTGACTAAAATACACTAACATAATCAATAGAAATCTATATATTAAATCACGTTTAGAGTTGAAAAAATAATATAAGGAACTTAGTTCCTGACGGGGTCCCCCGACCGCACAGTTTTTTTTTAATCTATATTATCATCTTTAGATTCTCTTCAATTTTGAGGCGTGGAACTTATTGTTGATCCAACTACCTATATTCAATCAATTTCAGTCAAATTAGTCACCAACACAAATTGAAATGTTAAATCACATTCATTGATTGGTGGAAAAACAGGAATAAGGTCAGTACTTGTTTGTATGATACACTTAATAGCGTCTAAAGCTTTGAAAAATATCAAGTCCAAATATCTTAATGGAGGACTGCGGGGAAATTTAGGCTCATTCCAGCTCGTGAATACAAATTTTTTTATTACAAAAGTGTTATATGCTCCAAAATATCTAATTATTTCATTATTAAATACTTAAATATTTTTCTAGGAAAATTGTGACTCCTAATTTAGGCAAACTTTTATCCTTTTCTTTCATTTGATTTGTTTTTTTCTTCAAATTACTACGTAAAATACGATTTGATAAAAAAAATCACTCCGTTATGAAAGACATGTATAAATTATACAGTTTTTATACGTCTATATTTCGTTTCACTGTTTCTTTTTAGAAAATTTTATTTTAGTATATCCATTATGACTATAAAAGCGTAAACAATTTTAAAAAAATATAAATCTATTTTAAATACTTAAAATGTAATTTACAGTTAGTTTTTAATTCAAACAATGAATGATAAAAATTCACTATATTTGGCATTTAACTCTTGTGAAAAACTATATTTTACGCAAATACATATATTTTGACACTATTTAAACTATGATTGTGGTTATGTTTCCTTCCTTGGTGAAATAACTAACACAATACAGGATTTGGACAACAATTCAGGATTTGGCTAACATTAGTTCAAAAACAAATCCAAAAGCGTGTGTTGGTTGCAGCCAAGAAATATCCATGATGCCGGCAGTCTGCTATGGCATCAGTTGATGCCACCTGTACGGCATTTGTTAATGCAAACGATATTCAAATTTTGATTTACCACAGTGTTGGCATTGTATTACTATAATTTAGCAATAGAAACAATGTACCTGTACACTACACACAAAAATAAAAATGGCTTCGCACGGGTGTAATGTAGGTACTAATGTGGAGCGATTAATAATATTACTGTCATTCACGCGCCGTCTGTGCATGGCATTGTGAATACTGACTTTAAATCTGTGATATCTTTTAAAATATTAATAATAATGATTTGTTGTAAAGAGCAAATTTTATCTACATTAAATGCCCAATGAAACCAATTTATTTAATTAAATAAAGATTAATATAATATTGTTCAAAATAACTTCGAAAGTTTAACCCACAAAAAAAATTAATAAAAATGTTCACTTTGAGTTATCCGTAGGATATAGCCATGGACATTTTTGTAGATATTTTTAAAATACACAATTCCACAATACAATATTTTGATATATCTCATAAAGTTTAGTCAGCATTGAAAGCAAATTCTACTTTTTTACGAAATATTGACATTTTTTATATGTATTTCCTGTAAATATAACATGCATGTATTATACCTATATACCTTCCGGAAGAAATTATTTGAATGATAGTGAAAACCGCATCAAAATCCGTTGCGTAGTTTAAAAGATTTAAGCTTACAGAGTGACAGACAGACGCGGGAAGCGACTTTATTATATACTATGTCAGGATTTTATATTGTAAATGCATGTACAAAATGTATTCATAGAACTTTTATAGGTGGGGAACATGGCTTTATTTTGTAAGTTGCGTTTTTCATTTGCACTCGCCAAAGTAAGTGTTAATCAGTAGTGGGCTAAGGAGTTCGCTCTGGGGCCCTGGTCCTGTTGAACCTCTAAATCTCGAGGAGCCCTTTTTAATCAAATTTCAAACAAGACCAAAATATGTTCAGTAAGTAATATGCAGTTTGGAGATGGAGACTCTGTACGTATGCAAAATAAAAATGCAGTAGGTACTGTTATCTACTCGCCTATTATTAGGCTATGGCAATTGAATTATCAGTGTATTATAAATCACTAATTATAGCCAGCACCATAAAGGGTGCGCGCCCCGCGGTACACCCTCTTGCTCTATGACAGCTTAGGCACAAAACATAAATAAAGGATCCAAATAATAGAGAAAATAATAACACCCGCCGTGCGGTGATGTCACTTGGTGTGCGGGTGGGGAAGTACTTGTACGAGTTAACACGTAGACGACCCAGGCTAAAATTAGTCAATAGTTATACAGATTCCACCACCAAATGTGACTTCAAAATTGATGAGACTGTATTAAACCTAAACAGCCGAGACAAGAAGCAATGATTAAATCAAATGCATTTTAAATTCCTCCATGCTTGTTTTCTGCTTCCGGTTAGTAGCTGCTCTAAGTCTATTTATATATTTTTTTCATAACAAAATTGTTCATATAAAAGGAAGACATTAGACAATTTATAACCTATGGTATTATTAAACAAATACCTAACTATAAATATTGAGAGATTGATTCTAATGAATTTGTAGATTTAATAATCACAATGAGCAAAATTTAAAAATGACTGAAATAGATAATTACTTATATTTAGTAAAAATCATCTTTAATGAAATTATTTCATATTAATTGTTATCCTATTATCCTATTGGTTCATCTATAAAATTAAATACTTATCAGAAGGTCTTAAATAGTCCTTATCACGTATTTGAGGGCCCCCTGAATTGTACCCAATGTTTATTATGTTCACCAGATATTTAAGCAACTCGGAATAAAAGAAAAGGTCATTCATCTACAATACGTAAAACAGAAGAATTAAGCGTATGACTTTCTAGACATTTGCAAAGTTTAATCTACGATGTAACAAGCGACATTGTAGAAAACTTTAAAGCTCAGGTTACAAAGTCCGTTAGAGGAAAGTGATGTAGCCCTGCACTTATATTTCCCTGACAAGAGCGTCTGTTTCCGCATCTCAAAAAATCTTTTAATTTCATTTAAACTACTGTACTGAGTTATAAATAATGACTATGATGTATATTTTAAAATGACCTACACTTTTTTTAACTTAAAATAGTATATAATTCCCCCTTACTTAGTGTTAATGTGTCTATACTTTATTCAATGTCAAAAGAGAATCTTTGTAAACAAACTGATTTGACAGTTCAGGTATCATAAACCTGTTTCTTACATTCATGTTAGTAATTCAATATGGCTAAGATATTTGTGATTAAAAAATATAATTTTTTTATTAGCATTCACACTTACCTTGATTATATTTAAGAGAAAAACAGGTAAGCATGATGAAGTGTTTCGAAGAGTTTATAAATATTACTGTTACATAAAAAGCATATGAGATTATGTAGTATTCCAAGCATTTGTCACAAAAGAACCTAAATCAGTTACTTTTTTACGATTACGCTGACCTTATTAACTATATCATAATAATTATACTATTTATAAATATAATATATAGCATGTGAAAATTTGGAAACTATAAGCTATAATATCAATTAATAGTTTTTACGTGTATCTCTAAAAAACAAACATGCAAACAAAGGAACAAAACTTTCCTCTTAATAATATCAGTGAGACAATAGCACGAATACAATGTTGTCAAGCAGTCGACATTTTATTGAATACAGTTCTACACACGTTATGTTAACTAAATTATGATCTCTTGATAATTATTTGAACATAGTATTTATAATTTTTATAATGTTTGAGGACAAGTTTTTAGTAAAAAATAAGTTAAATTGAGTATAAAAATAAGTTAAATATTAATATTATTGTGAATTATTAGCGAATAATATTGGTTATGGACTAGCAATGTAAGGGAATATTGTCATTATTTTAGAATATTTCTGAAGTTATGTTTTAAATTGATTAATGTTGAATATAAACAACATTTCAGCGCATTGAAGTTATTATAATTTCATAAAGCGTTTGAATTTTTTATCAACAATTGGCTGACTAACCAAATTTATTGCTATTTAGCAAAGCGAATGCCTTAAATCAGGAGTTCCCAACCAGGGGGGCGCGCCTCCCAAGGGGGGCATAGAGAGATGTCAAGGGAGGCGGAAAGCGTTTGCATTTTAGAAAAAAAAACAAAAAAATATACAAACAACATTAACAAATAACATTGCAATGTAATGTTTAATTTACATGCATAAAATTAATGAAATTAAATATCATATTCACTATTATTACCACAAACTTGCAAGAAATTTGACATTTTGGTGTACATTTTTTGTTGAGAAATCAGTTTGAGTGTGTAAAATTATTGTGTCTCACTGCTAAAAGATAAGTTTGTGTATTTACAAACTTCAGTTACCATTTTTATTTAATTACTAAATCAAAGAGGGCATGAAAATATAATTTATAATTTTTCCGGGGAGCCTCAACAAAAAAAAGGTTGGGAAACCCTGCCTTAAATTAACATCAAATTGATATATATATATATATATGAAATATGATATCCGTCCAAGATCCATATTTAAAGTAACAAATGTATACTCTCTAATACGGATTATATCCTGCATAATATGACTATACCAATATCCTATATATAATGTCATTAATGGAAAATTGTCACGATTAAGATCCAGTTATCCACATTAATATAAAGATGTAGATCATCTGTACGGTGTTGCAAATACTTATGTTTTTGCATCGTATATTAGTTTCCAATGAATTAAATTACAAAAAACGAGTGAGGGGTCTTTAACAGGATGATGCTGCAGTATCGATCAATGTACACCATGAGTACGTTCCACTAGCCGCTCGCACCCACGACCGCGATCAAACCCATTCCACTAGCTTGTCAACGATGTAACTGTCAGTTCAAGTGGAACGAGTTATGAACAATGCGTATTCTAACTATGAGAAAACCCTTTAATTGGATGATGCCGTGGTATCGATCAGTATACACCATGAGTACGTTCCACTAGCCGCTCGCCCCCACGACCGCGATCAAACTCATTCCACTAGCTTGTCAAAAGGGTGGGTATTTGGCAAAACTAAAGAGATTATAGCATTGTATTTTTTTTATGTATTAATCGTTAAGTAATCATTTACACTTCCGTTAATTGCAAGTGTAATTTGATTTCCAAAAAAATTGTATGATTGTTTTGAGCCTTTTTGTGTAAGCTTTACTTTTATTATGTATTTTTCAGAGCTGCATAGAGTGATTCTTTTTATCACCATGTTTAATTTTAATAGACAATATAAATTGATTTACGTAAATTCCGTATATCAATGTGTTAAAAGTCAAATTGACAGATAAACGACCACAACGACCCACGTTGATAAATGAGTTGGCATGGGCTCGAAGCGGTCATGAAGAATGACGTTTTAATTACGACCGCAACGGCTGCGGTCACAAAGTAAAACAATATAGTGAGCGTTGCGCTCACCTAGTGGAATGTACTTCATATAACCAGTCAAACTAGATATGGGTAATTCAATAAATTTTCTAATAAAGCAAAAAATTAATATTATGGCTACGTTTCAACATGGTCACATAAATACCTGTCCGTCTTTATATGCTCTATATTAGCTCCACTTGTATGTACGTATGAATGTAACAGAATCTTTCTATTAAATATTCACCCGCTTCCAACCACGTCAGAATTATTACTTAAATAAACAGGTAGTTTAAATAAAAATCAACATAAAAATGTTATAATAAATTTATTTAGACAATATTTTAAATAACAATCATGTTAAAAGTGCGCCGGCACACAAACACAGCGGCGTTGCGCTACACCGCCGGGATCTGCACAGTTACCGCCATCATTACGCTCATCGCAGTTCGACAGCAAAATTTTATCTTACAAATAAGTAAATTACAAATGGATCCAATTTGTCAGCGTTTACAAAATCCTGAACAAAAAACAATATTAAAAACTAATATTTCAAATCTACTGAGTATTGAGATGATAAAATAATCTTCACTATTGCATTATGTAAGATTTTGCTCGCCTCCAAATCATTATGGTTTCATAATGATGACAAAAATTGTACTCCTCAATTGATTTAATTGTATAGTGAGCCGATTGTATTGTAGTGTACGCAATATAGAACTTGATACAATCCACGTTGGTTAACAAGTGAACCACTATAAGGTTAAATTTAAACTTTTACTTAAATACAATAACATTCGCACAAAAATTGTATATAATGTATTCTCAAGAAATTGTCACGTCCACGATTTGCTCATTTTACAACTGAAATACGAAGGTAACTGTATCAAATCCCAGCTCGTGTATATAAAAACATGTATATATATATAGATATATATCACTGATACAAATTTTATATATTCTCCCTATAAACTACATAATAATACGTATTTATGCTAACTTTCTTTGTTTCAATTAATTTACAACATATTCAAAAATGAATTTATTAAATTTTATTTTACGTTAGCCGTTACACTGCCCCAGCCGGGGCGCCAAATTTAATAGCCAATGTTTAATACAATTTTTACCTAACTTACTTTACCATGTTCTTGCTAAGTCTATAAAGAAAACCGTAAATGTCTTTTTCAATTCGTCTGCAACGAGACAAACATCAAAATAATATAAGAAATAAAGATGAGAAAATTAAAATAAATGCTTCTATGTTTAAATAAACGTTCAAACGAACATTAAGACACTTAAATATTGCAAACCGTATGAGCCGACTTTTTTTCTCGTCTCGAAGAAAATTATTTGCGCATGAGAATGTGACGACGTTTATAAAACCGAGCGCAGTTGGAAAATATGGAATTAATTTTTTAATTGAAAATATGAAATTGTAATCAAAATTGGATGTTTATATACGGCGTCTCGGAATACGTGTCGGACAAAGATGTTTTTCGTTGGCTATAATGGAATAAATTGTCATTGAAATAAAATATAAAACACTCCCTTTTTCTAATCGAGTGCATAAAAAATATTACACATAACTCTTTTTTTAACACATCCAATATTAGCCTGGAGTACGGTGTTTACCCGCAGTCTTCGCAGCTGTTCATGGGTTTATCCCCCAAGCAGCGCAAAACAATGTGCGCACATGTATAGTGTATACGAAAAAGATGACAAATATTTTCTGAAAACAAAATTCAACCTTTAAATTTTATTTTAACGACAATCAACTATTTTTCAGTCAAGGAATAACGTCTTTCTTTGTCACGCGATTATTCCCCGACACCGTGTATATTTCAGCAATGAACCAACTCCGCTCTACTTTATAGTGGAATTATTTTGAAAGCAGATTTAAATAAAATGTTAAATACGTGCATTTGGAATGTCGATTTAGTCAAATGTCAAAAGACAAAGCCAGATTTAATACTAAAGAGCGTTTAAATGAACCACGACAAACAAAGTTCATTTGTTAGGGTGCCCATAAATTCAATACGTTGTAGCGGCACTGTGACGTGCGGGTCCTATTGAATATTATTCATAATTTTGACTTTTATTTTAATTAAAATAACAAGCCCCAGTGCTGTGTAGTGATGGTAAAAAATAAGATAAGCCAGTTTGAGTTTATACTATTTTACAAATGACCCCCCAGAGCTCCATCGATGGGATTCTACGTTGGCGTGAAAAAAAAGTTAGGGTTTTGGGAATATGGTAGAAATGTAGCAGCAGGGGGTCCACCGAAACCAGTAAAATTTTGAAAGTGGTCTACGAGGAAAAATAGTTTGGGAACCTCGGATTTAGACTATAAAATAATATACAAAACACGACGAGTTAAATTTTAGATAACTTCAATCTTTTAAAATTATATTTCTTCATACTTTTTATTTTTTAACTTAAAGATTTTTCACATTCATATTTTTGGAGCAAAAATTTTTACGATAATCAAATTTTTACGTTGGATTTTGCACAAAAATTGAAATTTCCAATTTAAACTAGAAATAAAAAAAAATGGACATCAGGACTTTGAACCCGCACTGGCTTAGTAGCTTGTGTTCTATTTATGTAATTAGGCCTAATGGGAATGAAGATTTTCTCCAAAATAATTACGTTACCTGTTAACGTCGAACTAAAAATTCATCATATTTTTAGTAGATGTACAAATTAAACGAAATATAATTTCAATATTTCAATTTGCTTAATCAAAAACACAAAGCGAATTATTATTTTCTAGCAACACGGTTTATTACTTGAAATAGGAATGAATACAATTTTCATATCAAAATTTCTCCGATGAGGGAATTATTTCGAAATTATCTGGCAAGTTTGCTCAATATAAAAAATGGCTAAAATATTTAATAGATCAGAACCAGCAAAACCAGAACAGATCTACGGTAAATACAGATTAAAAAAATGGCTTAAATTGAACATAATAAAAAAAAGCAAACGATTGTGAACACAAAGCTGTTTTTAAAAACTTACTTTCAAATTAAAATACAAAGATTTTTCTATGAAATTAATTATAAATATACCGATTGCCCATGACCATAAACTTATGCATTTTGGCAAAATGTCTACCGTTTTTTTCATCATTGAATTTCTTCTATAATTTTAACACGCAGCAGCGGTGCAGTAGACAGAGCGACAGTTTATTGAAATTAAAATAATCAATATCAGAATAAACAAAACGTTAATTAATAAAATGGTATGGCATCTCTAATACACCTGCACTTGTCGCTTCATTCATTATTATAATTGGTTGAATCCAGTCGTGATTGGAAAATTCCAACCGGTTGGTCCAAAAAAATTAAAGAGCACGCTAGCCGAAACTAAATAGGATTCAAAATTTCTCAACGCGCAACAACTTTCCAAAATCCACATTTCGACGTAGACTCGCATTAGTATACCATTCTGAATTTATATTCTAATAATAATAATAGCTATATTAACCTAGTTTATCGATAATGACACCAAACTATGTGGAAATATCAGTAAATGCGCCCTCCGTAAATGTGTTCATTGAACCACCTAAACAAACCACAAATGAATACCCCACGATACATTTCAACACGTGAGGGCAATACGAAGTGGTTACGAACAGTTCTGCAATAATGGAACGATAAAATTTTTTCTAGCAATTTCCCAAAGAACATTGGTTTACGATGAGTGTACGTTGATCAAATTTTTGGTGTTGCAATGTTTTACATATTCAATTTATTTTTATATATATATATATATATATATATATATATATATATATATATATATATATATATATATATGTGTGTGTGTGTGTGCTACATCAATAAAGAAATGCTCATTACAATTCAAATAATTTTTTGCAGTGGCAATATTGAACATTGGATCAAAAATGATAATAGGAAACCTTACTGCTAATTTCTCCCACTAGGCGGCTATGTGTACTATAACGTAAACGCCATAGATAAACATAAAAGTTTTCAGTTTTGCACATCACAAAAATCTATCACATTTTTGACAGCTTGTTTTATTTTTTGACAGCTTGTTTTATGTTTTGACAGCTTGTTTTGTTGGCGCCATCTACGATTAGCTTTGCGTAAGATTCCCTATTGAATGTTGTATTTTCTATTCAATTTTCAGTATTGTCACTACAAAAAATTAAATGGGAAGTAATGAGTGTTTTTTTTACTGTCGAAATAAACCAGGATTGGCATTTGAAATTTTATAAATTCATAGAATATAGCCAAAACATGAAGACAGTGAGACACATGTAAGCTACAATCTAAATATTTTTTATCGAAACGTATCACTGCATTTTTCTGATATAGCCCACATTAGAATAATTATTACATAGAATTTATTAAAATTACTTTCGCATTGAACAATGTTGTTTTTTATTAGCAGACAAGTAAATTTAAAAACTTTTATATATAAAACTTTACTGTAACCAATTATTTCTTAATAATACCAATGCACCGGCCGACGTGGGTACTCGATGGAAATAAATTTATTTGCAACACCTAACGGGGCCTGGAATTAACAGACTGAGGTAGAACGGAACAACTACATACTGATTGGCTTACGAGGGCGGCGCACGGTAATACTCTCCGGGCCTACGCTAATGAAGTATAGTAATGATAACCCTACAATAAATATTAGTACGAGAGAGACACTGCATTACGACACGTCCACCCGCTCCCGCACCACCGTCGCTTCCTCCTCCTTCTTCTGCTGTGGGTTCACCTGCAACGGCGCAGAGTAAAAATAATTAATTTCATTATAATAGTATATAGGAATAAAGTTATGACATATTTCAGTGTTACCAGCTATCCTATAAATTATGTCACTTCCATATTTGGTAATTTTGAACTTTTGTCCATTCTAATCATGCTATTACGAGTTCCATGCCTTATTACTTGTACACAGACAATCCAGCCTTACTGTGTGTGTTCGCTACTTCCTTCTTGGCAAATGGATGAATTTAAATGAAATTTAGCAGCAAGGTATTGATCTAAACACGGTCACTCAATACCAATAATATTTAATTAATTAAATACATCATCATCTATATATAAAAATGATTAACAAACTGTGATCTCAGCACATTGAAATATAATTTTATAATTACCCACCAGAAGTCTGTACTTGTTATATTTTCAACAAACCACACTTATTCAGATTTTTGTGAATTTTTAACAAATCTCCCGTTTTCCTTTAACATTTTGTGTTTCTAGTTCTACTGTCATGATCTTATGAACGTAGTCAATTAACGGTCCTGTCGTACTGAATATTTTTTTATTAGAATAAAAATATTTAAATAAAAAATTAATTTTCAAAAATGTTACCACACGAAAATTCCGTCCTTAACTTCACACGCTCTAACTAACAATAAAAAAATAAGAAATATTTTAGTGACCATTCAACAAATTTTCTGGTTTACTACGAATTAACTAAAAATTGAATTTAACTCAAAAAAAAAATATTGAATATAACCCAAAAAATTAATTTTTTAATAATGGGGTCAAACGGATGTAGACAGAGGTGCCCAAGCACCAACGCTCTGGTCTGTTGTCAATGATACATTTGTACATTAGTGATTGCAGTACCATCACTAGCTGTGAAGTTCTAACATACTCTCCTGGATGCACTTCAGATGGAACAGCTTGACAATTTTTTAATGAATAAAGGTTATTGGGTTATAAGATTGATATAGAAATACGCTATATGAAACTATATACTCATTCTTATAAAATTCCTACCAGAAAAAAATCAGGTTTTAAGAAAGTTGAAATCTTAGATTCTTGTTTTCTGTCCTGCGACAGATGCTAATAAAGCTTTTAAGAACCAATAAGTGCATCTCTATTAAATATTGGCACTAGGAAACAATAAAATGCACCATATCTAGATGTGATGATTATCATTCTTTTTCACAAATTGAATGTATACTTCCTAGATAGTTATACGTTCAACTCGTGAAGAAAACACAATTCAAACAATAATGCCTACCTCCTCAATGTGGTGGAGTATGCTAGGCGCAGGGAAGGGCTCGATGACGGTGGTCCACTCTCCGCTTAGGTCGGACAGGTATTCGATGGACGACAGGAATTGCTTACCTACAATAAATATCCAAAAATAGAAAATATGTTGTAACATTGAAACTATGTTGGGCCAGCAAATAAATCTAATTTATAATTCTGGCCAAAAACCTAATAAAATTCATACTTCAGTACTGCTATAAAATAACAATGGTACCCGGACAGCATATTGGACGAAAGCATTGTAATGTATTTATTATACTTTAACCACTTGGGGGCCCGTGACCCATATCTGGGTCATTTCAAATGCAAGTAGTCAAGTTAAAATGGAATATATACACAATTCAATAGGAAAAAGGACGAAATAACTAATAGAATGGTAACACAGTCCATCTGCAGCATACAATTATTTTTGCCGTCAGGGTTTTTTAAAAAATATTACGTTTGTAATTAGGGAACAAATGTAAGTGTATATCTATTATTTAATTCGTAGTTATTAATTTCTAGTGTCTATTTTGCATTTACTGTTTTATTTATGTAATAAACAATGTTTTTTTCTAAAACTGACGAGTGGACCCGAAAATTTCACATTTATTTATTGATTTATATACTTTATTTACTTATATTTATGTACTTCATATCTAAAATGTCAAAGTCAAAGATGTGTGTTAAAGACTCACCCGAAAACCCTCCCACTGCATACAAGTTATCCCCCAGTACTGCTGTGCCGAGGGCAGCGCGTGGCTCACGCAAAGTGGGGGCGCGGGTCCATGCGGCGCCAGGTGCGCTCAACACGTCCACCGAGCGGAGTGACGCGGCTCCGTCTGAGCCGCCCACTACTAGTAGCGCACCACGCCACGACACGACACCGCAGCTGCGCCGGGCTGACGGAAGGACGGGACCTGCAGAATGATCGGGACAGATAAAACCTGAGATAGCATTCTAGCAGAGCTTCGAAGAAAAGAACATAGTGGAGAACAGATAATATGAAAATATGCATTATTTTGGAACAATTAGGGCTGACATATATTTCCCTAAAAGCTTGAGATATTACTTCGAAATAGCTTATAGAAAAAAGTTATAAACTTAAACTGTACACTTGTTTATTAATTATTTAAACGATAAAAAAAAATGTTTATGGCAATGAATTTCAAAGTAATTTCATTGAACCTGACAGATATCACAGGGGTTCTCGAGGTAACTGACAAAAATATGATATTGACAACTAAAAATTCAAAATGGCTAATCCAATATGGCCGATTTTTAGGTAACAATTTCTAAAACAATGATTTAATTTGGTAAATGTTGCTCATGATGACACAATTGGCAAGATCGCAAGTTACTTATTCTTCACTACCTTTTATTTTGTAAATGTTATAATTTTAAAGTGTCTCTGCCGTAATCATTTTAACGTAATATTGATACTCAAATTTTATTAATTTCTTCTGTCAATCTTATCATAACTAGTTTCGGTTTAATTCCATTTATTAGACTATTTAATGCCTTTTACTTATTCATTCCAATAACCTTCATCTTAAGATCTTTAATCAAATTTTTAATATTTCCGTTCATTCTTTTTGTTAGTTTCATTTGAATTTGTTTGCATATACAACTAACCCTGTTTTCCTTACTAAATTTCAAACCAAGATAATAATCCAGAACAACATTGATTTCTTCAAAGATGGTATAAAAACGACTGAAAGACAAACTCGTTTTAGTAGAAAATAAATCGTTATTCGCTTCGTTTTAGTTACAAATCTTTAACTTCGAGTCACAAGTAATTTTTTAAAGGGATTAATATTGATACTCACCGTAGCTCCATGAGCCAGCCTGTTCATTGTCGCCAGTGAGTGGGAAGACCTCGGTGGTGTTCAGGCAGTGCCAAGAATCGCAGCCACCGACAACCCAAAGCGCATCACGCCACACGCATGCACTTGCCTGGTATCGACCTGCGACAAATGAACAATAGATAGAAAATATTCATGCAATTACGGCACGTCACTACGGCACTTACTTCTCCAATTATAACTGTTCAGTTGCATTGCTTTTGATTAGACTAGGCAATCTATATAAAATCGAATAAGATTTATGTATCATTTTATTTTTGTTTACATTTAATTTTGACAACGTATATTACAAATGTTGACAACGTATATAACAAATTGTTAGATTTGCACTCAAATTGACTGATATGTAACAACACGGTGAATACGTTGGACAATATGAATTATAAAATCTCTTACAAAGTTTAAAAAAAACATTTTCATAAATTTGTATTAAAATAATTTGCTTACTCCAAAAAATATTCTGCATCATTGATCAAATGACTTGGCTACTTCAAATTCAGTGGTAATGATTGTAGAAAGCCTTGCTCACACAAATTATACGTATAGATTAATTACAAAATTAAAAATAAGTTTATTGAATATCAACATAAAACAACAGATACAATTTTATTTAGACACCAAATGAATGTCTCACCAGTTCCTAATGGTGGCATTTCACTCCACTCATCCCGCTCAACATCGTACTGGTGGCATTGCTTCACACCGACCTGCCCCGTCCAGCCGCCGGCTACGTAGGCGCGGCCTTCGTATCCACATACAGCCACGTGGCTGCGAGCTAGTGGTAAACGAGCCCGTTTGCGCCATGCCTGGTTGCGGCGTGAGCTTTCTAGCGGCTTGTCTTGGGCCACATGAGCTGCAGTACCGTTTGTTTGGTGGCCTGAAATGTGTTGAGCAAATTGTTTTGGCAAAAATACTTCTACTATCAATACATTAATGTATTTCGTGAATTGTAATTTTAAAATAAGAAAATCCTAAAATTGTTTATCAACTTAGAATATACGTTAAAAATATGTCCAAATGTCAGTGGCACAAGAAAGGAAAGAACACAATGTGAAAAAAACGGTTAAGTTAGGTTGACTAAATCCTATATTATTAAACAAGCAATTTGTTAATGATGGAATGGAAGGGCAGGGGAAGGCGAATGTGGATGCTAAGCCGAAGCCAAAAATGAAACCGTGAAGAAAATCTAACACCTTGAAACAAGCAATTTTACGTTTCTATGGGAAACTCGAAATACACTGAGCAACGCTCGGTCACCCGGTACTATCTTGAATTGACCAAAATTTAAGTAATTGTTGATCTTTACTGATAGCATCAACAAAGTCCTATTCTATCTCATTTTATTAACATCAGTGTTTGAATACATTCCGAGAGGGAGCCATTGAAATCTTTGAATTTTTCATCCAAAAATTGATAAAAATTATATTCCACACATTGAAGGTCTAATTTTAATACCCAAACATACAATAAGTACATTTTTTTCTGTAAAATTTAAATGTATTCGTTACAGCAGATGTTGGACGATGTTAGACCTACCCTTACAGCTATGTTGGGTCAACCTTAATAATATTCATACGTTTGCCACATCTAAATCCAAAAATATTAATAATAAACATATAAATATATCAATAAAAATATTATCCTGCAACAATTATGGGCGAATATTTATGAACATATTCATTAAGTTGATCAGACAACGGTTTTGTAAGTTCAGCAAAATTAATTAAAAAGTATTTTCATTAACAAAAATTAAAATATTATATATACCATTAGTCTTGGCATCATCTTCGCCAGTAGGAATTCCATCTTCACTAGTGGACTCGGTGGAGGTCGTCATGGATTTGTTTATGGCGGGCTCCTCGTACATCTCCACACTGTCCAATTCAACATGTCCATCGCTGCCGCCGATAGCTATCAGTTTTGAACCGACCTGATGCAGTAGCAATAGGAAAAGAGTTCAATAAATTCACTCGTTCGTTCTTTAAATTTACTCTTACCAATTATAGTTATACGCAATCAATCATAGGCCATTACTACTAGCTGAAAAAATATTTGATAACTTCTGAATTCATTTAAACACTGTTGGTTAGTAAGAGTTTAGAGAGCCAATAAATTCTTACAGCTGGTCGCTACAACTTGATGATACCAATAACAATCAAATTTTGACAAATGTATACAGTGCATTTAAACACTGTTGGTCAGTAAGAGTTTAGAGAGCCAATAAATTCTTACAGCTGGTCGCTACAACTTGATGATACCAATAATAATCAAATTTTGACAAATGTATACAGTGCATTTAAACACTGTAGGTTAGTAAGAGTTTAGAGAGCCAATAAATTCTTACAGCTGGTCGCTACAACTTGATGATACCAATAATAATCAAATTTTGACAAATGTATACAGTGCATTTAAACACTGTAGGTTAGTAAGAGTTTAGAGAGCCAATAAATTCTTACAGCTGGTCGCTACAACTTGATGATACCAATAATAATCAAATTTTGACAAATGTATACAGTGCATTTAAACACTGTTGGTTAGTAAGAGTTTAGAGAGCCAATAAATTCTTACAGCTGGTCGCTACAACTTGATGATACCAATAATAATCAAATTTTGACAAATGTATACAGTGCATTTAAACACTGTAGGTTAGTAAGAGTTTAGAGAGCCAATAAATTCTTACAGCTGGTCGCTACAACTTGATGATACCAATAATAATCAAATTTTGACAAATGTATACAGTGCATTTAAACACTGTTGGTTAGTAAGAGTTTAGAGAGCCAATAAATTCTTACAGCTGGTCGCTACAACTTGATGATACCAATAATAATCAAATTTTGACAAATGTATACAGTGCATTTAAACACTGTTGGTTAGTAAGAGTTTAGAGAGCCAATAAATTCTTACAGCTGGTCGCTACAACTTGATGATACCAATAATAATCAAATTTTGACAAATGTATACAGTGCATTTAAACACTGTTGGTTAGTAAGAGTTTAGAGAGCCAATAAATTCTTACAGCTGGTCGCTACAACTTGATGATACCAATAATAATCAAATTTTGACAAATGTATACAGTGCATTTAAACACTGTTGGTTAGTAAGAGTTTAGAGAGCCAATAAATTCTTACAGCTGGTCGCTACAACTTGATGATACCAATAATAATCAAATTTTGACAAATGTATACAGTGCATTTAAACACTGTTGGTTAGTAAGAGTTTAGAGAGCCAATAAATTCTTACAGCTGGTCGCTACAACTTGATGATACCAATAATAATCAAATTTTGACAAATGTATACAGTGCATTTAAACACTGTTGGTTAGTAAGAGTTTAGAGAGCCAATAAATTCTTACAGCTGGTCGCTACAACTTGATGATACCAATAATAATCAAATTTTGACAAATGTATACAGTGCATTTAAACACTGTTGGTTAGTAAGAGTTTAGAGAGCCAATAAATTCTTACAGCTGGTCGCTACAACTTGATGATACCAATAATAATCAAATTTTGACAAATGTATACAGTGCATTTAAACACTGTTGGTTAGTAAGAGTTTAGAGAGCCAATAAATTCTTACAGCTGGTCGCTACAACTTGATGATACCAATAATAATCAAATTTTGACAAATGTATACAGTGCATTTAAACACTGTTGGTTAGTAAGAGTTTAGAGAGCCAATCAATTCTTACAGCTGGTCGCTACAACTTGATACCAATAATAATCAAATTTTGACAAATGTATACAGTGCATTTAAACACTGTTGGTTAGTAAGAGTTTAGAGAGCCAATAAATTCTTACAGCTGGTCGCTACAACTTGATGATACCAATAATAATCAAATTTTAACAAATGTATATATACAGTGCATTTAAACACTGTTGGTTAGTAAGAGTTTAGAGAGCCAATCAATTCTTACAGCTGGTCGCTACAACTTGATGATACCAATAATAATCATATTTTGACAAATGTATACAGTGCATTTAAACACTGTTGGTTAGTAAGAGTTTAGAGAGCCAATAAATTCTTACAGCTGGTCGCTACAACTTGATAATACCAATAATAATCAAATTTTAACAAATGTATACAGTGCATTTAAACACTGTTGGTTAGTAAGAGTTTAGAGAGCCAATAAATTCTTACAGCTGGTCGCTACAACTTGATAATACCAATAATAATCAAATTGTAATAAATGTACACAGTGCATTTAAACACTGTTGGTTAGTAAGAGTTTAGAGAGCCAATCAATTCTTACAGCTGGTCGCTACAACTTGATGATACCAATAATAATTAAATTTTAACAAATGTTTATACAGTGCATTTAAACACTGTTGGTTAGTAAGAGTTTAGAGAGCCAATCAATTCTTACAGCTGGTCGCTACAACTTGATACCAATAATAATCAAATTTTGACAAATGTATACAGTGCATTTAAACACTGTTGGTTAGTAAGAGTTTAGAGAGCCAATAAATTCTTACAGCTGGTCGCTACAACTTGATGATACCAATAATAATCAAATTTTAACAAATGTATATATACAGTGCATTTAAACACTGTTGGTTAGTAAGAGTTTAGAGAGCCAATCAATTCTTACAGCTGGTCGCTACAACTTGATGATACCAATAATAATCATATTTTGACAAATGTATACAGTGCATTTAAACACTGTTGGTTAGTAAGAGTTTAGAGAGCCAATCAATTCTTACTGCTGGTCGCTACAACTTGATGATACCAATAATAATTAAATTTTAACAAATGTTTATACAGTGCATTTAAACACTGTTGGTTAGTAAGAGTTTAGAGAGCCAATAAATTCTTACAGCTGGTCGCTACAACTTGATGATACCAATAATAATTAAATTTTAACAAATGTTTATACAGTGCATTTAAACACTGTTGGTTAGTAAGAGTTTAGAGAGCCAATACTCTTACTAAATTTTGCAGATGGTCGCTACAACTTGATGATACCAATAATAAACAAATTTGAACAAATGTATATACAGTATATTTCAACACTGTTGGTTAGTAAGAGTTTAGAGAGCCAATCAATTCTTACAGCTGGTCGCTACAACTTGATAATATCAATAATAATCAAATTTTAACAAATGTACACAGTGCATTTAAACACTGTTGGTTAGTAAGAGTTTAGAGAGCCAATCAATTCTTACAGCTGGTCGCTACAACTTGATGATACCAATAATAATTAAATTTTAACAAATGTTTATACAGTGCATTTAAACACTGTTGGTTAGTAAGAGTTTAGAGAGCCAATCAATTCTTACAGCTGGTCGCTACAACTTGATGATACCAATAATAATTAAATTTTAACAAATGTATATATACAGTGCATTTAAACACTGTTGGTTAGTAAGAGTTTAGAGAGCCAATAAATTCTTACAGCTGGTCGCTACAACTTGATAATACCAATAATAATCAAATTTTAACAAATGTACACAGTGCATTTAAACACTGTTGGTTAGTAAGAGTTTAGAGAGCCAATAAATTCTTACAGCTGGTCGCTACAACTTGATGATACCAATAATAATCAAATTTTAACAAATGTTTATACAGTGCATTTAAACACTGTTGGTTAGTAAGAGTTTAGAGAGCCAATACTCTTACTAAATTTTGCAGATGGTCGCTACAACTTGATGATACCAATAATAAACAAATTTGAACAAATGTATATACAGTATATTTCAACACTGTTGGTTAGTAAGAGTTTAGAGAGCCAATAAATTCTTACAGCTGGTCGCTACGACTTGATGATACCAATAACAATAAAAATTTAACAAATGTATACAGACTATAACATTGTTATGCGATGCAGATAGCTAGTCGTATAGAAACATAGTCTGTTTCCATTGTTTTTGTCTTTATGAAGTTTTTGAATGTAGCTAGATTAAAATCAAAATAGTACACGCGTCAAGCTCAGTCAAGCAGGAATACCACTGTGACAAATTAAATTTGACGGATTTTCTTTATTGTACATACGTTTAATGTGTTGGTAAAATTGATACATCAAAATTTCCAAATTTAATAAATTTTCAAAGTAGCAATAGGTAGAACGGTCAATCGCAAATAATGGTGTAATTATGATACAACCAATAAAAACTGTTAAGTAACATTATTCTATCAACTATACTTTTTGAGACATTAGACTACTCTCCTCCATGAGCTAAATAATATTCAATACTTAAACACAGCAATTTTATTATCAATATACTTAAACCTGGATATTCTTGATAGCAACAAACACGTTTAGAGATGAAAAATGTGTATGACAGACGGGAATTACACAATAAGGCTTTACCCATCGATTATAATTTACTTACTACTCATGGCAGTCGTTTAAACCCTGCTGTTCAAACTTCATTATGAATATGCTCTGCTTAGGATTATCTACCACATTAGTCTTATTCAGAAGCACAAAAACTTTTATGAGAAACATCCGTTTCAGAAGATAACTTACAAACTTCATAGAAAGCAATTGAAAAGTATGGAAATACATTTCCCTAAATTTAGAAATAAGGAATAAAAACAATGTAATACTTATGAAAAACATTCGAAAGGGAAGTCTCTTGTGATACAAACATACTTGTACCAGAAGGGAATGACACTTTGTATATTGTACGACCACCATCCAAAGAAATATCCACAAGTATGAGTTCTTTATGACAAAAAAACTAGTCCAAAAAACAAAAAAATCTATATTAGAGGGTTGACCACCCTAGAGAAGGTAGTAATGGTGTCTAGATTAGACTGTTATAAAAAATAGCTAGTTCATAAATAAAGTTATTCTTAGATAATTCACCTGTGCAATATGGAAACGGCCACGGGGCTGCCGCATGTCTGGCATCGGGAGCCACACATTGTGGACTGGGTCATACTTCTCACACGACTTCAGACACTCTATGCGATCGTAGCCTCCTGTAAAGTAATTTAACAATATCTTTAGTTCACTTCAAAACTCAAGATGTCGTCGCAATGAAGGAATGGAGATATGTTTTGATACAGTTTACTCTTCCTCAATGAAACCGCTAGTTAATATAGCTTATTTACATGCAAGTGAAGCTTTCTCTAAATATGTATTTCAGAACAATTCGTATTTTGCCATTCGTAATCTAAAAATTTGTATAATTCTTCAAAAACGTACCACACACAACAATGCTTCCGTCTAGTGTAGCAGTTCCGTGTGCGCAACGTGGTGATTCCATGTGTGCAAGTTGGGCCCCGCAAGATTCACGTTCAGCGGGTGCCGGCGAAGGCAGGGGCGACTCGCACAGACGCAATGCAATTGAAATCATGGCTAGACGGCCGCCCAGGGTAGAGAGGGCTAGGAATGTGTGTTCTGGAAGATAGGATTTTGTTTCATTGCAGTTACTGACATCACTAGTAAGATACCCTAATAAAACAAGGTTCAATATACTTGCTTTTCTAAATTTAACATAAAAACTAGTTGCCTATACCTGATCTATATAAAGAAGGAATCCATGACGGTATTTTTTTAAAATGTTGCTTTAACATAACAATTATAAATGGTTTGTTTAGTTATTAACTATTTTCACAATTCTTTAACCCGTAGGTGGTCCTTCATATTGGGCAAGAAATGAAGGGTCACGCGAATTGTAGTTCGAATGAATTTAAGCAATAAACACGAATGAAAAACGATTTGTAATCTCCGTTACACAATACAAAAATAAATATTGTACAAAAATGTGAAGCGGCAAAATAAATAACTGAAATTACTTGCATACTTTAAAAAAAAAAACAATGTTGCGTTAACTATGCTGTTTTGTAATTTTTTGTAAGACATATATATATATATTGTAATTTTTGTAAGACATATATATATATTGTAATTTTTGTAAGACATATATATATATATATATATACATCAAAATTATCTGTATTTTTTGCAGATTGTGATTATTTACTTTGTTTTTCCAAATATAAGAAATACTCATTTAATTTGTATACCTTGAATTCGACTATACGTGCACATATTCGAGTATGTGGCAGTATTTCTTTTCAAAGTAATTATAATTATAATATTCAGCACCTTAAACTTTACGAAGTAATTTTGTTTATGAGTTATATTTTACGAGTTAATAATAATTATTGCATTTGAATGAATAAAATTAATATTTTTGAACCTAAAACAACTTAGATTCTCAGTCCCTTAATTGTAAGGTGTTTTTTTCACTCTTCATTACAAAATTGAATATTGTTGTGTGTGTGACAGTCAATATTTAATGTTAACTTATCATCACAAAAATTGAATATTATTCTAAATATTGATTTTTTTCTCAATGTGTGACAGTCAATATTTAATGTTAGCTTATCATTGCAAAAATTGAATATTATTCTAAAGATTGATATTTTTCTCAATGGGTGACAGTCAATATTTAATGTTAACTTATCATTGCAAAAATTTAATATTGTTCTAAATATTGATATTTTTCTCAATGGATGACAGTCAATATTTAATGTTAACTTATCAATGCAAAAATTGAATATTATTCTAAAGATTGATATTTTTCTCAATGGGTGACAGTCAATATTTAATGTTAACTTATCATTGCAAAAATTGAATATTGTTCTAAAGATTGATTTTTTCTCAATGGGTGACAGTCAATATTTAATTTTAACTTAGCATTGCAAAAATTGAATATTGTTCTAAAGATTGATTTTTTCTCAATGGGTCTGGATTTTTCTCAATGGGTCTGGATTTTTTCTCAACTTATAATTGCAAAAAATTAATATTGTTCTAAAGATTGATTTTTTTCTCAATAGATGACATAGTCAATATTTAGTGTTACCTCCTTTTGCTATAAAAACTGCCTGCATCAATCTGAACATATATTTTATTAAATGGTCAATGAAACTTTGTGGCATTAGGTTCTATTCTTCCATTAATGCACTTTTGATGTCCTTTAAGTTAGTTGGTACCGGACTCCTTTAATTAATTTGTTTCACCCGCTTATCCCAAACATATTCTATAGGATTAAGGTCTGGTGATCGTGCTGGCCACCCCAAAATTTAATTCTGACCTCAGTAAGATGCTCCAGACCGTTGCAGTGTAAGGTTGAGCAATATCATGCATTAAAAAAATAATCTTCAATGTATGGGACAAATGGCATCACAATCTGGTCTAAAATATCCATACATATTTTGCCACAGTTAGGGTCTTGTTTTCTATAATGTATAGCTCTGTATATGCTCCTAAGGAAATACAGGCATTATTCCATTACTGAACCTCCACCATAAGGTTATCTTCCGACAATATTATACTGGGCTTATCTTTGTCCGGGTTGTCTCCATACTTTAATCCTTCCATCATTTAACTCCATCTGGACTCATCAGTAAAGAATATAGAATCTGGAATCATCAGTGAAGAGTACTTTTGCCGAAGCATCATCATCCAAGTTTCGGTGTTAAAGATCTAATTGGACCAAACTACTTGATGACTTGCGGCGAGTAAAGGTCTTCTGGTGGGCAAGTATGCTCCTATTCCAGCCACTTTAAGTCCTCTTCTAAAGGATTTAGTGCTGTCACTGTCGTGTTTTCTGAAGCTCGGTTCTTACCTCGGAAGAAGTCTAAGTGCGGTTTCTTAGGACACTGATTACAATAAATGTGTCGTCCCTCTCTAGTTTTACTCTTTTGCTACCTTGCCCTTTACATCTTGTATACTCTCCAGTCCATTGGTATTGTTTAACATTGTGAAAAATCACAGACTTGGAAACTCGTAATGTCTGAGCCACTTCATGTAAGTGTAACCATTTTACTACTCAATACCGAATAATGTGAACAATATGAAGTCTTAAATAAAATTCAATCCTTCTTTTTAAAATTACGTATACTGGTGTAGATGGTAATTACGTATACCAGTGTGAAATGAAAAAAAATTCTATGTTATTATACTTTTTTTTGCGTTTCCCTATATATGTCCATGAGTGTATATTTTTCGGATATTATATATATACTATTTCACCTAGATTCCGGTAGTAATATATGACGAAATAAAATATTTTTAAGCATTTTCTTGAATTAAATTTTATTTTCAAGAATATTACACCAGTTTTTTCAGAATTTTATATCAAATTCAACAAAATAAGTTATAAAATTAAAACATAATTAATCTCACCGGAAAGGTTTTTTTTCCTGGCCAATGATATATTGATTCAACACTTCACAATGTTTAGGAATATTTGTTGAGTATTTATATATAATTTGGATTCATATATCTAACTTATAATATTTCTTCTGAAAATTTATTTGAGATTATTTTAAATGAAAAATTAGTTTTTCATCTCCTGTAGTTCACGAAATATTGTCAAATAATTAAAAATCGGGTGAAAAATTGGTCTCTTAAAAATGTTAATACCATTTTTTGATATCTCTATACTTGTAAAAAAAAAAGATTACATTGTTTAGGAGATTCCATAAGTAGCTGTAAATAGTTTTCATTGAAGTTGTTTCCGCAATTACTTGGTAATTAAATTTTGGCAGTACAGCTGTGCAAATATCATTTGTTCCAGTTTTTTATTTGTTTGTATATTCACTAATTAGCCGCCGGTATATGGACAGGTGTTAATTAATAATTCTATGTTTTGGCCTATTATTGAAATATGTTTTTATAATAAAACACGTAAGGAATAATCATGGACTTTTTACAAAAAAATGTTTGCATGTCGAGAAACTATTCGCATATGTTAATAAACTGATCAGTAATACCACTAACTACATGATATACCACCTAAATCACTTCGACTACGTTCCACACGCAATCGTGAAATACGTGCCGCTCGCAATGCTCGCCTGCGAGCGGCACGCCCACGACTGCGATCATACTCATTCCACTAGCTTGTCAGCATTGTAACTGTCACTCCAAGTGGAACGGGTATGAACAATGCCTATTCGTAACTATGAGGTAATGGCAGGTATTTAACAAAAATAAAGAGATTAAAAATATTGTATTTTATATTATGTATTAATATTTATTTTAAAAGTGCAATTTAATTTCTAAAAATTTGATGATTGCCCATTTTGCATCTTGCAACTGCCATGGTGCAACCTTTACTTCTCTTAGGTACTTTTCAGAGCTGCATAAAGTGATTTTATCCGTCACGATGTTTATTCTTCAAAGGGGATGTAAATTTACTTACATAAACACGTGTCAAAGTCAAATTGACAGATAAACGACCACATCGACCTATGTCAATTTGTGGGTTGGTATTGGCTCAAAGGAGTCGCAAACAATGATGCCATCAATGACGTATTGATCATGACCACAACGATTGCGGTCGCTAAGTGGAACGATATAGTGAGTGATCACCTAGTGGAATGAACTCTATATAGTTCTTCTAGTCATACTGTGCCCAGTATATTATTTCCTTTCATTTTTTTCTAATCAGAGTAATTCATATATTTCGAATGCCATATAATGCACTGCACTATTAGTAGTTACAAATGGTGTGTATTAAATGCCCACAGTACCCAAATAAAATAAAAAGTAATCGGTCTACGAACCTCCAACCTTATCGCTGGCCACTATGGCCCAGTCTGGCTCAAGCTGGTGCCGCTCGGCAATATCGTGTGAATAGATGAGAACGCGAGGGCGTGGACCCGCACCCGCAGCACCATTGGATGGCACCACAGACACCAAAGCAGGTGCCCCATTCTTTTTTGGTGCTAGAAAATAAATTTATATTAAAATAATGTTCATACATTGCATGCATAAATATATATATATATATATATATACTAGCGTGACCCGTGCGAAGTCTTCGCATTATTTATTCCATTATGAAGCTCAGATGACAGATCAAACAAATATTTTACTAAAATTGACATATAGAGGCGCAAGTATCAAAAGCATTGAGCTAAAGCGCCACTTTATTTATACGTGAGTGGATTTGAAATTAAACAAAAATTTTACCGACCGTCAATCATATTGACGTTGAGCCGTTAGATAGCAGCATTGCTGTTTTGTGTATACAATTTTAATAATTAATTAATTTGCAAAAACAATAGCAATAATAAATTTTTTAGTTGTGGATGCCGGTAGAGCAAGCAATTATCTATAAAATGATATATAATTTATGTGGATTAGTTGTGAGGTTTTTTCTAAAAAGGGAGAGTAACATCTTAACCTTAGCGTATTAATATATATGATTATGATGATGTTATATATATATATATATATATATATATATTGTTGCTAATGAGTGCACTTGGACTAACTGCAGTTTCCATTAATAGGTTAGTGAAAATCTTAGATCATGTATTGTAAATTAGGAAAATTGAGAAATTCCAACACATTTTACATTATGTACTAATTGCAACATCCTATTAGCATTAACGGCAAATACTGAAGAATCCTAACTAAAAGATCTTGTCAATCAAAATCCAACACCGACCTCATCAGATAACACAAACTCGACACAATGGATGCAACATTAGTTTTGTATTATCAACACAAATGACAGACTTTCACTTACTATTTTGAAAACTGGGAAATTTTTACCAATTGAGAGGTGGAGCTTTCTCACCCCAATATTTTGCAGTCGTAACATTCTAAGAAATATTTTTGTGAGAATTTAGGTGTGTGACATAAAAAAAATTTTGCTTTTGGTCATTTGAAATTATTGAAAATGTTCACAGAAAAAATTCTTTAGATATTTTAAAATTATTTATTTGCCCCAAGTTGATAAAACGTAAATCAAGACCATTACAATTAGAAGATTATATGAACTCACCCTTAATACCAGTGGTGGCAGCAGCAGTCTTTCTCCTGTAGTCCTGAAGCAGCTGGGCATCGCCCTTGGCTGGTGGCAGCGCAGCGCAGTCACGCAAGCTGCGGTCCAGCGCGACATACAGCAAGTGTGTGCGCGAGCTCAGCTCGTTCACCTGCAACAGATAATGGCACATGCGTACTACGAGCTGCCCCATCCACTTTTTCTTTCGTCAGCCATATTTATTGCACTTTAAACCAATCTGTTTACTATTTTTATATATTTACAAAACAATGTCATATTTTGACTCATTTAATGCAAATACTGTTTTTGAATTATTAATGGAATATTCGTTCAATTTACACCATTTGTCATATTAAAAAAGGCTGAGCATTTTAACGTTAAGTAAATTGTCTTTACGCAATTGTCAAACGTAATTGTCATCAACAAGTGTTGTCAAATATGCAGATTTCTCAAACTTACATACAGAAACAAAATTTCTTTTCACTTCTTTAAAACAACAATAAAAAATTTTGACATAAACTACAGGCTGTTTTGTTTCAGGTACAATTGGGGATGTTTTATGATAAACCGGATTGTGTGAATTTGTCACATTATAAGCATAATATATTTTTTTAATGCTATTTAAAGTTTATTTCGATATATTTCAACTTTTTTAAATATATAAGACTATGTGATGTAGTATTATTTCTACTTTCTTTAAGTTCTTTACCTCAACCTATCCATTTAATTTATTACATACACTGGAACATTTACATTGCATAAACCTCACAGAATAACATTAATCATTACCCGCACTAAAATATTTGTATATTGCATAAGTTTCGAAAATATTATAAAAACTACACCACGTCCCTACAATAAACAACTAACTAACCTAAGCAGTGGGAAAACCTGCACAAATTCGACTTTCGCTATTGTTTTGTGTAATATATAAATGTTGTTAGAAGTTCCTAAGAGTTAATCTTTGCTAATTGCCCACCGGAAGATTTTGATAAAGCAGAAATAATACTACATCACATAGTTTCATTTCATTGTGAATATCTCAACTTTCTGTTGGATATGTCCATTTAGGTTTTATTGTCTGTTATCGTCGTATGCACATTTTTATTTTAACAATTTTTCTGATTTTTACAATCCATAATAATGATTGAAATTCTACATGGAATTTTGATATTCTAATGACATAATTAGTACTAAATATATTTATATAAAATTGACACTGAACAGAAAGTTAACGGATAACTCAATATATACAAAAATATATACATAGTTCAAAATTGTTTTTTATATTCAATCTAACGTCATTTTGTATGACATAGAAAACAGAGGCAAGAGATGAGCAAAAACGAACCAGGCTTTACAGAAATAGAATGTTACTTAGAAAAAATGTGATATTTTAAAAAAAAACAGTGATTTATAATAATTGGGGAAGAACAAAAAATAAAAAGCAAATGCGCACATATTAGTTTTAATATTTCGATTATTATAAATTAGAAATAAATATAAAAATAAAAACCTAATAAATGTACATAATAACTTTTTAAAAGCGACTAACAAAAATTCTTGATCGCTTTTTAAATGTGTAGCCATTGCCTGAAATAAGCATAAAAATAAACTGATAACTGAGTGGCAGTGGCATTCATTCCATATTTTCGTGCAAATAAACACATCCTCGACTCTTCTCCGAGTTTTATGACCACTGAGTCGGTGAGTTTTGTGTATTTTAGTATTTGAAATATGTGTATAGATACAACGGGATACAATATGGATTTTGTGGCATTTTGACTGTCCGAGAAATTCCTTTGAAATAGCATTCACTAATTATTAAGCAAAATATTTTTCATAATAAAATATGACATTTCTCATTAGTCTGATAATGTTTCTCTATGCGAGAGTGTTATTTTTATTCTTCTAACACTTGGCCTGACATTATATAAAATTTGTCAATTTTTAATACCATATTAAAATTTCATATTTAAAATGTATTTTTGTATATTATATAATCAATTTACTGTATATATAAATAAATTGGAAATGTAGTTCAATTATTGTTATTACTTAATCGAAAGAAAGTAAAAAAATTTCAATTGATGTGTTATTTATTTACAGAAGTGCAAATGAAATTTTTATTTTATTATATATTTTGTAAATATGCATTAATCGGAGATCAAACATTAATATTTTGTGTAATTATTAACTATGAACTTCGGAAAAATATCTTACGACTCAAACAATGTCAAAGTAACGCTAGCTTAAATCCGGAAAGGTATTGATTATACGGCTTTTTGTTACGCAAACACGAAACTCCACAATTGTAAAAGCAAAATTAATAAAGCGGCGTAAATCGTAAAGCAATTTGAACACGAAACTGTAATTTGATCACAATCTCCAGTTAATGATGGCTACGAATATATTATTGTGAACATTGCAAATTTAGAACATTGTAGATGTTAATTTTTTTGAACTTAGCATGTTCTACGCTAAATTTTTCAGCTGGGAGACTTCTTTCAAACATATCCGATTCTATAAGGACATTTTATAACATACATACTTCACGTCATTTGACCTATTAAAATTTTACACAGTTTAACCATAAAGAATTTACACTTCTCCATAAATGTTAATTACATTTAAATTGTTTCACACCTTCTGAAAAGACCATTAACTACCCTGTTTACTAACGCCCATATACACCTCATTGTCAAGACTGTCAATCAGACTTACTGACAGTTAAAAAAGTATCTCTATTTCTCATTAACTGCCAGTTGAGTCGGAACAAGAGTCTACTTTACTGACCGTACCCTATTGCAGGGTCTAATTCCTATCATTTCCGCAGTGAACCCGTACATATAAATAATTTACAATAGGAGCAATACGACCTGATTTTCTTCAGTCGCATTTTGCCGTATTCTGGTACTGGCATTGCGCCTATTTTTTTTTGACAATTGTCTATGAAAATTAATACGAAGATTTTATAAGACGCTTACTTCGATTTGTAAAAGCATTTTATTAGTTTTTCTGAATGTATAGCATTAAAATCTTCTTGTGCACATTTAGTACTATCTACGGACTTACACTTATATTATACATATATTTTTTTAATATTTAACTTGATGTGATTATGCTGCCCTTAAGCACATTTGCAACTTTGAAGTATGCGTGAAGGCACACTTCAATATTTATAGTTGATTATATATTTACTTTTCTCTCTCTCTGTGCCGTTTTCCCCTTTACTATGTACTTACGCCAAAGAAGTTTCACTTCCGTCACATGTACTGAGTTACATGTGAAATTTTTTGGTAGAAATTAATAACTTCATTATACCAACCTTATGAATGGTATAAGTATTCTCAGAATAAGAGTACTACAACTTAAGTTTAAGCATTTTTTATTATTAACAGTGATAAAATTTTAGAACTTTTGATTTTTAGACTAACCTGATTACATCTACTATCATAAACGGCTGATATTGTGGAAGTAACAAGCAATTGGGACATTTACAAAAATTAGGTATAATTACTTTTTTCTTAGTTTGATCATAAATGAACGTATTTATGATCAAACTAAGAAAAAAGTGCTAACTTTAGATTAAAATAAACGGGCAAAAAATAACGCAATGTATTTAAAGGAATTAATTTTCATACAAAAATTATGTGTTCTGTGACCATGTCTCATTTTTTTACTAATTTACACTAAAGTTAGCTTATTTTTAAATTTAAAATTATATGTCAAATGAAAAGTTTCATAAAATAAATGATATGTAAAAAAATTTGAGAATTTTATTAAAATTTCGACTCAGTGAAGAACTATGCAAAATGTGCTGATAAATAAAAGAAGATTCAAAGCCATAAAGTGTACGAGCTGCGTGCGCATGCCGTGGGAAAGTAGTTCTTCTTTCATAATTTAAGTTCATATTATTATACAATTTTTTTAATTGAGTGATTTTTTTCATACATAGTCCTCTGTGTTTCGTTGTCCATAATTAATGTATTAAATATTTAGTCCAAAAACAGGACTAAATATTTCATACATTAATTTTAATTATTACATATATTTTAATTACGTAAAAGAATAGTCTTGATGTAAAGAAGTCTGAAAAGCGACGAATTCATGGCAATCCCATAAAAACACTGTACGTATACTATTGCAACAGTTGAAACATATAACTATACAAATTGAAGTGCCTGTCAGTCTGTCTGTACGAATGGATAACTTGACAACTTCTGAAGCTATCGACATGATTTTATACAGATTATAAGATGTCTCAAATGTTTCCAAAGTTAAGATAATGAAGAGTACGTAGAAAATTAAACAAAATCTCCGCCACATAGATAGTGGGCAGCAGTGGGTTGTAGGAACAAGTGGGTGTTGGTAGTGGAAAGGCGGGAGGATGAGTAAGTCGGCCCGTGCAGGATTTAACCGTTAGAGTGCCGACAAGTACCATTGCGCTCGTGTGCATATACTAACTAAATTTGCCACAAGCACGATGGCGCTCGCGAAATTAGTTGCTGTTTAGCGCGCAGTGGGGAGGTTGCTCGCACCTCCCCTACTGCGCCTCGCTCTTTAGGTGTTACATAAAGTTCAAATTATAATATTATTAGTAATTACAATGTAAAAAGTATCTAGGAAAAGAAAATTTTTAATCCATAATGTCGGAATACGAAAATAATTAGTGAAAATGATCGTTTCTCAAGTTGTGAAGAAAGTGATAGGTGGAGTGATATTGTGGTGCGCTCACAATTTGGCGTAATGCAAATTTTGAATGATATTGATAATAGTGACGATAATAATTATTTTGCTGATACGGAGGATATACCGGACTGCGAAAATGACGATGTGACCTTGATTTTAGTTTTTGTTCACAATATATATTTCCATAATTTTCTTTGTATTTTATTATCCTTGTACAAGTTTTTATTAAGAAAACACCGAAAAAATGATTAAAATTGGATAATTTTTGGAAGAGATACAGTTTTTTTCGAGACAAGGGTAAATGACATCAAAAACAAAAGATTTCTTTGGCCTTTTTAAGTATATATGAGTAAAAAACCGTGGCACTAAAACAGTTAAGTTAAACTATTTATAAGTGTCTTAATAAGAGTACATTAAAGCACTGCACCTGCATTTCGGTATTCCATGCGGAAGAACCCACAAGATACTGCGTTACAATTATATTTAAATGTCGATATTTATCTTCATACTTTACTATAAATCAATTTCATTTTCCTTACTCTCGTATAGTTTGATTTTGAAATTTGAAAGGACCATCCATTACTTAATCACACCATCTACAAATTTCTATAACCATTCGTAGATTAAACTTAAATTGGATATAAAATAACACAATATAATTTATACAATATCAAATAACTTCAACAATCAATTCATGAAGGCGTAGGCGAGCATTAGACGCTCAATAATTTTCAAGAAATACTGACGCATTGACGAAGATTGATCGGCTAATTGTAATGATTGACGGATTACTGAAGGAATGTTAACAATTACATGATCAATCTTTCGTCAATCCGTCCGTATTTCTTCAATATGATTTGGCATCTAATAGTCGCCTACGGCTACAACTCTAGCATTTTACAACAGTCGGGAGGGATGAAGGTTTTTCTAATATACCTACAATCCTAAAATTGGCAAACTTTTAAGAATGTTGATAGGACGGGTCTTTTATCACCATTTAGAGCTGACAGCAAGAGCATAAGGGCCAAGTTACCACGTCTAACTGTGTGACGCAACTACGACACGTAAAAAATAAACGTGGTTACACAAGTGTGCATCATATTTATAATTTAAAATCATTTTCTCTAACTTAGGATTTGCTTTTGCATGTGTTTATGCAAGAAGAGATATTGGCTTTTACTTCTTATTTGCCTTACCTCAATATAATATCAATAAGTATACATAACCTTATCAATTGTGATTTCTATTTTGTATCAGGAATGATTGATACCAAAATACAATTTAAGATCTCTTTAAGGTGCCCCCCACTCCCCCTCAATTAGAGTGGTGTAGGTTTTTATGCTGTATGTTCAGTAATTCTCACATCCAATCTTCACTATTCCATTTTCATAGTACAAATCATTCAATTTTCAAGCATAATATTCTGTACCCTTTCCTCATTCCCCACCAGAGTGGGATTAGCAGTGATGGTAGAGTCGCCCTGATGAATTTGTTCTCCTAGTACTGATGAGGAAGGTGACCTATAATTTCAGTCTTATAAAATATCTCAGTTCTTATTAAACTTAAACTGTATTATTTGTGTGGATTCAGTTTTAAAAAATACTTTGAAATTATAACATCTTAGGTACTTCATGAATCTTAACAATTTGCCAGTAGATATAACCATAATTTCTGCATCCTGCAAATAAAAATTGTACGATTCTTCGAGAGTTGGTCCGGTATCTTCATGTTGCAAATAGTACACCTTACTGAAAATGACTTTAATGTCTTTTGTGAACATTAAACGCATGCTGGTATTGCTAATTAATAGCTTCCGTAATGTCCTTTGGATATTCTTCAGATATAAACATCTCCATCTTAATGTTGTCGTTGCCAAATTTTATCCTTCAAAGCAAAACATAGGTTAATAATCCTCTATCCATTTTCATTATTTGTTTTGTCAAATTGTAGCATATTGTTTTAATACATCTGTGACAATTACCTTAGCACTTATAACAACTCGTCTTCATCCTGAAATTATTTACATTTTACACATTTGACGATTACACGAATATGACAAAACTGATCCAAACTTTAACAAAAGTAAGTGACATTTAAGGACAAGACTTGTTGCACGGGTGCAAAACTAGTACAAGAACAAAATAATCTTGTGATATAAATCCAGCTCCGGATTTCAAAATATAGCAGCGGAGCGAAACATAGACGTATATACAGAAAGAAAAAATACAATACAAAACATGTCAGATTAAAAATGTTTTTTATGAAGGAAACTATAATCGTTTAGAACACAAATTTTCACACATTTGTCTAACAACTATTGTTGCGTGGTAATTGTGGAACGTACAACTGATTGGGAAAATAATTTCTTCCAATTTCATTTATAACTGCCAGTATTGTCAAAAAATATCATCGCAGAAGTACAGAAAAAAATTAAGGGTGTCGTATTTAAAATGATTTGAAAGAATAACCAGCATTATAATAATGATCTATTAGCTGTTGTGTTCATACTTTTCATCATAAAATATACTCCAGTACAAATTTTTGTACAAGAATTCATTTTACCAAATATACCATTATATATGAACAGTTTTATAAAAAACTAACTTTCTTCCTTCATTGAACTGAACTTCACGACAATTAAAGAATCAATTAATAACCGAAGACGTAACTGCGCTCCAAAAACACAATTGTATTTAAAAGACATTTTTTTAAAATCACTGTTACAAAAACCTTGTATTTTTAATAATGTCCTTAGCAAATTGTTTACAAAATTTTATGAAAGCATGAATATTGAAATTGCTATAGAGAATTTTAATATAATACTCGCCAAGTCATTGCCGGATTTGAACTGGCACAGGTACAGGCAAGCACAGAATCATTTCAAATCATACTTGACGTGTTGAATACTGTTTATATGGAATCGTGGACTATATGCCTAGACTTATTTTACTTAATATATGAAAGAATTCAATATGAAAATCTTACGTGAAAAGTATTATATTTTCCTCATTCAAAGTATAAATTGATATGAATATATGACTTTGATTTCATATTTATAATCTTAGTTGACGATATATAATTTTGCTACATCCATTTCCACCAAAATCCAAATATTTTATTATACACAAGAGGCCAGTTACAAAACGTTTGTAATTGATATAACGTAGATTCATTATAATTTTGTTTGCCGTAAAAAAATTCACTGTTTGTTACAAAAAAATCAATGAAATTTGTAGAATCGCTTATTAAAGTCATCCACGTCTTAGAATCTTTTTTCCCGGAAAATCAAATATAGAAAAGAATTCCGATTTCTCTGCCTCCTATAAAATATCATGAACAGTGTTTATTGCTTTGGCAGTCATATCTATAGTTTAATACTGAGTTTCATGAAGGTTTTCAATATTTTTGAACATTGCAGTAAACATTAAAAATAATTTTTCACATTTGACTGAGCAAAATAAAATTTTTCGATGGTTTATTCATTTTTACTAAATGGAAAACTAATAGTATTGAACAATCAAAATAGTATTAATGTCAAATAGATTAGGGTACTTGCTAGTGGCGTATAGTGCTTTTTGGGAAAGGCAAGCATTGAAAGGATGACATATAAAAAATTATATAGACATACACACAGGGGGCAAGGGTTCACCGACTGCCTCTTATAGCCCTAAAAATGGAATTGAAGGTGTAACACATTCAAAATGTGTCTCAGTAATTGAATCGTAAGTACTCAAAAATAATAAACTCTCAACGTAATTATTCTGACTTATTGAATTATGACCTTAATTGTGACCATGAAAAGCTTACCTAAATATACAATAGTACCTATTAACCTTTTTAAATTATTTGTCTTTCTATATCATTATGTTCCCGATTCACGTAGCTAATTGCCCCTTGGTACAAATTTCTATATGCGAAGAGCTAAAATTTTGTAGTTTTACATTGCACGATAAATGTTTTTTTAGAATTAGCATATTTTTCACCAGAATTTGTCAAATTACCTAAATTATCCATATACCACCTTTATTCCTTTTACTATATTCAGTTTTGAATAATAAACAACGCCGGCAAAACATTTTATATTGAATATATTTGGTGTTAATTTTGCAGGAATTAATTTTCACTTAATTTTTATTCACGACTAAATGAAGCTACGTGATGTAGTATTATATCTATTTCATTTAAATTCTTAACCACGAGCTAAGTTTTGTTATATGACATCTTCAGATGGGCTATTTGTAAAGATTGATTAATTGATTGAGAACAATTTAATTAAAATACAACTTCTGATTAGCCACCAATACTAATCATAAAAATTAATGTGAAAATGCCGTACACTAGATTTATTACAAATATATAATTTCAAAATTGGCTTCCAACTATCATTCGCAATTATACTATTTTTTTACTAAAAGAAAAATTGAAAAATCCTACCTTAATCACGTAATAAACAGCATATGATAGTCGCCATTGTTTACTTTTACGATAAAAATGCATGTCAAAAAATAAACTAATAAAATATTAATTTTAACGCAAAAGAAAGCTTCACTGCCAAAATATATTTCACTAACAAAATATAATAAATATATTTAAAAACCGGACAAGTATTAGAATTATTTGTAAAATTATTTTGGAAAAAAAATAAATAAACTGACAGCAAACTCATTATAACACAATATATGCAAATGTCATAATTACATCATTCTTTCAGTCTGAATATAGCTGATAATCTAATAAGCTTTTGCATCCCTTGAGACTGATGTTTTAAAGTGAAGTAATCAATTTTAATTATGTGTGGACCAATTCTGATTCAAGAAGTTTTTGTAATTTCATACAATATAGGAATGAAGTTTGAACGTTTTATCTAAAATTCCAGCAACCGGAAACGTTACCTTTATGTGTGCAAACTACAAATTATATATCAAAATGTAGGTTTCGCTTGAATAGCATAATTTAAATATATTTCAATTTTTTTAAACATGTTATGTATATATGCTAAATGTTTAGGGCAAGCTACGTGTAATCACTTATAAGGCACAGCGCACCACTGGGCAGAAGTATACTTTCGCAATTATATATCGCCCGAATGTGTGCTTGCATATTGCTCGCTCATCACCATCGCACACACTGAATTCTGTCACACCCTCACTTGGATCTAAAATATATTATTGCGATAGCATCTATGTCTTACTTCTCACCAGCAAAGAAACAAGGAGAGTATTACATATTTTAGAATGGCAGACATTAAAAAAGCCTTTGTGACTTTATTCTTCTAAAAATTTATTGTTATTCAAATTCAGTTAATACAATTAAGCGAAAATTAACTATAATAGTAAAGCCAAAAGACTGTCATTAATTTGAGATTTTAAAAAGTTAAGCAGGCATTATGAATGATATATTGCTATACCACGCCATAGACCAAAGTGCAATTGAGAGCGTAAACATTACAAAATTCCGATTTAAATTTGATTTAGAAGAAAAAAAATATTTTTTGACTTCATAAATGCGATATTTAGCTTTTTATAAAATATTGTACTTTCAATTTTCTCAAAAATAATGGGAAACGATAGATAGGTCACTGCCAAGATGCAAACGAACAAGAAGACCACCAAAGACTATATGTGGAAATTTTTTTGTCAAAAACAAAATAGGCGGTAGCCAGCATGTCATAACATTCGTTAAAATTAAGGATCAGTTTAGCCAGCGACACTCAAAGGTCTACGCAGTAGGATCACACCTTAAAATTGCCAAAAAAAATCATTGCCGTTCCACCGACTCTGCCACGAACTCCTTCAGCCGCCGCCTTCCTTCTTGATCAGCGCCCGCCACCGTTCTCCGTGGCGTACTTTACCAATTATAAACCCACACTGCAATATCTAATATAATAGATATGTGTCACCACAATAGCTTTCAACTCATATCAAGCTATTTTCATTTTATTCCTGTAAAAAATATCAAATACGGCACTGTAGACGTTGTATGTGTGTGATCATTTCATGTCAAATTGCAACAAATAGAGTTATATTATGGCTATGTTATGGCTTTTCGATGACGGGAACATGCTTCAGGTGCCTTAAGGTGTGAAAGGATTATTAAGGATGGAGTCACAGAAGATACCTGATATAAAATTTATAATTGTCCAACTGTAGGTAAACTTGCATAGTGATTTTATTTCCAATACTCAAAAATTTAACTCCAATTTTACGAAGAAAAATGATAACTAGGGCAGATGACACGAGTCCGTAGGACCATGAATATTAAAAATGTGATCTTTACATATGATATCTATGATATCTTTATAGATAATGTTTTGGACGAAGAGTTAAGGTTAATAGATACAGATTGGATTCAACACATAAACTGCAGAAAGACATAAAACAAAAAAGCTACTTTCCGACAAAAATTTTGATTACTTTAAAAGCTCCCTCAAAAAGAAGTTATAAAAGCAATTTAATTAATCAATTAAAGCGATGGATTTAGCGACATTTCAGTCTACACTTTATTATTTGAATTCTGACATATTGAAGGTGAATCTATCGAGTACGCATCTTCTAGGGTACAGGAATTTGTAGGGACTCTGCGAGGGAAAGCCAACGGGTGCACAAACAAAAAAGACTCACGCTGACGTCGCCCTCAATTATCTGCTCGCGCAGCCAGCCGAGTGTGAGGGCTGCGATCTTGTCGTGGCGAGTGGCTCCCATGTCCGCGCGTGTTGCATACAATATTTCCAGGCGTACTTGCAGCACGACTGACAGAGCCGCGCTTGCATATAGGACAGAGAACTGAAAGTGGAAAGAAATAACGGTTGGTTGAAACGAATATGTTCGGTAAATTGCACTAATTATTCTCATTTCAAATTGAATTACCATTTTTTAAGTTACAAATTCTAATTACAACAAATTTCAGTAAAATATGTTTTAAAGATGAATCACCATTCTGCTAAAATGAGAACAAAAACAGTGCACCTACAACCCTCGAGCATGCAGGATGCTTTTACATAACACTGGTACTCGTACCATGTCGATAAAATAATGTATAGCATAATGTAAAGCATTTATTTTATTGTAATGATTTTTTTTATGTAGATAGGGAAGAAATGTAGTTACAAACATAAAGCATTTGTACCTTACGTATGTACTTATGAGCATGCAGGATACTTTTACATAACACTGGTACTCGCACCATGTCGATAAAATAATGTATAGCATAATGTAAAGCATTTATTTTATTGTAATAATTTTTTTTATGTAGATAGGGAAGAAATGTAGTTACAAACATAAAGCATTTGTACCTTACGTATGTACTTATGAGCATGCAGGATACTTTTACATAACACTGGTACTCGCACCATATCGATAAAATAATGTATAGCATAATGTAAAGCATTTATTTTATTGTAATGATCTTTTATGTAGATAGGGAAGAAATGTAGTTACAAACATAATTAAAGCATTTGTACCTTACGTATGTACTTATGAGCATGCAGGATACTTTTACATAACACTGGTACTCACACCATGTCAATAAAAAAATGTAAAGTATTTATTTTATTGTAATGATTTTTTTATGTAGATAGGGAAGAAACGTAGTTACAAACATAATTATAGCATTTGTACCTTACGTATGTCCTTATGAGACAAAAAAAATAGTGAACAAGATGAAAAAAATAACCATTTCGACAAGAAAAAAGGTTTATAAAAGAAAAATATAAATTTTGAAGACGTTCCAAGTTGCACAAGTATTCTTCATTAAGGTCAGGATAGCACACATCTCCATAATCAATTAATGGTAATAAAGAGTGTTTGACAAAGGTAGATTTTCGTTTTTGTCGGTAGAAAATTTTGAAGACATTTCAAAGAGTGTATCCTATTGAAAACACGATAAAAGGTTATGTACCAATGAAAAAATAAACAGTAGTTTTCGAAATGAATGGAAATTTAAAACAAAATCCATGCCATTTTTTAATGTGTTCATGTTTTAATCGGAATATTCATATCTTTATAGCAAGTATTCCTCCTTTACCAATTTGGGAAAGAATAGAATACCAAAACAGCAATTTAATGAAAACTTATGACAAATTCTTTGGTATAAAAAATTTTAGAGCAAGTTTTTGATTACAAAATTGCTTATTACTTTAGCTTTAAAAATGACGAATAAAGCGATGTAGCTATGTTAAATAAAAAGGTTAAAGATCGTCATAGCGCATGCTGTAGCATGCCCCCTACTCACATTGTCAGCAATAAACTTATCGACGGTGGCGAGCTGCTTCTCACTGAGGCCTGGCAGGGAGCGCACTTCGATGCAGGTGTCCAGAGACAGCTTAGACACCAAGTGGTCTCCGCAACGTGATACAACTCCGTCCATTCGTAGTTGCCATGCACACAGATATACGGACCGTACCTTAACGTATTCAAAACTCAAGTTATGAAGGATTTTATTGTATGTACAGCTGGAGCGTATATTTTCATAATAGCAAATATAGTGTAATTTCAAGAACAAAATTTATGTACTAGATCCACCTGAAAACTGGATATACAATACAAGTGAGTATTATATATAAATCATAAAACTTGAATACATTTCAAAATTATCTAACGGTGAAAAAGTATTTATTTAGTCTGGTAGATAACATAGTATTTTTTGTAATGTGACTGCCATATCCATTATAAAATTGGAAACTTACATGGTGTCCTGGTACAGTGAGTTTGCCAGTATAAGCATAATCGACAAGAGCCAGGAGAGCCCTTTTCTCACATATACCATTCAATTTGTAGGAGAGAGGTAGTGAAGCATTGGCATTGGCACCGTTCCTATCCTGGAATAATAAAATATCGTTAATTTACATCCTTTCATAACCGAGTTCTAGATGAAAGGTTTTAAGGGACAGATTTTGTAAATCTAAAAATCATTTTGTCTAGTATATTGCACTACGCCACTTGTTTCCATTGCATAAATTTAAGCAATAAAATGAGTATAAAATGTTTTATTATGCAGCCATACCATAGCCATATTATAGGCTACGCAATACTTCAGTTGTGTGACTTTTTATCATTTTTACTACATAAATTTTTAGAAATTGGCAACAACCAATATACTCTTTTTCAACTTACAAGGAGAGGACCAACCCTTGGAACACTGTTTGCTTGAAAGTTGTCATTAGCATGGAATATCCTAAAAGTACTATATTTATAGGGTCTTAGTGTGCACTTCTCAAAAATAACAGAGCATTTTTTTTATATACATTTATATACATAATTTCAGTGTGTATCATATCCTACTGTGGTGTAACGGTTTTGCTAGTCGGCTTTGGTACAAATGACACCATCACGATTGTGGTGAATGACACGTGTCATTCACCACATTCTTTTAGCATTTGAATATATACAGCGACCGCTATGCATAATTGTTCATGTCGTGGAACGATGTATCTTTGACAGGTAATTGATTGTTAAATTATTATTTCCATAGTAACTATTCATTAATCTTACTAACATTATATATAATAAACGTTTATTTTAATTCAACTTTAATACAACATACAAACAAATAATAAATTGCTAAAAAGAAGACATCCGACGTGAGAATAGAACGCGTCCCATCCGTGTCATAACCGACTAGCAAAATCATTATTAAGTAAGTGGAATTTAATCAGTGCAGTGAATTTTATGCACATACCTAAATTATGCAGAGAGTTCCACATAAAAACTTCATAAATATATTTACATTTAATATAATTTAGAATTATGACAAATTTGACACAAATCGGTATTCCAAGGTACGTACGGTCGTGCCCGTTTCTTGTCAGATTCAAAAAAATTAATTTAATCTGCCTATCGCATATTAGTATTTTATATCATGGCTACAATAAATAGCACCACACTAAATGAACCAAATTCCAAATGAGCAATGGTAAAATAACATAAAATAGATAAGTACTACTTTGTCTACATTTAATTCCATCTACTAAAAAGTACAAATTGCGAATACTGTGTAAGTACCGACTTCAGTACAGTATGATTACTCAAAATGAACAGAGAACATTGTTGCACGTATAGAATTTTATAGCATTGCTGCTCATTTTACACTTACATTAGCCTTATATTATTACCATATTTGTGCAAATAACCATTAAAAACAACTTAACAAATCCTTCAGTTCACATTGACACACACACAGTGGCATTTGACTAATTTTTTATTCTATTCAAATCAAGAAAGCAGAAAAAGATATACTATTTATTGAGGGCCTGTATTATAATATACAATAATGACAAAATATCTGATGTATATGAAGAAAGAGTACGGTAGATTTACAAGGATTGTTTAAAAAATTAAGAAATGAAAAATGTGTGAAGGACACACAAAAATATGTGTAAACTTAAGTCCAAAGAATTTTAGGAATTTATGTCAACACAATGAAAATATAGAATATGATGTCGAAATGTGATGTCTAAACTTAATTGAACAAAATTAGGGAGCAAAGTTATAGATTTAACTTAAAAAATACCAATAAATCACTAATTATTAGGTCAGAGATGGAAAAAAAGATGAAATTATATTAAATAAATATGACATCTTCATGTCAGATGATACAGTATATATGTGAGAATGTTAAGTTAAAGAGAGTGCTAAATTATTAAGACATCTATCGGATTAGATAAGATACATGTGAGAATGTTAGATCAAAAACGGTGCTAAATCTTTAAGAGATCAATTGGATTAGATAAAATTAATGTAAGAATGTTAAATTAGAAGAATGCTATATCATTAAAAGATCAGTCAGATCAGATAGAATATATGTGAGAATGTTAGGTCAAGAAGAATGCTAAATCGTTAAAAAATCAGTCACATCACATAGGATTTATTTTGAGAATGATCAAGAAGAGTGCTAAATCATTCAGAGATGAGACAGATTAGATAGGATATTTGTGAGAATGTTAAATAAAAAAGAATGCTAAATCATTAAGAGATGAATCAGACCAGATAGGATATATTTGAGAATGTTAGGTCAAGAAGAATGCTAAATTATTACGAGATCAGTCAGATTAAATGATATATTTTGAGAATGTTAGGTTTAGATGAGTGTTAAATCATTATGTGAGAATGTTAGGTCAAGAAGAGTACTAAATAGTTAAAGAGATCAGACAGATGAGCAAAGATATATGTGAAAATGTTTAATCAAGAAAAGTGCTAAATCATCAAGAGATCAGACAGATTAGATAGGATTTATTGAGAATAAAAATGAGTGCTAAATCATTAAGACATCGGTCAGATCAAATAGGATATGAGTGGGAATGTTAGGCCAAGAAGAGTACTAAATAGTTAAAGAGATCAGACAGATGAGCAAAGATATATGTGAGAATGTTAAATCAAGAAAAGTGCTAAATCATCAAGAGATCAGACAGATTAGATAGGATTTATCGAGAATAAAAAAGAGTGCTAAATCATTAAGACATCGGTCAGATCAAATAGGATATGTGTGGGAATGTTAGGTCAAGAAAAGTGCTAAATCATCAAGAGATCAGACAGATTAGATAGAATTTATTGAGAATAAAAAAGAGTGCTAAATCATTAAGACATCGGTCAGATCAAATAGGATATGTGTGGGAATGTTAGGTCAAGAAAAGTGCTAAATCATCAAGAGATCAGACAGATTAGATAGAATTTATTGAGAATAAAAAAGAGTGCTAAATCATTAAGACATCGGTCAGATCAAATAGGATATGTGTGGGAATGTTAGGTCAAGAAAAGTGCTAAATCATCAAGAGATCAGACAGATTAGATAGAATTTATTGAGAATAAAATAGAGTGCTAAATCATTAAGACATCGGTCAGATCAAATAGGATATGTGTGGGAATGTGTGCTCAATAAAAGTGCTAAATCATTAAGATAACAGTTAGATGATAGGACAGATATGAAAATGTTAAGTCAAGAAGAGTGCTAAATCATTATGAATGCACGCAGAATGACATGCAAAAAGAAAGAGAGGCACAGTAGCAACTTTTAGCATCATTTTAAAATTTATAACAGATGGTATCGGAAATTGTGTGGATTCCCCACAAATCTTTTTTTTTTCTTTATAATAGAACGCAATTTGAACAGTATCACAAGCGGTGTTAGTTTCTTATAATTCAATTTGGTCTTCGGGAGAAAATGGCATACAAAATCATGTGAAATTAAAGTATAACACTACTGAATGACGACAGAGATTTTATAACACTACTGAATGACGACAGAGATTTTATAACACTACTGAATGACGACAGAGATTTTATAACACTACTGAATGACGACAGAGATTTTATAACACTACTGAATGACGACAGAGATTTTATAACACTACTGAATGACGACAGAGATTTTATAACACTACTGAATGACGACAGAGATTTTATAACACTACTGAATGACGACAGAGAAAAATTTTTTGGCCTGGTAGTGATACTATTTTTAGTTCTAAATAATTTATTTTTCCAATGAAAGGAATATTTAAAAAGTTATATTCTATGTCTGTAACATCAGGCCCTTTTTGTAGGTCACCTTTATGGCTACTAAATGTTTTGAGTCACACGAAGATATGACACCAGTCATACATAAGTATTTTGCAGACCTTTCAGGTTCAAACTTTAGGAATGAAATACGTTAAATGGAGGATGTTTGACAGAATGCATTAAACCTTTTAGAACATGTGGACGCAAATAATTAAGCGATTGACAATCAGGAAAGAGCAAAATGTAAGATAGAAAATGTAACCATAATATGAAACAAAAAGAATAATATTATATTTTAATCCACCATGAATTATTATATAACAATCTAATAAAGTATATAATAAATTTTAGGAACTATTACAAAAAATAATCAATACTGATTGCTTTTTTTAATGTGTAGCCACCATTGCTCAAAATAAACTATTAACTGATATTGTCAATTGTTTTGCTAATGTTAAAATTAACGTCTTTTTCACCCTGAATTTTAGGTGGCTTTTATCCATGACCCTGTCAGCCTGCGAGGTTCATGGGTGTAAGATGCAATAGGAAACAATATGCACTTTGCTTCATCTTGTTGGTTCAGAGAGTTCCATAAAATAACATTGCCAAATTATTATGAGTAATAACCTCATTTTTCATAAAAAAAGCACCAGATTTCTAATTTGTCTGATGATTTAAACAAAACTAGAGGGATGTGTTTTTATTCTAATGACAACTGGATGCAACACTTTATGGGCTTTTGCCAGTCTTCTTTCTTTACTTCTGAGAACAGGTAGATGTAAGACAGAGGATGCCAAATGTGATAAGCAGGATAGCAATTCCACCAGTTCGCATTTCAAATCTCCTCAAATTTTGCCATCGCCAAAACACTTTTGTAGGCATTGTTCTAAAGGAGAATGTCTTTCTTTTGCAATCCCTTTTCAAGGTAATCAATAAAAAGAATCCCTTTTGCATCTCAGAAAAAACTGGTAATGACCTTCCCAGCAAATGAAATCCTTTTTTACTGCAGAGCTTCCATCCCCTGCTTTAAGCGGTTTGTTTTCTGCTGTGCAGTAGCAAACCTACGTCTCATCCACAAATTATTCTTAAACAGTCCAAACATTGCTGAAAAATTTATTTTTGCAGCATTCATTCTCAATATTCGATAAATGCAACACCTACTTGCATATTTAACTCTTCATGTAAAATGTAGCAGATTCCTTCTTCTGATATAATTATGGTCTCAGCCAATTGTCTCATTAATTAAATCCTATACCGCCGAAAAGAGGAAGGGGACTCCATACATACTTTTACTAACTTTGAATTAATTTCCGTTGGCAAAACAAAGAATGTAATGACAGAATGAAATTCCGATTTATTTATTTCAATGAAACCCAAACCACATATTTACTATAAAAAGTTGTATGAAAAAACTTTTTGACAAATCAAATGTAAGTGTTTCAACATAACAAAAACAAAATTTTATTGACAGTAACACCATCTCTGTGATAGGCCACAAACTTTTCACCTTGGCCTTATATTAAAAAAAATTAACCTGTTGAGCTTGAGCAAAATTTGCACTACGGCGGTACATACTTATATATAAAAGTTTAAACATTTAGGTATACATAGTATTTCTATTAAACTATCAGCAAATATTAATTTCATTTTTCACTATGAAAATGTGTTGCCTAGCTTCTGTTGCACATGGAAACCATAAATTTCTCTTAAGGTTTTATTATTCATAACTTTTTTATATTTTATATATACCTTTCTTTAGTATTTCTTATTTAAATACAAGACATTAGGAATATTAGACCAATGGAATTTTTCTGAAAGATGTAGCGATAAAATGAGTATAAAAAGAGGAACTCGAATGCTCCACTAAATTTTTGTCCTCTAGAGTAAAAATTTAACTAAAAAACAGATTTGTTTTTACTTAAAGAGCTCATTTTAATGACACCCACATACCTGTGTGGAGAACGTTTCCATTGGAAAAATAAATTTCATTAATTTGAACCATCGTTTCTAGTTTTGGACCAAGAAACTATGTAGTATGATATTTAATATATTTGATGTTCATTTTGTAGAAATCCATTATTCACAATTAAATGAAACTACGTGATGTAGTATTATTTCTACTTTCTTTAATTTCTTTACCACAACCTAGGTTTCATTGTATTACAACATCTTCCAGTGGGCTATTAGCAAAGATAGCTATTAGCAAGGGCATTAGGGCTATTAGCAAAGATAGCTATTAGCAAGGGCATTAGGACTATTAGCAAAGAAGATTTAGTCCACCTAATTTGAGTTAATTTCACATTCACATCTACTTCGAAATAGGAAACCTCTTACCATCAGACAGATGGATAAACAGACGATGATGCCAAAACAATGGGTTTCCCCATTAAGATTTATTTGTTATGGTGCTGTAATAAATGAGGAATGGAACAGTCTATCTAATGAGACTTTTAGCTACTCTAGAATATTAGTTTGGTAAACACAAGCATTTAAGATGTTATATTTTCGTTGCATCATAGGTACTGTGGGAGAACCTCCATCTAATACCGGACACGACATTGGTATTAAGTTACAATTAGATAGAAAGCCCTACAAATAATTATGTCATTACCTAAAAAATTTATAAAATCCAATTTGAAGAATATTTTATAAAGGTATTAAGTATTATGAGGAAGTAGACCACAAGATAACTGTGTAAGATAATATCACCATAGGCAGAAATATTACTAATTTTTAGAAATTCAATGATGTCTACTACGGGCTTGGAAATGCTAGAATTCCCGAACAAATTTAAACTTTATAGTCATATTTTCTCACACTTATATATTTACAAAATATCTCATAAAACAACTTTAACGCCATACTCAATGCCAAAAATCGACAGTAAAGTTGATCACGTGTAAGCATGCTCTATTAATATGTGTATCATTTTGGGATGTAAAAGATGAGATGCTCATCAATATCGTGAAGCATTACTGTTTCAAAGTTGAATATATTTACCTGATCCGTTGTGAACAATTCAAAGAGGTACGGAGAGACAGCTGCCAAGACTGCTCGATGGGCCGGTACCTCCACAGTTCCAGTCTGAAATTCAATTATTAATTCAAAAAACTATCCACACAAATTACAGATAATGTATGAAAAAAAAGTGCAATTTTCACAGGTTATACAATCAATTCGCTGGTATAGCATAATTCTCTTATTAAATAATTCAATGGCTGCATAATTATGATTGTTTTACGCTTATAGAAACTCCTTAAAAAATAACTTGAAGGTAGCATAATAATAGATGGGAGATTAATGATGAAGGGAAAAATTGGTGTAATGAAAGTGTATTTCTAAGGAAAACTATCTTATATTGCTTATTTGAAAGAAACAAAGAAACTGTTTTCTATCTATTTTACATATCCCCGCACTCCTTATGCATTCGTGCAGTGGTCGTCACTCTATGGATTCGCATCCGCGCCGAATTATATGTCCAAAGAAAGTGAGAATACATGTTTGTACTGTGCTTGATAGTCTTTGTTTGATGTCCAGCTCTCGAAGAATGGACTCATTGGTTCGGAATTCCGTCCACGATATACCGAGCATTCTTCTCCAGCACCACATCTCAAGGGCATCGATCTGTTATTTCTCACCTTCTCGTATAGTCCATGTTTTAGCAATACTTGTTAATATTATCCAATTTTCTTCCGATTTACTACAGATAATATTGTGGCTGATCGCTCGCTTCGCTCGACTATCCTCTTGTTGACACAGAGCAAACGAAAGGAAGCCGGTCGCACGATGCATATATGTTTACACACTAAACTCAAGTTTGATTACACAGCTTAACCTTGTCAGTATATAAAATATCACAAGTTATACCGACAAACTACGCAGTACTCCGGGTGATGTTAATTATGACAGAAGGGTAGATATAGTTAAAAACCTGATAAAATTTGAAGCCGGTGAAATTAGTTTGAATTCAATTTGTCGGAGATGGGGAGTGTTTGGTCGGGGAATTTTAATTTATTTATTTATCACAAAAACTCCATGTCCAATTTACAGCTTACTCCACAGCACAGGACATATATACAAGAACTAAAAGTACAACATTTAGTACACATAATAACTAATAAAACAGAAAATATATACACATAATTCAAATTAAACATAAACCTAACTAATTATCTACCAAGCAATTCCATAACTGCATTCCTAAAGCAGCCAATGGAGCAGAAAAAATATCAAGATTGGATGTCAACGTAAGTGCATGAAAAACTGGTGAGCACTGTGGGTAGTCCATGTGCACCATAACCGCATTCCTAACGCGGCCAATGGAGCAGAAACAATATCAAGATTGGGTATCAACGTACGTCCGTGAAGAACTGGTGAGCACTGTGGGTAGTCCATGTGCGCTCTAAGTAGATAAAATAAACTAAGACTCCGTCTCGTGTAACAGTCAAGAGCATAAAGCATTCTCAAACCCAAGATTGAGGAGTTACCAACATAATTATTCAATAATTTTAAAAATGCGTAATCAAAAGCAATTTCAGTCGGAGTTGAAGGTAATTACATCTAACCATGTCCATTATAAAATCTAAAAAGGAAACAAATGAGTATAACACCCACATCTTTTGTTTATATAAAAATCTATCAAATTTTTTAATATTTTCTCCAATATGAACATATAAGTTCATGCAGAAACCAGATTAAATCTGTTCTATTTAACAAGTAATTCTACATTAAAAGTACATGTAGGCGGATATTTAACTCATAATTCTGCATCAAAAGTATATGTAGGTGAGATACTTTGTCACAGCGCATTTGCTTATATTAAATTGAAGCTTGTTGCTCAGATTCTATTGAAATACTGAGTCGATATCACTTTGAAACAGTTTACAATTAAATTGCTTTTCTATCCCTGAGAATAGTTTCAAATCATCAGCAAACAAAGGGTAACAGGTAATGTTGACAACTGAAGGTAAATCATTTATCATAATGAGAAATAAAAGAAGGCCTAAATTACTATCTCGACTCACTCCAGATTGAGTAATATAAGACCGTGATTGGAAATTTCCAAATTAGACATATTGCTTTCAAGCTTGAAAGTAATTGGCAAAAAATTTTATTAGCGTGGAAGACATGCCAGCCTCCAATAATTTTGCTAGAAAAATATCATAGGAAACTCGGTCCAAAGCTTCTTAAATAAGCCACATCTATCTACCATCCACCATTTAAATCCCCAGCTGCATAATCCTCAAAATTAGTAAGATTAGTAACGGTACACTGCTTAGGATGAAAGCCGTGGTGGCACATAGATACAGCAATGTAAACGGTTTCAAATACTTTAAACAATGCAGATAACACTGCCACATGCCTATAATTTTTTATATCAGACATAGAACTCAATTTTAGGGCGTGTATTGCCCGGAAAATCTTTCAAAGGGATGGATCATTTTTGGAATCTAGGGAAGGATTTATTATAAATATAAATAGATTGATGAAAACGTTGGAGTAGGCCTTTATTAAGTACGGGGGTAGGTATTAGGAACGGGGGCCATTTTGACTGGAGTTGCTTCAATGTGAGCTCGACTTCAGTATAGTCTACCCTTACTATTTGCAACAGAGAAGCACTGTCCCCATTTGTGACCTGTGTTGCTTCTGCAAGGTCGAGTACCAGTGCACTGTTCAAAAACATTGATGTAAAATATTCCACAAAAGTGTTTTTTGCCATAGCCTCATCTAAATATGCATTTCCCTCTTACATCTTAATCACAGAAATGTGTCTGTTTTGGGCGCTTACATCTTATGTCTTAAACATCCTAACATTTCAATCTGACTTAATGTTGGCTTCCATATTTGATATGTACACGCTATGCAAGGTTCTCATGTCACATTTGGCCTGCGTGTGCTAACAATTAAACGTTTCACAATGACAGTTTAAACCAAATTTTTTGTAACATTTATGATAAAATGATTTGGTATGAATGTTGCAGAGAAGCTCAGCATTATATCAATGTATGCCTGGTACTTCAGTATGCCTGAGGCAGTAGACATTAGATTGGTACTGCTGATCTTGGCTTTGTATCTTATATTCTTTTACTTTTTTTACTAATCTGGGAATATTTTACAATAATTTATGTTATTTTATTATATTTTTTTTTGTGACTGATAATCTGACTGATAACTGAAGAGTCGTAAAGAAAATAAAGAATCGACAAGATGGAACAAGTTAAAAAGAGAAATTTATTATATATTTACAAGGCGAGGGCCCAATTAAAGAATTTCAGTTGGCGATTATTCCTTGTATAGTGATAGTATAATTGGGGGTTTAAATATGTTAAGTAAATTTTAAAGTATTTTATAAGTTAATATCAAAACGCATTTTAAAAAGTTCCTAGTGTTTTATGATAGTAGCCTAATGTTTGTGATGCATAGCGTTATATAAGAATATCCAAATATAGTATTAATACAGGGCGAAATGTACCGAAAGGATGTGAAATTTTTCATATATATACTGACGACTGAGAGATACTCAAATGATGATTAAAATAAAGTTTTTCATTTGCATAGAAAAAAAACACAGTTTCAGTTTGTTATTTTATGGATGATGTTTTAAAATTAGTAAATTAGTGAAGTGGATTCATTTATGTACAATGGTACAGTCAAAACCAAGTTTAGAGTCGAGTCCAGTAATACAGTCGAAAATAATAAAATTGATAGCTCTGAATATATGATGTATTTCTGGTTTTGGGTTTTTTTTTGCTAATTTGAATCCTGTATGCTTAATTTTTTATGCATTGTTGCTTAAGCAACACCAGGTGATATAGATAAGCTACAATATTGCGACAATTTGGTTTGCAAACTCTTGAACTTTTCACCTTAGCCTTTTATTATTTAAAATAATATTCGTAATTAATTGTCATCTTTTACGTACACACGATACATAAGCACACAATCTAGCGCCGCGCAGGGGAATAACCCGCGAATAGTTATGAAGACCGGGTAGAATCGCGTTCCAAGCAAGTATTGGGTGTGTTAAAAAGAGTTATGTGTAATATTTTTTACACTCAATTAGAAAAAGGGCGTGTTTTACATTTTATTTCAATGACAATTTATTATTTCAGCGTCTCGCTTTGTCCGATACTTGTTCCCGGACACCGTGTAAAAAGCAATTTACAGTATAAAACAAAGGTAGTTTTTGATTAATTTTTTATAATAATTTTTTTTACAAAATAACAATAGAAAAGTTGTTTTTTTCCAATATGTTACAAAATATTACGAACGTTAGCTTCTAAAGTAGTAAATCTTCTCATGAATAACTTTCTTGGTGATTAATTATTTGAACAAACAAGTATATTTGTTGATTTCGCTATTCACATGGATGGTAACGGATCCATTCATAAATTTAAGTCAATTTAACTAATACTACGAGTTTCACAACCTATGCATATTATATAAAAATTTTTTCGATGCAAATTGGATTCAACGTCCAGAACTTTTGTAAACTCATGAATCAAGCTAGTATACCACCAGTAACTGGAGAGTCCCAACATTGTACTAGTGTTACGTTACTTACGTGCAGTACAACGTCGCAGAAATGTCGGTTCTTGCGCATCATGTTGAGGGCGTTGAGCGCGGCGGCGACCAGGCCGGCATCCTCGAAGGCCAGCTCGCCACCGTCCACCTCCTTCGCGCCGCCGCCTTCGCCGGCGCATGCTGTCGACAAAACGTATTCATAAGCTTTATTGAAAGATCTAACCTCAAATAAATTTTAGTCATTTAATGATATGAAAAAAACGTACGCAAAGACGTCCAGGTGGTTTAGTTTTAAAAATGCGCGTTCACTTGATTTTGCTGCAACAGAATTTTAGTTTCGGTCTTATCAAAATCCGATCTATGTCTGGTTTAAAAAACTTTTTGGAATTATGTCATATTAAGTTGTTCTTTTGGGTTTAATTAAATTCTAGAAAACACAAAATTTGTTAAATAAGAAAGGAATTTATTACTTTGACTGGACCAGATCTGTTACTTAATCAGCCATCGCCATCATTAGTATGAAAAGACGTTTTTTTATGAGCGTTTACTCGCAGAAACCGAGAATGATGACAAAAGATTATACAATATAAACGTGTTTAATGTCATTAACCTTATGGATCACATAAGAGCAAAAAAAAACCTGACCATAAACCGATATCAGAAACATTTATTTTTGATAAATAACCTTGTTCTTAATCGATTTTTATTAACATAAAATATATCGTATTCAATGACTGAACTTTCAAAGATACAAATATTCTTTATATTATACTTATTTCAAAGATTTATACCACAACATTTGGGAAATCTTTTAACAATGATCATAATTGAAACAAAGATTATTACTTTGGTCGTAGTCTACCAAAAAAACATATCAAGTACGAGTAGAATTCGCCTTATGAGGGTTCCGTAACGTTTAGGCATTTATAAACCTTTTAACGTACATAGTATTTTTAATTAAACCATTTACAAATATTAATTGTTTACCATGTAAATACACTGTTTACTATATCTTTCACAAACACAATAAATATACATTTCTTTACAGCTTTTACTTATGCTATAAGACCTCTCATTATGCCGACTTCCAAGATTATAAACATGTATAGGTTTTGATGATTATTAAAGACTATGGTCAAAATAAAGAAAAAATATACCATAAAAGAGTCTCAACTTTTTATTATGTGAACTTAAAATGTTTATAGCAATGTAATGTTTAAAGCTTAAAATGTTTATAGCAATGTAATGTTTAAAGCTTAAAATGTTTATAGCAATGTAAGACCATAGGATACAATGCGATACAATATGCGATATTAATTTTCGCGCCCCATCTCAAGCACTCCCCCGTCACTCCATACCAGCGAACAAATTTAATTGCCTAGACTATTACATACGTATTCGCCTATACGTATGCGTATGTGTGTGTGCGTAAATTATTGTAGGGCTGTCAGATAAAGAATATTTATTAGCGATAAAGAATATTTACAACGTGCAGATAAAGAATATTTACTATTACTACATATCGGTTTCGATCGTAGCGGGCAAGCGAGTCGACGCTATATGTCAACAACATAGCTGTTTCTCTTTCTAATCAACAGAGTCCATCGAATGATCGTCTCGACAATAGCTGGCGTAGTAACATTGTACTGGCGTGCCCGTTTCCATTATTACCTAATTTTACAAATGTAATTATAGAAATAAACATTTACACTGTACATATAATTGTGTGAAAGTGATTTGATAATAATAATATCAAGATAGAATTTGAAAAAGTACTAAGTGTAGATCTTAAAAACGAAATAAAAACTTAAATAAAAATATATTTTGGTTTATAGACAAATGTGATACACTGAAATATTATCTTCGTTGTACTTTTGATTCGATTAGATTTGCTTCAGGTGAAAGATGTCTTAATAAACCATACAAAAAGCCTATGGCCGACACTACATACGTTACGTTTTCCAACCACATCGCGTTCAAACAAAGCAATAACTTTTAAGAACACTTTCTATTTTAAAACTGCTCGCCCAGTGACATGTTTGTACACATAAAATTATAGGTACTAACCAAATAAGATGGTGCTATAAAATAAAATTATTTACAATAAACAAAAAAAGGGAAACAAAACAATCTCCTATTCTTTTTTATTGTTTTCTAAGCCCTCGCACACAGCGCAATGACGGACCGTTATATTGAATTATTATAAATAGTTATCAATTAAGACTGAATTACTCAAGGTAAACTCAACCAACTATCGCAAAATTAAAGAAACCACACGCGCACGCAGCAAGCGGCAACCCAGGAACGCGTACCCTTGATCGTACCCCTTATCTGCGGGCGAATTTTGAGGAACGGAATCCTAATGAAAGACCACAAAATGATCTCGCTCATCACTCCTAAATAATCCTTTTTCTACACAGTGTACAATTACATTAACGCCTGTATGCACCACACACAGTCAGGAATGTCCGTTAAAAATAGACCGAATTGCGTATGGATATTTTAGCGATTGGATTATGCAATGGGGCACGTTTGGTAAAGTAGACTCATGATTCCGATTGGACTGATAGTTCATGAAAAACAGAAATATAGTTTTAACTGCTAGCAAGTCCGACTGACAGTCCTGACCATGTTTGGTGCATACGAGCGTAAACCGGAACATGATTACATTAAGCTTGTATTATACTGAAAGTAGATTTTAAAGTATTTAATACCAGATTGGTCGGTGATATAGCGACCGTTTATGTGGTGTACGTAAATAGTAATGCAAGCTGTGAATACACAACAGACATCTGACCAGCCCATTAGGATTATGAACGTACTCACGGTCCATTGATTATGATATAACAAATACGTAAAGATACGCGACTAACAAACGGCACAGCCACTTTGCACTTTCTTGTGAAACGTATTACACGTTTTTAGTATCGTCGCAATAAAATTTAATATCTTATTTTATTGCTGGGCTCATAAATTATTGACTGGTGTCTATTGCTGGGCTCATAAAACGCTTATAGTCATTGCAGCGCTGCATTCCGCTCTCGTTTTACGAACGCGCTATTCATTCTGTTTTTGCGTCAGAGGTTTCAATTCGATTTCGACATTCGATTATTGAATATATTGAACAATTTCGATTATTGAATATATTTGGCGTTAATTTTGTAGAAATTCATTATCCACAATTAAATGAAACTACGTGATGTAGTATTATTTCTACTTTCTTTAAGTTCTTTACCACGACCTAGGTTTCGTTGTATTACAACATCTTCAGGTGGGCTATTAGCAAAGATTCTTTCGATCAAAACTTTAACTTAGATTTTTTGGGTCGTATTTGCCCAAAAAATCTAAGTCTTATTTTATTCGCTCTTCCCGTTGGTCAAAAGTAACAAAAAAAAATTAATAAACTATTAACCAAAACTGAAAGTATCACAAAAAACTTTGGATCAGTTTAGACAAACACAGTTCAATAAAAACAAAAAATTGCCATTTTAAAGCTGAGATACGGAATTTTTAGTGAATTAAATAATTTTTATTTACTACTGCAATAGCATTATTGATTAAAAATAAAATTTAAAAAATTCTCAAGGTTTTTTTCCCATTTTTAAAACATTATATGAGGTGAAAAAAACTTTGAATAATAGTGAAGAATAATAAGTGACAACTTGCTCATATATGAGGTGAAAAAACTTTGAACAATAGTGAAGAATAATAAGTGACAGCTTGCTCATATATGAGGTGAAAAAACTTTGAATAATAGTGAAGAAAACATTATATGAGGTGAAAAAAACTGAATAATAGTGAAGAATAATAAGTGACAGCTTGCTCATAAAACGTAAATTCATTTTAATTGAACCTTTGAATAATAGTGAAGAATAATAAGTGACAGCTTGCTCATACATGAGGTGAAAAAACTTTGAATGATAGTGAAGAAAACATTATGTGAGGTGAAAAAAACTGAATAATAGTGAAGAATAATAAGTGACAGCTTGCTCATAAAACGTAAATTCATTTTAATTGAACCTTTGAATAATAGTGAAGAATAATAAGTGACAGCTTGCTCATATATGAGGTGAAAAAACTTTGAATAATAGTGAAGAAAACATTATATGAGGTGAAAAAAACTGAATAATAGTGAAGAATAATAAGTGACAGCTTGCTCATAAAACGTAAATTCATTTTAATTGAACCTTTGAATAATAGTGAAGAATAATAAGTGACAGCTTGCTCATACATGAGGTGAAAAAACTTTGAATGATAGTGAAGAAAACATTATATGAGGTGAAAAAAACTGAATAATAGTGAAGAATAATAAGTGACAGCTTGCTCATAAAACGTAAATTCATTTTAATCGAACCATTATTTGCAAAATTAATTTAATCCAACCATTTTAATCGCTTTTAATCACTTTTATTTGCAAAATTATAACCGTTTAAAAATGATCGAAACTTTTTAAGTCTTATTATATCTTATTATAGTCGATTAACGGGAAATATTTTGGAAATTCGGAAAATAAAGCTAAAAAAATCAGCCCGCCACAATAGTTTTTGCTATTTCAATAATATAAGTAAAAAAAATTAAAAATTATTCTCACGAAAACGATCGCCAACAAGATGTTCGAGTATGTCATATATGTGCGTGCAATTGTCATGTACATATCTGTCGCATAAGGTAGACCAAGTGTACTACATGTAAATACATCTTGTTAATGACCGTTTTCGCGAAATGTAAGATCTGTACATGTCCACATCCTTACAATATATCAAACAGCGACTGATTTCTCTTAAACTTGTTACAATTCTAGTTATAGTAAAATATTGGAGTTAGTAATCGCGAATGCGTGCTGCATTAACAAGCAATAAAATACAGCTGAAAATTTAGACACAATTTCGTGTATTTACTGTGTCGAAAATTCTACCTAAACTTTAAGTCATTGAAGAAATAAAAGAGTTAACAAACGGATTAGCGATCGATACACCACAGCTGAAAATTTAGATACAATTTCGTGTATTTACTGTGACGAAAATTTTACCTAAAGTTTAAGTCGTCGAGGAAAAAATATAACAAATGAATTAGCAATCAATAAACCACAGCTGAAATTTCAAACACAACTTCGTGTATTTACTGTGACGAAAATTCTACCTAAACTTTAAGTCATTGAGGAAATAAAAGAGTTAACAAATGGATTAGCGATCGATACACCACAGCTGAAAATTTAGACACAATTTCGTGTATTTACTGTGACGAAAATTCTACCTAAACTTTAAAAGTCGTCATGGAAAAAAGTATATAACGAATGGATTAGCAATCAATAAACCACAGCTGAAAATTTAAACACAATTTCGTGTATTTACTGTGACGAAAATTTTATCTAAACTTTAAAAGCCGTCGAGGAAATAATCATGTCCAAAGTTCAAATAAAATAGTCATTTTTGAAAAAAAGAGTTACATTTTCGGTTTTTTCTCATTAGCGAACAATCCTCTAAAAATGGCCTGTGACTTTGAAAGAGGATTCCAGTGTTTAGATGAAGTCTTTTCTTTAGAGTAGGACCTAGATCAATACATACAAACGCCCCGCATATACATTCTTCTCGAATACCCGTGAATGATATAGGACTAAAATCTATAGAAAAACTATAAACAAATTTTTGAAGTTATACTTCTTTAGGCGCGTTATGAAAAAACGATGAGAGTGAAATTTTAAGATTCGTCACACAAAAGTTACCGTATGAAGTTGCAGCGTTTGCAGTCTCGAAACAAAAGCTATTGGCACCATCGTCGCCTCTGTTCACTGTTTTCATATTCATAGTATTTATCCACACGTTTCTAGTTTCTACATTCACACACGTGTTTTAGTTTCATATAAGTGCGATTTATATATGTGCTGATAAATTATATTCAGTAGTGATTTAAATTCAATATTTTGATTAAACTATTTACTATTCGTAAATATTAGTGAAAAAATTGTGTTTATAGACTTTTTCAAGTGCTCCAATATAATTGAGGTTATCTATCCGTATGTATTATTTAATGATGCCAAAGAAGTATAACTTCTCACGCGCGTACATAAGTACACGCACCTTTCTTTATTTAAACGGTTACAATACCTACCTAATATTGCATGTAAGTAAAAAAACAGAAACTGTTATGACCCAACTATTAGTTCATACATACATACATAAATAATAATGATGGAATGTTGCCACAGCTCGTACTCAAAGTTTGTCGTCATACATGAGGTCGACTTTTATCATGCCATGGCATTCGCCATCAAGAGCGCCATAGTTGGGCAATAAGTACTTTTATCTACGCCATGTTGCGTAGGGCCCGTTGCTATCGCTGTAGGTACTCGTAAGTTATGAAATCGAAGGTAATGCATATTAATCAGGCACTGTTGTGATACGTGTTATTTTACGTGCCGCTAAATCTAGACAAGGCGTTTCAAAAGTTTAGTAAATGAAATAATTGAATAAGGTGTCTTGCAAAATATTGAGGTAAAGCAAAAAAAAAACAGAAACAAAGATCAGAAGGTCACAGTAGCAATTGTACCGCATCTTTCAACTTAGAATTGCGTCTCTGCTGCACTTCTTTGATTGCAACTGGTGTTATATTTTCGATGTACCGTGGGAATGCGTCGGGTAAAATAGATACATGGTAATGAAGAATCAGTTTTATCGAGAAACAAAGATCAGAAGGTCACAGTAGCAATTCTACCGCAGCTTTCAACTTACAATTGCGCCTCTACTGCACTTCTTTGATTGCAACTGGTGATATATTTTCGATGTACCGTAGGAATGCGTCGGGTAAAATACATATATGGTAATGAAGAATCAGTATTATCGAGAAACAAGGATCAGAACGTCACAGTAGCAACTGTATCGCAGCTTTCAACTTAGAATTGCGCCTCTACTGCACTTCTTTGATTGCAACTGGTGATATATTTTCTATGTACCGTAGGAATGCGTCGCGTAAAATACATACATGGTAATGAAGAATCAGTTTTATCGAGAAACAAAGACCACAAGGTCACAATAGCAATTGTACCGCAGCTTTCAACTTAGAATTGCGCATCTACTGCACTTCTTTGATTGCAACTGGTGATATATTTTAGATGTACCGTGGGAATGCGTCGGGTAAAATACGTACATGGTAATGAAAAATCAGTTTTATCGAGAAACAATGATCAGAAGGTCACAGTAGCAATTGTACCGCAGCTTTCAACTTATTATTGCGCATCTACTGTACTTCTTTGATTGCAACTGGTGATATATTTTCGATGTACCGTGGGAATGCGTCGGGTAAAATACGTACATGGTAATGAAGAATCAGTTTTATCGAGAAACAAAGATCAGAAGGTCACAGTAGCAATTGTACCGCAGCTTTCAACTTAGAATTACGCATCTACTACACTTCTTTGATTGCAACTGGTGATATATTTTCGATGTACATTGAGAATGCCTCGGGTAAAATACATACATGGTAATGAAGAATCAGTTTTATCAAGAAACAAAGATCAGAAGGTCACAGTAGCAATTGTACCGCAGCTTTCAACTTAGAATCTTCTTTAAGAAATATTAAAAATGAATCAATAAATATTCAAACTACATATGTAAAAAACATACATATGTCTAATTTCCACAAAGAATAAATCGGATGAGTTATAGTTTCTGATGATTAATCATGATATGGAAATACCGAAAAACAAAATTATTATTAAAAGTAATGATTATTTTTAGAAAAGAAATTCGGCAAAATTACGAATTCAGTCACGTGACAGCGAACACCAATCGGAAAGCGTTACGTCACACCTCACGAAACACCATTGTTGTCTTGACATTTTCGTATAGAGAAGGTTATTTGATCAATTTTTCGTTTTTAACAATATTTGCAATGTCGATATAGTGGTCCCCAATTATAATCCGCAATGAAATCAAATTTTAGCAAAGCAAAAAGTGACTTCTGTTCATCACAATTTCGGAATGTTAAAATTTCAATGTAAGTATACACAAATGCCAAAATATGTATTATATCTTCTTTGATCTGCATAATATATTCTTGAATCTTGAAGTAAACTACCAGCTAATTGCAAGTTTTAGCCATTTTTTCCGTATTTGTTCATTGTCTGGAACATATATAAATAATTTGTTTGGCGTTTTAATAGTTGTGCTCTTACACTGATGCACTACAAGTACAAGTACTGCGAGGCACTACACTATACAAGTACAAGACGAATTCCTTTTAAATTAAACAAAAGAAGCAACTGTCATACACAGACAGAATAGTTTTGATTTGTTTCATGAGTAGTGACGTCATTCAAGACGCCATGACAGTCTTGAGTATTTTCGAGGTAAATTTAAATTGCTTTTTTTAGAACGCAAAATATATAATGTAAATGTTTGATTTTTGGAAAATATCACTTTTTGGGTTAAACATATATTAAGGTTAAGTATTAACTACTTTCACAAATATAGTTAATTAGCCTATCAGGAAATAATATAGTTAAAGCTAGTTGTGTTTCTGAAACACAACTAGCTTTAACTAGCCCTTTCAAACGACACCTCCTAACGCTAAATTTAAAATTAAAATTTTATTTTCCTTCAACCCAAAATCCCATATAAATAGTATTTTTGCGTATTGATTATTTGAAATATATGTGGATAATAAGCTTTATCCTATATAAATAGTATTTTTGGGTATTGACTATTTGAGATATGTGTGGATTAATAAGCTTTCTCCCATATAAATAATATTTTTGGGTATTAATTATTTGAGATATGTGTGGATTAATAAGCTTTATCTCATATAAATAATATTTTTGGGTATTAATTATTTGAGATATGTGTGGATTAATAAGCTTTATCTCATATAAATAATATTTTTGGGTATTAATTATTTGAGATATGTGTGGATTAATAAGCTTTATCTCATATAAATAATATTTTTGGGTATTAATTATTTGAGATATGTGTGGATTAATAAGCTTTATCCCATATAAATAGTATTTTTGGGTATTGACTATTTGAGATATGTGTAAATTAATAAGCTTTATCCCATATAAATAGTATTTTTGGGTATTGACTATTTGAGATATGTGTAAATTAATAAGCTTTATCCCATATAAATAGTATTTTTGGGTATTGACTATTTGAGATATGTGTGGATTAATAAGCTATATCCCATATAAATAGTATTTTTGGGTATTAACTATTTGAGATATGTGTGGATTAATAAGCTTTATGGCTGTGCCAAATTTCAAGTTGCTACATTAAGCAGTTTCTCAGAAAACTTCCGACAGACGGACAGTGGGAAGTTTGAGTGACATGGAACCTTAAAAACGTGGAAGAAAAGACTTGCGGTTTTCGCACATATCAATTAAACGTATTCATTGCAAGATTATAGACCAAATCGAACGTGCTTAGGTTAACAAGCAGTATAAATATATAATATTATAAACCACATGTAGGTTTTAATTTAGATCGTTCTCACGAGTAAGTTTTCATCGCAATTAATTACATTAACCAACTGACGGCACATAATTGCACCGCAAGCCTACGCCGGCTTAAAACAACACATTGGATTCTATTAATACGCAATCCGTGCGTAAGCAACAGTACAAACAGAGCGATCGCTATACATTTTAAAATACTACTTGTAAACATTGCTATATGTGTTTCACAACAACGTTCTTAAAGGGAGTTTTGTACTCCAAGATTAAGCACTTATCATATTTTTTTTCTTGGCATATTTAGACAGTATAAAAGCAGTATCCATCATGAGTCGTCGGTGTACATTGGGGCGTAAGGCGTTTCACGGCGCGGCGCACAGCGGGGACCCCGATTCGATTCCCTCTGTGGCGCGATATTAAGAATCGAGTAGTTAAAATTTCACAGAGCAGCGACGGGCAATAGCGCCACTGCTGTGTGAAGTTACGCCAAGCCACCTGCCCAGATTGGCGATTATGGGCTTCACCAGCAACGATACGAGCATCGAAGATGCCTATGTCCAGCAGTGGCCTGACACAGGCTCTTGATGCTGATTATTCATAACGAGTAACATTTTATTCTCAATATTTCGTGCAAACATTGGAAAAGCGGAACACTTTTGGAACCACATCGGAGTTGGTCGGTCGCAAACACTTTTGTCATAGCCATTGGAAGTAGTAATCAAATTGGACTTTAAAAAAAATTATACTTTTTAATTAACTGCAAGCCAAGTCAAAAACTATCATTGAGAAAAATCGGGAATGTTGGTGATGACGTCTGTATTGATCCAAAGATAGAGGTATTTACCTTACTTTCTTTTCAGAAGGTCAGAAGGGGGTCATTTGCAAAAGCCATATATAACGAAATATGTTATGGCAAGTTGTCTTATAACTTTGGAAGTATAGCACCTACCTATATTATTTTAGTACCATAATTTAGAGAATAGAAGCCAGTGCTATGTAGTAATGTTGCTGGCGTAAATGGCGTTGCTGTCGCGCGCAGCACGACTCATTCGGAACTACATTTACCATGGCGCGCTGTGTTTAATTAGTGATTACTCAGCAGTGCATCGAGCGGGAGTGGTCGCGTTTGACAGAGCTCACGACGTTATAAAAGGTGTGATACATAAAACTTATACTTATGATCATTAAAGTTAGAAGTGTAGAATTTAAAAAAAGTGTTGGTTTTATGGAAAAAATGACGACTGCTCTACTATGGCGCCAAAATTGGTGTGCAAGATCTTGCATGCCAACATACAAAATTGGCGTGCAAGAGCTCGGATAGCAAGAGAGAGAGAGGTTCCAGCCCTTGACAACCCGCTTTGTCTTCGGCGGAACGCGTTCGTCTCCACAGGGAACGCGTTAGACTTACTATAATACACACTCTCCAGTACGCTCAAGACGTTTCACATACTCCACTGCCGTTGCGTCCCTGATACAGTCTACCCGTTTTTTATAAACAAATTGAATTATTTAAAACTTAATTTAAACCAAAGTATTAATTATAGCAGAAAAATAATGTTCGATATAAATATTTTCCCATTTTAATGTTACAATGTATATTTTCATATTTCCATTAATTGTAGAATTTTTATTCCATTAATACACTGTTTATACGAACGCCACGCTCAAAATTTTCGCACGCATAACAAGTGCTCGGTGCGGACTTCACCAGAGCTTCGATGTCTTTATATTTGTATCTAATAATTTATGATATGGAACATTAATTGTATAAATTGAACATATTTAAAATTTAATTTGTGCGGAATGAAAAATTAGAAACTTAATCGCATTAGAAAACAATGGCTACGCATTACAATATAATAAATAATATCGTAAAACAGCAGAGTAGACTTCGTTTCATTTCATAAAAAAAGCAGAATAGACTTCGTTTCAGTTCGTAAAATAGCAGAATAGACTTCGTTTCAGTTCGTAAAACAGCAAAATAGACTTCGTTTCAGTTCGTAAAACAGCAGAATAGACTTCGTTTCAGTTCGTAAAACAGCAGAATAGACTTCGTTTCAGTTCGTAAAACAGCAGAATAGACTTCGTTTCAGTTCGTAAAACAGCAGAATAGATTTCGTTTCAGTTCGTAAAACAGCAGAGTAGACTTCGTTTCAGTTCGTAAAAAAGCAGAATAGACTTCGTTTCAGTTCGTAAAACAGCAGAGTAGACTTCGTTTCATTTCAAAAGACCAGGTAAAAATTACCGAATTGAAAGATGATGGCCACAAATAACTCGATGCCTACAACATCCTGACAATGTGAAGTTGAATAACTTTTTGATAGACCAGAAACCGACTTAAGATAAACTTGCGCAGAAGATTAATATGAAAGTAAAAGCGATGCGCTCGTATGTGCAGATGTCTACTTAACATCGTACGTTTATGCTCGTAAAATTACCACCTGTGGTAGGATATCCCAATCTCCTTTTTAAGACAATTTGGATTAAAAAATTCCTTTTTAAGACAATTTGGATTAAAACATTCCTCGGTATTACCGTGGACAGCGATATATCCAGCGCATGCTGCTATTTCCACCCGTGGTAGGATATCCCAATCTCCTTTTTCGCAAGCGTTGTTTGATTTTACCAATTATTCGTAGTATTGCTTACAAAAACGTTCCAGCATTCACGCAACGTGTTTGCAAACAACAACAGTATTATTTATGGAGGTTGTAACCAATTCGCGGCAATCGTAACAATAGTTGCCGTTTAAACAAGTCATCAACATTTCCAATTCAGCAGAATATTGGTAACACGATCAACTTTCAAATATTCTTATACAATACATGAATGGACATTTGTTCATGTACAACAAAGCGTAAATTTACACGGTGTCCTGGAATAAATGTCGGACAAAGAAAGACGTTATTTGTGTACTGAAATATAGTTGATTGTCGTTAAAATAAAATTGAAAAGATGACTTTTTTCAGGAAAATTTTTAAAAAATTTCATATTTGTTATCTTTTTCGTACACACGATACTAGCGCACAGGGGAATAACCAGCAAAAAAACAACGAAGACATCTTGCTGCCCGGGTAAGCACCGCGCTCCAAGCAAGTATTGGATATGTTAAAAAGAGTTTTTTTTTGCACTTAATTAGAAAAAGGGGGTGTTTTACGTTTTATTTCAACGACAATTTATTCCTTTACAGCCAACGAATAGCGTCTTTTTTTGTCCGACATCTATTCCCGGACACCGCGTATATCATCGGATATAAGAAAGTCAGTGTCTGACCGAGTCTATGAAATCGAAATGTTTGAGAAATTCTGTTCTAGATATTAACTTAATTTGTTTAAGCGAGTCCATAACAATCAACGATAGAAAAACGTTCGAAATTGTAAAAGCGTTAACTTTTAGGCTAAAAAAGATCCCAAAGTTTACGTGTAATTTAAATAGGATAATGCTCTGTATGGATTCCAAGTCAAGTAGAAAAATCCAGAAATACGAATGTACCATGCGGCGCAAAATAGATTGTTAGGGCGGTGAGATTGGGTATATTCAAGTAATAGATGGGACCTGTAAACCCTAAAAAAGGCCTGGAGACTATACGACTGAAGGCATGTAAATAATCTGTCCGTAATGACGGCTAATATTTGAGGTAAATATTTAAAAACAAATTGGGTGTGCGTAAGATCACACGGTAAAAGTGAAAACTTTGGCAACCAATATAACCTGCTGTGTATATGGGAAATTTGAATATGAAAATTAAAAAAGCAAGTGAAATTAATTAAATTAATATCATAATAAACATATAAATTCGTACAGATACACTCAATTAAATTAATAATATCATAATAAACACGTAAATTCGTACAGATACACTCAATTAAATTAATAATATCATAATAAACATAAATTCGTACAGATACACTCAATTAACTTAAAAAGGCAATTACATACAAAATACACCACATTTTTTAAACAGGTAATATATATCCTCCTTATAAACGTGACACTACCTCGAACGCGGGAGAGAATATATATCATTATTCGGGTATACTCGTCTTGACGTCGAATATGCACGACCTGCGTCACGCTGCGTGACGCGAAATTGCAATTTTTTCCCGACCTCAAACGATACTTATACTCGGCCGCTCGACGTTCCTCTCGTTCGGCAGTACGCGACCCACCGCCGAGTAAACCCGAAACACGTCACGCCCGTGACATGACGCGAATTTGTAATATTTTCGCCATAAACAAAATTAGAGATGATGAGTTAATACACGAATTCAATCCTAATTCTCTGTATAAGTTGTTTTACTCGCATAATCGTTATCAATAATTATAATTGTGATTTAAAGGAAATACTATTTTAATTTATTCAATATTAAGATAACTCTAGAACAATAATAACTCTCGGCAATAATAGAAGTATAGTACTGTACTAAAACGCGCAGCATCAATAAAGATATTTATCACGAAGACTTGGAAGTTATAAATGTTGTCGCTGGTACGTCGAGTCGTTCGAATCGAATGACTCGACACGGACAACCGCTATGATTATTCATCAATGACGTTTTACTTAATTTTATATCCATACATATGCAGTTGTACTTTATATTATCTGCCACAGTCATTACGATTTCGCCAATATAGTGAATCAGTTGCAGTTTCGTGTGCCGGAGAGAACAACCCGTGGCTCCGCACTTTTCTATCTACCTACCGCTCGCACTAATGTTGGTGATCGCGACAGAATATTTCATTCTCTGGACATATTCGCTGGCTTATTACTTCAATAGAACCAGTCAATTAAACGGATTCTATACAACCATCAGTCCTTTGAAAGCATTGACACTATATTTTCTTTTTTCAAATCCCCATTATTATAAATAGGATAATTATTAATACTAATTCTATTACTGACAACTATTATAGTGAATTTTGAATGAAAGGCTGAATTTCAATATTTACTAATATTACATATTTTATAATTTAATTTAATGTTTTATAAAAATTCTGAATATTTAAGATATTATACAAATTTTTGTATAAGACAGGATATATGCACGTAGAATATTATTTTGATGTGGGAATGTTAGGATACAAGTTAACCTAATACTTGAAAAAGTCGCCTTTTGTATCTCACGATGACTTGTATCTGTTTTTCCCCCATAAGTGATAAAAAATATAAAAACATGGCCTCAAATAGCACCACGCGCTGACTATGGTGAAGGAAGTCTAAGATGAGATATGGTCTGAAAGTCTAGGAAAGTGCGTATGTGGAAGAAACAGCCGTATTGAAACAGAGACATCTGCATCATTTTCAGGACCACTTTTAAAGCGCTGGTGACATGTCTACATATATGATATAATGTCGTTGTTCAGCAAGTCGTAGTATTTCCCAAGATGCGTAGTGCGGTAACAACGTGATGCGGTAAAAGCAACGATTAAATTGTGAGACACTAGGAATTGCCAACGCGTCATTTTTTTTAAATATTAATACGCAATAGGTTTAATTATTCAATGGAAAGAACATCAAATAGCGTTACCTTATTATCGACAGGGTAAAAATAGAATTAATAAATATAATTGCTAGTAGATCGAAAATACAAACTACATCGCTATCTGTTCAGGCCATTACCGAAAATTTAAAAAAAAAACCGACGTTATTTTTTATTCTTGAGAATACTGGGCACTGGGTAATACAATTATTAGCCCAAACATTGACAAATCGTAAATACTTAATTAACTAAATTTATTAAAAATTAAAACTAAATTCACTTGACCGATTCCTAAAGCGGTTCTTTTTGCAACGATCACTTACAGAAAGAAACGGCCTGTATACATCTATTCTATAAAATGACGTGTCGTATGTTTAGAGGGGGCATTGTAACACAATCACTTTCATTCACTCCGTTATCACATTTAATCAGTATATGTAGTGACGATGGAACGTTATACTTTTCTATCCTAATCGTTTCTCTCGCTCCGTTGAAGTGCTTTACGCACTATCCATCTTGCTCGACAGAGTGACGCTCCTATATGAGAAAAAAGAGATAAAAATATTGCTTAGTGTTTCCTTCCCGTTTTTTCTTAGAGCGGCGTCTCTCTCTCTGTTGGTCGTGCGAGATGGATGGTACTCATGCATATATGAAAACGTTTTTATACATGCTGTTAAATTAAAGCACGACCTATATCATCTTTTAGACTCTCTTCAATGAACGGATTACGTTCATATTTTTCTCTGCTTTTCTTCTCCACTCAATTATTTCATATATTTATACATTTTTTATTAGTCTCTATATGCGAGTGGGTTCAATAATGCCAAACCGTCCCCAACTCTTTTTCTTCACCACCAAATTTTCTTCAAACAATACCTAAACTTTTCTGCCAATATATCATATATAGTTAAATTGAAATATATCAGTGCTTTTTTAAATTCATAAGACTCTCTTTCCGAACACAACTGTCCATATTAATATACTAATTTTATAAAAAAAATGTTTACTATATAACAAATCATGGCCATTGTTTGCAAAAACCAAGAAAAATTAGTAACAAAGATAAGAAATATTTTCACAATATGCAATGTTTTAATACTACGCTCATTTTCTTTGAAAAATATTTTTTCTGAGAAAATGTCCTTCATAAATTACGAATATCGTATCTTTTCAAGTGTCAAAGTTCATTAATCAGCCATTTGAATTGAACGTTTTCATAATTTTCTCTCTTCTGGTTTATCTACTATCTCTCTGTCTCTCTCTTCTGGTTTCATACGCGTGTTGCCAGATATGGAGAGGCAGAGAATTTTTTCCGTTTATAAGGGGCAGACGGCAAAAAAAAAGAAAAAGAAAGTCATGTCTCATCCATTAATAAAAAATTAAACAATAATTTGTGTGTCTTATATACATTTCAAGAAATATGGGATGTCTGGCATTACACATGCTTCCTCAAATAAACAAATTCATTGGCTTGATCTATTAGCATATTAGGGCCAAACCTCATTTCATAATTTTGCGTTCATCCCTTTTAAAACCCGCGACACTGCGTCTACTACGAAAGGCTGTTTATGAATGAACGATCAAAGCCTGATCGTTTTGATAGGTGTTCAATGGTGTTTAACACGAGAATGGGCCAATCGACATCGGATACAAGACCGTAGCAGATATTAATGAAATTTTATAATAATGAAATTAAGTCTAATTAATTGAATAATATTTTAAAATTTTATATTAATGAAATTTTAAAATATTATTCAATTAATTAGACTTAACTTTGTTTTATTTATGAAACAAACTTTGTTTTTACGTTAAACAGTAATTGCGCAACGTTTCACCGACAAATGATGTCACCTAATACCATCTATCGGTAAATTTATGTAAATATTATCATTGTCTTGCCAGTAATATTCAGAGACCAATGACGAGATTGTTTTTTGCTATAATAATTTAAAAATAGTTTTCGAAGTAATATTCATATAAATATATATATTAAATAGTATAATTTTTTGTATTATTGAAGAAGTTTTCTTTATAATCGTTCTGATTTGAAACTCGCTGAAATGAAAATGCGTCACGACAAAGAAACAAGTGAAGCTTCTTTAGAATCGTTGTGATTTGAATTTTAGATCTCCTCTTTGTGCCATGCTTCGTTGTATTTCCCTCTCTTCTACTAAGCATTGTACATATGTGTGCGCCTGTATATTGTCGAGATAAAGCGAGAGAGCAAGCGTCAGTGTGTATATGTATATGTTAAACCAGTAAGTGACGCTGTATTTCAAAGATATATAGATCAAATTGAAAGATAAACATTTGTTTCCTATTTTAGTTATCATAAGCCTCTCGTGTCATTTGTTCGAAGTGAAAACATGGAGACTGACTAATATGTAATGTAATATATGTTAAATAAAATACAAAATAACTTTTGAACGTGGTAAAAATATTATAAAAAAATAAACATTACAATTATCCGACTCCTGATACTCTATATTTGTCTCATTCTCCCGTAGGTTACTTTTCTGAAGTTTCACATCTACCGTACGTGAATTGCACACACACACACACAATGTTTTTTATTATAAATAACCTTTCAATTTGATTCCAAGCAGTGGGAATAGAGTTTATACCATATAAGAAATATTAATAATAATCGTTATTTTACCAATAGTTCCCAACGAATTTAAAGGACAAATGTATTAGTTGTCTCCCATCTTTAATTTTTTGTATACCTCCACGAGCGTTTTCTTTAACAACGTTCGAGATATTCAAACATCCAAACGCAAGTCAAAGAAATATATTTATAAAATACATCGGAGTAACCGTAAACTCGGCATGCATATCGATAAACGCGGAGCACGCACGTCGTTCGGCCGCATTAAAGTCGCATCACTGCACTACGCCAGCAGACTGGCAAATGCCTCGAAATGGCCGGCGACGTCGCCGACGAACTCCGTTATGGTCGATAGCCTTAACCGAGCTGTAACTTTTTGTAGTAACATAAAAAAACATTTTCTAAAGGCCAAACCTTTTTCTTTTGTTTCATTCAGTTTTCAGCTCCGCGGAATTGGGAGGGGGTGCACGCAATAGTAATACTTATATAATAGGTGCGGTAAGGGCAAGCGGACTGGGGTTGAAGAATGATCGCTTTTCACAATGTAACATAATTCAATTACCATTCAGTTGACGTAAAAAAACGAGCTGTTTAAGAGCAAAGCCAGAGAAAAATTTCACCAAAATGAATCAATGAGTGCACTAAACTAATCAAATTATGATATAGTCACATTTTCATACTAAATCAATGAATCTCGTATCATGACACAAAGATTGCTGCACGATCTCGCACCAAGAGTAGCATATTTATCCGAGTTTTAACAGCAAAGTTATAACCTCTAAAATCTGAACTGTCAAACAACATAACTATAGCAACAACATCAAATGACAGCCATCTTTTCCTACTGCAGGCGCACGGTTTACCCGTAATTTTCTTGAAAAAAATAGACAACATCTATGGATCAATACGAATAGCTTGCAACTTAAGTAGTTCTAATACAATTAATTTTTCATTAGTTTTTATTGGACATGGGTATAAAGTTTTCAATGGTATAAACGTAAGGGTGGGAAAGTTGCCCCTAGCTCGAAAACTTGTCGATTAGTTCATTCCACTGAGTACCATCACCCTTCGGATTTTAGAAGCTTTTGAAAGCTCACATTGTTTCTTACATATATACATACATACATAGATAGATACCGATGAGATTATTTACTAACATTTCCTTTGGAAACACCTTCTTCCTCTAATTCTCATTGACCCGTTCGGTGATTTTGATGGAACTACAAAAATAGGACATATTTATTTAGCGTATACACACACATCTTGTTCTCCGTGAAGTCAACAAATTATTTAGAAAAATATGAATGAATTGTTAGTTAGGAACTTTTGTAATATAATATAAGATGTATGATAATGAAAGATAAGGCATACGCATCGACAGAAAAAAACGGAGATGGAAGTGAGCGGGTAAAGATAAACAGGTTTGAAATATTTATTTCTTTACTCAGTGGTTCGGAACCATTCTAACAGATGCAATAAACTATGCGCTATTATGTAATCAAGGCATTTGGAAACTTTGGTTCTGACGCATTCTAACAGATGCAATAAACTATGTGCTATTATGTAATCAAGTCATTTGGAAACTTCTGATCTAGCTAAGAATTTGAACTTGGCCTTGCGATAGTACACGTGTTGTAAATGTTTGGAAAAATGTCTAATATTTTACCTAACTAATACAAAAGCAGAAAAATTAAACAAAAGTAGATACTAAATTAAGAAACGCATGGGTAATCGATATTTCGTGTCTATTTTGTCGTTTCTCCAAGTGAGTCAGCAGAACAAGAGGCTATAAACTAGAAAGTACTAGGTTCGAATCTTGGAAAGAATCCTCGATTTTCTTTTTGTAGACTAAAATAAAACATATTGTTTCAGACCAAATTTAAAAAAAAAACAATATTAAAAAAACAAAACATCGATTGTTCGAGAAATGTATGTTCTTATTTCAGCGCTATGTATAATGTACGAGCACGTAGAATTATATGAAAAAAATACCTAGTAAATGTATTTTTATTTTTTGACACAAAAAAATGTATTTTTATTTTTTGACACAGAAAAGGAGTGACGGGATATCGCTATTGTTTTCTACCCCTGCATTATAAAGGATTAAAACCATATTTGTAATAAATATACATACAATAGGTGATTTATCTACATCTATTTTTACTAGGTTTAAAAACTGATTACTGATGTCATTTGTAAATGATAAAAAATACTACACGGTGCCGATATTCAATATTTTTTTACACTATGTTTTTCCAAGTAAATAGTTTTCCGACTTAATGTACCTAAACCTTCCACAAGCGATAAGCCAAAGAATGGCAAATCCGCACTAAAATCGGTCGACTGATTCACGCGACACTTCTTCGTACTATGTGGTGATTTACGACTTGCCTTTTGTCGCTATGGAAGGCAAAAAATGAATACTGCTAGAGTAGGTACTTGGGGAATAGATTAAGTGGAATTCCTCGACCATACGCACGTGACATTAAACCAATATCTGTACAGTACATACGGGATACTTTACGTGCTCGCCGCCGGGCTGACTCGGGCTATATATGACTTAACCGGCCGACATATAGCCATTATATAGGGCTATCGCACGATTGCGTCAAATTTTATAGCATTATTTTTGCTATAACATGTTAAAGAGCTATACTTATACGGACATCCTGTCCGGGAATAAGTGCCTGATAAAGAAAGACGTTATTTCTTGACTGAAAAATAGTAAAATTTAAAGGATGACTGTTTCTTTCAGAAAATTGAAAATAATATTCATAATTATTTGTCATCTTTTTCGTATACACGATACTTGCGCACATTGTTCAGCGTCGCTCGGGGGGGAATAACCCGCGAACAGCTGCAAAGACATCGCCTCTGCGGGCAATACCGCACTCAGGGCAAGTATTGGGGGTGTTAAAAGAGTTATGTGAAATATTTTTTTACACTCAATTAGAAAATGGGCGTGTTTTACGTTTTATTTCAACGACAATTTATTCCTTTATAGACAACGAATAGCGTCTTTCTTTCCCCGACACTTATTCTCGGACGCCGTGTACAATTTCCTATGGGTAAATATACCCTTTGCATAACGAGAATAATTTAAAATTATTAAAATTGATTTACAGATTGATGTATTCAAAAGGAAGCACATTTTTATGATAAAATTTTAAACCCATTAAACAAATTAAGTAATTAGAAAAATTTACGAGTCATAAATTTTTAATCCACTTTATTCATATCCTTACAATTCTGGATCGTTATTAAAATAATAATTCCATGTAATATGTTACTAAATTCAGTAACGCATTTTAGACGATTTTCAGGTTTCAGTACCTAAAAAACGAAACCCTTATAAAATCACTCATGCCATCCGTCTGTCACATCCGTTTTCCTAAAAACTCCTTCTACGTAAATACTTGAAATTTCGCATATTGATAAATCATATTAACACACATACAGTCCAAAAAAAAGGTTAAAACTGAAAGATATTGGTAAGAAAATTTTTGAGAGTACAAATTAATTACGCGATTTTTTAAAATTAATATCTCGTGGGGGGTATAGTTTGATGAGAAAGGACACCCCCATTTTTATTATTATTAATTTGTTTGAAAAAATTTGTTTTTCTTAAATTTTTGTCGCAATTGTTTATTTCACTACTTTAAAGTATAACATGTGGAGAAGAACTAATTCTGAACTTTACAAATTATTTAAAGAACTGGATGTAGTCAAATAAATGGCAATTCAGAGAATAAAATGGGCAGGGCACTTGAGCAGAATGGACGGCAGTCGGGCTACAAAAAAAGATCTTCTCAGCCAGATCAGTGGGCTTCCGAAAAAGAGGAAGACCTAAACTTAGGTGACTCGACCGCCTGGAAAAAGATTTTAAAATCCTAAGTGCAACGAACTGGATGTCTCTGGCCACGAACAGAAGGAGTTGGGAGTTGATTCTGCGGAAGGCAGGGGCCCATCCTGGCCTGTCAAGCCATTGAAGAAGAAGATATTATTTATGACGACTAGTACCGACTGGTTCTTCATTTAATGTCGAACGGTCAAATCCACATGTTACAATAGGCAACATATTTATTTTTATATTTTAATAGATATACTGTGCACTTTTAAATGTTTGAACTTTTACATATATACATACATACACATATACACGAAAACTTCGTAGTGCGAGTTCTCTGGTACTCGATAGGTGATATTTCAAAGCAAAGATCGTTTCAATGTTGCCTATAGCTACCACTGGACAAGGATACTTTAAGATTTTTAGAAATTTGTTCAACAAAGTTTATTACAAAACTGTATTTGAATATCTTAAATAGACACCCCAAAATGGGACACCCCATAATAAGGGTCAAATAAGGAAAAAAGTAATTTGTAGCGTCCTTTGGTAAAGGCTGTACAAAAGATTATATCGGCGACCTCAAATTACCAGCGGCTACAGTAGAATAAAATAAAAATAGGACCTTAAATTTTTCTCGTTTCTTCCTTAAGCTAACGTCACACAACTAAAACGTCTCGTTCGAGACATGTTTAGACGTAGGAGTATTTTTCAATGTGACGATTTATTTTTACACTTCCTGATATCTACATCACTATTCTAGGAAACAATGCTAACAAAACAGACTGGCAAAGGTCCATATAGTGTTGGAGCGACGTGTGACAAGAATAAAAATAACATTTTTCTAGTGAGAAAATGAAAAAGAAATTGTCTTTAAAAGCTTTATTTGTCACAATTAAATGAAACTACGTGATGTAGTATTATTTCTATTTTCTTTAATTTCTTTACCACGACCTAGATTTCGTTGTATTACAACATTTTCAGGTGGGCTATTAGCAAAGATTAACCCGTAGGAACAGCTAACAGCATTTATACGTTTCAAAAACAATAGCGGAAGCCGGGTTTGTTTGGATTTTCCCACTTCTTATGTTAGTGAGTTTATTGTAGGGGAGCGGTGTAGGTTTTATTATATTTCCGAGAGTTATATGATATGCAAGCATTTTAGTGAGGGTAATAAATTAAATTGATGTTATTCTATTAGGTTATATAATGCGAATGTTCCGGTCTATTTAATAAAATTATATGGAAGTTATTCTCAGTAATATATTTATACAATAGCAAGGGTATCTGAAAGGTGGAACAAGGTTATACCACTAATTCTACAAATCTCCCGTTTTATTTATTTTTCTTTTCTTTTTATTTTTATTTATTTATTTACTTTTTTATATATTTATTTTTAGATGTGCAGTTGGGCTGAAAGCTTTATTTGTATAAAGCAAATAAATCTTCTATTTTTATGGACCAGGAACTCGCCCTCTTTAAATTTGTCCAAAGCCTCTCTAAAACAGTCTTTACTCTCATAAGCCCTTAGGCCAACCCCTCTTAATTCCATTTTATGCCCCTTTCCTTGGTCATGTCAAAATTTTTATTTAACCATTTTTCTTTGTATTTTTCATATTTAGTTTGATTTTTGTTATTTGTTATGATTTTTTTCATTGTTAATAATTTCTTAATTAATTTTGTTTTTATTAGTGTCTTTTACAGTCTTCCACATTACCAAATTTTCATATTTAATCAATATGGTTGATTGGACGAAATTTCTCATGCAGCAATAAGTCCGTCAAACGTATATATGTATATTTTAGGTTTGTAATATACATACAATATATATGTTTACACACCTAAAATATATATAAATGTGAATTATGTACATGGAAATTATCTTAAAAACAGTAATTGATTTAGCGTATAGAATGGTAAAGGAAGCCAGAAAACCTATTTTTAGAATTACTGTCTGTGTGTTAATTTGTTCTTCAATAACGCGAAACGTACTAGACGGATTTTGATGAAATTTGGTATGGTAATATAGTTTATACCCACCCTCCAGCAAGAGGCACTCTCGAGCCTACATTTGTATGTCCCGCGTTGAACGTTAATGAAGTCTACATAGAATTGGCAGCAGTTGTAAATACGTGAAAGGACGCGATAACATCAAGCTATATTGTTGCACTGAAGCTATATAAATAGCAATACTGCTTGCATAAGTAATTGAAAAAAGTTTAATAACGTAACCAGATTTTCAATAATTTTGAAGTTTCAGTTTTGCATATAAATAACATAACAGATATATATATATATATATATATATATATATATATATATATATATATATATATATATATATAATGTGTGTAAAATTTTATTAAAAATTAGCAAATAATTGCCCACCTGAAGATTTTGTTATATAACGAAACCTAGATCGTGGTAAAGAATTTTTAATAAAGTAGAAATAATACTACATCACGTAGATTCATTTAATTGTAAATAATGCATTTTTACAAAATTAACGCCTGTTATCTGTTATTTTCGATCGATTAATGCTTATCAACTGTCTATTTTATGCAAAATTATGCAATTTTTAATTGAAAATCAGTAGCAAGCACATCGGCTTTTCGCTACAATGATCCAGAAATTTTGCGATCGTTATCATACTGATCATTTCGATAATAAAAGTTATGGGCCCAAAATATATAAAAAAAAAACCAATAAATTATACATACGTATGAGCTGAATAAACAGGATTTCAAAACTAGATTTCGGATTAATAAGAGTTTTATTGAATTACTATTACAGAGTAATTATTATAATTTATTAATTATAAACGTTATATTAAATAGCGGTTTTTGTCCGATTTAAGACGTGACAGAATGGAAAACAGGGGCTGATTGCGTTGCGTAACTATGCACAACTTTAACTGCTTTTACTTATATTATTCTTGATTTTGAAATATAAAAATATACAAAAAATTAAAAATTCAGAAAACATTTAGATTACATCTAATCGTGTATTAATAAACGTTTCTGTTTAGTCATAATTTATTTATTTTGGTGCGGGTATGTTTTTAATGGTGAATTTGCCTTATGTATTAACAATACGCGTTTGCTTGTACTGGAGGGTACGGACAAGAAGCTATCTACGACTGTCGATAGGCAAGTTAAAACATCAAAATACTTGCGGGAAGCAAACCAAGGATAGATAAAAAGTTATCGACTGTCTTACATTGCTACGTCGAAAACTATTCACTACTGCTTGCATGAATTGCACTCAAATATGACTACCTGAAGAACAACCAAAAAAAAAACAACAACATATAGGACTTACTAAAATGATACTAAGTTTTATGGATTGTTTTGCAGTCAGAGATTTTGCTGATCAAAGAATCGCGATATTTTGCATACCATCGTCGATTTGCCTCAAGGGCTGCAATAACTACTGTAATTATCTGGGCAAAGCTATTATTAAGTTGGCAACGTCGCAACACCTACATTATTTTCTCATTGAGTATAAACTGACGTTTTAATTATCTATATAGTAGTGATCGTCCAATATTATTTATTTAGGTTTACAAATTGCCAGCCCTACTCCCACAGGGCTTCTTCGCCTCTGACGTCACGTATATACACCCGCGACCTTGCCCTTGTCACCCCCCCTCCCGCCGCCATTACCGCCCGTACGGCGCGCTCAACCAAATTAGATCATAGTCTGTAGGGCAACCATCAATGCCTAAACTAATTGCGTAGGCGAAGGTGTTACTAAGGACGAATGAATGATACCGTTAAAATAATAAACCTTGCGAGTAGTTTTGTTATTTCGTCGTGTAGATACGACAGTACGATTTGACGCTACACGGCACTCATAACGCGACATTGAGAAGCCTAGCCTCTTCGCTGATAAGTAAATTTTCCTCAAATTATATCCCGCGCTCCATTATGTTACGTAACTGTCATCCGTATATACAGCATGTTCTTGAAATGGTAGTGCAAGATTTTTTTATTTATTTCTAAAATATAAGAGGATAGTCATCTATAATGTTTTTGGATTTGGGATATTATTATGGAGAAATCATTTATTTTTATATTCAAAATAAATCTCAATCCTACCTGTATTTAAGTTTCTTTATCATACACAAAAGGTCCATGTACAAAACTTAAGAAAATCACTAAATTTCCAGCATAATAGATTTGTCTTTCTGCGAAATAATACGCTTGTCGCTCATTTTTCAAGGCCGAATAAGGTGTTTCCTGCGTCGCGTCGTATATCAATTTGATGATGCCGTATGGTGCAATGTGTGCTTGCATTGTAGGATGCAATAGTCCTTGCGATAACGTTGTAAAAGTGGACCTCGTGAATGAGACAAGATACGAAAAAAAAAATTTACAATCGTCTTATGTTGTATTCAGAAATCCATAGAAGCCGGCTTGAAATACAAATTAAACAATACCTGCATAAAAAAACAATGACTAAAAGTCTATCCATCAAATATATATTCGAAAAAGGAGTCGGTCGGGGTCTAAACAAAATATAAAAAGGAAATTGGAAGTCTTTTATTTTTTAAGTCTGTTTGTTTACTTGTATGCATATCACGCAAAATTCTAGATATTGTTCATAAAATCATCTAGAAAGAAATTCTAGATGATTTTAATGGATTTCAACATTATACAATTAGTGTCTCTAAGAGAAATTCCAAGACGACGTCCAAAGGTAACACGTCTAAACATTCTTAAATTAACCATTTAGACATCTTCAACAACATAGAATTGAAGAAAGACCGGAATCTAATCATCAAAGGTAGGGTGCAAAATTGGAATTAAAATTAATGCGTGACGTAATTATGAAAGCATATATGTTTTGGTACTATTATAATAAAATTGTATTATTTTCTTTTATTATTAAATTTGTACAACGTATTTATTTGCCTTGTAGGAAACAGAGTTTCATCACACACCCCCCCCCCCACCCCTCCCTTCCTCACTCAAGTCCACGCTGCGCCGGACTGTCACGTATAACGCGAAAAATTTACTTCACTTTTGTATGAGAGGTGCCGCAATCCATTTTTTTCTTGAAAACGAGTCTATCGTTTGGCTTAAAGTATAATATGAAAAATTATGAAAAAAATAAACGTACTGATATTGGCCGACTGAAAATATTAATAAAAAATATAAAGTGGCAAATTTAATTTAAATCGGCCCATTGGTTTAGGCACCAGACCACCGGACTTAATACAAACAAACATACTTATATTTTTTCGTATTTTTTAAAAATCTTTTAATGCAATATAATCAAGTTCCATCAAAAATTTCAGTTAACTTTTTTAAACGATTACACTACTTCCTTCATTTATTACGTCTCTCGAAATTAAAAATTTATTTCGAAAGTCAACTTATACAACTGGAAATTTTCATTCTAGTGGAATTTATATTCTAACGGTATCAAAGTATACAACTGGGAATTTTCATTCTAACGGAATTTATATTCTAACGGTATCAAAGTATACAACTGGGAATTTTCATTCTAACGGAATTTATATTTTAACGGTATCAAAGTATACAACTGGGAATTTTCATTCTAACGGAATTTATATTCTAACGGTATCAAAGTATACAACTGGGAATTTTCATTCTTACGGAATTTATATTCTAACGGTATCAAAGTATACAACTGGGAATTTTTTTTATTTATTTTGTCACAAACACTTTATTTGATAAACTACCCTTAGACGTATTAAAAAATTACCAAACATTTTTCCAGGTTTTCTTTAAACTACGATAAAAAAAAGTTTACTTTCGATGTAAGGCTTTAATGAATCGAACGATATTCCATTGCATTTTAAATGCCTGATTTTTCTCTCAGGCCCATGTTTTGAGCTCGGTCGCACATGCCATGGCTTGGCATTCGTTTATTTACATGAAGAGTAACTCTGCACGTCATATTTACACATCTGGATAATGCAGCTCCGGCAAGACAAGTGTTATAAATAAATTTATACAGTAATGAAACGCAGCAGGAATTTACAGAAGTAAATAGTAGTGGTTTGATTACCACTGAAAATAAATGGCTGCTTGGTTAAATATTTATATATAAATAAGAGCTATGGTACAAAAATAGTCGATTGACGAATAGATGGTTATACCATATTCAGAAATTGCAAAGTGTAACATTAATAAGGTCGCGGGCTTGTGTGATTTCCTTATACAATCTGTCAATATAGGTACACACACGCACGCACAAACACGTATAAACAAGTGTATTTTCCTTTTGACAATTCAGATTTCAGAGTTTATTCATTTCATCATTTTAAACACCATCTGAAATATTTTTGGTAAATGTGAAAACCTGATCGTTTCCAACATGATCGTTTTCAAAGTTTGAAATTTGAAAAAAAGATTATAATTTTTTTTACATAAAATATCTTTAAATCATTTATTACATTAAATCCTGGGAAAATAAAATTTTTAAACCTGCCCGGAAACCTTTTTTCAAAATTAAATACCACTAATACCACTATTATCAAAAAAGATTTTTTTTTTAATATTTAATTTTTCATTCTTGGTATTCATCAAAATCATAAGGATGACTTGACATGCATGTTGTAAGCAATTTTGTGCATCACATTGAGTATATTTGTAGCGTGTTTCTGAAAAAAAGAAATGTAAATGTTTTTTTCATTAAAATTGCAGATTTGACAAGTTATTTTTTCAGAAATGGTTAAGAATTTCATACATTCCTTAACATTTCCTATTCAGCTTATTACACAAATTTATCTATATGACTAACAGACAGATTATTTGTTACACCTCTATATATATCAATTCTTTGCCACGCAATAATAGTGACGATCAAAAAAGTCAATGTTTTCACGTGTTTTTTCCTTTACTTGTGCTGTGAGCTACCTTGTTTCCTTGCTTTACCTTGCTTCTTGTCAAATTTCATGATTCTAGGTCTACGGGAGGTACCCTATAGTTAGGAAGTACCCTTAAGTTATTTATTTAGTTTTGATTTATTTGTGAGATCTCTTAAGTATAATGTTGCAAGATATCGAACCAGGATTTGACTGCAGCTATCGTGTTGGTGCTTAAATGTAAGAAACAAAAACGTCGCCTGTCGAAAGAGCGGTTCAAGGAATGAAAAAAAATTAAGGTACTTGATACAAATAAGGTCTAGCTTCTAACAAGGCCTATATACCCAAAAATTAAGAAGAATAAACTCTACTTCGAAAATACTTTACACACGCGCTCGCCGCACTCGATCACGTTATAGGGCATTTATGTGTTCGATGTTGGGTTTATTCTTAAATTTTTGGTGTATAGGCCTTATAAAAATATAAGCCTTATTTCTATCAAGTACCTTACTCACGAACATCTTTTAAAAGATTCTGCGTTAATTGAAGGGCTTCAAAAATTTCGTAAAATTAAATTAGGCAAAGTTTCAAGAGTTACTAGACTCGGTTACATCATTAATTGAGAAAAAAATACAAATATGAGAACAGCTATACCACGTTTTCAACGGCTATTACATTAGGTTACGATATCTATCAACTGGAACCCTCCTCGTCCTTCGAACGTTGAACGTGGACTAACGAATATTGCGCAGTATTAATTCTGTACAGTACAATGAAAAAATATGGTGCAATAAAATTGAAACTCGCTCAATCATTGTGAAAACTCCAATACTACTAACACTAAGCAAAGAATATTGCGCAATTCGATTACGCAATATAATTGGTCGTCTAGGGCCCGCTTTCATAAAACTGACAACTCGGTACCAACAGCGACTGGCAGCCATTAAGCGAAGTAGAATTTATAGCCTTCCAGCGGCTTCGATGGCAAACATGGGACCATACGTTTCACCACACAACATACGCACGGCGTGTCACGATCAGAGTCAACATGCTCTAAATAATTAATAATCCATTAGTAGAAACAGCTGTATAGAAGACATCCATAAATTCCGACTATAAGGAGACGAATAAATAAACACTGGCCGAAGTCATATTTTTTAATATCAACAGAAAACAAAACACAGGCTTTGTTGAAACAGAAAATATAACACAAAGCCTGTGTAATAACCTCGAAAGTTCTGTAATGACGTTTTACATGTAATTAATTACCTTGTAATTGCGAATTGTAAACAGATAGCAGAGTTTAAACAATATCGAACGAGTTACGATTTTGCTTATTTGGAATTACGTTTTTGTATATCGAAGTATTTGAAGTTGTATCACTTGCGCCCATAGTACCACACATGGTCAAGACTGTCGGTCGGACTTACTGACAGTTAAAAACGTATCTCTATTTCTCATAAACTGTCTGTCGAGTCGGAACAAAAGTCTGCTTTACTGACCGTGCCTTATTGCTCCGTCCAATTCCTTAAGTATTCATACAAAATAGGTTTTTAACTGTTAGTAAATCCGACTGAGAGTCCTTGTATTTTAATTTTTTAGAACGAAAATATGCCTATCACAGGTGCACATTAAAAAAAATTATGTAATATAACTAGAAATTAACAATTTTGGATTTTTTTCTTTATTAGTGCAGTCGCTTCTGGTCAAATTTCATGATTCTAGGTCAACGGAAAGTACTCCTAAGTAGTAAACCTATAGGTTTTGATTTATTTGCGAGCCACAAAATATGCAGCATAAGTGGCTGTATTTTTTTTATTGTGTTGATTTAGAAGCTTGATTCTTTTACAGTTCCAAGGGGCCATAGACCTAAGTATTTTATCTTAATTTCAACTTGATATCTTCACGCGTTCCTGATAAAAATGGTTTTGACAGACAGACTGACAACAAAGTGATCTAGAGGGTTCCTTTTTCCATTTTGAGGAACCCTAAAAATATATTTTTTAAATATAATTTATATAATAATTCGTCTTCTTATTAATGTTCTGTACCACAAAAGGAAAAACGGAATCCTTATAATATCATTCACGTGTCTGTCTGTCAGTAAATTTTCTCAGAAACACAAAAATCTTCTGACCTCGTGGAAGAGTTTGAAAACTATTGAGTTTGAAATCATTGAAGAATTTGAAAATCCCGCAATTTTGGAGGTGGAGCAAATAAGCCCTGGATTTTTTTTTATTTTTATATATCGTATGGAGTATAATTTATAAGACTTAATTAAAAGGTATTGAAAAGTATTTTTTTTTCAGAATTTTAAATGGCACACGCTCAGATGTATACATCGATTAACCGCCTTGATCTTATAGCGCTTGAAAAATTCACGGTATTTTAATCCTGTGAAAGACATATCCGGCAATATGTTAAATACCCTTAAATGTCTAAAGTTGTATATGTATCTAACCACATAGGGACCTTCCTATATATTATATTGCCGGATAATGAATTAGCGTTACATTTTGTTAATGAATTAGCGTTACATTTTGTTAATGAATTAGTGTTACATTTTGTTAATGAATGAGCGTAACATTTGTTAGGTAAACGAATCATTATTTTTTAAGAATTAGTGTTATATTTTGTTAATGAATTAGCGTAACATTATGTTAAGTAAGCGAATCAGTATTTTTAACATTGAATTAGCTTTACACTTTGTTAATGAATTAGCGTAACATTTTGTTAGCTAAACGAATCAGTATTTTTAATTTTGAATTAGTTACATTTTGTTAATGAATTAGCGTTACACTTTGTTAGGTAAACGAATCAGTATTTTTAACTTTGACTAAAGAGAAAATACACTTACAGACCACCTATTTATTTCACTGCAAATGCTGAATTAGTTACATTTTGTTAATGAATTAGCGTTACACTTTGTTAGGTAAACGAATCAGTATTTTACATCAGTATTTTTAACTTTGACTAAGGAGAAAATACACTTACAGACCATCTATTTCGCTGCAAATGCTGCAGACGGGTTCATTAAACGAAAAAAAAACAGTTTTGTACCGTTTCATTATTAACACACTTTAAGACACGTTTATGGATCGGAGACACACGATCTCTATCGCCATCGAGACGACAAAAAAATTAAGTATTAAAAACCGACGCAATAAGAAACGAGAAGAATCAACTGTAACGAAGGACAGAGGGCATTATTTTACATATATAAGTTTCACAAGATGATTGACTGCGTACGATCCTAACAATTAATTCCCTGCTTGCTTAAAATGAGATGATTGTTGAGCTTGCTTAAAATGAGATGATTGTTGACTAGTTTAAAACAAAAAGTCATCAAAACTCATCTCTCTACAACAAGTTGGAACTATCTATAAATATGCGACATATGCAGCGATTAAAGATTGACAGAGGGTAATAGGAAAGGTTGCACAAGATGATTGTGTATGATCCTGATGTCAATGGCTTGCTTACTTAAAGTGAGATGATTGTTGGACTTGCTTAAAATGAGATGATTGTTGACTAGCTTAAAATAAAAAGTTGACTCATCTCTCTACAATAAGTTGGAACTATCTATAAATATATGCGACATATGCAGAGATCTTTAATCTAAAAGACTGAACTTTCTAGGGAACAACGAGAGACATGATTTTTAAAGAAATTGTGGCTAAAATGATAGAAAATGTTGGTAAAATGGGATGTTCAGTGAGCACTAAGTTTCACTTTCTAAATTCGCACATTGATTACTTTCCGGAAAATCTAGGGCTGTTAGTGAAGAGCAAGGTGAAAGATTTCATCAAAACTTAAAAGAAATAGAACGTAGATATCAAAGAATAGAAGCATGTTGACGGACTATTGTTGGTTGCTGAAGCGAGACAATCCGAACAACGATTTTAAGAAAAAAATTTCTGAATAGAAGCTTCGAGCAGAAAAGGGCAAGATACCACTGAGATTTTTGTTATGTAAATATGTTTAGACATATATCACCTATGTATTATAATAGTATTTAACTGATAGATATAAGTATTTTTTTAAATATACAATTTTTACTACGTGAAGGTGTCTTCTTCTGTCTATTTTTCAGTAGTTTCAGTCCCTTTTCTGAAAAATCTGAACGTGTTGGAGAAAAACTGATTACATATTGGTAATTAGCGCCCCAAAATACCTCAAAATCATCGTCAAACCTTAGAGAGGAAATAAAGGTAAAATTTTGCAGGCCTGTGAAATAAACAGAGTATCGTAAGACATTTTTATTCACAGTTAAATGGAACTACGTGATGTAGTATTATATCGACTTTATTTAAATTCTCTCAAAAGAATCTCTTCAAATCGCCCACCTGAAGATATCGTCATACAACGAAACCTAGGTTATGGTTAAGAATTTAAATAAAGTAGATATAATATTACATCACGTAGTTTCATATAGCTGTGAATAAAAATTAAGTTATAAAGAATTTCTAGAAAATTAACCCCAAAAACATTCAAGAATAAGAAATGTTTCACAAGATATGTGTATGATTTTGATTTTAATTCATGGCTTGCTTATTTAAACTGAGATGATTGTTAGACTTGCTTGAAATAGCAATGTTGACTCATTTCCTCCCAATAACTTAGAATTATCTATAAATATAACTGGCATGGGCAGCAATAAAAATTAACACATATAATAAGAAAGGTTTTACAAAATTCTTGTGTATGATCCCGATGTTAATTACTTGCTCGCTCGCTTAAAATGAGATGATTGCTGCGACTTGTTTAAAATAGCAATGTTGACTCATTTCCTCCCAATAACTTAGAATTATCTATAAATACAACTGTCATGGGCAACAATAAAAATTAACACATATAATAAAAAAGGTTTCACAACATTCTTGTGTATGATCCCGATGTTAATTACTTGCTCGCTCGCTTAAAATGAGATGATTGTTGCGACTTGTTTAAAATAGCAATGTTGACTCATTTCCTCCCAATAACTTAGAATTATCTATAAATACAACTGTCATGGGCAACAATAAAAATTAACACATATAATAAAAAAGGTTTCACAACATTCTTGTGTATGATCCCGATGTTAATTACTTGCTCGCTCGCTTAAAATGAGATGATTGTTGCGACTTGTTTAAAATAGCAATGTTGACTCATTTCCTCCCAATAACTTAGAATTATCTATAAATACAACTGTCATGGGCAACAATAAAAATTAACACATATAATAAAAAAGGTTTCACAACATTCTTGTGTATGATCCCGATGTTAATTACTTGCTCGCTCGCTTAAAATGAGATGATTGTTGCGACTTGTTTAAAATAGCAATGTTGACTCATTTCCTCCCAATAACTTAGAATTATCTATAAATACAACTGGCATGGGCAGCAATAAAAATTAACACATATAATAAGAAAGGTTTCACAAAATGCTTGTGTATGATCCCGATGTTAATTACTTGCTCGCTCGCTTAAAATGAGATGATTGTTGCGACTTGTTTAAAATAGCAATGTTGACTCATTTCCTCCCAATAACTTAGAATTATCTATAAATACAACTGTCATGGGCAACAATAAAAATTGACACATATAATAAAAAAGTTTTCACAAAATTCTTGTGTATGATCCCGATGTTAATTACTTGCTCGCTCGCTTAAAATGAGATGATTGTTGCGACTTGTTTAACATAGAAAAGTTGATTCATTTCTCTACAATAAGTTGGAACTATCTATAATTATAAGCGACATAAGTAGCGATGAAGAGTGTATATAATAAGGTTTCACAAGATGATTTTATATGACCCTGATGCTAATTCCCGTTTTGTTTGCTCTAAATGATGGAGTTGCTTAAAATGGCAATGTTGACTCATTTCTCTACAATAAGTTGGAACTATCTATAATTATAAGCGACATATGTAGCGTTGAAGAGTATATATAATAAGGTTTCATAAGATTACTTTATATGATCCTGATGCTAATTCCCGTTTTGTTTGCTCTAAATGATGGAGTTGCTTAAAATGGCAATGTTGACTTATTTCTCTACAATAAGTTGGAACTATCTATAATTATAAGCGACATAAGTAGCGATGAAGAGTATATATAATAAGGTTTCACAAGATGACTTTATATGATCCTGATGCTAATTCCCGTTTTGTTTGCTCTAAATGATGAAGTTGCTTAAAATGATAATGTTGACTCATTTCCCCACAACAAGAATTATCTGTAACTATAGATGCCATAGGCAAAGATGAAAAATTAGTACTATAATCATTCTGATTTTGAGTACGTGGTGACTATTATCGACTAGGCTGTGTAGTCACCAACAGTGCTCTAAAGAACAAATGGACAATTAGTGATAGTAAATCTCGAAACGAACCAAGTGTACCACATTGATAGTTGCTTTTTATCGCTCCTGTCAAACAAAAAGAAGCAAACCACAGGTTGAATTTAATAATAATTAATTTACTCACCTATCAAAATTGGCGAGTCGCACAGTTTTGTAACTGTCTGCTAACGTTCTCCAAAAAAAAATGTATCCACTCACAATATTATTTAAGTTTATTTCAAAATATACTACTCTGGTTAGGAATATCACAGTTGAAACCTGACGAAATTACATAAACACAAAGTGTGAGTATTATGTAAAAAAAATACTACTCTGGTTAGGAATATCACAGCCGAAACCTCACGAAATTACATAAACACAAAGTGTGAGAATAATTTAAAAAAAATACTACTCTGGTTATAATATTTAAGTTTATTTTTAAAAAATACTACCCTAGTTAGGAATATCACAGCTGAAACCTGACAAAATTACGTAAACACAAAGTATGAGTAATCTTTAAGTTTATTTTTAAAAAAATACTACTCTGGTTAGGAATATCACAGCTGAAACCTGACAAAATTACGTAAACACAAAGTATGAGTAATATTTAAGTTTATTTTTAAAAAAATACTACTCTGGTTAGAAATATCACAGGTGAAACCTGACAAAATTACGTAAACACAAAGTATGAGTAATATTTAAGTTTATTTTTAAAAAAATACTACTCTGGTTAGAAATATCACAGCTGAAACCTGACAAAATTACGTAAACACAAAGTATGAGTAATATTTAAGTTTATTTTTAAAAAAATACTACTCTGGTTAGAAATATCACAGCTGAAACCTGACAAAATTACGTAAACACAAAGTATGAGTAATATTTAAGTTTATTTTTAAAAAAATACTACTCTGGTTAGGAATATCACAGCTGAAACCTGACGAAATTACGTAAACACAAAGTATGAGTAATATTTAAGTTTATTTTTAAAAAAATACTACTCTGGTTGGAAATATCACAGCTGAAACCTGACAAAATTACGTAAACACAAAGTATGAGTAATATTTAAGTTTATTTTTAAAAAAATACTACTCTGGTTAGGAATATCACAGCTGAAACCTGACGAAATTACGTAAACACAAAGTATGAGTAATATTTAAGTTTATTTTTAAAAAAATACTACTCTGGTTAGAAATATCACAGCTGAAACGTGACAAAATTACGTAAACACAAAGTATGAGTAATATTTAAGTTTATTTTTCAAAAAATACTACTCTGGTTAGGAATATCACAGCTGAAACCTGACGAAATTACGTAAATACAAAGTATGAGTAATATTTAAGTTTATTTTTAAAAAAATACTACTCTGGTTAGGAATATCACAGCTGAAACCTGACAAAATTACGTAAACATAAAGTATGAGTAATATTTAAGTTTATTTTCAAAAAATACTACTTTGGATCACAGCTGAAACCTAAAAAATACTACTTTGGGTCACAGCTGAAACCTGACGAAATTACCAGCTGAAACCTGACGAAATTACGTAAACATAAAGTATGAGTAATATTTAAGTTTATTTAAAAAAAAATACTACTCTAGTTAGGAATATCACAACTGAAACCTGACGATATTACGTAAACACAAAGTGTGAGTAAAAGCGACGACGAAGGACGTTATGCGGTGGTATTCAAAATGGTACAGAAACCGCCGCCATTCATTATAAGATTTTGGTCAAAATGAATTGTTTTGGAACACCACAATAAGGCTAGAATTATATCAATACCAAATCTATATGGTAACTTTTGAATTCTTCGATATTAAATTTTCCAGAAGAAATTTTTTACACTCATTTAGAGCAATTATAATGGTTGGTAGTTTGGAGTTTTGTTTATATTTTTATTCAAATGGCGGCTGTATAGACGAGACCAAGCGGCGTATGGCGATCTCCAGGTCAGCTATGGATAAACTGAGGAAAATATGGTGGGATCGAAACATCACCAAAGCCACCAAAACTAGACTTGTTAAGGCTCTCATATTCCCCATATTCCTCCATGCTGTTGAAACATGGACTCTCGAGAGTCTCTCGACTCTATGAGAATCATGGACGGATTTCCGAACCAATGAGTCTATTCTTTGAGAGCTGGGCATCAAATAAAGACTATCAAGCACAGTACAAGGTCGTATTGTCGCTTTCTTTGGACATATAACACGACGCAGATGCCAATCCATAGAGGGCCTAGTAGTGCAGAGCAAAGTCGAAGGCAGACCACGCGGCAGATTACCAATGAGGTGGACAGATCAAATAAAGAAGACCTTCAACGGACCACTCCACGAATGTACAAGGAAAGCGAGAGTTCGCGAAGAGTGGCGTCGCATTGTGAAAGAGGCCACTAATGTCGACATGACGACCACTATCACTCTGCAAAGAGTGTAACGACTTCTCTTTGATTTTTTACATTAAATTAAAAAAATTTAAATTTTCAACACTCAGTTTGATATGCTGTAGTGGTTATTTTAACAGTAGATTTCGTGATTTGCTTGTTTATTTTAAATGAGAACGCTTTCTGTATCAATAAAAAAAAACAAAGTTTACTACTAAATGAAACTGCGTGATGTAGTATTATTGCTACTTTATTTAAATTCCATACCACGACTTAGGTTTCGTTGTATTACAACATCTTTAGGTGGGCCTATTAGCAATCTTTGCTAATTGCCCACATGAAGATGTTGTAATACAACGAAACCTAAGTCGTGGTAAAGAACTTAAAGAAAGTAGAAATAATACTAGATCACGTAGTTTCATTCAATTATGAATAATGAATTTCTACAAAATTAACGCCAAATATATTCAATATTCAAAAAATTAAGTTAATTTTTATTCGATTACGTTATGTAACGATTGAAAGATAGGTTACGTTATATAACGATTGAAAGATAGGTTACGTTATGTAACGATTGAAAGATTAAGTGTAGTAAGTGTAGTTGAAGAAATAAGTAAGTAAAATGGTTTAAATTCATTATAATGCTCTGTTAGCACTAAGTAAAACAAACGTAACTTTAAACTTTACTAAAAGGTTATGTTTGAACAACGAATATTGTGTTTTTTGTAATTAAAAAAGAAAACTATATACGTTAATTATATAGATAACGTAATGACAAGTAACTACAATTGCACTGTTTTTTTTTCTTCAGTAGAAACGTATTATGATATCGGTTTAAACGGAATAGTTCTACACGAATTTCCCTTCCAAGAAACGGATTTTTCACCGATGTAAAGAGCGTGCTGCTACCGCGACGGCCAACCGCTCCACTACAGCCCCGTTGAGCTGCGGCCAGCTGTAAACAACAATTAGATCAAGTGCGGACCGTCGTCGTAGGATTTCGCCGACGCCGCGCGGCCTCTAATCTCGACCCCTGCCACCTGCCGGTCACGAGGACTCGACCGTGCCTAGTGCGCTCTATTTTTGTTCCATTCGTCTTTGTAGGTTCTCCCTAATCACTTTTAATCCGATTGTACAGCTTCTCTTTATAAGGGCGAAAAGGACAGCCTCGAACAATCGATACGGCAAAGGGGTCGCGCTACGCCCGCAGCGGAATACGTTGGGATGTTACGCGTTGAAAGCGAACCGTGTTTTAAAGTAATTTTGTAGCTGGTTCGACTTTTATAACGCTATCTATAATGATGTAATCTAATCGATTATGCGTCGTAATGGAGTGTCATATGGGCTGGTTCTGGCATTCTCCATTATATTTACACATCTTTGCCCATTATTAAAGGTCCAGCAGGACTTCCCAACCAGTGGGGCGTAGAGATTTTAAGGAGTTCCAGTGTGTTCGGAGGTTTTAAAGAAAAAACCGATTGGGGTCTTAAATCCATTACATAATTCATTCGGTCGCATGCAGACGCAAAAATACAATTTTGTTATTTAATTATACCAAAGTTTTCATTTATTTGACTATGCTTGTAATTAAGAAATAAATGTCCTGAAAATGACACATCATTTTATTATAAAAATTTTGCTTTTATTATAATAATGCAAAAAAAATTAGAAAGGACTTGAATATATTTTTATAATCCGGGGAAGAACAACGAAAAAAAGTTGGGAATCACTGGTCTAAAAGTTTTAGATATGTTCAAAATAAAAATAAAATCAATAGAAAATTCCACGCGGCGCCAAAGTTGTGACAGCATGTCAAGGGGTCTGTTAATGCACTGGCAGCTGTGTGTTATTTGAATAGGGTGACCTTAATTTTCGGAGCAGCTACATCATATTATATTCTTTTTGTGCAAAAGTTAGAGTATACATCTTATAGAGCGCGCGATCCCGGGTGGGAACAGTATTCAATGGTGAGAACATTGTTTTAGTTCATTCGCAGACGTACGTAGTCTCAATCAATTTTAGGCAATGAGTGTCACTTGAGAGATTCTGGAGTTATTTCAATATTCATCTTGTAAAAATGGTCAAATGTGTAGCAAAATCTTGTATAACAACACTCTGAAACTCACCACACAGAAAGCTAGCATCACACTTCACCGATGAGCCAACTTTTAATGTTTTTAGACAAATTAAAAATCACCCGCTGCGGGAGTGAAGGAGACGTTAGAGGGGCGGCTGTAAGTTCCGTCCCCAAAGCTCCTTTATTCCATTGCATATATCGACAGTCGAATAGTGACGTACGCGCAAGATACGAAGTCGATATTTTTGCCAGTTTTTAAACGTTTTGATTCTATTGTTTAAGCGCGTACATTTGGGCATGCATTGATTACTTTATTTACATAATAATTTAAATATACATGAATTATTATGGGTTTCATGTATTAAATAAATTTTAATTATTTTATAAGTACAGTCGGCCTACGAAAATGTTGATCATTTGAGAAGTTTGCAAAAAATACTAAAAAACTTAAAATGTTAAATATGGAATATAATTATACACTATATAATGTACGATAAGGTTCTAAATATAGGTAACGTTTTCATATATTTTTTTACATCACTAGTACATATTTTCGTCACATCACTAGCGCATATTCAATAGATACCGATATCCGAGCGAGCAAGATCAATCCTTAAATGCATACTTGTGCGTGACGTGAAAACGTTTCGCTCTTTACAATTAAAGAGCGAAACGTTTTCACGTCACGCACAAGTATGCATTTAAGGATTGATCTTGCTCGCTCGGATTGAGGCAAGTCACGTAGATAGACAGATACCTGTTAAAAGAAACTCGGCTAGTTACTGCGTTGCACTCGAAGGCCGCGGACGCACGCGACGCCGATTAAGGCGATGGGGGCCGGTGCGGCGTGACGTGACACGCTAGATGAGCTATGGCACCCACGCCTTCTATTCGCGTCTGTATTTATACGATCAGCAATTAACTGGGCAGCCGTGAGCGACGTACGCAAACATCAAAGACACCTTTATCTTTGATGACGATGATATAATTTATAACTTCAACTCGCAATAAGTAAAATGTATTTATAAAAACTGCGCATAACAAAAATGTATTTCCCGTTGCCGCTTATCTGTCATTATCGAAATGCAGAACTGTGTTGATCAATATTCTTTATCCAACGAAATGCTTTTTTGGTTTTAGAAAAGATTAGTTATCAAAATCCGAGGCCATTTTTATTTTAGATAAAAGCAAATTCTCTAAACCAAATTTTAACATAATCGTGGATTAGTTGGCTTTTGGGATACAGAAATGTAAATAACATAATGGGGCAAATACACTAGTGGTCTTGGTAGTGTCCTTTAGTAATATTACACTAAAGGGACAATATCCAATAAAGGTCCAATTTTTATACCAGACCGTACAGAATTGAATGCTTGTACACCAAAATAAATAAAACCTGCCCAAATACCAGCACAGGTAGAAAGGGCGTATATCTTACCATCAACCCATCACACCACAATGACGACATTATATTACCTAGAAATATATAATCGTACATTATTTTGTCTTTTTTTAACCCTAAACTTCCATTCCAGAACAGAGCTCGCAATGTTTCTTCAATTGAACAAGTTATTCTTTGGAAGTGAACGGCAGAAACTTTCGACTGGCAACGAACATTCAAGGGTTAAATTCAGAGCTTAGAAAAGATACGCCAGGCGTTTCGGTAATATCACAGTGTCGTGACTCGATATAAAAGTTTTCTAGCATGACGTTTAACTAAATCGATAATCAAATGAAGCACACGTAGGCTGTAACCGTTATGGAAACTTTTGACTGTTCTTTTCGCAAACAGTAACGCAAGGAGTATATTTTTATATACGTTATAACTTTTACGTAAAAAATACATTGTGACGAATCATCAAATGATCAAATGAAGCACACATAGACTGTAACCGTTACGGAAACTTTTGACTGTTCTTTTCGCAAACAGTAACGCAAGGAGTATATTTTTATATACGTTATAACTTTTACGTAAAAAATACATTGTGACGTTTATCTAGTGCTTGTCCCTGCATTAATTTAAAGCAGAAACGTAAGAGATAAGTGAAAAACCTTTATCACAATTGTATTTTAATGATTCTAGGTTAAGCTTCGGCTGATAAGCCCGCTTAAGTACGCCCTTGTTAATACTAAAATAAATAATTACACAAATATAAACATAAAACTCTACATAATTTAATCGAAAAATTTTCCTCAACAAAAATTTCAAATTGATGCTATATTGTAAATAAATTCATAATGAAACAAGTACATGATTGAAAGCTGTCAAGTACGAGCAGAAATACCGTACACAGTTCCGTACACACTTGGATACGTATAGAAGTTTAAATATTTAACGGTACACAGTATATAAATTGAAAATATATAAATCTTTTTTATTATTTGTCATTTAAATATGAAAAATATTACTAATCAATTAGGGCTTCCTACATAATTTGAGATAGACCTGGTAACAAAATGGTTTTTTGGTGTGCTCTACTCAAAGCATTATTTTCAATATATAGGCGTAGAAAGTAATATCTTCCAGTCTTTGAAATGAGTCTAATTTCATTTTGGAAGTTGACATTGTGAATGGAAATATGACATTGTTACTATAATAACAGCCATTGGATCCTTAGTGTACGAAACTCTAAAACTAACAAACATAACCTTAGAACCCTAGATAATTATGATAATACATAACATTTCGTGATCCAATTATTAAAATTATTGCAGTATTTTTCATAAATACATTGAAAAAAGTCCGATAGTAAAAACTTAAAATTAATTACGAAATATCAAAGTGTCAATAACTAAAATGTTGGTTTTGAAATAATTTTTTTATTTGAAATGAATTATTGATAGATAAATTAAAGTTAATCAACATTACGTACTGTCATGGATGAAGTAAACAATTTCGAAAATAAATAGAACGTAAACACACTTGTAGATTTCCAGGGGTACGCAACCAAAGATAAATCTTTGGAAAATGTTGCAAAAATTATTTTTGTTGCTAATTTTCATTAAAATTTCGTATAAAATTGTTGTTAATTTTCACTAAAATGTTCATTATTTCGTATAAAATTGTGTGTATAAGAGAAAAACACCTATAAGTAATAAATTACATTTCCGTATATTCAAGAATTTTGTTGACAATTTTATTCAGTGACAAATATGCAGAATGGACTAGATATTATTTGCAGGTTCAGTGCCAAAGAGCATAAATGGAGCTCTTTGACATTAGCGCCAAAACACCATTCAATCATCGGCAATATTATTTAATCAGCCACTCCATTAACCGAGCTACAGTGAGCAGAAAATAAAAAAACAAAAACAGATTTCAGAAATCGTCACACGTTTTTTGTTTAATTTTAAATTTTGTTAAAATTGTCGTTTTATATGCCAAAATTAACACTAGTTAAAATAAATTAATATCCATCACGACACTTATAATATTCCATTATGTTTCATAATCTTCAAAAGTAAAACTCAAATAAAATTTTTGCTTCTCTCAGGAATATATTGAACAAATTAATGCGCCATTCTATTTGACGCCTGAACGCAATTTTGGACAATTGACGCCGGTATACACCGCACACGGTCAGGACTCTCAGTCAGATTGACTGACAATTAAAGACGTATTTTGTATGGATACTTTAAGAATTGGACCGTGCAATATGGCACGGTCGGTAAATTTGACTCTTGTTCCGACTCGACTGGCAGTTAATGAGAAATAGAAATACGTTTTTAACTGACAGTAAATCCGACTGACAGTCTTGACCGTGTGTGGTGCATAACGGGCGGAAATAGCGCCGTTTAGTTAAACGGCTGGTCTTTAATTGAACGGCTAATTAAAGTAGACGGTTGTGACATAACATGAGTCACACGCAGTTTGTCTTCGTTGTTTGATGGCCGGGTTCAGAGTCGGGTGTATTTTTTTGTTCTCTGTAATTTGTTGGTGTATTAGAATTGTTCAATTAATTAATTTTAATTATTTCACAATTAAATGAAACTACGTGATGTAAGTATTATTTCTACTTTCTTTAAGTTCTTTACCACGACCTAGGTTTCGTTGTATTACAACATCTTTCGTCAACATTTAGCCCACCTGAAGATGTAATACAACGAAACCTAGGTCGTGGTAAAGAACTTAAAGAAAGTAGAAATAATACTACATCACGTAGTTTCATTTAATTGTGAATAATGAATTTCTACAAAATTAACGCCAAATATTTAATCAGTAATTAATTATTTTAGGTAAAACTAGTAGTTTCTTAAAGAATGTCATTAATTACAATTTGCTAATGCCGATAAGTAATTGCCTCAAACGATAACTTAATAAAAAATGTTTATCAATAGAGAATATGTCAAATATGTGGCTAAACTATTAATTTTTTTATGCTGGCAGAGCGCAAGTGCTTAAACCCTACGAGTATAGAAAGTGCCTTTACTCATAGTTTAAACCATAGGCCTTCTTCCATGCTTTAAGGCAGTGATCAATATACATTTAACCGAGAATTTTTTTTTTCTAAAAGGGTACGTTTCGTTTGGGTTCATTAACTATTATAATATAAAAAAATGAATACATTTTAACCTACATAGTGATGAAACTACGTGATGTATTATTTCTACTTTCTTTAAGTTCTTTACCACAACCTCGTTTCGTTGTATTGCAACATCTTGCTATTAGCATCTTTGCTAATTGCCCACTTGAAGATGTTGCCATACGACGAAACCTTCATTGTGGTAAAGAACATAAAGAAAGTAGAAATAATACTACATCACGTAGTTTCATCACTATGTAGGTTAAAATGTATTCATTTTTTTATATTATAATAGTTAATGAACCCAAACGAAACGTACCCTTTTAGAAAAAAAAAACTTTATTTAATGATAACTAAAACAGTGATCGTTTCGGCTGACTTTATAGGTTATTTACATGTGTATTTCGATAAGTTAGTAAATGTAATCTTACTAGTATAACTGATTGAACAAACTGAAATGTAAATGAATTTTTTTATCTGCCTTACCAAAATTATGTTATACTTTAAATTAGATACCTACGAACATCGTTACATACTTCATCTCATAAAAAATATTTTGTATTTGCAGAAATGCCAATAAAATCCGTACTCGAGAATTAAGGGATGTTTTGGATCCATTTACGTTAACAAAAAATAAATTCGTAAAATACTTTCGACTTTCTAAAAAATAAAATAACCTACAAAACACAGAACACAGACAAACTATAAAAATGCATCTCCCGTTATCGTTGACGAAACAGCTCTGCCTTTTTCTTTCTGCTCGTAAAATTATATGGCGCTATTCTTTTCTCTCAAGCCAACGAAAAGTAGCGTTAGTACATGTTACGTTAACGAACGATAAAGTCAAGTACAACGCGAATGCGATACAACTAGCTGATTTTTAAAGCAAACTTTAAAACGATCATTATTACTGTGCGCTAGGTAACCTATATATTAAGTAAAATATATAATAAAACATACGTTTGATTATTTAGATCTATGATAAAAATATGAAATTAGCGCACTCCTTGCTATTCTATTATTATATATAGATAGTGTTTCATAAAGTCGATAAGTATGAGCACTTAAATCTTTTTAGCTCTACGCATCATACTTTTTAGATAATGAAAGTAACGAGAAAAATGTATTACGAAGCTAGCTTAATTTGTAAAACTTATTTTCATGAAACATTTACTTTAATTCGAGTTGTGTAATTTCGCAATAAAAGGAAATTATGACTTTTAATTGATAACAGTTCAATAATTAAACTTGAAATTTCGTAATTCAAACTCTACGAAACTCTACGAACTCTACGAGAGAGTAGGTGGGGGAAAACTATTATATAACTTTAATGAAAGGCATTTTCTTATTGTAATTTCTAGACAATTGAGAGAAATATTTACTAAATTTTCTAAATTCTTAGCATAAAGTTATCGTTATATAACAAATTATAATACAATACCTATCGTGATGTAACTAACTGAACTATTTTCCTTTCGTACAACTGCTACGATCGAGCAGGCCACCCGTGTTCGTCATCGTAGACGATGAGATCTCGTGACGAGCCACAAGGTCGAGGTCTAAGCGATCACGTGGCATCAGGGTCCAATCAACCTGTGTCATCTGCGCCGCTGCCGCAGTAATATTAATCGCCCGTTCTTTTTTGTCATAAATTTAGTTAATAGCGCTATTCTAGAACGCTCATGTAATATACATTTACGTCATTGCACAATCTTTTGCCGTGAGGGAGGAGCCTTAACGGAACATAAAAATGAGTATATACATATTTCGTAAACTGTGTACAATGAAAAGCAAATTATTTAAACTCATTTCAATGTTCTAAAGCTGAGTCTTGCAAGTTTTCCTGTTGGCTTGTCTATGTGTATATATGTATGGCCCCAAATGTCAGTGGATATGACGCATTATCCAGGTCCAGATTCGTTTTAATAAAAACAAAAATACTCTCTAATTAAAAAATATACGTTTTAAAAAAGAAACAAAAAATTTACGTTAATAAGCACTGCGAAAAACACAGTATTAGATGCAACTTAGAAAATTGACATTTGACACAATTATCAGCATATATGTTTCGCGAAAAGATATTTATAATTTTCGCATTTTTAAACATGTTTAAAGGGACAGGAGGATGTGGGTACAATCAAATCACAAAAAAAGAAAGTTTAATCTCTAAATCAATTCCAGAACTCATTTCTTTCATACACATAAAGGAAATAAAAACAAAAATATAAAAAGTTCACCAGTAAACGAGAGTTGAGAGTAAAATTTTAAGGTCGTGTCACGTTTAGGCACATTTCGTTACATGAGAGAGAAGATATGACGTAGAAAGAAAGGGAGCTATATATATATATATATATATTCCAACGTCATGGATGTGGAGCAAAAGAGAGCGACGTATACATAATGATACAAAGCGATTGACTAAGATAGCGTCGCGCATCCACGCGTTGTATATAAATCTAGCAGGGCACTGCTAGATTTATATAGAATTAGAATAAATTCATATAGAATAGAAATAAATTTATATTGAATTGTCGATGTCGGAGTTACATCGGAGGAAACACTCGGGATTTTCAGTTAGTAAATACGCCGGCATATCTCTACATTGTACTGTTTAAGCAATGTTTGCTCCTATTTCTGTTATATGTTTTTCACTGATGTGTCCCTATCCCTATGATTTTCCTTAAAATATGGACTTTCAAGGCAATAATATTTTTTGAAATCGGACGTGGTTCCAGAGATTAGCGCAAGCAAACTTTCACATAAACCATTTAATTATTTAAATGAAAATTACAATTAAACTTTGGAAGATAACGAGAAAATAATTATCGATACCTTTTATTTAAATACATTAAAATATTTAAATAATTTTTCGCACTTTAATTATTGTATTAAATTATTACAATGTTAATATAAAATGATTTGCACAAACCTTGTAAATCCCGACGGTTATGTCTGTATCACGCGCGACTGGTATGCACATCAAATCATGTGTGCATAGAATTTGCTTTTGATAGTGAATAACATGGAGCGTCATAAAATCTACACAAGTAGCATTTTGGTACGGAAAACACTCACGCGAAATTCGACTATCTTTTCGCAGATCAACGACATTTGTATTTTGAATAATCGATAAGTAAACGAGAATTGTGGGTAAAATTTTAAGATCGCGTCACGTTTAGGCACATTTCGTTACATGACAGAGAAGAAAGATATGACGTGATATATTCCAACGCCAAAGAAGTGGAGCAAAAGAGAGCGACGTATACACAACGATACTAAGCGATTGAATAAAATAGTGTCCCACATGCGCGAGTTGTAAATTATTATAACATTTACTTTGACTTCTTTCTCTATATTGACTTCTTACACAAATTTAGTATAATCTATGAATTTACACTTAGTATATTCTCTGTCTCTCTCTCTCTCTCTCTGTTATTTTACCCTTACTATATCCTTACAAATCGAGTTTTTTTTTTGTTTCACTTCTATCACGTGCACTGAGTTGCACGGGATTAATTTTTTAAATATCCATTATAGCCAATATCCATTCCGAAAAAAAAATTGGACTACAATTGCAATACTCAGTGCCTTGCAGTGTTATAACTAACACATTCTCTATCCGATAATCTTCGTACTATATTATATTAAAAATAATTAGTCATCTAATTTCAAAAAAGGCTGCAGCAACGGTGTCGCGCTATACTGCAAGTTGCGGCACATTTGCTACTATGCATATTACGATTTTTAATCGATTCACGTACGAGGACCATGCACACCACGTACGAATAATTGAATGGGCATTATTTTAGCCATGGCGTCCACCGTAATAGGAAATCCGACGCACACGAGGCTGCTACTTCATTAAGTCCTCTCTAAATTTGGCGACATTGAACTCTGCATCGCGTAAGTTCAGCTAATTAACACAGACGATCTATGAACGCGATAGGAGCGGTGCGGACGCAGCGTCTCGCACGGGCCGAGTGGCCGACGACCCGTCCCCGCTTGCCGCTCGCCATTACCGTTTATTACACGAGCCTGCGCGAAGAATTACTCGTCCGGACAAGATCACCTACGCGGTTGGCGTCAGCTTAAACGAGCACACAGCCTTTCATTAATATTAATAAGCCAAAGCGCTGACGCGACGTTTTATTTGCGCTCACAGAACACATCGAATAAGTTGGCGCAAAAGTCAAATATAGATATACTCGCACAATGCTATGTTTATAAAAGATACATAGTTTATTAGACGACTGTGCCTTGTCCGCTAGGAACATTGCAAAATTCTTGATCGATTTTGCACTCGACGTTACTTTGAATAGTCCAAAGTATTAGCGAGATTATGAACTTAAGAGACAAGTGAATATTTTATTATCATACGTATTATTAGACGACTGTGCCTTGTCCGCTAGGAACATTGCAAAATTCTTGATCGATCTTGTACTCGACGTTACTTTGAATAGTCCAAAGTATTAGCGAGATTATGAACTTAAGAGACAAGTGAATATTTTATTATCATACGTATTATTAGACGACTGTGCGTTGTCCGCTAGGAATATTGCAAAATTCTTGATCGATCTTGTACTCGACGTTACTTTGAATAGTCCAAAGTATTAGCGAGATTATGAACTTAAGAGACAAGTGAATATTTTATTATCATACGTATTATTAGACGACTGTGCGTTGTCCGCTAGGAATATTGCAAAATTCTTGATCGATCTTGTACTCGACATTACTTTGAATAGTCCAAAGTATTAGCGAGATTATGAACTTAAGAGACAAGTGAATATTTTATTATCATACGTATTATTAGACGACTGTGCCTTGTCCGCTAGGAACATTGCAAAATTCTTGATCGATCTTGTACTCGACATTACTTTGAATAGTCCAAAGTATTAGCGAGATTATGAACTTAAGAGACAAGTTAATATTTTATTATCATACGTATTATTAGACGACTGTGCGTTGTCCGCTAGGAACATTGCAAAATTCTTGATCGATCTTGTACTCGACGTTACTTTGAATAGTCCAAAGTATTAGCGAGATTATGAACTTAAGAGACAAGTGAATATTTTATTATCATACGTATTATTAGACGACTGTGCCTTGTCCGCTAGGAACATTGCAAAATTCTTGATCGATCTTGTACTCGACGTTACTTTGAATAGTCCAAAGTATTAGCGAGATTATGAACTTAAGGACAAGTGAATATTTTATTATCATACGTATTATTAGACGACTGTGCCTTGTCCGCTAGGAACATTGCAAAATTCTTGATCGATTTTGCACTCGACGTTACTTTGAATAGTCCAAAGTATTAGCGAGATTATGAACTTAAGAGACAAGTGAATATTTTATTATCACACGTATTATTAGACGACTGTGCGTTGTCCGCTAGGAACATTGCAAAATTCTTGATCGATTTTGCACTCGACGTTACTTTGAATAGTCCAAAGTATTAGCGAGATTATGAACTTAAGAGACAAGTGAATATTTTATTATCATACGTATTATTAGACGACTGCGCGTTGTCCGCTAGGAATATTGCAAAATTCTTGATCGATCTTGTACTCGACGTTACTTTGAATAGTCCAAAATATTAGCGAGATTATGAACTTAAGAGACAAGTGAATATTTTATTATCATACGTATTATTAGACGACTGTGCGTTGTCCGCTAGGAATATTGCAAAATTCTTGATCGATCTTGTACTCGACGTTACTTTGAATAGTCCAAAGTATTAGCGAGATTATGAACTTAAGAGACAAGTGAATATTTTATTATCATACGTATTATTAGACGACTGTGCGTTGTCCGCTAGGAATATTGCAAAATTCTTGATCGATCTTGTACTCGACGTTACTTTGAATAGTCCAAAGTATTAGCGAGATTATGAACTTAAGAGACAAGTGAATATTTTATTATCATACGTATTATTAGACGACTGTGCCTTGTCCGCTAGGAACATTGCAAAATTCTTGATCGATCTTGTACTCGACGTTACTTTGAATAGTCCAAAGTATTAGCGAGATTATGAACTTAAGAGACAAGTGAATATTTTATTATCATACGTATTATTAGACGACTGTGCGTTGTCCGCTAGGAACATTGCAAAATTCTTGATCGATCTTGTACTCGACGTTACTTTGAATAGTCCAAAGTATTAGCGAGATTATGAACTTAAGAGACAAGTGAATATTTTATTATCATACGTATTATTAGACGACTGTGCGTTGTCCGCTAGGAACATTGCAAAATTCTTGATCGATCTTGTACTCGACGTTACTTTGAATAGTCCAAAGTATTAGCGAGATTATGAACTTAAGGACAAGTGAATATTTTATTATCATACGTATTATTAGACGACTGTGCCTTGTCCGCTAGGAACATTGCAAAATTCTTGATCGATTTTGCACTCGACGTTACTTTGAATAGTCCAAAGTATTAGCGAGATTATGAACTTAAGAGACAAGTGAATATTTTATTATCACACGTATTATTAGACGACTGTGCGTTGTCCGCTAGGAACATTGCAAAATTCTTGATCGATTTTGCACTCGACGTTACTTTGAATAGTCCAAAGTACTAGCGAGATTATGAACTTAAGAGATAAGTGAATATTTTATTATCACACGTATTTCAGGACAAAGTTAAAAGAAATATATTTTATAACTAGAAAATAGTCAGGCGAGAAATAACAATCAGAACTTACGAGATCATTTCCAACGCACCTTCTCATACCAAGAAATTCGATAAGATTCACAATCGTATGTATATCTACACATTATTACGAGCGAAACTAATATTCAACAACTCAAAAACTCGCGATTTTCTCTAAAGAAGCAGGCTTTTAAAAAATCTGTCAAGTACGAGTAGAACTCGCACTACGAGGATTCGATATACATTTAGGCGCTTATAAACGGTTATAGGTACTTAGTATTTTTATTAAACTGTTTACAAATATTAATTGATTACGTTGTAAATGTAATGCCAGCTATATCTTTCACAAATACAATAAATAAACATTTATAACGCAAAGAGTTTCTATGAACTTTTTACAGACCCAACTGCGTGTCATAAGTCGGTCGACTGTTCCTCGTGAACTAGCAGTGCTACTTAGCAGTGATAATTTTCCTTTTATTTCGTTATATATTCTACTGTTGTCAATATTTTCTTCATATTTAAAAATAGCGTATTACTGGTATGGATCAGGACAGGTAGCCCTGACAAAAAATACCACTTCGATGCTTAATATTTCGCAAGTGGACCCCTGAAGAGATCTCCACGCACCCTTAGATAGAAGCATCTTATTCTGAATGAAAGTGTTAAACCAGTAATAACGACAATTGTATATGTAGGTTAATAAAGTAAGTTAACACATAAACATTGAATACACGCTTCACTACGACTGAGATGGTAACGAAAACTGAAACAAGTTAGGCTTACGTTATGGCAGTCTGCTATCACTGATGCACCGACTGACAGGCAGCGAAGGAGAACCATTATCCGTTATTTGTTCCCCACTACCGATTTGTTTCACTTTTTGTTACAGTCTCATTTCTCAACATACGATTACTTACACTAGGCAAAAGTATCGTAACTTCAAAAATTTATTCCAATTTTTTTTTTGTTTAAAAATCGTAAATCAATTTAAAATTTAGCTAAAATCGAGATCATATGAATGGGACAACTTTGGCCATGGAAATGATTTATATTTCAAGTAAAATTCAAAAGTTAAGTGAAATTGTAGGCGCCCAAAATTGTTACACCACAGTTAGTCATATCGCTCTTGATGGATGGCGCAATTTTTGTTTAATTTGCTTTATCGTGTGGGCGCAATATGACGCTACGCACTCTGTTTGTTAGTACAGTGTTCAAAATAGAATTAGCAGTTTTCCCCGAGAGCGGAAAAGCAATCAACAAAGTGCACGTTTATTAGCTAAATCTGTAATATTTGCTATATTTATTATTACTAGGGAAAATAAATATTGGCGAACGTGTAGGCTATTAAACGAGTGACGCGCTATAACGAGGCAAATCGGAAGCGTTAATCGAGACGGGACGTCGCACAGTGGATCAGAAATGCTGTTGACTTGGCTTTACCTAGAGTTTATTCCCTATTACTGATACTAATAAACTTGGAATAGAAAGTTATACTTTGAATAAACAGTGAATATATAAAAACTTTATTAATAAGCTCAGTATACAACAAGCTCGTCTTAATTTCATCTGTCAACTTTAATCCGATATTGACCTAAGTTTAACTTTGGTATAACCTAAAAAAGTTGACATTTCGGAAAGTACATCAATTTCTGCAATTCGATTGTGTTTATAATTATTTTTAAAAAAGGCTACAATTAATTCAGTTCGTACAAACGAACTATCAAGAGCACGAACGACGAACGAACTATAAGCAGCAAGAGCACTATATACTAGAGATGTTTAACTCATGAGTGAGAGATATAAAATATATAGTTCACATGTCACGATCATATCTATCACTCGCTCACTTGGAATCAAAATGTATCAGTATATCACTAGCTCGGGAGCGATCGGCATCTTTTTCGTTTCACCAAATCAATCATTTCATTCACTCGTCGCGTCGAGAAGATAGATATAGAAGTATATGTTTTGACGTTATATGAAAGAGAAAGAAAACAATCGAACTGTTTAGTCAAATATGCAACTGGATCTATGTAGACGACGTAGCTACTCGCGATCGAATGTGAAAGCGGTGATAAAGTATACGTCATTAGTTCGCTCAAAATATTTGCGTAAACAAACAATTTTTGTTTCATTTCAAAATTCTAATATATAATCATCATCATCATATATATTAATACGCTAAGGTTGAGATGTTACTTTCCCTTTTTAGAAAAAACCTCACAACTAATCCACATAAATTATATATCATTTTATAGATAATTGCTTGCTCTACCGGCATCCACAACTAAAAAAATTATTATTGCTATTGTTTTTGCAAATTAATTAATTATTAAAATTATATACACAAAACAGCAATGCTGCCATCTAACGGCTCAACGTCAATATGATTGACGGTCGGTAAAATTTTTGTTCAATTTCAAATCCACTCACGTATAAATAAAGTGGCGCTTTAGCTCAATGCTTTTGATACTTGCGCCTCTATATGTCAATTTTAGTAAAATATTTGTTTGATCTGTCATCTGAGCTTCATAATGGAATAAAAACGTAATAAGCAGTGTGCAAAATTAGAAATGAATTGAATACCTGCAATCAATTTTGATTTATTAAATTGAGTTGAATAATTTATAATGCGAAGACTTCGCACGGGTCACGCTAGTTGTATAAATACGCCAATCTATTCCAATTTATTTAATTAGCATTAAAGTAATTTTATGTATAATTTGAATCTAGGTTGATAGTCCTAAATCCTGAACCTGTAAAGTATTAAGCAAAGACGATACTCATGTAGAATTTATATTTATTTTCAAACAATAGTGCGTAATGTTCAGTCATTACTATTTATCACCATATTGAACAATGGTCATACCGTTGTTCAACGGTTCAACGTATGCGCAATAAATAATTTCGTTAATAACTCGGAGTACTGAGACATTGAGCTACTGAGCGAAAGATATAAATGAGTGATATGTATCTTTCCAATCAAATGATAAGTAAAATTAAAAACTATTCTGTTAAATTGCTCATTCATTGTTAGAACATTTTAAGAGGAACTGTGACATTTGTTCAAAATTGCATTGCGACATTTTAAGTTAACCATTATTTGTCACTGCTGTTCTAATGACGTTTCCATGCGCAGCTCGTAACTTTAACGATGCTCTAAAGACGCCATCTGATGTGACAGATGTAATTTATATTCACATACATAGACACAACCTCATCATATTTTACGTGTTTGCCTTTGAAAATCGACGTTGTCACGTCGATTTTTTTTAAATAACTTCCGTATAGTTATTCTATTGTTTAGCTAATAGTTTTTAGTAGTAATAGAATGTATTAGCAGTAATTTAATAAATTTGTTATACCATCCTTATGAATGGTATAAATATTCTCAATACAAGACTAGTATAACTACAGTTCAAGCGTTTTTATTAGTTAAGTGTGTGGTTTTTATCTACAATGTTACATATAAAACCCATATCGGATACCTAAGGACTTTAGGTTTTATGGTTGGTTATATATGTTGTTATCTGTTTGTTTAATACGTAACACAAAAATGGATACTTTCTCTGGTAAATCATATTGCAACTGTCCAGTTCTGGTAATCTGGTATATATATATATATATATATATATATATATATATATATATATATTAATATCTAAACGTGTATATATATATATATATATATATATATATATATATATATATATATATATATAATATAGTACACTCTCAATACGATTTACCAGAAAAAAAACCATCATGCGTCACGTATCAAACAAACGAGTATAAAGCATTGTAGATAAACACCCATAATATAAACCTCAGAAACGGGGCGTGTACCTTATTCTATACATTTTCAAATATTCCACTTTTTCTCACTAAATGTTGCGTTTTGCGAGAAAAATTTACTGGACAATTTTTCATTGGTGTAATTAGCTCTATAGAAAGCCATTAAAATAAATGCAGTTTATGTAAAAAAAACAAGTCTTTCCAGCAGCAATTTCTATCCAACTGTGCGTCGGTGCTATTGCAATAATAAACACGAATAATAACCCTCGTTGACCGGCGTTGTCGCATGAAGCCCACTATCTGACGCTGCTAATGTGTACAAACAAATATACTTGATACGCGCATGGCCGTCGCTGATAATGAAATTGACAGCAATGGACGTATGATCAAATTATTAATGTAACGTATTAACTTTTAAAGGTCACAATGGTCACCGGTGACACATGTTAGCAATTAATCATGATTCCGTGTTAACATGTTCCTATTTCATTTTAAATTATTCTGTAACCGTATTCTTCAAATGTAAAGCATATCTCTTCGTATGAAGATTTAACATGAACTGAAAACAAATAAGAGTCTCATTGATTTAATTTATAAATGGAACGAACTTTTTAAATTATATTTTTCCAGCGCTGTTTGCCTAACCCAACTGTCAAGTTACCCACCGCTCTTCGAGATCGGCTTTTAGATTTGAAGTTTAGGCGATCTTAGTTTTAACTCTTACAGTTGTCAAAACAAGTAACAAATCATTGCATTTTTTAAAAATAACACTTGTTACATAGTAGGTAAATACGATTGTCAAAGATTGTTTTTATTTATACAAAATGTAATGACATAAGAGTTATATTGTAAAGGTAACTTTTGACGCGTAATACGACTCTCAATGTCATTGCAGTCTGGCAATTAAACAAGTCTTTATGCCATTATTTTAGCACTATCTATACACTTTTTGCAACTTTTAAAGCGTTTGAAAGACTTTTAAACAGCTTGAACAAACAAAGCCGTTTCTACACCTCATGTTTGCTTTTTGTGGAACGTTTGCATTTTTGCAATATGGTGGTAACCTTTATTATGTTACCGCCCACTGACGTACTCTTACGATCCTTATTTCACAAAAGAAGGTAGATTGCATACATTTAATGAGTAGCAACCAAAACGAGTTTTTTTTAGTCTTTGCATGTTTGTCTGTCTGTTAGACCGACACGCAAAAACTACTCAATAGATTTGAATGGCATTTTTACTGGGATGATGCTGGAAGTTCAGGATACAATAGAGATTAGGTCTCTCCTCAATTTATTCTTTCGATTCTTGAGGGAATTTTATTAGTTTGTTTTTGTTTGTTTGTTTGCTATAGCGATACGCAAAAAGTACTAAATCTCTCTGCAATATTCTAAGTAAAATTCAATATAACTCAATAGAGGATGACGAAAGCGTCACTGATATGAAATAGTTTAGTGACGTTTTCGTCATCTTCTGTTATGATGATTAGAAAATAAGCCACGCCTTGTCAATATGGACCGTGAAATTATTGTTTTTTTTAGTTTTCAACGTCAGCTTCAGGTTAACCAGGGGCAAGTTTACGACTGGGAAAAAAACAACCCTATCACTACCTCGGCTTCTATAAAGCATCAGATAATAGAATAATAAGCCTAGTCGGTACACAACATCACACGTGTCGGCACATCACGGGATAGCGATACTGTAACTCAGCTAACCAGCGGCGAATCGCCACGACGCACAACTGTCGACAGCGATATTGCATTGATGGATCGGCACGCCTTATCCATTTATCGATCAATCAGTCCTGTGCAGACTTATGTGAGCGCCGAGCGATTCATTATACATTACCAATTGTGACGCGGCTTCAGTATCGATTAAGACGATTTTAACATATCAGCCTCACGTAAGCTAAGTACGTGTTGGAAGATCAAACGTGTAAATGATTGAAAATGTAATTGTTAAAATTTCCACGTAACTTAATCTTAATACTTATGTTAACTTATACACCTAACACAAATCGATTTAACAAAGCTTTTAAAATAAATCAAATTAAGACCTATTTAATTTTAACTCTGACAGTTGTCAAAATAAGTAACAAATAATTGAAATAATTGAAAATAACACTTGCTACAATGTAAAATATTAAATATTATTTGTATTTATACAAATAATATTGTTAAATATTATTTGTATTTACACATAAGTTAATGACGTAAGAGTTATGTTATAAAGTAATACTTTTGATGCGTGACACGACTCTTAATGTCATTACAGTCTGGCAATTAAACAACATCTCTATGCCATTGTATTATCACTATCTATAAACCTTTTGCAACTTTCAAAGTGTTTGAAATACATTTAAACAGCTTGAAGAAAAAAAGCCGTTTCTACACCTCATGTTTACTCTTTTGTGGAACGTTTGCATTATGGTGCCATATATGGTGCAAACCTTTATTATGTTACCGTCCACTGGCGTACTTTTACCGAACCTTATTTCACGGTCCTTGTCTTGGTTAGATTTGGTAATTATCCAATAAAACTGTACTTCTTACGGAATTATCTCTGTTTTTCTCAACCGGTTTGCTACCAATTTAATAAGCTTTATATAAGAACCAGGTAGCTGCTGTGCGTTTTATGAGGAATTCAAAGAATCTTCGAGAAATTTTACCCTCTTCACTGTTAAATTCTGACTCGAGATTAAGCAATAGCAGGATGCTTCTCTGTGAACTCCTGCCTCTATTTGCATTCAATAAAAACGGACAACTCTAAACAAATATATTGACATAATAAAAACTTAAAATCAATATTTTGATTCACTTATTGTATATTTATATTTTAAAACTAACTGTGCCCGCGACTTCGTGCGCGTGAGCTTTAGAACATTGTTCACAAAACTTTTCTGTGACCAATGTTTCCTGTAGAACCGTCAGGAACATAAACAAGTAAATTGTTAGCGTTGTTGACACGGGGAGTGCTGCATACAGCTGTCCGTGCGAGAAGCAACTGATGTTTAGGCCCACGCCAGCTACGCGCAATGTTTGAAAACACAATTACACCACGGTTTATGAAATTTACTTGCGATATCTTTCGTAGAATAGCATGGAACGAATAATTAAAAAAAAACGTCGCTTTATATAATAGAAAACATTTAGCGTTATATATCGTCGAGTAGAAATAAAAAATATATGAACTAATCAAAACAACCAAAGCATGTTATTAAGAGTAGTATTGATGTTGTGTTATTTATTTTAAATCCCTACATGTGCCATTAATTGTATAAAAGCAAAATAATAGTACAAACCTCGTAACTTTATTTATGCCTGAAAATATTTAGAGGGCATGGATACGATATGAATTATATTGCATTGCATTATGTAATTTGACACGGTGCAATATACAAAAGATCCAAATCCTTTCAGTGATAATTGACTTGATGCGATAGAGGAAAATTACGTATTTTAAAAACCTTGTGATGTCATCTATTGGTGATTTTTTAAACTGAATTTAGTTAAATATTATTGAGCCATTTTTTAATTATGGGTATTTATTTTTATTTATTGTCTCATTTTGTAATTTTTTATACAAACATGTATCGATATGTATAGATTAGCAAAAATATCTAGATTCGGAGTGATTTTTGCACGAATCAGTTTTTGTATTTTCGTTTGGGAATGAGACATTTTCCCAAAATAAAAATCCCTATCCTATTTGTTGACCCAGATAGTCAGTTATCATCATAACAAATTTCACCAAAATCCGTCCAGTGGTTTTTGCGTGATGCGGTAATACACACAAAAATTTTAAAAATGGTAAATTTGGCCTTTGTATCTATAATAATGACATTAGAATAAGATTTCCCTAAAATATTCAATGTCCTAAGATTTCCCTAAAAACAGACACAGCTCAGTTACAGTTTTATTATATGTATAGATTATCACAAAAGAGAACCGCGCAGAGAAACAGTATATTTTAAAGTACAAATATAGATATAAAAAATATATACTGGCGAAATGACCTCTTACTTATCAGACACACCTCAGCGGCTAGACAAATTTTTCTAATAAATCATTTTGTCAAGCAAAAATATAACGTCGTAATGACGAACTCAATTACAATTCACTTGTTCATTTTGTTCGTGTACTGTTTCGCTCGTTCGAGCAAGAATTGACTGGGCAAAAACATCGAAAATCCCCAGAGCGCAGTGCATCGACCGCGCGACCTCCGCTCCTCCGGAGCAGGTACCCTGACGCCCAACGCAGGCGACCCGCTCTAAGTGGGTCACGCCCGCGACGAACGGCTCCGAACTCGAGGCGTACGAGCTGCAGCACGCAGCAAAGCGAAGCGTGAAATTGAACATTAAATTTTCAATTAAACTCAATCGGCGTACTCGATATGAGCTAAATTATCGACATCGACAAAACATTATTTGCTTTTCTGACACGTACGCCTGATTAGCACTTTTATAACGTTTAAGTTATTGCTTAAAACTCTAAAATACGCAGGCGCGCTTATATTAAAGGTAACAGTAGAGAAATAAATTCTCCCAGCAAATGGATATAACTTAAGGTAACGACATGGACAAAACATTATTTGCTCTTCTGACTCGCCCGTCTGATTAGCACTTTTCTAACGTTTAAGTTATTGCTTAGAACTCTAAAATACGCAGGCGCGCTTGAATTAAAGGTAACAGTAGAGAAATCAATTCTCCCAGCAAATGGATATAACTTAAGGTAACGACATAGACAAAACATTATTTGCTCTTCTGACTAGCCCGTCTGATAAGCACTTTTCTAAAGTTTAAGTTATTGCTTAGAACTCTAAAATACGCAGGTGCACTTCAATTAAAGATAATAGTAGAGAAATCAATTCTCCCAGCAAATGGATATAACTTAAGGTAACGACATGGACAAAACATTATTTGCTTTTCTGACTCGCCCGTCTGATTACCACTTTTCTAACGTTTAAGTTATTGCTTAGAACTTTAATATACGCAGGCGCACTCAAATTAAAGATAACAATAGAGAAATCAATTCTCCCAGTGAATGGATATAACTTAAGGTAACGACATGGACAAAACATTATTTGCTCTTCTCACTCGCCCGTCTGATTAGCACTTTTCTAACGTTTAAGTTATTGCTTAGAACTCTAAAATACGCAGGTGCACTTCAATTAAAGATAATAGTAGAGAAATCAATTCTCCCAGCAAATGGATATAACTTAAGGTAACGACATGGACAAAACATTATTTGCTTTTCTGACTCGCCCGTCTGATTACCACTTTTCTAACGTTTAAGTTATTGCTTAGAACTTTAATATACGCAGGCGCACTCAAATTAAAGATAACAATAGAGAAATCAATTCTCCCAGTGAATGGATATAACTTAAGGTAACGACATGGACAAAACATTATTTGCTCTTCTCACTCGCCCGTCTGATTAGCACTTTTCTAACGTTTAAGTTATTGCTTAGAACTCTAAAATACGCAGGTGCACTTCAATTAAAGATAATAGTAGAGAAATCAATCCTCCCAGTGAACGGATATAACTTAAGGTAACGACATAGACAAAACATTATTTGCTCTTCTGACTCGCCCGTCTGATTAGCACTTTTCTAACGTTTAAGTTATTGCTCAGAAATCTAATATACGCAGGCGCACTCAAATTAAAGATAACAGTAGAGAAATCAATTCTCCCAGTGAATGGATATCACTTAAGGTAAGCACAATTGCAAGATAAGTAAATATTTGAGACGCTTTTTCAAAGCGTTTTTAGAAGATATACCGTTTGAAATGGCACCGTTTATCACTCATACTTTCGATATTGGTCAAACTGTCTCTCAATGCTGCTTACCTCTCCTCCAAGCTTTATTTTGGCATCGCTATCTTCTAGACTATTAACATTTTTAATTAAATCACGAATAAACTCGCACACTATCTCTAAAGAATTCCGTACCTTATCTCTAATGAATTCAGTTAATTTTATCAAGGAAAGATCTACTTATATAATTTATTAATTATAAAACACAATGGAATATTTCTTCAATGTCATATTAATATTCATCCGACGTAGCTGCTTATAATTCAGAGTGTAGACATGTCAAATCATAAGCGAGTCAGATGACGTCAACTCCATTCACGTTTAGATGTGACGTATCCTGTCCGTCAGGAATGTATTCGGCGGCAATCCGTGTGTAGTTTTGCCATTATATCTTAACTTTTTAACCGGTTGATTTCCATACCGACTATATTATTCAACTGTTACAATGTTTGTTTTAAGGACACAACAAAGGTCTCTATTTGTTCATTTATTAAAGAATTTAACTTTTCTTTTAACGAATTTGTTACAAGGAAAAACGTTATTAAAGCTACGGTAATCTTGATTTTTTTTTGAAAATTCACTATATCTACATACCAATTGTATCCCTATATCTACATACAATTATCATCATCATATATATTAATACGCTAAGGTTAAGATGTTACACTCCCTTTTTTAAAAAAACCTCACAACTAATCCACATAAATTATATATCATTTTATAGATAATTGCTTGCTCTACCGGCATCCACAACTAAAAAAATTATTATTGCTATTGTTTTTGCAAATTAATTAATTATTAAAATTATATACACAAAACAGCAATGCTGCCATCTAACGGCTCAACGTCAATATGATTGACGGTCGGTAAAATTTTTGTTTAATTTCAAATCCACTCACGTATAAATAAAGTGGCGCTTTAGCTCAATGCTTTTGATACTTGCGCCTCTATATGTCAATTTTAGTAAAATAGAATAAATAATGCGAAGACTTCGCACGGGTCACGCTAGCATACTTACTAAATACCAATTGTGCATATGAGAAACTCGTAAAAATGACCACTACGAATGTTTTCAACTATAGATATGTACACATACATTTATATACACGCCTGTGATTGTGTGCATGTATATATATGTATATATATATATACATATATATATATATACATATATATATATATATATATATACAAAATTTTCGCTAACAACATAGATCATACTTTCTGATGAATCGTTTTCAAACTGGGCCGAAAAGTATATCTTTGACAGTATATCGCCATTTAAAATGGACACGATTACAAAAATCGGTAAAGGCATGTTTACCTTTACCGATTTTTGGAATCATGTCCATTTTGGCACCGTAAAATCACATCTTCACGACATTTGCATTCTTTCTCAGGTTTGCAAAATAAGAGTTAATTTTAATAAATTTTTAAAATTAATTGCCGCCAATTCCAGCTTGTTGCGGGCAATTTTTTCAAGAAAAAGGCGCGCAAACAGTGCACCGATCGCGAAACAATGCGCATAAACGGTGCGCCGACTTTTGGCAACACCCAAGATGTCTAGAATCTTCTGAGGTTATGCATGCCCATTCTCATGCATACCTATTAATAATCGAGTATAGTATGTTATATGCGCAGGTATGATTGCAAGCGAAAAAAGGAAATTTGCTAGAATTTCGTAGTTATATGTGTAACTACGAAATTCTAGCAAATTTATAACCTTAAGAAAGATTTAGTACGTATAAATATTTAGCTGTGCTTATAGAGTTGAGGAACGGAAATACACTAGCTATGAATCGGACATTTAATAACTATAACGTACAAAAAATTTATGTGCGACCGAATTACTGGAGGCCTACAGAATAATATATAGATAATAATATATAGATAGAACTATAGAATAATTTTACTAGCGGCTTTTCAGCAGGTCGTAACTAGTTGTATGCGGCGTCCACCTGATTTTTCTTCGACTTTATCTCGCCAGACATTTTCTCCCATTGCTTTTATCTCTCTTGATAATGGCGCGGTATTATATAACAGCCTATAGATAAGTCGAAGCGTGAAAATCACGTGATCTATAGAGAGCTTATGTTGCTTTCTAGGTTACTGTGAAACGACAGACGACTGTTGAATTTTATAATATGTATAAATATACTGGAATTATGTCAGAGAAATAGATCTAGATCTTTTAAAATAATGTACAAATTTCAGCTATTCAAAGGAAATATTCTATGCCCTGGATTATTGAGTAAACTTTAATTCTTTATACCTGACAATTTCCTGTGTTCACGCAATCATCACCTGTTTGTTAAACCGCCCTCTAGACCGAACTATATCGGAACTGTCCAGTTCCCCGCGGTGTTCTGCTCAACTACCTGATCGCGGTCGCCCCAGAGTGTGATTTGTTTATGAAGATCGAAAGTAAATTTGTCGAATTATGTTATCGTTATCTTTTGTAATTCTTGTGTATTTTGTATTTTCGTTAAACCATGTTTTAACGAAAATACAATTTCTTATCGTTACGAATAGGTTACCTTTAATTTAACGGTAAATCTTTGTGTATAAATAAAGAAAGTCTACGTTACAAAGAAATTTATTTGCATTCAAGAAATTCGAAATGCGTATTTTTGTAAAAAATAAATTTAACCAATTAACTAATATCGATTTAATACACGTTTGTTGTGAAAATATATAAACATTAAATGTTTAAAAAGAGATTTTTCAAATCTGAATTCTAAATGACGCCGAGCGAAGAGGCGTGTCACCAGTTTACAATTGCCACTAAACAGTTGTAAGTCCACTTTCAACAACTTTATAGTTGTGTACCTACAATGTACTTAGAACAATCACGTACGTTGTACTAGTTACAGTAATCGACATTAATTAAGGGCACCTAAGCGGCAGGCCCCCAACGAGCCCCACAGCGCACGTAGGCCTCCAGTATTTCGAGTACAGGGCGGCGGGCCCGCGATGACCCACTTCGCACGCTAAGGGTCGCAAGGACGAGCGAACGACGCACTCGAGAGGGAGAGAGATATTAAAGATGAACAAGGATAAAAAATGTGGCGTTATGTTTTTCTGTATATATCATTATGTATGTATCAACATGAAGGCACCTCGTAAATCATTATTTTTGGGTGTGCTCTGTTTTTAGAGAAAAGATAATGTTTTTGATGTGAAATACTGAGGTGGTGTTACCTCTAAAGACGTGATTTTTGTTAATAATGGACACTTTCTTTGCGAAATATTATTTCTTTACGCTTATATACGATTTTAATAAGTGCCATTTAAGTGAGGTATGCGTTGATTAACGTCTAGCCCTGTTATCAGACGAAAACTATGGAAATTACTTTTTAGTATTCCATATCGAATTGGGAAGAAAAACGGAACCCGCCTCTCGATCTGTCTGTCTGTCACAGGCATTTTTTCCAGGGACTATTTCAAATATAAAATGTTATACTTTATATTGTTACAGAAGTTTAATTCCCACTTTGACATGACGTAATTTCATTTTTTAAAGTATTTTTTTTTAATAATTTTTTCAAAATTAAGAGAATTGCAACTAAGCCATAGCAACAAAAATAGCGAAAAAATTATAATTTATACTAATTTATCCATTTAAAATACTTAAAAAAATATTGTATTTTTTATATTTTAATGATCAGTAGTCATAGGTTGTTTCAATATATGCTTAAATGTCTATAATACACAGTGGCACGGAACAATAATCGGGTAAGTTCGACTAGCACTTGTTCGCTTTTTCAGATTTCCCCTCAGCCCAAGAATTTACCAAATGTTATCTTGTCGACATTTCAAATTATGGACCATTAGAAATATAGCAGTATAAAGTTAATAAGAAGCATACAGTAGCTACACTCAAGCGAAATATTATAACTTTCGTTTATTTATAAAATTAAATTCAAATTAACAAACAACCATAATAGCGTATTTGACTATATTTTTTTATTACTAAAAAAAGTAATAACCTTAAAAACTGTTAAAATAAATATATTGTACCTAAGATTTTCATTACAAAGTTATAACGACTTAAAAACTGACGAACTACGATTCAAACGAAAACGCCCCATACAAAACACAACTGGCTTATGACGTCACTGGCCAGTTATTTAGCATTCATTATAAGGGAGTTTATTAACATTTTTTAGTATCTCGTTAAATGTTGCGTTTAAATCATATATTATAATTTTCTTATTTTTTTTATGGAAACTAAATTCATAAATTTTCAATTAAAAAAAATTTACACTTTTCCCTTATTTAGAAGTTCCGATTAATTATTATATGCATTATTTTTTTCATCACAAGATTTTTTTAAACCTTCTCTACAGTTTTAAAACATTTTTACAAAAAATATCGACATCAGTCAAATACCCTGTTTCTACAGGTGCCCTAAGTTCGTGTTTAAAAATTGACGGACGCCTTATATATACATATATATATATATATATATATGTATATATATATATATATATATATATATATATATATATACATCGTTATTATGAAAACAGTTTATAGTATCGATAAAAACACTGATCAACTTACAGTCCAAATCGGTTATAAGACATTGAAGGGACTAGTCGCAATGAGTAAAATCTACTGTCGCAAAAACATCTATTTTAATTTTATTTTTAAATATTATTTTATTATATAAAGACAAGTTAATTTTAACATTATTATGAAGAAGATAAATCAAATAAAAACATTATTATTAAAAAAATATATTTTTTAATATTTACTATGTAATTTTTTTTGTTTCGGACACGCAAAGAGATCTTTGCTAATATCCCACCTGAAGATGTTGTAATACAACGAAACCTAGATCGTGGTAAAGAAATTAAAGAAAGTAGAAATAATACTACATCACGTAGTTTCATTTAATTGTGAATAATGAATTTCTACAAAATTAACGCCAAATATATAAATGTTCGCTTCATTACCAATAAAACCACAGATAATTTAAACTTTCTCTTTCTATCCAAATAGACAAAAGTGCTGAAAGTAAAAAAAAACTGGTTAAATCTTTATTTGTTGTCCCACTCTCTAACCTTGATATAATTGACTTCTTTTGGATATAATTTCTTTTTCTTCTTTTTTGGAACATGGTAGGATTCCATAAAATTAAATTAGCTACAAAACCAGTTATATCAAAATATCAACGAAATGAGTGATACTATTCTTTGGACAATGTCGCACGTGTGCCAACATTAAACAAAATCGTTATTATGTTTCTCAGAATGGACCTTAAACACACTTTTGTTTGTAAATTAGTCTTTGCTGAAAGTGTACTCAATTGACAGATGAGCGACGGTAGTATTGTCTTTACTAAACGAAAGCAAACACATGATATGGAGTCGTTATTACCAATACGATTCTCCGAAAAACATTTAACAAAAGATGTCGCTAAATACGGTACGAAGTTGTAAGCAATATTTTTATAAGCTGTCATTTAGATGAGACAATTGTATGAGATCCAGCCAGTGTCTCTAATTTTCGCTGTTACAACGGTACGGTGCCATAAGTGATGTCATTACAACAAATTACAACTGTATTTAATTTCTTGCTTTGTTAGCAGAATTATTAGGCCTAGTCCTTTTTATTTCTTGATATTAAGTTTTCTTTCTGTTCTTATATTTATAAACTTATTGCTTAATATGATTTTAATTATTATATATTAACTTCCATTTGTTTTCCTCTCTACAATGCCAGTTTTCCACACCATATCGAAGGTCACACGGACGACATGATAGCGTTAAATTAGAAGGACGTGGCGGTCGTGTAAACGACGAGTTACTTTGATTACTACTAATTGTTTCAGATGACACGTCCGTCCTTATCACATAACGTTTAAGTCCTTAATGTCGATTTCCACGTATGAACTCGTATAAGCCAGTAAATTTAAATTGATTTCAACGCTAACACGTTTATCGTGAGACGACAAGAATACGGTTTTAAAATGTAGAAAAATATTATTAAAATATCACAATTCAATTTTCCTTTAAAGGAGTAGAGCGATAAGGGGCGTATTGGGGTCAAAGATAAACTTCACCGTTACTTTGGTTTGGTATTCGAGGCTGACGTGACTCTAAAGAACAAAGAATCTTATGAAAATACATTCTTTATATAGAAATGTAAACGAAAAATTAAATTCATAATTTCACAATAAAGAAAAAAAGCAGTCAGTCTCGACTTTTTTAAATTGTCTTACACATCACTTACGCCCGTACACACGGTCAGGACTCTGAGTCGGATGGACTGACAGTTAAAAACGTATTTTATATGGATACTTCAGGAATCGGACCGTGCAATAGGGTACGGTCGGCAAAGAGGAATAGAGATACGTTTTTAACTGTTAGCAACTCCAACTGACAGTCTTGACCGTGTGTGGTGCATATGGGTGATAGAGATCGTTATAACCCATTCGGTATTTTTGGAATACATACACATACATACGCTCATAATAACGCTTTGTTAGAGATTTATTGATGAAGGCAGGTTATCAACTAAATAGTTCGATCTTTAGACAGAATTTTTATATATAAATTTTGAACGTTGGTAATAAGAACGATTGCAAGAGTAAGCCCACGTAGTGACATAATTTAAACACATGGAAACGATAATTAATCTGGAAGTGTTTAAAAAACCTGTCGAGCCCGAGTGGAACTCGCACTATGAGGGTTCCGTGCATATTTATGCATTTATAAACATTTAATGGCACATACTAAGTCTATAAAACTATTTCAAAAATTTTAAATTTTTAGAATGGAAATATATAACTTCCACAGGTTCATATTTAAAAAAAAAATGTACAATCTCATCATCGAAATCATTGATTTCTGGATTTTTCCCTTTACTAATGCTAATGAAGTATAAGCGCATATACTTCAGTACATACGTACGTATGTACACATATACTCCAATATAATTCGTAATCCACTAACACTAACTTCCAAAACAACCATCTCCCCTTACCTCATAATCCCTTCAGACCTTATCAACCTTTGAAAACGCACATACCTCCGTACGTACGTACGTAAGAGTATATATATAGACTCCAATGTCATTTGTAATTCATAACATTTACTTTTAAAAGAACCATCTCCCCTTACCCCGTAATCAACGGATAATCCTTTCAGGTTTTGTAAGACTTTAAAAAAAAACGCGGAAACTTCAGTACGTACGTACGTACATAGTCATTCGCAATCCACCGCCATCCACTAACACTTACTTCCCATCTCTTTACCATCTCTCCTCTTACCTCATAATCAACGAATACTACCTTTAACCTTTGAAAGCGTATATACTCCCGTACGTACGTACGTAAGACTGTACATATAGTGTCCAATGTCATCCGTAATTTACTAACACAAAAATCTAATACAATAATCTCTTCAAAATGTTCATTAAGTCTTACTACCGCGTCATCAATGCTACTCATCTCACCTTGATATAAAAAAGTTTAAACGAATATTCAGAAAATGTTTATAAATTAATACTCAATAAACAAATTATTCGTAGTAAGGGTGTTGATAAAAAATCATTCAAATTTCTCGAAACGAATATGGTAACACTTAGTTTTTGGGAAACAAAAACACGGGTGTGGATACAAAAGTGCAGGAAAGGTGCAAAAGTGAATTGAGTTTTTCACCATTTTCCTTTATTTAATTGGAATAAAACTCAAACAAACCTTGTTTTGAATAATTATTACAGGTTTAATTAACGAAAAAATCTATGTAACAATATTTTACCGACATAAATTACGTTATTGTAACGATTCATTTTCTATACTTATTTCCGCTCAATTTCTATTTGTTGTCATAAAACACTTAATATATAAATAATAATACAAACTGTCAAATATTTAAAAAAAATTATTAAAATATAAAAATTGAAATAGATAAAAAAATACGTGAGAATACGTTTGCAATTTTGCGTCATGTATCTGCGTTTTATTAGTAATAAAAGCAGTTGTAACATATTTTTAAACGGTTTTATAATACTTAAATACGTTGCTTTTTATAAGTATTCTTCTATTTATAAACAAAAATAGTGAAAACTACGACGCTACTGTGCCCCTTTTAATAAAGTTCATCACAGATGGCGCTAATTCCTTAAATATATTTTTCTTTTTAGTAACAGAACATTTTGTCAACAATATCAAATTTATGGCGTTAGTTTCTTAGGATTCTGCTTGTTTCTTTCTTTAGAAAATAGCGTACAAAATAGTGTGATATTTAAGTAATCTTCGTAATGCTACTAGTCAAATGGAAGTATCAGTTAAAAAATTCGAAAGAAGGCGCAGTAGCGAAAGTACCGAAACTTTCGGCGTAGAACTACGCCGCTACTGTGCCCCTATTAATCAAGTTCATCAAAGTAGGAACAGATGGCACTAATTCCTTATCTTTTTCCTTTTAGTAACAGAACATTGTGCCAACAATATCAAATAGATGGCGTTAGTTTCTCAGAACTCTGCTTGCTTCTCTTTAGAAAAAGGCTTAAAAATAGTATGAAATCTAACTTATCTTTGTAATTCTACTATAGTGCCAAGAATTAAAAAGGGGAGAGCCGAAATTATTCGCACTTTATTGTAAATCGAAATATATAGTTTATTTAATAACAAATTTATTATTGCTTTATGATTATCCCTCTCATAGATTCAAATGTTAAAATTGAGATATAATATAAGATTAGGTGAATGTCGATTAAAATTTACAAATGGATGCTCTACCAATATCGATAACAAATCTGATAGTCGTAAAATAGTTCAAAATACACGAGTAGGTATTTTTCAATATGCCAATTGCCCTGAATTTAGTAACAGAACATAGTGTCAACAATATCAAATAGGTGGTGCTATTGTATTAGGGCTCTTTTTTCTATAGAAAATGGCGTATAAAATAGTGTGAAATTTAATTAATCTTTGTAAAGCTACTGCAGCCAAGAATTAAAAAGTTTAGGCAAAGTTATTTCTATTTTATCGTGAATAGAAGTATATATCTATCTATTTGATAACATATTTATTTACACTTTATGATCATTCTTTTCATAGATTCAACAAAATTGAGACATAATATAAAGTTAGGTGAGCGTCGATTAAAATTGACGAACACATACATGCTAAACCAATATCGACATCACATCTAATAGCCGTAAAAGCAAAACGTACGACTAGACATTTTCGCAGAAGCTATTCTTTCTAACACGCCAACTGCCCCGAATACCAGCCACAGCCAACGACAAAGTTCCACGCGCATCTCCGTTCTTTCGCTGCGCTAGATACTCAATATATATTAATACGACTTCCGCATTAGGCTGGCCCCAACTGGGTCGCAACTGCTGGTAGCATGCACCTCGGACGAGCGTTCGAACAGTGCGCCGGTCAGTGTCTGCGGTTGGCTAGGCGCTGCGACATGTATGTCAGTGCGGCGACTCTTTTTGCTCGTCTGCGCGGACAATAACTGGAACGGATCAGCGAGGTTAGGCACGTCGCCACATCTCGCAAGCAGCGACGGCAAAAAGTGACCAATTTGGCGGATATCGATTGAGTTGCGCTTTTTATCGATTGCGACAAGAACGATTCAGGAAATCAAATCTCGAGTACACGTCAGTCGGTCATAATTTAAAACTGACTGAATACTATTGAAATTATGTACATTCATCGAATCGATTTTTTATTACGCATTTCGCAAAATTATATGACATCAAAAACAGAAAGATTTCACAATGACGTGTGACTGAACTTTCGTAATAATCAAAATTGTTATTATCCTTAAGCTACGTTATCTACGACGCGCTTTGAGAAACAGAAAACACAAATGCACAATAAATCACAGAAAAACCGCTCCCGAAGCACGTTCGATGCATACAAACTCACTGTGTAGCAAAAACTAGAAAACACCTATTATAAGTAAAAAAAATTGTGCGTGTAATCAGCTCCGACTTGTACTCCGCCTTTACTCCGTAAGTGCGATTATCTTGGAATGTATAAAATAGGTAATGCTGTATATAAATACTAATATCATTAAATGTAAATGGAAAATTCTTTAATAAAAAATACTGACAATATAAATATTTTCAAGTAAAACACAAATGAACAAAATCAAATTTATATCACAAAATTAAAAACATTTAGCAACGTCAGACTAAGAAGTTATAAATAAAAGAGACTTTTTAATTTTGTAGGCTAGAAGACACCAAATATTCACACATAATGACATTTAATGATTACATCTTGATATAAGCGAACGATAGTAAACTATGTGTGTCACACTCCGTCATTGCGATTACGCCATAAGAAAATGCCAAATAAATATATTGATATATCACTCTAAAGATGCAGAGAAATGTTGCGCGGAGAGGCCACCTAATGGTTACACTTTTTTTAACGCTCTGAAATTCGTACACTCTGAACTTCTGATTTTACTCTTCATAAAACTTCATACCGGGCGCTATATATGAAAATCGATTCTTAAGGAGTAAACTCCAAAAAAAATTTTAAATATCGTATACTTTTTACTCTGGAATGATTATTTAGCAATCACTAGCATTACTGAGACGGCATTATCGTTATCTCAGTTATCAAAATAGCGGTAGCTCTAAACAAAATCACCTCATGTTGACTTGCGATAGTCCGATATCGAATGTGCACTTTAACGGCTCTAAGTTTGTAGAGAGTTCAAAATAAAATCGAGCAAAACTGAGTCACGTCACTAGAAATAATTAAATCAAAAATACTTTGTAGCATTTTTGGTATAATCAGCAACAATTGTTTCGTTATGTTTCTGAATGTCCTGGAACAAACAACGCTCCAGGACATTCAGAAACTTAACGAAACAATTGTTCTCGCTTAAATCTCTAAACTCTAGTGCTAATAAACATACTCGTCCAAACGTCTCGATGAATATTCAGCGGGAATCTCGGGCACGAATACTTTCAACGAGCATCTTATCCATATTCTCGGTGAATATCATTGAATATAGAGACATTGAAATCGATGCGGTGTCCATGTTGCGTTTGATGAAGTTATATTAACTATGTAAATATTTTACAAAAGAAAAACAAATAATAAAAAAGAATTAATAATAGGAAAACATATCTAAAAATCAATCATTTTCATTTCAAGAAATCGAGGCACAAATAAAATATTTTTAACAGTACTTTAAGAAACTGTTTTTGATTTTTCTTAATGTCAAATTATAAAAAAAAATATGGCTTTAAATGGCTACTAGGCATGTCCAGAAATCCATAGAAATTTGGGAGTTTTGGCAAGTATTTTTCTTAAATACCAGTTCTGATTTTACTAGGATTAAGTTTTGCTCGCTTTCTTATAAATAGTCTTTCGATGGAGCTGATAAAGTAGGAATATGGTAAGAACTAACTAGAGCCATTTCGGACATGTTTGGAAAAGCGTAGAAGGTAATCCTTTAACACCCTTCTAAAATAAATCTTAAAGCCGATAATAAATTTGCTTTAAACAAGGCTGCGGATTATTTTCCTAAACTAAATTACAGATCACAAGTTTCTCGTGTTCTTCACGTTTGGAATATTATCTACGTTAATGTTTCGACATTATTTTAGTAATTAATTTTTCATCTAAGTAATTTCTTTTAATCTTTGAGACTTCTTTTGACTGTGGAAAACCGCATAGATTTCCAACGTTTTTCGTTGCCGCCTCGACGGCCAACCATGCACGAACATGCTGTTGACACAAATATGTTCGGTCAGTCTCGGCGAGTACGTCGCATTCACATACTCGCCGAGACTGAGTATGAATAGATGGTATTGTATGATATCTTGACATTTTTGACCTTTTCTTCCTGTGAGCCGGCCCTCAGCCTTTCTACTAACGCTCAGTTGGAGTAGCAACACAAAAAAGATTTAGCCCTGACCAAATCAATATAATAGCCCGCATGATTAAAAGATCGCGTGATGTAACACTACAACCGCTGCTAAATTATAATAAACAATCAAATTATATTTCAACAACAAATAAACGAGGATACTGTTAACACTTTTGTGTTTACCGGCAGACAATAACAAAGATAATATTCTTATATCGCTCACGTGGACTCGTCTGCCGCGTGACGGATATGTTTGCTGATTACATGGCGCGATTATGGTTGAAGAGCGACTGAAATATAGTTCGTAGGTGATAGCGCAGTCGCATTCAAGGCCGCAGCCGCTCTGCTGAAGCTCTTCTGTAGTAGGGTTGCAGTATACCTCTATAGTGTAACTCTCACCGTAAAGCGATGACGAAATACAACAGTGAACGAATTTCTGTTGTTGTTAACGCTTTAGGGTATACATACTTTACAAGATGCTTTATCTAATAGTAGCTTCTGCTCGCCATTTCGTTTGCGTTGACTACAGTAATGTAACCTATATGTTAATATAACCTATAATTTATCTGTTTTCCAATTTGTTTGAGTTCGGTAGTAACTTAACGATCGAGTTACAAGAGAGAACATTTTGAATCGACTCGAGAACTACGCTCGGTCTTTGCAATTTGATATACACAGTATGAGTTAAAAATATGCTAAAATCAAACGTACAGAATTTTCCTTCCAGACGTGACAGATAATATAGACTATAATTTATATCTTTCCAATTTATTCAAAATCCGTTTGCGTTCAGTAGTAACATAATGATCGAGTTACAAAAGAGAGAAAAACAGTAGTAAAATAATGATCGAGTTACAAAAGAGAGAAAAACAGTAGTAAAATAATGATCGAGTTACAAAAGAGAGAAAAAACAGTAGTAACATAATGATCGAGTTACAAAAGAGAGAAAAACAGTAGTAAAATAATGATCGAGTTACAAAAGAGAGAAAAACAGTAGTAACATAATGATCGAGTTACAAAAGAGAGAAAAACAGTAGTAAAATAATGATCGAGTTACAAAAGAGAGAACATTTTGAATCGTTACGAGAACTACGCTCGGTCTTTGTAATTCGATGAGTTAAAAATATGCTAAAATCAAACGTACAGAATTTTCCTTCCAGACGTGAGACAATATAGACTATAATTTATCTCTTTTCCAATTTGTTCAAAATCCGTTTGCGTTCAGTAGTAACATAATGATCGAGTTACAAAAGAGAGAAAAACAGTAGTAAAATAATGATCGAGTTACAAAAGAACATTTTGAATCGTTACGAGAACTACGCTCGGTCTTTGTAATTCGATGAGTTAAAAATATGCTAAAATCAAACGTACAGAATTTTCCTTCCAGACGTGATAGACAATATAGACTATAATTTATATCTTTTCCAATTTGTTCAAAATCCGTTTGCGTTCAGTAGTAACATAATGATCGAGTTACAAAAGAGAGAACATTTCGAATCTTAGGAACTAATTCAGATTTCGGGGTATAAAGTAGCCTAGATGGTTATCGAAACTATAATCCATTCGTACAGATCCGTTCAGAAATTACGGAGTAACAGAATAAGGAACCAAATTTTCGTATTTATAATATTAGAATAAGCAATATCTATAAAATGAAAAGGAAAAAATTAAATTCTCGTTTATTAAAAATGAATTATTTTGATAATAAAGTACAATAGATATAAGCCTTTATTATTTTTCACGATTTATTAAATTATCATCTGAAATAATTGTATATGCTAAGTACACGTTTATATCCATTGTTCAACGAGTAACAAAGGGTAGCGAACTTCGAAATCGATTTGGTAAATGTTTATCGATTAAAAAACTACTTGAAATAATAAAAAAAATCCTTGCAATTTATACAACAGAAAGTTAATTACATCAAAGAACCAAGGCTTCAGCAGAGCGAATACAACATACCGTGATAAACAATTCGCGTCCGTAAGAATGTGCAATATTCAATGAGAAAAAAAAAGAATGAAACATTAAGTATATGACGACACGTACCGATTTAATGACTATCGATCATCTTATGTAGATCCATTAGGAAGATTTTAATCCTATATATATATATATATATATATATATATATATATATATATATATATATATATATATATATATATATATATATATATATATATATATATATATATATATATATATATATATATATATATATATATATATATATATATATATATATATATATATATATATATATATATATATATATATATATATATATATATATATATATATATATATATATATATATATATATATATATATATATATATATATATATATATATATATATATATATATATATATATATATATATATATATATATATATATATATATATATATATATATATATATATATATATATATATATATATATATATATATATATATATATATATATATATATATATATATATATATATATATATATATATATATATATATATATATATATATATATATATATATATATATATATATATATATATATATATATATATATATATATATATATATATATATATATATATATATATATATATATATATATATATATATATATATATATATATATATATATATATATATATATATATATATATATATATATATATATATATATATATATATATATATATATATATATATATATATATATATATATATATATATATATATATATATATATATATATATATATATATTACATCAGCTTAACAACGCTCAGCTAAGCTTTGTTTGCATTTAACAATGATTGCAATGAAAGCCAGCAAAAAATGTTAATACATGTAAGACGTGTACAGGTTAGAATCTTGCCGAAGGTTGAATTGGCCATTCTATACAATTTATAGCTTTCAAAAATATGTTATGGTGCTGAATATAGCTAAAGACCTAGGATTTTTAGAACGCTTCCATGAGAAAACAAATGAAAAATCTCTACATAGTGATGTTAGATGGCGCTAGCGGTACAAGTGTATTGTAAAAGAAGGAACGTCAAACAATTTAATATAACATCCACCGAGAAATATCCACTGTCACCTATACAAAATAACGCGCATTTTTGTGAATATCTGTAATTGATTAGGAGACACGAGTTCAGTTTAATATAAACATGGCCGTACGTTGCGGACGGATCATGTGACAGATAAGTACACAAATCTACATAGTTTCATCGTGTATATGGACAATAAAGTCGTTCATGCGTACATGCGAGTTGTGTGTAAATTTATGACTTTAAACACTGTATATAGTAACAATACAGGTATTTAAAACTGGCTTTTCAGAATTTCTTCTTTATCTATCGTCTCATGATTAATTTGAATCCTCGCAAAGGTGTGACTAACTTGGGTGAATAGAATAGCATATACAAGAATCAAAATAAATTAGATAGAAATGAGACGCCGTGTGGCACATTTTCTTCACACGGGTCTCGCCTGTCATTGTGGTAGAGTAAATGTAGAGTGGTATTGACCGTATATTGAATACTGCTCGATCGAGTCACAAGTGGCAAGTTATCGACCCTGAGTACCTTTGTGTTATCACAGGTGTGGTAGAGCTAGTTATTAGATCTGCAGGCAGTATATAAATGTGGTTATACTCTGTTATAATCTTATTGATTTATTCACCTCCCTCAGCGAAGTTATGACGCGCCTGTTTTGCCATGTATATATATATATATATATATATATATATATATATATATATATATATATATATATATATATATATATACATGGTGTCAAGGAATAAATTATCGTCGAAATACAACGTAAAACACGCCCTTATTTTAATCGAGTGCAATAAAATACATAATACATAACTCTTTTTAATAAACGAAATATTTGCAGAGTGCGATGTTTACCCGCAGTGTTCGCAGCTATTCACGGGTTATTCCCCTAAGCGGCGCTGAATAATGTGTGCAAATATCGCGTGTACGAAGAAGATGACAAATAAGTATGAATATTATTTTAAATTTTCTGAAAAAAGTCATCTTTTAAACGACAATCAATTATTTTTCAGTCGAGGAATAATGTCTTTGTCAGACAATTATTCCCGTGTATAACGCAACATCCGTCTGTTTTCCTGTCTGTACGATGATAACTGTTTTTTGTCTGTTCGATTATAACTGTTGTCGCCATGGTGTGTTGTGTTGATCAAAAAGCTTACGGCCTTTGACGATGTGGCGCACCGCGGGGACCCGGGTTCGATTCCCGGCCGTTCGTTTAACGGGGCTGGACTGGTGATATGGTAGCCTGTAAGAGACTGCTCTCGAAGTAATAAGTCGGCCATATGTATCAATTAGATACATTAAAGTATATAAACTAGAATTCTACTAGATTGATTTTGATGTGGTTTTCGCCATCATGTAGGTTATTAATTCTGGTCTCTTCTGGAAGAACTAGAAGAATCTTTCTGAGATTACAGAGTTATGCTAATATTTATGAGACATGTTCTAGAGTGTGAGCAAGCAGGATGGCCTATCAACGGCGAGGGAAGCAGCTACGCTGAAGCGCGTGAGGGAAAATCATACTATCCCTAAATTTCAACCATCACAATATCCACACGAGCGAAACTGTACGCAAAAGCCAGTCGAATAATGTAAAATATAACCGAACAAGTGGGTCACTCATCTCTAGAACACACTATGCACATGATTCTGTATTATTTATGTAAAACATGATTATATGTGTGTGTGTGTGTGTGTACATATGTATTTATCGTGTAAGTGACTACTTTTAACAGCAGCACTTCACCAACACCTTTCGCACTATCTCTCCAATTTTCGTCTTACGTCAGACTTACAGAAACTACATTAATCTGGCAACTGTTAAACACTAAATAGCTCATTTCATTACCCTTTTAAAGTATACCATTTTTTAACAAGAGTGTATTAAATAGTTTAAAAAACAATCTTACTGTCACGGTTATTTTTCATAACTTTTTACCATGAGTGTATTAAATAGTTTAAAAAACAATCTTACTGTCACGGTTATTTTCCATAATTGTTTACCATGAGTGTATTAAATAGTTTAAAAAACAATCTTACTGTCACGGTTATTTTCCATAATTTTTTACCATGAGTGTATTAAATAGTTTAAAAAACAATCTTATTGTCACGGTTATTTTCCATAATTTTTTACCATGAGTGTATTAAATAGTTTAAAAAACAATCTTACTGTCACGGTTATTTTTCATAATTTTTTACCATGAGTGTATTAAATAGTTTAAAAAACAATCTTACTGTCACGGTTATTTTTCATAATTTTTTACCATGAGTGTATTACATAGTTTAACAAACAATCTTACTGTCACGGTTATTTTTCATAATTTTTTACCATGAGTGTATTAAATAGTTTAAAAACAATCTTACTGTCACGGTTATTTTTCATAATTTTTTACCATGAGTGTATTAAATAGTTTAAAAAACAATCTTACTGTCACGGTTATTTTTCATAATTGTTTACAATGAGTGTATTAAATAGTTTAAAAAACAATCTTACTGTCACGGTTGTTTTTCATAATATTTTACCATGAGCGTATTAAATAGTTTAAAAATAATCTTACTGTCACGGTTATTTTTCATAATTTTTTACCATGAGTGTATTAAATAGTTTAAAAAACAATCTTACTGTCACGGTTATTTTTCATAATTTTTTACCATGAGTGTATTACATAGTTTACCAAACAATCTTACTGTCACGGTTATTTTTCATAATTTTTTACCATGAGTGTATTAAATAGTTTAAAAAACAATCTTACTGTCATGGTTATTTTTCATAATTTTTTTCCATGAGTGTATTAAATAGTTTAAAAAACAATCTTACTGTCAGGTTATTTTTCATAATTTTGACATCTTGAAATTCGGTTCTCAGGTGCTGAGAAATATAAATAAGTCAATTATAGAATTGACAAAAAGTTATAAATCCATCAACACTCCTAAAAAGCATCATGTTGATAAATTTTTATGACACTAGTTAATGAAATAATGAATAAGTTAGGACTTATCTAATACTTTTTGAAGTTCTTTACTAATTTTAGATTCATATGACCAGCGCAAGCTGATAAGACGAGAAAACCAACAAAAAATCATTTATAAGCACAATCTTTCCTTGACATAGTTGTATGTTAGCATTGTATATGTTGCGTGGTTGAAGCCGTTCCTCAGCACGGCGCGACAAGCAGCTGGTAGCAGGCGACAAAACGTGCGCCGTGCTGTCATTTATCTTCATTCAATTTAAAACCAGTTTCTTCCCTCGCAATTATTCCCATCCGTTTCTAGTTCTGCGCTCTCAGCGCCGGTTAAGGCAGACGCTTCATTAAATAACAGGCTTTAAGAGATGGCGACACGTCCATGAACTCGTCAATGGCACATCTGCTTGTATAGCTACGTCTAATGTAATTTCTGCTTCGTACATTTTTTTAAGTAATTCCATAGATGGTTGTTTTCTTAATTGATTTGATAGAAGACACCACATATTCACATATAATGAAATTTAATGATTAATCTTGATATAAACGAACGATAGTAAACTATGTGTGTCACACTCCGTCATTGCGATTACGCCTAAAAATGCCAAATAACTATATTGATATCTCACTCTAAAGATGCGCAGAAATGTTGCGAGGAGAGGCTACCTAACGGTTACACTTTCTTTAACGCTCTGAACTTCGTACGATCAGAACCTAACGGCTACAATTTTTAACGCTCTGAACTTTTGATTTTATTCCTAGTAAAACTTCATACCGGGCGCTATATATGAAAATCGATTGTTAAGGAGTAAACTCCAATAAAGGTTGTGTAAAAAGAACTACCCGTACAGAGGTTGTTCAAAATCACGCTGAATTCCCGGATGGTTCACTAAGTGTTTCAATTCGGTAACTTTCACAAGAAGTATTCGCCTTAGTAGTTCCATGTCAAATTTCTGACTTTACTTCAGTAAACGAATGCTTTAAAAATGTATGAACTTTAACATCATACATGGAGACGATATTTCACGGTCAATATGCGTCGTTCATTTAACTTTCAAAGCCAAATATTATGGCCAGTTGTATTTTATCTGATAAGACTCGTAACACTTTAGAACAGAATAAGTTGGAACGATGCAGATAAGGTGATAACAACGTAGAAGTTTACTATCAATAGTGTAGTTGTTCCGATTAGCGAAACCTCCAAATAATGCGACGAAATCGAATAGCGGAAGTAGCTACAAATGTTGTGTCATTGAGGCATAAACACGACTTCCTGCTAAACATCTCTTTTTGTTATTGCAACCGAAATTTTTAACGTGCTGTTGAAAAAAACATAGTTTTCAGAATATTTGTTTGTTATATTATGCGGAAAGTTTATAGGGAGAGCGGATTTTACGGCGTTTTTCATTGTCTCTCTATGCAGAAAAGAAAAAAAGTAATTGAATATATTTGGCGTTAATTTTGTAGAAATTCACTATTCACAATTAAATAAACTAAACTAAGATAGTCATCAATCTTTGCTAATAGCCCACCAGAAGATGTTGTTATACAACGAAACGTAGGTCGTGGTAAAGAACTTAAAGAAAGTAGAAATAATACTACATCACGTAGTTAAATTTAATTGTGAAAAAAAGTCAGTAAAAATTTTGTAGCAACTTAGCTAAAGGCGTCGAAAGTATATTTCTATATATTGAAGACAATATACGTGAAGATAAAACTTTGTATCCCTTTTTGAGCACATTACGCGCACGGAAGGGTGTTAGACTTGGCATAGTTAAAGTTTATATGGAGAAGTGTAGAAAGTTAAAATTTATGTATAATATGTGTTACAAATACATTTAATTACATATTACAAATACATTAAAAGATTCATTGTTTGTTTATATTGTCATTGTCAAATACATAATAGTATGTGGTCGAACAATCGCACAGAGTAGAGATTACCGCCAAAGAATTTCAAAAGGTCTGAACACATTCAGTGTTCAGAGCCGTGAATTTAGAAGATTTCAAATGTTCCTTTTTCAATAGTCTGTGGAGTGCATATCAAGGCAAACAGTATTATTTTTGTAATAGATATCCGTGTTACTAACATTAAATTTTAAATTTCATAGGTACTGCAGGGAATTAAGGCAAACACCCTGATGACGTATTTGTACATGCTGTCAGCTGACGTAATAGAACAAAATTTAAAAAAAATATATGCAATAATTATAGAGGTATACTCTTTTACAAAATAACGTTCAAACTTAAAAATGTTATGAATTACTGTCGAATTTCGACGACTAGTACAATCTTAATCTCCATATTCTCTTGCATGGGTATACTGTCGAATTTCGACCACTAATACAATCTTAATCTCCATATTCTCTTGCATGGGTATACTGTCGAATTTCGACCACTAATACAATCTTAATCTCCATATTCTATTGCATGGGTATACTGTCGAATTTCGATCACCAGTACAATCTTAATCTCCATATTCTATTGCATGGGTATACGGTCGAATTTGGAACACTAGTATAATCTTAATCTCCATATTCTCTTGCATGGGTACGGTCGTTAACTCTATTCGAAACATCAAATATGAAAATATATGCTCTATGTATCATACATTATTGCTTGCTGGGCTATGAGATGCATAAAAAACAAGTTTTATGTATATGTACAAATGAAAAAGCAAGTGAACTAGGAAAATCTCCCAAACAATGACAACTAATTTTATTTAGGTAAGGGTAATTATATATTTCCTTAGAAATATAGAAAAAAATGCCTTTTATTTATCGTAACTTGTTTATAGAACGTACTCAGTACGACCGTTGATTGTACTTTGGTTTTCCTTAAGAACCAATATTTTTTCTGTATATTCATCAATGTACTGGATTTCGAAATTTAAAATGCTATTGGTGTAATCCTATCACAGTACTTATACAATCGAGTAATTTCCAGAATATCTTTGGTATGGATGCAAACTTAAAGCTACCAATATTAACTATGGTTTTTAAAATACAAAAATGTATAGTAACCAATAGCTTTATTTTAACCTATCCCAAATTTGCTACGAGCAAACTAACGCGGTTATGGCATAACAGAAAGATCTCTAATAATATCAAAATGAGAATACTAAGAACATTAGTCTTCTCGATTTTCCTGTACGGTTCTGGGTCGTGGACAATTCGATCTGTGGAGCGCAAGAATATAAACGCATTCGAGGCGTGGTGTTGGAAACGAATGCTGCGCATACCTTGTCGGCTAGAAGAAGGAACACATCGATTCGTAAACAACTCAAAATCAAAACTACAGTGTGGTATATCATCTGCTACCAAACAATCCTCGGCTACTTTGGTCACCCTATACGCAGGAAACCAGATAACTTAGAAAAGCTAATTGTTATCGGGAAAGTCAATGGTAAACGACCTCGCGGTAGATTTCCTACCCGATGGACTGATCAGGTCATTGAGCTCATCCCGATCACATTTTCTACTAGGAAAGCCGAGGATAGAGCTAAATGGAAAAAAAAAACTAAGACCAAAACAATCAGGACTTTTCAGGATGGATACGACCTTTGGAAATGAAGAATGCGACGCTGTAATAATCACTTTATTTCGGACAGCGGTAGGAATTAGAGAAGCTAACTGTGGTTGGACTGAAATATTCTATTCATTTTTATTGCTATATTTCAATAACAAAACATTTTCTGGCTCTATACATGTGACGATTGTTAACAAGATGATATTTATTAAAATTTCTCTGTTTCTATTTTATTAATTATTGTTTTATAACTGTTTATACCTATGTTTTTATAACTGTTTATATATATTTTATACCTATGTTTATACCTATGCTGTTTATACCTATGTTTTTATAACTGTTTATATATATGTTATACCTGTTTTTATAACTGTGTATATATATTTTATACCTATGTTTATACCTATACTGTTTATACCTATGTTTTATAACTGTTTATACGTATGTTTTTTCAAATGTGCTGCATTTTGGATAAATCTGTAAGTTGGGCATGTGGTTTCCAATAAATTTAATAACAAATAAAAATCGATCTTGTTTCTGGCGAAGTCTATGATCGGGCTCTCGTGCGACTAAGTTTTATATAAGACTGCAGTGAACAATAAGAAATAGATCTTAATACCCGCAATGTAATGACTTCCCACGCCAAGCGCGTGTTGGAAGACTTCATCTCTGCGCACGGACCAATGATAAATGGCGTCAAACATCCCAAAAGAGTAACGAAGATCTAATTTTGAACACATTCTTAAAGCGCATCACTGATTAACATCTCTAGCGGAAACGAAACACGTTACCCCGCCAAGGATATACAAATAGGTAATTAGTTACCGCCCCCACGCTGACCGGAAGCGATAAAATCGTTAATTTGACTAAGCGGCGTCACTGTGACCACATTTTCCAAATCACACACTTTTCCTAAATTATACAGTTTCCAACAATACTACTCGCATATTATCTTCATACAACGCGTCAATTTAAAATGACGTGGGGGTAGGCAACGACGCAGCACGTGGTTACCGTATGCTCACACATATATCATTGTTTAATTTAAAAATGATATGTACGCGATATGAAAATGTATTTTTAATGAAGATGTTTATTTTGTTTCGATTTATTTGTTATTCAAGCTACGAAAAATAAATATGTAACAATGGCACCTGGCGTATTGGAAGACTTTGAAAATACAAAATACTTCTTGTCATATAAAGCTGTCGAACTTAATCTCTACCACTTTTTGTATGCCTTTAATGTGCGCCAAATGTTACCACATGATGTTCATATGCAATAATAAACAACATTTAATTGTCTAATAAATTATTTGAAACTAACGATGTGTTTTTGTTTTTAAAATACGTATATATGATGAATTGAATTCTTCACGAGGGACGTCTTATATCTCACAAGATTAGTCTAGTTACTTTCTTGGTCCAGTTACTTCTCGGCCATATCTCTTTTGGAGTTTACTCCTTAAGAATCGATTTTCATATATAGCGCCCTGTTTGAAATTTTATGAGTAAGGTCAAAAGTTCACAGCGTTAAAAAAAGTGTAACCGTTAGGTGGCCTCTCCGCGCAATTTCTCTGCGTATGTTTAGAGTGAGATATCAGTATGTTTATTTGGCGTTTTCTTATGGCGTAATCGCAATGACGGAGTGTGACACACATAGTTTACTATCGTTCGCTTACATCAAGATGTAATCGTTAAATGCCATGATGTGTGAATATTTGGTGTTTCATATCCTACTAAATTAAAAAGTCTCTTAATTTTAACTTTTTAGTCTGGCCTTACTAAATGTTTTTAATTTTGTTGTATAAATTTGATCTTGTTCATTTGTGTTTTACTTGAAAATAATTATATGTCGAGTTATGTTCGTAATTATATTACGAACTACGATTTGCGCGAAAACGCCCCATACAAAACACAACTGGCTTATGACGTCACTGGCCAGTTCTTTAGAATTCATTATAAGGGAGTTTATTAAATGTTTTAGAATCCCGTTAAATATTGCGTTTAAGTTATATATTGCATATTATAGTTTCTTCATGTTTTTTGGTGGAAACTAAATTGGTAGTAACTTTCTCTATTTAATGAAAAAAAAAATTGCGCTTTCCCCTATTTAAAAGTTTCGATTAATTGTTTGTTATATGCATTATTTTTTTCATCCCACGGTTTTTTTTAAACAGTTTTGAAACATTTTTACAAAAAATATCGACATCAGTCAAATACCCAATTTTATCCTTAATAAAAACGACTCGTAGCATTTTTGTCGTAGCATAAATGTTTTACGAGATACAGTTTCAGCAAAAATGGCAGATTTAGCATAACTTCTCAGGTCGCATCAATGTAAATTGGGAAATTATCAGGGCTTTCTACAAAATTGTTGAAAAATTTGACTTGGCCAATGAAAAAAATCCCAACTTAACTAGACTCTAATATTCCGAATGAAACCTGGTAACAAAATTGGGAACTAACATATCGAACTAAATAACCAGCTCCAATCACCCAGTATAAAACGTGCTACTCTACTATATTAGTCCACAATGGATAAGCATCAGTACGATACTAATAATACACACCCCTTTCCTTCTCGCCTATCTGAAAACCCAAATGACGTGAACGCTCAGCGCATCACGTTCGACGTCACGTCAGCTTTTTACAGAAGCAACGGCTCGAAGAAATATTGCGAGCGACCGCCTCTCGTGACCATTAAAAATAAACTGTCAGCGACTTATAAACTGTCAGCGACTTTTGTTGGAGCGACGATTGAAATGTGGTTATTCTCTCTGCGTGCAGGGTTGACCAAAAAAAGGGAAAGATGCAATCTAAACTTAAGGCCAGGATTTCGTTAGCGTGGAAAATTACTTAGTCAACGCTCCTTTATGTCGTTTATTTATTAGACAAACATTGTAACCAACAGAAAACTAACACAAACTATACAAGACACTGTACGAGATTGTAACCAACAGAAAACTAACACAAATTGTACAAGACACTGTACGAGATTGTAACCAAAAGAAAACGAACACAAACTATAGAAGACACTGTACGATATTGTAACTGACATAAAACGAACACAAACTATAGAAGACACTGTACGAGATTGTAATCAACAGAAAACGATACAAATTCTATTTAAATAGACAGTAGTCTTTCAACTGATTCTAGCAATGAATATCGAATATAGGTTTTTGTCAGAATTCTAATTTTATAGAATTCTCTACTAGATGGTTCAAAATCAATAGGATTTTGAACCTCATCTTCCTGTAGTCTATTAGAGGCGTATATAAGTTTGAACGATTAGGTAAAGATAGAAAATTCAAACTAATCCATGGCATTGCTGATAGCGTTAAGACAGTAATAAGTAAGGAACCGAGAGCGCACGACATCGACACGCGCTTTCTGGTTCATTTTTGTCTGATGTCATGTGATTGTACGACTTAAAAGACTAAATGCACTCGGTAACTTATAGACCATGATGAAGAAATTGAAACTGTAATCTACTGGGCAATGAACAAATATACAGAAATAGCACCCCTGTGAAATATATCTGGCAGGTCACGACCCTGATCGGACTAATGACTGTTGGATTTAAATTTCTTATATAAATGTTAATTTTTTCTTCTTCTGATGCACTAGAGCCTAGAGCCGCTATGTCTGGGGGGTTTTATATAGCTTTTTCCACTATATCCTGTTGAGAGTACTTGTCTCTAACGTTTAATGTCTGTGATGTTAACGATCTTTTTTGATGCTCTCTAGTAGGTGGCGGAGTACGGGGTCTTCACTTCTGATTCTATCCTATTTGTGAGAAACCATTATTTTGACATGACTTAGTCATTGCACTTGAAGATGTGCTTGACCCACCTGATAGGATAGAATTTAACAACGAATTTCTTCAACGAAAAAATTTCCACATTGAATTCCAATGGAATTTTCCACAGCTATTTTTATTCGAGAATCAACCTGTTTTCATCAACTTTGGTAAAAGTCCAACAATAACGTCCATATAAAAAGTCTAAGTGTTTAATAAAGACTGATCTCTGCACGTACAGCAATGTAAACAAGTCTCTTGAGCCAAAGCAATATTCATCTTCTGTTAGATACAAATGATTATATTATACAATTAATTTATGTTGCAATTACAACTCAGTTGATATAGAAATATTGTCTTTACGTGAATAGGAGCCAAACATGTCCTGTCTTGGTATTTTATACGTTGGGCATTAAGTGCTTTCATCGCTAAACTACATATAATGCAACATTTTCTATGGGAAAAAGGAAAATTAGTGAACAATGTTTAACGAGTTTCAGTGTATTTATTAATATGTTTATGGCTCTCATAGTTCATGTGAATAATTTAAAGAATTCATGGAGTTTTGGTTTCTGTACATTCCCGGTTTTTATACGCTAGGCATTAAGTTCTTTCACCGCTAAACTACAGCTAATGCAACATTTTCTATGGGAAAAAGGAAAATGAGTGAACAATGTTTAACGAGTTTCAGTGTATTTATTAATATGTTTATGGCTCTCATAGTTCATGTGAACAATTTAAAGAGTTCATGGAGTTTTGGTTTCTGTACATTCTCGGTTTTTATACGCTGGGCATTAAGTTCTTTCACTGCTAAACTACTACTAATGCAACATTTTCTATGTTTATGCCTCTCACAGTTCGCGTGAACAATTTAAAAAGTGCATGGAGTTTTGGTTTTTGTACATTCCCGGTGCTCTCAGGGCGGTTGTAATTCTAACGATACACAAATTAATAACAAGACGACAAAGGATGAAGTATGTGGTAGTCCTAGATACTATATTGGTTTAGTATTTTCTTCGTAAATGGGAAAAAAAATTGACTGAAAAAATAAGTTCCTTGCTGTGTAATAACAGTTTCTAGTAGCATCTCTAAAATTTTTCTTTATCATGTACGTTCGATACGAAATTACATGATAAAGTAAAGTCGTTTTCAAGGATGGTTGATCATAGCGAGTATAGGCACAGTGGTTGCACTATTTATTAGTTTACTTTCCAATCTTATATATTAAGTTCATTTCTTAATAGCATATTTCAAATATTGTCAACCTACTACATTAAATAAAAAATCAAATTATTTTGAAAAATTAAATATTTTAATTAATATATTCTAAAATTCTTCTATACAAATCTGAAACAAATATTTATTTTGCTTTCACTTACTAAAGATGGAGTAGTTTCGATATTTAATTTCTTGTTTCAGTTGTAAGGAGGCAATTCTGGATGATCTGTGATCAATAGCCGTATTTATGTATCAATCGATACATACGGGTGCTTTGTAGCTTAATACTTCAAAGCGCCCGTATATATAACACATAAAAATAAATGCTAAATGAAAGTAAATCTTAAGTAATATTACTTATGAGTTTATTTTTTAATTACAATGTAATCATTACCTTGAGCAAATACTTTTTCTATAATATGATGTTTCGATTTACTCAATGAAAGTTCCTTGATAATTTAGGTTTTAGCTAAAGTATTTTAAATATTCATCTGTATTTCAATTACAAAAATGTGCTTTATGGACCTTTATCTATATATTACATAAAACATTTCAGAAGAATTGATTGATTCTGAAAATTTGTTTATGTACATCTAAATAATATCTATTAAATATAATATAAACTGATCATCACATAATGTGAAAAGTTTAGTTTTTATATATCTTGATAGGAATTCCAGTAAAACACCCCTCTTTAGTATTGAAATATCTAAAAGGTCATTATAGAACACTCTCTACACTACTCGTGAAGTTACCTCGACGAAGTGCTCCATCGAAGTTGATCGTAGTCTGAAGTACGTCTCATTACCTCGAATCGATATCGTTATCGAAGTTGATCGCAGTCTGAAGTACAGTCGGAAGTACGCACAAGGCGAATCGAAGTACACTATTCTCTTCGCCTAACTTCGATCGACTTCGCGGGTAGTATAGTACAGGTTTACGGTTCTAGGAATATTGGGCTATAGGAATATATATAGATTGAAGAATTGGAAACAATGATATTTTTCATTTTTATTTTTCAAAACTATTCGTCAACCATAGAATGATTGTGATGTCACAATATTGTACTGTTAGAATGTATTGTAACACCACAATATGTATGTATCTATGTATTATGAAGAAAAATAACCACATGTGAGAAATTTATGAAAATTTTAGATTTTGGACCAAATAAAAATAACACGAGATGATAAAACGACCAGAAAGTGTGGTTATTAAATAATAATAGAGGAGGCACAATAAATTTAGCAGCCGGCCCTGCGCTATTCGGCTGCGTCATGCGCTGCCCGACGACGAGCCCCCACGCCTCTGCCAAAACCAAAGTTCACAGTCCACGTTGCGGACCTTAATGTCGTGGACGTCTGAGCGTCAATAATCTCACTATGCAGACACAAGATTATAACATTTTAATGCTTCCCAATTTACATGCGCACTCCATAATTCCTGGATATCCGAATCATTTTAGCATATTTTATTTAAGTTTTATATACGTTAACACGAAGCGTGCGAATGAATATATTTCGCTCAACTCTCAAGTGCGCCCTTTCAAATCTGCTTAAAATAAATATATTTTTAAATGTGTACCAATTCAAATGGGATCTTGAAATTTTCTGGGCTCTTAAAAAGTATATACAGTGTAAAGCTTAAAGTAAACATATTTTTAAATGTGTATCAATACAAATGGGATCTTGAAATGTTCTAGGCTCTTAACATGGATATAAAGTATAAAGCTTAAAGTTAAAATATTTTTAAATGTGTACCAATTCAAATGGGATCTTGAAATTTTCCAGGCTCTAAAAAAGTATATACAGTGTAAAGCTTAAAGTAAAAATATTTTTAAATGTGTATCAATACAAATGGGATCTTGAAATTTTCTAGGCTCTTAAAAAGTATATACAGTGTAAAGCTTAAAGTAAAAATATTTTTAAATGTGTACCAATTCAAATGGGATCTTGAAATTTTCCAGGCTCTAAAAAAGTATATACAGTGTAAAGCTTAAAGTAAAAATATTTTTAAATGTGTACCAATTCAAATGGGATCTTGAAATTTTCTAGGCTCTTAAAAAGGATATACGGTGTAAAGCTTAAAGTAAAAATATTTTTAAATGTGTATCAATGGGGTCTTGAAATGTTCTAGGCTTTTAAAAAGGATATAAAGTGTAAAGCTTAAAGTTAAAATATTTTTAAATGTGTACCAATTCAAATGGGATCTTGAAATTTTCCAGGCTCTAAAAAAGTATATACAGTGTAAAGCTTAAAGTAAAAATATTTTTAAATGTGTACCAATTCAAATGGGATCATGAAATTTTCTAGGCTCTTAAAAAGGATATACAGTGTAAACGCTTTATAATGAATCTCAAAGGACCGAGAATTTTCTTTCGTTATAAAGAGTTTTCCTTTATAGTTGTTTAAATAAAATACATATTTATTTAAGATTTAAAAACGTTTATTCGGTTTTATTTACAAAAAGATTAATTAGTTTCCTTATTCTTATAGCTTGCATTTGATTCTCACATTTTAATATAAGAGTCAACTTTATCCAGTAAACACATGTGCCTAACGTCCGTATGCACCACACACAGTCAGGTCTCTCAGTCAGATTTATTGACACTTAAAAACATATTTTGTTTGAATACTTTACGGATTAGACCGTGCAATAGGGCACGGTCGGTAAAGTAGACTTTTGTTCCCGACTCGACTGACGGTTAATGACAAAGAGAAATACGTTTATAACTGCCAATAAGTCTGACTTACAGTCTTGACCAAGTGTGGTGCATATGGGCGTAAGGAATACAGTAGTGATGACTGTAATAACAATGACAGATATAAAATTGTGTCTATTCGTCATAAGAATTGGCGGCATTCGTAAAGATAATTTTGGAGTTCATGTGACCCTATTGGTAATAAGTATGTACTTAGTGGTGATAAACAATAAACAGCTTTTGCTGCCTAAACAATGTCTTCTCGTTCGTAATAGAGAATGGCGTGTTCGTTAAAAAGGGTGAATCAGTGTATGGGTTAGAAAGCAAAGCAAATAAGACCAAGCAGTGTTCACGTTATAGAGAGTTTTCCATTACAAAGGGCGTCGTTATAAAGAGTTTATACTGTATTATGTATTTTGAAATAAATATACCATAACCCCAAGTCGTTAACTCAATTTAACCTTGTATTAAAAATATTTACAATAGATAGAAGACACCAAACGTATTTCTACCGGCATAACGTCATTATCTTACATTAAAGAATATTGCGTACCACACACTACAGCCTTTTCCTGCATTAAATTATTGAAGCATATTAGATAAATCGATTATCATTATGTAATATAAACTATAATTTCAATACACTCGCGCCATAAAACCGCCAGAAAATAACGATAATTAGATTGGAAAATATTTAATTGCACGCCATTACATTAAACATAACGTATTCCATTAACGCTATCGTTAGTTAATGAGCTGATCGCGTTGAGTTGCGGCTTGTAGCATGCGGTTGGCCCTGGTTTATTAAGAGACATAAAATTATATGCTATGCGGATGAAGTCACTTATAAAGCGTGTAAAATCGTCATTCCAAATTCGAAGAATTGTCCTACAACGCAGATTAAAGAAGAACTAGCCACCTTTTCATCATGAAGTTTCCAAGAAGCAGATAGGGGGAAGATTTTAGTTACAAGAATGGTTGCAGGGAGGGAATTTGCTTCGTTTAACTCAATATGTTTAAAGTACGGAACCTCAAAAGAAGACAATTGAATCCTCATAGGATCAGTCACATGTCCGTATGAGCGCCGGGCACGGTCGTTTTTCACAGAAACATTTCGACGTAGAAAGTTAGAATTAAGCATAGTGATCAGTCCTCATTGACCCATATTTCACAATAGTCAGAACCTAAAAAATGTTTTAGAATATTTAACGATGCAAGTTAAATATAAAAAAAGTTATTGTTTTGGTAATGTTCGGTTTAAAACGAAAAGGCGATTAACCAATATATTTTTGAGATATCGCTGAAAAGGTTCTCAAAAAACGTCTCTCCTCAGTCATTTATGAAACTGCTAAGTTCGAATCATGAAAAATAAGGCTTAGAAAAGTTTAAACGAACTATTTCTATGATTCTAAATACCATAATTTTTTAAAACTATGAAAAAACTACTAGGTTATTATATATATTTACACGGAGAAAAATAATATTAATACTTGTAAATAGTAATAGAAATACTGTAGATTACACAATATTTCTATTCTAATATAAGTATTTCTAGTACAATATTTCTATTCTAATACAAGTATTAATATTCTTTTTTTTAATACTGTTACTAATAAACTTAGAATAGAAAATTATACCTTTCATAAATAGAGAATAGATAAAAACTACTAATCAACTCGGTATACGATAAGCTCGTCATAACTTTACCTGTCAAACATTATTCCGAACTCGACCTATGTTTAACTTTGGTTTAACCTAAAAAAAGTAGACATTTCTGCAAGTACACCATACAGCACATCAGTTTCTGCAATTTGATTGTGTTTATAATTATTTTGAGGAAAACGGCTTTCTGTAATTCTTTTCGTCCAATCGAAATGACCGAGGAGGTATCATTTAATTAATTGTATATAGTAGCACCAAGAGCAATATTCATTGATGACGATTTTTAAATTAAATAAAATTCAAGTTATATTAATAACTTGACTTTTATAGAATATTTTATGAGTAATTGTGACATTTTCCTAAAATTTTATTACAAAATTTTAAATTTACCATTATTTGTTCATGCTGTTCTAATTCAGTTTTCATTCGTAGCTCATGCTCTTTCGTAACTGGAAAAAGGGGAAAATTCAACAAGTTGCACAAGCAGAGAACAATATAAGTTTTAATGATTTTCTAAAGTTGTCATCTGACGTGACAGATGTTATTTGTAATCACAATTATAGACACGACCTTATATTTTACGTGTTTGCTACGAAATGCGATGATGCCACGCTGAATTTTTGAAGCTACTTCAGAATAGCTATTCTATCGTTTTACTGACTTTATTAGTATCTTCGCTGTGTCAACTTTAGAACAGTATAAATATTCTCAGAATAGAAATAGTATAACTTAAATTTAAGCATTTTTAGTATGTTTAAAATTGTTATGTACCGGAATTTCATAATTTACTCGCTTTTTAAAAGGAAACTTTCTTGGTCACGACAATTTAATTTTCCAGAGAAAAATTTATGAACGATTTAAATTTTCAAAGATGTCTAGTCTAGTTCCTGTTTACGCACAATCCATTACGATACGCCAGTAACGAACTGAGGAAAACTAAATTAACACGAGTTAAATAGGCGACAAGGCTAATAATTAAGAAATATGTGTATATTTAGTTGTAATGTCATTAAATCATCTCTTCGAAATTCACTCAAGACGTTATTCATGCCAATTTTTTCCTCTATTCAACATTTTAATATGAGCAATTTATTTCAATTATAATTCTTCCGCTATTAATAATATTTGATTGTGACTTTGATTCAAATTAATGAATTATATATAACAAATACATGGCAAATTATAGACAACAATCTATATGTTTTCTTGGATTTTGACCTGTTAAAACACTGAATTAATTTTTTATGATTTTTCTAACGTAGCTAGGAGTCTAGATCTAGGAAACAATGACAGTAGAAATTGCTTGTAACATTAGTTATAACAACGTACCGGTTGCAAGGACGAAAATTAAAGATCCTGGTTAGATTCCCTACAATAGCCTTATATAAAATAAAGCTTATTAAATATTGTTTATAACGATATACCGCATTTAGCGACACCATTTAGGGATCCAGGTTAGATTCCCTACAATATCTTTATATAAAACACCACTTATTAAATATTGCTTATAACGATATACCGCATTTAGCGACACCATTTAGAGATCCTGGTTAGATTCCGCACAATAGCCTTATATAAAACACCGCTAATAAATATTGCTTATAACGACATACCCGCATTTAGCGACACCATTTAGAGATCCTGGTTAGATTCCGCACAATAGCCTTATATAAAACACCGCTAATAAATATTGCTTATAACGACATACCCGCATTTAGCGACACCATTTAGAGATCCTGGTTAGATTCCGCACAATAGCCTTATATAAAACACCGCTAATAAATATTGCTTATAACGACATACCCGCATTTAGCGACACCATTTAGAGATCCTGGTTAGATTCCGCACAATAGCCTTATATAAAACACCGCTAATAAATATTGCTTATAACGACATACCCGCATTTAGCGACACCATTTAGAGATCCTGGTTAGTTTCCATACAATAGCCTTATATAAAACACTGCTAATAAATATTGCTTATAACGACATACCCGCATTTAACGACACCATTTAGAGATCCTGGTTAGTTTCCATACAATAACCTTATATAAAATACCGCTAATAAATATTGCTTATAATGACATACCGCATTTAGCGACACCATTTTCAAATATTTTTGGGAAATCATATTGGTAATAACAACTCGATATGTGGTTGCTTTCATTTAGTAGAAATAATATTAACATCGCACATCTGTCACTCGAGAAGACTTTCGGCAATGGCCAACTTACAAACAAAAGCGTACATCGAACATCTGACACTTGAGAAGGCTTTCGGTAATGGCCAACTTATAAACAAAAGCGTACATCGTACATCTGCCCCTTGAGAAGGCTTTCGGCAATAGCCAACTTACAAACAAAAGCGTACATCGTACATCTGTCACTTGAGAAGGCTTTCGGCAATGGCCAACTTATAAACAAAAGCGTACATCGTACATCTGTCACTTGAGAAGGCTATCGGCAATGGCCAACTTACAAATAAAAGCGTACATCGTACATCTGTCACTTGAGAAGACTTTCGGCAATGGCCAACTTACAAACAAAAGCGTACATCGTACATCTGTCACTTGAGAAGACTTTCGGCAATGGCCAACTTACAAATAAAAGCGTACATCTTACATCTGTCACTTGAGAAGACTTTCGGCAATGGCCAACTTACAAACAAAAGCGTGGCGTGTGTAGGGCCCATTCTGGGAAACATACTAATTATTTTTTTTAGTGTCGATACACGCAACAACAGACTCGAAACAATAGTATCAACAAAACCATTGATAGCTACTATATTTAGACATATTTCTTAACTTAATTATTTTATGAAATCATACCACGTCACAAAAGAAAAAATTTAATATCGAAGAGAAGTCACTCATAACATCAAAGTTAGTGAAAGTGAGAGAGAGTGAGTGAGAGGATGAGAGGGTGATGGGTAAAGGGGGAGGGGCGAGAAGGGGAGAGGGGGAGAAGGGGAGGGGGAGAAGGGGAGTGGGGGAGAGAGTGGAACAAAAAATAAAAGTTTGACCAAACAGTGTGAATTCTCAGATTCAGCAATTTCAACTATTTGGAAGTAGAGAGAAAAGATGAAATTCTTTCTTTAATAAAAATTTATTGAAAATGAAACGAGCAAGAACAATTAAACACAGGGAGATTGAAGAAGCTTTGTCGTAATTGGCGCAAACAATATGCCAAAAAGTGTAATCGGTTTTTAAATGTTTTCAACTACTTTATTTACGCATTTCTGTTCATATTACTATTGAAACGATCTCGTGTGTACATAATATAAGAATAAATAAAAAAAAATTAAAACAATGTCGGTTTTTACGATTATCGGTTTTAATGACTCGACATGGCTCCAGTCCCTTTAATGTCAATCCAATCTCTATAATTGTGAAAAAATTATCTTTTCCAAGTTACGCGATTTCTATTTTAAAACGCCGTGAGACAATCGAACAGACAGACACGAAGTGCCACTGCCGTAAAGTAAGTGTTCGATTTTCATCTTCGGGGTGGAACACTAAAATTATGTTTTCCAAGTTACGTCGTTTCGATTTTAGAATGCCGTGACACAATCGAATAGACAGACATAGAGTCGAAGTTCCATCGCCATAAAGTAAATGTTCGATTTTCATCTTCGCGGTGGAACATTAAAATTATGTTTTCTAAGTTATGCGGTTTCGATTTTAGAACGCAGTGACACAATCGAACAAACAGACATAGAGTCGGAGGGCCACCATAATCAAGTGTTGGTTTTCACCTTCGGCGTGGAACACTAAAATTATGTTTTCCAAGTCACACGGTTTCGATTTTAGAACGCCGTGACACGATCGAACAGACACCCAATCGAAATGCCACCGGCGTAAGCAAGTGTTTTGTTTTCACCTTCGGCGTTGGAACACTAAATACTATTTTAAAGTTACGTCAACCCGTATCAAATGGTCGGCCACCGAGTTGCTAGCCGAACAACATTATTATAATTCACCTCGGAACTATACAATCAACAAGTTGATTTCGTTGCGATTAGATGGCGCGTACCGAATTAAACCCAACACAATTAGAGCGCAGGCCGATAATGACATTGCGTTCATTTTACGCGCATTTACCGCTAACAACCGTGCAATAGCCATCGTTCACCTTACAGATGTAACGCCGCAAATTTGCATTTGGATACGCTAGTTACGCATTATAACAATAATGCGTAAACTAGCGTATCCGAAATACCGATACCATTTGGTGATAATAATGATTGCTAATCATATATGAACAGTGAATTCTTAAAATTGGATATACAGCCGAAATTGATTACAACGAGATTGAACCGACCAGTCTTATTGAGCTGTTAAAATTGATATTCCTAAAAACCCAATATATTGAAATTTATTCAAAAAAAGACATTAACATACAGACATTTATTTTAATATACACTACTAGCGTGACCCGTGCGAAGTCTTCGCATTATTTATTCCATTATGAAGCTCAGATGACAGATCAAACAAATATTTTACTAAAATTGACATAGTAAAATTGACGGCGCAAGTATCAAAAGCATTGAGCTAAAGCGCCACTTTATTTATACGTGAGTGGATTTGAAATTAAACAAAAATTTTACCGACCGTCAATCATATTGACGTTGAGCCGTTAGATGACAGCATTGCTGTTTTGTGTATATAATTTTAATAATTAATTAATTTGCAAAAACAATAGCAATAATAATTTTTTTAGTTGTGGATGCCGGTAGAGCAAGCAATTATCTATAAAATGATATATAATTTATGTGGATTAGTTGTAAGGTTTTTTCTAAAAAGGGAGAGTAACATCTTAAGCGTATTAATATACACTATTTAATATTCTTTTGTTTCAGACACTACAGATGATTTCAATGAAGCTTCTTCAATATCCATGAGTTTAGTTATTCCTACTCGCTTTATTTTCAATAGATCAAAAACATTTTATTTTTTATCTCCCTCTTTCCAACAACGTAATCTAAATTGTTGAATGTAAAATTTGTACTTCTTCATCAAATCACATTGATATTATGAGTGACTTCTCATCGATATAATTTTTTTTGGACATAATATGATTCTATAAAATTAAATAAGCCACGAAATAAATCATACCAGCTACTGAGCAACTGAGTGATGCTATTCTGTGGACTGTGTTGCGCGTGTGCCTAAATTAAAAAAAATCATTATTATGTTTCTAGAATAGGTTTTAAAAAGCTATTGTTCGTAATTTAGCCATTGCTAAAAGTGTTCTCAAGTGACAGATATGCAACGGTAGTATTGTTTTTGCTAAATGAAAACAATGACATGATTTCTTAGAATGGTCCTTAAACAAGCTATTGTTCGTAATTTAGCCATTGCTAAAAGTGTTCTCAAGTGACAGATATGCAACGGTAGTATTGTTTTTGCTAAATGAAAACAATGACATGATTTCTTAGAATGGTCCTTAAACAAGCTATTGTTCGTAATTTAGCCATTGCTAAAAGTGTTCTCAAGTGACAGATATGCAACGGTAGTATTGTTTTTGCTAAATGAAAACAATGACATGATTTCTTAGAATGGTCCTTAAACAAGCTATTGTTCGTAAATTAGCCATTGCTAAAAGTGTTCTCAAGTGACAGATATGCAACGGTAATATTGTTTTTGCTAAATGAAAACAATGACATGATTTCTTAGAATGGTCCTTAAATAAGTTATTGTTCTTAAATTAGCCATTGCTGAAAGTGTTCTCAAGTAACAGATGTGCAACGTTAGTATTGTTTTACGAAAACAAACTAATGATATGGAGTCGTAATTACCGATATGATTCTCCGAAAAACTTTGAGGAAGATGTCGCTAAATACGGTATGAGGTTATAAGCAATATTGTAATAAACCGTCATTAAGATGAGACGATTGTATGAGATCCAGCCAGTGTCTCTAATTTTCGCTGTTACAACAATGTGTATGTATGACTTTATAACCAATATCGTTACAACCATTTTCTACTGTATATACCAATAACCATAACTTACATGCTTAAAAAACATGTTACATCACATAAGATATGGCAGCAATGAAGCGACTTAATACCGGAAGCCATCATCATCTGCTGAGAGTTAAAGTGCCGCTCCTATGAAAATGGAGAGGTTCAGTCTTGCAATAACTAAGTTTGACTCAAATTTTATATATTCCAGTTTTGATGTATTAAGTAAATGTGACACTAAACAGAATCAACAACGCAGCATCTTTTTGAAAAAAACATGAAATTTTATTAACCTTGAACAGGCTTTTGACATTGCGGAAATGTCGAAGCCTGTAATCGATAGAATCACTCCAACACTATATTAGTAGATCAAGCTGGCAGAACGTAACTAATAGCCGGCAAATCTGACCCAAATAAAATTATAAAGAGAGACTCGACAATGAGATATTATATCTGCAAATTTGTTTACCTATTGTTTAAAGGACATAGTTAAGATCTTAGATTGAGACCTTATGCAATATAATAAGTCCCTAAATGAATTATTTAAAGACCAAAGTTATATCTACTAAACCCATTTCCACTATCATAACATAAGGTGTATAGAAAACGTCGATATAAGACAAGCTACCAACCGTATAAAAGTTTGGATTAGTCTGTTTCAACCTCAATTAACAATATGTGTAACACGTATAAGCAAATTCGATAAGCCACAAAACGTGAGAAGATGAACGTTTGATCCAACTCATATAAGGATGAGAAACGTAGATGATTATGAAGAAACTGAAAATCGCATAAATGCGAAAGTTGAGAAGCTTTGGGTATAAGACAGGTCAATACCCCCAAATAACCTTGAGTAATCTGAAGGAGACCCGACGTCGTAGACGTAGTCTGAGCTAAAGTAATGACAGGCGATAGCCAGGGTACAGTTACCTTGTTAGATTCCCCTAGCAGGGTCACCTTGTCGGCTAATCGTAGCAACTAATGAAAGACTGAATGACGCCCTAGATTGGCTTGATTGTGACAATGGAAAAATATGAGGTTGTAAAATAATCAACAGAACACTATAGTGATAGCTGGGGTATACATGTCCAAATGGGATGATGATGATAAAGATTTCAAACAAACAGAAAGTGGCTAATTCTGCCATAAGACTGTCGGTACACCATACAATCTGACAGAGTATGAAATTATTTAGCAATAAGCCTTAAGTTATTCTAAAGAAAATTAGATACATGAAATATGGAAAATGGACATAGAATTTAGAACAAAATTGCATACATATTTGCAAAAATTCCAAACTGTACACCTAATCCCCGGGAACAAATTGGAATTCTTATGCCAATAATATAAGAATCGGCATAGAGATTATTTATATCACGGTTCCTAATCAAAATCGTTAGCTTAGATTAAATAGAACCAGGGACGACAGTCACATTGCAATAATCACCTAGGAAATCTACGAAAGCTTAAGCTATTTTAAAGAAAATTAGATATACGAAGTATGAAAATGGCCATAGAATTTAGAACAAAATTGCATACATATTTGCAGAAATTCCAAACAGCGCACCTGATCCCCGAGAACAAAATAGAATTGTTATGCCAATAAAATAAGAATCGACATAAAAAGGTTATTTATATCACGTTTCATAATCAAAATAATTACCTTAGATTAAATAGAACCAAGGACGACAGTCGCATTGCAATAACCTAGGAAATTTACGGACCAAAAGCTGGCACGCTGCCTTACTACGAAATAACACTAACACACAATCCGAATTTTAAAAAAAACGCGAAATCTACGTATACACATAGATTTCAATTGCTAAAATAAAAACGTTTCAATCTCAACTAATCCAAAGACAATAAACTACAACCAGGCGCATAAACGATACTGGGCAGACATTGCGAAAATTAATAGAAACAACCACGTTTCCGGTTGGCAATAAATACGTTCTTAATATGTAGAAACGAAATGCTTTAGATATGTTATATTATAATACAAACTTAATAGCGATGGGATCTATACAGAATATTATATCGATAAGTCTGTTGCTGTAAGCACCAAGCAGCAAGCACCTCTTGCCGCTTTCGTTGGTCATTACTTCTGCAACAATTAAATATTTTTTTCAGAAAATCTAAATGGTGCAAAGTGGCGTATCCAGGTCGCAGCCCATTTGCAACTGCAAAAGTCCTGAAGCGAATAGCGGAGTCTAGGTCTATCTATTACAGAGCTTAGGGTTTTCACTCCATTTCTTCGATTCTGTGTATCTTAAATGACGTTTTAATATCACCATCAGTTTTGCCTTAACCTTTCAAAAATAAGTAACATTGTTATTTATTGCAAATAAGTAGGTACCTAATTTGAGTTAATTATTTTTTACTTTTTAGTACCCATCTTTTTAGAAGTTGGTTTTTATAGATATTTTTTAAGAATTTTTAGTGATTAATATATATATTAATCATCACAACTATTTTATTTTTTAGAATATTGGATAATTATTAAAAGTCACTGGCAAAAGCTAGTATATAAATAATTTCCTCTTTGCCTAAATTTGATTATCAACAACACATAGAAATGAAGCGATAGTTCCGTTACCGACAGACACCGAAATCTCATCAAAAGGGTTCCGTTACGATGAGATTTCGGTGTCTGTCACGGATATGTCACGGATGTTATTCTCAGTAAATACTATTGTTACCAACTTAAAATTTGGCACAGTTGCAGAATTTGTTTTTCCGCACCTACAATATTTCAGATAGAAAGAATTTTTGAAGTATTTTTATCCAAAATGTGTCCAAAATATGATTTCGTTTAAAAAGTTTAAATTAAATTTTAATTTTAAACTTTACAGAGCCAAATAATAAAAATTATAGATCAAATGTTCAAATGATAGATCTTGTATATATTAGAGGAAAAATTTGGAAAAAAAAATTAAATTTAAATTTGTTTCCATTTCTGTTTTCTTAAAGTCTAAGTCATAATCATTTAGATATAAATATACTGTCGACTTTCGTCGGAAAATGTCTGCGGCCGAAATTCCATCGACTCATCGCATAGATCAAAGGCGAGCGGCACTGACTAACGCCCATATAACACCACACACGGTCAGGATTCTCAGTCGGGTTTACTGACAGTCAAAAACGTATTTTGGCTGAATACTTCAGGAATTGGACCGTGTAATGAGGTACGGTCGGCAAAGTAGACTCTTGTTCCGACTCGACTGACAGTCAATGAGAAACAGAAATACGTTTTTAACCGTCAGTAAGTCCGACTGAGAGTCTTGACCGTGTGTGGTGCATAAGGGCGTTAATGTCTCCGGTCTCTGTCAGCGCATGTTCTATCCTTTTCTCTGTTAGCGCGTTTTGGTACGTATCCGACTTTTGCGAGACGTGTCCGATTAACGATCGTCTGCGTCGCGGGTAACTTATAATATCACTTGGAATTAAGTCTTTCCATTCTTTAAATAACGGGCAGAGAATGCAGAAATTGATATTGGCAAAGGCAACATGTATTTGCATAAAATTAATTATTACAGTTAAGTATGTCAATTTTTAAATTGAATTTTATGTATATAAATTTCAATATTCTTAAAGTTACGATTATATTCTAATTTTATATAACTTATAAGTCGTTAATAGAATTTTCCAATACTCTTAAACGATAAATTCTCAAACGCTCCTTAAATTCCTATACGTAAATAGAATCTTCTTTGTCTTCCATTTGCGTAAGCCCGGTGTTATTCTAAAACTCTGGCCCAGATTCTGCATCATATGCACTTCCCGCTTTTAAAATATTCTGTTTCTTATTATTTAAGTCACTAAACTTTATCGTGTCTACAAAATATCAACAGTCACCGCTCTAACGAGGAAACCCGAGATTGTTTGGCTAAAAATACAATTAAAGCGATTGTCGCGAAAATAAAGTGTCCAATTTAAAAATATGTTAATGACCGGGGCACACGCACAGCTAGGGTTGTACAGGAGGTCGATGAAATATATAATTTTTTTATCGTTAATATATTTCTGCATCGTGACATTATTAAAATGAGTTTTAAGCTTACGCCGTTAATGAGTTGGGCGTGTGTGAGTGACTGAAATTGTGCCAGGAGTATAAAATAGATAATTTAATTCAACCGACTGTTTGAAAACCTGTCCACTTCAGTTGATGTATTCACTTATTGTGGTAATTCAATATTTGATTTTTAGTGTATTTTAATGGATCTTATTTCAAAGAAAATCAGGAGAAAAGGTTTTTGTATTTTACTTCGAGCTTTGTAATACAATTTTTCTTTTCGGTATATTTTATTAGATTATTTAAAAGAAGGTAATTGCCGAAATGGGGTCTTATTGCATATTATATAATCAGAAACCATAACAATAAACGTTTGTAACCTATCCTAATCTCTCGTTCTAGCATTATCTTTACGGTTATCTTTAATCGTGTTTCTCTTCGAACATACGTGTATATGATATTGCTGATACCGCCATAGTAATTAAAATAATAGGTAACCGTACTGTTATGTCACGTCTACACCAAATTGCCATAATATGGTTATTGAAGTATTACGAAGTTGGGTGATAGGCGGAAGAGTAAATTAGCGGAAGGAAAAACCTGATAACAATGGAAAAGAAGTCTTTTCTAAGACAGGAAAAGAAAATGAGAGGGACGATAGAGAACGAGGGATGTCAAATTTTGGAAAATCTAGGAGGAAAACACAGGTTCAAAATTTGGATAGCTATTTTTTCAACCAAAGCATCTTCTCGTACCAGTCTTGAATAAAAGCGGCGTACATGGATAAGAAGCCATGGCTAACGATTTTCACATAAAAATTTATATAGACAATATAAAAATTCAACACGGCCCAAAAGTTTATTTTTTCCTAAAAACAACAAGTCTAAAAATATGCTCGAGGAAATGTTTTGCACTGATAATTAGGGTACCGTACCTCAAATGGGAAAAGCGGAACCCATATACGATCACTCACAGCCATTGGTCCGTCTGTCACATTCGTTTTCCTCAGAAAGCATTTGGTGTAGAAATTTGAAATTTGGTATAGTAACAAATCATACTAACCCCCAGATATCTCAGCAGCTATAAACTCAAAAAAATTAAAATATTTATATGCAAATTTTGGGGGAGGGAAGAAGCAAATTAAGTATACGAAATAATTTTTAAAATTTCATATGTATTATCATATATATTAAATCTCATATATTATTGGAATATCCTTCGAAAGGGTTAGTTATTTAATTTTAAGTATTATGTCTTTAGAGATATACTGAAATATATATATATATATATATATATATATATATATATATATATATATATATATATATATATATATATATATATATATATATATATATATATATATAATATTCACGATAAATGTACATATGCCCCCTACTTGAATATAATAGTTATTATTAAATATCTAAATATATTGTTTCTAAAAGGTGTTTTTTGGTCGAGCGGCTCAATCTCTTTAACTACTGCACCAAAAAAAATAAAAAAAATACCCACTTAAAGCTTATGTTTTCTACTTTGGGCGAAAAATATAAAAAAAATCGAAAAAAATCTTTTTGTTAATAAAATAATTAATTTTTATAACAATTGGCATGAGCGCCATCTGTGGGCGACACATCAAATATCTTAGCCAAATTGTATACTTGGAACACGCTAGATGGCGAAGACTTCGCACGGGTCAGCTAGTTAATATATAATAGTTATTATTGATGATAAATTATGACAAAAAATTATTTCACTTTTTAGTTCCAATATCGTATACAAATGACACATGACTTTATAATCAATCGTTACAATTTAATTCGTTACAAATAATAGTTAATCATGTATTAAAAAATTAACTATCATGATTTTACTGGTTACTTTAGACAATTTATCATTTGAATAATATAGATATATTCAAATGATAAGATGTTGATTGTAATCAGAAAACCATGACATTCATATTTATATCTTAAATATATGCTATCTAAATGCTGTGTCAGATTTGCATGTTTTGTTCACTTGTTCGTCTTGTACTTGTGTTCAGTGCATATTTGTATCAAAATTTAAAAGAAAACGCAACCTGCCAACAACAAGAGAATAATATAATATTTTAGATTTGCGTTGTTTTTCATTTTTTGTGCAATGCTTGCTATTTGTTGCAATGCTTGTGGGTCAGTAAGACTACATCTGTATAAGCGTGCCAAAGATGCAGCTATACGTACTGTTTTACACCGTTAACTATATAAAAAATCAACAAATATTTTTTACAGTACCACGCCACATTTAATTTAGAGCGATACGCTACAATTGTCGAGTAACATCCTCTATTATACTAGTCGAGAATACGAAACATTCTCTATTTAAGTTTTACTTAGTTTATTTTTTTATTTATCGAAATATTATTAATGTTTTAATGTACTTCACTTTAACTACTATACCACTTTAACGTGCTACACTTTAAATAATAAAAAATTTAGTTTTATAACACTGAGTACGATTTACAGTCGAGACTTATAAAACTATCTTTGTTAAGAGACTACGTCTGCCCGCATTCGGGTTGCTTATTCAAGTCCTCCCGCACCACTCCATGCTTCACTCTGGCTACGCCCACATCGCCAACGGTATGTATGCAAGGATGGAAATCGCCATTTATTGATGTTTATGCGTACCCTACACGTTTGTGTAATTACTACGCGCCGAGTACCTTTATTTTTGTACTAATGCAACGTAAATTTAATTTTGAAAATATTTAAATCTCATATTTTCTGATTGATCTCATTATTCTCTTATCTATGATAATTCCCATATCTTCCATCCGAATTCGATCAGTAGTGTAACCATAAAAAAATTAAAAAATTATCATAACGCATTTTTTCACTTATGAAAGATAATCGACTCCCCCGACTACATTTTATTGCAAATATTTTGAACATCAAGAAATACCAAATTTACGAAATTAAACGTATCTGCCATTAAAAAAAAACAAAAAAAAAATAATACAAAATATTGTTTCTAAACAATGACACAATTCGGTTAAGGGAGCTATATGGAATTAACGAGCTATGAGAAAACGTAGGACGAATTTCTGGTGCCAGGATTCAAATGGTTGCAAAATTTTGCATCTTGAACAGAGATATACTTTTCGTAAAATGTAAGACTTACTATATTTGGGGAAAAGAAGACTAATCAGGGTTTTTAAGACATAGCCCTTGACCAGTTAAGTAATTGATATTGTTCATGCGATGCCTTAGACTATTTCGATAATTAAAAATATATAAAAAAAACTAGCTGACCCGTGAGAATATTCCGCATATTATCGTGATCAAACACCGAATAGTAATAATATACTACATGTTAGTTGAAAATATTTTTATTAGAAATGCCATAAACAGAACGCATTGCTAATGAAAATACGCCTTTTTATAAAAAAAATGTTTTGAACAATTTTTCTAACGAAAACATTAATTTTAAACTATTTGATTATTTGCCGTCAATAGCGGGTAACATAAGCTTTAAAATGAGGTTTGAATCATTAATTTTCATTAAGAAATAAAGGTGATGTGGTGTCGCCACGAAAACACCTTTGATGCTATTGAAAATACACTTTTTATAAAAAAAATTATTTCAATTAATCTTTTTAACGAAAACTTTAATTTTAAACTATTTGTTTATTTTTGTCAATAACGGGGAACATAAGCTATAAAATGAGGTTTGAATCATTAATTTTGATGAAAACATAAGGAAGATATGGTGTTGCCACAAAAACACCTATGAGAAATAATATATATGATAAGACACAACGCGTAAGGCCTTCGTTTCATTCTTATCTTACGTCATTACACTGTTTCTACTATTTATTTTATCCTGTATACAAAATGCTACATAGATATAGTTAAGCCGATACGTAATCAATCCATTCCATTAATAATCTCACTACAAGTTTACCAATAAAGGTATACAAACAATTTTCCACCAAAACGATGAATCAGCCATGTTAACGCGACATCAGTGCGTCACGTTTGATTCGCACGTTTCCTCAATGGTCTACGATGTAGAGCACGAGCCTGAATCAATTGCTTTCATTACTAAAAATAGTTTCAAAAGCGTTATATTGAAGTTACTTACATAAAATATAAACTAAGAAGAAAAAAGACGAAGATAAATTTTATGTGTCGTGTAACGGGAAAATATTACGAGTAACATAATGGAGTTGTTGAATTGGCATAACAAGCCGACTTGTATGGGTCCTTATGTACAAAATAATCAATAATTGTTTCCTGTTTTTCATACAGTTTTCCAGACACACTATTTTAACTTTGTCGCAAGAATTAAATGTCATGAAATGTGGAAAACCGTGCAGCACAATCCACATGATACGATGCGACGCGGCAGTTTCCAAATAAACCACTTATTGGGATTTTCATATTTAATGATACGAATATTATTTCACAAAAATTAACATCGATTATGTGGGTAATTCTGATCTCCTTTAATTAAGTTTTTTCCTTTTCATGAGAAGTTCTGCTTATGATAATGAAACGTTCAAAGGTTAATTTATATTTCAGAATACATTGAAAAATAAAAAAAAGATTGTAATAAAAAAGCAAATTAAAGAAAAAAGTGTGGTGTTTAAAATTACTACATTTTTAAAAATTTTCTTGAAAAAAAAATTCATGAAAAAAGATATCCTGCATGATCACAAGTTTTACGTTAACGAATTCAAGAACTAGAGTATTCAAGTTTTAAATTCTTTTACTTCTGTACAGCCATCTTGATGGAGTCAGATGGCCGTACAGGAGTAACAGTAACAGGAGCTGTTATCCAAAATAATTTTTCTTTGTAGCATATTTTCGAAAGCTTTCCAACATGCGTTCCACCGGAAGTTTTCATATTCATTAAAAGACGATTGTCTTCTAAAACCGAGAAAAGTATACTTGCTTTTTGTTTCAACACAATGTATGAGAGCTGCAGAAATTTTACTTTATCCGACCGTTGTTGCTCTGGAGCAATCCGGTATACAATACTTCGAGAGATAAGACTGTGTTGCTACTAATACTGGCAACTTGGCTATGTAAAGAAACAAGAACAATGGAAGAAAATGCCAGCTTCAAAGAACTCTCAAAGATAAAGAAGAAAAACTTGCATGTGAACACTGAAGATATATTTCGTAAATCTGCAGCATTACCACTTATTAACACACCTCTGCACCAATTGAAGATGAAATAGTGATAGCCGTTTGCTCCCTAAAAAGTGGTAAATCCTGCAGAAATACTAAAGGCTGGTCTACCGACAAAGGGAAATTAATCTCATATTTGAGATTATAAACGGCTTCGACTATATAAGCAAAATTAAAAGAAAAATACAGCGAGACGGTGCACGCTGTGCTTGATATCAAAACGCATATTAATAAGAACTGATGTGGGAAACACAACACCATTACAGCTAGACGCAATACAAGTGGTAAATATCCACCAATTTACTATCACGAGTACGAGGACCCGGTACAGTAGAAACTGGAGAAGAAATCTTTTCAAGGATCGCAATTTAATGTTAAATATAAAAAATAAAATTTTTGTTCAAATCCGTCACGTGAGACAATCAGGGGAACTTCAGACCGTACTGCTCCATCTGTTTTTAGAATATAACAGAAGACCCTATGCGACAACTTCAAGTCTTTACCGATCGCAGCCTCAGATATATTTTCTGAATATTTTGTCATAATAAGACAGCTAATGAAGATACCTAGAACGATGCGGCGAAGTGCCACTTTAAAAAAATATCGCCGCAAATGGAACTGAATTAATCACTTTCTGAAAGAAATTGGCCATATTTATAGACAGACTCTTCTCTAGACTGAAAAATTCAAGAGGAGCGGAAACGTGGTCGCCCGAAATATACCTGGCGACGGAATGTTCTAGATATGGCTGGTACTATTTCGTACTAGGCGGTGGACATGAAGAGCTTGGATTGAACTGTACAGGGTACAGCTTGGTACTAGACTGTGCTTGTCAGTGGCTGGTAGTAAAGAGCAAAGACAAGGCGTGAAACAAAGAGTGATGTCCAGAATCGATCAGCGTTGCGAAAAAACCATGGATGCCCCCTGTCCCATCAAGGGGAGGTAAACAATTGACGAATGTTGATATTAAGTATCTTTGGTTTGATCGGAAATGTAAACCAAAATATTCCAAAAAATAGTTTTTGGAATATTTTAGTTAATGTTTAGGGATCCGTTCCTGAAATTAAAAAAATGGAACCCTTAAAGGATCACTTTATTGTCCGTACGTCGGTCTGTCAAAGCTTTTTTCCCAAAAACGGCTTGAGAGATCTAGTTGAAATTAATAGTATGATTGAGGTCTACAGCCTTACGTTGCTATAAAAATTTAAATTTTTTTGGTTCACGCAACAAAAAGATATGGCCCGATTAAAGCGTATTTTTGTTATATATAACAACATGAAAACCTATAAGGTATTTCCGGTCGACCTACAATCTTTAAAGACGACATATTGGGCGGCTTATACCAAATGTAAAAGAAAAAGTCTAAAAACCATTGATTTCTTTCTATGTGAAATTATACATTTTTTTTAAATATGCGCTGATGAAATATATTTAGGCAATATATATACATTCTAAAAAAAATTAATTTTGTTTACAGTTGAAGATAAATATTATTTATCACGGAAAGTTTATAATTGCTGAAATGTGTACAGAACGCCCGTAGTACGATTTCGAATAATACATTTCTATAAAGGTATAATCAGAATAGAAATACATAAAATGAAAAAAATATTTCATCTCTTTCTTACACACGACTGCCTTTAATTCTAAAATATCCAAGTAATGGAATAAATTTATCGATAAAAAAATAGTATTAACTATACGCAAGACGACTCGCGAACGGACGTGTGATGACGTGTGTGTATAACGATATGTGTACCCTACCACTTTACAGCTCCTAAATACTAATTTACACTCACTATATATTATGTCGGTACTAATTTGCAACATCGATTTTTTTGTCTGCGTGGCGAGATAATGGGACAATATAAACGACAAACTGGAATGTGAATCACGTTTCTATAATTTACGTCGTATATATAGAATGTCGTCGTATGATACATTTATATTCCATGCGATGAAATGAAGATTTAAGCAGTAAATTGCTTTTCAAAGACAATATATTATGTTGGTACTAATTTGCAACATTGATTCTTTTCCACGTGGCGAGACACTGGGACAATATAAACGACAAACTGGAATGTGAATCACGTTTCTATAATTTACGACGTATATATAAAATGTCGTAGTACGATCCATTTATGTTCCATGCAACAAATGAAGATTTAAGCAGTAAATTGCTTTTCAAAGACAATATATTAATATTCGTACTAATTTGCAACATCGATTTTTTGTCCGCGTGGCGAGACATTGGGACAATGTAAACGACAAACTGGAATGTGAATCACGTTTCTATAATTTACGTCGTACATATAAAATGTCGTAGTACGATATTTAGATTCCATGCAATGAAATGAAGATTTAAGCAGTAAATTGCTTTTCAAAGATAATATATTATGTTGGTATTAATTTGCAACATCGATTTTTTTGGCGAGACGTTGGGACAATGTAAACGACAAACTGGAATGTGAATCACGTTTCTATAATTTACGATGTATATATAAAATGTGCTACGATATATTTAGATGCCATACAATGAAATGAAGATTTAAGCAGTAAATTGCTTTTCAAAGACAATATATTATATTGGTATTAATTTGCAACATCGATTTTTTCCGCGTCGCGAGACATTGGGACAATGTAAACGACAAACTGGAATGTGAATCACGTTTCTATAATTTACGATGTATATATAAAATGTCCTACGATATATTTAGATGCCATACAATGAAATGAAGATTTAAGCAGTAGATTGCTTTTAAAAGACAACATACGATATACGAGTGACAACCCAACGGTATAACCGTGGCAAATGGAAGTAATTTCTAAAAAAAAGTTATGGAGGATACAAAAAAAAAAGTTATTAACATTATAACAAATCAGCCAATGTTTCTGTTGTCAATTAGTGGATTAAAAATTGTACATACATACATTCTAGAGAAAGTAACCGATGGTTTAATTTAATCGATTGCTATGAAAAGTAACTTTCGATAAACGCGAAAGTACAAATTATTTGTTTACATAGTATTGCAGCGATTATTGTACACCCGTAGGTGTTTTTTTTATTATCGATTATCGAAAGTCAATCTCGAATTATGACGAAATAAGTAATTATAACTCAATTTTACATTTAATCAATTTTTAATATAAAAAGAAGACCTTTATCTAAAAAATGATATCGTTTTTAGATTTTTAAAAATGCTTATTACGATTGCGACTACTATACAGCAGCAGGTGTGTGCTTTTTTAATGATTAGAACGTCAGTAATTATAACTCGGCTAATTTTACAATTAATAAATGTTTGGTATAAAAAGAGACGTTCTTCTAAATAATTAAATAATTTTTAAATTAATAAAAATGCTTATTATGATTGCGACTACTATACAGCAGCAGGTGTGTGCTTTTTTAATGATTAGAACGTCAGTAATTATAACTCGGCTAATTTTACAATTAATAAATGTTTGGTATAAAAAGAGACGTTCTTCTAAATAATTAAATAATTTTTAAATTAATAAAAATGCTTATTACGATTGCGACTACTATACAGCAGCAGGTGTGTGCTTTTTTAAAGATTAGAACGTCAGTAATTATAACTCGGCTAATTTTACAATTAATAAATGTTTGGTATAAAAAGAGACGTTCTTCTAAATAATTAAATAATTTTTAAATTAATAAAAATGCTTATTACGATTGCGACTATTTACACCCGCAGGTATGTGATTTATTATTGATTATTTATTATAGATTAGAGCGCCAGTCTCGAATCTCGAATTGAGATGATAGGAGTAATTACAACTCGGCTAATTTTACATTTAATCAATTTATAATGTAAAAAGACAATTATAAAATTTTTAAATTTAAAAAAATATTTATTATAATTGCGGCTATTGTATACCCGTAGGTATGTGGTTTATTGTCGATTAGAACTCCAGCCTCGAATTTGGATGATAGGAGTAATTATAACTCAGCTAATTTTACATTTAATCAATTTTTAATATAAGAGAGACCTTCCTGTAAAATTGATATAATATTCAAATTTTTAAACATTTTTATTATGATCTAATTTTGCCTTTAAAAATGACATGTGTCTCCACCCGTTAGCTTTAAGTGCGTACTAATGAGGACACCCTATTTAGATTGCAATTCTTGCTCGATTTTGATGATTCTTTTTCCAGTCGATCGATTAAGTATCAGAAGCCTACTTTCAAAATGGATTGTCAAATAGTTTAATTTTTATAAACAATTTTCTACAAAAACTTCCTTTTTTGTGGGTCGATGACTGGTCTCGGCCTCCGTTTTATTCTTCTTCCCCGTTCTCTCTGTCCTCTGTTGTTTTTTAATTTTTTTACAATTTTTTATTTAATTAACAATAAAAAAATAAGTGCACGCGCAGTGTACACTTTGTGTAGCAAAGGCTTACTTAAAATAAATGCCCCTAAAATCTTATTAAAAAACGGAATATGTTTTATACCATTCCCGATCAAGTTTCCACGTCACATGTCCTTAATAACCCTCGAATGCATAATCCTTAACCCTCATATGGAGTATCTCCTGTATGAATTTAAATAATATTTATTTCTTCCTAAGGTGGCTTCGCTTTTTATACGTTTTATCAAAGCTTAAAAAATATGAAAATGGAAATTAAACCTTTTTATTCTCGTGTTATCGTGTGCAGTCAAGGCAAAAATAAAGAAAATTGGTTAAATAGAGTCGCACTCGTGTACTGAGGTGAGATTTTCGAAGCATTGATAATCAATTAATTATACAACCTATTTTTGTGGCTCAACAGCAATAACTGATTGTAATCATAGTTATGTATGGTGACCAAAAGTTGTCAACATTTTTATACAATTCGAGGATATTTATTTTTTGTAATATTTAAAAGATGATCTAATTATGTAAGTAATTTCATATTTTTTGGTAACTAATATTTCGAGCTGAGGGAGACGGGGGCTAATACTTAGCGTTTTACTAATATCAGCAGACGAAAAATATTCTTTGTCTAACATACTTATTTTATTGACCTAAAATTTAAAAAAATACTGATGACTTTAACGACTATGAAATAGTCGTTAAAGTCATCAGTATTTAGTACAAAGTATCAGTATTTAGTAGAAATTTTAGGCGTGGTAAAGTATATAAATAAAATTTTATTTTTAGTTATTGGCCTCTACCATCTCCATAACTACGTATCGTCACCTTTTTATTGTGTTCAAACAAAAGCTAAATATAATTTAATTAGTTAGTGAGTGCAATATAAACAAATATTGAAAAATACTAATAATCATGGTTAAAAACAAATAATAACAAAAAATGATACAAGCTAAGTAATATATAAAAAATGATACAAGCTAAAATTAGAAAAAAATTGCTTCAGAAAAAAAAATGAATTATTTTAAATAAAAAATTCAAATAATATATATATATATATGTTTTTAATAACAGAAAACCTATTTTTGGTCTAACTTTATATTTAAAAGTGTCCCTGATGTGATATGCGGCTTAAAAATGTGTATTAAAGTTTTAACTTTATATATTAGCAGTTTTAACTTTAAAAATCATTTTTCCCAGAAACCTTTTAAGATTACTCGCGTGTCTGCCAATTTTCCCAGAAGTCGTTTGGAGCAGAAACTTGAAGTAACAAACTTTTTTATATACCTAAGTTAGTACTATTTCCACTCGAGTTCAGGCTTTAGTATAACAATTCTAGGTCGCTGATGAGACGGCAGTGGAACGCCTTTATATCTAAACAGCATTTCGAAGTAACATAAGATTCTTTTTGAAAATAGCAGAGTAAGGGATTAAGGGGTTATTAGGGTAAAGAAGGACTTACGATATATTGAATCCTTGAACAAACATTAATCTTTCATGGCAACAAAAGCCAAAATCATCGACGAGTCTGACACTGAACCGCCAGCACATAAACTGTATTTGGAAATTTAATTAGTCAAGTGGATCGCAAATTACGTCTTGGCGCAACGCTAGATTCCGTTTTAGTCTTCGCGTGATGCACACGAGAGATTTATCATGCACTTTTGGTTCTGACACGTAAGGCTTAATGGGCTCCAACGACCTGAATTTGCTCAAATATGACTAATTATCTTCAGCAAACATCAGCTCATTCGATTTAACTTAAATTAATTTGCATCAAATGATTTCTGTTTTCAGGTTGCAAGGGGGAAATCCATGCTTTAACTAGCAATAGTTAATGCGCAACTTCTGAGAATTCTTATCGCTAATCTATTTTCGCGTTCACGGCGAAAGTATATACAAGTATAAATGTTTACTTTCCAATTTGTTTGCAGTTTATGAGCACCTATCAGGTATTACAAATGAAATAACTTGCGTTTTGTACAGTATATTTTCGCAGACTCTGCTCCAGCGTTGACGTCAAAGTGACGCCGTACAATAGTCGTTCGTTGGAACGGCGAAGCAAAACAATTTTTGTCATTACTTTAAAAACGGTATACAGTTTTTTTCATAGGATATATTTTTAAACTCTGGTAACCCTCTCATTCTAAATGTAAAATGTTTGCGGTGAATGCGGAAAAAAGCCAAATGTTTCGGTCGGTTGCTAAGTTCGAAATTTAAAAAGCGGTAGCTAAATTCGAAATTTAAAAAATTACAAATGTTATCCTATATAAAAAATTACAAATCCTATTAGTACCAAAAAACCTTATAACCGTAAGAAAACCCATTTTCAAAATTAAATACCATTAATAATATTACCCGATTCCCAAAGTGTAACGTGACTTTTTTTCGTAATTTGCATAGGTGCGATCCGTTTACATTATTTTGAATAAGAAGAACTAACAAGATGAGTTCGTTAAATAAAAAAATGTCTATTTTTCAAAATATTTTATTTTTTTATGTTTTTTACTTTTCTTAATAATGGGCTAAATGTGAAAATATGTCGTAAGGAATGATAACCCTCTATATCGATTTCTATTGACATTATACAATATTATATGCGAGTCAAGCAAATGAGTAATATTATATTATAAACTATTAAAAGCCTTGTTTTGGCCATACCAACGTTAAAAATGAAGTTTCTTTTAAAAGTAGAATGTTATATTAAAAAACCAAAGATTAGGCAAATATTTTTCGTTTTTTTTTTAATATGGCTATTGTTGCCAGATGTGCCGAATTTTAGTTACTACTATTAACTTAAATATTTGTTGAGTACTGAGCTCAATACACGTCGAGTGCACAAAGTAAGTATCTAAAAGCGTGGAAAAAATTTCATTTAATGATCTTATTTTCGACTTTATTGTTATTATCATTGCTAAACAATTAATATATAAATAAAAACACAAACGGTAATATAAACAAAAAAACAGGAAAAAGTGTAATGAGTAAAAATGTGTAAAAGACAATGTTTGAAATTTGACACTTGACAATGGTAAAAACACCAAATCGATTTTTTGCTAAGTTAATTTTGAGCGAACTTCACAACTATTAAATACCTATGTCGTTTTTATGAGTATTATTCAATTTAAGAAAAAGAAAAATGTAAAATTCACCGGTATTGAAGTAATATATACTCGTAACATAAATAGGTCGGCAAAATAAATAACAAACAATTATAACATATAAACGTTTAACGCCCTAACAAATAAAACACCAAACAATAAAAACAACAAATAAACAACCAACCGTAAAACCCGTCATCTGATATTTTTTAAAGTAAAACAAATGATAACTAATATTATCAAAGAGGTTTCAGTTCTTATCATTAATAAAGCATATCTTCTATTAAAAAAATTAAAAGATCACGCAAAGACTAATCCGGCTTACAAATTTGAAAGTTACTGCGTCACATAAAGACGACGCGGCAAGCAAGAATCCTTTTGCTTAAAAATTTGCTACATAAATCTTTATTAAAATATATCTATGAAGAAAAATAATTATTTTTTCCAAGTGCCTTGCCATGTCTTTAATAAATTCCTTACAACAATAAATATATCTTGCACATATGCAGGGATGATGCGGCGTAAAAGCCTGAACCGTTTTCAAACGCGTAAATGGCAAGCAAAATGCGATCTCCGTAGCGGCGACAGACGCCACGCAACAATGTTAAGCGTGGACGCAATACGGCGACGTTTTTTACTAGCCAGGTGTTTTTTGTACGCACACTTCACAAATCAGATAAATGAATGTTTTAAGCTATATATGTGTAATGGGCTTTCAGTTTTCAGCCAAAAATATATTACCGAAGCGGGTTTAATTGACGAGTTTTAAATACAATTATATTATAAACATATCCTACCTAGTTTTTATAAAATTTTGCCAGTGCGGCAAATAATGAAATCTTTCAAGGTGAATGTACATAAGAGAGCAAAATCGAATTCTGTTTCAAGCGACAAAGAACGAAAGTAAATTTCGGACATTTTTGAAATTGATTAACAAGGATCAAAGTATTTTTTTCTTCCTTGCGCAATGTATTTTGTACCAGTATAAACAAGCCATACAGATATAATACAAAAATAATGCAAGCGATTATGTTCAGTGTTTTGCAAAGGACTATTAAAATTTACTAAATTTTAGATAAAATTCCTGCTTTCCATTACTTGGGTACAATAAAATGAGTAGTTCAAAAAGTAAACATCGAAATTTGCATGCAGCTCTGTAAACATAATGTTATAGATTAGAAATGGTTTACTATTAAACAAATGTCGCAAAAGTAACGATGAAGCCACGTTTTAAACATATTATGACACCGACTTTTTTATTTTCGTTGAGTGAATGTACCTAAACAATTTAGGTGAGGTAACATTAATGACGGATTCATCATATATTCTGGTTAGTCATTTATCAATTTCGTGTGTATTTACGAAAAAAAATCACATGCTCCTAGAAAATTCAGAGGTACCTACTTTGAAATAAATATATCCTACTAAACATGTTTCATTAAATGAATTTTGTATATTCGCATTAAAAACCGGCGTAGGTTACGCAGATAAGGGTACGCAGAGAAAACATTACAAATAGTTCAGAAAACTTGTAGAGTATTCTTTGCGCAATAATTTAATTGATAAAACAAGTATTTTAATTTTATTTATCGCCAAAATTATTTAGTACAATATTTAAAAAAAGGGAATATAATATTAAAACAAGAGTAAATGCTTACCGTCGCCGTTAAGATATTCCTTCTGAGGCTGCATCGTTTCCGAGTGTGTTTTCTGCGACGACAAAAAAATTATTTTAATAAATTATTTTCACTTATACGCGAATTATCACGTGAAATTTAATCTATCAATTGATATATTGAACATGAATTGTTTGAAAATCGTATATCACTACGCAAACCACATGTTGAGATAAATAAGCATGGCGAAAAATAATAACAAAATTAGATACCGTCGTGATTAAAAAGATGCCTCGCGATTTGACGGGACGCCTAATATCAAAAACACGACTTCATCAATATAAAGTAGTAAATAAAGTGATATATAAAAGGTATTCGACAAAAATTAATCAAATATTGATATAGGAACTGAGGTAAAATTTATATTCAAAACACTTGCGAATTGTGACAATACGAGTTGAGCTACTATCAATCACGAATCAACGACACACGCAATAGATGTCTATGGTAGGTAAAATGTTTTTACTGTATTCCTGTTTATTGCAAATCATGAAAGTAATTTTTTTTATAATTTTAAATGAATACATGTAATAATTTATTTCTATTATTAATATTTACGTTATATTTTCATAAGTGTATGTGTAGCCACATTATTACAACAGTTATTTCGAAATTTATGAAAAAATTGTCAAGAGTGTCTTTAATTATTATGCCGTTTTATTTTCTTAAGAAAATATCCATCAGTGCAAATTTAAATTAGTATGATATCTTTACAATCTTTAATTAGTTCAAATTTGTAAAATCAAATAATTTTTTATGATAAAAATAAAATGCGAATCAATCTATGGTTTTTGGCGGGAAACTATATCAGTTACTGTTCGATTTTTTTAGTTGAGGGCGTTAAATTTAGCTTCAGTTATCACGTTTCTTATTATCAACAACTTAATGAATTCTAACAAATATTTATTTTGTTAAGATTCAGAATTACTTTATTTTTTAAATGCGGTATAAATTATATTTTTTTAATGGAGGAAACGTACATTCGCTAAATTTAGACAGACACATGGTATATTTATTATGAATTGATTATATTTGTTTTTTGTAATTGTCGGCATTAAGAATCATGTTGCCGCAGATCATATATTAACATATTGTAAACCATTTTTTGTCGTTTCTTACCTGTGTGTTTTAATTATATAACTAAAAAAACTAATGACTAAAAGAAAACAAAAAATACATATATGCACCTTTTATTTAACATCTCACTTAACAGAACTATTTTTTAAGAAAAAAACATTTATTCCTAATTTATGTGGGAAGGCCTTTTGGAATTAGAATGTTCAATCTATGCTATATTAATTACTAGTGCACAAGTTTTTTTTACAAGCATAATAAGATTTACACAAAAATTAATATTTCACACTTTTTTTATATCACATTGATATGACACTGCTCTAATGTTTGTTTATTAACACCAAGATGTAAGATATATTAGGGTTTTCATTTTGAATTTGTTACGAACTAGAATTTTGTTAAAGCGAAGACTTGACGTGGGAATATATTACAGTACATGTATAATGGTAGGTCTATAATAAAAGTACCTAAAAATTAAGTCTATTATTAATTATGTATACTTCGATATCAATGATTGTTTAGGTAGCATAAGTACCAAATATCCATACTTATTCTCGTGAAAGCTCTTGTATAACTATTTTGTTAATCTTTCATTGGCCACACTTTTAACATGGTCACACCATTTTCCTCCACAAGTTGGCACAAGTACACTGTCATTGGCAGATTTTTTGTATTACTTTCAGACAAATGCATGTTGTTTTGTTAGTATTTGTTCTACATATTTTTCCGCCTTCCATTTCTTTGCAATTCAACGTAGAATTTTGAATATATTGCAAGAATAAATTATATTTTCACTTTTTGGCAATTTGGTAGTACGGGGGACTCTTAGATCGACAATTTTTTTTATTTTCTCAATTGAAAACCAAAGTTATAATTTAAATACATAACAATTTTATCTAATAAAGTACACCACTGCCAATTTTTAAAACCACACACCGCTATTTTAAATATATAAGTCCTACATATTAATCTTAATATTATAATATTTCATTCAATCATTCACTGAAGTATATGGAAAATGTAACAATTTTAATCTACATAAGATACGTGGGTTCTTTTATTTATATTGCAGTTTGTATAACCTATATGCAGTTAATGAAAAAAATTTACTATGAGATAAGTCTTACGAAGTTATGATAACATTCATTAGGTATTTTCTTGCAAACTTACAGAAATACCACTTCCGTTTTTAGTAAACATTTAATAAAATTATTTTAAATTATGTTATATACAACATGATAAAAGTTAATGGTTTTTTTAGAAAAAGAACATTAATTTCTTAAAATTATGTGGTGTATTCATTTATGTCTCATATTTATTTATCAAAAATAAATATAAAGTGACTTTTTAAAAAGTATAACAATTGGAAAATGTAATAAAATATTGAGTATTGCCAGTAAAAAAAATTACAGTAATTTGTGATTGACATTTCATCTTCAAATTTTTTAGATTTGGAATGATATTCAAAATTTTTCTTGTCTCTGGATAGTATATTTAATTTTTCAATCTTGTAAAGATATTTACAGAAGAGTAGATTAATAATTTTAGAAATATATATAGTTTTTCACAAATGTTCTTATCTGTGTGTCCACCCATAGTATAACATTTTTTGGTGAGTTAAATAGCTTTCACTGAAAAATAGATTTTTGGTTAATATAAGTTTATTTGATATCGTAGCATCATATTATGATATCAAATAGTGTGCAATAAAAGAAAGATTATTTTTAATTTATTACAAACATCGCCGCTGTGTTATAGAGAAACTTAGAAACATTAAAAATTTTACACTGCCAATAACTTTGCTAATAGCAAACTTTTTATACCAGGTTTGCGATTTATCATTATTCAGAAGTTTCAGCAAGGGGTTTAAACAGTGGCACTCCTGTATAGAATATTGTGTTATATTTTGATCCTTACAAATATTGTTTTTCAGCACAGTATAGATACGGTATTGATTTATATTAAATCAAAAATTGTTTTTGATATATAAACAGATGTCGCTATATACCACAGATGGTGATACTTCAGTATAGTTTGGCGAAAATGGTTTAATGAAGTACAACGTAATTAAGAGAGTTAAATCAAGGTAGTAATGGTTGCCTGAAGTGAAAGTATGAACCAGAACTACAAAAAATCAAATTTGAGTTTGAATCTGTTTTACGAAAAAGGTAATTTTAAAATAAATAAGTATAACTACCATCAAAATTCAAATGTTATTGTAGCGTTTCAAGGTTCGTATACATAGACGAATCGCACGACTAACATCACATTTTTTGCATTATGTTTCTTGTTGTACTCTCTCTATTTGCATTGCACCCACACTTTTCACGTGCTACCTTGCTATTGTTGGTAGTGAAGGAAGTTTTGTGTAATGGGATGGAGCACGGAGACAAGTTATGTTTAATTGAAATTTATTAAAAGATTTCCAATTTTGTGGGACTCTAAGGATATTAATTACAGTCAAGAGACATAAATGACGTAATGTAGTTTGTGTGTTTGTTTCGCGATTCGCCGACGTGTACGCACCTATAGAGGATAAATTTATAGTAACTCATATCTCCAATGGTAGGGGTAGCCTTATCTTTGGTATGACCAGTTTGTACATTGGCAACAAAATATAATGTGATCTTCAAGCATTGCTGTCTACGACCTATCTCCCATCATTGTGTCATTATGTGAAAGTTCCTACAAACTTCACCTGCCAGTTTAAAATCGCTACTTTCATAAGACACTTGTCACCTTTTTTATTAATTGCGTATACCAAATCAAAACCATATTTTTACATTATGACCAATAGTTACATAATCAAAAATAATCATACAAATATGCAGCAGACAAAAGTCGAGAGCGATCTTATAAACCGACAGGTATTTTTTACTATAAGATGAACACAATTTTTGGAATGAGACATATATTCTCGTTAAAGTTAATAAAACGTGAGGAAAATTAGGATTTAGCTAGACTACTATATTGGGAGAACATTGTGATAGGAATAATCAATTATCATATAAAAAGCTGCACTGCCTTCACCATCAAGTAGCTTGTTTTATCACAAAGATATCAGAATGGATAAAACCAACAAATACGGTTCAAAACTTATAGCTCAGACTAACGTAATTAAGTTAAAAAAATATGTGTATTATCATATCATCATTAGTCTTCGATAGAGATTTAAAACTGACGGATTTAATTTTTCGGGAAGATAATAGGGTAACCATTAAGTTGACATTGTAACAAGGAACAATATGTATATTACTAACGAAGTTTAAATTAAATGGAATATCTCTGTAATCTAGTTTTCGTGAATTATTATGTCTGTGTCTTCGGTTCTTCATCCTTCTTTTTGCATTCCTGCTTTCGGCCTACTAGGTCATATTGTCCATGTACGTGATTATCCTGAAAATGCGAGTAAGATATTGAACAGTTCATATTTACATTATGCAGAAAGGACTCTCTATGTAACCAATGAAAACTAAATGTATAATGAGATGTATTTGGCTGATTTAAATATTTAAAAGTTCTTATATTACATAATAAGGGTAACCATATAATACTGCAGGAAAAGTATTAAACAATAATGATAAATAGAATTGATTAAAAAAATAAGCAATGCTAAAGGTTGAAAGTAAGGTGTAAATAAACTGCAAAAGTACATATTATTTCAAAGACAAAACGTACATTATAGAGTTGAATATAACACATTTGGTAAGGCAATAAATGACAAAGTAACAAATAAAAACACAACAATAATGTCATATGTAAAGTGGCTCATATTCCTCATAGTGGAGATAAAAAGATGAGCATCCCAGGTGGTTACGAAGACATCTGAAATAAATAATTATCAAAATCTGTAAAAAAAATGGACTAAAGAGTCAGAGTTGTACGGTTGTTTTTTTTTTTAATTTCCCGTCAACAAACTTGATGACACAGTTTTTTAAACCATCTATTTAATTTAACTTTATTATTAAATACAAAAGTGTAAAGTCCAAGTTAATACCTGTTTTCTTACATCCAGAGCTATTTCATTAAAGTTGTAATTCCTTTTTTCATTATTAACTTTTAAGACATACTTTAATAAAATTTTCCTCCGCATTAGCTTCGTGATTATGTTGTTAAATTGACTAAAATATAAATGTTTTTATTTACTGGAGTTTTTATTTTATTTACACCATAGTTATCAATCATTATTCAATATTGGAATATAAATGATAAAAAAAACCTTTACTAATTTTTTGAAATAAATAAAAAGACGATGAAATAGCAAATTTCCTAATTAAACTTATTGTTGTTTTATAAAATTACATACATTGTAAAGTTACATACGTGGAACATTTAGTTCCACGAAACATTGTTTTTAGCCATAATGATATACGTTATGAAGTCATGATATTGAAACATAGTTTTAGGCGCTTTGCAATTTTTTGTTTAAAAGATATTCTAAAACAGGATAATGGCAAACATGTTACAAAAACAATATGGTCTGTAAATGTGAATTTCGATATTTTATTCATGTAGATATTAGTTTTATGTATAAAATGTATTAATTATATGTAAATTTTATAAGTTTAGCATAATTAAAAACAAGTAATTTTTCAAAAATGAATGGCAAGCATATAAGTTTTTTATTCGCAATTATTTGGAAGAAAGAACCTTACACGAGTAGAACTTGCAATACGGGGTTGTGTATAGTTTAAGGCACTTATGAACATTCAAGCGTGCATTGTATTTCTAAGGCTAATGTAAGGTTATAGGCCTCAATATACAATATTAATTTCAACTTTGTCTTAAGTTGTTTCTGAAAAAAAAGGTGTTTGACTGACAGATGGACAACTAACTGGTCCTATACCCTAAAAACAAGAAAATATGGCAGTTTTAATATAGCAGCATGTATTGTTGTGTATTCAGCAATTAAGACATTAAATGACTGTTACGCATTTTACACATGGCCATGAGAACTATTTAATCAATACTAAAATAAACTGGAGTCCGAATTGACAGTCCACAATTTGTTACTAAGATGTCTTCAAATATTTTTATACCTTGATAATCATACATTTAAAAGGCGAATTCAGTAGATTACCTATGGGGCAGAATGATAAAACTCGGTCAAGCCGGTAAAAGCTTTTCACAGTTTTAAAAGTAATCTAAAATTGATTTAATTGGTTATACAATATCCTTCCTCTCCTATCCTTCCTTTTCTTTTTTATTATGATCCTTTGTGTCATGGGACATTTTCAGAAATGTTTTGAATGTAATTGCAAAATGAATATTCACATACTTTGTACAAGTAATGTGGCGTAGATCAGGAATGCAAGAATTGAGGCAGATTTTAAAGAGATTCCCAACTAAAATATACAATGCAACAATATTTCTCAGTATATTAGTGCCCAAAAGTACTTTAACAAAAATAAATTATATACTTCTACGATATTAACAATTAGAATGCCGATGAGCGCCATCGCGCTCGTGCGCGTACTAACTAAATTCGTCACGAGCTCGATGGCGCTCGCCGAAATCAGTTGCTGTTTAGCGCGCGGTAGGGGAGGCCGCTCGCACGCATCGCTAATTTTTTATTTTTCTACGTGTTACATAAAGTTCAAATTATAATATTATTAGTAATTACCCATAATTAGTTTAACCCATAATGTCAGAATACGAAAATAATTCGAGTGAAAATGATCATTTTTCAAGTTGTGAAGAAAGTGATAGTGGGAGTGACATTGTGGTGCGCTCACAATTTGGCGTAATGCAAATTTTGAGTGATAGTGATAATAGCGACGATAACAATTACTTTGCTGATACGGAGGATGTACCGGATTTGATTTTTTGTTATAATTTTTGTTCACAATATACATTTCCATAATTTTCTTTGTATTTTATTATCCTTGTACAAGTTTTTACTAAGAAAACACCGAAAAAATTATTAAAATTGGATAATTTTTGGAAGAGATACAGTTTATTTTCGAGACAAGGGTAAATGACATCAAAAACAAAAGATTTCTTTGGCATTTTTAAGTATATATGAGTAAAAAAACGGTTAATAAGTATAATGTTAAAAAATTATTATAATGAAAGAAAAATATTATTGGTTTCATAAGATGAAAACAGGAAAAGGAAGCCATTATAAAATAAAATTAATAAGTACAGTGATTTCAATACTTAGTCACAATGCCCTCTACTAACTTCATCAGAATCACTGGAGCATTCAGAGTTGCTTGAATCATCGTCATATGAACCGAGGCCAGGCAGAATACCTATACATTTCATGGCTCCTTTATCACGTGTCGATGGTGATGCTCTGTTGATAAAATCAATTAATTAATTTTTTATTTCTTAGGTTTTAGAAATTAAAACAGTAACGTTAACATTGTATCAAAAATATTATCAGTTCATTTCTGTTTTTTTTTTATCTTTCGTTTTATCATGCAATATTTTCAAAAACAATTCCGATTAGATCTATATTCATAATTTCTTCAATTTAAGTACATATGAATCGAGAAAAAAATAATCGGGAAAAATTTATAACCTAGTTTAAACACCTTATTTTACTTTGTGCTTTCTAAGTATTTATGTTTGTAGGTAATGAGTGTTAAACTTTCATTATAAACATCACCACTAAGTTATTAGGGATCTCAGAAAAATTTAAAATTTCATATGGCCAACATATTTGCTGCTAATAGAATACTTTTAACGCCTGATTTACAATTTTTAATTATTCAGACGTTTCAGCAGACGGCTCAAAATGTGATACTATTTGTAAGTACATTCTGCTATAGATTAATCCCTACAAATATCTACTTCAGTTACAGGATTAACATGTTTTTGATTTATAGAATCAAAAAAAATGTTTTCAGGCATAAACAAATGAGGCGTAAAAAAAGAGACTCATCACTGTATAGAAAACACCTGGATTAAATATAGACAAATTTTAGACAGTCAATTTTCTTTTATTAATTATTTATAGAGACCACGCAAGTTTCTGTCAGTGCCATCTGGTGACAAATTAATAAATTTAGATTTCACAGCTGTCACTTTTTGTGTGAAGTCTTCATATGTTGATAAATCAAATCATTCATACCTCAATAAACCAAAATTATTTGTAATGCATAAAAGTAGTGTAGTGTATTGCATAAAAGCATTTTAATAATTCATAAAAAAACAATTGAATCTCATTTTCAATTGCAACAAATCAAATCTCATTTTCATTGGTAACATAACCTCCTCACTTTAAATGATATCTACTATTTTCTGTTGATAAAATACTGCATTAAAAATGGCAAACATGTAACCAAATGTTCTTATTTCTGTCGTTTTTAAGCGACTTCTATGCTTTTTGCACGGTCCCCATATACCATTTTGTCTTATCATGACCACTGTGGTTGATAAGGTAAATTGACAACAAACATAATTATTAGAATAAAAGGTGTACAAACGTGTTTTAAGATTTAGTAGAAGAATATATGGACAAAACAAATATAACTCAATACGCTCAATATTTAATATGTCGAAGGTTCATGACAGATCACAGCAGTTAGACAGAGCTCAAGCCAGACTGTCTGTGACAGATTGACCAACAAATGATTTTGATGTTGCATTTAATCCCAAATAATTTTGATATATAAAACTATTTGGGGGTTAAATCTGCTTCTTTGTCAGCACTACAACCTATTCTAGGTCGAGGCTGTCCACTGATTTCTGCAGCAGATCCGGTCAGCGGCAACCGCCCGCCAGCAATGAGTTTTTAAAAGTTTAAAATCAATCTCAACCCAATCGACCCATCTTGTGCGAGGTCTTCCTCTTTTTCTGGTGCCCTCCACATTGTTAAAAGTCACTTTCTTGACCGGGTTGTTGTCTTCAAACCTAAAAATGTGTCCAAGCCACCTAATACGAAATGATTTAATGACTCTAACAATATTTGGTTGTTTCAATTTTCTAAAAAATTTGATGATTAAACATAATTCTCCATTTGTTATTTTCTTTGACAGGGACAAATATTTTACGAAGTATTTTTCTTTCAAAAATAAAAAGTCTATCTTCATCTGCTTTTGTTAAAGGCCAGCATTCACTGCCATACAGAATTATTGGTCTAATAAAAGTAGTACAAATATTAATTTTTGTTTCCGGTTTTAAAAGTTTAGACTTCAAAAAATTCCTGAAGTAACACCTATTAGCAATATACAATCTATTGTAAATTTCAGGCTTGATATGGTTTCTATTAGTAATGATTTATAATAATAGACAGTATCAAGATATGTAAAACGGTCAACACATTCGAAGACATAAGAATGTATCTGCAGTGGGAGGGAAGTATAAGATCTACTTGATACGACCATGAATTTTGTCTTTCCCTCATTTTGGTTAGTCCAATATCCTTAGCTATAACCTCTAGCGAAATAAAGGCATCCACAATAGCCTGTTTGCTTCTGTCGATATTGTTAATGTCATCAGCATAGGCCCAAATCTGCAAGGACCTCTGGAAAGTTGTGCCCCTTGTTATAATTCCAGCATCTCTTAATTGCTTTTTCAAGAGTACTCAACCTCTTGATTGCTTGCCTCACTTCATACAGAGATGGTGTTTCATGTTCAAGAGTTCGATCATACTCTGTAGTGTTCATATCAGGAGTTTGATTGATTTCGTCCTCAGGTCAATCAATTCCACCAAGGAGGTCTTTAAAGAAGTCTCTCCACCTTGCAAGTACCTCACCTTGATCTCTCATAAACTCTCCATCAATTTTTCTAACAGTACTTGTCCCATGTCGCGAGAGGCAGGACAAGGCACTAATCTTCTAGTAGAGGGTCCTTGTCTCTTTTTGTGTTTTCAGTTCCTCAACATTTATAAATTGTTCATCCAGGTATACTCTTATTTTCAGGTGGAAAAACTTTTTATCTTCTCTTCTCAACTTTTTATACAAGAACAGTAGTAGAGCTGTTCTTGTGTAATGTTTCGGAATCATAAGTTTGTATGCTTTATTTTTCTCATCAGTAATTTTGGCACAGTCAGTATCATACCATCCATGTTTCTTCTTACTTCTTTGGAATTCTGGGATTGTTTCCTTAGTCATGTCACTAATTATATTTTCAATCAGTTTCCAGGCAAATTCCCCTTTCTGTAAATCATCATTATTCAACAATGACTCTATTTCTATACTATCTATTTATATATATTAGGAGGTTAAATGTAGCATGCAAAAACTGATGGACCAATTCAAATGGCACTTTCACTGGGATGATTCTTGGAGTTCAGTGTTGAATATTCTCAAAGTGTCTTATTGTCTCTCTCTATTTTTCATCTGTTTACCAGAGCAGTACCAAAAACTGCTGGACTGATTTACATGGGCTTTTTACTGGGATTATACTTAGGGTTCAAATTAAAATTTAAGTTAAGTATTTAGGTCATGCAAATATTTTCTAAGGGGCTTTAAATTTAATTATTGTACCACATGTAGAAAACTGCAAACTTAAAAGTTTATGCATAGCAAATGATGAGTTTCTTAAATTCAAGCTACGATATAAATTACTATTATCCAGAGTGTACTTTGGAATACATGCATTATGATTGGAGAAAAACACTCACACATTGACTAAAAAACTATGCAAACAAAATCACAAACTATCAATCAGTCAGCAATCAGCTGTTAATCAATCAAATATAAAAACTCAAAGAGACATGATCTATCATGGGCACTTTGGTTTAAACTCTGTCTAGCAGACGTGGTCTGTCATGGCACTAGTTAAATGGTATGGCTTTCTGAAGCTAACCGCGATTAAGCAGTTTAAATCCTCATAATTAAGAATAAAATTTAATTAGATATAAAGAAATTTACTATAAACAATGCAATATTCCTTTCTTAATATAACCTTCTGTAGTTCTTTAAAACCTGCATAAACTAAGGTCTGTGGGTCAAAATGACCCATCTAACAGTTAAAGAAAATTGAAGGTTTATATTATTATGTAAAATAACACTGATAAACCTTTATACATTAAAAGTGTTAGATTTATATTAAAAAAAATCTTTTAAGTAAACTTAAGAATTAATAGATATTAACCCTTGAATAAGAGGCGTGACACCATTCGTCCGTTTCTCACCCGATGCATCACCGTTCATATTGCCGTGATCCTGTTCCGTTTCACTGATTTTTCTCTTTCTGACTATAACCTTTAATAAAATATTTTACAATAAATTTATAAACAAGAAAATTATTATAAATTTAAAATAAAATAAAATTAAAATAGACGAGTTAAAATTTATTTATATACTGTTTATATAAAACTGGCATAGTCTATTTTCAATGATAAGACTGAGAGTTAATAACCTGGAATGGTTATTTGAAAATTAGGTAAATTATTACGACTTACGCCTTGCAACTTTGACCGAGTATTGTTTAAATTGCTGCCTGGTGTTTTCTTCACTGACGGCTGGCTTATTTGTTGGGCTAACCTCTCACGCTCAGCTTTTTCCTGAAGAGTACTCACTCGTTCTCTGGAATACCATAAATATTATCAAATATTTTAGCAGGGGAAGTCCCTGTGGCAGATTTCAATGTTTGAAAAATTGTAAAAAAAAATCATACACCTCTAATACAAAGTAGGTTTAAAGAACAACAAATGCGGATTTCATTTTTTAAAAACCTCGTTTTCCAAATGGCGGCCATCGAGTCTGACACACTCTTCGAGTCTAGCACGCATGTTTTCAAAAAGGCGTTTGCAGAGCGACTGGGGTATCCTACTGACTTCGGCTCGAATATTTTCTTTAAGTTGTGTCACATGCTCGGATTTGTTTTGTAAACAATGGATTTTAAATTTCCCCATAAGAAAAAGTGACATGGGCTTAAATCGGGTGACCTAAGTGGTCACGGTACGGTACCGTTTCGGGATATGTTTTTTTCTGGAAATAACTGCCGCACTGCATTCATGGACACATTAGCAGTGTGAGCTGTGGCCCCGTCCTGCTGGAACCGTGTGTGTTGGTTGAAGTATGGACTACTATGTTTTGGTTGAAGGAGACACTATTTATCATTATGTGTATCTTACTCTGTTCTATTTATTCTAAAACAGTATTTAAAATATCATCTCAATAGCAGGCGGTAGGTATTCTGGTCACATTAATATAATACTTGCTTGTTATACTTTGTTATATGGAAAGTTATGAAGACAAAAGTGTTTTTTTTTTCAAATTTTAGCCATAAAGAATTTAATTAATACAAGTTTGATAATACTCATAATAGTTATTTTATAAAGTTACTGGTGCCCGCGACTTCGTTCGTGTGGGCTCCAGTTTTGGTTTTATCAGATTTTCTTGTAGTGAAAAGTTGTCAGATATTTGTCCATCTACATGTACTCAAAATTATAACAAAATAGAAAGATATAATTTATTTAAAAACACACAATAAAAATAAAAAGTCCTACCAACTTAATAACGTCCTACTTATTGTAGCTACTCTAATGTAAGAATGAAGTAATAAACACAGGATTTTAGTCAAACAACAAAAGCAACGAAAGTTATATGTAAAGTTTTTATCTAACTATAATAAGATTATTATAGTTAGATAAAAACTTTATGTATAACTTTAACTTAAGTTACCAAATAAGTATATTTATAGGTATACAGACAGAATAGTCTTCACAAATTTTATGAAATTATTTTATTTATTTAATTTTTTTTCCAACTACTAAATACCATAGATAATTCAAGAGAGTGGCCAGATAGACGTTACCGAGACTAGCTTTTACCAAGGTGCTCCATGCATCTTCAAATAAGTGCGTTCACTGTAAATCATCCAATGGTATAGGGCACGCTGCGGCTCGTGGTGTGCTTTATATAGGCCAGCCGTGTCTGTCTAACGCATGGTCCCTTTTTTATACGGTCGACCATATTGATGACAGTTTAATTTAAATTGGACATGTCTATATTTCCAAAACTAGGCATTATTTTTTAACTTTGTGTTCATATAAACTTCCAATTGTGGTTTTACAAACTACAGTTTTCAGCTAAATGAACAAAGCATGTTTTTATAATAGCGCATTTACTTCAAAACATAACGTTTTTTTTTGTGAACTGATTCGAATGAAACAAACATTAAATGTTACGGGAAGCTTGTCACAATACAGCAGTGAAAACCCCATTCAAATTGGTTAAGCCTTTTCTGAGATTAGTGCGCACAAACATACAGACAAATAGACTAAAATTGTAAAAACTATTTTTTTGACCTTGGTAACATAATTACAACATTAACATAACATTTTAATATAATTACAATAGATTTTTTTTTAAAATATTTAATGTACAGACACAGCTCGTTTATGATTTTATTATATATATAGATTTCCTAAAAAAATGATAGATAACTAATTCAAATGATTAAAGACACAACGGAAAAACACAGTGTCATATAACCATCACATTGCCGACAGGTAGAATATCAAAATGTTTAATTTATATTCTTTAGAAGGAAAATTGATCTCTCGGTTTCTGACGTTACATCTTGGAATACTTCTGCAATTGCTTATTATTTAAATACAAAATCGTTATATCTAGTAATACTGTTATCTCTTCTTGCTATAAAAACTGTCTACATCCATCTGTACACAATTTTATTAAATTTTTAATGAAACTTTGGGCATTAGGTTCCATTCTTCTATCAATACACTTTTGAGGTCCCTAAGTTAGCTGCAGCTAGATTTCTTTATTTAATTTGACTTCCCAGCTTATCCTAAACATGTTCTATGGAATTAACATCTGGTGAGTGTGTTGGCCACCCCAAAACTTCAATTCTGACCTCAGTAAGATACTCTGAAACTACCGCTGCAGTGCGAGGTTGAGTATTATCATGCATTAAAAGAAAATTATCTTTAATGTATGGGACAAAATGCACCACAATCTGTTCTCAAATGACCATTACGTATTTTGCTGCAGTTAAGGACCCGTTTTCTACGAAGTGTAGTTCCGTACATGCACCTAAGTATATACCGCCCAATACCATTACTGACCCTCCACCATAAGGCTGTTTTGCAACAATGTTACACTCAGTGTATCTTCCTCCGGGTCATCTCAACACTTTATCTGACTTAAGACAGAACCTGGACTCATCAGTAAAGAGTACCTTTCCTCAAATGTCATCATCCCAGTTTCGGTGAGATGAGCAAAGTTGGACTGAGCTACTCTATGACCTGCAGTGAATAAAGGTCCTCAGATGGGCAAGTATGCCCCTATTCTTACCACCTTCAGTCTTCTAATCGTTTTGGTGCTAACTGTCACTTGTTTGAAGTTCCTGAAGCTTGGTTCTTACGTCGGAAGAAGTTGAAGATCATTTTCACTTGAATTATTTTCGTATTCCGACATTATGGGTTAAACATTTTCTTTTCCTGGATCCTTTTTATATTATAATTACTAATAATATTATAATTTGAACTTTATGTAACACGTAGAAAGATAAAAAATTAGCGATGCACGCGAGCAACCTCCCCTATCGCGCGTTAAACAACTGATTTCACGAGCGCCATAGCGCTCGTGGCAAATTTTGTTGGTACGCGCACGAGCGTGATGCTTGACAACATTCTCAAATTTTTCTAAATAATTCTTTTGTGCTAGTTTTGTTTAAATTTTATTTTATTTTACTACTCAAATATAGTTTTTTTAACTTTTATTAAGGTATTCCACTTTGTATTGTTTCCATACAAAGGTGTTTAATAAAACCTTGATAACATTCTCAAATTTTTCTAAATAATTCTTCTGTGCTAGTTTTGTGTAACTTATCTTATTTTACTACTCAAATATAATTTTTTGTAACTTGTACTTCGGCATTCCAATTTGTATTGTTTCCATACAAAGGTGTTCAATGAAAGCTTGACAACATTCTCAAATTTTTCTAAATAGTTCTTTTGTGCTAGTTTTCTTTAACTTTTATTTTATTTTACTATCAAATATAGTGTTTTTTAGCTTTTATTTGAGCATTCCATTCTATATTGTTTCCATACAAAGGTGTTCAATAAAACCTTGATAACATTCTCAAATTTTTCTAAATAATTCTTCTGTGCTAGTTTTGTGTAACTTATCTTATTTTACTACTCAAATATAGTTTTGTTTAACTTGTATTTGGGCATTCCATTTTGTATTGTTTCCATACAAAGGTGTTCAATAAAAGCTTGACAACATTCTCAAATTTTTTTAAATATTCTTTTGTGCTAGTTTTGTTTAACTTTTATCTTATTTTACTACTCAAATAGTGTTTAGCTTTTATTTGAGCATTCCATTCTGTATTGTTTCCATACACAGGAGTTCAATAAAACCTTGATAACATTCTCAAATTTTTCTAAATAATTCTTCTGTGCTAGTTTTGTGTAACTTATCTTATTTTACTACTCAAATATAGTTTTTTTAACTTGTATTTGGGCATTCCATTTTGTGTTATTTCTATATAAAGGTATTCAATAAAACCTAGATAAAATTCTCAAATTTTTCTAAATAATTCTTTTGTGCTAGTTTTGTTTAACTTTTATCTTATTTTACTACTGGTCATCTATGTGGACAGTACAAGGCACGACAATTTTCTTTAAATTAAGACAATTTTCACTCACATTTTTCCAACACGCTGAATTAAGGGAACCATTACATAAAATATTTTGCCAAAATACCAAATGAATTGAATATTTATTTATTTATTTCTTGGGAACCCCATACCCAAAGCGCTGGACACGGTAAGTATAAATAGTTATAAAATTAATATGTCAGAAAACTAGTAACAATAACGAACAAGACAAAACACACAGGAATTTGAATAAATACCATCTAGTGACCAGTTATGAACTACCAAGCGACTCCATAATCCCATTTCTGAAGCACAAAAGACAGGTGAACACTGTAGAATATTTGTGTGCGCTCTAGGCAGTTCAAATAAACTATGATGATATTGTTCTCTCATGTATTAGCCATATATGAATAAAATTTCACATTTGCATTATTCTGCAGATGTGTCCTTGAACAACAATACATTTTCAGGGCGAAAATCGGAAAATTTTGAAAACTGGACTTTTATATCAAGATTCTCTTGATTAAACACACATAATGCTTCCAGGGTTACATCCTTCAACATGAAAAAAAACCTTTATAGGATCTCTTGGTTGTTGGTCTGTCCTTCTGTTTCTCAAAGCCCTTTTTCTTGCAAAAGGCTTGAGATGTCAAGTTGAAATGAATATCATATACTTATATGAAGGCTTATAGACTTAAATTGCTGTACAAATTTAAAGTTTCTGGTTCAAACAATAAAAAGATATAGCCTTTTAAAAATATTTTTTTTATTCAAACAATAGCCTTATTCATTCATCGTCATCACATCATTACTGACCATCAAAACATATAGGGTACTTTTGGTTGACCTACAATCTTGAAAGCCGGCATAATGGAAGGTCTTATAGCACAAGTGAAGGGAAAAATTCAAAAATTAATGATTTCTAATTTTATGTTGTGTTGCATTATCACAAGGCATATGACCTTTGGTGGCACGGTGATCCATAGGGATCGAATCCCAGCTGCTTGCCGAGCATGGCTGGAATGGTGTTCTGGTTGGCTGTAAGAGATTTGTCTCGTACCAATTAGTACCTAAATAAATAAATATATAAACATTTTATTTAGATATATATACATAATATATCATACCATAACTGACTTTAAGTACCTAAATTAGTACAGAATCCTCATAGAGAGAGTTCTACTCATGCTTGACCATTTTTATTTTTTCTAAATTATCACATTATCCTTAATGGATGGGCAGAGTATATAAAATTTCAGGTCAAAAATAGAAATTTCCCACAATAGGGTACGTAACTACTTATATATTTGTTTTCAATAAAATATCATGAAAACATACGTTAATTAAAAACCAGTAAGTAGAGCAAAAATTACAAAAAAACAATTAAAATATAAACAAATCACAAGCTCCTTTTATGGTAGATATAGTGTGAGGTTATTTTCCCGTCTCATTTTTTCTTGTAGAATACAATAAGCATAATCATAAATGACATAGCAATTCAGTATGGCCGTACTTATTTATACAATTAGCTTAAACTCTGTAACTCTTTTTAAGATTTATTAAAAAGATTTTCACTCTTCAGCTTGTACCTTGAATTAGTCTCAAGTCCTATTGTCTTTTCTTCAGTCTCGATTTTTTTCTGCAAATTCTTCTCTATTTCTTCAACCATTTTCACACATTTAATGTGACTTTCCTGCTTGAGTGGACATGGCGAAAGGCTTCTTACACTTTAAAACTGCTAATTGTATACTTACAATATGCAATAAAACACAGATTCACTTGAAGTGAAGATTTTGAATTTTTTCTTTACCTTTCGGATCGTTTTTCTTCCCGCTTTTGTTTCCTCAATTATGACCACTCCTTTTGGGATAGACTGACTTTTTTGGAATGAAGTTATGGGTGGATTTAGTATTCTCTCATTGTCTTCCTTTTAATACTCTGGATCATCCTCTGTATTTTTCTTTTCATTAGTACTCGCGCCCGAGCTCCGTAACAAATCACAACAATATAATCTTGAAAAGTGACAATAATTGAACAATTTAAATTTTATACACAATTTAAATTTAACCACAAAGGTGCAACGTAACCGACAACACAGTAATTACTATTTAATTCTCAGGAATTTCACAATTAGCTTTATGTCATTACTGCTAATAATATAAAGCATCACATACACTATCTAAATTAAATTCTATACACAACAATACACGTTTAAACTGTTATGTAGACGGTACTCTCAATATTTCAGATTATTTATTAATTTATCATCTTTCATGTATAGTATATATGGTAGACTTATTGCTACTTGAGCAATCTATTTCAGTCAACCATTACAATTGGTATTGAAATTTAGTTGGTTGAATTCTTTATATTACATTAGACAAAAAATACAATAGTATAAGTAAAACAAACTATTGACATGATTTTGGATGGGAAAGACAGGAAAGGAGAAGGGCACAAAGGAACTGGTTTCTGGAGGGCCAGGACTTTTTCACTCGATCTTTGAAAATATTTAGGGCTGTGATTTTCCTGATGTCAAGATCCAGGTGATTCCAAATTTTTGCTACTAGGACAGAAGGATCTTTGCTGAAGGATTTTTCATAAGTGGTACAGGTATGTTTAGGAATAAGTAGAAATCTTTAAATTTGCCACTAATTTGGGTTATAAGGATTTTTTAATATATAAAAAAAACGGTGCGTGTACTTATGTACGCGCGTGAGAAGTTATACTTCTTTGGCATCATTAAAAACTAGTTTTTAATTGTATGCAAATAATAAATTACAATAAAATAATAAAAGGACTGGAAAAGGATAGTCAACACAGTCAATAAAGTTCAGTTTAAATTTGAAAAATTAAATAAATAAATATTTATTTTCTTACATTAAGGGTAACATAAATTCTCTTATTATCCGAATGTTATTTTTAAATTATGTCCACTGCCATAGCATCTTCCGGTAATGACTGAATCGGAACTTCAGATATCAGTGGCTTATGATAACTAAAATATGATACTTGATAAAAATGAAAAGTGAATATTAAAGTAAGAAAATGATAACAATATTTAAAAAATGAATAAACTTAAATTCAATGAATTCAAATTGAATTTATTATTAAATTTATTTATTTACTTTTAAAATATTGAATAACCAATAATAAATATTTAACATTAATAAGTTAATAATATTTAGTACTGTGTTAAATAATAATATTTTAATTTATATTAATAAATAATACATACGGATAGATAACCTCAATTATATTGGAGCACTTGAAAAAGTCAATAAACACATTTTTTTCAGTAATATTTATGAATAGTAAATATATTAATCAAAATATTGAATTTAAATCACTACTGAATATAATTTATCAGCACATATATAAATCGCATTTATATGACACTAAAACACGTGTGTGAATGTAGGCACTAATGTGGAAAATAAATACTATGAATATGAAAACAGTGAACAGAGGCGACGATGGTGCCAACTTGCACGACTAATAAAGGTTCTATTTCTATCTTGTTGGTAGCTTTTGTTTCAAGACTGTAACCGCTGCAACTTCATACTGTAACTTTTGTGTGACGAATCTTAAAATTTCACTCTCATCATTTTTTCTTAACGCGCCTAAAAAAGTATAACTTCAAAAAGAAGTGTAAGTATGTGAATTTGGCATCGATCAGAGATCTTCAGCCATTTAAGAAGTGACCGGATGATATACCTGATGCATAAATTTATACCGGAGATATATCAGATGCATAAATTTTTAAGACGTTCCAACTTGCACAAATATTCTTCATTAAGGTCAGGATAGCACACATCTCCATAATCAATTAATGGTAATAAGAGTGTTTGACAAAGGTAGATTTTCATTTTAGTCGGTAGAAAATTTTGAAGACGTTTCAAAGAGTGTATCCTGTTGAAAACACAACAACTAACATCATTTACTTGAGAGCGCCAACTAAGATTTTGATCTATCGGAAGGCCCAGGTTTTTAACAGTTGACGTATATGGTATCATTTTACAGTTTAGCACTAATTTCGGTAAACTAGGTAGGTTTACTTTAGAAGGTTTCTTTGACTATGATAGCTTGTGACTTACTTGGGTTAACCAAAAGATCCATTTCAAGAGCCCACTAACCAATTGAAATGAGATTTCGATTAAGGATGTCGATGGTTTTTAATAAGGAATGGAGGTTCGAGTGCGCATAGATTTGTAGGTCATCAGCATAGAGATGATAATTGCTAGAAATATTTTTAACATCATCAATAAATACTGAGAAAAGAAGAGGAGATAGAACTCCACCTTGAGGTACACCAGCTGCAAGATAAGTCCACCCAGAATGTGTATCTGACAACTTAACACACTGCCTGCATCCTTGGAGATATGAACTAAACCACAGATTATACAGTCGGACAAAGAAAAAAATATGTAAATGTCACATGATTATATATATTTAGTTTTTCACATAACTTCAGGTATTTTCAAAATAATTTAATACATTCCAATTCTTATATAAATTTTGTAACTGTCTCATGGCCTATGAGAAAAGTAGTAATTACGTATGGAAGTTTCGCTGAATACATATCAATTAAACAACTTAGCTAAAATTGTAGAAAACAATTATGATGCCAACAGAAAGTATTACCGATTTCCATGAAATGTCCCAAAATGTTATGTTATATAGATTGGGACTGAAATATTTAGGTATTATAAAAGATAGTACTTTTAACAGGTGTCTCAGTGCCGAATTCAAACTTCAAACCATAATAAAAAACCAATTATTGTATTTATATTACTTTAATTACCGTAAACTAAAATACATTTGTGCGGATTTCACGTATGGAATATTACACCTTCAAGATGTCTCCCATCATGGCGAATGCACTCCTCAAAGCGTAAACACGAATTTGCCGCCGTAGAACCGTAGAACGTCGACTGAGATGCCCCACACTTCTTCCATTATTTTAGTCCCCAGCTGCTCCAAATTCATAAGAGGGATATCAAAAACTCTTGTTTTGAGATAACCCCATAAAAAAAAAGTCAGCTGGCGTTCTGGGTGGCCAAATTATACCAACAAATCGGCTTATGATTTTTCCCAGAAATAGTGCTCTAATTGTGTCCATGGAGACCCTAACTGTGCGGGCTGTGGCCCCATCTTGCACAAATAAAGTACATTTTTCTGTAATAGTATTTTACTGTAATAGTAACGACAATAATTGGTTTTTTTATTAATTAAAATTTGAATTTCACGCTGAGACACCGTTATTAATCGTTTGATTGCCGACGAGCGCCACCGTGCTCGTACGCGTACTAACTAAATTTGTCATGAGCGGGATGGCACTCGCGATATCAGTTGCTGTTTAGCAGTTGCCCCTACCACGCGGGGAGGTCGCTCGCACGTATCACAAATTTTTTATGTTTCTACGTGTTCCATAAAGTTCAAATTATAATATTATTAGTAATTACAATATAAAAAGGATTCAGGAAAAGAAAATTTTTAACCCAGAATGTCGGAATACGAAAATAATTCGAGTGAAAATAATTGCTTTTCAAGTTGTGAAAAAGTGATAGTGGGAGTGACATTGTGGTGCGCTCACAATTTGGCATAGTGAAAATTTTGAGTGACAGTGATAACAGTGACGATAACAATTATTTTGCTGATACGGAGGATGTACTTGACTGCGAAAATACGATGTGACCTTAATTTCAGTTTTTGTCATAATTTTTGTTAACAATATATGTTTCCATAATTTTCTTTGTATTTTATTATTCTTGTACAAGTTTTCATCATGAAAACACCGAAAAAATTATTAAAATTGGATAATTTTTGGAAGATACTGTTTTTTTTTCGAGACAAGGGTAAATGACATTAAAAACAAAAGATTTCTTTGGCATTTTTAAGTATATATGAGTAAAAAACCATGACACTAAAACGGTTAAATAAAAAATTGAACCAATAAAGCATTTTATAATTGAACGATTTAATTTTGTTAGTTTAAGAAATAACATCACATTTTTTTAACACTTTAATCTTAGCCTGTTTAGACCTGTGGCACTTCCCTCCATCAGTGAACTTTTTATATTCCTTCTAACAATTTTGGTAAAAGAACATAAAATACTTTGCTATCTTATATGGAATAAAGATAATATATAATATCTACAAAATCACAACCCGCAGCGATAGGTATTATAACTTTTTGCTGTTGTTACTAAGTAATATTTGCATATTATTGCATAGTAACATAATTAAGTTCGACGCATGGTAGCTAAACAATACTTAGCCAACTGTCTATAAATATTTTTTCAACATACATATCATAAATCACTTGTTCAAATATAAAAAATGAAGTTGGTTTTCATTTTGCGAGACTCAAAAAACAGTAGGCAAAAACATTTGTATTCACCGTCCTGCTATTAAATATTTTTATATATATCTGTTATTAAAGACAATACAATGTCACAAGCAACTAATAAGTGGAATAAGAACTCGTTAATTATATAATCAAACAATAATGTGACCAGAGATAAGTTTCGATACTAAGTATTTTAAAGTAACATTTTAGCTGATAAACAAGTAATTTGCTACACTTAAAAATAATTTAGATTAAATTTTCAAGACGGGCGCTCCAAGTAGATAAGTTACAACAGTTAAAATATTTTTGTACGTATTTGTTTTTAAAGACATCACAATGTTACAAGCAATTAATAAGTGGAAGTATACCTCATTAAATGAACTTGTTAATTATATAATCAAACAATAATGTGACCAGAGATAAGTTTCCATACCAAGTATTTTAAAGTAACATTTTAGCTGATAACAAGTACTTTGCTACACTTAAAAATAATTTAGATTAAATTGATTATTGAATATATTTGGCGTTAATTTTGTAGAAATCCATTATTCACAATTAAATGAAACTACGTGTTGTAGTATTATTTCTACTTTCTTTAAGTTCTTATATCTTTGCTAATAGCCCACCTGAAGATGTTGTAACACAACGAAACCTAGGTTGTGGTTAAGAACTTAAAGAAAGTAGAAATAATACTACATCACATAGTTTCATTTAATTGTTAGATTAAATTTTCAAGACGTGGGCTCCAAGTAGATAAGTTACAACAGTTAAAATATTTGTGATGTAAATTCAAACAATTATTTTGTTGAGTAAAAAGTTACATACGAGGGGTGGTCTAATAGTCTGCGGAAAAGAAGGGTTCCAAGTTAAAAAAAAAAATTTAAACTATTTTTCTTTTTAAATATAATAATCTACCATATGCTTTTATTTTTTCTTTGCCCTCAAAATGAGTTAGAATTGCCTCCTTCACCTCGACAGTGAGGTTCTTAAATTTTCTTCCTCGTAGCCCTTTTTTCATGTTTGGGAACAAGTAAAAATCGCTGGGAGCTAAGTCAGGGCTACATGGTGCATGAATCAGCAATTCTAAGCAGAGTTCGTGAACAGCATCCATTGCAATTTTGCTTTTGTGAACCTGTGCATTGTCTTGAAATAGTAACACACCCCTATCCAGTTTTCCGAGACTCTTTTCTTTGATAGTTTCCTTCAATTTATCCGATATGGTAGTGTAGTACTCCCTATTGATAGTGGTAACTTTTTCCTTATAATCAATCAATAAAATCCCTTCACAATCTCAAAAAACGGTTGCCATCAATTTTCCAGCCAATTCCGAGACCTTAAACTTCTCAGAGGGCGGAGTGCATATTTGCGCCATTGCATCGACTCTTGTTTGGACTCAGGCTCAAAGTGATGAACCCAAGTTTCATTTCCAGTCGCAATTATCTCCAAAATTTTACGTAAGTTCAACAACACACAGCTTCAAAAACTAAGTACACACCTTGACTTGTTACTTTTGTAGTGATATAAGTATTCTCGGGACCCATCTTGCAAATTCTCAAAATGATTGTAACTGATACACTAACTAATACATAAATTAGTTTCTTCTTTAGGCTAGCATCTTCCAATACAAGTTGTTAGACTTTTTCGACAGTATCTGACGTGGCGGCCTCAATCGGCTGTCATGGGTGGGGTCGTCTTCAATCGAGTCTCGACTTTGTTTAAATAGACCATGCCATTTGTAAGTCATTGTTTATCAGGATAACAATCTCCATAAATAACTCCCATGTCACTCATGATGGTTTGAGGAGTTTTTTCTTGCTTGGTGAGGAATTTAATCACAGTGCATAGTTCGATTTGCTTCGTATTCACAATTCACTTACAGATTTATTTCTTTAAGGGATGATTATTCATTAAATTATATACCTTTAATGAGTTCCTAGTGTAGCACAGGGTTCCAAGAAAGAATGTATACCCTGCCCTTACCCTTCATTCTGTGGACTTTTGACCTCCCCTCATAGTATTTGTTGGACTAGTCATAGTTTATTTTTACGAACATGGATAATTCAGAATTATCTTCTTACAATTAATAAGTACAAAACATTTTCCCCCATTCCCTGAAAACTCAATTTTATTCATTTTTATCTCTTAACAAACCATGTCAGCGTGATTACCTGAATTCCTTCATTTCACGCTGTTCCTCTAGTGATATCTGTCTTGCAGCTGTTGCCTTCGTACGCTCCACTAAATCCAAGAAGCCAACCTCATCGTCATCCAAGCCTCTGATCATGTTCTCTATAAATATTTTTTCAATACGGATTAAATTGAGATGCCATTTTAATAAGTGCTGAGTTATATTAACAGTCTTTTGATGTATTTTATGTTTTTAGTAAGTTTAATATCTTTACGAGCTTAATATATTTAGTTTGGTTGCGGTATAAATACAATTCTTTAAATGGCAGAGGATACGTAAAAACAATGTATTTAATAAAAAATTTTTTTTATTATTTTACATTTTTAGTAATTTTAATATTCTTATCGTAACAACAAAGAGATAAATTATGGTTTCGGTATAAATACAATTCTTTAAAGATACATAAAAACAATGTATTTATTTAATAAAACATTTCCTGCTCACCGTAATTAAAAAACAAATTTATTTGTATTTTGAAAAAAGTGCCTTTATTACTATGTAACAAATTACAAATTTCAAACACAATACCTTTTACTTACGTAATTTTTTGTTTTTTTTGGGTTTCTTTTCTTTAATGATCAATACATGTTTGTGTTTGCACAGTCAGTATTTGGTGATTAAATAAATTTTTTTCTAAAAAAACAGTGAGTACATAACTTTTCAAGATAGCTTTTCTAAATTTTACCGAGAGAAATTTTTTCATATTTACAAACAAAACATTGTTCAACTAACAGCAATTTATTACATACTTTTCTTCTATTTAAATAAGTTATGTTCACAAAACTATCGGATAAAAAAAATTAGTCAGGCTTACAACATTTTTTTTTGTATTAATTTATTCAAATTTACTGCATTTTTTTCTTAAAATTTTTAGTGACTACAAAATATCAAAATTTCTACTTAAACTGAATGACATTGAAAACTGATCAAGTTCCACATTTTTTTTTATTTGGCTTTGAGCATTATACAAAGTGTAGAAAGCCAGAGTTCTTCTCTATGACTTGGATAAAATACATGAAAGATTATATAGCCTGAATATTCTAGTTTCATTTTGCATCCACATAACATCATTTAATTTCTAGCATTACAATAGACAAATAGGTTGTATAATAAAATATTTTCTTCTTCTTAATTTAAAGAGCATGTTCATATAATATAATGACTTATAAGTACTATATTTAAATTTAATATTTGCTTATATCTTCATTCTATTTAAATAAAACAAGTTATGACTGTTATACTCTCCTCTCCTCTAAGTAATAAATTTAAAATAAATAAATGTTATATACTTCTACAGAAAGTGGCAATTTCAATACTTCTACAAGAAATTGACAGAATTTTGTTATACTTCTACATAAATAATACACTTTATGGATTAATAGAATGGTATTGAAAAAAAATCACACAACTGTTGCGTGTTTAGTGTCTAAAAGAACCCTTTTGCTTTAAGCCCTTTGGGAATTCTTCCACACAAAATTGTAGAGCAGGTTAACCTCGCTTGAGAAGCTTACCCATTCCAATGGCCTCTTGATCATGGCTTTCGAGACGTTCCCATACAAACTAATAAGACGAAAAGTAGTCTCGATCCATATCATACCAAATATTTCTTCATGAGAAAAGTTGCACAAATAGTCTTAATTGCATTTCATTTAATTTTAACAATGGTAAATCAAACTTTTTACAAGCATTTCAAAAACTCTCATATACTTTGTGCCTAGAGTCAGAGACTGATGAAGTATTTTTGTCCAGCATTTATAATTTTCGGTGAAGCACTATGATGGGAGCTACAAGCCCTACTCTAGCTCCCATCAAAACTAGGATAAGAACTGTATAATTACCAGCGACTAACCGATAAGAACTTTAAAGGATCACCCCCTAAGTATTTAAATAGGAGGTTAAATTAACAATCAGCAGTTCAAATGTTGCTTTCACTGCATGGAGTGACGCGAGTGTGATATGACTGTCTCTGTGACAATTTGTTAGCTGGTGTGTTTACAGCAGCTATCGTAATAGGTCGACCCCAAAGTTGCTCTGCGAATTTTATTATGGATAAATAAATTGAACAAATAGTTTGCCTTAAATCTTGTGTTTCAAACAAAATTTCTTGTGCTCGATCATTACAACTGTTAAAAAAGGTCTATGGTGACTCGATTATGTTGAAAAAAAACTTGAGAGGTGTCAAGGGGCACCCGGATGGAACGAAGTTCCTTTCGATTAATTAGTGAAGGAATTGTAATAACATTTTATTTCTATAAAACCTGTATACACTCAACAAAAATAATGGTCGCACACCACACTGTTCAATGCGAAATAGAAAGACGAAACGAAAATAACTGGCTTGCTTTCTATGAGAGAGAGAGACAGACAGAGAAACACGCACGCCGCACGGCTTGCAGCGCGCCCGCTAGCAACAATAGCAAAAAGTGTCGTTACAACTTTTGGTCTTAATTTTTTCCGTCTAGCCCCCTTTCGCAACGCGCGATAAGGAACTTCGTTCCAAAACATAGGCGTATGAGTGGTACAAATAATTAAAATAGGGATGTGAAGTGGTTGAAGTCTCATAGCGGACGACTTTCAACTCTACCGCTAATGATAACATCGAAAAAATCAAACAATTAGTGCTTGAAAATCATCATGTCAATATTAGAGGGTTAGCTCGAGAGTTGAACATTGATAAAATGATCGCTTTTGAAATCTTAACCAATATGCAAGAATGTGTGTCGTAAGAAGACAGATTTATTGAAGGACAACTCATGGATTTTGCATGACGATAAAGTGTCTTCTCCAAGAGCAACTATTGTGACTGAGTAAAAAGCCAAAAATTTCAATTAACCAATTACCATCGACCATCCACTGTATTCGTCGGATTTAGCCTGTGCGACTTCTTCCTGTTTCCAAAACTGAAATTGCCACTAGATGGAACTCATTTTGACTCGATTGAAGACATCAAGCAGAATTTGCAGCGAGAATTAAAGACCATACCACTATAGGCCTATGAAAAGTGTAAAGGCTTATGAGAAGTGTATGGAAGAATAAATCTGGAATTGTCACAGTTTTATTGCAAGCAATGGGGATTTCTTTAAAGGTGACAAAATACATTTTGTTGAATAAACTTAAATTTGTGTGTTTTTTTAACGATTCAGGGTGGTTTTTATAGAGAAAGTATCTGAAGTGTTTGCCTTTTGTTAGTCTTAGCCTTAGTATATGAAAGTGTTTGCCTTTTGTTAGTTTAGTTTGTTAGTCTTAGCCTTAGTATATGAAAGTGTTTGCCTTTTGTTAGTTTAGTTTGTTAGTCTTAGCCTTAGTATATGAAAGTGTTTGCCTTTTGTTAGTTTAGTTTGTTAGTCTTAGCCTTAGTATATGAAAGTGTTTGCCTTTTGTTAGTTTAGTTTGTTAGTCTTAGCCTTAGTATATGAAAGTGTTTGCCTTTTGTTAGTTTAGTTTGTTAGTCTTAGCCTTAGTATATGAAAGTGTTTGCCTTTTGTTAGTTTAGTTTGTTAGTCTTAGCCTTAGTATATGAAAGTGTTTGCCTTTGTTAGTTTAGTTTGTTAGTCTTAGCCTTAGTATATGAAAGTGTTTGCCTTTTGTTAGTTTAGTTTGTTAGTCTTAGCCTTAGTATATGAAAGTGTTTGCCTTTTGTTAGTTTAGTTTGTTAGTCTTAGCCTTAGTATATGAAAGTGTTTGCCTTTGTTAGTTTAGTTTGTTAGTCTTAGCCTTAGTATATGAAAGTGTTTGCCTTTTGATAGTCTTAGCCTTAGTTTGCCTTTTGTTAGTGTCTCTTTGTTTACTAAAGTAGCCCAGGTGTATATAATAAACACCTCAACCAAGAAAATTAAAACTAAGTGGTTTAATAAGACCAATAACCTTGTCCCCACATAAAGGATATTTCTTCAAACCGTAGCCTGTAATAGCCTGGTTGATAAAAGGATCTTATTGTTAGGTAAAGTACTGTCAATTTCAGGACTGTGATGCAAAAAAAGTTAGATGCAACTTTTCAAGTTGCGACTCCAAAAAATCCAATAATTTTCTTTTTGGGAGGTGTGACAATACCATATAAATGAATATATATGATAAAAACCTGCTTATTTCTAGAAAAGTTTTTGACAAATTTTTAAAAATTATAAATATTCCACAAGAATCAGACATCTGGCAACAATTCAATTCAAACTGGCCAAGTTGAAATATTATGATTTTTGGTACCAGTCTTCTCTAGGACATAAGTGGCACAGATTTTCTGATAATTAAATAATCACTGCTAGTTGTACTATAACCTTTACGTAGGTAACTATGTGCATACAACAAAATGCCAGACTTACATCTGATCTTACGCCGTGGGGGAAGATGTGATAGGCTCTCCATAGTTAATAGGATCAGGGTAGTCTTTATCATTTTGGTAATTCTTACTCCCATAGTTTGCAGATTTTGTTAGGTTTTCCTTTGCCAGTGTTCTTTGCCATTGAGGGTTATAAGATCTCTTAGATGAGTTGGGATATGAAGGTGGCTATGTACATTCATTCAACCATTCTCGGTTTTAATCGCCATATTTCGAAAAATAGTCTTATAAATTCAGAAATTGGTCACTGTATTCTATATCTGCTTATAAATAAGGCTATTCCTTTAGATTACCATGTAGCATCATTCCCAGTAGAGGTAAAGACTACCAGACTTGTTGCCATCAACTTGGTGACCTTAAAATTTTATGTCCCCTGTTTCTGAAAAGCGCACTGAATTCTATAAAGATTTACATTTAAAGACTCTGACTAACATCACTGTTACATGAATACGAGGTCTTTCTGAATCTTCTCCACCATCGTTGCATGTTAATATGTTTGACTATTGTGATTAGAATCGGTGTACTCGTGCACTATTAAATTATCATTAAACTCACCCAGAAACATGTCAAAGTGGAAAAAGATATTCTGGGCATTCAGACTGTATCCACTCTTACCTTGAGGCTACACCCACTAATTAATTAATGGCAACATCTATTTTTTTTATAAGCAACTATTATAAATAAAAAAACTTATTAATAATTTATGGTCTTAGTACATTTAAACATATTTTTATATTTCTCAAATTGACGACTGATGACTAATTTATTTTATTATTATTAAATATACATTTACAATAAATTTATATCTAAATATTATTAACTGCGGTACAATTAACAACCACCAGCCTCTAGGATATCCTATCAGTTGCAACCCAGAGGATGAACTGTCTGACATGGTCCACCAACTATTTGCGTGGGATGTAATGTCTGTCATGGTCCACCAACTATTTGCGTGTGATTTATGGACAAAATAGTTTTGCACATTGCAATTATAAATTATTATTTACTATTGAAAGTGTTAACATGGAAGCTGTTCAAATATTCATTGTTTTTTAGTGATAAAGCAGCACTGTATACTAGATATACAGTTTCTTAAACTTAAGTTTTTTAAGCATTACAATTCATTAAAGACAGATATGGATAAAAGTACTTATATCATGGATTCCGTATCTCAAAAGGACAAACAGAACCAGCAAACTAGAATTTATAGGATCAAATATATGTTTGCCCATTAGTCACAGCCGTTTTTTAAACTCAAACATTTTATATGTATTTAAGGGAAGCAAATTAACTCTATAAACATTTTTAAAATATCATATAAGTTTGGGGCATTTTTTAAAAGGGCTATTTATAAGGGTCTCAAAAACTGTTTTTTTTATAATTCTATGTAGTACACCTTCAAAAGTAAACTGAAATATATCTAAAAAATATATTTTTCTTCTCCATTTCCGAAGCTTCTAAACCTAATAGCATGAAAAAAAAGGTTTTTAGAGGCCTACACAAAGGTTGTAGGAAGACTATAATGATTTTCTATATGTCATAGTTTTAGAAATATTCACGATAATGTATATATTCCCCCCACTTAATTATACTGGGTATTATTAAGTCCATATTAGTAATGAATTATAAATAAAGTAATTTTAATTCAAACGAGTTACAGAACACTTGATGCACGAGCCCAGACTCACACTTGCCCGGTTTTATTTAATATTGTATTTATTAATATGGAAACTGTTCGAATATTCATTCTCTTTTTGTGATACAGCAGCACTACAAAGCATATTTATAACTTATTTAGCATTACAATTTATTAGAAAAAAAGGAATATGGATGAAAGGTCATCCTTTTTATATTTATGTATAACAAAATCTTGAGTTTTTGAAATATGTTTTATATATGGGTTTATCCCATGTCAAATCAAGACAATTTTGTGAGATATTCATTCAGACTTGATGTCTCAGATTTTCATGAGTTTTGGTATGCAACAATATACCACAAGGTTATGAAAAAATATGGAATTTCAAGGGGAATCCCCTCTACATTCATACTAGTCGGCCAATCAGCTTCAGTTTTCTTCTAAAAAAGGAAATCCCCTAAATTCCGAACATGGTAATATAAGGTATCATTGCATTTCAATCATTTTATAATGTCCTACACACTGCATAGCAAAATTGAGTAATTTAAAAATAAAATTGTACTCTATTTGGTACATTATTAACAAAACCTGTGTATTTCTGCTGCCCTGTATATCCTGATCCCATTGATATCCCATGATAGAATTTTGCAACACGTATTTCAAGAATACAAAGTAATTTTCATAATTTTTTAAAATTTTTGAAATTGTCACTTTTAGAAAAATTTGAAAATTGAACTGAAAATTTTTAAAATTGTAAGCCCTGTCTTGTAGTATATCATATTAAAGTCCCATTTAAGAGCTTCAAAATGAGGCCGCAGTCGGGTCTGCATCATTACTGGTTGCCAACCAATAGGCAATTAAACGTGCTGAAATGTGTAATATTTTTGACAAAAAATTAAATTTTTTTAAAAATTAATAACTTTAAAAAGTAATAAAAATATAAAAAGTAATTTGCTATAGAATTAAAATTTGGTACTTTTTTCTTGTGATACTTTTGTCATTATACCATTGCTGTATATCATCAAAAATCATGGAAATCTGAGATATCAAGTCTGAATCAGTATGATGATTCGACATGGAATGACCCTATGGTAAAAATACTAGATAGCTTATTATTAGCAGATTGTGGAAATTAAATAGTAAGTAAGAAGTAGATTGGAATTGGCGTAGGTTCCATTTGCTTTACCTTACAATTCCTTGCCGCATACATGAGTTCATTATGTTTACAGAGTCTTTGTTAGTACATACGTTTTTGCAAGCACAAGTACAGGGGATTCATGGTGATTGCAATCGAGATGCGGTCTGACAACATACAGATGATGAAGGATACCTTCAGAATTGAAAAAGGAATTATAATGTGAAAAATGAATATTAACTAGAAATTTCTACTTACTAAGTTTATGTGTTTCTTCATACTCTGCATCCTTCCTCTGTTTTTGTTCCTCCAATCTTTGATATAAGGGTCTTGAATCGTATGGTTCTTCGGGCACTTCTAAAAACCATTTCATCAAACACATTTTAACAAAAGTCCCGCCAAAGATTCAGACATTTATTTAAATATTTTATAAATATTAGTCGGTAATAATTATGTTTGTACTGATTAATATCATAATAAATAAAGTGTGTAATGAGCATACTTTTGAATTGTAAAGCATTTGAAGAGTTCGAGCCATGTTTAGGTTAATCAAACCAAGATTCCATATATTTTGAAAGATTAGGCTAATAAATGCTTAAATCTGCGGAAATATTAAAAAGGAATTCTAAATAATAATTCGAATAAATATTTCTGACGTAGATAAGCCAAGAATTTACGTTGTTTTAAAATTTTAAATTTAGAGAAGATTAGGATTATGTATTGTTCTAGAAATTTCTATACGCATTGATTAGATTATATCGCCGACAATATAAACAAAACTGAAGATAAATATGTGACACTTGCTTCATTATTTATAATCTAACTTTGAGTAAATAAGATAAATGAATACCTTCTGGCTGATCGGCAGTTCGAACTTTTTCCCATTCTTCTTGCCGCTGTCGCCTTGCTTCTAACGCTTCAGTTTCAGTTATGAAGCCAGAGCTCATTATGGTTTGGTAATTTAATGAATAATAAACTTAAAAGTTCATGTATGTAGACTCGTGCAAATTTTAAAACGATACGAATAAGACGATGATCATAACATTAACGTATTGACAGTCATAGACAAATATCTTGTTTGACAGATAATACAATGAAATATGCATAGATAATATACTAAAAAAGTATGTATTATAATTATTTTTCATTTGGATTTGAAGTTTAATTTTGGTAAAAGCAAATTAATGAAATTAATTATAGATAGAAAATTAGGATAAGAATATAAAAAAATTATGTAAAATAAATTCCTCCATAGTATTGGAAATTCTTAACACAATAAAAATTTAATTTGATAAAAAAATATTTTATGTATTTATTAATTTTTTATTTATTCATAATTTTTAATTAGTTCGGGTGTATCAAAATATTTATTGCCTTTTTATTTAGGAATTTTACTAAATTATTGCTTGACTTAGTTTTCAATGCAATCCAAATTATAAATAACGTATGACAGTTTTAAAATTTGTGGTTTTGTGGAAGTTACACCTGTTTACCGGTGTTTCGTTTAATTGTACATTTTAATAAATTTTACGTGTAATAAAAATGTCAGACTCTGATTATAAAGATGTAATATCAGATGGAAAGAATAAAAATGTAATTAAATGTAAATTTTGTTCTTCCAAAATTCTTAATTCTAATACGGTATCTTACATATCCCAAGAGGTTAGTAGCTTGAACTGTTTTTTTTGCTTGCTGTCGCTTAGTTTTTTGCACGATTTACAGTTGCAAAGCATTTAACTCGATGTCTTTATTGCTTGCAGCATTGAAACATAATTTGATACGCTAGTTTTATTTTACTACATTTATACATACACTAAATTTTCCATTGTCATACCGTTTTACATCGTGTTTTATAGTTTAAAAATAAGGTGGGACATTATTTTTCCGATGTCAGATTAAACTAACAGAATTAAGTTTATTTTTCAATAAATCAGTACGTCACACACCGTCAATAATGATCAAAAACTTCATTTGCAATGATCTTTCTATCTGCCTTGTTTTAGTTTTGTAGCCCGTTTAAACAAATTGTTTCCAAAACGGCATCTATGGTGTCAATCTTAATTTTACATACAATTTCTTAATTCATATTGGCAACATGTATGAGAGATGTTATGTATTAACAGAAATGAATAGGGCATTGACATTTTATTCTATAATAAATAAGTTCATTTGAGATAATTTATTTTAATAAAGAAACATTAAGAAATCTTCACAGAATGCAAATTAATATAATATAATAAATCCTGCTGAAGTTTTCAAGTATGGTGAAAATATTTTGAATTTGTTTTCAACTCAAAAAAGTTGAAAGGAGGATGTCAGAGATACATACTACTAATAAAGAATATAATTTTATATAACTGTTATTTTTTTACGTAAATACACATTTTTTAAAAATTAATCATAATAATATATCCATAATCTCTTCATGAAATAATAATTACAATTTATTTTCCAGTTCAAGTTACCCCTCATAAAACAAAAGACTGATGGCCTCACGACCGAAACGGAGGAGCTGAAAGATTATTGGGAAGTAGACGACATGTATACATTTGAAAATATTGGATTCACACACACCGTGGACCAGATCAAGTACCTCAGCTGCGCTGACTGTGAGATGGGACCTATAGGCTACTTCGATATTACTCACAAGAAGAGCTATGTGGCATTGGCTCGGGTGATACAGTAGAATATTCCGATTTATTTTACTAATGATTATATTTTAATTTAATATAAACACCGTTCTGCAAACTTAAAATGCTTGTTGCACTATACACTGCGGTATGTTGGTGCTGGGAGAAGACTGATGGAGATAATCATTGCTTAGCGTTTTTAAAATATTTTTATTATGACTTGTGTGATTCAAGGCATTAGGTAAATAAATTTATGTTATAGAGGTCACGAGGCTAGAGGCTTGGATTATATGTTGATATGTAAGAATTGAGTAACTTGGCAAAACAGAATAAACTTTAAGATTTCAATGATGCTCGCTCATTTTTGAGGAGATGTCTATATTTATGATATAAGCATACTCATTTGTACTGATCTTTCATGTTTACATATTTAATATAAACAAATGAGATCAGTATAGAGGAGAATATAACCAAGTCTCCGAGTATATTAGAAATGTATTTTATTTTGAATTACAAATAATTATTAAAAGTCTGGAATTGAGGAAGTAATTTTAATGAAAAACGAGAATTAAGAGATTTGTATGAATATTTCATTATTTACAAAAATCGGCACTGGTTGTATTGTATACTAAAGCAATTAAAAATTTGTGTTAATTGTAAGACTTAATTATTAAGTACTGGATTTGTAATAGTGGATTTTTACCGTTGTAATGTGTTGATCACTTACAAATTTTTATCGAAGTACGGTATATCAGTTTGACTGGTTATCTACTGATAAGAAAATATTCAGAATAGATTTAATGAGTTTCAATTATAATTTACTTCTCAAAAAAAAATGCATTTTTGTAAAAATGTCAAGTGTAATTTTCCTTAAGCTTAATGAGATAAATTCGATATAAAATGCAAAAATGAGTTGCAAATAAAATGAACTTATATAAATGGAAATAAAATAAATTTTAATATAATTAAAGTTGGTTGTGAATGCGAATGATAATGCAATTTTTATTTATTTTACACATTTTTTAAAATGTAAAAGAAATCAAAAAGACGTGCCAAAGTAAAAAATTGACATTTTCTCTTGTATCTAGATTAAATTTTAATTATTTTAATAGTTGTCAATAGATAATGTTTTCTATGCAACATCTTGCAATACAATAGTTTAAATGAGGCGTTCAATATTATAGTTGATAAGTAGCTAAAAATGCTCTTAGGTATTCTAGAATTGCTTCAAGATATAAATATATCAAGTGATATAAACTGTATAAAAGGGTATGTCCTTTTTTTAAATGTTATCAGTTCCCATGCACTCGTTTGATAAGTAAAAAAAATTAAATTGTTTTTGGATTCACAGCAATTGTGTTGGCTGTACAAAATTTAGTTATTCATTAGTATTGTTTATTTTGAACGAGGTGACTAATGGATTTCATTTATAATTTTTATAGCTTGATTATAAACATTTGATTAGCTAAAAATTTGTAGCATGCTGGTTTGAATTTAAACAATTTCATAATTTTCTGTTGTAAACGATTGGTATTTCCTATACCTAAACGAAAAAACCTTATAAAAAACCATGTTGATAATGTATAGTAAACTTCAAAATATATTACAATTATACAATAACATCAAAGGACGTAAAAAAATCTTGTTAATAGTTTTTAATTTTGGAATATATACATATTATCCTGTTGTGACTTAGTATTTCGAAAAATAACATAGATACCTTCGTAATTAATATGAAGATCATGTTGTATCTATTTGTTTTCACAACATTTAGTTCTGATTTGAAGGGGTGACTTGAGGAATTTGCTTATTTTTAATATGAATTATATATGTCAGCCACGTCGTGATATAAAAGAAAATGGAACCTACGAGAACAGGAAAGGATGTCATGTAAGCATATAATAGTCAGATACCCTATTGCGAATCGAGCCAAAAGCGGCTGAATGAAATGATTTGTAATATTATAATAATCAAGAATGAATAGTCTAAAAAATGTTGACAGTGAAAAGTTGAAAGGTTGAAAGTGAAAAAGTAATATGTGATGTAAACAATTGAGAGATGTTTAATTTAGTGAGGGTAAAAACAATTTGATGAGAAGAAATATGATAGAACTAAAAGTCAGTATGAATGTTTTTGATGAAGTTCGAAGACGGGTGTAATTTCTTTAAAAAGGTAGCAAATTATGCCTGAAAATTAAGAAAAAAATGTGTGAGAAGAATGCTTCAGTGTGTTTTAAAGTAATATAAAAATATACCAGAAATTTGTTTAAGAAATCTTAGAGTTCTTATATTTTTATGAGATTGGAAGTTATCGCTGATAATGAAGGGCAGATTTTAATAAATAGAGAAAGTGAAAGTGAGAAGAGAATATTTTTCACAAATGTAATGAAAGTGTGGCACCAGCAGGCGCAGATCCAGGATTTGGTTTGGGGCTGAGGGGGCAATATTAGCTCATCACCCGCTTAATCGTCCAGAAAAATGATAAATAAAAAAAATATGAATTTCAGTTCGTCCACAGACTTATTACTTGCATCTGAATGATGTTCTTTTTGTCTATCTTAAAAATATATGAAATAAAAATTCATGTAAAGAGACAGATAAAACAATATATCCTCAATAATTTGAAGAATTTGTCGTAAGTCAGGGGGGGATTGCACCCAATGCCCCCCGTGGATCTGCACCTAGGCACCAGCCAAAGATATTACCATAAACAATGCCTGTGGAAATCTGATAAACAAGGCAGAAGTTAAGGTAACTGTATAAAGATTTAATCATAGCTTTTTGGGGTGTAACCAGAGCGTTGTTTAATAATGGAGGATTTGCAAAGCAAATGTGTGCAATAAGATGCTGCACAAGTTAAGCTATAAATGCATCCTTATATAAAAGAAAAAAGAGTCAAAAAGAACTGCGGGAGTTATAGTATATTGGTTTACCGAGTGTAGTATGTGGATAAATTTTTAATCTAGAAAATGAAGAGAATTTTAAAGGTAAGATGGATATACTATCAAGAGTTTATGATCAATGACATTATGAATTAAAAAATAATATGATTAATGAGATTTTATTTAAAATTTTTCATAGGTGAGTTTGAGCATTGAATATTTTTGAAACATTATGTGTCAGTGATATGTCTGGAACTGAGTACAAGCCAAAAGTAACTTTTATAGAATTTTCATCTCTCTATCTGCCTGTGTATCTGTTTGTTTGAATGGGTCGTTTATTCAAATGATGGTTTAGGTTAAAATCCCTCTTCAATCGGGCACTCGTGCCAGAAGGGATGTGATTCATATATATTACGGTGAAAAGGTGCACAGCAGATCTTTGTTTTTGCTTCTCCATTTCTGGCAGTTGAGAGCATCATACGTACATTGCTGTATTTGGATCCAGTCGTTTGCTTGATCAGGTTTATCCTGTGTGATGGTACTCGGCCTCGAGCTTTTTGCCTTCCTCTAGGATTTGTATTACAGGCTCCTCCAAGGAGTCTACGTTTTTCGAAATGTGGCTGAAGAACTTTAGCCATAGCGGCCCCGTTGTAGAGAATCTTCTTTATTTGATTTTCAGTCCTTTTAAGATGGATAAAATTGTGACATGTTTAAGATAAATCTATAAAATGCCAGGCTTCTCCGTAGAGAAGGATTGGGAGACTAGGCACTTCATCAAACGAAACTTGGTCTTTTTTGTTATCCTTCTGTCTTTTCAGATCTCGTCAAGCCTTTCTTCGATTAATCTAGTGATGTCACTCTCTCTTTTGTTCTCTTCTTAGCAGCTGCTTGTGTTGGATATAGTAGATGAGCAATATAGCATTACATAACGTCTCAGTTTGTTAAGCTTCTAATATCAATCGTATTTTGCGCTGGTTACAAACATGATCAATCTGTTTTCATTGTTTTTTCTCTGTTAAGAGCAAGCCCCAAAAGGAAAGCTAATTACTTCCATGCTAAATAGGAGATTTCTATGTCTTCTTTGGTGTGCAAGAAGGATGGTATCATCAGAGTTGCTAATTATCCGATCTCCTACAGGTATTCTTTTTAAAACCTAGACTGAGCCTGGCCACTTTTTGTTTTTATCATATATTTCTTATGAGATTTCAAATTCAATATTAGCACTCGCGTAGGAAGAACTGAGTGTGTGGTGCTTAAGAAGATGAATAGACTTTGTCTGATGAATAGACTTTGAGACTGTTACAGTGATTCAGCTTAAAATTCAAGCTCAGATATATGACAACTTTTATCCTTTTTGAGGGTATTTTTAAGATGCAAAAATTATTATTGTTGAAAACTCAAACATTAACCAAAAATCAAGCTATACAAAACAATAATAGAAAATAAAACAGTTACCGTAAGAACCATCATGTACACATGCGTCATGACATTTCTCAATAGATATATAGATTTTTCGTTCAATATAGATTATTTCTTTCTATGTAGTTCGACTTGGTTTAGTTCTATCTGATGGCTGAGGTCTCCATTATGTGGAGATACCGTTGTGCTACTCCTCGGAATGTAGTCTCGCTCAATAGTCCTAAAGAGGAGGTGCTGTGTCATAAAATAAAGTTTTTAGAAAGGAAGAGATTGTAACTTACAATTATTTTCATGAAATATGAAAGTAATGAATCATGAAAAATTATCAACAGATGGGATAAAAATGCCTTAAGTTTATTAAAATTCAATCCAACAAGATAGAGGCAGTTTGGTAATTTTAATTTTGGACCGATTGTGGTGGTCATCATACATACATCTTTTTTTTTAAATGATAACAAAATAAATTGTATACTTGTCTCGAAAAAAAAGAGGCTAGAGATAGTTGCTTAACTATAGTTGGAAATGTTTAATATATAAACTGCTAATTTTCGTGTTATTTTTTTAAAGTGGGCTAAGTTGTATGTCTCAAAATTTACATAAACTATAATATTAGAGACAAGCTGATCCTAAATAAAAATTTCCAAAAGTGCACTACCCGTATAATCTATGAAAGTACGCATGAGGAATTTTTCTCAGTGCAGAATGGGTAAAGATCATACTTGGAGAGATTGACATGTAACATTGTTATCATTGTTTATGCTTTTAATGACCATAGTAGCTAGTTGAGTGATGTGGCAAATGAAGAGGAGTCATTTAATAAAATCATAAAATAATACTTTACTATTGATGTCAAAAGTAATTATTTAAATTTAAAAGCAATAATCGATAGGACATTTTGCTATACGAAGACTCAATTTATTATTTAGTTAAGTAAATAATTTTATACTCTTGAATTGATGCCTAATTGTATATTTGGCTGCACTCTCTTATATTTTGTTATAATAAAACAATTTTATTGCTTATATTAGTTTTTTTTTAAATTTTAAATACGCATTATTTCATTCTTTTATTTTAGAACATTTTCTTTGTGGCACCACACGTTGTGCACGTTGTTTCTGAAAATGATAAAAAATTACTTTCTGAATAAAATTTCTGATTTCTAGCAGATATTTTATTAATTTAGTAAGATTTTTGAGAATCGTTCTGAAATTATTTTCAAAATAGTGAATTATATAAATGTTTCAACCAATAGGTACCGGGTGATGGAATTGCGACAATAGATTGAATGTATAATCCAAACAGTATATATACATACACATATATACACAGCGTCTGGGAGTCTCGGACAAAGAAAGACATTATTTGTTGACTGAAAAATTGTCATTAAAATAAAATTTAAGACGTGATTTTTTTTCTGAAAATTTAAAATAATCATATTTGTCATCTTTTTCGTGCACACGATACTTGCACACATTATTCGGTGCCGCTCAGGGGAATAACCCGCGAATAGCTGCGAGGACATCTAGCTGCCTCGGGTAAGTACCATGCTCCAGGCAAGTATTGAATGTGCTAAAAATAGTTATGTGTAATATTTTTTTATGCACTCAGAGTAAGGGCGTGTTTTATGCTTTATTTCAACTACAATTGATTCCTTCACAGCCAACAAATAGCGTCTTTCTTTGTCCGAAACTTATTCCCGGATACTGTGTATACACACAATTATTTAATTATTATTCTTAATCATTTATATTAACAATTTTGCCTGCTTTCCGGATGAGAAAAATTATGCTGCGTATTTCTAGATTTAAGATCACAGTTTCCACTTGAAGAGATAAAAGTATGTTGTTGTATTAGAATCTTTGCTGTGAAATATATATTATTAAAGAAATCTCAAAAACCATGACATTCATAATTATCGTTACAGTTTTCCTTTAACCCCTGGATAGGTTTCTAAAATCCTTGTATTTTTCAATAATTTTGGTTCAGTAGTTTCAGGAATAAAGGGGCGGAGGACATTTTTTTTTATATTTTTCAGTATACCTCGTGATTATATTCTCTATAAATTATCCATTTAAATTTATGAAAAAAATCACCTTTTACCCTCAGCTACGTTTGCATGGTTATATTTACAAATGTACAGGTAAAAATTAAAACATGTAGCGCCATCTAGAATGATTAAGGAAAATTAAATGTTGACTTTTTACTTTCGACACTTTATAATATATGTAACAATGAAAATAAACTAATTTATCTCTAAATCAGGGTATAAGGGAGTGATTCTGTTGCTTCTTTACATTGTGTATGTAGCGTTTAAAAAAATCACATTGTTCCACTGACTGTTGCTCTGTTATTTCGTTTGTGTTCTTTTTCAGATTCAAATAAGAATTTTCTGAACAAATGAGATTTCTCGGAATAAAATGTAGTCTGTGTCATTCCTCAGTTCACTGTAAGTTACTATGTTACTATGTAAGTGCAAAAATTCTTAACGTGTGCGTGTTGTGTGTTTGTGTGCATGTTTGTGTGTGTGTGTGTGTGTGTGTGTGTTTGTGTGTGTGTTTGTATGTGTGTTTGTGTGTGGTTGTGTGTGTTTGTGTGTGTTTGTGTGAGCGTGCGTGCGTGCGAGCGTGCATGGATATGTGTGGGCGTGCGTGCTTAATTTTATGATTCTTTTATGAGTTAGCTATTAGTTAGTCAATCATTAGCTTCTTGCGCTTGAAAAGTTGCCTGTGTAAAATACGATGATTTTCTTATACTTATATAATATTTTCAGAACTAAGGTAAAATCTATGAATGATAATTTAAATTAAATGTAACCAGGTAAGTACTGGCCGGAACAAGCTTGATGTAGGGTTCTCTAAATTGTTGGCCCAATTAAACGAAATAATTTCATTTCATAGTTCTAATCAAATGCTTTTATCCAGAATTCGTTCACATTTTTTTAAACCCATAGATAATTATATAATAGAAGGGAGTGTTCCTCTCTTGGATATCAATTTGAAGTTTAATATTTCGCTTAAAAATGATAAATGGGAAATAAAACTAGAATTTCATTTTGAAAACTTATTGAAATGTTTGTTTTCCTATTTTGAATGTACACATTTTTTTATTATTGTTTGCTACATTTTCAGATTTAAAAAAATTCAGTGATAGAGCGCTGGACATGCCGAAACTATAAACATTCCGTTTTTTGCCATTTGACTCTGGAACCCTGAAAACCGGACCAAGTATAACAGCATCTCTCATTAAGCCATTTTTTGTTAAGACTTTGTAATAACATAGTTTAGATATTAAATTTTTGTTAAGTTTAGCTATAAGGGGCAAAGTTAAATAATTATTTAGATAAAAAAAAACGAGTGTGCTTCAGACCACAGGACTGAAGTAAAACTTTAAATTCACAAAATATGAACTTTAAAATGAATTTATAATTTTATTCACTTTAAACGCAGAATATTGAATGTATTGAACAAAATAATAATTTATAAAATTGTTCAAGAACGAAATGAAATTCCCAAATAATCAAAAAATCACCGTTCGCGTAACGCTAGCAAACTCGCATATACATATATATATATATATATATATATATATATATATATATATATATATATATTATATATATATATTTCATGCACTAGCTATGAGAGGAAGAGAGAAAGAAAATGTGCGCGCGCACTGCTCTCTCTTGCTCCTACAGTGTGATACTGACAATAGGCTTCCACTGTGTCTTAGATATACGAAACATAACTGGCTATGAGAGAAAGAGAGAAATAAAATGTGTGCTCGCACCTCTCTCTCTCTTGTCCCTACAGTAATATACGAAACGTAACTCTCTTTCTGTCTTCGCTAACTTATATCTCCCTCTCAACTTCCGTTCGCCTCGCCCGATCACACTTTTCGTAACGCTCTCGTCACGCATTTACCAGCTTACTCCCCAAGTCAAGCGTGTGTAAAGAAGTTTTACTTCAAAAAGTTCATAGTTCAGTTTTTGAAATCGGACTAAAAAATTTTGCATAATATTTTCTTGCAGTTTAAAGATTTATAACCCGTTATAGATTTATAATCACATACATATTGTTTTGGAAATGTGCGATTGTGAATTTTTAAAAGCTAGGAAAATACTTGTAACATCTAAAATGAAAAACGTGGAGCGCATGCTATTGATAATAGAGTAGCTGTCGTTGAGAAAATTCACATGTCATATCATTTCAATAAAATTGTTAGTGACTTAGTTGAACTTGCGCCCCACGTTTTAGATCTTAAAAGCATTTTCATAACTATTAAAAATTCACAATCATAAGTTTCAAGGACAATATGTACGAGGGGCGGCTGAAAAGTTTTGGGCCTAAGGTATTAAAAATGCTGTTAGAAATGTACAAACATTTATTTTTCAATTTAAACTCCCTCTATTCCAATACACTTCTTACATTTATTAAAAAGGGCTTTTAACCCGTTCAAAAATATTCGAAATGTTCGTTTTCGGCCGTCTTCATTTCTTCGTCACTAGAAAATCTCCGTCCTCGGAGGTTTTTTTCAAATTTGAAAAGAGGAAATAATCGTAAGGAGCCAGGTGTGGACTGTAAGGCGGGTGGTTGATTTCTTCAAATCCTGTGTCAGCAAAGGCACGTCTTGCAACTCGCGCAATGTGGACAGGCGCATTGTCTTGCAAAAACAGGACTCCTTTCGTCAGTTTGCCTCTTCTTTTCTCGACAACCACTTGATGCACTTTTGTCAACAATGCAGCATAATCGTCTCCGTTCATTGTAGTATATTTAGGAAGGTAGTCGATGAACAAAATTTCTTCACAATCCCAAAAAACAGTGGCCATGAGCTTGGACGCTGATCTTTCCACTTTGAAATTCCGTGGCGGCTTTTCTCCCTTTTCTGTCCACTGCATTGACTCCTGTTTTGACTCCGGATCGTACTGTCGAACCCATGTTTCATCAGAAGTGACAAGACGAGAAAAACATCGTCAGGATTATCGCCATAGATGTCCAAAAACTCCTGCGAAGTTGTGACTCGATGCTGCTTGTCCAGCGGCGTGAGCGTTTTCAGCACCCATCACGCGCACACCTTTTTCATGTGCAAATAATTATGCAAAATATCGCCGATTCATTCCTTGTTAATGCCCATGGCTTCAGCTATCTGCCACAACTTGATTCGTCGATCTTCAACAATTTTTTTTTTATTTTTTCAATGTTTTCTTCGGTAACGGCGCTGTTTGGGCATCCCGACCTGGGATCATCTTCGAGCGACTCCCTGCCGTGTTTAAACTCTCAGCTCCAACGTTTTACGGTTGCAAATGAAGGTGCAGACTTCTCATAAACTGCTGACAACTTTTCAAATACTTCCGTCGGCGTTTTGTTCTTGTTTGTAAAGAATTTTATGACAGCTCTGTACTCCAATTTCGTGCAAAGTGCGGATGACACGGACATGGTGACGTTTATGGTTCCGTTTCTAAAATCGTAATGAAGCTAATGGCATGAAACTTGGCGTTTATATTTCTTAGGATACCCGCAGTTAGTGATGTGCTGCACGAGTCATTAATAATACTTAAAGGTAGTTAGGCTCAACAATTTTCAGCCGCCCCTCGTATGTGGTTAAAAATCTGTACAGGGTTATAAATCTTTAGGGGCAAAGAGAAATTATTTTAAATTTTTTAGCTCGATTTCAAAACGTGGTAAATTAAAAAAAAATATTATGTAACTTATTATTATCTGATTTTAGTATTTTGTCTGAAAATTTGCAATCGATTTTTTATATCTTGATAATGACAATAATAATAATTTCTTTATATCAGACATATTACGTTATATACATTATTAGTCCATATGTTGTTAGTAAATTAAGTACTTATATCACTAGCGTTAGTAACATTTATAATAAACCGCATAAAAGTAATATAAATCACTTAATTTCTGTGCCGAACGGATAAACAAACAGACAAGAAAGTGTGCTAATAAAAACGTAAAAAACGTAATGGTATAATAATAACATAATGGCATATAGATAGGTTTCATTCTGACAGATAATTCACTGTGAGCGTAGGTTAGGTTAGTCGCGTGGGTATTCTTCTTTGTGTCGAACAGACAAACAGACAAGGAAACAAGCTAACAAAAACGTGGTAAAATATGCCTTTTTTATTCCACTTCAGAACAGAAAAAAATCCATTGGAAATTATTTACATTGACATATATTTCATAGAAATAGTCATCAAGATGTCCGAAGTTGCGTGGAAAGCTTTTACATCCGTAAGGGACCACACACGATCAGGACTCTCAGTGAGATTTACTGACAATTAAAAACTTATGTTGTATGGATACTTTAGGAATTGGACCGTGAAATAGGGTCGATAAAGTAGCCTCTCTTTCTAACTCGACTGACAGTTAATGAGAAATAGTAATACGTTTTTAACTGTCAGTAAGTCCGACTGACCATGTGTGGTGCATACAGGCGTTAATATATTACGCTTACAGACGAACGACTTTTATAGGTGGTGAGTCGATGACCGACAAATGAAAGACCTTTGTCGAACAAAGTTGGTGGCCGATTTTTCATCGCCTCAATATATAGGCGTCGTCCGATTTTGGAAGGACGTGTGCGTTAATGTATTAAATATCATATGTTCTATTTTCTCTAATTACTGTTGGGCCGATTATTGCAGGCCGCCCGCGTTTTCCGTCCCCGTCAGCGCATAATCAGTTGTATGTCCTATTTTTTCTCCGTTAGCCCATTTTAAATCGTAACATCCGGGTCGGTGAGAGTCAGTTAGAGGTATTTAGATTTTTTTTTGTAGGGACTGATTTGACGTGCGCATTAAATATCATACGGTTTACTTCAACTGGTTATTGTTGGTCGTTTGTGTAACTGTCGTCTGCAGTAAGATGAATTTTAATATCTTGGAAAGTACATACCGTTTTTTAAATTAAATATATTTTCCTAATTTAATAGAGTTTAGAAATCAACCATAGAAATGAAATTTGTGATAGTTGTTATATAGTGTAAAAAATAACAAGGTAAAAATTCAGAATAGGGAATATGATTTAGTTGAAATATTTTTTTCAATTATTTATCACATGGACATTATTACTCAACGATTTTTTTCTTAATTAATTCATTTTTACTTGCATAAATTAATAAATAAAAAGTACAAATTTTGCGAAGGAAATTCAAATTGTTGAAATGCAACACTATTGGTTGGAACGAAACGTGATGTCAGAAGCTATGTAAACAAGCTCATATTGTTGACATTTATGTGGTATTTGTTGTGTCTGATAAGGAAAAATAGTCTTCTTGTCTAGTGAATTTTTAATATAATAGTGAGATTGAGAATCGTCTAGAACGATGACTGAAAGTAGTTTTGTGAAAGCACAACCGGATAATGCCATGAATGATAATCGGAAAAAAAGATGCATTCATGATGACATCAAGTTTTGCTTCAAATTCCGATTTTACGTCCGCTGAGGTCACCGCAGTGAAATCTGCAAGTTAAATGTTTTAGTGTGATTATAATCATGCATTATGTACGTTTTTATGCAAAAATACACTCAAAAGTAGAGAGTAGCAAAAATAACACATAATCTTTTAAAACATGACTGCATATTGCCTATGTTTTATTAATTAATATATATAATGTTATTTACGTTCACTCAAGTTACGTATTATATATTTTGACAATGTTATGTAGTTTTTCGAGCTTCTTTTAAACAGATGAATTAATAGCCAAGATACTAAAAATATGTTTAAAGTAACAAAAACTCCTCCAGTAAACAAACATTGGGTATAGCTTATGACGTCATCCAAGCCGCGCCAAAATGGTGGCTCTTGTCAAATATCGTCAACGATAATATAATTTACTTACCTATATTGTCATGTTTAACTGATTTTTTAAAGAAAGAATGTATTGATTTTATTATGAAAAATTTATTGGTTAAAAAAATTACTTATAATAATAACCCTTTTTTGTATTGCAATTTTTTTCACTATTTTCACTTTGAATTTATAATTATATACTACATATTTAACAAACATATGAATGGGGATAATAAGAGAAAAAGTGAAACAAGAAATTAATAAAAATTTGAAAATTTTTTAACAAGATGTCTAGGTATAATATTAATAATAATAAAATATTCAATTCTACGAGCTTTAAAATTTATTGTTAAATCTTTAGTTTAGGATTTTCTTAATTGCAAATTAATACTGGGGAACAAGTGCATTTTTACAACAATGAAAAATTACCTGTTTATCAACCCAAAAAACATGTAATTTAAAGTAAGTAACGAGGATTGTTAATCCACTAAATATTAATTTTAAAAATGTATGTAAATATATATATATATCAATATATATATATATATATATATATATATATATATATATATATATATATATATATATGTATATATATATATATATATATATATATATATATATATATATATATATATATATATATATATATATATATATTGTGACATTTAAATATTTAGTATATATATACATAATACTAAATATTTAAATGTCACAATTATTTACCTTTTTAATACCTTGTAAATTCCTATTTTCCCCTTATTTAACTTTTATTATTGACATTTTTGTGTAGATGTTTGTTTAGTTTGTATATATCTAATTATAAATTTAAAATGATAATGGTGTGAAAACTTCAGCAATAAAAAATATATTCATTGTATTTTTTTTAAATCAATTTTTATAATAAATAATTACGACTGAGTTCCTTTTTTTATATACGTCATTTTTTATATATATTCGTTAATTTTAAAAAAATCACTACAATTACTATTTTTGCTGTCATAAAGTGGAACTCATACCTCTCTTGTAATAAATTGAAGGCAAATTTTCGAAATGCGACTTGATAGTTATTGTGTGGTAAATTATAAAAATACTTTAAGAAATAGTAAATTAAAATTTTATACATTTTCAAAAATTGGATAACAAAAATTAAGGGAGAGCTGCTGTAAAAGGCATTTCTTCTGACGTTGCTTGTGGTTGGAAGGTTATAATATGGGTAATACATTGATTATTGTACACATTTTGTTGAGCTAAAAATATAAAAATATATTATATATTCTGGATCTCAAATGTTCTTATTATTTGTTAATAAAAGTATTTATTTAGATATTTTTCTCTACTTTACAATAAATAACAAGACAAACAATCTAATATAACTTAATATAATTATATTGAAAACGCGTACAATACTTTTCCTCGTCAAAAATAATAATGGAATAATTCATATGTAGTTAGGGACACAAAAAAACAAGTCACCGCTGATGTCTTTTGTAATTTTTTATATTATTCACGTAAACGTTTACTAAAGCTGTCAATCTGAAGCGTACAAATAAAATTGAAGCGCCTTTAAAGTTGCAGACGCTAGGCGGCGCTGATGTCACTCGCCCAACGAATATGTATTAAAGCGTTTATTTTTCCCTGTATCCTTCGGAATTTTTCTTTGATTTTTATTTATATCAATCCAAATAATTTGCAATAGATTTTGGATATTCCAGAATGGAGCAAAAAGATATATTTTTAAACTTTATTATTGTGAATGAGCACAGAATGTACCTCGATAACTTTACATATGAATCTAATAGCTTAAAAAGAATTAAAAGTCTGTGAACCATTGCATAAACAGATGAAAAGCGAAAGTCTTATCCAAGAGATAGAAAAAAAGTCGAGGAACCACAACGGCCGCAATTGTGGTTCTCCTGAATTAATTTTCCTGAAATAATTTTAGTATGCATCCTCATTCGTCCGCTGTCAACGACCTGATGATGAACGTCTAATAGTGAAAATAATGGTGGTAAAAAATTATTATGTATCTAATGATGAGAAACAATATAACTCGCGATGATTTGTTCAAGATGTTGGTTGCTACTTAATATGCTAGTAATAGCCTCCTTAGTAAACGTATGACGTAACTTTAGGTCCTTATGGAAGAGGAAATTCAAAAAAAGACCTTTAATTTTTTTTTATATAAAAAAATTATAACTATTAATTTTAATTGTTTCTTTAGAAATGTAATTCTTTGGACAAAATTCCTGTTTACTTAGGCTCAACTTATTTTTGACATGTTTTTATAAACCCTTGATCTTAGGTTTTGCAGGGTTGATCCTGTTTGTTACACGAGAAGACATAAGGTGCTGATACTGGGAGCATTCGCCTGTAATGTAACAATTTTGAGCATTACGTTACAGTGTTGACAGTGGTGACATGTTTTTTGCAGTGGCGTGCAGTGTTTTTTGGGTAGAGCCAGCAACAAAGGCAGGAACGTTATTAATTATTAAAATTATTAATAAATTACTAATATTTAGAAATTATTAATAAACACATGCGCGCAAGCGTCTGCGCCTACCGCTGCCGTACCCTTCCTCCCCCCCCCTCGCGTGTTCGTACTTATAATATATCTAAATATTGTTTATTTAAATTTTTGAAGTAAAACTTCTTTACGCACGCTTGACTTGGGGAGTAAGCTGGTGAATTCGTGACGAGAGCGTTACGAAAAGTGTGATCGGGCGAGGCGAACGGAAGTTGAGAGGGAGATATAAGTTAGTGAAGACAGAAAGTTATATGTTTTGTTGTCTATTAATACGAGCCTATGTGTGTCAAACTCGGTCATTGTGATTACGCCATAACAAAATGCCAAATAAACACATTGATATCTACCTATATTCATGAAGATGCGCAGTTACGTTTCGTATATTACTGTAGGGACAAGAGAGAGAGGTGCGAGCACACATTTTCTTTCTCTCTTTCTCTCATCGCCAGTTATGCTTCGTATATCTAAGACACAGTGCAAGCCTATTGTCTGTATCACACTCTAGGAGCAAGAGAGAGCAGTGCGCGCGCACATTTTCTTTCTCTCTTCCTCTCATAGCCAGTGCATGAAATACATATATATATATATATATGCGAGTTTGCTAGAGTTACGCAAACGGTGCTTTTTTGATTATTTCGTAATTTCATTTCGTTCTTGAACAATTTTATAAATTATTATTTTGTTCAATACATTAAATATTCTACGTTTAAAGTGAATAAAATTGTAAATTCATTTTGAAGTTCATAATTTGTGAATTTGAAGTTTTACTTCAGTCGTGTGGTCTAAAGCACACTCGTTTTTTTATCCTATTTAATATTTGCCAATTTTGTGTTTATTGTTTTATTTTCTTACCATTTATGATGATCAAAAGCCAAAAACAAAACCGCATAAGCACATATTTTAATGCAAATGGTGTTAAATTATGAACCAAACAAAGATATTGAGGATCGCTACACCCAGTAATTTATGATGTTTATTTGTTTATAATTTATACCCAGTAATTTATGATGTTTATTTGTTTATAATTTATACCCAGTAATTTATGATGTTTATTTGTTTATAATTTATACCCAGTAATTTATGATGTTTATTTGTTTATAATTTATACCCAGTAATTTATGATGTTTATTTGTTTATAATTTATATCCAATAATTTATGATGTTTACTTGTTTATAATTTATATGGATGCATTTTATTCGTGTTAATTACATTTTTAGATTTATTTATTCATGTACTCAAAAGGTTAAAAATTCTTCATATTCTATATATATATATATATATATCTATCTTTATTTTGCTAAAAAATGTTTTAAAATGTCGTAAAACGGAGATTTTCTCATTAAATCCGTGACTAACTTCTTTTCAACAGCTATTATACCTAATTCCGAGTCTTTCTTGCTTTTGCGTATTTCTGCAGTAAGTATGAATACGTTTTAAAGCTGAAAAAAGGTCTTTCAGCAGCAGCGGTAGAAAAAGGGATTGTTAAAATTAATTTATATAATTTGAAAGTTTCTGAAAACGAACCTAATACCTTTCTGATAACTTATCTGATATATAAGTATGTTCAAAATGTGAAATATTGGAGATCCATAAATTATTTCCAGTTTAGTCTTTAATTTTATAAAATCGTACATTTTCGGATAACTGACTTGTAACGAATGGAAATGAGTTTCGTGGAATAATTCACTATATTTGGAATATTTGTTTGAATGTGACAATTCCAGAAAAGTTAAGGATTCAAATGAATGGAATCTACGTTAGCTATTATTTCTCTAAATATGCTGCTGTGATATTCTTTGGGAATGAAATTAGTTCACCTCTTTCTTTGAATGTCCGCGATTCCCGATACGTGTGCAAACACTGCGTCGAAACTCTTGGTAAATTGTGTATTTAGCCAAATTTTGAAATTTTCTATCGTTTTAAGAAAAAAATGCTACATTTATTGTTTTGCTTTGGATGACGTTAAATATTACATCAGTATGAGCAAATGTTTCAGAAAAAATGTTTAAATATAAATTAAATTCAAAATCTTCTAATTTTGTAATATATAAATCGGTCGAAACTATTGGTAAATTGTGTAATTAGCCAAATTTTGAAATCTATTGTTTTAAGAATAAATACTACACTTATTGTTTTACTTTGGATAATGTTAACTGTTACATCAGTATGAACAAATATTTCAGAAAAAATGTTTAAATATAAATTAAATTCAAAATCTTCTAATTTTATAATATATAAATCGGTTGAAACTATACTAACTATCGGTAAATTGTGTTTTTAACCAAATTTTGAAATGTTCTATCGTTTTAAGAAAAAATGCTACATTTATTGTTTTACTTTGGATGACTTTAAATATCACATCAGTATGAGCAAATATTTCAGAAAAAATGTTTAAATATAAATTAAATTCAAAATCTTCTAATTTTATAATATATAAATCGGTTGAAACTATACTAACTATCGGTAAATTGTGTTCTTAACCAAATTTTGAATTGTTCTATCGTTTTAAGAAAAAATGCTACATTTATTGTTTTACTTTGGATGACTTTAAATATTACATCAGTATGAGCAAATATTTCAGAAAAAAATGTTTAAATATAAATTAAATTCAAAATCTTCTAATTTTATAATATATAAATCGGTTGAAACTATGCTAACTATCGGTAAATTGTGTTCTTAACCAAATTTTGAAATGTTCTATCGTTTTAAGAAAAAATGCTACATTTATTGTTTTACTTTGGATGACTTTAAATATCACATCAGTATGAGCAAATATTTCAGAAAAAATGTTTAAATATAAATTAAATTCAAAATCTTCTAATTTTATAATATATAAATCGGTTGAAACTATACTAACTATCGGTAAATTGTGTTCTTAACCAAATTTTGAATTGTTCTATCGTTTTAAGAAAAAATGCTACATTTATTGTTTTACTTTGGATGACTTTAAATATTACATCAGTATGAGCAAATATTTCAGAAAAAAATGTTTAAATATAAATTAAATTCAAAATCTTCTAATTTTATAATATATAAATCGGTTGAAACTATGCTAACTATCGGTAAATTGTGTTCTTAACCAAATTTTGAAATCTTCTATCGTTTTAAGAAAAAATGCTACATTTATTGTTTTACTTTGGATGACTTTAAATATTACATCAGTATGAGCAAATATTTCAGAAAAAATGTTTAAATATAAATTAAATTCAAAATCTTCTAATTTTATAATATATAAATCGGTTGAAACTATACTAACTATCGGTAAATTGTGTTCTTAACCAAATTTTGAAATGTTCTATCGTTTTAAGAAAAAATGCTACATTTATTGTTTTACTTTGGATGACTTTAAATATTACATCAGTATGAGCAAATATTTCAGAAAAAAATGTTTAAATATAAATTAAATTCAAAATCTTCTAATTTTATAATATATAAATCGGTTGAAACTATACTAACTATCGGTAAATTGTGTTCTTAACCAAATTTTGAAATCTTCTATCGTTTTAAGAAAAAATGCTACACTTATTGTTTTACTTTGGATGACTTTAAATATTACATCAGTATGAGCAAATATTTCAGAAAAAATGTTTAAATATAAATTAAATTCAAAATCTTCTAATTTTATAATATATAAATCGGTTGAAACTGTACTAACTATCGGTAAATTATGTTTTTAACCAAATTTTGAAATCTTCTATCGTTTTAAGAAAAAATGCTACATTTATTGTTTTACTTTGGATGACGTTAAATATTACATCAGTATGAGCAAATATTTCAGAAAAATTGTTTAAATATAAATTAAATTCAAAATCTTCTAATTTTATAATATATAAATCGGTTGAAACTATACTAACTATCGGTAAATTGTGTTCTTAACCAAATTTTGAAATGTTCTATCGTTTTAAGAAAAAATGCTACACTTATTGTTTTACTTTGGATGACTTTAAGTATTACATCAGTATGAGCAAATATTTCAGAAAAAATGTTTAAATATAAATTAAATTCAAAATCTTCTAATTTTTTAATATATAAATCGGTTGAAACTGTACTAACTATCGGTAAATTATGTTTTTAACCAAATTTTGAAATCTTCTATCGTTTTAAGAAAAAATGCTACATTTATTGTTTTACTTTGGATGACGTTAAATATTACATCAGTATGAGCAAATATTTCAGAAAAAATGTTTAAATATAAATTAAATTCAAAATCTTCTAATTTTATAATATATAAATCGGTTGAAACTATACTAACTATCGGTAAATTGTGTTCTTAACCAAATTTTGAAATCTTCTATCGTTTTAAGAAAAAATGCTACACTTATTGTTTTACTTTGGATGACTTTAAATATAACATGTGCTTTTTCTCCCTTATATCTGGAACTACTGAATCAAAAATTGTGAAAAAAAACAGGATTTGTAGAAAATGATTAGAAAATTAAACAAAAACTATTACCATTATCTGAGCTCTTACAGTTTTTGAAAATTTTAGGATAATTGATTCCTGTAAAAGATATACTAATATTAAAATGTAAAATGAAAACTAATATTAAAATTTATAAATAGTTTAATAGAAACACTTTTTATCCTTTAATAATTAAGCTGTTACATGCACCCAAGTACGCATGGAGCCAAAGCAGAGTGAGATTTACTCTACTTCAGTGGTTCATCATTATCATCAACAGGAAGACGTCCATTGCTGAAGATAGGTTTCCCTCGTAGACTCCCACAAAGATCGATCCCGTTCTACCTGCATCCGCCAGTTTCCCTCGACTATCATCAGTTCTCTTCATTTAGCGAAGAACCATTCCAGTTTGCCTGTTCCGGCATGTCGTCGCCACTAGAGAACTTTTCTTCCGCAGCAGTTGTCGATTCTGCATGCTGTACGACCTTCCCATTACCACTTCTGTCAGCTAATTCCACAAGCTATGTCAGTGACATTAGTTCTACTATTCGTACGGATCGTATTTTGCAGAGAAACCCCGACCATAGGTCTTTACACAGCTCGCTGAGTGATTTGGAGACTTGTTATGAGGCCAATACTACGCGCTCTCGTCTCACTTCCGTATGTCATCACTGGCAACACACGCTGATCTAATTGGACAGTTTGTCCTATTAGATCAGCGTATACATAATGGTCAGCAACTTCAAGAGCAGCATTCCCAACCTGTATAGGTATAGGTATGATATGGACGTTAAATATGATTTTTACCTTATCCATGTTCATTTTTAGACCTATCTGTTGGGAAATTCTGCTTAGGTGTCTGAGCGACATTTAACTGATTATTTTTTGCTAATAAAAAAGTTGTGGATATTGAAAAAGAAACAAAATATTGTAAATTGAAATAAATTACAATAATCATACATTTTTTATGTACTTTGATGTACCTAATTGATTGGCGGACTTATTGCTACGAAAGCAATCTCTTACAGCCAACCAGAACACCAGCCCAGCCCTGCTCGACGAGCGGCCGAGAATCAAACCCGTGTCCCCGCAGTGCGCCGCGTATTCAAAGGCCGTATGCCTTGTGATACACCTACTATTTAATATAATCGGTTGAGTTGGTGAATTTGAAAATTAAATAATTTCGGAAAAACTTATTTCAGGCGTTTTCAGTTTGTCACGTCATTTAAAAAATACCAAATTGATTTGAATAGAACTTTTACTAGAATGATGCTTGTGATTTAGATTAAAATTGCTACTATTGGTTCTTATCGAATATTCTTTAAGAGAGTTAAAATCGAATATTATTTAAGAAAGTTAAAATCGAATATAATTTAAGAGAGTTAAAATTCAATTATTAGCCCTCTTAAAGTAAAATATTTGGGCGTGTTAGACATAAATTGCCCAAAATATTCCACAGCGATTCAGTCTGCAGTTTAGTTTGAAGCCATGGCAAAAGCTAATAAGCGATGAAATACGTGTGACTTCAGTTTGCTGCAATACACCTTTTTTAATTGAAAGAATATCGATAACACCAATTTGACAACTATGGCGAGAATATTTTTTGAATTTCACTCGAAAATATAAAACGAAAATAATAAAATTTTTGTTTGAGCTTTTATTGTAAAAAATAATTTATTGATAAAAAACTTTTTTTTTAATATCGTCTGTCACAATAACATTTCATTATCATAAAAAGAACAATCGCGGAAAGAAAATTAAGAAAACGTTGAATTACCAGTACAACGAATATTTCTTTCTACGGAACACTACTCGTATCGCTGAATATTTAAATACCATTATGGAGATTTGTTTTTAAAATGCCACGTCGCATCGTATCGTTTTGATGATGATCAGTGTGCGATTCTCATTATGTGCGAATTATATGATACTCCCTTTTTATTAATGTTGAATTAGTGTGCATCGAGAATGGGGTGGGTTGCAAGAAAATGTTATTGATTATAATTATCTTAATTCTATTATCATTAAATTATGTCTTTCTTAAATGCCACATCGTATCGTATCTTTTTGATGATGCTCAGTGTGCGATTTTCATTATGTGCGATTTACACGACACTTTACCTTTTTATTAATGTTGAATTGGTCTACATCGAGAATGGGGTGGGTTGCAAGAAAATGTTATTGATTATAATTATCTTATTTCTATTATCATTAAATTATGTCTTTCTTAAATGTCACATCGTATCGTATCTTTTTGGTGATGCTCATTGTGCAATTTTCATTATGTGCGATTTACACGACACTTTACCTTTTTATTAATGTTGAATTGGTCTACATCGAGAATGGGGTGGGTTGCAAGAAAATGTTATTGATTATAATTATCTTATTTCTATTATCATTAAATTATGTCTTTCTTAAATGTCACATCGTATCGTATCTTTTTGATGATGCTCAGTGTGCGATTTTCATTATGTGCGATTTACACAACACTTTACCTTTTTATTAATGTTGAATTAGTGTGCATCGAGAATGGGGTGGGTTGCAAGAAAATGTTATTGATTATAATTATCTTATTTCTATTATCATTAAATTATGTCTTTCTTAAATGCCACATCGTATCGTATCTTTTTGGTGATGCTCATTGTGCAATTTTCATTATGTGCGATTTACACGACACTTTACCTTTTTATTAATGTTGAATTGGTCTACATCGAGAATGGGGTGGGTTGCAAGAAAATGTTATTGATTATAATTATCTTATTTCTATTATCATTAAATTATGTCTTTCTTAAATGTCACATCGTATCGTATCTTTTTGATGATGCTCAGTGTGCGATTTTCATTATGTGCGATTTACACGACACTTTACCTTTTTATTAATTTTGAATTGGTCTACATCGAGAATGGGGTGGGTTGCAAGAAAATGTTATTGATTATAATTATCTTATTTCTATTATCATTAAATTATGTCTTTCTTAAATGCCACATCGCATCGTATCTTTTTGATGATGCTCAGTGTGCGATTTTCATTATGTGCGATTTACACGACACTTTACCTTTTTATCAATGTTGAATTGGTGTGTATCGAGAATGGGGTGGGTTGCAAGAAAATGTTATTAATTATAATTATCTTATTTCTATTATCATTAAATTATGTCTTTCTTAAATGTCACATCGTATCGTATCTTTTTGGTGATGCTCATTGTGCAATTTTCATTATGTGCGATTTACACGACACTTTACCTTTTTATTAATGTTGAATTGGTCTACATCGAGAATGGGGTGGGTTGCAAGAAAATGTTATTAATTATAATTATCTTATTTCTATTATCATTAAATTATGTCTTTCTTAAATGTCACATCGTATCGTATCTTTTTGATGATGCTCAGTGTGCGATTTTCATTATGTGCGATTTACACGACACTTTACCTTTTTATCAATGTTGAATTGATGTGTATCGAGAATGGGGTGGGTTGCAAGAAAATGTTATTAATTATAATTATCTTATTTCTATTATTATTATATTATGTCTTTCTTAAATGCCACATCGCATCGTATCTTTTTGATGATGCTCAGTGTGCGATTTTCATTATGTGCGATTTACACGACACTTTACCTTTTTATCAATGTTGAATTGGTGTGTATCGAGAATGGGGTGGGTTACAAGAAAATGTTATTGATTATAATTATCTTATTTCTATTACTATTAAATTATGTCTTTCTTAAATGCCACATCGTATCGTATCTTTTTGATGATGCTTAGTGTGCGATTTTCATTATGTGCGCTTTACACGACACTTTACCTTTTTATTAATGTTGAATTGGTGTACATCAAGAATGCAAGAAAATGTTATTGATTAAACTTGTCTTAATTATTATTTTTAATTATCTTATTTTTATTATGTCTTTCTGGCATTTCAGATGAATTCGATGATTTCGTCGTATCGTATCGTTCGGATGATGTTCAGTATGCTATTCTCATTATGTCCAAATTATACATTTTATTAATTTTGAATTAGTATATATGGATTTTTATTAATGTTGAATTAGTGTATATGGATTTTTATTAATGTTGAATTAGTGTATATGGATTTTTATTAATGTTGAATTAGTGTATATGGATTTTTATTAATGTTGAATTAGTGTATATGGATTTTTATTAATGTTGAATTAGTGTATATGAATTTTTATTAATGTTGAATTAGTGTATATGGATTTTTATTAATGTTGAATTAGTGTATATAGATTTTTATTAATGTTGTATTAGTGTATATGGATTTTTATTAATGTTGAATTAGTGTATATGGATTTTTATTAATGTTGAATTAGTGTATATGGATTTTTATTAATGTTGTATTAGTGTATATGGATTTTTATTAATGTTGAATTAGTGTATATAGATTTTTATTAATGTTGTATTAGTGTATATGGATTTTTATTAATGTTGAATTAGTGTATATGGATTTTTATTAATGTTGAATTAGTGTATATGGATTTTTATTAATGTTGAATTAGTGTATATGGATTTTTATTAATGTTGAATTAGTGTATATGGATTTTTATTAATGTTGAATTAGTGTATATAGATTTTTATTAATGTTGTATTAGTGTATATGGATTTTTATTAATGTTGAATTAGTGTATATGGATTTTTATTAATGTTGAATTAGTGTATATGGATTTTTATTAATGTTGAATTAGTGTATATGGATTTTTATTAATGTTGAATTAGTGTATATAGATTTTTATTAATGTTGTATTAGTGTATATGGATTTTTATTAATGTTGAATTAGTGTATATGGATTTTTATTAATGTTGAATTAGTGTATATGGATTTTTATTAATGTTGAATTAGTGTATATGGATTTTTATTAATGTTGAATTAGAGTATATGGAGAATAGCGTGGTTTACAAGAAAATGTTATTGATTATAATTGTCTTTTTTCGTACTCAATACTTCATAAAAGTTGGCTTGATATACCAACACCTCCTGTATATATGTCCGGCCAGTAACATCCGCTTAAATACGAATGCATTGTACAGATTTATACCCATTCCAGAAAAAAAACTAGCTTCATTTTGTACCATTCTATTCAATTTATCAACTTATTGTTATTATGCAACGTATCACTATAAGCGGCGGAATTGTTTAATGACAACATAATTATATTGTAATAAAGTAACAATTGTAAATGTTGTTTATTTCATAAAAAAAGTTCTTTGTTTAGCAGCAAAATGTTTAAAGAGAAAGGCATATTTTTTACTATTCACAACACTGAAACGAGTCGAAATGTGTAATGAAAGTAATATGGTTGTCGTTGCGGTGTGAAAGTGGCCTGTTTCAATACAATTTTTATATTCATCAAGCATATGAAGTCAAATTATCGATTTAGGTAGCATTTATAGCAATACAATGAGCTAATAAACACCATCTATGTGAAAAATAGAATCAAATTCTTTCGTATTATCATAATTTTTTTACACCACGAATAGGAATGAAATAAAAAAATATTAATGATTTATTGACCCATTGTCTTTCCGATTTATTAGTAATTCCGTCCGCTCTTCGCACGGGAAAATTTTACAAGATTTTTTTAAAGAAACAAAACAAACAACTTCTGGATTGAAAATATCAATGACTGCGTGAAAAATAAAGTGAGGCTATTTATAGGGTTCATTTAATTTTGTAAATATCATTTAAAAATAATAATAATAATGTTCTTTGGCGTTATTGATGAAAAGTTAGCTCATTTAATTTTGCAAATATAATATAAAATAATAATAATAATGTTCTTTGGCGTTATTGATGAAAAGTTAGCTCATTTAATTTTGCAAATATCATTTAAAATAATAATAATAATGTTCTTTGGCGCTATTGATAAAAAGTTGGCTCATTTAATTTTGCAAATATCATTTAGAATAATAATAATAATAATGTTCTTTGGCGCTATTGATAAAAAGTTTGCTCATTTAATTTTGCAAATATCATTTAGAATAATAATAATGATGTTCTTTGGCGCTATTGATAAAAAGTTTGGTCATTTAATTTTGCAAATATCATTTAAAAGTAATAATAAAAAATATTCTTTGCCGTGATTGATAAACAGTTGGTTCTTTTAATTTTGCACATACCATTTAAAAGTAATAATTAAAATATTCTGTGTCATCATTGATAAAAAGTTTTGTAAATGTAATTTAAAGGTAATAATAAAAATAACACAAAATTATTTTAGGACCTATGTGATGGTTATAAAGGAATGCTTCCTTGGAGCCGTACAATGAAGATGGTTTTATTTGGAATTTCATTAAGTTCTGTGTTAAATCTTTTTTCTAAACCCTAAAATTTCTTCTAAACCCGCCAATTAATGAAGGAATAGATAGCAAACATTATAATAATAATAATTATATATATATATATATATATATATATATATATATATATATATATATATATATATATATATATATATAAATATATATATACACATCGACATATATCCGGAAAATATCTTTGGTTTAAGTCTTTATTAGGGAGAAATTATAAATTTTTTTATTTTCAACATTTCTTCAAGTATCATTACATTTCAATTGATGGAATCATGAGTTATCTGTATAATATTAGAATCGCTCGGTAACGGTCTAATAACGGGTTCGTTGCGTCGCATTGTGTATCGCTGCGATGAGGCTGCGCGACCTCATCAATGCCCGGTGTGGGCGCATTGTAGGACGTTTAACCCATACATTTACGTTGAAATAGTTTACTTTGAGAACGGGATGAGGTACAAAAAATGTTATTGGTTATAGTAGTGTTATTTCGTATTCAGAAACCTATAGGAACCAATTTAGCAACAGGTAATTTCGGTAATTAGAGACAAGATGAAAGAAGGCACGGTCCCAAATTGTATACATATTTTTTATTTTTTGGAGTTTACTCGTTAGGAGTCGATTTTCATATATATAGCGCCCGGTATGAATTTTTATGAGGAGTAAAATCAGAAGTTCAGAGCGTACGAAGTTCAGAGCATTAAAAAAAGTGTAACTGTTAGGTAGCCTCTCCGCGCAACATTTCTGCGCATCTTCATGAATACGGGTAGATATTAATGTGCTTATTTGGCATTTTGTTATGGCGTAATCACAATGACCGAGTTTGACACACATAGGCTCGTATTAATAGACAAAACATATAACCAAATTAAATCGCGATTATGTAAGTCTAGATTAATATAAATTGTCGTATTATGCCTCTAACGGTTGAATAGATGCATATGAAACTAGTATTAACCAATCGAGTTTGGAAATCAAAGACTAGCCGATCGGAGGTTTATGTTTTGATTCAATACTTTCGTCTGCACAGTACGTACTGCATATCAATCGTTAGCTAATTTCACGCACATCTTGACGTATCGAATTATTTATTGACAGTTGTAAGCACAGATCCTATCTTAAAGTCGTAAGTGTCGTTTCTTTTTGGCTGAAAGTATTGCGTTTAACAACAAAATAGTAAAATGAATACAAGAAAAACTAACTACACAGAAACAGAGAAAAGGCTATTGTTGCAGATATTGGTCCCTTATAAAGATGTAATTGAAAATAAACGCACCGATGGAGCAAGCGTGAAGATAAAAAAAAAACACTTGGGACGCTATAGCCGAGAAATGTAATGCTATTAATGAAAGGGTAAATACAGTAAAATGTACATTTTTATAATGAGAATATAATACAGAATTAATTGGTTTGTAAGCTCCAGTAAACTCTAGTCGCGCGTTGGAGCTGTGACGCACAATTTTTTTTATATTTATGTACAGTGTTACCCTATTTTATATATTTTTCCACCACAATTTTTTTTTAAAGAAACTCAAATCATAATTTTTGACGTATATATTACATTTTCCTGGCATTAAGCGAGATTTATTTAAGAGAATGTTACACGAAATTATGTCTCATTTCGAGCGCATGTATTTTCAAAACTAATAATCGTAGAAAAATTAAAGTTAGTTACCAGATGCATTTAAAAGTTCAATTTATAAAAAAATACTCTATTTTTAACTTTGGAGTACCTATTGTATTTACTATAATAGAAAATTTAGTAAAGTTTCGCACGATTTAGTATTCTATAATTACCTACTGAAAAAATATACTGAGCCGTCCTAAACTAACTCCATCTATCCGGTATTGTCCAAACTACATTTTATTACTAAAAGTAAAACGATCGTACGCAATTAACGCCATCTATTTCTAATTTTATTAACTTTATTAAAAGCCATGCTTCAGCGGCGCAGTTTTACGTTAAAAATTGGTACTGAGCTCGTTTTGGTTGCTCTTGAATGCCTTTTTCGCGCTCATTCCTCGTGTTATTGATAGGTCTGTTCAGCTTTTTTATTTTTGGAAATGATATCTCTTAGAAGTGAAGACGCATTTGTTTCTATTGAGTACATGTTACGCACACGTTGGCGGCCGACATGCTTCTCGTAACTTATTTATTTATGGATACTAAAAGAGAGGCTTGCAGTTATTTCCGCGGTCGCCGCGTTATAGATGCGGTAGTCTAAGGTCAATGACATTAAAAATGCGAGTGTTAGTAGTGACGTTACTCTTTTGGAAAGTTATCGATTTATTTTTTTTGCTCTTAAATAATCGGTCCCATAAATGATATAATCGTTTTTACGTTATTATTTTAGTTTATATGTAAACTGTAAATAAGAAGTATTTTTTTGGCGTTTTAGTGTTTGGTATTAAAAATGGAACGCTTATACCATAGGTATAAGCGGTCCATCTGTCAGTATTTCCATCACAGGTGCTTTTCTCGCCGACCATTTGACATAAAAATTAATTAATCATAAAATTATATTATAATATTATTAATCATAATTTCAAGGTACGAACTGACAGGAAATAAACCTTTTTGACTAGTATTAAAAATTGACCGGGCAACAAATGTTTAATCTTAACTATACTGCGACAGCAATACTGAATTGTGACGTCATTTTTAGTAATGTTTATAGCATTCTATTAGAGCAAAGGAGACAGGAAGATATCCCTGCCTTATCTTCAACATTAAATTTAGAAGATTCGCTTTTTAATCAGTTTTTATTTTTTTTTCAATACTGGTTTTTGATTAACTTTTGTGCAGTAATGTGTTTTAATTGATCTTTGTGTTATCCAATTAAACATTACTAAAGTTCCAGTGAAAAGAAGAAATGGTGAAAAAGTAATATCAGGAAAAAAACGAGTGTGCTTTAGACCACACGACTGAAGTAAAACTTCAAATTCACAAGATATGAACTTTAAAATGAATTTACAATTTTATTCACTTTAAACGTAGAATATTTAATGTATTGAACAAAATAATAATTTATAAAATTGTTCAAGAACGAAATGAAATTACAAAATAATAAAAAAATCACCGTTCGCGTAACGCTAGCAAACTCGCATATATATATATATATATATATATATATATTTCATGCACGGGCTGTGAGAGGAAGAGAGAAAGAAAATGTGCGCGCGCACTGCTCTCTCTTGCTCCTACAGTGTGATACAGACAATAGGCTTGCACTGTGTTTTAGATATACGAAACATAACTGGCTTTGAGAGAAAGAGAGAAAGAAAATGTGTGCTCGCACCTCTCTCTCTTGTCCCTACAGTAATATACGAAACGTAACTCTCTCTCTTTCTGTCTTCACTAACTTATATCTCCCTCTCAACTTCCGTTCGCCTTACTCGATCACACTTTTCGTAACGCTCTCGTCACACATTCACCAGCTTACTCCCCAAGTCAAGCGTGCGTAAAGAAGTTTTACTTCAAAAATCAGGACTAAATAAATGCTCTGGACGGAGCCGAAGCTTTGTTTTGTTACCTTAAAGTTTTTGCATCGTACAGCTATTTCTCGTAGCTTCTGACGCTGTTTATTGCCAACTGTTCCAACTGCAACTGCATCCAACTGCACAACATTGATGCATATTTATTATAAACCGAGATTTAATCTTCGAAGAACCAAGGAAACTGGATACTTCTTGACAGATGGGTATAAATTACAAAACGTCACATCGTATTTATCTATAATGTTTACGTCATAGTGCATGTAGTCCCCTAGCGGGAGAAATTGGCAGTAAGGTTCCATATTGTAGCTGAACTTTCGTGTTTGGGTTCATTTCATTCGTTTCGAAGAGGAATTTCGTTCTGATTAGATAGAGATCATCCTCTCCCACCCAAGTTAAAGTTTGTAGCTCGATTAGATTGGCACAAGGATGTCTAAACATGATACGTCACGAGGGCAACACTAAAATATGTGTACACTTATGACTGATTTTTACAGCCAATAGTAAACTGGTTAAAGTTTGTAGTCCTCCTACGATGGCGACAAAAGAATGGTTGAATATTATGAGACTCGAGGGATTATCTTAAAAATACATTAAAAAAAACAACGAAAAAAGTGGAATATTATGTCCTCATATCTTAGATTCGTATATTAGATTATTAGTTTGATAAATTATTTTGGTTACAAAATTAATGGCGCTTGCATTGTGTGACACAGACGTGTTATTAATTGGTGACTGAATTTAATTTCAAATTAAGCAAAACATCTGAATTAAGTTATTAATAATTTTAATTAGACTGTACATTTATGAAAATAAAAATATATAATTATGACTGATTTTTACAGCCAACATTAAACTGGTTAAAGTTTGTAGTCCTCCTACGGTGACGGCAGAAGATTGGTTGAATATTACGTGACTCGAGGGATATTTATTAAAAATATATTAAAAGAATAACGAAAAATTGGAATATTATGTCCTCATATCTTAGACTCATATATCATATTATTAGTTTGATAAATTATTTTGGTTACAAAATTGATGGCACTTGCATTGTGTGATTCAGACGTGTTATTAATTGGTGACTGAATTTAATTTCAAATTAAGCAAAACATCTGAATTAAGTTATTAATAATTTTAATTAGACTGTACATTTATGAAAATAAAAATATATAATTATGACTGATTTTTACAGCCAACATTAAACTGGTTAAAGTTTGTAGTCCTCCTACGGTGACGGCAGAAGATTGGTTGAATATTACGTGACTCGAGGGATATTTATTAAAAATATATTAAAAGAATAACGAAAAATTGGAATATTATGTCCTCATATCTTAGACTCATATATCATATTATTAGTTTGATAAATTATTTTGGTTACAAAATTGATGGCACTTGCATTGTGTGATTCAGACGTGTTATTAATTGGTGACTGAATTTAATTTCAAATTAAGCAAAACATCTGAATTAAGTTAATAACATTTTTAGGTAGACTGTACATTTATTACAATGACAGTGTACACTTATGACTGATTTTTACAGCCCATAGTAAACTGGTTATAGCTTGTAGTCCTCCTACGGTGGCGACAGAAGGATGGTTGAATTATACGTGACTCGAGGGATATATATTAAAAATATGTTAAAAGAACAACGAAAAATTGGAATATTATGTCCTCATATCTTAGATTCACATATTAGATTATTAGTTTGATAAATTATTTTGGTTACAAAATTGATGGCACTTGCATTGTGTGATTCAGACGTGTTATTAATTGGTGACTGAATTTAATTTCAAATTAAGTAATACATCTGAATTAAGTTAATAACATTTTTAGGTAGACTGTACACTTATGACAATAACAATGTACATTTATGACTGATTTTTACAGCCAATAGCAAACCGGTTAAAGTTTGTAGTCCTCCTACGGTGGTGACAGAAGAATGGTTGTATATTAGGTGACTCGAGGGATATATATTAAAAATATATTAAAAGAATAACGAAAAATTGGAATATTATGTACTCATATCTTAGATTCATATATTAGATTATTAGTTTGATAAATTATTTTGGTTACAAAATTGATGGCGCTTGCATTGTGTGATTCAGACGTGTTATTAATTGTTGACTGAATTTAATTTTAAATTAAGCAAAACATCTGAATTAAGTTAATAACATTTTCAGGTAGACTGTACATTTATTACAATGACAGTGTACACCTATGACTGATTTTTACAGCCAATAGTAAACTGGTTAAAGTTTGTAGTCCTCCTACGGTGGCGACAGAAGGATGGTTGAATTATACGTGACTGGAGGGATATTTATTAAAAATATTTAAAAAAAACAACGAAAAATTGGAATATTATGTATTCATATCTTAGATTCACATATTAGATTATTAGTTTGATAAATTATTTTGGTTACACAATTGATGGCGCTTGCATTGTGTGACTCAGACGTGTTATTAATTGGTGACTGAATTTAATTTCAAATTAAGTAATACATCTGAATTAAGTTAATAACATTTTTAGGTAGACTGTACACTTATGACAATAACAATGTACACTTATGACTGATTTTTACAGCCAATAGCAAACTGGTTAAAGTTTGTAGTCCTCCTACGGTGGCGACAGAAGAATGATTGTATATTAGGTGACTCGAGGGATACATCCTATAAATATATTAAAAAAACAAGGAAAAAAGTGGAATATTATTTACTCATATCTTAGATTCATATATTAGATTATTAGTTTGATAAATTATTTTGGTTACAAAATTGACGGCGCTTGCATTGTGTGACTCAGACGTGTTATTAATTGATGACTGAATTTAATTTCAAATTAAGCAAAAGATTTGAATTAAGTTAATAATATTTTTAGGTAGACTGTACATTTATTACAATGACAGTGTACACTTATGACTGATTTTTACAGCCAATAGTAAACTGGTTAAAGTTTGTAGTCCTCCTACGGTGGCGGCAGAAGGATGGTTGAATTATACGTGACTGGAGGGATATTTATTAAAAATATTTAAAAAAAACAACGAAAAATTGGAATATTATGTATTCATATCTTAGATTCACATATTAGATTATTAGTTTGATAAATTATTTTGGTTACACAATTGATGGCGCTTGCATTGTGTGACTCAGGCGTGTTATTAATTGGTGACTGAATTTAATTTCAAATTAAGTAATACATCTGAATTAAGTTAATAACATTTTTAGGTAGACTGTACACTTATGACAATAACAATGTACACTTATGACTGATTTTTACAACCAATAGCAAATTGGTTAAAGTTTGTAGTCCTCCTACGGTGAAGGCAGAAGAATGGTTGAATATTACGTGACTCGAGGGATATATATTAAAAATAAATTAAAAGAATAACGAAAAATTGGAATATTATGTACTCATATCTTAGATTATTAGTTTGATAAATTATTTTGGTTACAAAATTGATGGCGCTTGCATTGTGTGATTCAGACGTGTTATTCATTGGTGACTGAATTTAATTTCAAATTAAGCAAAACATCTGAATTAAGTTAATAACATTTTTAGGTAGACTGTACACTTATGACAATGACAGTGTACACTTATGACTGATTTTTACAGCCAATAGTAAACTGGTTAAAGTTTGTAGTCCTCCTACAGTGGCGGCGGAAGAATGGATGAATATTACGTGACTCGAGGGATATTTCTTAAAAATTTGTTAAAAAAACAACGCAAAATTGCAATATTATGTACTCATATCTTAGATTATTAGTTTGAAAAAATTTTGGTGCAAATTTGATGGTGCTTCCATTGTGTGACTCAAACGTGTTATTAATTGGTGACTGAACTTCATTTGGAACTAAGTGAGGTATCTGAATTACATCAATCAAGTAGACTAACATAATATGCACTTATGACTTTGATTCTTACAGTTTATAGTATGCTAATACATAGTATGAAATGATTTGATATCGTTTAATTCAAGACTTTGATGAAAATAAAATAACTTTCCCTCTATTTTAGATATTTAATTGAGGAAAGTTAAAGAGTTCCTTATTTAATTTACGCATTTGGTTGGGGTCGTACATTTAATCATTGTTAAGTCGTTGAGGTTATTATACCTTATTAAACATTTGAAGACAAGGTGTACATATACTTGATACTGTTTGCTTGAACTTTTTTGATATAAGTTATATCGTATTCTGACTACCAATATATGAGAATGAATTTAACAAAATAATTTTTGTTAACTCTTTTCCATCTACAAATATTTATTAATCCATGCCCATACACTGTTTTTTAAAAACCAAAACAATGAAGAAAAAAAACAATGATGTTTATATTACAAATACTCAGTTTAATTCAAAATAAAAGTATTTAAAGTATTACAAAAAAAACTTATTCTATATTTACATTTAGATTCATAGCACATTTTCTTAACTTAATTTCATAGCATTTTGAGTTTGATAGCGTATAGACAGATGAGGTAAAAGAATGTTACCAGTTGCAAAATTTATCAATTTATAATCATCTGACTCAATCTTGATTATTCCTGGCATATAAGAACCAATTTTTATTTAATTTCTTCCTGTTATAGAATATATTTTATTCGTTTTATAAGCGTAATTCGAAGTGCATTTTTAAGTAAAATAATAATTGAGATTTGTTGAAATATATTGATTTTTTGAATTTTATATTGGAAATGTTTGTTATTTTAAATAACAACAAAATATGATTTAGAATTTTCAATTAAAAACAGTTCTAAATTATTTTTCATTTGTGCATAACAATTAACTAGTTTGATTCTATATTTTACGTTCCCTGCTTAGGTTTCTATGTTCTATTATGAGAAAATAATAATATTTAAATTTCGTTTCCTTGTTTGTTTTGAAATAGCGTCTCTCTAAACAGACATTTCTAGTTTCCCTTTTGTTAAGAGAAGATTAATAATGTTAATATGTTCTACGTCGTTTGCAAATACGTAATTTATCACGTTATTGTTAGCTAATCACTTGACAAACTTTAAAAGTAACAATTTGTTTAACCGAAAACTGTTGGCTATTTATTCGACAGTTCTTGTAATGTGCCTGTGAAATTTGGCAAATAATATCCGGCCGTTTGTCAACATTGGAAAAGTAATTACACGAGTTTGCAACTGCACGCAAGTGTCAATCAGATAGTGAAGGCGACAGACGCTTGTGAAACACAAAGAATACACAAAACTAAGCATTTCATTTGTTCCATGATTTCGTAACGGTTGAAAAGATCCCGCTTTCCATTAAAGACTTCAAAAAGTGCCCAAATATAGAAATTTATTGACAGAATGGAATAATTTAAGAAAATAAGATGAGTTCATATTTTCTTACTAATAAGACAAGCACCTTAATAGCTAATAGTATTAAACTAACAAATCTGATTTTGTTAATAACTTTTTAAACATGCCTAAATTTAAAAGTACGTTTTAAAGTAGTTTTCATGTAAATTAATAAATATACAAATGACGACTAATTAGGAATTTATCCAAAATACAGTACATTTCGACTTAGATTAAAAATGAATCATGGTACAAAATGGCAGGTAATATTATCAGGTAACTATAAATTAATTCCGATTATGCAATTTACTTCTTATTGGGATGCCTCTGTAGTTTCAACCACATGCAGGCTGCGCTTATGCAACTTACGAACAAAACGAATAGGATGAACAGCGCTCCCCAAACGAAACTGACGTAGGACATGCACAATCCGATCGGCTGCTCTAGGGCTAAGTCTTCAGGAACGATTACTTTTATGCCTCTTCCGATGCGAACCGGCTCGCCTATGGTCTCATTGCTGGGCAAATAAATGTCTCTCCTCTTTCTCTTTGCAGGCTCCAAACTCTGCGCCAACGTGCACATGTCGCAATCCGTTTTACACAATTCCACATTGCATTCAATCATCAAGTCCATCTCGTCGGGGAATTTGAACGCGTTGAAGAAAGCGTACGCAATGATCGATGCCCCAGTGTTTCCGGTGTCCTTAGTTTTCTGGAATGCTCCGAACACCTTCGGTTTCAGGACGCAGCCGTTCTCATCGGTCAACGGTACCACGTTGTGGTAATCAGAATCCCGAGCGGTGCATTCCTTCACTTGGATATCGAATTCGGGATCGCCTCTAACGGATATCACGAGCGTCATCGTTTCGCCGATCTTAATAAGTCCATTGGCTTGGGGTGCGAACGGTCCTCTTCCGATCTGAATATCCAAGCTGGTCATGGCTGTGTCTCCGCTGAAGCTCACAATTTCTTGGTTCAACATACCAACGGTCAATGAGGTACTCAGTTGCTTCTTCAAGTTGCCTTCCCACAGACATCTTACACTTCTTATGCTGTCCCATACTTCTTGTATGCCGGCTTCGTTCTGAAGTACCAGTACGTTTTCCAAATAGGACTGCCCTTGGGTCTCGAAACCGTTTATAAACTCGGTGCCGCACGAGTTGAGGCTTACGGTAAAGCTGTACTTTATTTGATTCGAATTCTCATGGACGTAAATACAATCAGGGTTGTTGTAGAATCCTTTGGAGTAGATTACGCCGTTGTAGATTTTGTTAAATTCGATATTTATGGTCATCATATCCTTAGCACAGTCGACGTCCATGGCGTGGATGTGGGGAGGATGACGGTCGGAGTCGTCTGAGGGTTGTTGGTTGGAAGGATTGTTTTCAGATGGTGAGGGCTGGTAGTTGGGTTGGTCTGGGATAGGGCGGACGGGTGTTGGCTGGGGTTGGTATGGAGGCTGGGTAGGTGATGGTTGATACGGAGGTTGGGTGGGAGACGGTTGGTAAGGTGTGGGAGACGGCTGGTATGGTGGTTGTGTTGGGACAGGCTGGTAGGGGGGCTGGCTAGGTGATGGCTGGTATGGCGGCTGGCTAGGGGACGGCTGGTAGGGCGGTTGACTAGGTGACGGCTGATACGGCGGCTGGCTAGGTGATGGCTGGTACGGTGGCTGACTAGGAGAAGGCTGGTACGGTGGCAGACTAGGGGAAGGCTGATATGGAGTCTGACTGGGAGGTTGGTTGGGGATGGGCTGGAGGGGACGCGGGCTGCCCGGTGACACGTAGATTGGCGGTTGGCTCGGTCCCTCGTCATACGATGGCGAGGGCGTGAATCCAGCGGGTGCGTATCCGTTGGGGCCGGGGCCGAAATCCTGACCGGGTGGCTGGAAGGGCCGCGGTTTCTCTGGCTTGCCGCTCGGTGGAAGATATTCACGTCCTTGTTGGCGAGCTGTAAATTTGACGTACAGAATGTGAGGTTGGACGATATTTTAATTCTACACGAGTGCATTTAATCTAAAATCGAATTAGTAATTCTCAATTGTTATAAAGTGAATGTTACAGCAGTTTGATAATCCAGTGGAGTAATGTTCAATATTAATAATGCGACATAAAAACCTCAAAAATACACAGTAGAATTGGAAATATGGTCTTTGAAACAAATTTAATTGACTAACCAATAAAAATAAAAAGTAGTATATAATTTAAGGGGTAATGTTAACTTGTGGTTTTTGGCGTATTATAATTTTTCAAAACAATAATTTAAACTTAACCTTAAATAGATTCAAGAAAGTTACACATTGTTTGCATAATAGATTGGCGAAGAATTCGATGTGTTCGTTATATTTTTATACATCAACTAATACTGTGCTTAAAGCGTGCACGAAACTTTTGTACAATGTAGCTGAATCTACTTCCTGGTTAAGACTGTGGTAGGAAACTGTAACAAAAATTGACAAGGCGGGCAGTGGTGATGGGACTCAGTGATACTCTCCCGATTACTGACGTGTCTTCTTCTTTTCATATTGATTGGTTATACAACTTCTACGAATGGACAATAATTTTGATCAGTGAGACCATTCAAATAATTCCTTGAATTGTTTTTATTGTCCAAAAAGGACATATTTTTACTAGATCCAGTTGCGAGTAAAATTGGAAAAAAGTGGAAAGAGTCTTAAATTGGAAAAAAATTGGAAAAAGTCTCAGAATCAATAATTGCAGGAAGTATTTACTAAGGGAAAAATAGATTTTGCACGTTAGTATTAAAGGTATTTGCACAGAATTAAGAGCAGCGGTAAGGATATCCAACATCATAGTGTAAATTAGAAACCGGACAAAAATTCATATTTGTAAAAATTAATATTTGTTTTCTAAGGTCAATCAGCGAGTTTACTAATTCCGGTGAATGCTATACAAATTTCAATGCCTTGGACTCCTCATGCTGTAAGGTCCTAAAGATGCCGCTGTGTACTGCCCTGGACAAATGAAGGAGGGCTCTCCATATGTTCCTTAATATATGCTACTATAAGTTACATATGCTATTTCGCGTTACAAATAGTAATAATAATTATTAAATAATTTTTTCAAATTTGTCATATGCTAACAGAGCAATTAGCATACCCGATATATATATATATATATATATATATATATATATATATATATATATATATATATATATATAGTAAGATAGAAGAATTTGGGTATTTAGCAGATAATTTGGCAATTTAGAAGAGTAGAATAGTTCTAACTAAGTGGTAGTATTGTTATATTCACATTAAAAAATGTAACGGCCATATCAGACATTTTTTACAGTTTTTTTTAATCCATAAATTATACTTAATCTCTAGGTACAAGCTGAAGAAAAGTGGGAAAATTTCTGACATATTTGAAAATGTATCTAGTTATGAAGGTTTAAAATTAAAAGTATCTTTGCTAATATCCCACCTGAAGATGTTGTAATACAACGAAACCTAGGTCGTGGTAAAGAAATTAAAGAAAGTAGAAATAATCCTACATCACGTAGTTTCATTTAATTGTGTTTAAAATTAAAGTTAAGACAATGAAGGCAATATATTCCTAGAAAAGTGAATGACCCAGGAGTCGTCCCCATTCTGTCCCTGCCATTAAATTTTTAATAATTTTGAAGTGACACTTTTTAGAATCGTTGTGATTTGAAACTCGATGAAACGAAAATACGTCACGACAAAGAAACAAGTGAAGCTTCTTTAGAATCGTTGTGCTTTGAAACTCGATGAAACGAAAATGCGTCACGACAAAGAAACAAGTGAAACTTCTTTAGAAGTTGTGATTTGAATTGTAGGTCTCCTCTTTATGCCACGCTTTTTCTCTCTCGTCCACTAAACATTGTACATAAGTGTGCGCCTGTATATTGTCGAGATAAAGCGAGAGAGCAAGCGTCGGTGTGTATCTATATTGCACACTGTCTAATACTTGTTAAACCAGTAAGTGACGCTGTATTTCAAAGATATGTAGATCAGATTGAAACTAAAATATTTGTTTCCTATTTTAGTTACCATAAGCCTCTCGTGTCATTTGTTCAGAGTGAAAACGTGGAGACTAACTGATATCTAATGAAATATATGTTAAATAAAATGTAAAATAACTTTTAAACGTGGTAAAAATATTATAAAAAAATAAACAATACTCATTCATACTACAAAAATAATAATACTATTTATCTCATTCTCCCATAGGTTACTTTTGTAAAGTTTCACTTCTATCGTGTGTAAATTGCACACTCTCACACAATGTTTTTTGTAATAACTGGTTAACAATTGATTTTAAATTAATTTATATTTTCATGATTTAATTGAAAACAATAAATTTAAGAGTAATCATTTTATGATCTCTTTTTAGAGATATTGAATTTGTGTAACACATCTTGAACGATGCAATGGTTACCTTTTCTGTTGTTGCTTTTGTAGACCCCCTGTAGCCATTGTAGGATGTTGTTCACCATGTCATCGACCTCAGCCTGCTGGATTGGCCGAAGGTTTGCTGAAATGCGGCAAAGCAAAATGAGAAGTGCCCTCTTAAACTATGCTCGACTGTGTCTTACCGATCCGTTGAGAGTTCATCTCCTTAATGAAAGCATATGATGACAACCAGTATGCCATTTTAATATGGTACCTGGATACGTATCGCGTAGTGCTAAGTAAATTGAAGACTTGTATCGTATCGGATGGGTATCGTAATGTACGATCGTAGGTAATATATTAAATTTAGTCGAATGATTTTATCGCCAAATGGTAAAATCAGAAAGGATATAAAATCATTAGTAAACAAAAAGTTTACTGTATAGATGTGTTAGTAAACAAAAAGTTTACTGTATAGATGTATTAGTAAACAAAAAGTTTACTGTATAGATTAGACTTCTACGTTGTGTAGAAGTAAGAAAATCACTTTATGTTAAAAATGATTACAAGTAAGGGTTTCCTAACATGTTTTATTTATTTAAATCCAGAAAAGCTCAATGCACATCGTCATTATCCTTAAAATAGCTTATTTTAAGGATAATAAGATGAATGAATTTAAATAGATTAAAAGTAAAGATAGTTTTATTGAGCCGCACTACGTAATTAAGGAGTAAGTGTTACTAGGTTCTGCGCGTGGGTATTGCACCATCATTGAGGTGCACTAAAATTAATCGTGATAATGTTTTATCATAGACAATATTGAAATTACAGAGGGTGGCATTGCCTGCTGTTTACAACGTAAATTTATTTCGGTTTAGTTAAATTGCAGGATATTTTAAGTATCAATCGAACAGTGATGTCTAAATAGGAATTAAAATACATTTCGTTCTGAATTTTCCTAATTCATTCTGACGACGACGGAGAAGACAACAAAAAAACATGCAATTCTGGAACTCCACGGACTGCATCGGTGATTCTGCGCTGCAAAAGCGATATAGAAGCGAATGGCAAAGATTGCTAGATATAATTACAAAATTGTTAGAATAACTATGTCGAAAATGGTAAATGTTTAGTTCTAAATAAAATTTAATTTGATTTCTTTAGCAGTTGGTTGATTTCTTTTGAAACAAAAAGCAATACTTTTCTTCCTTTATCCATATAAAAAATTATTTTTGTTTAGATTTGATCATCATATGGTTCTTTCCTCATGATGTAACCCATGATCCTGAATAGCAATAATACATAGTCGATGAATACATTCAAAACAGTCGTATTTCCATCATGTGTCACACGTTTAAAACAGTTGTATTTCATTAACTCACAACTGATAGAGTTGTGAAGCATGTAAGAAAATTAAGACACTTGCCGTATTTTATACATTAAGAGAACTGAAAAATTCTCGATTTAGGATTGGAAATCGGAAAATATAGTTTTCAACAGATCATCTTGTCTCTTGTTTTTGTTTTAAAAATATTTTTATTACATTTACAACTTTTGCCTATGGTAAGTTTTGCCAGTGGTAATATTATAAGCTCAAGTGTGACAGTATTTTTTTAAAATATATTGATTTGTTTCGTCGTCACACTTTAATGTTTATTCATAGAATCAGTGGAGTTCAGAGAATCAAAGATTGCATGCTAGACGTATTTACGAAAGCAATAATAAGCTATAGTTATGCATATATGCATGCATACTACTTACTGTTGGAGGTTGCTACATGCCTTTGATTAATGCTGTAAAAGAAAATATATCGGAGAATGAAGAGTTGTTTTACCATTTTCAGCCGCCTCTGCAGCCGGATGAAGCGCAGAGCAGCACACAAGTATGACTACGGCCAGGGTACGCATCCTTGCCTGTAACGTCAAACATTAAATTATTGTGACTATAGAGTAACATTTCGTAATGACTTAACACCTTGAGCGGGCAGATCACTTTTACGTAACAACGGCGCTTGCACCATGTCGTTAAGATAATGTGTAACTCTAAAAGTGTTGATTTTATTATAATGATTTTTTTATGTAGACTGAGAAGAAATAGAGTTACAATATAGTAGCATTTCCACCATGTTTGTTTAATTATGAGTTTACAAAATAATAAAAACAAGAAAAACAAAATTTTGTCAGCTGTTGTAAGAAGAAAATAAAAGAAAAGCTTTTATAAAATGCAATTTTTGTAAATTGCATAAAAAGTATGTGCAAACATAAAAAACTCGCTTATCCTAATTAAAGATAAACATAAAAGACTCATTTATCCTAAAAAAATATCTTGAGGTAGTCGTCATCTGAAACGCGTTGCCGACGAAATTCGCTGAATTGTTTATATATTATTCAAATTATAAATATCTAGCTTATTTCAAAATTTTAAAATTAATTACCGTTTAGTTTTAGTAAAAATTTCCCTCAAATGTTTAGAATTAACATTGCATGAAAAGTAATTATTTCACCAAATTTTTAATTTTATTTAAAAAAAACATTGAACGATTTGTCTAAAAAAGTAAGTCAATGTAAAATGAGTTTATATTAAAATTTTGAAAAATAAAAATATTTGCCGTTTAATTTTGGTAAAAATTGCTCTTAAAAGTTGCACAATCAACATTAGAGATATATATAAAATTAGATATTTTACCACACATTTAATTTTTTCCAAAAAACGAGTTAAAAAAAGAACTAGTTTGTTTGTTTTTGTAGTTTGTCCAAAAAATTAAGTCAATGTAAAATGAGGTTATATTAAAATTTAAAAAAAAATATTTACCGTTTAATTTTGGTGAAAATCGCTCTTAAAAATTGTACAATTAGCATTACAGAAAAAGTAGGTATTTCCTGTAATGCTAATTGTACAATTAGCATTACAGAAATATCACACTTTATTTTATTAAAAAAAACGCAAGAATCATTTTTTTATAAATTATTAAAATTATGTTGTATTAGCAGTTAAGAAAACAAAAAAAAATTATTTTCAAAAAATCATTTCATAAACATTTTTCGATCTTACTGTCACACCACGTGTACATATATATGTATATATATACATATATATATATATATATATATATACGTATATATATATATATTTATATATATATATATATACGTATATATATATATATTTATATATATATATATATTATATATATATATATATATATATATATATATATATATATATATATATATATATATATATATATATATAAGTAATTTCAATTCTAACGAGGTATGGCCGTGAGCTAGATTCGTACTTGGCTGGTTTATTAAACCTCATAAAATGTTGCGTCTCACATTTATTTTATAATAAAATTACGTTATTACATAATCAAATTAATTATTTAGTATTGAATATATTTGGCGTTAATTTTGTAGAAATTAATTATTCACAATTAAATGAAACTACGTGATGTAGTATTATTTCTACTTTCTTTAAGTTCTTTACCACGACCTAGGTTTCGTTGTATTACAACATCTTCAGGTGGAATATTAGCAAAGATATCTTTCTAATACATTTTTTTTGCCATTGATAGCAAATATCAATTGATATATTGATGTATATAATATGTCCAAAAATTTCGATTCCACAAACGTACCACACATCTCGTACGGTCATGTTTCACAACACAGGTTGAATCGGCCATATTTCACAACACATGTTTTACAACAGGTTTCCAATCTTATAATTATTTTTCCCCTTGGAAAACAACAGGTTTCCAACTTTATAATTATCTTTGCCCTCCTAACAGGTTTCCAATCTTATAATTATCTTTCCCCTTCCAACAAGTTTCCAATCTTATAATTATCTTTCACAACAGGTTTCCAATCTTATAATTATCTTTCCCCTTTCAACAGGTTTTCAATCTTATAATTATCTTTCCCCTTCCAACAGGTTTTCAATTTTATAATTATCTTTCCCCTACCAACAGGTTTCCAATCTTATAATTATCTTTCCCCTTGGAAAACAACAGGTTTCCAATCTTATAATTATCTTTCCCCTTCCAACAGGTTTCCAATCTTATAATTATCTTTCACAACAGGTTTTCAATCTTATAATTATCGTTCCCCTTCCAACAGGTTTTCAATCATATAATTATCTTTCCCCTTCCAACAGGTTTTCAATTTTATAATTATCTTTCCCCTACCAACAGGTTTCCATTCTTATAATTATCTTTCCCCTACCAACAGGTTTCCAATCTTATAATTATCTTTCACAACAGGTTTCCAATCTTATAATTATCTTTCCCCTTCCAACAGGTTTCCAGTCTTATAATTATCTTCCCTATCGGTCATGTTTCACCACACATGTTTCACAACAGGTTTCCAATCTTATACTGGAATCACGCAAGCACTGAGCTATAACGCCAACAGCGACACCTCTACATAAACAATGCACAATATCTTACTCTGCAAGTGCATTCTCACGAAAGGTGTCGGCTACATGCGCGGCGCTAACATTACTACACCTTGTATATAAGTTACAAATGACTTACAATTACAATTACAATCCGCTAAGCTGTGTATTTACGTTGAATTACGTTACGTTATCTTAAGAAATCAATTAGGCGGCTCCCAATTGTTTCGTCCATTGTTACGGATGTAGCGCAATGAAGCCAAGGACCAGTTCCCACGGAGCGGTTCGCGCGCCCGCCGCGCACGCACCGCGCTCTGCGAGGGGAGAGCGTTCCCGCGGTAATTTGATTTCGTTTATCTAATTTACGTCTTAGTGTGCAAAGTTGCGAAATTAGCGAGTTAAAATTTACCACAAACGGCAAAATGGGGGCAGGCTTTTGAGAATTAATGATTGATGTGTTATTATAAAAATGTGTTTATGTATGTCTTACTATTTTCTGAATACGTTAGTTCACTTGTTTGTCACTCAGTCGCGGAAAAAGTTCCGAAGCAGTCGCCTTCAAATGATGATGCTTGAGATCTTGGGAACGTTTAATGCTAAGGCTGTCAGGAATATGATTTTTAAAAATTGCTAGGCACCCGCGCTGACTTCGTATGGTTGCTGCTGTTGTTATGTCGGTATACAATAGTGATTCGACCCTATCTTGTATGATTCACTTTATTTAATGTATACGTTAGCTAACGCACGATAATAACGGCTGACTTAACGTTCGCTTTAAAATTCGGCATGTTGTGTCGAGCTGGCGTTATTCTGACCTGTATTGTTCGTTAAGGTGACTCTATTTTTTGCTTGAGAGAAAGGAATAGCATTTAAATTCACTAGCAGAAAGAAAAGAACGGAGATATTTCGTCAATGATGACAGTTCTGTACGTTATCTATAGATAACAGGAGACGCGTTTTTATAGGTAATTTTGCTTTGCTTTACGCATCAAGTGATGTTTATTTTTTACGCTTCTTTCAACATAGGTCTCAGATTGTCAATTATAAATATTGTTATATCTTCAGATATTCGAAAGTATTATTTGGTAACGTATATGAGTTCCGCAATTCTCGAGTACGAACTTTATTGGCGTTTCCGCAAATGAAATATGATTTTCATGGTATATATATTTATACATATATATATATATATATATATATATATATATATACTATATATATATATATATATATTAATATATATATATATATATATATATATATATATAACAACGTTTGTTGGTATCTAATTTATTACATAACATATAAACATTAGGCTATAAAAAGTAGTCGTTTTACTGTTTAGTTCGTCCAATTAACTTGACTAGTGAAGCTAAATTTATTAAATAATCCAAAAAAGTATTTAAACAACCCATAAAGTCAGTCGTAAAGTACACTGTTTAGCTACCTTTACCTAAAGTGAAATAAGGCATCGTTTTTAGTACATAGCTGTCAAAATAAAGGTTTCATGATGATACAACAAGCGGACGTCTGCTTAAAGATCAATAATTCCTCAGCTTTATTGTAGAGCTTTTTAAGAAGAACATTATTGTCATACATTACCTCTCCGATGAACTTTTTTTTCCCATTTCATCGATGTTCATCGTCGCAGATCGGGTTTTCAGAAAATATTCATAATTTATAGATAAGAACCTTTCTTGTGAATCAGTTTATTTATTAATGTTTTTAGACCTAAAATCCGTTCAGCAGTTAGTGAAAAAACCGCATACGTACAGACAGGCGAACGCGGCGTGAACTTTGTTTTACAACATATATGCATATTTGAGTAAAAAGCTTTTTTTAATTGCATTTTTTCAGAACCGTACCGGACATGTGTTTTTCCAGAACCAATATATATCTACTTATATAGGTATATTACGGCGGTAGACGAAATGGACGACCACCAACGCATTGGCTAGACGACATTGAAAAGGACCTCCAACTAATGAGAGTCAACCAGTGGAGGGCCAGACAGGGTCAGGTGGAGGAGGATCAGCGAGTTAGCCTTGACCTGCAGAGTGCTGTTGTGCTTTTGATGATGATAGGTATCTTACATTATAAGAGTTTGTTCTGTATTTATGAACTTTATTTCTTTTTAAATGGTTTGATTAATGGTGAAATTGTTTCGAGAGTTTATTAAAAGTTATTTTTTAACTTAAAAAGTATTGATTTTCGACAAACATTTTTTGTTACTCTAAGAGATAGAAGAGATAGAGAATAAAGCATATGTTAAAACTTTACGAAACCAACTTTGCCGCAGTTATTATTTCAGAAATTTAGTATTTATTGTTCGCCTCTTAATAAAACCAGCACAACATTAATGTATGTTGGAATAAAAATCCGAATAAAACATGTGTTAAAACTTTACGAGACCAACTTTGCCGCAGATATTATTTCAGAAATTTAGTATTTTATTGTTCGCCTCTTAATAAAACCAGCACAATATTAAAGTATATTGGAATAAAAATCCGAAAAAGCATATGTTAAAACTTAACGAAACCGACTTTGCTGCAGTTATTATTTCAGAAATTTAGCATTTATTTTTCATTCTTTAATAAAGCCAGCACAATATTAAAGTATGTTGGAATAAAAATCAGAATAAAACGTATGTTAAGACTTCACGAAACCAACTTTGCCGCAGTTATTATTTCAGAAATTTAGTATATATTTTGCGCTCCTTAATAAAGCCAGCACAATATTAAAGTATGTTGGAATAAAAATGCGTATAAAGCATACGTTAAAACTTTATATGCCGTAGTTATTATTTCAGAAATTTAGTATTTATTTTCACTTCTTAATAAAGCCAGCACAATATTAAAGTATGTTGGAATAAAAATCCGAAAAAGCATATGTTAAAACTTAACGAAACCAACTTTGCGGCAGTTATTATTTCAGAAATTTAGTATTTATTTTTCGCTCCTTAATAAAGCCAGCACAATATTAAAGTATGTTGGAATAAAAATCAGAATAAAATGTATGTTAAGATTTCACGAAACCAACTTCGCCGCAGTTATTATTTCAGAAATTTAATATTTATTTTTCGCTACTTAATAAAACAAAGGCATTATTAACATATTTTTGTGACATAATAATTTTAGTAACATTTATTATATGTGCAATATATTTTCAGAATAGAAAAATAATTCTCTTTCAAACTTCCTCCTTCATATATAAATGTGTCAAATATTAATATTATCCGAGCAATATTTTTTTAAAATCGTACAGATGGATATTTGAAAGGATATAATGACGTTTAGTGGATTTGAAAGGATATGAGGGGGTTTTCATCAATTATTTCGTGAAATATTAAGAAAAAAAAAAAACAATTGAAACGTAAAATAATCGCAAACATAATTGTTCCTTGCAATTATATTTCTCATAAATATTACACATTGTCTTTTCTGTTTGATTAAAATAATTGCAGAAAATGCAACGAATATGCAGACGCGTCTTCAATATTGCGTCTGATGAAGCGAGGTGTTGCTGGCGGCGGAGGTACCGCGTCGACGTTGCAAATCGCACTCTCATTGTTCACACTTCAATACCGGATGGAAAGTTGCACTGAAGACGAAGATGCGCCTGAGAACATCTCCATCAATGACATAGGTTATATAACGCCAAACCGCCTCTAACCATCATCGTTTCCAGTTTACGTCATCCGGTTTCGGTTAGTTATTTGCGAATCGCAAGAAATAAAATAGTTTTATGTAAATGTTTAGCGTTTTTTTATTAATCTTAAATTAAAATGTTTAGCGTTTTTTTATTAATCTTAAATTAAAATGTTTAGCGTTTTTTTATTAATCTTAAATTAAAATGTTTAGCGTTTTTTTATTAATCTTAAATTAAAATGTTTAGCGTTTTTTTATTAATCTTAAATTAAAATGTTTAGCGTTTTTTTATTAATCTTAAATTAAAATGTTTAGCATTTTTTTATTAATCTTAAATTATATGTGGGTATATAAATCTAAATATTTGAAGACCTTGAATAAACAATGAAGATAAAGGATAAAATGCTTTAGGAAAGATTTTTCAATATTTTGAAATTATTTTATTGAATATTTGTGTATTCTTAAATGTAAAAAAATATTTTTTATTGGGTTTCATTATCCTGATGTTTATTTTTGGAATTATTCGGTAATGAGATACCAAACTTGCATTACAGGGCCTATTTATTATATTAATATTCAAGATTTGGCCAACATTAATTCGTAATTCACAATTAAATGAAACTACGTGATGTAGTATTATTTCTACCTTATTTAAATTCCTACCACAACCTAGGTTTCGTTGTATGACAACATCTTCAGGTGGGCTATTAGCAAAGATTCCGATAGCAGATAGCAGAGAAGAAGAAGATTGAATCTTTGCCAACTGCCCATTTGAAGATGTTGTAATACAACGATACCTAGGTCGTGGTAAAGAACTTAAAGAAATTAGAAATAATACTACATCACGTAGTCTCATTTAATTGTGAATAATGAATTTCTACAATTAAGGCCAAATACATTCAATATTAATTAGTAAACGAATTAAGGGGATGTACTGGTTGCAAGTGAGCGATGATGTGAACTAATTTTACCAGTTCGCATGGCATCAATTGGTGTCATCTGCAAGGAATGTGTTAAATGATGTAAATACCGAAACTTGCACTTGGCCAATTCTTTAGAGAAATTTCTAGTATTTTTTAAATTTTTTTTATTTATATAAATATTTATCTGAAATATTTTGAAAAGATAATTTTAAAAATTTAATTTATTGGTTTATTTATTTATTTTTGCAAGTATTTTTTTGCCCATCCTCACAGTTGGAAGGATGTAACTGTGTGGATAAGAACGAGTATGTATTCGTAATCTTTCTAATCAAATAAAGAGGAAAGTTTTGTTTATTACTATATTTTTATAGGGTTCACGAAAAAAATTGCCAATCTGATTAGCATTCAACTTTATCAATACGATAAGCTTGTAGTTTTCAGGTTGCCATAGGTAATATAGTGTGTACATTTGTTGTCTAATTTTTAAGATATAGTTAATAACGTCAACGTCTCTCGGGGAAAAAGTCGCTGGCTTGGTTGCTTTCATGACAAGCGCTGGCAAAACGATTACAGATACGCTAATATTATGTAAGGGAGAATGACAGGTCTTAAAAGGTTTAAAGAGAATAACACAGTATTTATCTGTCTTTTATAGATAAACCAGGGTAAATGTTTCTAAGAAAAAAAGTGCGTGGTATAAAAGTAGTGATGTATAAGTCAAATTATAATCCTCGTTAAAATAAATATAGTAGTCATTTTAAACATTTTAGGTAGATAAAAATTGACCCATTATACTTTATGATTTGGATCAGTACTTTAAGATAAACAAAAATATTTTTGAAAAAAAAAATTAAAAGCCCATATTAATGTCATTCGATGCGATGTATTCACGTATGAAGAGCGCTCGCCAGATGATTACAGATACGCTAATATTATGTGTGGGAGACTGGCAGGTCTTCAAGGGTTTAAAGAGAATAACACAGTATTTATCTGTCTTTTATAGATAAACCAGGTTAATTGTTTCTAAGAAAAAAAGTGCGTGGTATAAAAGTAGTGATGTATAAGTCAAATTATAAATCCTCGTTAAAATAAATATAGTAGTCATTTTAAACATTTTAGGTAGATAAAAATTGACCCATTATACTTTATGATTTGGATCAGTACTTTAAGATAAATAAAAATATTTTTGAAAAAAAAATTAAAAGCCCATATTAATGTCATTCGATGCGATGTATTCACGTATGAAGAGCGCTCGCCAGATGATTCCAGATACGCTAATATTATGTGTGGGAGACTGGCAGGTCTTCAAGGGTTTAAAGAGAATAACACAGTATTTATCTGTCTTTTATAGATAAACCAGGGTAACTTTTTCTAAGGAAAAAAGTGTGTGGGATAAAAGTAGCGATGTTTAGGTCAAAATACAAATCCTCATTAAAATAAATGTCGTAGTCATTTTAAACATTATAGGTTTATAAAAATTGACCCATTATACTTTATAATTTGGATCAGTGTTTAAAGATATATATAAAGGTATATGAAAAAAAAATAAAAGTGCATATGCGTATATTAATGACATTCTATGTGATATATTCGCTGATGAAGAGGAAAAACGGAGGAGGTGAATGGCCAAGAGGGCATCATGTCAAGTGTGTTCTACACCTTACGTTCAGATATAAACACATACGAAAAAATCTTATCAAATTAATTTTTACCCATGTAAAGGCAGGGCGGATTGTTAGTATCATAAAAACACGGTAGTAAATATGTCGCATCATGTTTAATTATTCGTGTTTCTTTTATTTCAGGCAGTCGGTTAACTGACTACGTTTGAAAACTCACACAAAGCGAGTCGAATCATACAGATAATGAATCTTTTTATTTTTTAATACCACCATAATGTACGTAATGACAGATAATTTATATATTTATGTAAGTATTCAAGCTTTCATTTATAGCGTTCCAACGAACAATAATCGTGTACTTATTACATAATAAAGGTCATAAGTCACGCACACGCACCGTTGAGAGAAATGCTTTGCTGTTTCTTATCGTTTTTACGTTGCTCAGGGGCATTGATTAATGCTTATCACCAAGTATTATCATGTCCATATCGTGCTGTTGGTTGTATTATGTATTTTGTTATATACTGGCTTAGTGCACGGTGTTTCTTGCGACCGTGTTGCATTTAATATTATGGAAAATGCGGTAAATAATAACTCGTAAGAAATGTTAGAATGCATTTGCATCCCACTTTCACGGCACGCTTTGTTTTCAGTGGCAATCAGTCGGCAAGCGAGCCGAACCAAGGACGAATAGAGGAGATCTGTTATCTTCTTTCTATATATAAACACAAATAATGTTTATGTGTGGTATTTGTTTATGTTATGGTTAACTGTAAGAGATCTGCTACATCATTTGTTTTAATAGATTAAATTTTTGTAGATACAAGAGTTAAAAGTGGACAAAACGTTTTGTGGTAAAAAATTAAATGAAATTGAACTAGTTGAAGTCTTGGCACTTGTTGAAGTCTTTGTTATATGTACTATTAAAATTGATATATAATGATGGATAAACTTTAAAAAAATTAATTATGAGGATTGAACAGTTATTAAGAATTCTCTAATAATGAACAGTTATTAGGATTCTGTAGTAATGTATAATTAATAGTATTATGCATTATTGTTAGAATTCTGTAGTAACAAATTATTAGGCTTCTACAGTAATGAATTATTATTAAGATTCTGCAGTAATGAACTATTATTAGAATTCTGTAGTAATGAACTATTCTTAAGATTCTGCAGTAAAGAGCTATTAGTAGGATTCTGCATTAATGAACTATTATTACGATTTTGCACTAATAAACTATTATTAGAATTCTGCAGTAATGAACTATTATTAGATTTTAATAGTCATGATCAATTATTAGCATTCTGGAGTAATGAACTATTATTAGAATTCTGCAGTAAAGAGCTATTAGAAGGATTCTGCATTAATGAACTATTATTACGATTCTGTACTAATAAACTATTATTAGAATTCTGTAGTAATAACTTATAATAAGTATTGTGTAGTAATAGCTTACCATTAGGATTCTGCAGTAATGAACTATTATTAGAATTCTGTAGTAATGAACTATTCTTAAGATTCTGCTGTAAAGAGCTATTAGTAGGATTCTGCATTAATGAACTATTATTACGATTTTGCACTAATAAACTATTATTAGAATTCTGCAGTAATGAACTATTATTAGATTTTAATAGTCATGATCAATTATTAGCATTCTGGAGTAATGAACTATTATTAGAATTCTGCAGTAATAACTTATTTTTAGGATTCTGTAGTAACGAGCTCTTATTAGGATTCTGCAGTAAAGAGCTATTAGAAGGATTATGCATTAATGAACTATTATTACGATTCTGTACTAATAAACTATTATTAGAATTCTGTAGTAATAACTTATAATAAGTATTGTGTAGTAATAGCTTACCATTAGGATTCTGCAGTAATGAACTATTATTAGAATTCTGTAGTAATGAACTATTCTTAAGATTCTGCTGTAAAGAGCTATTAGTAGGATTCTGCATTAATGAACTATTATTACGATTTTGCACTAATAAACTATTATTAGAATTCTGCAGTAATGAACTATTATTAGATTTTAATAGTCATGATCAATTATTAGCATTCTGGAGTAATGAACTATTATTAGAATTCTGCAGTAATAACTTATTTTTAGGATTCTGTAGTAACGAGCTATTATTAGGATTCTGCAGTAAAGAGCTATTAGAAGGATTCTGCATTAATGAACTATTATTACGATTCTGTACTAATAAACTATTATTAGAATTCTGTAGTAATAACTTATAATAAGTATTGTGTAGTAATATCTTACCATTAGGATTCTGCAGTAATGAACTATAATTAGGATTCTGCAGTAAAGAGATATTAGTAGGTTTCTCCATTAATGGACTGCTATCAGAATTCTGCAGTAAGGAGCTATTAGTAGGATTCTGTATTAATGAACTATTATTACGAGGCTGCGCTAATAAACTATTATTAGAATTCTGAAGCATTAAAAAACAAGGCACTCTTATAGTTTCGTCATGTGGTCTGTCTGTTCATCTATTATAACCTTACGGTATTTCCAGTTTTCTTTTATATCTATGTGCAAAATATTTTTCAGATGCAGATATTTTATAGGGAATCTCCATTAAAATTTTGCAAAATATTTATAGGGAATCTCCATTAAAATTTTGCAAAATATTTATAGGGAATCTCCATTAAAATTTTGCAAAATATTTATAGGGAATCTCCATTAAAATTTTGCAAAATATTTATAGGGAATCTCCATTAAAATTTTGCAAAATATTTATAGGGAATCTCCATTAAAATTTTGCAAAATATTTAAAAAATTGTTATTTATCTCTCCAAATATTCAAAGTAATGGTGAATTTGTTTGCATGTTCCATTGTGAGGGTACTTTTAAAAAGCTATTGTGATAATGAATTTGTTTTTTTAATTTTTAAGTTCTTTTACAAAACATTAAGTTTCACTTTTCTGTACAATGAGAGTCTAAATTTTCAAGAAAAGGTTCCAAAAATATGAAAAAATGTTTACTTAAAAATTTTAGAAATTTTTTTATATTGTGCGTTTACGTATGACTTTCGGATTTACGATTTAAATTTATAGGAATAATAAAAAATTATTATAATTTATTTTACAGCGATTGTTAGATATGTAAATATCTGGATATATATATATATATATATATATATATATATATATATATATATATATATATATATATATATATATATGTATATATATATATATGTATATCACCTTTATTCTAAACCAAAATTCCAGATATGATTCCATAATACCGGTGCGTTCAATTTTTCTTACAATGTTCAACTTGTTAAGAATTGGATTTATATATCTCATAAATTTTTTTCTTGAACTCAAGCTAAAAGATCGCATTTAAATTTTCAAAATTACGAATTTTGCTTATATAATTATTATAATAAATAATGATTGGTATATAACCAATAAATAGTAAAAGCCAAATAATCATATTCCTCCTATAATATAATCTTATCTGTCCGCAGCGTCATCTGGTAGATAACTTTTATTAGTGTGTACCAAGTTGGAGACTTATAACATTTTTAGATTTTAAGAGACTTATAATATTCCACTCAAATAAGACTGTAGTGGTTGAGTGGATTTTAGGTTTGATAATCTCAAAATTATTTAGTATATTTTAAATCGACGCTTTATACGTCGAAAAATTTTATCAAATTTTAGACCCATCCAAGATACAGAGATTGAAAATTTGTAGTCCTGCGGAATTGGAAATGTTTCGTTAGAATATTGCTTACATTTTTCTCGAAACATCCCGTAGAAACGGTATCGGGAAATGGGTGAATGAGAAGCGAATTACCTTATTAGCCGTAGGAGGAAGGTTAATACTGTAGCTTAAGTTTTTTGCCCATGATTACGAATATTAAGTTTTTGGATCAACACGTATTGACCTTATATGAATGTTCGCAAAATAGACCACGTGTTCATTCCTTATATTAGGGGACTGTACAACTTATTTGTATAAGCATTTTAGGCAATGATCGTGTAAAATTGTTTTAATATTAGATTCGACTTAACAGAATTAGGCATATTAAGTTTTTTCCTCAACATGTATTGACCTTATGCGAATGTTCGCAAAATAGACTACGTGTTCATTCCTTATATTCGGGTATTGTAGAACTTATTAATATAAGTATTTTACGCAATGATCGTATAAAACTGTTTTAATATTAGAGTCGACCTAAAAGAAATAGGCATATTAAGTTTTTTGATCAACATGTATTGGACCTTATAAGAATATTCACAAAATAGACCACGTGTTCATTCCTTATATTCGGGTACTGTACAACTTATTTATATAAGTATTTTACGTAATGACCGTGTAAAACACATTGAAAATTAAGTTAATTCGACAAATGATTAATTTTGTGCTCAACGGCTAAATGTGTTCCTCTTTAGGTTATAAGTACTATCATAAATGATGCTATTAATGTAAATGTTGTAACTAGCTTTAATATATAATCCAAAAATATGGTAAACTTGGTGAAAATGTTTACTTAAATGATTAGAATACCACCAAAAAGACCTTTCTAACAAAAGTATGTATTTAATACGAATGAGTATTAGTTACCGTGAGAAACAGAAAAAAAACGCATTGCAATACTCCTTGAACCGTGTAAATATATTACAAGAACGCATTACTGTTAATTAAAAACACAATAAAGAAGTTAAATGTCGTTAACTCTTCAACTGTTGCTTAAAAACCAAGTTGGTTAGCGCGCTAAGTTATGGGCATTCATCAAAGGGCGTAAGTGAATATCTACGTAACAATACGTTCCAAAGAAGCGTCCATCATGGAAAATTGCTCATCTTTCACTGTGTTACATCATAACATAAATTCAATCATCCGTTCACGTTTGACATCCAATAAAGTACGCGATGGTATAATGTCAAAAGCGAGTGTCCACTCGCAGAAACGTGAGTTGCGAGAATAGAAACCCGAATGCCATCATTCATACCGCATTTTGAAAGTGTGAAATAAAATCGTGATGTAATGTTTATGATGCTGGACAAACACAGATACGGTAGTACCTTCACTTGTGGTATTATACAGAGTGACGACCGAATATTGTGAGGTGGTACTGCTGTAAAGCGGAAAGAGGCGACTGCAACGCAGTTGGTCAAGTGCATCATTCACGTCCATGATTGTTTAAGTGCGAGGTCTCGCAGAACTCGATATACGAGTGGACGTAACGAGGTCAATGATCCAACAAATATCGCTTAATTATATCAGAGCGAGATTAAAAGAAAGTAAACGATCGATCGACTTAACATTTTCAAAACAATGTTTTTACCTTCAATTGTATCTTCAGAAGTTTTGCAACGATGAATCTCTGTTCCAAGATTCGAAATAAAAATATCTGCTTAATTTGGAATTAAGCTAAGTTGGTTAGGCTTTGCGCAATGATGTGGTAATATCGAGGTATTAGGTATGAAATAATTTTATTTAAAACGTTCATAAATGCCCTATTGGCCAATATGGCAAGCCAAATTAAGCATCTAGTATTGAGGTGCATTGCAAAAGGTTTATTGAAGTAACTAGTTTAACCAAACGAATGTTAACTTTGGATGATTAAGAAAGAATATAATATCAAGGATAAAGTTGAAATTTAAGTTAAAATGAATAGAGGGAAATTTGTTTATTTGTTTACAAAATACTTAATCGATTTGACTGATATTATAAAAACAGTTGCCCGCAGTATAATTACAAATCTCCTCAGTAAGGTTAAGACTAACTAGATTTCTAAGGTTCAGAGGTAGCAACTTAAAACAAGTATTGCGAAGAGCAAGTTTACGTGTAGATACCCATAATAAGGGTCACGATTCACGATGAGCAAGTATAACTGAGGGGGCTATGAGTCGCTTATAGCTGGAAGCGAGTCACGACCGCTTTCTATAATGACACGGCGACATGGTGCGCACCGTCTTGGTGCACCGTACGTCATAAAGCAAACGGTTAGAAGGCATATCTGATGCGAATTAAATATGGAACGTGTGGTGCGATTTTTTATTTAGTTAGTTTGTACGTCTCTTGTTTAGTTTTAAAATGGTCTTCATTTTGAGTTTCGATTTCACGTATTCTGAAGTTTTATTTATTTATAATTTCTATGTCATATTTTGGTCATAAATACGCGGATGATCTTGTTTGTTGCCAAATTAAAAATTAACTTTTTTATTATTTTTTTCAAAAATTTGATAAAACTGTCGCTTTTCTGAAATTCCTTTGAATATAGAAATACAATATTTAAAAATCGAATGTCAAATGGATTCCATTTTAGAATTTTCATAGACAACTATTAGGCGCTAAACCTCACATTATTGTCTACGGGATGTAATCATCGAATGACGTCATGTTAAAATATAATCTTGATGAGTTTTTCTTTGACTATTAATAAAGTTTTATGAACAGCATAAATATATTAAGATATTATTTAGCATATTTATTACGAATTCCATTGATTAAGAAAAAAAAATAATTTAATAATAATAAATTTAAATCACTTCAATTATAAGATACACTGTTTGTCTTTTTATGAAAGTTTTGTCATTGTTTATGCCACTAAGTTATGGTACTCATTGGATACCAAAATAAAAAATTAACTGTCCATATGATTTTTCAAAAGACGTCTGAAAAAATATACTTTTTTTTTGACTTAACACATCTTCGCCAGGTTCACATACATTTTATACTTCATAGTTTCTTATATTCCTACCTGCATGTTAGTTTTTCATTTAAATTTTTTGTCAAAATTATAATAATATAATTTTTTGTAGTCCATTTCTAAACTAATTATGTTTATTAGTTTTGGTCGATTGGAAGGAATTGTTCTCGTAGCAATATATTCAAGTGATTTTTATGACGTTATAAAGGAAAAATAGTTTATGACAAACAAAACTTATACTTAAGTGGTTTCTTCAGGAGTAGAACTACGTAACTAAATACTTTCTTTATTTTATATTAATTCGTTTTTTTTTGCACTATCATCTTTACACTATTTTGAACACTTATTTTAAGGTTTACTTTTAAGTTATATAAATTTAGATTATTAGTTTCAAAACCTCTTTCGTCAGCAGACGATGCTCCAATAAGATAAAGACTGACTAGATTACTTAGGTTCAGAGGTAGCTAATTAAACAAGTATTTAATATTACGTTAAATTTACTTATTCAATATTATGTTAAAGACCTATAAATATGAATCTTTTCTATATATAATATATATTTCTAGAACTAAAATTTGAAGTTAGGTAAGTGTGTTCTTTACTTCTTAATTGTGCTTTATTTATTCTCGATTTATAATTAAATATTTATGTCAATCCTCAAACTATCTCCATTTTTAATACAAATTATACTTACAGTCCACCGTAGCAGCCAAAAAATTTACAGATAAATGCACTTGTTTATGGCACATCCAATGTCATACCTATAAACATTTTCGAAAACCGGTTAAGATTATGAACCGAATGGCGACCACATCGCGTTGATAACGGTACAGCGAGATGCACTTTCGCCGTCAGGGGGTCACGGGCTTCTGCGGCTTTACCGTATGATGCTATACGTCGTCAACCGGTTTAAGGCCGTGTCACACCAAACGAGATTTTTGCAATGATAATATTTTTTGTCACTTATTTACTTTAGAATGGGAATTACGGGTTAGAGTATCTTGGTTTATGTGAAGAAGATGAGAAGAAAATTATATATAAAAAAATTTACGATTTGTGCTCGTAGACCACACAGTTGGAATAAAATTTATATGATAGTTTCATTTCGCTTTATTAGAAACTTGCATTTGTATGTCTGATCGTAACGTCTTTATGTTATCGTTATTGAACTATCATTTCTACGGCACTAGCATCTAGTATATTAACTAAAATAATTTAATTATAATTACATATAATAACATAATTATAATCTTATTTAAACATTATTCTTTGCTAATTAAATATATTTTACTAGCGTGTCCCGTGCGAAGTCTTCGCATTATTTATTCCATTATGAAGCTCAGATGACAGATCAAACAAATATTTTACTAAAATTGACATATAGAGGCGCAAGTATCAAAAGCATTGAGCTAAAGCGCCACTTTATTGATACGTGAGTGGATTTGAAATTAAACAAAAATTTTACCGACCGTCAATCATATTGACGTTGAGCCGTTAGATGGCAGCATTGCTGTTTTGTGTATATAATTTTAATAATTAATTAATTTGCAAAAACAATAGCAATAATACATTTTTTAGTTGTGGATGCCGGTAGAGCAAGCAATTATCTATAAAATGATATATAATTTATGTGGATTAGTTGTGAGGTTTTTTCTAAAAAGGGAGTGTAACATCTTAACCTTAGCGTATTAATATCTATGATGATGATTTCTGTGTGATTAAAAAAAATGTTGCAGACCATCAATGTTATTAATATTATTTATTTATAAATCAAGTATCGTTTGAAAACACTAGTTATAGCGTCGTAAAAATATTTCCATTATTTTGTATATTTTCAGAGATATAGGGCAAATATATAAAACAGATTATTCTCTTTATATTCGAAACTAGTGAACCTAATATTATGGAAAAAAAACAGAGTTTTCAAAAGCCTACTAAAAATAAACGTTGTAAAAAACTAACAATGTTTTAATTGTCATAAATTATGAGATATTTTGCGATAATATACACATCTCCCTACTTAACTACATTAGGTATTTTTTACAATTTATTGCGCTGTTAAGTCTGTATTAGTAATGACTTAAGATAGACAAAGTAATTTCACTTCAAACGCAGTACGAAACCCTCGATGAGCAAGCCAAGCTTTAATTGAAATATTGTAGTTAACGTAAAGTAACTCAAAAAATGAGGTAGAATGATAGTGTTACACGCACGTTACATAATGTGTAATCACCTTTTAGCGTTTATTTGCAATAATTTAAAGTTTATTTGCTTTCTGAGTGTTGTTTGAAATTTTTCAGAAATAATATGTTGTCTCTTGTCCATATTATTATGTTTAGTGAATCGTAGTAATTTTCCAAGTATATACATTGGACGAACAGATCTTTCATCTAACGAAGACATTTCAGATTTTTCGCGAGATCAAAGTTCTGTCACCGAAGATTCTTGCATTTTGTCTATATTTAAAAGTAATACTTGTCAAGTATTACTTTTAAATATAGTGACAAGTATTACTTTTAAATATAGACAAAATTCTAGAATCTTCGATGACAGACCTTTGATCTCGCGACATGATTAGCAAAAAAACATTCTTAGGTGATGAACGTCTTTGTGAGGTAAATGATCTACATCAATAATGGTGCTCAATAGTAAGACTAACCTTTTTCTGCACGCAGTCAGTACTGATCAAGTATTGGAGACATTTTTCCCTCATCCTTCAATATTTAAATGAAGAAGACCATCTAATGCAAGTAGAAATCGCGCCCTTAATGATCTACATCAATAATTGTGTTAAATAGTAAGACTAAGCTTTTTCTGCACGCAGTCAGTACTGATCAAGTATTGGAGACATTTTTCCCTCATCCTACAATATTTAAATGAAGAAGACCATCTAATGCGAGTAGAAATCGCGCCCTTAAGTTTTCATACCATTATATTATTGTAAAATGGTATTTTTAAGATATATAAAAAAAATCGGTAAAGGAAAAAAAACGAAAAATTAATTTGTTTTATAATAATTAGAATATAAATTAAGGACTTTCCTAGAATTATAAATTAAGGACTTTCGGAGAACGAGGAGTGTCATTAGTAATTATGATAAGCTAGTCAATCTCAAAGAACGTGATGGATTTATGGATGTGTTTATACTTTAGTATTTGATACTAAATTAAACTTAATGCTTCTGAACGTTCTTGAGAAAAAGGTCTTAGCAGACAGACATGTATACTGACTACAAAGTGATTCTTTAAGGGTCTCTATTTTCATACATCAAAATAAAAATAAGCCAACCAATTTTAAAGCAATGAAAGGCCAAATTTAAAACTTTTGAATGTTTTAACAACATTAGGATAAGCTTTGAGTTTCTTTTATGTATTAAGATATGTTTGACAATGTGGGACATATAGAAAAAAATCAGAGTTTTCAGCTAAGCTATTAGTGTAATCGAAGAAATTTATAATTAAAAAAAATGGTAAAGACTTTGTCATTGAACTCATTTTCCAAAACATAATACCTATAATCCATAAAAAGAATGAATAATGCAAATTTCAATATAATGTTAAAAGATAAGTTGCGACTAAAACTTAATTAAAAAATATTGAATCGGAAAAGGAATTAAAAAATATTGAATCGGAAAAGGAATTAAAAAATATTGAATCATATATTCGTAAAGGAATATTTGAGCAGAGCATATTTGAGATACGTGGTGAGCAGTACAAATCAAAATGTTTGATACTTTTTATTCTGTTAGTAATAAACATTTTTTTTTAAATTTACTAAAAGATACGAGATTTAAGGTTTACTACCGCATTTTTCTTTATCTTAAATAATTTTTTGCTAAATTATATTCATACATATCTTTAATTATTAGAGTAAAAACGTATCAGCTAAAAAAGACCGGGTTCTCGCAAAAGTTTCCGAAGATCATAAAGAGTGTAATTAATTTAATTACACGCTTTTACGATGCAGTTTGAGAGATATAACACAAAGATAATAATAATGTTTATAAAGAAATCAGACACAAAACCTGATATCGCCATGTAAAATTTATTAAGAAAAAATATTAATTGCATATTAATATTTCAATAATTAAATTAGTTATTAATAAACGACGTTTGAATAGTTACGTGTATATAAAGAGTTAGAAAGTGAGATATCTGTTAAGATTTCCACAACAAGTCACTGGCAATGCAATTTGGTAGGCACGACCGCGTTGATGCGTAAAAAAAATATCTATATCTACGCACAACTGTCATATGTAAAATTTGACGTTTTCGCGGAAGTTTAGAGTTTTTATTCGAAAGTTAAGTTGTATAATGAATGCGGTTTAAAAAAATCTAGCAGCTATGTTATTGACTTCCAGCGATGTTTACCGTATATGTGATCTATGCGAGTTGAATAACGACCATTACGGTGATTTTATATTTAATTAAGTTGTATTTTTAGTCTTTGGATTCAATATTCATTACGTAAGTAATTATTACTTATGTAACTACTAATTTCAAAAGCATTAAGTGTAATTCTAATATATTCAAGTTTACGAATAAACGTAACAGATATAAGGTCTTAATCTACTTTTGACTGAATCGAAAAAGAATATAAAACGAAATAGCGTATTATTATTAATATTTTTTTAAACAAACAGGATTAAAGTTTAACAATGACACAAGCATAAAGACAATGGGACATTTTAAATGTTTTATTCGTATTTATTTTTTAACTAGTTATAAATAACAAATTACCGTAAAACGATAAAGTCAAATAGTTGGATAATATATTTAAGTTTCATAAAGTGTATTTAATAAGAAAACTTTCTTTGTGTCAATACCGTTGGGTTTTTGCCATGTACAAATAAAATCAGAGTGGTAATATAAACATTTTCACAGAAATTTATTTTTGGAAAGAGAAAAGTCAATAAGGTTAAAAATTAAATCGTAATATTACTTTTTAATGAAAATATATATTTCTTTAAACAGAAATCGCAACCGAATCGAATTCAAAAGTAGGTAAAGTTTGAAATAAATTTAGTGCTTTGATGTAAGTAAAAAAAAGTAGAAGTCGTAGTACAACAATTGTGCAGTAGCTTTTAGCGTATAACTAGAATCCCTTTTATTTATAGTTCTACTGTTATTAGTTTTAGAAAAAAAAAACACAATTGTAGAACGTAGTAGGAAGAATATCCGATAGATGGCGAAAGTTTCGTACGATTCGATTCGTTTCTTTCTTTAGAAAAGTTTCGAAATTGAAATAAACTTTTAGTGACATATATATATATATATATATATATATATATATATATATATATATATATATATATATATATATATATATATATTCAAGAGTTAACAAGTAAATTCTGTCTTCTGCTTGTTTCATTACAAAATTGGATACAATCTGTCCAAAGACATTTTTTTTGCTCCATCTTTTGTTCTATGATCTGTTCTCTGCTTTCGAGTGTTAAAATGAAGAAGGTAATATAATCGATCACAAATTTGAATCCATGTTTTCGATGAAAATCGACTGTATTGGATTAAACGAATCTAATAATTAAAACATCAAAAATGTATGCTTGTTTGCATGGTGTCAATTTCGTTTGATCAGCTTTTATAGCAATAGACTCATGCTGACAAAATTTAGAATTTTTTAGCTTTCCAAATGGAATCAGCTTTTGTAAACTCGTCTTTCTTTCATCCCATCCAATCTCCAATTTTATTTTATAAATATTCATTTTTATCTGTATAAAATACATACAGAAAAAAAACGATGATTGGTTTTTTTTAAAAAATTATTTAACAATTTTCTGAAAACTCACCACGTCGTTAGAACTTTGTAAGCTGAGCAATGCGCATCATGTTGCATACCGTTTTCACGAAATTGGAGTAAATTGAATGCTTTCATATAGCAAGAGCACGGACTCGCATAATGTGTATGGCGCTTCAACGTTCAGTGCTTTACAAACCTAAGTATATAAAGAGTAAAGTCTTGTTTGTTTGTTTCGGATGCCAGTAAAAACTATTAGTCTTATTCCTATACGACTTCCATAACATGATAGTATTTAGATTCTAAATTGCTATATATAATATAATATGTACATATATTTAATATTTCTTGAGATTTAATTTCTAACGTTAACGTGAACCAAAAAAAGTCCTGGGCGCTTTCGTAACCAACGCTAGCTAAACTGTTACAGATACATTTGAATGGCGAACAGTAGGTCTTAAAAAGGTCGTTGGTAACAGTATTTATATATGTATTATGGACTAGCTACGGTAAGTTAACAAAAACAGTATGACAGAAGTAGCGAAGTTTAAGTTAATTGAGTAATCCTCATTAAAATAAATATAATAGCCATTTCAAGTTTTTTTGACAGCAAATAAAATTAACCCTTCATGTTTTGTAATTTGGATTAGTAGTTTCAGTGAAATTAAAAGATTTTTGAAAGTAAACAAATTTAATAACTTTCGGCACATGGAGATAGGAAACGGGGTAGGAAGAGGAAAGTGGCACCCTGGGGGTGGGAATATCACAAGTGCATCATGTTGCGATACATTATTATTCTTTTATATAAAGTGGAAACAAGCACAGGACTACGTTGATTAATAAAAAAATACACATAAATAGCCTTAATCAATTTAATTAATTGCACTCATGCGAGAGACTCTTCGCCTGTACAGCGTGCCCTTATTTACAGGAACCACTTTGAGCCACTTTTGATGCTTCTGTAATAATTGTAATCCAGAGCTAATATCATCATTTTCTGACCTAACGAGGTGGACGACATTACAGAGATTTTTAAACTTCATGTGTCAGACGTGTGCAAGATTTATAGAGTTTCGGGGTTACGGAGGTCCAAAAGTCTTTGTATTTAGCCTAAATGATTCCCTGAAAAATTATCAAAATATATCGATCACTTTTTAGATATATTATGTATTTAATTAAAGCGCAAACTTATTTTGTTAGAAATCTAAGTATTTAATGGATACCTGCTAATTGTAAAAAAATTGTCTAGTTTAATTAAATAATTTATTTTTTTAGAAATCTGTATTTTATGTACGTTTAATTACAGGCTTAAGAATATTATAAGTTTAATAACGAAAGTAAAAAAAAAAAACAATTATACAGACATATATTTGAAGAGAAAGTATGTGCGACTAAGTTGTATCAATCATCATCATATATATTAATACGCTAAGGTTAAGATGTTACTCTCCCTTTTTAGAAAAAACCTCACAACTAATCCACATAAATTATATATCATTTTATAGATAATTGCTTGCTCTACCGGCATCCACAACTAAAAAATTTATTATTGCTATTGTCTTTGCAAATTAATTAATTATTAAAATTATATACACAAAACAGCAATGCTGCCATCTAACGGCTCGACGTCAATATGATTGACGGTCGGTAAAATTTTTGTTTAATTTCAAATCTACTCACGTATAAATAAAGTGGCGCTTTAGCTCAATGCTTTTGATACTTGCGCCTCTATATGTCAATTTTAGTAAAATATTTGTTTGATCTGTCATCTGAGCTTCATAATGGAATAAATAATGCGAAGACTTCGCACGGGTCACGCTAGTTATTTTTAATCAGTTTGATTATCCCTGTGGATATTTATTCGGAATCACAACCAAAGGACTGCTACTCACGGTGTTCGCCGAGTAAGTTAAAGATTACGATACGAAAAGCGAACCCACAAGTTATGACACTTGTCACATAATCCCATTTCCATCTCGCGCAGTACCGCAGCGTCAATCAAGATAGACAATGTGATAGATAATTCAAGCGAACGATGACGGATTCGAGAAAAACGCCTGGGAACCAGCTTTAGAGCTGTACCCACATCGAGTGATGCAATACTGTATTACAGTTATTATTATTTTGTTATAAAAACTGATTATATAATTTTTTGTAACAGAACTAGCAATTCTGCCTACCATTCGTACGGAAAATGTAACAATGGATACTGGTAAAAGACCATAGTTCAAACTTTACTTCTGCCTATTGTTGTGCTATTCTAATCTAAATGAACATTAACTCAATAAATTAGAACGACTTCAAAACCTGTGTATTCGATACATTTTCGGTCTTAAAAAAATTGACCATATGTCCGAGTATTGTTTACGTCTTAAGTGGTTAAAGATTCGTGATTGACGTAACCTTCAAATCTTCTATGTTTTGTAAATAATATCCTGAATAATCCCGTTACACCTACATACCTTAAATCTAGATTCCTATACCTGTCATCCCACGACCTCGAACTACGATCCAAAAATAATTATACCCTCCTAATTCCTCAACATAGAATGGAATTTTATGGCGAAACTTTCATCGTACATTTTACTCGATTATGGAATGAACTGACTACAAATATACAAAGTGCGCCCTCGTTGTCTGTGTTCAAAAGTCGTCTGAAAATACATTATCTATCATAATTTAGAAGATCCTAATCCCTTCCATTATAACCCATCCTTGTCCCTCCCTATTCCTAAAGGGTCGTTTTGCTCTAGTTTTTAATTAATATTATTTTATTACCACATAATATAATATATTTTATATTTTAAGTAGAATTAATTAATGTTTAAAAATCACTTACAGTCTGCCACAGCACTTAATATTCTCATCCAGTTTATTGTGGTAGTCTGCCACTGTATACTTAGTTTTATAAGAAATAAATAGTGTTGGAACCAGGCGTTACAAGAATAGAAATGATACTATTATAAATATTATAAATAGGGAAAATAAAGAAAATTTTATAGAGAGAAAATGAAATATAAGCTCCTTAAGAGTTTTATTTAAATTGTCAACCAGACAAATGAGAAATTTTGTTTTATTTTTATAAAACGTCAGGTTATTTTTTATTATAATTAATAAATGCTATTTTCACGAAACTTTTTCAACCAGCGAGACGAAAAAATATGTGGATTGTTTCCCATTGTGTCCTTCGTACATAGGTGTAACTTTATGTAACATGCTAATCCATGAAACTCACAGACCCGACAGAATCGCCAAAAAGCTACCATAAAACTCGAAAATAAGACCACCTGAGTAAAGTGCGTATAATATAATATTAACAATACTCATTATTTTCCACGGCATTTACAAACAATATGTTTGTAATAGCTTATTTGCGACATGGATATAAATAATTATCTCATTAAAATCATAGTTTTAATTTAGGAATAATGATTAAGGATGTTTAAATGAAATAAATTGAGTATAAATATTTTTATATAATGATTGAAGTAAAAAATAATATTGTGTTTATGCGGCTAAACGCCGAAACACAAATCGTCCGCCAATCAGAATGCGCAATGTTGGACCATACAGGTGAATAGATGGCCAACTTCAAGTAATTGTTTGAGTAAGATAACGCAATGCCATAAACAATATTTATTAGCCACTATAGAATGACGAAGTGTGTTTAAGAGATAGGACATCCACTCTATAATTATTTGTTTGGGGTATTGTGACGTCATTTAATTTACATATCACGTAACTTAGTGTTTTGGCGCGAAGATTTGCAGGAATGCAATAAAAATTGATAATTAATCGAATAAAAGTAATTTTTTTTCGGTTTGAACACGTTTTTTTGGAGAAAAAACAATTATAGATTTATCAAATATATTTCCAATAATTTTACACAATTTAAAAATTTTTCAAATTCCCTACTAAATAATGAATAAAGCATTTACAACAAGTAAGTCCTACGTCAAATATAAGTGCTTCCACGCATCAACTTTTACGCTCCAGTTTTGTAGTTGATTGCACGAGTTTGATTTTTGCGAACGTCATTAAATTTGAAAAAAACCGATCTAATGATTAACGGATAAATCTACAAATTATAATAGAAGTAAAATAAACTTTCTTTTAAATATCTTTTAAATATAAAGGTTAAAATAAACACGTTATCAAAAATCCTTTGCAAATCATGCTATGCTTATAGATATTAATTAAAACCCTCTTTCCAATCCAGATATATAACGTGGTATCCCACATATTCTAAAAGTACTCTTATCGTCGTTATTTCTATAACCGAGTTACTTTTATTCACTTCACTATGTTTGTAGGGCCAAAGCGTACCTAGTATTTACATTTCTCTATCCCATTTCGACTTATGGTCACTCATAACAAACCACATAACGTTACGCACTTACTGTACCTAGGGTAATTGTATATTTTTCCAACAAAATTGTTCGTTTGTTTTTCACACTTTGCTGGTTTCTAAACGACGAGCCAGAGTTTAATAGTTGTTTTAGTATTTCAATCAGTTTAACCTCTTATTACGTACCTCTCATTAGGTTACATCACAATTGTGACATTTGTCGCGGTTTACTTCGTCGCTTATTATGGTTTCATAACATGAATATCGAATGGCTCCAAAACTAGTTTAAGGTTACTTTGAATCGAATATTGATCCATGCATATTTATGAAAAAGATTGTTGTGAGAAGTTCATTTTATAGTGTTTTGATGATAATAAACGGTAACGGGTGATGATAACCAGTAGCTTTAGCATGGCGTGCGCTACCGAGAAGGTAACTAAATAATAAGTTATTTTTTAGGATGCTGGGGTCTATTTTCTCCATAAATCTAGTTTTATTGGTTCATATTTTACATAAAATCTACGATATTTATGTTAACATGGAGCATGTTAAAGTGGAGCTAGTGGGTCACTCTGCCCTAAATTGACAGTTGAGACCGAGAAAACTAATTCTAACTTAATTTTCTTTATAAACCTTTTGATATAATACAAATGTAGATACTGAAAACATTAATTGGAGAAGTGAAGCACATATGATGGGAATGCATTAAAATATTTTTTGGATTTGTTGCCTGTATACTTATGCATGTGTCATGTGAAATGCTGGTCGACTAGTCCAATTTGGATATAGCTTTTTAGAAAAAAAAACATAGGGGTTGAAATGAAGTAATATTTGGTTCTTATTTCACCGTAATAGGTTCACTCAATTAGATCAGAGGATATGTGAATTTAATATTTTAAATCTTCATTTACATTGGCTTAGTGTGACAATTATAGAAATGTATAAAGTGCCTGTGTATATCGATAAACGACGATACTTGTATTTTAAATCGCGCAATGAAGTTGTCCACTCGAACATACATTGACGAAATGCGCGTGGCCAGAAATGAAATGTGAACGTATACTTAAAAAAATGCATTTTTCAGTTGTGTGCGCATACGAAATTACTGACACAGCTGCTAGTTGCTGCCCACTACGATTTACTCGCAAAGAAAAAAATGTATGAAATATTTGTACACAAGAAATTCTTAAAGCTCTGACACTGCCATGGCATCAAACATAAGAACAATTGAAAGTTCTTTTTTATGTCCTGTTGTGACAGGTCATTACGTTGCCAAGGTCTACTATGGCCGAAAACAGTTTAATGGCCAAACAACCATTAAAAGTTTGCTGAAATCTTCATAAAAATAAAACCTTAAAATCAAAGCTACAAAATTGAATATAATAAATTATTTCTTAGTTTTTCTACCATGGACCAAGTTTTCTTCACATTCTAAAATTAACAAAAAAAGTTTCAGTTTTTTGCTCAACTGGAACTTTCAGATTTATAAAACAAATGTATAAAACAAAATACTACAGATTATAAATATCGACGACTTGTTTCTTTTTAGTACTCTGTATTATGGCTAAAAATATGACTACAAATGGAACCAATGACTACTGTCACGTCAATATATTCTTCTATATGTTGCAGCTTTATATATGTTAAGTTTATTTTTTTAAAGATTATATCATAGAGCCGAGATACATTTTGTAAGCTATATTTTTGTAAAGTTTCACTTAGTTATAACGTAAAGAGAGACGTAAAGCATAAAAGTTTTCATTCATATGTTTAGAGGCGACTGTTTCAAATTAAACTCAAGGAAGTAAAATTTTAAAAACTCTTCTAACTAAAAAATCTTCAATAAACTAAAAAGTAACTAAAAAATCTTCAATAAACGATTTTTATATCTCCGTTACACTGAGGCAGGGACTATTATTTCGTGGAAAAGATTATACAATTTTAACTGCTTAATTTAATAAACGTAATTGATTCATAATAGATTCTTGGCTAATTTGAGAAAATTATAAAAATAAACAGTCTGTTGTTACATAATTGTCGGTCGGTGACCCAATACCCCGTGTGTGAGATTTATAACTTTTGAATCCGGTTATAACATTTAAAGTTTCAATTTGTGAACGTTCTGCATACGCCGTTCGCATAAGAATATAATGACAATAATCCTCTGCGTGAGAATTAATAAGACAGAAATTAATTACAGCTTTTTGCTCACAACGCAATTATGTAGAAATGCGATTGTAGCGTACGGAGCAGGAGATAACATCTCCGCAATCTGTCGGCTGATTCTTGCGTAACGCTTTACATATCGCGGTAAATTGATTTCCAATTCCCAATCGAAGCTTAAAGTAGTCAACTTGGGCTTTTATTCACACGTTAATCTTTTAATAATTACTTAATCTTTTAGAAATTTAATACTACATGTGATTCAGGAAATTATGCCGATATATATGGTAGCTATAATTAGTAAATAAGATTGATTTCCAGGCTGTCGAAATGCAAACAGAGAATTCTGTTTTTTTTAGTTAATTAAATGGAAATTACTAAAAGAAGAGGATTGAAATTCTTGAGGCAGAAAGATTAATTTTTTTACACACACACACACACACACATATATATATATATATATATATATATATATGTATATATAACATGTAACATATATGTTTCTTAGAGACTAAAAGAATTAACAGAGTGCTTGTTCCTCAACAGAAGTTAAATTTTGAAGACAATAATTTGTCTAGTTAATAATAGCGTAAAGTGACGAAAAATGTAAAAACTTGATTTAACATATAAGCGCCATATTTCTTAGAGACTAATAGAATTAAATAACTGTTTGTTTCTCAATAGAAGGTAAATTTTGAAGACAATAATTTGTCTAGTTAATAATAGCGTAAAGTGACGTAAAATGTAAAAAAACTAGATTTAACATATAAGCGCCATATTTCTTTGAGACTAATAGAATTAAAGAAGTGTTTGTTTCTCAATAGAAGGTAAATTTTGAAGAGAATAATTTGTCTAGTTAATAATAGTATAAAGTGACGTAAAATGTAACATTTGTGCTATATTGTATTTTTGCTATATAACGCAATATAATTTGTGTTGTTAATAATAGTATAAAGTGACGTAAAATGTAACTTTTCTATTATATTGTATTTTGTACTATATAACGCAATATAATTTGTTTAGTTAATAATAGTACAAAGTGACGTAAAATGTAACTTTTATACTGCATTGTATTTTGTACTATATAAGACAGTATAATTTGTCTAGTTAATAATGGTATAAAGGGACGTAAAATGTAACTTGTGTACTATATTGTATTTTGTACTATATTATGTTTTGTACTATATAACTGTTGTACTATATTGTGTTTTGTACTATATGACTTTTGTACTACATTTTATTTTGTACTATATAACCTTTTTACTATATCGTACTTTGCACTATATAAATTTTGTACTATATTGTCTCTATTTATTTCTAGATAGTTAATAAATTATTTTTAGACAAATACCCGCAATTTTTCCAGCTTTTTGCGTGGGAACATTTCAGCAGTATTACGCATTGGCAGATTTAAGAAATGAGTAACTGTCAGAAAAATGAAAAGATGCTATTGGATAAGATATTGTATAGCTGTTTACTATATATCTACTGGTAAAAAGTCAATCCGGCATTATTTCACAGTTGCCGTATAGAAGTAAAATTGCGTATGTAATATCGGAAATGGAGTATTTTAATTAATTATTAAATTAACCCTTTGCACATAAATAATGGTAAGGTTTAAGGGACGGTTTCAACGTGAACTTTCATGAACTTATTACTAATCTTTGTCGTAATTTTTTTTCAATTCCAGTCATTAGTTGAGGAAGGGTTAACAAACGCGTACACAGAGGGAAGATATACTGGATTTTTATTGATTTAAATTATCTGTACGTGATATTGCGGTATTTTGTTTTACCTGTCTGTCCGTTTCAAGTTTCGAAATTTAAATCGCCAATTATTTAAATTTTTTTTGTGGAATGTCATAATTTTTATTGGTTGTTATTGATTGCTGTTAATATAGTTTATTACATTATATTGTCATAGGGTTTTATTTTTTTGTTATTTTTCTTCATTTGTTTTAATATACTATCATAGTTATGGCTTAGTGCACTTGCAGTAAGTGGAGTCAAGCTATTGTTAGTGATGTTGCTTGTGATGTAAAATGTGGATAAATAAATCGATATAAAATGTAATCGTTTTGATTTTCGTTTGTAGGAAAATGTACTAATTTTGTTTTTTTAAAAGGTATTTATTTTATTAATATTTATACTTTTGATTTTGGTTCGAAATCTTTTTGAAATTGCAAAATCAGGGAAAAACACAAATTTGTATTAAATATTTATGAGTATATCTTTAGATTTTGGGAAAATATTTCGGACTGAAATCAATAGACAAGTTATCATAAGTTTGATGCTTATGTGGTTAATGACAACATCGCTTTAGAGAATTACAACAGCACATTAATAGTGATATATGCTGACAGAAAACGATTTCATCTCGTGTATCACGAATTCGAGAGTAGACATTTTTTAAACATATTATTCTGTCGATGTTACGTTTCTCGAAATCTTTTAAAGTCGTTGACCATAAACGTAAAAAGCTTCGACTGTATTTCAATGCGAGAAGAGTTGTCGTGTTGCAAGAGACTTCCCCGAACTGCATTTCTGCGATGTATTCACACAGCCGCGCGTATTTCAACAGTCGCGGTCACGACCACGTGCTCTTGTTTCACACAACCGCACACGCGAGCAACAGATCGTGTATTGTGACGGACTTACCGCCTCGTTTGTCTAATTATAATATCTTTCTAATTTGAAATGTTGCCTTACGTCATCGGCTCTTTCTTTTCGAAGACCGCCGGCGATGCTGTGAGGCTATCATTTGTCACTCAGCGCTCGGCTTTATCTGTGATATACTCCTTCATACGTAAAATAGACCTAGATATGAATGTACGTACTTCTATTCATGCGTCTATAGTGATGTCAGAGCAATGAACCAGAGAGTTCTTGAAAAAATGCGCTGTAATTATATTAGTTTCAATTGATATTTACATACACGAATGGCTTTTGCTAAAAGTTGCAAATCATTCGTGGTTTGTATTTTTTAAGTCCATTTTTTTCCTTTAATGAGTACGTTATTTCAATACTGTCAGAATGATTTTATGCTACACTACGGTTCCATTCAATGGATTTCAAGAAAGTTAGCTTATGCTGTGATCAGTTCCAGTTAAATATTTCAGTCACTCAGCGTCTCTATGTGTACGAGTACTTAAATATAAAAGCCCAATACATCTCACTGATGGATCCATCAAAAAATCTCCGACAATATGAAGCCTTTTAAAGAAATTTAAAATTTATTACGTATGTTTCGTTAAGAACGTATTTTCTGACGTTCTGTGAAATGCGCAAGAGATTTTATTAGTTACAAAATAAGTAATGTTGGCGATATGAAAGTTTGTATTTAGACTCTCAGGCAGAAATAAAGAAACAGGTATTTATTTCAACGTCATTTATAATTGTTATACCAACAAGCGAATAGTTCAAAATTTTAGTAATATCAGTAGACCATTTCTTGCCTGGGCACAGTCGACCGGATATTTCATTATTAACAATATATCAAGAAAATTAAAAAATCCCATAATAGTTTGGATACCGAATGAAGTTAAGTTAGATTTTATATCTCATGGAACTAATATTACAATGAGGTTAAATTTACGTGTAATATCTTTTGTCGCTAAACTGTTAAAACGTAAGAGAGAGTTTGCACAATCTCTAGTAAAATCGCTAAGAGAAAAAACAGTACAGAGAAAATAAACAGAAAAAGAAAAAAACTTAGAGAAATTCGGAAAAGAGTATGTCGAATAAGAGAAAATTAAGGTGAAGAAAAACAAGAAAACATTGGAACTGACTAATGCAGTTAGTATTCGATATATCTAGACGCAAAGATCTATCTCATTAATCTAGACATATCTAGGAAAGCTTTGTAGAACTTAGTTGCTTTTATCTCTTTACTTTTTATGGTTTTCTTTCTTAAAGAAGAACGTGGTTCTTTTTACAGTAATGCTTTTAACGAGATTGATAAATATTCTTGATCAGGATTCATCTCTGTGCTTCTTGTATTTGGATATACGAGCCACGAATATTATTTATCTTATTACTTTGCCTCTTTGTTAAACACAATTATCACTACGTGATGTAATATTATTTCTACTTTCTTTAAGTTCGTTACCACTACCTAGGTTTCGTTGTATTACAACATCTTCAGGTGGGCTATTAGCAATTGCTAAAATAACCTAATGCAGTGTGCTGCTGACATCGACTTGTTTAAAAGTTCACTTGAAGCTGTTATTGATAGTGAGATTTTCCTTCATTATGGATTAGTTCATTAATTCTACTGTGTTGTTGTTTATTTCTTTTTTAATTACATGCATACATTTTTCTTTTTCTTCATTGCGTCTTTTTTAATTACATGCATGCATTTTTTTTTCTTCGTTGCTTCTTTTTTAATTGCATGCATACATTTTTCTTTTTCTTCATTGCGTCTTTTTTAATTACATGCATGCATTTTTTTTTCTTCGTTGCTTCTTTTTTAATTACATGCATACATTTTTCTTTTTCTTCATTGCGTCTTTTTTAATTACATGCATGCATTTTTTTTTCTTCGTTGCTTCTTTTTTAATTACATGCATACATTTTTCTTTTTCTTCACTGCTTCTTTTTTAATTACATGCATACATTTTTCTTTTTCTTCATTGCTTCTTTTTTAATTGCATGCATACATTTTTCTTTTTCTTCATTGCGTCTTTTTTAATTACATGCATGCATTTTTTTTTCTTCGTTGCTTCTTTTTTAATTACATGCATACATTTTTCTTTTTCTTCATTGCGTCTTTTTTAATTATATGCATGCATTTTTTTTTCTTCGTTGCTTCTTTTTTAATTACATGCATACATTTTTCTTTTTCTTCATTGCGTCTTTTTTAATTACATGCATGCATTTTTTTTTCTTCGTTGCTTCTTTTTTAATTACATGCATGCATTTATTTTTCTTCGTTGCTTCTTTTTTAATTACATGCATACATTTTTCTTTTTCTTCATTGCTTCTTTTTTAATTACATGCATACATTTTTCTTTTTTTAATTGCGTCTTTTTTAATTATATGCATACATTTTTCTTTTTCTTCACTGCTCCTTTTTGAATTACATACATACATTCTTCTTTTTCTTCATTGCTTCTTTTTTAATTACATGCCTATATTCTTCTTTTTTCCTTGTTTATTTTTTAATTACATTCAAATATTCTTCTTTCATTGCTTCTTTTTAATTATATGCGTACCTTCTGTTTTTTCTTTTCTTGCTTCTTTTTTAATTACACGCATACATCATTACTTTTCGCGTTATATCGTACACATTGTGAATAAGTGAGTAAATTTTTATTTGGGGCTTTTAGTGTACAGACATTTTAGTGCTAGTTAATATTTCCGGTAATCGTGTATTATTTTTTAAGTGACGACCAGCGGTCCATTAGTAATACGAAATTTTAATTGTCGACCATTAATGATACGGAAAACTTCCTGATTTCAAAGTCAATGAACAATGAGGTCAATGAATGTGTTGTCAAAAGGTCAAAAAGAATTGAATGACCTCGATTGTATATCAATATCATAAAGCTATTTCACTACTTACAATCAAAATGTGTCCGGATCCGGCTTATAATTCTAAATATAGACCTTTTCGAAGTATCTTTAATGGTTTTGTTCCTGTCAGGTTTTTATGTGTGAAATTCAACTATATCCTGTTTATCATACCATTTTCTATTGAACAATTGAACATTGGAAGTATTGTTTTAAGCAAACTAAAACATTATACTTAAATCAAAATAATGTTTGAAACAGTTGTACATAGCAATCTGGAATAGAATCCGCCAAAAAACTTTTAGGGTGTACATAGCAAATTATTACGCATTGTTTATTACAAGCGTTTTTTTTGTCAAGATTGGGCCGTATAGTTTTGTAATCGATAAAAATAAAACAGAATCGGGCATAAACAAAGAAGACCACAACAAAAACATAGTAGAGTACAATAATGTTGAGAAAACCGTTATTGACATAACCATAAATAATAATGATTAAAACAAAATTAGGTCTCGATTCGTTTTTGGAGGCACTAAACCGGAAATGGCAGCTAGTATGTCGTTATCATACTTATTAAACTGAGAATACTTTACACACTTTTAAAATGAGAAACGTAGTTTAACTACTTTTTTAGTTTTTCTTCGGAAGGAAAAATGGACTCTTATAGCATTACTTACGTATTCGTTTATCTGTCGGTCACAGCCGTTTTGTCTCAGATGAGGTTTGACGTAGAAATTTGAAATTTGGCATAGTAAGAAGGAATATTAATTTTCGTACATTTCAATTATTAACACTAATATTAACATTAAAATATAGAAATAAATATTTAGGTAGGTGGGAATAAAATATTACTCGATTTTTTGAAATCTATAATGTCAAGAATTATTTGAAACGGCTATGCTTATAAGGTTCTCAGGAATATTTTTTAGAATTACTTATATCAAATTTTCAGAGACATAGTGAAAAATAAGTAAAAAATTTGTCCGTATTTAAGTAAGTCAAGTTACGTTAAATTTGGTATGCTTTTTTTTGCGTGATTTTAGAACAACTAGAGAGCAACTCTAAAACCAATGTTTGGATTCAAAATCCAAAGAGTAGCTTCCAAAAATTTGTTCATATCTTTTATTACTTACAGACAACCACATTATAGTTTTATAACGTTGTATCTCATTGAACATATTGTTTTTTATAATTTCACTTTATTATCGAAAGCGAAATTGCAAAGTCCGTTTTAATAATAAAAAAGTTTGGTTATACCACAACATTTGATACGTCCGCATAGTGGCACGGTAACGTGTCAAGATAAGTAACCGATTAATTTTTTTTCCCACAAGTGAAATGAAGAAGAGTGCGTATTGACATTTAGACGCGGCGCTCAGCGTGAGCTGTGACTTACGTATTCCGCGGTATGTAATAAGTACGTGCGGTCACCGCATTATGTAACACGTAGAGTGTACTCTTCGCGTTTATATATTTGTTAGCTATCTGTTCTGCGTTTGCGACACGAAGTATCATGTCGTTGCTCAGTATGAACTGTGGTTTTATAGATGCTCATACTGTGAAAAACTTTTTCATTTCCTCTGCTAGTCTGCAGAGTCCTTTGGGATTTACTGTATTATTGTTCTTTTTGTTTATTATTTACCGAGTTGTCATAAAATAGTTTTTTTTTATAAATATTGTTTTGAATTTCGCGCTGAATGGTGTTTTTGGAATAATTGCTACTCTTTGAAATAATTGTTATTAATAGATTAAATTAAAAAAAGATATGAAGGAAGCAAGAAAATGAAGAAGACGATGTCAAAAAAATTGTCCATTTAGAAAGTACACTAATTGTAATTCTATTGGATGGCGCGGAACCTGCTAGTAATTTGTAGCATATCTGGGTATTTATAACCGAATGAAATATTAAAAAAAAATTTAATTTTACATTTTATTCAAAAATGTAATTTTCTCAAATATTACGGCTATTATGGTAAAAGAAAATTTTACTCTACAGTATACACACACACACACACATATATATATATATGTATATATGTATGTATATATATATATATATATATATATATATATATATATATATATATATCTTTGTTGTTTAATCTTTGTTGATTGATTTATACGGTCTAGGTACGTAATACGAAAATGTATTGTAATTTTAAACGAATTTATTTAATGACTTTGTTTTAGGTGTAAATTAATAGAACAGTTATTTAGCGGAATTGTCATTATAGTTAATAAGTAAATCTAACCATCACAAGTATTTATTTACCAAGATATTCCGGATATAAATAAATACATACTTAACTGTGTAAAAATAATAAGAACATTGTACAAATTATATTACTATCTCGTAATGTTAATAGATATACCATATATAGCAATAGATCGAATAGTATGTGAACAAGATACGTATAACGGGAAACAACACACTACAGAAAGTAGCTAGTAGTATGAGTTCAACAACAGGATAATCGACTACCAAAACAAGCAACCTCGTAAAGATACACCCACAAAAGTCGATTTGGATAAAAGTAATAGTTTTAAGAGAAATTTCGGATCTAGCTGTATACTGCACAGAGTGTTAAATTGTTGATTTTGACGAGTAAAATTATAGAAATGTTAAATTTTCTGAAGTTTGCTACGCTTCACTTAAATTTTCTGAAGTTTGCTACGCTTTACTTAAATTTTGTGAAGTTTTCTATACTTCTTTAGGCGCATTATGAATAAATTATGAGAGTGAAATTTTAAGATACACGCATGTGCACGAACAATATATTAAAAACGACATGATGAAGTTGGTCACGATGCGCATGCACCATTCAACAAAATTCGACAATATGAAGTTGCTCACTAAACATATATTTACATGCTTGTAGTGACTGATACTATATTTATGATAGTTACAGAGAATACGTGTTTTATATTCATACAAATCTCAGTTATCCTATGTTTTTAAATAAAATGTTTTAGTAATTTCAAATTTAATAATTGTCCATTTAATAACAAAAAGGTAATTTATTGTGAATATTTGTGACAGAAATAGTGCTTATAAGCTTTTTAAAATATATTTTAAATGTATTTCTCTAAGTGAGCTTAAGTTTGAAGCATTTATTTGCATTATAAATTATTATTTTATAATTTATTAAAGACTTAAAATTAATAAATTTTTATAAATTTGCAGCACATTCATCATTAATTAAACTTTATTTAGATTGTTTTAGTAAATTTAACTATTCGTTGTACATACTTCAATTTTTAAAATTTAATTGGTTGATGGAATTTAGATTTTAGCAACTGTATTTTTAATCACGGTCTAGTAATTTTATTTATTTATTATTTTCGTGCTAAACAAAGTTATTCTTGTATTAAAGTCAAAGAAGTATAACTCCTAACGCTCGTACATAAGTACACACATAATTTTTTTTTATTGATTTAACTCTACAACGATTTTAATCAGCGCTTTATTGTCTTATGTAGACTTTAGCTGCACAATTATTTAAGTTTACTAATACAGATAATGTTAGTCGTATCGATGTTCCTTATTGATAATGTTAGTATATACTATTAATAACTAATTAATTTGATAATGTTAGTATAAACTATAATTAACTAATATTATTCGTATTGATAATGTTAGTCCTATTAATATGTAACGTTTAAAATGGCGTTAACTTCTTCAAGTTGGATAAATTTTCAGATATTTTCAGTCTTTACACTTTTTCCAAGTGGGAAGAAAGCTTGTTTTTCTTTCGCTAACTATTTTTGCCATCAAAATTTTAGTGATACTCGTAAAAAAACTTGTTTCCAGTTTTATCTGTTCAGAATAAAGCGATATATGGTTAGAACCTTGTCAAGATAATAATTATGTGGACAATATGATGACTATAATGATAATAATGTATTATTTTTTATAATGATGATACATTACGTATTTTTGATTATTTTAATTGTTAATGACGAGTGGACTGAGTCATTGTTTAAAACATTCAGGAGATGTGACTTTCAACCATGTCCTCTTGGTATTTTTAAAATGATTTCTTTTGTTCCCCCCTAAATGTGTAGAATACATCGAAATGGTGATTGTTTGTTTTTAATTTCATATCCTGATATATTGTATGTACGCAGTATCTCATAAGTTGCAAATGATAAGACTTAGAAGATCGTGTTATTAAAAAATTCAGAAAGTACCTAAGTAGTTTTTAGAAAAATCTAAGAGACATATTTTGAAGACCTAATGAGATTTAACTTATATAACTTATATATTATTTCGTTACCAAACCACCTGTATACGGACCGCACTATGCGACGGGTTATCAATTCTATCTGCCCAAACAAGGACACGGAGAGAGGCGGACGAAAGCGGATGTTGCTGAGGGGCCTGGACATTACCTATTTGAATAAATTTACGTTCGAGCGACATTGAACCGGAACGTAACTAAATTGTCCGTGGGTATTGTATGAGTTGTAAATTTTTCTTTAGATTGCTAATCAAAATAGCGATTGGTTGGTTGAATAAAATTTATTAAGATTGGGTTAGAAATGGCATTATACCATGTACGTCTAATTGGAGTCTTGTCACTATGAAATCATTTGCTATACCAAGGTAATCCAGGTCATATATATAACACAGAAAAGGAGCATAGTTGAAGAGGTTTATTTTGGTTTTTAGAGGATTTAATTATTGAAGATTTTTTTTATAAAAACGTATTGTGGAGTGCTTGGGTTCAGAAATTAACAGTAAAAAAGAAAGGGATCCTTTATAAAGGACAGCGGTCAATTAAAAAATCCTTTAGATGGATTTACATTTGATCGCAATATTATGAAAGATATTATGGTGGAATAACAGACACCGTTTGTTGAGGACATTGAAAGACATTACTAAGACAGAAACATTAATACTGCTAATTTTTCAAAATTGCTGAAATTACAAAGTGCCTTGCTTATTTTTTTTGGCTTGGATCTATGTAGTTCTTTGATTGAAATTGAATAGTAAAATAAATATGAACATAATTTGTTGTTATTTATCACCTGATTTTTGATATATTCTAAATTTTCTTCTTTTTTGTGGATTATATGTTAAGAAGTCTTTTTGACTTTTTTTAGCATGGTCCAGCCGGGATGCATGTCGACTTGCTTTTTTTTTGTTTTTGGTAAAATTATTTTTCCAATTTCTAACTTTATCCCGGAGGTTGGCAGTTTCTATTATTGTTGAGAATTTGTTCGAAGGAGCTCAATCTCCTTAAATCATCAGCGGTTGTAGACATTCAGAGATGCAGGCTTATTTGTTTAATTATTTAAATTGTATAATTTGTCTTTTACCAATATTTATAGAATTTTGTTTACTTTACTCGTTTATAAGCCCGAATCAGGATTTTACTTGATTGTTCCATAGGTTTTTCTTTAGCTACTAACCTCGATCATTTCCCTTAAACCCACGAAGTTCATTGTTACGATATAAAATTTCAAAGTCATCCTAATAAAAGTCTACCATTTTTGCTTTATTCAATTTCTAGGAGAAACAAACACGTAAGAAAAAAGGGATGATCAATAAGGTTTCTGATGAATGTGGCTTTTAATAACATCTTTTATTGTACACAAAGGTTAGTCTGTAATATTTGGTTTATCAGGTTGAATGTGAAAAATATATATTTTGTTATAGGCGCATTTACAGATATATTTAGAGAGTTATTATGTGTAAATAGCAATATCTGTAAAAAAACTCAATTATGAGCAAGACGATAGTTTCTATTCTGTTTGAACTTTGGGCTAATTATTTATTTGTTTACATCCATTAATGTAAGTACTTATTTATTTATGTGTTTTCCATGTAAACACATTATATGGCATTATTTTTTTAAAACGTTGCGATTAAAATATGCAAAGGCTTATTTAGAACAGCCAAGAACAATTTATGGTTTCAATTTCTAGATATTTTATTTTATGAAAAATCACAATTTTTTTTGTAAATTAAACTCGTGTTCATTTTAATATGCGTTTGCGTCTTTGCCATTCTTGCCATGATCGAGAGTGAGATAAATTAGCATTTTTGACTTTAAGCACCTTGGCTGAACGTAATAGACAATATATGGTTTAATCTAGGTACCAGTAAATGTATTAACTATGATATTTTCTTCTTAATTCCATCAATATCATAACACTACTTCAGAGTATACTGAAACCTGCAGATGGGTTAGATTGATAGATTTGATCAAATTTGGGTAACTGGCTAGATTTTTGCGTTTTTTTGCTTTATTTATTTTGTTTTCAGTAAATCATAACCTAAACAATTTTCAAACAAATAAATATTACAAAATTTTTACAAATTCATAAAAAAATTACGTTGTTTTCACTGCGAAACTTAAATTCTGGAGTTGAGCGTCACTTTATTTTCTTTTGTTTCCGTTAAAGTTTCATCCACTAGGGCATTTTTTCAGGAATAAATATTACAAAACTTTCACAAATTCATGAAAAATCGTGTTGTTTTCATTGCGAAACTTAAATTCTGAAATTGAGCGTCAGTTTCTTTTTCCGTTGAGGTTTAATTCACTAATGAACTCATCTTACTAATTAAAACAAGTGAGATGGCATGGCCAAACCTTTAAATCTCTTGGCGAAACATTGCAGAAGATTGCGGCATTATAATATTTCGTTTGGATAAAATTGCGTATTAATTAAAAATTACTTCAACTAGTGGAAAGACAAAATTTCAATCTAGTATAGACACCAGTCAAACGGGCAAAGTTTGTCCTTCCTCCCTTTGATTGATGGCTGTCATCAGGGTATTTGTTATATTTTATATTTGTGGTAAAATATTTTTTCAGTAAAAAGTATTTTCACAGTGCTGTTTGAGGTATATGCTCATTAGGTAGTGATGGATCATTTTTTATTTTGTGGCACATCAACTTAATTTTCTAAATCTGCCATAGTTTAGCAGATAACGCTTTTTAAACAAGAAACCTCATTATTAATATTAGCGGTACCTTGCGACTTCGCCGCATCGAATTCAGAAATGCAAGTGCAGTGTTTAATGCATTAAGTTTATGCTCTTATATTGAATGCAAATAATTATTTATTATTGATTTAGATTCGATCCCGCGCGGGCCGACTTGCGCTCCTTTTTTCGTTTCCTTGCTTTTTCCCGCGTGTTTCTATAGCCGCCATTGCCAACCATCGTTAATTGATTTTCCATGTAAATATTTATTATCATAACTTCGAAACCATTAAAGATATTACTATGAAACAAAAACTAAATTAGTTCTACGGTTGCTGTCGATAATTTGTGCAACAATAAATTAATTCGGATAAATCTAAAAAGAGATAAATATACTATTTCTTTACATTAAATTCGATTTGGTAAAACATCATCATAACTTCGGAACCATTAAAGATATTGCTATGCAACAAAAACTAAATTAGTCCTAGGGTAGCTGTCGATAATTTGTGCAACATTAAATTAATTGGGATACATCTAAAAATATATAAATATACTCTTTCTTTACATAGATTCGTTTGGTAAACGAATATGCAAACAGAAGATCATGCAAAAGTTGAATGATTACTTTGAAATAAAAGTTGAAAGTGAAGGTCACGAAGAAAGTAAATGTGCGACTCGTGTACCCACTCGGATCTTTAACATATTTCCCATGAGCTGGTGTTACATAACGCTGCATAACTATAATTAAATACGTGTTATCACATAGTTGGCGGGAAACGTCTGTCTCGCTCTTACGTACCATCATTGTTTTTCTCGTTACATCCGCCGTGTCATGTGTCTTATATAAATCAATTGCTTCCGGTCGAATGAAGCGTTGCTAAGGTAATTTTTTTAGTTTTTAAGGGTTCCTATCTTCGTTATTAGTGATAATTAGATGACGTATCAAATTAAATTAAATATTACTTTTTTATGCGTGCTGACAACAACATTGTCGTTTGATTCGTAGTTTCAGAAATGCGAGTTACATTTAATGGGTAGTTTTATATTTTTTCAACTATTGTTTGAGTTTATGGTTTTTTTGATTAAATTTTATTTAATTTATTTATTATCAAAACAAATAAGTATAAATATTAGCAGCCCTTTACGAATTAAATATTTTTTTCAATGTCGAAATTCATCACCTTAATTTATAAAAAAAACACGACACAGTTTCTGGAAGCTTGATATTCCTACCGCGTACTCAAAGTATTTAATAATTTTGATTTCTAAAAATATTTACAAAAATCTAAATTAATGTAATCGATATGGAGCATATTCGACATTAGATTTATTTCAGTTTAATTTGAGCAAAAAATATAAAATTGTTTATTGAATCAAGGTTGTAATGAATAGTGCAATGTCCTATACATATATGCATCGTAAAATTGTAATCTGCCACTTGTGTAAATTATAATAAACTTAACATAAATTCTAAAACAATGGTACAATCTAGGAATAATCTAGGAATAGCTACATGCGTTCTTTACTTCTATGCCAAATTTCATGCGATTATGTGACCAAATCGGGGAATTTCCAGAAAAAAACTAAAAAACCATAACTTCTAACCTAATGATTTTCGCGGAACTAATATTGTTTTTAAATGATTTGTTACGACGTCGCCCATGCAAAACAATTGTTCAACCACTATAAATGGGGTATATATATATATATATATATATATATATATATATATATATATATATATGTATTATATATATATATATATATATACACAAGTACATTTATATATCCATATTACAGGTGTAGCCATACATATGCGGTTTGTAAATTATCGATATGGGAAGTTTCAACATATAGGTATTTGAAGTAAGGGAGAGGACCTTACAGGGTCTGGGGAAAGATATAATAGACTGTTGGAATTATTTAGCTCGTTGCAGAATATAGCTCGTTGCTATACCAAACGTAGATTACGCAGGTCCGTAACTTTGTTCAGTTTAGTCTTGAACTATACTTAGAAAATAATAAGTTTTCCTGAGCCAGAAGACCAGAAGACGTAGCTATTACACAAATTTTGAAGGCAACTTAATTTACTAAGGTGATATGAGTAAAATTCAATTAGCAAATGTTTTGTACCAATCATGTAAATGTTACATACATGTAATCAAGTAAAGGCAGTTAAATGGGTTTGGTTTTGACGGGTATACATGTTTTAAGTCACTTTTGGTAGTGTATTCTACTGAAGATTCGACTATAAGCTAACTTCATCTAAAAAGATGTTTTGTCTTTATTCGAATTGAACTAATTGTATGGGTTGGCTGCGAGAGAGATGTTTACTCCCATATACTACATAACATTTGTTTTTATAAATAAGCAGGGATTATTAAAATTTTACGATACATGTATGTATGGGACATTACACTATTCATTAGAGAGAGATGTTTACTCCCATATACTACATAACATTTGTTTTTGATGATAGAGAGAGATGTTTACTCCCATATACTACTTAACATTTGTTTTTATAAATAAGCAGGGATTATTAAAATTTTACGATACATGTATGTATGGGACATTACACTATTCATTAGAGAGAGATGTTTACTCCCATATACTACATAACATTTGTTTTTGATGAGACTATTCATTAGAGAGAGATGTTTACTCCCATATACTACATAACATTTGTTTTTGATGATAGAGAGAGATGTTTACTCCCATATACTACATAACATTTTTTTTATAAATAAGCAGCGATTATTAAAATTTTACGATACATGTATGTATGGGACATTACACTATTCATTACTAAATGAACTCTTTTTCTATAATCTAATGTCGAATATGCTCAATATCGATTACAATAATTTAGATTGTTGTAAATGTTTTCAAAAATCAAAATGATTAAATACGTTTGAGTACGCGGTAGGAATATCAATCCTCTAGTAACTGTGTTGTGTTTTTTTATAAATTAAGCTGATGCATTTCAACATTGAAAAAAATACTCAATTCGAAAAGGGCTGCCAATATTTATTTTTAAATATCTTTTTTAATAACAGAAATTTGCCTAAAGTAGAAATTTTGCCTTTGCTATTCTAAAGTGTGTTCTTGTTTACTTGTTTTGATAATAAATATATTAAGTAAAGATAAATAAAAAAAAAACCACAAACTCAAACAATAGTCGAAAAAAATATAAGGACAAAAGCCTTTTGATTAATCTGTCAATAAAGGGATGGTGCATGAGACCTATAAAAAATGTTACATAATCGTAAAAACCCAGCGAAAAACATGATATACCCATGCGTTGAAATTTTAAGCATAGAAATGTAAGGTATGATGCACCGATTATAATTGTAATATGTATATAAAATACGTATAAATACAATTTTAGAAATTCATGCTGTCAAAGAGTAGATTGGATAAAACAGTCAGGATAAAAGGACAAGACTCCTATATAAAATTGGTTAACATCATCAAAGGTTTTATATATTTAGCACATTCTTTCTGTGACATCTCACTCAATAATATAGCTTCAATCTGAAGCTATATTATTGAGTGAGATGTCACAGAAAGAATGTGATAAATCTATAAAACCTTTCATGATGTTAACCAAATTTATTTATAGCGATATTCGCAATAATCGATTTTGCGATAACCTCAAGATTTATTGAATAAATTTCGTAAATAAGCTCTCTGAAATTATGAGTAACATAGGCCATAAACGATCACGACTCAGCCGTAAGCAGTTGGGTAATACGGCATAAAAGGAATATGGCATGCTTTCCAAAATTATACATGAGGATCAGACTATAAACGATAAATGTAAATGTATGAAGTAGGTTTCTGATTTTTGTATCGGATAGTTGTAAATAAAAAACTATTCCAATTTTCAGAACACCCTTGTAAGCGCAATTGCAAGATATTTCTACGTAGTTGTGTTTATCTATGGGTATGTAAACAGTTTTATGAGTTGAATACCTTCCGTGAAAGTTTGCTATCAATTCTCTTGTCAGTAAAAAATTTTTATTTTTCTATGCATTCAAAGAAAAAGCCTTACAATCCTCAAAGCCGAAAAAAATGTTTTTTTTTTGTTTTACTTATCACATCGAAAACGAGTTTCTTATATTTTCCCTATTGGGATCTTGTTAAATATGCACATTTTTTCGAAACTAATTTTGTTTGCTAAAGTTAGTTTTTTTTTAAATTTGCTTGTTTTGGAAACTCTAGTTTGAAAAAAATACATTTGAAATCTTTAACATTTGCACAGTAAAAACGATAGTTCTTTTTAAAAATTGTTTAGTTATTTCTCATGTTTCATGTACACAAAGTTATTAGTTACCAGTTTAATTAATTAACTAATTAACGAATAAATTTGTGTGTCTATCCTTCTTTTTTGGCTTTGTAGTGAAAATTATACCGGTTAAAACAAAAATAAAATACTAAAAGATACAGTTTACAGATCGATAAAACACCATTAATCGATTTTTCCTATCTTTTTGGGTTCTTTTTATTTTTTGGAAAAATTTTGAAAATCTGTAATAGATAAAGTCTTTTTCTCATAAACGATTACTTCTTTAAAATACCTTAACCTCTCTCTACTTAACTTCTGCGTAGAAACAACGCCTCCTTATATTACAATAGTTTAGAGAGTATGACAGTGCTTACGCGTATATATGGTACTTTGTGGTCTACTTTCTGGTGCCTTCGTGCTCAATATCATACCGCGTTTTATACAATGCGGCATGAAAGTTAGCCATACACACATAACCTACCATCATGACACCAATTCAATAAATTAATTTTAATTTTTTCAATTGTGTATGCTCTCTAGATTAAACGGCAGAAGAAAATCTTCAACAATAATTTCATTTTTAATCCTTAAACTTAAATAAAAACATTAAATAAAATCAGTTACGCACGAGGTGACAAAGGTCACGTTTCTATCTAAATTACAGTATTTTCTCCACAACTTTATAGTCTTATTTCATTGCTCTAATATGTATACTTTGACTGAAACATACTATAATTTTCTCAATTATGGATAATTATTTTATTACCACGTGATATATAAAAAACATGCCACAAATTATACTTTCATTTAAGGCGTACGCACGATGTAATACGATCCAAATATTGTCACGTACGATAAAGTTTGTTTTTTAAAAGAAAATACTAATTAATTAATAGATGGCGTTATGATAGCGCAATATGGTTATGAAACGGATGAATTCAACGTTTCGTCTTTTAGCATTTTATGCATCGATAAAAAAGATGTTTAACTTCAATATTCAAAACAAAGATCCCAGATACTCCAATTTCGAAATTATTTTTTTTGTGGACATAGTATATTGCCAATTAACATCGGTGTTTTGCAAATAAGTGATTTAAATTTTCATTCATCAATGAAATAATTCACACAAACAATTTTAGACCCAATCAACTTTACACTTCACGTTTTTATTTGAAGTTACAACTTCAAGTGACCCTCCAAGCGAGGCTCCGAAGACAAACTCGACTTGTTAGAGGTTTATGTAAAACGCTTGAGACGGGTTGCGAAACGAATGATTAGTTATACTTAAATGGTATTGAATGACGGACCGTTGGTACACAACGGCGTGGTTGTTTAAGTAATCAACTGCATTGAAAGCCAGCTCCCACACGAAATTTATTCTTCTAATCAATTTCATCACACATTAGGCGGAAACAGGAGAAATTTTTTTGGAGACACGTAACTTTATGCAAAGTGTTTTCTGAATTGTTTTTTTTTAATAATTGTGTGTGAATAATCTATCAATTTTTATCATTATATCTCATATATATTCGATTAGTTGTTTTACAACGTATTTATTTTTGGCTCTTCAGATCTTTAAATAATTATGTGCGTTTTTGGTGGATTTCAGAATTTTCTTTATTTCAATAGTAAAATAAACCATTTACGAATTTCTTAGTAGATTTAAGATATATCATTTAATAACATTAACTAAAATTGTATTAAAGAATACGCCATCACACTGAAGTCGGTTAGGAGTGGCTTTAAACATGCTTATTACGTAATAACGTTCAATGAAAATATTTTTCTAAAATTAAGAAACGAAAATTAACTCGTTATTCAGTTTTATTTTTTTAATTTATTGTAAAAAAAGATTTAAGTCATAATTAAATTAATAGAAAGCAAGGATCGTGAAGTGAAATCATACATTAGATATATTCGTAAAATATATATATATATATATATATATATATGTGTATATATATTTACTTACATTTCGAATCCCAAATATCAAATGTTTCGCGTAAGAAAGAATTAATTAAAAAAATGATAAAATAAAATTACGATATTTGATATGAAAATTATAAGCACCGAAAATGGTAAATTAGAGTAGTATAACAATTCACAACAGAGAAATTATTACATTAATAGTAGATAAATTTGTAAGGAAATACAAATTTCTCTATTTAAGAGTACTGTCTAGAAAAACATCCAGCTAGTTACAGGGGATGCCTAAAATACAAGCAATATAAAGAGCACTTATTGAAAATCCAACCAAAACAAACATATAAACATAAATGGACAATTTGCAGCCAAGGAAATTCAAAAATTATAATAGAACAACCTCAACTTACGCTGAAATCACTAAAAGTAGAATGGAAAACATCACTAAGCCAGACCAATTACCTCAAACGCAACAACTAAGTGACATCTTGGAACAAATGTTCAACAGAATACAAACTATGATGCTAACCATGGTAGACAACATGATGGATCGTTTCATCCAGCTTATTAGCAGCCAGACTAAGAAATAATCTAAATCTTAAAATAGTCACATGGAACGCCAACGGACTGGTCGCTCGACGACTAGAGCTGGAAATGTTTCTACACATGAAAAAGATTGACGTGGCATTAATATCTGAGACTAGGTTTACCATCAAAAGCCATATCTCAATAAAGGGCTACACAGTTTATGCTACCAACCACCCATCGGGAAAAGCGCATGGAGGAACGGCAGTGATCTTAAAATCAAATATAAAACATCACCCGCTTGAACCTTTCTCAACTGACAAGATACAAGCCTCTCTTATTAAAGTGTATGACAATAGCTCGGACATTACCGTTGCTGCAGTTTATTGCCCTCCTAAACACCAGATGGCAAAAGAAGAATATAAAGATTTCTTCTCTATACTCGGACATCGCTTTATAAGTGGGGGCGACTGGAACGCTAAACACCTGTTCTGGGGATCTAGACTTATAACAACTAGAGGAAGGTCGCTCTATCAAGCTGTGAAAGATCTTAATCTTGATTGCTTGTCCACTGGAGAACCTACCTATTGGCCGACAGATCCACGAAAAATACCCGATTTGCTGGATTTTTTCATATCTAGAAACATTGCAATAAATAACACTAAAACAGAACCTGACTTTGACCTTATCTCAGACCACTCTGCTATTGTTCTAAGGGTATATAGTAAGATATTACTAACAGAAGTACCACTTAAAATCTACAATAAGAATACTAACTGGAAAAAATATCAGGATATCATCACAACGGAAATACAGCTCAGGATCTCACTGAAAACGTCTGACCAAATAGAACGGGCTATAGAAGGACTAAACAAACTGATTCATGACGCTGCAAACAGGGCTACATCCCATCACAAAACGGGAACTGCTATAGAGCATGTGTACCCTGAATTCATCAAGGATTGTATAAACGAAAGACGTAGACTCCGCAGAGTATGGCAAAACACTCACTATCCTAGAGACAAGACTGCCTTAAATAAAGCCACACAACATCTTAAAACTCTAATCAAAGAATTGGCAAATGAGAATCTACAATCATATCTCACAAAACTGACACATACTAGTGACACAAACTACTCGTTATGGAAAGCTACCAAAAACCTAAAGCGTCCCAAACAACAAGTCACACCGCTAAGAACAAAAACGGGATCCTGGGCTCGCTCTGATAGTGAAAAAGCTAACAGATATGCTGATCACCTACATGAAGTTTTTGAACCGTTTCCCAGCAGTAATCAATATCTGGACAATGAAATAGAGGAGTACTTAAAGACACCTATTCAAATGTGCTTACCACTTAAGCATGTGACACCAAATGAACTGAGGCGGGAAATCCTAAAACTCCAGGAAGGCAAATGCCCTGGCTATGACCTTATCGACGCGACACTTTTGAAACACCTCCCAAAAAAAGGAATACTGTTCATACTCGCTATTTTCAACGCATGTTTAAGACAGTCCTACTACCCAAGCCAGTGGAAAATAGCACAGGTAATAATGATACTGAAACCAGGTAAACCTGCTCAAGAAGTGTCATCTTATAGACCTATCAGTCTCCTTCCGGTAATTGGAAAATTACTGGAAACGATAATACTTAACAGAATGAGGGAACACTTAGCAAATATAATACCAACACATCAGTTTGGATTTAGAGAGGGCCACGGAACTATCGAGCAAGTGCATAGGCTGGTTGATGTCATAAGTAGAGCATTGGAAAATAAACAATATTGCTCCGCAGTCTTCTTAGACATTAGCCAAGCATTTGATAAGGTATGGCATACTGGGCTTCTCTTTAAAATTAAAAAAATGTTACCGCACTCCTTTTTTCCGTTGATTAAATCGTATCTTGGAAAAAGATGCTACGAAGTGAAATATAACTCCGAAACATCAGAAATGCACCCAATTAAGTCAGGAGTTCCACAGGGTAGTATACTGGGACCAGTACTCTATTTGATATTTACAGCAGATCTACCTACTTATGCCAACACTACCACAGCGACATACGCAGATGATACCGCACTTCTTTCGTCACATGATAATCCCGATTCCGCATCTGAAAGCCTCCAATCCCATATCTCTCTCATCCAAGCATGGTGCCAGCAGTGGCGTATTAAAGTCAACACAGATAAGTCAGCCCAAGTAACTTTCACACTTAGAAGAAAAACCTGCCCACCTGTAAAACTTTTTGATACAGCGATCCCACAATCAGATGACGCCAAATACTTGGGTATGCACCTCGACCGTCGACTCACTTGGCGTAAACATATATGGACTAAAAGGAAGCAACTAGACAGCAAACTCCGCAGCATGTACTGGCTAATCGGCCGTAAATCACAATTGACAGATTCCAGTAAAATGGCTATCTATAAAACGATACTGAAGCCCATATGGACTTACGGCATTCAGCTTTGGGGCACAGCCAGCCATAGTAACATCGAAATACTTGAAAGGTTCCAAAGTAAAACAATGAGAGCCATGTTTAATATACCATCCCACATAAGCAACAAATATGTGAACCTAGATTTAAATCTGAGAACTGTGAAGGACGAAATTGAAATAAACAGCAAGAAATATCAACTCAGACTGGACCAACATATGAACGAACTAGCTGCTGAACTTCAAGGAGAGGGCAGTCTAAGATTCTCCCGCCTTAAGAGGAATAGCGTATCTGAACTTGCGACAAGATTCGCGGACAAAATATGAGGATTGCACCGTTGGGTGCATGTCTTTGCTAAGAATAATTTAGCTGATGAAAATCTGACAACACATTAGATTATTGTTTGAAACAAACAGATCGCTAAGTAGCAGGATATAAATAAAAAAATAAAAAAAAATAAAAAAAAAAAAAAAAAAATTTAAGAGTAGAGAAATTTGTACAGAAATACACAAGAGATTACTCCAGAAACAATCGATATGTTTTGCATCAGGTTCTATTTTACCGGGAGAAAGTATCCAACGATTTGTTTGATTTCTGTAGCAAGACTGTTTTTACAAATTTCTTTCGAATATGTGAGTCGCAAATATCCTAAAACCAGTTTTGATTTTAGTCAAGTAAAAAGAAAACTTTAGGGAAACTCAGATTTACTAGTATAATAGATTTTCCTTATTATATGGAAATGCTCGTTTATACACACACACACACACACATATATATATATATATATATATATATATATATATATCTATATTTACATATAGGTATATATATATATATATATATATATATATATATATATATATGTATATACGTATATGTATATCACTATTTAAGGCCCGATAAGTTATTAAATGGATCCCATCGTATGTCACTTTGATGATGTAGCGCGGCACTTGGTGTTCGTACCCCTTGCAGTAACATTGAAGGAGTGTCTAGAGAACGGAATGAGATAGGAAAAAAAAAATTGTAGTTTATAATCGTTTTATTTTGTATCTAGAAACGCATAAAACCAGCTTGCTACATCAATTTAATGACATCTGTACATAGAAAGCCAGAATTAAGACAAGATAATATTTAAGTAAAATATGATTGTAAAGAATCATGCGAACTTTCTCTTAGTAGGAATGATGATCACATAGTGATTATTATGAAATTAAAACGGTGATCACATAATAACTATTATAAAAATAAAACGGTAATCGCATAATGACTATTATACAAATAAAATGGTCATCATATAGCGACTATTATAAAAATAAAACGGTGATGACATAGTGATTATTATAACAATAAAACGGTAATCGCATAATGACTATTATAAAAATAAAATGGTCATCATATAGCGACTATTATAAAAATAAAACGGTGATCACATAGTGATTATTATAACAATAAAACGGTAATCGCATAATGACTATTATAAAAATAAAATGGTCATCATATAGCGACTATTATAAAAATAAAACGGTGATCACATAGTGATTATTATAACAATAAAACGGTAATCGCATAATGACTATTATAAAAATAAAACGGTTATCAAATAGTAACTATTTAAGATAAGTATGTTATTGTATATTGTGCGTTAGTTAAATGCTTATATATTTTTATGAAGATACTTCGCATCACAGTTAAATTAAAATGCAACGTATTAAAAAAAACTTTTTTAGAGACTTGGATTTATTAGATATTACAAAATAGAAGACTCTTAAGCATTTTACGCGATATACGTCTTACATACCATGGATTCGTGAAATTGAAATTTTCTCACTAAAAGTCGAGTGCAAAGTTGACATAACTTTGTTTGTAATTCCAAGTGACCTAGCGATGGAGTGCAAACACGTTGCATTCATTATATTTACAATGGAACTCGGATGTGGGTCAGGATCCGATGAAATCTACGTACGTGTGGGCGCGGCCAAATAACCGTGTTTTATTGTAAACAGTTTATTGCGAATGACTCTCTAAATCATGAGTTAATTTTGGAAAAGTATTTGCATTGAACGGTATTGTGTAATAAGCAAGTTTAAAGCAACTCTTAACCGGTTTTAGTTTGATGATGTATTCTTGAATACTATTATTGAATGTTTTTATATGACATTTCTTAAATATACCAGGAAATTTTTAAATTATTTAATTTTACGATTGTGACATTGGAAGTCAAACTAACATTTTTTACACGATAATTTTATTGATATAATATTAATTTTTTCGAAAAAATCAAAATCAAAATCAAAATCTATAGAACTTAATATAGCTAAGCTCTTTCTATTTAACAAATTTCAGGTAGTAGTCATTTTTTTAGACAGAGAAGTAAAAATGAAATGTAAGGCTGAAATAAGGAGTGAAGAAATAATACAAATATTTTGGCTAAAGTACAGTCTGGTCTACGCTTTAAGGAGTTCAGAGTAATTCTCAAGTCATAGAAAGGTATTTAGATTTTACGAAAGTTTAAGAGAAATTTATGACGTAACTAAAAGTCCTAAAGCTCCATATTTAAATTTTAAATTTTTTTCTTGATTTACTTTCTGAAAAAGAAAATTTTGAACTACTTAACGGCAATACTTTTGTTGTATTACCTGTCGTTGTCTGTTGTATTAACTGTCAAGACTAAGTTTCAAATTTTTTTTTAAAGTTTGTATATGAGTGTACTATGAATGCTTTATTTTTGGCCATATGGAAATACTTCAATAAAGCAAAAATAAATATATAAGTATACATTTTTTTAACAAAGGAGAACTGAAAATTTTATAAAAAAATGTCTTAACGTTAGATGCTTAAAACATGTATACAAAAAATACTATCGGACAATTTATTGATAATAATATAGATAAAAAAGTACATACTTTCTATAACATTTTTTTATCTCTTTCATATATTTTACCTAATTTTAAATTGAATACTTTTGACAATCCAAGTATAAATTCTTTTGTTAAAAAATGTATACGTATATATTTATTTTTGCTTTATTGAAGTGTTTCCATATGGACAAAAATAAAGCATTCATAGCACACTCATGTCCGTTGTTGCTGTTATAAATTTATTCCCTTGTTATCTTCAACTTAAGATAAGTGTCATTCAACAGATTGGCAATAAAATCGTTATAAAAATAAGATGACTTATAAAAATAAGATGACTCAGCCTTATAATGCTTTATAGATTTAATTTCGTAGACTAACATAGTATATGCGATCGAATAATTAACATGTAACATATTTACTCCACGATTTAAGTCAGTAATGTAATAATATATAGAAATTAAGAAGAATCGTGTGGGAAGTAATTTAAAAACTAAAAAAAATAAACTTTTCTCCATGAAAAATCATAAAAAATCATTGAATTAAGCTAACAATATTAACACTAATCAAATACTTAATGGTAGTTTTTAAAAATTCAAATGTCAATTTTTCTAAAAGGTTGGAATAATTTCATTCTGAAAATCGTCTTGATGAAAAGTATTTTGAATGGAATATATAATTTTTAATAATTTTAAATGAATTTAAACTTTTTTCGTTCAATTAGGATTTTTAGCGAAAAATATTTGGCGTTCGATTAGCCATTTACAGTGTAACTGCATTGCGATATATGGAACTGTTTGGAATCACTTAGATACACAGTATATCATTATTAGTATGTATGATATATTGCGAATGATTCTCTAAATAAATCAGAATTTTTACCGAAATATATACGGCATTAGGTTGGCCGTTTAAATTGTAACCGCACTGCGATCTATCGAGCTTTCAGGAAACACTTAGATACAGAGTGTCATTATTAGTATATATGATATATTTTAATTGCAGGCTTTTTGTATCGATATCGATAATTCTGTTTCAAGTGTAGTTTTTAAAACGTATTCTTTTTAATAATTTATTATTTAATTAAATTATGTACGATTTTATGTTTCGTTCCCCATTATATATAATTTTATATATACCACTTTATTTTTATAATTTGTCTTTATTTAACTTTGAGTTTGAATTCATTAATAAAGGAATAATTTCTGTAAGCAATTCGCGGTTTTAAAAAAATATTTAAAACCGCGAATTGCTTGCAGAAATTAATATAATTGCTATAATAAATAGCATAGATTTTAATACATTACGGAAACAAAAATAGCGCTATTTATATTAAAAAAAAAATTGCCAACACATATTTATTATTAGAAAGTAGCATGAGCTATTGAAATAAAAAAAAACTACTAATTCTCGATTTGCATTAATTGTGTAACCCGGTGATTATTTTTGAAAATTATGCTAATGGCTAACAAAATATTACGCCACAAATGTCATAAAACACAGTAATAAATTGCATAAAATTATCTTTATCTGACTTACCGAATTAGAATTCACTTCCTTTACAAAACGATATCTCGACGCACCAATATCTACAAAGAATATGTAATTATTATTTAATTCACTGTTTTATGATCAACTCGATATTCTATCATAAAAATTTTGACACAAGATATTTTCGTCTATGTAAAACTGTTTACATATTTTAATAATATTTAAACAATAAAAATTTAAATAAAAAAAAAATAAAACGGAATACGACTACATGTATTATAACGCACCGTTCGAAATTCAAACAAAAAACCAAGATGGAGATGTTTCGCGCGCTCACAGCTGATTAGTTAGAAGCGGCAAGTGAAGAGGAAAGTCATTTCCTATACGTATTTATAAGGTAACCCCCGCAAGCTAGGCTGCGCCGGTCTATTGTGAAATATTATTTTATTAGCGCTATTTTGTTTGGGTTTCGCTGTAAAAAGATATTGTGTAGGTATATGTGTGTATGTAATATTGCATGTTAGCGTGTACGTCTTGTTGTCAACTTTGACCTGTCACTGAGAGGTTTTGAGAACTATGCTTGTTTCACTTTTAATTTCGTTTTTGTTTTAATCTGCCAGTTGGTTGCATATTATTACGAGAATTGATAACATATAAATAAAAATTGTTGGATTGTAATGAAAGTAAATTATGTGTCAATATAAAGTTGTAATTATCTTCGTGTTGCTTTATTACTGCTGATTAGTTGCATTCTCGTTTTATTAATGAAATATTATATTCTACAGCAACAGTGGCTTTAGTATGTTAGGGTTATTGATTATATGAGCTTTTTTCTGTTTTACTAATTTATTATAATGTTTATATATGTGATGTTCTTTTATTGCTATTTTTATGTTGATTGACCCATGATATCTTATGTTTATTAAAATGTTTTTAAATTGAATGTTACCGTTTCAAAATTTTTAGAGTCTTGTTACACTTTTTTATTATTGATTACATATTCAATTAGGCAACATATCGCAAAAACAAAAAAAGTGCAAGACAAAGAAGGAACCTTGAGAAATTTGATATTAAAAGATTTACTTCCGTTTGGTAATAAATGTGTTTTTAAAATAAAAAGAGATATTAATTTAAAAAGGATGAAGTTTTGTACATAATATCATATTTTTTTGGAGGACGCATTACGTTGTACAGGAATTAAAATAAAATTAAAAATTTTAAAGTTTTTTCGGTGATTAAGTTGTTTTATTTAAAACCGTGTATTCTTATATATATAGTCATTATATAGTCATTCATCTACACATATAAATTTGTCTAGCTGACAATTTTCAGAGAAAAAAATAACGCAGTTAAATATAAAAATAAATAATTTAAAAATATTTTTTTTTCAAATGTTTCAAATCTGTAATGATTCAAATATTTTATAAATAAGCTTGTAATACTTACTACTTATTATTACTGTACTAACGCACATAGCGTTAGTACATCCGTAAGTAATTATTTATGATTAATAGTGAACTTTACTTTTGCGAATAAAAAAGAAAAGAAAAGAATAATAGAGGAAATATGGTTAACATAAAATATCATTACAATATTTGTATTGTATTTGAAATGTTTGTATTTTAGTTTGTAAATGTTTGTATTTTAGTTAAAATATCGAAGGTCGCAATGGTTGTATTATCGTCTAATACAAACGCTTCGAAGGTTAACGACATGGCTTTTAATTTTGGACAGTGCTTCATTTGTGAAATTAATTGGGGTACGTAAATGATAGAACGGTGCAAGGCTATGTGACTAGCGAGGGCAAATATTTAGATAGTTAAAAGTTTTATTTTGCAGAGTATTACAAATATATATAAACGGATCGCCATAAATAAGTTCTGCAATACGTTTTACTCATTCAACTAGTATAAAATAAGAAGTATATTCAATTTATATAAAATAAGAAATACATTCACCTTATATAAATTAGTAATGTATTCAACTTGCATAAAATCAGAGATATATTTAACTTGTGTATAATAAGAAACATATTCAACTTGTATAAAACAATTAAATATATTCAACTTGTGTAAAAAAAGAAATTTATTCAACTTGTATAAAATATGAAATATACTCAACTTGTATAAAATAAAAATATATTCAACTCATGTAAAATAAGAAACATGTCAAACTTGTATAAAAGAAGAAATATATACAACTTATATAAAATAAGAAATACATTCAACTTGTATAAAATAAGAACCATACGAAAAAATCGAACTGTATTAAATGTTGTGTGGAGTTGGTTTCGTTCTTTCGTAAATTGGAAGAAAATAGATTTTGGAGAACGTCCTTTCTTAGTCAGGATGTAGTTATTATATTTATTTTTAATTCATTGACTGTTTATTGATTTCAAACGTCTGAAAACAAAATATATTTAAATAATTTTTGTTATATATTAAACTATATTATTTTTTTAAATTAATTTTTGTGCAATGAAATTTTTAGTTAGACACATTTATTTGTGTAGATGGTAAAAATTTAATTTTGGTAAAAATTATAAACTAGAGGTTAACTGTATACAAGAATATATGGTTTTAAATAAAACAACTCGTTGCCGAAAATACTTTGAACAAATATAATATTACCAAACAAATATAATATTATTTATATTATTATTAAAAATATTATTATTAAAAATAATATTATTATAATATTATTATTAAAAATAAAAAACTTCATTCTTTTTAAATGAATTTCTCTTTTTATTTTAAAAACACATTTACAACCAAACGGTAGTAAATCTTTTAATACTAGCTTTCGCAAGCTTTCTTTTTTGTTTTGTAACTTTTTTTTTGTTTTTGCGGTATCGCATTTTTTGCATGTAGCTGTTAGATGAAGAACACAGTAAATTATCTTACATAATATTTATAAGTTGTAATGATTTCATAAATTACAAGAAGGTTTTCAACATTGAATACTTCATTTTTCTTTTTTACGTCTAAAATTTTCTAGCTATTTTGGTGATTACGGAAAATTGTATTTTATTTGTTTTTTATTTGAATTTTGAATTATTGTTTTGTATATATTAAACGTTTACAGGAATTTCCTGTATTATTACATATTACTAACATTTTTGGGATAGTTTTGTCGCGGTTAAACTTATTATGTATGTTTCGAGTTGAAAAACAAACTAATCATTAAGTGTCGTTCTGTATTCTGTCAAATGCAATAATCAGTCGCATATACATTTCAGGCGCCTTAAAATTATATATTTTATGTTATTTTCTTATTTTGTTATTAATTTTCATTCATCACAACTAAGTGAAATTGCGTGATGTAGTATTATTTCTACTTTCTTTAAGTTCTTTACCACGATCTAGGTTTCGTTGTATTACAACATTTTAAGGTAGGCTATTATATTTGCCAATAGCCCTATATACTACTACATCACGTAGTTTCATTTAATTGTGAATAATGAATTTCTACAAAATTAACGCTAAATATATTCAATTTCCAGTAAAATAAGTATTTTTGATGGAAAATTGTTGGTTAAGCAAAATGTCAGTATGTTGCCAACGGCTATGTTGGTAACGTACTGACATGCTGGCAACAAATGTTAGATCCCGCAATTTGGAAAATTTTTTCAAAGTTTCTACTCGGTGACATATAGGTAGAATATTCTAAAAATTACAGTCAGGTTCAGCCCAAAAAGTTATATAAACTGTGCGGAAACAGTGAAAAAAGTTGTCCTTGTTTGACAGTTCGCATTTGGATTTTTAATTTTTTCGAAAGCTTCCTCCATATTTGTTTATTTATAATTAGATACGTAATAAATTAATTTTAATTATTTAAAAGAGTAGTCGATATTAAAAGAAGCATTATTGCAGCAAGAGAATTGTGCGAATAAGCTAATATGAATTATTCCTTTTTCAGTTGCTGTTAGACAACAAAATTTGAATAGGATCGTTTTGCACAACCCAATCTATTGGAGAAAATAATTCTAAAAATACACGTTTCCGGTTCAGTGAAATAGCATATTCAACTATTTTTTTAAGATATTTGATATACGGCTACACCTCTACAACAGTTTTTTAATAGTCCATGATAGTCAAGATCGGCAAAGTGCGAGTCTGACTCTAGCAACGAGGGTTACGTAATTCGTTCGAAATGAAATTATTTTATTTATCATAAGTCATCAGTAATACAAGCTTCTTGGAGTAATAAATATTTAATCATATCTAATATTATTATGTAGCGGGGGGGGGGGACATATATTTTGTTTTTTTTTGTTTCAAAACTGCATTTTGAATCATTACTATGATTTCCTCCAACTTTTGTATTATCGTCAAAAAGACATGTTTTTTTTCAGAAATAAGGATATATATTTTTGCAAAATTTTCAATATTTCTCTTGAGAGATTCTAACATTATGAAAAACTATTTTTGAAGCTCTTATGACCAGCTTTTCCAAAAGATACCGCACATTATATAAGGATTTAAAGCTTTTCTTCGAGTACTGTTTCGCTTTCCCCAAAAGTTCCCTATTAATACTTTTGAGTCTTAGCCATCGAGATGTGTGCGGGCTAATTATGCAAAATTCCAAGTTTCTACACCAAGTGCTGAACAAACGGGTACGTCAGTTATCATAGAAGGGTACTGCATTTAGGATTTCATACTTGGGAATAAAAAGTATTATAGTGATTATCATAATGTATAATAACAAGAATATAATAAATACTAGCCTTTTCTGCGAATAAATAATTTACGTTTTAATAAAAAATACTTTTATGTTCAACATTTTCTCAATCAAAATTAGATTTAAAGGTTTTACAGACATAAACAGCATTTATATAACAAACAAAAAATTACGAGAAACCCTGAATTATCAGTGTAATTAAATTTATTTTCTTTGGAATAATATTTGTAACGCCCCATGTTCAAATTCCAAAATAAGTGGCTGGCTGCGTTCGTGTCGTATAGTTTTGCTCATATCGCGCGGTGCCCGGTGTCTAGTGTAAAGCATGGCGTTTAACCCTTGCGTTAACGATGAAATAGTGTATTTCGAGTACGTGATGAGAGACAAGAAAATTGCGTTGATCGTATGGTCATTCTAATTAATATAAATTGTAAATATATTTAGGCGAAGTAAATGAAACAAGTCAGTGTCGAAAATTGGAAAGATTAATGAGGGATTATATTTATAAATACAAATAAACAAGTCAACAAACGTCAACAAACGAAAATTGAATACGGAAGCAATAATAATGAAGTGTCGTAAACGTAAACAAAAAAAATATTGTGCGTGTCAGCACCGACGCGCCACTGGAGTTTACTCCTTAATTTCGATTGCCTTGGAATCTATAAAATAGGTAACACTGTATATAAGTACAAATATCAATATAATCTATCAATATATCTCTTACCATTAAGGCAGCGTTCATAAGATACGCATTCGCTCGACTGTTCTTTCGTTGACTTACGTTGCAAATCTGGTCTCCATGAATTTTTTTTTAACGGGGTAATATACAATCTATGTCCATCCTGAAGGTCCTTTCTAAATAATGGTGAAAATATTTCTGAAATTGAATGAATAGTTTCGGAGATTGCCTTCTACATCCAAACTTACAAAATTTAATTTTTTTATAACATATGATTCATCATCATCATCATATATATTAATACGCTAAGGTTAAGATGTTACTCTCCCTTTTTAGAAAAAACCTCACAACTAATCCACATAAATTATATATCATTTTATAGATAATTGCTTGCTCTACCGGCATCCACAACTAAAAAAATTATTATTGCTATTGTTTTTGCAAATTAATTAATTATTAAAATTATATACACAAAACAGCAATGCTGCCATCTAACGGCTCAACGTCAATATGATTGACAGTCGGTAAAATTTTTGTTTAATTTCAAATCCACTCACGTATAAATAAAGTGGCGCTTTAGCTCAATGCTCTATATGTCAATTTTAGTAAAATATTTGTTCGATTTGTCATCTGAGCTTCATAATGAAATAAAAACGTAATAAGCAGTGTGCAAAATTAGAAATGAATTGAATACCTGCAATCAATTTTGATTTATTAAATTGAGTTGAATAATTTATAATGCGAAGACTTCGCACGGGTCACGCTAGTTTCTTTTAATGGGATAATATATAACCTATGTCCATCCTGAATGTTCTTTCTAAATGATGGTGAAAGAATTTTTGAAATCGGATGAGTAGTTTCAGAGAGTACCTCCAGCATCCAAATTTACAAATTATTGCACTTTTCTTAACACTCTGAATTTCAGATTTTACTCCTCATAAAACTTCATACCGAGTGCTATATATGAAAACTGATTGATGAAAAAAATGCTTTTAACTACTTTAAATTGATTTCTGTAGTTTTTAGAACATAACTCATATGTGCACAGGTATGAATCTTAGAAAACAAACTCTGGTTTTGTTTCACTGCAGTTGAACGTAAGTTATTTTGTAAGAGAACGTATCAAAAGGTGTTATTTTAATTTTAGAAGCTTCTTTTGTATTGATTCTTACTTTTTAAACACGAGGACGAATTTTGATAGCTTCTATTATTTTACGTTTTATTAATCTAACATCAAAACTAATTGGTGTAATTTTATAAAACTAAATAATCTGGTTCGGGTTTTACGCCTTGGTAAATGAGTCATATTCATTTGGTCGAAAATGCCTAATTTTAATTAAATAATTGTCCAGTGTCTTAGTCACTTCACTATTTAAAAAACTAACTATGTTACACATCTTTGAAGGTCATTCAAAACCAAGTTTGCGGTTGAAATACAAAGGTTTTCAAACATAGCTGTATATATAATATAAAACTTACGACAGAGAACAGGATGAACTCAACATGCGATGTTTAGCTTGTGTGTAGCGCAACTAGACATGATTACTAATAGGTGAAACGAAAGGTCTTCTTGTCAATCATTTTACATTTGTCTTCCTAGTTAATATAATGAAATAATCGATAAGTTCAAGGTTGCGACTAAAAAGGCCCCTGCTTTGTTCAGATAGTGACCAGTTTCTTCATCCGCATATTCCAAGGGTCAATAGAACGATGTCTACAACACGTTTTTTATTTTAATTAACAATGCTAGAATTATTTTTATAACTGAATAGATTTATTTTAAATCGATAATCGACAAATGGACTTCACTAAGTTATCATAGAATTTACTAATTATATGCATAATGCTTGAAATATTGAATATATTTGACGTTAATTTTGTAGAAATTCATTATATAAAATTAAATGAAACTACGTGATGTAGTATTATTTCTACTTTCTTTAATTTCTTTACCACGACCTAGGTTTCGTTGTATTACAACATCTTTAGGTGGGATATTAGCAAAGATGATCTTTCTTTGCTAATATCCCACCTGAAAATGTTGTAATACAACGAAACCTAGGTAGTGGTAAAGAAATTAAAGAAAGTAGAAATAATACTATATCACGTAGTTTCGTTTAATTTTGAATGCATAATGCTTTTATATACGACGAAGTCAAAGCGTCGCGTTCTGTTTCTGTCTAAACTTTTGATGGTCTAGGTTATTTAACACTCTTCAAAAAAAAAGAAAGACTTTAGAATTATCTGATAGATAGTAACAGTTATGTAGGTTGGTTTAAATGGAATTAATACAAATTTTCAATTTTACACCAAGGGCTATTTCTGTGAAAGCACAGGTTTGACAGAAGGGGTGAAGAATTTACATCCCTTTTTAGGAGTAATAACTTTAAACACCGGGAACTTTTAAGCAATCAGCTTGAAAGTACTAAGAACACCGAATTACAGACCAATGTATTCTTTCTCCAGGACGTTCTTTTAGATTAATATAGAAACAGTCCTTTTTATTAATCAATTATCAGGTTGAGAATTCACCACAGAGACATAAAAATTGACAAGGGTTGTAAAACTCCTACACAAAATGCAAAAAAATATCCGAATACAGAATGAACATTCGCTCATATCTCCAGTTATCCGACCATTTTTATAGCCCTTCAAAAGTTTTAACATTCTCCAAAAGATACGTCACATAGCGACAAAATGGTGCAAATCGTTAGAGCTGTGACACACACCTTCAGTTCTAATTAGTCAATGAATCGTTATCTAATTAAATAAATACGTAGAAATCTTATTTCGTGATAAGGAGTTACGATGGAAGAGAGCAGTTCACAAAATTACGTATTGAACTGCGTTGGATTGGGTTTACTTTGGGTCAGGTTGGGTTGGATTGAGTTAGGTTAGGTCCGCTTTGGATTGGCTTGGGTTTACTTTAGGTTGGGTTGGGTTGAGTTTGCTTTGTGTGGGGTTTGGTGGGGCAGAGTTGGTTTGTGTTTGGTAGGGTTTGATTGATTTGGATTGGGTTGAATTGGTTAGGGTTTGTTTTGGTTCGGTTAGGATAGGTTGGGTAATAAAATAATATAGCATTTACAGGTATTAGAGTGAAGTAAAGAATTATTTAATTTTATGTATTATACATTTTCGAAACAACAGTTGTCTGGTCGCCGTAAAACAAGTTTTTATTGAAATGAGACGTTTTTGATTGTTCAACCATACTTCTATAAACCAAATTGATAGTTTGTGATCACTCTAATTAAACTCAGTAATTCTGTTATTCTTTTCAACAACGGCCGCAAAAGTAATTTTTAAGATAATCAGTAGGGGGTCAAGGTGCAGCCAAATGCTTTTAAAGTAATGTTTAAATACCATAATGTTCAAAACAATGTTCAAAATGATTAAATCCCACTTTAGTCAACAAAATTATTTTAGCATTACGACATTAGTCATATTAGTCAAATCTTCTATGACATCATCTGAAGAGAATAAATTAAAATTCCTTGTACAGTGACCAGCAACTAGTGATGTAAAAATCATTCGCTTTATTGAACATATAAATTTTATTAGTAACCATATCCACAACGTCGTTGCAAAATAATACCCAAACCTACGCATAATGACAAATTAAATAAACGTAACAAACATTTAATACAGCCGTTAAATAAATCATTACACAAATGTTATGTCACATTTTGTAACGTTCTTTTGTCTCAATATGGCGTTACTTGAGCTTCTTTCTACACAGGTGTCCACACGATTAGTTTGTTAATGCGTGCGAGTCACACGACGGTCCTGAGATATTTTTTAATTTTCTTTCGATAATATTTATGGCAATTATAAAATAAACATTCATAACATATGAGGACAGGTTTTCACGTACAAGAGCTGTCTCTATTATAATATTGTTTGTATTACCAATAAATCTACAGGCGTAATAAGATAGTAATATCAGACCACATAGAGATGGTCGACAGCTATCCTTCATTACCATAGTTAAGGATTGCGGGAGTCTAACAGAAGATCAGAAGTCACAGTTCAAATCATTTCAGGATATACCTAGATATCTACACCATTGTTCACATCTGCACACCCCTCCAACGTAGTGCAAGTATTGGGTTGGCTAATACGATTTTAGCTGTGAGTTAGTTATTTTTCAACAAAAGTTGTCGAAGGTGTTATGTCATGATGTATAAAAAAGGCTGAAGTGCGCTCGATTAGTGACAGTTAGCGTCAAGTCTTTAAGAGAATTACATCAAAGATAATGGATTTAAATCGACATCAAGTGCAGTCTCTTCTGCTTTATTAATTTCGTCTGGGTCACGATTACTGACATTATAACGTAATTTCGATTGGTTGAAGCGATTAGTAACTTGTAATGAGAAGTGGGTTACATATGTTAATCAAGCATGTAAATGCCAATGGTTTACTGTAGGGCAAATAGGAGTTTCAGGACCCAAACTTGAATTTAATACCAGAAAATTAAAAGTGATGACTTGCTGGTGGATTGTCAAGTGTATTACTTATTAGGAATTGCTTCAGGATATATCTACTAAATATATACATTTTTAAATTACGAGATCTGGGCTGGGTTTTGCTGGCATCTCATTCACTTTATATTGCACCGTCTGATTCTCACTTAGAGATCTACTCTAAGCAGTCATTTACAGAATGAAGATATTTATGTCATTAAAGATCTTCAAAAATATCTTTATGAAGGTCTTTCTAATTTGTTTGAACTGACTCGCTGGATTTTTAGGCACAAGATGGTGCAAAGATGGTGCAAATATCTTTTGATTTCTGTATAAGTCAGAGTGAAAAACTTTGTACAAGTCTGAGTGAAAAACTTATTAACGAACCTAATATTACAAAAGAATTTCTGAAGTTCTTATTTTAGTCATGTCTTCGCACTATTTGCTCCATCTACTAGAGGCCTATAAAGGGTTCCTTTTTAAATTTCATCCATTTTTCGTTTCCTAATTGTTTTTTTTTATAGAATCTGTTACAAAACCCCAGACTGTTGCAGCAAAGTGCTCATATATAATTCAGTCAGCGGCTTACTTACATCCGACTATATATAATCAGAAATTTAGTTGTACCGGTTATGAAAGAGTTCAAACAAATTTAGTAAAGTTCGTTGGTCATTAACTTAATGATCGTGGAAACATATCATATAAGGAACTAAAATGTGTTTGAAGTTGAACATTCTTGGCTAGATTTATGCTTAAAGAAATAGCCTTTGCATATCAAACTTCAACACGTTTTGGAGAGCTATAACACTGACTACAGCTTCTATTAAAGTTACATTATAAATTTATAGCTGCTGCTATAAAGAATAATTTATGTTATAAATTCTATCTGAAATTAGCTCTGGTCGAAAATCTATTAAACAAACAACCATTAAAATGAAATTTTCCAGTACAAATCTTGAAATACCAAAAAACGCAATCATAGCAAAGACAACAACAGCCATCTTTCTACTTTATTCGCGCCGTTTATAAACTCTTTGGTCCATACAATTTCAGTTTTCTAGTCAGATCTCCGAAATTATTTTATTGCTTTTAACCAAAAACGATAAGAATCGTCTATGTCCTATATCCAACGCGATACATTTTTTTCAAATATGAGCATATCCTTAAAGAACATGCTTTCTGAATCCTTGCATAGTTAAACGTCATAAAACCCAAAAGATCTTAAGTTAAACGGGATCTCACTTCAAATTGTTCTTAAAAGCTCACACAGATTCCGACTTTGTTTTTATTTTTTCATTAATATTTTTTCATAAAATAATTTTCTCCATCGATTTTCATGAACGTCTTACTGGATGCTATCACAATAGTTCCAACTTTTTGTTCAAAGGCAGTAAAAAAAAATTGTGCGTGTCAGCTCTGACGCGCGACTAGCGTTTACTCCTAAAGTACGATTGTCTTGGAATATATAAAATACGTAACAATGTATATAAATATTAATATCAACATCATTAAATGTAAATTAAAAATTTTAATAACAAAATGGTTAGAATATAATTATTTTCAAGTAAAACACAAACGAACAAGATCAAATTTATACAACAAAATTAAAAACATTTAGTAACGTCGGACTAAAAAGTTAAAATTAAAAGTGATTTTTTAATTTTGTAGGACAGAAAACATCAAATATTCACACATAATGACATTTAATGATTACATCTTGATATAAGCGAACGATAGTAAAATATGTGTACCACACTCCGTCATTGCGATTATGCCATAAGAAAATGCCAAATAAACATATTGACATGTTACTCTAAAGATGAGCAGTAATGTTGCGCGGAGGCCACCTAACGGTTACACCTCTTTTAACGCTCTGAACATCGTACGCTCTGAGCTTCTGATTTTACTCCTCATAAAACTTTATATCGGGTGTTATATATGAAAATCGATTCTTAAGGAATAAGCTGCAAAAGAGATTGGAATTTGCGTATTTAATTTTTAAAGCTTCACTAACAGGTCGCGCGGTGCTATTAATAAGGCCTTGTTTATATTGAATACTATGACGTAATATCATAAAACACTCCCTGCACAACTCTATACGTCATATTTTTACCGTAACATCGTTTAGACATTTAGCACAAACATTGTCGATACAACGATTGTATCGATAACAGCACTCGATAAAGTATTATCTGACGCCTTTTTTGTGTCGCCCCAAACTGTCCTCACTTCACCTATCGTTTCCGTGTTGCACAACGTCCACTCGCAGACTGTGCACTCCACGTGTGCGGTGCTCGTCCGCGCTGTCGCCAATTAAAGTCGTTTGCTTATTGTGACTTTGTAATGACCGAGAGTGACTTTATGCTGAATTGGAGTTGTTAAAATTGGTTATGGTCATTGTATGTAATAGGTGGTTAACACTGAATCGGAATTCATATATTTTGTGGTCATTGCATGTAATCAAATAAATATCGTGGTAGGATGTTTCCTTTATTCGGGTACTGAATACAATAAGATTTATAGGAAATATTTTAGTCACCAACCATTTGCAAGAAACAATGATCATTTAAAATTTTTGTTTTCTTTTTTTTCATTAGATTTTTGGATTAGTGTCAAGTGGGTTAATACTTCTCGCTTCGAAATTGAAAAAAATACTTTTCCGTTTTCAAGGTAATACAAAATATGAAATTTTTCTTTTTGTTCCAAGTTATTGAATGGGGCATTCATAATCTAAATTTATTTGAAATTTTACCCGACTCTTGATAAGTGCAACGTATTTTACTTGATTTTAAAACTTTCCACGTTTAAATCTAAAAGTGTCGTTCAACGTCTAAAAATGATCATGGTTACCTTTTAAATTTAAACTATATTTAATAGGGAAACTATCGGAACTTAACAGTGCTTTTTGCAGCGATTTTTAATAACTGCAAGATTCGACTGACCAGTGAGTGGATCGATTAATCAAAAAATCGAATTATTGCAGCCACTGAAGGAAAATCATATCTACTGAAAAAAAAGAACCAGCGAACTGTTTCCAAGTAATCATTTGGATGTATGTAAATAATTTAATTAGGTTACTATATTATTCAATTATGTGTTTGGTTATAATAATTAAAATGACATTTCTTTATGTTTTTTGATAGACAAAACCCTGAGAAAGATAGTTTAGTAGTTTCAGAAACATGCAGCATCGTTCTAACGCCATCTATCGAACAATTTATGTAAGTATTTTTACAATTCTTATAAAAGTAATTCTTTGAACTAATATGTTAAATAATATTCGGTTTTGTGTGTTTATTAAAAACAATATTCATATTATCCGCAAATTAAAGGTATTGTAACCACGTGTGTGAAGTTTTGCAGTAAACAATAATCAATTTTGTCACAAATTCAAATTTATAATGAATTTATGTGTTATTTATTTCTTTTATTAAATTACTTATATCATCTGCACATATATAGTAAGAGACTGTCCGACATGGCAACGCATAGCTCACATCGCTGGCTCCAAAAACTTAAAATTTTGCGCAGTAATTCCTTATATAATGTCGGCGTCCAATAAGGGTTTTCAAAAATCAAATTTTAAAGTCATAAATGGGTGGATCCAATTTTATAGGGAAATAATTATATGGTCCTGTAAACTCAAAACTTCATCGAAGCACTTTAAAAAATAAATAATTAAATACAATAGTTACGTTAATATTTCGTAATATGGCTACTCTTAAGTCATATAATTTTTTACTAGGAGGTTTGTATAAACTTTTTATATATTACTCCTTTCTAACTTTTCTCAACTAGTGTAATAAATACAAAAAAAAGTTTTTTTTTTTTACTTTCATGGCTCACCTATTCAGCCGATCTTTCTAAGATTTTACTTATAAATTACCTGTTTCAAGGGGACGAATATAAAATATTTTTTGTTTAAAGAAATACTGATAATTATCAATAAAGAAATTTCACTTTAAACACAGGGTTTTCTCGCACTTTGGGAAAACTTTATCTCAAAATAATATTCTCCTATTCTGTAATTTTGGATTAAATGCGGACAAACGTCCATAATGCGAACTGAGATACGGGGCATAATAGATACCATGGAAAGTCTAATGATTTCTCAGGTTAACTGTGAAAGTGAATAAAACTGAACATTTTTAAAGGATTCCTAGTGAAACAGGGAAACCTTTTAATTTCGTTATGTTCGTCTGTCGTCTGTACAGCTGTACCTAATATTCCTAATGTCCGTAAGGCTGTACCTAATGTCTGTAAAGTTGTATCTGATGTCTGTAAGGTTGTATCTAATGTCCGTAAGGCTGTACCTAATGTCTGTAAAGTTGTATCTGATGTCTGTAAGGTTGTATCTAATGTCCGTAAGGCTGTACCTAATGTCTGTAAAGTTGTATCTAATGTCTGTAAGGTTGTATCTAATATCCGTAAGGCTGTACCTAATGTCTGTAAAGTTGTATCTGATGTCTGTAAGGTTGTATCTAATGTCCGTAAGGCTGTACCTAATGTCTGTAAAGTTGTATCTAATGTCTGCAAGGTTGTATCTAATGACTGTATGGCTGTACCTAATCTCCGTAAGGCTGTACTTTATGTCCGTAAGGCTGAACCTAAGCCATACAGTTTCAATAATTTTAGAACTAGGGACTTGTCCCTAAAAATGTTCTATACGGATATGTCAACTGACATGCGATAAATCGTTTTAAAAAAGCAATGGATTTTCGCGCATCCTCGTTAGTTGGATGAATCATGAGATAGGACTTTTAAAATAAAGACGAGTTTCGTTTATTATTATTCATTGCGTACGTTGGTTTACGAAATATTATGTAACGTTTATTCTATCTCTTCTCTCTAATTTTCCAACCATGGGTCTGAAAAATTTGAAAAAAAAGCTAGATACTAGCATATGATCAGAACTGTCAACATTTTGATCAGCTTATAACAATCTCAAGGTATATAGACACATTTCTGTCAGGTACTTCATAAGTTTTATTTATGTGACCGATAGTTTCAGCATTAAATATATTTAATACAACTGCAGTATTATTTTTTCCTGACTGTAAATGGTAGGAGGTAGGAAAATCAGTCTTATTAACACTGCTTTAAAGATATCGTAGTGTATAAGATTAAAAACGTTTGAAATGCGTTTAGAAGTTCTACAAACTAATTTTCCAAGAATAAAAGATTGGGAATTTGGTTGTTCTAAGGGAAATGATCTATTTAATCTGTATAAATACGTCATGTCACTTCGAAGAATAAGATATGCGTCGACTGACAATAGCTTAGAGCTTGTCGGTTCTGTAGTTGTTCTTAGCGGGAATCGTGTTAGTGATAATAGAAAAGCAATAATTCGGAAGCGTCAAGCTAAACGAAGTTTGCCTAATTTGAATGTTGAAAAAAACTGACAATAGCTTAGAGCTTGTCGGTTCTGTAGTTGTTCTTAGCGGGAATCGTGTTAATGATAATACAAAAGAAATAATTCGGAAGCTTGAAGCTAAACGAAGTTTGCCTAATTTGAATGTTGAAAAAAACTGACAATAGCTTAGAGCTTGTCGGTTCTGTAGTTGTTCTTAGCGGGAATCGTGTTAATGATAACACAAAAGAAATAATTCGGAAGCTTGAAGCTAAAAAAGTTTGCCTAATTTGAAAGTTGAAAAAAACTGACAATAGCTTAGAGTTTGTTAGTTTTGTAGTCGATCTTAGCGAGAGTCGTGTTAATGTCAACAGGAAAGTAATAATTATGACAATAGCTTAGAGCTTGTTGGTTCTGTAGTCGATTTTAACGAGAATCGTGTTAATGTTAGCAGGAAAGCAATGATTCGGAAGCGTGAAGCTAGACGAAGGTTGCATAATTTTAAAGTTGAAAAAACTAACAATAGCTTGTTGATTCATACAAATAGAGCTTGGTGATTCTGTAGTCGATTTTAGTGTGAATCGCATTACTGTTAACAGAAAAGCAATAATTTGGAAAGGCAAAGCTAGATGAAATTTGCCAAACTTTAAAGTTATATGATATTGAGTTACGGCAAGTACTCGTAGGTTTTAATCGTGAATATATATAGTTGTGTTTCTGTTTTACATGATATAAAAAATACACGTATTTTTAATTCCATGCAATAAAATGGAAAAGGTACTTGTTTGTAAGAAATCACCGTTTTTAATAATTTTATGAGTGTATAAATTATGCCAAAACATATATCTTCGTGTGCATCATCACACACATCTTATAAGTGTAAAAGATCTTAACTTTTTGCACAATGAGAAATGTTTATTTTTATTTAACGTAAATCGGATCTATGTTCTCTAAGGTATTTGTCTCTCTCACACCGGGATATGTCGTATTTTCTTTTCTTAGTGTCGACGTTATTTTATAAACATTACAAACAAACAATTATTTCTAAATAATCACAATTTATTTAATATGTTAGTTATGTATTACAAGTGGTCTTTTGTACTGTTGTAACGAACTTAAATAAGTATTGGCTCCTACGAATTACTTTTTCTCAATAGAATTCTGTTGACACACGACCGTCTAGCATTGGCAATTGACATGAACTTTTGTCTTTGTTTTTATGCATGCAAAGTATGGGCTGGGCCGTCTGGTATTATTTATTTCGTTGTATTGAACTAATTGTGCAACTTACATATACTTAACAAATTATTGTAAATATTAGCTGAGATTTTAAATTTGAAAAGGCGTCATAGTTTCAAAATAACCTAACAGATAATTTCTTGTTAATGTGACTCTATAGATTGTTAATATGTCACAATTTTTCTTTTTGAAAATTTATGTTATGTAATGTAAGTAATAAAGCAGTTTCAGGACTTTGTAAAATTTGAATTCGAATTTTCTTTTATTGACTTATAATTGGCGTCAGCGAAGGCCTGGCTTTAGTTTTTATTTCAATCGAAATGGATGTACTTATCGTTGAATCGAAAGCCGAAGACAATCTCCAAGGCAGTCTTCAATTGTAAGGCACGATGTTGATCTCGACTGCTCTCACTTCCCGCGCCGGCGTCTGGCGCCTAATTGGTTCAGTGTGGCGGCCGCGCGGGACCCAAGGGTTTGGCTACACTTAGCGTATATTTCATTTGTAACAAGACGATTTTTCTTTCCTATTTTGACTGTAAATATTGTTTGAAAAAAATCACGTAAACTTGAGAAAAGTGTATAATTTTTTTATTATAATATTTAAAATTAAAAAGAACATAATACCCAATTATTTTTATTTTTTTTACTGGATCAGTAGGAAAATGATCTTGCATAAGTTTGAAACCTATTATTAACGAATGATGGGATAATAAATACATATATCATCTTATTATATTATTTCAATACACTATTTAATTAAAATTACATGTTTATGAAAATTACGATATGAGGATCGAATTATTAAGAAGATTTTATGACTAGGGTATATACAAATTAAAAATCAAATTAATTTTCACTCCCATTAAACGTAAGGTTTAGTTTATAATTAAATTTATGAGATTATTCCTTACAAAAACTATAAGTATAGGCAATAAATATACAAAAATATGGAAGAATTGTGCAAAACCAAATATTTTGATAATTTTGAATTACAATATAAGAGTAAATTGCTACTTGTTACAATATTTTTAGCGGATGGACGTGACAAGCTCGGATTTTAATTTGAGGATTTAAATATAATATTAAACATTCTAACTTAAAATTGGTATTTAGTTTTGTTATTTTTATAAAAATTTTACAATAAAAAATTTTCTACGTTTTAATACACACCATTGATTTCTTCTTAAGATAGTTGTCGTGTGACAGTAACATCAAAATATAATAACAAAATTGTTTATTTAATATTATAATTTTTTTGTTTTTCAAACTATTAATATAATATTACTGTAATAGCTTGTAAACAAATTCGTTTTTGTCGCGTTTCTTTCCACAAAATGAATTGTCATGAAATTACCTATTTTTCCTGTAATGTTAATTGTACAATTTTTAAGAGCTATTTTTACCAAAACTAAACGGCAAACATTTATTTTTCCATAATTTTAATATAACATCAATTCACAACGACTTAGTTTTTTAGATAAACCGTTCGCTGCGTTTTTAAATAAAATGGTTAAATTACTGCTTTTGTATCTACCCGCATGTTGATTATAAATTTTTGAGTGATTTTTAACAAAACTAAGCAGTAATTTTTTATCATTATTTTTTCAAAATGTTAATATAACATCATTTTACAATAACTTAATTTTTTAGAGAAATCACTCGACGCGTTTTTTAAAATAAAATTAAAAGCGTGGTGAAATAACTACTTTTTCTAATGATAATGTTAATTGTACAGTTTTTGTAAACGATTTTCATCAAAACTAGATCGTAAATAATTTTTAAAATAAGTTAAGTATTTACAGTTTGAATAATATTTCAAAAATTTAATGAATTTCGTCGATAACGCGTTTTACATGACGACTACCTTAACCTTATCAAGCTAATGCAATAATAGCTTGAAAGCAAAGAGTTTATTCAAACAATATTCTGATTTCATTACTATGTGTAATAGCGCTATATTAATGGAACAATAGAAGCGCGATACCAAATTTTGATTATTTTAAAATTTAGACTATGTATATATATATGAAATTTAGACTATGTATATATATGAATGTTATGAAAAACGAAACAATATTAAGAAGTTTAATATTAAGCGTATTTTTTTTTAAATTGTCTTGCAATTTCAACTAACCATTTTTATTAACACTTATGATGCTATAGACTATTTAACACACTCAATATTCCTATGGTTTTCTTTAAAATACGGCAGTGGTTCCGTACAATTAATTAAAAAAAGAATAAACAAGTTATTGTTATAGTAAACATTATTTATTTTTGTACTTTAATATATCTGATTGTTATATATGGCAGACTTATTGCTACGAAAGTAATCTCTTACAGCCAACCAGAACACCATTCCAACCATGCTAGATTAGCAGCTGAGAATTGAACCCGAGTCCCCGTGGTTGACAGCACCATTAAAGGCTGTATGCCTTGTGATCAACCCAACACACCACAGTGACGACAAAAATTATATAAATTAAAAAAAGTTTATTTTTTGTTTATTTGTTAGTTTGCGCTAATTTCTGTAACAAGTCCGATTTAAAAAAATGTTTTTATATTAGAAAGTACTTTGAAGAAGATTATAAGGATATCATGCCGCTACAATTCACAGGTGTAGATCAGTAATAAAATATTTAACAGAAGTTGGGGCATGCTGCTTAAACGACAAAGAGAATACAAGGGCTGAACATCGTGAATATTCCACACGATACACCCTTGATCCTCACGATTGAGTAGATTTAAGGGAAGAATATATTTTCATGGCCAACTTTATGTTTCAGACTAGATGGTGTTGAAACAAAATTACCCAATGGAAATAAAACTCAAAATGTAGTGTATTCTAAAGTACTACCAGGAACTTTGCATATAATATCGGAATATAGTAATACATAAATTACACTTATGAGAAATTTGTTGCTATAAATTTAATTATAGATTCCCAAATTCTAACTATACGTTTCGATATTTTCGGATAATACTATATTTTTTGTTATTATCGCTCGCTTATCGACTCAAGTTAGGCGGAGCCCTTAGAGAGCGCATCTCCGCAGTCATTGAGCCGTGGGCAACCGCGGGTACGCCGTCGAAATGTGCTCATTGTCTAAGCAAATTACGCCATTTCCTACATCGCCGCTGCCTCCTTATTGTGTGGGCGCGGGTCACGAGACTCTCTGGACGTTTGTATCGACTTAATATATTGGGCGGGCTCAGGCGGGCGTAACGGATCCGGGCGGATTTGACAAACGGTGCGAGTTTTGCGTAAAATATGTTTTTGTGTGCGTAGGCGCGGTGACACGAAATGCTTAACAAATTAAGTGTCTTCCTTTTAATGCTCGTAGCCTCTGTTAATATGAGGCAATCACTTAGCATAGAGTTGCATTAAACGAAGTATGCTTTAATTTTATGAAAATTGTGCAACTAACCAAAGAAAAATGTTCAAAATGCACACCCAGTGTGCGCTATCTCAGGTTGCATTTCTTAATATAATGTCGGGATTACACACGTTTTATATCGCATTTCTTTTCATCTTATATATTATGTAGCCTCTTATATATTTATATACACACACACACACACACATATATATATATATATATATATATGTATATATATATATATATATATATATATATATATATATATATATTAATACGACACGTTTACTTAGCATAGAGTTGCATTAAACGAAGAATGTCTTAATTTTATTTTAATTGTAATGTGTGCAGCTTTATACACATTTTATATCGCATTATCACTTTATTCCTTTGCATTCCCTTACTTATTGTTTGTTTTATTTTGTTTCATTTTATATTTTTCTAGCGCTTTCCCGCGGTGCATTGAATTTACCTTAAATAAAAGGTATCTTTCGATTAATTTCTAGTAAACAATTAATTTGTGAACCAATTTCCGGAAGATTGCTTAAATATAATAGAACCGTGCAAGTAGAATAATCAAACAGATGCTGTCTCAAACAAGTTAGAAGGGGTTGATATAATATATATATATATCTATATATATATATAAATAATATATATATATATATATATATATATATATATATATATATATATATATACTGGTATCCAAGTAGTACTACACTACATACATATCCGTCATCCGTCATTACTAACGCTTTCAAGGTGTTAATTTCAGCTATTACTCGGCATACAGTTTTACGGTTTTTAGGAAATTACTTCCAAAAAAAACTATTTACAACTATTTAATTAATTATCTATATTTTCGTGTATTTCCAGCCAAGTTTAATATTAATAACATAATGTACTTTTTTCATAAAATATTTAACTCCCATTTCACGCCTTTAAGGGTTGAATTTTGAGAAACCGTTCCTTAGTGGATATCTACGTTATGTAAGGATCTTCTGTGCAAAATTACAAGTTTTGTGTTGGTTTGTGAGTCAGTCAATTTCTTCTTTTATATGTTTGAATTTAGGCTTCAGATAAGTATATATGAGTATATATATTTATATTTTGTCTATTGTTATTGAATTTCCTGTATCTATCTTTTAAAGAAGTGACTCGGTCTATTAATTTTTAGGCTTCAGATAAGTATATATGAGTAAATATATTTATATTTTGTTTATTGTTATTGAATTACCTGTATCTATCTTTTAAAGAAGTGACTCGGTCTATTAATATTTAGGCTTCAGATAAGTATATATGAGTAAATATATTTATATTTTGTTTATTGTTATTGAATTACCTGTATCTATCTTTTAAAGAAGTGACTCGGTCTATTAATATTTAGGCTTCAGATAAGTATATAAGAGTAAATATATTTATGTATTTTTTATTGTTATTGAATTACCTGTATCTATCTTTTAAAGAAGTGACTCGGTCTATTAATATTTAGGCTTCAGATAAGTATATAAGAGTAAATATATTTATATTTTGTTTATTGTTATTGAATTACCTGTATCTATCTTTTAAAGAAGTGACTCGGTCTATTAATATTTTGGCTTCAGATAAGTATATATGAGTAAATATATTTATATTTTGTTTATTGTTATTGAATTACCTGTATCTATCTTTTAAAGAAGTGACTCGGTCTATTAATATTTTGGCTTCAGATAAGTATATATGAGTAAATATATTTATATTTTGTTTATTGTTATTGAATTACCTGTATCTATCTTTTAAAGAAGTGACTCGGTCTATTAATATTTAGGCTTCAGATAAGTATATATGAGTAAATATATTTATATTTTGTTTATTGTTATTGAATTACCTGTATCTATCTTTTAAAGAAGTGACTCTGTCTATTAATATTTAGGCTTCAGATAAGTATATAAGAGTAAATATATTTATGTATTTTTTATTGTTATTGAATAACCTGTATCTATCTTTTAAAGAAGTGACTCGGTCTATTAATATTTAGGCTTCAGATAAGTATATAAGAGTAAATATATTTATATTTTGTTTATTGTTATTGAATTACCTGTATCTATCTTTTAAAGAAGTGACTCGGTCTATTAATATTTTGGCTTCAGATAAGTATATATGAGTAAATATATTTATATTTTGTTTATTGTTATTGAATTACCTGTATCTATCTTTTAAAGAAGTGACTCGGTCTATTAATATTTTGGCTTCAGATAAGTATATATGAGTAAATATATTTATATTTTGTTTATTGTTATTGAATTACCTGTATCTATCTTTTAAAGGAGTGACTCGGTCTATTAATATTTTGGCTTCAGATAAGTATATAAGAGTAAATATATTTATATTTTGTTTATTGTTATTGAATTACCTGTATCTATCTTTTAAAGAAGTGACTCGGTCTATTAATATTTAGGCTTCAGATAAGTATATATGAGTAAATATATTTATATTTTGTTTATTGTTATTGAATTACCTGTATCTATCTTTTAAAGAAGTGACTCGGTCTATTAATATTTTGGCTTCAGATAAGTATATATGAGTAAATATATTTATATTTTGTTTATTGTTATTGAATTACCTGTATCTATCTTTTAAAGAAGTGACTCGGTCTATTAATATTTTGGCTTCAGATAAGTATATAAGAGTAAATATATTTATATTTTGTTTATTGTTATTGAATTACCTGTATCTATCTTTTAAAGGAGTGACTCGGTCTATTAATATTTTGGCTTCAGATAAGTATATAAGAGTAAATATATTTATAGTTTGTTTATTGTTATTGAATTACCTGTATCTATCTTTTAAAGAAGTGACTCGGTCTATTAATATTTTGGCTTCAGATAAGTATATATGAGTAAATATATTTATATTTTGTTTATTGTTATTGAATTACCTGTATCTATCTTTTAAAGGAGTGACTCGGTCTATTAATATTTTGGCTTCAGATAAGTATATAAGAGTAAATATATTTATATTTTGTTTATTGTTATTGAATTACCTGTATCTATCTTTTAAAGAAGTGACTCGGTCTATTAATATTTAGGCTTCAGATAAGTATATATGAGTAAATATATTTATATTTTGTTTATTGTTATTGAATTACCTGTATCTATCTTTTAAAGAAGTGACTCGGTCTATTAATATTTTGGCTTCAGATAAGTATATATGAGTAAATATATTTATATTTTGTTTATTGTTATTGAATTACCTGTATCTATCTTTTAAAGAAGTGACTCGGTCTATTAATATTTAGGCTTCAGATAAGTATATATGAGTAAATATATTTATATTTTGTTTATTGTTATTGAATTACCTGTATTTATCTTTTAAAGAAGTGACTCGGTCTATTAATATTTTGGCTTCAGATAAGTATATATGAGTAAATATATTTATATTTTGTTTATTGTTATTGAATTACCTGTATCTATCTTTTAAAGAAGTGACTCGGTCTATTAATATTTAGGCTTCAGATAAGTATATATGAGTAAATATATTTATATTTTGTTTATTGTTATTGAATTACCTGTATCTATCTTTTAAAGAAGTGACTCGGTCTATTAATATTTAGGCTTCAGATAAGTATATATGAGTAAATATATTTATATTTTGTTTATTGTTATTGAATTACCTGTATCTATCTTTTAAAGAAGTGACTCGGTCTATTAATATTTAGGCTTCAGATAAGTATATATGAGTAAATATATTTATATTTTGTTTATTGTTATTGAATTACCTGTATTTATCTTTTAAAGAAGTGACTCGGTCTATTAATATTTTGGCTTCAGATAAGTATATATGAGTAAATATATTTATATTTTGTTTATTGTTATTGAATTACCTGTATCTATCTTTTAAAGAAGTGACTCGGTCTATTAATATTTAGGCTTCAGATAAGTATATATGAGTAAATATATTTATATTTTGTTTATTGTTATTGAATTACCTGTATCTATCTTTTAAAGAAGTGACTCGGTCTATTAATATTTAGGCTTCAGATAAGTATATAAGAGTAAATATATTTATATTTTGTTTATTGTTATTGAATTACCTGTATCTATCTTTTAAAGAAGTGACTCGGTCTATTAATATTTAGGCTTCAGATAAGTATATATGAGTAAATATATTTATATTTTGTTTATTGTTATTGAATTACCTGTATCTATCTTTTAAAGAAGTGACTCGGTCTATTAATATTTAGGCTTCAGATAAGTATATATGAGTAAATATATTTATATTTTGTTTATTGTTATTGAATTACCTGTATCTATCTTTTAAAGAAGTGAATCGGTCTATTAATATTTAGGCTTCAGATAAGTATATATGAGTAAATATATTTATATTTTGTTTATTGTTATTGAATTACCTGTATCTATCTTTTAAAGAAGTGACTCGGTCTATTAATATTTAGGCTTCAGATAAGTATATATGAGTAAATATATTTATATTTTGTTTATTGTTATTGAATTACCTGTATCTATCTTTTAAAGAAGTGACTCGGTCTATTAATATTTAGGCTTCAGATAAGTGTATATGAGTAAATATATTTATATTTTGTTTATTGTTATTGAATTACCTGTATCTATCTTTTAAAGAAGTGACTCGGTCTATTAATATTTAGGCTTCAGATAAGTATATATGAGTAAATATATTTATAGTTTGTTTATTGTTATTGAATTACCTGTATCTATCTTTTAAAGAAGTGACTCGGTCTATTAATATTTAGGCTTCAGATAAGTATATATGAGTAAATATATTTATATTTTGTTTATTGTTATTGAATTACCTGTATCTATCTTTTAAAGGAGTGACTCGGTCTATTAATATTTAGGCTTCAGATAAGTATATATGAGTAAATATATTTATATTTTGTTTATTGTTATTGAATTACCTGTATCTATCTTTTAAAGGAGTGACTCGGTCTATTAATATTTAGGCTTCAGATAAGTATATATGAGTAAATATATTTATATTTTGTTTATTGTTATTGAATTACCTGTATCTAAAGGAGTGACTCGGTCTATTAATATTTTTCACTTGTTGCATTGTTATTGGCTTCAAGAGATTGCACTTACTGTATTAAATTCGCTCCCATTGGTCATAACTTTCTAAGTCTCAGTAAAGTTTAGTAAATAAATATCCTTAATATACTTATATATAGATTTAAATGTGGGGGTCATTAAATTGGCATTTGAACTTGAACACTTATGTATAAATAAGAACATGAATGATTAAGTATTTATAATAAAAAAAAGGGAACGAAAAATTGCTTAAAAACATACTTACATAAATTATTTTATTAAATTAATCGCTAACAGCATTTGTAACTGTTAAATACATTGTTTGTGCAGTAATTTTTTATGTAACTTTTTTTATTTGTAACTATCTAACACTGAGAATATTTTAGAATAATATAAAAAAAATTCGATGATATAATTTCCAGATGTTTTCATTAACTATCATTAAAATGAAAATACAATGTTTTTTTTTATTTATGATCAGTATTCATTTGTATTAAAGCACGACCATTATACCATTATCACAATTAGCGATTTCGTTTCGGATTCGTTACATCAATTATTTTGGAATTTCGATTACAATCTGAGAAGGCTCATCCGCGCCTATTTTCAGCATTATTATAATAGATGTTTTTATTATGAAATATATAATCAAGTGAATTATTATACATGAATTATTTAATGATTTTCTTTTAGTTTGTGAAATAAATTAGAAGAAAACATACCATACATCCGCTTTTACTCGCTTACAGCTTCGCCCGTATACCCACACGGGTCAGGTATTAAAGGTTTCGGGTTTACAGATTTAATACACAGATAAAAACAACAGATTTAATACACAGCTTTAATATGCAGATTTAACACATGGTTTAGTACAGAAATTTAAACAACAGAATTAGTATATTGATGTAATACATAGTTTTTATTCCCAGATTTAAACAACACGTTGATAACACAACTTCAATACACAGATTTAAACAATGAGTTTTAAACACAGATATAAACGTCTGATTTAATATACAGGTTCAATACACATATTTAATAAACAGAATTAATACATAGATTTTATACTAAGATTTAAATAACACATTTATTGCATAACTTTAATCTAGATGTTTAATACTCATACTTAATACAGAGATTTAACACACAGATTTAATACACGGATTTAATACATAGGTTTTATACATAGATTTAAACAACAGATTTAATACATAGGTTCCATCATCTAAGTAGTATGAAATTTTAAAGTATTCCATCATGATAATCGAAGAAAATTGTTTTTCACTTCTCCATTATATACAAGTATATACATTTATATACGACAGCGTGGAAAATATGGGTCGAATTTTAATGACATGATGACTTCCGGTTCCGCGACCCAGTGCAAGCGTCGTTGCTGTCTTCGCCATTTATAATCTCTCCTGCTCGCCCGCATTCCAGAACACACTTCATGAACACTGGCATTTAACCATAATATCTACATCAAATGCTTTATATACAAAAAATTCCAGAATAAACAACCTATATAATGGCGAATCGTATCAAAAACAAATCAGTATAATTCAAGATATAATGTACAATATATATATATATATATACATATATATATATATATATATATACATATATATATATATATACATATATATATATATATATATATATATATATATATATATATATATATATATATATACGTAGACACACACACGAGCGCGCGCGTGTGTGATAAGCCAATGAGCATTAAAGTAAATCCATAATGCATATTGTTATTTATTTATTTAATTGCTATATAGAAGAAGAATACCGAAATTGTTCATCTAAGTATATCTCAGAGCGCGCGTGTGTGCGAGTGTACGTGCGTGCGTGCGTGTGTGTTTGTGTAGGTATAATATATATAATAATATATAATGTATAAATAGATGTAGTGTTAATATAGATAAATAGCGCACTTATTTAAATAAAAAAATGTATAATGCTACACATTAAAACACAATTAAAAGAAACTATGTGACGCATTATTATTTCTACTTTATTCAAGCTCTTTACCACGACCTAGGTTTTGTTGTATTACAATATCTTCAGGTTCAATTTGTAAAGATCTTTGCTAATAGCCCACCTGAAGATGTTGTGGTACGACGAAACCTAGGTCGTGGTAAAGAATTTAAATAAAGTAGAAATAATACTATATAACGTAATTTGATTTAGTTGGGAATAATGAATTTCCACGAAATTAACGCCAAATATATTCAACACATTAAAACATATTGAAATCGCTTATATAGATAAACTCCCAGTTCGTTGGGTACGTGTAGGATCCAGTTTTGCGAACAGTGGAGGTACTCTGGTCCAGGTTGCGAGAGCTCTCAACTACCCAGAGTTTAATCCTGTCAATCTCGACCGCGATATCAGCATCGTCTTCCTCGCCTCTGGAATCTTCATCGGCGTTGGTAACGTTGCTTTATTACATCTTCCCAAACCAGATGATTGACTGCCAGTCGGCACAAACGTGAGAGTCTCCGGTTGGGGTGCTATGTGGGTCAGTTTTAATCTAAATCTATTTTACTAAACTTGCTTCTATATATTTATAATATTCTTCATATGATTATCGATGTGTTGTAGCTTTAATAAAAATATAAAAATTACAGTCTGGTAGTTTAATCAGGTACCATAGCTGATAAGCTTTAGTTTCTGGTAGGCTTCTCGCTCACACCGTCGGCCTGGGGCTGCCAACGCTATAATTAATATACGTTTCAAAACTCAGTCCATAGTACTTATAGTGCTTCAAATTCTGCATGGCTTGCACCCAAAAACTCTTCACCTTGTCAGAAGGATGCTCTCCTCCAATTTATAAAAACATATTTTGAAACCTTTGAGAAATTTTTGACACATTTTGATTATTCTGCGCTCACAATTTTGTTTCTTGTAACTTTAAAATACATATATAATTTTTTTTTCCTGATATTGAAAATATATTTTAGGATGGCGGACCAGTGTCTAATCAGCTTCTTAGAGTCGATGTTCCAGTCGTGAACTGGAACCTTTGTCGTAACCGTTATTTGGATCGTCGCGCCATCGCTGGCTGGCAGAACGTTGAAATCACTAGCAATATGTTTTGTGCTGGTTTGGTAGATGTCGGAGGTCAGGACGCTTGCCAGGGTGACTCTGGTGGTCCAGCAGTGGCATAAGGGGCTGTCTTTGGTATCGTGTCCTGGGGCTATAGCTGTGTGGAGCTTTTCATATTTTCTTCATTTACCAAGTTACCAAGTGTTCATACGAACGCGGTAGATATAAAATTTACGATTAGTGCACTCTACATGTGTGCTTCAATATATCTAATTTGTTCGGAAAAATCAAGCAATGTTATGTTATATTTATAAGTCCATAAATGTGTGCGTATACGGAAAAAAGAAAACTATACTTTTACAATTTCACTTAATGTAAGAAAAAATTGTAAAATTGAATAGTTTTCCAGTTATCTTTGGAAAATCATGTAACTATCTTGAATCTCTTTTCGAAACTGCAAATATAACTATATATTTGTAAATAACAGAACACTTATTGGTGTCACTCATACTTGATCGATTTTTTTATTCAAAACCACACTCGATTTATAACCGTACCCGTTATAAATCGATGAGAGTAAAAACGCTGGAAAATCACAATAAAGTACCGTATATAACGTGCATTTCTGTAATCTCTGTTAATATTCAGCACATATTCTTAAAGTACATTACATTAGAAGTTAATTACTGGCGTGGAATCTATTATTATATATTATTATATATTATTTATAATAATTATTTAAAATAATTATATTATTTATTTAAAATAATTATTTTTATATCTATAATAAGATTTAAAAAACAAGTAATAAAGTTCAAATATTATATCACAGAGTGTACTTTTAAAACGGTTTTTAATTTTCGCTTATAAAAGATGCTTTTATATATGTATATATATATATATATATATATATATATATATATATATAGTGTATAGAGTTATATATAATATAGAGTTTGAATTTATTCGTTTAACATTTCATTTTAGAAATTACTTGAAACTTTCTTTTATGTCTTCACTTGTGCGATGTTACGTTTAACTCTCAGATGAGTAGAAATCAATAAATTTTTGCTTAACATATTTTTGCTTATGGTAATGTCGTTTCCTGTATAGTCTATGGTGGAGGTTATATAAACCGCAACTCTTTTATTTCACTTCCTCTTTTCTCCGTTCATTGACATCAAGAGTTACGGTGGCTGTTTGTCCGGATTCCTAATCCAGAAAAATCTCAGAAATTTTATGGGTGATCAGTTTCACCAGCGTAAGAATAATTCAACAATTTTCCATCAGAGGCTTGTATGATAAAGTGTGTAAATTTTTATTTGAGTTTGTTTGCTTCAATAAATATTTTTTATTTATCACTCACCAGCTAACGATGCAATCATTAATATTTTTTTCATTTTAAATATATAAGTTTTTAGATATGGCTATAAACATTATAGAGTGACGAGACCCTGACCTGTCACCTGTTATTCTGATCATTTTTGGTTGGTATCACGACAAGTGGGATACAATTTTAGAAACATGAGTGGAATATCGACAAGACATAAAACTGCATTTAACTGTGTAAAACCACTACTAATAGACATTATACCAGTAAGGTATTCTTGGTTTATTTCCACTTTAATCTGACTTTTCCGTGTTGCTTCTAAATCAAGGTATCGCAAATAATATTTTTAATATAATTCTATTTTCTTTTCTTTTATAATACCTATGTGAGATAGGATTAAATATAGAAGAGAAATATGTCTACTAGTAATTAAAAACCGTTCTAACTTACTTGAGTGAGACGGAAATAGCAATGATACTGAATCGAGAATTGGTTCTGAACTGAGAGATGGGGCTCGTGGTGCTTATTATCGGGTAAGATATAAAACGGCGGGAAAAGGTCGAAAATGTCAGTGCATAATAATAGAATTCGGAGATATAAAATGCTAATTTACTAAACATTTTAATTAACTACACATAAACTTTATAATAAATAATATTTAGCAATTTTATGTATGGAGAGAAAATATTAAACATGTAGAGAAAAAACCAGTAGTAATATTTTCCATAAATATATAGTAAATTCGATTTTTTTAAACTTCTTGGAAATACGGATGGCAAAAATAATATATATATATAAATATATATATATATATATATATATATATATATAGATAAATTCGATTGTTGTTATATATCAGCATTTAGAATTTTTTATTATTAATATTTATTTCAGTATTACTATTAGTAATATTTATTTCAGTATTACTATTAGTAATATTTATTTCAGTATTACTATTAGTAATATTTATTTCAGTATTACTATTTGTAATATTTATTTCAGTATTACTATTATTAATATTTATTTCAGTATTACTATTAGTAATATTTATTTCAGTATTACTATTATTAATATTTATTTCAGTATTACTATTAGTAATATTTATTTCAGTATTACTGTTATTATTATTTATTTCAGTATTACTATTAGTAATATTTATTTCAGTATTACTTTTAGTAATATTTATTTCAGTATTACTATTAGTAATATTTATTTCAGCATTACTTTTAGTAATGTTTATATCAGTATTAGAAATATGAAATTGGTGTCTCCTTTGTTGGTTCCGTTAAGGCATCTTTGCAGTTAGTTACAATTAGCAGAATGTTCATGGGGCTCAATAATTTTCAGTAGTTAAATCTGTTTAAGATATAAAATATTTCTGCATAAAATAATACATAGCATAAATTAAGAAACAAATGTAGAGACTGTTCATATCATAACACTAATTACTATTTCGAACGGCCCAAGGCTGTCCGGCGGATAGTTTTCTGCTTTGATTGAATATCTACCAAACCCAGAATGGTGATTGCATGAATTTACAGGGGACAGAGATTATATTACAATATTTGAACTTTTTACTTGCGCCACGTAATTGTAGCAACAGCGCTATCTAGTAGACCAAATTTTAGTTAATCTAAAAATTATTATAATGTGGGAGCAATTTTTATTTTGCATATGCCATCGAGTGCTGCATATCATATAATAGGTCTTTTAAAATGGTATTGAATTTCTCTTTATGATTTTTCCTATTTAAACTTTGTTTACAAAATATTACGCTTCAGAATGAAATAAACTGTGTGCCCTATCCTTCTATAATTTTTCAATCATGAGTTTCCAAACATTTAAACATTTCTGAATCATTGTATTTTATTTGGTCTTTCAAATAAATTTATATCGGTTAACTTGGATTATCAATTTTAAGTGATGTAGAACCTATGAACCCCTACTTTCCACATCTCCCGACATTCGATTTTTAGCCCAATTATATTTTAAAAGAGTCTATTAATCAACTCTAGCACTGGTGAAGTACTTATACGTTTTGATCTGCCACTAATTGTGATTTAGTCAAAAATAAACTCATTTACATGTGACAATATATGTTTATTTTTGACAATATTTTTGGATTCTTCCAAAATATTGTCTTCCTTTTTGAACTTTCCAAAGTAATACAACGGTAATAAATAAATCGTAATTAAACCGTTGTAAAATTGAAAAGTATATAAAACTTTCAGTCTAACATTGTCTTAAGTTCGAAACCAAACGGATGCGGAAATTTCGAAATATAAATCTGGCCATTCAATGTTAATCACAATTAAATGAAACTACGTGATGTAGTATTATTTCTACTATCTTTAATTTCATCTTTGCTAATATCCCACCTGAAGATGTTGTAATACAACGAAACCTAGGTCGTGGTAAAGAACTTAAAGAAAGTAGAAATAATACTACATCACGTAGTTTCATTTAATTGTGAATAATGGATCTGAATCTACAAAATTAACGCCAAATATATACAATCAATGTTAATTTTAAACACAGGAAGAGCGTGTATATACTCTCCAAGGAAAATATTTTCCTTGGAGATTATAGGAATTATTTTCCATAAAAATTACGAGAAGAAGCGGTTACGATTTATGATTAAACATGAGTAATATTCAGTGCGTGTCCGAATCACTTCAGAATGCGTGTCGTGACCGTATCGAGTGCGAGATCATCTACGCTGTTTCTCAACAGTTTTACGAACGCAACTTTCGTAATATATCACAGCGTTTAAATTATAAATTTCATCTGCCCATTATGTCGATATTGCGATCTATTATCAGCCATGTTTAGCGCTCCTCCCGTGGTTGTTTATCATAAAATGTTAAACGATCAGATATATGATTTGCAGCTTTTGCGTCCGCTCGCTTTCAAACTTAAGATGGCGTTAGATTAAGAGTTTTTTTATCTTTTTTCCATTTTAGAATGACTTAATGTTGAAAATTTAATTTTAGTTTCACTTTGTTGTTTTACATTTAGAGATGTTGCAAGTAAACCAAATTTAAATAGAACGGAATACATAGCTAGTGTTTATTATACGAGAAGTAACTCTGAAAATTTTTAGAATATCTAAGATGGAAGTAATTAGCAAGTTTATAATGTATTTATTGTTTATAAAAATTGTATCCTTAGCACTCTATGCATCGTTTTACTGGACGGAACTACTGGCAGAGGCAGTTGATCCACTTTTACTTGGACGTCTCCTTCACGACCTTTTTGAAAGCAGTCACCACTTCTTCAGCGTCCAGGAATCGTATGCCTTATCTTTTATTTTTGGGAATAAATAGAAATCGCACGAAGTAAGGTTGAGGCATAATTTATACTCCCGCCAAATCATGGTGCATTCATCTAGCACAAAGCTTCTCAATGCCTATATATTTATCTGCACTGTTCCGTTCATGTACATTCGTTCTAATCTCCTGAGAGGTTATTCTCTTGTCAGATTTTATCATGAATTTCACAGCATTAATGCTATTTTCAATTGTTGCTGTTGATGGACCTCTGTCATGCAGATCACCACTGGTACCTAGTGCAGATTGGTGCGACCGCATGTGAACTCGTTGAGCCAGTCGCAAACTGTGGCGCTGGATGGAGCTTCATCACAAAATATCAATCGAAGTCGGTCATAACGTTATCGTTGATTGAGACTAGAATTTTTTTGTGTTAATTTCATCTTGACGTCATACATACTACTTTTAAATTACCGCCAATTTGTTAGAAAAAAAAAACAAATTAAAGTAAAATACCACAATGGATTACCAAACAGTTCGATTTTCCAAATTTGAGTTTATTTTTTTGTTATCAATGCAAGTGGCGCTTTGAAGTTTATGATTTCAGTGCAGCCTTTGTATGCAAGCAATATGTAGTTAGTGTTTTATAAAAGAAAAGAAAAAAATTAGCCAAAAATGTGAATTTATTAGTTTAAGTAACAGAGTTTATTCGAAAACTTTAAAAATAACTATTTTTTATACTATATAGCTAAGTTAAAAATATCATATCTTTTTTATACTTGTTCATTTCTGATTGAATATGACGCTTACTCTGGAAAAAGGCGAATAAATATTTGTGCATATAAAAACTAAATTATATCGACATCCAAATAACAATTATTTTTAGCTTTCATTGCTTTATAAAATATGCCTTTTTGAAGTCGTTTGTAGGGATAAAATATAAAATATCTAGCGAGAAATCTCATTTATTTTCTCTAAATATTATTTTCTTTAAATAGTAAATTGAAATTTTTAAAATTTCTAGGAGCATAACGTTAAAAAAGTCTAGCAGATAAATTTTAAAAATATACACATTTTGTTAATTGTCTTTGCACAATAAGGTACTGTATGACGATTAAAATCTATTCTATGTATATTATCTTATACAGAAAATATCTATAAAGTTAAACCTTGAGGCATTTGTAAAAATTTTTATTTCTGATACAGACTCAAACAAAGAATTTGTCTATTATACAAATGGCGATTTTGTGCGTCATACTGAGCATACTCAAAGACTGCTTTTGTGAAAAAAAATTGTGCGTGTCAGCTCCGACGTGCGACTGAAGTTTACTCCTTAAGTACGATTGGCTTAGAACGTATACAATAGATAAGACAGTATATAAATATAAATATCAATATGATTGAACGTAAATGGAAAATTCTTTAATAAAAAATGCTGACAATATAATTATTTTCACGTAAAACACAAATGAATAAGATCAAATTTATACAATAAAATTAAAAACATTTAGTAAGGTCAGACTAAGAAATTAAAATTTAATTTGTAGAATAGAAGACACCAAATATTCACACATAATGACATTTAATGATTACATCTTGATATATGCGAATGAAAGTAAACTATATGTGTCACACTCCGTCATTGCGATTATGCCATAAGAAAATACCAAATAAACATAAAAATATTTCCCTCTGAAGATGCGCAGAAATGTTGCGCGGAAAGGCCACCTAACGGTTATACTTTTTAATGCTCTGAACTTCGTACGATCAGAACCTAACGGTTACACTTTTTACACTTTGAATTTCGTACGCTCTGAGCTTATGATTGTACTCCTTATATATCATAAATCTTCATACCGGGCCCTATATACAAAATAGCATATTTTACAGCGGTTTTTAAGAACTGCTTGAGAATTTATAAATAGCTTTTTAACATTTTTTACTTAGTTTGATACACAGTTGTGTATTACGTGTGTATAGAAAGTGCTTTATGAATAATTTATTTTGGTATAAGAAATATGAATTTTGTGCCCAATTGTATAGTTTCTAAGAATCAAATATTTCTCCAACTGCCATCAAGTAAATAACATGTAAAACATACATTACATTGTACACCATACATTTGTAAAATATTTATTACGTTTCTTTACAGACTTCTATCACTTAAATAACATGTAAAATACACATCATATACATCTTTGTACATCATACATACATGTGCAAAACGTTCATTATATTTATTCAGACTAGCATCAATTAAATAATATATAAAGTTTACAGGACGTTTGTATACCAAACATTTGTACAATATATATTATGTTTGTTTTTGTATTTTGTTTACAGGCTACTATCAGTTAAATAACATGTAAAAACATATATTACATTGTACACCAAACATTTGTACAATATATATTACGTTTGTATACAGACTACTATCACTTAAATAACATGTAATAACATATATTACATTGTACACCAAATATTTGTACAATATATATTACGTTTTTTTACAGACTACTATCACTTAAATAACATGTAAAATACACATCACATTTGTACACCATACATGTGCAAAACGTACATTATATTTATTCAGACTAGCATCAATTAAGTGATATATAAAGTATGCAGGACGTTTGTACACCAAACATTTGTACAATATATATTACGTTTGTTTACAGACTACTATCACTTAAATAACATGTAAAATACACATCACATTTGTACATCGTATATGTGCACAACGTACATTATTTTTATTCAGACTAGCATCAATTAAATAATATATATAAACATACATGACATTTGTACACCATACATTTGTACAATATATATTAAATTTGTTTACAGACTACCATCAATTAAATAACACGTAAAAACATACATTACATTTGTACACCATACATTTGTACAATATATATTATGTTTGTTTACAGACTACCATCAATTAAAAAACATGTAAAAACTTACATTACATTTGTACACCATATATGTACACAATGTGCATAATATTTGTTCAGACTACCATCAATTAAATAATATATGAAAACAAACATTACATTTGTACACCATACATGTGCACATTATATTTGTTCAGACTACCATCAAATAAATGATATAAAAACATACATGACATTTGTACAACGTACATTTGTACAATTATATATTACGTTTGTTTACAGGATACCATCAATTAAATAATATATAAAAATATATATGACATTTGTACACCATACATTTGTACAATATATATTACGTTTGTTTACAAGATACCATCAGTTAAATAATTTGTACAAAACATACATAAGTTGTTCATGTAAGAACTAAATGATATTGACGTCAATTTTTCTAAGAGTATTAAAGTAAATAATTATTATTTCTATCTTTTCAATTTTTATTAAAGTATTAAAAAAAAAATTACAATTTTTGGTTTTTCACTGCTTCATAACAAACTTTGACTTTGAAGTCGGTTTTTATTTTTTTAATGCTTAATTTTCTAAGCCATTATTATAAACAGCTTCTATAACATTTTTAACGAAAAGAATTCCGTCAGAGCGAAGATTGTTAACTTAATTTTAAATTAGTAGTAGAATAGTGGCGCGAAGTCATATTAATAAATTATTAATAAACTTTAAACCTGTGAGTGGTATTCATTTTCTTTTCTGTAGTATTTAGTATAATTTTGCATTGCTAGAAAAATCTCATAGGGACAAATAAAACAAATACACAACACAAATCACAAATAAAACAGAAACGAAAGATGTATGTGCCTTTATTCTGCGGTAGCGGCGATATGATATGTAAGATAAATTATCCGTTAATTTGATAACACACTAGCCATATTGGCAATCACTGATCACGTTATTAGCAAAGGTCATCTCAATATATGTGACCCATTTCTAATGCGACCGTATTTCACGAAACTTTGCAACGTCTGCAACACAATTGGTTGCAGCGCGTCCATTCTTTGTCGCACCTGCACGCGAAATTACACGCTTCTGCACATCCACCGGTGCGCCCGTAAATAAAAGAGCGGAGCCGACAAAATCTCGCAACGAGTTGCATTTTACCAGGAAGCCCATAATTTACGTTCGACTGTGCGGATCGGACGCATGTGCAATTCGACGACAGCTCGTATTTACGGCCTAATGCACTTCCGCGTCTCACCCAAAATAAGATGCGGCGAAGAGCGCACGACTCGTGAAAACCCGGATGTTGCGTTCGATGTGATGTATCGGAGGCAGTATTGTCTCGCCTTCCGCTCGTGAGAGGGAAATCTTCGGAGCGAATTTATCGGTTCGTGTGTTAGTTGTGATGGGGAAGCTCAAAGGTTACATGTTCCAAAACAAAAACACGTTTTGATGACAAAATATATAGCATCGTAAACAAGTGTTTACCATGGTTTACTGATTTAGTGACGGAAATTTACAAAAAAATGGTTTTCCCACAGAGATAAAAAGGCCCTGAAATTTTTATGCCATTTTATGAATATGTGAGAGAAGCGGTCATTAGACATCGGACGGTTGTGGGACGTCCGAAATAGCGGTTGTTAGCTAAATAATCTCATATTTTAAGATTAGAAGATTTTCTTGTCTACGTGCATGATTTAACCGTACATACCTACATTATATATATATATATATATATATATATATATATATATATATATATATATATGTATTTGTGATTCTTGGGCTTTAAGTTAAATAATTAAAAAATCGTTCTATATTATCTTATATATTAATATAAGAAGACTTTTCGGTGTACGTCCATAATTTATCTCTACGTACGTTTAGGGTTTTTAAAAATGTATGTACATGAGACTTTCCGACTTAAGCCAAACAATCAAAATTGAAATATATTTCATTACTTAACATCATAAAAAATCGTTCTAAATCATCTCATATATTATAAGAAGATTTTTCGGTGTACGTCCATGATTTTACTTTACGTACGTACATGGTTTTTAAATACGTATGTACATGAGACTTTCCGACTTAAGCCAAACAATCAATATTGAAATATATTTCATTACTTAACATCATAAAAAATCGTTCTAAATCATCTCATATATTATAAGAAGATTTTTCGATGTACGTCCATGATTTAACTTTACGTACGTACATGGTTTTTAAATACGTATGTACATGAGACTTTCCGACTTTAAGCCAAACAATCAAAATTGAAATATATTTCATTACTTAACATCATAAAAAATCGTTCTAAATCATCTCATATATTATAAGAAGATTTTTCGGTGTACGTCCATGATTTTACTTTACGTACGTACATGGTTTTTAAATACGTATGTACATGAGACTTTCCGACTTAAGCCAAACAATCAAAATTGAAATATATTTCATTACTTAACATCATAAAAAATCGTTCTAAATCATCTCATATATTATAAGAAGATTTTTCGATGTACGTCCATGATTTAACTTTACGTACGTACATGGTTTTTAAATACGTATGTACATGAGACTTTCCGACTTTAAGTCGAATAATCAAAATTGAAATATATTTCATTACTTAACATCATAAAAGATCGTTCTAAATCATCTCATATATTATAAGAAGATTTTTCGGTGTACGTCCATGATTTAACTTTACGTACGTACATGGTTTTTAAATACGTATGTACATGAGACTTTCCGACTTAAGCCAAACAATCAAAATTGAAATATATTTCATTACTTAACATCATAAAAAATCGTTCTAAATCATCTCATATATTATAAGAAGATTTTTCGATGTACGTCCATGATTTAACTTTACGTACGTACATGGTTTTTAAATACGTATGTACATGAGACTTTCCGACTTTAAGTCGAATAATCAAAATTGAAATATATTTCATTACTTAACATCATAAAAGATCGTTCTAAATCATCTCATATATTATAAGAAGATTTTTCGGTGTACGTCCATGATTTAACTTTACGTACGTACATGGTTTTTAAATACGTATGTACATGAGACTTTCCGACTTTAAGTCGAATAATCAAAATTGAAATATATTTCATTACTTAACATCATAAAAGATCGTTCTAAATCATCTCATATATTATAAGAAGATTTTTCGGTGTACGTCCATGATTTAACTTTACGTACGTACATGGTTTTTAAATACGTATGTACATGAGACTTTCCGACTTAAGCCAAACAATCAAAATTGAAATATATTTCATTACTTAACATCATAAAAAATTGTTCAAAATCATCTCATGTATTATAATATAAGAATATTTTTTTGGTGTACGTCCATGATTTATCTTTAGGTACGTACATGGTTTTTAAATACGTATGTACATGAGACTTTCCGATTTAATTCAAACAATCAAAATTGAAATAGATTTCATTACTTAACATCATAAAATATCGTTCTAAATCATCTCATATATTATAAGAAGATTTTTCGGTGTACGTCCATGATTTAACTTTACGTACGTACATGGTTTTTAAATACGTATGTACATGAGTTTTTTCCGATTTTAAGTCAAACAATCAAAATTTAAATATATTTCATTACTTAACATCATAAAAAATCGTTCTAAATCATCTTATATAATATAATATAAGATTTTTTTGGTGTACGTCCATGATTTATCTTTAGGTACGTACATGGTTTTTAAATACGTATATACGTGAGTTTTTCCGACTTTAAGTCAAACAATCAAAATTTAAATATATTTCATTACATCATAAAATATATTTAAATATATTTCATTACATCATAAAAAATCGTTCTAAATCATCTCACATATTATAATATAAGAAGATTTTTTGGTGTACGATCATGATTTATCCGTATGAACTTACGTACATGGTTTTTACATGTGTGTATGTGCGAAAGGGTGTAGTGATTGTGAGCGGAGGGAAGAAACTTTGGATATATGAATGGAGAAATGGAGGGATTGAGACATGAGGAAACGTGATCAGTGGAGGAAGGAGTTTATGAAGGAGTGGGACAAGGTGGTATAGGAAGAATAGGGCAGGAGAATATAAAGAAAATAGGGCTGGGGAAGATGGAGGATTGTAGGAGGAGGGGAGCATAGGGGATGCAGAAGGATAGGAGAGAGAGAAGGAAGAAGGAAAAAGAAAGAGAAGCTGACAAGAGAAATATTAAGATAAGTGGGCTGGTAATAACATATACGAAAAAAATTAAAAGAAGTTTCACTTCTAACACGAGTGCCGATCCCACACCATTTTTATTCTTCTCATGTTTCCAATGTTTACATAGATTTGGCATGTGTGTTGCCAAAAGAACAATTTATTTCAGTCAACCAAAACTCCTTGTGCATATATTTTTCAGTATATCTCTGAAAACATAAAACATAATTATGAATTTTTTTTGAGTCTTGGAACTAGTTCTTTCAAATAATACCCCACAATATAAAGGGAATTGAATTTTTGTTCGAGTTCTTAATTTTTCCTCCTAAAATTTTCAAATCAGTGTTTTTGTAAGCTATCTATTGAGATACGAGCGGGTTAATGTCTTATTACTACGTCAAATATCAAATTTCTTCGTTACGAGTTTTTTTTGAGAGAAACGCCTTTGACAGACGGATAGACGGATACTCAAGTCTTCTGAGAAAAGTTTCGTTTTTCTTTTCGAGGTATGAGACCATAAACACATTAAATTTAATTATGGCTAAAATTAAATGTATTATATATAGAATTAAAATTAGAAAATTGGCATGTATAAAAAAAGAAATATACAAAAAGTAAAAAGGAAAAAAAAGGTAAGGATTATGAGGGACTCACTGTGCTACGCGGTTTCACACGCGTAGAATTATTTGAATTGTGCTGTTCAACCCACGAAGGCCTTCATTAAACTCTTCCGCTCTGTTCGTCAAACGACTTACGTCGTCGGGATCGCGGTATATCGCGGGAATATTCTGGATGATCAGTCAATAAATAAGCCGGTCTCGATCTACCTTGCACCGTTCGAGCAGTGCTCCACAACTTCCGTTATATTAGCCTGTAATTCTACTCTCTAATTAAAAGTTGTCTAATATGCAAGGAATTTTTGAAATCGGACTTATGGCTCCAGAGATTAGTACGAACAAACAAATCACTTTTCCGCTTAATATAATAGTATAAATAACATAATTTCGGATAATCTTAGAATGCATTGAGTTCTATATTCCAGAGTTTCATGGTGTGAACAGTGAAAGAGTATCTATAGAATGAGGTTATCATGTTTAAAAATAAAAAAAAGTATGCCGGTTTTTGGGAAGGATAGCCTACATTGTGTGGACTGGAAATTTAAATATGAGATAGTCCAACTAGTATAGTTAAACATATTAACAAGAAGATGGAGAATATACAAGCTGCGCCATTAACTTATCTCTAACCACTTGAGCTATGATCTTTAATCAGAAATGTTTTCATATTTTCTAAAGTCAATAATACAGCGAAATGTCTTTACATATATATTTAGGTAATTTTTGGTACTAAAATGAGCTTAAGCAAAATGTTCACCCGGCACAATTCGAAGTGCTATGGTAGAAATAGGATTTATCTGTTCAATTAAAGAACTATTTCGACTTTTATTTCTCCAGGTGTGGTAAATTTTATTTTCCTTGCATAAAAGTTACTTTGAATTTCTTGTAGACCAATGTTTTTTTGTTACATAATGAAAGATTTATGCTGTATCATTTCAATCACAAAAAAGAAATAGTAGGGGAGCTGGGGATGGTTGTCTATAGGATAGGTAGACTAACTGCCAAAAACTCGTCAGCAGTACGAGTGTTGCGTCACCCAATCACACACGTGCATTATGCTCCGTATCCCGCTCAGTAGTCCGAAGCACCGCATCGCGGTCGCGTATCGTTTTGGAGCAGTGACACGTTTTTCGTTTTTTTATCACTCATAGCATATTTTTGACCTAATGCCTACACGGTTTATGTGAACCATTTGTCTATTAGTCAGAGTTTTTGATGAATGCATATTTATTATATTTCAGATCTTATTTTTCAAGTCGGCGGCAGTGTTTAGGTTAACCATGCCAAATGGCGTCTGGGGCTGGTAGACAAATTTCTTTCGGGGCTGGTCGAAAAGGTTGTCAACTAACCCCAATAATGGAGTTAAAAAGAACATGTAAATTAACTTTTTATTGGATTTTTAATAAGTATAGCAATTTTGTTTTTATAGAAGAATGAGGACATTTAATAAAATTACTGAACGAGCTGATACAATTTTTGACAAAAAAACATTAATGCTACTCCAAAATAGTATATCATACCTTATAAAACATTACGTCTTTTCGTGGCTAAACTAAACGAAAAATTAGAATGTAATCCGAACTTGATGAGCGCAGAATTAATCTTGGACTCAGTGGAATATATCAAAAACATGCAAGTTTTTACAAATCTTGAAGAGGAAGCATCTACCTGAATTTCTACCTGTCTGAAGTAGTCTGTATCTGATTCAAATTGTTGTTTTTTAAATAAAGTGCTCAATTATATTAAATAAATGTTTTATTATTTGCCTCTTCTCGTGATTTAACGCTTACTGGTACATAAGTCTACTTAATCCTGCCAAATAGTCTACCTACACCGGACCAGGGATAGATTGGCTAGGAGTTAGTGTTCTGTAAAACGCATTAAATCATCACAAGTATATTAAACTAAGAACTAGATATTATATTTTTTAGTTCAATAGTTTTTCTACACTTTAATGTTGTTTTATTGTCATATATATTAAAACACAAAAAATATGTATGATTTAGTAAAAAATTTATCAACCATCCCCGGTCTCCCCTACTTAGTATATCCCAATTTCAGTTAGAACAAAATAGCTACAATTTTGTGTTCTGTACTTAATAAACTTGAGAAAAATATGATTTCTCACGTTTCTTTGTATTATCGTATAGGCGCGGGGTATTGGGGGATAGTTTCTTGGCATTGCATAATAAAATAGTCTTCAAACTTAATTTGGAATAATCGATGAGGGTTCACTCTTACGAATTTTCTTTTATGTTAAATGCGTAAAATTAAACTATCGATGACTACTTGAAGTAAGTAAAAAGCTTAATTAAAACATTTAGACGATTTTTGATCCCGTTTCAGATACTTTAACACCAACTTAGAGAAGATTCCATTGAGGCAGCTTCAAACTTGAAAGCTCCAGTTTTAGTTTTTTGTAAATCTACATCCCCAAGTATTTCCAAACATAATATCACTTTTAACGAACACTCCTTCGTGTATAGTTTGATAAACTTTGGAACTAGTTTCCAATATTTGAAACGTATTGTCGATTTAAATTAGTTTTCTGAATTGTTGATACATTGTTTAAACTATAAATATCTAAGTTATTAGAAACTTTAAAAATTATTTACTGTTTAGTTTCGGTAAAAATCGCTCCCAAAAATTGTATAATTAACATTACAGGAAAAGTATTAATTTCACAATACTTCATTTTTTTTAAAAACACGTCGAAGGATTTGTCTAAAAAATTAAGTCATTGCAAAATCATGTTATATTAATATTTTGAAAAAAAAATTTTTTTTTCAATAAAACCTTTTATAATAAATTTTGGGTCTCACTGTCACGGGACAACTACCTTAAGGTCTTAAAAGTTACCTGCAAAAGTAATTCTTGTCTTAATACCTTATAACTAATTTATCCCTTCCATTTCTGTACCATATGCTACTTTTCCCTTTTTATCCATTTGGATTTTTTAATTATTTAGTCCCAACTTTGTCTGCGCCAAAACGGACAACGATTGCAATTTGTTTTATTCGCTTTTTAATCGACTTTAATAAGATGTCAGTTATCAATTTTCTTATATTTTTTTTATACCATCTCGTATATCCGGAATTTCTTTACTAATTTAGATGTTTACTTTTTATTGGGAAGGGTATAAACCCCCAGTATGGTCCCGTATAAAATTGGTTAGAATCTGACTAGGGAAGTTGATGATAGACCATAGAATTCCGTAACAATAAGTAGCACAGGTGCCGTGGTCGTGTTTGGATGATATATGTCTAATAATAATCGATGATGAAGTCTTTGAATTTTTGACACAACTAAGGATGGCATAAATGTGCCCTTTTACAAAATTAGGGTACAATGATGGAAACGGGAGGTGGTGATACGAACTTTTCACTGATAAGGTGTAAACTGATAGAATTTCAACTTCACTTGTCTTGATGTAAGCAAGAAAGTAAAAGGTAGGTAAGAATATACTGGACGTACAAAGGCACGAGCCATCTAAGACAGGGCTGTCCAAACAACGGCCCGCGGGCCGCATGCGGCCCGCGACGCATATTTTAAAATTTAAATCTACAGTGTAAAATAATCAGAAAATAGTTTTGGATACCTATAAATAGTTTGGATAATAGAAATCCTTCTTAAAATATTATATATAATTAATTTATTTTTAATCTAGTAACATTCCATTCGCATGACATCAAGTTAATCTTATATTAGAAGTTATCTTTATATTATTGGGGGAATTCCAGGAAAGTATTTTGTTTACAAAAAATTCTGTAAGTAAGATGTTTATGTTAGTATTTGTTTGTGTCCGTATTAGTTAAACTTGTGCTTTCATTAAGTTCGTATCACTGCTGCTTTGAATTTCACACGTTATTTAACAAGTAATTGTGAATTTCACAAGTATTTAACCAGCCGGTTTGAGACAAATACTTAAAAAATTTCATTATGTCTACGAAGAAGCGAAAAATAAGTGATGAACATCGTGCATTTAATGAGAAGTGGGAACTCGACTATTTTATTTGCAATAACAATAATAAAATTCAGTGTATGATTTGTATGCAAGTTATGTCTGTGTGTAAAGAATATAATGTTAAAGGTCATTATACTACTTTACATGAAGAAAAATATAAAACACATGTCAGTGAAGCCAGAAAAATTATTGTGGCTGAGTATAAGAAGAAACTAACGCAGCAGATAAGTTTTTTTTAAAAAATAAATACAGACAATGAACAACGTTTGGCTGCTTCTTATGAAGTTTGTTTGCAATTAGCCAAAGCTAAAGAACCAGTCAGCGACGGAGTTTTTATAAAAAAATGCGCAGTTGCCAAGGCTTATCGCTTTATGCAGTCGAAATTGGCGGAAAATTTTGAATCTGTAACATTATCTCACCAAACAGTTGCGCGACGAATAGATGATGTGGGAGAATTTGTTTGGAAAAAAATATGTGATTACATTGTAAACTGTGAATATTATTCATTATATTTGGACGAAAGTACCGACCAAACAGATATCAGTCAATTAATAATTTTTATTCGCTGCATTTCAAAAGATTTTTCTATCACGGAGGAAATGTTAAATTTAGTGTCGCTACATGGATCAACTAAAGGCAGCGATATCTTTCAAGCTGTTCACAAAACTGTCATAGAACACGGTGGGTTTCAAAAATGTTCTTGTATTGTGACCGATGGAGCAAAAGCTATGACGTTACAGGATTTACGGGACATCTAAAACAAAATGGCATTGATTGCCCATTAATCCATTGTATCATACACCAAGAAGCCTTATTCGGAAAATCTTTGCGCCAAATGAATGTCATGAAAATAGTTGTTAAAATAACAAATCTTATTAGAGGCGGAAACAAAGCTTTGAGTCATCGTAAATTTCGCAATTTTTTAACTGAAATTAACGCAACCTATGGGCTTCTGTTGTTACACTCAGAAATCTGATGGTTGATTGCTGGTCAGTGCTTGCAGCGTTTTTTCGATTTACGGAAAGAAATTCCTATATTTCTTAAAAATGAAATAAAATCTGACACTACTGATATGGAAACTAAAACGCAAGATCCTGAATTTCTTGCTGATCTCGCATTTTTTACTGATATGATACAACATTTGAACGAATTAAATTTAAAATTACAAGGCCAACAACACAATATAGCCAACTTGTACGGATATGTGAATGGTTTAAAAAATAAACTGATATTGTTCAAAACGTCACTGGAAAAAAATTATTTTTCTTTTTTTCCAAGTTGCGAAGAACATTATACCGAAATGAGAAATTTTGAAAGATGCAACTTTTCTGACCACCTGAAGTACATCGACGAGGTAATTTTTGAATTTGAGCAGCGTTTCGCAGATTTCAAAAAATTAGAGAGCGATTTGTCTCTTTTTACGCATCCATTAACGATTCAAATCGAAACCGTAAAGACTGATCACCAGTTGGAATTATGTGACGTACATGCAGACCCCTTTTGCAAGTGTAGAACAGAAACTGGAATGGATTTTTTTAAGATCCTTGGCGATCGTTTCCCCAAATTAACAAATTTTGGCTTGAAAATGGGATCGATGATGGGCGGCAATTATTTATGTGAAAGCGCGTATTCAACCATGAATTTTATAAAATCTAAGTACAGATCTTCACTGTCAGATAAGTCACTTCTTCATGCAATGCGTCTGGCAACAACGAATGTTGATGTTGATATCGATGTGATTGTTAAAGATGAATTAACGAAGAACCAATGTCTAAAGAAATTATTACCCTGTATTTTATTTTACTTCAAATTAAAAGTATTTTTTTCTGCGGCCCTCAATCTTTTGTAGTAAATTTAATTGGCCCGCCAAGATATGTAGTTTGGACAGCCCTGATCTAAGGTATTAGTTGTTAGGTAGATAAGTAAGTGAGCACATATGTAAACAAATGGATGAAGTAATTAAACATCAGTACGTAAGTAGGTAGGCAAGTAAGCATATACAAGTATACAAAAACATATACTAATTAGTAGGTAAGTATATACTGGCACATATAAAGGCATGAGGTAACTAAGGTGTTATTTCTTAGGTAGATTAGTAAACAAGTACATGTAAAACTAATGCATGAAGAAACTAAACATCAGTACGTAGGTAGGTAAGCAAGTGAGTATATACAGGTACACAAAAACATATACTAATTAGTAGGTAAGTATATACTGACACATATGAAGGCATGAGGTAACTAAGGTGTTATTTGGTAGGTAGATTTGTAAACAAGTACATGTAAAACTAATGGATGAAGTAACTAAACATCAGTACGTAGGTAAGTAGGCAAGTAAGTATATAAAGGTATACAAAAACATACTAATTAGTAGGTAGGTATATACTAGCACATATAAAGGCATGAGGTAATTAAGGTGTTATTTGGAAGGTAGATTAGTGATCAAGTACATGTGACACAAATGCATGAAGTAACTAAACATCAGTACGTATATAGGTAGGCGTAAGTATATATAGATACACAAAAACATATACTAATTAGTAGGTAAGTATATACTGGTACATGTAAAGGTATGAGGTAACTAAAGTATTATTTGGTGGGTAGATAAGTAAGCAAGTACATGTGAAACAAATGCATGAACTAACTAAACATCAGTAGGTAAGTAAGAATATAAAGATATGCAAAAATATATAATAATTAAAATATTCGGAGGCACGTAAGTACGTATGTAGAGAAATACACAAAAACATGAAGTAATTAGGATATTAGTAGGTGGATTTATAGTATGTTTAGGTACATGAAGCTTGGAGCACTGACTACAGTGAAGACAAAGAGAGAATGTGATTTATATGTATGTATGTATGTATGCAGATATGTGTGAATACATGTAAGTTTATTAAACGTCGCAAACATCTGTTCCGATTTCAATAAATGAGATATCATTGATACTCAATTCATTGTAAGTTTATAACTTTATGGGTAACATAAGATATCAAAGGCACTAAAAAGGAAAAAAAACAAAAATACATTACATAAAAATTGAACCAACTTCAAATAACCACTGAAAAAGAAGCGTAAGATAATGAAAATACGAATACTTAATTGAAACTTGCGGTACAAAATTGTTTTAGAATGTAAATAAATTTGCTAAATACTGCCATCGCTTTGGGGTGGGTGCTAAGTGAAATGTAGCACTCATCTGTATATGGGTGTGCATGTATTTGAAAGAGGAGAGAAGCGTCGACTTGCATTATAGTATTTTGCAAATTTATTTATGTTCGGAAATAATATTGTACTGTAAACGAGTACTCTTATTTTCATTATGCTAGAAGTTTTAATGCGCCATCTATTCAGTGGTTATTCAAAGTCGGTTCAATTTTATTGTAAACAGTTTTATTGTGTAATAATTATTTATGGTAACCAATTTTCCAAGAATGCTGCAATAGATTTTCTTTATATGAGAGTTTTTTATATCTTTAATTTTATTCATATCTTTATTCCGAAAGTCCCATGACTTTTCACAACCATTTTCGAACATATACAGGTTGAATCATCATCATCATCATCATCATCATATATATTAATACGCTAAGGTTAAGATGTTACTCTCCCTTTTTAGAAAAAACCTCACAACTAATCCACATAAATTATATATCATTTTATAGATAATTGCTTGCTCTACCGGCATCCACAACTAAAAAATTTATTATTGCTATTGTTTTTGCAAATTAATTAATTATTAAAATTATATACACAAAACAGCAATGCTGCCATCTAACGGCTCAACGTCAATATGATTGACGGTCGGTAACATTTTTGTTTAATTTCAAATCCACTCACGTATAAATAAAGTGGCGCTTTAGCTCAATGCTTTTGATACTTGCGCCTCTATATGTCAATTTTAGTAAAATATTTGTTTGATCTGTCATCTGAGTTTCATAATGGAATAAAAACGTAATAAGCAGTGTGCAAAATTAGAAATGAATTGAATACCTGCAATCAATTTTGATTTATTAAATTGAGTTGAATAATTTATAATGCGAAGACTTCGCACGGGTCACGCTAGTTTAAATATAATCTCTTAGATGACGAACATTAAGAATCCAATAGGAACATACTTGTCCAATTTCAAGTCTGTCAGCATTGTTATCCACAAGATTTCGATGATTTGATAGTTGATAGAATACAAATCGATTGAATTATTACAATGTAACACTTTTACGAACATAAATCCTCAATACCCAGCGTTCTAGTCGATTGGAAGAAATTGCTCATTTTGCGACGTTTGATGTAACAGTTTAATGAATACGCTAGGACGACGAGCTCTTAATAGCAGGGTCAGATGGCATAATTTGATATTATGGTAGCTTTGGAAATAGCATTTTTTTCTTATAATGAAAAAGTAGATTTTAAAATGTGTCAGTGGGATAAAAATGATTTCTTTCTTCTCTTATTGAACTCTTTTCGTAAAGACCACATTATTTAATTATTAATATTTAGTTAATTTATTATTTCAAAGTTTTTGCATCCTGTATATCTTCGGCCCCAGGAAACATGATCATATTTCTGTATACAGGTTACTTTAAATGGCTGAAGATCCATGATCGACGCCAACTTCACATACTTACACTTCTTCTTAATATATTAAAAATCCTCAGAGCTCAAATTAACTTACTGGCAAATTCATAGATTTGTCTGTTCACGGCCTTGGGCTACAATCTGAAAGTTCACTTACCCTACTTATTTGTAAACATATCTCTACCTCTTACGAAAAATCCTTCATTGTCCAAGCAGCAAAAATTTGGAATCACCTGGATCCTACTACCAGGAAAATCACGTCCTTAAATTTCTTGAAAGATCCAGTGAAAAAATCCCATCTCTCCTGAAACCTTTTCCTTTGTGCCCTTGTCCTTTCCTATAATTTTCATTGTAAAATCTCTTACAGTACACCAACTAAATTTCAATACCAATTGTTATGGTTGACTGGAAGAGATTGCTAATGTAGCAATAAGTCTGTGCATATATGTACTATGCATAAAAGTTGATAAGCAAACAAATAAATTATTTGAAAGTAAATTATACAACGGTCTACATTACGCTTTTAACGATTTTTGCGTATCACCAGGGCGTACAACACTGAACAACTCATTCCATTCAACCAATTCTAAAGATTTTACTGTACAAGTATTGCCTCAGATATGTGACACCTTTTATTTTGGTGTAAATCTTCCAAGCGAAATAATTGTCGTAAGCGTTTTAATTACATCAGTAATGCGACACTTTGTGACATAAATATCACTTCATCACACACATTACAACAACGATTCAGGTCGTTTAAATAATTTCGTGGCATAGTTAAGATTTGAAGAATTGTTTACAAATTTTGTTCTTCTTAAATTGACTTCATGGACTGGCAACAGGTAATTAAATTCGTGCGAGTATTCTGAATGTAGCTATTCAGACTGTTACGATAAGCAATAAAAGTGGATAGTTTAAAATAATTCTGGTAATTAAGTGTCGATTCTACATGAGAGGATTTTTATGGAAGGTCGTGGGATAGTGCGTCTTGTGATTTATAATTGTGTACGTAAAAAGGCCATATTGATTTTTCCATTTTAGTTGAAGAAGTATTTTCGCTGTTGACTTGTGTACGAATATACGGGACGTGTTTTCAAGATAAGTACTGTTTTTAAATAAAGCCGGCGCAGCGCTGTGGTCGGAGTTTAGCGTATGCGCACTGTGTACCCACATCTGTTGGAAAGCCATAGACACCATTACGGAACCATTCGACTATTGTTTGTGTGTTATTAAAATGGCGCCACCGATTGAGAATCCCGCTGACTGGAAAGTATGTGCCGTTATTCGTTTTCTTAGTACTAAAGGCTTGAAAGCAGATGAAATTCATAGCCAAGTTAGTGATGTTTATGGTGAAAGCATTATGAGTGATGAAATGGTCCGGAAATAGGTTAGGGCCTTTGGAGATAGCCGCATAAACATTCACGATGAAGAACGAAGTGGGCGACCATCTTGCGATTTGACTCAAAAAGTGACCGTAAAGTGAAAGAGAACAGATGATTCATGATTCCATCTTTATCTAAAGAGTTTGCTGCAGTCTAAAGAAGTGTTCTCTATGAAATTGTGACCGAACGATTAAATTATCGAAAGTTGTGTTCACGCTGGGTGCAGGATCAAGCGGCAACATTCTTTGAGGATGGAATACAAAAGCTGGTCCCACGATACGACAAGTGCCTCTATATTAGTGGAAACTATGTCGGAAAGTAGAGTAAAATCTGGGCTTTGAATAACATTTTTTTTTAAAATACCTGCTTGTTTTTTTATTTCAAAACGGTACTTATTTTAAAAACATGCCTCGTATTTTTAATGACGTATTTAATATGAATTTAAATGTAACTCATACATTCGTTCGCTTCGATTGAGCTGATGCCAGATTGCAATTAGTTATGAATACAATTTTTCGGTATAGGGAGAGCGCAACCTTTTCTGTTACTTGAGTGTTAGAAATTGTAACAAAATATTCTGTGCACCTTAACAAAAGCCAATGCTTTTTTCATCGTTTTTCCGTCTTGAAATAAAAGAATCCCCATAAAACTAACGTATTTGTTGGTTATAAGGATCCTTAATAATTAATTTTATAACATTCTTTTATTATTTAATCACTCAGCGAGTTACAGGAAGGGCTATGACCGGTTTATATACGAGATGTGATTTGTAATGATAAGATCCGTAGGAGAACTAAAGTGACTGACATATCTTATAGGATTGGCAGTCTGAAGTGGTAATGAGTAGGTCGAAACACTTTCAAATGGTGACTCCGTACCAGAAGAGTTAGACGGTCCCTTGCTAGGTAGACAGACGACCTGGTAAAGGTCGCGGGAAGCCGTCGGATGCAACCAATATGGGATCGACTTTTGTGAAATTCTTTGGAAGATGATTACGTTCAACGGTGGACGTCTTCTGGCTAGTGATGATGTATTTATTTATGAAATATGGTTGAATATTTCAAACATCCTTTCATTTATTCAAGTCTTCTTAATTTTTTGATGTTTAAAATTTTACAATTTCTGTTCTCATTTGTATATTTCTCATGTTTAGTAATAAAAAATGTATCTTAAGTCAAACAAAACTCCAATAAGTGATCCTTTACAAAAATTTAATTTTATTATAGGAGTATTTCAGAAAATAAACCGTGAGCAGCGTTTGTAAATATTCAAAGTATAGTGTAAATTTTCTGTCACATAAATAAAAGGTAATTGTTTTTGTTCGATAAATAATTTTTCGTTGGTTTCATATTACCGCGAAATATATTATAAGTTTCATTTATAATTAAATATTAATTTGTAATATATTTTTATAACAATTAAATGTCGAAAATAAATGAGCAGCTGCAATTTTAAATTTGCCTCAAAATCTGCAAGAAATTCACTCAGATGCAATTTAAAAAAAGAAATTCACTCAGATGCAATTTAAAAAAAGAAATTCACTCAGATGCAATTTAAAAAAAGAAATTCACTCAGATGCAATTTAAAAAAAGAAATTCACTCAGATGCAATTTAAAAAAAGAAATTCACTCAGATGCAATTTAAAAAAAGAAATTCACTCAGATGCAATTTAAAAAAAAGAAATCTACTCAGATGTCTTTTATAAAATATGTAGGATTCATCCAGCAAATGTATTATAGAAAATTACTCTTATTTTAAAATTTATTCTATTTATTTTGCATTTGTCGTTGACGGAATGTTTGCTGTCGCCAATTATATATATATATATATATATATATATATATATATATATATATATAAATATATATATATATATATATATATATATAATTTTTTTTTGTATATATTTATATATATATTTCTTTTCTTCTCGATACTTTGAGAAATTCTAGAAGGTGTTGTAATCAAACATAATAATTTACAAATACTCTTTTTACGTCACTGGTGAATAAAAAAATATTACATTCAACTACTAGAAAAATATTTCGGTTTCCATAAGCGTGCAAAGAACTCTTCCACAATAAACATATGCGCTCACAATCAACATATGCGCTCATAGTCCTTCATATACGTCCATATATACCTTCAAAGTCCTGCCAAAGTCTTCTAGTTTAATATCAAACTCAATAACTTATAGTTTAATAACTATGTAAACGCGCACACTTACGCTAACCATCGTGTTAAACCAGTATGGTAACCTAACGTCTAAATAATTTCATCACGTCAGCAAACGAATATCAATATTTTTTAATATAATTTATTAGTCGAAATTTATTTTATTAGTAAAAATATATATTTTATTAGTAGAAGGTGATATATGTAAGTAGTTTATATACATATTTTAGTTTCGAAATACATAATTGTCCCGAGAGAAAACATGTGTAGCTAAAACTGGTTTAGATTCTAGAATATGAAAAATAAATACGCAATCGGCACATTGGAAATTTAAGATTAAAAGGTTCTTTGCACACTTATGGAAATCAAAATGTTTTTCTGGTAGTTTAATGTAATATTTTTTTATTAAACAGTGACGTAAAGAGTATCCGGAAATTATAATCTTTTATTACAATACCATCTAGAATTTGTCAAAGAATCGACAAAAAATATATAACTGGCGACAGCAAACATTCCGTCAACGCCAAATGTAAAATGAATGGGAATAAATTTTAAAATAAGAGTAAACTGCCCTTTGAATTCTAAAAAAAATCTCCACTTGAAGAGTGAAAATAAGGTGCCTACGTCTTTCTCTGATAACTGTTTATTTACGGTAATAACTAACGATGCAATTTTGCTAAAATTCTTCTTGTCAAAGCACGCTTGAGCACATTATGAATCAATTACGTAGACGCAGCAAGGAAGTAGTTTGTGATCCGGAACAGAACCTTGAGACAATAACGGCTACGACTTTCACCCTGGCCTGTGAGGGCCACAATGCATCATTGCCTTTGTCGCTGCGGGTCGTCGGCCGATAGATAAGGAGCGGCGAGAGGCTTATTAAAGAAGACGTAGAGAAAGGCATATTTTCATGGTGAACTGCTCTAACGACGTTGTTTGTATGTGCTGTTGCGATGTTGAAGTTACAACTCGAGACCAGTGTCGCCGATGTAGCAAGGTATTGCTAAAATGTTTTGATTTGTGATGTTGTGATCGCGCAAGTTTTATGAGACAGGAAGGATGTAGGAGTCCCGTTATGACTTCTGTGGAGAGGGGGATAATAAGTAGGGCGTTAGTTAGGGACAAGACAATAGCAGTATACAAATACGTAAGGCGTTTGTAGAAAGTGGTGCGAGATTGTAAGATTTAATTTATATACAATACATAATATAATTTATATACATATAGGACAATAGATTTAAACGAATCCAAATGAAGCTTTTGTAGAGCACGGGGTGGAATGTAAGACTTAGGTTATGTAAGACTTAGTTTAGTAGCTTTATACGAGTCCCACTCAGACATTTGCAGACCGGCAAGTGAGAATGTAAGACTTTAGTTTATGATAGGACAGCAGCTGTATGCTAGTCTCGTTGAAACATTTGTAGAGTGCGAGGTGTGACTGTGAGACTTCAGTTTATGAAAGAAATGTAGCTGTATACGAGTCCCGTTGAAACATTTGTAGTGCGTGGGATGAGAATATAAGACTTTAGTTTATAACAGGAGAGTAGTTGTGTGCTAGTCCCGTTGAAATATTTGTAGAGCACGGGGTGAGTATAAAAGACTATAATTTATGTCAGGAGAGCAGCAGTATGCTAGTTATGTTGAAAAATTTGTAATGCGCGAGGTTAGAGTATGAGACTTTAGTTTATGACAGGGCAGTAGCTGTGTACGAGTCCTGTTGAAACATTTATAAAGCGCGAGGTGAGAATGGGAGACTTTAGTTGATGACAGGACAGTAGTTGTATGCTAGGCCCATTGAAACATTTGTAGAGCCGAAGTGAGAATATGAGGCTTTAGTTTATGACGGGACAGTAGCCTTACTCAAGTTGTGTTGACATATCTGTAGAGCGATGCGATACTTTAGTTTCTGGCAGGATACCAGCTGTATACGAGTCTCGTTAAGATATTTATAGAGCTCGAGATGAAAAAAATAGCTTTCGTTTATGACGGGACAGTAACTGCATGCTAATTCCCTTAAAACTTTCATAGAGCGCGTGGTGAGAATGTGAGACTTTAGTTTATGACAAGAAGTTTAAAACAAGTTCCGTTAATATTCTGTGGAGCGCAGTAGGAATATGCAATACTTTAGTCAATGATAGAACACTAGTTATATGTTAGTTCCGTTGAATCATTTATAGAACGCGAGGTGAGAATATGAGAATTTAGTTTATGAGAGGACAGTAGCAACGTATGCGAATACACAATGTAATGTGGATTCGGATTCTGATGATTACGCGATCTATATTTTTCAATCTCGCATGATTCATATGTAAGAGAAGAATATAAGATTAGTAATTTGACCTTGAGACACTGGAGATTTTTAATATTAATTTTATGACCTTTCGGTATATGGCCATAGATTTTAATTATTTATCTTGCTGCATTTGATCTTCTAGGCTTCGTCCACTGTTTGGTTTATGGAATATTTTATTTAATGTGTAATGTAAGCTTTTAAAGATGAAATTATCGCATAATTCGTCTTTCAATTTTAGTTTTAATTTGATTTTGTGGAATCACAAAGATTTCTTTTTTTTTTTATATAATGTACACCTGTTTCGTCCAAGTTTAGTACACATTTTTTAGCACAAAATTTATAAGTTATTTTAAATGTTTAAATGGCATTATTTTCTACTGGTTTCCATAAAAAGTCTATAAGTGACAAAGTCAGGTTTATTCTTTGTCATAGAAAGCTTCGCACAATCTCTCTCGTCTGTTAGGACTCCTGATTTGTCTCAACCTTAATATTTTAATTTTTTTGGTATCTGACTCCATCGTCTATACACACTTTATTCTAACTACATATGTGTATATAATATTTCCATTTATTTATTTACACCTTTCATGTGAAAATATTTTTTCCATTTTTTCTTTAAAGTCAGGTATTGTTTTAAATTTTCCTAAAATTTATTTTGTTAGTCTTTTGCAAGCATATTTTTTAACTAAAACGCCAAAGACTAACAACTGGACTCACGAATTTTTTTCCATGTGTCATACATATATAATGATTACCTCGGAGCGGCTATACTGATTTTAAGTATTTGTTTCATTTCTATAAACCTACCTTAAAGTTTAATATAATTTTGATAGATATCGGCTTAATTATTTATAATTATTTTAATATATTCATAAGTAAATAGCTTTTGCTTACGACGTCGCTTGCGCAGATTGTTTATTAGGACAGTGGAGTTTTTCTCCAGTAATAAATTTTATTCCATAATGATTACCTCTATTATCGATTTATATAATGATTACCTCGGAGCGGCTATACTGATTTTAAGTATTTGTTTCATTTCTATAAACCTACCTTAAAGTTTAATATAATTTTGATAGATATCGGCTTAATTATTTATAATTATTTTAATATATTCATAAGTAAATAGCTTTTGCTTACGACGTCGCTTGCGCAGATTGTTTATTAGGACAGTGGAGTTTTTCTCCAGTAATAAATTTTATTCCATAATGATTACCTCTATTATCGATTTATATAATGATTACCTCGGAGCGGCTATACTGATTTTAAGTATTTGTTTCGTTTCTATAAACCTACCTTAAAGTTTAATATAATTTTGATAGATATCGGCTTAATTATTTATAATTATTTTAATATATTCATAAGTAAATAGCTTTTGCTTACGACGTCGCTTGCGCAGATTGTTTATTAGGACAGTGGAGTTTTTCTCCAGTAATAAATTTTATTCCATAATGATTACCTCTATTATCGATTTATATAATGATTACCTCGGAGCGGCTATACTGATTTTAAGTATTTGTTTCGTTTCTATAAACCTACCTTAAAGTTTAATATAATTTTGATAGATATCGGCTTAATTATTTATAATTATTTTAATATATTCATAAGTAAATAGCTTTTGCTTACGACGTCGCTTGCGCAGATTGTTTATTAGGACAGTGGAGTTTTTCTCCAGTAATAAATTTTATTCCATAATGATTACCTCTATTATCGATTTATATAATGATTACCTCGGAGCGGCTATACTGATTTTAAGTATTTGTTTCATTTCTATAAACCTACCTTAAAGTTTAATATAATTTTGATAGATAACGGCTTAATTATTTATAATTATTTTAACACATTCATAAGTAAATAGCTTTTGCTTACGACGTCGCTTGCGCAGATTGTTTATTAGGACAGTGGAGTTTTTCTCCAGTAATAAATTTTATTCCATAATGATTACCTCTATTATCGATTTATATAATGATTACCTCGGAGCGGCTATACTGATTATAAGTATTTGTTTCATTTCTATAAACCTACCTTAAAGTTTAATATAATTTTGATATATATCGGCTTAATTATTTATAATTATTTTAATATATTCATAAGTAAATAGCTTTTGCTTACGACGTCGCTTGCGCAGATTGTTTATTAGGACAGTGGAGTTTTTCTCCAGTAATAAATTTTATTCCATAATGATTACCTCTATTATCGATTTATATAATGATTACCTCGGAGCGGCTATACTGATTTTAAGTATTTGTTTCGTTTCTATAAACCTACCTTAAAGTTTAATATAATTTTGATAGATATCGGCTTAATTATTTATAATTATTTTAATATATTCATAAGTAAATAGCTTTTGCTTACGACGTCGCTTGCGCAGATTGTTTATTAGGACAGTGGAGTTTTTCTCCAGTAATAAATTTTATTCCATAATGATTACCTCTATTATCGATTTATATAATGATTACCTCGGAGCGGCTATACTGATTTTAAGTATTTGTTTCATTTCTATAAACCTACCTTAAAGTTTAATATAATTTTGATATATATCGGCTTAATTATTTATAATTATTTTAATATATTCATAAGTAAATAGCTTTTGCTTACGACGTCGCTTGCGCAGATTGTTTATTAGGACAGTGGAGTTTTTCTCCAGTAATAAATTTTATTCCATAATGATTACCTCTATTATCGATTTATATAATGATTACCTCGGAGCGGCTATACTGATTTTAAGTATTTGTTTCGTTTCTATAAACCTACCTTAAAGTTTAATATAATTTTGATAGATATCGGCTTAATTATTTATAATTATTTTAATATATTCATAAGTAAATAGCTTTTGCTTACGACGTCGCTTGCGCAGATTGTTTATTAGGACAGTGGAGTTTTTCTCCAGTAATAAATTTTATTCCATAATGATTACCTCTATTATCGATTTATATAATGATTACCTCGGAGCGGCTATACTGATTTTAAGTATTTGTTTCATTTCTATAAACCTACCTTAAATTTTAATATAATTTTGATAGATAACGGCTTAATTATTTATAATTATTTTAACACATTCATAAGTAAATAGCTTTTGCTTACGACGTCGCTTGCGCAGATTGTTTATTAGGACAGTGGAGTTTTTCTCCAGTAATAAATTTTATTCCATAATGATTACCTCTATTATCGATTTATATAATGATTACCTCGGAGCGGCTATACTGATTTTAAGTATTTGTTTCATTTCTATAAACCTACCTTAAATTTTAATATAATTTTGATAGATATCGGCTTAATTATTTATAATTATTTTAACACATTCATAAGTAAATAGCTTTTGCTTACGACGTCGCTTGCGCAGATTGTTTATTAGGACAGTGGAGTTTTTCTCCAGTAATAAATTTTATTCCATAATGATTACCTCTATTATCGATTTATATAATGATTACCTCGGAGCGGCTATACTGATTTTAAGTATTTGTTTCATTTCTATAAACCTACCTTAAAGTTTAATATAATTTTGATAGATAACGGCTTAATTATTTATAATTATTTTAACACATTCATAAGTAAATAGCTTTTGCTTACGACGTCGCTTGCGCAGATTGTTTATTAGGACAGTGGAGTTTTTCTCCAGTAATAAATTTTATTCCAAAAATATCTTTGACCGGAATTATAGTAGATTAAATATCTTAGCTTATTCTTTAAGTTGAATCGGCGACTGTTTCAACAGTTTCTATTAATTTCTTCTTAATGTTATACGTTTTTTTCTCATTAGGTGGGGGATAACAATCTAATTTCAGATATTTTAAAGAGATATTTAGTATCGAGTAACTTTTTTATAATGAATTATATCGCATCCGATCAGACAAGGTACAGCAGAATATTGAAATTCCTTTGAATTATCAATACGTTCTTAACGTTATACGTTTTTTTCTCATTAGGATGATAATTGAATTTCAAATATTATAGAGAGATCTTTAGTATCGAGTAACTTTTTTGATAATGAATTATATCGCAGCCGATTAGACAAGGTACAGCAGAATATTGAAATTCCTTTGAATTATCAATACGTTCTTAACGTTATACGTTTTTTTCTCATTAGGATGATAATAGAATTTCAAATATTATAGAGAGATCTTTAGTATCGAGTAACTTTTTTAATAATGAATTATATCGCAGCCGATTAGACAAGGTACAGCAGAATATTGAAATTCCTTTGAATTATCAATACGTTCTTAACGTTATACGTTTTTTTCTCATTAGGATGATAATTGAATTTAAAATATTATAGAGAGATCTTTAGTATCGAGTAACTTTTTTGATAATGAATTATATCGCAGCCGATTAGACAAGGTACAGCAGAATATTGAAAATCCTTTGAATTATCAATACGTTCTTAACGTTATACGTTTTTTACGATTGCGATATAATTCGTATTACTACGACTATACAGGATGCAGTGGAATATTTAAATTTCTTTGAATTATGCAGGAATAGAAAAAAAATGCTCTGCTTCCCTTGAATTATGCTTGACTGCAATGATAGTACTTTAACTATCTTACCTTAAGCTTTAAGTTGAATCGGTAACAGTTTCAGCAGTTTCTATTGATATCTTCTTATCGTTATACGTTTTTTTCACTATAGGCGGGAGACAATAATTGCATTTCAAATATTGTATAGAGATCTTTAGTATTGGGTAACTTCATTAATAATGAATTATATTGCAGCCGACCAGGCAGGGTACAGTAGAATATTGAAATTCGCTTAAATTATGCAGGACGTGTAAATAGATTTTTGGGTACATCAGTGCTTACCTATTATAAAACAAATTGCCTTGCTGCGTCTGTCTGTTTGTTTGTACGCTTTTTTGCTGTAAGTGCTGGACGATGTGTTTTCATTGTTCCAGTTTTCATTATTATATATGTTGATTTAAGAGAAAGGCTTAGTGGTACATTTTATGAAAATTTTGCGAAAAATATACGGTCTATAACGATGAAGTTAAAAAAAAGCTAGTCGTCTGGGTGGTTTCTTGGCTTGCCCAGCGTAAACTATTAGAGATACTGAGTAAACTATTAGAGATACTGAGTAAACTATTAGAGATACTGAGTAAACCATTAGAGATACTGAGTAAACTATTAGAGATACTGAGTAAACTATTAGAGATACTGAGTAAACTATTAGAAATACTGAGTAAACTATTAAAGATACTGAGTAAACTATTAGAGATACTGAGTAAACTATTAGATATACTGAGTAAACTATTAGAGATACTGAGTAAACTATTAGAGATACTGAGTAAACTATTAGAGATACTGAGTAAACTATTAGAGATACTGAGTAAACTATTAGAGATACTGAGTAAACTATTAGAGATACTGAGTAAACTATTAGAGATACTGAGTAAACTATTAGAGATACTGAGTAAACTATTAGATATACTGAGTAAACTATTAGAGATACTGAGTAAACTATTAGAGATACTGAGTAAACTATTAGAGATACTGAGTAAACTATTAGAGATACTGAGTAAACTATTAGATATACTGAGTAAACTATTAGAGATACTGAGTAAACTATTAGAGATACTGAGTAAACTATTAGAGATACTGAGTAAACTATTAGAGATACTGAGTAAACTATTAGAGATACTGAGTAAACTATTAGAGATACTGAGTAAACTATTAGAGATACTGAGTAAACTATTAGAGATACTGAGTAAACTATTAGAGATACTGAGTAAACTATTAGAGATAATGAGTAAACTATTAGAGATACTGAGTAAACTATTAGATATACTGAGTAAACTATTAGAGATACTGAGTAAACTATTTGATATACTGAGTAAACTATTAGAGATACTGAGTAAACTATTAGAGATACTGAGTAAACTATTAGAGATACTATAGTGAAAACAATTTACAGTAAAATAGTTCTTCTCAAAAATGTCTACGGTATAATTTTGTTAGAGCATATCTGTATACGTTATATAAAATCCATTATAAATGTTTTACTGTTTAAATAAATACCCAATTAGATTTCCCCAATTAAATTGTATTCAATTTAAATTTAAAGTATTTCTCAACAAAATTTTCCAGATGTCTTTGTGAAAACTGTCTTAATACTTTATCAAATTAAATTTTGTAGTAATTTTCCTCGATTCCTGTAGGTCAAATTTTCCTTTCATAACGTAGGTTTTCATCAAATAGATTAAAAGTTATGAGAGTGTTTTTAAGTAAGCGGGGTTAACTATTTCTGTTTACCAATGTAAAGCTGAGGTCACTATACGTGAAAAATTAACTACGGTATTACTACAAATTTGATACCATAAACTTCTAAAATACGCAATACGTCTCGTAGAAATAGCCAGTCTCATTACGAATTTGGCACCATAAATCTCGAAAATATGCGATACCTCTCGAAAAATTAGCTAGGGTATCGTTACAAATTTGGAATCATAAATCTCGAAAATACGCGATACGTCTCGTAGAAATAGCCAGTCTCATTACGAATTTGCCACCATAAATCTCGAAAATATGCGATACCTCTCGAAAAATTAGCTAGGGTATCGTTACAAATTTGGAATCATAAATCTCGAAAATACGCGATACGTCTCGAAAAATTAGCTGCGGTGTAATTATAAATTTGGCACCATAAGTCACGAAAATACGCGATACGTCGCGAAAAATAAGCTGGGGTATCATTACAAATTTGGCACCACAAATCTCGAAATACCGGATACGTCTCGAAAAATTACCTGCGGTATCATTACAAATTTGGCACTATAAATATCGAAAATACGCAATACGTTTCTAAAAATTAGCTACGGTATCATAACAAATTTGACACATAAATCTTAAAAATGTACGATACATCTCGAATATGGTATTACCTATGGTATTACCACAAATTCAGCATTATAAATCTTGAAAATATGTGATACAGCTAGAAAATATTAGCCACAGGATAACCATCAATTTGGCACTCTAAATCTCGAAAATACGCCATAGTCTCAAAAAATTAGCTACGGTATCACAAATTTGGAACCTGAAATATACAAAATACGTGATAGGTCTCTATCAAAATTAGCTACGGTATAATAAAAAAAATGGGACACATAAATCTCGAAAATATACGATACATCTCGAAAAATTAGCTACTGTATTACTAGAGTTTGATATAATAAATTTCGAGAATACGCGATACATCTCGGAGAAATATCCATGGTAATACCACAAATTCGGCATTATAAATAACGAAAATATGTAATACATCTAGAAAATACACCTAGAAACTTGGCACGCTAAATCTCGAAAATACGCCATAGTCTCAAAAAATTAGCTACGGTATCACAATCAATTTGGTACCATAAATCTCGAAAAATTAGCTACGGTATCACAACAAATTTGACACGTAAATCTCGAAAATGTGCCATAGATTTCAAAAAATACTAGAGTTCGAAATCATAAATCTCGAGAATACGCGATTAATCCAAACAATTAGCTACGGTATCACAATCAATTTGGTACCATAAATCTCGAAAAATTAGCTACGGTATCACAACAAGTTTGACACATAAATCTCGAAAATGTGCCATACATTACAAAAAATACTGTATCACTAGATAAATCTCGAGAATACGCGATTCATCCAAACAATTAGCTACGGTATCACCACAAATTTGACACCAAAGGCAGTGACATCACTTGCCTGCATGCAAATGAATATTCTTAACGAAGACACCGCTAATTTGTTTGACAAGAAATTTGCTTTCAAAGTGCTCGACACCGATTAAATTTATGGGCCAAATTTGTCATCACGAATTCTCACAGGTAACCGCTTATTGTCTCCGCCTAAGTTTGAGGTCCGATGCGTTTCATAAACGCGCCACTTAACTGGCGCATGCAACCATCGTGAATGAATTAACAAAGGCATTTCGCAATAGTGCAGCGATTATCATCTGCAGCATCTCGAGTCTCTCTCTTTCGGCAGCTTCCGCGTGGTGGCCAGTGCCGCTGTTATTTAATGATGTTAAGATCTCATTGATGTCTTGTTGTAATGTTATCTTTGTGGGTCCCAGCGCGGAGCGAAGCGACGGGCCGCGAAAGAGGATCGGATGATCAAATATTTTATTATTGGAGAGTGTTCTTTGAACGGAACTGGAAGCGAAACTTGCTATTGTGTATCGGAGTTGTTTTTTAAATATGGCTTATTGAAATCGGAAGTAACGTTTTTTGTACCATCTAGGTATCTGGGACAGGATTTGTTTTCGGTGTCCGTTTAATGTATAAAGATAAAATATTGTTGAATATATTTGGCGTTGATTTTTGTACAAATTAATTATTCACAATTAAATGAAACTTCGTGATGTAGTATTATTTCTACTTTCTTTAAGTTCTTTAGTACGACCTAGGTTTAAAGATAGCCCACCTGTAGATGTCGTAATACAACGAAACCTAGATCGTGGTAAAGAAGTTAATGAAAGTAGAAATAATACTACATCACGTAGTTTCATTTAACTGTGGTTAAAATATTGTAAGAAATACTAGCCTAATTAAGGAAGTTATAAACGAAAAGTTGGACATCCATTCTGAGACGAAAGAGTATTAAAATAAAAATGCAGAAATATATTGTAGTTGGTATCTCACCAATTGTTGGTACCTCACCAAATACATTGATAAAGATTATTGTTATTGCATTATTTTTAATTATTTTTTTATTATAAACAATTTATTTGATTAAATATAGATTATAATTAAGGCACTAACGGAAGCGTAGAAATAATGATTGATATAAACTCCTCGTTAAGATACATAAAAAAATACTGACATATATTTTATCAAATTAATATAAAATTTACATAATATACTTTACACGAATATAAGATCATAAGTTTGAGTACGTAATAAATGTTATTGACACGCATTTCGCATCATATATTTCTATGTATATTTTGTATATATACATGGAACACTAATTGCGAAAATTCGACTTGAATTTTGCCGTTTTTTCTATATTTTGTTGACAACTGGGTCCCGCTTCTGTCTCACTTTTCTATCACCTCGTCACAGAAACGTAAATAATAGTCTTAAGTATCTATATCAATAAAACAATAATCCGATTTTAATGGATTCTAAAAGTTGATCTCTGATATCACCGAGAAGCTTAACTTTGGAGTAATGTATCTTGGAAGGAAAGTTTTATGAGTTAATGACATAATGCCGACTTTGAAGGAGCCATCTTGAATTTAAGAAACAAAAAATCGGTTTTCTCAAAATAATTCGGCAATAGTACGAACAAAATGAGATACAATCCTACGAGAAAAATATCAAAGGCTAGGTTAAAGAAGACAAAATTGCGAATATTTTTTGTTCGAACACTTTACTTTTAAGTCTAATATATAAAGATGTATAGTGACGGGAAGACGAATTGAAAAAAAACAGTTTATTTTATTATATATACATATTTCTTATTTTATTTACATATTATATTGCTTTTAATGATTCCAGCCTACTTCCACTGATAATCTGGGCCTATGTTATTGAAAATTTTTAATTGAAATCTTTGCTCCGTCTCTCGATATAAACTTTTAGTGTTTCTCCAGGTGATTAACATGGTTAGCATTGTTGAATTAAAACACATGTATACATAGTGGTTAAATTATCATATTATCACCAATCAACTGAGGAAATGTAAAAATCATACGTCAAGACACATAATGGCAGATGTTTCTAAAACTTTCGTATCTGTACAGGACGCCTTGAAACCCTACGATAGCAGTGGTTCAATAAGTTGTTTTGGCCTGAATTTCTTGTACAATTATATGCCGGATCCGTATTAGAGTGATGACAAAAAGTTTGAGGTGTTTCTCCGAAATTATTATAGGCAATAATGCTTTGTAAACTTGATATCATTTATTAAAAGAGCTTTTTTTTAAAATTGTTTTGACAGAAGAAAACTTGTAAAGACTGTGGATTAGAAAAATTTAAATCTGTTAACAAACAATCGAAAGATGCTGGATATAGCAGATAGATCTTATTACAAAATAATAACAGCTGCTTCTTTAACATTTTGAAGTCGTTCTTCGCGATTTGACCTTTTTTGGCGCGGCCGCATGTCCGAAATAAGTTTTTATATAGTATCCCAAAAACAAATGACAAACGACTGATTATTTTTCTTAACGATAAGTAATATATTTCATGCTAGTATTTCCCCATAAAAAAGATTTTACAGCCTTAGATCAGGACGGAACTCATCTTCTATTCAGTTCATACGTTCATCGAGAGAGAATCGACATTATTTCGAATTTTTGGAAAGTTAGGAAAAAATATTTACCATCGCTTCGTCAACATTTGCTGTGTATCTACATCTTCTTTTATGTTTCAAAGGTACTCGATTATAGGGCCGCTTCTGGCATGAGGAGTGATAATTTCACGGTAACCCAGTCTGTGACATGTTAAATGTGCTGCATTGTCATTCGTTCTCACTCATCATTACATTTTTAAGTAGCTTTTTAAATAGTATTTTTTTAAAGTGAAACTTTTATTGTATCGCCTCAGAATATTTCGTTTACCTATCGCATGTCGCATTACAGTCGGCCGCGGAGTGGGGGTAAAGAAACCAATATGGCGGTACCTATAGCTCTCATCAGCTGTGCAGCGTTGGTATGGTACTACGATCGATGCAGTTTTTACCAGACACATTGAAAGAATAGAATGCATGTCAATGTTTACTTATTTTAGTTACCACAAAATATTATTTACATTTATAAACTGTGAGACTCAAAGAGAAGATGACGTTAGTGATCAAATAATCGAAATTTAAAATAATTCAATGATTTATATAAATATTGATCTACGTTTTTAATATGTATATATATATCATACCGAACATTGTATTTATTTATGTATTCTGTACTTTAGTACGCAGAGTAAAATAAACATTCATAGTTATATATCTTGTCTACTATTATCATTTCCTTTTTCACGTCTTAAGTTAATATTACTTTTAAAATCCTAAATCAAGTAGCTTTCGAAAAATTCTCAATTAAATGCCTACAATCTGAAAAAAAGTTTCACTTTCATCGTGGTTTCCTAAAACCACACAACTTTTTTTTATTAGTTTAATTTTTTTTCGTATAATAAACAATATCTCGATTTGATACTATTTTCTTCGATTTGTTCAGAAAAAAACTACAATTTTTTCTTTAGACATTGTGTTTTAAAATTAGATCCCAAAAGAAGTGATATCGTTTGTACTATTTCACAAAGATGCGCAGCATTAATTAATGTAATGTATTTGGATTGAAATAGGAGTGGAGTTTTTATTAAATTAGATATGATGTTATTTTCTTTTGATGTAAAAACATATTTAAAATCAATGCTGGGCATAGGGAGGCAATCACGCCTAATTGAGCAACATTTTCTACCGAAGTAATTTCATACTTCAATAACTCGGCTAAAAATGCAATTGCACCGCCGTCTGGAGCTCGTTTTAAAGGAGGATGAAGATTTATCCCAGTATGACATTTCAATAAGTACTCCAGTCATTTTTATGAAAATAACTGTGTCGATATGCACTGTAATTCCTGTCCTTTTTTGAATTTTTGAAATACAGACTACCGATTTCATTTTTGTTGGTTTTAGAACATTGAGCACTTATTTGATTTTTTTGATATAGCACTTAAAACAATTTACTGATTTTTTTTTCATTTCGCTACACCATCTCTGATACATTGACAATAATTATGTTTTCATTCAATAAATAAGCCTGTTAAACACGGTTAAAAAAACCTGTTAAGCAAGAAAAACCTGTTAAGCACTATGAGGGTTCAATGTACACTTCGGTATATATAAATATTTAATTGTAATGGAAATATTAAACTATTTATAAATATTCATGTTATTATCCATCATGCAAACATATTGCTAAGTATACCTTTCACAGTCGCCATAGTTTTTCAGTAAAGTTTAGGTAAATTTCAAATGAAGTTACATTCATTCATAAATTTGGAATGTGCGGGGAGTGTATTTTGGTGGACATTTTTAACGACGGCTCTAGAACTACTTTACATTAAATTCTCTAATAGTTTTGAGAAAATCAATCATATTTAAATTTAGCATTTAAATTTTTTACGTCAAACATATTGCTAAGTATACCTTTCACAGTCGCCATAGTTTTTCAGTAAAGTTTAGGTAAATTTCAAATGAAGTTACATTCATTCATAAATTTGGAATGTGCGGGGAGCGTATTTTGGTGGACATTTCTAACGACGGCTCTAGAACTACTTTACATTATATGCTCCAATAGTTTTAAGAAAATAAATCATATTTAAATTTAGCATTTAAATTTTTTATGTCAAACATATTGCTAAGTATACCTTTCACAGTCGCCATAGTTTTTCAGTAAAGTTTAGGTAAATTTCAAATGAAGTTACATTCATTCATAAAGTTGGAATGTGCGGGGAGCGTATTTTGGTGGACATTTTTAACGACGGCTCTAGAACTACTTTACATTAAATTCTCTAATAGTTTTGAGAAAATAAATCATATTTAAATTTAGCATTTAAATTTTTTATGTCAAACATATTGCTAAGTATACCTTTCACAGTCGCCATAGTTTTTCAGTAAAGTTTAGGTAAATTTCAAATGAAGTTACATTCATTCATAAATTTGGAATGTGCGGGGAGCGTATTTTGGTGGACATTTTTAACGACGGCTCTAGAACTACTTTACATTAAATTCTCTAATAGTTTTGAGAAAATAAATCATATTTAAATTTTTTATGTCAAACATATTGCTAAGTATACCTTTCACAGTCGCCATAGTTTTTCAGTGAAGTTTAGGTAAATTTCAAATGAAGTTACATTCATTCATAAATTTGGAATGTGCGGGGAGCGTATTTTGGTGGACATTTCTAACGACGGCTCTAGAACTACTTTACATTACATTCTCCAATAGTTTTGAGAAAATAAATCATATTTAAATTTAGCATTTAAATTTTTTATGTCAAACCGTTTCTGATAAAGCATTTGCGGACATTTTTAACAATATGTCTAAAACTGTTTCATGTACAATTCCAAAAAGATATTGTTTTGGAATCCTTATAAACCTTATTTTAAATTTATGCTAAAAATTAAAAAAATCGGCTAAATGTGAGTCGGACTCACAGTGGGTAGAACCCACGAAGGGTTCCGTCACATTGAACAATTTAAACTTATAAGTTTGTATTTCTCTAAGACTTTTTAGGAGCGCATATCTCACCAACTACTGACTGCGATAAAAAAGTTGTTTTGGAACCTCTACTTCTTATTTTAAAACCTATCTGATGATACTCCATATGCCGATGTGCACTGGATTTTCTTTTTTATCCCTCAGTTACATGTATGGAGCGCTATTTTTATTATTATTTTTTTACATAATTTCACAATTTCATCGTGTAACGGTTCATAGAAGACACCTTCCATACAGTATATACAGACATACAGACAGACAGGACGAAATTATAACGATTTCGTTTTTGCCATTTGGCTACGGAACCCTAAAAAAAATAAAATTCAGGTGCTTTCCTGCGCCCTCTGTAACGGCCATGCAAATATTTTAAACTGTTAATTATTGATAAATATGCGGGTTTGTGTGGTGGTTTCTCATTTCGTCTCATTTCAACATTTCTACGTGAAACAGTTCCCGAGAATAACAGCTGTGACAGATCGGCAGAGGGACGGACACGAGACTGATCAGAGAACCGTTTGTTCCTCTTAAGGTGTGGAACCGCAATAAGAAAAAAGGGTAATAACTATTAGAGGAATTTCGACATAAGGAAATATAGAAAACAGCATAAGAAATAGAAGAGCGATTGCAAAAAAGCATAGGAGTAATAATAATAAAATAATGTAACAAGATATAATCTTACTTTTGTTACGTTGGTTAGGTCATTGAGGTAATAATAATAAGGGTAAGCATAGGGGTAATAATAATAAAATAATGTAACAAGATATAATCTTACTTTTGTTACGTTGGTTAGGTCATTGAGGTAATAATAATAGGGGTAAGCATAGGGGTAATAATAATAAAATAATGTAACAAGATATAATCTTACTTTTGTTACGTTGGTTAGGTCATTGAGGTAATAATAATAAGGGTAAGCATAGGGGTAATAATAACAAAATAATGTAACAAGATATAATCTTACTTTCGTTACGTTGGTTAGGTCATTGAGGTAATAATAATAGGGGTAAGCATAGGGGTAATAATAATAAAATAATGTAACAAGATATAATCTTACTTTTGTTACGTTGGTTAGGTCATTGAGGTAATAATAATAGGGGTAAGAATAGGGGTAATAATAATAAAATAATGTAACAAGATATAATCTCACTTTTGTTACGTTGGTTAGGTCATTGAGGTAATAATAATAGGGGTAAGCATGGGGTAATAATAATAAAATAATGTAACAAGATATAATCTTATTTTTGTTACGTTGGTTAGGTCATTGACCTGTTTGATTATATTGCGTTGAGGTAATTATAGTTTTTATGTATACACAAGTAATCCAGTAACATTGAAAATTTGATATCATTTATTAAACATATGCGGCGCTGGCGGCGTACGCTATTGGTATCTTGGACTGCCCATTAGACTAACGATTCGTTTATCCAAAATATCGGCATTCGTGATAGTCTGTCCTGTATACTTACTTATCGAGTTCTCAGATACTTCGGCTACATTATCCAAAATTACCTTGACAATAAAGTGCGAAACATTTATTAGGAAAGACTGAGGGCACAAGACCTTGTTGGCGAAGGCCGGCTCGTTGGATCGATAAGATCACAAGCACCTAAGTAATAGATCAGGGTAAGATAGCACGAACTGGCCCCAAAACAATTCGCACCAAGACGGTATCTATCGTTTTGAGTCATAATTCTCGAAAATTGAGGGGCGATTTAAGAAGAAAAATAGAACTTCATTGTTAACATAGTACTGTATTTTTTAAAACAAAAATTGTATTTAAATAAAATTTTGTTTTTAAAAACAGAAAACATATAAAATAAACTTGTTAATTACGCATGTAACTTGCATTACAAATGTTCTGACAAACCTAGGCACATGTAAACATTCAACATATTTACTATTTACAAGTGTTGACATTTTACCTGGCATACCTTTCACAGACAATACATACACACATATATATATATATATATATATATATATATATATATATATATATATATATATGTTTTAATGTACAAAGTTATTTTTACAGTTGATTTAAGTAATTTTTATGGAGTTCCTATCAAAGACATGTTGTAAGTCGGTCGATTAATACTGGTAAACTAATAGTCCGCTTAGATGCGTTAATTTTCCTTCTAATTGCATTATACGAGGTATATATATATATATATATATATATATATATATATATATATATTCCACTGTTGCTAATACTTTTTACATATTTAAAAGCAGAGGATTAGCTGGTAGGGAGTAGGAATACGTGACTTTAACAATGATCATTGTTTTAAAGCTTAATTTTTCGAAAACGAATCTCTGTATCGAATAAAATATTCGTGAGATACAGCCAATATTTTTGGAAGACCCCTAAAACGACACAATGGGGTACACGAATAAAAAAAATCCTTGTCTTTTTAAATGTAGGCGGGGTATCGCAAATATTATTTTTGAAAATATTTTATTCCATAACTAACAAACTTATGAAATAGATGTGGACGATGTTATAAATATATACGACCTTTTCGAATTTCACCTTTATAGACTGATAGTCTGCGAGTAAAACGGCTGTGACCTATGGACTGACATACATACCGACACCGACATGGCGAAACTGTAAGGATTCCTGGTTTATATAATATATATTTAAAATCTATTATGTAATGAGAAATCTGTTCGTTTGTCAAACAAAACATATAAAACAAAAAATATTTTTCAAGTAAACCTTCTTTGGGTGCCATGAGGGTAAAGGTCGAATTCGTGCAACGTTTTGTTGTAACGTCTGAATGTAACGAATCTGTGGCAAGAAGGACGGAAAATAGGTACTAGCTAACAACGAGAGACAGATTAACACGATAGAATGACACAACAAAGGTACCCATTGTCCGAAATAAACAAAAATGGCTCTCACTACTGCTATCAGCTGTTTTGTACGTTAAGTGTGTCAAAAGTAAACTGTCAAAATTTTGTCGATTTATTTATCTATTTATGATTGATTTATTACTAATTTTGCATATACTTCATCCACTACAAGACTAACATCATATGTACTTAATTTATATATAAATCCCCAATCAACCAGCACATATAGTTATCGTAAATATAATTTACAATAGGAGCAATACATTCGAAATTCCATCAGCCGCATTTAGCCGTACTGTGGTACTGGTATCGTACCTATTACACCAATTGACTATTTTTTATGTATATTTAAATAAATATTTGATTAGATATTAACGTCGATTTATAATGATATTAATTTTTCTGAATGTACTGTATTAAAATCTTCTTATACGAATTTAGTACAATCTATGGACTTACACTTAGTATAATTTTCTTCTCTCTCTCTTTCTGCTATTTTACCCCTTACTTAGTCTACTTTCAAATTGAGGTTTAGATTGCCAAAGAATTTTCACTTCCATCAAATGTACTGAGTTGTACGCATAATTTTTAATTAAAATTGCGGTTGCAGTTGGAACAACAAGTCTCCTCGATAGGGTATTTGACTGATGTCGATATTTTTTTGTAAAGGTGTTATAAAACTGTAGAGGAGGTTTAAAAAAACCTTGTGATGAAAAAATAATACATATAACTAAAAATTAATTGAAACTTCTAAATAGGTAAAACTATACATTTTTTGTGTTCGCCAAATTAAAAAAGTCATTATGAATTCAATTTCCACACAAAAAAATGGCAAAATTATAATACACAATATATAAATTAAACGCAATATTAAACGAGATACTAAACATATTTAATAAACTCCCTTACAATGTATGCTAAATACTAGCCAGTGACGTCATAAGCCAGTTGTGTTTTGTATGGGGCGTTTTCGCGCGAATCGTAGTTCGTCAGTTTTTAAGTCATTATGATTTTGTAATGGAGTCCTAGCTACGACATATTTATTTTAACCGCTTTTAATGTTATTACTTATTCGATTTTAGTAATAAAAAAAAAACATAGTGAAATATCCTATTGTGTATTATTGATGGTTCGGTTGTCTGTACTGATGAACTTGAATGTGCATAGACTAAAACAGAATATAAAGTCAGGTCAGCGCGGCGTTAGTAAACAAACTCAGAGGGAAACTCGTTCTAGTTATTCTTCATTACGATTGGAGACACTGCGCTTACAACACGGCCGAGATAATGCACCGACTGTGGAGCAACGGTAATTAGTGAGAAAGCAAAAGTCGTAAGGCTTTAATTAGACCCATTCAGTTGTTCAGTTTCGATCGTTATTTTGTGAAAGAAGTTCTTTGTAGCGTCGCAGACGTCTTGAGCGTTTTGGCGTTTCTATTTACATATGTTACTCAATGTTGAGAGTCGCTTACAGCATCATTATGGAGATAATTCAAACAAGGGCGCATGAATTTGAAGTTTGTAGACGTTTGTAGGCGTTTGTAGACAAATTTACGCGCAATTTAGTATCATAGAGCCTGATGTACGAAAAATGGGTTTTGAGGGGAAAAAACCTTCAAAAATATTGATGGTATTAAGTCGTATTTCGGGATCCTTACCTGAAAGGTCTGAATAGAATCTTATTTTTGTGGAAAAATGATTTGTCCGTTCTTCCGTTTATCTATATGCCAGGGGCTTCTAACTTGTAAACAAAATAAGGACTAATTTCAAATTTACGCATAAATATTTTACGCAAATTGTAATTTTGTGTTCCAAAAACTAGCATAGTATTTAAAATAGCTTATAATTATATTTCGATGGACTTGCCGTAAATGCAAAGAGGTTAAATTTTTTTCTTCACTGGATAGGTACAAGAGGTATTGTTGAGTAACCTGTAAACATATTTTTTCATTTTTTTTACTTATAAAAATTTGATTATCTATCAAAGTTGTCATTTTCAGACCCATTTCCTTACTAGGTTCATCTCAAAAACACTGTTACCTAGAAATATGTAATTTGGCTGTAGTTTCTTCATATCCTGTGTGTAAATAACAAATGTTAACAAGCTACATATTATTGAGATTTTTTTACGCTTGTGAAAATTAAAATCGGTTATATATGTACTTGATGAAGAACAATATTGATATTTGTAAATAGTTTAACAGATATACTATGTACACGTCGAAAAAATAATTGTTGTAAACAAACCAATTTGAGAGTTCAGGTATTGTAAACGCTTTTCCTGTGAATAAAAATTTAGTAATATAATATGGATTTAATTTTGTATTTGTGATTAAGAAATATAACTATTTTATTCGTACTGTTTTTTTATTATAATAGATCATTTAAAACTAGATATCTATTTATGAATATTTAAACCTCTATCGAGAATAAAACTTTTGGACCTTTAGTCGGATGCCACCATCTTGACTAATGCGCTACGAGCCGGCATATTGTATAATGCTATATATATATATATATATATATATATATATATATATATATACACACACATACACACACGCACATGCACACATACACACAAACACACACACATAAAGCCGAATATTGACATTAAAGTTTTTCCTGTTATTTTTTAAAACAAATATGTCAAACTCTGTTTATTTTCGAGTTTGACATATTTATATCAGTGTTTAGTAAGTGTAAAAGCCTAACTGTTATAAAAAACGACAATATGTGTTTTGTATTGCAAAATGGTATTAATAAATATAAAATATGTATTCTATATTTTGCAATATAGAATACATATTATATATTTATTTAAAAAGAAAATACTATATCGCAATGTTTTTGTTTTAATATTCTTAAACCCAATATTGTGCATACTTATAAGAACATTTATGTAAAAAGATATTCAAATATCCATTCTGTGTCGATTGAAGCTGGGTCATTGTGGCTATCCCATTCCAAAGAGTTATAAATATATTAATCAATAATAAAAATCTATACCCATATGTAATATGGATATAGATATATTAAAATTACAGCGTAGCACAACCTCAGCTTGAACCAACAGAAGCGGATTATTCCAGTAAGGACACATGACTTCCAGTAAGCCAAAGGAGTGAGACATCGAAACCCAATGTCAGCGAATGATATATGTTGATTCTATTTAGGCCAATCTAGATTTCTCTTTAATCCGTATATAGATTTTATAACTCGTTGGAATGGGATAGCCACAATGAGAGTTTAAAATACATAATTAAAACCTGTACCTGTATGTGCAAATAGCACATATGGGTATAAATTTTTATGTGTTGAAATTTCGAATATTTTTCTAAAATGTTTTAAACCCCTGAGTTTTGCGTGATCGCTAGCAAGGGTTGGCCATTTTTTTCATAATGTTGGAAGGTTTTTGAAAAAAATAAAATAGTAGGTGCCTTATTTTCCGAATATAAAATTCAGGAGTACAAAATAAATTCAATTTTAACATGGAAGTAGGTATTGAATATATTTGGCGTTAATTTTGTAGAAATTCATTATTCTCAATTAAATGAAACTACGTGATGTAGTATTATTTCTACTTTCTTGTCGCAATTAGCAAAGATCTTTGCTAATAGTTCACATGAAGATGTTGTAATACAACGAAACCTAGGTCGTGGTAAAGAACTTAAAGAAAGTAGAAATAATAGTACATCACGTAGTCTCATTTAATTGTGATTGATGTATTATTTATATAATTAATTAATCGACAACTTTATGAAGCGCGCGTGTGGTAAGGTGGACACCTTTTCCTGACCATGCAACCGTGGTAAAACGATATTGTTAATAATTATAATTATTATTAGAACAGATTTTTTTTTAGTTTTCCCTCAAGATAGACATTGGAAAGTGTTTTTACGTGGTCAATATTTTGGTGAAGTTCCTGCAAGGCTTAACAACTAAATCGAGAATAAACATAACTCTTCGGAAATTATGACGAAATGTAAGTCGATTATTCACAAATACATTAAGATCCTGCACAAAAGTTATTTATTAGATTTACGTTAAATCAGATTTGAAATAATTATAAGTAATAATGGAATATATATGTATCCGTAGTCATTAATTAGCGTTTATAATTTGATTATAGATATTGTTGATTTAATAATCGACCATAATTTTAACTCAAAAAAGACAAATTTACAAGAATCCCATTTCCATAAAGTTAAAAATTATTTTTAAACTTTATAGAAATGATATTCTCGTAAATTAAATTATTGAAGAGAAAACGATTTTATTATTTACTTAAGCGGTACTGAACCCCACAACCTTTGTTTAACCGTGTTTACAATTTAAGTGCTCCTATCTATGGTGATCAGTAGCGAGTCATGTTTTATTGAATATATAATGACATCTATACAATATCATGTACTGATTACATAAACCTTCAACAACATATTCGAAGAGACGTAACGATTACGTACGAGGAAAGGTTATGGTACCTAAAATTAATAAACAAAGAAAACGATTACGAAATTATACACAAAACATAATTTGAAATTTCACAATGGAAGGCATTGTATTGAAAATTAAAAGCCCTCTGTTAAAAAAAAAAATAAAAAGTAGGGCCAGTCAAACGTTCGAAGCGTCATTGTAAATTGCTGTCAAAATTTGACGTTTCGATATCTGTCATAGATTATAAATCTCTATCGAAATTTTCCTCTCGGTTATGATAGCGATTTGAATGCGTGGCGAAATTTAATTGCTGAAATATTGGATGGCGAGGTGTGGAGAATCGTCAAGAATGAGCGGGTGTCGGCGCGTGTGAGGAGTCTTTGTGTAATTTTACCGTAATTTAAGATCTTTTGAGGCAGCCATTATGGTTACGTGTTGTAGGAATTGCTGGGCGAAATAATGTGCCTTAGCCATATTGATATGATTGTTGGCGTAAAGTTTACGTACGTAAGTTATAACAACGAAGAATATGTAAAATTTTTTATTATTATTTCAAATTATTTTGGTCTTTAAATACACTTGTTTGCATAAATAACGGGCGGTTTTGATTTTGTCACATTATTAAGAAATTAAGAGGTTGTATTAATTGTAATTGTTACTGGCAGGTATAGCGTATTCTGGCACATAAAAACGAACGTTCCAAACTTGAAATTTATTCTTTTTTTGAATGAAAATTCTCTTTTACTGACAAAAACGTATTTTTTGACTGTCTTTAAATGAAATGCAACGTTTATTAAGTTATTTTTCATTTGTTACGTTTTTTTATTTTAACGAACAAATTTTAATTAAATTTCTGCTAATTGCTGCATTAGTTCACTTCTGTTTGCTGTTCTTAGTATGGTTGAAAAAAACGATAAAAGCTAGTAAAATTATTGCGTTGCTTGAAGAAGGCTGTAGCCAATATTATGTGTCTCAGCAGTATAATGTGAATTCATTCCATGAAAGAATTCCATTCCACCGTCCAAAGGACCTGGCAACGATACCAAGACGGGCTCCGCCAGTAGAAGGCCCGGTTTTGGAAGAAAACGGTGCACTGAACCATGGGACGACCGCTTCATAGTCAGCCAAGCGCTACAAAGCTACAAGTTACAAGTTGCTACAAGTTACGTACGTGGTTCTCAAACAGAACCTGGAGGACGTCAAAGGTACATGAGTGGGCTTATGGACAGTCAGAAGGAGACTTCAGACCGTCAATATACGTAGCTATCGTCCAGCTCGGGACCATAGCTACGTATATTGCCAGCCTAAATTGCTCCGTGAGCATCGAGTTGCCAGATTGAGATTCGCTCAAAATTTTTCGTCATCGACTGAACAAGACTGAAATAGTGTTTTATTCTCCGATGAAGCTCGTATATCGATTATTGGTGAAGATCGACGTCGGCAAGTCTTACGAAGACTTGGAGAATGCTTCGCAGAGGTGTGCTTTGAGGAAATCGCCCCTTACGGTGGAGGCTCCGTAATGTTTTGAGCTGGTATTGACTCAGATGACCGTACCGAGTTAGTTTTTAATGAAAATGGCACACTTAATGCGCAAAGGTACGTAACAGAGGTTCTTATTCCTCATGCCCAACCCGCATTAACAGCAGTTGGAGGCGAGTCCATTTTTATAAAAGACAACGCTCGCGCCCACCGCTCTAGAGACGTTGATGCGTATATGCAGGAGGCCGGAATTTGTCGGTTAGACTGGCCAGCTAGAAATCCCGACCTCAATCCGATAGAACACATATGGGATAATCTCAAACGACTCATCAAAGCCGTAAAACCAGCTCCAGAAAACATCCAGGCCCTTAAAAATGTGATCGTCGCTCAATGGGAATGTATTCCTACGAAATTATAAAAAACGTCGTCGAAAGCATGCTTAGCAGATTAAGCGCATTGATTTTATCTAGAGGAGGCCATACTCGTTACTAAATTTTAAAATTTTATGTTTAATTAATAAAAAATATTCAAAAATAAACTTTAGACATTTTCAATGTACCAGTATGAAAACGCTCGTCTGTGGCCTTTACATCGTTTTTTTTTATTTATTCGCATTTTTAATGACTGAGGTAGGTAAAGACGATATCTCAATAATAAATAAGAATATTCTCATTATATCGCCAAATAAAATGCATCAAATAGTAATAAAATAACTCTGATATGCTTTATTCTTCAAGTGCCCGTTTTTTTTGCAAAAGAGTATATAATTATTTATTAAAAATATACAGAACTCAACGTTCGCATTTAGATTGTTAGTAAAAACGATAATGAAAATTTAACTTTTTTCTTTGAATAAAAGAATATACACAAAAATAAATATATTTAACAAAAATAATTGCTGATCGCGATAATTTTATTGGCCAAAAATATTTTTTTTAATAACTGAAAAACGGGGGTCAAACGTCAAATTTCAAGCATCTTTTTAGGCAGTTTTCTGTTTTCAGCCTTATTATGTACAATGTTTATAAATTTTTATTTGTATTTTCACATTGTTATTTAATTACACAAAGATGGCAATAACTAATTTAAAAAAAACGTAACAGAGAATTCATTACAGAGTTTTAATTTTTGTGGGTAATACTTATTTAACTAACTTTTTATAAATTAAACCGTCAGCGGTTGGCATATAGAAGTACAACCTTCTCGCTTCTGCACAGTATCCGGTCGATCGATCGACCAATAGGAGGGGTGAGAGGAGGAAAAGTAAAAAGGGAACGGAAAAGATTATCGTCTGTTTCGCTCTCAGTCATTCTATTTGTACATGCGTGAATAAGAGAAAAACTGAAACAAGACTTATTTGTATTTCGAATTCGTTATTCGACTTTGTATAGAGAAGTAACAAAAAGTGTCCTTTTCGCAGCCCACCGTGAGAGTCGTTTTGGTTTCTCCATCAGACGAGGTCCGTAGCTCCATGGTTTAGTATAAATTGACTTTCAAATTAGGATGGAGAATACATTTAAATAAAGTTTAGTACTAGTTTCGAAGAAATTTTTTTATATTTTCATTAGCCATTAAAATTTGTATTTATTTTCCCATTTACAATGTTTCATGAAGATATAGTGAAATTATTATTTTGAAGTAATATATTAGAGTTGATAAAAGAGCCTTGTTCGTAAACTGGGCTCTGTGGTTTAAGTTGTTGCTTTATTTGTTATATATTTTGTCATTTTATACTATGCAAGTTTACACTGGTTTTTGTTAAATTTATAAGGAAGCCAGCTGCCACAGGTTCCAGAGTACGAAATAAGATGATTATAAAGAATATTGTTTTTTTGGTTTCTCATTCCATTTTCGAGATATACTATTTTAACTTTTATGTATAATTTAATTGTCTTGCAGTGCAACGAGAATATTATATGTATATATATATATATATATATATATATATATATATATATATATATATAAGCAAATAATAGATATATTATTAAAGCGCACGACGAGCCTCTTATTCAATTTTGAATATTAAGTGATAGGAGTACTATTATATTTGACAAAGAAAAATCGATTATACTGGTAATTTAGTACATTTACCAGTATAATGTTTTTATCTGCTTATGATAGAAACGTTTGAATGTAAGTATGATTGAGAATATGTTAAGGATAAAAAAAAGTTTCGTTGCTGAAAAATAAATGATTTCTTCGTAATGATGGCTCAAATCAAGAAATATTATAAATTATTTTCATCTTATATTTTTGAGAGCAAACCACAAGAAAATCTTGCAAACTAATCAATCAATAAACTATCAAATAACTAATTTTTCATATATCAAGAATTGTTAATAAGAAATTAAAATAATAAAAATCTAAAATCTTTTTAGAAACGTTTACAAAAAATAATCAATATTGATGGCTTTTAAATGTGTAAATTAATTAAAATTGCTATCGTCTAAATTAATTAAAAATAAACAGTTAATTGGTTTTGACTTTTTATAGTTGTCAAAATAAATGTGTTATTAATTCTTTTCGAGTTTTATCTAGATTTTTTCAACGACCTCGTCGGGTCTGCGAGTTTCGTGTATTAGTTTGTTTCTATGGAGGATATATTGGAACACAATATACGCTCTGTTTCATCTTGCTGATTTGAATAATTCCATAGAAACCGATTTTATAAACTATTTTGAAAAATTACTTGACGTTTCATAAAAAAAATCCAAGAAAATATGAAAATTGTTGATTTAAATAAAACTTTAATTAAAAAAATAAAAGTAACAATTCCTAATTCACTTTGTTTTAGTTAGATACAGTTTTTTTAGACGGAATATGTGGTTCCGTCAATAGGATTGTTTTTTTATGAATAAGACTGTAGTAACGATTTTATTTTTCAATGTAATAGGGGATCGGTCTTGAGTGTAACTCTGAGTAGGCGCGGCGCAAAAGGATGTGAAACCAGCAGCCATCTTGAAAAAGTTTATTCATATACCTCTCTAAACGGTTTGTCGGTAGTTAAAAATAAAACAGTTATTTTTTGTAGATAATTAAATATTCTACAATTACGCTTTAATATATTTATTATTATTCTATAAAATAAATATTTATGGGAGTTTGTGATTTATAATTTTTAATAAAAAACAATTGATCGCTTGTGAAATATAATTATATGATATATTTTAGGGAGGTAAATTCTCTACAAATGTTGGTTGAAAGTTTTGTTTTTGACTGTAATAGTTTCCGCATAACAGATAGTTGAATAATAATTCCTCAAAATTCCTCAAAATTAAACACTGAGACAAATGCACGATATGGAACAATTGGCTTTGGGGAAGGGTAGGGGATCCATCCAGTACTATTAAATACCATACCTTAAAATGGCTGCCGCTGGTCCTTTATTGATTTATATTTCCAGTCTTATCTGACAAGAAATAATTATTTCATTTTATTTATTTCAAAGTAACTTAAATTAAATACATTGATTATCAATTAGGATTATCTAAACCCACCCTTACAGGCCTCACACGGGAAGACAAATATTTATTTGTAGTCAATGCGTGAAAATCCGTGCGCGCTGTTCGTTAGAAAAGTAATAATAATAATATAATTTATTTGTGGATATAAAATACAACAGGTAAAGTAATAGACATGTACAGAAGTTTTCCCAGAGCTAATGACAAAATAAAAATAAAAACTTAAGTTTCACACCTTAACTTTAAATATCCACAATAAAGGTAACTAACTCGGCTTGTGCAGTTATGCTATAAGCATCACTGACACGGTCAGTTTATAGCTACCACCTGTTCATACACACACACACATACACACACACACACACACATATATATATATATATATATATATATATATATACTTACATACACAATAGATAATAATATTAATAATTATTTTTAATACAGGTATTATATACAGATATATAACTACATACACATTATTACCCATAAAGGAAACATAGCACCAAGAAAAGAAGTAAAACCAAAATTCGAAAAGCAAGAGAAAAAGAAGATGCTGGTAATAAAAATAATTTAAATTAAATAACTTCAAAGAGTTAAGCCGATATTTTCCGTTTATTCCGTTTGGATTTGATGGGTCAAAAGTCATTTACGGATTGACCTTTTAAATGTAGTTATGGATCTACAGCGCAATAAGAAATTTTCTTTTAAATGAGTTTTTTCTATATGAGTTGGGAAAGATCCCCGGAAATTTTAATTTCACAAGGATTAAGAAAGCTGTGCTCAATAAGCTTTAGAAAATTGAGCTGAAAAATTTGTTTTTTCAAACTTTGTTATGCATTTTATGTAACACATACACATGTGTACTCGCGGACTTTATTGTTGATATCATATTACATATATTATATTAGACGAAAAATATACTTATAAATTTATTCTATGTATTGCTTCTCCGACGAATGTTTTTTTTTTATTTTATGGATTGGTCGGACAATTTTCACGAAATATAAATAAATTATACAATTGAACATTCCTTCCGAATTAACTCGGAAGAAAATCCGCTTTGAGAAAATCGCGCGCATACAGAAACACAGCTGCAGCAAGAAAATTAGTTGCAACGTTAATTTTCAACTTTTCCAAGAATCTTTTTCACTTATATAACGCGAACAAAATTGGATACATGGTGTTAATTTTATATTACTGAGTTTATTTCTTTAGTAAGAGAACATAATATATATATATAATATATATATACATATACATATATATATATATATATATATATATATATATATATATATATATATATATATATATATATATATATAATCATACTTTAAAACATATTATGCAAGATTATTTGCAATTATCGAATGATAATATTTATTATCGTAAGATTACTATTATCCTAGATAAAAACGCTCAAATTGTAACGCATTTTCATTGTACTTTTCTCGTGATCCTCTTCGAGAGGAAAAAAGTTTTCATCAAAAGTAAAGATGAACAGATTTTCTCGTCGCTGTCTTGGCACATACGGTAACTCAGCTATTTTCAAGAGGTAGTGAAGAAAGGATTAAAATTTATGAAAATTTATGCAGAATGAAATATTTTCAAACTATTAGACTTCCGTAAAAAGAATTTTCTTTATTAAAATTAGTTGGCTATTTGCCGACAGAGTGTACGTGAGCGCGGTGTGAACGTAACGAAGGGCGCGCGCTGGCGTTACGCGCGGGACCACGTATGAAGTTTCATTACTTTAATGCAGTGAAGAGGCGCTGGTCGCCAGCAGTCTCGCTATGCTCGTTACAGTCGTCATTATATTCGTATTTGCCGGTGTGAAAGTGCCTGGAATTTGAATAATTTTTTAATTGCATCGCTATCTTGAGAAAAGTCGAAGTAATGATCGTCATGATTTCTACGATCAAATGAAGCCTTAGCGATTACTTCATATCGTGCAATACCACGTATGTGTTCTGTGTTTGATCGAAAATATAATACCTTTTTGAAGCGTAATTTCTTTAGACAAGATGGTCGTCACGCCGTGACTAAAACAACCGTGTGACGCAACCTATTATGTTGAACCTAGCCCCATCTGTTGGCCACGCTAACAAATAATAGAGAAACGTTGGTAAAGTAGTGCGTTTAAAACTATGGAAACTTGTATAATGAGCGAATAGGGAAATGAGATGGGGCAATTGATTGATTGACTTCCTAGAGTGCACAAAATTTATGAGAATACGTTTCTATTTGCTTTGCAGTTTTTAAATTGTATTTACTTTTATTTATATCGTGTTAATACCCTTCTTCAATAATATGCATGATACGGAAATGCCAGATTTAGCAAGAAATATTAAAAGTCTTAAGAGTATTTAACTGTCAGACGAAAATATGGGATTAGAAAAATGAATAATAGCTCCGGTTAAAAATTACTTTTCAGAAGATTGACACGATTAAGTTATAAACTATGAATTACAAGTTCTGGTTGCCTTACAAACCTTTCAGTGGAGTGAACTATAATACGGTGACAAGCCTAGCTTTAATAACGATATAACTATTCCTTTCTTTGAATAGGTTAACAAAAATGAATTAACAGATTTAGTGTATATTAGCTGTTGTTGTATTCACTGTGAATTAGAAGTTCTGGTTGCTTTACAAACCTTTTAGTGGAGTGGAGTATAATACAGTGACAAGCCTAGTTTTAATAACGATATAACTATTCCTTTCTTTGAATATGTTAACAAAAATGAATTAACAGATTTACTTATATTAGCTGTTGTTGTATTCACTGTGAATTAGAAGTTCTGGTTGCTTTACAAACCTTTTAGTGGAGTGGAGTATAATACAGTGACAAGCCTAGTTTTAATAACGATATAACTATTCCTTTCTTTGAATATGTTAACAAAAATGAATTAACAGATTTAGTGTATATTAGCTGTTGTGGTATTCACTGTAAATTGGGAGTTCTGGTTGCCTTACAAACCTTTCAGTGGAGTGGAGTATAATACAGTGACAAGCCTAGCTTTAATAACGATATAACTATTCCTTTCTTTGAATATGTTAACAAAAATGAATTAACAGATTTACTTATATTAGCTGTTGTTGTATTCACTGTGAATTAGAAGTTCTGGTTGCTTTACAAACCTTTTAGTGGAGTGGAGTATAATACAGTGACAAGCCTAGTTTTAATAACGATATAACTATTCCTTTCTTTGAATATGTTAACAAAAATGAATTAACAGATTTAGTGTATATTAGCTGTTGTGGTATTCACTGTAAATTGGGAGTTCTGGTTGCCTTACAAACCTTTCAGTGGAGTGGAGTATAATACAGTGACAAGCCTAGCTTTAATAACGATATAACTATTCCTTTCTTTGAATATGTTAACAAAAATGAATTAACAGATTTAGTGTATATTAGCTATTGTTGTATTCACAGTATTTTAGTATATTTTAGTATTTAAGTAACCATCGTCAATCAAAGCACGTTGAAAAAAATTATTCTTCTTACGATACTTTTGTCATTTCAGTAGATTGTTTAATAAAAAATCTTATTTCTTCTAATAAAATATAAACATGTACATTTTTATTCGAACTGTGGTGTGTTTTCTTAAATTACATCTTTTTTCTGACAATATAAGTTTGCCTTTAATATTTAAAAATTCGAATTGTTATGCTCCACGATAATACTAGAGAACTCCCAGTGTGGCGCTTTGTCACCTTCGTGGCATACGATTATTTTATTTCCACTATGTTCATCAGAATGTTTTGTCCAAATAACATAGCAAAGGTCCAGTACAGCCTTCCGCCATCTCTAGTTCCACGCTTATTTTATTTGTTCAAATGCTACAAAGTTTGCCCTGAAGAAAACATGAGCTTGTAAATACAACAGCTGACCCGAATGTGAGTCTGTCAGACATAATAATTCTAGTCAACCGTATTTTTTCAGCCAGTTGAGGTCTTTCAGTATCATTCAGTTTCTATTCTCTGTCGCGTGTAGAGAGTTAACAATTTTCATAGATATCATTGCGCATGTAAATTTACCTTAAATTGTCTTTCAATCTCATTCAGTTTCTATTGTCGTTTGCGTGTAGAAAGTTAACAGTTACATACAAATCATTGTACATGTAAATTTACCTTAAATTGTCTTTCAGTCTCATTCAGTTTCTATTGTCGGTTGGTGTAGAAAGTTAACAGTTACATAGAAATCATTGCACATGTAAATTTACCTTAAATTGTCTTTCAGTTTCAATTGTCGGTTGCGTGTAGAAAGTTAACCGTTACATAGAAATCTTTGCATATGTAAATTTACCTTAAATTGTCTTTCAGTTTCATTCATTTTCAATTGTCGGTTGCGTGTAGAAAGTTAACAGTTACATAGAAATCATTGCACATGTAAATTTACCTTAAATTGTCTTTCAGTTTCACTCAGTTTCAATTGTCGGTTGCGTGTAGAAAGTTAACAGTTACATAGAAATTATTGTACATGTAAATTTACCTTAAATTATCTTTCAGTTTCAATTGTAGTTTGCGTGTAGAAAGTTAACAGTTACATAGAAATCATTGCACACGTAAATTTACCTCAAATTGTCTTTAAGTTTCATTCAGTTTCTATTGTCGTTTGCGTGTAAAAAGTTAACAGTTTCATAGAAATCATTGCACATGTAAATTTATCTTAATTTAAGTAAATAATTAATGAAAATTCAAGATGTTTTAAAAACAATCCTCCTTAAGGTCGCGTAACGTAACATCATGTCTATACCGGGTTTATGAACATTGTATAACTATTGACAACGAGTAGATTCCTTAGCGGCGTATAGCGTAACTAATGAATGTTTATTATACTATTGTTTTTATGTAAATCACCAGCTAAGTGTATTACTATAAACTTATAGAGAAATCGAAAACAGGTAATACCAACTGCTGTATCGCAGTAATTATGAAAAGTTTTCCTACATATTTTTCCGACGACAAACTTAAAAAAGCGTCGGACAACTGTTCTTAAATTGAGAAAACTATCAACATATTTTATGCATATATGCTCAGAGCATTTTATTTAATCAATTTAATATTAATTCATTTTTATTTGTCTTATTTGCAGGACTTTTTAATAATACCAATAGATATGTGTAACTGCATTTTCAGGTACTAACAAAAATCGACTACGCCTGAAAAAAAAAAATAGATAATTATAAAGTAAAAATAAGTATATTAATTAAAAAAAAAGTAATTAAATAAGGTCCTTATTTGTGAGCATGATAAAGTACTAACTCTTGAACAACAGTAAGATTAGTTGCTTCTATATATTTTTGAACGTTTAAAATATTGTTGATCTCGCGAAGATTTTGGTATTTTTTAATGTTCCGCATAAGTCCACTGTAAATTATGACGTAGTTTGTTCAAAATATTGAAAACCACTGTAAATTAGCTATTTGACACTAATTGTCTTTGAAACTTAGTGTCAAAGACAATTAGTGTTGTATTTGACACTAAGTTGTTTAAAAAGTATGTCACGTAAGTTTACCAAGTGGCCGCTAGGGAAGTTACTCAATGAGCATACAGTGCTTATATGGATATTATTGGCAGCAATTTTATACACCATTAATACATTTATTGTACACAGAATAAGTGTACGGTTGTATAACTACTGTATAGCGATTTTTTATTAATGTGTAAGTTTGACGACTTAAGTGGCTATACGTGATTTACTTTCGTTTATAATAAAAAAGTTAATTTCATTTATAATAAAAATGTAAAGTTTGATTACACATACATACTATTTATACGATCAATATTAAGGTGCGATTTCTGTGGTTGTGTAGTGTTTGTGGGTGTATTCAGCAGATAAAAACGTTACTTACATTACATATAGAGTTTAATTCATAAATGGTACTTATTTTAAAAGCTTTACTTAATATGATATAAAAAAAATATTTAATTCCAGTGGATATACTTGTTAGGTAATAGGTTGATTTAGTGGTAAGTTGATCGAAAGTATCCTATAGCTTTTGATAATAAGTATGAAGTACTATGAGCCTTTTCTGAGAAAAAGGGCTTTGACAGACATGTGACCGGGCGGATGGACACCAAGTTTTATTGTAAGGATTTCATTTTGTCATTTTGAAGGACAGAACCCTAAAAATAATGAAATATATATCATTTATATAAAAACCTCATTAAAAAATTCCGTGTTACGTATGCGTATGTTGTATATGTGAGGATTAAGGCAAAATTACATGCAAACATACCTGCACTCATAGACACAGTAGCGGTTCCAGCAGTACAACACGACATTTTTTGACCGAAAATGAAACCGATCAGTTCAGTTCCGTGAAATTTTCGCGACAGTTTGATTTTATTTCAGTAAAGGTGATAATTGATATTAAATAAATGTAATGAAGTAAGTTGTTCATTCAGTAAATAATGGTCGCAGTTTTATTTATTATATCTTTATATCCGTATCGCCGAGTTGATTAACTTAAAGAGTTTTGAAGTAAAATTCTGTGAAATTTTCGCGACAGTTTGATTTTACTTCAGTAAAGGTAATAATTAATATTAAATAAATATAATGAAGTAAGTTACTAGTGCAGTAAATAAAGGTCGCGGTTTTATTTGTTACATCTTTACATCCGTATCGCCGAATTCATTAACTTAAAGAATTACAAAGTAAAATTCTGTGAAATTTTCGCGACAGTTTGATTTTACTTCAGTAAAGGTAATAATTAATATTAAATAAATATAATGAAGTAAGTTACTAGTGCAGTAAATAAAGGTCGCGGTTTTATTTGTTACATCTTTACATCCGTATCGCCGAATTCATTAACTTAAAGAATTACAAAGTAAAATTCTGTGAAATTTTCGCGACAGTTTGATTTTACTTCAGTAAAGGTAATAATTAATATTAAATAAATATAATGAAGTAAGTTACTAGTGCAGTAAATAAAGGTCGCGGTTTTATTTGTTACATCTTTACATCCGTATCGCCGAATTCATTAACTTAAAGAATTACAAAGTAAAATTCTGTGAAATTTTTGCGACAGTTTGATTTTACTTCAGTAAAGATAATAATTAATATTAAATAAATATAATGAAGTAAGTTACTAGTGCAGTAAATAAAGGTCGCGGTTTTATTTGTTACATCTTTACATCCGTATCGCCGAATTCATTAACTTAAAGAATTACAAAGTAAAATTCTGTGAAATTTTCGCGACAGTTTGATTTTACTTCAGTAAAGGTAATAATTAATATTAAATAAATATAATGAAGTAAGTTACTAGTGCTGTAAATAAAGGTCGCGGTTTTATTTATTACATCTTTACATCCGTATCGCCGAATTCATTAACTTAAAGAATTACAAAGTAAAATTCTGTGAAATTTTCGCGACAGTTTGATTTTACTTCAGTAAAGGTAATAATTAATATTAAATAAATATAATGAAGTAAGTTACTAGTGCAGTAAATAAAGGTCGCGGTTTTATTTGTTACATCTTTACATCCGTATCGCCGAATTCATTAACTTAAAGAATTACAAAGTAAAATTCTGTGAAATTTTCGCGACAGTTTGATTTTACTTCAGTAAAGATAATAATTAATATTAAATAAATATAATGAAGTAAGTTACTAGTGCAGTAAATAAAGGTCGCGGTTTTATTTGTTACATCTTTACATCCGTATCGCCGAATTCATTAACTTAAAGAATTACAAAGTAAAATTCTGTGAAATTTTCGCGACAGTTTGATTTTACTTCAGTAAAGGTAATAATTAATATTAAATAAATATAATGAAGTAAGTTACTAGTGCTGTAAATAAAGGTCGCGGTTTTATTTATTACATCTTTACATCCGTATCGCCGAATTCATTAACTTAAAGAATTACAAAGTAAAATTCTGTGAAATTTTCGCGACAGTTTGATTTTACTTCAGTAAAGGTAATAATTAATATTAAATAAGTATAATGAAGTAAGTTACTAGTGCAGTAAATAAAGGTCGCGGTTTTATTTGTTACATCTTTACATCCGTATCGCCGAATTCATTAACTTAAAGAATTACAAAGTAAAATTCTGTGAAATTTTCGCGACAGTTTGATTTTACTTCAGTAAAGGTAATAATTAATATTAAATAAATATAATGAAGTAAGTTACTAGTGCTGTAAATAAAGGTCGCGGTTTTATTTATTACATCTTTACATCCGTATCGCCGAATTCATTAACTTAAAGAATTACAAAGTAAAATTCTGTGAAATTTTCGCGACAGTTTGATTTTACTTCAGTAAAGGTAATAATTAATATTAAATAAATATAATGAAGTAAGTTACTAGTGCAGTAAATAAAGGTCGCGGTTTTATTTGTTACATCTTTACATCCGTATCGCCGAATTCATTAACTTAAAGAATTACAAAGTAAAATTCTGTGAAATTTTCGCGACAGTTTGATTTTACTTCAGTAAAGATAATAATTAATATTAAATAAATATAATGAAGTAAGTTACTAGTGCAGTAAATAAAGGTCGCGGTTTTATTTGTTACATCTTTACATCCGTATCGCCGAATTCATTAACTTAAAGAATTACAAAGTAAAATTCTGTGAAATTTTCGCGACAGTTTGATTTTACTTCAGTAAAGGTAATAATTAATATTAAATAAATATAATGAAGTAAGTTACTAGTGCTGTAAATAAAGGTCGCGGTTTTATTTATTACATCTTTACATCCGTATCGCCGAATTCATTAACTTAAAGAATTACAAAGTAAAATTCTGTGAAATTTTCGCGACAGTTTGATTTTACTTCAGTAAAGGTAATAATTAATATTAAATAAGTATAATGAAGTAAGTTACTAGTGCAGTAAATAAAGGTCGCGGTTTTATTTGTTACATCTTTACATCCGTATCGCCGAATTCATTAACTTAAAGAATTACAAAGTAAAATTCTGTGAAATTTTCGCGACAGTTTGATTTTACTTCAGTAAAGGTAATAATTAATATTAAATAAATATAATGAAGTAAGTTACTAGTGCTGTAAATAAAGGTCGCGGTTTTATTTATTACATCTTTACATCCGTATCGCCGAATTCATTAACTTAAAGAATTACAAAGTAAAATTCTGTGAAATTTTCGCGACAGTTTGATTTTACTTCAGTAAAGGTAATAATTAATATTAAATAAGTATAATGAAGTAAGTTACTAGTGCAGTAAATAAAGGTCGCGGTTTTATTTGTTACATCTTTACATCCGTATCGCCGAATTCATTAACTTAAAGAATTACAAAGTAAAATTCTGTGAAATTTTCGCGACAGTTTGATTTTACTTCAGTAAAGGTAATAATTAATATTAAATAAATATAATGAAGTAAGTTACTAGTGCAGTAAATAAAGGTCGCGGTTTTATTTGTTACATCTTTACATCCGTATCGCCGAATTCATTAACTTAAAGAATTACAAAGTAAAATTCTGTGAAATTTTCGCGACAGTTTGATTTTACTTCAGTAAAGGTAATAATTAATATTAAATAAATATAATGAAGTAAGTTACTAGTGCAGTAAATAAAGGTCGCGGTTTTATTTGTTACATCTTTACATCCGTATCGCCGAATTCATTAACTTAAAGAATTACAAAGTAAAATTCTGTGAAATTTTTGCGACAGTTTGATTTTACTTCAGTAAAGATAATAATTAATATTAAATAAATATAATGAAGTAAGTTACTAGTGCAGTAAATAAAGGTCGCGGTTTTATTTGTTACATCTTTACATCCGTATCGCCGAATTCATTAACTTAAAGAATTACAAAGTAAAATTCTGTGAAATTTTCGCGACAGTTTGATTTTACTTCAGTAAAGGTAATAATTAATATTAAATAAATATAATGAAGTAAGTTACTAGTGCTGTAAATAAAGGTCGCGGTTTTATTTATTACATCTTTACATCCGTATCGCCGAATTCATTAACTTAAAGAATTACAAAGTAAAATTCTGTGAAATTTTCGCGACAGTTTGATTTTACTTCAGTAAAGGTAATAATTAATATTAAATAAATATAATGAAGTAAGTTACTAGTGCAGTAAATAAAGGTCGCGGTTTTATTTGTTACATCTTTACATCCGTATCGCCGAATTCATTAACTTAAAGAATTACAAAGTAAAATTCTGTGAAATTTTCGCGACAGTTTGATTTTACTTCAGTAAAGATAATAATTAATATTAAATAAATATAATGAAGTAAGTTACTAGTGCAGTAAATAAAGGTCGCGGTTTTATTTGTTACATCTTTACATCCGTATCGCCGAATTCATTAACTTAAAGAATTACAAAGTAAAATTCTGTGAAATTTTCGCGACAGTTTGATTTTACTTCAGTAAAGGTAATAATTAATATTAAATAAATATAATGAAGTAAGTTACTAGTGCTGTAAATAAAGGTCGCGGTTTTATTTATTACATCTTTACATCCGTATCGCCGAATTCATTAACTTAAAGAATTACAAAGTAAAATTCTGTGAAATTTTCGCGACAGTTTGATTTTACTTCAGTAAAGGTAATAATTAATATTAAATAAGTATAATGAAGTAAGTTACTAGTGCAGTAAATAAAGGTCGCGGTTTTATTTGTTACATCTTTACATCCGTATCGCCGAATTCATTAACTTAAAGAATTACAAAGTAAAATTCTGTGAAATTTTCGCGACAGTTTGATTTTACTTCAGTAAAGGTAATAATTAATATTAAATAAATATAATGAAGTAAGTTACTAGTGCTGTAAATAAAGGTCGCGGTTTTATTTATTACATCTTTACATCCGTATCGCCGAATTCATTAACTTAAAGAATTACAAAGTAAAATTCTGTGAAATTTTCGCGACAGTTTGATTTTACTTCAGTAAAGGTAATAATTAATATTAAATAAATATAATGAAGTAAGTTACTAGTGCAGTAAATAAAGGTCGCGGTTTTATTTGTTACATCTTTACATCCGTATCGCCGAATTCATTAACTTAAAGAATTACAAAGTAAAATTCTGTGAAATTTTCGCGACAGTTTGATTTTACTTCAGTAAAGATAATAATTAATATTAAATAAATATAATGAAGTAAGTTACTAGTGCAGTAAATAAAGGTCGCGGTTTTATTTGTTACATCTTTACATCCGTATCGCCGAATTCATTAACTTAAAGAATTACAAAGTAAAATTCTGTGAAATTTTCGCGACAGTTTGATTTTACTTCAGTAAAGGTAATAATTAATATTAAATAAATATAATGAAGTAAGTTACTAGTGCTGTAAATAAAGGTCGCGGTTTTATTTATTACATCTTTACATCCGTATCGCCGAATTCATTAACTTAAAGAATTACAAAGTAAAATTCTGTGAAATTTTCGCGACAGTTTGATTTTACTTCAGTAAAGGTAATAATTAATATTAAATAAGTATAATGAAGTAAGTTACTAGTGCAGTAAATAAAGGTCGCGGTTTTATTTGTTACATCTTTACATCCGTATCGCCGAATTCATTAACTTAAAGAATTACAAAGTAAAATTCTGTGAAATTTTCGCGACAGTTTGATTTTACTTCAGTAAAGGTAATAATTAATATTAAATAAATATAATGAAGTAAGTTACTAGTGCTGTAAATAAAGGTCGCGGTTTTATTTATTACATCTTTACATCCGTATCGCCGAATTCATTAACTTAAAGAATTACAAAGTAAAATTCTGTGAAATTTTCGCGACAGTTTGATTTTACTTCAGTAAAGGTAATAATTAATATTAAATAAGTATAATGAAGTAAGTTACTAGTGCAGTAAATAAAGGTCGCGGTTTTATTTGTTACATCTTTACATCCGTATCGCCGAATTCATTAACTTAAAGAATTACAAAGTAAAATTCTGTGAAATTTTCGCGACAGTTTGATTTTACTTCAGTAAAGGTAATAATTAATATTAAATAAATATAATGAAGTAAGTTACTAGTGCTGTAAATAAAGGTCGCGGTTTTATTTATTACATCTTTACATCCGTATCGCCGAATTCATTAACTTAAAGAATTACAAAGTAAAATTCTGTGAAATTTTCGCGACAGTTTGATTTTACTTCAGTAAAGGTAATAATTAATATTAAATAAATATAATGAAGTAAGTTACTAGTGCAGTAAATAAAGGTCGCGGTTTTATTTGTTACATCTTTACATCCGTATCGCCGAATTCATTAACTTAAAGAATTACAAAGTAAAATTCTGTGAAATTTTCGCGACAGTTTGATTTTACTTCAGTAAAGGTAATAATTAATATTAAATAAACATAATGAAGTAAGTTGTTCGTTCGGTAAATAAAGGTCGCGGTTTTATTTATTACATCTTTACATCCGTATCGCCGAATTCATTAACTTAAAGAATTACAAAGTAAAATTCTGTGAAATTTTCGCGACAGTTTGATTTTACTTCAGTAAAGGTAATAATTAATATTAAATAAATATAATGAAGTAAGTTACTAGTGCTGTAAATAAAGGTCGCGGTTTTATTTATTACATCTTTACATCCGTATCGCCGAATTCATTAACTTAAAGAATTACAAAGTAAAATTCTGTGAAATTTTCGCGACAGTTTGATTTTACTTCAGTAAAGGTAATAATTAATATTAAATAAATATAATGAAGTAAGTTACTAGTGCAGTAAATAAAGGTCGCGGTTTTATTTGTTACATCTTTACATCCGTATCGCCGAATTCATTAACTTAAAGAATTACAAAGTAAAATTCTGTGAAATTTTCGCGACAGTTTGATTTTACTTCAGTAAAGGTAATAATTAATATTAAATAAACATAATGAAGTAAGTTGTTCGTTCGGTAAATAAAGGTCGCGGTTTTATTTATTACATCTTTACATCCGTATCGCCGAATTCATTAACTTAAAGAATTACAAAGTAAAATTCTGTGAAATTTTCGCGACAGTTTGATTTTACTTCAGTAAAGGTAATAATTAATATTAAATAAATATAATGAAGTAAGTTACTAGTGCAGTAAATAAAGGTCGCGGTTTTATTTGTTACATCTTTACATCCGTATCGCCGAATTCATTAACTTAAAGAATTACAAAGTAAAATTCTGTGAAATTTTTGCGACAGTTTGATTTTACTTCAGTAAAGATAATAATTAATATTAAATAAATATAATGAAGTAAGTTACTAGTGCAGTAAATAAAGGTCGCGGTTTTATTTGTTACATCTTTACATCCGTATCGCCGAATTCATTAACTTAAAGAATTACAAAGTAAAATTCTGTGAAATTTTCGCGACAGTTTGATTTTACTTCAGTAAAGGTAATAATTAATATTAAATAAATATAATGAAGTAAGTTACTAGTGCAGTAAATAAAGGTCGCGGTTTTATTTGTTACATCTTTACATCCGTATCGCCGAATTCATTAACTTAAAGAATTACAAAGTAAAATTCTGTGAAATTTTCGCGACAGTTTGATTTTACTTCAGTAAAGGTAATAATTAATATTAAATAAATATAATGAAGTAAGTTACTAGTGCAGTAAATAAAGGTCGCGGTTTTATTTGTTACATCTTTACATCCGTATCGCCGAATTCATTAACTTAAAGAATTACAAAGTAAAATTCTGTGAAATTTTCGCGACAGTTTGATTTTACTTCAGTAAAGGTAATAATTAATATTAAATAAATATAATGAAGTAAGTTACTAGTGCAGTAAATAAAGGTCGCGGTTTTATTTGTTACATCTTTACATCCGTATCGCCGAATTCATTAACTTAAAGAATTACAAAGTAAAATTCTGTGAAATTTTCGCGACAGTTTGATTTTACTTCAGTAAAGGTAATAATTAATATTAAATAAATATAATGAAGTAAGTTACTAGTGCAGTAAATAAAGGTCGCGGTTTTATTTGTTACATCTTTACATCCGTATCGCCGAATTCATTAACTTAAAGAATTAGAAAGTAAAATTCTGTGAAATTTTCGCGACAGTTTGATTTTACTTCAGTAAAGGTAATTACTAATATTAAATAAACATAATGAAGTGAGTTGCTCGTTCAGTAAATAATGGTCGCGGTTTTATTCTTTACATATTTATGTCCGTATCGTTGAGTTTATTAACTTAAAGAGTTATAAAGTAATGATATTACATTATCTACAATTTTATTAATTTATATTTCAAATTGTGTTTACAGGAAATGATGACGTCCAATTTTTTTCACGCACTATGAAGTTTGTTGTTAATTCATTAAAGTATTGTTGTAAATTCTTGTATAATGATAGATCGACCGATAGATTGCGTTAGGATAGCGTTATATGCCAATGAAACTTTACCACGTTACCTCAACGTACCAGTTATTAATATGAAATATTTCACATCGACAAAAGACGACAGCAGAGCCTTTTCAGAACTCGCTGAGGCTTTCTTGATAACGTTACTTGAGATAAACCATGGAAACAACGAGTTCATTCTATAGTTGAGAGATTAAGGTGAGTAGAATAACTTCATTAGAAACGACAGGATCTTTGAGTACACTAGATCTTTTAAATAACTGAGCTCAGTGATAAGAGATCAGAATAACTGTGGCTACAAAACAAAAGAATAAATTATAGGGGAAACTGAAGCTCTTTTAACATGCTTTATCTAGCTGGTTACATGGGCTGTAGCCATATACGGATAAGATAATGGCGCAACTGAAACTATATCAGTTGTACGAAAAGCTAACTCTAATTGCCAAGATTAAAAAACGCGTATTCAATGACTGGGACACTTGGAAAGTATGATGGAAGGGAAAGTAACCCGACAGGCCATGCAGGGTCAGCCTAGTCGGCGGAGAGGCGCGAGGAACTCTGCAGTCGGTGTGATGTAGCGGTTCAGGTTAAGGTCCTCCAATGGCTGCAGCATCAATGATGTAAACATATATGTAAGTTTGGTTACGTTCTTAACTTAGAAGTGTAAATATATATTTTTTTGTACACAATACAGCGTATATGTATTTTAAATACATTTCTACTTATTAAGAAATATTATATTAAAATCAAGATATCACAAGTCTCCATAATCTTGTAGTGGGTGTAGTAATCTTTGACATCAATCAGCTTTGATGAAAAAATCTGTAAATGTTAAATTAATGTAAACCGGGAACCTATAGAAGATTCGTCGACCCGATCATTGAATGGGTTATTTTAAATACAGTCGAAAATGTTTCGTAATATTTCTTGACAAGACATCTCCTTCGCGAGATACAAGTTTTCAAAACTTTGAACAGTGGCCTTCTCTCCTAATCACGTACGTCAAAAAACTCAAGGAATTAGGAAAACAACTTTTAATAAAAGCTTCAATCTATAAATCTGTTACTTCAATGCTTCTATGTAAAATTAATTTCATCTAATTGCAGTAATATAATAATTAGATGTATAAAACCGTGTTATTATAGTAGAAGGCTACATAACTTCACTGTGTATGTCTACAGAGATATACAGTGAAGTTATATATAAATATATAAGACTACCGTATAATGTTTCTATGCTCAACCCGTGTAGCATAAACAAATTCATGTTTTAGTTTTATAGAATCTTTGAAACTTATAAAATATTTACGACATAAAGTTAGTAAAAATAGAGCAAAATCTTTGAATAATTTTATTTCATTACTCACTAAATAATAATCTATTCAACATAAACACATTTGCTAATGTTACGAATAATGAAAACATCCATGGATGTAATGAATCTACCCCGACATATTGATCAATTGTTACTCAATAATTCCGATAACGCACAAAACACTCGTCGCGTCGACAGTAACAATGATCTACTGGAATAAAAATAACTATCAGTCAATATTATAATTAAGCCCATTGACCGTTAGTCACTGCCATAAATTGTCGGCATAATACGTACTACGTACACGCTTCGCGGTCATCCAGGTCAATCGCCATCGTGTTTGTTTACATTTCCATTCATTTGTGATTATAACAAATCTCAGTTCACTACAATTCTTCAAGTCACGACTGACTACAGACAGCACTGGGTGCAAATTAATTTACGTCCACACATTGTAACACCGCTGTTATTTATGGTGTCGAGAAATTTTATTACCGCTCAATACGCAACTGTTAATTAATATTGTTCTTTATGAATAATTTATACCATAATTTCGTTCGAATTGGAAAGGAAATTTAAAATTGCGCCACTCCGATGTCAATGGCATCTCTATGACCGACTTTATTATAATTGATAAAGTTGACCCAAAAGTCTATGGTAATGAATGACGTTCTTCTAGTTTATCTATGTTTAATTGTAACTGTCATGGTGACATCTTAATAATTCCTGTTATTATAAGAGAGAATCCTTTGATTAATTATAAAAATTACATATTTTAAAATTTAGTAATATATATTTTGGTGTCAAATTGCCAATCAGAATGTTTATTTAAAAATATTATAAAATAAATATCTTCATGATGTAACTAGTTCAATCGTTAAATTTTAAATATTCATGAATTTAAAATCAATTACATAAGTTGATTAGCATTAATGTGTTTTTTTCTCATCTCTTCTGTTCATCTTCATGATTTATAATGCGTAAAATTTTAACGCGTATGCAACTTGGAGTAAATTGAATCGATAGCGATCCTAGATTCTACTTTCATAGAGATTCTAGATTTTTCTACAGAATATACCTTTCATGTTTTAAACCAGCAGAAGCCGAAGCAAAAACTAGCTTTTGCTCGTGGCTTCGTTCATGTGAATTTTCGGTATGAGTGCAGTTTATCACCAATGGTATTTTGACATTTCTTTCAATATGACATGAAAGAAGATGCATTAAAAAAAAGTATTCCTAAAATATATTGCTTCTCGTGATTAATTATTATAAAAAAATCAATTTAAAAACCAAAATATATCTTCTAATTTGTATGTTCCTAACGTTTTTCACTAATTTCACAATGATTTTATCATTAGACAATACACACTTAACATACATAAAAATATAAAGGTGAATATTGCATTTAAATAAGTCCATTTAATAAGTTGCATATGCATAATATTGCATTTAATAAGTTGCATAAAAACAGAAATCCGGCAAATATCGAATTTTCGCAAATTTTATTAATTTATTTATCATAAAAACTCCATGTCCAAATTACAGGTCATCCCAAAGCGCTGAACATGTGAAAACACTAAAATACATGTGCAAACACTAAAATACGTGTGCAAACACTAAAATACGTGTGCAAACACTATTTACTTTACACTTAATAACATAAATAATAATTAATAAAACAAAAAAAAAATTAATTCAAATTAATTCAAATGAAACACATAATCACATTCCTAAAGCGGTTAATGGAGCAGAAAAAAATATCAAGATTTGGTGTCTCTCGTAATACTGAGTTGATTTACATAAGTGCGTTAAAACGCTGGAGGACATTCGTGCGTGCTCTATGCAAATGAAATAAACTATCACTTCGTCCTCTTACGTAATTTAAATCAGTTGACAAAAATAATCAATTTTTTAAGTCTTCAATTTGTGGTACTTTTTAATGAACTGTCACAGCTCGGCCGTGACAGTTATTTATTAAAAAAAGTACCGAACCGGCACGACCTGCAATAGGGCGGACCGGGTAGGGCAGGCCGGGCCATTAATTTTTTTGTTAAATACATATGTTATATATTTTAATGTATATTCTTTCACTTAATACACAAGAAATAATGAATTTATGTTATAAAAATAAATTACAGTAAAAATGTTACTGAAAAAATTACAATAAGTCAAAAAGTGGGTAATTATAAATTTCCAAAAATTAAAATTATGAAATAATTAAGTTGGTTTATTTTTTATTTTTGACCGTTAATTTAAAATATTCTGTAATTTGGTGTATTTGTAAATTTCTATCTCTACCTTATGTAAATGCATTAATTCACGTTTATGCTCTTGTATATGATGAGTGTCTAATGAAAAATTAATTGTTAAAATAATGAAAAATTAATTGTTAAAATAATGAAAAATTAATTGTTAAAATAATGAAAAATTAATTGTTAAAATAATGAAAAATTAATTGTTAAAATAATGAAAAATTAATTGTTAAAATAATGAAAAATTAATTGTTAAAATAATGAAAACAGTTAGGAATGCTTAAAAAATTTAGGCATTTCTCGTGGGAAATTTTTTTTGACATGAAAAGATCTATTACCTAATGTGATAACCGGTCGAACTTCCTTGTGTTACAAGATATGTACAGATTTCAATTGCTTATAACTACGAGACTAATAATGCGTTAACAATGATTGAGTCTACAACGGATAGAGCACGTCTGTCTGTATTTGTCGTGTAGCATTTGTTCTGTATTTGTCGTGTAGCTGTTGTATTTGTCGTGTAGCAATTGTTTTACCTGTGACATCGTCGGATTAGTGTAGATGCATACACGTCTACATTAGTGCGATATATGAATTATTATAAATTAGCTTTGTATAAAGTTATAAATTAGTGTAGGTTGGAAACGCATTTAGCTAGAATATTGATTTGAGTGTCATTGTGTAGAACTTGAGGATATATAGAACTTGGGGGTACATATTGCCCCTCAAGTTCTAGGAGGCAAAGTGATATAGTAAAAATGTTTGCCGAAATATAAGTAAAAATCAGTATAAAATGGAAAATTAAAAAAAGTAAAGTTGCCATCTCACATGAATCGTCAATATCTAATATAAAAAACGAATTATAAAAAACGCAAATCAGAGAAAAGCTCGTATCATAAGTTTGAAAAAAATCTCTCACGAGAAATATCTAAGTTTATTTGTTTCACCAATTTCACAATATATTCCTCATTGAATAATACAAACTTAACATACGCAAAAGTATAAACGTGAATAAATGTAATTAAAAAAGATAAAAATAAAAAAAACACTAAAACAGTTACGCGAAATTAAATATATTTTACTTCATCCAAGTTTTCAACTCATGGCATTTCTTTTAATTGACAACTGTTAAGGCCCCAGTCGGTCACTTGCCGACTTGCAACATCATTACACCGCGGTTTGAAAGGAATCAGCACTCCAAGGGTCGTGCCCTCTCCTTGTAAGAGAAATTTAGAAATGCCTGTACGTTCCTGGAAAAGATCCATTTCCAGAAACGTACTTAAAACCATGCAAAACGACAGAGCTTTTATTTGGACAAACTATATCATGTAACCATTAGCCGGAAGACCTCCACTATTGAACACTCACAATGGTCGATCCCATTGCAAACAATGGCTTCCCACGACTTTATCAGATTTTCATTTAGCGAGGAGTCGTCCCGTCCTACTTTGCGTATTCCGGTATGTGGTCTCCACTCGGGAACCTTTCTTTCCCAGCGGTCATCGGTTTTGTGCGCTACGTGACTTGCTTATAGACACTTCAAACTGCAAATACTATAAGCTATGTCAGTGACCTTAGTTCTCCTACGGATCTCCACATTATGAATCATATCTGGTAGGTAAATCCTGGACATAGCACTCTCCACAGCTCGCTGGACTTGGAATTTTCACATCTCACTTCGATATGTCATCTCTGATAGCATTAGTTCAAACTTTTGTCTTCAAACAAAGTGGTATTTTGGACGACATGGCCTTCCGATTGACTTCTTTCTGGAAGTTGGATTTACCTGATTGGACAGTTTGTCCTAAGTATACAAATAATCAGTAACTTTAAGAATAGCATTCTCTACATGTACATGTATAGATGCAATATAAACGTTATATGTGATCTTTATCTTGTCCATGTTCGTTTTATATCTATCTGTTTGGAAATTTTGCTTAGGTTTCTGAGCATTGTGCCAATGTATGTGATGCAGAATAATGATTATAAAAAAATCTGATAATAACAATATTGCCGTGCTATAAATGGCTTTTATTATTAATATTAACAAAAAAAATTACAAGATTAATAATTTTATGTCGTAAAAATCTAAACTGAACGAAAGGATATATCTAGGAATTATAATTTTAAGTTTATTTCTTATCTTCACAAAAAAATAATTTAAAAAAATAATTTAACAAAACTTCGCCAAATGTGTTTCGGAAACACATTAACTTTGGGCTTCGTAGACGTGTATTAGATAACTATTCGGATTCTACTTTCCGATAAAGCGAGGGATAATCACTTAGTTCATTTATTTAATTAACTCTTTGGTCGTATTTATTTAATTTAGATAAAATAAATTAAAGAAAAAATACATCATATAATGGGTTGATTTGAGTTATTTAACAATTAAGACAATTATCTTAGTTTTTTTTAAAATTAGTAAGTATGATAGATCTAATTAATTAAAACAGTCATATGTGAGAAGATCATGTCATATAAGCTTAAGACGATTTTAGGAATTAGTGAGAGAGAAAAATTTTGCAAAATTTAGGAAACGTAAAGATAAGTTGTAAGACATTATCAATCTCATTGTTGTTTTGCATCGATAAAATTGAGAACCTTTCTATTTTCCATACTCACAACGAATTTATCGAAAAAAAGATTTATTTTCTATTGATTATTTTTATTAAATAAATTACTTAAATTACCCAAATGCTACGTAAAAAATTCAATACATACAAATGAAAATGCCTAAAAGTGGCTATCTTACCTTTCCGCATAACAGCTTTACAGAATTGAACAATACCGTAATAAGGTAGTGAACCTATGAAAACGGACTCTTAGCTATCAAAAAACGGACTATTGGCTGTTAAAAAAAAACGGGCTCAAAGCTGACAAAAAACGGATTCTTAGCTGTCAAACAATGGAATCTTGGCTGTCAAAAACAGACTCTTAGCTGTAAAAAACGGACTCTTAATTTTTATATATTATTTGTTCAATGGTATGTAAATTTAAATTACTTACTCAATGAGTGAATCGACGAATCATCTGCGGGATACAAGTTTTAAAATAATCTACCAATTTTATATTCAATTTTAAATCAAAGCTCATTGATGTCAAATATTATTACACCCACTACACGATTATGTAGACATGCGATATATTGATTTTAAGGTAATGTTGCTTAACAAGTAGGAATACATTCAAAATTTATACAGGAGGTGTATTCTGTTTCAAAAAATATAATCATACTTCTAAGCTAAGGATGTAACTAAACATATATGTTTACATAATTGCCAATGGAGGACTTTAACCTGAACTACCACAGCACACCGATCCCAGGGTCCTACGCGCTATACCGGCAACCTCGCACTTACGGTTATCCTAATCTACCTCTGCTTCCAGCCTGACTCTGAATGACCTGTCGTGTTATTTTCCCTTCCATCAAACGTTCCATGTGTTCCAACCATTGGATACGCGTCTTTTAAAATTGGCAATTAGAGTTGGTCTTTCGTACAAATGGTATAGCTATATATCCTTATAAATATGTCATAAACAGTTCAGTAATTTATTTCCACCAACAACATTTAAAGTTCAGACTAATGAGAAGAATTGAGGATGCCACTTTCGAAGAAGAAACTAAACGGTTTTGTTTCGATTCGATCCTATGTAACTTGCCCAGACAATTTATCTTTTAAAATCTATGAGAAAAATGTCGTATTGAGACTAAAGTCACATTTCTCTGCGAGTTGGCTTGAATTAAAATTTACCGTTTTGTGCTACGACAAAGAATATTTAAACGTATCACTTTAGAAAGAAGAAACAAAAGAAGAGCGTATTTGATATTACTCTAAAAAGAAATTTAATAAACTAAAATCGATTATCTTGTTACGAACTATTCGATAACACGTTAAGAAAATTTCAATTCGATAATAATTTGTGAAAAACTACAAATAAGAATCCGAGTGATCTATTAAACGAAGTGTCTTGGCGTTTTGTATTTCTGACAGATTTTATTATATTTTACGTGTATTTTGTCCATTGGGTTGCTATAAAATTTTATGGTTAACTTTATTATACCTTTTGTATAATTTGTGCATCATCGATAGTGTCATTCCGTGGGTAAGATTACCTGTAGGTGATAATGTGTAAGATTAGCTGTAGGTGATAATGTGTAAGATTACCTGTAGGTGATAATGTCATTCCGTGGGTAAGATTACCTGTAGGTGATAATGTGTAAGATTACCTGTAGGTGATAATGTCATTCCGTGGGTAAGATTACCTGTAGGTGAAATGGATCCCAACATTCCCCCATATGCCCTCGGACCCATCTCTGTCTTATCCTAACAATATCTCTGTTGAACCATCATACCCGGCTAGTGTCGTTACTAGCCGAACAAAGCTAGCCGTAATTACGAAATTGTCTTAAAACGTAAATCTTGCAAATAAAAGAAAAATACTTCAAATAAAAAAAATTCAATCCGATTCTTCTTAGACTGCAGCAAAGACTACCGTGCCTAGAAAGACTCCTCGCCCTGAAATTATTTCTAATTCTTCCGAAGGTTATTTTTCTTCTTCCCATTCTCTATCCTCCCCAATACCATCCTTTTCCCTAATTATATTGAAGGCCATTTGTATGTTGCCTCTGATGTTGGACCTTCTATAATTTACGTCTGAATAAAAAAACTCCAACCGAATTACGGTTTCTCGCTCCATGCGGTCAAATTTGGCTGCGCCCTAAAACAATTTCACGTTGATGGTATAAATCGAGATGGGGTAAAACAAATTGGATGAAACAGATTTCGATAGAGTTCTCTTCGACAGATTTTGTCAACCGATTTGTCAATAACTCTGCTTTTATAGGTCAATATAAGCGTCATCTCTTCATTTAACATTTCTTGAATGGGCATTGTTCGCAATATTCCAATTGACTGGTCGAATGATGAAGTTATACATTCCATTGAAGTTCTCGAGGGTTGCGGCAAAGTTACAAAAGTTCGCCGTCTTAATTTAAAAAATATTGATGGTCACCCACAATAATTTTTTTCGGAGCTGTGGTCATCACTTTTGGTGGTCAAGTTTGACTTCATGCTTTGTATCTTTATCGCTTATTTATTGCTACCCATGTTCCAATATGTATATCCTATGATTTAATGTTTCAAGTGATTGTCATGTAGTTGAGAACTGCCATTGTTCCAAACGTTGCTTCCGAAATAGTGAAGGCTACCTGGGAAAGGACTGCCTTCTGACTATCGACAAAGGGAAATGCTACTCTTATAGTGGAACCATGACTCTAGGGACAGAAAATTTCCTGAATATGAAAGACAGAAGATAATCAAATTTGAAATGTATAAAAGAGATATTAGATAGGAGAGATATTAGATATACCGAAGCTGGCAAAATATTTTCATCATTTAGCTTTTGCAAAGAGATCATATGCTGCAATTGCTGCTTATCCTTCCTCTCATCTTCCTGAACCTTCATTTTCATTGACTCCTTCTAATCCAATTAATGCATCTTACAAAAACACATTAAAGTCCAAACCACATTCCGGTTTATCATCACCACCCTCTCGGGGTTATGACCTCATAACCCTTTAACAGGTTTGGTCAGACTTCAGAGTCCCACAGCCAGAAAATATACATGGGCTTAATCATCAAACTTCACTTAATAACGCTTCTATTTCGTTTATCATTTAACTTCTTTTGACGGCGTTAGTTAATATTCTAACATCTTCCAACCAAATACCGTGCAACGTTCCCTCTTCATTACTTGCATCACTCAACTTAATAAATTTCAATGGCTTTGCCGACAGTGGCAAGGTCCCTGCAGTAGAATTGTCCCAGCTCTGTTTCTAATAAGGTAGATCTTCGTCACCTTTTTATCAGGCGCGCCCCATACGTAACTACCATCTCGGAGATATAGTTAAAACCTGGATACTACTTTAGGTGTCAGGGCTATACATGCCTGTGGAATGACAAAGCGTATTTTTGGGATGGATGCTTGACAAGTCACTTTCTTTTTCCCAGGTGCACTATGACTCTTGGGGTTTTTAAATCAACGTTATTCCTGCGGGGATCAATGATATCACTATTCTCTCTTTATATGTCCCCCATCCGTCCCGTACAATTGTTCTTGAGCTACGAGACACTCTATCCTCCATCCCTGGCCCATACATGCTCCTGGGAGACTTCAACGCCGATCACCCATCGTAGGGTTCCATTCAAAGAAGTCCCTTAGGCGACGCCTTGGTGAAGCTTCAAGGTGACTTAGGCCTGCGTTTGCTTAACAATGGACAACCATCGTTTGGCACACATCATAAGAGTTCCGGTTCCATCTCAATACCTTGCACAGTCTATATTTCCCTTTGTTCCTCTTCTTTTGCATCGCAAGTCGCTTGGTAAATCGTATCCAAATCTTTTGGAAGTGACTACTATCCTATAATCCTCATTTTCTCCCGTTTGAATTTGTATCCAACAAAAACCCCCTCTTCATAAATATAATCCACATAGAGCAGATTGGGAGGGTTTTCGTTTATACCTTAAGATGAAGGTGATCTCCCTCCCATAAGTGGATCTGGATACGATTGAATCTTGCTGCGATCACTTTGTTAAATATATTGACCTAATTGCTGGTAACTGAATCCTCTAGAAGAGGATTTCTCATTGCTACTGGTCCTCACTTCCTTGGTTAGATGGAGAATGCTCTGCAGCTGTTAAAACCTATAAAGAGGCTGGAAAGAGTTATAAATCTGATATGCCTATTGACAACTTCATTTTTTTCCGTAAGTCTAAAGCCCAAACAAAACGCATTCTTCTTAAAAAAAGGGATGATTGGAAAACAACCTCTTTATCTCTTTCTCTCTACTTCCATTCTTCCTTCTGTCGTTTGGACAAATATCAAACGCTTTCGATATATTTTTCAGCCTAAAACCTCAGTGATATTTCTTTTGCGTTTGGGACATTGTTCTATCCCTACTCATTTGTCTAGGCTGCGTATCAAAGTATCCAAGCTGCGATCATGAGATTGGGGTGGACGTTCCAAATAATTTCGTTTTTGTTTGACCATTACTTAATAAATTTCCTTCGTTCATTTTCAAATTATTAAAATATGAAATTCCGCTACCTTACTAATATTAGATCGATTTTATCAGTTGGTAATAACATATTTCTAGACTTAACCATACACTAAATAGGAAAGAACGACATCAAAATCTGGGACCTTCAATATCCATGTAAATATATTTTTATATTTACACTTTTTCTTTATTTATTCTATCACTACGTGATCCGGCAAACTTCATATCGCTTCAGAATCAATAAATGTTGTGTTAACATACTAGCTAATTTAAATTCAGTTTTTTATTAACATAAAATGAATACTCAAAATTAATTAAGTTCAATAAATGTCCACAATTAAATGAAACTACGTGATGTAGTATTATTTTTATTTTCTTGAAGTTCTTTACCATGACCTAGTTTTCGTTATATTCAACATCTTCCATGGACCTAGTTTTCGTTATATTCAAAATTAAGTTCTTTACCATGACCTAGTTTCGTTATATTCAACATTTTCGTTATATTCTACATATTCAACCTTTTTTATATGAAACAGTCATATAAAAATTCAATCAATCCGTTCTCGATATATCGTCATAAAAGCACTTCCATGCAAAATGCATGGGAAAATGAATTTTCTTCATCAATTTTTTTTCGTGAATTTTTCCGATTTTTTAATATTTACTCTGCTATTCGAGGTGGAGGAAAATCCAAATATATTATCACATATATTAGCAAAGCTCTTTGCTAATAGCCCAACTGAAGATGTTGTCATATAACGAAACCTAGGTCGCGTTAAAGAACTTAAAGAAAGTAAAAATAATACTACATCACGTAGTTTCATTTAATTGTGAATAATGTATTTCTACAAAATTAACGCCAAATATATTCAATATTCAATAAATGTACAAAAATGAAAATAAATAGTATTTTAATTACATTGAAATAAACGTAATTCAAGTTCAAAGCAAAGCATTTGCTTTATTAAAACGAATCGTCGAATACATTTTTCATTTTGTTGTCAGGTGCGAGAACGAAGAAAGTGGATGGTTTGCCGACAGGTGAACATGCTACATACAATTGACCAAACATTTATTTTCTATATTCAGGCCACAAACACTGAATGAGTGGCCTAGATATTTGTTTCATAATGAAGCAATTATCGATGAGCGCACCATCACAAATGTCATAACCTCACAAAGTGAATATCTTCGAAGTCACATCGTTTCACAATGTACACTTCATGAAACCTAATTATTTGAAATCACTTTTCGCTGATGTATTTCAGAAAAAATCGTTTAAAGAGAATTAATTTAATCGAATTCAAACGCAATAACGTTTGAAAATTGAATAAAAATTGTTGAAAATCAATTATAATGTTTGTCCGTGTCTGTCATTTATGACATACTTTTTCCTTTTTTTTCTGTCATTTATCACATATTACGTTTTATACACAATTAAATTATTTGTGATTTTTTTACTTTTCCAATGCGCGAGGAAACTTCTCGAAGCCGAGATGAAAAAAAAATTCAATAAATATATAATAATCATATAAAAATTGAATGAAAAAAAAATCAGTCAATCCGTTCTCGATATATCATAAAAAAAGCCCTTCCATACAAAATATATGGGAAAATTAATTTCCTTCATAATTTGTTTTTGGTGAATTTTTCCGATGTTTTAATAGTTATTCTGCTATTCGAGGTGGAGGCAAATCCAACAAATCAAATCGGTCCACCCGTTCTTGAGTTGTAAATGGTGTCACTAACCCGACTTTGTTTATATATTTTATATATATATATATATATATATATATATATATATATATATATATATATATATATGTGTGTGTGTGTGTGTGTGTGTGTGTATTATTTTATTTCTATAATAGTCACTATATGATGACCATTTTATTTTTATAATAGTCATTATGCGATTACCGTTTTATTTTTATAATAGTCACTATGTGATCACCGTTTTAATTTTATAATAATCACTATGTGATCACCGTTCCTACTAAGAGAAAGTTCCCATGATTCTTTACAGTCGTATTTTACATAAATATTATCTTGTCTTAATTCTAGCTTTCTATGTACAGATGTCATTAAATTGATGTAGCAAGCCGGTTTTAAAATAATACACACACACACACACACACACACATATATATATATATATATATATATATATATATAATACACACACACACACACACATATATATATATATATATATATATTTGTTACCAAGCAACAATGACAGATACCCGGAGTGTAATCTAGTTAGCGTTATCTAGTTACTCCTCCTAAACTTGACATTGGAAATCTGTGGAGATAATGATCTCTATTTAATAAAATAAAGAGAGAAATTGGCCCTTTGAAAGAATATACTCTAATGGAAAATACCTCCTGTATATCAAATTTCTTTTTAATATAAATTAGTTTAACTATGTTTTAATATTAAATGCGTTAATAGTTAAAAGGTATGTTACATATTTTTATATTATTTTTATGACATACATTATTTTTGAAAAATGTTAACGTTTGTTTATCATATGTAATTCAATTGGTATGTGTTAAATTAAACGAAATTAATATAATAGTTAGAAGAGAAACATTTAAATTGAATTGTTTGAACAGTTATGTAATAGAAAAATAAATTAGGTTCATATTTTTAGTTCATTTATGAAAAGAAAGAAATTAAAAGTTCTTGTTTGGAACACAAGGAGTTCACATTTGTTCGAATATATTTGTTCATAAGTTATTAGTGTTGACCATCGGTTTTATTGTATTTTCTTCTAAAACTCTTTATTTGTAGTGTTGTAAATTTGTTAGCTAAGTTTTCATATATTAATAAACAGCCACAAGAATTAAGCGACGCCAGTAATTTCTTTGAAGAATTTTCCTCACACTTTTAATAGGGAGAGCAGATTCTTTATAAAATAACAATTTATATTTCTTTTTGTAACTTACGGATTAAACAATCAAATAATACAAACCTCGGTTTATTACGTTCTTGACCAGACTTTCATGTATTCGATTTTTAGGAAGAATATATTTTATAATTCTAAATGCTTATTTGACTCAGATATAAGTAATAGAATATCATATATAATAGGTTTTTTTAATCATAGCGTTTAAAGGTTTATTTTGTGTATAAATAAGGTAGATATGGTGCGCTGTCATAGCTAAATGAATTTTAAACAGTGTGAGTCTGGCGTACACGTCGAGGGTTCATTATGTTATTTTAATTGAATTATTTTATTTAGTATAAGTTATCACTATTATAGTCTTTCTAGCATAATCAATATTTCATAATATCTACAATTTAGTACCAAAAACCTGGACCCTCGGATCAAAACACGGTACAAATATGATGCTGGAGGCTCATGCTGAAAATTCCTTAGACTGCTTTTCGCACCAATGTCTCTATTATAAAAGAGTTGATATTCGAAGAAAAACTTGAGTAGACTGTAAAATTGCAAATTGTTAAATTCTTCTGAGATATATCCAGAAAACAACTTTCGAAGGAGTATCCAGTGATGCAATGGCAGGTAGAAGGCAAAAGACCTCGAGAGCGACTTTTAACCCGATGGAGGAACCTGATTAAGATGGCGACAGAAACCAGCATTACATAGTGTTTTTAAAAACGCTACCAATTGAGTGGAGTGGAAACACATCATCAAAGCAGGGATCCGGGTCGAGAGTAATGATGTCGAAGACCAGCTATCTACATCATAACCGAGAACGTTACTGACAAGAGTGAGATGACTAGAGAGATAATTAAGTAAGATGCAACATGTACATTATTGTGAATATCTTAAAAAATATGATGTCTAGAACCATGCTTATAGTTCTCCTTACGTAGACTTCTAGAAGTACTGTTAGTTTTCATCATTTTTGGTTAAGTAGTTTCGAAAATAATTAGGAAACATATTTTTTCATATTTTTCTAAACTAGTGATCGCCCAGTGGTCAAAGTTCGCCCGTAATTCATTAAATTCTTAAGTGTAAGCGTCATTTTGTTCCATTACGACAGCTGAGGGTGTGTACAAATACGTTATTAGGTTTAATTCCGCGCAATACCTATGAAATTTAAAATTTATGTTAGTAACAAAGGTATCTTTTACACAGAATATAAAAAAAACGCTTTTTTACATTGACATACATTCCACAGAATATTGAAAAAGGAACATTTGAAATCACAGCTCGAAACTAATTTAGTCAATCTGACATTTTAAAATTCTTTGGCCACAACATTTACTCTGTGTGATTGTTTGACTACAGTCTATTTATTACGTTTGATATTGATAGTATGAACGTAAATAATGAGTTGTAACATATATTATATATAAATTTTAGCTTTCTGCACCCCCCGCCTATATAAACTTTAACTATGCCAAATCACACACCCTTTCGTGCGCGCAATATGCTTAAAAAGGGTACAAAGTTTTCTCTTCACGTCAATAGATAGATAGTTCTAACGATATTTTACCTATAATTATAAAAATAATATTTTTGCGACCCTCAAATAATACCCGATATTATTAATTGAATTTAAAAAAATCGATCCATTTTCGCTCTCCCTCTCAAATTTTCACATTAATATTTTTAAATGATAGTTACTAAAATATATGCAGGTAAATATGCTTTATGAGTAAAAAAGTTTCAAATTTCTACATCAATCGGTTTTTGAGAAAATGGCTGGGAAAATTGGATATGTAAGTGATCATATCAGGGTTCGGTTTTTCGTTTTGAGGTACGGAATTCTGAATATAAGCATTGTTATCATTCAATTATAAGTCAAAATATTATTCGCGATCTATACTTGCTTATAAATTAGGCTGCAATGGTACCGATGGTCTTTTGTTAGCCTTAAATAGAGATGTTCGCTTTATATTCCTGACGTTTGCGTAATCACAAACTGCGTGATGTTAGACGATTCGCTTTGTGAGGTTATATTTTTTTCGTACTCGAGATTAATAAAGCAAACATTGTAACGATCATCAGATTCATGTCGATAAGACAGATGATGCGAAACAAATATCATTAGCTGATCACGAATCGACAATAACACAACTGGTGAGAGTCATGAGGCCGTCCGTCGGATCGTAGGCTTTAATGCACGACTGCAGGCCGCATCATAATCATTATAGCTTCATACTAACTCTCACTGGAGCACTTCTCAATATCGCAATGGAAAGGTTGGATTGTGGAGTAATTGTTTTAAATGGCAAGGTCTGTGAGTTACGTTCATTGAGCTGTATTTTTGCGTATTGGTTACAGGCAAAGTACGCAATCGGTGATGTAGATGTTTCCTAGGTATTATATATAGGTTGTAAGAAGACATTCGTCTATTATTTATATAGATGCACAGATACATTAGACATGTAAAATAAAATAGTATATATGGAGTGTAATTGACAGCCAATAATGTATTAAGTAAGATGACGGTATCGTGAAAGGAGTTGTAGGGAAGGTTTATGCCCGTGTGCCTCGTAATAATTTATTAATACTAGTTTTTGTCCGTGCTTTAGTTTGCGTAAACTTTAGATTAATGAAACTTATTTTTTCTCTAGTTATAATGTGTGCATTCCAAACGTGACATTAATCGGTATATGACTAACTTATATCTCAAGTTCGTATCGCGTTTCGCGGATACTCAATAATATATTTTTAACTACAACTGCTTACAAATATACTTTATTTAGTTACAATTTACAAACAAAATAATAGTTATTAAAATTAAGGTTAACAATTTTGAACAACGTTAACTCTAAGACGTTGGCAGGTAAACTCTCTCCGTCAGTTGCTTGGACTCTATTTTATAGCTCTCCTCTGTTGATGCTTGCGTTCTGAGAAGCTTGGTTTTATTTGATGTTTTTTTGCTGACTTGCTTCTTAGTAATATAACGTCCATCGGATGTTGGTGGCTTAACAGCGTTCTTGTATATTAATTTATTAGACGTTTATGCTTAGTTGCTTCTTAGCATTTTGCTGCTATCCAGCAGATGTTGTGAGTTAGCTTAGCATTCTTGTAACTTAATTTATTTTATGTTTATGTTGAGTTGGTTCTTAGTGATTCGCCCTTATCAATCGGATGTTATTATTTTGCTGATGGATTATGGTTACTTAACTCTCAGCTTGAACTTTAATCTAAATCGCTTGATAATCTCGATCAGGTTAATTCATCAGTTTATAATCCCGCGTAAATATTTTAAAATAAGAATTAACAAAGAAACATAAGAACGTATAAGTTTTATAAGGTTATGGACGAAGGCGATTACCTGAGCTACGTATGACTAGCCTAACGTAATTTCATTGCGTGATTAGTGATAATTTATTAAACAGAATTGTTCAAATTTGCTAACAGTACCGCCAATATGAAAGACATTTGCAATCGACACTAGAAAATAGTCTATTGAAAAATGTAATCTGAATTTTAGGTATAATTTTAGTAAAGTGATACTTAAAATTCAAAGTCAGTTTTTATTTAGTGCTATAACAGACGAACAGAATAACATACAGGCAAGCAAAAGTTCCTTAAAGAATATTTGATCCTGACAAATGGTAACCTAGATCTTGATTCGAACTCGAATCCTGGGAAGATCCAAGAAAAGTACCATTATTTTCAGCAATTTTTTCACGCCGTGTGCGTTTCATACAGTGCACTTTTGTGCGTAATTTTATGAAGTTTCCTTTTACTTAGTTTTTACTTAGTGCTATAACAAACGACCAGAATAACTTACAGGCAAGCAAAAGTTTCTTAGAGAATATTTGATCTTGAGAAAAGGTAACCTAGATCTTTATTTGAACTTCAATCTTGGGAAGATCCAAGAAAAGTACCATTATTTTGAGCAATTTTTTCACGCCGTGTGCGTTTCATACAGTGCACTTTTGTGCGTAATTTTATGAAGTTTCCTTTTACTTAGTTTTTACTTAGTGCTATAACAAACGAACAGAATAACATACAGGCAAGCAAAAGTTTCTTAGAGAATATTTGATCTTGAGAAAAGGTAACCTAGATCTTGATTTGAACTCCAATCTTGGGAAGATCCAAGAAAAGTACCATTATTTTGAGCAATTTTTTCACGCTATGTGCGTTTCATACAGTGCGCTTTTGTGCGTAACTTTATAAAGTTCCCTTTTACTTCATTTTTACTTAATGCTGTAACAGACGAACATAATAACATACAAGCAAGCAATAGTTCCTTAGAGAATATTTAATCTTGACGAAAGGTAACCTAGATCTTGATTCGAACTCCAATCCTGGGATGATCCAAGAACAGTACCATTTTTTTGAGCAACTTTTTCACGCTGTGCGCTGCTGTGCATGACTTTATGAAGTTCCCTTGATAGTAAGGCGGCATAGAGAATGAAGAGATTTCTAAAAGCAAACATGAGAGTATTTCAATAAAATTAATATCTTCACTAGATATTGCATGGACATGGACAGCAGCCCGGACTTGACTTCGATGGCTATTTTCTTGGAGATGTCACGAGGCAAAAAGTTTAAAGTTTTACCTCGAGAGAGAAGTACCAAGTTAAGAGTTACAAGATGTACAGTAGAAATAAAAGACGATTATCTCATGACCGAATGAGCCATTTAAATAAAATACAATGAAACTAATATTTATCGTAAATAATAAATATCCGTTTCATCATATTTTATTCAATTTCGTTTTATTAATGCTACCAGATTTGTTAAACCTCGTTAAAATTTTGCTTTTTCCGTAAGACAAAAAAACAAATTACGTTAAACAAAAATTAATATGTTCCTATTTTCGGGGCATCTGGGATCGAGTAGCTTTATAATGTTGCTATTAAAAAATTAAGGATAAACCTTATTAAAATATAAATCATTCCCATTATCCAAATTTTTCCAAAAAAATTCAGTTCACAAACTAATAGAGTTGAGAAACAAAAAAAATTGGTTTTCGTATTTCTTTTAACATATTTTCCCATTTTATTTAAAATGACTCATAATAGAATTTTCGAAATTAGAAACGGAAGGCATTAATTTCCTACAAAACCATTTCCTTTTGAAGAAGAACATATCGAACAGATGGCAGTAGTTTCTTACGACTCTACATCTTCTACAGCATACCCAGTTTCTTCTAACGAACATGTACAACTTCTACAGCATACGCAGTTTCTTCTAAAGAACATGTACATCTTCTACAGCATACGCAGTTTCTTCTAAAGAACATGTACATCTTCTACAGCATACGCAGTTTGTTCTAAAGAACATCTACATCTTCTACAGCATACGCAGTTTCTTCTAAAGAACATGTACATCTTCTACAGCATACGCAGTTTCTTCTAAAGAACATGTACATCTTCTACAGCATACGCAGTTTGTTCTAAAGAACATCTACATCTTCTACAGCATACGCAGTTTCTTCTAAAGAACATGTACATCTTCTACAGCATACGCAGTTTGTTCTAAAGAACATCTACATCTTCTACAGCATACGCAGTTTCTTCTAAAGAACATGTACATCTTCTACAGCATACGCAGTTTGTTCTAAAGAAGATATACATCTTCTACAGCATACGCAGTCTTATCGTGTCAAATTGAATTAAACGTTGTAATGCCATTATATTCAAGAACTGAAAAGTAGCTAGTTTAAAGGACAATGCCTTTATATGAACCTAGCCTTTATATGAACTTTTACATCACGTGGAAAATTGGTGTACATTTAAGCTTTTACTTTCCTCGAAACCTTTATTTTATGCAAAATACAGAATTTGACATTGTTTTTCATAGAAACTTGCGATAGTGTTTATATAATGCAATTAAACTAATTGCTATTCGCCAGCAGGCAAGGTGAATTTTGTAGTATTGTTGATAATCTATACTGTTTACACTGTAAAGAAAAAGTGTTAAAAAAATAATACTTTTCGTTTCAGTTATTCAACTTTTCTATTCCTACTTTTAATGCGGTTTAATAGCACATCAACACATAGTGCCAAATTAATTACCAATTTGTAGGACGCTGTCAAAATTTCTAGTATAGTTGACTTACATATGTACTAACATTTGACATGAGATACACTGAATATGTTAATATTAGTTCAATAAAATTAAGTGGTTTTATATACTAGATATATCTTTAACGCAGAATGAGCATCACATAGTGCAACATGTGAGAAAAAAGAGGATTTTTTTTAAAGTACATTGTCAAAAATTCACTATTAAAGTTCTATAATTTAACGATAACTTTTAACTTTTAATGGTAAATGTAGTGAAAACTTTTACTTTCGTTTTGACCAAGTCACAAGTTTTAGAAAATTAACATTAATATTAAAAGAAATCTAAGCTTTTTAAATTAATTTTATAATATTTAGGTTTTATATACATTGTGATAAGTGGTGAAGCATATTGTGGTATTATCTCTTAATTATAAATTCAGCTATACAATCTGTCTTTGATATACTTTTTATAGCGTTATCATCTTCGCATTTAAGAGGTAAGCGTTTAAATTAAAACATATCTTGTTGCATCATATTCTTGAAGTGACCATCGTCTAATGTCGGGAAAAGTACAGTTCTACGTAAATATTTCCAATATTAAATATTACATACCTTAAATAGATTCTTTGGATATAGTTTAAAATGTCTAAATTATTTAATTTTCCGCTAACATATATACCATATTTTAGTTTACTAATGGAGACCAAAATCATAAACGAATAGTTACTGCTCAATTAAGGGTTATTCAAGTCGAGTTAATGACATCATTGTGAGGCTGATATTCGCCCGAGGGTACGTTACGTATTGACTGTGTCGTTAGCAATTTCGAACAATTCGATTTGATGAACTGTCGCTAATCATACAATGCGTGTGCGTTAGGCTAATCGCAAACGCACGTACAGCATACGAAGTAATCGAGTTGATTCACAACGTTGTGAAACAGGATTTTTTAAAGTTTTTTTTATTGTTTCTCTCATAATTAGATATTTGTAGGCAGACATACGCAGTGATGAGGTATTTAGATATGCATTGAGGTTAATTAAAAACCTTTGTCTTTCGATAATCGCTATGTTATACCTGAAAGAATCCATCTCATAGACTCAGTTAATAAAAGAAATATATTCTTGGTCTAACTATTACACTAATGTTATATAATTGCGAAAGTTCGGCTATTTACTATTTATTAACTCTGCACTTAAGCAGCAAATGACTAGCAAAGGCGTATGTTTATTACGACAGCGTAAAAGATGTTTTTGGATATTTTTACTCGGTCATGCTCAAATGGCATGGTTTAATTCCCTAAAACTTAGCGTGGATATAGTTTATGATTCAAACTAAAATATTTATCAATTTTAACCAGAAAACGTTATTATTTCTACAAGATGACATTCGCTTACTTTGTCAAAAATAAAATATTATTACTGCAATATTTAAGTAGATGGGGCAAGATATATATATATTATTTATCTCTAGATATTGATGCAAAAAGCTGGTGATACCTATTTTTAAGCTAGCTCACGTCAAGACCATCTCTAACTATTCTTTTTCTTCAATGGCTTGACAGCCCAGGGTGGGCCCCTGCCTTCCACAGAATCAACTCCCAAGCTTTCCTGTTCTTGGCCAGAGGCATCCAGTTCGTTACATTTATGATTTTAAAATCTTTTTCCAGGCAGTCGGGCCACTTACCCTAAATTATTAACTTTCAAGTCCAATTTTTCTCCAATTTTATTTATAACCAAGACTTCCAAGGACATTGGAGTGCCATTTAGATGATCACACCTAAAATTATACACTTCTTTAGAAATGAGCTAAGATTTTAAACGTAACGACAAACGGACTAAAATTTAATGATAAATGTGAGGAAAACACGGTCATACGGTTTAATTACTGAATAACTAGTTAATGAATAACTGGTTCTAGGACTTGATTACACGTTAACATCTCGACTCTTCTCAATTTATTTGAACTTCGCTCTTTTTTGTAAAGTAATCGTTTTTATGGGATCTTCGGTATGGAATCGATAATGACGTGATTAGAACGGAAAATTACTTGGGCGTTTAGCGAATTGTACCTATCTATGTATATTGATAATTCGTTAACATGCAATCAGGGATATGCACTACTACTATCGAGAGCCTCTTTCACCCTTAATTGCATAAATAACCACAAACAGTGTCTATATGCATTACGTTTTACAATTTGGTATCGACTCCAAAAATCTCTAACAGTATTTGCCAAATTTATTTATGTTCGGAAATAACATTGCACTGCAAAAGTTTCAATTACGTCATTTAGTAGATATTTGAAGCGGCAATTTACTTTGTTAAAACGTTTTATTTTGCCATTGTTAGTTCTTGTAATATCCTATGTTACCCAGAATGTTACAACTTCAAGAATTTCTCTTAAAACCTCGTTTATTAAAATCTAAACAGTTACTTGCAGACATTGCTTCACGTCTTTATATATGTCTGTAGATTACACGACTTTATATATGGCTTTATATATGTCTGCAGATTACACGACTTTATATATGTCTGCAGATTACACGACTTTATATATGTCTGTAGATTACACGACTTTATATATGTCTTTATATATGTCTGTAGATTGCCTTGTTGATTATTTCCTTTATACATGTATCTGTATATAATTATACCTTTGTATATATCTATACATACTTATTTATCTACCTACTAACATCCTAATTGCTTCATGCTTTTGTATATACCTGTATGTGCCAGGTATATCTAGCTACTAATATCCTATTTACTTCATGTTTTTTATGTTCTTAAATATTTATTTATTAACTTTTATGTATAGTAGATATAGCGGACTTATTGCTACATGAGCAATCTCTTCCAGTCAACCATAACAGTTTGTATTGAAATTTAGTTGGTAGACTGTAAGAGATTTTACAATGAAAATTCTTCATAGCACATAAAAAAATAACAATAAAACACAAAAAAAATACAAAAGTAAATTTAAAAAAAACAAGCAAAAAACAAAATATTGACATGATTTGGGATGGGAAAGACAGGAAAGGGCAAGGACACGAGGGAAAAGGTTTCAGGAGATGCAGGACTTTTTCACTCGATCTTTGAAAATATTTAGAGACGTGGTTTTCCTGATGTCAGGATCCAGGTGATTCCAAATTTTTGCTGCTTGGACAGTGAAGGATTTTTCGTAAGTGGTAGAGGTATGTTTAGGAATACGTAGGGTGTGTGAACTTTCAGATCGCAACCCAAGGCCGTGAGCAGACAAATCTTTAATACTTACATATCTAAGTACCTAATCATATCATAGTCTTCATGCCATCGTAATGATAGGCCATTGTTTACTTATTAAGAAGGCAATGAGATAAGATTAGTCAGATAAGACCCACGAACCAAGATCTCATAATTTCTAATATTTTGCTTATATTTACTAACAAATTAAAATATGGAGAGCACGTGGAAATTTTTTGATTATGGGAATATATTGTTATATGGCCGATGAGACCTATTTGGGTCGAAATTTTTATAACTCTATTAACTAGAGCATACAACGATTAATTCGATAAATTAGTGATATGCCTGATGGTTGCTGCTGACCTAATAATAAAACAAAGACCGCAGAGACTGAGTTGGTCTAGCCTTGCCATGCATCGCCAAAAGTATAGACTTCAATTTTGAAGTGGCATTTAATTGATGACCATTCTCGAGACCCGGTTTATGATTCAGGTTGGTGATGAAATCGTTAATAGTCGAGAAGACACTAAATAAAAGTGAGTTGTTTACATTTGAAGGTCGTATACAAGTTAAATATGAAATATGAAAGTTATCTCTAAATATGATCGTCATTATCGAACATCGGCCAATGACCCCGAATCGAATGGTTTCCAGACCGAGGCATTCATCAAACATCTCGTGACCTTCTCGACCCTAGTTCTGAATTATTTGCAACAAAATTGCACAAATTATTATGCAATATTTAATCTGGTGCAATAAATGTAGTGACGCTGTCGTGCTGAAGGCTATTGCAAAAGTACAGAAGTATAGGAAAGTGTTATACCAGTGTTTTCTTAGACAGTTATTATTTCATCAGAAAAATTTCTCTAAAAGGGTCAAATTTATCTTTACAAAGTTACCCGTAAAAAATTATGAGACAAAAGTAGTCAAGTTCTTGAAGAGCTTTGCTAGAAAGTGTGGACGATGGGAATCGACTCTCCGCAAAATGCAGGCATCCCACAGGACTACCAGTATCACCAAGAAATCGACCCCTTCATACACAATTCTGATATACTTGAAACGTTTTAATCTTCATATATGATAAAGTAAGTCTAAATAGTCATTTAAGATCGGTTCATATATTGATCCACATCTAAATTTCTGGAGTATAACATGAGTGAAACCTTTAGAGTCAGGATAATTTTGACAGCGTTGTAAATTTTAAACTCTTACCAATTCACTATTAAATGAAACTACGTGATGTGGTATTATTTCTACTTTCTTTAACTTCTTTACCACGACCTAGATTTCGTTGTATTACAACATCTTCAGGTGGGCTAATGGATTGGAAAATTTGTGGTATTTGGTGGACTCTTTCCAATGTTCTATTAAATGATGCACAATGTATGATCGGACTCTAGAAGTGTATTTTGTATTTCCGGTCAAAGAACTATAAATATAATGAAATAAACAAGACTCATTGCATGGCACATTAATTATAATTTAGGCACACAGCTGATTATCACCAAGGTCTGCGAAGTCCGTTCTTTCCTCTTAAAATGCTGGCGGTATCTTTCTAGACTATAAAATACCTAACTACTGTCAGAAGGTATTTTATTATTCTACACACCTACTTTAATAATATAAAAATAACTTTTTTCAAACGCAAAATTTCGTTCCATGAAATAAATTTTTTTTAGGTGTTTTTGACTGAACCATAAAATACCACAAATTTTCCAATTGCTTGGAGAAAAAATCAGTTTTTCAAATCTAAAGCCTCATTTTTAAAATAAAATCGCCACGGTAGTTATAAAAATCACCGCAGCGTGTTTATATAACATTAGAACACATACTAAACCATTCAATAATCTTGAAAAAGTAAATGCTAGGATGGATTAAAAAGTTTGCGGCCTGGATATGAAAGTAAATATAATTATTTTGTTTCTCAACATAGTCACTACATAGTTGGACGCACTTCTTTCATATGATTTCTGAAGTTATTACAATATTTAAAAAAAATGTTTCCTCAAAGACCCCAAAATACATGTTGAGTGCAGTTTCCGCTTCTTAATTTCATTTAAATTTCTGTCCATCTAAATATTTTTTTTATTTAAATGAAACTACGTGATGTAGTATTATTTCTACTTTTTTTAAGTTCTTTACCACAACCTAGGTTTCGTTGTATTACAACATCTTCAGGTGGAATATTAGCAAAGATTAATTGAAGTTCTTTGCTAATTGCCCACCTGAAGATGTTGTAATACAACGAAACCTGGGTCGTGGTAAAGAACTTATAGAAAGTAGAAATGATACTACATCACGTAGTTTCATTTAATTGTGAATAATGAATTTCTACAAAATTAACGCAAAACATATTCAATAGCCAAATAAGTTAATAATAAATATTATTACAAAATACACAACATAAAAAACAAATACATTTCTCTGAAGACAAAATATACGTCTTCGTTAAAAACATAGACTTCATATACTGAATATTCCTCGAGCGCAGGAGAGAGGGCGTTTTATTTTAATTCTATTAATAGATAGAAATACCTTTTTTTTTAAATAATTTGAAAGCCATGTTTGAGCTGTGGGATTCGAACAAAAACACCCGACAATCCAATTTCTTTTCATATTAAACCATATCTTGATTTGTATGCACTTTAAACACCTAACTTCTGACGTAACATTAAGTTACTTTTTAACAAACATTTGATTTGAATCTAATAAATATTTTTTGAATTTAATAAATATTGCCTTAATATATACTTGAGTACGGCGGATCAGAGAAATGTCGAGCGACCAAGTTAGTAAGTATATTTTTATTTCATCACATTCGAATCGAGTTCGAATTTCGACGCTCGTTTTTTCTTCTTTACGTCAGAAGTTAGGTGTTTAAAGTGCATACAAATCAAGATATGATTTAATGTGAAAAGAAATTAAATTGTCGGGTGTTTTTGTTCGAATCCCACCGCTCAAACATGTCTTTTATATTATTTAAATGGATTCGTAAAATAGATTGATCTAGCACCGAGTATACCTGAAGATCGTCGAACCGTTTGGCCTTGTTCGACCTACCGCCGAGTACACTCGAAGCGCGTCACGCGAGGAGTGAAATCGCAAATCTTTTCCCATCAAAACATTCTGAATACGGCGAGACAGAAAAAGTTTTCTCTTCGAAAATGTAACAGAAGTCGGGCAACGCTGTATATACGGTGTAAGGCTTGTTTATTGACGGATCATTCCGAGTTATCCCGCGTTATACTGCCGACTCCGATGATAGATGTCGTTTGTGAACGGAGCCGAGACTTTTTGTGACCGTGGACTGAACAGCATATTGAATTTGATTCTGGTTGAAGTATTGATTTAAATATATTTAATAATTTTGTATACACATTTAGGTATTTATTTTGTGACTTTATAAAATAATTATGCTTAATGACTCTAGCTCTTTCCTAATTGAGAAAGAGCTAGAGCCATTAAGGTTAGTGAAGGCCGTATAGTAAGATGAAATAATTAATCTGTATTAGTTCAGATACATTTATAATAAATTTAATTGGTGGTGCGATATTTGTGTTATAATATCAATCGTATTTTTATGGTATATGTATTGATTCGCAAATTTTGCCACGTCAGTAGTGCATTAAGCTTGTGATTTTTCATTGATTCGAATAATCTTACCTAATAGATGTGTAATTTATAATTTTTTTAAACATGGTATTTATATGAAACCTAATTTATGTTTCATATTAACATGTTGTTATTTGCTCCATTTAATCTTGGAAAAATTGAAATAGGTTATCAATGATAATTTTAGCAATGTCATATGTTGTCGTCATTTGAAAGAAATTTATTTTTTTTTCATTTTCCTTAAAGTAGTTTAAAGTAACTTTAATTTTCAATAAATACTGATATAAAAATTATTCTGGTTTTATAGTTTCCATTATAGTATAGTTTAATAATTTCCGGTTTGATAGTTTTCTGTATTTCAAAATTAAAAAGGGAACCCTTATAAAATCATTCATGTGTCCGTCCGATCGTCTGTCACAGCTGATTTTCTCAAAAACCGCTTGATTTTTGGCATGGTTATAAAAGGCATTAATTCGCACACAGCTCAAAAGGTAACAATAAAAAATATTTAAATTGAAATTTTCAGGGTAAACAAAGTAATAGAAGAAAAAACATTGTGTGTGTGTGCAATTCACACACGGTAGAAGTGAAACTTCAGAAAACTTCAGTAACCTGCGAGTGAATGAGATAAATATAGAGTATCAGGAGTAGGATAATTGAAAGCTTTATTTTATTTTATAATACTTTTACCACGTTTAAAAGTTATTTTACATTTTATTTAACATATATCACATCACATATTAGTTAGTCTCCACGTTTTCACTTTGAACAAATGACACGAGAGGCTTGTGGTAACCAAAATAAAAAACAAATGTTTTAGTTTCAGTTTGATCTACATATCTTTGAAATACAGCGTCGCTTACTGATTTAACAAGTATTAGACAGTGTGCAACATAGATACACACCGACACTTGCTCTCTCGCTTAATCTCGACAATATACAGGCGCACATATATGTACAATGCTTAGTAGAGGAGAGGGAAATACTACGAAGCATATCACTAAACGGAAACCTAAAATTCAAATCACAACGATTCTAAAGAAGTATCACTTGTGTCTTTGTCGTAACGCATTTTCGTTTCGTAGAGTTTCAAATCACAACGATTCTAAAGAAGCTTCACTTGTTTCTTTTTCGTGGCGCATTTTCGTTTCATCGAGTTTCAAATCACAACGATTCTAAAGAAATTTAATTTCAAAAACCTTTATAATTCCGCGTAGAGTCTAAAATAATATTTAAAAGGCTAGTTATAAAGGTATCAAAAATTCAGATATCTTCAGAGATAAACTGAAAAGTATACAAAAAATGTGTATACTCTTCCCATTATTTCCGAAATGACTGCATCAGGATTTTTAAAAGCCTATGCAAAGATGACAGGAAAACTAAAACGGTAATTCTGGACATCATAGCTTTCCAAATATTAGTACATGTCTGCCATACTTAATTATCTTGGGTATTATTAAATGTTTATTGCATTGTGAAGTCCTTGTTAATGATGACATAAGATTAATAAATTGATTTCACTTCAAACGAGGTATGGCATCCTCGATGTATGAGACACACTAGCACTTTGCCAGTTTGTATTTTCATTCTATGTTTAATTTCCATGTTACAATAGAAATATCATTCGTTTAGTAACCAATTTCATAATTTATGGATGGGTAAGTATGGTAAGTACAAGTGTGCATGCGTACAATAAAAACCGGTTTGATACATCCGACATCTTCGACTTAAATATTCTATAAGTTCTGCAGATATGAAATGTTTAAGTAAACTTTTTTACTGTGGAATATTTAAAATAATAACTAAATTTTCATTGCCGGCAAGTAACAAATGTTAGTAAAATTAATTCAAGACAATTACCTGCAAAGTTTTTCAGATATTTTATAAAAAATAATTAGTGTGCAATGTAAGATCACAATTTAAAAGTAGAAACTTTGGCAACCATTATGATCGTAGTATGTATGTAGGAAATAAAAAAAATAAAAAAAAACATAAAAAACGCATATGTTTTTCATACTTTTCATTCATCATAGTATTCATACTTTCAAGAATTACGTTCTGTTTTTGAATAATATTTTATTTAAATAATACGCGTATATTATTTTTGTTTTTTTTTCGTAATTCTTGAAAAATGCCGAATATAGCCGAGTTTACCCGGTTCAGCACACGGGCACCGACCCGAGCGTGATTGTTCAGTTTCCTTCACTGCTCTGAATCTGCTCTGCTTCAATCTTTATACTGGTTAGGCACGTATTTCAAAGTTTAGACAAAAAACAGCATTGCCTAAATAGCCTTGCTTTGTTCCTTATATCTATTGAAAAAAAGAGTATATAAACAGTTAATAATAAGATATATATATTAAGAAATGTTTATAAGGGCGCCGATATCTTCCTTTATGGCATTCTGTCATTATTGGTTCACATTATAATGACGAGTAGCGATTTGCATTGTTTGTATTTACACAAATTGAAGATGGGTTTTAAGAGATCTGACATTGATATTCATGTGGCAAGCAAACGTCAGTGCAGAACGGAACACTGGAGACATTTCAACGTTCAGTCAGCTACAGCGTTCGACGTGGACTTTACATAAAAGATTACGAGACTTACGAAATGGAAAAACTAAGTCGTTATGTCAATTGGGTAAATTAGCACCACAATGCTATATGTTGAGAAACAATGGAGTGCGGCGTCGGCTGGAGAAGGACTTATATTTACTTAATTATGTTTATAACGTTTTGAGTATTAATTTTATTTTGAGAGATTGTGTGTAGTGTTATTATTATAAGTGTTATTAGTGGCTTGTTTTTTTTTAAATTAATATATATATACAGATTTTGTTTTCCCGGGAGTGGTACAATTTGATATGGTATAGAGCAAGTGGGTGGAAATAAAATTTCGATTGAAAATTCAAAAACATAATTTGTTATTTCAATGTAGTACAGTTTGGGTACAGTACTTGAAAAATTGCTGTTCATACATTCTCGGAAACTATCGATGAAAACATCTGAAAAAAATGGAAAATTATAAAATTTTCAAAAGTGTGATTCGGTTTATTACTCTGAACAATAAAAATGAAAAAAAAATTTAATATTTTGAAATGTTTTTCATTAATTGCTTTTTTAACTTTGTTCTATTAAAAATAATGTCATTAATCACACTTACATGAAAATTATGGGAAAAAAGATCATATCAACTATTTGTCAATCTTCGGCAAGTATAGATATTAGTTTTTCCCCTAAATTTTAGGTCCATTTCAAAAAAGAAAACCGGAACCATTATAATATCACTCATCTGTCCGTCCATCCGTCACATTCGTTTTTTCTCAGAAACCGTTTGACGTAGGAACTTGAAATTTGGCATAGTAATAAAACAGTCGCCGTGACGTGTCGGACTAATCACATGGCTTTGACGGCGCTGTGTACCGCGGACACCCGGGTTCGATTCAGAACTGCTCGTCGGGTGGGTCTGGATTAGTGTTCTGTTGGCTGTAAGAGACTGTTCTCGCAGCAATAAGTGCGCCATATGTATCAATTGTATACATTGAAGTACATAAATGCATAAAAGCATATTAATCTCACAACCTCATTAGCTCGAAATGTTTTCTTTGCAAATCTTAGAAGGGATCTTCAAATTGAATTTAATTTTTTTGTTCTTTCCTGTCTTCATTTAGAGAATTATTTGGTTCTCAAATTCTAAAAAATACCAGCTTTTTAAAAATCATATTCCGAATTTTGTAACGCCAGATCTATTTTTGCCAGTCGCAATACATTTGTACACCGGCGAAGACTGTCTATAGTACCATCTTTTTAAATTAAGATACATTCTTCTGAATATTACGCGCAGTCACTCTTCGTTCCGATATTCACGGTCTTTATATTATTGTGTTTGTCTATGATTGTCTAATAATTGTCGTTGACACGACGCCCGCTCACTCCGAGCGTCGCTATTGCTGACGAGCAGTGGCGCACCGTCCTTATGAAGAATCTTTCTCGTCGGTTTAACCTTGAAAGGAATCTGGCAATATTCATATGGTGTTGAGACCAGGTGTTGAAAGCATAAAAGTTTTGTATAGAGGAAATGAAAAAAATAAGCTCCTGAAAAGTTTCATCTAGCAAGAGAAATCTAGTATTTTTTCATGAAAGTCAGGTTATTTTTCATAATAGCTTGTAAATTCTATTTCTACGGAACTCTTTAAATTAGCGAGATGAAAAAAGTGCAGATTGTATCCCATGATATCCTACATCTATAGATGTACTACATCAATACATGGCTTTTAATAAAAAGAACTTAATTCTTGATCAATTTTTATAACTAAATCTAAATTCTTGTTTGAATAAAAAATACTACCACAGTACCTAAAGAGGATAAAACATATCTTCTGGAAACTCTGGTTTGCTTTAATATATGAAGAGTTATTTGTAGTCAGGCGAAATAAACATGATCAACGCTGATCAAGGAAGCGCGATAACAATAAGGGAAAAGAGGAACTGGTTGACGGTTGGTGTCGTGTCCACATGATATGAAGAAGCGTCTACAAATGTCCATGCACAGAAATGATACATTTGGCGATCTTGATGTTATCGTCAGAGTAGAGCTGTCCACTAAATGGAAATTCTCCAAGTTCAAATGGAGATCTCATAATCGCAGGACAGCTGAAGATAATATGGTCCGGGTTGAGGGTGATATCACAGTTATTACAAGGATGATAGATTCTAATACCACCGGGATGGATTTTCATGCCTTGATAGTGCCCAGAGTAAAAGAGGAACCGAAGCATATATGTAAATATATATATATATATATATATATATATATATATATATATATTTATATGAAATCATGCTCTTATATATTAAAGCTAGCAATATTAAACATTCACGAAGTACTCTTACATTTTTAGTAAGAATATGCACAGTTGAATTTCTAGAGATCAGTTGTGCCGTGGCCCATGGAATGAACCAACATCTTTTTTAGGATTCAAAGGAAATAAGGAATTTTTATAGGACCACTTTCTTATCTGTTAAGATATTTTTCTTCGAAACGTGTGGATACCTCCACAAGTTGAAATAAATATCAAATATTTAAGGTCTATAGTCCTTTGGAGCTGTAAAAAAATCAAGTCTGCGCAATCAAAAAATACGATTGTTTATGCCGCATATGTTGACACTTGCAAATAAATCAAATCCAGAAGTAAAGGGTACTTCTTGTTGACCTAGAATCATGAAATGTGACAAGAAGCAAGATCTTAAAGCACAAGTGAAGCGAAAAATCCGAAAATTGTAAATTTGTAGTTACATCGCGTAAACATTTTTTTTAAATGAGCACCTGGGAAAGATATAGCAGCCAACATATTTTCCTTTTAAAAAATTATAATTTTGTAAAGATTTTAATATAAATATTATTTATTACGTAACGAAAAAAAGTCTGAGAATTGTTAATTTGTAGTTATATCTCATAAACAAATATTTTTTTTTAATAATCCCCTGTGAAATATATAGCCAACATATCTTCGTTTTAAAATTTTGTAAATAGTTTAATAGGAATATTATTTATTTATTTACGTATTTATTTAATAAAATGCTAATTTACAGATTTACCAAAGCGCTGGATATGTGGAAGAAAATATGTCAAATAGTTTAAATACACAGTAATTTGAATAAATATCATTCAGTAATTAGTCGTGCGCTATCAAGCAATTCCATGTCACCATTTCTGAAGTAGTAAATGCAGCAGGAAAAAATATCTAGACTGGTGCTCTCGTAATACTGCGCTCAACAATGTGAGTGTACGAGAGACAGGTGAGCTCTGTAAAATACTCGTTCGCGCTCTAGGCAGGTAAAATAAATAATGATATCGTCCTCTCATATAGTAGATAGGAGCATAAAGGACCACTGAACTCAATATCGAGGGGTTATCAATGTAATGGCTTAATTTAATAAAAAATGCTTATTCAAAAGCAATTCCTGATGGAATTGAAAGGGCATCTCACCATGCCAATTACGAAATCTGAGGTGCATCCGACCATGCCCATTACGTCATCTCAGAGATATATATGTAAGGATAATACCCACACATTTTACAATACATAAACCTATTAAACTTTTTTGATTTTTTCTCCAGCATGAGGATATAAGTAGCTTCATACGGAGACCAGATGACTGCATTCGTTTCAAGTATACTACGGACTAAAGAGTTAAATAGTGTAACGATACATTCGGTATCTTGAAAGTCGCGAGAATTCCGTATGACGACGTAATATTAAATGTTTGTAAATGCCTAAATTTGTACAGCATCCTCGTAGTGCAGGTTCCACTCGTGCTTGGCAGTTTTTTTTACATCAAATAATGGTATCTTCTAACATTATGTTGTTATTTGTAATCCAGTATTAAATGAAAAAAAAATACCCTAACTGGCTTTTGTAATTATTAAAAACAAGATTTAGCATAATTTTTTTTTTAAATAAGTAACCACGATCTAGGTTTCGTTGTATTACAACATCTTCAGGTGGTATATTAGCAAAGATTGAATCTTAGGTCGCGGTAAAGAAATTAAAGAAAGTAGAAATAAAACTACATCACGTAGTTTCATTTAATTGTGAATAATGAATTTCTACAAAATTAACGCCAAATATATTCAATATTTACAAAATTGTATACAAATGTATCTCGAAAGATACAAATATTGATACAAAGGTGAGTCAAAAAATATAAATTTTGATGCAAATGTATATCAAAAATACAAATATTGATACAAATGTATGTCAAAAATAAAAATGTTGATGTAAATATATGTCGAAAAATACGAACGTTGATAGAAATGTATTCGCAAAATACAAATATTGACACAAATGTATGACGAAAAATACAAATATTGGTACAAATGTATATCAAAAAATACAAATGTTCACACAAATATATGTAGAAAATACAAATATTGATACATTTATACATTGCGAATTAACGTCAGTTGAAATTCTAATTAAATGGAAGTTCTAAATCTGTTGTTAGATTTTCAAATTCGTGTTTCAAAAATAAGGGTGCTTTAAGGGATACACATTTCACATCATTTTTGAAGTTGGAAATGCGGCTTAAAAATGAGATATATTGTAAAACCTTAATTCTTATCAATTCTAGGCACGCCACTGAACACAATGTATGATTGCGGGCTGCATTTGTAATGCAGATGCTAATTACTTCTCAAGTCAAACTATTCGGTTGCGACAATTCTTCTGTGGTAATCGCTTTTTGGTGCGACCGAATGTTGGTCTTTGAAGTTTACAATTCTGTACTCCGTTTCTCCGTAGTACTGGTCCTTGATGATTCGCGGCGTAGTGACTCATATAATATTGATTCGATAGTCATATAATATTGATTCGATAATTTTTTTTAACCACTAACTGTATAATTCGTCGCTCAATACATCCTCGGTCTTTCGCGATGAAAAACGGATCCATTTACCGTTTGATATCGCCATTGGAATAAAAAAAATTTCTTTCTGAAGCGAGCGTAACAAATAAAAATTTGATTACGCAAGATCTGGCGAACAAGAAGAATGTGGTAATAAACTTCATCTTTCGTGATTCTCTAGATCCAAATGACTTTGGTGATTGCATTATTTAATTTATCCAATTGTCAAGATGATATAAACAATTATATTAATCATACATTCATTCTTTGGAGTTAGTCATAACTTTCCTTTGATGCAACTCTATTCTGACGCGCTTTAGTCGGGTTCATATCCTTTGCTCCGCAACCTATTCCATGTAGGACAAAAGTATGTGTTACCACACGTTTAAAAATGGGTCCTATTCCTTACTTTCATAAGTAAATCGCATATGGTAATGAGTTAAACGCCATATACCACCTCAACACAGTAACTTTACTAAGTTGAGGTCGTATCCAAACTTTGAGTTTATTTACTTGTCCTACAGCCTTTATATAATTTTCACGGTAGATTTGGAGACAAGTTTAGAAATTGCATCATCTTTTTTGTCGCGTAGTATAATTTGCATTGAATAATGCTTTTATTTTTCCGTTATTGATCTCCATTGAACCTCTGAACTTGGAATCATGTATATTTTTTAACAGATTTTAATGTACAAGTATATGAGGCATTCTTATTCCTACATGAGTCATCTCTTCGAGTAACCAATACATAAGTAAAAATAACTTATACGCCATAAAGTAATGAACGCAAGTCTAAAACAAAAAGAAAACAATTAAAACAATAGGAAATGAACCGAAAAAATAAGGTATAGGAAGTAAATAATCAAAAATACATCAAAATACATACTTATATAGGTATACATATTTATGTACTATATATTGACAAGAATAAAAGATGGGGAGAGGTTTGAGGAGGAAAAACCAGGAATTGGAGAGCAAAAACAAAGAATGGATGAATCGAGGACACATTTTGGATGTCAGTGTCGAAATTATTTCATAGTTTGGTACCATGAACTATGAAATAATTTCGAATTCATAGAATAATAATTCATAATAATTCATAGAAGGAGATATTACATTTGAAGATAAGTAAAGCAAGAAGATTTTCAGAACGAAGCCCAAAGCCCCGGGTACGTAAGTCTGAGAATCTAAACCTTAGATAATTCGGGCCACTGCAGAAACTTAAAGAAAGCAGAGAATGTGCAGATTAAGCAGGCAGTGAAACTCTAACCAGTCGTGCCCTGCAATCAGAAACTTTGTAAAATTTTCTGAGAGAGAAAATGGAGCGAATCCACAAATTTTGAAGTAGTAAATTTATTTATGCTATCCTCGATAAGATTTTTAAAGTTATCAAAGCGAAATTTCGCAAACCATTTTTGGCAAAGTCGTTCCGTAATACACATAAAAGTTAAAGAAACATAATTATCATCATTATGTAAACATAAATCATGCAGATAAATAAAATTGAAGTGACCGTCAGAGATTTTCTAATTCTATTCTTTTAAATACTTTTTCCGTTTGCATATTTGATTATCAACATTAATCCAATGGAAAAAAATGTTGTCTATCTGTCGGTTCGTTTGAGTGAATGGATTTAATTCGAAAAGTACTGAAGGTATTGACATGGATGGTGAGCATCAGCAGGAACTTTGTGGAAGAGGGGGAGGAAGTTGGGTCGAGCGGGTTTCAAATTTAACTAATTATTTAAATCTAAGATAAGAGCATAAAATAAATGTTCAATCAACAAATGTTTATATTCACAATTAAATGAAACTACGTGATGTAGTATTATTTCTACTTTATTTAAGTTCTTTACCACAACCTAGGTTTCGTTGTATTACAACATCTTCAAATGGGCTGTTAGCAAAGAAAAAAAAGCTTTTTTCAAAAAAGCCCATCTGAAGATGTTGTAATACAATGAAACTTAGGTCGTGGTAAAGAACTGGAATAAAGTAGAAATAATACTACATCACGTAGTTTCATTTAATTTTGAATAATGAATTTCTACGACATTAACGCCAAATATATTCAAAATTTTCATATATTATGAAAAATATGTTCTAACGAAGCGAAATTATTCCATTTATCGTATTATATATTTTCTTCGAGTATTCTGATCCTGGTAAATATCATTATAAAGCAGATACACGATAATGAATCAAATAAAGATGCAGTCACGCGCAAAGCTGTATATATACACGGAAAGCTCAGAGAGCGAGTGTCTCTCGCAGTTGAAAAAAGTCATAGAATATCTGTTTCTCTCTGCAAAGTGGATTTAATACACCTGACCTGATAGTAACATCTATGAAAGGCAGTTTTGTGTTGAGGAATAAGAACATGTTCGTCAAAGTTCGTGTATCTGGCGAATGCTGTGAAATCAAGTTTCGTTAGGCGCAGTTTCTTCGTTGCCGGCGGTCGACGCAACTCGGCTCGTTAGAAATTTCCCTCGCGCGCCAACCGCTGGAATGTGCGAATCGTAGGAAACGTTTCTAAACAATTCGCACATTTGTACGGCATTGACACGTTTAGTAGTCGACTTGCATCATCTGGATTGTTTAGCATTTCATCTTCATTCGTTTCGAAACAACCGAACTCAATTGCCTATTGTTTCATGTGGAGTTCCATTTTGAAACATTAAAAATGAATTAAAAGAAAATTGGCACAAGTCTTATGGCAAATACATAAGAATGAAGCCATGCTAAAATATTTTTATTTTTTTTCTGTTTTCTTTAGAAAATTAGTACAATGTCAGAGAAACCACGACTTTTCTTAATTAGAAGAATAAATGTACTTTTTAATCAAATTTTGATATACGTAAACCTATATATAGAAATTTAGTAAGTATTAGATGGCCTGTGATAAAAAGAAATATATTTTACTTGTTAATAATGTTTTATCTAATTAAATAATACATTTCCCAATATATATATATATATATATATATATATATATATATATATATATATATATATATATATAAAACATTTCTTTCCACCCGTTCCCTTTCGTTTTTAAAATAACATTATATGCAATACACGCACGTTGAAGCTGGCCTTATACACCTTTGAGCACAATTTCTAGTTCAGAGTATTCTTAAATATTTAGATCCATTCGATATCCATTGATAAGGGCGTGGGTGAGAGGGGTGAGGGGTGAGGGATGGGATGAGAGAGGCGGGTGTGGGTGAGAAATCGTCCAGAATATTGTGGATCCTTTTAGAATATTTTGAAATTTTCTGGAAGAAACTACATTCTTGCGGAATTCAGTTTCTTTCGGATTCTTGAGGAATCCGTCACATATTTTTCCCACCCACTCTTACTCATGCAGTTACGCTCTTAGCATTGATGAGAGACCAGGGGCTATCTACCGTCACAACCGTGAGTGGAAGGTAGAGAGTTTTGGAAAAAACTAGGCTGTTACACACGCACACACATACACACACGCACACACACACATACACACACATATATATATATATATATATATATATACACATATGGTATTTATAATATCATGAATAGAGTATAGGTTAGCTTTTACTTTTGATAATATAATACGTATTCAAGTTTTGTTAAGGTTATACTTAATAATTATTTTTATGCTCATGTAATTTATGTCTAATAATTATTTTTATGCTCATGTAATTTATGTCTAATATACTTTTTTAATTATTTTTATGCTCATGTAATTTATGTCTAATATACTTTTGCTAATAATAATTATTTTTCTAATATACTTTTGCTAATAATTATGTAATTTATGTCTAATATACTTTTTTAATTATTTTTATGCTCATGTAATTTATGTCTAATATACTTTTGCTTTGATATTTTGTTTTAAATATCGTTAAAAAGCACTTATTAACAATGTTTTCATTAAAAGAACTAAATGTGTTATGCGAGGTAATACTGGAAATTTTTATTTAAAATATCGAAAATGCAGTCAACTACTAGTTCATAATTTAGTTATTGTTTTTCAAAATAGCCTATGTGGTAATCTGTGCTTCGTTTCATTCGATTGAATCAGTGAGTTCTACTAAGTTCTTAGAGAAACGAGGAAGAGAGACCCGACGCCTGTTCCTGACTTCGTTCTTCTGTAGTCATCGCTTCTTCGACATCTGGAAATCGTATTTTTCGCAGTTAATTTGTTATTTTTGGAAATAAATAGAATTTGCATGGTGCCCATGGGATTACCCATAACTTCTACACCCGACTTAGTCTGATACTCGGTCTTTCGTTTGGCTGAGTGATCATAGACATCACCGTGATGAAGGAAGAATCTTATATTCTATTGTTAATTTGATGCTTTTAAACGTTTTTCAAAATATAGGTAAAGAGTTACTGGACTCCCCAGTCTGCGGTACCAGTTCTTTTATTTTCTACACTAAGCATTACCTAATAACTCATCTATTCGAAGAACGAGGCGACCATCTTTTTTCCAGAAATTCATCCTTTCTTCACATTTGTAGGCTATTTTTCGGAAGAAAACATACAAGGCGCTAACTACCTTCTAGTTTCGGGTTGGTAACAGTATATTCAGCTTTCGCCACCTGTGACGATACAGCATTTTTTAGCATATTATGGGGTGTCTACCCAGAAAAAAGCTTTCTGACGTCTAAATGTCCATGTAGGATTTCTGTACTTAACTCATACCAATTCCTAAACTTGTCCAAATCTGCTGATATGTCACTCTCTTGTCAGTCTTGTAATGAACCGCAGTGCATTGTTATAATGTTTAAGTTGTTGCTATTGAGGGACGTGTTCACGCAGTCATTAACGAGATTAGTACTGGTACAACCATGCTTGAACTCATTAAACTAATCATAAACAATACGGCAGGGTAGGCCATCATCACAAATTTCAATTAAACGAAGTCGATCGTAATTTTGTTGTTGATTGAGACCATAACGAAATTAAAAAAAAAGACCTAGGCAGTCATGGGGACTACAGACAAATAGAAATCTGTTTTACCAAGCTAGTAAAATAACTCCTAAGTAACTATGAAATATTGCAGAGGTCAAATATTAAACAAAATAGATAATATAATATTATTAAACGCATATATACGAATATTGGAAATATTTGAAAAAAAAAAGATTTATATTTATTACTCGTTTTTCTGTATAAAAATATTAACAGTGATTTTACAATCAAACAATTAAAATAATAACCAAACAAAAACACAATTTAAACAATGCACAGTATACACATATTGAATTTCCCCGTAGTCAATTTAATTTTACTTGTATAGATAAATACAGCACTAATGTTGCACAGCACGTCACCCTTATAGCTACAGATATATTGCTATCACAGCATGTCGGTGACGCCAACTCATAAGATTTTACCCATCCAAAAAGCGTCCAACGCGCACATCACACAGTCCCGTATATACAATGTGTTGGTGTAAATATGTGTATACGTGTACACAGGCCGCTGCGCGTGCACCAGTTTGGTGTCAGAACAGTAGATGTTATATCATTGCTGACTAAGGACAACACGTCATACTCATAGCTACAGATATACAATTAACATTGGCATGTCTGTGACGCGAACTCATAAGGTTTCCCTTGTTTCTTGTGTTAAATTAACATACGTGTGACACACACACAATTTAGAAATTATTGCCAATTTATAAAAACAAATGACAATTATTTTCGAAATTTGAATTTATTTTTATTATTATTATTATTACAAATGGTCAGTTCCAGGAACTTTCTGTACTATCCTCAAAGAATGAAATGAAGGTATAAATTGAATGAATGAATTTATGAACGAAAGAATGAAATGATTCAGTCGTACCAACTCGCATCCTATTGTAAACGTACAGTAATTATAACATTTCCAAACCATTCGTGGACATTGACCTCTTGCAACGAACGAATGTTGACTTGATTACACGATGTTGATTTTATGTTGAAATTTGTGTAAATAATGTAGAAAGTATTGAATTTGCTAAACTTATACGATATCGATAAACTCAAAGAAAAGAAATTGTAGTTATTATACAATACCGCATAATTAGTGAAAGAACAAAATTCTCATACGGCATTATGTCGGTCGGTAGTCAATTAAAAAAAAAGACAAGTTTTGCTGTGTTCGGTTCTTCCGCGTCTTTATACAGATGAGAATACTGAATTAAACTTATGCAGAGACAAATAGCTAACCGTCCGTTTATTGAATCAATTTAGATCTTCTCTGCATCAGATCTTCTATCCAGCAATGGACGTAGTGAACGCTTATATGCGATGTTCTATATGTTTTGTGCGTGGTGTTATCTCATAATTATGAACACTATTTTGTAGAAACTATATTGATAATATTGGAACAATGAAGAGCATTTTTTTAAATTTCTGAATTGTGCAGAAGTTGTTAGAAGAATGTTTGTTTTCCACTTAGTTTCGTAGTTCTAGAGTGCACAATCCAATCTTAATAGCAACGACAATAGATTTCTAGAATAAGCAATTCAAATGAATGATTGCTTTTCGTAATGTAAAATGTGCCTTTTGCCGTTCACTCTTATTTATTGATTCCAGACTTTAATACGCTCATTACACAGACACACACATACACACGCACGCGCTACGCACGCGCAGACGTACGCCCATATGCACACGCACACGTATACGCCTACGCATGCGCACAAGCACGCGCATACACATGTGCCACGTGAGCACATGCATGGGTACGTATACACGCACACCCGCATGCGCACTCTTTCATTCAGAGAGCTGGTTTTGTGCATCAAAACGAGCAGAAAATGCTAATGAACTTTATAACAATCCTCAATCGTTTTTGAAAATTACGGTCAAAGATGTGATATCAACAGAAAAAATTATGTTTTTTGAAAGAAGTGTGTTTTAAGTATTTTCAGATTAATACACAGAATCACTTGTACGAATAATATACAGTTTCTTTGTTAAACCTGTATACAAATATATACAACACATGCTTTCCTGTCATGCGACTTCTATGCGACCTCTATATAAATATATACAATACAATAATAATGCGTCTATTATTCATGAAGGTGATTCAAGGCATCAAAATGATTATATACATAGTAACATATATTAATATTACAGAAAGCAACCAATATGATACTAAAGAAGGGTAGATGTCAAATGTTGAGAAGGGCAGAACTTTTACCGCCGGTACTTGTAAAATTAATAAAGAATGAGTTCCCGGTATTCGTGTCCACTTGATTTTCTGCAGTTTGGTCAGGCCTTTTCATAGAGAATTACCGCGTGAAGCAGTTTTCCATATCGGAAGAAGGAAGTGAATAAATGTGTATTTTATGAGCTTTTTACAGCATATTTTATGAGTTGTTTATAGCAAAATAAAGTAAAGTAACTTCTATATTAGGTTATAAAATAACTTTTGTTTATTTACTATTTCTGACAAGTTACGAGCTATTATGTGACATTTCCAAGTTAATTTCCTCAACCGATTAACCCTAGCCCACTAAACACGTTTTCGAGTTACATTGTTATTAAAGATTAGTCATAATGACTAACAAAATGAAATCTCAATATTTTAAAAATCTCAATACCAAAGCATTTATTAGTAAAGAAATACTTAGTGCGAAAGGATAATTATTAAATTTACTTAAAATCTACCACAAATTTTACACAGTTGTACTGTTATACACTCATTGCAAACTGGAATGGTGTGTTCACCACAAATGGCTTTTCTGCAGCAGTGACATGCCACTTGGGTTATCTTCTGGTACTGGTGGGCATTTGTTTAGCTGTGTTTGAGTAGTACTTGGCACGACAGTTTGAATTTTTAAAATATATTTGATGCTCGCCTTGATATCTCTCAACAAAGTCAGAGTTTTGTATCGTTACCGCAACCACTGTTCTGTGAGGCTATTGGCCAAGCTTTGTGCAAAAGCTCTACCTTTTATTGGGTTTTGCCGTTTTCTAACCACGTTGGATACGTAAATTAAGTACAGGTCGATTTTGCATAGGTTCAAAATGTTATAAAATATGCATTGAGGCCATCTATTCCTTTCGCAATTGCAACTCATATCTGAACAGATCTGATCAGTAGTGTCGACAGCTCCTTTGGTACTATTCTAGAATAGTATGATTTGAGGTTTGTTCATGGTGGAGTTAATGTCCGGCTGATCATGTGCTGTTGATAAAAAAAACCACTTTGTTGGATTTAGGTTTATATGAAATCAGGGTCTTTTCAGCATCAAAACCAAACATTGAAGTCTCGATATTCCTAGCTTTTGTGTTTTTCATCTCTGGTGGTATCTCTGGCCTATTACTGCGTATTGTATGAACTATCGAGAGTTTTTAAGGAGTCTGAAGTAGTTTTGAAGCAGGTGGCATAGATGTGGACCAGTTGTCCATGGTTATATTTATGTTTGACCCATAGCAGGCTCACGAAGTAGTTTTACAAAGTATGTGTCAAGAGGAACATTTTCGCTACAGTTGGAACCTTTACCCAAATACAGTGCAGCATTATAAACCTATTTTGAATTTGAATCTGCAACCATTACAATCTTGATGCCATACTTGCTAGGTTTGTTAGTTATGTACATTTGAAATAGGCAGCGACCTCGAAACCCAACTAATTGTTCATCAATTGTAAGATATGAACTGGGATTATACCATGTTTTTTCAATGAACTTTTATCAAAAACTCTTTAATTGGCGTGAACTTATTTAATGCTCTTCTTTCTTGTCTGGTAGCTCTATTGTCAAACCGACAGCATCTTAGGAAGTCAAATCTCTCAGCACTCATACATGCTTTGAAAACGTTTCCGTTTCTTTAATGTCGAATAGATTTCTAGTTGACAAATGATTACTTTTTCAGTTGACTAAAAGAGAAAACCAAGTAAAGCTTTTATTTCACTTGCTGAAGATGAAGAATTAGTATGAATCAATTCCTTCTACTTTCCCTTTTCAACTCAATTTCAGAGTTTGTGTGAACTTCATGCTGGTCAATAATTTCAGGGGTAATAAACAAACGAAATAACGAAATTAGTTCTACCATATCTCTTGCTTGATTAACAGGTCCAGGTATAAAATGAACAGTGTTTCGAGCTGATGTGCGAATGCTAGAAGGGCGTGGAGTGGTCGCCCACCTGTTATTTTTGCCATAAATGTATGTCATACCTGGACTTATTACAAGATTTTCTTGTGACGCCGAAAGAGGAATCGTCGTCAGCCTATGATAATATTTATATTATGGCTGCAATAGACAACATTCATCTCCTCGGTAGAAGACACCGAGGATTCATCATCACTTTTATCGGTATTTACGATGAAGTCTTCCTCCAAGTTGTCATCGGATTCCGAGTCTGAACGTCCACCAGGTAGTCCAACGTGTGCTTGGTCTTCATCGTCATCAGACATATTTAAAATTTGCAATATTTTATCTTGATCTCGTTTTAAATCCATCTAAAAGAGAAAATACCGTATTTACTAAATATTCAAATGCTTAATTTTTTTGGAAAACATAAAATATCCTGTAAATAATAGCATAAAAAGCTAAAAAAATTCATTGCGAAGTTTTAACGATTTATTATTGACACAATATATCAATAATAAACACATTAGTCCGAGAGGCTAATATTTCGCAAAATCTCAGAAAGTAAAACACGTGCGTAAGCGATGCCTATGTACGGGTCACTGATTCGCTCAATAAGGAAGGTATTGAGTGGTGGGGGGGAGGGAGGAGGGTTAGGGGGAATATCATGAATATAATTAAACAGTGAAAGCGTTGGAGTCATGTAGTCTGTGAGACTAACGTTTAGTGATCAAGGGTTAAATGTCACAGGTCGGCGCCGCAGCATCACGTAGATATCGTTCGGTGCATCGTCGCTGCGTGTCGTGCAGCGGGAGCGCTGCGCTGCGGACGGCGTGCACTCTATCGCATCGCGGTGAAAGCCTGTGATTGTCCTTCCGCAAAGACGACTTGATCACATCAAATACATCTTAGACAGTGACAGTTTTGGTGAAACTGTTTTATTTCAGTAACAGTAACTGTTTTATTTCAGTTTTATTTGAAATTAAAGAGCGTGATGTAGTTTGCAGTTGGTGTCCAAGAGATCCCATTGTGAAAATGTCCGTGAGATCCCTCCATTTATTTGCCTATATTTGCTTTATTTGCACTAATAAGATAAATACGCAAATACACAAATACGAGTATTCATTTTTGTGGATTGATATAGGTTTTCGAATAGAAATCAGAGTATGCAAATATATCAAATATTTTCTTTTAACATCCATACATCGCTAGCTCAGTAGCATACGAGACGGCGACCTGTACAGATGTGTGTGGAGAATGGACCAATATATAGTGTTGAGGTTTTTCGAGTTATACCGATATTCAATATAAAATAATAATATTTTTATGTTCATACTTAGTCCGACTTTTATGAATTTTCAAGACCCACCAGTGTCTTGTTTTCCATGGGCTTTTAACAACTTTGTATTTATGTATACATAGCATGTATTATCTTTATGTATATATAGCATGTATTGTATTTATGTATACATATCATGTATTGTATTTATGTATACATAGCATGTATTGTATTTATGTATACATAGCATGTATTGTATTTATGTATACATAGCATGTATTATATTTATGTATATATAGCATGTATTGTATTTATGTATACATAGCATGTATTGTATTTATGTATACATACACGCATCCAGGAGATAATAACCTACTGCTGTCAATACGCCTATCGCTTAGTGCATTCACTGATTAGGAATAACAAACATATTTGCTGCATTGCATCTATGTATAACATGTGTGAATGGCGTGTTTCTGTGAAGTACCAGCGTAATGGGGTTTGGAATTGATATAAAATTATAAGCCTTTTAAAACATAATATATAAATATTGTAATCCAGTGGTTGTTATATCAAAAAATATTTTGGATACGAGACTTAAATGGAGAAGTTTTAATCATAGTTTACAATCCACTGCATTCATTGCCTTACTTTATAGTTCCTACTTGCCGATGAGGTTTAAATTTGAGTATTTAGATATAATAGTCTGTTGGTTATAAAAAAGGTTATTAAATGTTTTAACTGACTATATTTTACATGATTATTCTAATCCTTTATCATCAGGCTTATCTTAGTCCGGGAACTGTTAGCACACGGATGATGTGCGGTTGTCGTCCACTTTATCGCGTGATATTCTCTTTTCTCCTCACTACACCGTCAACTTTAATTGAGTGAAATGTTGTAATTGATAAAAATATATAACTGTAAATAATGTGAATACAAATTTATTTGTTTACTTATTTGTTCTGATTTAACACCACAATTACTCATCACAAATGAGCATCTCAATAAAGGAGCATGCCTCACGCCGCTATGGAACCCAGTATTGTACCGAAAGTAGTTGTGGCTTAATGAAACTTACTTTATTGTGTTTATTAATTGTATTGAAATAAAGAAAACACTCCTACTGTAAACTTTGCGGATAATTAAATATTAACGAGTGAAGTTGATTACAATTGTTTCATTACTGGTTGATCTGTCGTACAGTGTAATCATTAAATTATCTATCAACATTATGGAATATGCCAACCTAAGTGAATATTAGCTTATACGACTCTGGTATGTTTACTCAATTCGGTATAAGTCGTTGTCAATTTACTGTGGCATGTAGGAGGAATACTAATGTAAAAAATAAAAACAAATACATAAAATATGTATTTGTTTTTATTTCTAATGGAATCTGCGAAACTCGATTTCATGCACTTCTAATTGTTCATGAAACTTGCTAGTTGTGTAGTTCGGATGACAATAAAATAATTTCATAAGATAAAAAAATATGTTTATTCTTAAAACACAAAAAAAGACTATAAAAAAATAACGGAATTTTTAAATTAATTTTCATCCACTTCCAGATGTGCGAATAACTTAAAATTTTGCACACGTATCAAGAACCGATGGCAATATAATAATTTCATAGAATAAAAATGTTTATCGTAGTTTAAAACAAAAAGACTAAACAAAAAAATGAGGAAATTTTCCAATTAAATTTTCATGGATTTCCAGATGTCCGAATTATTTAAAATTTTACTACGCGTATGAACAACTGATTAAAATACAATAAATTCATAAAATAAAAAAATTACAATATAAAAACAAAAGACTAAAAAAAGTAAAAATAAATTAATAGTTGAAAAAACTACGAAAACACGCATTCACAAAATACTGCCCTAAAAAGAAAAAAATAATTATCGAAGGTGTTTTCCGTTTGTACTCAGTAAGGTCTTCAGTGTGAGCCATATTCTTTATCAAGTATAATATTTAAGTGTAATACCGTGGAGCTTTTCCTCTAAAATAAATGATTTTCTATGTCAAATTAATATTAAATTAATGAAAATGCTTAACATTTTAGTTAGATATCAAAACAAAGCACCCCACATTTTTGCACTCAAATATTTTACTTAATAACAAATATGGCATACACTAAAGTTCTTACTGAGTAGATACAGAAAACAGGTTCGATACTTAATTTTTTGCTTTTTAGTGCAGTATTTTGTAAAAACGTGTTTTTAGTTTTTTAAGCTATTAATTTATTTAGACTATATCGTTAAATACTTATGGTACAACGTTCGGGTTCGTACAACGATCACTACTCTTTTTAATGATAATGTTAAAATGTGTTAATTAAACCAAATTAAAACATAATTCTAAAGCAATTTAAAAATTATGAAAATAATATAAAAACATTTAGTTAGTATCATAGAAATGAATATAGGCTAATTATTTATCTTTAATCAGAATTTGTTTTTTTTTATTAAAAAAAAATCATCCCGTGATGTATAAGGGCGTGAACATGTAAGAGTGTGATCAAGTATGTAATACATCACGGCAATATACGAGATTCCACGTCATTTCTTCTGTTCTCTGCATCTCCAACTATTTAGTCGCTTCCAATGCAAAGATATAATTTATTCACGAGAACATTTTTTAGTTTTATTTCAATTTCTCTCACAATTAAATGAAACTACGTGATGTAGTATTATTTCTACTTTCTTTAAGTTCTTTACCACGCCCTAGGTTTCTTTGTATTACAACATTTTCAGGTGGGCAAAGATAACTCTTAGGAACATCCAACAGTATTTATATCTTTTGAATAAATGATGAAATTTGATGTAAACATATAAATGCTGTTGGATGTTCCTAAGAGTTAATCTTTGCTAATAGCCCACCTGAAGATGTTGTAATACAACGAAACCTAGGTCGTGGTAAAGAACTTAAAGAAAGTAGAAATAATACTACATCACGTAGTTTCATTTAATTGTGAATAATGCATTTCTACAAAATTAACACCAAATATATTCAATATTCAATTTCTCTCCTTTACTCGAGAGCGAAACTGTGTCAAAACTAGTAATTAATAATTTAGGGATTATTCATGACTATACGGATATGGAACTTTTCATGTGGGAGTTCAATGCTATTTGATAGGTCTTTTTTCACTTGTATTGCATTTGTATTATTTCGAACGGCATATGGTTGAAACGTGACCAAGATTCATATTATCGTTCATTACAGAATCGAAAATTGAAAATTTTATTATTTTATGCTGGGCATTGTGAGCAACCATGTAACTTAGCAATGGATATCCATCACACTGTTGGTATATTGGCATTACGAGAGATCCAACGGCAAAATGAATGAGGAACAATGGGATAAGTAATGAAATGCGGTTTGTATGAAACTGAATTAATATGAGGATCCCCTCGTGCATGTGGTCTGCTCATCTGATTGATATGATGCAAACGTTATATAAGTTGGTCAACGAAATCTCAACACATTTCTTACGGAATCCCACTCTCTGCGACTGTGTATCAGTAAATATTACACCGTGGTTGAAAAATGAGAAAGGGGTTTGTGGGATTGTGGAACATATTTCACGTTAGTTTGAAACTTAATATTTCCCAAAACATAATCTAAAAATGAAAAATAGTGAAGGCTATGGCCAAATAATCAACCGGTATGGGCAATCGATTTTTGGTTAGATTTTGATTTGTTTTTTCATTTGAATTGTTCACTCAGCGGCAGTTATTACAGTGTAAAATTTTACCTTTTAATATTTAACCTTTTTCGCGTAATAAAGGCATCGTAAGTTTTACATCGTAACTTTTGTAAAAATATATTGTAACTGTTGAAAAAAATCGCATTTTTTGAAAAGAATATCTACTACTTTTAAACAAAAATGTCGTAGCTTTTGAACAATAATGTCGTAACTTTTGAACAAAAATATCGAAACTTTTAAAGAATATCGTAACTTTTGAACAAAAACATCGTCACTTTTGAACAATAATGTCGTAACTTTTGAAAAATATTGTAAATTAAAAAAAAAAGAATATGGAAAATTTTGAACGGCTGGACCGATTGAGATCAGCAAAAAATTTGTTGTTATTGTTCCTAAGACACTTAATTAAATTAACAAGTTAATATAAAAAAAATTGTCATTTTAATTTTTCTTTTGCCTTTGTGCTCTCGTCAAAATTATGAAAGTATTACGTTCGCATCCAGCAGGTACGTAGGTACTTACATAAGTTTACGTATGATAATGTTGCTTTTCAAAATCTTATGTAATATGAAGGGGGCATCCGATTGACTACGGATATTTTTATTTGATAGTACTTCTTAGTGGAATGAACAAAACGATAAATTTATGAGGTCGGAAATTCATTCCGATCCCGATGTATGCCATTAAAATGTTTAAAACCACCTGCTACAAAAATAAGAGAAAAACTAATTTGATTGAATCCGGAAAAATTGCAGGCTACTTGATTTGGTCCATAGATGGTTTCTATTGTTTTTATTTATAATCGGAAAAGTGTCTCCGGAAGTAAAGCGAAACAACTGATTTTTTTTTCGAATCCCCAAGAAATTTATTGGAACGATGCGCGAGGCAGTAAAGAAAGATGACTGCCGCGTTAATGTCGTTGCTATGGTTACTTTGTTTGAAAGCTCAGATTCTATGTAATTTTTTCCGTTCGGGCAAGACTACCGCTTTTGATATGAAATGGTGGAAACATGTTTACGATATGACACGAAGTTGCTTGATTTAGTATTAAGTTGAGTCTTACATTTCTATTAATGTAATTCACACATTGCTTCATTTTGATATAAGTTTCGTTTTGGTGAATTTTCGCTAGATCGTTTATTTATTTTCAGAAATCATGTTTGTGTGTCGTTTATAATATTTTATTTTTATCTAAGTACGAATTTAATAGGCTGAATTTAATTTTTATCCATTGTTTAATTGATACTCTTATAGGGTTGTCAAGTAGAAAGATGGGGTAAGTTTGAAAACTGAATATATTTAAAAATTCAATTCTATTAATCTTTATTCTCTATCAATCAATCATTTGAATCCATCAAACTTGCAAACAACTTGCTTGGTTTTTGCCACATGAGCATTAGTCATTCAACTTAAAAGTCCCTGGAGAAATATATGATTATAACAAAATGTAACCTATATTTTAATCTGAACCCATGCATAATCCCATTAAATAATTATTTAAATTTAAATTGGTCCAGTAGTTTTGTGTGATGCACTTACAAACAGACAAACAAACCGACAAAAAATCCTTGAGGTTACTTTTGATCGCGACAAAGCGTAATTTATATTTTAGGCTGAACTTTACACATCATCACACTTAAAGAACAGAAGTTCTATTTAAATCGTTCCGGTAATTGTTATATTTTGCTCCTATAAACAAACAGACAGACAGACAGGAAATTACAATGACTAAGGGACATTTGATCGCGGCAAATTGTAACCTATATTTACACAAAATCTACGTCACTCATAATCACCGCTGTAAACTAGAAGTTCCATTTAAATTGGTGCAATGGTTTTTATGTGTTTTACTTCTGTAAGTAAACACATAAACAGATAAACAGATGAACAAAAACAGATAAACAGACGAAAATTCCTTAGAATATTCAATCTCGATAAAAGGTAGCCAAGATTTTAATCTGGACATCAAGCATCATTTCGACGTAAGTTACATTTAGCTTGGTTCAGAAATTTTTGTACAGTGCTTTAACAGACAGACTGACAGACAAAATTTTTAGCGGTGTTTTACGAAATATCATCAGCAGTATTTTATAAATATAAAACGAGTAACATGTTGATTGATTTTTTGTTTTTTAATAGATATTTTACTTCATAATGCAGCTTATAATAGGGTATTTGACTATATTTCTTTTATTACTAAAATCGAATAAGTAATAACATTAAAAACGTTTAAAATAAATATATCGTACCTAGGACTTTTCATTATAAAGTTATAACGACATAAAAACTGACGAACTGCGATTCGCGCGAAACGCCCCATACAACGCATAACTGGGTTATAACGTCACAGGCCAGTAATTAGCGTTCATTATAAGGGAGTTTATTAAATATCTTTAGTATCTCGTTAAATCATGCGTTTGTTATATTTTTCATATTATAATTTTCTCATTTTTTGTGAGGAAATTCATAATAAGTTTTCTATTTAATGAAAAAAGTTGATTCTTTTTCATATTTAGGAGTTTCGAATAATTGTTTATTATATTCATTATTTTTTTCATCCCAAGGTTTTTTTAAATCTCCTCTACAGTTTTAAAAGATTTTTACAAAAAATGTCGTCAAATAATATCATCAGTCAAATAATATATTCTAACAAGCTTCCAAGAATACCTTTCTTGTGAGAAATTCATAGTTGGAGCTCGAACGATGGATTTGTGTGACCTCTGTTACCGTAGCCAATTATGCTACGGCGTAGACTCAAGAGGAATATAATATATTTCGCCTGTATATTTCACTTTTTATGTAGCATTGATATGTGTATTTATTCGTGTATTTCTGTCTTCCCAATATTTGGATTTCCTTCGTTACGTTCCAAGTCCTTAAGTGTGGATAAGCGTATTTTTATAATTTGATATTATGGATATATATAAATATATATATGTATATATATATATATATATATATATGTATATATATATATATATTTATGTATATATATATATATATATATATATATATATATATACATATATATTTCCATCATAATCATAAGTAATAATAAAGATTTGGAGATGGTTTAGCATTAAGTATAAGTTAAATAATTTATAATTAACAACTCGGGGACCTGAAATGTCATAATTATTTTATTTAACTTTAAAATAAATGAGTATTATTTTTTCTTTAAAAACATTAAATAAAAAAGACATGTCATTCAAACCACTTCATTCTTATTATTTTTAATGTACCAAAATGAGAAATGGGAAAAAATTATAAAATTAAAGGAATATTTCTCCAAGAGTATTTGACATCAAAATACACAACGTGCCATAAGTTTCGGTAAGGCATTTAACTACAAATTCAATTTTATGCTTTGAATGATTTGAACTCGATGCAAAATAGGAGAAAGGTCATGTAACAGAATCAACATGAAACAACAAGTTATTAGGATATAAAGTAAACATTTTAACTATTATGAAAACATAAAAAAAAATTATTGCAGTGTTTGCATGAATGTACGAGTATGTGTTACCGAATATATTAGTCCGATCGCACCAGCTAAACGGTTTTAGATAATTAAAAGCCTGAGGGTTTGTTAAAATAAATAAAATGCTATAGGCTATAAAATAAATAAAAAACATAGGCAGTCATGGAGATCGCTGACAGAAGCGAAAACTTAAAACTATGAAAGAATAGCTTTAAAATCCGCGACAAAAATATTATCGAACAACTTGAAATATTTTTTACCACGCTAGTAAGATAACTCCTAAGCCACTATGATATATTGAAAAAATAAATAATACCAAATTTTTAAACGCAAATATCGATACGAATATTGGAAATATTTGAAAATAAATGCTTTGTCTTTGTTATTAATTTTTCTATATAAAAATATTAACATATTTAATACTCACTGTTGTACTGCACAGTGATCCTGCAATTAAACAATTAATACAGTAACCAAATTAAAACACAATTTAACCAATGCCCAGCATACACACATTGAACTCTCTACGTAGTCAATTTGACTTTACTTGTATAAATATATACAGTACTAATGTTGCACAATACGTCTCTGCTATTACAGCATGTCGGTGACGCCAACTCGCAAGATTTTATCCATCCAAAAAGCGTCCAACGCGCACATCATACAATCGGGTAAATACAACGTGTTGGTGTATACGTGTGCAAAAGCCGCATGCGCCGGTCTGATGTAAGAGCAGTATATATATATATATATATATATATATATATATATATATATATATATATATATATATATATATATGATTTCACTGCAGGCCAAACGCAACACGTCATACTCATAGATATAACAACACGTCATACTATATATATATACTGTTAACATTAGAATGTCGATGACGTAAACCCATAAGATTTTCCTCTACCAAAAATCGTTCAACAAGGCAAAAGAAGTTTTGACTTCAAAAATTTAATATGGCGTCAGTGAGATCCGATATTGTTGAGGAATATTTTTTTTTGAACTCGAAACTTATTCGACCGAAATTTTGTTTTGACTTTTCGGTGGACAAAATAAAACATTTAATTCAGATGAGTTGTTAATTTGTGTGATTGAAATGGTGCAGTATATAATTAAAGTTAATCGATGGATGGAGATTGAATAAAACAGAGATATAAAAGATTATTCAATAAATAAAACATTTAATTCAGATGAGTTGTTAATTTGTGTGATCGAAATGGTGCAGTATATAATTAAAGTTAAATGATTGAAGGAGATTGGATAAAACATAGAGATGGATGGAGATTGAATAAAACAGAGATATAAAAGATTATTCAATATTTTCGGTGGACAAAATAAAACATTTAATTCAGATGAGTTGTTAATTTGTGTGATTGAAATGGTGCAGTATATAATTAAAGTTAATCGATGGACGGAGATTGAATAAAACAGAGATGGATGGAGATTGAATAAAACAGAGATATAAAAGATTATTCAATAAATAAAACATTTAATTCAGATGAGTTGTTAATTTGTGTGATTGAAATGGTGCAGTATATAATTAAAGTTAAATGATTGAAGGAGATTGGATAAAACATAGAGATGGATGGAGATTGAATAAAACAGAGATATAAAAGATTATTCAATATTTTCGGTGGACAAAATAAAACATTTAATTCAGATGAGTTGTTAATTTGTGTGATTGAAATGGTGCAGTATATAATTAAAGTTAATCGATGGATGGAGATTGAATAAACAGAGAGATGGATGGAGATTGAATAAACAGAGAGATGGATGGAGATTGAATAAAACAGAGATATAAATGATTATTCAATAAATTATAGGAGTATAATATTGCACTTAATAAAAATAGATGCGAAAAGCGATTTAAAATTGACACCTTGCGATACTACTATTTGTAATTGCATATTTTGTCATTCGTAGATTATGAGCTAACTAGTTATTTCGACTGAGGGGGTTAAATTCGACACGTTGTTGATAATGAAAAATAATAAAGTGTTTAATAAGCAAATTCATCCGACTTTTTTGTCGTTATCATTAATCTTGTTAACTAGTAACAATGTCGTAATGGAATTTGTGCGTAAAAATATCGGTCACAACTCAAAGTGTTATGGTCATTTCTTACGGTGACTGACGTTTATAACGGCTTTCCTAAATTCCACAGACAGCGTTCAAAGACAGTATTGAGAAATCGTATGGTAAACATACCAAAATTTACCTGTAATGCTGACGTACAATGGAACTCTCGTACGCCGATTATAAATTGGCTTTGTATTGCTTTGTATAATTGTCAAGAATTTCGACAATCAAATTTAAATGTCACGGCTAAATATGGTGAATAACTATGACATTTGTAGAACTTTCTATAGGAAGTAACCGTGCGTGTGATTGGGCTTGTGTTATTGGTGTATTGTGCACGCGTTCGGTAACAATGGAGATGAGTATTCAGAATCCGATTACGGCAGATATAATCAATCGGAGATTGCTTAATTGTACTTTTTTCTAATTGCTACGCAATTTCCCACTGCCTTAAGATAGGATGATAAAATGTCGTATCAGTCGATTGCGACTTACGTAAGTTGCAACGTATAAATACATACGTAGGTCTTTAAACGAATCAATTAAAAAGACCGAGAGAGAGCACTTAGGGATATCTACGAATAGTTCTCAAAAGGAGATCGGCATAAATTATATTCGGATATTATCAAAATATATTGTAGTTTAAAAAACTGGAATTTGAAGAGTAAAATGTCAAACAGTTCAGCCAAAAAACAATAAAATTTATGGTCAAAATACATCTTTTCTTTTTCTTATATTGTGGCGATCATAATTTTTAATAGTAAAATTCTTGTTCAACATAGAGTATTTTGCCAATGCGTTCAGAAAGTTAGTGCGAAAAAAAAAGAAAAATTGTGTAACTGCCAATTAACAAATCACCGAGAATTAATACAGGCATCTAATGAATACAGGAATTGCTAAAAAATACGCGGTAGATGCAAATATAAAGGAGACTGACAAAGGTCCATATAGTGTTGGATCCAGGTGTTACAAGAATAGAAATGACACTGTTATTTAGAGAAAACTAAAAAAAATTGCTCCTTAAAAGTTATTTTTCGTAATAAATTGTAAATATAATTTCTACGGGATTCTTTGAAGTAGAGAAATAAAACTAAGTACAGATTGTGTCTCGTTGTATCTTCATTCCACAGACGTACCATATTAATCCATGATTATGGCAGGCATGACAGAGTCGTCGAAAAACGTTACGTAAACCTCGATAATCGGAAAAAAGCCATTCTTTTTGACAGCAATAGAACCGTTGTCATTGTTTGTTAACAATTTATTTTCAAATATTGAATATATTTGGCGTTAATTTTGTAGAAATTCATTATTCACAATTAAATGAAACTACGTGATGTAGTATTATTTCTACTTTCTTTAATTTCTTTACCACGATCTAGGTTTCGTTGTATTACAACATCTTCAACATCCCACATGAAGATGTTGTAATACAACGAAACCTAGGTCGTGGTAAAGAAATTAAAGAAAGTAGAAATAATACTACATTACATAGTTTCATTTATTTGTGAATTTATTTTTAATTAAGTTAGCAATGGCTACACATTAAAGAAAGTAAGAGGCATTGATTACTTTTTGTAATCATTTCTAAATAATTATTATGTATTCAGTTCAATTTTTTAAAATTTTTATTTCCAATTAACAAAGTCTATATTTTTTAAAAATATAATATATGCGCATTTATGCAATAGCTTTTTTGTTTCGTATTATGGTTACAAATTGTAATTCCATTTTTTCCTCTTTCCCGAGTCAATTACTGAATTGTTTGGTTTTTTATATTCTATAAAATACCAGCTCCTTTAAAAATTATATTTTAACTCTGCAACGTCTGGGCCCATTTTTGTCGGTCTCCTTTAACATGTTAAGAATAATTATAATCAGCATAAAAAGTAAGACATATTTGTAAATGTGCATGTATTATATTTTTAATAAACCAAATATTATTATTAATTAATATAAAAGATAAAAATTAGAAATAAAGAAGTAGATTATAATTCTTTAGAATTGATTATATAATATTATGAATCACAATAGCTTTTTAATATATTGTCATCACCAAAATGAATTAAAAATAAATTTTTAACTTATTTTGGTATTTTTTTTGTATTTTTGTGCAACTGAAACTCTTATCTAGTTTAACATGGCTTTTTCCGATGACTCTGATGAGTTTCATGGACAGTATTTATCTCAGTATTCATTAGTACCTTAATATACCTTTACATACTATATCCACTTACCAATCTTCTAGTTACTTCATACTTTTGTACATATCTGTATATTCTATATATCTACCTACTCACTAATATTCTACTTGCTATATGTATTTTTACATACCTGCATATAATAACCTACCTACGTACTAATGTTCAGTTACTTCATGTATTTGTTTATACATGTACTTACTTATATATCTACTAACTAATATGCACCTGTATACAGTTACCTAACTAGTTATTTAATTATTTTCTTGCTTACATTAAGACAAATGAAACGAGTTCAAAGTCGATGAATTTACTCCTCATTAGTGAAAAGTTCCTGTAATCTTTTCTTTTCCATCATTGTACCCTGATTTTGTCAAAGGAACGGTTTGTATCGCCCTCGGTCCTGTTAAAACTTCAAAGATTTTATTATTAGATTGTCATTATACCTATATCACTCATACTCTATCATGACACCTGTGTTGTTCATTATTGAGGAATCTTCAATTTCCACGGTCAAATTCTAATAATATTTTATGATACCATAATGGGACTATTCAGATAAAAAATAATCATTCAAATTGGTTGATTGATGCCAGAAGTATGAGTAAATATCGTGCCACTGCAATATCTGGCTAAGGAATTATAATCCAGAGTTTAATAAAGAATTTCTGCTTATGGATTAAAATACTAATTTGAAAATGGAAAGTCGTCAAGTCTCACGTTTAAGCAGGTAGTACTCCAAGTAGACGCTTAAAATCTTAATTTGAAAATAGAAGGTCCTCAAGTCTCACGGTTTAAGTTGGCAGTACTCCAAGCAGAGGCTTAAAATTCTGATTTGAAAATGGAAGGTTCTCAAGCCTCACGGTTTAAGCAGGCAGTACTCCAAGCAGAGGCTTAAAATATTAATTTGAAAAGTCTTCAAGTCTCACGGTTTAAGCAGGTAGTACTCCTGCAGTATGACGACTGAGGAGTAGAAACGCAAAATTTAATGACATATTCTCTGCTTGAGACCCACAATACTAATTTAGTAGATCGTCAAATATCCCAACTTGAACACCCCCACCCCGCAGCGAACTGAAAGTTTAGCGATAATGACTCAGCTTAAGACCCACGCTTCTAATTTAAAAATAGCAGATCCTCGAATCTTACAGTTTTGGCAGGCAGTTCGAATCGAATCAGAAAAGATCTCAGAAATCAGAATCGAAATGAGAAGTGGCAAGCCTGTTTTCAATATCAGATTTTGTGTTTCAGACCCACAATGCTAATTTAAAGCTGCTGATCATCAAGTCTCACGGTTTATGCTGAAAATACCCCTGCAGCATCAGGGTTGAAGAGTTGGAACCCAAATATCAAGGATAGAGTCTTGTTTGAGATCCATAATACTAATTTATAAACAGCAGATGCTTAAGTCTCGCGGCTTTGGCACAAACAAAATTTAAATACTAAAATTTTAGGGGTTTTCTTTTAATACAAAATTTTAGGGGTCAAAAAGTGAAATAATACTGTATGTACCGTATATACCTATTCACCTTATTACTTTCTTGCTATGTCAAGACAAATCGAACGAGTTCAAACTTGATGAGTTTACTCCTCAGAACTGAAATGTTTCTGTCATCATCTTCCGACTCTGCCAATATACTCTGATTTTGCTAAGAGAAAATTTATGTTAACCTTAATTGTGTCTTATTAGATTATCATTCAAACTCGATCACGGTAGCTATACTGTTTAATGTTGAGCAATTATATGGTGTACCATCAATTTCCATTGTTAGATTCTAATAACATTTTCATGTGACCATGCTAGTAGTATTCTTCCAAATAAAGAAGGAATCATCCAAATTGAACCGCATCATCAAACTTGATTATGGCCCCTGTGCTGTTGAGGAATTCAATGATCAGATTCTTAGCAAATTTACATGGGACCATTCTGGGAATATTCCCTTTCAAATAAGTTAAGGATCGTGCAAATTGGTTGAGAAACACTGGAGATATGAGTTAACATACAAGGAAAAAATACAGTGAAATTAAAAATACGGTTCTCAACCTCCTCTTTTTTTGAAGTTGGTGAAAAATTAAATTATTGTTACGATCATGCGTACACAGTTGCATTTTAAATTATTCTCATTTAAATATTTATTGCGGTTTATGTTAGTTTCGGGTTACTTTTTAATTAAACTCTTTGTATTCTTGCATAAAGTAAACAATTTGAGTTTGATCTCTCAACTATTTTAAATAACATCGTATCCTATATTTCATTTTCATTACTCTCGAAGAATATTACTGATACGAAACTTAAATTTAATAAAAAAAATGATTTCATCTGCTCTTAAATTGATGCCTTGAGAAAATTGTAAATATTTCTCATTGCAAGACAGCCTAATGTTCTTTTGGTGTACGAATATTTATGGACGATTCAGTATCCAACGGAAAAATTGGTAGAGCTTGTCGTTATGTCGAAAATATATGCAGTACACAATGTCTCGCTAATTCACTGAAAAAAAATTCAATTTAATTAATTTGAATAAAATTAATTTTCTCGAGACGTATTCTTTTATCCATGCCGTTAAATTTTTCATTTTTTTCAAATCGAAGTTTCTGACTTTAGGATATTTGTTTTTACGTTTAGCCATTCAGTCATTTAAGGTCAACATAAAATGTAGGAGATCCTTCAACAGTGCTTATCTTTTGTTTTCAATATTTTTATCATATTCATTAAAGTGCGTCCTTAAGAACACTATAACAAGTAGCGATAATTTTTTGTCGAAAAATTCAAACAAAGGTTATTTGTTTTTGAGTAAAATTCGTATGAAAAGACTCTATGATATTGTTTATTTATAAATTGTTTATACAATAATTTCACAAGTTAATTTTAAGAAAACTCGTACGTTTAACCTTTTTTGGCTGTGGCTTAACTTGCTTGAATTTTTCTGTTCATCCAATTGATGACGATGATTATAGTAGTAGTGATTTATTCATGTAGTAGTAGTGATTTATTTTCGGCATTTTCCGATGTTTTAACATTATATCAATATAAAATACCTCAATTTCTTTTCTAGTAAGTTGAGTATAGTTTTCATGTGATGTGCGTAAAAAGAACTTAACCAATGGCAATTATTTTTAAGTTTCTCGACATAATAAATATTTACAAACAATATATATATATATATATATATATATATATATATATATATATATATATATATATATATGTAATATAAGGATGGAATTTTAGTTTTTATGTAAATCTCGTAGAAATAAACAGACATAAGTTATTATACTAAACGAATGATTTCTTATTTATAGTTTATTCATAGTTCCACGAATCATTTCTTCGAAATTTTTATGATTCCATAGCCAGATGGCAAAAATGAAACCGTTATAATTTCGTTTGGTGCGTCGGTTCATTCGTATCATAGTTCTTTGAAATAAAGATGGATTATGATAACATAGGATATATATAATATAGGAAGACTTGGTTGAATCACGAAAATATGTAAAAATAAGTAAAATATCTGGTTTTATTTATTTTGAAGTACCTCGCTCCATGCATCGAAATTGGAGATGAAATTTTTGGAAGAGGAAAAATGATATGGAAAGATGAGGAGATGAATTTTTTTATAAGGGATATTGATGTCAACCCTGGGACTAAAACATCAGTGTGACACTCAATATTATTTTCCTCTTACGGCGCTATTTGTTGGCCACGCTAAAACTAACATGAAAAAAGCAGATAAAACGGGACGCGGAGATAGCAAAATGGTAGCTACTTTCTACACGTATACCGCAGTTATATGATGTAACCATCTCGAACTTTTAATCCTTTTAAGTCCTTATTTACTAGCAAGGACCAGAGTACCAACATGAGATGATGGAGGCGGGAGATCATCATCGCAACTCTACAACAACACAATATAACTCTTTCGAGTTTGAGCTCATATCATTGGTCTCGATGAGTAATATAGTCCTATGTGGTATCCAAGATCTGATTATGGAACCGGAAGGAGGTCAATGGAACTCTGCAATGACAAAATGTAACCCATTCGAGTTTGGACTAGTTTGATTTCCTTCGATGAGTACTCTGATCTTAGGTGATTTCCATAATGTAATGATGTAGTTAGAAGGTAGTCACTGGAATTCTACCGTGATACGATGAAACCCTTTTGAGCTTGGGTTCATTTTATTCGTCTTAAAGATTACTCTGATCTTAGGCGGTATCAAGAGTCTGAAGATGGAGCTGGAAGGAAGTCAATAGAAATCCGCAATGACAGAATGTAACTCTCTCGAGTTTAGGTTCATTTTATTTATCTTGATGAATACCATGATCTTAAGTGGTATTCAGGATCTTATGGTAGAGTTGGAAAGGGATCATTGAAACTCCACAATGGCATTATATAACCTATTCGAATTTGAACTCGTTTGATTTGTCGTTATAAGGAATTTAATCTTGGGTTGAATCTAGAGTATAATAATGGAGGTGAAAGGTGGTCACTGTAACTCTACAATGACAAAATGTAACCTTTCAAGTTTCGATTCTCATGATTTGTATTGATTATTACTCTGGTCTTAAGTGGCATTTAGAATCTGATGATAGATATGAAAGGTGGACACTAGAACTCGGCAATGATAAAATGTAATTCCCTTGAGTTTAGGCTATTATGGTCCTATTGGATTATTAATCATTGGAACTTCACAATGAGACAATGTAACTTGTAAATTAAATGCATAGCAATAAATGTCGACTGAAAAGAAGTTCTGAAACGCTAGTTAATTTATGGAGGATGGACGTTACGCTGGAATTAAAACAGTGACGCTCTATATTATTTCTTTATTAAGGCGACATTGAGACCATGTAATGACCCCTCTACAAATAATACAGGAAAAGTCGGTATATCAGGGGGTTAGGATGGCAAAATAGATTCAGCTTCCTATACGCATGTCACATCTACTTATAGACTGTGTGGCTATATGCAGCATTTACATATTTATGATAATTTTTTATTTCATTTTAATAATATATAAATACAAAGTTTAATAAAATACAATTGTCTACTATCAACATTAAGATATGTTCTTTATGTTTATGATATATTTGTATTTTTGGGATTCAAGAGAGGACAGTTTTTTAAATATATATATATATATATATATATATAATGTCCTTTTTTTTGTTTTTTTATTTCCTTTTTTATATTGAGAAATGGAAAGTTAAAAATTATTTTAAAATAAGGTAGTGTATAAAATATTAAGTTATAAAAAAAATATTTTTTCAGTTCACAGCGAGCATTTTAGATTTGCTTAAATTCCCCTTTTCCTCTTTCGTCTCAATTTTTTTTTCAAAACGATTTTTTTTTCATTGAAAGAATAATACAATACTAATTAATTCGTTTCGTATACGGAGCACCTCCATTTTGATTGCTATCATAAAATCATATGTATCTCATGCTTTCGACAGACACGCTGAAGAGGCATGCTCATAACAAGTAGGCCTCAGATTGCGCTACGTTACTGTATTCCATTCAATTCCAAAAGAGATTGTTTGTAAACAAATCGATTTGTTAGTTAAAATATGGTTGACATACACATATATATTCGATCTATTGACGACTATTTGCCAAACTCATTGTGTTTCACTCATAATATTATTAAAGAATATACTGTAATCACCGTATTTATTAAATTTAATAAACTGTCACTCTAAATAATATTGTATATATAAAATATGTGTAATTTGACAGTTGAAATATGATTGGCACAAATCTATATTTGATAAATAGACGACTATTTGTCAAATTCATTGTGTTTCACTCATAATATTATTAAAGAATATACTGTAATCACCGTATTTATTTAATTTAATAAACTGTCAGTCTAAATAATATTGTATATATAAAATATGTGTAATTTGACAGTTGAAATATGATTGGCACAAATATATATTCGATAAATATACGACTATTTGTCAAATTCATTGTGTTTCACTCATAATATTATTAAAGAATATACTGTAATCACCGTATTTATTAAATTTAATAAACTGTCACTCTAAATAATATTGTATATATAAAATATGTGTAATTTGACAGTTGAAATATGATTGGCACAAATATATATTCGATAAATAGACGACTATTTGCCAAACTCATTGTGTTTCACTCATAATATTATTAAATGATATACTGTATTCACCGTATTTATTAAATTAAATAAACTGTCACTCTAAATAATATTGTATATATAAAATATGTGTAATTTGACAGTTGAAATATGATTGGCACAAATATATATTCGATCAATAGACGACTATTTGCCAAACTCATTGTGTTTCACTCATAATATTATTAAATGATATACTGTATTCACCGTATTTATTAAATTAAATAAACTGTCACTCTAAATAATATTGTATATATAAAATATGTGTAATTTGACAGTTGAAATATGATTGGCACAAATATATATTCGATAAATATACGACTATTTGTCAAATTCATTGTGTTTCACTCATAATATTATTAAAGAATATACTGTAATCACCGTATTTATTAAATTTAATAAACTGTCACTCTAAATAATATTGTATATATAAAATATGTGTAATTTGACAGTTGAAATATGATTGGCACAAATCTATATTTGATAAATAGACGACTATTTGCCAAATTCATTGTGTTTCACTCATAATATTATTAAAAGATGTACAATAATCACCGTATTTATTAAATTAAATAAACTGTCATTATAGGAAATTTGAAAAGGAAAAATGAATAAATGAAAAATGAAGGAAAAAGGAAAAATGTGAGATAACTACAATGAGCCTGCCACAATATACGTACTTTTTTACTTTGATTGTCTATATACTATACAAATATATTTATACGTATACGCAATATTTGGCGTAAGGATATTTACACAGTGTCTTTTTTATAAGAGTTCTATTTTTTACTACAATTCTATACTGTAACAGTTCTATACTATAACAGTAATATTACCATAATAGTTCTATTCTTTTACTCTTATTTGACTGTATGTTTTCGATGTTTGGCAAATTTATTTTAAAAAATTATAGAAAAAACTTAAACTTTAATGTACGGCGTTATATATACGCACCTCAGCACTATAAAATATACCACCCGTAGCGCAATGGCTAAGATGCTGGCGCCCGGCCAAATGGCCCCCAGTTCGATTTCCAACGAGATGTTTGAACATTAATTTATTATTTATATAGTTTTGAATGATTTATTAAACCTTGTAATAGAAAAATTAAAAAAAAACAATAGCTACAAAATGGTTCCATTTTTAAACATAATACCAATTGAAATCAATATTATATTACTAAATTGGTTTCATTAGAAAAAGGTTTATGATACCTGAATTGTCATATCAATTTGTTTACAAATATTCTCTCTTGGAATGGAATGATGTATAACAAATGTATACACATCGAGAGCATTCTATAACAGTATGCTACCTAGTCACAACCAAGCGTGCTTTTTAATAGCTTGTTTATTTAAAGTTCTGAGTAGTGTTCCCCGACCTACGTTACATTTTTTGTAATAGCTCTGCCACTATGAATCACAACGTGATGCTAAATATCCTATCATTTTTCTCAACATAACACTTTTTAAATCGGATATGTGGTTACAGAGATTAGTGTTAACAAGAACTTCCGTTTTATACATCAGTATAGATTATGAAGCGAGACTCCTTTTATATTTTAAATTCTATTTTTTACCAAAAATGCATGTGTCGTTTTTACTTTTGCAGGCAATTATGCAACGTATGCGCGGCTCGCAATCAATTGTAGCATTCTAATTGAGCAATTGTTACGTTTGTTTTTTGTGTTTTTGTTTGTTTCTGTGTTACACATATATAATTAACTCTACGAGTTATTTAATAAATAAATGTAATAGGAAATGTAAGCGTGGGAACTAAGCAAAGATGGACTGCATCTCGACATTCGCTCAAATACAATCGTGCTATTCATTCGTACATCCGTTTGAGTGTAGCGTTCATAGAAACCGTCAAATTGAATAGTGGTCATTGCTAGTAATTGACACGATAAGTGACCCTTTTGTCATCATTATTTTACTCAAACAATCGGTTCTTTTGCGGTTCCAATGATTTATTAGCGCGGTCATAACTAATTCGCCGACAAATTATGTCCTCCATTGTGATGTTAACCCTTTAAAGTGCGGTAGACTTTTTAAATTAAATTTATTTTGTAATGATAGATAAAATGCTTAGGGGTAATACTATAAATTTAATTGGTATATAACGCTATTCTAACGCCATCTATCGGTAAATTTTAATAAGTATCGATAGCAATATTTTAAAAAAATGATCTATCTGATGACTATCAAGCATGAAAATATTTGGACATCATTGTTTCATTAGTGTGTCCGTGTGTCTGTTACATTTTCATTGTTTCTACGGTTTTAGAACAATTACCTATATGAAAATTTGTAAGCATAGCTTTCAAATTAATATCTCAATTAATGCGTGGGAAAACATTTTTTAGGCTGCCTTTATTAAGAATTCAGGAAGAAAAAAAATACCCCACTGTGCGGGAAATCATTAGAAAGGTCTTTAAAATCAAGTTTAGATTCATTTAAATTTTTTTCTTAAATTTTTAGCACCATTTAAGACATTTTAAATTTCAAAATCTTTTGCATTGTGTCCCTATCCCCTCTTTATTATCAAACAAGATGACGTAAATCACGAAATTATGATTTGATAAGTATTTTAAACTAAAATTATTTGGAATAATTCAACTTTATTAGTTTGAATACAATAAGAAATCCTTAAGTATGCGGAAATAAGGCGGATGAACACTGTTTGATGACTAATTTCGATAATGTACTTAAGACAAATTAATGTGAATTACTAAAATACGTTTTGCAATATTTAATTTAAAAAATAGAGAGTAGGAAACCCAACAGCAGGTCCAGCTGTAGGTGTATTGGAACTCTTATTCAGCTGCCATAGATTTATAGAAAACGGTTGGCAATCCTGGGGCACGTTTCAGCACAATATAAGAATTTATAAATATATATATTTTGTAAAATGGCTAAGGAAACCTAATTTATGCACGGTCCGATACGCACTTGAATGGTTTATTGAAATATCATGTTGAGATTACCGGTTTATAAAAATGTCATGTGATGATACGGCTGTAAAGGTGATATTGCAATAAGGTGAATTGAAAACGTGATCGTTTTTAATTTGTTTTATTATTTATAATTTTTTTAATTAAGTTTAATGAAATAAAATTCAATAATAATAATTATAAAAGTTTTATTTCTGGAGCGAGCTTTAAGAAAAAAAGGAATGTCTCTTCAATAAATGTAGTCAGTGACGATAACGTTGCGTGTTTGAAAATATTGTTGCGAGTAGTTCTAAAAATTAAACGATAGATGGCGCTAGGTATTGCAAGTTAGTGAAACGCTATGAAATTACCATTCGCGTTTCATTTATCAATATCTGTTAATGTAATAAAAGTGTTTATTAATTCATTTGTCTTTCATTCACACTTAAAGGTTTCAATAATTTCAGAAAAATTTTCATTAATTTAGATTAAAAAATAAGCTTTAAGGAGTACATCAGCGAAAACATTTCGCCTGCTACTCAGTACACTTGACGGAAGTGAAACTTCTTTGGCGGTCTTAAGTTTGATTTGTAAGTATATAGGGAGGGGTAAAACGACAGAGAGAGAGAGAGAGAGAGGGGGAGAGAGAGATAGAGAGATAAAAAGGGGTGGAGGGGAGAATTAAATATTAATTAAATACAAATATTACTTAATGTTTAAATATATACAGCATATATGCCTGCGTACATACTTTAAATTTGCAAACGTGCTTATGGGCAGATAAATACGTTGAGTTAAATATTTAAAAAAAATGTGTAGGCTGTATCAGGGACGCAGCCGCAGTAGAGTACGTGAAACTTCTTGAACGTACTGGAGAGTGTGTATTATAGTAAGTCTAACGCGTTTCCTGTGGAGACGAGTACGTTCCGATGAGACCAAAGCGGGTTGTCAAGGGCCGGAATCTCTCTCTTGATACCCGATCTCTTGCAACACTAGTATTGTACGTTACGTACCGCACGCGTTAGCGCCATATTAGAGCGGTTGTCAATTGTTTGCAAAAAATAACACTTTTTACATTCTACAACTTTAATCGTCACAAGTATGAGTTTTATGTATCACACCTATTATAAAGTGTATCAGCACGCCATGGTAAATTTAGTTCCGAATGAGTCGTGCTACTCGCGACTGCAGCGCCATTTACGCCAGCGACATATGCACTACCGAAATGGCTTCTATTCTCTAAATTGTGGTACTGAAATAATATCGGTAGGTGCTATACTTCCAAAGTTATAAGCCATCTTGTCATAGCATTTCTTTACATATGGTTTTTGCAAGTGACCTCCGTCTAACCGAAATGAAAGACGTTTCACGTCAAAAAATACTAAGCGTAAGACCATAGATTATTCTAAATTCACAAGAAGATTTTAATACTGTGCATTTAAAAAAATTAATGAAATGTCATTAAATATCGACGTAAACATTTAATAAAATTTTCGTATTAATTTACATAGATAATTGTCTATCAAAAAAATAATAAGTAATGCCAGTACCAGAACACGACCAAACGCGGCTGAAGGAAGTCGGGATGTCACAAATTATATTTACGACAACTGTATTTGCGCGTTCATTGCAAATTTATAAATAAATTAAATACATACATTGTTAGGTTGGTAATGGATGAAATAGAAGCAAAATTAGTAATAAATCAATCATAAAGACATAAATTAAAAAAATCGAAAATATTTTGACAGCTTACTTTTGACACACGTAACGTACAAAACAGCTGATAGCAGTAGTGAGCGCTATTTCCGGCCTATTTTATTATGTTTATTTATCTTTTTCGGTTGTTAGCCTCTTCTCTATCGTAGATCTCTTAGGTTATTTTCGATTACAATGTCCTTGTGATAGATTGGTTACATTAAAAAAGTTGCACTAAATTTGACACTCTTAAGTAAATTGATACAAAAACTAAATGCGTTGCTAAAACTTTAGAAAAAATCTCGACTGCGTATATCTATAGTCAACAGGTAACACACAATAAGTGTTTTAATGATAAATAAAAGTCTTATTGCGCTATATAATTTTTATGAATGTTTGTTGTGGATTCTTCTGTGAACAAATTTCATTGTTGGCAAGTAAATAAATTGATTTTTTTTAACATTATGTGAATGATGTGGGGCTATAATGGGGACACTGCATGTGTGGGCAGATTCAGAATATCGAGCACTTCATGATCTACTCTATGCTGGCTTCAACCTGCACTCTGCAAGTCATGAAGGAAGTCAGCCAGAAAGCCGTCTCCGTGGTTAAACACTGGAAATTATTTATTTGATGTAAGCTCGAGACACCGTAATGAATGAATGATTTTAAATGTTTTTGGAGACGGTAATGAATGAATAATTTTAAATGTTTTTTCATATAAAGATAATGGCACCTAAATGCATTACAACTAACTTATTTTATTAGTTTTAACGTTGTAATTCCTATCGGAAGATCTAGTCAGTAAGTAAATTGTTTTTTTAATTTTCAACTAATAAAGGTCAAAGTGTTAAAATATTTGTTTTTTTAAATACCCATAATATTATGACATAATTCTAATTGTCAGATTAAAATCGGATCTACCTTTATCAAATGTGGAATAGTTTTGATGCCAAACGTGATTTCTTTATGGTATAACTTGACACTGTTCAATATTTATTTCGATTACATTGTTCAATATTGATTGGAACCGACTATTTTTCATTCTTCGAACTAACGACTTGATTTTTAGACACTGGCCAACGTGTTCAGTTATTCAGTTTTTATAAAATAAAGAAAATATGTATTCAGTTTATGTAAAATAAAGAAAATATGTATTCAATTTATGTAAAATAAAGAAAATATGTATTCAATTTATGTAAAATAAAGGAAATATGTATTAATTTATGTAAAATAAAGAAAATATGTATTCGGTTTATGTAAAATAAAGAAAATATGTATTCAATTTATGTAAAATAAAGGAAATATGTATTAAGTTTATGTAAAATAAAGAAAATATGTATTCAGTTTATGTAAAATAAAGAAAATATGTATTCAGTTATTGTAAAATAAAGAAAAAAAAGGTGTTATATCTTAAAGTGTTAACGTTTCGCGCGGTAATCTTAACGATTTGCGGTGAGTGTAATTAATGTTAAGGTATTAATCTCCAGCGCAGATATGAGCGGTCGTGCGACCGGCGACGGGCGGCAGTCGGCAGACGTAACAAGTGTCTCGCGTCATGTAACAGTTTTAGGCGTTACGCAAGACGCCGTCGAGCCTGGGCAGTCGCTAAACCTTTGAGCGGCGAATTCGTCTTTTTTTAATAGAACATCACATGGATATCCGATTTTTATTCGAAAACAAACGGAAACACATGTTTACTAAATTATGTTAAAGCCTGTGATGACAGGTTTTAGTTTAGTAATTATATCTCATTAGCTTTTGGAGTTAATAAAATCGTTTGGTTAAGTATAATTATTCGAAGCAAAATCCTGATAAAAAACTAGCTATCAGTTCCGATTTTGCCCAGGCAAAAAGGGGACTATGTGTTTTGTTTTGATAAGTTTTTTATATATTAATTATGTTAACGGTATTTATAAAGGTTAATTTATTTACTAGATACTTTACTCAAGTACAGAAATTATTGATCCAGTCGTGTGACATAAAACCCCGTCAAGTGCGAATTTAGCTCGCCCATCGAAAGTTCCATACCTCGTTTGAAGTCAAATTATTTATCATAAGATATCACTAATATGGACCTACTACTGTAGTATTTAAGTAGAGGGAACAAACATATTACTGTGAATATTTCAAAAACTATGACGTGTAGAATCATCTTCACAGTTTCCCTACAACTTTGCGTGGGCTTTTATAGACTCGCTTTTTTATAATGTTAGATTCAATAGTTTTGAAATAAATTTAAAATAAAAAAAAAAATGTTGAGTACTTAATTTGACGATCATATCATTTGTTGTTTTTTGCACTTTTTATTCATATTTGTCAAAAGATAAAAAATTTATGAAAAAAATTCTTAATTTTTGTATATTTTACGACTTGAATGATTAGTGACTAGGAGAAAGAGACTTACGGTCACAAGTTTTAATCTTCATTGTTCTTTGCACTTTTCAGTCATATTTATCAGAATTTTCATATTTTAGACAAATTTTATGAAATTACTTGTTTTTAGGGTTCCGTACCTCAAAAGGAAAAAAAGGAAACTTTATAGGATCACTTTGTTGTCCGTCTATCTGTCTGTCTGTCAAGATTTTTTTCTCAGGAATGCGTGGAGGTATAAGGTTGAAATTAATATCATATACTTTTGACTAAGATCTCTTGGAGCTGAAATTAAGCTTCTGAATCACATATTTTGACACTCGCAAATAAATCAAAACCTATAGGGTACGTCCCGTTGATCTAGAATCATGAAATTTGGCAAGAGGCAAGGTCTTACAGCATAAATAAAGGAAAAATCATTAATTTGTAGTTATATCAAATAAAAGTGTTTTTTTAAATATGAGCCTTATAAAGATGTGGTAGCAATATATTTTCGTTCTAAAAAATTAAAATTTTATAAATATTTTAATAGGAGTACTATGTACCATTAAATGTTCATAAATGCCTGAATGTAAACGGAACACTCGCAGTGCGAGCTCCACTCGTGCTTGACAGTTTTTTGTACATTTTACGATTAGAGTGTTTAGCGGCAGGAGAAAAAGACTTGCGGTCGTAAAGTTTTAATCTTCATTGTTCTCCACACTTTTTATTCAGATTTGTCAGAAGATACGATTTTATAAAATAATCCTTGTTTTTTTTTTAATTTTACGACTCGAGTGATTAGTGGTAGGACAAAGGTTAATCATAATCAATTGTCAATCATCATTGTTCTTTGGAGCTTTTATTCATATTTCTCTGAAGATGAAAATTTTATAAGAAATTTCTTATTTTTAGAGTTCTGTACTTCAAGCAAAAAATTATAAATATCATTCTCGCGTCTGTCTGTCCGTCTGCTAAAATGTTTTTTTCCGAAACCGCTTGACCTTTAAACTTTAAATATTGGGTTGTCATAGCGTATATTAACCAGTTCATATCTCGATGGCTAACACACAATATATTTATATGGAAACTTTAGGAGGACTCAAGTAGGAAAACTATTTTAGAATTTCTATACATCATTCGAAAGAGCTAATTAACTATAAGCTATAAGGTTATATTTAATGTAGCCTTATAGCTTATAGTTAATTAGCTCTTTCGAATTTAATACATAACTCTTTCGAATTTAATACATAACTCTTAAATACGTAACTATAAGGCTGTTCGAAAGAGCTAACTAACTATAAACTATAAGGCTATATTAAATATATAACTAGAAAGCTCTTCGAAAGAGCTAATTAACTATGAACTATAAAGCTATATAAAATATGTAGCTGTAAGGCTCTTCGAAAGAGCTAATTAACTATAAACTATAAGGCTATGTTAAATATATAACTAGAAAGCTCTTCGAAAGGGCTAATTAACTATAAACTATATAAAATATATAACTGTAAGGCTCTTCGAAAGAGCTAATTAACTATAAGCTATAAGGTTATATTTAATGTAGCCTTATAGCTTATAGTTAATTAGCTCTTTCGAATTTAATACATAACTCTTTCGAATTTAATACATAACTCTTAAATACGTAACTATAAGGCTGTTCGAAAGAGCTAACTAACTATAAACTATAAGGCTATATTAAATATATAACTAGAAAGCTCTTCGAAAGAGCTAATTAACTATGAACTATAAAGCTATATAAAATATGTAGCTGTAAGGCTCTTCGAAAGAGCTAATTAACTATAAACTATAAGGCTATGTTAAATATATAACTAGAAAGCTCTTCGAAAGGGCTAATTAACTATAAACTATATAAAATATATAACTGTAAGGCTCTTCGAAAGAGCTAATTAACTATAAACTATAAGGCTATATTAAATATATAACTAGAAGGCTCTTCGAAAGAGCTAATTAACTATAAACTATAAGGCTATGTAAAATATATAACTGTAAGACTCTTTGAAAGATCTAATTAACTATAAACTATAAGGCTACATTAAATATGTAACTAGAAGGCTCTTTGAAAGAGCTAATTAACTATAAACTATAAGGCTATATTAAATATTAACTAGAAGGCTCTTCGAAAGGGCTAATTAACTATAAACTATAAGGCTATATAAAATATATAACTGTAAGGCTCTTCGAATGAGCTAATTAGCTATAAACTATAAGGCTATATTAAATATATAACTAGAAGGCTCTTCGAAAGAGCTAATTATCTATAAGGCTATATTAAATATATAACTAGAAGGCTCTTCGGAAGAGCTAATTAAATATAAACTATAAGGTTAAAAAAATATATAACTGAAAGGCTCTTCGAAAAAGCTAATTAACTATAAACTATAAGGCTATATAAAATATATAACTGTAAGGTTTGTTGGAAGAGCTAATTAACGATAAACTATATAATTATAAGGCTCTTCGGGAGAGCTAATTAAATATAAACTATAAGGCTATATAAAATGAATAACTGTAAGGATCTTCGAAAGAGCTAATTAACTATTAACTTTAAGGCTATATAAAATATATAACTATAAAGCTCTTCGAAAGGGCTTATTCACTATAAGGGACTATACATTTTTTTTTCATAATTTTAAGGATTATCTTCAGAGATATATCGAAAATCTGTAAAGAAGTATGTTCCCCTCTTATTTCCGAAATTATTGAACTTTAAATTAAAAAAAACAGTTTTTAAAACCCTACCCAAAGATTGTAGGAAAACTATAATAATGATTTTATATGTCGCAGTTTTTTGAGATATTTATACATTTGAGACCTTATGTAATTAATTAGGTAAGTAGGAGCAATCTACTTACCTAATTAAATATATAAGGTATAATTAAATAGAGGTCCAGGTATTTTCTTACTTGAGATTTCGTAACGTAACGATTTGGTTCCAGAACTGAGGAAACGAACAAGTGCAGCCAAGAAGATTTCTGAAATCCAACAATATCAGAAGAGACACTAAACTAATGTTATATAAAAGCTTAATCAGATCAATACTTACATATGCATCTGAAACGTGGACATTGTCTCAAAGTGGTGAAAAAACCCTTGCAAAACAATTTTCGAACGAAAAATCCTCAGATCCATCTTTGGTGGGTTCTTTGACAATGGGTTTTGGAGAAGGAGAACTAATGCCGAACTTTATTGCTTATTTAAAGAACCAGATATAATAAAATTACAACGTCTTAAGTGGGTCGGCCATGTAATTAGAATGAAGGAAGATCGACAACGAGAACGAGAACGACAAAACAATTTTTTCTGGCCAAACCAACTGGCTCAAGAGGAAATGGAAGATCCAAATTAAGATGGGCGGACTGCCTACAAAGTGTTTTCGACGCTCTTAATATCACAAACTGGAAAAACGTGGCGCCCAGGAGGAGGGCTTGGAACAGTCAGCTTGAGAAGGCCAGGGTCCACCGAGGACTGTCGAGCTACTGATGATGATAATTAAATATTTATTGCACTGAAAATATCATATTAGTCATGAGATACACATGATTTATAGATGATAAATAAAGCAATTTGAACAATTGGTAAACAGTTGTCAAACGAGGTACGGAAGCCTTGGAGTGTACGCCAGGCCGACAATTGGTAGGTTTTTTTAAAGTACCTCCTTGTACGTTGAATTTGGGGATGAAAAATTGTTTTCTCATGGACCATTTCGAAAATGTCTCATAAATATTTTTTAGACGATACTTTCTTTGTGTGAGTGTATGAGTTTTAAAGCCTTTTGCAATGTTCGTTCACCTCCTTCTCTAATTTTGCCCCTCCTGCCCTAATTTTTCAACTTGGTATTAATATTTGTAAGTAGTCTAATAGAAATATTAAGAAGTCTTAATGGTTGTATGCGTTATTATATTATAGTGAATTGAGTGTGATTGAGGGTTTCATGGCCGAATTATACTCGTTGGTTTTATTCAATCTATGAGGTTAAACTACATCCGCACTTGTCGGCAATCGGAGGGTGACTATCTCTCTCCCTCTCTTTCTCTCTCTCTCTCTCTCTCTCTCTCTCTATATATATATATATATATATATATATATACATATATATATATATATATATATATATATATATATATAATATTATACTTTTATCATTATGAGCTCCACTGTGCTCCGTAATGCCGTTTGGCCAGGATGTTGTAATTAGAAAATAATCGTAATAAGATATATAGTTTGACAGGGTTTGGTTTTCCCCATGGGTTGCGAAGGTTAGAAGGCAGGTGCTTCGTAACAAAACCAGTATCACTTCTAAATTCCTTGTTATAAATTTAAATATAAATTCACAAACTTTTTTTTCTAGTATTGATGTGTTATCTGGCCAAACCACTGGATTGTTACTGATGTCAATTTTTTCTTTGTATCCATCTAGTTTGAAGGAGAAATAGATTCCTTTTGGGACGAAATATAACTTATTAAAAGATTTGCTTTGTCTACTCGACAGCCATTGTCTCATTATCTAGTAATGTATATCATAATCCTAGTTAGATGTTTTTACAGCTAATCAGCTATTATTACGTGTATATCTGATGACTGGTCACGTTTGAATGTCATTGGAGACGCTCAGAGTATAGTAGCTGTTACGTAGGTCGTTAGTTTCACTCTGAAAAATCTAGTCTTTTTTAGTTTCTTGCTAATGGCACTTTGGTGAAACTCATTGGACTGACGGTATTTCAGCATATTGTGACACCGCTTCAGAAATATTTCATAGATTTTTATTTATGTCTGTTGTTGCTATTTCGTTTATTTTTAAGGGTTTCGTATCGGAAAGATCCAACGGATCCCATTATTGTAGCAACGCTGTCTGTCGGTCTTCTAAATTATGATAATTCGCGACAACGATAAATCGAAGTAAGTGAGTTATTTAAAAGAGTTTACTTTTATAAGAGTAAGCTATATATAGTTGTAGGTCAAAAATATGTCAACTGCTTGCTGATCACCGTATAAGAGATGTACGGTAATGTATACTAAACTGAAACACATAACGTTTCAGTGCAATTTTATAGATGAAAGTTGTTCACAATTAAATGAAACTACGTGATGTAGTATTATTTCTACTTTCTTTAAGTTTTTTACCAAGACCTTTTGTTGTATTACAACATCTTGAGGTGGGTTATTAATAAAAATTAATTCTTAGGAACTTCCAACAGTATTTATATATTACACAAAACAATAGCTGAAGTCAGGCTTGTGCGGGTTTTCCCACTGCTTACATAACTGAGCTTATTGTAGGGGAGCGGTGTAGTTTTATTCGTTGTATATTGTATAACTTTCGAAAATATAATAAAAACTACACCGCATCCCCTCTTTATTCAGTGGAAAAACTCGCACAGATCTGGCTTTTACTTTGTGTAATATATAAATGCTATTGGAAGTCCCTAAGAGATAATGTTTGCTAATAGCTCACCTGAACATGTTGTAATACAATGAAACCAAGGTCGCGGTAAAGAACCTAAAGAAAGTAGAAATAATACTACATCACGTAGCTTCATTTAATTGTGAATAATTAATTTCTACAAAATTAACGCCAAATATATTCAATAAAAGAAAGTTGTATTTGAAATATATTAGACTTATAAGCAAGTGAAAAAAAAAAACTTGTCAAGAACGAGAGAACTACAAGGGTTCCGTACACATATAGGCACTTCTAAACATTTAAGAGTATATAGTATGTCCAATTAAATTATTTACAAATATTAATCCCAGAACTTAAATATATTGCCTATTATATCTTTCACAGGCGTAATAACAAACTAATTATAAAAATATATAATTCCACATGGAATTAGAAATAACCGATTTTCGGATTTTTTTGCTTTAGTTGTGCTACAAGACCTCCGATTATGTCGACTTTCAAGATTGTAGGTCGACTGGAAGTATTTTATAGGCTTTGATGATCAGTGAATAGTACTATTGTACGAATTTAAAAATATGCTATAAGAGCTTTGGCAGAGATACGGACGAGCGTACGCACGGACAGACAACCAAGTAGTCTTTAAGGATTCCTTGATTGTCTGACCGTTTATTTTTTTTTCAATTTGAGGGGTGGAACCGTAAAAAATAATGACTGTTATTAATTTAAGGTGAGAGGGCCTCGGAGGTATCCTAGGTTGATTTTGTCTTTTTTGAATTAAAGATTCGGTGGTGAACTTTTTATGTTAAAGTATTTTTTGTTAGTTTTTTAATTTTTTGTGTCGAAAGTTACTTTAAGATATTTTAATGATTTTTCGAAAACTTGGCGTTGCGAGACACTGTGGCATTCTTAAAGGAGACCGGAAAAAATAGGCCCAGACGTTACAGAGATAAAACATAACTTCTAAAAAAACTGTTTTTTTGGAATATAAAAAACCAAACAATACAGTAATTGACAATCAGGAAAGAGGAAAAATATAATTGGGTATTTGACTAATTTTTTTCTATTTCATTAATCATAATTTCAAGGTAAATGAAGAGCGAAAATTTTTTTTAATAATCTTAAAAATTGACCGAGTTATGAAAAGTTTAAATTTAACCTTTAGACAAGGACGGGAATACTGTGTTGTGAGGTCATTTTCAATATTGCACATTATATTCCACGAGAGAAAAAGAGACAGGGATATATCCAACTCTATCCGTATCTTCAAATTTAAAAGCCTACAACTGGCTTATTTTTCAATCAATTCTTGAATTTTTTTCAAGACTGGTTTTTAATTAACTTATATTCCACAATATTGTACGAAAAATATCAACATTTAGAATGAGTCAACTACCGTATTACAATTTGTAACCGTGATACGCTATCAAAAAAGCTATCTTCATAAATGCGCAAATATTAGATTTTTAAAATATAAGGAATTGTTAACTGGAAATTAAAAGAGAAAAAAAAATTGAACAGAATACATAATAACTTTTTAGAAAGGATTACAACAAAATAATCAATGCTTTTTGCTTTCTTTAACGTGTAGCCCTTGTCTAAATTAATTAAAAATAAACTGTTAACTGAAATTGACAATGGTTCTGTTGTCAAAATGAATGGCTTTTTCCCTTTTATCGAGGCTTACGTAACTTTTTTCCACAATCCTGTCGAACCTGCCAGCATCATGGTTTAATATGGTCATCTGTGGATGAAGGATCACAAAACACAATCTGTACTTTGTTTCATATGGCTGGTTCAAAAAATTGCGTAGAAATTACATTTACAGTCAATTAAGAAAAATACGAGTTTTCACTTTTCTTAGATTGACGATTTTGATAAAACTTTTAAGGACCTTATTTTTTTAATCTTCTCTATGTAACAGTGTTATTTTTATTCTTGTAACATCTGGACCCAAAACTATATGGACTTTTGCCGGTTTCCTTTTCTATGAGAATGTACGGAATGTACAGAGCCATCTAGATTCAATGCATCAAAATCAAATATTACTTTTTCTTTTGAGCTACCTTATTATTTAGCGCCATCTATAGGTTTTGATTGAATATACCATATCTAAGACTTACTATCTCAATAATAGTCTTCTCTAATTATCGCCATCTATCTTTGGTTTAAGTATCTATTTTATTACATTTTACTTTGATATCAAAGATGGCGCTGCAAATATATTGAGGGAATTTAATATAAATATTTCCACTGCATTTGATGGTAATTTTCTTCATTTTTTTTTTGTTACTTTGGCGTAAGATTAGGAAAATAAAACGCCTTTGGTTGCAAGTTGGTACTTTATTAACTCAGCGTGCATTATCCGTCCATTATCAAACGCATTATGTAGATAAGTTGCAATATTAAGTTCAATCACATTCAATAGATGTCACTATAATGTTAAATCTGTTTCATCTATTATATGTGAGATGGCAGTTGTATCACTGTCACTCGACCAATGTTTACGTTTTTAAGTAATTATTAAGCAAAATACTGTTCGATTGATAAAGAATCCTGATAGTAAGTAACGGAATGTAGGCAAAAATGGAAATATGTGGACTGACTTATGTTGTTCCTGTCAATTATAGAAAATGCTGGTGGAATGATGACAGTCCTTTTCGACTATCAGTACCTCCAGTTGTCACGTTATTATTAAAATTTTCAAGTACAGTCTGACAATCCAGAATGAAATGTAAAAAAATAATCTTCTTCTTGTAGTTTTTTAGGAGAAAAGTGGGTACAGTTGATCTAAATCTATTCGAGACCAACAACTATTACCAATAAATATTGAAGATTGAAAAAGTAAGAAGATACGTGCCGGTTGTCATTGGAAAGGTTGTAAAAGAACATATATATTTGAAACATTTTTGACAAAGTGTTAGGACTCAGCTGTTTGCGATCTCTGAATCAAAAAATACTTTTTAGAATTTTCATGTGTTTATTTGTCGTCCATTTATTTCGGTTTTGTTTCCGGCATCACGCAAAAATTATTAAATGGATTTTGACGGGCTTTTAAAGAAAGTTTGAAAACTTGGCTTGAAATCGGAATTTTCAAGAAAACTTAGAGCTTGAAAACTTGGGTCCATATTAGAAACTATATTATGTAATTATTTGATTTATATAATTTTCAGTCCTCGTACTTTAATTGGTGTTACCCAATCTGCTCCCTCGAGGTGGTTCGAGTTGATGCAAGGTTTCTCCACCTGTTGACTTCAAAAAATTTTAAGTCTTTCTCTACACTATCCAACCTCCTTGTAGGTAGTCTTCCTCTTCTCCTTATACCTTCAATATTCGCCAAAGTTCAGTTTTTTAACTGGGTCCAGATCTTCCCGTCGAAAAACGTGACCATTTGATTCTGTAGGACGTAATATGTACGTTTTTGTTCATCATGTAGGATTACTTGAAAGGGCTAGTAATGAAGGATACAATAATTATATAATTTCAAAACGTATATTTAAAAAGATATTTCCAAAAATATGTTTGGTAATAGAGCCAATTGTTCACAGTAAATATCTACATTAATTGTAGACGCCTCTGGAAGCAACTCCCAATGGATATTCCACCAGCAGCTGAGCATCACCTTTTTTGCAATTATTTCAGGTTTAAATACTGAAACTTCTGTTTCTCCAACACACAGCCATTGACGTTTGCGTGTATGGTTAAGGTATGTAATCAATTTCTCATTGCCAGTTACTAACTGATTCAGCCAGTCGAAGTTTCGTTTCAATGTCAATAACTGTTGATAAGTATCAACTCTGCACTGAAGGTGATATGATGACAACTCGTGGGGTATCCACACACCGTATTGGAACTTATCTCAATTCGTGAAAATGTCTGTGAAAAATAAAGTTATTGCTGCTGCTGGTACAGAAAATATCCCCTATCTTAAAAATTACATAACACATCGTATTCAAACCAATTGTCGTAGAAAGTTTATTTTAAGTTCTACTACCTTATTATAGATTATTTTAAATTGTTAAGTATCATCAAGAATGTTTAATATAGATAACACAGTATGTAAATATAAATATAAATATATATATATATATATATATATATATATATATATATATATATATATATACATATCAATATCATTAAATGTATTGAGGGTGTAAGGAAAATTCTTTAATAACAAAATGCCGACAATATAATTATTTTCAAGTAAAACACAAATGAACGAGAGCAAATTTATACAACAAAATTAAAACATTTAGCAACGTCAGACTAAGAAGTTAAAAATAAAAGAGACTTTTTAATTTTGTAGGATAGAAAACACCAAATTTTCACGCATAATGACATTTAATGATTACATCTTGATATAAGCGAACGATAGTAAACTATGTGTGTCACACTCCGTCATTGCGATTACGCCATAAGAAAATGTCAAATAAACATATTGATATAGCACTCTAAAGATACGCAGAAAAGTTGCGCGGAAAGGCCACCTAACGGTTACACTTTTTTTTAACATTCCGAACTTCGTACACTCTGAATTTCTAATTTTACTCCTCATAAAACTTCACACCGGGGCGCTATATACGAAATTTGATTTTTAAGGAGTAAACTCCAAAAAACTTTCTCAGAAATTTGGTATGATGATAAAGTAAAATTGAGAGGTAGGTTAATGAGAAATACAGTTACATTTTAAATTCCACATAGTATGAGATATGGCATGAAAGGGCTAGTTATATGGCCATTAAAAATAATAATTTATTTTGAAAATAAAATTTTCCGAGACTATTGAATCAGAATTTATAAAAAAATAGAGTTTTTAGAAACCCATGCAAAGGTTATAGGAAAACCATTGCTATGAATCTGAAGTCATTATTTTCGAAACATGCATCGTATTTTTACGTCCGTGAAATATATAGTAAGCCATATATTTACGTTGAGAGAAATTAATATTCGCAATTAGTTTAATAGAAATATTATGTACCCTAAAAAGTTCCTAAATGTCTAAATATGACTGAACTCCATTAGTTAATATTATTTGTTTTTGTCTAAATATGTACGGGAGTACAGTTGTTTTTGTCTAAATATGTACAGTACATATTTAGGCAAAAACAAACAGCATTAATTAGTATTAACTAATGGAATTCAGTCATATCTAGACATTTAGGGACATTTTAGGGTACATAATATTTCTATTAAACTAATTGTGAATATATAGTATTACATTTGTTTTCATATTTTTTTGTGTTTATGATCTAAAACTGGTTGAGTTTGCCGAAGTGCAGCAAACGGAAACGGAAGTTTTTGCATTTTGTTAAGAAACACCCTAAATAGATCATACATTATTTGCCGTAACATAAAATACAGCGAATCGGAAAGATCGAAACATAAATTAAGAAATGCTAAAACCGCACCTATCACTCGAATACCACCACAGGCTAACTTGCTTTCCATTTAGATTCATTTCACTTCCTCGTTCTCAACCTTTCACTGCCCCGTAAAACACCAGATTATTTCCCTTCAATTCCCCGGTCGGCAGTTTTCCGCATTGTTGTCCGCACTTTCCCACCGTCCGTCCTGTCGTGCGAATATTCCCATGGTTGATCAGTGTGACTTGATCGACACTGTGTTAATTACCAATTTAAATGTTTCTGGTAGCACCTTACAGTTTAAGTACAATACGATGTTTTCCTGGACAGTAGCGTGTCAGTTCTTAAGGGTATATTTTAGTTTATATTGCGATAACTGTTGTTACTAACGAACGCCATATAGTTCGAGGTTGTTTAATATTTTTATTTTAATTATTTCATGTCATTTAATATTTATTTTATTCAATTGTAAACATTCGAGCTGTATACCAATAGTCGATAGCAACTAATCGTTAAAATAATCCTTAAAATAATGCTAAAATGCTTGTTCAAGTTGCTAACTGTCAAAGTAAAATTATATTAAGCAAAAATTTAGTCGATAAAGGCTAGGAGTAGATTGGAAAATTAAGTTTTGAGGAAAAGAGGTTTACAATATATCCAGTGCCAGGGCTAGAAGTTGGTTTATTTCCAAAAGGTCAGGCAGCGTTTTTATTTCCGTTGGAGATTCTTGAATATTTGGCAGCGTATTCTTATTATAATCAGTGTTTCTTAACTTTTTTGGTGAAACTAATATTTTAGTAATATTAATATTGAATTTGAAAACGAAATTTTCGGTTTATAGTTTTCCTGGATATATAAGTATTTCTCTGCTGTTTTTCACTCATTTATTATGATAATGTTCAAAGAAATTCAGTCAAAATTCGTATAATTTGAAACTAAGTTCATTTTCTAGTCAGGCACATATTTCTTAGAAGAAATTTAGTTAATTAAGTATTTCTGCTGAAAGATAAATTGTATTCTTCCTAAGAAATGAAAAGATAAAGTGTATTCTTGAAAGATAAAGTGTATTCTTCCTATCATCAGTATTTTTTAATTTCTTTGGTGAAACTAATATCTTAGTAAGATTAATATTAAACTCAGGGTTAAATTTTCGGTTTATGGTTTTCCTAGATATTATTTCTCTGCTGTTTATTAAGTAAATTTCTTCTAAGAAATTTACTTAATTAAGTATTTCTGTTGAAAGATAAATAGCATAAGTAACAGGTCTGATGATCTATCCGTGTCGGTGTTGCGCGTTATTTATTTTAAACCCATGTCCAACTTACAAGTTTAATGTAAGTGTTGCATAATATCCATTGCGTAAAGACAAAAGTATAAAGAAAATAGTAAACGAAGAAGACAGAAAAAATATAGTTTTTCAACTGTTACAGCCCTAATTAGTTGATCAATTGTAAACTGCCAAGCAAACCAATGGTCATATTCCCAAAAGCGATCGAAACAGCAGAAAAAGCTAATATTGCTAGGAGCGTCCTGCAATATTTCATTGATCAATGTGAGCGCATGAAACAAAAGAATTTTCTAAACCTATGCCAATGAATGGAATAACAAAGTCAAAATAATTTATTACACTTATATAGATAATAATTCCAGAGGTTTCCCCCAAGGAATAAACATATTTCATTCACGAACTGTATTGTACTGTAACTCTTTTAAACTGGTTGTTACGAAGCTTTGCGGCTTCACTTTCAATGCAATATATTTAAACTTTTTTCACTAAACCAGAAACTTTATCAAAAAACACTCGTTGTACAAAAAAAAATATAAGCAGTCATGGGGACTGCCGACAGAAGCGAAAACTTAAAACTATGAAATAACAGTTAATTTTAAAATCCGCTACAAAAATATTATCGAATAACTAGAAATATGTTATACCACGCTATTAAGACAACTCCTAAGCCACTATGAAATACTCATTGCATAATGTATTGTAGAGGTCAAATATTAAAAAAATATATTATTTAAATGAAAATTGGAAATATTTGAAAATGAATACTTTCTTTTTATTATTAATTTTTCTATATAAAAATACTAACATATTTAGTACTCACTATTGTATTGCACAGTGATCTTGCAATTAAACAATTAATACAATAACGAAATTAAAACACAATTTAAACAATGCCCAGTATACACACAATGAACTCTCTACGTAGTCAATTTGACTTGGCTTGTCTAGTTAGAAAGATATATCTTTATGTTATCGGCAACTCAATATCAGCAAAGATTTCTTGACACTTTTGCATCGTTAACCCAAAGCTCCCAGTATTCAATTCAAATTTACAACAGAGCTTTCGCTGAGAACTTTTTTCTTTCAATATACTTACTTGCTAACGGTTGGAGAAAGTTGCCAGATATCTAAGTAAAAAAAAGCTATTTATTTATACAAACGTATTTATCTGTGAAAGCTGCAGGATATCCTTGCGCGTTCTAGGCAGGCGACATAAACAATAACTTCGTCCTTCCGCGCAACATATAGGTACTTAGTGATTGAATTCCAGCCTTATTAAGATAAATAAATGTATACGTTAAATAAGATTGGGTATTTTAAAAAACGCTTCAAAAATAAATAATAAATATTAGACAGACGAAAATATACTAATTTCATTCAATGGATGGAATTCAAAATTTTTATTTTCGCTTTATCTCTGTTCTTCAAATATATGATTATTTTAAATTATAGGTCAAAGTAAAATTGAACGGAATGAAACATAGTTAATATACCGTCTCATGTCTCTCTAGGTCTTTATAGTATATTTGTATCTAATGAAACATAGTTAATATACCGTCTCATGTCTCTCTAGGTCTTTATAGTATATTTGTATCTAATGAAACATAGTTAATATACCGTCTCATGTCTCTCTAGGTCTTTATAGTATATTTGTATCTAATGAAACATAGTTAATATACCGTCTCATGTCTCTCTAGGTCTTTATAGTATATTTGTATCTAATGAAACATAGTTAATATACCGTCTCATGTCTCTCTAGGTCTCTATAGTATATTTGTATCTAATGAAACATAGTTAATATACCGTCTCATGTCTCTCTAGGTCTTTATAGTATATTTGTATCTAAGGATATGGAGGCTATTTTAATTTATATGATCAGGGATAATCCACGAAAAACCTGAATTGATTTTAATGTAGCTATCGTTAACATTTTTCTTTTGATATTATTATTTATAGTTAAATTGTAACTTTATTTCTCAATCAAACATGTCGATTATGCCGTTTGATATTATTAAATTTTGCAGACAATGTAGAGGGAACATTACTGTGATAGGTTAAAACATTGAATGTTTTCTTCTATTTTCTCCTGATATATGCATATTTTCGAAAATATTTGTGTATTTTTTTAGGATAAATATTAAAAAAAAAATCTTTTTAATTGGGAGCGGGTGTGTTACCAGTCTCGAAATATTATAACAATAAGACATCCCCCTTTTTCGGGAATAACTATATTATATTTAATATGTTCTGTTTTTTTTCTTCTAAAATCAGGATACTCCACACGAAATACATATAAATTCTATATTTCTTCCTCTGTGCTCCTATTATATTCCTTGAAAACCTTTTTTCCATCACACTCTCCCGATAATAAGGGCTTTTATTATTTAATATTCATATACATTCATCGCTCACTCGTGTATTGAGAAATGAAATTGACCTCTACATTACAAGGTCATTTCCTAACATACGAACTTAACCTACAGTAGCAAAAGACTTTTAATTTCAAGTTTGATAGTTTTCTTCTAAAATCAGGATACTCCACACGAAATACATATTAAATCGATGTTTCTTCCTCTGTGTCCCTATTATATCCCCTGACAACCTTTTTTCCACCATATTTTCCAGATAATAATGGTTTTTATTATCAATATCCATTTTCATCCATCGCTCACTCCTGTACCGAGAAATGAAATTGACTTCTACTCTACGTCACAAGGTTATTTCCTAACATACGAATTTAACCTACAGTAGAAAAAGACTTAATTTCAAGGTCGATAGTTTTCTTCTAAAATCAGGATATCCGCACGAAATCCATTTTTCTTCTTCTACGCCCCCTATTACATCCCCGGCAGCGTTTTTTCCCATCACTTTTTCCCGATAATAATGGTTTAAATTATCAATATCCGTTTCCATCCATCGCTCACACGTGTATTGAGAAATGACGTTGACCCCTACTCTACGGCACAGGATCATTTCCTAACATATGAAATTAACCTACCGTAGCAAAAAACTTTTGATTTCAAGTTCGATTGATTATAAAATGGTCGATGGATTATAAAACACATTGCTCATAGCTGGAGAAAGCGTTATGTAAAATGATTGGGCAAAGAAAATAAAATTAAAAAGTGAATAGCAAAATCTAATCGGAAATCAAATCCTTAACCAGTGCTCCTCCTGCGGATAGAAAATCTAATCGGAAATCAAATCCTTAACCAGTGCTCCTCCTTAAATTTGATGTCCAATCAAATCCTTAACCAGTGCTCCTCCTTAAATTTGATGTCCTGGATTGTCCGGAGTTTCGTACTCGTTACGTAAGAGTGGTATTTAAATACCAGAGAGAGAGCCGGTCAGGACTCGGAGCGCAGACGCCGGGGCGGTGTCAAGCACGATTCGCCGCGTGCGTCGTGCCTTTTAGCAGATATGTTCTTTGCTTATTTCAAAGCATTCTGTAATGTTGCATTAGTTTGTAGGTCCATACGCGGATATGCGGCTGGAGTCAAAATCAGCGTATCTAAAAGATTTAGGTTATTGGCCGTGCATGACATTTTATTACTTCTTTGTCGTTTTGGTCTACGTGTTCCGAGTCGGCTAGCTCAAGATGCAGACCACATACAAATCATAGAAGTTGTTGACTAGTTTGTAAAAGTGTTTTAGTGTTTAAACAAGTAGTTAATTGAATTTTTGGATTGCTTTTTCGCTAGTCTTAATGGTGTTCTAAAATATTGTTTTTAAATATTTAACTACGATAGTTCTTTGAAGATATTTGTTTAGAGGTGTGAGAAAATACGTTTATTATATCGCAGGAAATTATTTTATTAACGTATAAATTATACTAATTTAAGAAAGTTTTTAATGAATTATTTGGTATTCATAATTGATTAATTTTAATAATAATAACTTTGGACGTAGGACTTTAATTAATTTAAGCAAAAATATTTTGGCGCTTTTTTGCAGACAAAAATGTCATTTTAAAATTAAATATTCCACACACATTTTCAAATATTGGGCAATTTTTATATAAAATATAATTAATGTAAATTGACAAAGCAGTGCTTTTAAATATTTTTCACGTTGTAGCTGGTGGAGTTTTTAAAATTTTTCTTTCAATTTTGTCTCTCTTAGTTAATGATGTATTAAGTATTAATAACTAAATATAGCCGTTTCTCATGAACGTACGTAAATCATTTGTGGAATTTTTTGTACTAAAAATGTGACAAAACATTAGAAATAATTATAATAAACAATATTATTATAATAATTATAATAAACATTAGAATAAAAATATTATAAATACCGCCATCTAATCGATATTTGTAAAATTTTGTTATAATATATGTAGATAAAATGTTGTTAATAACTCTTAGGTATATAACCTATGTTTATTTATGGAAGTAATATATGCCATATTCCATTAAATACATAAAAACTAATAAAACAAAATGTCTATTCATTACATATTTATTAAAACATCAACAATCTAACACTATGTGATGTTACTTGGTTATCAATCAATTTTGCGCCACATTTATAATAAATTCGTCCATTTGTTGAGGAGGAGATAGTAAATATAAACACAAATGGACACAGTGATGGATATTGGATTTTTAGAGATCCCTAGGGGATCTATATATATATATATATATTTATATATATATATATATATATATATATATATATATATATATATATAGTGATATAAAGCTAAAGTTTGGTATTTGGTTATACATATTTATAACACCTGAAAAGTTACGAAATGGAATCCTAAAAAAAAGGTGTGTTGGGGTACATACCCTGCATGTAACGTGGTGGTGATTTTTTTAGTTGCTAACTCCATTGTATAGGGCGTAGTTGAATAGCTCTTTCATAAATAGGGGGTGTATATCATAAATACTTTTTCGGTACAGGGATTTATTTACGTAATATTAAGATTTAAAGTAGTAATTTTTTTAGTTATATCCACCCCCTAACAGCTATTCTGAATATCTGAAAAATATTTACAACAGTAGTGTATGTAGTTGAGATGTAGTTGGTTTTGTATAAATCTTATAGGAACTTTGTATAAATGACTCTAATCGACTGCAAAATTAAGTTTGTATTTTAAAAAGTATACTTATTTTATTTCATTTCAAATCTGTGCGTTAGATGTGAAATTATAGGGACCCCAATTTTTTTTTAAATTACCTGTTGAAAATGTTCACAAAAATATTGTTAACCCTTTTCTGAAATTGCTCAAACCAAATTTATGAAAAATATAGAGAGTATTACCATTCTCTGAAGAGTATAATATAACAACCTGTGTTTTTAAATTAAGATAAGTGCCTAGGGGGCATGGAAACTTTGTAGTACATGTTTTTCTATAATATATATATATATATATATATATATATATATATATATATATATATATATATATATATATATATATATATATATATATTGCAGTATTAACCTGAATTCTAAAAAAACAAAGTTTACTTAACTGAAATAATAAGCCTATAATCAATCGTATTATTTCATATTCTTGAATTACATAAATGAGAGATAAACTTTCTTTATATTGATATAACAGTTATCAATTATAATTATACCATAATTATTTAATTCTGTAATGTATATGTATATAAATGTACACGTTTGTTTAGGAGTAGTGTCGCCAGATTCAATTTGCAGAATATCTGGGTTGATGGCAAGAAAATTGCTACAAAATTAGGACATGAAAAAAACACAAAATTCGATTATTACTACCGCCGTTGAGCTCAAAAAACTACTGTGCTTTCGGCACAAAAAATATTTTCGGGCACTCGACTAGATGTGTGTAGTTGAGTTAGGTACGTGCTAAACATGGATTGTTAAACAGTTGAAAAATGGAGACATTCGACGTGACACTTCTAAAAAATTCTTTATGTCACCTTTCCATCGCATTGCAACTGCCCAATTTGTCTCTTGCATTCCCAGGGTTTCCACACCTAGAGAACTTTACACCATAAATCCGACTTTCTAGCGACGTGACCAGCCCATTGCCGTTTAAGTTTCGCCACTCTCTTGACAATGTTAGCAACTTTGCTTCGTATGTGAAGCCATTTATTTGTTTTGTGTTTCATTAAAGAAATTCCTCCCAGCTTTGTTGCTTACAGCTTGACAGTTTTTGTTGTTACACAAGTGGACTGGTAGCGTACGCAAAATATATGCATTGGGTCCTTTTTAGTGGTTAATGATGTTTATTTTGTTTGTCTAATTCTTTTAAGGCCAAGGTTGTACTAAAGCAAGGCTATTTATAAAGTAATTCGGTCTATTTCTAGCTGTTGATACTACATTAGGCCCAGCCTAATTTGGTATTGGTTGTTCAGAAACGGTAGGCCATAAAAGACAATTCTATTTTTGCTGGTTACCAATAGTTGAACACAAAGTGGCCAACCATTTCCTGTGTTATACATTCTTGTTAGTTATATCATATAGGACGATAGCCTTTAAAGACGCTTACCGTTCTGGATTGGAATTACAGAAACGATGGAAAATATTACCTAAAATATTTTTAAGGAGCCATACCTCAAAAGAAATGTAACCCTTAAAAGGTCACACATGTGTTCGTCTATCCGTCTATCACAGCCGTTTTTCTTAGGAACCACTTGAGGCGGAAATTTGAAATTTGGATAGAGCAACGAAGCGTATTAATCCGTGTGATCATTATCACTTAATCGGGGGTAATCTAAATATCCGGAAAAAATGTTTAAAATTCCCTTTATAGTGGGAGAATCGTAGAAAAGGGCTAAGTCGTCGGGGTCAGAAAAATATTTTTTCGTAATTCTAAATTGCAAAAAAATGCCCGCCCTTATATTCGAAACTAGTGAAACTAACAAAATAAAAAAATTGAATATTGAATATATTTGGCGATCATTTTGTCGAAATTCATTAAGTATTATTTCTACTTTCTTTAATTTCTTAACCACGGCCTAGGTTTCGTTGATTTTAACATTTTCAGGTGGGATATTAGCAAAGATCTTCTTCAGGTGGGATATTATCTTTGCTAATAGCCCACCTGAAGATGTTGTAATACAACGAAACCTAGGTCGTGGTAAAGAAATTAAAGAAAGTAGAAATGATACTACATCACGTAGTTTCATTTAATTGTGAAAATGAAAAAAACAGTTTTTAGAAACCTACGCAAATATTATATGAAAATTATAACGATGTTTCTAAATATCATTTTTCAAATATCCATATTTGCTACCTTATTTAATTATATTGGGTATTATTTAACATTTATTTCACTAGAAAGTTCATATTAACGAACCCATAATGCGTTAGTCAGATTTACACTTCACTATATTATTGATTGGATTTTAATTTGAACCCTTATCTATTTGGATCCGTGTATCGACTGCAGTGAACTATCTGTACGCAGATAGTTCACTGCAGTCGATACACAGTGTTTTTCTAATTATATTGGGTATTATTTAATATTTATTTCACTAGAAAGTTCATATTAACGAACCCATAATGCGTGAGTCAGATTTACACTTCACTATATTATTGTTTGGTTTTCAATTTAAACCCTTATCTATTTGGACCCGTGTATCGACTGCAGTGAACTATCTGTACGCAGATAGTTCACTGCAGTCGATACACAGTGTTTTTTCTATACTCACAGTCTATCTACTTTATTTTCAGTCTATTTTATTTGGGATAAACTTGATTCAGTTCTTTATATATAGTGTACTCTCAGCACCTACGCCCGCATGACTCATAAATCCTTTCCGTAAAATGAATATCCAAGTTTTCTCCATTACTTTAACTATTCGCTCTTCCTTATATTTGATGGTTTCCTGTTTCGGTTTTCCTTGTTGATGTGAAACTTCGCCACAGCAGTGTAAGCTCATATATTGAGCAATGAGTAATACGGAAGCTTTAAAAGCCTGCGGTACAGAAGGGTTGAAAGTTAAATAAAATAATGACACTATTTTCCTTTTTCAGTATAATCTCCTTTAAGCTCAATACATTTATTAGATTATTGTCTTTGTCCTGAAAATGAGCGGAAATTGTCTCGTTCATCTCACTGTCGTCTTTAATTTTTTCCTCAGAGCTCTTTTTTCAGGTTTGCGAACAAGTAAATATCGTTGGGAGCTAGGTCGGGGCTAGCTAAGGTAGGTAAATCAGCGATTTGAAGCAAAGTTTATGAACAGCATCCATCGCAACTTTCCTTTCGTGAACCGGTGCCCTGTCTTGCAAGATCAATACAACCCTAACCAGTTTTACGCGTCTCTTTTCCTTGATAGCTTCCTTCAGATTATCCAGTGTGGTAGCGTAGTACTCTCCAGTGATAGTGGTACTTTTTTTTTACAGTCGATCAAAAAATCCCTACACAATCCAAAAAACGGTTGCCATTAATTTTCCAGCTGATTTCGAGACCATAAAATTCTTAGACATGGAACGTCCTTTTTGTGCCTTTGCATTGACTTTTGTTTGGATTAAGGCTCAAAGTGATGAATACAAGCTTCATCTCCAGTAACAATTCTCCCCAAAATCGATGTAGATTCATCAGCACACAGACTCCATAGACGCCTCGACTCGTTATTGCTTTTGCGGCGGTGTAAGTATTCTCGGACCCAGCTCGCACTGACTTTAGTCATGCCAAGGTGATCGTGTAGAATTTCCAAAATTATTGTATCTGATACACCAACTAATACTGAAAGTTATTTATTCTTCAGGTGAGCATCTTCCAATACAAGTTTTTTGACTTTTTCCACATCATCCGACATGGTATCCTCAATCGTCCGTCTTGGGCGGGGTTATCTTCAATAAAGTTTCAACTTTGTTTAAATAGACTATGCTACTTGTAAACCATGTTTTACCAAGGTAATGATCTCCATAAATAACTTCCATCTCACTCATGATAGTTTGAGGAGTTTTTCCTTGTTTGGTGAGGAAGTTAATCACAGCGCGCAGTTCGGTTAGCTCCATGTTTGCAGTTCACTTCCAGTTTTACTTTTTGAGGGACGATTAGTCATTAATTTGACATTTCACTTATATATCTCTAATGAGTTCCTAATTAGGAGGTATTGAGAAAAAATATGTCACCCCTCCCTTCCCCTTCATTCTGCGGACCTTTGCAACACTCGTTGGAAATTTGTAATGGGGGCAACAAGTGAAGTAGGCAGTTCCCCATCCGTTGCTTATTTATAGCCCTCCGTGCTTCAGTTGGAAGAAGACTGTCTGTAAAATAAGTGTGCTTTTGTTTAAATTTTAAAGTGAAGCGTATACTTATGTTTTCGTGTAAAAATATTAAGACAAACAGCATAAAGGTTTTTTTAGTATTAGAGCGTCCATGAATTCTTCAGAATAATCGATACGTATTTTCTCATTAACCAACAAATAAATTTTGATTCGGTTTTTAATAGTGGATAGATTGATTTAAAATGAAGGTTTAAATATATGAAGTGCGAATATTTTATGAAAATTACCCAACCTGTCACGATGAATGTCTATGAAACCGGAGAAAAATCATTCGTATGATAGTTATGTCAGTGCACGTTGCTTAAACCATTTGAGATATATGGAAACAATGTATACACAATTGTTCTTCACAAAAAGTTCCACGATAAAGTCTGCGACAGTATATATTAATATATCATATCAAATTCATAATAAACATAAAACAATTCTGAAGCTTATTGTGCAAAGCTGTTTTCATGCTTATTAAATTAAATTCTATAGCAATCTTCTTCATCTTATATACATAGATTGACCTCTCCTCATTTTTATTTTATACCGTAGTCTTCTAAGGATTATACATTATTCCTTTAGGAGGGTGCTAATGCATTAGGTGCTACGTAGTATATTTTTTTACAGCACGAATTTTTTTCAGAGAACCGTAATAGTCGTAAAATATTTCAAATAATCCGAAGACCTATATTCAACCACAAAAAATTAACGGTCAGACGTAGTTTCTCGCTGTAGCACTCAAAATATCGACCTAGAGTAATGATTTCCACTCATTTTAAAAAAAGTGTCTATATCTCGAAAAATAAGAGATTTTTACTAAGGCCAAATTTTGTTACCTACCTAGTCTTAGTGTGGCCTACGTATGGCCTATGACCCTTTTCGAATGGTCCATGGTTTACGGGATACCTATATATGTATATCTTTATTAAAGCACTTAATATAAGCGAAGTAATAAACGATAACAATATACAACTCGTGCCCTCTTATTTCTTCAATTTCCTGTCTTTATATCTCAATTTATTTCCTTTAAACTCGTGCCCTTTTATCTTTTCAATTTCCTGCCAGTTTAACTCGTGCCCTCTTATTTCCTCAATTTCCTGTCTTTATATATGCATATCTTTAATAAAGCACTTAATATAAGCGAAGTAATAAACGATAACAATATACAACTCGTGCCCTCTTATTTCCTCAGTTTCCTGGCTTTATTTATGTATGTCTTTAATAAAGCACTTAATATAAGCGAAGTAATAAACGATAACAATATACAACTCGTGCCCTCTTATTTCCTCAATTTCCTGTCTTTATAACTCAATTTATTTCCTTTAAACTCGTGCCCTTTTATCTTTTCAATTTCCTGCCAGTTTAACTCGTGCCCTCTTATTTCCTCAATTTCCTGTCTTTATATATGCATATCTTTAATAAAGCACTTAATATAAGCGAAGTAATAAACGATAACAATATACAACTCGTGCCCTCTTATTTCCTCAGTTTCCTGGCTTTATTTATGTATGTCTTTAATAAAGCACTTAATATAAGCGAAGTAATAAACGATAATAATATACAACTCGTGTCCTCTTATTTCCTCAATTTCCTGTCTTTATATATGCATGTCTTTAATAAAGCACTTAATATAAGCGAAGTAATAAACGATAACAATATACAACTCGTGCCCTATTATTTCCTCAATTTCCTGTCTTTATATATGCATATCTTTAATAAAGCACTTAATATAAGCGAAGTAATAAACGATAACAATATACAACTCGTGCCCTCTTATTTCCTCAGTTTCCTGGCTTTATTTATGTATGTCTTTAATAAAGCACTTAATATAAGCGAAGTAATAAACGATAACAATATACAACTCGTGCCCTCTTATTTCCTCAATTTCCTGTCTTTATAACTCAATTTATTTCCTTTAAACTCGTGCCCTTTTATCTTTTCAATTTCCTGCCAGTTTAACTCGTGCCCTCTTATTTCCTCAATTTCCTGTCTTTATATATGCATATCTTTAATAAAGCACTTAATATAAGCGAAGTAATAAACGATAACAATATACAACTCGTGCCCTCTTATTTCCTCAGTTTCCTGGCTTTATTTATGTATGTCTTTAATAAAGCACTTAATATAAGCGAAGTAATACACGATAATAATATACAACTCGTGTCCTCTTATGTCCTCAATTTCCTATCTTTATGTATGTCTTTAATAAAGCACTTAATATAAGCGAAGTAATAAACGATAACAATATACAACTCGTGCCCTATTATTTCCTCAATTTCCTGTCTTTATATATGCATATCTTTAATAAAGCACTTAATATAAACGAAGTAATAAACGATAACAATATACAACTCGTGCCCTCTTATTTCCTCAGTTTCCTGGCTTTATTTATGTATGTCTTTAATAAAGCACTTAATATAAGCGAAGTAATAAACGATAACAATATACAACTCGTGCCCTCTTATTTCCTCAATTTCTTGTCTTTATTTTGTATAGCATTTCCAAATTTGACCTGAAGTTATCAAGTAAAATTGGGTCATCATTGATTCTGCCTTTCACAATAATTTGATCAACCCTCTTGTTAGTTACAATAGTACGATAGCCTCTGTATATTCTACGTGTGAGTAAAAAAGAAAAGAAAAACGCTGTCGGTCCAGTTCTACGAAGGCAAGAAGTTTTTCGGATTTAAAAAAAAATTAATGTATATAGAGAATGAGATTAGCAGACGTGAAATTTCATTTTAACTGACTTCAAAAAAGAAGGAGGTTCTCAATTCGTCGGGATTTTTTTTTATGTTTCTTTAGCGATAATATTTTACCGAGTGGACCGATCTTGATGATTCTTTTTGACGTGAATACGTCTTTAAATTTGCTACCATACGGAGGTAATCCAAAAAACCTAATGATAACAAAATCGGGGGATACAGTTTGGCGTTGCAGTTTCGAATCTATCCTCTACATCAAAAATTCAATTATACCACTGGATAGGTAAATGATCAAAGAATTCATTACGATAAGCAAGAACAGTGACGCATCGCGCGCGGTGGAGGGGGAAGCGCCGCCATTATGTTGCTGCGTATCGAGATTAGCAATTAATATAACTTTTGATTCGGAAAAGCTACGATGTTCGTTTAAGTTTTAATCGTTAGCTGTCGTCAAAATCTATCGATTTTATATAAAAAATTAGTTTAAAGTAGTGATAGTGAATATAATAAGGTTTTAGAATAAAAAAATGTTATCCAAAATATATAATGTCAGCCTATACGCTATTGTAATACAATAATTGTTTCCATGCTTTTATCCTAAATACATAAATAAAAATATTTTATTTAAAAAATATAACCCGTTACATAGATGTATTGACGTACAACACACGGCCGTGTCCATGACACAGCCACACACAATTTTTTTTATTTGAAAGAGGGTGCTATAGGTGGGTCCCATATAAATATAATAATGATCTGATGATGAGGTCCGGAAATGAACGAAGGAACTTCTTAACTAATGACAGTAAATCAATTATGATTCAAGATATTTGCCACAGGTATTTTGTAAAATAACTACACCACTTACCAGGTCAGGGTCTGATGATAAGTTCTGGAGACGAACAAAGGAACTCCTTAACGGATATTATTAAATCAAGCATGATCAAAGATATTTGCTACTAGTAGTTACTACTTTGCAAAATAACTACACCGTCGACCAGGTCAGGGCCTGATGATGAGTTTTGGGGATGAACAATGGAACTCCTTAGCGGACGGTCGTAAATTGAAAGTGATTCAAGGTATTTGCTACAGGCAGTTGTTACTTTGCATAATAACAGCGCTATCGAGCATGGCACAGTATATTATGCGTTCTGGAGATGAACAATGGAACTCCTTAATGGATGGTAATAAATCTGTCGTGATTTAATATATATGCTACTGGTTAGTTATTACTTCGTAAAATATGATATTTGATTTCTGATATGGAGAACTAACTCCTCGGGTGGTAATTTTTTAATTTGCAAAATCTGACAATGGACTTCGGATATGGTGAATTGAACTCCTCAACGGCTAACAGCTAACCACTGGTGGCTACTACTATCGCTTCATTTCTATGTGTTGTTGACAACCAACTTTAGATAAGGAGGAAATTATCTATATACTAACTTCTGCCCTTTACTTTTAATAATTATAAAATATTCTACGAAATAAAATAATTGTGATGATTAATATTAATATATTAATCACTAAAAATTCTAAAATAAAATATCTTTTAAAAAATCGACTTCAAACTCATAATAGGTACCTACTAATTTGCAATAAATAACTAAGTTATTTATTTTTGAAGTTGGTGCCAGCACCGATGATCAACTTAAACAAATCTAATTTTTTTTGTTATAAATACGCCCTTTATGAATATATTTAGTACTATATTAATATTAATCAATCATGTACATTAAGACTTAAAGATTTAAATTTACATTATAAATTTGTTTAAGTTCGTCGACAGTGCTGGTACCGACTTCGAAAATAAATAACTTAGTTATTTATTGCAAATAAGTAGGTACCTATTTTGAGTTAATTATTTTTTTACTTTTTAGTACCTAGTTTTTTGAAGTCGGTTTTTAAAACAATATTGTATTTATCGTTACTATCTTGTCTTTATTATCCATGTATATCGGAAAAGTTTACTTGTTTGTTTGCTCTAATCTCTGAGAACAAATGATGGATTTCAAAAAAATCTTTTCATGTTAGAAAGCTCATACTTTGATGAAGATTTTAAGTTATTTATCATCACGCTATAGTTTATATATATAAGGGCTGAGCAGTGATAAGAAATGTTGCAAAAACCAGAGAACGCTGCTTAACGCTTTCAGTCTCGAATTATTTCCGTTAACGTTCTGCTTTATATATCACTTTATATTTGCCCACAGAGGATCTGTGCAAAGTTTCATAAAAAATTGCAATGGTCACAAATTCCAGTCACTAAAATTAAAAGAATCGTGGAAGACCAATTGCGTCCTAAATCAATTATGCAAGAAATATCTGGAAACATTATGTATACTATACTGTACACGAGGTCTAAAGGGCTTGAACAAGTTAGAGAGAGAGGGGCTGACTTGTTCTTTTTCTCTCGAATATTTCCGTCGATATAGATCCGACTTCGACGACTGTCTTCGTTTAGCGAACTGAACAGAGACGTTTAGTGACGGCGGTTCGGAGAGTAGCATAATTATGATAATTCTACGTGAGTGAAACTGAAAGATATAGCATCATAATAAGAGTATCCAAAATTAGAATATAGCAGAAAGTAAGGGGACAATCGTTATAGGTTCATGCTTTATCTTCTGCAGTATTGGTGATATTGTGTGGTGGGTTGCTCGAGTAACCATTCTTTATATTTTCTAGTTTTGATTGCTGTCAAATATTTCAAAAACTCTCTCACTTATCACACTAAGTTTCATTTTCTACTGGTGTAATCTTAAATAAAAGGTCCATCAAATCCATCTGTGCTGCTTTGAACGGTGATATCGATGTTTTTGAAGAATCATTTACAAAATATTAGGGTTAATAACGCCATTTAAGACAATCAGCTTATGTGTTAGCCAAATAAAATATTTAACCTCCTTTCTCAAACAGTGAAGTTGTTATTCAGTATGTGAGTACGAGAGAATGACGTTTTAGACAAAATCTAGTATTTAATATCGGTATGGAAAACATGCGCTGTGTTCCTTTGTCCAGGACTCATCAAAGGTATAGACAATTAAATATATAATAAGCAAAAAATGAGAAAGTTGTAAGAAAACTTATGTCCCGATATTCCGACATTCAGTATGGGAGCATGAGAGAATGAGGTTTGGGACAAAATCTAGTATTTAATATCGGTATGGAAAGCATGCTTAGTGTTCCTTTGTCCAGGACTCATCAAACGTATAGACAATTAAATATATAATACGCAAAAAATGATAAAGTCGTAAGAAAACTTATAACCCGATATTCCGACCGGAAATTTCAAATTGAGTTCAAAATTTAACCGATATCAGACCAATGCGCTTGTCACAAAGAAAAAACCGCTATGAATAATGCTTCATTTAATCTCCTCAAAGTGTCTTTCTTTCACACGGGTTAGGGACACCATATCTTTATATTGGTTCAACAGAGCGATGACCGCATAGTGCAGCAGTACCTACGTTCGACAAGTATTGCAAGCCATCTATATCTGCCGTCAATATGCACAGTAACTACCATTCTTTTCAATCTCTGCGATAAAATGCAGTTTGCACTTTTAGCTGACACAACGTCGGATCAATGCACGATAGCGAAGAAGAGGAAAAATTACACTTTTTTTTCTATATTTTCTGCAGCAAACGCTGACGTGGGAGAGGTCTGTGTATATCGGTTATATCAGCGCGCTTATCAGTCGCCGGCACTGTCCTTTGTAGGGGTCGCGAGACTCCGAGCTAATGACCTTGTGAAGTTTTTGGAGTCACCTAATTTCGTGGGCTATCGACGCAATTGCTTTATTATCAGTGCGTTTACGAAATTTGGCAACATATGATCGGTGATAAGTTTTGGTTCAGTGATCTACTTGCGCGATAAATTCTGAAAGAATTTATTCAGGTTATTACGGCTTTCCCCGCAGTTTTGGTGACTAGGTCAGCGAAGGAACGGATGTTGTGCCCCGATTTCGTAATGATAAGTAGCTTTAATTGATAAGATTTTTTTAAAATTTCGTTTATATTATGTGTCAGTATTTTTTCTTTGTGTTGAGAATTTCGAAACGTGGAGATATTTTTATCTTTTTAAGGTAAATATTTGTAATATCGATTTAAATATCTGTCAGATATCTAGAACATGAAAATTTAACACTTATTTGATTAGTTAGAACTGTTTACCTTCCATGGAATCTAATCACGGAATAAACAACGTGGGTATTGTTCTCTATTTTAAAGTAATCTGAAATCATATTATATCGTATTCCATAATTTAGACTTTATAATATAACTCACAGATAAATATCTCTTCAATACCGCAATTCTTACCATATTTCTGTCTCTTTTCTATTTCTGATATGTCACTAATTTTATTCAATACATATTAATTAATTTGTTACAATAAGTCTTTCCATGTGTATTATACACATGGAATAAACAACGCGGGTATTGTTTTCTATTTTAAAGCCATTCGAAATCATGTTATATCGTATTCCATAAATTAGACTTTAAAACACAGCCCACAGAGAAATAATTCTTCAATACCACAATCCTTACCATGTTTTCGTTTCTTTTTTATTTCTGATATATCACTAATTTTATTCAACTCTTATTTATTAATGTATTTGTAACAACTTAATCCTAATTAAAATAATTTAAACTAACATGAGGAAAAAAACCTTCCTTTTTTTGTCTCGCTGTCATGAAGTAACTGATTACCCGAAATGTTGGGTACATTTAGCCTATATACTCAAAACACCGCATATCGATTAAATTTTTTTGTAAAAAGATCCCCCCATTAATAATACGAGCCTGAACGTGAACAAGAACCTAAACTTGAGTAGGTAATAATACATCACGGTAAAATGCTTACGGCTATTTATTGCAGTGTGCAGGCTTCTTTTGTTTCAAGCTCTTCCTTTGATTCTATGCATAAGACTCTACTTAGACATTTCCATTGTTAAAATCTTATATTTTTACAAGACCATTTTTTATTGTTTTCCCAAAAGTGAAAGAACGTCTCAAAGATAGTCGCCCATGTAAAAAGAATTTTTGAAGTAAAACTTCTTTCGAATGATTGATAGATGAAATTACTGATGAGTAACTCCATGGCGTATCGCCGGTATGTAATACCACTCTAATGTTATCTATCGGTCAAATAATGTAAGTATTCCTATAATAACATTTGTGATGTTTATTGAAATTAATGGTAAACATTGAACCACAGTTCAGGGATGGTAATGTTTATTATTTTTTTTATAATTTAAAAAACAAATTTGGAATAATCTCTTGAGACAATATTATTTCTTGTGTATTAATTATAGATCGTAATTATAGCTGTGTCGGCGACTTCGTACGCGCAGTTAACTGAAAAATGTACCTATGGTGTTTTTATAAGTATATTTCCACATTTAACCTCTAGTTATACCCGTTTCGCCAATATATATCCGGATGGAAAACTTCGTTGCGCGATTTAAGATACTCGTAGCGTTATTCTGTTGACGTGAATAGGTGCAATATACATTTGTGTAATCACTACATATCGAGTAGCTAGGCACATTTCTATCGTTTTTGCTAGGCAAATAAAATAAATTTTTGAAAATATTAAATACGGATATCTTCTGATGGGATAAACAGATTGCAATGAAATAAAAACTCAATATTACTTCAAGTTTATTCCTACATTTTTCTAAAAACTAAATCCGAATTGAAATAGTGCTTTCTAGGTGATACGTGTACAAATAAACACAGAAAGAGACAAAAATAAAAAAAAATGGTGATCTGACTTATCACAAAGTTGGCACGTGTGTCACCGACTAAATGTCTGCCGTCTCTCCGAAAATTTTATTCGTAATACATTACCTTATGGATATCTGAACATTTCCTTTGGTGCGCCGCCGTATTCCATATTCACTTATGTTTTGCCTTTAAAGCCGGTCCTTCATTCTATTTTTTATTTGTTTTGTCTCTTTTTAAAGTTTAAAACAGTTTTTATTAATTATTTTTCAATATTTTTTTAACACAAATTTCTACGTAAAAATAACAGAGTGCAGACTTTATGCATTGCGAAAGGTGGGGTTATATTTTAATAAGTATTTTTACACAATTAAATGAAACTACGTGATGTAGTTATTTCTACTTTCTTTAAGTACTTTACCACGACCTAGGTTTCGTTGTATTACAACATCTTCAGGTGGGCTATTAGCAAAGATCTTAGCAAAAATCGTTGCTAATAGTCCACCTGACGATGTTGTAATACAACGAAACCTAGGTCGTGGTAAAGCACTTAAAGAAAGTAGAAATAAATACATCACGTAGTTTTATTTAATTGTGAATAATGAATTAACGCCAAATTTATTCAGTAAGTATTTTTAGTTAAATCCACTGCTTTCAGTTTATTATTTTTCATTTTTTGGAATGGATAAAATGTTTCCACGTCTAACAGTTAAAATAAATATATATTTATGATAGTTGGTTCACGACTTCTTCCATATTTACCATTATTTCACGTGATTTATTATATTTAAAGGTAGTAGATTATTATAGGTGGAGTTCATTATGTTATGGTTGAGGAAAGGGAAGTAACATAGAATTAACGGAGGGTAACACTAAAAGTAACACTTTCCAATTGCGAATTACTAATTTCTTCGGACATATCTCCAGAAAACAACTTTAATGGAGTATCTAGCGTTGCTGGGATAGGTAAAAGATCATGAGGGTGATTTTTAACTCGATGGACGCACCTGATAAAGACGGCGATGGAGACCAATATCACAGAGCGTCCTAGAAACGCTATTAATAGACGGAAATGGAACCGCATCGTTTAAGCAGCAATCCGAGTCTAAATAAAAAAGGATGAAGACCACCATGTACACCATCGTCGGGACCACCACCACTCTAACAATAATGTGATGACAAGAGAGGACTAAAATATTATGGGAGGAAAGACTTTTTCAGATGGCGTTTTACAAACATTTATAGAGGGCGAGTTCCTGGTGTCAGTCAGAATCCAGTTTACTCCAAAGTTTTGCAGCTTGAACAGAGAAGGACATTTCGTAAAAGGAGATTTTATATTTGAGAAAAAGGAGACCGAAATGGTTTTCGGAGCACAGCCCTATACCATGGCGAGATGAGTAAATTGATCTGCTTCTAAATGTTGGATAAATTGGGTTGTTTAAAATATTATAAAGAAGTGTAATGCCGGCACTTCACTTAGCGTTCCATATTCGCATAGCGTATTCGCGGTATTTGGGCAAATATTCGTGCAAAATCCAAATATCTCCCGTGGACACAAGGCAGTAAATAATATGTTATGCTTGTTTATTTATAATCAGTGAATACACTAAACGGCGGTCATTCACAACGGCAGCAGGTTATTATTTCCAAAATCCGAGTAATCAATATAAGTAAATATATAGTCGTTGAATGTAGATGCAGAAATGCGTTTAGTATAACCCCAAAAACACTAATACAGTATAATTTGTCTAAAAATGGACATTTTAGTGGACACGTCTGTACAAATCGCCGTCGTGCTCACTACTGAGCTAGACATTTGTAGATGGTAAACGGAAATATTTGATATATTTGTTTGATTTAAGACCAAAAAATAACAAGCGTGCGGATATGTGTATTTGCGCATTTCTCTATTCGTTCGTACAAATAAGATAAATATAGACAAATAAATTATCCCCACATGGACCTTTTAGGCAAATAAGACAAATACAAGAACACGTAACGCCAAGTGAACTACCTGCATAAGAATACGTAGATTGCATCGATCACGTATTTCCATCAATTTAAGTTGCGTTCTGAAATACGTTCATATTTTCTACGATAAAAAATGTAATGGATGCACAAATTTTGAAGGCGTTGGACTTTTTAGGATTATTCTCAGTAAGATCTGGGTAATATAAATCTTCGCAAAGGTACTAAGAGTATTCGAGAAAAGTGAGCTTTGGTTTTAGCAGCTAGAACATTTTGAAGGTTTTATTGTAGGGTATAAATAGGCCAAAGTGTAGTCAGTTGACACCAGTCAGCGCAGAAGCTTTGAGTCAATTACAAAAAAGACAATGGATTTAAATCGATATTAAATACGGATTCTATTAGTTTACGAATTTCGTCTGGGTCACGATGCAAAGACTGATACAAATAATATATGCTATGCGATGGGCGAGTCCACGGTGTCTTACGCGACGGCAAAGATTTCTTTCGGGAAGTTCAGGAATGAGGACTACGATCTTGAGGACGAACCCCGTACCGGATGTCTTGTCGAATTGGATTTTCAACGACTACGACGCCTAATTGAGGAGGATCCTGGACTGACCGACTCGTCAATTGGTAAATGAGTTATACTGCAGTCATGGTACCATAGAAACATATTTGCATGAATTGGAAAAAGTTTCAAAATACGGTGTGTGGATACCCCACGAGTTGTCATCGTATAACTTTCAGGCAGAATTGATACTTGTCTACAGTTATTGACAATGAAATGTAACTTTGAGTGGCTGAATCAGTTAGTAACTGACGATGAGAAGTGGATTATATACGTTAACCATACACGCAAACGTGGGTGTCGGAGAATGGCTGGGTGTCGGAAAAACAGGAATTTCAGTATCCAAACCTGAAATAAGTGCCAAAAAGGTGATGCCTAGCTGTTGGTGGAATGTCAAGAACATTATTCATTGGGAGTTGCTTCCAGAGGGATCTAAAATGAATGCAGATATTTACTGTGAACAATTGGACCGATTAGCTAACAAATTGAGTAGTCAACAGGATCGAGTTTATTTTCTACATGGTAATTCTAGACCACATGTTGCAAAATGTACTTGTGATAAATTAGAGGAGCTCGGCTTGGTCCTATTCACTCATCCACTATATTTGTCGGACATTGCATTGACATTGCATTGCATTATCATTTATTCAGGGCTCTAAATAATCATATACGTGAAAAAAAATTCGACATTAAAGAAGGTCTCCAAAACGACCTCGAAGTCACCTGAATTTTACAAGAAAGGAGTATTGTCACTGTCAACTAAATGGCGACAAGTAGTAGATGATAATGGTGGACACTTAAGTTAAATTTAGTGTAATATATATTTTTTTAATAAAAATTGTTGACAGTAGCTCAGGGTTAAAAATTTATTAGTTAATCCAATATAAATGTTTCAAGAAATCTATTTGATTTTAAAATATTAGCATTAAATGTAATCACAAAAGGATATTTTTAAATACTAGTTACAACTTGTTATAGTCAGTGTGAGCACGTGCGTGTTATATCACTGTGAGCGGCTTCGTTTAAACCCTCTTCAGACATCTGACGATAGCGATACGGATTCTCCTTAATCGTGAAGAATCCGTATCGTCGGTCGCTATCGTCGCTGGACGTGAAGATAACGATTACTGCTTGTAATCACGTCGTTTGTTACCAGACTTTTACGACTTATCGTTCTTTGAAATGTTTTGGGATTTGTCACACTCATGTTCTGTCATATAAAACGTGCACTTGTGTTTAATTTAACGTCAAGGTATTGTTCCAGAAGTATCATTTGGATTTGTATATAATATCTATCTGATATATCGAAAGATTGTAATAACTAAGTTCTCTTTCTTTTTCAAACTGACAAATTGGTATATATTATATAGTATACATTCATATTTATATATATATATATATATATATATATATATATATATATATATATATATACACACATAAGTTGTCTAATCTACTACTAGCGAGCTAGCCTAATGTGATGTAATTGTGGAGCGATAAATAATAATATTGTCATTCACGCGTCGCCGCCGCCCGCCGCCGTCGCCGTCCATGCACGGAATCCGCATTACGAATATTGATTTTTGTTAATTTGAAATCTGTGATATCTTCTAAAATATGAATGACAATGATTTGCTGTATAGAGCAAAATTTATCTACATTAAACGCCCAATAAAACCAATTTATTTAATTAAATAAAGTTTAAAATAATATTGATCAAAATAATTTCGAAAGTATAACCCACAAAAAAATTAATAAAAGTGGTCACTGTGGGTTACTGTAGGATATAGACATATGCCTTCTCGGACTTTTTTGTAGATATTTTGAAAATACTTAATTCCACAGTACAATATTTTGACATATCTCGTAAAGTTTAGTCAGCGTTAGCAATTAAAAGCGCCCAAAATTCTACTTTTTTATAAAATATTGACTTTTTCATATTTCCTGTAAATTTAACATGCATGTATTATACCTATAAACCTTCCGAAAGAAATTATCTGAATGACATTAAAAGATCCAATCTTATAGAAGGACAGACAGACGCGGGAAGCGATTTTGTTTTATATTATGTAGGATACATCGTTTGTTTTGCGTTTTTTGTCCACCCCCCCCCCCCCGCTCCTTTCCCCCATACGCTCTCGCTCGTCATCAAGGCCTAATCCCATTCTAGGGTGGTTATTTTTTAAATTTTGTATGAAATTTTTTCAGATATTAAAATGAGACTATGCTCAGACACTTCTATACAGTTAACCGTCTCTGAGTTTACGCCGAACAGACAAACGGATGGGTAGGCAGATCAAAAGACAAGTAGAAATCACACAAAGGATTTGTCATGTTATTAAAATGAAATTATGCTCAGATTTAGCCTTATTATATTTTCTATATGCTGGTATAACATAATTTGCTATACAGTTAACCCTTTCTGAGTTTATCCCGAATAGACAGATGAATATGTAGACAGACAGAAATACTACAAAGAATTTTTTATGTTTAATTATTCTATAAGGAACTCAATTAGCCTAAAATAAGAGCATATTCGAAATCACAAAAAATTATATTTGATTTATATTTATAGATGTACAGTTTCTTTGACAAATGATCAAACCTTTTCAAGATACCAGAATGTTCTAGTTATTTATTTACCTATCATGTTGTCTATGCATAACGAAAAGTTAAAATTAACGAGTTATAAAATATATGAAGAATGTAAGTCATATATTTTGTATTGATCAAAAGCGCTGATAGCTGCCAAAGGTTCTGCCTTTTAATACAATTAATAAAATACATAATTTTACATAGTTTTTTTTACTCTTATTAGTTATCAAATATTAAAATATTATACAGAACCCTTATAATTTCTTTACGATCGTGTGTGCGTCCGTCCATCCATCACGTAATACATTTTTCGTCAACAATTGTAGATATACGCACTTGAAAATTTTCCAGTATACGCTTCGATAAAGATCTCAATAAATAGGTAGAAAAAATATTTTTTAAGGTCTTCTTAAGAACACTTTCCAACCAAGATTATGTAAAAATCTGGAAAAAATCTGAAAATAGGGTTAGACGAATGCTTTCAAATTAAATTATATGGAGTATTAAATTATGTCAAAAAAATATTTAATGCGTGGGAATAAGTCAAATTTGTTAATGAATTACTCACATCTGTTTAACAGCATTTAATTTAAAAAAATGAAGAAGATTAATCGCGAGAACAGGCCCAAATATTGGAGATTCCTTATTCAGATATTCCTCATTCAGACGTTTAAAAAATTGCTTCATTTGTGCTAGTCAAATGAATACCTTAGAGTTCCTAGCCTAATAAATATGAATTATGCCTGATATAATTAGTGAGGGGACATTTATGGTATAGCGCATATCCTAAAATTTATGACATCTATTCATTATGGTTTTTCTATCTTAGATGAGTAGTCTCAGAAATAAAATAGAAATGTGTGGCATATTTTGCAGCGTAACTCCGAAGAACTCCGATACGGAACTACCGGTACGGTAACTCCGAAATAGAAATTGTCATGTCTCGGAGAATCTTCTAATTCGCCATATTAAAAGAATACCCACCCACCCCAAATTGCAGTTAATAATATAGTACAACAACATAGTGGAAAACGTGGAGAAATAGCTAGAGCACTAGATTGAAGAAGAAAAAATTAGTTAGGCTACTAAGACTCGGCTCGTTCGAACTTTGGTGCTCCCCATACTTCTCTACGCTGTAGAGACATGGACGCTGCGAATACTTGAATAGAAGAAACTGCGAATAGAGGAACAAAATAGACGCTCCTGAGATGTAGTGGTGAAGAAAAATGCTTGAGGTATCCTGGATGAGTTTCGCACAAATGTCTCTATACTTCCAGAACTCGGCATCAAGCAACGTCTATCGACACTGGTTAAAAGTTGGATTCTTAAATTTGTTGGTCACATCACTCGCGATGATAGCAGCTCCATAGAGCGTCTTGTTGTGGCGGAGAGGGTATACGGTACTAGACCACGTGAGAGGTCGTCGATACAGTGGGCACACTAGATCAAGTGTACTGTAGGTTTTCCCCTGTATTAATGTAACATGGCGACGACAAATAGGGAGAGATGGAGAGGCATCGTGAGGCGAGTAAAACCGGCCATCCATAACAGTACTATATACTGACCACAACACCTCTGTCAAGAGCAAAACGACGGAGAAGAAGAATATAGTAGTAAAAGATGCAAAAACTTTGATGAGAGAGTGCGGTTACGCTTTTATTAAACAATGCAATTTAGTTTTAAGCCAACTCCCAACTTGTTTAAAAGATAAATACTCCATAAGAATTTACATAGTTTTTCTACGATAAACTTATAAATTAGTTGAACGAGATGACAAAACCTTAATGAGACAATGTGGGCCGCGCATCAATGTTTATTAAACAAAACAATTTAGTTTCACGACAACTCCCAATTTGTTTAAGAGATAAATTAATCCATAAGAATTTATATAGTTTTTTCTACGAAAAACTTATAAAATAGTTGAACGAGATGGCAAAACCTTGGTGAGTGCGGTCAGCGCTTGAACTTTTACTAAATAATGCAATTTCGTTTCAGGTCAACACCTAACTTGTTTAAGAGATAAATTATTCCATAAGAATTTACATAGTTTTTCTATGATAAACTTATAAAATAGTTGAACGAGATGATAAAACCTTGGTGATGGAGTGCGGTAAGCGCATGAACTTTTATAAAACAATGCAATTTTGTTTCAGGCCAACTCTCGACTAGTTTAAGAAATAAATTATTCCATAAGAATTTACAGTTTTTCAATGATAAACTCATAAAAGAGTTGAACGAGCTGACAAAACCTTAGTGAGGGAGTACGGTCAGCTCATGAACTTTATTAAACAATACAATTTTGTTTCAAGCCCACTCCCAACTTGTTTAAGATATTAAATTACTAGATCATAATTTACATAGTTTTTCTACGATAAACTTATAAAATAGTTGAACGAGATGGCAAAACCTTGGTGAGGGAGTGCGGTAAGCGCATGAACTTTTATAAAACAATGCAATTTTGTTTCAGGCCAACTCTCAACTTGTTTAAGAGATAAATTATTCCATAAGAATTTACATAGTTTTTCTATGATAAACTCATAAAACAGTTGAACGAACTGACAAAACCTTAGTGAGGGAGTACGGTCAGCGCATGAACTTTATTAAACAATGCAATTTTGTATCAAGCCAACTCCCAACTTGTTTAAGAGAATAAATTACTAGATCATAATTTACATAGTTTTTCTATGATAATTTAATAAAACAATTGAACGAGATGCTAAAACTTTGGTGAGGGAGTGTGGTTAGTACTTTAAATTTGATTAAACAATGCAATTTTATTTCACGCCATATTCACCCAACGTGTTTAAACGAATAAATTATTACATAAACATTTACATAGTTGAATATTGAATAGATTTGGCGTTAATTTTGTAGAAATACATTATTCAATGTTGGTCACTTCGCAAGTGATTTAGTATTATTTCTACTTTATTCAAGTTCTTTACCACAACCTAGGTTTCGTTGTATTACAACATCTTCAGGTGGAGTATTAGCAAAGGTATACATAGTTTTGTTATAATCAAGTAGGTGGTAATAAATAAAATTTGCTGAATATAAAGTGGGTACCGTACAATGAATGGCTCATTAATTCAGCGTTGAAGTTTTTTTCCAAACAAAATTAAAAAGATTTTCATACACTAGTCGGTAGCAACTGTTCTGTTAATATTTTATGAAATGGTCACATAATAACCCAAATTTCTAAAGAAAGACGCTAATGTCTTTTCTCTCTGTTGGGTCTGAGATAATATATGACTTTGTTTCATCGCAATCGTTCAACAAGAAAAACGATATGGTTTTTTGCTACTTCAATACAAAACGCGATCACTTATGTAAAAATTGCTTTTATATTACATTTATTGTTATAGATGGCTTTAAGTGTTACAATAATCTTAATAATATTTTCTAAAGGTTCACAAGACCGAAGTCCCGTACACAACTAGTAAACAATATAGGTTAGCAAATAATTTGCCTTCCGCAAAATTCACGTAACCCACCAGATGTTTTTCTGAATTACAATTCGATCAGTCAAGTATTACGTCTTTAAGTATGTGCTTATACTTCTTATCGTAGAATTCAGGACAAAATTTGTTTTTCAAGGTTTCATTTTGATCAATAAAATTCATATATATATATATATATATATATATATATATATATATATATATATATATATATATATATATATATTTATGCCCATATTATCGATGTTTTTTTAACATGGTAATGTCAACTTATTCATGCTTCTGTTGCAGAAGTCTGCTGAATGAAAATCGACAAATTCCAGGATTTTAATTCCAAAAAATGTAAATCTATTGGCCCGAAATGTTTTCAGATCTATTATAGTGTTTTCCATACGTAGTTCTTCCAATGTTATAATTGTATATTGGTCAGTACCTGATCCATTGTCATCTATGTAACAGCAGTGGTGAAGATCAAAATATAATGTCGAAACTTTTAATGTTGAAACGACCTGATGTAGAGTGATAGCCAACCATTACAACGACATAATGGAGAAAATCGTATATTCTTGGTCAAGCTCTTTGCCAAGCATAAAGGCTTACGCATTTAAATATTAGGAAGTCAAGTCGCTACTTATTATTTGGAAACAATTTGGTTTTTGGATTTAAATACATAGCATCAACATTTCATCATGAATATGAAAAATTGCCTCAACTACATGTCATTTCAACAATTAATTCAAAAGACAGAAGTTTTGGAAAGCCACGGAGACCGCAACGTCGGCAGCAGGCGCAGGCATGTGTATCATTAGGTCAGGACCAGGTACAACTGCAAAATACCATGTCTTACAAGTTCTGCGCGAGTGAAATCGCGGGATAGTACATAATTTAATTAGAGAAAATAAATTCCTTTGCTGTTAAAAACAAATTTGGTGTTCCTAATGGCTGCCGTTTCTATATACCGACCTTTTTTCTCAAAGATTTGTCAAGTTAGAAGTAAATCTGTATGTTTGTTGATTTTCTCAAGCTAGGAGTAAATCTGTATGTTTGTTGATTTTTTCAAGCTAGGTGTACATCTGTATGTTTGTTGATTTTCTCAAGCTAGGAGTAAATCTGTATGTTTGTTGATTTTCTTAAGCTAGGAGTAAATCTGTATGTTTGTTGATTTTCTCAAGCTAGGAGTAAATCTGTATGTTTGTTGATTTTCTTAAGCTAGGAGTAAATCTGTATGTTTGTTGATTTTCTCAAGTTAGGAGTAAATCTGTATGTTTGTTGATTTTCTCAAGCTAGGAGTAAATCTGTATGTTTTTTTGATTTTCTTAAGCTACGAGTAAATCTGTATGTTTGTTGATATTCTCAAGCTAGGAGTAAATCTGTATGTTTGTTGATTTTCTTAAGCTAGGAGTAAATCTGTATGTTTGTTGATTTTTTCAAGCTAGGCGTACATCTGTATGTTTGTTGATTTTCTCAAGCTAGGAGTAAATCTGTATTTTCGTTGATTTTCTCAAGGTAGGAGTAAATCTGTATTTTTGTCGGAAAAATATTCTTTCACGTAATGTTTTGATGCATGTTGTACGTAGAAAAGGCATTTTCATTTACGACTGTTATATATTTATCGTCACTAATAAGCTCTGTTTAGATATAGCGAAGTGTATGTTAAGTGAAAGTTTCATTAACATCGATTTTAAAAGTGTGGGAGGTTAGAGTCTCGTTTGAACTGAAATTATTTTATTTTTCATAATATAGACTTCCTAGTGCTAGTGTAGTAATTAAATATTTAAAAATACTGTATATAATTAAGTAGGGGGACATATATATCATCTCAAAGTGACATCTTTAATTATCCTTTAGTTTTCCTTTAGTCTTTACATTATGCTTTTAAGAACACTGTTTTACTCGTAATGTTATGTTTCGATCCCTAAAACTAGTCCTCACAAAGGATACCCAACCCCTTCTCTTAAATGTTAATAAATATATTGTAAATATTTATATGTACGTATATATATATATATATATATATATATATACACATATATATATATATATATATATATATATAAATATATATATATATATATTTAAGTACATATATAGGTCAATATGCTTCATTATCGTGTCAAGTTTCTACTTCAAGCGATTTCTAAGAAAATGACGGAAGCATAGATGCGAGTGATCTTATAAGGGTTTCTTTTTCCATTTTAAGGTAAATGACCTTAAAATAGCGTCAAAATAAAAATGATTTACAAAGAGTAATTAAAATAATTGTCTACTCCTTCGTCCTTCACATCTAATTAGCGTTCGCTTCAAAACAAAGTTTCTGTTATTACATAAACATCAACTTGTCAATGTGTAATAATAAGCACCAGATACATCCGCATTCGAGTGCTGTGGTAATCGAATGCGGATAGAGCCGGTAATACTAGGAAATACAGATTCCACCAGCACGCGCGGGGGCATCGATCCTTGACATTGAGGATGTGCGTTCCGCGAGTATTTCTATTGTCCCAGGACGTGGAAGTTAATGAAATATTAATAACCGTCTTCCTTCTGCTCGTTTGCAGGGACAAACGTTTTTCTTGTCATTTAAAGGAAACGGAAAAAAGTGAAAACAAAAAATTGCATATATATTCCTTTCTTAAGATATGGTCACTCTTATGTGGAAAATGCTGCAAGGTTAAATCTGTCCTGATTTTATCTGAGATGTCATTTTTATCTCAGAAGAAGCTTATAAAGAAAATGCCAACAGGACATATTTGAAGCAAGTCAGAATGTGGTTGGATCGTGATGCTTTATGAGGTAATAAATTTATGTGTCCAATTATTTATTGCGTTTTTATAGTTGGCCATTTATTTGCACATTAGCCATCTGTAGCATAACGTCATTGGTCAGATAAATCAGAATATTTACCATCAGCTTATACTTGTAGAACAAGCGTTTTACTCGTATATTGCTAAAAGAGTAATTAGAAAATTACTGAAACGCCATAACGTAAATGAAAATAATTATAAAGGCACACAAACATGCGCACCCACAGAGCGTTGTATACGCATACGAAGGTGCCGAAGAACGTACCTATATTCATAAACAAGACCCTGTGAGTAAAATTCAGTTCATTAAAAGGGTTTCAATAAAAGAAATATATGCTTACATGGGTAAAGAAGAATGTACCTATATTCATAAAGATGACCCTGTGCGTAAAATTCAGTTCATTAAAAGGGTTTCAATAAAAGAAATATATGCTTACATGGGTAAAGAAGAATGTACCTATATTCATAAAGATGACCCTGTGCGTAAAATTCAGTTCATTAAAAGGGTTTCAATAAAAGAAATATATGCATACATGGGTAAAGAAGAATGTACCTATATTCATAAAGATGACACTGTGCATAAAATTCAGTTCATTAAAAGGGTTTCAATAAAAGAAATATATGCATACATGGGTAAAGAAGAATGTACCTATATTCATAAAGATGATCCTGTGCGTAAAATTCAGTTCATTAAAAGGGTTTTAATAAAAGAATCACATTTTTCTCGTTAAAGTCATTATTGTTACAGTTTTTCAGAAACGGTTGAGTACAAAATCACCTTAAGAATAATAGACGCGTTCTTTATTACATCTGTATACAATATTTGGTGCAGGTGATTTTATAAATAAAACTTAGTATATTTGAAGTAGGTTTCAGTATAACAAACACATTTTTTTCCTTGAAATTCTTATTTTTGCAGTAACTTTTTCAGTAACGGTCGAGCACAAAATCACCTTAAGAATAATAGACGCGTTATTTATTACATCTGTATACAGTATTTGGTGCAAGTGATCCTATGCATAAAACTCAGTATATTTAAATTCGATTTCAGTAACGAAATATATTTTTTTTGTTTCAATTTTTGTTTGCAACAGTGACTTTTTCAGAAAGGTTTAAGCCACAATCACTTTATGAATAATAAACACTTTCTTTATTACACTTGTGCACAGTATTTGACGGAGGTGATATTGTATCTGAAGCAAGTTTCAGTAAAATATTTTTTGTTTCTTTGAAAACTTCATTTTTGCAGTGACGTAGCCAAACGGTCGAGCACAGAATCACTTTAAAAATAATAAATATTTTTATTATACCTATATACAATATTTGATGCAGGTGATTCTATATAGATTCTATATATAAATTGAGTATATTTAAAATGAGTTTCAGTAAAAGAAACACATTTTTTCGCTGAAACTTTTGTTTTTGCAGTGAATTTTCAGGAACGATTGAGCAGAGAACCACATTATGAATAATAGATATGTTCTTTATTACACCAGTAAACAGTAGTTTGCAGGTGATCAGGTGCATAAAACTCAATATATTTAGATTGGGTTTTAGGAAAAGAAATACATTTTTTTTGTTGAAAACTTTGTTTTTACAATGTACTTTTTCAGAAAAGTTTAAGCACACAATCAACCTATTAATAATATACCTGTTCTTTATTACATCTGTATACCGTTATTGGTGCAGGTGATCCTATGCCTAAAACTGAATATATTTGAAGACTTTCAATAAAATAAACGTATTTTTTTTGTTGAAATCTTTATTTTTGTAGTTTTCAATAACGGTTGCAATTATTTTCACAAAACCGTGGAAAATATAATCACCTTATGAATAATATACAAGTTCTTAATTACTCCTGTGTACAGTATTTGATACGGGTGGTATTGTGAAATGGGTTTCAGGAAAAGAAATACATTTTCCCGTTTAAACCTTTATTTTGGCAGTGAATTTCAGAAATGGTCGAGCACAGGTTCACCTAATGAAAAATAGGTATGTTTTTTATTACACTTATACACAATATTTGTGTTCGCTCTCTTTTTTCACTTCATTTCATATTTCATTACAGACTAAACGTATATAAAGACTGGAAGATGCCCTAAGGTCAAAGGGTATAAAGTGGTTATAAGAGCTGCTCTATTACACGGGTCTGAATTCTGAGTGACAAATAATACATTGATAAGTTAAATGACAGAAAAATGCGCATGATATGCTGTCTAGAAGTGTCACTTTAGTTCGTAATGCAGATGAACAAATTTTATAGTCGGCGAGTCGATGGCTGAAAACTGCCGATTTTATGGAGCAAGGTCAGTTACCTACTTTACACCGATTTATCGCATAATGTCAATGTAAATATCTGCCGTTTCGGTTATAGCGTGTTCAATCATATATTTTATCCCTTTATCTGTTAGCGCGTTTTCACTCGTAATGTTCGATTCAGCGAGAGCCGGTCAGAGACGCTCCGATTTTATTGTGAGGCCGATTTGTGTGGGTTGATTTTTGTCAGCCATCTTCGATGTAAGTAAAAAATTGAATTAGTGTAGAACTTTTGAGGGGAGCTTTAAAGTGCCACCGATTGGCGTAAAACTAAAAGAAAAAAGAAACAATTACTACGGTACATCTGTACCATGTATACACAGACAACGTGAAGATATATATATTTATATATATATATATATATATATATATATATATATATATATATATATATAATATATATATATATATATATTTATCCACACCAAGTATAAAAAACATTAATTATTCACATAGGGGTGTGAAACTTGAATATATCTAAATAATTTTTTTTTTCAGAACTTTCATTTAGTTTTATAGCATTTCCCACTTAGTTCGACGCTTGTTAGGTAACAGAAATTGTGTGATTTCCAAAATTTTTCCATAATTTTGATATGTTTTCACTACTTTTTTCGATTGCATATTTGATTAATAAAATGAATGCAAGGTTAAAGAAATTTTATCTGTCTATTTACTTATACGAGTGGATTTAACTTGAAAAATATTGAATATATTTGGCGTTAATTTTGTAGAAATTCATTATACACAATTAAATGAAACTACGTGATGTAATATTATTTCTACTTTCTTTAATTTCTTTACTACGACCTAGGTTTCGTTGTATTACAATCCCACCTGAAGATGTTGTAATACAACGAAACCTAGGTCGTGGTAAAGAAATTAAAGAAAGTAGAAATAATATTACATCACGTAGTTTCATTTAATTGTGTTGAAAAATATTGATAATATTGACATGAATCTTACACACACCGCCATAGATAACACTGTGTTCAATTTCGTTTTTTAGTATAAATGGTTTCGAAGTCATGACGATTCAGAGAAGTGTTTTTACAAGTTTTTGAGTTTTGGGGCTGCAGTACCCACATGTACGTATTACGTATCCCAAACTGCATGTATAACGCAGTTCAAATATGCATTGATAAACAGAGGAACAGAGGAAAGAAGGAAGAAGTTTTCTAAACAAATGCGTTAAAAACAGAAGAAACTAGTAAACTTCTTACATGGAAACATATAATTATTTTACTCTTTGATCAGGCGTCAAGATATTTTTAGATGATATCTATATTTTCGATTATAACGGTTTAATAAAAAATGTTTGGTCCCATAAACGAGTGAAATATGCCAAATATTTCTTTTATATATTTTTTTGTAATTAAAATGTTAATGCAATGTAAATTTAGACCAAGGTATAATAAAAAAATGCTTGGTTCCATTAACGAGTGAAATATGCCAAATATGTTTTTTATGTATTTTTTTGTAATTAAAATCTTATGCATTGTAAATTTAGACCACGGTTTAATAAAAAATGTTTGGTTCCATAAACAAGTGAAATATGCCAAATATGTCTTTTATATATTTTTTTGTAATTCAAATCTTAATGTAATGTAAATTTAGACCACGGTTTAATAAAAAATGTTTATTTCCATAAACGAGTTAAATATGCCAAATATGTCTTTTATGTATTTTTTCATAATTAAAATCTTAATGCAATGTAAATTTAGACCAGGGTTTAATAAAAAAAATTTTGGTTCCATAAACGAGTGAAATATGCCAAATATGTCTTTTATATATTTTTTGTAATTAAAATATTAATATAATGTAAATTTGGAATACGGTTTAATAAAAAATGTTTGGTTTAATAAAAAATAAACGAGTGAAATATGCCAAATTTGTCTTTTATATATTTTTTTGTAATTAAAATCTTAATGCAATGTAAATTTAGACCAGGGTTTAATAAAAAAATATTTGGTTCCATAAACGAGTGAAATATGCCAAATATGTCTTTTATATATTTTTTGTAATTAAAATATTAATGCAATGTAAATTTAGACCACGGTTTAATAAAAAAATATTTATTTAATATATTTGGGGTTAATTTTGTAGAAATTCGTTATTCACAATTAAATGAAACTACGTGATGTAGTATTATTTCTACTTTCTTTAAGTTTAAACTTAAAGAAATTAGAAATAATACTGCATCACGTAGTTTCATTTAATTGTGTAAAAATATTTAGTTCTATAAACGAGTGAAATATGCCAAATATATCTATTATATGTTTTTTTTGTAATTAAAATCTTAATTCAATGGAAATCTGGACCACGGTTTAATAAAAGAATGGTTGATTCCATAAACGAGTGAAATATGCCAAATGTATCTTTTTGTATATTTTTTTGTTATTAAAATCTTAATGCAATGTAAATATAGGTACAGTTTAATAAAAAATGTGTAATTCCATAAACGAGTGAAATATGCCAAATATATCTTTTATATAGTTTTTGTAATTAAAAATCTTAATGCAATGCTAATTTAGAATATGGTTAAATAACAAAATTTGGTTCCATAAAAGAGTGAAATAGGCGAAATATATCTTTAATTACATTAGAAATTATATAGCAAATCCTTTAAATCTATGTAATGCATAACGTCTATACATAAATAAAATTTGGGTGAGGTCCTCGGTCGATATATATAATTTAACCTATCATGAGTATTAAGTTCACGAAGATTCCATTTCGTAGAGCTGTGACTGAACACGGGGGGGTGAAAAGAGAGCATGGCGGGTTGGGTGGAGAGTACGCTAGGGTGAGTGAAGAGTACGGTGAGGTGAGTGGAGAGCACAGCGGGGTGAAAAGAGAGTATAGCGAGGTGAGTGGATAGCACGAAGGGGTGATTTGAGAGCACGATGGGGTGAAAAGAGAGCTTGGCGGGGTGAAAAGAGAGCACGGTGGTGTGAATGGGGAGTACAGCGGGATGAAAAGAGAGCATGACGGGGTGAATGGAGAACACGTCGGGGTGAGTGGAGTGCACGGCGAGTTAAAAAGAGAGCATGGCTGGTTGAGTGGAGAGGACGGCGGAGTGAGCGGAGAGCATGGCGGGTGAGTGGAGTCGCGGGTAAAAGCTAGAGCAAGAAATCTCTCACACTTCATATTATAAAACATATTATGACTTACGATATAATGTTTAGAGATAATAAATTATCACGGACACGGAAAATCAGAAAACAATCTCAGTAATTAAAGGTTTTTTTCATTATATTTAATATCATCATATTTAATATCATTATATTTATATATTCATCTATATCCAAAAAGTTATATTTTGAAATTGTTATATTCAGCATAACGGCAACAACTTTTGTCGCTGTTTGTTGGTATAACTTAAGTGTTAATTATGATCTTGTAGGTGGTTATAAATTTATTATTTATATTAAATACAGTTTAAACTTCTTTATAAATTATTTTGTCATTTTTTATAATTAATATGCTGTTATTGGAACATTACACCAAAAATTAATTATAATTAAGTAAACAAGTAGATTTCATATAAACAGCATTAACATACTCTGACAAAGATTTTTTATCAGTCATATTAAACAAACAATTCTATAGTTGAATTGTAATTTGTTTGTTGAGCTGTCCCAATCTATTCAGAATTGGGATGTCAGAGAACTCCAATATATTTCGGTTCACGACGACGTTATTACATAAACGCGAGGTTTTTAGGCATGAATATTGAAAATGTATTCAATGACATACATCATAAAATTCATAGTTTTAAGAACAGAAAGACAAATTTGAAACGAGTTGAAACTTCACTTACCAAGGAGAAATTTGATTGGGAAATGAAAAAGGAAATAACCAAAACGACTTAAGTGAACAGAAAGTAGAAATGTTTTTATACTTGTTCATTTCTATGGTCGCATTTGTTTTTATGAATAACCAAACGTCTTACCATATGTACGAGATATGTTTGGTTATAGCTAAAGGAATCACGAAAATATCTTAAGTGAATATAAAATGGAAATGTTTTTATATTCGCTCAATTATATGGTTGCACTTGGTTTAAAAAATAACCAAAAGTTCTTATGACCAAACTTCTTATAAACAAAGAAATCGGGAAGACGTTTTAACTATGTACAAAATAGAAATGTTTCTTACAGTCCTTCAATTATACAGCTATATTTAATTTTATGAATAACCGAAAGGTCTTATAACCAAAAGTGTCGTAACTCAAGGTATAACCAAATTGATTTAAGTGTACATAAAATAGAAACATTTTTTACACTCCTTCAATTATATAGCTACACTTGTTTTTATGAATAACCAAAAGATCTTATAACTAAATGTTTTATAATTATAGAAATAAACAAAATGTTTTAAGTGAACATAAAGTAGAAATATTACTATTCGTTCAATTATATGGCTGCACTCGGTTTTACAAGACACTGAAATATCTTACGATCAAACGTCTAACTAAAGAAATCACAAAAACGTCTTTAGTATATATAAAACAGAAACTTTTTAGACTTGTTCAATTATATAGCTACACTTGAGTTTATGAAACGTCTTATAACCAAAAGTGTCGTAACGCCTTATACCCAAAAGTGTCATATAACCAAAAGTGTTATAACGCCGTATTCTAATCTATTTCATATTACTGTTACGTAGAGCAAACGAATGGATAGGTTTCCAAATATTTTTTTACAAAACACTCGTTCGATCCATAGTTTTTATATGGTTGTTAGAGCTGGTCACAATAAGAATTCTAATAAATTATCTTACAAATAATGGATTTTTGAAATTAACAATTAAGGATCTTTCTGGAAAACAATATTGCCACAATCTTAAAATTAGGTAATTTTTAAACAATCTGACATTACTAAAATTATAAAAATCTTCCGTATTAGACGGTTAGAAAATATGGTTAGAATAGAATATCCTGACCCTATTAAGAAGCTAATTTGGGGAACCCAGAGCCACAACGTTAAGAATAATCTTAATATTTTGTACATGAAAAACTTGAGAGCGATGGCACCGAATAGATTCAAATAGTGAAAAATGATTGAGGTAGTTCTAGCCTGTTCTGATTTGCACTGTAGCGTCGAAGAAGGAGGAAAAGTAGAAGTTTCACTTCAGGGCTAACTGAAAGTTCCGATAAAATCAGTTGAACGGTCTTGTAAAACTGACGTATGTTATGAAAAATGTGTAAGTTTTTATCGATATTAAAATCAATATCGATAATATACTCGTCTCTTTTAGCCGCAAAATCTTTATCGCGTAATCATTCAACATTTTACACATTAGTGAGATAAGGTCTTTTCATTAATCATAAGACTTGAAACGTCCAGCGACAGATTCAAATCTCGAAACTCTTTATCGAGATAATGTTAGGTAACATAACTGACATTTGTCGCGGTTTATTGATAAGACATAAGCGTTATTTATACTCTTGGAGGCGACTTGGAAACCTTTGACGTTGTAAAGATCTTATGTCAATGCACTTTTTATGTAACAGGAAAACCGTATTCCCATCGTGTCATTGGTACATTCATTCTCATGAAGGTGTGCGCGAAGAGTCATGAAATTTCTTGGAAAATAATTTAATTGTTTTCACCGTCACCAAGTGTCTCCTGAATGAAAAGAGTTATCACGGGATTATTTCCTTGTGGCTTATAAATAAAAAAGAAAATCAAGCCGCCCCTGACCGGACAAAAATTCGTGACCTCATCTTGTTTTATTCGGTTTTTATATAGTACTTATAATTATCATGTTTCTTCTGTCCACGAGACTAAATACAAATTTTTATGCTTTAATTTCTAGCTTTGATGATATAGAAATTTTTGTATAATTTTTCACTCTTGTTTTCTTAATTTTAGGGGTTGTATTTTGAAAAATTCTTTTTAGCCAGCACTTAGAATCCAAGTATAAGAAACATACATGCTAAATGTGTATTTCAAAAATTTATAGTTAGAATTTATAATTTCGTTATGAGTCAATTAAGTGAATGATGGAATTTGGCTAATGAATGGAATTTGGCTTTTATGTATATAAATTTTTATCTGAATAAAAATAATATGTTGTATTGAAATTATAATCGCATATAACAAGGCAGCAAATTTTACCGTATAAGAATACAATACATATTGTATATAAATCAGATAATCTAATGGAAGCAAGAATCTAAACTGCTTAACGTTATTACAGCAATAGGTTTACCCCTAATATAATGAAGGTACCTAAGCTTACGAATATTTTAGTAATTTTGAGGTAAATTTTGAGCAAATTTTTTTTGAGCAAATTTTACCGTGTCAGAATACAATACATATTGTATATAAATGAGATAATCTAATGGAAGCAAGAATCTAAACTGCTTTACGTTATTAAAGCAATAGGTTTACCCCTAATATAATGAAGGTACCTAAGCTTACAAATATTTTAGTAATTTTGAGGTAAATTTTGAGCAAATTTTTTTTGAGCAAATTTTACCGTGTAAGAATACAATACATATTGTATATAAATCAGATAATCTAATGGAAGCAAGAATCTAAACTGCTTTACGTTATTACAGCAATAGGTTTACCCCTAATATAATGAAGGTACCTAAGCTTGCGAATATTTTAGTAATTTTGAGGCAAATTAGGGGTGTGACTTTTTGAGGTATTTAGGGGCACAATTTTTTTATATACCACTGTATATTATTCTCTATTTATTTTTTTGTTTTAAAACAAAAATTTTAGATTAAAAAGTAAAATCAAAAATTTAAAAAACTAAAAGTACCCCACGTTTTTACACTCAACAACAAACATGGCTTACACTAAACTCCTTAATGAGTAGACAGAAATAGGTTCGATACTAATTTTTTGGTTTTTAGTGCAATGTTTTTAAAATAGTGTTTTTTTAGTTTTTTTAATTGTTGTTTTATTAGTATTTATGTTCAGTACTTTAGTACAATTATATGCAATTTACACTTTAATCTAAAATGTATATTCTCTATATACAAATTCATTAAAATTCGTTGAGCTGTTTAGCAATAGGTTTACCTTAGGGGTATAATGAAGGTACCGAAACTTGCGAATATTTTAGTAATTTTGAGGTAAATTAGGGGTGTGACTTTTTGAGGTATTTAGGGGCACAATTTTTTTATATACCACTGTATATTATTCTCTATTTATTTTTTTGCTTAGCCTTTTCCCATGTCATTTGAGGTTTGTTTTCTTATTTACTTATTCATTTATATACTTCAATGTTTACAGTTAAAAAGCATTATGTTATAGCTTTTACCTGGGTCTCATCTGCGTGGTATTCAAGCAGATTATTTCTTCTCTCTCTGCATCTTATGCGCAAACGCTCCATCTGCTGTAGAAATACCTAGGTACCGCATAAATATACGCAATGATAAAAGATTAAGTTTATAATTACTAAACAATAAATCATAAGTACGAGTGTTTAGTGTCGAAGAAAGTTATGTAGCTATTCGTAAGTATTTGCAAATAGTGAAAGTTATTTGCAAATGAATTCATAAGTTTCCACAATAAATATCAATGAATATGATTTCCAGTAATGATCCGATGTTCAGTATTTTTAATTATTATAAAAAGACTTGCCGTGTGTTACCTATTGACGATAAATGTATGCGGTTGCTAACTTGTTCTGTAGTTCTGGCGGCGAAATCAGTTGTTCATAAGTTTTTCAATTTTTTAACGGCCTTTTATTAGGTCGACCCGTAACTAGGAAACTAACTATGTAATGGAATCTACGAAACTAAATGTTATGAACTTGAATTTTTTTTCCTTTCTTTGGTCAATATTTGCTAATAGCCCACCTGAAGATGTTGTAATACAACGAAACCTAGGTCGCGGTAAAGAAATTAAATAAAGTAGAAATAATACTACATCACGTAGTTTCATTTAATTGTGGTATGAACTTGTAATTATTGTATCGTCATGAAATTGGATAGTTGTGTGTAGTTCTTATAACAATAAAATAATTAGTCGTACGTAATTTGGATAACATTAAATAATTTCGTAAAGTTAAAGAAAAATTTTAGACTTAAAAAAGAATTTAAAAAATGGAATTTTTCAATTAAATTTTCACCCATTTCAGACGTCTGAATTTTGTGAAATTTTGCGCATGTATCAAGAACCGATAACAATTCAACAAGTTCATAAAATAAAATAAAAAATTTAGTTTTAAAACAAAAATTTTAGATTAAAAAGTAAAATTAAAAATTAAAAAACTAAAAGCACCCCACGTTTTTACACTCAAATATTACACTCAACAACAAACATGGCTTACACGAAACTCCTTGATGAGTAGACACAGAAAACAGGTTCGATACTCATTTTTTTCTTTTTAGTGCAATGTTTTTAAAATAGTGTGTTTTTTAGTTTTCTAAATTGTCATTTTATTAGTATTTATGTTCACTGCTTTAGTGGAATTATATGCAACTTACACTTTTATCTAAAATGTATATTATCAATATACAAATTCATTAAAATTCGTTGGGCTTTTTAAGCGCTAAATAAAAACAAACAAACAAATAAACCATCTGTTCCACTTTTATTTTGTTAGAGGCGATATATCTCTACAGTACAAACTACATGTATGCAAAATTCATCGATTTTATTTGAGTAGTTGATAAGGTATGCGAATGAAATGCATAAACACATATTCCTTCTAAATGTGTATTATAAATAAAAAATAAATTAACATAAAAAAATAAAATACGTAAAGCATTTATTACTCAAGACGTATCTTTGGTATTCCTAACAAATACACAATGACTGTTATCTTAATAAGTGGTATATTTTTTGTACCTTATTTTATATTGAATATATTTGGCGTTAATTTTGTAGAAATTCATTATTCACAATTAAATGAAACTACGTGATGTAGTATTATTTCTACTTTCTTTAAGTTCTTTACCACGACCTAGGTTTCGTTGTATGATAACATCTTCAGGTGGGATATTAGCAAATAATAACTATTAGGACCTTCCAATAGCTTTTACATATTACACAAAACAATAGCGGAACCGGGTTTGTGCGGGTTTTCCCACTGCTTATGTTAGTGAGTTTATTGTAGGGGGCGGTGTAGTTTTTATTATACTTTCAAAAGTTATATAATATGCATGTATTTCAGTGAGGGTAAATTAAATTGATGTTATTCTATGAGGTTATGTTGTTGTTATATGAGGCTATTATAGCATATATCTTTGCTAATAGCACACCTGGAGATGTTGTAATACAACGAAACATAGGTCGTGGTAAAGAATTTAAAGAAAGTAGAAATAATACTACATCACGTAGTTTCATTTAACCATATTTTATATTGTCTAATGGTTATTCCGATCATTCACCGACATTAAATTAGTTCTATTTTATGCCGTCAAGTTCAAGCAAAAAGCAACTCAAGTACTCGCATATTTCCTCCATCAAGTAATCATAAATGGTAAAGTTGGCTAACATACCTCGTCTTTCATCCTCGCTTTTTAATTTCAAATAAATATTTATAAGAAATACAATTGCATAAAACTTGACGAAACTTATTGGAAAAACGCAAGTATTACGGAGGGAAATTCATAACGTCACATTATTAACTGCCAAGTTACATCAGTACTGCGATGTTGTCAACGAAACTGAGGACAGTTTCCGTCCTTTGTTCTGTAGCGTTCGAAGCCCTACGCTCGACTTCCGCTTTCATTAAACTATTCTATTGTGGTGTGGTAATGATAAAATATGCTAAGCAATTGCAGCTTTTGTTTTATAATAAATATGATGTTTGGCGGCGATGAATCTAAACGCCAAAATATAATATATTGATTTACAGGTTTATTTTAATAATATCGCAAATCAAATGTATTTCCAAATTCTAACGTAGTCAACTACATATTTTATTTAAAACAATATTTGTCTTTCACCTAAACGAGAATATAGTTCTGTACGCAATAAACAAGTCAATAATAAGAATTAAATTATATGATTGTTTAATTTGTTTATTACATTTTACTACAAACTTGGAAAATTAAGTTTACAGTGGCGAGTTTATTGCTAAGAGAGTAATCTCTTACAGCGAATAACAATGAATTTAGTGACAAGTACTTAATAAATACTGTCCATATATCTCAATAAATACTAACCATATATCTCAATAAATACTACCCATATATCTCAATAAATACTACTCATATATCTCAATAAATACTGCCCATATGTCTCAATAAATACTAACAATATATGACAGAGTGCGATTTCTACTCATAAAAAAAAAATTATTTTGTTTATTTTAAAAGTAAAATATAGGTTTTCAAAATTATAGGTTTTCAAAATACGACATCATATCAATGAGTGTGTCTCAAAATTCTTGGAAAACGTATTATTACTTATTACAAATACTTTACAGTAAAAGTGTGAATTTTACAATAAAATCTTTAATGAATTTAACACACAAAAATAATTAAACAAATTGTTTTAAAAAGAGTTTATCACAACCAGTGTTTTATTTCGTGTCTGCGTGCCTGTCCAAATAATCTTTTATTAAAAATCTATATATAACCGTGCCGAAAAAAACAGAAATCAGAAAGAATGGATGGAAGAGAGTTCATAACCTTCGTTCGCTTGTCTATACTATCTTACTAGGTCACATCGATGTAAGTTTTATTCACAATTATCCTTCATAGTAATGAAATTGTTTTTATCGCTACTTTTCAAATTTTACTTAATATTTTTACAGTTTAAGAACTATACAGAAAACTGGATGAAGTAAAAATGTTTGAGATACATGTCTTTTTTAAAATAATGCTGCCTTTCCTATATTTTTGAATTTCAACAAAGCTGACAAAGTAAAAGAACATAAACCGTCAGAAGTATTCTAAATATGGAAGGTAAAATTGATTTTTAGTTTGTGTTATAAAGAGGCCGATACCAAAATATAACCTAACTTGCCGAATAAGTTTTTTCAATCCTATATTCATAAAATCTGCGTTTTTCAAGGAGAAATACTTCTGTGCTAGTCTTAAGCTGTTTTTTTTTAAATTCCACTTCAATAAATTAATCACATCATTTCCACTTTAACTCAGTAAATCACGAAAATGCTAAAATACTTTGATGGGCCTCTTATAGACAACTGGTATGACGTCACTGCAATTTGGTTGCCGTTTTGACTTCAGGTCATTTTTAAAAATATTCGAATAGTTTTTTGGTATTAATAAATAAGAATATATAGTTTTTATATTCGCAATTTTTATAAACATAAACGTTTTATTAAAATCGATATTTTATGCAAGTTTCACATGTTCAACACTTATTTTTTTTGGAAATTTCTATATATATAGACAAAATAAGATTAAAATATTTCGTGTCCTAATCGAGATCTGAATTTTATGTGCACATAGTCTTATTTCTTGTTCTACTTACATAAAATAATTATGTACATCTCAGACTGTCATAGGAACTTCTAAACCTAAGGGTAGCCTCAGGAAGTTTAGAAGCTCCTATGGAAACGTATAGATTTTCTAAAAAGCATACAATATTTTAGCTTCAGCTTGTCTACACTATCACATTTACATATATCGGCCCTGGATGGTATCCCTCACTTTACTTAACGTATACGTTAGCTAACGTATAAGTTCGTCTTAACGTCCGTTTTAAAAATCGGCATGTGATAGCAGACTGTCTTTGTTCTAACCTTTATTGTTCTTAAAATAAACGTTATTTTCGTTAGCTTGAGGGAAAAGAATAATATCATATAATTTTGCATGCAGAAAGAAAAGGACGGCGCTATTTCGTCGACAATGACAGTTCGGTACTTTATCTATAGATGACAGGAAACACGTTTTTATAGGTTGTTTTGTTTTGCGTCAAGTAATGTTTATTCCTCATGTCACTTTCACCATAGGTGACAAATTGTCAATTATAAATGTGGGTTATGTGTTCAGACAGGCAAAAGTATTTACGAAAGTATTATTTAGTAACGTATAAGGATCCGAAATATTCCTCAATTCTCGAGTACGGACTTTATTGGCGTTTCTGCAAATTTTACAGGACAAAAAATATAACCATGTCTGCTGTATCTAATTTAATACATAACATTATTTTTATAAGATAACTATAAACATTAGCCGTTTTAGTTTTCGTTTCGCCAATTAATTCTACTGGTAAAGCTAAATTTCTTAAATTATTGAAATAAATAGTTTAAAGAACCTATAGTCTGCCGTAAGGTCCACTGTTTAGCTACCATTACCTAAAGTGAAATAAGGTACCATTTTAACGTACTTAGCTGTCAAAATAAAAGATTTATTATGATACAACAAACGGACGTCTGCTTAAAGGTTAATAACTATGTGACGTTTACGTTATTCATAAAGTAACATGATACAACATAAGGCTGTATGACAGTTTATACTATCACATTTATCAAATAGACAAGTTTAATATTTAAGGAAAACGGAGTCTTTTCTCGAATTTAATAAGCGTAATGTTAACAAATTAATAAAGCTATGCGCAATTAATAAAGCTATGTGAATTAATAAGCGTAATGTTAACAAATTAATAAAGCTATGCGTAATTAATAAAGCTATGCGAATTAATAAGCGTAATGTTAACAAATTAATAAAGCTATGCGCAATTAATAAAGCTATGCGAATTAATAAAGCTATGCGAATTAATAAGCGTAGTGTTAACAAATTAATAAAGCTATGCGCAATTAATAAAGCTATGCGCAATTAATAAAGCTATGCGAATTAATAAGCGTAATGTTAACAAATTAATAAAGCTATGCGCAATTAATAAAGCTATGCGAATTAATAAAGCAATGCGAATTAATAAGCGTAATGTTAACAAATTAATAAAGCTATGCGCAATTAATAAAGCTATGCGCAATTAACAAAGCTATGTGCAATTAATAAAGCTATGCGAATTAATACGCGTAATGTTAACAAATTAATAAAGCTATGCGCAATTAATAAAGCTATGCAAATTAATAAAGCTATGCGAATTAATAAGCCTAATGTTAACAAATTAATAAAGCTATGCGCAATTAATAAAGCTATGCGCAATTAATAAAGCTATGCGAATTAATAAGCGTAATGTTAACAAATTAATAAAGCTATGCGCAATTGATAAAGCTATGCGAATTAATAAGCGTAATGTTAACAAATTAATAAAGCTATGCGCAATTAATAAAGCTATGCGAATTAATAAAGCTATGCGAATTAATAAGCGTAGTGTTAACAAATTAATGAAGCTATGCGCAATTAATAAAGCTATGCGAATTAATAAGCGTAATGTTAACAAATTAATAAAGCTATGCGCAATTGATAAAGCTATGCGAATTAATAAGCGTAATGTTAACAAATTAATAAAGCTATGCGCAAGTGCCACATTTAATAATGATATTAATTAATTGCAGACAGTCAAATGTCAATCAATTTATTATAAAAATTCACACGCTGTTGTTGGCAATCAATCTGCGAATAAATTCTATAGTATTTTATTTGAGTTCAAAATAGTTTAATTCAATAATGTGGAAAGTATCAAAATTTAACATTAAAACCTATAGTATTTAGTTTTTTATAAAACTTTTAGTATAATTTATAGGGGTTCTTAAACCTTATATTTTCCCTATGTCTGTCTGTACGTCATAGCCGTTTACTCGCGTATTACAAGTGCTATAAAGCTGCTGTTCGACATGATATTTATAACGCTCATTTGAAATATAATATTTTAAAAAAGATTTTCAGGGTTTTTCCGTACATGCAATTAGGGCGCGATTTTTCTCATTTACCCCATTGTAACAGGAGCAGGGTATCGTTGAGAGTCTTTCAAAAATTTTGGGGGATGTTGTGAATACTTTTGCTATAAACGGATCCATTTACGGAATATTAAGCTTTAAAGCTTTAATTTTTGCTAGAGTTACTTGTCAACTGAATCGCCATTTTTGAATATCTGAAAGGTAGTAAATATGTATAAGGGATATATAGTATATATAATAATATAATATATAGATCTGTAAATAATTTATATGTCTGTAAATAATTATAAAATGCAAAATAAACTAAATATTTTAAAATATATATTTATTATGTCTGTAAAAGATATAACACCTAATATATTTATGTATTTAAATGGTGAAAAACCATATGATTTAAATGTGAACCATATTTTACGCCTGTTAAATATGTCGTATGCAATTTTTTTACGTTAACAAAAATATTTATAAATAGTTTAATAAAATTATTTATAAGTGCCTAAATTTGTATCAACCCTCGTATTGTGAGTTTTACTCGTATTAGACATGTTTTTAATAAAAAATTGGGAAATTCAAAAAATTAACAATTTAAATGTAGTCTCTCATTGTTGTTTTAGGAAAGGACTGTTATTTTGAGAGAACTATTGTTAAAAAAATTCAAGTTTCTACAAATAGTGTTCACAATACATTAAAAATGAATAGAAATCTTGGAATTAAATAAAAAATAAATATATACCGAATTCGAAACGGTCCGGTAGATGGATTGGCTTACAATAGAGAAGCAGTAAAAAAAGTACGACGTATCCACATTCACCTTATGAACAAAATATGCATTTTTTCTCTTGCCGCCTCTTGATCGCCTTGTAGATGCGATAATTCAGATAAATGCGGTCGCAATATAATTTTTTACTATCAATTAATCGCTTGACGACACTATTATCAAACTCTTTGATACTCATATGCGTCTAGTACTCTGGATAAATAAATAGATAATAATATCTAGCTCTCTTACTTTTTCTCTCTACATCATATCTTTCTTCTCTGTCATGTAACGAAATGTGCCTAAAAGTGACGCGACCCTAAAATTTTATTCTCAATTCTCGTCCACTTATCGATTATCGTATAGCCGCCTAAGAAGTTTCACTTCAAAAAAAAACACAGCGGTAGGCTAAAATTCACTACAAATGCAGAAGATAGATTTGTTGTAATAATAGTTAAGCATTATCGTTGATCCCTAGTTCCAGATATTTTTCGTAACCAGAATAGAAGAAATTGTCAATTTATATTGTAAAAATCATGCACTAGCTTTTGGTCTTTTTATATATATAATGGTTAAGAAATCATTATTAGGACTAATATACAAAACAAGACATCTACACGAACATGAAAATTGGTCATTGGAGCTATGGAAAACGATTTTGTAGACTGATGAATAAAGATGTTTAATGATTGAGTTAAAAAGGCTAGTGTTTTGTCGCCACAAATCTATTTAAAGAATAAGCACAGCATGTCTTGTGCCTACAGGGCAATATAGATAAGGTAATGTCATGGGTAGGAACTATTTTGCTGGAACAACATTTGACGACCTGGTTAAAACTGAAGATATAATGGGGAAAAAGAAATGTTTGATAATTTTAAGAAACTCATCTTATAAAGGACCTATTTGCGCTCCAACAAGATCATAATCCAAAATACTAAGCAAAAATGTGTAAATTCTGGAGGAGAATGAAAGTGTCGGGTTTGTAAATTATAGCTTGGCCTCCATAACCACCAGTCCGGGATCCTGTTGAACATTAGGAGAAGAAGACAGAAGAGTCAATGAGGACTATCAGAAATCATTGAAGTATTGTAGTAATATTCAGAAGAAACTTGTCATCAAATTTGAAAAGATAATTAAGGAAATTTACGTAACAGGATGACCAGAATCTGGGTTATAGTTGTTAGGTTTTCAAGCGGTTATATTGATTAATGTGATTTGTGATGATTAAACTAGTGCTAAGTAGGTATCTATTTTGCACTCGATGGGCACATATTTGTGCTAAAGATAATGATTCATATTCCCAATACATTCTTATGAGATGAGCCAATATTTGACGTTAATGCACAAAATTTACGTAATACACGTCGGTGGTCAGCGGCGGTCAAGGTCGAGGTCGCCACTGTATTCCACTGCATCGGTTCGCAGCGTGTTTCCTGCTGCACTGCACGCGACGCTGCATACTGCTGTTGGCGTCTACGCGACCTTGTTCTTCTAAACTTAGGTATTGATTAATAATTAACTCGATTCGCATGTTTCCGCGCCTTCGGTGGAAGAGAAGGTTAATAGGTATTCAGCATTTCGGTTCCAGTACTATATCAAGAATTTAATAAACTTATTCCAACATCTCAGTACCTATAAATTAAATGGTAGTGTTCGAAAATTTACGTATCAGAATCTGCCGAGAGGACCATTCATGGCAATAAATTCGTTGAAGTTAAAGAGCAAGCATGTTTCCAAGAATGAGCAAGGCTTTTCCTAGCAGGAAAGACTTTGAACTTTTTTATTTTCTATTAGCTGATGCGTTTTTTTAATTAGACAATTTTTTAGCATTCTGAGCTCAAAAATAAAAAAGAGAATATTTATTAATGTTTCTTTACACATATGTTAATCAGAATTCTATCTTGTACTATTGAATGTTTCAATACTTAATTTTGCGTTTTAGATCGAAATTGCATGACATAATAATCTATATTTATAAGAAATTGATTTGTAGCTTAATAACTAGGTATTTTATTTATAAAAACTATGTCAAGGAAACTTTGTTTCCACACATCTATGAAGTAAATATCATGTTTAAAAAGGTCTAAACGTAGAAAGCCCTATTATTAAACCGTGCGATGAAGCGGCAGTATATATATATATATATATATATATATATATATATATATATATATATATATATATACGCATATACGCTTTGCGCTGAAAAGGTTATGTCATTGCTTGACAGCGAAAAAATGGAAAGCGAGCGCGCCTGTTTGCAAATAAAAACAATTAAAATATAGAAATTACAAATTATTAGGAACGAATTATTTATTATTATCGTGTATTAATATACTTGAGTATATAAGTAAAGTGATGCGTGTAATATATATTTATTTACACACACACACACACAAACAAACAAAATTTACAAATTGTCTTCACTATTATGTGTTGGTTTGATCACAAGGTATATGGTATTTGACTGCGCGACGCACAGCGGGGAATAGCGGGGAATCGCTCGTCGAGCTGGACTGGAGTTAAATTCGGTTGGCTGTAAGGGATTGCTCTGGTAGCAATAAATATTGTATATGTGTCATTTGTGTATATTAAATTAAGTAAATAAATAAATCAAATTAAGAACAAACTCACTTCGGAATGAAAGAACAATATACGAAAAAAAAAATTTACAAATATTGACTTCAGACGATTAAGAAAAGAAAGTTAGGTGGGATTGAGATGAAATGGGAGAATGGTCCCGGAAATTTTTACAGAGGGCGATTTCCTGTTGTCGCTTTTTAGTTTATACCAAAGTTTTACCATGTTTTTGGGAAAAGGATATTAAGTGGTCGTTCAGAGCTTAGCCCTAAACCACAAGCAGACATGTGATTAAATATGATATGGAGATAATTTGAAATATACGCCTTGAACATTCGCTAAATGCGTTCTTGAAAAAATGAAGATCCTAAGTGATTAATTAAGAAGGGACAGACTCTAACCCTGTTGGGTGGAAGCGCTGAGACTGTAGATATGGGACACTATTAGGGGACTTTTGACGTTCCACTCTTTTGTATGAGATGGGTAGTTACGAGTCCCAAGAGGGGCACTGAGACAACCCGGGTGGAAGATGAGAATAGTGTTAAAATATAGTAAATAAGTGAAAAGTATATTCTGATTGCGTTGGTAACATATTTCTATTTATTTAAGTTGCAAGGTGAAATATTTCACGGTTGCAAAGATTTTGAATGCGTGTGTCTAACACTACCCTTAGTAAAATCTTGGTAGAATATGTCTCCATGGTAAAGCACAGGAAACAAGAGCGTTTCACCCAGCGGGCTTTAGTTCTCAACCAGTAAACACTTTGAAAGTGCTTGTGAAAGTGTATTTTGGTGAAGATACAATCTGCGTACTGTTGAAGTATTACTTGAATAGAAAAATATACACACGTGATCCCTAAAGTATTTTATTTTTCTAATTTTGGTACTGTACACTAAAACTATTGTATGCCGCCGGACATGGTACCGTACACTAAAACTAAGTATTTGAGGACATTTTTCTCGGAGAAAATATAACATAGAAATTTGAAATTGGAAACAAGTTTTTTAGAAAGTAACAGTTATGTTACTTAGATAAAGTTGAATTTCCATTTTGGTAGACTGTACTGAGGGAAAAGCGAGCATTTTGATTTTTTTAAAATCACTGTTTTGTGTATCAATTAAAAATTTATTTAAAAACAAGTTTAAAAATGTATTATTTTTATTTTATTGTTTTTTTTCTTATTAAATTTTTGAAAATCCTTAAATAATGCTTTCGTTTTTCTCTCATAGTCTCCAAAATTTTAAAAATGGAGAATGTTGACGGCTTCGTCTACGTTGACAAAACACCATGAGAATCGCATTACCTGAAATTGTTTTTTTTCCATTGGGAATAATTAAATTTTTAAAATCTGAATTGTATACCCGAGTATTAGTAATATCAGAAATGTAATAAAATCTTTATCGATCAGCTACAGTAAACCACGAAAAAATATTTAATCGTATTTTTCGTGTTTTCCTGACATCGAGTTAATATGACCTAAATATTCCTAAGGGAACCCTGAAAACTACATTGTGTACACATATACTTATCAACAATATCTTCGGGAAAAACTACAGGTGGTGAATGCGTTGGTGCAGTCTGGGGAGCTCTATGATGAACTCTGTGCATTTTCCATTATATTTTTATTCTCTTTGTATATCATCAAGTGGGTTATCATGGGTTCTATGAAGATATCTAAGGTAACCCAAGTTGTGAAGGGTATAGTAACTAAAACGTCATATAAATTAAACCCTTTTTTACTTTAGTTTGGTAGGTTTTTAAAATATTTTTTTTTATGGAAAAAGTTGCACATTCGTAGACGAGCTGGTTGTTGTCTGTAATTTGTCTCACGTGTAATATGACATAATTAAATATTATTTTTCTTCATCAGTTCAATTTAAGTTTTATTAAAAAGAAATGAGTCGTATTATAACATTGATGAATAAAGATTATATTATAAGGAGAATAGAAACAAATATCTTAAAAAGAATAATGTTAGCGTGAATTCCATTGGGCAGAAATACGGACTAGCCTGTCGGCGTATGTGCAAGAAATAGGTATTATAAAATTTTTAGATTTATTAATTTTAGTAAAAAATCGTCCTTAATTTTTATGATCAAAATGTATTTTTTTATTTTTAGGGAAAACGTATACGGCATGTATATAAAATACTTTAATTACAAAGAATGATTTCCATTATTTTGTAATATTTATTGTTTACAAAAATATACCTAGTAAACAGTTTAAACATTTACATTAATTATCCATTAACGGATTAAATCTTAACATCAATAACTTTATGAAAAGTATTGTGGAAGCAACTCTATATAGGTCTTAATGTTTATGCGTTGAAGTGCGTCGGTGTGAAGTGACAATTTCATAGCTTGTATGGAAGGAGTCTATACGCGTTTATTGTAAAAAAAAATCAAGTGATTCAGTGAGCTATGGAGAGGACTATACCTGAATGTCTCTACGAGATATGATCCGTAATGAGGAAATTCGTAGGAGAACTAAGGTCATTGACATAGCTTGTAGGACTTGCAGACGAAGTGGAAATGGGAAAGCTGTATAGCGGCCAGAAACGACGACTGTTGGGGAAGATAGTTTCTCAAATGGTGACCGTCTATTAGAAGACAGAGTAGAACACATTGGTGAAGAAATGACCTGATAAGCGTTGCGGGAAGTTATTGGGTGCAAGCGGTACGGGGTCGTTCTTTGTGGGAAAATGTGAGGAGGCTTATGTTCGGCAATGAAGGTCTTCCGGCTTGTAATGATAATGATGAATAGAGGAATTGCGGTGAGAATGTCAAAATAAAATACTTAGATCTAACTTAATTCTTTTCTAAAGCCTTTCTTTAATTACTCTGAAAAATTGTCGTGACCCATTCACATTTGTATGAAGAATTAGAATGGTTCAGGAAAACTTTACATGAGTTAAAACTGATGAACTGAGATGGCGGGTTTATCATTGGCCAATCAAATATATCAGAAACAAATATGTTTTTCTCTATATGTGAATGGGTATGAATAAAAGTATTTTTATATTTTTTTGTATTTATTTTCCCAAAGATATTTCTTGGACAGTGGCTCAAGAATCCAAAAATCATTTGAAAAGCCATGATAGCACTTTGAAGTTAAAATTTGATTTAAAACTATTGTGTTGCTATAGTGACGTAACTCCACGCTTTTCTGCTTGCTTATATTATCAAGTTTTTATTCAATTTTAAATGCTAGTTTATTTAGTAGTTACTCAGGACCTGCACCTTAAAAATAAAAGAAAAATGGAACCTTCATAGCATCCCTTATATGTGTGTCTATCTGTATATCATTGCTGTTTTTCTCAAAAACTCTTCCACATAGAAACTTGAAATTTCATATAGCAATAAAACATTTTAACCCGCATATATGTCACTATTAAAAATATCTAAAAGAATATTTTTAGCAACAGCAAATAAAATGCTCGAAATTTTGCTTAAACCTTATGTATAAAATCTGGTGTCAATTGAAGGAGCTCACCATAAAACTATTTTTATACAATTTCATAATTATCCTATAGTACCAAATATTTGTTGAAAAAGTTTATAAAAACCTGTTCCAACCAATTCTTCATTAACCCTGAACTTAACCAATTCGTCATTAACCCTGAACTCAACTTTATAAAACTAACAGTATCATCACACGTTTACATTATGTACAGCGGAAGACAATAGAAATAATTTCAGGTCTAATAGTTTTTGAGAAGCTAACGAGGTTTAAATGCCTTGTCTGTAAATATTTACTACACAAAATATTTGCCTAATGAAAAATAATGTTTATACTTATTTAATAGAAATACCATATAATGTTTGTATGTTTGTAACTACTTGAGTTTATACAGAATCTTCATATACCTAGTACTACTTGTACCTTTACTGGTTTAATTTATTTTATAATACAATTTTATAAGGATTTTTTATATATTGAATATATTTGGCGTTAATTTTGTAGAAATTCATTATTCACAATTAAATGAAACTACATGATGTAGTATTATTTCTACTTTCTTTAATTTCTTTACCACGACCTAGGTTTCGTTGTATTACAATATCGTCAGGTGGGCTATTAGCAAAGATTGCTTAGGTTTTGGTAAAGAAATTAAAGAAAGTAGAAATAATACTACATCACGTAGTTTCATTTAATTGTGAAGAATTTTTTATATTATTTCATTATATATAATATGATTTTAAATAGTTTTCCAGCTCTGAAAGGTATTGTAACATTATTTTTGGCAATATTTTAAACTGATCTATCGAACGGTCGCAAGTCGAGATCGGACATATAAAAATTCATAAACTATTTTTTGGATCCGCCGAGGTTGTATAACATTTATTAACACCTACACCGAGCTTATGATGCGAATCACTCTGGAAGACCGGAATGTTGGTGTAGTGGTTGGGGGCTACAAAATCGCAAACCTGTGTCACGCTGATGACACCACTCTGTTTGCGTCAGATGCTCGTTAGATGGAGGAATTACTTCTTAAAATGGAACGTGTAAGCCTCATGTTTGGATTGAAGATTAATCGGAGCAAGACCAAAATGATGATTGTGGACCGCGCCAATAACAACTTGCCAGAGGTGACACAGATTGCGAATTGCGAAGTGGTTCAGTTCTACATATACGTTGGTGCTTTAATCTCAAATAACGGGGGCTGTGTCGATGAAGTCAAGAGGCTGAGGGCAATAGCCAGAACTGCGATGGATAAGCAGAAGAAATTATGGAGGAATCGCAACCTAACTAAAGCCACTAAGAGCGGGCTCGTAAGAACACTAGTTTTCCCCATATTTTTATACTCATCCGAGAAGCGGACATTGTGAAAGCTGGAAAACTGGATAATAGATACCCTAGAGATGTGGTGCTGGAGAAAAATGCTGAGAGTGTCATGGAGAGAATTTCGTATAAATATGTATACTTCAAGAACTCGGCATCACGCAGAGTCTATCAACCCAAGTACAGTCTCTAATTTTGAAGTTCGTTAGCCCTGTCTCGAGGCGAAGCAATGACTCCATTAAGCGTATGGTGATCCAGGGAACGATAAAGGAAACAGACTGTGATGGACTGATTAAGTAAAATCAGCAGTTGGATACTCTCTACATAAATGCACTAGGATGTCGGCCAATAGTTTAAGATGGCAAGAAATTGTGAGGAGGGTCACATCAACCACGAATGACGATGTAGCCTTATCATGACTACGACTGTTCTGTCAAGAGCGACACGACTGAGAAGAAAATTTTATGAATTATTTATCAAGTAAGATATATAATTGGATTTCAAATATGAATTAACTCAATACGCCGTATGATTCTCATAATAACTTTGCACTTTGTTTCTGAATTCGAGATGTATAAAAGTCAGAAAACTTCCCTGAAATGAAAACTTTGTTTGCTTACAAGATACACGCTTTATAATTGTTAACCATCACAAACGTTTCAAAACCAATGCAAAACGCCTTGGTTAATGAGACCTTTCATTTCGTGAAAAATATCGATGGCACAGCAGATTTGCATTTTTTTCCAATTAATGATTTCAAAATTAATCAAACCTCTTCCCTCTCAATTAGTGACGCCTCGAGCGCTATTGTTTCACAAGTAAGCGCTGAACGAGGTTTCATTAGCATTGAGCAACCGTGAAAAAACCTTTCCATTTCCATTAGAGCACCCAACGACGCTCCCACTTGCTCCGATTGAGTTGCCATAATTATTATTCAACGCGCTCGAGTAACCCAATTGTTTTTGTTTTATTTTATAATTCCAACGAATTTTATAATAATCAATTATGTAATCCATCGATAAGAATAAGAAATAAAAATAATTATTGGTGTTACGCGAGACATCGATCGATCTCGATAGACGGCCGATTTGTGCAAGAGCCGCTCTGTGCCGATAGAAAGCGGGCGGGCAATCGGCCGGAACTGATTATGTCAGGGCTCCGGTAACTTGTATTTCTATTTTTATCTCATATTTTATTCAGCGGAATAAAAATGGTTATTTTTGTGACAGTCTTTTGGCGTCACAGACATCTTTTTGTGAGGTTTTTAGCAATGAATAATATCCGTGAATATAAAGTTTTTCTTTGCGTCTGTATTACATTGCGTGTAAGTGTTACATTATGTGGAATTGGATCAAAAAAATGTATAATGACTACATTAAAATTATTATATAATGAATAATGAGTTTCTGACCGTGTGCTAAAGTGGTTCATATTATTTATATTAAATATTTTTTCACTTCAACTGACGCGTGTAAAATTTAATCATTATTAAACCGAGTAGATAATAAGAACCGACGTAACAGCACTTAGAAAAAACTTTCTAAGTGTATTAAAGCCAATGTAGATTTTTGGAGTTTACTCCTTAAGAGATGATTTTCATATGCAGCGCCCGGTATGAAGTTTTATGAGGAGTAAAATCAGTTCAGAGCTTACGAAGTTCAGGGCGTTAAAAAGAGTGTAACTGTTTAGGATCTAATTGTACGAAGTTCGGAACGATAAAAAAAGTGTAACCGTTAGGTGGCCTCTCCGCGCAACATTTCTGCGCATCGTTAGAGTGAGATATCAATATGTTTACTTTTTTCTTATGGCGTAATTACAATGACGGATTGTGACAGACATAGTTTACTATCGTTTGCTTATATCAAAATGTAATCATTAAATGTCATTATGTGTGAATATTTGGTGTCTTCTATCGTACAAAATTAAAAAGTTTCTTTTAATTTTAACTTCTTAGCTTGATGTTACTAAATGTTTTTAACTTTGTTGTTCATTGATCTTGTTCATCTGTGTTTTACTTGAAAATAATTATATTGTCAGCATTTTTTTATTAAAGAATTTTTCATTTTCATTTTATGATATTGGTATGTGTATTTATATACAGTGTAACCTATCTTATACATTCCAAGGCAATCGTACTTAAGGAGTAAATTCCAGTCGCACGTCGGAGCTGACACGCACAATTTTTTTTTCTTGGAGAATTTTGGAATTGGAAGGATTTCAAGAACACTAAAATGAGTGCAAACAACTCATTGAATTTACATATTTTTCTCAGTTCACTTTATCGTCTGCCGAGAAAATTTTTGCTCGAAGAAACAAACGTTTTTAAGAATAAACGTTTCGATATTTCAGTATAAAAATGAGACATTAAGTCTAATTTTTAAAATGAGTTTAGTCTTAACAACATACTTTAGTAAGTGAAAAGTTAGTCTGTATTAGTTGTTTAACTCGGCATTCACTGATCAGCAGTTTTAGTAAAACACTGGGACGTTATTCATTTTCCACCATTTTTTAAATCCCAATGTTCTACTGAGGTATTGATAGGTGTTAAGGTAGTTGTCATGTAAATCGTCTTATCGACAAAATTCACTAAATTTTTGGTATATTATTCAAACTATAAATATAAATTTATTTTAAAATTTAAAAAATTGCTACCGTTTAGTTTTGGAAAAAAACGCTCTCAAAAATTTTACACTAAACATTACAGGATTGCTAATACAATTAAAAATTTAAAAAAAAACTATTTACCGGTTATTTTCGAGAAAAAACCTTCTCAAAAATTGTACAGTCAACATTACAGGTACATAAAATTAATAAAAATTAATATTAATTAATTACTAATACAATTGGAATTTAATAAACTATTTACCGTTAACTTTTGGAAAAAACGCTCTAAACAATTGTACAATCACCATTACAGTTACAAAAAAAAAGAAAGACTAATCGTAAGAGACCTTAACTGAAATTACTTAATCTTCAATGTCTCAGTAATGAGCTGTTTTTGATGTCACAGTGCGCTATTATAGTATTGGTATGTATTAAGCTATAAAATTAATAATTTCTTACTTTTTAGGATTTAATTAGTATTGAAATATATTTTGATTGTTATTGTAGCTTAGGAAAGATTTTAAGATCTTAATATTACGTGAAGCCCCTTAACAATAAAAAAATTGACTAAAATAAAAAAGACGTTTAAAGAAAAAATTTCAAACAAGTTTTGTTATTTGTCAAGGTGCAATAATGTTTTGGAATAATTTTTCTAGGAGCTCCCAAATGATACTCTATTATTACTGAGGTTTGAAAATATTTTTGGGGTTCCACGTTGTGGCAGCCAGGATATTGGCTTTTGTACCTATTCTATGACAGTTGCAGTATTATGATGAATCGAAAAATACTTTATTAGCCGAAATCGATTCAGCCATTTGGACTCTGGAGTGAAACAGAGTTACGCGAAAAAGTTTATTCTCCTTTTCGCGTCGTCTCACTGGTGAAAACGAACAAAATATGGTAAAGAGTTGGTTTATGGTGGCTCCCTCTAAAGGTTATCTCTAATCGGCTTACTAAAATAGGTTTCGTAAAATTTTATGTGCCGCAAATTGTTAAAATATGATTGCGCTGAAGAATAAATGATATTCATCTGTCTATTGAAGTTAAAAGTTGGAGCAGAGATTTTGAATATTTAACTGCTAAGGTATACGACTTATTAGTATTTTGGAATGGAATATCAAAAAAATTTCAATTGCTTAAATATTCGGATAAGAAAATAAGAGAAATGAAAGTTAAAGCCTGCAATAGACATATTGGCACGTTTTAAAGTCCTTTTTTAATTAAACTTAGTTTCATTTTTTTCTTATAATTAAAAACGCATCCTAAATTATTTGATAGTGTTTTTTTCTCCAAAATCAATAACTTTGGATTATCAACACATGGTTTTGTAGTAATACCAAAATTATCTTTGTAGTGTAGGGTATATCTTTGAGGTAAAAAAAACGACAAATTCGAAAAAAATGGCTGTTTCTTAGACTGTTAAATATCTGGAATGGCGTATCATATAATTAAAGACTACCTAAAAACAAAAATCAGAAAGTGCAAGCAAAAACAAATTTAAAATTTCAAATTATAAGGTTAAAACTGAATTCGCAGTAACGCCTTCGACAAAGTTGTCGATGCCTGCTTAGCGCCACCCGTTCCATGAAAAAAAACCTATCAAATATCGATTAGAACGAAATTCAACATGACGACGGCGATTGGTTCCGCGCGGGCGGATCGCTTCCGCGGGCGACGGACCGCTTTTTGCGACACCTGGATACAGAAAGTGAACGATTTGAGACTCTGTTACGCATTGATGATGAAGAATGCTGGGCTGCAACGCGATGGCAGGTAATTGGAATGGAGACACGTGACCCGCTCGCTCTCCGCGCTCCATTTATCAGATTATGCTTCTCTCGCGTAATTTGAATGTATGCGAATGTACGGCGTTTATTTTTATCCCGAAATTATAAAGACGTGTCTCGTCATAATTATCTTATAATTTGATATATCTTTTAGACAATATATATTATTATTCATTTTGGGTGTGTGCATATCTTTGGTCTTTATTTTTTCCGAAGTTATAATAAATTTCGTCATGTGACATTTATATAGGATAAAATTTGATTAAAAATACTTTTATTTATTTTGAATGTATGCGGATATACGGCGTTTATTTTTATCCCGAAATTATAAAGTCTTGTCTCGTCATAATTATCCTATAATTTAATATATCTTTCAAATAATATGTACTATTATTCATTTTGATTGTGTGCGAATCTGTGGCGTTTATTTTCTCCCGAAGTTATAATAACTTTCGTCATGTAACATTTATCCTATGATTTGTTAAATCTCTTAAACAATACTATTGTTTATTTTGAATATATATATATATATATATATATATATATATATGTATATATATATATATATATATATATATACATATATATATGTTATAAAGTGCGTCTTGACACAATTATTCCAAAATTTGATAATTCTATTAATTAATACTCTCAACGTTTTTGAATGTATGCGAATAAATTGCCTTAACTAAGTTTAAATTAGTATGAATGAACAGAAAATTTAGTCGACGAAAATTCTTTTTTCTTTTGTTGGTTAATATACTATCCTTTTTTCTAGAACTTATAGAAGCTTGCATCTTGAGAGACTTAATCCATTATTTTGGCAATTTTTGTAATTTTAATAATATGAATACTTATTTTGAGCGCATGTCATTCTACTGCGTTCGTAAGATTATATTTGTATGAATGGATAGAAAATACTATCGATAAAAATTCATTTTTATTATGTTGGCCAATGCACGACCTCAACCTGTATTTCCAGAGTTTAAATATACTCGTGTTTCAATATACTCATTCTTCAATTTAGTAAATCTATTCAAGTTTTTGACAAACGTTTATTTTATTTCATAGTAAGATTATAGAACAGTGCAGCGACTGATGTGGACGTATAAATGGTTAACATTTTATAAATGGTCGTTACTCATTCTTCAATTTAGTAAATCTATTCAAGTTTTTGACAAAACCTTTATTTTATTTCATAGTAAGATTATAGAACAGTATAGCGATTGATGTGGATGTACAAATAGTCAAAATTTTATAAATGGTCGTTATTCACTCTTCAATTTAGTAAATCTATTCAAGTTTTTGACAAACGTTTATTTTATTTCATAGTAAGATTATAGAACAGTGTAGCGACTGATGTGGACGTATAAATGGTTAACATTTTATAAATGGTCGTTACTCATTCTTCAATTTAGTAAATCTATTAATTTTTTTGACAAAACGTTTATTTTGATTTCATAGTAAGATTATAGAACAGTGTAGCGACTGATGTGGATGTATAAATGGTTAACATTTTATAAATGGTCGTTAGTCATTCTTCAATTTAGTAAATCTATTCAAGTTTTTGACAAACGTTTATTTTATTTCATAGTAAGATTATAGAACAGTGTAGCGACTGATGTGGACGTATAAATGGTTAACATTTTATAAATGGTCGTTACTCATTCTTCAATTTAGTAAATCTATTAAATTTTTTGACGAAACGTTTATTTTATTTCATAGTAAGATTATAGAACAGTGTAGCGACTGATGTGGATGTATAAATGGTTAACATTTTATAAATGGTCGTTACTCATTCTTCAATTTAGTAAATCTATTCAAGTTTTTGACAAACGTTTATTTTATTTCATAGTAAGATTATAGAACAGTGTAGCGACTGATGTGGTCGTATAAATGGTTAACATTTTATAAATGGTCGTTACTCATTCTTCAATTTAGTAAATCTATTCAAGTTTTTGACAAACGTTTATTTTATTTCATAGTAAGATTATAGAACAGTGTAGCGACTGGTGTGGACGTATAAATGGTTAACATTTTATAAATGGTCGTTACTCATTCTTAAATTTAGTAAGTCTATTCAAGTTTTTGACAAAACGTTTATTTTATTTCATAGTTAGATTATAGAACAGTAAATAAACAGATAACATTTTTTATTTCACATATGTTTTTATAGAGTGTTCATTAAAGACTGTAATTGGTATAATGTGTGTTATTTAAGTTTTAACTGTTGCTTAATTTTTCCAGTATTATAAAATGTTAATAAAATAGCCCACCTGAAGATATTGTCATACAACGAAACCTAGGTCGTGGTAAAAAATTTAATAAAGTAGATATAATACTACATCACGTAGTTTCATTTAGTTGTGAATAAAAATTACGTGGTAATGCATTTCTACAAAATTAACTTTAAATTTATTTTATATTAACTGTTAGGTGCGACTTTACCTGCGTTGTTACAGGTAAATCTAATTTTGTTTCGAAAGAATAGGTATCGATTTAAATTAAGTCAGTTATGTAGTTACGAGTTAAGTATTATTTTGAACATAATTTGCCAAAATTAATTTAAATGCTGGATATATATATATATATATATATATATATATATATATATATATATATATATATATATATTATTTATATTTATATATATATATATGTGTGTGTGTGTGTGTGTGTGTTTGTGTTTGTGTTTATACATACACGGTGTCCGGGAATAGATGTAGGATAAAGAAGGACGCTATTCGTTGGCTATAAAGGAATAAATTGTCATTGAAATAAATCGTAAATCATGCCCTTTTTATAACTAAGTGAAAAAAGAAATATTACACATAACTGTTTTTAACACACCCAATACTTGCCCGGAATGCGGTGTTTAACCGCAGTGGCGATGTCTTAGCAGCTGTTGGCGGGTTATTCCCACGATCGTGTGTATGGAAAAGACGATAAATAATCATGATAAATTTTATTTTATCCACAATCAACTATTTTTCAGTTAACGAATGACATCGTTCTTTGACCGATACTTATTCCGCAACCTTATATATATATATATATATATATATATATATATATCTATATATATATATATATATACATATATATATATATATATATATGTCATCAATTCGTCTATTGTACACTTCATTACTGCAAAGTCGATTAGAACCTGGCTGCATTATTTGTTTCGTCGTTATTTTCCGTAGTCCTTGTGTACTTTTTACTTAATCTAAAAGTTTAAATTTTGTTGAACTATTAATTTCTTATCGTTACAAACATGTTGCCTGTAATGTATCGATAAATGTGTGTGTGTGTAAATAAATAAATATATCTGTGTGTGTTCAACCCAATCTTTATTAATATTAAGAGATATATCTGTGTATAAATAAATATATCTGTGTGTTCAACCCAATCTAAATAAAATAATCTGGTTGTTCAAGAGATATATCTGTGTATAAATAAATATATCTGTGTGTTCAAGAGATTTATCTGTGTATAAATAAATATATCTGTGTGTTCAAGAGATATATCTGTGTATAAATAAATATATCTGTGTGTTCAAGAGATATATCTGTGTATAAATAAATATATCTGTGTGTTCAAGAGATATATCTGTGTATAAATAAATATATCTGTGTGTTCAAGAGATATATCTGTGTATAAATAAATATATCTGTGTTTTCAAGAGATATATCTGTGTATAAATAAATATATCTGTGTGTTCAAGAGATATATCTGTGTATAAATAAATATATCTGTGTGTTCAAGAGATATATCTGTGTATAAATAAATATATCTGTGTGTTCAAGAGATATATCTGTGTATAAATAAATATATCTGTGTGTTCAACCCAATCTTTATTAATATTAAGAGAGCAAAGATAAATAGCCGCCCAAATGGAAATGTGCATAAAGATGGGTTTTGAGTTATCTATATTTCTTGCAGTAGTTGATGAGAGTTAATTGAAAAAAATATAAAAGAAAATTGTAAATACATTTTTCTAAAGAAGTTTATAACAGAATTTTTTCAGATCTTTTCAAATTCGCTGTCCAAAATCAGAGCGGGGAATGTACTGAACATCCTGAGGGTTAATCTTGGATAAACTGGGCTTATCAATGAAAAGTCGTAAATAAAAATTCAAATTCATTTCAAAATATGTCTCCAATGATACCTCACTCGATGGGATGAGCATAAAATAAATTCGCCTTTACAAATATTAACTGAAGTCTCCTAGATATGATTGCAAAATTGTATGCACATCCATAGATCTAAAAGTCCTCAAGCCATAAATTGAGATCAGAATCAACCGACATCAGAAAATATTCTCTCTATTTTCTAGCCAAGCGTGATTTCAAACAAAGAGCTGTAGAATCAGACAAAAGAAGAAGACGTAGCCATCTAGATCAGGAGTAGAAAATGAAAGCACGCTCTGCGGAAGAGAAACTTCAAATATAGTTGGTTAGCTGGTTTTATATAAGATGTAACAATAAGTTAAGGTGGTTTATAACCAATACGCGATGTTGATCAAATAATTACATTTTGACTTCTTCCATTAATAGGAGATGGACGAGAGCACGTATATAATTTCCTTTGTCGTACATGGCTAATTATCGAATAATAATTTTGTGTTGAAACTGAAACGGAACTTATTAATAACAATCCAGTCTAATTATTACTGAATAGATATTATTATGTAATGATTACCACATCAGAACGAATAAGTATCGTGCCTAACAGAAGGTTTGTAACTGAAAATAAAAAAAAATAATAAAAAAAAACATTAAATCGTCTAATGAGCAAGTACCTAAACTTAACGTTGATTGTTACAGTTTAAACACCATATTTTCCCTTATCTTGGCTCAATTCTTATTGATATAAATAATGTTTCAGAGGAAATTAACACAAGAACCTTAAAGAAAAGAATTTCATTTTACATTATGTTTTTTAAGAATAAATTAATAAAGTAATGAAAATGATGTTCTATTTTACTGTTATAAATCCAGATCACGTAACAAGATAGGTCGAGAGTATATACTAGAAGATATTTTCGTCTGGATACTATTGTGAAATAAGGACAAATCTAACTTATTTAAGTTTTAATAAAGCCAGTGGGTACCGGAAACAGAGAAACGCTAAGACCGCATAAAAAAATGATGTTTTGGATACCTTCAAGTCTATGAAGTTTATTTATCGGAAATCAATTGGAAAGTGGAAATAACAGGATGGAAATCGTACAGTAAAATAAGGCTCATAAAGGATTACAGGCCTGAAAAAGTAAATGGGATCTGAAGCTGCATTGAGCATAATTTTTAGCGTTATCATGATTAGTCTCCACATAACATTATGCTACAGCAATTACCAGACTGGAACAATGAGTCCTGAAGCAGATTGCGACTTTTATTTATTGAATCGCTGCTAATATGACATCCGAGAACCACTTCGTGGACATGAATTTGATGCACTTGAAATAAAACTTTCCTGCCGCGCGCATTATATAGATAGCGTGCGGTTGCGTAACGTCAGATCGTGGGGAGATAACGTGAGCAGTCAGCAGCGGCCAGTGATTCATCCGGCCGTGAGCCATTTGCACAGAGCGGCCCGCGTGTGCGTGGCGTCAACATACACTGGGGTCACCGCGTGTTTCGTTATTCAAATTGGGACAGTGCTTACTAAGACGAAAACAGGTTATTAATAAATTTCTCAATTTCCACGGTTGATGATTTAAATATCTGTTGGTAGAATTAGATAATAGAAAAGGCACCAGAAGGAGTTTTCAGTATAATCATTTATAATGTAACCGTTCTACTCGTGACGCGTACTCCACGTTTCCTATTTTAAAGATAAATGTCAATGACCTTTTATAAAACATATTATACATAAAATAAATAGAGCAGCCACGTCGTACTTTCTTGTAAAATATTTTTTAGTATTAGTTTATGGTTGGATTTCTAAAGCATTCTCAAAAGCGCAGCATTCTGAAAGTCCCGTTACGTTCCACCCTCGCTGTCCGAACTTAGGTAAATTATTTCAGATTTATATGACAGATGTCCGAACCAGATTTTTCTAGGAAAAATGAGTTATGGTACATTATTTTAGTTATTAAGTACCAAAAATGTTAAGGAAAATTCTTAGACCAATTAAATAAATTCATCTTTTCTTCTGGGATATTTTAAGGACAAAGAAAAGAAAAATGTTTGGAAGATATTTATGAAGAAAACATCTATATTCAAAATTTCACCCAAATCGACCTAACGGTTTAAGTATTAGAACGTACAATACATAAAATTAATTTTTTTTTATAAAGTTTTGATGGTGGCCCTAAGCAATAATCATGTCAGGTTAGCTCAGAAGTCCCTTGACTTATACCAGCAAAAATCTTAGACCTGTGTCCTACGAAAACTAAGGCAAAACTAATTAGATTGGAATCTGATAAACTGCAAGCTATTCGTATTAGTTTAAATAATATAGTTTAGATAATATTTATAAAATTGATAGAATTGCTTGAAGTGTTTATGAAGAAAGAAGAGATAGAAGAGAGAGAAAAACTTATAGCTTAAATATAGAAGAATTACATAAATTTTAAGGAGGTAAGAAATTCTGTAATAAAATAAGTTAAAATAGAATTCACATTACAAAAATGTACTTCCTAACGGGGACGACTCCAAGAACTATATGACCAATGTATTTCTCTTTAAGGATAATAGGTTTTTTAATAATTTCTCTTTAAGACCAATGTATTTCTCTTTAAGGATAATGATTATAGTAAAGGATAAAAAAATACCAGGATAGCTCAATAAATTGTATTTAATAGGCAATTTCCCAAATGGAATAAAAAAAATTGATGTGTGTTCTGAAATTTAAAATACACTGAAGTTATGAAGTGAATCTTTAAGGAAAAGTCTATCAAGAACGCCCATTATTTTGTACACATCTAGGTATTTATAAAAAAAAATCAGAACGTAAATATATTGTCAACTAAATCTATCATAGGCATTTATTTAAAAAAATATATATATAATTTCACATAGATTAGCAATGATTGATTTTTGGATTTTCGCTGTAGTGGGATATAATACCTCCTATTATGCCGACTTTCAAGATTGTAATATAGGTCGATCGGAAGTACCTTAAAGGTTGAATATATTTGGTGTTAATTTTGTAGAAATTAATTATGTCACAATTAAATGAAACTACGTGATGTAGTATTATTTTTACTCTCTTTAAGTTCTTTACCACGATATAGATTTCGTTGTATTGCAACGTGGGTTTTTGCTAATACCCCACATGAAGAAAGTTGAAATAATACTATACCCTAAAGGTTTTGATGATCAGTGAGTAAAATTATTGTAAAACTAAAAAAAAAATCGCGTTAAAGGTCTATATCTTTTTGTTGGCCGACCCAAGAAACATGAATTTTTGCAATGTAAGGCTGTAGCTAGAAATTAATTTCAAATTGACATCTTAAGCCGTTTCGGAGAAAAAGGGCTTTTATAGATAGACGAATGAAAGAACGGACAACCAAGTGATCCTATAAGGGGTATTTTTTTCATTTTGAGGGTCGTAATCTTAAAAAAACAGTAGCATACAGAAAATGGTAAAGATTACAGGAGAAATATGGCGCAAGTGTGGCTTTTAATACATTTTAAAATTTACTTTAAATTCATACCCATAATCATAAAAAAAATCAACACATCTTTAACACTACTTGTGTTGAAAATGTGTTGATTTTTTTGTGAAGTATAATGTCTCATAAACAAGATATTAACACCTAAAAACAAAATATAAACCTTAGAGTTATTGTCGTAATATTAATATATATTTAAAATATTTTTATGTAATAAAAATTATTTGTTAATTATGTGTAACATATCGTAGTTTTGATGTATGTGTGTAGGTAGGGGAACTTCCACTTGATTAGAATCTAAACTTATCGGATGACACTGTACCAATCACTTCAGTCTGTCTTTGATACTGAAGACAAACATTCGATGTAATTATTTCGATCGATTTTAACTTTCAGTAATTTGTGGTACCATTGCATTGTGGTACCATTGTATTACATTTCGAAATCGACTGGAATGTCCGTACCATCAAAATTTCACGATTCACAATTCGTCGAAATTTCACAATTCACTGGAATATTACACAATCATCGGATGGCGAGTCACCGTGTCAAATTGATTCATTTTAACAATCTGCAAGACTATAACAACTGTGAAGTTTGTACATGTAGAAATACGAGTATAAACTTTGTTCAATCTTTTCCTCGGCCCTCGGAGAAAACCAAAACTTTGAGTTACCCTATAAATTAAATTTATAGATACCATTTCGTTCGGCTACAGAGCTTCTTTTTAACAGAGCACGTGGTTCTTATTTAGTCATTTTAAATAAATAATGCACTCATATTTTTTATGGGTTTCTCGGTTACATGTTGGAAGTCACGACTTGTTACATAGGTATATTTGATGTCTTTATATTTTCGAATTTGAAATAAAAACTGAAACTAAATACTTAAGAGTTTTTATGAAATATGACTGCCTTCTTACTAATATACTCTTCTCTTAGGAAACTTTGTTATTAAAGTACTTCTCTAGAGCACGTGGTTCTTATTTAGTCATTTTAAATAAATAATGCACCCATATTTTTTATGGGTTTCTCGGTTACATGTTGGAAGTCACGACTTGTTACATAGGTATATTTGATGTCTTTATATTTTCGAATTTGAAATAAAAACTGAAACTAAATACTTAAGAGTTTTTATGAAATATGACTGCCTTCTTACTAATATACTCTTCTCTTAGGAAACTTTGTTACTAAAGTACTTCTCTATTAGTAATATCCATATCCGATTGAATTGTGAAGAGAAAACTAACCACATTATTTTCTGAACTTAGTATATTTCAAAACTTGTATTGTTTTCTACGTAAGTTCATATTAATTTGATTTTTAAACAAGAATTACCGGGGATGTCAGGGATTTTACAATGCACTAAAATTTTGTAGGGTACGCTGTTGGATAAGATTATATATCGTAAATTTATGTTTCAATATTTATTGGACTTTCGAATATAAAGTATATGTTCGATCCGTAAAATTATTTTATTATTTGTTTCCATCATCCCTTAAATTGATTCTAGTTACCCGATTTGAAAATGTGTTTTATCGACTCCGACATAAAATGGAGGGATATTATAAATGATGATTGATACCTCTGTCTATATTTTCATATTTTAGCATCGGAATATTTTATTTTGATGCACTTTTCCTTAATTGAAGTTGCGATGCACTTTTTTTGCCGCCGAAAAAATACTTAGCAATTAAAAATTCATTTAGGAGTTTCCGACAACTAATTTTAATTACTTCAAAATTCCCATGCAATTTTCTGGAATCATTTTCATAGCTTTCCACACCCTTTCAGTTGTTGAATTTTTATAAATTATGCAAGCAGCTGGAAGCGAAGAGAAATATTCTTGTCAAGAAAAATTACAAGTTTAAAATTTTTATAGTTCTTGAGATTTCATGATGAGTCAGTTCATTGGGTGCTATCTGACTTTAATTTATATAGAATAGAGGTAATCATGAACTGATAAATTAAATTTCATTTTGAAATCAGTAAAATTCCATATAATTTCATAAGTTAAGAATTATTTCTTTTTATTTTAATTTATAGTTCTTATGCAAACATAAGTTCCAGAGATTGCTGATGGATATCTATTGACGACAATGATCACAATCGTTGACAAACTTTGCCGAAAGAGTAGTAACTAAGAAGAAAGAGACTTGGGGAGTTATATGTTGCTATTGGCCAAAATCATACGAAGACTTGGATAGTTATATGTGGTTATTGATCAAAAACAAAAAATGATTTTACCCTACAAATTTACAAAAAGCTCCCCGCTTTTGTGTTCTGACTCAGATGATCAAAATAAGAGTTAAACTCAATAGTACACAAATTATTTGCAAAGACCGCAGCCCGCTATGAGGAACGGTATTCCAGAAATCGGTGTATAAAGTGCAGTGTCTCACAAGTATCACCCCGTTACATCTCACACTTCGCTATTAATTGTCGAAGATGTGTTAGAAAAATTGTGAATGCTTTCTGCTTTTCTCTGTTGTGACCACATTCTAATTCTAAATTATTGTTGAATTTTCTTCTCGGGTATGTTTGCTTTGTTTTCCGGATAGCATTTGAGAATTATATTTATTTAAAGGACGCGAAAACTTAAGGTTCGGGCCTCTATTAAGATTTTCCATATTTGTTAAATTTTTGGTAGCAAGTGAAGATACGGGTCAGTGATCTGTTGCTTTCTGTTCCAGATATTTTATATATCTGCAGGTAAGGTTGACTGTTTTAACTTCGTAAACAAAACATTATTCCTTATTTCACGTGTGAAAAAGGTTGTGAATAAACTATTTTTCCATTTTTTTATAACTAACAGGTGATTAGCAATGGTTTTATTAAAGCTTTAGCATTTTCTTAATAATAATTATAAATATCTTATTTTTATTTTAGAAACATCCCAATCCTTGTCATTGTTTGAATATTTTTGTATGTCGACTCTGGTCGAATGAGATGTTTATTTATCAAAGTATGAAGTACCAACATTATTAAAGTAAATGATTAGATCGGCAATTAATAAATCCGCTATTATCAGGTTAAAAAGTTATTTAATTATTTCCTTGTTAAACCCTAATAACTTATTATTTCCTTACCAACTTTATTAAAGTAAATTATTAGATCGGCAATTAATAAATCCGCTATTATCAGTTTAAAAAGTTATTTCATTTTTTATATGTAATGAATAAAATAAATTTCCAATTATATAAACATACTCCTTACATATATATAACTTGTGGTCTGAATATATGCAGTGACAATTAATTCCTTTGGATAATTCTTCACAATTAAGTCCAGCCTTTTTTTATTATGTATCTCTCAAAATTTCTTATTGCCTAAATATTTAGAGAGTGAGCTAAATAGATGATAGTGTGGGGAGGGGGAGGGAAGGGCGTGAAATCCAAAGTGCTCAATGGGCAAGAAAGTGCAGTCCAGCCAAACGAAAATACTTTTTCGCGCATCACGATGGATACTCAGTAGCTTCAAGCATACATCGTTATTTTTCTGAAGAATGGGGTGTTAGCTCATATGGTAGCCAAAGAGAATATTTTTACCTCTTCCCCAAAGTATGAAGTTGTTTTTGTACTACAGAATGCAGATCTATTTCTACCAGATAACTCAAACTTAAGTAGAGATATGTTTAGAGAACGCTTTTTTAATTGATGATAGGAAAGATCAACATTTCCTTCTTCGAATCGTTGGAACAAATGCTTGGCTGTGTTATGGAAGAGTATACCTTCATCCATGGTTGTAACAAAATACATGCGTATTTTGTGGTACTACGTGGTTCAGAGTAAAAATCAAAGTTAAATTTTTACTCTAAACAGAATCGATTGAAGAATAGTGCTCTAAGTTCTTTTCGTGAAATTCCCATTCTTGGTTTGGCTTTTTACTCTTCAAAACGCAGTAGTTAACTGAATAGAAGATCGAACGCAGCGTTTTTAAAAATCCATCAGACAAGTTTTTATAATGTTAGAAAATCGCTGGAAAATTAGTTGCCAATTTTCTATGTTAAGTTATACGGAATAACATAGACACGTTTAACCGTACAATGTAATAAGTTTTATTTCAATTTAATTAATTTTTGGAAATGTCATAGAGTAATTCATTTGCTTGTATTTTAAAATAAATACAAATTAATTACGAATTTTCGCCTTTTTTATTTCCTTATATTAAATATATTTTACGTTAATTTTGTAGAAATTAATTATAATTAAATTGCTTTCTAATGAAATGAAACTACGTGATGTAGTATTAATAACATTATTTATTTTTAAACATTACAAACAACAAATTGTAAACACGTAGTTTAATTTAGCTGGGAAAATCTAATTTTTTAATTCGGTTGAATAGAGTGCAAGAAAATGACTGATGTTTTCAAAAAAATGACTGATGTTTTCAATGCATTTTTCTTTGAAGCCTGTCTTCTAAAAATTAATTTGTAAAAAAAAAGGTTTTCGGATGTTTCGTGAAAAATAAATATTTATAACATTAATTCAGTAACATATTTAACCAAACATTGGAAACAAGTTACACTAATGATGTGAAAAACTCAAATTTCAATTTTAATAACATTACTTTGTCTCACTCCCGACAGTTTAGTTTGAAAATATGATTGTAACTTGCTTCATTTATCGCAGTCAAGTAAAAATATTCACCTACGATCGTCAACAATTTGAGCACTGGCGTTGCTCAACATTGTGCTGCCAGCGTAGCGTCGTATCTAAATTTGTTCAAGACTCAGGGAACCACAGTTGACAATATTTTTATGGTTCATAACAGTAGATTTTTACATTACGGATTATTACGAATAAAATTAGTTTGGGAATTAGTATTTTAATTTGTTCCCACGTGAAATGCCTTAGTGGGGAAGTTATTTTAAATGCTTAAATAAATAAATGTTCTCGACTTTACAGAATGCGGTAATGAATTGAGAAAAAAAAGATGAACAGATCACGTAAAAGGAAAAGGGTATAATATTATAATTGCAAAATTTTAGGTAGATGGATGGATATATGGATGGATGTATGTTCGTTACTCAATCACTCTGTAAAAAAGAATGCTACATAATATTATGATTGTGAAAGTTTGGCTAGATGGATGAATGTATGGACGGATGTATGTTTGTTACTCAATAACTCAGTAAAAAATGAATCCTAAATAATATTATAATTTCAAAAATTTGGCTAGATGGATGGATGTATGAATGAATGTATTTTCGTTACTCAATAACTCGATAAAAAAGAATCCTAAATAATATTATAATTGCGGAAGTTTGGTTAGATGGATGGATGTACGGACGAATGTATGTTCGTTACTCAGTAATTCGATAGAAATAATTCTAAATAATATTATAATTGTGAAAGTTTGTCTAGATGGATGGATGGTGTGGACGGATGTATCTACATTACTCAATAATTTGATAAAAAATAATACTACATAATAATATAATTCCGAATGTTTGGCTAGGTCGATGGATGTATGGACGGATGTACGTTCGTTATTCAATAACTCGGTAATTTATGAACAGATCTACACTAAATTTAGCATGTGAATAGGTTATAATGTTAAACCTAAATTAAAATAGTAGAAACTAGTATGATGCACTCATACCGTATCATATTAGGTATGTGCGAAACTGACTGGGAGCGTTTTAACTGAGTGAAATTAAAAAAAAAATTGAAAAGTGTGTAAAAAAAAATGTTCCTTACATCGTGACCAATATTGTTTATTGAAAAACTTTTTCTTTAAAACCCACGATTCAGCAGTAAAAAATTAAATTACTTATAGCAATTAATGGGCACAATAATTTTTCGATCTTCATAATTTGGATTCAGTTTATATGTAACTCTCAATGTTCGTGTCTGTTTTCAGATTTTCACTGAGATATACTTTTGTTCTTTTTGTTAATGTCCCTACCTTTAACTAGAGACATCAATTTTTGAAATATTTTTCTCAAAAAATGTTGAAACGAATTCATAAAAAAAACATCATCTATGTTTTTGAATTCGTAATTCATTCAGTTTTTATTTGACATCCTACAGGAAAACTTTAAAGCAATTTATTTTTATTTCCCATTTTAAACCCTAGAATCAAAATTGAATTTTTCTACTTTTTTATTTTTATTTATTTTTAATTTTTACGTAATAGTTTCCGAGGAAATCGCCCGTGACTGACGGACGAATGACGATCGAAATGATTATACTAGTGTTCTGTTTGGGCAATTTTCCACAGAACACTAAACACCAGTCGCCCACATATTATATAATATTTACACAAACCACTTTGCGTCACTTTCTGCCACTCGTCTTTAACTCAGTACCCATTTGAAAAAATATTTAATTGCCAATTTTGATGAGATACCATGATAAAAAATTTCGTAAATCCTGCTCGAATATATCCTAAAATATGGACCCTAAAATATCACTAATTTTGGCAACGGTTCACTGATTCATTGTTCGTTCTTCCAAACCTTCAGAAGAGTGCCAGTCGATCTAGAATCAAAATATACGTGGTTAGTAATTTGTATATACAAGAAGAAAAACATTTGTCGAAGATAAGCAGGTGGCATTCACTCGAAGTGTAGTATGACATTCACAAAAATATGCTTTCAAAATAATTAATATTATTTGCCCGCCTCGGATTTTCCTGTATAAAAAGAAACTAACACTTACATTTTGTCTCATTTAATATTTTGTATGATGATTATTTACGGTAAGCAATTTTCCGAAATATATGTTTTTTTTTACTTCTATCCGGCTGTCTAACTACAAATGTCATGCCTCTAACTTGAATTACTTGAAAATTTCCATAATTCCAAATTTCCATATAATTTCCATAACCCAATCCATTTTCCAAATTCCAGGGATTACATTTTAAAAACCTTAAAAGACCACTTACAAGCTAAGAGAGAGAGAGACTTCTTGATGAATCAGAGATGAGTTAGTCAATTAGTGAGTGGTAATTGGTGTTTATATAGATTAACTTAATCAGTATACGTGGAAAATGTCTGAAAATATGTTGGACATGACTGGAAAAAATTAAGGATTTATTTAAAAGAGATAATATTAGAAGGCTTAAGAACAGATGGGTATGAAGGTGTGTAATTTTTCTTCTCAACGTCTAGATCCTCTTCACTTATTGATACTAAATCTACGCTTTTCTTTGAAATAAAATCGCTTAGACGATTTTCGCAAAATTGTCGATTTTCACTAATTGCTGCATTATTGTCAGCTGTTTATTCTTCGTTCAATAATATCACCTCTCTAGTGTTCGTGTCATGTCATATATTACATTTTTATTCTCTGAATTCATATTTTAAATTTCAATATATTCTGAGAAATATTTTTCAGTGATTTGCTACATCTCTTTATCTTCGTAAAGCCAAGTGTAATTGTCTCACAGCGTTGTACCGATAGATAGGTCGTAATGAATTGGATTGTTTATTTATAGTGAGGCGATGAGTTGTTGTCTTGGCTTGTCGCTCGGCGAGCGGTCACGCGACGAGACCGGATCTGCCATTTCCGACGTCTGGCTCCCGGCCTGCGTCTGCCCAGACAAATAGATTTAGATCTAGAAATATCGGGTGCATAGACGTTATAACGTATATAATTTTTGTTACCATGGCATTTAAGAGGTCTTCCATATTATATTTAAGTACTTACAAACGTTCATAAAATCCACATATCATGATGTGCATAATCTGAGGGTTTTGTCAGAGATCAGGTGAATAAAATCGCAAATTACATTGTGCGTAACGTCACATCGGAATGAGTATTATATAAATAAAGGTTACGTCAGTTTTTGAGATTCCGTATGTGGGAAAGAAAAATGGAACCACTATGAGATTACTTCCGTGCTCGTTGTCCATTTGCCCCGGCCCTTTTGATTTTCTCAGGAACCGCTCGAAAATTGCTTTAGTAATAAAGCATGATAACATTAAAAAAATATTTACATGGGAAATTTTAGGTTTACAAAGTAAGTATTCGAAAAAAAATTTAAATTCTATGAAAAAGCTAGTTACAGGGTTTCAAAAATATTTTTCATTATTTTAGGTCCTATACCTGGATAGATATACTGATAATATATATATATATATATATATATATATATATATATATATATATATATATATATATATATAATAAGTATGCAAAAAAATATTCCTTTCCATTATGTCTGAAATTACTGAAACTAAAATTATAAGCAAACGAGGTTTTTGGAAGCTTTCACGATAGTTTTAAGAAAATTATAATGATGATTTCAAATGAAAATTTTTGGGATATTCATGATAACGTTTACATATATCCACTAACGCTTCCTTTTATTTAATTTATTGGTTACTACTAGCTTTTATCTGACGCTTTGCTAGGGTGGTTATTGTAAAAAAACTTATAGAGTGAAATTAATATAGCATCATCTAGAATAATTAAGGGAATAAAATACCAAGTCCTTAATTTTGTGACTTTATAACATAAATGACACCAAAAATAAAAATTTATCCCTCTAAATTATAAATTAAAGGGACTCTGTAAGTTCATTCGTTGCTTGTACTTTTTCAACCGGAATACTATTATATTGTGTGCTTTTCATTATATTATTAGGTTATGAAAAATAGATTATGTTATTTTCCGGCCCGATAACTAATTTTATCCGAAACATCCGATTAGGATACCGACCTGTGACTTACACGGTCCACCAACTAGTTCTGTGCGTAACGCGTTAATCCATTGCTTTGTCGTAACGTGGAAGGAAGATATTAATACGATATTAAATATTTATTACGCTAAGAAATCTATATTATTGATAAATTATCACAAACTATTTTCACTTTAAATTTGGCATGGAAATCTTGTCGAGCAAGCCAGATGTACCGCAAATGAACAGCGTAAGATCTCGTCTTTAATTCTTCTAAAATATTTAAAAAAAAGAAAGCTTTTTCCGTCATTCTGAAAATTTATCCTAATTCCCAATTGATTAGTTAGCTGAAATTTAGCTTATTATTTGTTACAATATGTACAAAATTTGTATCAGACCATTTCCGCCCACATGTTTCAGAACTTTTACTTAATAGTGGGATAGTATAAAAATTAAAAGGAAGTGATTATTTGTATTTAGTGGTTTTCGAGGTTTTCGGTTTTTTTTTAAAAAATAATTTAAATTTTTTATTATTTATCTGTTTATATAATTCAACGAAACTTGGTGAATTAATTGAAACAAAGTTTATCAATATTGATAATACAATATCAATATTAAGTTTATCAATATTGATAAGATGTTGTAATACAACGAAACCTAGGTCGTGGGTAAAGAAATTAAAGAAAGTAGAGATAATACTACATCACGTTGTTTCATTTAATTGTGAATAATGAATTTCTACAAAATTAACGCCAAATATATTTAATATTGATAATAGTTTAGAGTTCAGGGTAACAAGTAGGATACACTTAATTTCTACTTATTTATTTTCTTATTAATTCCTAACACGAAACAACTTGACGAAGTGTACCAACACTTCAATTGATCGCTAGTGTGATTTTTAATATATCAGACACACGTCGCTATATTATCAAGAAATGGAGAAAAGCTATTTCAAGTTCGAAAATTATTGAAAATTTGCATTCAGGGAAAACTTATTACGAAATTAAACCATTATTAATGCAGTGTTAAAACCCCAATAGATCAATGAGATCTTCTAAGATAGTGACCTTATGCCTGCTTTCTCTTAAATTTTATTTAGAATAAAATTCCATTGTAATTAATGCTTTTGTAGTGAATTAACAACTGCAATGAACCAGCCAGTCCCGTTATATAATGAAGTTACCGCTATCACAAACCACAACACATTTTTTCACTTGTATTTTGTTATACGATTTTTCTCTTATACGATGATTCCTACAGGAGGAACTGAATTATAAGTGGGAAGTTCGTCTCATTTGTTACTTATGGTCTCGATAGATGGACAGATACGTGAATAATCTTATAAGGATTCAGTTTTTCCTTTCAAATTACGTAATTTTAAATATTTTGGATATCTACATATTAATATGGGAAGAAAAAATTTTGTACCCCTTTTTAAGCATATTACACGCATGGAGGAGTATGAGATTTGGCATAGTTAAAGTTTATATGGAGAAGGAGGGCAAAAAGAATTTTTTTTATATAATACGTCTTACAAATACATTAAATTATTTATTACAAATACATTAAAAGATTCATTGTTTATGTTCAACAATAAAATATTCTTTATTTACGTTCATATTGTCAATGTCAAACAAGTGTGTGGTCAAACAATCGCACAGAGTAGAGATTGCCGCCAAAGAATTTTAAAACGTCAGATTGACTGAGTTTCGAGCTTTCAATTTTATTTGTTTTCAATTGTTAATTTTTCAATAATCTGTCGAGTGTTTGACCAGGCAAAAAAACGTTTATTTTATAATTTGTATCCTATATATTTATGTTATATATATATATATATATATATATATATATATATATATATATATATATATATATATACGTATATCTGTTTTTATATATTATTAAAACACAGCTTGCTTAATATATACCTGTTGCAAAACAAACGTTTTATAGCAGCAATCTGAATTGAATTACTCTTTTCTAGCCATTAGTGTTTTCAACAAAGTGAGTAGGTAAGTACATTATGGTCCAATGGACCACTGGACGACCACTAATCTTTTTAATTCGATCAATATTCGTTTGATAGCTGTCATCTGTCATTAATGTTTAGCCATGATTAAAGCTATATCATAAACCACACTACATATTGAAGTGAAATAAAAACAGACGCAGTACTAAAGTATACATGTTTAAAATGACTGACGTTTTATTGAAATATAAAAAGTATTAGTTAAGGGTCAATAGCGTATAGAAAGCAGCCCTTTTCCTTTAAATGACTAACCGCATATAGCGTTGTTCGTTAAAGTTGAAAATATTTTTTTGAATAAATAGAAACTTTAGTATGCACTAAGAAATATTACAAATGCGAAAGTTACAAACTTGATGGATTTATGGATGGATGTTTGTTACTATAACTGATATCTGAAGTAGTTCCTGGAGAATGGGAGTAGTATCATTTACTGAAGCACATTGGATCATTATAGGTATGCGGATTTGGTCTAAAAATATAAACTTTTGTATATCTTTACAAGTATTACAATTGCAAAAGTTGTTATGTTTGAATTTATGGATGGATGTTCGTTACTCTAAGTGAAATCTGAAGTAGTTCCTCAGGAATGGGAGTGGTATAATTTAGTGCAACATATTGAACCATTATAGGTATGCGGATTTGATATAATAATATAAACTTTTGTAATTCTTAACAAATATTACGATTGTAAAAGTTTGCATGGATGAATTTATGGATGGACGTTTGTTACTCTAACTCAAATCTGAAGTAGTTCCACAGGAATGGGAGATGTACGATTAATTAAAATACATTGAACCATTATGCGTCTGCGGATTTTGTATAACAATATAAACTTTTGTATGTCTTAACAAATATTACAAATATAAAAGTTTGTATGGATGGCTTTATGGATGGATGTTAGTCAGTGTAATTGAAATCTGAAGTAATTCTTGAGGAATTGGAGTTGTACCATTTATTGAAACACATTGAACCAGTGGAGGTAAGTGTACAGATTTGATCTAATAATAAGAACTTTTGTATATTTTAGCAAATATTACAAACGTGAAAGTTACAAACGTGATGAATTTATGGATGGATGTTCGTTACTCTAATTGAAATTTGAAGTAGTTCATGGGGAATGGGAGTGGTACAATTTACAGAAACTCATTGAACCATTATAGGTCTTTGGATTTGATCTAGTAATATAAACTTTTGTATGTCTTCAAAAGTACTACAATTGCGTAGATTTTTTGCGAATTAATTTATGGATGGATGATTGTTACTCTAACTGAAATCTGAAGTAGCTCCTCAGGAATGGGAGTTGTATGATTAACTAAAAAACATTGAATCATTATAGGTGTACGGATTTAGTATAATAATGTAAACTTTTGTATATTTTAGCAAATATTACAAATGCGAAAGTTACAAACGTGATGGATTTATGGATGGATGTTCGTTACTCTAATTGAAATCTGAAGTAGTTCCTGGGGAATGGGAGTGGTACAATTTACTGAAACTCATTGAACCATTATAGATATACGGATTTGGTCTAATAATATAAACTTTTGTAAGTCTTAACAAATATTAACTTTTGTAAATTTTAGCAAATATTACAAATTCGAAAGATACAAACTTGATGGAGTTATGGATGGATGTTGGTTATTCTAATTGAAATATGAAGTAGTTTCTGGGGAATGGGAGTGGTACCATTTACTGAAACTCATTGAACCAATATAGTTCTGCGGATTTCGTTTAATAATATAATTAATAATATGAGACACAAAGTCTTAACAAATATTAAAAATACAAAATGTTTTATGGATGTATTCATGGATGATTGTTTGTTACCCTAACTGAAATATGAAGTAGTTCCTGAGGAATGGGAGTTGTACGATTAATTAAAACACATTGAACCATTATAGGTGTGCGGATTTGGTCCAATAATATAAACGTTTGTATATTTTAGCAAATATTACAAATGTGAAAGTTTGTATGGATGGATTTATCGATGGAAGTTTGTTACTCTAACTGATATCTTAAGTAGTTCCAGAGGAATGGGAGTTATAAATGATTTATTATTTATTGAAACACATTGAATCATTATAGGTGTGCGGATTTGGTCTAATAATATAAACGTTTGTATATTTTAGCAAATATTACAAATGTGAAAGTTTGTATGGATGGATTTATCGATAGAAGTTTGTTACTCTAACTGATATCTTAAGTAGTTCCAGAGGAATGGGAGTTATAAATGAGTTATGATTTATTGAAACACATTGAATCATTATAGATGTGCGGATTTAGTCTAATTAACACTTTTTTAAAGTAGATATTGTTGTAATTAATGCTCCTCATTAATTAAATAAACATTGCTTCTTATCTGTATTAGGTAAAAATAGTAATGCATTAAAACCCAACTATTTACATTAAAAATAGTAATAAGATTTCGGAACACAAGTTTCTTTTTCCTCTTATTAATTTAAATCGTTAATGACCGAACTATTATGTTTTTTGATGTTCTTTAATTTAGAGTAAAATTAATTTAAACATTTAAATTTGTTTGTCATCGTCTCTAAACTTGATTTAAACAAAATTAAACTCTTAAAATAATCATATATATGAATATATATTACGATTTTTTTCAAATAATATTTTTTTTATCATCCTCAAAGTTATTACGTTAATATAATGTGGCATATCAGAACACTGCAGACTCAAAGGTTACATGCGTGTCACATGCTACTGGTACGGACTTTACGTAGGTATGTTTCGATGTCTGAATTTGATCAGTTTATTCCTTTATCGGAGACAAATTTGATTTCAATTGATCTAGTGGTTTTTGAAGAATCATGCCTAGAGGTTGACGGAAAGGTAAACTTTATCAATAGAATATTCTTCGTCAACAAGATACTCTTCATTAATAGGAAACATCTCGCCAGCAGGATACTCTTCACCATTAGGATATATTTCGCCAGCATGATACTTCTCACCAATAGGATACTCTTCATCAAGAGGAGTTTTTCTTATAAATTGTAGGAAAAATATCTTGCTTTTATTTTCAATTGTTTGAGCAGATGATTACCACCATAACAGTATCTTCAAATTTATACTAGAAATAAATTATTTTAACTAAATATATACAAAAAAAAGTTGTTACAAATGCTGATTAAAAAAAAAATGATCTGTTATTACTATTAAAAAGGATCTGATCTACCATCCATTTGTCTACATTAGGCCACAGGGCTAGGACTATCCTACTTTTTTTTTAAAGTTTTGTCATGTCCGTTTCAACATATTTCGAGAGGAAGCTGACAGAAAAGTTTAATGAATTTCTCACTTTTAAATAATGACAAAATTTCAAACCAAAAAGAGATGAAAGTGTCCTTCCCGGCATTTAATTTCCCATGATACTTTTAGTGACGTAATCGGAAACGTCACATACCAATTACTAAACTGGTCATCAAGATCTACTTAACCTTAAACTAGACCGTGCTGAGGATAAGATATTTCTTAATTTTTTTTTGATACATCATTTCATCAAGAAGGTCTTTACAGTTATGAAGGTATAAAAGTATCCGATTTCCCAGTATGCGGTGGAAAACTTGAGTTTTGCAAGGAATGTATCCAAAATAACAGTATGGTGTTCATAGACTATTTTCATTTAGCATAAATCCATTTATGGAACTGAATGAACAAGAAAGAAGCGACCCCATTCTTTTCTTTAATAAAATGACGTTAAACATTTGTATGGAAATAAGCAGAATAATTAAGGTATTGTAACAATCTAAACCAATACGCGTAAACTCTACATTACAGTAAATGTACTTGGCATGACGCTTATCGATTTATCCAATTATTTTATAAAAATAAGAAAAAATATAATATACTATCATATTTTTTTAATTATTCGAGATTTAAGATTTGGGGGTCACAAGGGGTTATGCAAGTTTTCTTTTTAAATCTTAACGGTGCTTTCTTCAAAAAAAATAGATTAGGTTTTATTATATATATCCATGTGGACAAAGAGTAACAACCAATGTTCCCTAGTTTCAAATTTCAAACTTTAACAGTTTAAATCTATAATTTAGAGAATAAACGAAGAGGGGGAAAACTGACAAGTGGGACTAATGGACAACGAATCTACAAATACGGAACTCTACATCATCTCTCCCATAAATTAGCACAAAAATCGATCCACTTTCGCTTACATCTAACGGCTTGTCACGATCTTTACCAGGTCTTCTATTCTCCTAGCGGACGGCTGCTGCACTGTACGCCTTCCGGTAAATTGTCGCCAAGCAAGAATTTGTTTCCCAAACCATTGTCGATGACCTGCAATTCAGCCACTTCAGCTATCTCATCCTATGAGCTAATCGGTAACCTTAATTCTCCCATAGATCTTCTAATTATGGGTTTTATTTCGAAGAAAAATCTTAAAGCTTTCCATAGCTCATTGAGTCACTCGAAGCCTTTTAGTAGGCCAGTGGATACCAAAAAGTACTTAGCTAATAGAAGTTAAGCAGGTGTCGTGTTATGAACAAGTAACGACCTAACTAGATGCAAATGGGTTATATTCTAATGCGGCTGTCATCGACATTGTCTCCCACAAACAATTGACGCGCTGTCTATTATACCTTTTTATAACTTACATTCGATTATGAAAGTTTTGAATTGCAATTATACTGGTTAACTAGGGTAATCGTGGTTGTGTCATAATAACTTAACGTTGGAATTATTTTATTGCCAATTGATATTTATAATTTACTAGTGATAATATCTGGTATTAATTGAATCAGAACGTTGTTAACAATCCAAAACATGTAATTTTACACAGTAGAGTACATAAATTATAATTTTATTATTGAAAAGAGGTCTCTTACTGTTGAAAAGAAAATTAGTTTTTCCTTCAGAGAACAAAATTACTTTCGTTCCTTACATCCAGTCTCTACTTTCCTGGTCATCAAAATCTCCAAAATTATTTACAGTAGAGTACATAAATTATAATTTTATTATTGAAAAGAGGTCTCTTACTGTTGAAAAGAAAATTAGTTTTTCCTTCAGAGAACAAAATTACTTTCGTTCCTTACATCCAGTCTCTACTTTCCTGGTCATCAAAATCTCCAAAATTGTCAGGTTAGTGAGATATTATGGATCTTTTTTCATAATTTAAAGTGATTTAACTGCAGAAATGCTGATAAATATGTGAAAAATAAATTTCCCCCGAGTATAGAAGAAATTCAACATAAAGTTATTAAAATTATGATGGTTTTACAATTTTACTTCATGTTTACAGGAAAATTATTACGATCATCGCTGGTGACATAATTTTTTATTAAGTTGCGACAATTTTAAGATTGTGACAAAGTACTTCTCACTTCACGCTATGGTCCCACTAACATTGTAAAGAGGAAAAATGTTTTTTTAGTGATTTATTCAAAAACTGCTAATCACACTAAAATAGGGAAGAAAATATGGCAAATATGCTAATTTATATACAGTTATTTAAACATTACAGTTATACACCTATGCGTTTGAATAACTATAATTAACCAATGAAATAAATTCAATAACACTACAATAGATAATGATGACACATTTTATCAAGCTTATTTTAACTAATCACCAACAAATCACACTCTATTGCAACCGTGATCAGGAGATTTGTATATTGTATATTGTAGGAAAGTGAGGAACTTGTATATAATTCTATGATAACCGCGTATAGTATACTAGAGGGTTCATACTAGAAAAGAAAACGTGATCGACTGTAGCTCATTTGCTTGATTTAATCAAAAGACCGCTTGTAACGATCAACCTGAGAACGGGAAGGAAACCACGGTTCAGCAGCTTGCAATCTGTTATACTTCTAATAACTAAAAAAAAAATTATCTGACCCACAAATAGATGGTTATGTGTAGTTTAAAACGTATTACCGATCTTATTTACCAGAATAATGAATGGAAAAGGCCCAAATTTTCCTGAAAGTGTGAAATAATAATGACCTAATGAGATCAAAATTATAAATTAATTTTCACTGAGATCCTTAAAATTGGATACTTAAAATTGGAGTTACATTTTATTTAGCTTTAATATTCTTCAAGGAAATTGGAAATAAATTGTTGACACGCATTAAAGATCCAGTGAACTGGCATAAACAATGGGAAATAGAAATTGTTGAGACCATAAAAGTAATTCAGCTCAGAGTTTTAAACTAAGATGTAAGTCCCTTTTATTCTATTCTTTAAAGATGTGGATATTATTACTGGAGAAAATTTTCCGCCGCTTTTCCGCCATCCGATATTTCATTGTAATTTTTTTGTGTAAACGATGTCAATAGTCTGACACGATGAAAAATAGTTTAAACAACAAGATCGAAGCCGCTCTGAATGTATTCATCATTCCAGAAAATGGAATAGCAACGAAACAATTCATTCAAATGTAATGCGAATAAACGGCGAAGTAACGAACTTCCTACATTGTTGGATAAAAATATACTTTATGTGATTCAGAAGTTAACGCTAGTGTTATATTGCGGGTGGGTCTTAGTGAAGTTGTCTAAGTTTATAAACATTAGACACGACTTAAGGACTTAATTGAAGAACCCATATTTGTGTACAACCCCTAAAAACCAAATCAACGAACAAAACTTGCCTCTTTATAAAATTAATTTGGTAATATCTTGTGTGTTTATAGAAATGTCTTATCTTACTTTACTCTTTAAATAATTGGAACAATTAAATTAAATGAAACGGTTCCAAACTAAAGGCAGTACCCGCAGTAATTTTCCTGTGAAATTATGGGTTACTTCTTTATTATCACCAATGCCAACCGCTCAGGTGACGATATGAAACGATTTGTCCTGAAAAATTCTTATCGATTAGGCAGAAAATAAAGAAATACAGAAGCTTACGTAATCTTATATTTATGATTAGTTTAACACAAAAAATTTTAAAATTATGAATATTTATACATTACAAAAACGAGAACATTCGTTTACAGTCAACGAAACAAGTGAATAATCAGAAAAATGGTGGACTGTCAAAGATTACGGATAATAAACAAATTAAGAGAAAATATGACAGAATTTTTCTAAAGGAAGTGGTTAAATTTGTTCACAATTAAATGAAACTACGTGATGTAGTATTATTTCTACTTTCTTTAAGTTCTTTACCACGACCTAGATTTTGTTGTATTACAACATCTTCATGTGGGCTATTAGCAAAGATTCTTTCCTAATATCTATGTATATTATATATATATATATATATATATATATATATATATATATATATATATATATATATATATATATTTATATATATATATGGATGTGTATCCATATGCATATATCTATATATATATGCAAGACTATTTTAATCGTCTTTTTTATCCTCAGAAATCAATGTTTCTAGGACGTCATGTTATATATAAATAAAATAACATATATTGTACACTCTAGAAATTGGTGACAAGATTTTTTTACACTAGCTGTATCAATTTTGGAGATAAAGCCCATTTTCAAATGGTTCCTTAATTTTTTGTCGAAGTCCATTAAAATGTTGGGCATATCAAATGAAAAAAGTTTTTCGTTTCGTTGATATGTCTTAAACTGTGTTTCTTTTAATTTTCTTGAAAGTTTATTTTCTATAGGTTTTTTTTATAAAAATACACCTTTCCCTAAAATTTTAAATCTTTATCCGAAAAAGTATCGATTTTAAGACTTGACGACTGAAAATTTATAAATCTTATACAAAACACTAGCACTTGAAAATGTGTCGCGAAGAGTGACTTCAAAATGTGTCGCGTATGACGCAAATAGGTAATGTTCGCATTTCTGAATATATGGCGGAAAATAAATTGAAACGTGGGTCTTTGGAGGTATAAAAAAGATATCAGCATATTGTTTACAGTTTATATAAGAACAAACATCAATTGCAAAGCATCGTGCCGTCTTATACAGGTTTACGTCATGCGGTCTACAAATATAGTCTCAACTACGAACTAGGGCTGAAATGACAATAAACGGTAAATAGTAGTCATGGATTCGCTTTGATCGCAGCTTATTTTTGCTCTCAGCATTTCGTTTTACTTTTTTATGTGCAGTTTAAATTTTTTTAATTTCAGTTATTAGTTTTATTTCAGTTATATTTTTTTACATAATTTCTTTAATTACATATGTTTAATAATATTACGGGTTTAAAACTCTTTTTGTAGAATCCTAACTCTGATATAAAAAGGGTTTAGAAACCAAAATAAAACACGAGTTGTTACTATCTACTACATCGAATTTTCAATGTATAAACTATTATAATAATTTTGAAAAAAAATGAGTTTATGTAAAATGAGGAAATCCTTTTCAGGTTTCCAATATTATTGCAAAAAATTAAGGGGAAGTTGATAAAAAATATAAGGAAATTTGATGTAATTTTCTATATATAAATTTTGGCAATAATATTCGTAACCTGAAACAGATTTATTAATTACAATAAGTTAATTTTTCAAAGTTATTAAACATTGTTCTAAATATAAGGAAATTAATTTTTCACTACGAATATTGATTTGCAGGTTATTGACCTTCATGAAAAATACGCCAAAAGACTGAAAAATATCATTAAACCTAGAATTTAGTTGATCTGTAAATTTTGATGTGTAATTGTGCAGTGTGAACATTTTTCAACATCACATTTCGTTAACTACTTCTTTGATCTGATAAGGAATAGAAGCTTAGCGCATTTTCACTCAGATTATGTTGAGTGAATTTTCTTCGTGGCGAAAATATTTCTTTTCGAATAGTAATTAATTATTTCAGGAAAATTTGATAAAAGCTTTCTTGCAGCCATAGCATTCCTTAGCGTGCAACGGTTCTCTTGCATTTTCTCTGGGCCATGATAACGAAGGAATGTTTATTTTCAATAACTATTTTTCTCACAATCTCTTTGACATTCTCAGCACTGAGATTTGAAATTTATTTACAGCAATCAAAACCATCATTTCTGGGATAGCATGAACAAGTGCGGATTATACTATGATGATTTTTGAAATGCTTAGATGGATTTGAATAATATTGTGTATATCGACTGGGAGTTGATTAATTCAACTATACTATCAGTTTTCACGCGATTATTTTTCATTTCATAAATTTCAACAATCGTCTTTCTTGCCTCTTGCGTTCATTTTAAATTAACTTAAGCGCTCTTGAATAACCAAAAAGCCAAATTCTAAAAACAATCTCCTTCTCTCATTTAATTTTATTTTAATTTCTCCCCAGTTCTTGATTTTCTTGACCATTAAAGAATAGCTTATGTGACTAATTTTGCAGCAAACTTGTTGTTGTAATTTTTTTTTAAATAAACAAGTGATACGAAATAGTAAGTATTTATTTAAGCAGACTAAAATCATATTCATAGTTTTTAAAATTAGTTTTAATAAATTAATTTTTATTTACCACTTTAATAACTAAATTGTGTTGTAACTTGTCTTTAAAAATTTAGGGAATTTAAAAAAAATGCTGTATGTGTTAATGCTTAGGACACGGACTATTCACAATCACCCCGGTCTAATACCAACCTTTTTTCGTCAAATTTTATGTTTAAACTAGATGTAAAATAAACAACATAAATAATTCAGACAAAAATAAAAAAAATATTTAATTTATTCAATAATATTGGTGGTCAAAGGTAAAAAGTAAACAAAACACGACATTGTTATTGTATTTAACCCGGTGTCATTGTGGCAAGTGAAGAGATCACAGCCGTCGCAGCCAGGTAAATTTCACCCATGTACATTATCACATAATATAATCAGTTCTATGTACATATTATTACTAAATAATAAGGTGATTGAATATAAACATTATTTAGGAAAATAAAATATTTTTTTTTTAGAAAAGGCAATTATAATTAAATAAAAAACTCGAAGTATTACATTTTGTTTTGAATTAATTTTAAAGACTATAAATTTGTAACTTTAATAAAAAAACAAAAATAAACACACTTTAATTAGAAAAAGTTAATGCTTGATACAGTAAGATACTATAAATTAAATTATTTTAAAAAACAATGGCTAATTTATTATTACGTACTAAATTAATCGCTATCCAGATTAATGCAAATTTGGCATACGGGGATAACATGTTGCATAACATGTAGGCTTATTGTATTTGTTACAGCTATACTTCGTTTCTCTATTGCTGGAAGGAGTGCAGTCTTTACATGTCCTGTAGTGTCCTTTAGACATTTTATTAAGAGGGTAACTTATTCTCCAGCCTGCTCTCCAGCTGCTGGATACGTTTACGTAGGTCTCTTGATAATTTCTCCATAGTCTTCTTGCTATAAAGATGACTTCTAAAACTCTACTTCTCCTTCTAAAGTATCTCTAACACTCAATTTCAGCATTAGCGTTTCATGCAACAGATTATAGCCAGGTTTTCGGGATATTATACACTACCTGTTGCGAACTTAACATTGTGGAAGTTTTATTGGAATTTTCCCACAATGTTAAGTCGTCTGTAAGCAGTATTAGGTTAACTGTGAGATATAACTTAGGTATTTGCCCTACAAAACTATGAATATATTAATGAACATATACAGAATCAAAGAGCTACAAAAGAAAATGAAGTATTATCACCGATTTAGGAGAGTTTGAAACTAAATCATAAAAAAATTCAATCTCTCCTTTCACAGTTAGAAGTTTAAGAAAATATAGTAAAACTCGCACGAAGAGTTTTCCATTCACGCTTAGGTATATAGAAGCTACGAAAAGAATATGTCTGTTGTCTGTAAAGGTGATGTTGTGTATGAAACTGATTAGAAAATGTTAAGGAACTCTACGACATTCTCAACCGACTCTAAAAACCATTGCCAAATTTGCAATTTTAACAAAAATTATATTTTTTGACAGAAACTTGCTTCAAATATACTGATTTTTAGCACATTATCATCTGAGAGTATATAGACCCGTTCTTTGTTACATATACTCATATAAACAAAATCAGTTTGTGTGTGACAATAAACGTTCTATTATTCATCTGGATGATTCTGTGCATAAAACTATTTTAAAAGAAAGTCAATTTGATGCGCTATTTCACCTATATAAATAATAAATACATTCGTTGTTGCATACATGCAGATGTAAGAAAAATGTGCATATCAGTCATCCGGATGATTCTGTGCATAAAACTATTTTAGAAGAAAGTCAGTTTGATGCGCAATGTCACCAATATAAATAATAAATGTTACATTGTACATTACACAATAATTGTTACTGTGCATAAAAAACTGTAATATAAATAATAAATGTATTCTTTGTTACATTTATGCAGGTGTAACGAAAATGTGTATATTCTTCATTCGGGTAATTCTGTGCATAAAAAACTATAATATAAATAATAAATGTATTCTTTGTTACATTTATGCAGGTGTAACGAAAATGTGTCTATTATTCATTCGGGTAATTCTGTGCATAAAAAACTGTAATATAAATAATAAATGTATTCTTTGTTACATTTATGCAGGTGTAACGAAAATGTGTCTATAATTCATTCGGGTAATTCTGTGCATAAAAAACTGTAATATAAATTATAAATGTATTCTTTGTTACATTTATGCAAGTGTAACGAAAATGTGTATATTCTTCATTCGGGTAATTCTGTGCATAAAAAACTATAATATAAATAATAAATGTATTCTTTGTTACATTTATGCAGGTGTAACGAAAATGTGTCTATTATTCATTCGGGTAATTATGTGCATAAAAAACTGTAATATAAATAATAAATGTATTCTTTGTTTCATTTATGCAGGTGTAACGAAAATGTGTATATTATTCATTCGGGTAATTCTGTGCATAAAAAACTGTAATATAAATAATAAATGTATTCTTTGTTACATTTATGCAGGTGTAACGAAAATGTGTCTATTATTCATTCGGGTAATTCTGTGCATAAAAAACTATAATATAAATAATAAATGTATTCTTTGTTACATTTATGCAGGTGTAACGAAAATGTGTATATTATTCATTCGGGTAATTCTGTGCATAAAAAACTGTAATATAAATAATAAATGTATTCTTTGTTACATTTATGCAAGTGTAACGAAAATGTGTCTATTATTCATTCGGGTAATTCTGTGCATAAAAAACTATAATATAAATAATAAATGTATTCTTTGTTACATTTATGCAGGTGTAACGATAATGTGTATATTATTCATTCGGGTAATTCTGTGCATAAAAAACTGTAATATAAATAATAAATGTATTCTTTGTTACATTTATGCAGGTGTAACGAAAATGTGTCTATTATTCATTCGGGTAATTCTGTGCATAAAAAAACTGTAATATAATTAATAAATGTATTCTTTGTTACATTTATGCAAGTGTAACGAAAATGTGTCTATTATTCATTCGGGTAATTCTGTGCATAAAAAACTGTAATATAAATAATAAATGTATTCTTTGTTACATTTATGCAGGTGTAACGAAAATGTGTCTATTATTCATTCGGGTAATTCTGTGGATAAAAAACTGTAATATAAATAATAAATACGTTCCTTGGTACATACATGCAGATGTAAGAAGAATGTATCGATTGTTCATCTGGGTGATTCTGTGCGTAAAACTATTTCAAAAGAAAACCAGTTTGATGCGCAATTTCACCCGTATAAATAATACATACATATATGCAGATGTAAGAAAAATGTGTTTATTATTCATCTGGGTGATTCTGTGCATAAAACTGTTTAGAATGAAAATTTGTTTGATACGGATTATCACCTGTATGAATAATCAATACGCCTTTGTTACATATATACATGTGTAACAAAAATGTGTCGATTATTCATACAAGCGATTTTCGATTTATGCATAAAATTATATAAAAATGTTAAGTCTTCATAATATTTCTCAACCGTTTCTGAAAAAATAACTGTTAAACTTGTAATTACAACGAAAAAGAAATAAGGATTATTTTTTAAAAAGAGTTTCAAATATACTCACTTTGAATCATCTGTATAAATAACATATATTTTCTTTTTTACAACCTGTATAAAAGTTGAAGGTACAGTATTAAAGTATGTATTTATAACTAAAAATGTAATTTCTTAACGTATACAATATGGTTTAGTATCTTTTACAGACATAAAAATATCACAAATTTGTAAAGAATGCTTGATTTTATTATTCACGATTATATATTTTTCTGTTTAGTATTTGTTTTTAAAAAATTTAGGATTTGAGAAATATCAAGCCGTATTGAATGTTTCGTCGTAACAGCATTTTAAGGATAGCCCTATGGAAATAGTGGAAAAATGGCAACCTTGTCGGTCCACCAAAATGTTGTATTTACATAAACCATAAATAAAAAACTGAACTTACTTCACTGAAAAAGAACCGTAAACCGCACTTCACTGAAAAAGAGGTTTCAGTGAAGTATAATGGCACTTAGAACAGACCAAATAATAAGTTTTTCCTTAAGAAACAAATAAATAATTAGGCTCTAAAATCATTCACTTTAAACTCACATAAGACAAAAAATACACCGTGATACATTTTTCCGAGAAAAATTTGATTAAAATTTTTCTCATAAAAAACAAAAATAAATTGCGCGCGTTCATAAAATATCGAGACGTGGGGCTACAATGATAAGCGCTTTATGAGCTAAATAATAAAATAAAATAATATAATTTTATTGGAACATAATAAAATATATTTATATATAAGATCGTGTTTCGCGAGAAAGTATGTGCAGCGTATTTGTACGAATTATTTTAACCCTCAATGCCTCGTAAACGCAAATGTATAAACCGTCGCACATAAATACTTAGAATCTGATACAGATATCTTGCAACACAGAATATATTTTTTTATCTGGATTGTATACGAACTCGTAATCTCTTGATCATGCTCCCAGCGCTTATACAACTTGGTTAAGTGCCTGTAAACCAACATGCCATGATCAAGTACTCTGCGTTGAACTATTCACGTACTTGAATGCGAAGCGTCTATATTTAAATAGTCTTTATAGCACTCGATAGTGTATCGTTAAGTCATATTCAATGGAGGAGTGTGGTTTGAATCCCGTCTAGACTGGAAATTAGTAAAAATTAATAATGTCAGCCGTGAAACCAAATTTAGTTAAAAATTACGAAAATTGATGAAAGACAAGAGAACTAATGGGTATAATGTCACAATGAAGAAAGGATCAATTTAAGTAAGATTATTTTATAAATATTAAAAAGCGTAGGTACTTTTACCCACATACTGATTAATTTAACGTCAACTGTTGACAAATAATATGACAAAAAAAATTGATCAAATAATAATGTCGGCTGCAAAACTAAATTAAGATAAAAAGGACAAAAATTGATTAAAGACAAGAGAACTAACGGGTATTAATGTCACAATGAAGAAAGAATCAATTTAAGTAAGATTATTTTATAAATATTAAAAAGCATAGGTACTTTTACCCACATACTGATTAATTTAACGTCAACTGTTGACAAATAATATGACAACTAAAATTGATGAAATAATAATGTTGGCCGCAAAACTAAATTAAGTTAAAATGGACAAAAATTGATCAAAGACAAGGGAACTAATAGGTATTAGTGTCGCAATGAAGAAAGAATCGATTTAGGTAAGTTTATTTTGATAAATATTAAAAAGCCTAAGTGCTTTTACCCAGATACTGATTAATTTAACGTCAACTGTTAACAAATAATATGACAACAAAATTTATGAAATAATAATGTCGGCCTCAAAACTAAATTAAGTTAAAATGGACAAAAATTGATCAAAGACAAGGGAACTAATGGGTATTAGTATCGCAATGAAGAAAGAATCGATTTAGGTAAGTTTATTTTGATAAATATTAAAAAGCGTAAGTGCTTATACCCAGATACTGATTAATTTAACGTTAACCGTTAACAAATAATATGACAACAAAATTTATCAAATAATAATATCGATCACAAAACTAAATTAAGTTAAAATGGACAAAAATTGATCAAAGACAAGGGAACTAATGGGTATTAGTATCGCAATGAAGAAAGAATCGATTTAGGTAAGTTTATTTTGATAAATATTAAAAAGCGTAAGTGCTTTTACCCAGATACTGATTAATTTAACGTTAACTGTTAACAAATAATATGACAACAAAATTTATCAAATAATAATATCGATCACAAAACTAAATTAAGTTAAAAAGGATAAAAATTTATCAAAGGCAAGGGAACTAATGGGTATTAGTGTCGCAATGAAGAAAGAATCGATTTAGGTAAGTTTATTTTGATAAATATTAAAAAGCGTAAGTGCTTTTACCCAGATACTGATTAATTTAACGTTAACTGTTAACAAATAATATGACAACAAAATTTATCAAATAATAATATCGATCACAAAACTAAATTAAGTTAAAAAGGATAAAAATTGATCAAAGACAAGGGAACTAATGGGTATTAGTGTCGCAATGAAGAAAGAATCCATTTAGGTAAGTTTATTTTGATAAATATTAAAAAGCGTAAGTGCTTTTACCCAGATACTGATTAATTTAACGTTAACTGTTAACAAATAATATGACAACAAAATTTATCAAATAATAATATCGATCACAAAACTAAATTAAGTTAAAAAGGATAAAAATTTATCAAAGACAAGGGAACTAATGGGTATTAGTGTCGCAATGAAGAAAGAATCCATTTAGGTAAGTTTATTTTGATAAATATTAAAAAGCGTAAGTGCTTTTACCCAGATACTGATTAATTTAACGTTAACTGTTAACAAATAATATGACAACAAAATTTATCAAATAATAATATCGATCACAAAACTAAATTAAGTTAAAAAGGATAAAAATTTATCAAAGGCAAGGGAACTAATGGGTATTAGTGTCGCAATGAAGAAAGAATCGATTTAGGTAAGTTTATTTTGATAAATATTAAAAAGCGTAAGTGCTTTTACCCAGATACTGATTAATTTAACGTTAACTGTTAACAAATAATATGACAACAAAATTTATCAAATAATAATATCGATCACAAAACTAAATTAAGTTAAAAAGGATAAAAATTGATCAAAGACGAGGGAACTAATGGGTATTAGTGTCGCAATGAAGAAAGAATCCATTTAGGTAAGTTTATTTTGATAAATATTAAAAAGCGTAAGTGCTTTTACCCAGATACTGATTAATTTAACGTTAACTGTTAACAAATAATATGACAACAAAATTTATCAAATAATAATATCGATCACAAAACTAAATTAAGTTAAAAAGGATAAAAATTGATCAAAGACAAGGGAACTAATGGGTATTAGTGTCGCAATGAAGAAAGAATCCATTTAGGTAAGTTTATTTTGATAAATATTAAAAAGCGTAAGTGCTTTTACCCAGATACTGATTAATTTAACGTTAACTGTTAACAAATAATATGACAACAAAATTTATCAAATAATAATATCGATCACAAAACTAAATTAAGTTAAAAAGGATAAAAATTGATCAAAGACAAGGGAACTAATGGGTATTAGTGTCGCAATGAAGAAAGAATCCATTTAGGTAAGTTTATTTTGATAAATATTAAAAAGCGTAAGTGCTTTTACCCAGATACTGATTAATTTAACGTTAACTGTTAACAAATAATATGACAACAAAATTTATCAAATAATAATATCGATCACAAAACTAAATTAAGTTAAAAAGGATAAAAATTTATCAAAGGCAAGGGAACTAATGGGTATTAGTGTCGCAATGAAGAAAGAATCGATTTAGGTAAGTTTATTTTGATAAATATTAAAAAGCGTAAGTGCTTTTACCCAGATACTGATTAATTTAACGTTAACTGTTAACAAATAATATGACAACAAAATTTATCAAATAATAATATCGATCACAAAACTAAATTAAGTTAAAAAGGATAAAAATTGATCAAAGACGAGGGAACTAATGGGTATTAGTGTCGCAATGAAGAAAGAATCCATTTAGGTAAGTTTATTTTGATAAATATTAAAAAGCGTAAGTGCTTTTACCGAGACACTTGTTAATTTAACGTCAACTGTTGACAAATAATATGACAACATAAATTGATCAAATAATAATGTCGGCCGCAAAACTAAATTAAGTTAAAATGGACAAAAATTGATCAAAGACGAGGGAACTAATGGGTATTAGTGTCACAATGAAGAAAGAATCAATTTAAGTAAGTTTATTTTGATAAATACTAAAAAGAGTAGATACTTTTTTACCAACACTGATTAGTATAACGCCACCTGTTGAGTAACTTATACAAAATTATATGAACAGTACTATATTATACAAAAATTATATGAACAGTAATTATCTTAAATTAAAAATTAATTTGTGTGTTATTCAATGACGGCTTTAAAAAAATTCGCGTATGTTAAAATATATTTTCAGTCAGAGAAAATTATTAATAATTTTTTACAGAATAATAATTTTACGCTAAATATTTATTGACTCAAGTGTCTCAATAGTGTCTATAGTGTCTAAAAAATGTACTCAATAGTGTCTAAAAAATGTCAATGGCTTTATTAGTAAAAAAATATGTCAAAAGTTTTTGCATGTATTAAAATATATTTTTGGTCAGTATACGAACAAATTATTTAAGTGGTAATAGGAAAGAGAGCGAGAGAGAACTCGCTAAGAGGATATGATTTGAAATTATGATAATGAAACAATATAGGACCAACTCTTCTAGACGAATTTTGAGCACGTTAATCAGCAATACGCATTGGAGTTAGATTCAACTTCGTTCTATAGCTAGGCTACTAATGCAGTGAAGAACTAGATATTTACTGAAGATGATGTACTTTTGGGAATAAGGAGAATGAGTTGAGATTTCTAAAATAATTCAAGACGACGATCAGCTGAAACTCTGAATTAAATAAGAAAGATTATGAAGAAAGACTTTTCGAAAGGAAGTGAAAAGTATGTAATTAACGCTGAACACCGATTTACTTCTAGTTGAAATGTGGATAGTATTTCTAGATCCAATTTGTATAAAATCGAAATTAGTGGTTAAAAAACAGTAAAAAAGACTAAAAAAACACAGTTCTCAATTATATACAATAAATATACATTTGTATTTTACAATTAAAGAACGATCATGCCCTATGAAATCATACTCGTCTACACTAAAATCGTATTCGATAATCGGCAGCACTTAAGTGCTAATCAATCAGGTATGTACTTAAACACTGTAACGTACTTAATCATTAATCAAGAGTCAGTGGTATATTTTTAACACTAAAATAAACTTGAAAAAGTTCCATATAATTCTTAGTCATATCATGTAGAAATATAATTAATGTTAGAGTATCTTCAATTTTCTGGGTACTAATTTGCATTACTCTAACTTATAATTAATGTTAGAGTATCTTCAATTTTCTGGGTATTGAAATATAATTAACGTTAGAGTATTTTCAATTTTCTGGGTACTAATTTGCATTACTCTAATTTATAATTAATGTTAGAGTATCTTCAATTTTCTGGGTATTGAAATATAATTAATGTTAGAGTATCTTCAATTTTCTGGGTACTAATTTGCATTACTCTAATTTATAATTAATGTTAGAGTATCTTCAATTTTCTGGGTACTAATTTGCATTACTCTAATTTATAATTAATGTTAGAGTATCTTCAATTTACTGGGTATTGAAATATAATTAATGTTAGAGTATCTTCAATTTTCTGGGTACTAATTTGCATTATCATATATAATATATTGAGACATGAACTCTTTTCTTTCATGTGTTGTGTTTACTTGGCGCTAAAGTGTTCATTGTGGGCAGTGTCAAAAAGTCAGGATATACGTGGCATTTCGCACAAAGCTTACGTGGGATGATTCGTGATACCCCTAAAAATCGTGACGTGGAAAATCAGGACATTTGGTAACACTAGCTTTTACCTCGTCTTCGCTCGGTTGGTTATAATTACGAAGTTATAAAGATGAATTAAAACATGCTGCGCCATCTAGAATAATTAAGAGAAATTAAATAGTCTTTATTTTTGTGACTTTATATTACAAATGACAAAGAAAACAAAAAAAAATCCCTCTAGATTTAGGAATTTATATAATTGCTCCTTCATATGGCGTCTGTAACGCTAAAAACACTTAGAACCGCTGCTTCATTGCTATGTTGCTTCATTTTCCGGAGTCCGCCTGTGTATTTAGTAAGAATTTTTCCAAATCCATGAGATTTCCCGGAACAAAATGAAACCCGACCCGCCAACTACATCTGCAAATCCTTTACAAAATCACATTGATACATCGCTTCGTTGAGCCGAACGAGAAGCAAACATGCTTTTGCATTAACAAAATCATCTAATTTCGAATGTGTTGCTGCAATAATGATGTATTAGCATTAATAATGAATTTACAACTGTACTTTAAAAAAATAAGACAATGTTAGAATTATTCAACGATAGAATTGTCTTAATTAAAGATTTGTGTAAAGGAATCGTTTCTATTATATATGTATATATATATATATGTATGTGTATATATATATATATATATATATATATATATATATATATATATATATATATATATATGTGTACATATTTCAAACAGATTTTATAAATGGGACAGATTATAAAAATGAGACATCTAAATTAGTTTAAGTATTTTTATCGACAATCATCATCTTCATCCGAAGGTCGACAGTCCTCGATGTACCCTGGCTTTCTCAGGCAGACGGTTCCAAGCCCTCCTTCTGGGCGCCACGGTTTTCCAGTTTATGTTGAGAGCGTCGAAAACACTTTGTAGGCAGTCCGCCCATCTTAATTTTGCTATCATCATCGTTTTGCCGTTTTATCTTCCTTCAATCTAATTACATGGCCGACTCACTTCATACGTTGAATTTTTGTAAATTTATTATATCTGGTTCTTTAAATAAGCGATAAAGTTCGGCATTAGTTCTCCTTTTTAAAAACCCATTATTAAAGAACCCACCAAAGATGGATCTGAGGATTTTTGTTCGAAAATTGCAAGGATTTTTTGACCAGTTTGGGACAATGTCAACGTTTCAGATGCATATATAAGACCTGATCTGATTAAGCTTTTATATAACAGTAGTTTAATATCTCTTCTGATTTTATTGGATTTTAGAAATTTAGTTAGTCCATGTAAGCATTTGTTGGCTGCAATCGTTCGTCTACTCAGTTTTGGAGCCAAATCGTTGTCGGTGTTGATTTCAGATCCAAGGTAGACGAAGGAATTTACCCTCTCAAATTTGTAATCACCGATTTTAAAATGCATGAAGAAGTCAGAGTTGGTCACAAATTTTATGTATTTCGGTTTGGTCAATAAACCATTGAGAGGTACATTTCTTTGTAGTGCTAGAAATGTCTGTTTGAGGTTTTTTTGAGTTCTAGTGATAATACCAATGTCATCCGTGTATGCAATAATTTGTACAGATTTAGAGAAGATCGTGTCTCTTGTATTAACTTTTGAATCTCTAATAATCTTCTCAAGAACAATGTTGGAAAGAAGACACGCTAATGCATCGTCTGTCTAACACTGTATGCTAATTCGACTGGTTCAGAGAGGCTTGAATTTTAACTCTCAGTTTCGTGTCAGTTAGAGTGAGAAAAATCAACTTAACCAGTTTATTAGGAATGTTGAATTCATTCAGAGTCTCGATTAGGCATTCTCTATTGATACAGTCATAGGCCGTTTTGAAATCGATAAAGAGGTGATAAGTATTAATTTGGAATTCTCTTGTTTTTTCTAAGATTTGCCAGAGGTTACAAAATTTGCTCAGTGGTGGATCTATCTCTTCTGAATCCGCCCTGCTAAGCACCAGTGAGAATTTTCGGCATAAGAAGAATATCTATTAAATAGTATGTTAGAACGTATTTTGTAGACTAATTCCTCTGTAGTTTCAGCAGTCGAGGATATCTCTTTTTTTATGTACGGGACAGACTGCACTGAGCTTCCAATCTTGGGGACGTGTCTCGGAGTTCCACACTGATAGAATTAAGTAGTGGATTATCTCCTGAATTTTTTATCGTTAACAACACCCCTTTATTTTTCAGTTAGGAGCTAATATTTCAAACGTGTATTGATATACGTGGATGTTCAATCGGCAAGACATAAATGAATTTGTAATCGAGAGTTTTAGAATAATGGTAAAATTTTCAAAGGTGATCGACAATATCCATGTAATTTTTGGCCCAGTTTTCATAACAATAAAAACGACACTATTAAATAGAGAAAAAATAGGTCTATCATAAGATTCATTTAAATTGTCAATCAAACAAAGGAGAAATCTTGTACTTTTTTATAGAAAGTTAGATGCTGTAAATGTTGTTTCCACAGAAGCGTAAGATGAATTAAAGTATAGACTGTGTTTCATTGTATCATGTAAAAAAGGTTCAACATACTGAGCCATGAAACTGGCTGGCTGATACCATCGTCAGAAAACCACGTAAAACTCGGAAAAGTATTAATTATGACAGCACCTTCCGGTGTTGTCACAAACATTAATGTCAGTTAACAGTTTATTTTTAATTAATCTGGACGATAGCTGCAAATTTACAAAAATGACTGTATAGACTATTTTTTGTAATCGTTTCTTAAAAGTTATTGCGTGTTTTGTTAGATTTTCATTGTAATTTTTATTTATTTCTAATAATTCTTGATATATTAATTGTGACAGCATCTTCCGGTGTTGTCACTAACGTCAATGTCAGTTGACAGTTTATTTTTAATTAATCTAAATTATGGGTACGAATAAAAAACAGTGGGTATCGATTATTTTTGTAATCGTTTCTTAAAAGTTATTGCGTGTTTAGTTAGACTTTCATTGTAATTTTTATTTATTACTAACAATTCTCGATATTTTCAAAGCGTAATAATAACGATTCAACTTGCTAATCCATGACTGTATAGTCAAAAAATACCACCCAAAACTCGAAACGAACGTTAAATATATTGATCGTGATAACAACAAAACGAATGTCACTGTCAGTGAACAGTATTTTTAATTAGTTTAGGCAAAGGCTACAAATTAAAAAAAATATTGGCTACGATTATTACGTGTTCGTTAGATTTTTCTTGTGATTGTTATTTCTTGTTCACAATTCTTAATATATTAAAAACATAATATACACGTTTATGAAAATATATTATTTATTTTGTATTGTAATTACTAATTATATTTTATTTTTCGCTATTTTCTGGTCATCAAAACAATAAAAAAAATTTTTTTTATATTTAAAAAAAACACTAGTTTGGTCTCTTTTTGTGCTATGGAACTCCAAGAAAGTAGACATTGGTTAAATATGACGATTCCCAAAAGAAAACTAGGTTGATGCATCTCGAGGAGCGGAGGAGAGGGCCGGGCGTCGCGGCGGCGCGTGTGACCCACATCCGGCGGTAAACAAGCCCTTGCACAGTGCGGCGCGCCGCGCGCACTCATTCATATTTCCTTGATTTAAATTTCAAATCGAGACATTGATTAGTTTACTGGTTCAACTTTGATACAATTGAGTATAAGACACTTGTGCAGGTCCGCTCTTTAGGCATTGACGAGAAAGAAAATAAACTGGCAATATGAATTATGTTGACATTAGTTTTCACTTGCGTTTAAATAAATTAATATAAAAAAAATTAATAAATAAAAAAAACACGCATTTACAAAATACTGTACTGCAAAAATAATTATCCAACAATTTTCTTTGTTTATTTAGTAAGGGTTTTAGTGCAAACCACGTTTGTAATCGAGTGTAATATTTGAGAGTGAAAATAAGAGGCTTTTTCTTTAAATCTAACTAAAATGTTAAGGCAATTTCATTCACTAAATATTAATTTGAGAAGCAAGTTCATTTATTTTTGAGAAATAGTAACCCCACTCTTACACTCAATAACATACATGGCTTACACTAAAGTCCTTACTGAGTAGACAGAGAAAAAAGGTTCGATAGTAATTTTTTGCTTTTTGGTGCAGTATTTCGTAAAAGCGTACTTTTTAATGTTTTAAACTATTAATTTATTTTTACTTTTTAGTCTTTTATTTTTGTTTTAAAACAGTATTATTTTTTAATTTCATGAAAGTATTATATTGTCATCAGTTCTTGATACGTGTGCAAAAGTTTAAATAATTCGGACATTTGGAATTGGATGAAAATTTAATTTAAATTTTATTTTTTTTTTAATTTTATTTCTGTTTTGAGACTTATTAATTTTTTTTTTAATTTCATAAAATTATTGTGTTGTCATCAGAACTACATATAACTGCCAAGTTTCATAATGATGCAACATTTAGAAAAGCTTGAAAATTAGTTTCGCAGATTCTATTACATAGTTAGTTACATACAATTCGATTTACATAAATTGCCAAGTTTCACGATGATACAACAATTAAAAATGCATGAAATTTAGTTTCGCAGATTCTATAATATAGTTACATACAACTCGACCTGCATAGGTAATTACATACAAGTCGACATACAAGCCGTTTTTATTAAAAAACGTGTTAAAATATAATTAAACAAGACTATCAACAAAAGTATTTGTTTAAAATCTTCCGCACCCAATTTGAAATAACTTAAATATTCAGATGAAACGGCAAAAGACCGAATACTCGTGTATGCATATCCGAATACTCGTATATGTATATCCAAATACTCGTATTGAGTTGACGTCAAAAGACCGAATACTCGTATATGCATATTCGAATACTTGTGTGGGCTTGAGGTTAAAAAACCATATACTCGTATATACATAAAACCTTCTTTTTTTCGAAGTTAATTTTTTTTCACCAGCAATGATGTTTAGATTTGTCGCATAATTCCAGCCCAGTGCATAATTATGCATAAACTACGAAGTTTTACCGACAACTTAAGTTAGCTTACGCATATTTCAATAGCGCAAGTTAACTGATACCTAGCGTCATCTATCGGAACTATTTGGAAGCGGTATTAAAATATGGCTGCATTTCTATTTATTAGCATCATTTAAATATTTCTTTCATTGTTTAGCAACAAACAGAAAATCAAAAATATTACTAAGAATATTAAAAAGACAAATGTTTTCGTAGCAATTTTAAGAAATTAAATGATTTGTTTGCAAACAGTTTTTGTTTTGAAATAGTATTGTAATACTTTGTAGTTCTTTTTGTTTATGAAATTATTTATTTTATAACATTAAACATTTTTTGAAATCATTGTAGTAATATTTATGTTAAAGAGATAAAAATTTAAAAAAAAACAAAAAGATTCGGCTCCAGGAAAAGTTTTTTTTTGTAATTTAATTAAAATCCTCTAAAATTTGTTTCAAACATTTCCATAATTTGTTCACTTTTTTACTATAAGCGTTTAATCATAATGCATAGATGATTGTTATAATGAATGCATATTGCGAGAATTTAACATAATTTATTTATGTATTATAATATGCGTATAACGAGGAATTATTACTATAAGAGCAGTCCTTCTCGCCAAACAAAGCATCAAGTAGTCCAAAAAATTTACATGTTGTGGAAGTCTGCATCAGATTATGGAACTGGCAAGCTAACGGAAAAATAACTAATAACAAGCAATTTATAAAACAAAATGTATAAAAAAAGAAAAAACCTAACAAACACGAGTAGAATATGTATCACGAGGTTTTCGTAAACATTTAGGCATTTATAAACATTTAATGGTACATAGTATTAAACCATTTACGTATACGACATTTTAATAAACTATCGAATAAAGTTTGTAATGTTGGTGCTTATAATTCTACTTAGCGTTATTAAGTTAGTATGGTGATTGTTGTACACAATTTAATAATATTGTGGGTATAATACAACGAGTTTAGTAAATAGTCATAGACATATTGAATATATGTGTCAACCGTATTTAACCGTCAAATTGTATTGTTTACAAACATTCTTTTGGAATCGAATTAAGTATAGTTACATTTAAATATTTACATAACGTACATAAATTATCTAATATGTCTATCACGGGCTTCAAAATACCGTGTATTCCTAAAAAATACTTGAGTTACATAACTATAACTCTTAATCTATCTTTTTTGTCTAAATAAACGACATAAAAATATATATAATTTAAAATATAGTCCACATACTATGTTTGAGCAGGACTTCCTCTACCCCAGTACATTTACGGAGGTCTCCAAGAAAAAACAAATTTAACGCATTTTAAAGCCATTGAAGTACACATTATGTGTTGTTATTTTCAAATCTCTATTTCATTTCCTGCAGAAATTATAAGTCTCTTACGGAGGACAGACAGACAGAAAGCACTGCCACAATAATAGGGTTCCGTTTGAATTCTTCAGATACGAAACTTCTAAAATTAACTTATTCATATAGAAAATACATTGATTTGAAGAAGTGGGCGCGAACCTTTTGTTTCTTGTACTAGGAGCGAATCTTTGATTTCTTGTCCTACGTTGAGTAGGGTGACATTGAAAAAGACTTACAAAATAAAGTTGAAGTCCCATCTCTCATTTATCACCTTTAAACCTCTTTTTGAAATATTAAATTTCAAAATGGCGTGTAATTATCACTCTTGCCCCTAATTTTTTTTTAACTTAATTGGCAGCTTCAATTAATGTTATTTCCTTAAGTAGCATTAAAAAACTACCAAAGATAACTACAAGACCTTTTTTGATACGTGTTTCGATAGGTACTGGACGATTTTTATCATCACTTACGATCTCTCGCTTCACAATTATACTTAAATGCTTTTTGTTTTATTATCTAGGACCAAATCATTTTAAACTATTTATATTTGCTGTTAAATACATTTCCACGTCCTATTTTTATCTCATTCTCTTTTTCAGTCAATGAATGGCGCATTTTTATTACATTAACTAGTGTTGACGCAGTGTGCTAAGCTTTAACTAAAACTTAAATAAAAACGAATCTATGAAAAACTAAAAGCCGACTACGTCGAAAAAACTGAAAAGTAGAAAAACAAGTTAGGTAATCATAATTTTATTAAAAGGTAATCGTCACTGAATTATGATGCCGCAGGTGGCGTTCGGTTTTGAAATGTCAATATTTTTTCCAGTAGAGCATGTGTCAAAACTGAACTTCGCCTACGGTTTCACAATTTAGCTACGATTATCTTTCAGTGAAATTATGATTACCTAACTTGTTTTCTTACTTTTCAGTTTTTTTCGACGTAGTCGGGTTTTAGTTTTTTATAGCTTCGTTTTTATTTTACTCTTTTTGGCAGCTTATTTTCATACACATAGTTCGAAACGGGGCGCATTTAGTACTTTTTATTTTTATTATTTGCACCAAACTTGACTATTTTTTCATGATTAGGAAAAAATAGTTGAAGAAACTTCAAAATCATTTTTTCAGACCTGTCGACTGACATCATTTTCGGTAAGATACGTGAATTTTTTTTTCGATTCTGTTTTTTATTGCAAGGCCGTCAAAATATTTTTTTGTCTCTAAAAACCTAGTCTATGATACTCTTATATTAAATACAAACCGATTGATACATCATTTTCTAAAAACAGTTCAGCAGTTTTTGATCTAAAATCAAACATCCATACATAGACTGTTAAATTCATTATCTATTGCTGCGCCATAGTCGGGTAAAAAACAGAAAAATTCACTTCAAAAACAAACTTTTTGGAGAAGCGCTGGAAAGTTTAAAATAGTAAAAAATATATTTACTCTAACCAGAGTACATAGATACTATGATAACTATTGATCTCGTTTTAATAATTATTTATTTTTTGGCGTAGGTGACAAGTTAAAAACAATAATGGACAGATATATTGAAAACCAACATAGTATTTATTTCATTTATTTTTTTTTACTTTTTGTTTTTATTTGGACTTGGCAATAAAAACTTATGCAAAGAAACAAATGTTAACAATTACTGTTGACCTACTGTCATCCGTTGAGGAGTCCTATTGTCTGTCTCCGGAAAGCAACATCAGATCTTAGTCACATTTATATAATAACACTCTTGAATTGTACTTTTGTGAATAAAAAATGATTATTCATATACGAATAGGTTTACACACGTTGGAGATATGCGTTGACATATATACAAACGAACACACAGTCGAATTGAATACCTCCTCATTTTTTTAAACCGATTAAAAATAAGTAAAGCACAATGGCCTTGTACGAGAAGTTCATTTATTATTTTTGGTCTTTTCCCATAACTATTTAATTAACTAATTAAATTGCGTTCAAGTAAATTTATATTCGAGTGTGATTTAGTCACGTCAAGATCTACAAAAAAGTTTAGTTTTGCATGACCTAAAACATTTTTTCATAACTATTTAATTAACTAATTAAATTGCGTTCAAGTAAATTTATATTTGAATGTGGTTTAGTCGCGTCATGATCTACAAAAAAGTTCAGTTTTACATCACCTGAAACATACAGAAAAAGTATGTCTGCATTATTTCAAGCTGCTATAATTGATCTTATAATTAAATTTTTGGAATGTTACATTTGACAGCAGCTATCATAGGTATACGAGAGAACACGGTACATTTACTATTATGTGAACATAGATTTATTCTGTACCGATGCTATGGATTTATAGCTTTATATAAATTATGAACATATTTCATAACATTAACTTACACAGTATTTAAAAAAAAAATAACTGATAAATTTTTCATAAATATGAAACTTGTCGTTGTGAATTGTATCTAATTATAGGTCATATAGTTAAGCTAAACTTATTTTGAGAAAGTCTAATTAGCACTGAAATAAATCGCACTAATATTATAAATGTGAAAATTTGGATATTTGTTAGTCAGTTACCCCTAAATAGCTGGACATATTTTTATGAAACTTGTTAGAAGCTTAATATAAGGTTTAAATGATCGCTACACGATTCAACAGTAAAGATAAATTAGTGCCAGCATACATTAATGGATTGAGTAAAGCGTTAGATAAATCTACTGCTCAAGTACTTCGAGATAACACAAAATCTGAAAAAAAAATAATATGAATATAGCAAAAAGTTCAGGATCGATAATAGAGAAATATTACGATAATCTTACTGAGTCAGTGACAGAGAAAAAAAACTAGTAAATCATGAAGATGTTAAAACGTTCCATAAAAAACGTCCACTCTATAACTGAACTGAATAATGAATAAGTAGTTACTGATATTTCCTAGAAGAAAATTTAATTGTGTGAAGAAAAACTTAGTAATTTATATGAAATTGAGCTGAGTAAAGATGTCCAGATATCCACCTGATTTGCAAATCATTTCATCCCTCACCAGCATCCCTTCCCACCGTTCGCAACATGAGGGCGAGTACGTTGCGCCGTCTCGAGTCGGGGCCCTTTGCCACTGCGCGGCACTGCTCGTCGGGCGCTCATTCTATTCGCGTCGCCGCTGACCTATTTAAGGGATTGCAACACGACATCGTTCGGCATTCCGTGCTACACGCACGGCGCACGCACACAAGCGCGCGACCAGCCATAGGTCGAGAACAGATAACGCACTTCGCTGTGGGGCCCTACGATGGGCTGCCACAGGTCGTTTTAGGGAACCGTATGCCGCGTCGTCGGCGTTAAACGTTTCGATGGAGATCAAGTGCGGAACGACATTACGATCGCTGGTACTTAGAAAATACACTCAATCTAATCTATTTGATAACGTATATTAATTCAGGATTTTATAAACATCAGATCGATAAATTATTTCTTTACATATGAAAGGCAAGTTGAAATTGTTCACGATATTTAGGTTATTCGTAGCCCAAGACTTATTTTAAAAACAAATGTATTAGATTTGTCGCACCGAATACAAAATTAGCAATATAATTCACATGAATTGTTAAGAACTGGAATCTAAAGATCTAATTCCAAGGTCGGTCATAGTACCTTCAGCACTGTGCTGAACATCTTCAAGCTAATGTTGAAGTATCTTATTGTTTTTGCTTTTTTATGGAGACTATATTAATTAAGAGTTTTACGCAGATATCTATCTAAGTTTTAAGAAGAATCATCTTAAAAAATAATCCCCAGGTCGGTCATAGTACCTTCAGCACTGTGTTGAACATCTTCAAGCTAATGTTGAAGTATCTTATTGTTTTTGTTTTTTATGGAGACTATATTAATTAAGAGTTTTACGGAGATATCTATCTAAGTTTTAAGAAGAATCATCTTAAAAAATAATCCCAAGGTCGGTCATAGTACCTTCAGCACTGTGTTGAACATCTTCGAGCTAATGTTGAAGCATCTTACTGTTTTTGGTTTTTTTATGGAGACTATATTAATTAAGACTTTTACGGAGATATCTATCTAAGTTTTAAGAAGAATCATCTTAAAAAATAATCCCAAGGTCGGTCATAGTACCTTTAGCACTGTGCTGAACCTTTTCAAGCTTATGTTGAAGTATCTTATTGTTTTTGCTTTTTTATAGACTATATTAATTAAGACTTTTACGTAGATATCTATCTAAGTTTTAAGAAGAATCATCTTAAAAATTAGAAGGCTTTAAAATTATATGAATTTATTACATTTTTAGCCTCAAAACATGTGTACATTTTTGAACACAGCGCAACCTTAATGGGTATAATTCCGTGATTAAAGCCATCTAGATATACTTATACTTTCTTATTATGTTTTTAACAATTATTATTATTGATTTTGTTTCAAAAATAGGTTTATTTACTTATTTGCACTAGCCTGGAGCTTTACCCTTCTATGAAAGGTCTTAGATAATTAAGAATGCTAAGACTCTTTTTGAACTCACAATTAACAGTATTGACAATAACTAGATGGTCCGTAAGCAATAGGATAAAACACGGAATATATCAGTCTCAAACCCGAATACTTTAGTAAAATACTTAAGTCTCAAATTCATCAGCCAACAATATATTCGTAAGCTAAAGAGAACTAAGTGAACGACGTTTCCTGTTATTGGCACCGCAAGTGTTACTAACGACGTTTGAACGACAATCTTTGAAGACATTTTTACTCGGATAGCAGTGGCTTACACTTAAATCTAGTAAAGATAGAGATTTAATTAATTATAATTATTGAATTCACATTGTTTTGTGATAATTTTATTGTTGGTTTCGACACACTGTTAACGTTTTATAATAATCTCGTTGGCATATCCCGTACGCCGTTCGTATTCTCAGAGTTATTCTTTGCAATATAGGTGACCTTTTCAGTTTACCATCAATTTGTTTACTGTGTGACGCATTAGTTTATGGTATGACGGAGTCGCCTGTGATTAGTGTTGCTAGATTTAATTTACAGAAAAATGAGACTCATGTCTGAAACGGGGAACGAGTTATGATACCCCTAAAACGTCCGATAGAATTTGGAACATCTGAGATCATATCTAGTCTGGGTGTTATTGAGAATTAAGTGTTGGCTTATATTTGAAAGAGTTCAAGGATTTTTTTGTAATACTATATAATAATATAGTATTATATATGAAAGAGCGTTTGTCAGGGTTTCGTACCTAAAGAGGAAAAATGGAACCCTTATAAGATCATTCAAGTATCTGTTCATAAGTCAGACAAAACCATTTTTCTCAGAACTCGCTTGATTCAGAAATTTGAAATTTGACTTAGTAATAAAACATCATAGCATTAAAACTCAAAAAATTACATTTTAATTAAACGCCTTAACCCTTACATTAAAACTCAATAATTTGCCCCCCATAATTTGTAAATTACGGAGGGCAAATTAAGTAACAATTTTTTTTGAATTCTATGTTTAGTGACGTTCGAATAGGTTTAGTATGAGGATCTTAAAAACATTTTTTTCATAATTTTAGGTATTGTATCTTTAGAGACATATTAAAAAATATGTAAAAAATGTATCACCCCCTTATTTTTGAAAATACTCAACATAAAATCATGAAAAAATATGAGTTTTTGAAGTTGTAGAGAAACTGTAACGATGATTCTAGATGTTATAATTTTTGTAATATCCCACAAGTTTTTGCGCCCACGAAATACATTTACAGTTTTAAATTTCAAAAAGATAATTTTCTTAGAAATTATGTGGCGTAGAAAGCTGAAATTTCGTATAATAATACACCTTATTAACCAACATATTTACGCCTCCAACTTTTTAAAAATATTCTTTTTCTCAGTCGTGAACTCTTGACAGAGTGGTCGTGGTTGTTCCGATGACTTAGGTACTAGGTTGAGGGTGCTTGTACATGTCTATTCTTTATTCGGTCTTCCGGGTCTGAACTGCCACCCTAGCAATGTCTCTCCATTTCTACCGGTTTGCTGCGCTGCGAGAGCACTCAGTCACGGTAGTTTGCGTCACTGATTTAGTGTGATCGGCTTCTAGATCTCTTGCTCTCTAAGTGGGTCTGAACCACCAGTCTTTTGAACGAATGCTCGTTCCTGGATATATGGCCAAAGAATTTTAGTATTCGCAGTTGCACAGTCGATGAAAGTCAGTCCTTGACCTTGAGTTCTATCAGGATAGAGTTGTTAGTGTGGAAAGTGGTCCAAGGGATCTTCAGCACACGCCTCTATCAACACGTTTTTAAAATATTGGTAAAAGAATTAAAAAGGAAGTAAATTATTAGTAAGTATTAATAAAACTATTATTTTATTGAATATATTTTGCGTTAATTTTTTAGAAATTCATTATTCACGATTAAATTAAACTATGTGATGTAGTATTATTTCTACTTTCTTTAAGTTCTTTACCGCGACCTAGATTTTGTTGTATTACAACATCTTCAGGTGGGCTATTAGCAAATATTGCTGATCTTTGCTAATTGCCCACCCGAAGAGTTTTAATACGACGAAACCAAGCTCGTGGCAAAGAACTTAAAGAAAGTAGAAATAATACCACACGTGGTTTAATTTTTTCTAGTTTACGTGACATGTAGAGTGTTATTTGAAAAGGCTTTAGTTATGAGCAGCACAAAAATATTTTTTCTGCAATTTCAAATTGCATATTACAAATATTTTTAAAAAAAATCCAAAAACACAAACCCTTTACTTCTAGTTCTAGTCGTGTTTGACACATTTTTTTTTATATTTTTGTCGCTTTTATGCTTTTATTTTTACTCAACTAATTTCTGTGAAATTTTGTACACATATAGGCTCTATCATGGACACTTGTTATCTCATAAAATAGAATAGTTTTATCTCGTAATAAAATTTCATTTATTTAAAAATAAATTGGTGTTCCTGAGACTACAATGTAGAAATAAAAATTTGGTAACCAATGTAACCGTACTGCGTATGTCGGAAATTTTCAATACGAAAATTAAAAAACAAAAATAACATACGCGTATTACATTAAATTACACTAAAATAAAATATTATTAAAAAATAATGTAATTTTTGAAGAGATGCACTCGATGTTGGACAGTGAACTCACTCAGCCGAGCCGAGTTTACCTGAACAATGCAGTGCTCTTTAAATTGATCACATTTCATAATTTTTGAATTATGAAATGTGATCCTATTTAGCCAATGCCGAAGGGAGCCGAGTTTATCCGATTCAACATCACCGATCCCGGCGTGACGGCTCAGTTTTGTTCACTGTTCAGAAAAAGTGACGGAAAAAATTTAAAAAATTACGGATAAGGATGTGAATATAAGTAAATCCCTATGAATATTTATTAAGGTAGCAACTATGAGTATTATTATTAACTCATTATTTCACTTAATCAATATTGGCTCATATGGTAACCAAATAGAATATTTCTATGAGTATCATTATTAACTCATTATTTCACTTAATCAATATTGGCTCATATGGTAACCAAATAGAATATTTCTGAGTATTATTATTAACTCATTATTTTACTTAATCAATATTGGCTCATATGGTAACCAAATAGAATATTTCTACTTCTCCAAAGTATTAAGTTGTTTTTAGTGTTACTTGGCAAAATTACCAACATGGCATACTTATGGAATCCCTTCGGTGTCCATCCGTCTGTCGCAGGCGATTTTCTCGGAAACTTTCCCACATATAATATTCTATCTATCCATGCTTTTATATCATTATGGATGGACATGCTAACTGGCGTTTCAGTTTTGTATATCAACAGCACATCAACAGATAGGAATACTATTTCGGCATGCTGTCTGCTGATAGCAGGGCGAATCACTCACTGGCTAAATAAATTGTATAGAAGTGACAAATGTTGCTTCCCAATAACTTTTGGCAGTTACCTTCAACAGGTTGGGTTATCAGCTGGAAGAAACTTTTTGATTTGCCACTTTCGACCGATTAACGTTTATCAGCGGTCTGTTTTATATAAAATCATCAAATTATTTGTTGTAAAAGTTATTGAAAATCAGTAACAAGCACATCGCCCTCCAGCTAGACTGATTTGTAAATTTTGCAATCGTCATTATATTGGGATGATGATTCTGATAATAAAAGTGATGGGCCCAGCATATATATATATAAACATTGAGTAAATTATATGCCTGAGGTCAATGAGCAAGATTTTAAAACTAGATTTCGTATCAATGAGGGTTCTATTGAATTATTATAATAATTTATTATATAGGCAATATGTTATTGTTCATATAATAAATGATGATTATAAATTTATTATTACCATCAACAAAGCCAGTATTAACATAACCTCAATAGATTATATTAATACTGGCTTTTGTCCGATTTAACACTTGATAGAATGTAGAGACTGATTGCGTTACACAACTACGTACAACTTTAATTGGTTTTACATAAATAAAAGCAATTTTTCTTGATTTATTAATTATTCTTGATTTTTAAATATAAAAATACACATTCATTATTTATAAATTCATAAAATATTTAAATTACATCCAATCGTATATAATTAAAATATTTCTCTTTGGTTATTACATATTTATTTGGTGCGTAAATATTTTTAATGTCGAATTTCCCATATGCGTTAACAGAACGATTATCTATAGATAGTTAAAATATCAGAATACTCGCGGGGAGCAAACTAAGGATAGATAGAAAGTCATCATCTATCTTATGTAGCTATCTGCATCGATGGATAAATGGAACATTGGCTTTGGGCGTAATTGGATAATTTTGCAAATACATTTTTAATCTATGATTATCTATAGATAGTTAAAATATCAGAATACTCGCGGGAAGCAAACTAAGTATATATAGAAAGTCATCATCTATCTTACGTAGCTATCTGCATCGATGGATAAATAGAATATTGGCTTTGGGCGTAATTGGATAATTTTGCAAATACATTTTTAATCTATGATTATCTATAGATAGTTAAAATATAAGAATACTTGCGGGAAGCAAACTAAGTATATATAGAAAGTCATCATCTATCTTACATAGATATCTGCTTTATATCTATGGATAAATGGAACATTGGCTTTGGGCGTAATTGGATAATTTTGCAAATACATTTTTAATATATGATTATCTACATATAGTTAAAATATCAGAATACTTGCGGGAAGCAAACTAAGGATATATAGAAAGTCATCATCTATCTTACATAGCTATCTGCATCTATGGATAAATGGAACATTGGCTTTGGGCGTAATTGGATAATTTTGCAAGTACATTTTTAATCTATGATTAGCTATAGATAGTTAAAATATAAGAATACTTGCGGGAAGCAAACTAAGTATATATAGAAAGTCATCATCTATCTTACATTGCTATCTGCATCTATGGATAAATGGAACATTGGCTTTGGGCGTAATTTGATAATTTTGCAAATACATTTTTAATATATGATTATCTATATATAGTTAAAATATCAGAAAACTTGCGGGAAGCAAACTAAGGATAGATAGAAAGTCATCATCTATCTTATGTAGCTATCTGCATCGATGGATAAATGGAATATTAACTTTGGGCGTAATTGGATAATTTTGCAAGTACATTTTTAATCTATGATTATCTATAGATAGGTAAAATATCAGAATACTTGCGGGAAGCAAACTAAGGATAGATAGAAAGTTATCATCTATCTTACGTAGCTATCTGTATCGATGGATAAATGGAATATTGGCTTTGAGCGTAATTGGATAATTTTGCAAATACATTTTTAAATTACACCATAATTTCTGTACTTCTCCAAGCGAGCTATAACGCGGATCAAAGCTGTATTTATTGTATTAAATTTTAATAATTATTAATTAATATATAAAATACTTAATAATTCTCATCCTTGTTCACATTGTCGTCACCGTGGGTTGTTGGGGTCATCACAAGGCCTTCGACTGCGAAGCGCGCCGCGGGATCTGGTTCCATTCCCGGCCGCTCATTGCGCGGGGCTGGACTGGTATTCTGGTTGGCTGTAAGAGATTTCTCCTGTAGCATAAGTCCGCCATATGCATCGATTAAGATACATTAAAACACATAAATAAAGAAAACTCCTATTTCATATGCCTATCCGGCAACTCATGAATGTTGAGTTCGTTCTAAAGACAAGAGGTATATTCTTTGTTATCAGCACGGAACTGCATTCTACTGAGACTCTTTTGACTCATTTACTGTATACAAAACTGGAACTATATTCAAATGTACTAAGTGCGCCTTTGATGTATGTGTGTTGAACACATACATCAAGGGCGCACTTAGTACAGTCGTTTGACTTCGGGTCACTTGGTTTTGTATATTTAATTTTATTGGAGTTTACTCCTTAAGAATCGATTTTCATATGTATCACCTGGTATGAAGTTTTATAAGGAGTGAAATCAGAAGTTCAGAGCATTAAAAAGGTGTAACAGTTTGTAAGTTGGGATGTAGGAGGTAATCTCCGAAACGACTCATCTGATTTCAAAAATTCTTTCAACAATATTTAGAAAGGTCCTTTCCAAATATTTAGGATGGATATAAGTTATATATTATCAACTTAAAAAAAATTTCATAAATTATAAAAAAGTTAAATTTTGTAGGTTTGTATGTAGGAGGTAATCTCCGAAATTAATCATCCTATTTCGAAAAATCTTTCATCAATATTTAAAAAGGACCTTCGTAATGGATATAGATCATATATTAACCTCTAAAAATTGTTTCATACATTACAAAAAAAGTTAAATTTTGTAAGTTTGTATGTAGGAGGTAATCTTCAAAATTACTCATCCGATTTAAAAAAATTCTCTCACCAATATTTAGAAAGGACCTTCAGAATGAACATAGATTTTATAATATCCCGTTAAAAATTTATACATTATAAAAAGTAAAATTTTGTAAGTTTGTATGTAGGAGGTAGTCTCCGTAACTACTCATTCGGTTTAAAAATTCTTTCACCATTATTTAGAAAGGATCCTCAGGATGGACAGGTTATATATTAAACCGTTAAAATTTTTTTTCATGGAGACCAGTTTTACCACGTACGATAACGAAAAAACAGTCGAGCGAATGCGTTTCTTATGAACGCTGCCTTAACGGTAAGAGATATATTGATAGATGATATTGATATTTATATTTACATACAGTGTTACCTATTTTTGTACATTCCAAGTCAATTATAATTAAGGAGTAAACTCCAGTGGTGCGTCGGAGCTGACACGCACAATTTTTTATACTACGAGATTTTATTTGCGGCGTCACCCGCATAGGGTTATAAAAATGTGCTTTTCACCTCATGAATATGCTCAAGTGCTCCATCCACAAACACGAAATACCGCGTAAATATACGCTCCATCTATAAACACAAATACCGCATAAATATACGCTCCATCCACAAACACGAAATACCGCATAAATAAATACACCACTCCACCCACAAACACGAATACGGCGTAAAAATAAGCTCCATCGATAAACACGAAATACGCTCCATCCACAAGCACGAAAAACGTAAATATACGCGAAGATAAATGATTACTTTTGCGTTTTATTTTAAACTATAAATGATAAGCATATATTGTCAAGGGAACTTTTGTAACTGAGTAAATATATTTACATACTACCAGTGAACTTTATTTACATAACGATTCATAATTTTTTACAATAAACAACCATGCGTACTGACAGACCTACAGCCTATCTTTTAATCTAGGATGTATATTATCTATCTATATATATATATATATATATATATATATATATATATATTTATATATATATATATATATATATGCATACATATAAATGTTGTTAAAATCCATAGGACTATTTAACCATGAAGAAAAGACACAAAAATATATACATACGACGTTTTATTGTCATTGTGTTTGTAGAGATTTTATTTGTTTCTGTACTTTAATATATTTAATTGATACATTTAACCAATTCTACCATTTTGCATTCTTCTTTTATAATATATTTTCCAAATATTTAATATATGTGGGGTTAATTTTGTAGAAATTCATTATTCACAGTTAAATGAAACCACGTGATGTAGAATTATTTCTACTTTATGTTTTTTACCACGACCTAGGTTTCGTTGTATTACAACATCTTCAGGTGGGCTATTAGAAAAGATCTTTACTAATTGCCCACCTGAAATTGTTGTAATACAACGAAACCTGGGTCGTGGTAAAGAATTTAAATAAAGTAGAAATAATACTACATCACGTAGTTTCATTTAATTGTGAATATATTTTCCGTAATGCGGTTTCCCATAAGGTGTTGCTATTGTTATAATAAGTCCGCCATAATTGTACTTAGCGCGTTAAGTTTCAATAATGTTTAGTCCCATTAAAACTTATAACTTAGAGTTTCAAAAATATTTATATGGAAATTTTAAGAAGCAAATTAAGTTTTCGAGAAAAATGTTTTAAATTCCATATGAAATATTTTTTTGGGGTAAATTTGAAAAGAATAATTATGAGGGTTTTAAAAATAATGTTATGTAGTAAATCTTCAGTGATATACTAAAAAATATGGCAAAAATATGTCTCCTCATTTATTTCCTATAGTTTCCATTCGACTGACAGTTAATGAGAAATACGTTTTTAACTGTCAGTAGGTCCGACTGACAGTCCTGACCGTGTGTGGTGCATACGAGCGTAAGTCGTCTACATTACTTTTTGATTAAAAACTGTGTGTTCTTGAACTCTTTATTTTCAGTCTTTCATATAAACTTGTTTAGCTCTACCAATCCCTATTTTCTACAAATATGATTTGGCAACATTACTCTTGAGTAACTTGTAAGGCATTGAAAAATATTAAATAAGTATTACGATATAGCGCGGCCATTGTATCGAGCTGAGCTTGGTTTGTGAGATATTCAGTTACAATAATTTGATAAACATTTTTAGAGTTCTGTAGTCGAATTATAAAAACAAAACTCTTACAAAGAGCCTGTCACGTACAATAATTTGAAAACATTTTTAGAGTTCCGTTGTCGAATTATAAAAACGAGACTCTTATAAAGGGTCTTTTATGTACAATAATTTGAAAACATTTTTAGAGTTCCGTTGTCGAATTATAAAAACAAGACTCTTATAAAGGGTCTGTTATGTACAATAATTTGAAAAACACTTAAAATTCCGTTGTCGAATTACAAAAACAAAACTCTCATATTGAGCCTATTATGTACAGTAGTTTAAATAAACATTTTTAAAGTTCCTAGTCGAATTACAAAAGTGGAACCGATATAATAATCCTGTTATCTGCAATAATTTCAATACCAATCTTTAATTTATTGACGCGACTCGGCCGCAATATCTTAATGAAAAAAAAATTACCCCAGGTACGGAGACGGAAAAAGTATTCGAAACTTTTCAAAACTTTCTTGATACTTTTCAGTACCGAGTATATTTTTTCTATATCGATGGTTTGTACTAGATACCTCTTAATTGATATATTTATTCATGTGAGTAATATACAGCAGATACCTTACCAAATCTCATTAGAATGTGTGTTTTAAAATTGATAGCTCAGTTTCGTTCACTGCTCAGAAACATGTGCATGTGTGCTTAAAGAAATTTTCATTTCAAAAATGTCTGGCATGTGCTAATGACCACACGATGGTAGTGAAAGTTCAATTTCAAAATATATTAACATTGATGTTATATGATGGATATTAATTCGTTAAATAAGGAAAATGCGAGACTATTATTTTAAAATAAAATGACATATGCGTACCATATTAAATTACTCTCAAATAAAATATTTATAAAAAAGCCCGCATGATGCGAAGTAATTTACTTAGCTGATGTCAAAGGGCGCCGAGTTTACCCGATTAGCGTCATCGACCCGACCGTGACGGTTATTCAGGGTTACGTATCCGAGTGTGGCACCTCAGTTTCCTTCACTGCTCAGAAAAAGTACGCAGGTGCGCCTAAAGAATTTTCACTTCACAAATCAATTTCTTCAAAATTGTCCTTAAACTACTATGGTACTGGAATATACGGAGATATAGATGGACATGATGAAATGCCATTTTGCTATTAAGCTATTGAACCTTGAATTCAAAATATACATTCAAATATAAATCTTTTCACAGACAATTTCGCCCCATTTTGTTACCACACTATCCGAAATAAACATTTAAGTGGAAATCTTTTCTCTGACAATTTCGCTCCATTTCGTTACCGTTTTATTCAAAATATACATTCAAATAGAAATCTCTTCTCAGAAAATTTCGGGTACCGCATTTTCCAAAGCGTTTCGAACGTTTGGTTACCGCACTTTCCAAAGAGGTAGCATAGCGAGAAAGGTAGGGGTAGTAGTAAGCTCGTAATAAATTGCCGGCAACCGCACGCCATTCTCGTGCGAGCAACATATGCGCGCACACGGATACGAAAGACTTAAAAATATTTCTTTAACAAAAATGATTATTTTCCACATTAAATGTTTTTGTTTTGTTTATTGTTTTATTTTAATTGTTGTTTTTTCGTATACTAAGTACTCATTGGACTTTAACCTGAAGGCAGTGACAGGTGAATACTGAAATTTTAATTTCGTTAACTGTCAACAGTCTGGTCGCGCCATTTTTCGATAAAACTAAATTTGATAGCAGTTTTGAAGAAGTCTTCGATTTCATAATTTTAAATTGATTAAAATTTTCTTTTCCAAGTTGGATTGCAATTATAAATTATAATAATTAGAAGAAAATGTTCTACATTTATTACTCAACTACTAGGTCGACAATTAAGAAACCCTCCATCTCAGTTCATCGAAGTTAGGCCCTGTGGGACAGACAGACAGAATATTTTAACTTCTTCCCCAAGCATAATGTTGTTTTTTGTTATAGTAAGAGAGCATGAACGTAGCTCTGCCAGATAACGGGAAACTGGAATCTGCTTCAATAAAGCTATTTAGTTTTTCTAAATTTAAGGAAACAAGTTGCACTGGATGAGGAAAATCGGGGAAATCAAAATCCTTCTTCGATTCATTCTTTGAATTTCTAGAACGAATATTTGACCGTGTTATATGAGAATACACATTCACCCATAGTTGAGCGTATCTTACGTGTTACCTCGTTCGGTTTTCACTCTTAACGAAGTCCATAAAGCACAAACATTCTAAGTTCTCTTCATATAATTAATTTGTTTTCTTTGTTCTTCACTCGCCGAAATTCAGCTGCCAACTGAACATCGCACTCTTTATATACCATACGGGAGATGTTCGAAAGGTTTCTATAACATTCCAAAAATCTTCGGGAAAAGTCTCTATCACATTCCAAAAATTATCAGTTGCTAGAATAACATAAAATAGTGTTTGGAATAATTAATATTTAGAGAAGCATTTATAAGTAAACGTATTGTTATTTTGTAAACAAGTTTATTTATAATTTGCTATCTTTTGCTGCACTGGTAAACACACGTCTTCTCGGATTTTGAGATTCTTAATTTAAGCATGTGGCGATATTAAATAAACATTTAACTCATTAACTGCAACGCAAAGCTGTGTCTATTTTTGATAACGAGGATATTTCATGCTGGCGAAGTCAGAGGCTGATTCTCAGAACAGCAAATATTATTCATCTATCAAAAATATAACTGTTTGGATTATTTATGTGTTAAAGCAAAACATACATCAAGTAAAACCGATCCGTTGTCTGTCTGAATCGATTATGAATTAGTTTAACTATCTCACACGGAAAGATAGTAACGTTTGGGAGAAGTAATTTTTCCCTTTTCGGGTAAGGAGCACTATAGCCACGGTATATACTCTTTTTACTTAGGTATATTTGGTATATTTGAACATAATTTACAATATAAATTATTTCGAATTACACATATGTAATGATAGGTACCTCGATATTTTAAATACAATTAGGTTTTGTATTAAACTTGAGGCATAATAAGAAATAATAGAAATGATAGGCACCTCGAAATTTCAAATACAATTAGGTTTTGTATTAAACTTGAGGCATAATAAGAAATAATAGAAATGATAGGTACTTCGAAATTTCAAATACAATTAGGTTTTGTATTAAACTTGAGGCATAATAAGAAATGATAGGTACCTCGAAATTTCAAATACAAATAGGTTTTGTATTAAACTTGAGGCATAATAAGAAATAATAGAAATGATAGGTACCTCGAAATTTCAAATACAATTAGGTTTTGTATTAAATATAATCATAGGTACCTCGGTATTTCATATTCGATATTTGTATTAAATATGATGAAATTATACATATGTAATTATAGGTACCTCGATATTTCAAATACAATTAGGTTTTGTATTAAACTTGAGGCATAATAAGAAATAATAGAAATGATAGGTACCTCGAAATTTCAAATACAATTAGGTTTTGTATTAAATATAATGATAGGTATCTCGATATTTCATATCCGATATTTGTATTAAATATAATGAAATTATATATATGTAATGATAGGTACCTCGATATTTCAAATACAATTCGGTTTTGTATTAAACTTGAGGCATAATAAGAAATAATAGAAATTTACTGCTTGCGATATTATAAAATATATTCTCATTTTTTAATTAGAAAAATTGGTTAAGTGTGAGTTGAATTCACACCAAGAGGATCTCATAACTAAATTATTTAAAGTCACATAGAAATATGTATTATTTAGTTTAAAAAACACATAATATGGGGACAACCTTTACTTCTCTATACTTTTGTTTACGCGTCTCTCAATGTCGTGGTATATTTATTTTTAAGATATGAATTAAATACAGCTGTTTATCAGCTAAGTATGAAAAACACGAGTAAAATAAAAAGATAATTTAAAGTGGGCTTTACCTTCAATCTAATAGAATTTAATTCCAGAATAGAAATTAAAATTTCTGGCCTTAGTCACGATTGTTCACTGACAATCACCTTGTTAAAATAAAATGCTCAAACGATGTTTTACTGCAGATTATGAAAATTACATAATAAGTATCGACGTAAAATGTTTAACTCTGGAATTTGACGTAAAATGTTTTACTCTGAAATTTGACGTAAAATCTGAAAGAAAACAGTAGTATTTGGTAATATTTAGATTACATATTTGGCTATATAGAATTTACATATACGTGACAAAAAATAATAAATGTCACTGGATGTATGTTAAGAATATGAGATTAAATTTTTGAAAAAATAAACATCCTGTTTTTATGTATGATTAAATTATTTTGATATAACACACTAAACTATGTTATATTTATACTTTATAAATAAGTCTGATTGAAAACAATATGTACGCTATAGTAATTTTGCATAAAAAATTATATTACCGTAACCAACTGTTCATTTATTTACCACTACATGGCACATAGGTAATATTGCATGTTACCTGTTGTGAATTGTTCATGTGGTAATTTAAGCTTGCAGCAAAAAACGCTGTACAACCTTATATCAAATAACAAAAATGTAGATCAAAGAAATTAGGGAATAAATGCGGTTTAGAACCAGGAACTTTTTGACAATTTTTTGATACTACGTGAAAGAAAATACATTAAAAACGACATATCTGAGAAAAAAATTCAGCAGCAGCTGACGATTATTTATTACAAAAAAATTAATTTTAAAAATTTTGCACCTGATGTTTTGTTGACGATGGAATAGAATTTAATTTTTTTTTCAATTATTTCACTTATTTTTTTATCACTAACCACTTATTACACAATTAAAAGTATAATTTGTTAAGAATTATTAAGTATTTATAACAAAAATTAATTATCAAAATTTAATATTTGTTTAACCTGTCAATTTAAACAACTACATTTTGCTTAAATGGTACCAACATTCAGGAAAAATTAAAGTGTATTTGTATTATGGCAAATGTCTCTTTTGGGTATTTTATGGCATTCATTTCATTTTGTAGTTGCTTATTATAGTATGATTGATAATTTTCTTATTTGACGTTTAAGAACATTAAAAATTACATTTTTTAACGTAATTTAAAATGTTTATTTTAAGTGATTTAATTTCGTGAATTTTTTAATTCCTTGTTGTGTCTCAATTGTGTAACGTCTAACGATAAATTCATTGTGAACATAATGAGAGACAACCATGTAATATACAAATTTCGACATATTTCCGGTGAGTATTTTTTTAAAAATGTTTTTTTTTATAATAAATAATCATAAGCTGCAGAATTCTTTTTAAAATATGTCGTTTTTAATGTACATTCTTTAACATGATTTCGAAAAAATTGTCAAAATATTCCTGGTTCTAAACTGCATTTGTTCCAATCTTAGTTCTCTTTATGAGAAACTGTTGAAATATTATAATTTTCCAAGTTTCTTTACGTGACCTTGCCACAAAAAAAGACCTTCAGTTTTCTTTTTCTGTTTGTAATAGCGATATTCCCACTGTATTTCAATTACGGCCAATTAGCGAAGTTGACAGGTCAATGTAAATATTTATGAGACAATTGTATTTAAATGAGTCCTTCCAACAGATGAGCTTCAATAAAGTGTGGACGTGGGCGCACCTACTAATGTGAATTCTGTCGATATCAGTTTATTAACCGTAAAGAAAGAAGAAACATGCAAACATGCATTATTTTTAAGTAACATATATATGTGTTAAAGATGGTAACTGCGTCGCTTTAAACAATGCATCAAAATGCATTTCGTTGGTTTTATGCGATGCGACCTCAGACGTACAGAAATATAAAGAAGCCTGGCAAAAATGGGCCCAGACGTTAGAAAGATAAAACATGATTTTTTAAAAAGCTGGTATTTTTTAGAATATAAAAAACCAAACAATCCAGTAATTGACAATCAGAAAAGAGAAAAAAAAACAAAATTACAATTTGTAACCATAATACGAAACAAAAAAGCTATCTGCATTAATACGCATATATTATATTTTTAAAATATAAAGAATTGTTAATTGGAAATAAAAATAACAAAAAATATTTCACAGAATACATGATAACTTTTTAGAAAGGATTACAAAAAATAATCAATGCCTCTTGCTTTTTTTAACGTGTAGCCATTACCTAAATTAATTGAAAATAAACTGTTAACAAACATTGACAATGGTTCTATTGTTACCAAATGTATGGTTTTTCCCTCTTATCGAGGTTTACGTAAATTTTTTTCGATGACTCTATCATGCTTGTGAGCATCACGGATTAATATGGTACATATATGGAAGGAGAATACAACGCGAGACACAATCTGCACTTTGTTTCATCTCGCCAGTTCAAAGATTTCCATAGAAATTACTTTTACAATATATTATGAAAAGTAACCTAACTTTTCATAAAAAAATACAAGATTCCTCTTTTGTCTGAGTGACGATTTTGATAAAACTTTTAAGGAACTTATTTTTTAAATTTTCTTTATATAACAGTGTTATTTTGATTGGCGATCTTGATAAAACTTATAAGGAGCTTATTTTTGTAATTTTCTCTATATAATGGTGTGATTTTGATTGGCGATGTTGATAAGACTTATAAGGACCTTATTTTTTTTAAATTTTCTCTGTATAACGGTGTCATTTTGATTAACTATTTTGATAAAATTATAAGAAATTTATTTTTTTTTATTTTCTCTGTATAACGGTGTCATTTTGATTAAAGATTTTGATAAAATTATAAGCAGTTTATTTTTTTTATTTTCTCTATATAACAGTGTCACTTTGATTGGCGATGTTGATAAAACTTATAAGGACCTTATTTTTTTAATTTTCTCTGTATAACGGTATCATTTTGATTAACGATTTTGATAAAATTATAAGGAATTACTTTTTTTAATTTTCTCTATATAACGGTGTCATTTTGATTGATGATTTTGATAAAACTTAGGAGATTATTTTTTTAATTTTCTCTATTTAACAGTGTCATTTTGATTGACGATTTTGATAAAACTTGTAAGGAGTTTATTTTGTTTTATCTTCTATGTATAACAGTGTTATTTTTATTCTTGTAACGCCTGGATCCAACACTATATGGACTTTGTGGGTCTCCTTTACAAGTTCAGTTTGACACACGGATGTACGTTTGATGTCTGTTTGCTATAGATGGTATACAGATTCTTTTCTTAATGTACAGGGCACAAATATATCCTCATTACGATTTCATTATTTAGTTATATCTTTAAAAAAATATGTCTGCCAGGTTGACCCCTAGTGTTGGGCATGTGAAAGTTTCAAAACAACAAAAAAATGGTCTTAAAATGCGAAGAAACATTCACGAGTTAAAGACCAAAAAGCATGGCAATCACTTTCCTTGCGAAGTTGATCGAAGTTAGGCGAAGAGATTAGTGTAGAGAGGTAATTCGATTCGCTTTCTGCGTACTTCAGACTGCAATCAACTTCGACGAGCACTTCGTCGAGATAACTTCGCGAGGAGTATAGAGGGCGTTAGTAACTTTATGATTTCGTTCCTAAAGCAGTCAGCGGAGGACAAAATTATCGAGATTGCGCGCATTTCGGGACTATGGTTAGCAGTCCCGTAGAAAATTTGCAGTCTTGGTATGAACGTGTTTTTTCATATTTTTCAATATATCTCTGAATATATACTATCTAAAGTTATGAAAAAATATTTTTGAGATACTTATAACTAGCCCTTATAACTAGCCCTTTCAAACGACACTCCATTCTACTTAATTGGAAACCTATCACATTTCTATATAAATTTTTTTGAGTTAGCTACTAAGATATATGCGAATTAGTATACTTAATTACCGTCTTTCAATTAAAGTTTTATTGCGGTAGTACAAAAAACGTACACAGTTTTGTGTTCCGCCAGAAAGGATACGCAGTGCGGTAACATCGTTTATTTTTTTATTGCATCACACTTTATTTCATCTTTTATCTCTTCGTGTCGTATCGTTTATTATTCACTATGTTTATTTTATTTATTTAATCTTCCCATTTGGCGAACTTATTTGCTGTACAAACAATTACTAACAATCAATCAAAGAGACTGTGTATAAAATATATATTGATATGATTAGTTGAAATATTATATAATTTAATTATGAACCTTACTTAAATTAAATTTAGTGAAATATATAATTGTTTTAATAAAAATTGTTGACAGCAACTCTCGGGGTTAAAAACTTATTGGTCAACCCAATATATATATATATATATATATAGGTTTTTTTTTTTTGGTTTTTTTCCAACATTATCCATAAACTTTCCTTTTGACTTAATGCTAGTCGAATAATAATATGTATAATTGATTAGGATAGGGTAGACAATAAAATTGGTGTAAAGTAAAGGGTGCGGAAACAAATTTTCAATGCAAGTTTTCATTATATACTTTAAGTGTGGGTTCTACATTTCAGAGTTTAATATATTTTATAGTTTAACAGTGTTCAAAAGTTGTGTTCTAACTAATTAAGTTAGAACATACCAAATAGACTAATCCATTCATTTTTTCACCGAATTACCGTTACTCAGACCGTGAAAGAAATTCTCCATCATATTAATGTGGAAAATAGCAGGAACTAAAGAAAATATCAAGACGAAGTGTAAGGAAATTAATGTGAATATAGGTTAAGGGACAAGTCAGCAGTATGTTTACAGCGCGGTCGGAGATAATTTCTATATCGTGTTACTGTCGACCGGTACAATAAATACGTAGTCTCGTGTGAGATGTGTGTCAGTGTGGGAAGCGAGCTGGTGACGCCGTGTGCAGCAGCACGTACGCTGCGTCGCGCGTATTCGACAGTGGTGGCGACGATATTTCGCTGGACAGCAGACGTGTGACTCATGTCAGCGCTGTATGGTGGCTCGTGTCTTGTATGCAGATGATTATAGCGTCGTATACAAGAAGTTTTATAAATGTTTTTCTTATTTAAAAACAAATTATGGTCTGTCAAAAAAGTGTCCAAGATTTGTTTTCCATTTAAGCGTGAATATAGTTTTTGATGATGGTACAAGTAACAAAAAAAACACGCTTATCTTTTTGTTGCCTGAATCAAAACCCCTGAAATAATAAAAACGCCTGAAATGGTTTACAATAATCTGAGGGCGTAGGTCTTAGTATTCGGTATTAATTTCAACTTGATGTCTCAAGCCGTGAAAGGGTTTGAATAGACCAATGGACGGAGCTATGGAACAATAAAGTGATCTTATAAAGATTCCGTTTTTTTTTAAATTTTATGCGACGGAACCTTAAAAAGGCTAAAAAAACATTTGGAATGCAGAATTAGGTTAACACTGTAAAAATAAATATAGGTAACTTTCTAAAATTCCCCATTTATTTGTTAAATGACTTATTAAGTTATTACAATGGTTTTTATAAAGGCTGCAGGCCCAAAGTTTGGGCGCTCATGACATGCGATATGTACATCTATGCTTCTCTATGGATCTGTAATTTTAGTAATACAAAAAGTCTTTAATGTTATTCGTTGTTACTCATTACGCGAGAATTGAGTGATTTTTTCAGCGATTTTATATTTTTTTAAAAAACCACTCTATTCATCCGTCTGGCTCTATGTCACAAACATTTTTTTGCCCGACTACGGCAGAGGAAGGTTTATGAATTTCACGGGCTATGTATGTATGTGTACGAGTTAGTTTGTTCCCTCGTACAGACGAAACTACTAAATGGATTTCTAGAAATGGGCTGTACTTAGATTCGTCATGGTCCAAAGAGTGTCTTAGAGTATATGACGTTATGAATTTAACAGTTTATGTACGTATGTGAATAAATTTGTTCCCTAATACAGAATAAACTACTAAAGTGATTGCAACAAATGAGGTGACCTTAGATTCGTTATAATATAGAGTCTGGCCTAGGGTATATAACGTTATGAAGTTCACAGTCTATGTATACATGTATGTATGTGAATTAGTTTGTTCCTGCATATACACTAAACTACTAAAGTGATTTTAACAAATGAGGTGTCCTTAGATTCGTTATAATATAGAGTCTAGCCTAGGGTATATAACGTTATGAACTTCACAGTCTATGTATACATGTATGTATGTGAATTAATTTGTTCCTGCATACATACTAAACTACTAAAGTGATTTTAACAAATGAGGTGTCCTTAGATTCGTCATTATCCAGAGAGTATCCTAGTGTATATAACGATATGAATTTCACAGGGAACAATTTGTTCCCTCGTACAGAATAAACTACTAAAGTGATTGCAACAAATGAGGTGACCTTAGATTCGTTATAATATAGAGTCTGGCCTAGGGTATATAACGTTATGAAGTTCACAGTCTATGTATACATGTATGTATGTGAATTAATTTGTTCCTGCATATACACTAAACTACTAAAGTGATTGCAACAAATGAGGTGACCTTAGATTCGTTATAATATAGAGTCTAGCCTAGGGTATATAACGTTATGAATATCACAATCTATGTATATATGTATGTATGTGAATTAATTTGTTCCTGCATACACACTAAACTACTAAAGTGATTTTAACAAATGAGGTGTCCTTAGATTCGTCATTATCCAGAGAGTATCCTAGTGTACATAACGATATGAATTTCACAGGGAACAATCTGTTCCCTCGTACAGAATAAACTACTAAAGTGACTGCAACAAATGAGGTGACCTTAGATTCGTTATAATATAGAGACTATCCTAGTGTATATAACGATATGAATTTCACAGGGAACAATTTGTTCCCTCGTACAGAATAAACTACTAAAGTGACTGCAACAAATGAGGTGACCTTAGATTCGGTATAATATAGAGTCTAGCCTAGGGTATATAACGTTATGAACTTCACAGTCTATGTATACATGTATGTATGTGAATTAATTTGTTCCTGCATACACACTAAACTACTAAAGTGATTTTAACAAATGAGGTGTCCTTAGATTCGTCATAATACAGAGAGTATCCTAGTGTACATAACGATATGAATTTCACAGGGAACAATCTGTTCCCTCGTACAGAATAAACTACTAAAGTGACTGCAACAAATGAGGTGACCTTAGATTCGTTATAATATAGAGACTATCCTAGGGTATATAACGTTATGAATATCACAGTCTATGTATATATGCGTGTATGTGAATAAGTTTGTTCCCGCATGCAGACTAAACTACTAAAGTGATTGTAACAAATGAGGTATCCTTAGATTCGTCATCATCCAGAAAGTGTCCTAGGATATATAACGATATGAATTTCACAGGAAACAATTTGTTCCCTCTTACAAAATGACCTACTAAAGTGACTGCAACAAATGAGGTGTCCTTAGATTCGTTATAATCCAGAGAGTGTCCAAAGGTATATAACGTTATTAATTTCACAGTCTATGTATATATGTGTATGTGAATAAGTTTGTTACCTCATACAGACTAAACTACTAAAGTGATTTCAACAAATGAGGTGTCCTTAGATTCGTCATTATCCAGAGAGTATCCTAGTGTACATAACGATATGAATTTCACAGGGAACAATCTGTTCCCTCGTACAGAATAAACTACTAAAGTGACTGCAACAAATGAGGTGACCTTAGATTCGTTATAATATAGAGACTATCCTAGTGTATATAACGATATGAATTTCACAGGGAACAATTTGTTCCCTCGTACAGAATAAACTACTAAAGTGACTGCAACAAATGAGGTGACCTTAGATTCGGTATAATATAGAGTCTAGCCTAGGGTATATAACGTTATGAACTTCACAGTCTATGTATACATGTATGTATGTGAATTAATTTGTTCCTGCATACACACTAAACTACTAAAGTGATTTTAACAAATGAGGTGTCCTTAGATTCGTCATAATACAGAGAGTATCCTAGTGTACATAACGATATGAATTTCACAGGGAACAATCTGTTCCCTCGTACAGAATAAACTACTAAAGTGACTGCAACAAATGAGGTGACCTTAGATTCGTTATAATATAGAGACTATCCTAGGGTATATAACGTTATGAATATCACAGTCTATGTATATATGCGTGTATGTGAATAAGTTTGTTCCCGCATGCAGACTAAACTACTAAAGTGATTGTAACAAATGAGGTGTCCTTAGATTCGTCATCATCCAGAAAGTGTCCTAGGATATATAACGATATGAATTTCACAGGAAACAATTTGTTCCCTCTTACAAAATGACCTACTAAAGTGACTGCAACAAATGAGGTGTCCTTAGATTCGTTATAATCCAGAGAGTGTCCAAAGGTATATAACGTTATTAATTTCACAATCTATGTATATATGTGTATGTGAATAAGTTTGTTACCTCATACAGACTAAACTACCAAAGTGATTTCAAGAAATGAGGTATTTTTAGATTCGTCATGATCCAGAAAGTGTCTTAGGATATATATATATATATATATATATATATATAACGTTATGCATTTCACAAGCCGTGTATGTGTATGTATTTCGTCCTTTTCAGTTATTTTTTCCGTAGCCGGTGTTTAGTTTTTCTCTTCTTTCAGAATAGTTTTGATGTAGAAATTTGCCATATGTCACAGTGATACAAATATTAACCAGCATATATCTAAAAAAATAATACTCTATTATATACGATTCGTAGTTTTTTTTTTAAAGTCATATTTTATCCATCTGCTTACGACATGCGAGACAACAGATTTACATCGTGGAAAATAATATTAATATTAGTAAATAATTTAAAAATGTTTAAACAAAAATGTTTAAACTTTTATATATACAGAGGTTGCACTTACATCCTTGTTTATTTCCACATACGGTTCTTGGTATCGGAACGTACCGCTACTTGTCCTACTTTGTATAAACAAATGAATCGATGAATCAACGCTGATAATGAGCGACTACTTTTGACTACGTTAAGCTACGCAGGACACGTCGCGTCTGCGCGAACGTACGCCGCGCTCTACGTCACCTCGTCCTGCGTTCACCTTGACACACTGTCCGGGACAAAGGAAATGAAAGCGATTAGATCACAGCGTGATCACTTTCACCGAGCAGCTCGCGCTCCGCTTTGATGCCGTCCGGTGGTGGTCTCCGCTTAATTCACTTTTGACCCTCTCCATCATATTGTGAGTCTTTCTGCGAAACGGAGTGTGCTCTATTTTAGCGCAATGAGGACCCGCATGGGGAAAATTTGGTTTGATCAAAGTTTATATTATATGATAATACACATATGATTCTTGTAAGATAAGGCCCTAATTTTGTGGTTATATAAATAACACACACACACACACACATATATATATATATATATATATATATATATATATATATATATATATATATGCAGTCATAAAAGATTTTATTTTATAATGTGATCGCTGCAGGGTATCTATATAGTGTGCGTACGTATGTGTAGAATAAAATAATATTTTTTTAAATATTGAATATGTTTGGAGTTAAATTCGTAGAAATTCGTTATTTACAATTAAACGAAACTACGTGATGTAGTATTATTTCTACTTTATTTAAATTATTTACCACGACCTAGGTTTCGTTGTATTACAACATCTTCTTTGCTAATAGCCCACCTGAAGATGATGTAATACAACGAAACTTAGGTCGCGGTAAAGAACTTAAAGAATGTAGAAATAATACTCCATCACGTAGTTTCATTTAATTGTAATTTTTTTTAGTTTTGGCTAGTTATCAGATCGAGGGGAAATTCTTATTTTCCGTCTAAATATTAGTTTAAATATTGGAGAAAGTTGTTTGTGACTAGTACTGGAAAACTAATTTTCTTCCAAATAATCTGAACGCATTTGTTTTTTTTACATAATTAAATGTAAATAGGTATGATAGTTATTTATTAATAAATATATTTATTCACACTTTGTTTTTTTACGTCCATGCGATAAAATACTTAATTAAAAGAAGTGTTGCAGTCATCCAATAAATCTAAGAAAAAAGAAGCACAATCTTATTTTTGTACATCAGGGCCAAATACCATTCACTTGCTCACTCATCATAAAATTTGCCACATATGTTTCTCGTGGTGTCTAAGTGCTAGCTTAAAAAGGTATTTTTACAAAATCAACCCATACATCTATAGAAATAAAGTGGAAAATGATATGGAAATTTCGAAACAACTAAAGTTAATGGATATGAAAATTTGTCTAATACCACACACTGACTGACTCATCACGAAATTTTCAGAACTATAAAGGTTGTAAACTTTAAATTTAAGATTATTTTTCTTTTGGTTTCGAAATGGTCGCTAAAACAAGAATTTTAAAAATTCAACCATTAAAAATGTATAAATGAGGACAGAAAATTGTGAAGAAATTTCGAAATAATTAAAATACATATTTAGACTTTAAGATGGAAATAAAACACATTAATTTCAAGGATTTTCAGGTTCATCTTTCGCATGAATCAGATCGCGACATCCTACTGTCGTGCTTATTTGATATGCCATGTTTTATTATATATTTCATGATTTAAATTTTCAATTTTAGTCTTTAAAATGACATAAAGGCGACAGCGATATGTCTATTTTTAGCCCAGTTAAATGAAATTAGAAATTACTTCACAGAAACTGTCGCTCATTTGTGTGCAATTATACCCCCACACCCGAAATCGGTTTTAAAGAAGTTTTCATGCCAACAAATTGTTAAAATTTTTCTCATACAAAAGAAATTACATTTTTGAGTTTCTGTTAGTTTATTTTATTACTTTACTCGTTTTCGATTAGATTATTTTTAATTTTATGCGCATACGAATCCTTCAAATGGTAATATAATTAGTTATTTTTTAAGTATTCAAATAAAAGGGACATTGTAAGATTTAAAAACACGTTCACCGTATGATAGATTCGATACCCGTAACGTATGGCTAACGAGAGTTGCATTTAAAAATTGTTAATGCAACCACGGGTTGCATTAACCATTTTTAAACATCAGAGAAACAAAGTAAGAAATAGCGGTTTCTGATCGTCTCTGGTAGATGAGTCGATTATTTTTTTGGTAGAATACAAACAATTTAATAGATTTTGAGTTAAATGTATTTATCAGAAGACCCTGCTTAATGGCTCAATGGCTGATAATATTTAAATCTTCATTCAATATATGAAAGCAAAAAGTAATTTCGTGAGGAAAAATAAGAGTATATTTGAAGACCATCAGAAGATTAACGATAGTTTCAGGAAAGTTGTTTTACCACAGATTTACATCACAAAAACGCAAGACCCTTATGAAATCAAAGTCTCTAGCAAAAGCTAATACTTTTAATGACCCAAAAGATAATATTAAAGTTACCTATTATTTCTCACATCCATCACTTTGAATTAGGAAAATTAATTACCGATTAGATGCACCACTTATTGAGAAATGATAATCAAAACTATCTAATATTAAAAGTTATTCAGATAAAACTAATTTAATGCATAGCGCATATTTTTCCGACAATTATCATATTCTGGAGGTCAAACAGCTATAGTGAAAGTGGATGAATTCAGAGTAAAAAGGCCATTCTTATATCTATTATTGAACACGAGGTCCAACCTTTTCAAGATGTGTGCGAAATGGTGCAGGATAGAATTGGTAGTGAAATTTTTATGCAGTATGTAGTCTACTTAGTTGAAAGTAATTTTTACAATTATTTATTTATTACTACTTTATTATAATTTATTTTAACACAGAAAGCAAAGTATACAGATATCGAATTAATTGATACAAGAACAATCTCCTTTAGCTAATCACGATGCTACGTGAGATATATCGATAAATAGAAAAACAAATTTAATACAAATTTAAACAGAACGAGACAATATACACGTCATGGACGGGAAAAATGTAAAGAAATAGTAAAGGCTGTGTTATAAAAAGTATTTAGATTTGTATATTATTGAAGTTATACTTCTTTAGGCGCGTTATGAAAAAAATTGTGAGAGCAAAATTTTACGAATGCAACAAAAAATTGACAGAATGAAGTTGCTCACTATGCAACAAAAGTCTATAGGAAATCAATAGGATTAAGTTGCTCACTTAAGATATATTTACATAGTTTATTTGACAGATGAGTGGCCCACGATTTTATTTTTCTACTGGCTTTTCATTGTAAGCCAATCAATCATTTGCCAGATCGCTTTGATATAGACGTGTTTATTTTAAAATGCGCGCTGACTATTCGTTTCAACGTTCAAAATAATTAAATTTAATGTAATAAATTAATAATTATTATTATTTATTATTAAATTAAATAAATAATAATAATTATTAATAATACTAATAATAAAATTTAATGTAATTAATTTAATAAATAATAATAATAAGTAATAATTATTATTAATAATAATAATATTATTTTAAATGATAATGATTGCAATTAAAGTTGAAGCGCGATAATTTGGAAACGGTCTGGCAGATGATTGGCTTATAATTGAAATCCAGCAGGAAAACAAAATTGTGGACCACTCATCTGCCAAATAAATTTGAAATTATAATTTATAAAATTTAATTATTTTATTCAATTTACATTTTATTAACCTTATTTGTAACACCGCTTCAGTCCTTAATTTTATTTCCATTAAATATTTGTCAGTTAAATAAAGTTTTTCTTGTATTATCCCAAAGAACTTCTAACGTGCGATTTGTACTTGACAAATACAATTTTTTCATACGATGCGATTTTAAAAGTGTTTCGAATAAAGACAGTGGGGACACTCTTTACAAGTTTATAGAATATTTAGTTGATCAAGTTATTTTGCAATTAATTTGGTAAACGGTTTTCTATAAAATACATTTCTATGTTATTGGTTAGGAGGGTCTTCTTATTCTTAAGCATAGTGCATGCTATGAGCTGACAGATGTTGGAATTTGGATTATTTATGTAAAGAAGTGAAGGGTTTTTAAGGATATTATGTAAATAGGATAAAGGGAATTTATTTTACTGGTCACAAATCTCTAAACATTTGATTTGCGATCAACCATCAGATATATGGTCATATTTTTGAGATCGAAGATGAATCCTTTACATAGGTTTTAGTCGAATTTTTATAAAGTCGTTATCTAGAGTCTAAAGGAGTTTAAGGGAGATGAGGAAGAAGTTTATTACTTGGATAAACTAAAATAAAATAAACATACATTTCATTTATTTGCAATGAGGGTCTGACGTTTTGTTTGACGGAATTAGGATTGCATTACGTGTTTGCAAAGCAATGTATCGATTGATATAATAAAAATGCCACTTCTTTCAGCTGCTTCTGGAATGTTACAGAAATATATGGAATATCTTTGGTTTGGTACCTTCGATCTTCTTTTCAGTTAGCAACTGAGTTTTGGCGAGTAAAGAAGACTAATTTAGAGTGCTCCTATTTCAAGAATTATCTTTAGGCTGAATAGTGCGAGAGGCAACATGCAATATATGCACTATTGGTGAGGATGTGCATTTTTATTACACAGCCAAGTATTCCTCCTAAAGATTCAAATAGGAAATTTGGGTCTCTCCAATAACCCTCACCTAAAGCAATCTCCTACGTAAAAGTTAAAAAAAATAAACATCTTATTGTAACAGATTCTAGATTAATTTCGCGGTATCTATAATCCATAGCTACTCTCGTACTCTCGTGGTGTAATAGAAAAATAACTTCAGGTGTGGGGAAAAGTGGAAATATTATGTTGGGAAACACATGAGCAAACACGGATGAGGTAGAGAGTTCATAATTAGCCAACCCAACAGTAATTTGAATTACAACCGTCCAACTACCCCTTAGTTGGAGAAGTAAATTTGCTTAAAAGTAAGTATAGGGTGATAAGATATTTTGGAAAACCTCTCAGTGGTTTATTGACAAAGACATTACAGACATGGATGACAAAGAACGTGTCTATTATTCATACAGGTGATATGTATCAATCTGAGTGCACTGAAAGCATGTTTCTGGAAATTCTTTTTTTATGTTAGAATCGCAATTTTGACAGCAATTTTTTCACAAATGTTTGAGAATTTTCACATAATTTTTAAATATTTTTTACTCAGTTTGATGCACTGAAACACCTTTATTTATAATAGACGCATATTCAGTTACGTGTATATATACATACAATACGAAATATAGTATATAAATATGTATCAGTTTACAGATATTTAAACATACGTCAACGTAACGAAACATGTTGCTGTAACGGCCCAGTGGTACGAGCTGTAGGTCAGTGACCGCAAGGTCGCGCGCTCGAATCGCACTCGACAGGCGAGAGTATTGACTAAGCTCCCAAGTGAGTTTGTGTTTGTAAAAGAAAACAAATATTTATTATTTAACTAGATATTTCAATTATGTTTTTGAACGAAATGTGCTTCTAATTTTGTTGACAATAAGGTGACGATCTTAATGCTTAGTGTTGTTAAGTATTGACGGCAATATTTGGGATAACTTTATTTGATTGTAACATAGAGAGTTGCCGAAATCCACTCTGTGTCATAAATATGAATTGTGTTGTGAATTTGTTTATTTACTTTAAGTTGGAAATGTTTGTTTATTTACTTTAAGTTTGGAAGAATATATTTGTATATGTGAAAGTTCATATATTTATATAATATATTAATTAAACTCTTTTACTTCAACTATGTCCTTTTTACGACATAGATATGCACTTATTTAGGAAAGTTATTTTTTAATTACAGTTGTATGCTAATGAAACGGGATATTAACTCAAGGACGTTTTACCACATAGTGCCGAGCGTTGTAGTCTTTGAGACAACTGTTTATTTTTGCAGATTTTCTTTAAAACATGCAGTTTGGCGAATCTAATCATTCTATGACGTAATTAATGAATCACATGTACTGATATATGTTAATTACACGATACCCTGTCATGTGTGATATCAAACATAATATATTTGTTTTTGCACTTTATCACCTAATCCGGCGGAAGTAATAATAAAGTAAATATATAAATCCTGAGTGTGACAAAAAAAACTAGGAGCGTTCTCTACAAAGTAGCATTGCAGGCGAACTAGAGGCGAAATTTCGGTTCATAAATATTTTCGGCTGTATTTCCTATTCAATCAGAATGAAGTCGTGGATCTATCTATATTTATATTTTGTATAATAGGTAAATATATATATATATATATATATATATATATATATATATATAAGTATGATAAAACGAAAATCTAGGAGCGCTATCCACAAAGGAGTATTTAAACCAAACTAGAGGCAAAATTTCGGTTCATAAATGTTTTCGGCTATATTTCCTATTCCATCAGAATGAAGTCGCGGACCTATCTATGTTTATATTTTGTATAATAAGGTAAATACATAAATCCTGAGTGTGATAAAAACAAAAACTAGGAGCGCTGTCTACAAAGTAGCATTGCAGGCGAACTGGAGGCGAAATTTCGGTTCATAAATATTTTCGGCTATATTTTCTATTTCATCAGGATGAAGTTGCGGGCTTACGTATATTTATATTTTGTATAATAAGGTAAACACACAGATCCTGTGTGTGACAAAAAGAAAAACTAGGAGCACTATCTACAAAGTAGTATTGCAGACGAAGTACAGGCGAAATTTCGGTTCATAAATGTTTTCGGCTATATTTCATATTCCATCAGAATGAAGTCGCGGGAATACGTATATTTATATTTTATATATGTATATTTATATTTTTGTAAACACACAAATCTTGTGTGTGACAAAAAGAAAAACTAGAAGCGCTATCTACAAAGTAGCATTGCAGACGAACTAGAGGCGAAATTTTGGTTCATAAATGTTTTCGGCTATATTTCCTATTCTATATATATATATATATATATATATATATATTTAAAAAAAAATGTAATATTTGTCCATCTGTGTTTCGGTTATAACTTGGGTTGTACTGGATTGATTTTGATGAGGTTTTTACTGTCATGTAGGATATATATTCAGGAAAGTTGTTGTGTATAAAATATTTGTGTAGATTTCGAGGTTACTGAGTTACACTGATATTTATGATCATACCACAGAGTGCCGGGGAAAAATTAGAGAAGTAATTGTATCATTAAAGTTGTACATCACAATTTTCAAGCGAGCGGAGCAGCACACAAAATTAAATTATTAAATATAATTTAAAAAATTAATTATTAGATATAATTTTACTTTCAAAGCAGCTACATTAATTAATATTTGTGTAATTAAAATTGTTCGTGTAGAAAGTTTCTGCATTTGCTACATTTTTATCATTGCCTTACTATTATTGCTAATCCGAAAATTAGTTTGCTCGTCCGTTTGTTTGTTACTTAATAACTTTGCAATAAATTAACGAATCGCTACAAAATTTTATATAACTTCAGTTTCTATGGCGAAACAACATACAAGCTATAATCAGTATGACTTTGACCGCACGAAGTACTAATACAACGAAAACATGAATTACTAAATATGAATACAATGAAAAGTGTATTTGGATTAACGTTACTTAATCAAGTCTAAACGATTGAACAGTTTTTCATAAAATGCAATATGAACCATGGAAAACAAAGACCATGGAATAAAAAGAGTCCACGGGAAAGACCCACTAATATCCCATTTACACTTGCGCTATTGTCACAAGTTATGTCTAAACTGTTACTTCAATGTTATTTATAGCTGAATATTGTAATTATAAACGTACGTTTAATTAATTAATTAATTAATTAATGATTTGATAATAAATAGTTAAAACAATTACAATTTTGTTATTTATGACCGCAGTTGGGTTTGATGCGTTATGATGATTTCTCTCCAGCACACAGGTTGGTTATGGAATGTTATTATTGCCATGGAATGTTATTCATACACATATATTATATGCAGATTAATTTTGTATTGTATTTAAGTTTATGCCATAGGCTGCCATTGATAAAATAGACAACGCCTTAGCTGGCAACCAATTTAGTTTAGGAATAGGCCAAAACTCGTGGTTACTGATTTGATATATGAAATGTCTAATCCACTACTTGTAGGTTCATGGTATGGACCATAGTCTATAATTGGAATTAATGTATAGCCTACTTTAAAACCAGAGAAAATATCGTAGTATCCGTAGAATGAAACTCGGTGTTTTCACTCAATAAAAAATTTTTAGTCACAAAATATATCAACGTATATAATAAACCTATTTATTGCTCACGTGTCCCGATAGCCCAAAAACTGCATGTGAATCTCGCTAATTTAATTGAAAATCGTGAAAAGAAAAATTTTAATATTAATAAGTTTTGGCACTTCACACGAAGTTGTTACTTAAAAAAAAGTGGAAATCACAGTACAGTCTTCTTTGCGTCGGAAAAACGCAGGCTTCCGCCGTTTTCCATATCTCCTTAACTTGATGACGCAGGTTAACTGTTATAATTCGATTTTGAAGTTCTAACCAAGGGATTTAAGAAAAATCTTGAATTTTTCACATTTTTAAACTCATAGATGGATAACTGGAGGAAGTGATGCGTACCACATTGCACGTTATTCTGAAGGTTAAGGTAGTCGCGCGACAGTGAGATCCAAAAATTATTATAATATTTTTTATTGAAAATTATTTTGAACTATAACATCATTGATTTAGTTTTTTAGACAAATTACTGGACGTGTTTTTTAAATTAAAATTAATTGTGGTAAAATCACTACTTTTCCTTTAATGTTAATTATATTTGAGAGCCATTTTTACCAAAACTAAACGTTAATAATTTTTTTTTAAATATTAACATAACATCATTTTACATTGACTTAGTTTTATAGACAAATCACTCAACGCGTCTGGTGAAATTACTAATTTTGTATATATCTGTAATACTGATTATACAATTTTTGAGAACGATTTTTACCAAAACTACACGGTGAATATTTTTTCAAAACATAACATCATTTTACATTGACTTAGTTTATTAGACGAATTACCAGACGCGTTTTTTAAATAAAATTAAGTGTGGTAAAATTACTACTTTTCCTGTAATAGCAATTGTACAATTCTTGAGAGCCATTTTTAACTAAACTAAACGGTAAATAGCTTTTTTCAAAATGTCAATATAACATCATTTTACATTGACTTAGTTTTTAGATAAATCGCTCGACGCGTTTTTTAAATATACTGAAAAGTGTGGTAAAATAACTACCTTTTCGGTAAACTTAATTGTACAATTCTGATAGTGATTTTTACCAAAACTAATAGTTAAATAATATTTAAATTTTAAAATAAGTTAGATATTTATAGTTTGAATGATTTATAAAAAATTGAGTGAATTTCGCTGGCAATGCGTTTTATACGACAATAACTTAATATTTCGCGAACGGGGTTTAAAAATAAAAAACCGGTTAAGTGCGTGTAGGACCGCCTATTAATTAGGATTCCGTAAAAATTTCACAAAATACCAAACTACGCAGTTTATTATTGTTTATATCGTGCTCGTTCGTTCCAATGAAGATTTATTGTAACTGAATAAGGATGCTGAGACTCCGATTGCTAGACCTGGTTTAAAAGTATTTTTTTTATATTTCCAAAACTAATGAAGTTGGGTTACTCAAAATAATTTAATTTTTGTATAATAGAAACTTTTTGGTATTTTTTTAGACTTTATCCTAGTCTTGTAGAGTAGGAACACTTTTCATACGACTGTAGGACTTAGTACTTCATAATTGGGGCTAAAAAATTAAAAGTAGTGAACGGATTCTAAACTTCATTTTAAAGACCTTTATAACGATACCTGACACAATGGGGTACGCTAAATTTATTTTCATACCCACGTCTTAATTAAAGAGATACCTTAAAAAAGTAGGAAACTTTTTTATGCTATACATTACTTGACATTTCTAGCTGAAGTATATGCATGCATAATTTCATGCACGAAGGTCTGAAATTGTAGAAACTACAAGCATGTGACAGATGGACGGATACACACACGGACTTCACGAAATACCACGGACCACTTACCCAACTTATCCTCTAAAGCTACTAAAAGATCGCTCCAAACTTCATTCCGCAAGCGGATGTCGACGTGACTAGTATTCAAAATTTATTGCAAAATTCAATTCGAAATGCCCTTCTGTGGAGGAAAAGCAGCAAAATAATATGTCTCCAGAAAGAAAGCATTACATTTCATCGATAAGTTTATTTTCTCTAGATATAGATACAAATATTAACATTAAGTGAAGAAGGTAAACACGAAACAATTAAACTGCAACCGTTATTTCTTCTTATGAGTCTCTTTCCTTTCTTTGCTAATTCATATTTTACTATCTCGCTCCAACATCGGTGACGTGTGAGCTAGTGATGTAGGAGATTAAATAAAATAGAAATTAAAATATCGATGTTATTTAGACAATGTAATGAAAATAAAAATTTTCATTAGCATTATAAATTCTGATTTGTTTAACTAGAGTTGTAATGAATATTATGCAATTATTCAGCATTTTAATATCGACACATCTTGTATTATACGCTAGTCACGTCACTTGAGGCGTTGTTATCTTATATTTCAACAAACTCTGGACAAATCTGAAATATGTGTGTATTTCTTAGAAACCAGATAGAGGACTTTTTTGATTATTATTTACTAAAAAATACTAAATAAACTTGGACATTGTTACTTCTATTGAAGGTTTTTGTTTCGATCGGTTTTGTTTCTTAAAATATCAGAAATACATAATCAATCTTTAGTTTAAAACAATATATTGCACACCACTTCTACCTAAACAATTTTAAATTGGTACTTTACTCGTACAATATCCAACTGACTTCTCATTATCGATGACATGCTATACTGTCGATAAAAGTACCGACAAGGATCAAACACTAATACTTTTCTCGATGGTCATGTGATCCGTAATTAACCAATCAGAGCATTTTGCGTTTCCACACACCGATTACTTTGTTCCCCGCACCCCAAAGATTTTTCGAAAGCGAAATCTTTCAATAACATGCGAATGCGCCCTCTATTGGTTAAGTGGTCTGTGCAAGGTACTCATGTGGACATGATGAAAATATAAGATTTTTGTGTTTGACTGCGTAATACTTAAATGAGAAATAAAATTTCAATTTAATTTTAAAATACCTACTTAATACCTACTCAACGACTTTAAAATACCAACTCAACGACATACGGTAAAAGAGGGTAATGGGAGTCACTTAAAAAGAACTCAAATTAAACCTTATTTCAAAATAAAATCTTTATTGCAACCGCCTAATAACAAAATTTATTATTCAGCTATCAATTGAGATCACTTTTAATCACTTTGGCAATCAACTCCGATCATGTCATGATGTTTAACCCAGTTAATCTATTAAGGCGCATAGTTTGTTTTCATTTTCCCCTAAATAAACTAAATTATATATCGAATAAAGTAAGTAGTAGTTGCGATGGATGATTACGTTTAGAGATGTATATTATTTGCGTAATTTTATCATCTGGGTAATTTTGAATTAAAAATATTTTAGAGGTCTTCACTCATCTGGTCTCCGATCATGTCATGATGTTTAACCTAGTTAATCTATTAAGGCGTATAGTTTGTTTTCATTTTCCCCGAAATAAACTAAATTATATATCGAATAAAGTAAGTAGTAGTTGCGATGGATGATTACGTTTAGAGATGTATATTATTTGCGTAATTTTATCATTTGGGTAATTTTGAATTAAAAATAGATCTTTTAGATGTCTTCACTGATCTGGTCTCCGATCATGTCATGATGTTTAACCCAATTAATCTATTAAGGCGCATAGTTTGTTTTCATTTTCCCCGAAATAAACTAAATTATATATCGAATAAAGTAAGTAGTAGTTGTGATGGATGATTTCGTTTAGAGATGTATACTATTTGCGTAATTTTATCATCTGGGTAATTTTGAATTAAAAATATTTTAGAGGTCTTCACTCATCTGGTCTCCGATCATGTCATGATGTTTAACCTAGTTAATCTATTAAGGCGTATAGTTTGTTTTCATTTTCCCCGAAATAAACTAAATTATATATCGAATAAAGTAAGTAGTAGTTGCGATGGATGATTACGTTTAGAGATGTATATTATTTGCGTAATTTTATCATTTGGGTAATTTTGAATTAAAAATAGATCTTTTAGATGTCTTCACTGATCTGGTCTCCGATCATGTCATGATGTTTAACCCAATTAATCTATTAAGGCGCATAGTTTGTTTTCATTTTCCCCTAAATAAACTAAATTATATATCGAATAAAGTAAGTAGTAGTTGTGATGGATGATTTCGTTTAGAGATGTATACTATTTGCGTAATTTTATCATCTGGGTAATTTTGAATTAAAAATATTTTAGAGGTCTTCACTCATCTGGTCTCCGATCATGTCATGATGTTTAACCTAGTTAATCTATTAAGGCGCATAGTTTTTTTTCATTTTCCCCGAAATAAACTAAATTATATATCGAATAAAGTAAGTAGTAGTTGCGATGGATGATTACGTTTAGAGATGTATATTATTTGCGTAATTTTATCATTTGGATAATTTTGAATTAAAAATATTTTAGAGGTCTTCACTCATCTGGTCTCCGATCATGTCATGATGTTTAACCTAGTTAATCTATTAAGGCGCATAGTTTGTTTTAATTTTCCCAGAAATAAACTAAATTACATATCGAATAAAGTAAGTAGTAGTTGCGATGGATGATTACGTTTAGAGATGTATATTATTTGCGTAATTTTATTATTTGGGTAATTTTGAATTAAAAATAGATCTTTTAGAGGTCTTTACTGATCTGGTCTCTGATCATGTCAAGATGTTTAACCCAGTTAATCTATTACGGCGCCTAGTTTGTTTTAATTTTCCCCGTAATAAACTAAATTATATATCGAATAAAGTGATAGTTTTGATGGATGATTACGTTTAGAGATGTATATTATTTGCGTAATTTTAAATCAAAGATGGATATTTTAGAGGTCTTCGCTGACCTGCTTTCTGATCGTGTTGTGATATTTACCCAGTCATTCTATTGAGGTATATAGTGTATTCTCGTTTTCCCAGAAATAAATTAAATTATTTTTTGAATAACATAATTAGTAGTTATGACGATTTATTAGGTTTATAGGTGTATATTATCTGCGTTATTTTAAATTAAATTTTAGAGATCTTTTAGAAGTTTTCCCTGATACCAGATCAGTTTGTTATAAAGTTTATCCAGTCACTCATTTAAACACATGAAGTTTGGCAGGTCTAAGAAGTCACGTAATAAAAATTCACGTAGTAAGAATTCACTAAAATGATGCTTATGGGGCAGTAAAATTATTTTCATATGTTTTTCAAATGAAAACTTGTTTAGTTAACCTGCGCACTTTTTTAAGGAGTGAACTAAAGTGAGCCGTCACGCTCGGGTCGGTGAGGTTGAATCAGGTAAATTCGGCTCCCTTCGGCATCGACTAAGTGAATTACTTGTTTAGGCGCACCGTGCTAACTTTTTTAAATATCAAGTGAACTGCTTTTTCAGGCGTACGATGGCCACTATTTTTGCATATTTAATTAAATTTAAATCTAAAGTATTTCTAACATATTTTAGTTTCCATAAACCTATTGCTTCATTCTTACGGATAAACTCTGTTCCTTTCAGCATTGGCTGAGCGAGTTCACTGTCAAAAATGGAGTGTGTTGTTTGAAGAATTATCTTTTATTGTGATTAATATTTTATTTAATATAATGCGCGTGTGTTGGTTTATTTTAAAATAAAAATCTCGCATTGTGCCTGATTAGCCGAACTGAGATTCATCATATAACGTCAATGTAATTATTAATAGATGTATATTTTAAATTAGAAATGTTCACTTCTATCATGTGGTTATAAGTACATACTAGAATTGTTTTTAAACAGTTAATTATTTTATTATACATAATATTGGTTTTTCAAAGACATGAACCTTGGGGAATACATTTCTTGTGTTACACAGACAATCATTAGTTAAGACGTAAAAATTCTGCTTTTTAGTTTACGAAAGAGTTACTTACTAATTTCAAAAGAGTTCATGATTTAACTAACTCATTATATATACTCACATACACACACACACATATATGTATATGTATATATAAATATATATATATATATATATATATATATATATATATATATATATACACGGTATTCGGGAATAAGTGTCGGACAAAGAAAGACGCATTCGTTGGTCGTAAAGGAATAAACTGTCGTTGAAAAAAACCTAAAACACGGCTTTTTTCTAATTGAGAACAAAAAAAATGTTAGCCGTAACTTTTTTTAACACACCCAATATTTAATCCCGAGCGGCGCTGAATAATGTGCGCGAGTATCATGTGTACGAAAAAGATGACAAACAATTATGAATATTATTTTCAATTTTGCTGAAAAAAGTCACCTTTAAAATTTTATTTTAACGACAACTATTTTTCAGTCAACAAATAACGTCTTTCTTTGTCCGACACTTATTTCCGGACACCATGTATATACATATGTATATATATATATATATATATATATATATATATATATATATATATATATATGTATGTGTGTGTGTGTGTGTATATATATATATATATATATATATATATATACCATTGGTCTGATAAATATGTCATTAAGAAGCTGTTTCTTTAATAATTTTGTTGAGATGAATTTTGAAGATTGTATTCCGTCATATATTTTTAATCCTATGCGGAAGAAGTCGTGAGTAATAACTGTTATGTCAGAAAAAATTACATCACCACATTCAAATGTCTGACATTTTTTTAACCAAAATGATTGATTACATGTCTTTATGTTTATAATTATATGAACCGTTGTATGAAGCTCCGCCCATACGTACCAAATTATTGTCAATTATGTGGAATCTTCAAAATTCCATTGCTCAGCTAATATTGTGACGTAACAATTTGTAGGCCTTTATTTTCTGTTATAAAACTGCCTATATTAAGCTCTCTGATATATTAAGGTGATGAATTCCAATTACTTTATGATATAATAGACTGTACAACGGCGAATACTCAATTACCCAATTAAAAACAGTTTAGTAATTTTAACGAATACATAGAGTATTTAAAATCCAATAAAGTAAATTTTATACGTATCGTTTGTTCATATAAAATAAACTTTATTAGATTTGAAATACTCTAAATAATCGGCAGCCATATTTCCGGAAAATTCTTCATCTGATGGATACTGACCTTTGAGCGGTTTATTTATTAGTATAGGATACTGCGACTGTATTGCAAGCAAAAAGATACCAGTAACTTTAAGAAAGTAAACTATAAATAAATAATCCATTAAAGTAGATTTTATGTATATCGTTTGTTCATATAAAACATTCTTTATTACATTTGAAATACTCTAAATAATCGGTAGCGATATTTCCGGAAAATATCTTCAAATGATGCTAACCTTTGAGCGGTTTATTTATTAATATAGGTTGTTGCCAATGTACTGCAAGCTAAAAGAAACCAGTAACTGTAGGAAACTAAACTACAAATACATAATCCAATAAAGAAAATGTTATATGTATCATTTGTTCACATAAAACACTCTTTATTATATTTGAAATACTCTAAATAATCGGTAGCGATATTTCCGGAAAATATCTTCAAGTGATGGATGCTGACCTTTGAGAATTTAATTTATTAGTATAGGTTATTGTCATTGTATTTCAAGAAAAAAAGAAACCAGTAACTTTAGAAAACTAAACGATATCGAACGAACACAAACGAAACTACCATATATAGATAAAGTGATACTTGTATCAACAAAAAAAAAAGAAAAAAATGCATAATGTAAAGAAAAATGTTATTGAAAAGGTACTGAACCTTTAAATATGTAAAAAAACCATTAAATATGTAAAAAAAAAATAAAGTATCTAGAAAGAAAGCATAATTGCATTATGTGATACTGTTCACATGCCAGTGATGTTTTATGTTGAAAAAAAATAGTTTTCTAACCAGATAAACGAAACTGTTTTTTTTTGTGTGTTAACTGTTTAATTTTAGGTTGTAAAGGTAATATTTAACTTATAAAGACAATGAGATAAATTTCAGAATTTATGGTACGTAGCTGCTAAAACAGAAATTTATCTGGTTTGATTTCAATAAGATTTTCTTAAGTTTTTGTAGAATATATGCTTAAATTTCAGGAACTCACATCTGCAAGAGGACAGGGTTATTCGAATCTGATGTAAAAGCTTATATACACGTCGCCAAGAGCTTTGACATGTCTAAAGGCAACCAATTGAATTTGTTGAATCTTTAAAAACGGCCGAAGAGAACATGCATACATTCATACTTACACACTTACATACAGACATTCATATTTACAGAGTGCGATGTGATTAGTCTTTATTCATTACCATTTTGATCTAAAAAACCCTGGATTTTCATGTACATCCCATCGAATGCTAATGCGAATGCGACCTTTATGATGAAAATAAAAATTAACATTTTTTTCAGGATTTTGGTTTTTTTTATTTTTTAAAGAATACCATGAATAATAAATACCATCGCGTTCAAATTTAAATGTTTATTTCAAAGAAAATTGAGGTTATTATCACAGATATATATACATATATTTATAGATGGGTGACGTTACGACAGCCTTATATGCCGATGGAATGCTAACATAAGTCATCTATCAATATATACCAAATCTTTCTTCCAAATGTTTAGTTGGAGAATGTAATTCTCCCAAATGTTACATAGCTCCTACTTTTGAAAAATAAAAAATCGCTTTTAAATTTACTATTGTTATCCTTTTCTCGTTGCATCATATTCTTACCATCTTTTCCATCGGTCACGACTGTCAGTCGAACTTGACAGCTGGACTGACAGTTAAAAACGAATTTTGTGGTATTTAACGATTGGATGGATATTTTAATGATTGGATGGTGCAATGGCGCACGATTAATAAAGTAGACTCTTGGTGCGACTCAACTGACAGTTAATGAGAAACAGAAATATGTTTTTAGCCGTTAGTATGTCCGACTGACAGTCCTGACCGTATGTGGTGCATACAGGCGTTAGTCGTTAGTTAGTTATCTCGTCTATCTCGTTTTTCCGTCAGGTAGTTAGTTATCTCGTCCTTTTCTCATCACGGCGTGTAGTAAAAACGAATCGAATTGGAAAAGCCAAAGACAAACAAATCGATACAGAGAGGTTACAACACTTTTAGTCCGCTCATCTAGAATTATTAAGGAGTTTTATATCTCAAATATATTTCAGCACAATTTGGATGCACGTGTATTGCACAATTTACCATTAGATGCGAAATGTATGTTAAGTAATAACGCTCAGTAAAAGCTGCACGTCCCAACCAAGGATATGCTGTGCTGTATAAGTGCTGCTTGTTGCAGTATCGAGCACATCGCATCTAGATCTCGTTTTATCGACAATGCTCTGCATACAAATTGCTTTGAATTTTATAATAGTAACCCAAATTAAGTTCAGTACATTTATCGTTACGCAAAAGTTCATTTATCATTTAGATAAAGTTCTATCTGAACTGTTCTTTATGTTTAATATCTAACTACGTCACCAGCTACCGAAGCTGAACGGACAGTAATAATAAAGAACAATTTCACGCGCTATTCAAACAAATAAATGGATCACTTTTTATCTTCGGTTTTATTGTAATGGGATGAAAGGAAAGCCATTCAAATTTAATTTGATATATTCTTGAAGTTATTTAAGTGTAATTTATTTAGGGATGATGGACGATATATAAGGTCCATGGACGTCGTACTTGGCCTAAAATAGCTATGTGACGCCCAATAGTATTTCCCTACTAAGTAACCTTAAGCAATTCAAATTTAATTTGACGTATTCTTAAAGTTATTTAAGTGTAATTTATTTAGGGAAGGTGGACGATATATAAGATCCATGGACGTCGTACTGGGACTAAAACAGCTATATGACGCCCAATAGTATTTCTCTATTAAGACAACCCTAAGCAATTCGAATTTAATTTGATATATTCTTTAATTTTTTAAGTGAAATTTATTTAGGGAAGATTGACGATATATAAGATCCATGGACGTTATGCTGGGACTAAAACGACTATATGATGCCCAATGATATTTCCCTATTAAGATAACCCGAAGCAATGCAAATTTAATTTGATATATTCTTAATATTTTAAGTCTAATTTATTTAGGGAAGATGGACAATATATAAGATCCATGGACGTTATGCTGGGACTAAAAGGGCTATATGATGCCCAATGGTATTTCCCTATTAAGATAACCCGAAGCAATGCAAATTTAATTTGATATATTCTTAATATTTTAAGTGTAATTTATTTAGGGAAGATGGACAATATATAAGATCCATGGACGTCATGCTGGGACTAAGACAGCTATGTGACGCCCAATAGTATTTCCCTACTAAGACAACACTAAGTAATTAAAATTTAATTTGATATATTCTTAAAGTTTTTAAGCGTAATTAATTTAGGGAAGATGGCGATATATAAGGCCCATGGATATCACGCTGGGATGATTAAGAGGAATAAGAGACTTAATTATAGATTAAACCAAATTGGGCTATTTTGAGAATGACAGAAGAATTGTGTAAAATTAACCAACCGTTAAAAATTATGTGGTTTTTTTGGTTTTAATTTAAAAAATACATATATATATATATATATATATATATATATATATATATATATATATATATATATATATATGTGTGTATATATATATATATATATATATATTATCTATTAACACCAATATGTTGCATACACTTAGTATTCTGATGGGACTATTAACTTGGAAAATACTAAAATCTGTTTCAGCTTAAATCGTTAAGTGTTGAGATAGCCCAGGCTTATGTATGATAATGACATTGATGATTAAACGAATTTATATTTTTTCGTTATATTATAGTAATATATGATAAGTTAAGAGTAGTTTTCTCCTATACTGGTATGGATATTTACTGCTAAAATTATAAAATATTATACTAATGATTTGAGTAAATTGACTTTAACATATATTGAGAACAACATATAAGAAAGACATATATAAAAACAAAACATATATAAAAAGAAAAATATAATTAACATTTCAATGTGTTATTATTTGAAAAGTCAAATAAATGGTTTTATTGAAATTTATTTAATTTTTTATTGTAAATAGTAGGATCGAGTGGACGTCAAAGTTTACAGATAATTCAACAGAAATTTTTTTCAAGCTTTTAAGATAAATAAAAATATATCGTATATAAAAATAAATAAAAATATATAGTAATGACAAAAGATTATGATTAAATACGCACACTAGGGTCGTGTGTGTGTGTAATAGCGAAACTGTAGTATTTTTAAATTCTAGTTAAATTTTAGTTAATTAAAATAACTATGTAACGCCCAATGGTATTTCCAAATTAAGACAACCGTAACACCCTCTATTGACCCTGCTAACAAGTTACACAGGAAAAGTGGGTAAAACAAGATGAATGCAGCCTTGGATCCTTTAATAAGATGTCGATCGATTGACAGTTGATATTTCAAAGTAAAGTAATTTATAAAATGAAGTTTCTATTTATTTTACAGTTTTTTTAATTGTTTTGTATTTAATTTGTGTCGTCTTAATAATCATATTCAATAAGATGTATAATATTTTCTTCTTCAATGGCTTGACAGCCCAGGATGGGCCCTTGCTTTCCACAGAATCAACATCCAATCTCTCCTGTTCTTGGCCAGAGACATCCAGTTCTTTACACTTAGGATTTTAAAGTCTTTTTCCAGGCAGTCGAGCTACCTAAGTTTAGGTCTTCCTCTTTTTCGGGAGCCCAATGGTCTGGCTGAGAAGATCTTTTTTGTTACCCGAATGTCGTCGATTCCGCTCAATGTCCTGCCCATTTTATTCTCTGAATTGCGATGTATTTGGATACATCTGGTTTTTAAATAATTTGTAAAGTTCAGAGTTAGTTTTTCTTCTTCAGATGTTGTTACATTTTAGACCACCAAAAATACTTCTCAAAATCTTTCTATCGAAAACAGAGATGGTATGTTTAACTTTTTCTGTCATTGTCCATGTCTCAGCGGAGTAGGTAAGAATGGGTCCTGTTAAGCTTTTGAAAATTAGATTCTTTGCTTTTCTACTAGTGAACCTTAACTTCAGAAGTATTAACTTCTGATCCTAAGTATTTATGTAAGAGGTATAATATAGATATTCGAAATTATGGACTTGTAATCATAAATAACCTTTTAGCAAGAAGTATTAAAAGTTTTAAGTGTTGTTAAAATATTGTTCACAAAATAAGCACGCTGAAACTATACGTTGTAGAAAGTATTATTAAGTATATTAGAAGTATTGATTGCCTTATATATTTATCAGTCGATATATTTATATGGATACAGTTATACGGTAACAGTGTACACAGTATACGGCAAAAGTAACAGTGGATACAGTTATACGGTAACAGGTCTAGTTGAAAGAGTATATTTATAAATAATTATTTCTAAAACCGTCTCTTTTAGTGTTAAACAAAGATAAATTTATTGACTTGTTATAGAGTATTACTTAACGGTAACAGTAACAGTGAATACAGTTATACGGTAACAGGTCTAGTTGAAAGAGTATATTTATAAATAATTATATCTAAAACAGTCTCTTTTAAGTTAAACAAAGATAAATTTATTGACTTGTTATAGAGTATTACTTAAAGGTAACAGTGACAGTGGATACAGTTATACGGTAACAGGTCTAGTTGAAAGAGTATATTTATAAATAATTATATCTAAAACAGTCTCTTTTAAGTTAAACAAAGATAAATTTATTGACTTGTTATAGAGTATTACTTAAAGTTAACAGTAACAGTGGATACAGTTATACGGTAACAGGTCTAGTTGAAAGAGTATATTTATAAATAATTATATCTAAAACCGTCTCTTTTAAGTTAAACAAAGATAAATTTATTGATTTGTTATAGAGTATTATTTAATGTTAATATTCATAATTGGGCTTGCATAAAAAGTAAATTATAGTTTAACTGTTTTTTTTTTAATTTTGTACCCTTTGATTTGTTTTAACCTTATATATATATATATATATATATATATATATATATATAGGGTACCGTACCACAAAAAGAAAAATGGAACACTTACAAGATCATCGCCTGTCCATTCGTCATAGGTGCATTTCCCCGAAATTGCTGGTCGTAGTTTTAATTTGAAATTTTTATAAACCATATCGAACGATTTTTATAAATCATAACCCACATGAATCTCAATAAAATACTCAAAAATGGAAAGTTTAGGGGAAAAATAAATATTGGAAAAAAAAATTAAAGTTTTGTATATCTAATGTGAGGTATCTTTAAAAGGACTGGTTAGAAGGGCCTTAAAAAGATTTTTTTTATAATTTTAAATATTTTTATTATTTTTTTAAGAATTATATTGAAAAATAGGCCAAAAAATATTCTCTCACCAAATTTAAGAGAAATATTATATATGTTTAAATGTTTACCAGGGCTTAAACGTGTACAAAACTTCTGTACTCCTTGGTTATTTCAATATATTTTTTTTATTAAATAATTACCTTTTTCATAGTTGAAAAATCTTTTTTAAACTTTAATGAAGTTGAAATGTCTACGATTTTAAATTACGTTGTAACTTATAGATATCTATTTTTATAAGCGAACAATCTCTGTAAATTTGTTTATTTCTTGTCCGTTTTTCTCAAATTTACATTTTTAATAACGTGAAAGGAAATTAAAGAAAACCGGTCATAGATGTTTCATTTCCGTCCTTCCATTCATCGAGTACACACACATTTTTAAAGCGTTATTTACTTCTTGAAGTATCCATGGTCGAACTGCCAACATTAGCGTTATCTAAAGTGCAGGAAAAGAATAAAAAACAAAGAGTTAAAAACACTTAGAGGTAATAAAATCATTAAGGCTTTAATTTGCTAATTTTTTTCATCTAAATACCTTAATAATAACTAAAATTATAATCTATTAATGAAGTTTTTGGATTTTCCTAAGTACTAGCTGTGTCTCACGGTTTTACTCGTAAAATTACGGGTTTACTGCTGAAACTATCATTGATATTTTTATTTTCATTACTATTACCAAAAACGCTAATAGATGTCGTTGGCAGTACCAGTATCGTAATATTCAGCAAGGCAAGGTTTTTTAAAACTGTAATATCCAGATAAAACATCCTATATGTTGCTTAATGGGATAAACTATTACCGTACTGAATTTACCAAAATCCGTCCAGTAGATTTCGCGTGATTGATGAACAAATTAACATACATCAGATAGACACGGACAAAAATTCTGAAAACAGGTTTTCAGACGTCTATTGTCATTCTATAGGTTAAATCAACCCTTTTGTAATATTTAATAACCCTTTTGTAATATTTTATATGTACAGAATTCACCCTGTTATTGTATGTATAAACTATGAATTCTGTTTTAGTTCAATAATTTTTTTTTGCCATGTTTTAACTATCTTTTTAAAGGATGTTGGTTAAATGCGCATACACCAATAGTTAATTATGAATTCATCCATAAATAATAACAAATAGATTGTATTTATAGTAACAAAGTATATTAATTTTTGGAGAAATAAAATTGTTACAGACCTGAATAAGAACTGGGACAGAAATGATTTCATCTTGGTAGCATAGCATCGTATCAAGAGGGACCCAAAGACGATAGAACTACATTTAGACAAGAAAATAATGAATTTAAAAGGTTTTATTTAAAGGATATAAGAAGCTAATATTGTGATTCTACAGTTCGGCTATGAAAGGGTTTAAAAATGAATGAGAGGAGATATATGGTTTGTTGAGTATGCTGGTTACGTATCCTTGCACATTCATGACTTACTAGTTTTGATAAAATAAAATACTATACGATAATTAACCCATGAAGTAAGTACCTTAAATGGACCCTGTTACATTTAAAAAAAAATTAAATTAACACTAGAGCGTGTAATTATTCGAGAACTGGCCTAATTTTTTTAGCGTTTGTATTCACTACTCTACTTCTGTTATATATAAACTGTTTAATATATTGTATATAGTTTATTTTTTAATATAGAAATGTATATTATCTATATGAATTTTTTTTTTAAATTAATTGATCCGTTTAAGCGTGAAAGAAAGGTAAAGTATTAAAACTGATACTCTGATGTAATACACTATAAACAGCAGGTAAGTTAAATTACACTATATATATATATATATATATATATATATATATATATATATATATTCAGATTTGAATACATAATTAATGGCGACACGTTTCTACAAATTTGCTTTCACTCATCATAAACAAATTAAACTGTGGTGTGATAGCAATCAGGTGGTTGAACAGTTGGATACCGTGGGAAACTAGAGGTTTCTGGTATAATTTGGGTATGGAGGACGGTATAGCAAAAAAGAGATGTTGTGTGAGCGCTGGAAGTTATCGGGCATGAAGAATGAATGCTTACTCAAAGCCTATTCATAAGGAAGAATTCTGCTGCACATAGGAGCCTTCTTCTGAACAAGCTTTCTTCCTTCTGAACAAGCTTTTGTGAAATACGGAAAACGAGGTAGTTAATCTCTTCACACATATAATTTACCTTTAAAGTATCACGGCTTCAATTGCTGCTATTATATTTCTTTTTTAAATGTGTAGCTTTTGTTTATTTGGCATACTAAAAGTTGGATATTCATTTATCCTTTGGTCCATTTGAAACGAGCATACTGAGAATCATCTTTGATGAGGGTATATTAAATGGAACATTGCATCAATTTTAAACTTGAGCCAATTTAAACTCCATAAACCATAAAGAAAACCATGCATTATAAAATTTATCAGTATGGCCTGGAAAAAATAAAACACGCTGGTAATGAAAAGCGGATGGACGAAACAATTATCATATTACTAGCAAAACCAATTGGAGTTCGCATAAAAGGCAGACCGGAAGTCAGATTTATTAACTCAGAATTATGGAAAACTTCAGCCTATCAAAGGCAAAGAAGTAATAGCCGAGAAAGAGATAAATTAAAAAATAACTCTTTAAAATAACGTGAAAACCAAATCTCACTCTGGTCTCTCTCTGGGCAAAATACTCATAGTACGTAAATATAAAAACACTTTCCCTTTGATTCAGGCAGTAGTGTTTCACACAGCAACTGTATTGAACATGTCAGTTGTTTATGCGCTCAATATATCAGCCATATTGTAGTCGATAAGTTTTTTAAAGTTTTTTTACATAGTTGAAAAAACAATGCTGATGTGACCTCTTAACGACGCTGCGCGAATTTCGTTAGCACGCGCATGTGCGGCGCGTTGAACGTGCCTGTGTCGCATTTGAACAACAAAATAATACTTAATACTTGTATATTACGTCAGAGACAATGATTATAAATTGCCTAATTTTCATCTTTTCTTTTGGTAACATAAAAACCTTTTTCAAAATTAATAATACAATTTTACACAGTTAAATGAAACTACGTGATGCAGTATTATAAATATAGCATATCATCTTTGCTAATATCCCACCTGAAGATGTTGTAATACAACGAAACCTAGGTAGTGGTAAAGAACGTAAAGAAAGTAGAAATAATACTACATCACGTTCATTTAATTGTGAATAATGAATTTCTACAAAATTAACGCCAAATATATTCAATACAATTTTAATTTAACACCGGTAAACGTCGAAATTGGTCTTATTGTTTAATGAGTTGAATTAACTTTCGAAGGAAAATAAACAAAGTATTATGTTTATCAAAGTCATTAATAGTAAATAGCAATAATAGAATAAAAAAACGTGCCGGTTAAGTACGAATAGAGCGTATAATACGAGGGTTCCGACATATTTTTGGCACATGTAAACATTAAATTATAAATAATATTTCTATTAAACTACTTAAAAATATACATATTCTTATACAATATTTGTAAATATTCTTAAAAGAAATTATATATTTATATATATATATATATATATATATATATATATATATATATATATATATATATAACTTAGCATGTCTGTCACAGGTGAAAAAATATTAGGAATTTCACATAAATACTTAGGTTCGATAACTCACAAGTTTTTGTTGTTACATGTTTAGCTCGTTTTAGTACTTGTTGTTTAAATCATTGTTTTTTTATTTTAGGAAATTTTTTTTTTAAACGATACTATATATGTCTATTTAGAATTATTTTTAACCTTGTCTTGTAAATATAATTTTAGGTTATTTTAAAAGCCATAATTTGAAAGTAAAGAACTATAAATTATATGTGACTTTCAAGTCGCTTTCTTATTTCGTTTAGAACCGTTTTCGTTGGAGACTTTGGAAAAGGTTCCTAAAAGCAAGAAAATAAAAAAAAATCTCTTTGTGTCTGTCAGCCGATCTGGCACCTGGTTGGATTGATTTCAAAATTCAGTACTTAGGAGTTTTTCTTGTTTTTTTTTTCAATTTAAATATTTCAGGCACCTGTTGAAGGAAAAAATTATAAATATTTTTATGGACGGCTCGAAAGATTTTCTCCAAACTTCAGGTTTTTTTAAGGGAAAAAACAAACACAAACCATTTGAAATATTCCATGAACACTAAGTACGAAACAAACTTGTGTTCTAATATTTCCACAAAAAAAAATAAATTCATTAGTAAAATATATAATTAAAAACAATATTTTATAAGCAAAAGTATATTTCATAACTAGTATCCCGTGAAAAGTATGTTTAAGGTAATTCTCAAACAAAACTGAAGCAAATAGAAAGTTCATATAGTGAGAGCAGGCGATAGCAGGGGTGCGTAGTATTGCAATGATTACTGTTTTATGAGCCCAAAAAATAAATGTTTAAGAGCAAAAAAAATAAAAAATATAATAAAAACATAGTTTCACTGCAACACCAGAAAATGCATACAAATTATATGTTTCGCGAGAAAGTAAATACAGCGTAACTCTACGGTTTATTTTATATTTCCGTTTGGAGTCGACACAGCGTTGCAGATCCCGGAAATGCGTTACCTCAAATGTGTAAAGTCTGACTATATATTCATTTAAAATGTTAATGTTATTTTGCGCATTTGGTAATATTTATTTTAATATTATATTCACAATTTGTTTAGTCTTCCAAAATACATCAGATACTTTAATAAATGGTATTTCAGTTGACTAAGTGGAAATGTGCTGGTAGAATAAAGCGCAATGTAGATAAATGAATCTTGTAAGTAGTGAGTTGGGAGCCGATAACTGCCGACTTTAGTAGGACAAGGTTGGTGGCCGATTTTCCACCGACTAACCACTCAAGCCAAGAGGTGCGAGCCGCCTATATATATTCCATCACTGTTAGTTCGTGTTCAGTCTTATATTCTACCCTTATCTCCGTTAGTGCGTTTTACCTTGCAACGTGTAATCGGTTAGAGTCGGCGAAATTCGACCAGAGCTTCTCCGATTTTTTGTAAGACGTTTTTGTTAAAATATTAAATATTATATGTTCTATTTTCTCCGATTACTGTCGGACCGATTATTATCACTCATTTGCATTGTGTATAACTGTTTCTCAGATGTATTTGTGTGAGGGAAGATATTAAATAAATAAAACATTTGGCTGCATAAAAAATCATATTCATTCCTATTCACATATAATTGGCTTTTGCATTTATCATAGATATGTACTACAAAAAAGGTATATATTCAGTAATCCGGTAAAATAAGTATATTTGTGACAGGAACGATATTAAATTAATAATATTTTTAGGAAACATCAAGAATCATATCCATTCCTATTCTCATGTAACATTTGTCAAACGTAAATATAATAAAAAAAATATATATCCAGTAATCCAGTAAAACCATTCAAAATATAGGTTCGCAATGCATAGTTACGTTGAATCAATTTCTATTTGATGATATAAAATTTTTTTTGCAATTCAAAATGTTTGCAAAATTTTTAAAGTTAAATGATTCGCGATAGTGAATGTTACGACTTAAATTGGAAAGAAACTAATTTCCGTGAATTGTGCAGGGATATAACTCGTAAATAGTAGGTTATATGAAAATGGTATTCCTTGAAAAATTATGGAGAATTTAAAAGAACACAAACCAGTATACATAATTTTTGTCATAGCCTAGGGCTTCGCTCTGAAAATCTTCTTCCTATACTTATCCTCATAACAAATGAAAAATATTGTCAAAAAATTTACTTAATCGAAACATGTAAACATATTATTATATTATATGGATGATAAAATATGATTATTGCGATAAAAAGAGATTAAATATTGATGTGATTGGCTCATGTTATATACATGGACCATAAACAACTGCCAAAACGCATGCACTTACAAGAAGCACAGAGTAAAATCATCACAATCGGTCGAGAATTGGAACCTGGAGCGTATCTATATATGTCCATACTTATATAGATACAGACCAACGAAGGAAGGACATGTCATTTCCCAAAGCCTAATATCATTACGATTTACATTAAAAAAATTGAAAAACGGTATATTTTTTTCACTTTCCAAAAAGCCGTATTAAAATTTGATTATTTGTAAAATTACCCAAGTTATAATTGCTTTTAACATCAAAACTCGAGGTGATATGTACAAAAAGGAAAAAAATTATATTTGAGTGAGATAAGGCAATATGTAAAAGAAAATAATGCAAGGAAATAAAATAAAAGAGGAGTATGTACAAGAGCAAGTGAGAAAATATATCAAAGTGAAGGTATATGTGACGGGAGATAAACTAGAGTCTATATGAGCAGATTCAAAATATGGTAAAAGAGAAAGAATGGACGTTTCAACTAATTCTGAAGGTCACAGTTTAGCTGAACAGACAAGTATTAAAGTATTTGTCCATTGTAAAATTGCGAGTTCTTAAATTCTTCGTACTTATCTCCAGAAAACAACTTTGGGGGGAGTGGGGGTATACATTGGTGCAGGGACAGATTGTAGGCAAAAGATCTCGCTATTTGCAACTTGATGGAGACACCTGATAAAGACAGAAACAGAGACCAGAGTACTTTAGAAACGCTACAAATCGACTGCAGTAGAAACGCATCGTTGAAGCAGTCATCCGAGTTGAGAAAAATTAGGATATAGACCATATCACCGTCGAAACCACGACCAACCTGACAAAATTGAAACGACTACAGAGATTGAGGTAAAATATTAGTCAATCAAAGCTAATAATACGCAAATTGCCAGTAACTTTGCATAATACAAACAAATACAGCAATAAATACAGAGAAGTTGAAACTCATCCAATGTCCGTTCTCATAAAGGAAATGCTAATTTCTGAAAGTTTGATCTAGTAAGAGTTGAGGAGTCACAATGCAGGTGTTAATGAAAGGAATAGGTTTAGAAGAAGATCATAATGCTTCGAAGTTATGTGAAAGCGGTTTTGAGGTAGTGGTTTTAGTTTGAAAAAGCCTGTTATATTTACAGTACTATCTACAGAACGATTCTGTTACCCACAGACGATTCCATTTGTTCTACACAGGTATATGATTGAAACGTTTTAATAATTGTAATATTTGTCATTAAGCTTAGCTTTACTGCAACACAAGTTCGGTAAAACTTAGCTGTGTTTACTGCAATACAAGTTCGGTACAGCTTAGCTGTGTTTACTGCAATACAAGTTCGGTAAAGCTTAGCTGAGTTTACTGCAATACAAGTTCGGTAAAGCTTAGCTGTGTTTACTGCAGTACAAGTTTGGTAAAGCTTAGCTGTGTTTACTGCAGTACAAGTTCGGTAAAGCTTAGCTGTGTTTACTGCAGTACAAGTTCGGTAAAGCTTAGTTGTGTTTACTGCAATACAAGTTCGGTAAAGTTTTTTTTGGCTAGTTTACTCCAATGTATACTGTTAATATATTGCCATTGCCATACATTGCCCATATTGTGTGACCATTGCTATATCCAGTTAGACAATATAATTTCAATGGCCTCAAGCAATAAGTGTAACATAATTTTAAGCATTTTCGGTATACAAATTTAATAAAATTATAATGTCCACATTGTTTTTGTAGTTTTGGCAGTTGCCAATCATTAGCATTTTATAGAAAAATAAATTTTGCTGTCCTTCAATCTTTTAATATAACTTTTTTGGTAAATTTCACATTTGTCACAGATATGCATCTCGCTATATTTGCAACACTCCATTATGGTCTTGTAACCGAATTTAAATAATATTTAAAACAACCAATACTTGGATGGATCATAAATTTAAAAAAACATTTTTTTAATGGAATAGTGAAATATAGAAAGAAATATTTTGGGGATCAAGAAATATAATTTCATACTGCGGTTTAATCGACGGAATTTATTTTTTATTTCATAGAAATGTAATGATTACTCATGTGAGTTTATTCTAAAAATATTTAAGGGAAATATATTTTCTTTGATAAAGCCTATAAGACTTCCTCGAAAGCTGGAAAATGTTTTTCACTCTCGACTTTCTTCTAAAAATCTGATGATTACGAACAGTGTTTAAATTTCAATAGACTTGGGAAATAATGAAGAGTAATATTTTATAATTTTGTATAATTTTGTTCATAATAATTTTGTTAGCAATAAATTTCTTCGAAATTTTTGTAACTATGATTAGATTTAACAAAGATTCAGCTGGTTTAAATTATTTCAAACCAGCTAAATCTTTTTTCATACCCAATCTAACTACTTTGCATAGATTGCTCCCTTTAAATAGCCCATTGTTAATTGAGTTTATCTCACTGTTATTTGTCACATATTTACGAGGTTTAATTCAAAAATAACATTTGCTTCATTTTTACAATTAGACCACATTGATATTATTATAAACATTTACATCGTTTAGAAAGAAGAAACTTCGTTCTATTTCCTACATAATCTCCATCTTTTACTGTGCATTTTTGTAGGCGGTGCTCCAATTTCTGTATCTCCATATCGAAGAACTCCGCCGCTTACCCGTTGAGGAGGTATTTCACCTCTTCTTCGACTTCATCGTCGCTCCAGAAGCCTTAGCCACCCAAGTATTCCTTTAACTTGGGAAACAAGTGATAATCACTGGGTGCGAGGTCCGGCCTGTAAGGTGGGTGGGGCTTGACAGTCTACCCAAATTTTGTCAAAAGTTCATGGGTTTGGCGGGAGACGTGCGGTCGGGTGTTATCGTGAAGCAGCGTTACACCGTGAAGCAGCGTTACACCGGTGTTTCTGGATAGCTCGCCTGAGTTTTCTTAGTGTTTCACAACAACTGTTTGAGTTGATTGTTGTCCTAGGTGCCATGAAATTGATCAACAGTATCCCCTTATGATACCAAAACACAGTGGCCATTACTTTGCCATCAGAAGGAGTTTGTTTGAACTTCTTTGCGATTGGTGACCCTGAGTGACGCCATTTTTTGGATTTTTCTTTTGTTTCCGGGGTGAAATAAAACACTTACGTTTTGTCTCCCGTAACAATGGAGTTTAACAATCCTTCCTTATCGTCTTCATACTTTTGAAGAAACTGACGAGCGCAGTCAAGGCGTTTCTCTTTGTCTTCTGCTGTCAGCATACTCGTATTTATATTACCAGACGTTATAATGAAGTATTATATATATATATATATACATATATATATATATATATATATATATATATATATATATATATATTCATACCTATTATGACATCATTATTTTTATATCACTTTCCACATGGGTTATTAAGATGTGTTTGATATGGTTTTAACCACTCTATGAAGTACTCTAATCATATTTTCTCTAATGATTCCTTTCCTTACTTTTGATATTAGATAATCCACAATTAAATGAAGCTACGTGATGTAGTATTATTTCTACTTTCTTTAATTTCTTTACCACGACCTAGGTTTCGTTGTATTACATCTTCAGGCAAGAACCTTTGCTAATATCCCACTTGAAGATGTTGTAATACAACGAAACTTAGGTCGTGGTAAAGAAATTAAAGAAAGTAGAAATAATACTACATCACGTAGTTTCATTTAATTGTGAATAATGAATTTCTACAAAATTAACGCCGAATATATTCAATATTAGATAATGTTAACTATGAATATCTCATTAAGCCCCCAATCAATATATTACAAAAGCGTGACTGTCCAGTTTAACGCATGCCGTTAAAATGCCGATTGCTAATTAGTCGTTAACTGTTTCTCGTAGATTTATTAATGATGTTAAGATTAGATACTCTTGTTATTAGTTAATTATAGCAACTTAATGTCAGAAACTTAAGCCTGGGATCGTTTATACAATAAGCATCACAAAATTATCAGTTAAATATGAAAATAATATCAACGTCACTTACATTTAACTTTCATAAGTACTTTCTTAACTGATTCTATAATTGTTAAGTTATGTTTGACAACAATTGCATTCATAAGCCAAAAATTACGAGCCTAATTGAGACAAAATGTGTATTGAAATAGCAAAATAATGAGAACAGGATCAGTGTTTGAATTGAGATTTATTTTAGTAATGGTTATCTGTTTTGAGATTTATTTTAGTAATGGTTAAGTGGCAGGGAAAATAGATAATAAATATAGAAATATTGGAATAAAATAAAAAGCTATTTCCAATTAAGAACGTTTTCGAGTGTGCGATTCTGTCGATTCTGGAAACTTAATTCAGAGGATAAATGTACATTTAATGGTATCAAGTTCCAATACATAAAATAATAAATTATATTTCAAATTCAACATCATGAACCATTGTAATTTATAAAAAAAACTGCTGAAGTGCGTTTCGGAACTCACAAAAGTAGAGTTTCGTAGGCATTGATTATCCTAAATGAAGCATTACTTTCAAATTTTTTTTAACACTGATCAACTAAGGGAAAGATTTAAGCAAGAGTTGAAAATATTTAAATAATTCTTCTTTGATAAGAGATTTCATTAAACAGTGGGCTGTTCTTTATTTCATCCAGAAATTAGTGTTGTTAAGGAAGTATTTATCTTATATTTAACTTCCGCTTTGACGTAATGTTAAAAAGAAAACAGAACAAAACATAGAAAAATGTTATCGACGAGAGTTTAGAACGATTCAAAGTAGAGTTGAAAAAAATGTCACTTATTCCGTATTTGATAAAAAGCTTCAGTATACGGTGGGCTGTTCTTTATTTCATACAGAAATTAGTATTGTTAAGAAAGTATTTATCTTATATTTAACTTCCCCTTTTACGTAATGTTGAAAACAAAACAGAATAAAACATAGAAAAATATAAACGATGAAAGTGTAGAAAGATTCAAAGGAGAGTTGAAAAAAAATGTCACTTATTCCGTGTTTGATAAAAAGCTTCATTATACGGTGGACTGTTCTTTATTTCACCAGAAATTAGTGTTGTTAAGAAATGATTTATCGTTCAATGATTAAAAACATAGACAAATGTAATCAAGGAAATTGGAGAAAGATTCAAAGAGAAGGAAGAAAATATCAGTTATTCCGCATTTGATAAACAACTTCAGTAAACCGATTGGCTGTTCTTTATTTAATCCAGAAATAAGCTTTATGGTATTAAGGAAATATTTATCTTGAAATAATGTTCTGTAATTCTTATTTGAATGCAATATTTAATAAAATACTAAGTACATGTATTTTAGATATGTAGTATTTTATCAAACATACAAATATTTTAACAAAAATCAGTTGGGGCACCAGAGACATGTGGTGTAATTTTATCGCTGACTTTAAACAATAGATATTATAGCGTACCGATTACAATCATACAGGTACATAACCCAACCGGAAACGGATATAACATGAGTAGTTACTTTAAGCCTAACACACCCATACGTATAATCACCTGTTCCATTAACGTTAACGTCATTAGCTAATTGCTTATGGAAAAAGTTCTCGTTAATTTCTTGTAATTAAATATAAATTAAGTCACTGTGGGAATGCGTGCGAAATTTCTACGAACACCTTATTTGAAGAAGAAGTGTACATCGGTAACGTTTTAATTCAGGGTTAGAAAATGAATTAGGAATTGTACCGACACTTTGCCTTGATTGTCCCATTAAGTGATGTTGACTCATTCAGTTTTATTTCTTTACTGACTCAAAAGTCAACATGTACTTCTGTCTTTTTAACAGACTTAAAATAAGGAGGTTATCAATACGAATAGGTTTTCTATGTATGTCAAAGCCTATTTCCGACATGTATGAAGTGATGTAAATGATTCTATCTCTTATTTAGACACTCCGGATATGGATAATGAAACCTCTCAACAGGTAATAGTACATCAACAAAAAATCAATCGCAAAAAACAGCTAGATCAGAGTTGATGATGATGCATAAACTTGTGTTGGTGGAACTTCTCAATGAATGACATTACGTCAAATGTAATTAAAGTATTTCATTTCAATTAAAAAAACAAAAAAAATTACCAAGGTGATGTGGTGAGCATGAATCCCTTTTTTTTTCATTCGCAATGCTTGAAGATTCTCTTCAGCTCTGTATTCTATCTTGAAATAATCTCTGAATTTCTTTTTCTCCTTTTTCAAACAGTCTCCTCTTTTCTTTCTAATTTCATATGGGAGTGGTGTGTTTATGGAGCCTATCCATACTATAGTACTATTATAATCAACAGAAAAACTTAAAGTAAATTTAACTTAACCAAAATGAAAAAAAAACGACTTTAGAACTAAACTTTTTCATGAAGTACTAAAACGTTAAAAATAATTATTATCTATCTTAATTACGTAATAGTAATTTATACTGATGTCTTTCAAGTAAGCTTACTTCTGTTTGAGTTACGAATTCTTTTGAGTTATGATATAGTTTATGTTCAAACAAAAACGGTTTAAATTTCTACCCGCAAGAAATATGATTACGTTATTAAATGCGAAAAATTTTAGACGCGCCTATTGTGTAAGAAAGCAAAAAAAACAAATAGCACCTCTCTGGAAAGCAATATTCAGACCTTCATGTCATTAAAATGTTACAGTTTTATCAATTTTATTTTTATCTTATTTAGATATACGATTATTTGTAAGTCCTATAGTTTTGTTTATGGAATGAGCTATAAATTGAAAGAAAAACTCAGATTTTCTGTTGCGAATATTATCCACAGTGTCTGGGAATAAGTGTCGGACATAGAAAGACGCTACTCATTGGCTATAAAGGAATAACTTGTCGTTGAAATAAAACGTAAAACACACCCTTTTTCTAATTGAGTGCAATAAAATATTACGCATAACTCTTTTTGACACAGCCAATACTTGTCTGGAGCGCGGTACTTACCCAGGCAGCTAGATGTTGTTTTTTGCTGGTTATTCCCCTGAGAGGCACTGAGTAAGGTGTGCCGTTTGTAGTATCGTTTGTACAAAAAATATGACAAATAATTATGAACATTATTTTAAATTTTTTAAAAAATGTCACCTTTTAAATTTTATTTTAACGACAATCAACTATTTTTCAGTCAACGAATAACGTCTTTCTTTGTCCGACACTTATTCCCGGATAACGTGCATATTAGCCGTTATTATAAGTATTTAAAATATTTCGTTAACCCTCAATAAATACAACAATCATGGGAAAGTATTATCGTATCGTAAATCTATTTACAATCTTATAATGATGGATAATTGAAAAGGACAGAAATAAAAATTAAATTCGGTATTATAACGTTAAATAATATATATTTTTATAAAAGTCTTTTAATTTCTAAAAAAAATTTAGTTTACAGTTTCATATTTTTTTGTCTTTTAATGATAAAAATGGGCTAATGTAATAAAATATATATTTTACAATAAAATGAAACTACGTGATGTAGTATTATTTCTACTTTCTTTGGGTTCTTTACCACCACCTTTGCTAACTCAAAGATCTTTGCTAATAGCCCACCTGAAGATGTTGTAATACAACGAAACCCAGGTCGTGGTAAAGATAATAAGGAAAGTAGAAATAATACTACATCACGTAGTTTCATTTAGCTGTGAATAATGAATTTCTACAAAATTGACGCCAAATATATTCAATATAATATTTTATTTACATCAGCCTATTTTTTATTTGTTTATAAATATGAGAAAAAATATGCAAAGAAAAGTTAAATATCTATAATGCACTCAAGTTGCATAAAAAATGACTGGACAGCATTATTAATTTTATCATCATCATCATCATATATATTAATACGCTAAGGTTAAGATGTTACACTCCCTTTTTAGAAAAAACCTCACAACTAATCCACATAAATTATATATCATTTTATAGATAATTGCTTGCTCTACCGGCATCCACAACTAAAAAATTTATTATTGCTATTGTTTTTGCAAATTAATTAATTATTAAAATTATATACCCAAAAGAGCAATGCTGCCATCTAACGGCTCAACGTTAATATGATTGACGGTCGGTAAAATTTTTGTTTAATTTCAAATCCACTCACGTATAAATAAAGTGGCGCTTTAGCTCAATGCTTTTGATACTTGCGCCTCTATATGTCAATTTTAGTAAAATAGAATAAACAATGCGAAGACTTCGCACGGGTCACGCTAGTTTTGAATTTATTTGATCTTTTTCGTGATATTGGAGAAGGTTCTGTCCATAAAAGAATATTGTAACGACAAATATTTTCATAGTTATTTAAAATAAATTTTTCATGGGTTTTTGGTTATTAAATTTTTTTTAGGTCGTTTCAAGATGAAGCGAACAGTAATTTAATTTCTCAAACCTTAATTTCTACATTTTTTATTATAAGATTTATGCATATATTACATAAATCTTATAATAAAAATTTTACTGTGTAAAAAAACATAATTTTCCAATAAATTTTCTAGATTTTATAGTGCAAAAGTGTCTTAATAATTATCAAAGTAAATGTTATAGCCATGTTTCTCAACTTATAGAGATAACATTTTTCTTAGGTACTGTAGTTTTCTAGTGAATAGTTTAAAGTCCCCCAAACTTTTTTGTCTCGTGGAACACTGGCCATGTTTTTTGGTTTTGGGTAGACCTCCTGGCTGACATTTTTTTAGTTATAGACACTCTTTGCTGAGATTATTCCATTCATGGAAATTTTTGTCTACTAAAACATTTGCCATGTTTTTCGGTTTTAGGTTTTGAGGTTTTGGAAGAAAAGCAGAGTCTTCTTTTTTAGGCATAAAAACGCTTTAGTGGATTATCTCATTTATAGATTTTTTTTGTCTCGTGGACAACTTGTCGTGTTTTTCGGTTTTGGGTAAACCATTTGCTGACTCTTTTTTTAAACATTTCGTGAACCACCAATTATTTTTCTTGCTAACGTTAACCCCTTGAAGGTCTTATCAACCTCTGGTGGTCGATATAGATAGCTTTGGAAATCAGTAGTTTAAATATTATCAAAATGTTTTTAAGTAAGCAAAGTTATACGCGCTGACTTTCGCTCATTGTAATGTTCCGTATGAATCGTTGCTTATCCGTGCGGCACCGGGGCGGTTTAAAATTTAAAATTTGGCAACACAATTTAAAATTTGGCAACACAATTTAAAATTTGGCAACACAATTTAAAATTTAACAGCACAATTTAAATTTTGTACTGCAATAAATATTACCCTTTTCTCTTTCCGGTTCAAGTCTTTCTTCGCTGTTTCCTTCCTCATCTTCAATGTTGTTTTTTATATCAATCCTATCGAGGAATATATTTATGGCATATATTTCCTAAACAATTCGTCCGTTTCTGACGTATGTATGTCCGAAGACGAGTTTCCGTGTTTCATAGAGTTATTAGTTTGCGGACGCATAGAAGGATGTAAAATTGTTTTACGGATGCAGTTGAGAAGACGGATGTTCAAATATATGCGTATTATCCTCAGTTACCAATGTAAATATCCGTTAAGACTTTTTTTGACTTCGGAAGAGTTCATTTAATTAGCAGACGTCAGAAAAGAACAGGTTCTCAATTCGACTGTATTTTTTGTGTATACTATCCTCATATCTCCGGTATTAACAAGAAATTTGGATGATCACGGCATCGTTTCATAACAATTTGGCTAGAATTTTGTCATGGAAATTTGAGATAAACCACAAAACTTCTCAATGGGGATCAGCACAGGTGTCGTGATCAAATTTATATGATTTACTAACGCTTACAACTTTACTCTTTTGTAAAGGTATATTGCATTAAACTGCCTTAAAAGATTAAAAGCGTTTATTTATAATCGATTGTTAAGAAATATTTCTGTTAAAAATTATTTCATATAAATAAAATAAAATAAATATTTTATTATTTCTATCTGAATATTTGTTTTTTACGTTTTTAATTTGTTAAAATTTCAGTAAAAAATATAACAATCGACTCGTGACGGTTCACAAATTTTTTTTAAATAAGACAAACTCATCAGTAATGTTAGATTAAAACTGAATAGATCGTGTTGTTTTATTACTACTTTATTAGTTGTTTATTACTACTTTATTAGTTGTTTTACTTTATTACTTTAGGTTTTGATTTATTTGCTAGTGTTAAAATATGGGGCATAAATGGCCATATTTTTTTATTACGTTCATTTAGAAGCTTGATTTCTTTTGCGGCTCCAAAAGTCCTGTAGACCTAACTATTTATTATTAATTTCAACTTTATACCTCCACACATTTCTAAGAAAAAAGGTCTTAACAGACAGAAATACAGACGGACAACGACGTGATTCTGTAAGGTTTCCTTTTTTGATTTTGAGGTACGGAACTCTAAAAACAGGATTACGATATATGAATACGAATATATGAAAATTACTTTAATTTAAATAAAAAATAAATTTTTCTTCCAATTTAATCTATCATTTTAATCCATCGAGCACGTAGCTCGGTGGATTATACGGAAGAAGCAAAACTTCTATGATAGTTCAATTTTGCATTATTAATCGTAATTAAAAATATTAGATGTAGTAAAATAAACAATGATAATGATCACGTTTTTAAAAAGTGTTAATTATTATTAATATTTATTTTTGCTGCACATTTATGGCCGTATCATATAGTTATATAAATTAAATAAAGTGGAAACGTTTGTTTGTTTATTATTTCGTGTTTATTTCTGAAACCACACGTCCTATTCCAAAGACTATATGTAATCGCGCTATGGTTTATAGGAGCAAGTTAGTGATTAAAAATTCCACAGGAAACACTGTTTAAACGGTGCAAGGTACGGATAGACTAGTTTATTTATTTACTAATCATCTCGAGTGTTTCCTTCTATACACCCTCAACCCCGACGACCGAATGATGCGGAGGTATTTATTGACAACAGTGGGAGAGAAACATAATTAATGTTATTCTACGCGGGTGAAACCGCGGGACAGCTAGTACATTAATACAAATTGATTATAATTGTACTGTTAGCTGAATGTTTTGAAATACTACTTTTTATAAATTTTACATATTTATTTCAGCATGATATTTCTAAAGAATATCACCAATCTTCATTTTCATACAAAATGTGAAAGGACGACAGGATAAGGTGTAAATTTTGTCATACACTATATTATTTGTTCTTTGAAATCATTGTTGTCACTACTTTTCTAAACGGATCAATAGATGGTGTTAGGATAGTGTTATGGTGGTCGTGGTGTCGTGTCCATTTGAAGTCAAATTAGTCTCAGATTGATCCGTGTGCCAAGATCACAGCTTTGGCAATGTCCACAATTTTGTTGTTGTAGAGATTTCCCTAAAATGGAAAGTCGTCAATAGCCTATAGGATTTTAATGATGGCTGGGCAGTTGAGAATGTGCTGCGGGGTGAGTTCTTCCCCTAGACAATTTCGACATCATTTATAGGATCTAGTGCCATCTGTATTTATAGTCATTCCACTTAGGTCTTTGGTTCTGAGTCTGGAAATAGTCTTAACAATATTTCTATCTGCATTTATGTTCTTGTTCGATGTAGTTTTCTTTCAGTCTATATCTAGCAATGGCATTAGCGTCTCCTAAAGTTAGGACATTGGGACCTTCAAAATTTAAGTTTCTGGCCTCTTTCGGTAATCCATCTGCATCCTCATTTCCTTCATACTCACATGTGCAGGTATCCATTGGAGAGTGCAGTTGTTTCGTTGGGGACAAATTTCCTTTAAGTGATGATGGATATCCTGCACGACTTTGTGATTTCCATTTTGCATCGCTTCCAGGGCAGCTTTAGAGTCGCAGAAGATAACGAGTCCACTAGCTTTGTCATCATCACCCAGAGAAATATACCTCATAAAGCCTCGAGAATTGCTTTTAGTTCACAAGTAAAATTGAAAGCGATGTTTCTTGCTCCTATACTTTTTTGGACTTTTATGACATTTGTCAGGGTGATGGAAATGCCTTCTCTTCCGTTTAAGAATATCTCATCTGAGGATCCATCAGTATATACCATGAGAAGTCGGGATAGTGTTATATGTTGTTAAACGCTACAGAATTATCCCCCAGCATTTTACGATCGATTTAAAAGAATTTTTACTTCAAAAAAGGGCGGGACTACTCAAGACTAGGCTTATGATCAGAAAAGATACGTTCCAAAATATGCTTTCTTTTAACAAAATAGTGGACAGATTTGTTTTTTACAGTAAAAAGATGTAAATTTCGTGACATATCTAAAACCTATGGGGTACTGAAAACATTTTCAAAAATATTTTCTCCAAAATTTATATTTTATGCAATACATTAAAAATATTTCTTTTATACCTCAAGTTTGCCAGATGACAAAAACATTTATATTTAATTGATTTTTAATGAATAAAAAACCATAACTTTTTTTAAAAAACCATAACTTGAAATATTGCTAATTTTATTTTGAAATACTAATGTTATAAATTTAATGAATAGTGTTTTTGTGTACTGAAATCACAATTGATTATGGATGGGACCAAAGATCTAGATTTTAAGTGTAGAAAATATTGAGAAGAGTTTTTTTAATGATTCGCCAATTAAATATATGTTTGAATAATTATTCTCTTTATATTGGTACGCTGTAATTTTACTATTATATATTATTTTTATTCCATAACTAATTAAATTATTAATGTAATCGTCGTTTAAATTGTGTTTTTTTTTCTTCATTTTTATTTTTAAAAATATTGTCTCATAGCAACACCGAATGGAACGGATAGGTACAACATGTCACTTCTGATATAGTTAATCAGTGGTAATAATCATAATTGAAAATTATACTATTACAAAACAAAAACAATTAAATTGTTTTCCTGCCTTAAAAAAAAAAACAAAAAAACAAAGACATTTTTATTACTTCCTCCATTTTTTTTAATTTGTAAGGTTAACACAGACTTATATGAATGCAAACTTGTAGAATAGTTTGAATTTTATATCAAAGGAATTTTATAGGCAAACGGTATCTTATCAATTCAACGAGAATTTTCTATTCAAGTTATATTCATCAAATATGAATAACTTGGCAGATTGCTTATTTAGCCGTAGGTCCTTATTTCCTGTACTCAATCCGTAGTCAGACTGAATAATTATAAAACTTTGTTCAAATGAAAGTTGCAATTGTGATTTCGATTTGAAATTTTAATCTTCTTATTTCGAGGTTAAATTGAAATTAAAATATATAAAAAAACAAAAGGAGGTTATAATATAGATCAAAGGAAGTAAATTTTCATTGTTTTTATTTTTTTTAATCGAATAGTACTTATAAACCATGACGTAATTAAAAATAATAAATGTCACAATTATTTTACTTAATAAAATTATTTAAGAAACATAAACTGCTATCGAACGTCCATTTTTAAAAATATTTGCGCAATTTTTTATTTATTCTACTTTTTTCCTTTTCTTCCTTTTTTGTATTTTTATACGTTGACTATTTGCGTTTGAATTTTGATGTTATGTGTCAAGTGAGAAAAAAAAAGACAAAATTAATTGGAAAAAATGGTGAAAAACGATGATGAGACGATGTTAAGTGTACTTTTGAAATAAATCGTGAAGATCTTTTGTTACTATTCAAAACAATATTTAATATAATTTTTCTTTAAAATATGTGAATAAAAATAGAAAAAAAAATCACTTTTGGTTAATTGCGTTTATTTCGGAATTTCTTTTTTCTATTAGGAGGAAATGAGAACTGACACTCTCTAAAGAGCACTTTTTTTTTTAGTTCATTGACACTGGAAGACAGCACCGACCACAATACGACTGACTCCAAGATATTTATAACCAATCAATCAACTCCCCAAAACTAATGGTAACAAAATGACATTAGCAATACAGGAAAAGTTTGTCAGTAAAGATGGTGACCCTGAGTGATTCATATTTAAAACCTGAACAGCCGATACAAATTTGACCTATTTGTTATCGGCTTAATCTACAGATAAGCGTAGTATACAATTTTATAAACAGTAATTGATCATACGATCGTGATAATAATAGCAATGGAATGTATAAACAAGACGTGATAAGAAAAAAAATTAATTAAAATAGTGTAAAATAATATTAGAAATTAAACGACTGTATAAATATAGCATACGATGAGAAAATTTTATAAAGTTATGATTAAGAAAATGTCCATTACTCGTGCAAATGATTCCGTGCACGAAATGTATGAAAATTTTCAGCCATTTCGACTGTACTCAGTAAAATGTATAAAATTATCTGTAGGAAAAAAAGATACGCTTTTAGTATAGCTGTACACATATGAGAATACGTCTATTATGTCTGCAAAAAATACCGTGCGTAAAATTGAATTGAAAATATTGAGGAACTATGTGAACATTTATAACCATTACAACTGTACTCGGTTAAATTCGTAGAATCATCTGTAAGAATAAAAGATACGCTTTTAGTATAGATGTACACGTATATACACAATTTTAAGAATACGTCTATTTCGTCTGCAAAAAATACCGTGCATAAAATTGAATTGAAAATATTGAGGAACTATGTGAAAATTTTCAACCATTACAACTGTACTAAGTTCAATGCAGAGGATCATCTGTAAGAATAAAAGATACGCTTTTAGTATAGATGTACACGTATATACACAATTTTAAGAATACGTCTATTTCGTCTGCAAAAAATACCGTGCATAAAATTGAATGGAAAATATTGAGGAACTATGTGAAAATTTTCAACCATTACAACTGTACTCAGTTCAATGCAGAGGATCATCTGTAAGAATAAAAGATACGCTTTTACTATAGATGTACACGTATTTACACAATTTTAAGAAGACGTCTATTTCGTCTGCAAGAAATACCGTGCATAAAATTGAATGGAAAATATTGAGGAACTATGTGAAAATTTTCAACCATTACAACTGTACTCAGTTCAATGCAGAGGATCATCTGTAGGAATAATCGGCACGTTTTTGTTACAACTGTACACGTATGCAAATTTAAGAATACATCTATACTTCTATTAGATGATTCTATGCATAAAATTGAACAGAGAATCTTTATGAACTCTGTGAAAATTCTCAATAATTTCAAATGTACTCAGTTCGATGTACAAACAGAATCATCTATATAAATAACAGATACATTTTTATTATAGCTGTATACATATGAGATATGCTATAGAGGTATAACTAAGAATATGCCTATTAATTATGCAAATGATTTCGTACATAAAATTAAATAGAAACTATGTGAAAATTCTCAACCGTTTCAACTGTACTCAGTTCGAGGCATAGAATCATCTGTATGAATATTAGACATTTTGTTGCAGGTGCATACATATATACAAACAGGTTTTTGTTACAGCTGTGTGCATATAAACAAACAGGTTTTTGTTACACCTGTATACATATATACAAACAGGTTTTTGTTACACCTGTATATATATATAAACAGGTTTTTGTTACACCTGTATACATATATACAAACAGGTTTTTGTTACACCTGTATATATATATATATATATATATATATATATATATATATATATATACAAACAGGTTTGTGTTACACTTGTATACATACATACATACAGGTTTTTGTTACACCTGGATACATATATACAAACAGGTTTTTGTTACACCTGTATACATATATACAAACAGATTTTTTTTACACCTATATACATATATACAAACAGGTTTTTGTTACAACTGTATACATGTATACAAATAGGTTTTTGTTACACCTGTATACATATATACAAACAGGTTTTTGTTACACTTGTATACATATATAAAAACAGGTATTTGTTACACCTGTATACATATATACAAACAGGTATTTGTTACACCTGTATACATATATACAAACAGGTTTTTGTTACACCGGTATAGATATATACAAACAGGTTTTTGTTACACCTTTATACATACATACAAACAGGTTTTTGTTACACTTGTATACATACATACAAACAGGTTTTTGTTACACTTGTATACATATATACAAGTAGGTTTTTGTAACAGCTGTACACATATATACAAACAGATATTTGTTACGCCTGTTTACATATATACAAACCGGTTTTTGTTACACCTGTATACATATATACGGGTTGCATAAAACTTTTATATTATTCATAATATGCATCAAACTGAGTAGATACACTTAGGAAACTATATGAAAATGTTCAACCTTTTCCGAAAAAAATATCAGTGTTAAAGTTGGGATTCCAACGGAAAAGAAGTCATATTTCTTGACAAAAGTATATTTCAAATATACTCATCTTGTTGCGCGAATGATATGTATGAATAATAGACACGTTCTTCGTTGTACTCTGTACATGTAAGCCTTATAAATCGAAATGCCGCTATTCTACAAAATTTATGGTAGTGAAACTTCTTTCACCACAGTAATGTAAGTTTATATGCTAATAAATTATAATATAACAAAAAGTGACACACATCAGTAGTGGACAGAGCATGCTAGGAGCCTTCCCTCCATTACTAGTGGCTTAGGGCGCTGTGTTTCAGTTTAAGTTATGCTCTCAATCCCATTAGGGTGTGTAGCCATATTATTTATAAGTTAATAAAAAAATCACATCGAAATGTTCATTAGTTCTAATGCATTATGTGACCACTATGGAATAAAATTAAATATGCTTGTCAATAAAAAAATATTGAAATTTAATTTATTTATAAAGAATTATAATATAATACAATTATTTATTTTTATATTGCAATGTATTTATTTGACGAACTTATTGATATGTGAGCTATCTCCTACAGTTAAAAACATATAGTTTTGGAAGACTACAAAAAACCGTCAGTAAGACATAATTCAATTAACTAAAAATAATCGCTAAAAATTCAAAAGAATGGACGTAATTAAACAATTATATAAATCTTAACCATGCTTTAAAGAAAGACACCCGAAGAAAGACACTCTGATGTAACAGATGTAAATTGTATTTGCAATCATAGATAAAACCTCATATTTTACGTGTTTGTGTATGATACGAGGCGTTGCAATTTGGATTTTTGAAATAAATTTGGAATAGTCTATTGTTTTACTGAGTTTATTAGCAGTAATTAATACCTTTGTTATACCAATCTTATGAATGGTATAAGTAATCTCAAAGTAAAAGACGTATAACTTAAGTTTGTTAGAATATATTCAAGAAAGAAACAATGATATCAAAAAACCTTAATCAAAAAACTTATTTATTTCCTTATGAAACCTTCGTAAGTTAATGGCACCTATGTGAAGTACACTTAACTTAGTGTACAAAGAAATATTTTAAACACTATCTTTGTCTACCTGAAGAATCGCTGCTGGTGTAAATGTATTTTTGAAATAAAATAAATTCGCCATTTTATGATATTTTAAACAAGTAACACAGACTTTTGTGTTTTCGTGTCAGAATAATAACAACCGACACAATCTTTTTCCACATCTGCATGAAGTACACTTAACTCAGTGTACAAACAAATATTTTAAACACTATCTTTATCTACTTTAAGGATCCCTAGTGTAAATATATTCTTGAAATAAAATAAATTCGCCATTTTATGATATTTAAAACAAGTAACGCAGACTTTTGTGTTTTCGTGTCAGAATAATAACAACCGGCACAATCTTTTTCCACATCTGCATGAAGTACACTTAACTCAGTGTACAAACAAATATTTTAAACACTATCTTTATCTACTTTAAGGATCCCTAGTGTAAATATATTCTTGAAATAAAATAAATTCGCCATTTTATGATATTTAAAACAAGTAACGCAGACTTTTGTGTTTTCGCGTCAGAATAATAACAACCGGCACAATCTTTTTCCACATCTGCATGAAGTACACTTAACTCAGTGTACAAACAAATATTTTAAACACTATCTTTATCTACTTTAAGGATCCCTAGTGTAAATATATTCTTGAAATAAAATAAATTCGCCATTTTATGATATTTAAAACAAGTAACGCAGACTTTTGTGTTTTCGCGTCAGAATAATAACAACCGGCACAATCTTTTTCCACATCTGCATGAAGTACACTTAACTCAGTGTACAAACAAATATTTTAAACACTATCTTTATCTACTTTAAGGATCCCTAGTGTAAATATATTCTTGAAATAAAATAAATTCGCCATTTTATGATATTTAAAACAAGTAACGCAGACTTTTGTGTTTTCGCGTCAGAATAATAACAACCGGCACAATCTTTTTCCACATCTGCATGAAGTACACTTAACTCAGTGTACAAACAAATATTTTAAACACTATCTTTATCTACTTTAAGGATCCCTAGTGTAAATATATTCTTGAAATAAAATAAATTCGCCATTTTATGATATTTAAAACAAGTAACGCAGACTTTTGTGTTTTCGCGTCAGAATAATAACAACCGACACAATCTTTTTCCACATCTGCATGAAGTACACTTAACTCAGTGTACAAACAAATATTTTAAACACTATCTTTATCTACTTTAAGGATCCCTAGTGTAAATATATTCTTGAAATAAAATAAATTCGCCATTTTATGATATTTTAAACAAGTAACGCAGACTTTTGTGTTTTCGCGTCAGAATAATAACAACCGACACAATTTTTTTCCACACCTATGTGAAGCACACTTGACTTAGTGCAGAAAGAACTAGTTTAAACACTATCTTTGTCTCTTTTAAAAATCGCTAGTGTAAATATATTTTTGAAATAAAATAAGTTCGCCATTTTATGATATTTAAAACAAGTAACGCAGACTTTTGTGTTTTCGCGTCAGAATAATAACAACCGACACAATCTTTTTCCACACCTATGTGAAGCACACTTGACTTAGTGCAGAAAGAACTAGTTTAATCACTATCTTTGTCTCTTTTAAAAATCGCTAGTGTAAATATATTTTTGAAATAAAATAAGTTCGCCATTTTATGATATTTAAAACAAGTAACGCAGACTTTTGTGTTTTCGCGTCAGAATAATAACAACCGACACAATTTTTTTCCACACCTATGTGAAGCACACTTGACTTAGTGCAGAAAGAACTAGTTTAATCACTATCTTTGTCTCTTTTAAAAATCGCTAGTGTAAATATATTTTTGAAATAAAATAAGTTCGCCATTTTATGATATTTAAAACAAGTAACGCAGACTTTTGTGTTTTCGCGTCAGAATAATAACAACCGACACAATTTTTTTCCACACCTATGTGAAGCACACTTGACTTAGTGCAGAAAGAACTAGTTTAAACACTATCTTTGTCTCTTTTAAAAATCGCTAGTGTAAATATATTTTTGAAATAAAATAAGTTCGCCATTTTATGATATTTAAAACAAGTAACGCAGACTTTTGTGTTTTCGCGTCAGAATAATAACAACCGACACAATTTTTTTCCACACCTATGTGAAGCACACTTGACTTAGTGCAGAAAGAACTAGTTTAAACACTATCTTTGTCTCTTTTAAAAATCGCTAGTGTAAATATATTTTTGAAATAAAATAAGTTCGCCATTTTATGATATTTAAAACAAGTAACGCAGACTTTTGTGTTTTCGCGTCAGAATAATAACAACCGACACAATCTTTTTCCACACCTATGTGAAGTACATATAACTATGTGTACAAAAAAATATTTTAAACACTACCTTTATCTACTTTAAGGACCGCTAGTGTAAATATATTTTCGAAATAAAATCAATTTGCCATTTGATGATAATTTAAACAAGTAACGCAGAGTTCGGTGTTTCCGCGTCAGAATAATACCAACCGATACACCTTTTTTTCGTAATAGGGACAATTTTAGGCAATTTCATAAAAAACATTATATGGAACAAAAATTGCATGGTATTCATGCAAGCAAATACGAGGAATAAAATTTAGTTTGATAATTATCAAACGAGTATCGACTGACATCCATCAAAATCACATCTAGTTCCAGACGATCTAGAACACAAATGAAGAATGGTATGGCAATGGAATGGTATGGTATGGAATATGGAATGGTATGGCATAAAAACATTATATGGAACAAGTAATTTCGTATAATGCACGTTGGTGACCACCCCCTTTCATGAGCGATTGTATTCGTAGAAAGTTCTACAATAAAACGGCCCTTCAGAATGCAAAGATAACGTTGCTTTAATGGGGTCACTCAAACTTACAAACGTGCGAACAAAGAATATAAATTGTTTAGAGATAATAATAGTCTATGCGATTGAATCGATAAATCATCGCTAAAGATCTATTCAATGACAGATAAACTGCTCGAGTCAATCGATAGGCGTGTTACTTTTTAAACAAACAAAGAATTTATGCGCTTATGATACTGGGGTCATCAATACTAGAGCGTTAAAAACGTTATTGTTTATTAACTTTAATATCAATACCATAATGCTATTATCGAGTACAAATGGCAGCATAATGCCATTATCGAGTAAAGACTCTTTTTGTGTTTCTCTGAAATGACATGAATTGATTAAGCAGTTTATGATATAATTCATATAATATAAAGCAAGTTTTTACGCACTATTTTAACGCTGAATATTGTTGATTGGCTGAAAATGAGGGCAGACGCGTAAATATTTGATTATATGCGGTGCACATTGATTAATTTCAAACTGCTTTATAAAATTATTTTTTTAGTTCAAGATCGTATAGAAATACATATGATTTTGATGAACGTCAGTCGATACTCTTTTGATAATTATTACACAATATTTTAAGGCTAAATATTGTTGATTGGCTGAAAAATAGGGTAGACAAGTAAATATTTAATTTTATGCGGTGTACATTCATGAATTTCAAACTGCTTTACAGAATTATTTTTGTTGTTCAAAATCATCTGGAACTGCATGTAATTTTGACTGACGTCAGTCGATACTCTTTTGATAATTATTACGCACTATTTTAAGGCTAAATATTGTTGATTGGCTGAAAATTAGGATAGACGCGTAAATATTTCATTTTATGGGGTGCACATTGATGAATTTGAAACTGCTTTATAGAATTATTTTTGTTGTTCAAGATCGTCTAGAACTACATGTGATTTTGATGGATGTCTGTCGATACTCTTTTGATAAATATTACGCACTATTTTAAGGCTAAATATTGTTGATTGGCTGAAAATTAGGACAGACGCGTAAATAATTAATTACATATGGTGTACATTAATGAATTTCAAACTGCTTTATGGAATTATTTTTTTAGTTCAAGATCGTATAGAAATACATGTGATTTTGATGGACGTCAGTCGATATTCTTTTGATAATTATTAGGCACTATTTTAAGGCTAAATATTGTTGATTGGCTGAAAATTAGGATAAACGCGTAAATAATTAATTATATACGGTATACAATTATAAATTTGAAACTGCTTTACAGAATTATTTTTTTGTTCTAGATCGTCTGGAACTACATGTGATTTTGTTGGATGTCAGTCGATACTCTTTTGTTAATTATCAAACTAACTTTTGTTCCGCGTATTGGCTTGCATGAATTTCTTCACCCAGTGGTCAGCGATAGTAGGCTGACAGTTTTTAATTTTTTTTATAACTTTTAACATCGTATTAATAAATAATAAATAAAATGGTAACTTCAGTTTTTTTCCTAGACTCTAAGTTACGTAATCAAAAGAAATTATTTAAATTAATTCAATAATTTATGTGTTACATAAATACAAACAAACAGGAAAATTAACGTTAAGTATTCTTCAACTTCTCGGGGTTGTGGTTAGGTGACGCATACATCATTCTATTTCTGAAATTCTAAGTGGTACTATATTTAAACCCTTTGTTTGCAGATCCACTTCGAAAAGCAAAAATAATTTTTTTTATTTAAAATTTTTTTTAAAAATAATATGAATTTAAAAAAAATCGATGCTAATATTATAAAAAAGGAGTATGAGTTTACTTTTTGTTTATTTTTATACAAGAAGTAAGCTCGAAGACTATTGGATCGATCCCAAAAAATCATTCACTGCTAGAAACCTATATGATTACAGATAGACATAGACTATGTTTCATCCTTAAAAATCTAGGGTTTCTAAAGATATAATAATATTTATAATTTAAATCGGAAATATGACTAAATTTACTGCTTTTTGGCTTACGCTGGGTAAACCGTTACAGATAAAATAAAATATTCTAAAGATGAATTATGCATCTCAATACGATCTATAAACAAGTTCCAGATTGTATGTCTCTATATTTTATTATAAATTCTGTAATATTTGTATTTATGATTAAAAAATATAGCAAAATAAACTTTGAACTCACTAGGGTCACCATTTTATCATTTTAATGCGCGTTTAATATCTTGTAATCTAAATTATTAAAAATTAAAAAGCCCATTTTAAGAAATAATAAGACGGAAAAAAATCCTCTGTGAACAAATAAGCAGCCCCACTAAACTGACCATAAAGACATTGTGTGTGGTTCAGGTTGCGGGGAAGTGCTAGTTTTGAATAGAGGTATTTATGTTAGAACCAATATAAGGGTTTAAAATGCTTTGTGTTTTATATATTTAAAATTAATTTTTGTCTTATGATATGTAGGGTGGACTTTTGGGACAGGTTAGTAAGGCCAGCTACCTTAACCGTTATAGCTGAAGGAAAACGGTCCTAGAAGGCTGACCATGAATTTGAAGAAATTTTAATTGGCATTTCACAGATTTTGAGAAAAAAATGTTACAGTCAGCGAAATAAAAGACAATTTTCACTAAACATTTTTTCGTGCTATTCGATCACGTTTCTTATAAGGATTTTTCTTGTAAGGATATTAGGAATATCAGAAATCGCAAAAAAACTTTTACCACACATTTCGTAGGGATATTTAATATCATATATTCTAGGTATACTGAAACAGAAACTGACAAAATAGTAAGTTTTCTAAAATAGGAACAATAACAGAAAGAAAATTATAAAAAAGGAAAATACCTATGATAGTAAGTGCTTGAATTGATTTCCGCCATGATGGATCCATTATTTAAAAAAACAAATCAGCAAGTAGTGGCGAAAATTTTATTCGGATTGATTACATTCAAAATTGTTGAAGTGCGTCTTTCCATTTTTGAACAATGTTGTTTTTTCTTTATAAACTAAATTTTTCCTCAGGTCCAAAGGAAAAAATCAAGGGTTTTCAGATCAGAACTGCGAGGTGACCATTTGATAGGGCAATCTGTTCCAATCCGTTTGTATCTAAATCCTTGTTTAAATTTAAACGGATTTGAAGCAGAGCACCATCCTGTTAGAAATACAATTTTCTCAAGACAGAAAGCCTCAATTCATCTGAATTTTTTTGTCCATTTTTTTATTATTGTAATATATTATAATTTGAAATATTGTGTGTTAGAGTCGTCGTTAATCAATCATATATTGAGTACTTGTTAAAATATAGAAATTATTAATAATTTCGTAATCTCACTTTATTATTGGTAAACATTGAGACTAAAAGTAATAAAATTACTTGCAAAAAGACGTATGCGATCTACACTTCGGATGAAATTAATTTTAGATTTTAGCAAACTCCATCATTATGTCAATAGCCATTGGACATAATGATAGAGTCCTTGAAGGTAGATTCTCCTTACCTAAATATCTATATGCTTGTGAATATATCTATTTTTCAGTCCTTTCTTTTATTCCTTTACTTCCAATGAATTCATTTTCAAAGTTCAATATCACAATTTTCAGGCGAGCGGAGCTGCGGTCAAAAGCTAATATAGATATATATGTATAAACAATTCCCCAATTGATATCAATCGGGGCAAACATCGCATATCAGCATTTGTCATTTTATTCACAGGCAGAAAGAGAAATTTATAATATAATTAAAAAATATGAAAAAAATCACAATTCTTCAAACTTTCAACTTGAGAAAATGCTCACTGATCATTAACCGTAAGGTTTAGTTTCACTTTTAAAAAAGACATTAGGACAATATTTTTAAATCATGTTAATTTTAATTTTACCATAATTATCTTTTGTCTCAGCGAAACTTTATTTCCTTTGACATTTAACATTGATTTAATGAAATTGTTAAAAACTTCAATGTGCAAGTTTCATTAATGCATAAGCTAATTATTGATTTAATTTTTAGAATATAAACAAACGAAAAAGAACATGCTTCATTAATGTATAAGTTAATTATTCATTTAATTTTTAAGTTAACTAAGGATTAATTATGTTAATCATTGATTTAATTCTTAAATTAACTATCAATTACGTATACTCGACATGTATAGTTATGTTGTTGTGTAAAATTGTTCTGTTTATAGACATAGCATAATCGTTACCTAAGTTGTTAATTTGAGCTAATTCATCAGAGAGAGGAAAACGGATCGAATTCGCATTTAGTCAAGTGTATGTAAGAAAATTGTATACAATATGATTATAATTAGTAATCATCCGTCATATAATCAGTAATAATGATGACAAATGGTGTATAAAACCTACTTAAAAGACGTCTTCAAGAAAAGTCCTGATACTACACATCAAAACACAGACGTGAAATCGATTCAAAGATTATAGCACGACGTAAAGGTCTTTGACTCCATTCCATTAGCCTTTTAGTCATTCTTCGTAATAATATTATCATATATTGTTCTATTTCCGTCCAAAAATCAAGGTTCTATGACGAATTTCGATAAACGTAGGCGAAGTATTTAAATGCTTGTTCGCCGTTTGTTATCGAACGATGATTTATGTCTACTGGGGCACGTCTGATCATGTATGTGACAACATAAAGTATACGTACGTGTTTATATAGATACTTGAACATAATAACTGATAAGGTTTCGATAGAAACACTTTACAAAATTACGCGTAAATTTCGAATTTTGTGACACTATTCGTGAACATATTGCAAAACTTTTAGATATATATTGATTGTATAAACTGTTTTATTCCGCTGCCAGATGTGACCCGCGGTTTTACCCCTTTGCTTTCCTGCAGCGGTCACTAAACTCCTAAGCTATATTTGGCAATTGACATCCGGGGTCGATGTCATACGAGCGGGAGTAGTCGTGATGGCCAGTCAATAAATATATCAGTGTCTCTTCCTTGCACCGTTTGAGTAGTGCTGCTGGACTATTGTTACATTTTTTGTTACTTCCGTCTCCCTTTGAACCATTGAGTAATAATAAATAGCCTATATTCTACTTTAAAGTACGTTTTTTTAATAAAATAAACAATTTTTGAAATTTACGTGTGGTTCATTGATAAATGAATCATTTTTTTCTGGTTTATACATGAGTATATATTTGTGCTATTATATATATGCATTAATTGTGTTTATAATATATTTTGGTGGCGTATAAAATGTATAATATACAATAGATGTTTAGCAGAATACAATTCTATGAACAATAATTTATCACAATATGACGCAATCCGAATGAAATTGTTTAGAGGGAAAATATATTGTGTTGTATATTTTTGTTCCATTCCGGTTGTAAAATTTAGTTTTTCATCTAAATGCTACATCTAGAATTGCTATTTCGTTGGTAAATTTAAATACATGAAACATTTATTACATACCAGGGAACAGACCCGGCTTTGTACGGCTTTATCTGTAGTCTAGACAAAGTAGTGATTAAAAGACTTTTTTATACCCGCGCTAGGTATCTCCCCACTAGGTACCAGAAGTAATAGATTATGTTTAGATGACATAAGTGATACGTACAAATGTTCATACGTAAAGGACTTCTTGAAAATTAAAATCTTGGCATAATTAATTATCTTATTATGGACGAGTTTATTTGTTTGGTCGCTATTGTCAATTCATATTTATATGTTTACCATCGCGCTGAAAATATTTTTTTTTATTTGAATGACTTTTTATTACTATTTTATAAGGTAGGATCCTGATAACACACAAGTCTCCACTACGACAGACAATACTATAGCAGTGAGTGTGACCCACCGTCCTTCGTCGATCTACCGTGCAGGCGAAAATCGTCCTTATAAGGCAGTGGTTGGTGTTTGTTACCCTTAGTAAAAAAATCCTCGTTAAATCTAAATTTATATCCTCCAAAATGGTTTGACGTAAAATAAAATTTCTTATATATTGAATACATGATATGAAAACAATGTACGAAAATTGAGTAGGATTTTGTTTTTCTTACCTTAACGATTCTCTTTAATTTTATACTATTTTTATACTTTATTTTATATTATGTTAAATCTATATTCTTCTTCTAAAGACGTTATCTCAACTTCTGAATTATTTAAGTTAAAAAAAATTAGTATTAAAATTTATATTTCTATTGGTATATAAATATTTAAATGGCTATAAATTAATATTTTATTTCTCAAAAATGCACTAAAATTTTGATAAATCGTAAATTTCGTTATTACGACCTACATGTAAACGATGGGCATATACCGTTGTAGACTTTCTTCAGTACCTAATATTTTGATAAATCGTAAATTTCATTATAATGACCTATACGTAAAAGTTGGGCATATACCGTCGTAGACTTTCTTTAAGACCTAGTGAATTTGATAAATCATAAATTTCATTATTATGACCTATAGGTAAAAGATATACCGTCGAAGACTTTGTTATGAACCTAATGTTTGATGTATCATAAATTTCGTTACTATGACCTATGCGTAAAAGACGGGCCTATGCCATCGTAGACTTTCTTTAAAACCTAATGTTTCAATAAATCGTAAATTTCATTATTATGACCTGAAACCCGTGCACGTTATTATAACATGAAAAACGGACACGAGTCATAGTATATTTTCTTTAACACCTAATATTTCAATAAATCGTAAATTTCGTTATTATAACCTGAAAAACGTGCACGTTACTATAATATGAAAAACGGGCTATAGTATACTTACTGTAACACCTAATATTTTGATAAATCGTAAATTCCATTATTATGCCCTACACGTACAAGACGGATATATGCCGTAGCAGATTTTTTAGAACTATTTAAGACCAACGCTATTGCTGTGCATTGTTTTTACGCATTTCTAACGGTTTGCCCAGAGCGCGTTAGGAAAATGTTTGTGATATTCTGTAGATTATTTTCAGAATATCTGCTAGTTTATACGATAGGTTTATAAATTATATATCTAAGCTCTCTTAGGCACTTCTTTACCGGAACAAAAATAAGTTTATTAGTTTCTGAGATTAGCGCGCAAAGATGGAAAGACAGACGGACGCAGCAGGTAATCATTCATGTATTGATAGAAATATTGTAAATAAAAGTGCTCAAGGTTGAATTTGTGGGTGATTGTGTCTCTTTGTGAATTACTTTACATAAATGCATATATGTATATAAAAGAGCCCTGGTGTTTACTGGTAATAAAAGTCCATGAACGAAAACAGTAACTTGATCGGCGGGAGAAAGAGTTAGAAAGAAACAGATTATATGTCAATCGCACAAAAATCGATTTTTTGCTATGGGACTTGGAGAAATATTAGTTGTAGTGAATAATATTCTCAAAAATAATATCCCATCACCAAGGGATATTTAAGTATATCTGTTCAGTGTTAATGATAAATACCAACATCGAAGAAGAAGTCACCAATAGAATAAACATTTAGGTTAGATGGAAATCCACGAAACTTCAAAATACCTATCTGCGCCAAAGTCTTCAAGACAGCCATACTATGAGGAGTCGAATATTGGACTACTAACAAAGTATACAAGTACACAAGGGCTTAGACACACGCATTGATAGGATTAGAAATCAGTACATTAGGTTTACCATATAAATCTGCACCCACTACAGAAGAACTTAAAGAAAGACGCACCAAACGGGACGGTCATATTATGTGAAGATTCGGCACCCATGTTGGTTGTAAAGTGCCTAATACTTCAAATCCATTGAGAGGAAGAGAACGACCACTTGCCATGTGATGGTCCAAGGTAAAAGAAGAGTTATAAACTCAGATCATATTGACTATGATAATCCAGGACGGACTGTCCATGATAATAAGAAAAGATCCCACTCCAAATAAATTGAGAACAATGGCAGAAAACAATAAGATGTGTATGTACACGAATAGGACAATTTTAAAGATGTTTGCACAGAAATGAGAGATTTATTTATAATCCAATTGTCATAGTTAATTTTGGAAATAATGTTGAATATCGAGGAAACCGATCCATGGAAACGTAGCGAGTAATGTTCGGGAAAATGAAAAATCTTTTGGAGTTTTTTTACCACGTATTACGCAATATATCATCTATTATTATTGTATATTAACTTCTGTTCACTCTACAAATGAAACATGCTGCACAATTTTCAGAAATACTCTCGCGTAAGATGATTTGATATTGAGAAGAAAAAATAAGATGTTAGAAAAGAGTTAGGAAGGCACGTCCAAGGCCAAGTTTATAGAATATGATTTTGGATTAACATCAGTTTTTGGGAATAATATTGTCAAAAACAATATCCCACTACTAAAGGTAAGGAATGGGAGGGAAGTAATAAAGTTTCATGTGTTTGAACTGCACTAATGAGTTTGATATGCATTAACAACCTTATGATATAAAAAAAACTACTAGAGGCCATGTAATAAAATTTCTATATTTATCATAACTTATCACTAATATTAACCTTTTCTCAAAATAGATATTTAATAACGTTTAAAATAATTAAGTAGGGAAATATATTTGTTATCGTAAATATTTCAAAAAATAGATTTCAAGACTAATCGTTATAGATTTCCTAATACCTTTGCATAGACTTTTTAAATGTCTAACAACCTTATGACGCAAAAAACGACCAGAGGTCTTGTAATAAAATTACTATGTTTATCATAAGTTATCACTAATGTGAACTTTTTCTCAAAATATATATTTAATAACGACTAAAATAATTAAGATAGGAAAATATATTTGTTATCGTAAATATTAAAAAAAATAAAACTGCAAGGCTAATCGTTATAGTTTTCCTGCCACCTTTGCATAGATTTTGAAATATCTTTAACAACCTTAGGACATAAAAAACGACTAAAGGTCTTGTAATAAAATTACTATATTTATCATAACTTATCACTTATATTAACTTTTTCTCAAAATAGGTATTTAATAACGTTTAAAATAATTAAGTAGTGAAATATATTTCTTATCGTAAATATTTCAAAAAATAGAACTTCAAGACTAATCGTTATAGGTTTCCTAATACCTTCGCATAGATTTTTAAATGTCATTAACAGCCTTATGATATAAAAAACGATTAGAGATCTTGTAATAAAATTTCTATATTTATCATAACTTAACACTAATATTAACTTTTTCTCAAAATAGATATTTAATAACGTTAAAAATAATTAAGTAGTGAAATATATTTGTTATCGTAAATATCTAAAAAAATAGGACTTCAAGACTAATCGTTATAGTTTTCCTACCACCTTTGCATAGATTTTTAAATGTCATTAACAGCCTTATGATATAAAAAACGATTAGAGGTCTTGTAATAAAATTTCTATATTTATCATAACTTAACACTAATATTAACTTTTTCTCAAAATAGATATTTAATAACGTTAAAAATAATTAAGTAGTGAAATATATTTGTTATCGTAAATATCTAAAAAAATAGGACTTCAAGACTAATCGTTATAGTTTTCCTACCACCTTTGCATAGATTTTTAAATGTCATTAACAGCCTTATGATATAAAAAACGATTAGAGGTCTTGTAATAAAATTTCTATATTTATCATAACTTAACACTAATATTAACTTTTTCTCAAAATAGATATTTAATAACGTTTAAAATAATTAAATAGAGAAATATATTTGTTATAGTAAATATTTCAAAAAATAGGACTTCAAGACTAATCCTTATAGTTTTCCTACCACCTTTGCATAGATTTTTAAATGTCATTAACAACCTTATGACATAAAAAAAAACGACTAAAGGTCTTGTAATAAAATTACTATGTTTATCATAACTTATCACTGATATGAACATTTTCTCAAAATAGATATTTAATAACGTCTAAAATAATTAAGTAGAGAAAAATATTTATTACCGTAAATATTTATAAAAATAGAGCTTCAAGATTAATCGTTATATTTTTCTTACTACCTTTGTATAGATTTTTAAATACCTTTAACAACCTTATGACATAAAAAACGTGTAAAGGTCTTGTAATAAAATTACTATATTTACCATAACTTAACACTAATATTAACTTTTTCTCAAAATAGATATTTAATAATGTTTAAAATAATTAAGTAGTGAAATATATTTGTTATCGTAAATATTTCAAAAAATAGAACTTCAAGACTAATCGTTATAGGTTTCCTAATACCTTTGCATAGATTTTTAAATGTATTTTTATTCATGACGTTAGATTCATACATTGCAAATAAAGGGTTGATTTATTTTTTCCTTATACCGAATATACCTCTAAAGACATAATAATCTAAAATTACGAAAAAACTATTTTTGAAACCTTCGCAATCAATATTTTTAAATGATACCCCAAAATTTATGCCGTTTTCGGAATTTTTTTGGATATCTAGTTTAAACTAAAATTGTCACATAGATATTTTGGAGTTTTTTAGTAATTGATATATGAGCAAGTTAATGTGTTCTATTACACAGCCAAATTTCAATCTTCTACGCCAAGCGGTTTCTGAAAAAATTACGTACTGAAGAAAGTCTACATCGGCTATGACAGACGGAAAGATAGACTCGTGGGTGATCTTAAAAGGTTTCCGTTTTTTTCTTTCAAGGGACGGAATGTTAAATAGGTATATTATCCATAAAGATGATTCGTTAAAGTTTTAGAACTTAAAAGCTCTATAATTAGCCTTCACGGCTCATTAACCCCCGCCAGAAACGAAGGTATATAATCGATTTTTTTCTTTTATCTTTAAAAAATTGAAGTTTTATTTCATTGTTGCTCGTTCTCGCTATCTGTGATCCACACACGCTATTTTCATATCTGACATATCTGCGCAAATATTTTTTTTTAATTTACCTACAGACGGCGGCGACAAGCTGGCTAGACACCAACAGACTGCTACCGATGTCGCGTATTATTGGTATCTGATGTAAACACGTAGTACCTACTAAAGAATGCGGAAAGCCAAGGTGACTGATAACAGTTTCGGGTCTCGCTCTTTAGGCATTGCTCTAGATTACTTTTCGTCGGGTTTTAAATGTGGAAAATTGTATTGAGTATTAAATATTCTCTAGCTCCTTATTCTAACGGAAGCATTGTCTTATTTTTATATTGTCATGGGTTTTAAATATGTTGAAAATTGTATTGAGTATTCAATATTCACTAGCTCGATATTCTAACGAGAGCATTCTCTTATTCTTATATTGTAATGGGTTTTAAATGTATTGAAAATTGTATTGAGTAATAAATAATCACTACCTCGATACTCTAATGAAACCATTCTATTATTCTTATATTGTAATGGGTTTTAAATTTGTTGAAAATTGTATTGAGTATTAAATATTTACTAGCTCGGTATTCTAACGAAAGCATTCTCTTATTTTTATATTCTAATGGGTGTCCCAAAATCAGATAAGGAGTAATTTTAATAAAAAACACAGGTTTTCAATTAAACAATTTTAATTTTTCCATTGATTCTTAAACTGTACTTAAAATCCGTTGTTTACAAAACAAATCCGAGCACTGTGACACAACTTAAAGAAAATATTCGAGCCGAAGTCAGTAGGATACCCCAGTCGCTCTGCAAACGCGTTTTTGAAAACATGCGTGCTAGACTCGAAGAGTGTGTCAGACTCGATGGCCGCCATTTGGAAAACGTGGTTTTTAAAAAATGAAATCTACATTTGTTGTTATAAAGTTAAAATAAACCTACTTTGTATTAGAGGTGTAGTTTTTTTTTACAATTTTTCAAACATTGAAATCTGTAGAAAATAACACAGGCAATAATATCTTGTAATAGTAAATACAGTTGTATTTGAATTCCTCACCTGCTGTTATTCATCACAACATAAAAGTGTACGAGACCCTAAACAGGGTTACAATAGTCTACTGACACTAAATTGTTTTCGAGTGAAAGACTTAAAATATAAAAATACAAATAGATAATTTTATTACTTTTTAGTTGTTGCTAAGTGAGTAAATATGGCTGCCTCTGTTGTAACGTAAAATCTGAAAAATAATAAACAAGGTAAAATAGTATCTCATGTACAGAATTTGATATAAATCACTAATTTAAATATTTTTCAGGTTTTGTCTATTTTATACCAAATATCTGTTGATAGAAGAACTCTGGAAGTTATAAGAGTGCTATTTGTATAATTAGATTTACTTAAAATAATTTATGTAGTTCATAATACATCGACCTTTAACTCCACAAAGATAACACATGCTAACGTCAATATTTGTTTTTCTCTCTAGCCAATTTTAAATAAAAAATAAAATGATACAATCATTTTTCTCCATCAGCATTATTTGGTGCAGTAGGGCTTAAGTTTCTCACACCCAACTTCTCAACTTTATAACACCACGCGGTTAATTCAGCGAACTCTCTTCGCTGTGCGTGATCAGTAGTCTTCGGTTCTTGAGTCACTTGAATTTTGTAAGCATGAAGGTGCAAATATTTTGTGAGAATACGTTGTAGAAATCCTCTGAAATATCCAACTCTTGCACACGGTGCCGAATTAATGTCCTTGGATTATTAGTAATACTCTCACTAACTGCTTCGAAATTTTTTTTTGGTGAAAGACTTGTTAAACGATGGCTAGAATGTGTGAGATCACCAATTGATCCTAATTTACTAAATTTGATAATTAAAATTTTCACTGTTGATGAAGGTAAATCACTATTATATTTAATAGTAAAACCTCGTTTCCTTGTTAACGTTCCTTGTTATATAAACTTTGTAACATTTTATTTCCATACGTATTATATCATTTTTTTTTATTTTTTTAATCATTACAACTTTAATTTTATGTGCATACTTTCTTTTCGGTTTTATATATTATTATTTTTAATAAGTTTTCTGGTGCTGTATTGATTATTGTACAATTACTCCGAATAATATCTATTAATAACAATTAAATGAAACTACGTGATGTAGTATTATTTCTATTTTTTTATTTCTTTACCACGACTTTACAAAGATATCTTTGCTAATAGCCCACCTGAAGATGTTGTAATACAACGAAACCTAGGTCGTGGTAAAGAAATTAAAGAAAGTAGAAATAATACTACATCACGTAGTTTCATTTAATTGTGAATAATGAATTTCTACAAAATTAACGCCAAATATATTTAATATCTATTAATAAGTTCTCAATTTAAATATTTTGTTATATTTCGTTATTGTTTTATAGTTTTAGACAGGTACAAAAGATTTCGGTCCATTCTTGCAGCACGTAAACCCGTATGATAAACAATATATAGTTACAATTCGCTATTCTGAAATTTTATTTTTATACATGGTTATTTTAAACGTTAATTTGATGAACCAAAACGGTTTAGATGGTTTAACTCAAAAATACTTCCGGAGTTCAATTTCCCAAAGGGAAAAAACGCCATAACGGACCACGTATAGTAATTTGTTATATATTTATTTATTTATTGACTGTAATGTTCAAATTAATAATGAGAACTTATTGCTACAGAAACAATCTTTTGCAGTCAAACAATCACCAATTAATAAAATATGTTGTGTTATGGACGAATGCAATAGATTGTGAATACAATTTATGCATAAAATAAATAACTCTTACATGGAAATGTTAGGAATCGATTCTATGTACTACTTACATTTCTGAAGCATTTCGTTAACGTACAATCAATCTGCGTCTAGATGTTTTAACATTTCCAAAGCAAATACTAAATAAACGAATAAACTAATAATATTACACTTTGCGTTGTGATCGGCGTAAAGCTGAAAATGTCACTTCGTATAGTCGCTACAAAATGGTAAAAAAGAAAGTTTCAACTGTTTAATTGTTGATATTTAAATAATTAAGGTAAACTAATAACACCAAAAAACCCATTGAGGCAAGTAAATCATCAGCCATTGGGAAGTTGTCATGATCTTCTCCCTTCTCCATTATCATTGAATCATACTATTGTATTATCATCAGATTTGTCTTTAATGTTTTAAACTTGGTGAAAGTTTACAGCTAGATTTATTATACATATGCAATTAAAAAAAATAGAAGCGTGTTAAAATAAGCCAATCTCTAGAATATTGGTTTTGATGCTGACTTTAAATTATATGGATCAATGTTTAAAATAGATTTGAAATTTATATTATGTAACGAAGACATATTAAAATATATAAAACCGTGCAAGTGAATGTCGGAATGCGCTTAAACTATGATTTCTTAGCTTTCTATATTATTTTCCGATTTTTCGAATTCACAAAAAAATTTTTAAAATATTAGAGGAGCATGCTAACTTGTACGACACTTTAAAACCTAAAATTTTACAGATGGGCTTAAAAATTTAAAAAATAAACCGATCAAGTACCTTTCGGGTCATACATAAATTAGGATACCGTAGTCATTTCACAAAATAACAAACTCCGTAATTAATAAATGTTTATTTCGTGGTAATACGTGTCCATAAAGATATATGGATCCGTAGCTGTCTTTATCTTTTTCAGATTTTTCTTATATAAATGATAATTCAGAAAATACAAAAAGTTAAAAGGGTAAACTACCTTACAAGTCACTTTAAAGACGAGCTTAAAAATTAAAAATTAAAGTGATCAAGTGCCTGTTGGAAATCCATAAATTAGGGTAATATACTCTGTCTTTAATTCTTATTCCGTGGTCATACGTGCCCATAAATATATATATATATATATATATATATATATATATATATATATATATATATATATATACTAGCAGGACAAGGTTTCTAATACTCCGGCAGTTGGACCTGGCATTGCGATTCATCTTTTGTACTTTTATGAAATTCAATATTATAAAACATATTTTAATAATTCATGTTAATTTACCTTAAACACACTAGTAAGCTCAGTTGTTAAGTAATTTCTATGTGTTACATTGGCGTAATTAAGAGTACTTTCGGTTGTTCCAAAATTAATGAAATTCGAAACACAAAAATGCATTACTCGGAATAATTTCTGTTGATAATACCATCAAAATCAAATTTTGGAATATTTTTTTTACATTTTATTGTTTTGAACAGAAAATTGGCAAACCCAAACTTAATTTTAAAAGACCTCTCCAATGATACCGTACACAATCTTGTATATTTATCTCCACCTTCTTGTCAAGAATTGGGGTCCTCCCAACTTCTTCAGTTCAAACCTAGGAAAAATACATTAATTGAGACCTACATACTAACTGGGATCTTTATCTGATGCATATACTTGCCAAATTTCATCCACGTAAGTTGAAAACTTCAGGAATTGCGAGGAAAGGACTCCGAATTTGACTTCGAGATCCTAAAAATGAAAAATGAAACCATAATTCCATTCCAAAATCCCTTTTCGAAGATACACTACTACAGTGTTTTCTTAGTGAGATATATGGATTACATATTTCCAAATATTCATTCACACAGGTCTCAGACTGTAGAAATTGTGAGAACGTACTCATTGGACCAACACACATGACTAATTTACAAGAATTCCCTAATTCACTATGGATCTCCAATTCTATACAATCTACATATTTATTGCATAATAAGTACTTATAATCCATTTAAACTTATTGATTCATATGTGTATATAGAAACGTGATTCGAAACCGGTGTAAAGCACTTTCATCGCGGTGCACTTTTGTGTATGGCAAATAAGGTTGTGTATATAACAGCTAACCATTAAAGTATAGAATTACGCAACCAATTATTTAAATACGTAATGCATTGTGTAATAAGATCCCGGATGCAATCATCATAACATATTTGAAGTATTGAAAAAACTTCTTTGTTAAGATAAGATCTTTAGCTTTTTTTAAACGTTTATAGTCTTCGGGTTTTATAACTACTATCAATTAATTAATTTTATTTGGGTAGTGCTTTATTTGATATTATAACTTTCTTTTTTGCCCTTGCCTCTTTGATAGCGCCAAACGCATCCACGGTGATAAGCGTATTGATTAACCACAGACATCATGTTTTGCTTCACTTCAAGTTTTGTCAATGTTCTTCAAATCCGCCAAGTACAGTCCCCAGTTATATCTTCTTAGGATTACCATGATCCGTGTTTCCTTGAGAATTTCAATTTGAAGTAATTCTAATAATATAAACAGAAACAATATTATGTTATCGAAAAAGAATTTAAACGTTGATTTCATCGTATTAACTTATAGTATGTATCCAGAATCCCCAATTTCCTGCGTGGTTTCCGTAGCAAAGCTTCCAAAATTTTCCCCCATCTGTAACTCGATCATTATGTTATTACTGAATCAGAGATAAATATGGCCTGGAATAGCATACAGTTTACATTGCTCTAATTCACAAACGAAGTCGCGTACAAAACCTGGTGTTAAAAGAACTAATGAATTTTGTCCACAATTAATGAAAACCGCTCATTACGAATTATGTTTTGAATGTCTTTTAATTTTGTTTAAATATATTTTCGTTACAAAAATGGCATGTACCTCAAAACCGTGTCACTTACCATTGTACAAAAACATTTCTATGTAAAACTGTATGTCTTACCATTGTACAAAAACATTTCTATGTTTTTCTTTTAAACAAACGTTATGGCTTAAGTAAACGGTTCTAATGTTTATGTATTCAACGACGATGGGGTGTTGCAACAACGTACATACGTTTTTACGATATATGTTTAACGATTTGATACAGTTATTCAAAAACATATGTACTATGTAAGTAACATATGTGCACACCATATGTTTTTTAGTTACTCGTCATTTATACGGTACCTTAACTGTGCCAACTACGTTTTGAACTGTTAAAATATGTTACGAAGCTTAAGTTAAGATATATCATTGTACTCGGCGGTAGAGATGTATAACTCATGAGTGAGATATATAAAAGATATAGCTCACGCGTTACGATCATATCTATCACTCGCTCACTTGGAATCAAAATGTATCAGTATATCATTAGCTCGGGAGTGATCGGCGTCTTTTTCATTTCACCAAATCAATCATTTCATTTACTCGTTGCGTCGTGAAAATGGATATAAAAGTATATGTTTTAACGTTATATAAAAGAGAAAGAAAACGATCGAACTATGCAATTGGAACAGTTGCATAGTTTGATCGTTTAGTCAAATATGCAACTGGATCTATGTAGACCACCTAGTGTAGTATCAAGTATGAAAGCTGTGATAAATTATACTTTAGTTCGTTAGAGATAAAGTATACTTTTGTTCGATCAAAATATTTTATTTGTTGTTTCTGTTGAAAATTTTAATTTAATTTTTTTAAATACTCCAATCTATTCCAATTTATTTAATGTAATTAAAGTTATTTTATATATAATTTGAATCTAGCTTGACAGTCCTAAATCCTAAACCTGCAAAGTATTAAGCAAAATCAAGTGGATACTCTTGTAGAATTTATTTTCAAACAATAATGCATAATGTTCAGTCATTACGTTTTAGTATGACCATTGTTCAAAGTATGCGCAATAAATAATTCCGTTAATAACTCGAATACTGCGCTAAAGATATAAATGAATGATATATATATATATATATATATATATATATATATATATATATATATATATATACATACTTATATATCCGATCAAATGATATACATCACATGATATACATTCTTTTTACTGATACATTTCGCACAAATCTACTCGACTGATTAACAATGAATGTTTTATTTTGTTTTCAAGCAATATCTTGATATCTTGTCATTTGTCCTTATCTTGTGAAGCAACTAACACGGTTGCAGAAAAATAATTGGTTTATAACTAACTAATTAACAAGGTGGTTGTTATGGAGCGTATAAATGAAATAACAATATCTAATTATTAATAGACCGTTACAACACTAGCAACTTATTTTATTAAGACGCTCAAAAAAAAATGAATTAGTTGGCACAGATTTTGAATATGTGGTGTTTATTGAAATAGTGTCAACTGTTTGACTGTCAAGATCGAAATATCGTTTACAAATTTTGTTAGATTTACAAAAAAACAACTTAAAATGACCTTATTGGCTAAAATTTCTTAAACCATCGTGGCGGGGCGGCTACTAGGCACGCCTTCGGGATACTCAGTCCTTTGTAATCCCTTTTATTGCAGCTAATGGACAGCAAAACTAGCGAAGACAATACTTGTTCCTGGTGGCCTTTCGGTCTATACAGCCATTAGGCGCAGTAGGGTTTTCCAACTTCTTTACAAATACAGTTTACCGAGAGGGTTTTACAATATGTGGCGGGTACGTTTTGTAAATTTGAAATATTTTAGAAAATACAATTCTTAATAGTGGTGCTTTAGCTATAGATAAAAGTTAATAAGTAACATATAATTAAATAAAAATATTATATATTTTCCATATATATAAAAAGGGGACGATAAATATTATTTCGCGCATTTCACCGAGAACTCCATCATGGGGAAAGTCTTAAAAAATTGAATTTAGGTTTTGTTCATCAATTTTCTTTTTTTACGCTACACCAAAGTAAACGAAAATAGTGAAACTAAAAAAATTTTCTTTAAAGACCATTTAAATTTCCCATAGAATTTATTTAAAACAACTTTGTCTTCGGAGAGACTTGTCGTGTCTAATTTTTTGTGACGGTTATATGATCTCAAATGGGAATTTCGCTTTTGAAAATAGATACTACTATATTTTCATGAAGGACCTGTTTGAAGATTTTTAAGATTGTTGAATGTAGTAGAAAAATTGTATCGGTCTTTTCTATAAAATTGATTCAAAGTTCTTATTACATAAATTTTTTGATTGGTTGAGAAAATATTATTTTGAACATCTTTATGACAGAGGAAGATTGAAAAGTCACAATATTATTATTCTTCCTGAGACTGAGTACATATTAGATGGGGTATCAAATTCTTGAGTATTAAAACATTTTATTATTGCAAAATATAACCCTAAGCAAGAACCTATACAAGGTGCTTGAAGGCGATAGAACCATTTGGAAAATGTTAAACTTCAAAGTGACTTGTAATATGTAACTCCTCTACATTTGATTCGAATTTTCAACTGAAACGTCGTGTTCAAATTTTCAATTGAAAAACGCACAAATTACTAGGGTACTGTACTAGGGTACCGTAGTCGTTTACATCCATTGAATTAGTTTATTTATTTACTTTAATGTATCTAACTGATACATATGGCGGACTTATTGCTACGAGAGCAACCTGCTATAGCCAACCTTAACTCCAGTTCAGCCCTATTCGACAAACGGCCGGGAATCGAACCCGGGTTGCCGCATCGTCAATGGCCGTATGGATTGTAATCAACCCAAAATACCACGGCGACGACATTTGTATTGTTGACAAAAACAAATCGTTGATACAAACAACCGAAATAATTTTGATAAGAAAATGCTAATCAAATTCTAACATGTAGATTTTTTTTTTAATTTTTCGAACCTTCAATTACTATTTATAAAAAACGCCTAAACAAAACTCTGGCTCGCGAATCTTGTTTGAAGTGCGTTTATTTTATTTATCATAAGTACAATCCTCTTAATTCCGAAACAACACAAGTACAATCCTCTTAATTCTGAAACAACGCAAGTACAATTCTCTTAATTTCGAAAAAACACAAGTACAATCCTCTTAATTCCGAAACAACAAGTATAATCCTCTTAATTTCGAAACAACACAATTACAATCCTCTTAATTCTGAAACAACACAAGTACAATTTTTTTATTTCCGAAATAACACATACAATTATCTTTATTCCGAAATAAAATAAGTACATTCCTCTTAATTTCGAAACAACACAAGTACAATCTTCTTAATTCCGAAACAACACAAGTACAATCCTGCTAATGCCGAAATAATACAAGTACAATCCTCTTAATTCCGAAACAACACAAGTACAATCCTCCTAATGCCGAAATAACACAAGTACAATCCTCTTAATTCCGAAACTACTGAAGCGAAAATGATGAAAAATAGCACTACTAAGGCTACTAATAAGAGCTATTTTCCATAATTTTCCATTCGGTAGTTTCAGAATTAAGAGAATTGTAACATATTTATTCTCATATTTTTCCGTGTATATTCGAAGATATATTACCTAAATTTATGAAAAAAATACAAATAATTATCAATAGCCCTATCAAACGATACTCCATCAAATATATATAAAACTTTAAAAGCTCTTTTAGGAAACTCAATTTTCCTCTCTGCCTACTACTTAACAATTTTATTATGAATATTTTTGAGTGTTACGTAATGAGATATATGCGCTCTAACATACTTTTTTACCATGCAAAATTTCATGTTTCTGTATCAAGCGATTTCTGAAAAAAACGCCTGTAACAAACGGATATTTGAGTGATGTCGTTTTTCTTTTAAGGTATGAAAAAGTGGTACATTGAAACTTTAAGGGGGGAAAAGTAGTGAAGTTTTTGGTAAATTATACTGAGCATTTTACTTAATGACAATTTTACTGTTCTACAATTATTATTTTCTGATATATACGCGCTCAAAATCATGCTTGTGGAGATATAAGCGCTCAAAGTTATTACTTTTGTTGATATAAGCGTTAAAAGTGATTAATTTCGGAGATATAATCGTTCAAAGTTATTACTTTTTGAGATACAAGCGTTTAAAGTGATTGCGTTCCGAGATATATGCGTTCAAAGGTGACACTTTCGGAGATATAAAAATCACTCAAAATTGTTACTTTTGCTCTGCTCTAACTTATATTGAGATATAAAAGTGCTAAATGTGTGGTATTTGTATAGCGTCAAATATAATTTATGCATGGAAATTTACCTTTTCTATATCTCTTTCATAATAACAGAAAAGTTCATATAACGATACGTACTTCTGAGATTCAACGAAGTAAATGGAATATATCAGTGTATCGCTTACACTAACTCAGTGTGGTTTTCGGGAAAAAAACGGTGTAAAATTTAAGATAATTATATCCGAAAACGGTCTGATGACTCCGTCATTACATAATGAATGCTTCAATAACACGGATACGGATCTAATCAATCTCAAGTGCCGACTACGAAGGAAAATGAACGCCAAAAATGAACGGAAATCCCAAATCGTTAACCGGAATAATAAAAAGCGTCGCACAACGTGTCGCGCCTGCCGGCGAACCACTCTCACTCTCGTTAGCGGCTGACACACTTTCGCCGCTCGCGACCCGCGAGGCGTTAAGGCGACCGCGATTTAGCAAATTTGCAAGTTGCTGCTTGTTGAAAGGAAAAAGATAACATCTGCTTTAGAAAATAAATAAATTATTGAAAATATGGAGAAAAATATTTGAATTTTGGGAATCTTTAAGAACGTGGGAGGAAGGACTTTTGGGCTGTATAGGTAGGAATAAGAATATGTGACAGAAATATGGTTAAAAGAACACAATACAAGAACAAAATTCAAGTTTGATCACTTAGAACGACTTATTATAAAATAAATATAAAAAAATGGCACAAGTGCAGTTTAGTGAAAATGTTATTTTCCTAATTATTTTTGCTTTAATTGAAAGAATATAGGTAAAAAACGAAGTATTAACTAAAATTAGGGCTCGGTCTCGATTATTTTATGGAAAAAAAAGTGACTTAAAAAAAGTTCCCATGCAAAAGTGCACTTTGACAAGGAATTCACTTCCTTTAGTTATAAATATTTTCAGTTATAAATATTTCGACTTGACTGCCATTATTCGTGGTTTCAAACACAGTATTCGCAAGCACAAAGAGGAATTGATAAAAAAAACAAACCCAAAATATAAAAAAAATTTGAAATACGCAAAGAGGATCGCGTAAAGTTTCAAATTTGTTCGACGGCCAAATGACGGACGTTTCTTCATAGAAAGAGCATGTTTCAAATCAATTTTTTGTAATGAAATAATCGGGTCCGAGCCCTAATTTTTTTAAATATGTCGTTTTTTTATGCATATTCTTTCATTTAAAACAAAAAAAGGGAAAATTACATTTTCGCTAAACTGGACTTATACCAAAAAAATTTATACATAAATTAAAAAAAAAATAGTCTATGTCAAGATATTTTCGAAAAAAGAAATTAGTACGGTGTCAATAAAAAACGTGTAACGAATTTATTAATCTTGTTTTTGAAATTACGCTTGTTCGTATAAACATTATATAAAAAACTGTTAAACGTGTTTTTATATAATTTATACTAAATAACTTATGATCTTGTAAATTAACTAAAATACGAATAATTATTGTAGTGACGTTGACAATTTGAGAAATAAATCACTACGATAAAATCAATGCTTTAACAGTCTTATTGACTTTTCATTATTGTTTGTTACTAAACAGGCTAAGTAAATATTTTAAAAATATTAAAAATGGCAAAAGTGTCAGTGTATTGATTTTTAATATAGTTTCCAACTAATTCCAATAGATGGCGATAGATGAAATTAACTCACGCTATCGAAATCAATTCCTGTATTCATAATCTACTTCCACTTAGTCTGTCACTAACAGTTTTTTATCACTTATTCTCCTGGCAAAAAAAACAATATATTTAAATATCTTGGGGACGTATATAAGTAATGAGTTTTAATTTCCTTCAAATATAATCATTTATCCGATGTACTGTCTATGGTATTCGAAGTAGTATCTGTCAGAACCACATTCCATGTGCGTGACAGGTCTTCTTTTCGCTGTGTTCAAGTCTCGAAGCCATATAGAAAATCTAGGATATCAGAATACCTAATAGCTTGTACTTCGTTCATCGAGATTTTTCCCTTTGGATGTGATATGGCTTTTTTGTTATTCTGATTTATATTTCCGATTTTCAATGAAACAAATTAATAAATCTTTAATTGGAGACCACAGCAAGATGAGTAATCTTTAATATCAATAAATATTATAATTTAACTTAGATAGCATATAAAGTCTTATTATTAAATTCGGAGACTTCACTGTCCATAATGGTCCATAGCCGTCAAGATAATTTAAGATAAATTTAAAAAAAACACCCCTAAATACTTTTCACTCATCTAATTTAATAGGGCTATTATTTAAAGATTTAATACATTAAACCTATAATGATTTCAAGTTATATTTACAAGTATTCAAAAGACGTCACAAGGTAACAATTATGCCGTTTATATCTATATATTAATACGTGAAGAGAAAACTTTGTACCCGTTTTTAAGCATATTGTGTGCACGGAGGAATGTCAGATTTGCCATAGTTAAAGGTCATATGGAGAAGGAGCGCAAAAAGGTTTAAATTATATATAATATGTATTACAAATACATTAAATTATATATTACAATTACATTAAAAGATTCATTGTTTACATTTATACTCTCAATACCAAACACGTAATAATCTGTGGTCAGAGTCGCACAAAAGTCAGATTGACTGAATGAGTTGTGAATGTTGTGTGAGTTCAAATGTTCCTTTTTCAAAAGTCTGTGAAGTGTATGTCAACGCAAAAAAGCGTTTATTTTATATTTTTCGTAATAGATATCTATGTTTTATATATTAGTAAAATACAACTTGCTTAATATACACCTGTCGCGAAAGGAAAAGTATGGAAGCTTGCTTAATATATACCTGTTGCGAAAGGAAAAAATCTGTAAGCTTGCTTAATATAGACCTGTCGCAAAAGGAAAAGTCTGTAAGCTTCCTTGATATACACCTGTTGCAAAAGGAAAAGTCTGTAAGCTTGCGTAATATACACCTGTTGCAAAGGGAAAAGTCTGTAAGCTTGCTTGATATACATCTGTTGCAAAAGGAAAATTTTGTAGCAGCAATCTGAATTGACTTACTCTCGTCTACCTATTAGTGTTTTCATCAAAGTGAGTAGGTAAGCACATTCTATTATTACAATTAAAACTTGTTTCGTAATTTCAATTCGGAGTTTCAAATGATCATAGGTGTATATTTTTTAGGAAAGACCTTTAATAACGTTCAAATTTAAACATTTAATGAAATACGGTCGAATTTCGCCCACTGGGCGACCACAAGTTATAAAGAAAAGCTCAAGTAAATTTTCAGAAAATATATTTGTAACGTTGTGCTGTCAATTTAATTTTAGTACTATTCTGAACAAGAAAAGGATTTTCCTGTTCAGTATAGTACTAAAATCAAAATAACAGTTGGGTGATAATGCCACGAAAAGAAGGAAGTAAGCTAATAACTAAGCTGTCTTGCTTTTACCTTGCGTCCGGGATTCATCCATCCTCCTAGGTATGTGGCTGCGCAATATGCTATTGTGTTGAAAGTGCTAGGTGTTCAGATGTAACTTTGGTCGCAGTTCTTTCAATGCAGTTCAAACCAAATCAAAATTCAGACATCAGTAATGGTCTACTGTGAGTATAGCATAACTGTCTTTCTATTCCCCCTTTTTGGTAAAAACAGCTATCACACCTAATTTATTTCTGCTGTTTGGACCGGTAACCTCAAAAAACCCAACCAGCTGTCATCGTCGGTAGCGACTGAATCTATTGTTTTTGACTGGCATAAGTTGAATTTTTTTAACATTTTATTGCAGCTTTCTGGCTGAGTCGCTCATTGATTGTCGTTAAATGAGTAAGGTGTCTAAGAACAGGAGAATTGTTTTGCATTGAAATCTTCGTTTGATATTGAGTTGTGCGTTTATGCAACAATGCTGATTATTTTCATGTGATTCGCCGCATAGGTAGCATCAGATATTTTACAGCCTATGTTTTTGGCTCCCGTTTGCCACAGGATGACCCAGCCTTTCATTATCATCTGTAGTTGCCTCTTTGAAATTGCTTATATCACTCTCCATCAAAAGTATTTTTTTTTCCTTTTTATCTATTAATCTGATCCTCAGTACTAAAGCTAGTGTTAAAAAATATAGTAAAAAATTCTGAGACGCTGTTATCGAGACATGCCATTTTCTCAAGCATCTCCTTGAATTACAACTCTTTATCTTTCATGCTTTACGTTGGTAAGGAATGGAGGTCTATAAAGCGGATACTTTGTTCAAAAGTTTGATATTTTTATTAGTGTATTCGTAAAGCAGAGTTAGTATAATTAAAAAATTGACACTGTTTTAAGAAAACATTAACGTTGTTACTTAGACTTTTATGAAGCAGGACTGAGAATCGCTAAAGTAGAAATCGAAGTTTAATCAACTTGTAAACGATAAGAGAAAATGTAAAATAATGGTGTCAAATGTCATAAAATATAATTACTTTGTTTAAAGATGTGTACAGGAAGCTAATGTGTTATATCGATGTTATCGATACCGCATTAAATTATTGTCATTTTATGGCTGTATGACAGATAAAATCGATTAATGAAATAACTATTTAAAGCACTCACTTTGATGTGCACTGCTATATTGACTGGCGATTTAGCTTGCGTGGAAAACAGGAAAATGTTGTGTAATTTAAAAATTAATCGAATCTACGTGATGTAGAATTATTTTTACTTTCTTTAAGTTCTTTACCCGACCCAGGTTTCGTTGTATTACAACATCTTTAGTTGGGCTATTAGCAAAGATGGCCACCTGAAGATGTAATACAACGAAACCTAGATCGTGGTAAAGAACTTTAAAAAAATAGAAATAATACTACATCACGTAGTTTCATTTAATTGTGAATAATGAATTTCTGCACAATTAACGCCAAATATATTCAATAATTTAAAAAAAATGTTTTTTTTTTAATATTGAATTTAAGCATTAAAATTGCTACGTAGTTTGAGATGCATATTCTGTGTCGGAGAAATACGAGTAGAGTGAAAACATAGGAGCAATACGAAATTCTCATTGACATTTGTTAGATTTATAAACATTTTGTAGTTCTTCTCAAAATTATTTTTGAAGGAAAGACGATTATTTGTGAGATTAAGGCAATTTAGTCACTTTACTCCGTAAATATATTTATTTAGTTATCTACTTTAATGCACCTAATTGAACCATATGGCGGACTTATTGCTACTAGAGCTATGCTTCACTACAGATTATTAATGGGAGGATTTTTAATAGTTGGTGTGATATCAGGCGTCAGTAAAGTCTTCGAATTTGTTATATGCTAAATAAATTAAATTATAATCTTTATTGACAATAAAGATTAATCACCTTGCTATGGTCTTCAAGTAAAGATTTATTAATTTCTTTTATTGAAAATCGGAAATACAAATTGGACTGCTGCGACCAAAGTTACATCTGAGCACCTAGCATTTTCAACACATATTGCGAAGCCATAACTCATCATTTGTTAGAGCAATCCGGGCTACAGTTTTAGATCATCCTCCATAAAGCCCGGATCTTGCGCCCTGTAATTTTGGATTACTCCCGTTAATGAAGTGTCAGTAAAAAGTACGGTGATTTATCTCTGAAGACAAATTACTGAGTGATTGAGGTCAAGTACATGCTATACTCTTACAACCGACCATAACACCAGTCCGTCCCCCTTCGATGAACGACCGGGAATCGAACCCAGATCCACGTGATGCGCCGCATCGTCAAATGCCGAATGCCATGTGATCAACCCAACACACCCTGGCGACGACATTTATATAAATAAACAAATATATAAACATTAATAACCCTAACACAGTGTTTTCTTTTTTATCAAAAGAAGAAGTGATTTCTATGCCACGGTTGAACATTCTAGGTTTATCTCCATGGCACAAACTACAAATATATAAAAATTCACAGAAAACAGTAAAGTAATTGAAGCACAAAAACAAAACAAATTCAAATTTGCATTTATAATATTAGTTAGAATGTTTATATATACGTAGGTACATGGTCCGCGCCTTATCTAGACGTTAGGTTTATGCCCGCCGTCTGTTGGGTATGACAGAGGATGACTGTGAAAAATATACCGTCACAGACAGTCGTGATATAGATTCCCTGGAAGCTGATAAACATAATCCGCCATAAAAATTGAACTTATCTAAGACCAACCAAATAAACAAAAATATAGAGTGTTACCGAGCTAATCGTATCGATGTCGCGTCAGGTCGTTACTTGTGAACGATAAGCGTGGAAGCGTCAGTCTGTGAAGTCAAGTATTTAATGGCAAGATTTGTAATACTTGTAAATAAATTACTAGTTTAGAGGCCAGAAATTTATGAGTCAGTATATTTTTTCAAGAAATTGTAATGATTTAGTTAGTACGTCTTGACTTGTGAACGATAAGCGTGGAAGTATTAAGTCTGTGAAGTCAAGTATTTAATGGCAAGATTTGTAATATTTGTAAATAAATTACTAGTTTAGAGTCCAGAAATTTATGAGTCAGTATATTTTAATATTTTTTCGAGAAATTGCAATGATTAAGTACGTCTTTAGGGACATTTTTGTGACTTCGTCTTTTTGTTAACATGAATTCAAAATTTTTGAAAGTATGGAGAAAAATATTTCAGATTTTTTATTTAGGAACGGGATTTATTGTGCATCATTTTGAAATTTGAAACTTTAAAAAGTGGTTTAAAAATTAAAAAAACGACCCCGATACATTATTATAATTTTCCTCCAACACTTATGTAGGCTTCAGAATACCTTACATTTTTCATAAATTTATGTTTAGTGGTTTCGAAAATAGGGGGGGGAGAATACATTTTTGCATAAAATAGTATAGTATATCTTCAGAAATATACTGAAAAATAATACATTTACGAAGATAAACTATCTAACATTACAAACTATTTTGAGACCCTTATAACTAACCCTTTCAAAGGATAACCCTCACAATATAGGGGATTTCAAAATTATTTTGAGTACTCAATGTGTAAAAAAAATTTCATATAAATATTTTTGAGTTAAAATGTCAAATTTGAAATTTCTACATCAAGCGGTTTAAAAAATACTATTTTTACAGACGAACAGAGGAACAAACGAGAATCTTATGGGAGTTCTATTTTTGTCCTTTTGAAGTACGAAATCCTAAAAATGGTGAAAAAACCTGAACTTCCCTTCAAAAAACCTATTCAAAGATATCCCACTTAAAGTACTGAGCAAACAAAATTACGTCCCCATTTTACACGGAGACGGAAGTAATTTTTTTTTAATTTAGCTACATATTAATGGAGATCACTATCAACTTACTAAGTTTAGTGTACGTAAATGGAAAACTGTAGAAAATATAAGGTTGTAACAGAGAGGGGAAAGACGTGATGAAGTTATATCTGTTCCACTTTGGAACATTAAAAACCGAGATTTCTCATTTGCACATCTATTTAGATTTATACTTTAGCAAATTTACGCAAATTTTAAAATACTGATGCAGAGAAATTTTAAATTATTAACGCAAAGGAATATGCCTACATTTTCGCGAGTTACACAAATTTTAAACTATCAATGTAGAGGAATTTAAACTATTATATATATATATATATATATATATATATATATATATATATATTTATTTATTTTAGCAACTTACACAAATTTTAAACCATTAATACTCGGAAAATGCCAATTTTAGCGAGTTACATACATTTTAAACTGTTAATGCACAGCAGCAGGCCAATATTTTAGTGCGTTAAACAAGTTTTAAACTATTAACGCATGGGAATAAGTCTACATTTTAGCGAGATACACACATTTTAAACTATTAATGCAGAGGATTATGCCTATATTACAACGAGTTATTCAAATTTTAAACTACTGATGAAGATAACTAGACCTATATTTAGCGAGGTACACAAATTCTAAATTATCAATGCAGAGCAATTTTAAAATATTAATGCAAAGCAGTATGCATTTATTTTATCGACTTACATAAATTTTAAACTATTAAGACAATATGCCTATATTTTAGTGAGTTGAGCTAATTTTAAACTGTTAAAGCCCAGGAATACGTCTATATTTTAAGGAGTTACATACATTTTAAACTATTAATGCTCAGGAATAGATCTACATATTAGTGAATTACAAAAATTTAAACTATTAATGCAGAGGAACAGACTTATATTTTAACGAGCTACACCAATTTTAAACTATTAATGAAGAGGAATAGACCTATATTTTTGCGAGTTACACAAAATTTAAACTATTAATGCAAAGGAACAGACATATATTTTAGCAAGTTACACACATTTTAAAGTAATAATACAGAGGAATAGACCTATATTTTAGCAAGTTACACAAATTTTAAACTACTAATGCACAGGGATAGCCTATATATTAGCGAACCACACAAATTTTAAACTATTATTGTTCATGAATTTTGCTAACTCACGACGTAGGATTTAAGTAAATAAGTACAAGACAAATGAATAAATTCTAGCTTTAATGAAAATTAAACTTTTTTTAGATAAATTCTATTAACCTCTCCTGGCTTTATACGGACAAACAACGACATCATTTTTATAACTAATAGTTAGTTATAAAACTACAGTAACTATGTAAGTTGAGAATGGTCTACATAAAACTTAGTTTGACGAGGATTAGTATAGTTTTGCACAACAAACTATAGAAAATTGAGTTGAAAAAGATTATTTTTTTTAAAGAATAAAACGTTTATTATGGATATTATGTAATATGTACAGATATGTTATCGCGTATTTTTTGTAGTACTTTTTGAGAAATATAATGTACATTGTTTTCATGTATTTCTAATGATTTAATCAGCTCATGTCAAGTACCTATCCGACGAACGCCTTGTTTAATTGAATTCATCGATATTTTCACAAAATATTTACAGATTAGGCGCTTAAACTTTCTTCGTAATACATCGATTAAAGATAAAATATATTTACTCGTTACTGAAAAAAATCACACATAAACAGACAGATAGACGCGACAAGGGACTTTGTTTTATAATATAATGTATTTATAACACGGGTAATGAAGTAGATGGAAGCGTAAGCAAAAATTAAAACAATTTTTGTATTCAATTAGATTTTTCAAAACTTAAAAAGCTCATGAAAATATTGACCATAATTTACAAGACTCTTACGAGAAATATCCTTCATATCAGTAAGATTTTCCGATTTTAGAGATTGTAACACTATATATTTCACTTTAGTATATTAACTAAAAAACCTATTTTTAGTTACAAATCTCTCACAATTAAATGAAACTACGTGATGTAGTATTATTTCTACTTTCTTTACGTTCTTTACCACGTCCTAGGTTACGTTGTATTATATCTTCATGGGGGCTATTAGCAAAGATGCTATCTTTGCTAATAGCCCACCTGAAGATGATAATTGTGTATAATGAATTTCTACGAAATTAACGCCAAATATATTCAATATTACAAATCTCTATAATATTTTTCGTTTTGATTCAGTATTTTCTTAAAAAAAAAGTGAAACTTTTCCATAATTTTGTAGAACAGGAAAGAAACGTTAAGCGGTACTTCAAATTGGGCTCGAACCCAATTTGAAGTACCGTCTGTCTACACGGACTTTCGCAATAATAATGATAATGGTAAGTCACCTTCATCCACTCCTTTATCCTGATATACTTCACTCCTATCCATACCTGTTCTTTATATACAAGCTTCAATTTATATGTTTTTTTCCTTTTCAATCTTCTTCTGTGCAAATGTTCAGTATGGTCAGTCATTCCTTTCGTTATATTTGCAGCTAAACCATTTTCAGCAACATATTTTTTGAAACATTCTTGTATATTATCAATTATTTTTATATAATAAACGTATAATTTATATAAATCATTTCACAACGGTTTTGTTCGTATTTAGATCATTAAGGTTTTATATAAAAAGAAAGAATTATAATTAATATTCCTTTTGCCAAATGTTTGTGTTGCCATTGTATTGTATCGATTTATATGGTTATAGCCATTTTACTTGCTAATTTGTGTCAAAATAATATAAATTCTTAATTTTTTTCTATAATTTATTATATTTTATCAGCTTGGCTCAAATTTTATATAATATTATTTGATTTAACTTAATTTTAGTAATACTTCGTTTTATTTTTAATATAAGATTAAGATTTATTTTTATATGACCTAATAAAACAATAAATTCAAATCAACCCACTGGTGTAGTTTTGGATTTATTAACTATTGTACTTTGCAACATGATATGGTGTATTAAAAATTTTGTCTATAATAAAGGTTTCCAATAATAAAATTACACTATATTATTATGTTACAGAGCCAAAATATGGGTTCAAACAATCCGTCATCGAAATGCGGGTAGCCCGAAGAGCAATAGAAAGGAAATTTGTAGGAGTGGCATTAGGCGATCATAAGACGAAGACATGTCTGAGACAACAGAGCAAAATCATCAACGTTGTCAAGTGAATAGCAAAACTTAAATGGCAATGAGCCAGCCATATAGCCTTAAAATGGTCCCTGGTATAAGATGACTGTTGGGTGAAGATCACGGGGAGAAAAACGCCCTACAAAAAGGACACAATGCATAGGATGAAAAGGTATGGTATGACTAAAGGAGGCCTATACTGAAATAGTAGAAAAGGGAAGAGGAGAAGGTAAGAGTCCTTTTGTAAATATTATAATAAAAAAAATCGGAGAAATGCTTTATGCTATTTTTTGAATTGCCCTTAAGGAAACGTATCTTTTGTTTATTTACATGACACATGTTATATGTAAGTCAAATTTCATTAAAATTAGCTGAACAGCTGAAACATGGAAGAAGAACAAAGAAGCAAAATTTATTTTCATTTTTATTATATTAAGTGAGATAAATTAGAAAGGTTTGACGTACATTTTAAAAGTCTAAAAGACCTGTTTGTTTTTTTAAAAATGTTTTTATAAAACTATTTGTTTTTATAAAAATGAAAGCAAAATATATCGAAAAAAAATTATTAATATTAAATTAGACCACAGTCACTTATACAGAAAATTCGTATTGAAACAAATGAAATAAGGCTAAACTCGACGTGTCTCTTTTCTTCCGTTACGGAGTTAAATCGATCAGGGACTTAACTAACTTGATCTTTTTTCGGATCTTTTTAATCTTTTTTGACTCTAACTTGATCTTTTTTCGAATTTTTTTTATCTTTTTTTGCTATAACTTGATCTTTTTCGGGTTATAATATCCCACATTTATCTTTCTGCTATGAACTATGTGCATACAAATTTTTTATTTAATAAAACTCAATTTCTGATATTGTAAACGAGCCGTACAATTTTTAGTGTACTGGGATTTTCAGCAGTTTCTGAATTTTTCCGGGATAAAATATATCCTAAATATTATAAATGTTACACGATGCATAGAAAAATAAATACAGGATTATGTGCATCAAACTGAAAACAAAATTTTAAGGATCTATTTGAAAATTCTCAAATGTTCCTAAACACACTTTCTAACAGAAAAAGAAATTTACAGAAACACGTTTCAAATTTACTCACTTTAATGCAATACAATTAATAATGGGCATGTTCTATATTATACAGGTATATAAACTTAATTAAGTCTAAATAAATACAAACAAAAATGTTACACATCAAAAACAAGTAACGATATCACAAAGCCATCAATTATAAAACAAAGAAAAACAATTACTTAATCATAATATTGCCATAAATTTTGAACTATTTAGAAAACCGACAAACGCACTTACTGAGGATTCCACATAAGTGGAATGAAATGGGAAACTTCTGTGCATCATTCGTCATCATCGAATTGAGAACTTATGAGTTCATGTATTTGTGACCATTTTGGTTATTTCACAACCTGTTGATATTGTTTCAAAATTATATGTACGATGTACGATATAAAACTTTACACTTTATAATCTTTCATCTTCATTAAAATACGTCCAGTAATTTTGCCCAGTAAAATGGAAACAGACAGCCAGATAGAACCTTTTCGATATTATGTTGAGATTAAGTATGCTTTATTTTACTCCTGAAATTCTAGTCAAAATAATCCCCTTTCGAAGTAATAGACTTCTGGCAATGAATAATCCAATTATCGAGATACTGCTATAGCCAATTTCTTGTAAAACCTTCGGTTACTTCTGCAAATTATGATGTATGGCGTTAATAGACTCAAAATGTATTCCATGAAGTGGTAAATCGAGTTTGAGTAAGAAAAGCCACGGAAGGTCATATATGATTTTTGCTTAAAAATTTATATACAATGGTTAAACTGGGGTGGGTTAAACTTAATGGTTAAACTTCTTGGGATTTGCACAATTACAGTGTACTCTCCGCACACTGTAATTGTGCAAATCCCAAGAAGTATTTTTTCATAAGTCTGGCCTTTTTCGATAAACTTTATCTTTGAAACCCCTAATAAGACCAAATAATTTTGTTTGACAAGTATTTGCCTCTTAGGAAGGAATTCCGAGTGGACCGCACCACAATGGACAAAGAAGAGTCAACACGGCTTTGATTTTCAGCGATCTATTTGCAGTACTGTTTTTGAAAATATACAGCTCTTTCAGAACAAGTGATGTAGCTATGAGTTTCATATCCAAAATATTAAAAAAATGGTGTGAAAAGTTTGGGAGACATGTCCAAATCCCAAGCTATCTCTTTTAGGCTTATGATTATTTTTATCACCGTTTCCTTCACATTGTCGATGCTTTCGTCCGCCGAAGATGCCGAAGGTTGAACGAAAAAAGACAAATTTTAGCTTTCCCAGCCTTCTTTAAATACTTTGCACCTCTCATATGCTCATATTTTGAATTCAATTATTGTTTAACATTCTATCAAAATGCACATATTGGTTTTGTTATAGTTATTAACTATGCTCCGCGGTTTTGCCCACCTAGAATTATTTTAATTACGCTGGTCCTCCAGCCATGATCATTAAATACTTCCACCTCTTCCGCCAAGAGACATCGATCATCGTAGTCGGGGGTAGTTACATCGGAGAGTATATTCATGATGACCAGTCAATAAATAAACCCGTTTATTGTTTCTTTATTTTTTTTATATTTTGTATCATTAAAACAATATTTCCCGATATCTGTTATATTTTTTATTACACTGTTCCTATGAATCTTAGTGTAATTATAGTCTTCTGAATTCATAATTTCAAAAATGTCTTTAATTAGCTGACGTATCACGTTCACTCTCCTAATGCTTGTTTAATTTTGCGTTAAAGAGGTAATTGTAAAATGGATTTCACTTCACCAGTTCTCGACTCCAGACCTTACAGCGGCATGGCAGAGGCTGCAGAGAAATACAACGGGACTATGATCTATGAAATGCAAAACGTGTTTAATACCATAAATGTATCGCAATAAATATGAAACGAAATGGTGAAATTAATTTTGTGTATGTATAAATAATGGAGGAGCCAATTAATATTCCATTTTGGGTCACACCGAGGTCGTCAGTGGGTCGCAGGCGAATCATCAGATCCGGTCTCGGTGCGTTCTCGTTGGAAAGTGTTCGCGCCGGCTGACGGAGCTAAAACGCATTTTAACCTGCGAACATCGCAAGGAGGTCAGATGGGCGTTGCACCGCCTTGTGCAAGGCGCCGTTGACTCGTGTTGTTGGGAATGCAGTCGAATGTCGGGTCGGTGCAGCGATTGTGGGGTTGAAGCAACTTTTAATTGACGGGTAGAAAAGGGGTGTATATAGAAGTTGAGGTACTGAAATATGGAAGAATTAAAAAGCTTTTCATAATATTAATTTAATGAAATAGACAGGGGTGGACGTGAGGTGTTGGAGAGCTGACTAGTATCGACATTTAATATAAAGTTTTTTTTTTAATCTAAAACTTGTTTTTCTGCTTAAACAGTATTTAATATATATTTAGTTTCTAAAGCAACCATATAAATACATATCGCAAATTTATTACTATGGTTGGTTGGTGTCATGTCTATTTGAAGTCAAATTAGTCTCAGATTGATCCTGTGCCAAGATCACGGCTTTTGCAGTGTCTACAATTTTGTTGTTGAAAAGATTTTCCTGAAATAGAAATTCGTCAATACCCTGTAGGCTTTTAATAATAGATGGGCATTTGAGAATGTGCTTCGCCCTTGGGGGAGCCTGTAACCTCTAGAGGGCGCATCCCCAGGTAGCGGATCGGGGAACACTTTCCATGGGTTCCCATGGATTCCCATGGGTGGTAGAAGAGAAATGAAATACCTTCCGCGGATCAACAGGCCGAAGTCCAAACTCTTTGAGGCTCTGGCACCCATTTTTCCATGAGAAGTCAGGAAAACCATTTAGATTTATTACTATAAGAGCAAATTATTATAGAGAACCTCAACGAAGGAATTTGAACAAAGAGTTCCGAAGTAGATTGCGCAACTATACAAGAAATTTTACAGAAACTTTCGCCAAAGGACAAATGACGATTAAGAATGAATATTGTACGTATATTTTCTGAACGTAGACTCAAACAGTGGAGTCTGACGTTCGTTACAGCCAAGTTTGCGCATCTGACGTTTGGCCATCTAGAGTGTTGTGGGGAAAAGACCTTGGGCTTGTAAAACATGGATAAATTAAATGGAATATATATTTCTTAAATTTCTTCTAAATTCACGAAAACGTTTCTTCTTCACAGATTTGTGGATAACCAGTCTGTTTTGAGTGACTTGCATTCCAAAAATTCTGGACGGTCTTTTCCGCAGGCTTAAATTTAAGCAATTTGTTTGTTATTTAATATTAATTCAAGACAACTTTGTTGTGTTGTTTTAATGTTAATATTATTTTAATAAGCATTTTTGTTTATCGTGTACAATATATCATAAACATTCTGTCGTGACCATCAATTTGTATTTAGTTTCGTAGTTTAGTAATAAAAAAATTTAAAAAATATATCTATTTTTTTCTACATAGTAATTTACTTTTTCCTGTAAAAAAAATTCAAAATACTTATACTATGTTAATTGAGATAAAAATCTATATCAGAGATTATAAATGTGTTTGTTTGTATAATATGGAATAGAATGGGAGTAGAACTAACGTGTTTATAATAACGAATAACGATTTAATCGATTTTCGATTTAATTTTAATCGATTGATTTTATCGAATTTTTTTACGAGGTTTGGTTAAAACAGGTGACGATATTCTATGGAAGCTGAAACACAAAACGAATGGAACATTAAGGAATAACCAAAATTTAAAGAGATGCTAATGAAAGAGCATAATGGCTTGATTAGGTATATCGACAATATATATCGACAATCATATATCGACAATATATACGAATTTCGGGTTTTATTAAAAAATATGGAAGGTAAGTCAAATGCAGTAGAAACAACGAATTTAAGGTACAAACAGAGGAATACTTTGTAAACAAAAGAAGCATAGTGTATTATATGTGAGTTACATCACTAATATTTTATGTGAGTTACATCACTGACTCGCATAAAATATTATCATGCTCACATGGCCGTCTATCCTACGGTCACTACCGGTTATCTCACGCCTATATGCACTACACACGGTCAAGACTGTCAGTCAGATATACTGACAGTTAAAAACGTATTTCTCTTTCTCATTAACCGCCAGTCGAGTCGGAACAAGAGTCTACTTTACCGACCGTACCCTAATGCACGGTCCAATTCCTAAAGTATCCATACAAAATACGTTTTTAACTGTCAGTAAATCCGACTGAGAGTCCTGACTATGTGTGGTGCATACGGGCGTCAGAAACCGTAGAGACTTCCCACGTATCTCAAAAGCTGGTAGCGTTTTATGGATATTTTGGGGAGGTGAGGGAATATTATGTGAGGGAATATTATCTTAAACATTTATTTTTAAATTTACATGTGGAGAATATCATTTGAAACTAGTTCTAGGATTATTTTTGAGTCTGAAAAATATTTTTGAGATGCTTTGAAAAACGTGCAAAAGAAATATAACGTTTTTAAAACTACTGAACGTAAAATTTTGATAAAAAGAGGGATGCCGAAGTATTGGTTATGGAAAGTCTATAACGATGATTTGAGACGTCATAATTTATTTAAATATACCACCCCTAATTAATTGTTATATTAGTACTATTTATTGCGCCAAGAATTCCGTATAAGTGATAACTTATGACAGATAAAGTAACTTCATTTCAAACGAGGTACGAAACCCACCTTATGCGAGCTAGACGCACTTGGCCTTTTTTGACCTGATACAAAAGATTGTTATCCGACTACTGTGAAACTTTGAACATCGTATAATATGTATTACATAAATGACTATATAGGATAACATGTATTATGCAAATGACCATATGGTACATAACATAATATTTAATATATGATATATAGGATATAATATATAGGATGTGGGCCGCGTACCTGGGTTAAACTTTGAAATATGTTTTACATTAAAATATTATTATTAGACATAAAAGTAAACAAAAAACGTTCAACGATTCGTATAAAGTTTTTGTAGACAACATGAAACTAAACAACAAAGGTTCAACGATTCGTATAAAGTTATTGTAGACAATATAAAAATAAACAACAAAGGTCTTACGATTCGTAGAAAGTTATTATAGATAACATAAAAATAAACAACAAAGGTTCGACGATTCCTATAACGTTATTATAGACAACATAAAAATAAACAACAACCGTTTAACGATTCGTATAAAGTTTTTGTTCACAACATAAACATAAATAACAAAGGTTCAAAGTTCGTATAAAATTATTATAGACAACATAAAAATAAACAACAAAGGTTCAACAATTCCTATAACGTTATTATAGACAGCGTAAAAATAAATAACAACCGTTTAACGATTCGTATAAAGTTTTTGTTCACAACATAAACATAAACAACAAAGGTTCGACGTTCGTATAAAGTTATTGTAGGCAACATAAAAATAAACAATAAAGTTCAACGATTCCTTTTCTGTTGCAAAATCGGATTATAGAAGTTTTTTAAGATAAAAAAATAAACCGTTACAACAATGTCAAAGAAGACTGGTAAAAGTCCAGCCCAAGTGTTACAAGAATAATATTCCACAACTAAATGAAACTACGTGATGTAGTATTATTTCTACTTTCTTTAAGTTCTTTACCACAGCCTAGGTTTCGTTGTATTACATCTTCAGGTAGGCTGTTAGTAAAGATTGAATCTTTGTTAATAGCCCACCTGAAGATGTTGTAATACAATGAAACCTAGGTCGTAGTAAAGAACTTAAAGAAAGTAGAAATAATACTACATTACGGAGTTTCATTTAATTGTGAATAATGAATTTCTACAAAATTAACGCCATATATATTCAAGAATAATAATGATATCCTTAAATAAAAAAAATGAAAAAAAACTCATTAAAAACTTTGTTTAAATCGTCAATCAGACAAATGAGAAATTTTTATTTCTATATAAATGAGAATTCGCAAGGTTTTTCTTACACTTACTTTTGATAAGTTAAAATGATCGTGAAGAATAATGTGATGGTACCAATAGAATTTGATCTTTGACCTCCATCTTTTCTTCGATCTCCATGTAGGCTTTTTGACTTTTTCAACGTTTTCTTGTATAGTAGCATCAACTGCCTTTCCGGGCCAAGACCATCTTCGGTAGATCTTGGCCCGGAAAGGCAGTTGTCTTTAAACAGTAACGCCCTATTCGATTTCGGTCAACTTTATCCATTCACTCATTATGGTCATTGAGAATTACAAGAGAACTAATGACGGTTATTAGTTGATCTTTTGTATTTACATCTTCAATGAACGTCATAAACTAATTGCATTATAAAATTACTCATATCGTTAGTTAATCATACCGATACTGAGAATTTACTGAGCGGCGGACGCCCAAGGCGAAGGCGCCCAGAGCACCCCCGCCCCCGGCCCGCGAAGCGCCGCCGCATTCCGGCGCGCTGCGCTTGCGCAATAGCCACTATCACTTTCATACATCGGCGCCTACTTGCGCGCGCACCGTGCACCGCCGTTGCTCAACATCAGGCACCGGCGTCGTCTCGCTCGCGCGCCCCGCCCCCCGCCTCGCCCGCTCTCGCTCGCGCCCGACCTACTTGCGCCGCCGCCGCCGTCTGTTATGAAGGTATGGCATAGATCGAGTGAAATTACGTAGACGAAATTGTTATACCCGGTTTCTGGTTGTGAAGATCAATGGTAGGAGGTGAGAATGGCGATGGGTTATATAAGGCGAAGATGGCTGTGTGCCGGTTCTGTGCCGAGGGTAACCGTTTGATATAACAATTATTTATCGTGCGAATACATCTGACATTGGGACTAGGGTAACCGATTAATTTCGTCCGTTAATTCGCGACACAAATGAACGAATTGAGATGAAATCTGAAACGTTTAAGCAAAATCTGTTTCTTTAATAATTAGTAATCTATTTAGAGTATAAGACCTTAACACTGTGTATGACAATGAAGATTTTAAAAGCTTTATGTGTATATGTTCAACAATATAGGTCTCAAAAGACATTTAATGTAAGATAACATATGCTCATTATTTCTGAGGAGTCTCAACGTGATGATATGTTTTATATTGGAACAGAAAATGTCGAAATAGTATACAAATTATAATATCTTGTAAATTGAATAAATGAAAGGAGAGGTCACCTACAAGAAGTTAAACCTCACATCGAAATTGCCCGTTCAACTTTCTTCAAAATGAGCTAGTGCTCTACGACAGAAATCTCAGTCGAAGCTTGAGAATATGAGTAGCGTGTATTTTCAGTGCTACTGTGTAACGTAGAAATTTGGACAAAGAACGCCACAGAAGTAGTGACGGCCTTCAAGAGCCGTATTTAAAAAATATCCTAGCGGATATCCTAATGGAAGTTATTAAGCACAGAAAACGGACTTATTTACGCCAGGTAACGAAAAACGAGAAATACAAAGTCCTTTAATTCATTATCCATGAAAAAATAATGAAATAACGAGGAATGGATCGGTGATAGTACCCCCCAGTTTAGTAGATCTTAGGCCGTGCCTAACTAGGCTGTGGTTGGGCGAGTGGACTCGGTGCCAGTTGCTGGGTCAACAGGGTTTGGGTTTTTACCGACCCTTCGCTGAGTGACTTGGGCGGGTTTTTCTCAGACTGGGTTAAATCGATTAGAAACGAAGGTCAAATCGCCGTGATACACGGCATGGACATTTTTTTGTTTTTTTTTTGAAGTATTGTTTCACTCTTCAGAAAAGCGTCCTCGAAAATTAGGATAGCCATGATGTTATTCAGCCGCTGGTAAGAGTGAAATTCCAAAAAGTGGAAATAACCAGAAGAAAAGCTGAAGAAAACGGAAGAGAAAACCTCAAGGGTCTGTCAGGATACACGTAGAATTGAATTCTTTAGTTCGCTATGTCCCATAAAATTGTTGATCTGAATTAATAGATATAATTTTATTTGGAAATTCTATTCAGATGCAAGTATTTCGAATTTGTTTAAAATTTTCAAAATTTTTATTTAAGAGTTTGTAGAGGAGGAACTTATGCAAGTTTGTCTGAAGCTTAATATTCTTCAAAAGGAATTTTAAAAAATATTCAATTTTATTTTGAAGGAATGTTTTAATAATATGCTAAACACGCTATTTTTCAAGCTTCTACTTTGTATGCATGAGTTATGAATTTATTTATATATATATATATATATATATATATATATATATTCATTAAGACTTGCGAAATTGATATTATTGTAAACATATGAACTATGTTGTTTATAAGCAAATTATCAGCTACGACTTAGCGAAGTATTATTCTTTTAGATAAATCGGTTGTTTTCTCAGAAATTACTTACTAAAAGGCAGGCAGCAGAAACTCTTTCTGGTGGAATCTCCGTTATATATATATATATATATATATATATATATATATATATATATATATATATATATATATATATATATATACTTTAACGTGCACAAATACATAACACAATTTTTTGTTTCAATGACGATCGTTTACAAGTAACTAAAAACAGTTTAATTAACAGAGAGAAAAAAATTTAATTTTTAAGCTTTGTATTTGGTACTTAACAAAAGCTATACATTTAAGCCATACAAATTTATAAACACGTTACATTCGTACAGCGTATATTGACGCATACTTTATATATCAGACTCCTATGTTATTATATAAGATGGCAGTTTACATTGTAGGTATTATGTTTGCAAATGAGTAAGGCGGTAAGGTTTTAGGCTTTTCAAGACCATAAGGTTTTAGGGCCTTTAATGTGAAACTAAGATATAACAGTTTTTTCAGATCATATAACCCTTTCGTTTCGAGGGTAGTATATGCGACATCGTGATTAATATTGTCAAATGTTTCGATTTTTGCTAGATCTCCCAATCTATAGGGTTCTGTACTTTAAAAGGAAAAACCGGAAGCTTCTAAGATTATTCACGTAGCCGTCTATCCATTGTCACGGCCTTTTTTCTCAGAAACCGATTGACATGTAAACTCAAAATTTGGCACAGTAATAAAACCTTTTACACATAAATTTTAGGAAGGTTTAAAATTAAATAGTCGATTTTTTTTTAAATTATTTAAATACAGTTTTGTATTGTTTTAAAGGGTAAGTAATTTTGTATTGTTTTAAAGGGTAGTAAGAAATTTTTATAATTTTGGGTAGCGAATCTCCAGAAAATATCCAAAAAATACATACATTTCCATCTCCCTTATTTCCAAAAATACTGAAATTAAAATTACGAAACAGAAATGGGGCTTTTAGAAGCCTAGGCAAATTGCAAAAAAAATTTAATAAATTTGTAGGATGATTATATCAATTATTGCGGATGTTTTAATTTTTGAGATATTAACGATAATATAAATGCCCCCCCTCCCCTACTGAATTATATTAGGCATAATAACCTATTTATTACGTAGGAAGTCCATACCAGTAATGACTAATAATAAATAATTTTTTTTATTTTCACTGCAAAAGAGATACTGAATCCTGGATGGGTGTGCGAGATCCGCACTAGATTGATTTTTAGGGGTGTCATAACTGAGTACGTGACATTTATTAAGTATTGAATTCAATATACATCAATTCGGAGGTACAAAAGCCCCCAAAGCGAGTTTCTGACGCTGCGATGGGGGTAACAAAGGTGTAAAGTGTTTTTTATTCCATGTGCCAATTTTTAGTCTTCAATTGTTTAGCCGCCAACCCTAATTTTCCACAAATTGGATCTGGCAACACTAATCATAACACTTGCTATGAGCGACAGTCATAACATGAGAAACTGGTCCCAGGAGCGGAAGGATTTTCTATTCATTTTTTCACTATTAGACTAAAGGTATAACATTACTACTTATGGTAAGTATTATAAAAATAATTATTTTCAGTTTTCTTTGAAAGTATAAGAGGTGATAAATACTAAAATTTTGTTCCACAGCGAAAGGTTCTGTATATTTGCCATGGAATTCCAGAAAATAAAAACAAATAAATGAGAACAGAGAACGATGCAAAAAGGCTTATTTTCTAAGCCAGTGTTTAAGTTCGTGACGCAGGTAGCCAGGTAGATGATGAAGTACTACGGAAGCATAAACATCAAATGGTGCTAATGAAAGTCATTAAACACAGAAAACTGACTTATTTACACCAGGTAACGAAAAATGAGAAATACAAAGTCCTCTAATTCATTATCCAGGAAAAGATAATGAAATAACGAGGAATGGATCGGTGATGGTACCCCCAGATTAGTAGGTCTTAGGCCGTGCCTAAATAGGCTGTGGTTGGGCGAATGGAAAATATAAAGATAAAATTGTAATGAAATCAGATATGTTACGGTAATTATAACTTATATATTAATAGAATTTTCTTTTATACCTGCAATACTAGCATTTGCACGGGGCTTTGCCCGCATGGTAAGTATACATATATATTTATATATATATATATATATATATATATATATATATATATATACACACCCGATACTTGCTTGGAGTGGGGTATATATAGGGGTGGGGTTTACTTGGGTAGCTAGATGTTTTCGTAACGGTTTGTGGGTTATTCCCCTGAGCGGCACTGAATAATGTGCACAAGTATCGTGTGTATGAAAAAGATAATAAATAATTATGAATATTATTTTCAATTTTCTGAAAAAAGAGTCATCTTTTAATTATTTCTTTAACGACAATCAACTATTTTTTAGCCAACGAATAACGTCTTTCTTTTCCCGACGAGTTCCTGATTTTTTTTAAATATAACATACGAATATTCATGAAGCTTCTTGTTTACTATTATAGCCACAAATTGTATTTTATTTGTTGGTCTTTCCTAATTGTCAACCGCTGGATTGTTTTTTTTTTTTTTTACAGTAGAAAATATCATCTTTTTTAAAAATAATATTCTATTTCTATAACGTCAGGCTCTTTTTCCCGATTTTTTTATTTAATCGAATTTTTCTTTAAAATATAGATTATTTCAATTAATTTTAATTAATTAACAGACATCCAGCCTTCTCTATTACAAAAAAAATAAAGTAAAATTAAGATATAAGTGTATACATATGTCACACATACGTCTTTCAATTATTTAAATGAAGAGGTCTAACTAGCCGAATTACGTCACCAGCAAAAATTGCTTTGCAACAAAACCACATTATACTTAATGTGGTATACTTAATGTGGTAATACACATTAATATATAATACTATTTACTAAAAAAATATAACAAAACCACATTAAGTTTAATAAACATTCATATACAACACTATTTATTAAAAATACATTATGCTGTATATAAATAGACAAGAGAGTACAACCCTCTAACATACAGATATATAAACATAAGTTACTACAGTGTACAATATTTCTTCTCTCTCATTGGCCGTATTGAGCGCCACAGCCTTTATTAGACACCCCTTATTATAATGACGAAGGGCGGAGTTAGACAGCTATTGGCTCCTCCCTATCGCGAGGGTTGACGCCCTTTTAATACCCTATTCGCTATATATTAACAAATCAAATTCCTTATAGGAACTGCTATGCTGCTTGTGGTAAAGTATGTTTAGACGTAAAATGCTAGGCGAGTATTGCTATGACAGTGGGGGCCACGGGTATAAATTTATAATAATTATATTTGGTTACGAAAGTAAAAGCAATAGTTGTGCTGTGAGTAATATCATAGAGTCACTGTGATTTGCTCTTAAGGCCTATTAAGTTATTCTTCTTAGAATTTCGTACTAAAATAGAATAAATCTGTTAAATACGATCAGAACTCGCTTTCTCCAAGGTTCCGTACACATTTAGGCAAACACACAATTAAGGCTACGCCGTATTTCTTTTGATCTATTTGCAAATATTAATATTATTTTTCACCACGTAAATGTATGTCCGAGTAGATATTTCATAGGCGCTAAAATATCATGAATTTTTCAAGAATGCTTTGGTTTAATTACTCATGCATTTTCTACTGTTATAGCTATATTAAATTTTTAAAGTGAAAACTACTTTATGCGCATCATGCACATTTTTTTCTGAACAGTGAACAAAATTAATCCGTCACGCTCGAGTCGGTGACGCTGAAAGGATTTTAAATTCACATATAGTAATAAGTTTCTTAACCTTAAACTGGAAATAGTATTTAAAATGACTTAAAAAGTATAAGGAAACCCTGGGTCTTGGTGCTAAAAAAAATTCTAATATGCTTTTATATTTTTTACCATGTTGATTCTATCTAGTAGCCATGTTACCATATTATTACGATAATATTATGTAATTAAACGTAATTAGGTTCTTATTTTTCTTGCATCTTCCATTTAAACAAGAAATTTTTTTAAAAATCGTCCTCAAAATCGCTGCGTGATATGGGGATGCGATCGCGTCCAAACGAGCGACAATTTCTCGTAGTAACTTCAAACTTCAATAACTCGATTAGAAATAGACATAGCGCTGCCATATTGACCTCGTTTTATAGTGGAATGATAAACCTGGTTCGTTCCGGTACGTTCCTGGTGGCTGAAAACCTGTGCACGCGCAGAATACGCCCACGGTTTTCAATCGACAGCTTTGATATTTGCAAGAAGCATTCAAATAATTTCGCCATCAAAGCAATATGTAATATTCTACTTCTAATAATATGTTGAAAGTTAATTAAATGATTCAATGCACTGATTAATTTTTCCTTAATTTCGACGTATTATAGACGAAAATAACTGAGGCAGTGGCCGATACTTTCTTGTAGAATTCTTGACTGTTCTACAGTCTTTTTTACGGCATCACATAAAAATACTCACTAATAACTATTCAATAAATGGAAATTTCAAGAAAATTTACATTAAAATTTAGACTAGATTTTGTTCTGATAGAATATTCTATAACAGAACTTATGTAAGATTCAATTACTGGCACTCATGAAGTAAGAACCGCGCGTAAGGGATTAGGACTTTATGAATAGAATTTGTCGAGGTTATCCTAGGGATAATTTTGATGATCCAACTTAAAGTTCAAGCTAATAAACAATTTACTTTTGTCCCGGATATTTTTACGATGAAAGCACCATATTTGGATAAAAACTCCACTGAACTAGATAATCAAAATTCTACGCGAATTAAACCGTGATCAAAAGATAACTACAGATTTGTTGCATGTTTAACCATAAGTTTAATATCTTGTACTGTATTTTTTACTCATTGTTCATCAAAGTAGGTACCTATGGTAACCTATGGTAAAGTAGGTACATTATTCATCAAAGTAGGTACCTATGGATAATATAATAACACAAATATTTTTGCTATTTAATGTTAATATTTGCCTAATTATTAGCAAGTTATCAATTTGATGTCTAATTTGATTAACTATTTCGTTAAAAGCGTAGAATTAAATATGGATGAGTTCGGTACTCGTCCGAGTTCTGCATTATGACATTAGTTTAGAAACTCTGATTAATGAAGTCGTTGCTTCTTAAAATTGTCTGTATTAACAAAATGAAAATTTATGTGTATTTGATGCGTATAAAAACCGGTTTAACTCAAACACGGCAAAATTCGCATTTGATTATAATACATTTAAAGTTAAGTTTAAACGGCGATATTTTATAAATTCGTAACATCGATAATGGTGAAGGCATTTTTATTTTTTAATTGCTTACTTAAATTCATATAATGTAGAGTAAGTGTTTGCTCCTTAAATCACAAAAGTAGAAATTCTTTCTACGATAGCAACATTTTGTTTTATTAAATGTAATTAAAAACGTCAAATGAAAGAAAGAAAATTAATTGAACAGAGGGTTGGCAACAGCAAAAACAGATAAACATTTTCGTTTATTCTTTTCATGCAGTTTTAATCATTTAATAAATACATTATTGACAAAGCATCATGTGATATTGAAGAGATATTTTAATTTTTATTTAAAATTTTCGTGCAAAGCCGAAGACGCCCGAATACTATTCGTGACTAACTTCGCAAGGCTTGTTTGACATGAACTTGGTAAGAATTCACAATTGAGATATTTCACTTAAAAACATTCCTTAGTAGACTGATTTTCCTAAAGTTTTGAGTGAATCTTGTGACTCTGAAGACGAAGATATTTTTTTAGGCATTTTCGCAAAGAAAATAAAACTTTTTGGCTTAAAATACTTGTTTGGCTTAAATGTCTTCTTTGTCACGAAGCAAGTTTATTATCCATCTCAGCAAAGAAGAGTAAGATTTTATTCTACTTATTTTGAATTTTTAAATTCCCTTAGATAGCCTAAGTATTGAATAAATATAAATGACTATTGAAATATGAAATGATTTGCCGTGACACTCAAGAGACTTTGTGTTACACTTACGTTTATTAAATTAGCTTAATATTCCTGTTCGGCTTAAATATTTTCTCCGTCACGAAACAAGCTTATTATCCATCTCAGCAAAGAAAAATAAGGTTTTATACTACTTATTATGAATTTTCAAATTCCCTTACACAGCCTTAATATTAAATAAAATATGAAATTATTTGCCGTGATACTCAAGGGACTTGGTGTTACACTTACGTTTATTAAATTGCTCAATATTTCTGTTCGGCTTAAATATTTTCTTTGTCAGGTAGCAAGTTTATTATCGATTTCAGCAAAAAAGAGCAAGGTTTTATACTACTTATTATGAATTTTGAAATTCCTTATATAGCCTAAAAATTGAATAAATATGAATTACTAAAATATGAAATGATTTGCCATGGCCTTCAAGGGACTTGATGTTTGTTAAATTAGCTCAGTATTCCTGTTGGGCTAAAATATTTTCACCGTCACGAAACAAGTTTATTGTCCATCTCAGCAAAGAATAAGGTTTTATACTATTTATTATGAATTTTGAAATTTCCTTATACAACCTAAAAATTGAATAAATATGAATTACTAAAATATGAAATTATTTGCCATGGCGCTCAAGGGACTGTTATATTTACGTTTATTAAATTAGCTCAATATACCTGTTCGGCTTAAATATACACTCTGTCACAAAGCAAGTTTATTATCCATCTCAGCAAAAAAGAGTAACATTTTATACTAATTATTATGAATTTTGAAATTCTCTTATGCAGCCTAAAGATTGGTCCCAATCCCAGCGCAATATTATTCAACTTTCATAATGTTCGTTGTATTCCAACTTGATCACGTAGTATTGTCCGTAAGGAAATTGTTTAAGTTATATATATATATATATATATATATATATATATATATATATATATATATATATACAGGACCATATATATGGCAGGACTTTTTCACTCGATCTTTGAAAATGTTTAGAGACGTGATTTTCCTGATGTCAGGATCCAGGTGATTCCAAATTTTTGCTGCTTAGACAGTGAAGGATTTTTCGTAAGTGGTACACGTATGTTTAGGAATAAGTAGGATGTGTGAGCTTTCAGATCGCACCCCAAGGCTCGTGAGCAGACAAATCTTTAAATTAGCCACTAAGATAATTTGGGCTATGAGGATTTTTTAATATGTTAAAAAGAAGTGTAAGTATATGAAGTTGGCCTCGATCACGGATCTTCAGCCATTTGAGAAGTGACCTGTATTCAGAAATGTGATCATATTTTCTTAGGCCGAAGATATACCGAATGCATAAATTTTGAAGACGTATATATATATATATATATATATATATATATATATCTCTACTGGAAGCGAATTGACTTTCGACAAAACCGGAATAGAGATAAATTATGATCTTGACTGACATACTGTAATTCACGCGGACCAAGTCGCGGGCATTTAATTAATATTTCCTTTTTTTATTAGACTAATAATCTTACTATTTTACATTTCTTCCTTCTAAAATAATAATACATAAACATTTATTTTCTAACGTGTTGGCTACTCCCCCTTTTCTCTGTTGATACTGAATTAACAACTATTTTTGGATAAATAGAAATAGATGTTTGCTATACTCGAACGAACGACTTCTAAATCGTTCTAACTTTCGGCTCGGTTTCGAATCTGCTAGTAATAAGCAAGTACTAAAAATTTCATGAGGCTCAGGCGGGAGCTGAGACACGCGCACGGAACCTGCCGCGGATCATCGGCAGCGCAAAGGACGCAAAAAGAAAGCGTCTGTCTGTCGCGACGCAGTAAATCATTTCATTTCATATGCAAACAGAGATGCGAGTGTTGATTTCACTCGGCCCGCCGCGCTATGGCGGATGTGGCGCTTCGTGACAATGGAACGGAAAAAACGTGTTTTCATTTTATTTTTTATTTTTTTGAGAAACTCGGGTGAAATTGTCAATATAAGTCACTGCAGGGTTGCCAATTTCAATTGTTTATCATGGCCCTCACACCTTTATAGTTTGGATAATTATTTAATACCGGCTTTTGTCTGCGTTTTACCCAGAGTGGTGTCGAAAAAATTTAAAAACGTATTTTTTTCATAAAAATTAGTATAGATTTCAATCGGGGAAGTCATTTAGTATTATTTAGAAATAATTTTGCTAATCTGACTTTGCTAATCTGAAAGGCGCTCTGTGCAAGCTATGCCATGGTAATCTAACCTAAAATTACCTACGTGCCAAAATTAACCCATAAATTTAGCATGACAAAATGGAAAACGTTCCACTATTTTTAAAAATTTAATTAATTAAGCGATCAAACATGCGTACGAAAGCATAATTCTTTTTGTCGCTTATATTCACTGTGCTGCTCCTGCTAATGATAAAGTAATTACATATAACTTATCTTTTACTGTAGGATATATATATATATATATATATATATATATATATATATATATATATATATATATATATATAATTGAAATGTGGCTATTTAAGTGTGAAAGAAAAATAAATAAACAACGTTTAATTTTTATCATATTGATAACGGCAAGCTTTTCCCATGGCTTCCCTCGCGTAGATGTTGAGACATTCAGAATTTGGGTGATTGACCAATTAATTTTGAACATCTCTCCGATAAAATGACTTCTCTCGCTATTGTCGCTATCGTTGTCGCTCCAGCTGTCGCTGTCGCATCCAGGATCGGACTGGGTTAGAAGGACCCGGATAACTCCACGAGCCTGGGTAAGGGTAGATGGGATACTATCGGATAATAATGAAATATACATATTATTAATTTTCAATGATGTACATTATTAGATAAATATAGTTCTTAAAATGTAATTAAAAAACGCTGAATGCTCTCAAAATCGGTTAACTCATTTAGAAGACATTGTCATAAGAAGTTTTTAAAAAAGTACCTTTTCAAAATAACTTTCAAATATCTTGATCGAACAAAATTTTTGAATAGACATTATGTCTTGTACAAAAAAAACAGCATCGAATGCTCCAATTCAGTTAATCTCTCGGTAAATATTGTTTTTCAAAAACATAAAAAAGCATCATTATCATTTTTCGGACTCAAGGAGCTCAAAAATGGACAAGAAATCATATCCTTGAGCTCGAAGAGCCCAATAATTACAACCAGAAATATGTTTGAGCGCTTTGAGTTCCAAAATAGCGGAAAGTTTGAGAGATGGCCTCAGGGTCAACCATTTTTCAATTTTTTTTCTTTTCATTTCTCTCTAAAAAAGTATGAACCATTTTACATATAGGTCGTCAGCCAGAAGGTAGGTAGGGTCGAAGGCCTGCTGAGGCTATGGTTCGGCTGGCAAATACCAGTCCAACACTGGTCGCGTCGGTAGCGTTTCGCGCCTATCCGTGTTCAAAGACAGACCCCCCCATTAATTCCTAAATAGCTCTGTAACTAGAGCACCTGTACTGATTTCTCCTTAAAAACCTTCCTGCATAAGCATTCTCTATGACAATAAAAACTGCATTTAAATACATTTAATAGAACTCAAGTTATAAGCGAACAGGCATGCAGATAGGAATATAGATGTTGCGTTTTATATTTATATATAGATAATAAAATATGTTATGAATATAATTATTCGTTGGCTGTTCGTGTGATTTAAAAGTAGAAATTGTATATTGACATAAAAGACTAAATAACAATTGTCTTTGTTCGTATTGTAGACAAATTTCAACTATAATATTTACGTCACGTAAATTTATCTCTTTTGGTATATTTTGTACTAATAATAACGGGCAATGCAAACGAACGGTTTCTGTAGGTGATAAGTAGGCGGCTGACAAGTGCCAATATTTTGCGGTTGTCAGCCGCCGACTTATCACGGTGGCAGACTTTCCACCGATTTACCGCATAAATAAAGACGAGCGCGAGTCGTTCGTTCCATCCTTTTCTCCTTTAGCGCGTTTAAATTTGTAACATTCGGATCAAAAAGAGTCGGTTAGAATCGTGGCGATTTTTTGTAGCATTGATTTTTTATGAACGTATGCGTTACTATTGTCAGTTATTATTATTCAATATACAACGTTCTATTTCCTCCGATTACTGTCGTTCGTCTGCATTGCGCGTAATTGCGATTTCTTGCACCCAGTTACTATATTCATTGTCATTTCCTTAGAACAATATTTATGTAATATTGCGGTAAAGTACCTGCATTTTCATTTTCCTGATAATATGAAAAAGTTTTCAGTGCAGTTTTGTTGTGCTAAGATGTCATTCTATTTAAAAAAAAATAGTGACGTAACGCACGGCTGTCTGTTCGTGTTAAAAAAGATTTAACATTTTTGTAATATGGTAGAAAAACGGGAATTAATGCGACATTACTTTGGTAAAATAAATAAAAAAATGAGTGAAATTATATTTAAATATTGTCTAAAGTCTTCTCTCTCCTCAATTATTAACATCTAATTTCCCAATACACATATTATCTACCCCATATAAATATTGTTACATTGATCAAAAACTTTAATTAATAAAGGATAAATACTACAAAAAATACTAATTTTTAAAAATATATATCTAGTCCAGGCGTAGCTTGCCGGGAAAGTCTGATTTTATATATATATATATATATATATATATATATATATATATATATTCATATATATATATATATGATCTGTAGTCTGAACGCATAAACATAACGCTACCAGTGTGTGCAATTTTAAATGTAACATGCAAACTTCATTCCTATCTCGTAAGTATGAAATTACAAGTAACATCTCATCGCATTTTTTTTCTATAAGAAATTAAAATTGACCACGTCATTTCAAGCAGTCGGTCTGAAGAAGAAAGCAAGCTATCATTTCTTAGCTTACGACTATATTCATAACTAAACAATCCAACACAAATGAATAAACGTATAAGCACAGAATTACTGTGTATTATAATAGCGCTGTGTGCTGTATTCAGAGAAAATAAACTAAAACAGATTAAAAATATCTAGTTTTCCATTTTATAAATGCTCCTCTTATATTCTGTGGCTGAATTAAATTCACTGAATAAGTTATTGATTCCCGTTTTCAATTTATACATTTATATAATGCATGTGTTTCTAGACCTGGCCCGTCCAACATGCGGCCCCCGGGCCACGATGAAGCCCACAAAAACATCAATAGGATATGGTGCAAATATCCATTAAAAATATGCCTATGTCAGTTGCACTACTCTAGTCGGTAAATGAACCAATAACTGATAGTCAAAATTAATAATTTGTATATATTGGTAGGTCGTCGCGATACCGAACCCTACAAAACAGGTCAGTCTAATTGTCTTGCTCCCGCGAACATACTAGTATTGTAGTTGCAAGGAAAAATCAACCTTATAGTCTCCGCTATAGAGGCAGTATTAGCATGTGCATGTACTCACACGTAGTGTGAGTACATGCACAAGCCAATATAGGCTCTATAGCGGAGCGCATAGGCACTTCTAAAATATCTATAGATGCACTGTGCAAACAAAAAAAATGTCAGTCTTCTCATTAGTGCGATAATTTGTAGACCTGAGGCTTTCTTTTTCCTAACAAATTATTCATATTGAAAAATTAAAATTACTGTTTTCTTTACATTTAAAGTTTACTGTGCTATTGGCCTACCACGGTTTCAAAAATAATAAACCTGGCCCTCCACACATTTATGTTGGACACCCCTGATCTAGACTATTAAAATATATTGTCAATAGTGAAAAAAGGTCTTGAAAAAAGTTTTGTGTATATTTATGCGTGCCTCCCTCAGTAGCTTACCCTGCCCAAAAACTGCATGCCCTAGTATCTATTATACCTATTAACTCCCGCCAGCGATTTCCTTCGCGTGGACTACAGTGACGTAGCTTATGTGGCAATCCAGACTACAACATGGATATCGTAGAGTAGAAGTAAGATCAAGTTATGAAAGTGAGAATATTTTGATTGCTATCCGAAGTGAACTATACTCGGATTTTGGAATTTAGGCTACACAGGAAGAGTTAACACGTGCTAAAATCGAACTTACAGGATTTGCCTTCTAAATAATACTAAGTGATTAAGTAGAAACCAAATGAACGATATGAAAGATGGATGATGTTTTTTCAGAAACAGTAGTAATGGTCCAGGTCATAATCTATTCGTAACCAAAATTTTGTATAGATCCATTCAGAAATTACAAAGTTATAGGGTGACATATATCCGCCCACATATCCGTTCACCTAAACTTTCACATTTACAATATTACAAGTTTAGAAGTAGCTGTAATATTTATTTTAAGTAGGTTTTATTAACTGCACTTGTATGAATATAAGAGCCAAATGATGTCTCCGGTGACAAAAAAATTGACTTTTTGTCATCCATCGTAAATTTGTTTATCACTAGCTATTGTAAAGGTAGTCATTATGAAAATGTAAGTAAAGCTTTTTTATATGAAAGTTAATTTTTTGTCATCAGAGATATTTTTGGTTTATTAGCAAAATTATCTTATTTGAAGATTATTTTTTTAGTTCATATTTATATAAAAACGTGCTATTTAACATTTTTTTAACTCTAGTTTTATTTCAAGTTTAGTTAACATAAACTTACAAAATTAACGTTGACTGAACATTGTAAGCCGTTAACTTTTAATATTGTAAGCTGTTAACTTGCTAACGTCATAGTCATTAAATTATGATGGTTATTTTTGCTACCAATACCTAAATCTGAACGATGGTTGACAAACATGTTTTACCTTAGTTTTAAGTGCATGCTTCTACAATGGCTTTAAGTCACACTCTGTATTATTTCTTAAATATTTTGATTTAGTATATTCTGCCGAATATATGTATATGTATATATAAATATGTATATATATATATATACATATATATATATATGTATATATATATATATATATATATATACTCGGTACACGAGTTTCCCGGACACCCTATACACTCGGTGTCAGGAATAAGTGTCGGACAAACGATTTCGTTAAAATAAAGACGTTAAAATAAATTTAAAAACATACCTTTGTTTCAGAAAGTTGAAAATAATATTCATAATTATTTGCCATCTTTTTCGTACACACGATACTTGCGCATATAATTTAGCGCCGCTCAAGGGAGAAACCCGCGAACAGCTGCCAAGACATCTAGCTGCCCAGGTAAGCACAGCGCTCCAGGCAAGTATTGGGTGTGTTATAAAAAGTTACGTGTAATATTTTTTTTTGCACTCAACTAGAATTGGCGTTAGGCGTGTTTTACGTTTTATTTCCACGACAATTTATTGTTTTATAGCTAACTTTTCTTTGTGCGACACGTATTTCCGGACACCGTATATATATATATATATATATATATATATGTGTGTGTATATATATATATATGTATGTGTATATGTATATATATATATACATATATATATATATATATATATATATATATATATATATATATATATATATATATATATATTATAGATTACTTACACTTTCCTGCAAATACGAGTGCCGAATACTTTCAAATACTCGTAGGTATTCATTTCCGCGTCATTCTTTAATTAGAATGTAGGTTACGCGAATTATAAGAAATACATTGTAGTACAATGTGTTTTAATCTACATTCCCATCTAACCAAAACGGTGAATTCCCACAAAATTGCGAATCCGACAATCATATCTGCGCGCCATCGATGCACTCGATTTTGGGCCAATTGCAACATTCTGATTAATTTATAAAAAGAAAAAATAAGTATGTTTATCTGCGTGTCACTTGTAGACGGAAAATTGCTAAATCAAATATTCTCAAAGTATTCTGTTTTCACGCGCATTTTCGTGTTTCAAGTACTACCAAAATTCAAATAAAATTGTGCGTGTCAGCTCTGATGTGAAACTGGGGTTTACTCCTTAAGTACGATTGTCTTGGAGTATATAAAATAGGTAACACTGTATATAAATAAAAATGTCAATATCATTAAATGTAAATGGAAAATTCTTTAATAAAAACATTTTGATAATGTAATTATTTTCAAGTAAAACACAAATGAACAAAATCAAATTTATACAACAAAATTAAAAACATTTAGTAATGTTAGTTGAAATTAAGACACTTTTTAATTTTGTAGGATAGAAGACACGAAATATTCACACGTAATTACATTTAAGAATTACATCTTGATATAAGCGAACGATAGTAAACTACGTGTGTCACACTCCACCATTGCGATTATGCCATAAGAAAATGCCAAATAAACATATTGATATCTCATTTTAAAGATGTGCAGAAATGTGGCGCGGAGAGGCATCCTAACGGTTATACCTTTTTTAACGCTCTGAACTTCGTACGCTCTGAACTTCTGATTTTACTCCTCATACAACTTCGTACCGGGCGCTATATATGAAAATTGATTCTTAAGGAGTAAACTTCAAAAAACAAAAGTTATATTTAACAGACTGCTCCGTGAACTAAACACTTTACTTTATTATACATAATTAAAACTATTACATATAATAAAATAAGTTCCACGTTTTGTTATAATGTTTACAGTTCCACGTTATCATTATGATAGCAACGTCTTTAGAGTTATATATTCGAGTTTTTACCATACCCGAGAAAGGTAAGTAGAAAGGTAAGTCTGCCACATAGTCGTAGATTCTATAGTTTTGGACCTACGTGCATGAAATTTTTGCATTTTTTTCTGTTTTCCAGGGTATATCCATTTATTGAGAAGTGGGGATGAAGAAAATTTAGTGTACCCCATTGTATGCGGTATCGTTAGAGACGATTTTTAAAATATTTAGTTTCGACTAACCGAAAATACCAAAAAAAATTATTTCGTAAAATAAAAACTGGCCAAGTGCGAGTCTAGGTTGCGCATTGAGAATTTCGTAGTTGGTTTGAAGACACTTTATTTATCATAAATCAATGTGGTAGTGCAATAAATATTTAATAATAATATGGTAGTGTAATAAATATTTAATAATAATGTGGTAGTGTAATAAATATTTAATAATAAAGTGGTAGTGTAATAAATATTTAATAATAACGTGGTAGTGTAATAAATATTTAATAATAATGTGGTAGTGTAATAAATATTTAATAATTATGTGGTAGTGTAATAAATATTTAATAAGACCTTGTAAAACATGTGTTTTACGTGAACATCTCGAAATGTATGGTATCTAGAATCCTTATTATAGCTTTACTACAGCCTTCGCGTGGCCTTCTCTTCTTCCTTCCTTCTGGCCTTCTCTTCTTCTTCTTCTAAAAACTCTTAATTTCTAATTTTAGGTCCAGTGGCTTCGGAATAAGGAAATAAGAGGAATATGAGGGGACATATTTATTATTGATTATTTCAGAACGAACCTGAAAATATACTACTTTAATTTAGGAAAAAAAAATTTTTTCAGACCCTCACAACTAGCCCTTTCAAACGATACCCCACACTTTATACGGAAATTTTAAAAATTCGATGTTTTATTTATTTACTACCCCAAAATATTTTTCAGCATCAGGCGTCGAGACCTGTGCGAGTCAATATCCGTTGTTACTAAATATTAAACTTTCTATGTATCCAAAGATATGCCAAATTTGAATTTTTTATGTTTCCAGGTGAGAAAAAACGGCTCTGACAGACGGACACACGAGTGAAATTTTTGGTATTCGTTTTTCGTTTCAGTTACGGAAACCCAAAAGTTAAGAGGTCTTTTATATTGGAAGGCGGTATGAAAATGAATTTAATTGAATTGGGTTTCACCTTAAAGCACTAGGTAAATTATTTTTTTTGTAGTTACAAATAATTTCCAAAAAAATCTTATACAAATATTTACGAAAACTATTAATAGATATTGTACAAAAATTTTCGTAAAATGATACAAATTTGAACTGTACATAATTTATATTATACTATACATATATAATTAGGGAATAACGAGCGACGAAGATGCACTACTTTCGTAGATAGTGACTCGGTGGCCCATAACTACCGATTTTTGCTGAGCACCAGCTTGCTGCACAAGTAAAGATGAGCGCTCCGCCGACTAAATGTCTTCTGTCTCCGTCAGCGCGTGTAAGCCGTATGTTCCATCCTCTTCTCCATTAACGCATGTTAATTCACACTATTCGGATCGGCGAAAGTCGGCCAGGGTCGCTTCGATTTTTTCGAAGGACTATTTCTGGTAGAAAGTGTGCATCGAAGTATTAAATTTTTTTTTTATTATTTTCGGAGCCGTTAATGTCGGCTTGTCTGCATAACGTGTAACATTAAAAAAAACCAAAGGTGTTTTTAATGTTTGCACGAGCAAACGAAAATATATTTTTAAATACGTCGTAAAATAAAAAAGGTTTTTTTTAATTATATAAAACACTTTTTATCTTCAAATATATCTAAATAATGACATTATATCAGATCGATTTGTGATTTATGGGTTTGACAATGACGTGATACAGTTCGATAAAGATTTCATACCAAAACATGGTTATAAGGTTATCAATCTTAATATCTACAGACAAAACATATTAAATTTTATCGTTATGATGATATGTACAGGGAAAACTTATAGTGATTTGGTTACAATCTATATTTTCGTTTTTATTTTTGAATAAAAAAACCTTAAATTTCTCAGGTATAAATATATATTATCTAAATTATATTGTACTTGCTTAGGTATCCATCTTATTATACATTGGTGTCACAAATTTCGCCATCATGATCTTACCTTCGACAATTCCATGGGCCCTGAGAGCTTCAGCAATGTTATCGAGCTACTTTTCACGGGGTCTACAATGAAACCTCACCCCGTCTACCGGTGCCTCCCATGCCTGCCTCGGAAACCTGGTATCAACTGTATATTTATGTAGCTAAGCCATCCCAGTTATCCCTTTTTGATTGTAATCTTCTGTGGCTGGACATTTAAACTCTGGCTGATGGTAGCATTCCAAAATTAGTGTCGCCTGGTCTCTTTCTCGACTTTTCTTAGGCACCTCATCTTCATAGTTTGCAGTTGTCTCCACTTGCTGGGGTAAGCGCCCACAACTTAGAGCTCAATAAATTTTGACAGGTGCTATGATGCTCTACGCCTAAAGTCTTGCTCACTCGTGCTGCTTTCTATAGTTCTGTCATTATGACAACAGAAAGGCAAGAATTATGACAGAAAAGTTGAGTTTAAGTTTCTAGTACACAAAACCATTAGTAAAGAGAAAGAGACACATTTTTGAGATCATCAGTGTTCGCTGGCATTCCTCCCGATCGTCATCCCTCGCCGAACTCTGAAGTTGAAATCACGAGATTACTCTTTACCGATTTGCTTAAAGAGATACGTCGGTGTGTATCTGTGGTTGCGAAACGCAGGGTATGGATCACATTCTACTTAGTGTCAACAAGCATGACGATGCAAAATAGAAGAGTAGAATCACGCAGTTGCTTAGTACGTTGATCTTTTATTCCCCATTACTTCTGTGAGACTAAGCCGATCTTTGAGATATTACAGAGTTTGCTAGATGCATTCTTGAAAAAATGAAAGTAGCGCTTCCAATGGTTCATCGAAAAGGGGCAGTCTTTATTACGGTTGAATGGAAGCGCTTGTTGGTAGAATATTAGGGTCCTACGAAGGTTCCCCTCTACTGCCATAAGTGAAAGTTGATACAAAAGTCAATCTGTAGACTGTAATCTTAGTGGTTACTAATTTCGGCCTTATTCAGGATTTCAGGAGTCTGGAAAAAATATGGTAATTTCTTAAGGATAAACAAAAAAGAATTAAATTTGAACCAAATTTTCACGTTTATGATTATATATTTCAGTGATTAAATATTTAAATCAAAATATGTTGACAGTAAATAAATTTTAGTTACCAAATTTTAATTATAATACGGTACACAAACAGATGCTTGTTTATAAATTGATAGTCATTGGATGGTTGGACCCGAAGTTGGGTTTTAGTTTTATAAGCATTTATTTTGTTTAAAATTTGTTTTTCGTTTATTTTTTCAAAATGTACATTTTCTGACCTTTCACTTGATATCAAATACGATATCTTTACCACATTGGATTCAAGGATAAAGATAATTAACAAGCCGAATTGTTCAAATGATAAATGCTATGTTTCAATCAAATATAATCTTCGAAGAAATGATTATCATTTGATAATAATTGTCAGGTATTCCCCATTTTATTTTATATACAATTGAAGGTATCAAATTTACAAGTATATCTATCAACCCTGGACTTTGCATAATATAATTTTTCCCATTCCTGATGCATTCTTGTGGGAAATATTATGGTGTTTGGTTAAACAATGGGTTTTGGTTACACTTTCCTAAGTTTAAAAAAAATTCTAGCTCCAATGAATCAAAAGTTAAGACTTGGGGACAGATTATCATACATCATATTGTTTACTGCTTATTAAGATTTTATATGGAATTATGAAGTAAATGCCTTCAGTCATAAAATTTTCTCCAGAATATACTGTCTAAAAATATCTCCCATTTTCACTCAGAGTACGTATTTATCATAACTATTTCTACCCATCCTGGATATTTGATGACTAAATAAATCTTTCAATTTATTGTTGTCTAATCTTCACTAAACATTATCTCCAATAATTAGAACAACTTTAAGACCTATTTATTCGGTTCATCTTCGATTTCAAGTAAATTGACCATGCTTGCAGATATATGTTTACATCAGTCATGAAAAAAGTTGTCGTAGATATGCGAACTACGAAATCTGTTTGTAGCATAACCGTTGTATAACTTCTCTGCCATTTTTATGTCCAATAAAAAAATCAATAAGAATATAGATATCATATAGCCTAGGGTACCCGTATGGTCAAAACAAATATACAGACATCTCACTTATAAAAATCGGCGCAGTAATTTCGACGATACGATCGAAGAGTTAAAAATACAAACATACATACATGGTAAACGTCTTCTTCATTACATTACCCTTCCTCCTGCTTCGGCGTTGAAGGGTAATTAGGGTCTAATTTTTTGTACTTGTAGAAAGTTAACTTATTACACGGTTTTATTTATGATCGTAAATAAAGTTACAACAAAGGACTATGTATCGACACATAAATAAATCCCATAGAGTTCAGGTTAACGATGTATCGATACTTAAATAAATTCTATAGAGTTCATAGGATACCATTGTTTTTGTATCTCTTGAAATTGTTGGTGAAAGTTAACGGAAATAATTTTTCTAGAAAATTCTAATCGCTGAAAATTTCCTTCGGATTTTTTTAAAAGGTGATGAAAAGGTTAGCTAGAAGGGACGCATGTTATGCGTTTGGTTTTTATGGAACCTGACTCTGTAAGTTCTTTGAAATTATTAAAAAAGAATGCGACAATAAAATTATTTATAGAAAATATTTTTCTCATAATATCTGTAAGCCAAGAACTTTAACTAAACATTTTGTTTATGGAAATTTTTTGTATTATTTTGAGGTTTTTCATTAAATAAAAAATATTCAAAATAATAATTTATATTTTTTAAATACATTTTTTACACAGTGTACTTGAAGTGAGAGTCACTAAGAGTAAACATGTTTAGCATGAGCACAATGTGCCCTGCGATAGCCCGTACACATTCGGGTCCTTTCAAACCTTTAAATATTTCTATTAAACTATTTACAAATATAAATTTTTCACAACCTAAATATATTGCATACTGTAATTTTCACTGGGTGCATTTTAAAAAAAATTATGAAATGTCTATCTCTTTCTAACAATACCCCACACTATGTCTAGAATTATTTTTTTTTCGAGTCTATCAATTGTTTATATGAAAGTTTTAGAAGCCCTTCAGGCTTCTAAAACTTCCATATAAACAATTTTGAGTGTTAGTTACTGAGATAAGTGCGAGCTAATATTGTATTGCTACGCCAAATTTCAATTTAAAAAAAAATGACTGTGACAGACAGGTAGACAAGTGAATAATCTTATAAGGGTTCTGTTTTTCTTTTTGACTTACGGGACTCTAAAAATAAGTAACTTTATACTTGTTTTGGCGATTGCCAATTTAAGGGAAGCGTGTAATAATATATATTAAAAATAAACATTGTCCCATTCTTCAATGAATAATCTCAAATAAATATAAAATATTCTATCAAGTATTTTCTAACAGAAAATGTGCAGTTCAGACATATCGCTTACATTGTTTATGAGAAAAATGATTTTTTTTCTTCGGAGCATAATATTTTAGAAAAGAAAAAAAACTACTCGCCCAAAGGACCCTCTCGCCCCTACCTCCCTTCCATTTTACATTTATGGCAACGTACTTTAATAATGCCTGTTTAACATTTTGCCTCGTATTAATTGGCACCTCGATCTGAATCATCTCTTTGTAACATTTTATGTAAATCGGTCTAAAACTGTGAAAACTACGAGACTAATAAAGCCAGATAGACAGACAGATGGACGTGCCGATGTTATAAGGTGATGTGATGTGAGATGATGGTGATGTGAGGCGATGTGTCACCACAAAACCTTTGAAATATAATACGCCTTCTACACTACTCGCGAAGTTACCTCGACGAAGTGCTCGTCGAAGTTGATCGCAGTCCGAAATACGTGACTACACATTCATGCAACCTCGCGAGGAGTTCGGAAGCGGTGAGTCGCCTGCACGCATCCACATGTAAACAGTACGACGTCTATCTGCAAGCTGAAGTACGCTGAGTAGTGTAGTGAGACGTTTTATATAACTTCGCGAAGTCCATTGACTCGGGCGCAAAAAACCGACAGCGATCGGAAGTCACCCGAGGCCAGGCGAGGTTGCACAAAGTGAATCGAAGTACCTATCTATACTATTCTTTTGGCCTAACTTCGATCAACTTCGCGAGTAGTGTAGTGCAGGTTTAACGTAAACGCAAAGGCAGCAGCAGGACTCCCAACCAGTGGTCGCTTCCCCTTATTAGGGCGTAAAAAGATTATAAGGGAGGTGTTCGGACATTCTAAAGAAAAATTAATTTGAAATCTTAAATAATTCATTCACAGAATGTGGGTTCAACAAAGAATGCGGGCTTAAACATAGCCTTAATACAATTTTATTATATAATTACACTTAATCATTTTTAGATTGAACATCAAAGCTTTAATTTATTTTATTATGCTTGTAATTGAGAAATAAATGTCGTAAAGATTACAAAAATAAAATTAAATTAAACTAAGGCTTAACGTAAAAAAGGTTGGGCATTCCTGTTATAGAGAAACAGAATTTTGTAAATGCGTCGAATATGCAATGTTGCCAAAATTTACCTTTGATGTAATGAAACTGTATCACAACGTTTACAATTAACACCCGAGCGAAGTCGGGCAACGGTGTCTGTTTTAAATAAATCGGGTTGCAGACGGGACGGTTATACAACAGCAACGCCGCGCGGTGCCGTGTCGAAAAGCGACTCGCGCTCTAGTAAACGCCGGCGCGAGCGCAAGTGCGAGCACGAACGCGAACGTTTGCGTAACGCCGACAGAGCGGAGTGATTTTTTTATTGCGAGTTTCATTTGTGGCCTTTTTTTGTTCCATTATTAGGCCAAACACAACCGGTTCTAAGGATAATTACTGCACATTATAGAACTGACACCTTTAATCTGTTAGAAAAATTATTTAAAATGCTGGCAAATATTTATTGAAAGTAATTTTTTTTAGAACTAGGTAGTTCTATTTGATAAGGGATTGATTGGCTACACCAAAATAAACAGCTTACCTTCTTTTCTGATGTTTATTTTTACCCTTTGCTGCTGAGGTGGAGGCTACAGTGCCGGCGAGACTCTGATGTGCCAAAAGAAACCCCGTCCTTTAGCGAGATTACTCTATCTTGGAAGTATTATTGCATACCCCTGCAATCATGCTTTTAGGGATTTAATCCTATTTTATTTTAGACCCCATTAAAATATCTCTTTAATGGTAAAGCAATTCTGCGGAGAACTTTATCCTTTTGAAAATTTGTTTTTCATGTTTGTTTTTCTGGAAATTATCTTCAACTCTTTTGTCTTCGAGAACTCAAATTTGCACAAAGGACTCAAATCTAAAAACAACAAAATAAAAAAAATTGGAACTTTCTGTTTTATTGAGGGATTTAATCCCATTTAATTATGCACCGATTTAATATATATCTTCAATGGTAAGGCAATTCTGTGGAGAACTTTATGCTTTTGAAAACGTTTTTTTTCCATATCGTCTTTTTCTGGAAATTTTCTTCAACTTTTTATCTTTAAGTACTCAAAATTGCTCAAAGGACTTGAATCGAAAAACATATTAAAAAAAAATTGAAACTTCCTATTTTATTGTGAACATGCCACAGTTAAATATTAAACCTCTGCATCATCAAGCATTATCAAGGATATTACTTATGAAATAAGAATTTTTCAAAGTCAAGTCTTGAAAACCAAAAATAATTTGAAAAAAAATAAGAAATTTTTTTTCCGAATTTTCTGTTATATTACAGATCAGTGCTAAATCTCTAAGAGTTACCAAAAATATATATTAAGTATTTTTTTCAAAAATTACTAAGAACTGTTTATTTCTCAGTGTGTTGCATTATGAAAATATCTGCGAAAAACAAAAAAAAGTTAAGTTTTTTATCGATACTTTTTGAAATATTTTTTCTTAATTTTAAATAAAATATAGTAAAATGTCACTGTTTTTATCGTCTAGAGCCGAAATTTTACGCACTAACAAGCGCCATGTTTCGATTTGAACACTGAATTAAAAAAAGTCATATATATCATTCAATATTTAAAATCCAACATATATTTAAACTATAATTAACGATTTTACCAAAACTCGGATAAACGCCTATTATAAGTTTTATTGTTATTTTATATAACTATTTGTAGACATTAAAATATCGCGAGCCGAAATTTTACGCACTAACAAGCATCATATATATACATTTCAACTGGAACTTCGCTTTGAATACTGAAATTTTTCGTAATTAAAAAAGTCATAATTCAATATTTACGTTGCAAATTTACGCGACCAAAACGCGGACAAACGCCTATTATAATTTTTATTGTTATGTTATATAACTACTTGCAGACATTAAAATATCGCGAGTTATAACCCGAATTTTTTGCACCTATTTATATTACCACAGCGCGGGGTTAACTTTTTAGCCAAGATTAAACAATTTCAAGCGTAAAAATCGATTTTACGCCGTATTGTCGAGTTTGCAAATTGAATTTCAACTGTTACTTACCTTACATAATATTGTAATTTTCTCGTAACTTTGGCATATTGGTCAATTCGGCTGATTTAACGGACAAAAGTTCCAAGTAACGACGGTTTAAAGTAAAAAAAAAATATATGACTATGTTTAGAGATTGGAAACATTTGATAATACCGAAAAAAATTAAACTGGCACAGCAGCGATTGTGTCGCTATTGTGCTACATTAAACATAGCAGAGAATGTGTCGCTATTGTGCTAACGCAGGCAGAGTAGCGACTGTGTTGCTACTGTGTGTAGTTTTAACGCAGCTGCTGCATCCCTTTTAATAAAGTTTATCGAATTAGCAAAAGATGGCGTTAATTATCTACGAATATTGTATAGGCGTTACATTTGTGCGACAAAAAAATTGGATGGGCTTTAGTTTCGTACGGTCGATATGTTTTTTCTGTAAGATAACGTAGCGCACAATATCATATGTAATCTGTGCAAAATTTGTAATTACATTATTAAATATTAAAAAGTTGTAAGTTAATTAACAGCGAGAATTTTTTACTGTTCAATTATTATTAGGTTTGAAGATATAAACGTTAAAATTGTAACATATTTGTGTATTCTAGAAACGATTCCATCTGATATACATCCGACTTTTGTAGGTGGTGAGTCGGTGGCTAACTGCCACTTTTTGTCGAAGAAGGTTGGTAACCAACTTTCCGTCGACTTAGCGCATACGCCAAGAGGCGCGTGCCTCTGATTAAATATCTCCTGTGCGTTTCAGTCGCATTTTTTTATCCTGCTTTTCCGTTAGCGCGTTTTCACTCATAACGTTCGAATCGGAGGGAGTCGGCTCGGATTACTCCAATTTTTTGTAGGAGCCACTTTTATGTTATGTGTGCGTGTAAGTAATGAATATCATAAACTGTATTTTCTGTTATTATTGTCGGTCGTCTATTTTGCGCGCAATACTAGAAAATACGTGGTTCTAAGCCAGGTAAGATATACGAGTTAACTATTAACAAATAGGAAAACATTGATACGCAATGACTTGGACTTTTCTTCATCTTTATGAACGGTGCTATCTATAAATTACAAATAATTCATAATAACAGATTTAATTAAAGATGATAAATAGCAAATCAAAAAGTGATAAAATGTTATTTTAACAATAAAATTCTTATACATTTATGTGTGGTTAATTTTTATTAAAATGACATTAATCGTCTAGTGTAAAAAATCCGATTCACGCTTGATCAATTTCAAAAGTGGGTCTCATTCCTGTCGTGCTTTCCAAAAATGGAGACTTTCTGATGTGGAGGCATTTTGAGTTTTGTGCTCAAGTCCAAAATAAGGCATCTTATTGACGCTTAGCCTGACTCGATAGTGAACCATCGTTCAGACCAAGTAAAATGAGATTCATCTAAAAATATTATTAAGTACGAGCGACCTGTTCTGGCTTCACCCAAGTACGTTTTAGGGTAAAAAAATAGTGTAATATTCTTTTATTCACCACGTTAAGTATTTTTCTCTAGGTGTAAAAATGACCTATAAGACCACGAGGATTTCGTACAGTTAAATTATTTGAAATTTTTTTGATATATGTTTTTATGAACGTAGTCCTACATTCTATTTTAATTAATAAATATATTAATAAGGCACCGCAACATGACGCACTTTACACTGTCCCCACCCCCTTCCCCTCCGTTCACCATCTTCATGCTTAGTACATCGCTCCAAACGTAATCAAAACGATTTTTGAAGTTATACTTCTTTAGGCGCGTTATGAAAAAATTATGAGAGTGAAATTTTAACATTCGCCACACAAAAGTTACAGTATGAAGTTGCAGCGGTTGCAGTCTCGAAACAAAAGCTATTGGCACCATCGTCGCCTCTGTTCACTGTTTTCATATTCATAGTATTTATCCACATGTTTCTAGTGTCTACATTCACACACGTGTTTTAGTTTCATATAAGTGCGATTTATATATGTGCTGATAAATTATATTCAGTAGTGATTTAAATTCAATATTTTGATTAATATATTTACTATTCGTAAATATTAGTGAAAAAATTGTGTTTATAGACTTTTTCAAGTGCTCCAATATAATAGAGGTTATCTATCCGTATGTATTATTTAATGATGCCATAGAAGTATAACTTCTCACGCGCGTACATACGTCCACGCACCCTTTTTTATTCTAAAAAACCTTTTCATCTCTCTTATACTAATATTTTAATTATTAAGTGTGACAGGTTGTTGATGTTTATTTTAATTAGGATTAACAAATTTAGTTAAACATTAAGGCTTTTGTCAAACGCACTTTTTTAACTTCAAATCAGTTACCGTGTCTTATCCATAAAGGATAAATAAATAATGACGAATGTTTTTCTTTAATTCTTTTTAAGGCTCCGTAGTCAAATGGAAATAACTTATAATTTCGTCCTGTCCGTCTGTCTGTTTGTCCGTATGTCACAACCATTTTACTAGGAGACTATTAGCATTAAATATATGAAATTAGGATGTAAGGTGTCTTTCTATGAACAGCTATACAATGAAACAATGGAATTATGGAAAAAATATTATTAGGGGTGGCACTCCATACATGTAAATGGGGGATGGAAAAAAATTTAGTGCATATAGGCGTGTGGGGTCTCGTTAGATAGGTCTTAAAATTAATATAGAGTTTCAAAAATAACTTTTTTTAAGCCATTGGTTGGTGAGGTATGCACTTCTAAAGTCTTAAAAAGTCGTCCCTCTCCCTCTGACTTTTTGATCAACGTGTGTAAAATTGTGAAAAAATTTAGATTCTAGAACGTAAAATGAACTTTAAAAAAATGTATTTGAATAAGATATGTTTTGTCCTTTTTAGATATGCGGTATTTTTCGGTATCATCCGCAGCGATCACTTCCTTTTTCACAGTTTTTTAAGGAATACAAACGTATAAGTTTAATATTATTTGGTGCTACGGAACCCTTCGTGCACGAGTTCGACTCGCACTTATCCGGTTTTAAGACCTACAATTTCCTCTTACATAGTAATAATATATCTGTAATAATTTTGCCTGCGTTCGTAACGATAACACCCAGTTCAGCGGGTATTTCCCCGACCTTTTTGACAATATTAATTATATTTTTAAAATTATACAACATATATACATACAGTTTTGCCTAAGGCAATCTGTAAATTACAAGCTTCATATCATATTGTGAAAGCCTCTTTGCTATATTAATACAATTATATACGTAATTTACGTTAACAAGTACGTAAAAACTTTACGTGTTCTTTTTTGAACCTTACCACAATTTTGAAAGCTATGCACGCCGAACGACGTACTCATTATCGGAAAAGTGACTGTTTACCACCAACCATAATGCGACGAGAGAGAAATTTCTATATAGTGATAAATTCTACAACCAAGTTAAGGACAATAAATAAAAAGTAAATATTGAATATATTTGACGTTAATTTTGTAGAAATTAATTTTAATTTAATTTTTCACAACTAAATGAAATTACGTGATGTAGTGTTATTTTTATTTTATTTAAATTCTTTACCACGACCTAGGTTTCGTTGTATTACAAGATTCATTTAGTTATGAAAAATTTAATTTAAAAAAAATAAAGATATTTATCCATAGATATATATCAGAGTTATAAATATAATATAAGGGTAAATGAAACAATATAACTAAAGGGTAGGACGCTAATTAGCGTCGAGTTATAAAAGTGATTTTGATCCATAGATTATCTATGCGAAATTTTGCTATGTTATACCTTATGATCTTAAGTTTCAGGATAATGTATAATTTTATTCAGTTTTGTTGCTAATATGTGATAAAACTTATTCTCTATACCCCATTTTTACCCATCACCGCAATGATATAAATTATTGCGGAGATGGATAAAATTGGATATTTTTTTTATTTATTTATTATTGACTTCAACGCATGTAACTGCAGTAGACATTACTACAATGGTATAAATTATTGCGGAGATGTATAAAATTGGATATTTTTTTTATTTATTTATTATTGACTTCAACGCATGTAACTGCAGTAGACATTACCACAATGGTATAAATTATTGCGGAGATGGGTAAAATTGGATATTATTTTTATTTATTTATTATTGACTTCAACGCATGTAACTGCAGTAGACATTACCACAATGGTATAAATTATTGCGGAGATGGGTAAAATTGGATATTTTTTTTATTTATTTATTATTGACTTCAACGCATGTAACTGCAGTAGACATTACCACAATGATAAATTATTGCGGAGATGGGTAAAATTGGATATTTTTTTAATTTATTTATTATTGACTTCAACGCATGTAACTGCAGTAGACATTACCACAATGGTATAAATTATTGCGGAGATGGGTAAAATTGGATATTTTTTTTATTTATTTATTATTGACTTCAACGCATGTAACTGCAGTAGACATTACTACAATGGTATAAATTATTGCGGAGATGGGTAAAATTGGATATTTTTTTTATTTATTTATTATTGACTTCAACGCATGTAACTGCAGTAGACATTACCACAATGGTATAAATTATTGCGGAGATGGGTAAAATTGGATATTTTTTTATTTATTTATTATTGACTTCAACGCATGTAACTGCAGTAGACATTACCACAATGGTATAAATTATTGCGGAGATGGGTAAAATTGGATATTTTTTTTATTTATTTATTATTGACTTCAACGCATGTAACTGCAGTAGACATTACTACAATGGTATAAATTATTGCGAAGATGGGTAAAAAGTTGATATTTTTTATGATTTATTCTCTAAAAAGACTATTTGAAAATTATGTAAATAACAAATATTGAAGGAAAAAGTGACAGAACAGAATAAGAAAAGAAAGGTCGGAGAAATAATAACGAATTGAAATAGGACAAATTCTTTCTGACAATTTTTGGAAATATAAATCGAATTAATAAACAGTACCATGTTCAAAAACATAATCAGAATTATATTTTGTTCCATAGTTGGAGGAAATAGCAAAAGTCACAAAGAAAATACTAAATTAGTTATTACAATATCGCATTTATTTCTTATTGCAGAGAACCTTTCAGACAACATTTTACTGTACTATGATTTTGTGAAATTCAATATTTTGAAAGACAAATTTATACATAAATTGTTAAAAACCGATTTTCAAGATTTCAAGTCAATATTTAGGATATATTTTTGCTACGATTCTGATGTACTTCTTAGTTTCTAAATACATATATTTAAAATAAAAAAAAAATATATACATATGTAAACCTTTTACACGTTACAGATGTAACATAATTTTATGAAAAAACAATCAATAAAAGAAGTATTAAAACACATAAAGATTTACTTAATAATCATCTTTGTTACTATCTATCGACATCGACCAATAGTAATTATTGGCCTATGGAATGACACCCAACAATTTGGGAAACCTTACCTTCGAATAACCGTTCTGCAAATCATGGAAATCCTAATACACTAAAGTTGTCATTTAAATTTCTTTATTTGCTTTTTATATTATTTCTCAATAAAAGGCTCGTTCCAAATAAACTCATGTCTTTAAATCACGTTTCGTTGCGCAGACATGTGTGCCATTTTACTTTCTCGTTTAACCAACATTGACTTGTCAATGTGTCCAAACACTGCAATTAAACATAAAATAACCAATTTCCTGCTAAACCAAAGCGCTCCGAATAGCCCAAATGCGAAATAATATAGTGTATACGTACAATATCAACGGATCGTGACCGATTACTCCGGCTACATCTGGCGTTGCGTAACGCGGCAACAATAAGACCGCGCGTGCCATTATAGTTCTACCGGCATTGCTTGATCCACTTTCGCCGCTGGAGTAGTGGGACAATAAGACAGACAATGCGTTTAAGTAGAGCATTTCCGAACTTGCTTCTGTAATGGCCTGTTATGTCATTTTCAATGCAATTTTTTTGATAACGCTTTATTGTGACTGTTGAAAGCGATTTTGGCAAAAGGAGAACATATACACTCGCGTATGTTCGATTCGAAAGTAAAATTTTTCTTTTTTGCGCTTTGAACAAATTGAGTTTTTTTCTGCTCCGTATGTTTGCATTGCGCGATTGTCAATTGGCGAGTTTTATTCAGTTGTTATGCGAGCGTTGTTTTTGTTGGTGGCGGATTGATTGAGAGGTTAAATGTGTTTTTATTTTATATCTATTATGACTCTCGTACATAAATACACGTGCTAATTAATAATTTTCAAAAGCAGTTTCTATCATTTCTGAAATGGTCCGAATCTTGAAAGTGTAAGAGATATTAGATTTTCTATCATATGGGTAACTTTGTAGTCAACTACTGTCATGTTTCCATGAAGTTTACTCTGCACAATAACCGCGTCAAAGTTATCTTTTTAGTCGCTCACTATCATATTCTATGAAGCTTACTTCACACAATAACACCAATAAAGTTACCATGCTAGTCGCTCACTATCATGATTCCATGAAGCTTTCATGCTAGTCGCTCACGCTCAATTTTCCATGAAGCTTACTCTGCACAATAACCGCGTCAAAGTTATAACTGAAGTGGCCACTATACAATTTCTAATAAGTTTACTTTGCACGATAACTGCAGTAAATTTATATTAGGAATCGTCTACTGTAAAATTTTTATGAAATTGACTTTGTCAGTATATAACTGAAACAAAATTATTTTTGTAGTCGCTCAATATCAGTTTTCAATATCAAGGCTCAATAACAAGAAACAGGCAAAGAAAACTTCATAAGTATTCTTTATCTGTTCCTTTTTAATTACTATAATACCATAATAATGTGAGTGGTCAAACTTGTTTGTCAAGTTGTATAAAACTGTGTGTATAAGTACTTGTCGATTGTAATTGTTTTTAGTTTTATGATGTACGTGGTTAATAAATCTGGAAGGCGAAAGATGCTATAAAATGAATTCGTGACGTATATTTCCAGACGGAAACCGATATAAAAAAAATCACTTAACATTTTTAATTTAAAAATAATTTATTAAACATTTTTCGTGATCTGTTAGAAAAAAATCACCCCTAAGTGCGATATATTGAGTAGTTCATAAAAAAAATTAAAATATTTTTTTTATTTTGACGTGATTATTTATTTATAATAATTCAATTGATGTTAAATGTAAAGATCTGAGATGCTGTAGTATACGGACATTACGAAATTATAACTGTTACATTTATACATTTTGGCTACGGAATCCTAAAAATACTGAATTATAAATTATAAGCTTTTGAGTATAATTATGTTTATGCGGGTTATATTAATACATGAACTGATTTCAATAGCACAAGTTAACTTACATCTAGCGCCATCTATTAGAGCCAATCGGAAACGTTATTATAACTTGAATAGCTGACATTTTAATATTCTTTCAGCAGTAAATAAGTGACAAAAAAATGAAAAGCCAATAAAAGTAATAAAAGGAAAAGTTTTTCGTAATAATTTGAAACAATAACATTTTGTTTGTTGATGATGAAAATTAAATTGCGTCTTTGTATGCATGAAAAGTATACTCCCGCAAAATTTCATCACAAAAATTGGCAAATGACGAAATTGCACGTCGGTAACATATGCATATCTAAAAGTCTTTTACGTGACGACATTATAAAAGTTCCTACATGCTAAAAACCATAAAACGCATTACAACTTTAAACAAATTTTAACGAAATGCGATCTATATTTATCAACATCCGTCATGTACGTTCAGAATTGTTCAACCAGCTCCGAGTTCAATACTGTCAAACTGTGCTTATGTTGCTTGAACGTTCAATGATATTAATAATTTAGAATGTCAGCACCAATTTATTAGTTGTAATGACGGGCGACTTGATGTCTTTATGTAACACTTAATTTAGTAGGCATTATATTCTCAAACTGAGTTTATTTATATTTAACTACATTAATATTAAATGATTATATGTTGTACTTGTTACACCGTTTTAGTCTAGTAACTTTTGTATTGCATAAGACTTTATTAAATGTGTTAATTAATATATTTTAAATAAAGTGTTATAGGTTTGGTTACGAAAACTGTTTTAATTACGTAAAGGTCCTGAAGATTCATTTGCAGAAAATAATTATTCATACTTTAACGTACACATAACACATTTGGCGGACTTATTGCTACAAGGCAATCTTTTTCAATCAACCACACTGATTAAACATAAACATTTTGTGATGTGGATGAGTGTAAAATATATTAATAAAAAAAATGAAACTTAGGACATAATATATAACAAAAAATGTCATAACATATAAATAAGCAAAACTATAATACAAAACAAATAATGGATAATTATAAATCTTGGCATGGTTTGGAACAAGGAAATTGGGGAACAATATGGAATTAGGACTGAGGGATTGTGAGAGCAAGGACTATAACAGTTTTGATAAAATAGATATTAATTTCGGTAAACGCTAATATCGAAGTATTTTTTTTGGTATTTTAAGGGTTGTGTATTGGAAATATTGGTTTATTTTGCATGGATAATGAGCACTTCATGATAAAATCCTCATGCAGATAAAGAATAAGAAGAACGAGATGAAATAAGGAAGTGGGAAAAAGATATGTTTTATTTCTCCAACACAGTAACTTTTTCTCGCGGCTTCGGTCGCGTGAAAAGTACGGTGTTAGCGTTTTAGGTTTATTATAGTGTTATCTTTAAATGTTTTTTTTTATCTTGATGTCTCAAAATTTTAAATTCGCAGTTCAAAATATTAATTTGCCTTGAGTTTTTTTTTAACATACGCAGCTTCACACCATCACGCTACGAAATACTGCTGTATTTTTCATTGTAATCTAGATATGCAAAAAACTGTAGAATTGGTATGAATTATTCACTGTATATGAATTAGTCTGCATTATTCACAACATAATGCATTAGTCTGCATTATTCACTGTTTTATTCATTGTATAATTATAGTCTGCATTATTCACTGTAAATGTATTAGTCTGCATTATTCACTGTATATGTATTAGTCTGCACTATTCGCTGTTTTGTTCATTATATTATTATAGTCTGCATTATTCACTGTTTATTATCACAATATACATATTGAATATATTTACGAAAAAAAAGCGGCTTAGGAGATATAATAAAAGTAAGAGAAAAAAATATATTGTTTCCGAATTTTCGTCTGTTTGTTACACGTATCACAAAAGAATTATTGAAAGGATTCTAACTGGGTTTCGACTGGTGGTTTTGTAGAGTCTAAAGTAATATATAGGCTTTTTTGTTATGGTAGATAGTCATCCTAATTTGAAATTTCATTTCACTGAAAATTTATTTTATAAAGGTTGTATATGACGTGACGTGCGTTGTAATGTAATATGTAATAGGTCATAGGCCGGGCCTAACTAGGTTTTGGTTGGGCGGGCGAACTCGGTGGCACTCCCTGGGCCAACAGATTCTGGGTTCTTATCGTCCTTTGGCTGGCTGACCACGAACAAGGGGCGGGTTTTTCTGGGTAAAATCGATTATAACTGAAGGTCAAATTCCCGGGATGCATGGTACATTTTTTTACGCTCATTTTTATTGTTAATTTAGTAATATTTTCTCAAAGGTTCACGCAAGCAGAGTTACGGAAATAGTTATTTTTCAATATTTATCTGGTTAATGTATGCTACATTGAAATGAAATTTTGTGAGAGTTTTATTTTTTTGTTATAGTGTACTCATTGTGGCCTCTCCTATTTATTTATACAAAAAAATCATGAAATAATCTTTAGATTTACCTACTTTAATTTATTTATTTATTTAGTTTTTAACGTAATACTTATGCATACGGTAGATTTATTGCTACAAGAGCAATTTCTTCCAGTTAATCATAACCAAGGAATCCACTTAATTAACTTGAGCCGCAAAAGGTTGTAATATTACAATTTTGACTACAGACTTTTTTAAATAAAATTTTTAAAAAATAATTTGAAAAAATGTTGATCAATAGAAAAAAGGCTTAAATATGACATATTTGTTGGAAAAGGAAAAGGACGAGACATGAAGGAAAACAAGCTGGAAACGGATGGAAAATCCCGCGCATTAAGTCAAGAGAGGTATATTTTTCCATTTAAAAGCGTATATGGTGAATTCTTGATATTAGGATCTAATGAATTCCATAATTTATTGGCATAAACAGTACATTTTGCCGTTAAGCCGCCATTTTGACTGCCATTTTGTAAATTAATTCTGTAGTAAACTTTATTTCGTTCATATATAATTGCATTAATATTATGCTTTGTAATTTTAATTTATTTATATCAAACTAAAAAATTACATTTCTTTTTTTTTGTTTGACACATACAATATATCCATGTTTTATCGGACATTCTACTACACTGCATCTTAATCCCAATTGAAAATCGCGATTCAAGTCTCCAGCGATGCAGCACTAGTAAATATTGAATCAAAATAAATTTTAGTTTAATATTTATCGTAAATCACTTTTATAATCGAAAACATATTTCTTAATGAATATGTGAATATTCGAGAATCGGAAAAAAATATAAGATTCCAACTGTGTAATTAAGCGTTTTTACCGTAAAGTCTTCAATTATCTTACAATGCTGAAAAATAGTTTAATTATAAGGCAGGTTGCAGATCAGGTCACGTAACCTAACCTAAGCTAGGTTAGGTTAAGTTAAAGATATAATTTTTTCTTCGAAGACAAATTAGGTTAGGTTAACGATATAATTTTATTTTCGAAGACGACTTTGAAGAATGAATAAAATGTTCTAATTCACACTTAGGTTAGGTTGGATTAACAATATATTTTTTCTTTTCGAAGACAAGTTTGATGAATGAACAAACTGTTCGAATTCACGTTTAGGTTAGGTCAGATTAATGCTGTAACTTTAGGTTACGTTAACGATATAATTTTCTTTTCGAAAACAACTTTAAAGAATAAACAAATTGATTCAATTCATGCTTAGGTTAAGTTAGGTTAATGTTATAACTTTGGTTTAGGTTAACGACATATTTTTTCAATTTAGTTCTAAATTAGAATTTATTTAAAATATATATTAAATTTTCTACTGTGTGACTAAGAGTTTTAACGTTAAATTTTCATTCAATGCTAAAATATAGTTTAATTATAAGGCAGGGTGCAGACCAGGTCAAATAACCTAACTCAACCTAGGTTACGTTAGGTTAACGATTAAATTTTCTCGTTACGAATAAGTGTAAGAGGCATTTTTTAAAAATAGTTTGATAATTTCGTGAAATATAATTATATTTCACGAAATTATCAACCCCATGTGATTCCTAAATTTAACTCGAAAATATTTTAGTTCGCGTTTCTTGTTTTAATTCGAAATTTTGGCAGCAGAACCAAGGGGATAAAACACTATCAATTTGTCATCCCCACTAATATAATAAATGTGAACCGATGTCTATTTGTTCGTCTCTCTTTCAGCCTTAAATGATCCTATGGATTTGAATAAAATTTCACACGTACAAACAATTAATCCTAAATTGAATGATATATATGGTAGTATATAATATAGCTAATGTATACAGGAGTAGAACAGGGATCATTAATACTTAAAACAATTCCATCCTTAAAATCTGAATGCTTTGTTATTAATTTAATTTCTAAAATTAGTGAAACAGAGTCCTTTTAACAGACCACATTCATATACTAATTACTACAGTATCTCTCTACATCTCTAACTCGACTATCATCATATAACACACACGAAAATTTCGCATATAACACACTGAAAATATTCATATAACACACTGAAAATATTCATATAACACACTGAAATTATTCATATAACACACTGAAATTATTCATATAACACACTGAAAATATTCATATAACACACTGAAATTATTCATATAACACACTGAAAATATTCATATAACACACTGAAAATCTATACTTATCTCTTTGGAAAAAAGTTGTTTACGTTTTCCCAACACCACGCGGGCGAAGCCGCGGGCAAAAGCTGGTTTATACTACTAGCTAGTTTATGTACTTTTTTATTCCTTGACTTTCTTTTTAGCTCATCTGTAAAATGCGTACTACATGGCCACAATACAGAGACTAGAGAATAAAGTAATCGACAAGAGAGGTGCTTTTTTGTAATAAACTTGAGCGAGTGCAACTCAGTACCTTGACGGAAGTGAAACTTCTTTGGCGATCTAAGCCACGATTTGTAAATGTATAGTAAGGAATAAAGCGGCAGAGAGATAGAGAGAGAAAGAAAGAGAGTGAATATACGTGAAAATACATAGATTGTATTAAATAGGGAATAATATGTGTTTAGGTTAAATTTGGTTTAAATGGATTTTTCGAAATATTTATCAACGGGACATTATATCTAATCCACTGTTTCGATTTGTAGATATATAGTAAGGTATAAAATGCAAAGAGAGAAAGAGAGAATATACATGTAAATACATAGATTGTACTAAATAGGGAATATGTGTGTAGTTTAAATTTGGTTCAAATATATTTTTCGAAATGTTTATCAACGGGACATTATATCTAATCCACTGTTTCGATTTGTAGATATATAGTAAGGTATAAAATGCAAAGAGAGAGAGAGAGAGAGAATATACATGTAAATACATAGATTGTACTAAATAGGGAATATGTGTGTAGTTTAAATTTGGTTCAAATATATTTTTCGAAATGTTTAACAACCGGACATTATAACATTATACCTAAGACTTCATTTTCTTAATTAATTCAATTTTAATTGCACAAATAAATAAATAAAAAGTGCAAATTATGCGATGGAAATTTAAAATTGGCGAAACACAGCACTACTGCTTAGAACGAAGCGTGACGTCTGAATCTATGTCAACAGGCTCATATTATTGACATGTTACGTGGCATTTATTGTGTTTGATGAGGAAAAATAGTTTTCCTGCAATATTTTACATAACTAGTGCATTTTTAACATCCTAGTGATATTGAGAATCGTCTAGAGTGATAACTGCACGTGGTTTTGTGAAAGCACAGTCCGATAATCTGCCGAGAATAGGTGCGTTCATGATGACGTCATATTTTGCTCCAAATCCAGATTTTACGTTCGCTGAGGTCTATGGAGTGAAAGTTGCAAGGTACTTTTTTTATTACATGATTTATTACTATACATTATGTACGTTTTTTATGTACAAATACACTCATAGGTAGAGAAAAGTAAAAATAACCTATAATATTTCAAAAACCTGATCGCATACTGCCTTTGTTTTTATTAATATATATATATATATATATATATATATATATATATATATATATATATGTAATATTATTTACGTTCAGTAAGTTTATTATGTTTCAATAAAGTCACTTTTTATGTAGTTTGGCAATATTATGCCGCTTTTTCTTTACGTAAAAAACAAAAAGAAACGAAAATCGTGTTAAATTTGTGTGATTGAAATTCGATACAAAACTCACTTATGATTAATTGAAAGAGTAATATCTATTTAAATAAAACATACTTATATTAAAGTTATCTTCATAATAATACAAACAACTTGTTGGAGATATTTCATCTATTCTAATAACCTTGCACCATGTTTTCGTATTTTTGCATCTCTCGGAACAAGAAAAAACATTTTATCAGTTGCACTTCTAATAGTATTTTCGTACTTAGGCACAATACTACACTTATAAATGGCTTTGGAGTTTCTCCCATGGTTTAAACGATTATTATCCTAAAATCTATATAAAGTAACAAGAACACCTACAGTGAACGTAAGCTGGGCATGGCATGTGACGTCATCCAAGGCGCGCGAAAATGGCAACGTTTAAACAGCTTCAATTTGTTGACTGTTTTTAAATATTTTTTTAAAAATTTAATTGAAACATTTTCAAAAAAAGAAACTTTATTTATATTTTTTAATATACTGTAACGATGTAAACAGGGAGTTAAAAATACAAAAACATTACATACATACACCCTTTTCCTGTAATAAGATTTTAATTTAATTAAAAATTGATAAAATGTCATTATAAATCGATGTGAACTTCTAAAAAAAGTCTTATAAATTTACATAGACAACAGGTATTTAAAAAGATAATCGCGATGCCAGTACCAGTACACAAATAAATTTCCCTAAATGAAGTCGGTATGTATTTCCTCCTGTTGTAAATTATATTTAAGACAACTATACGAGATATTTAAGACAACTATAAGAAACTATGTATAAATATTGTTAGTCTTGTAATGGATGAAGTACACGCAAAACTAGTAATAAGTCAATCATAAATAGATAAATGAAGCGATGAAATTTTGACAATTTACTTTTGACATACTCAACGGCCAATAGCAGTAGTGGGCTCCATGTCGTATTCATCTATCTCTCTCTGTAGTTAGATAAGTACCTATTTTCCGTCCTTATTGCGATATATTCGTTGCATTCAGACGCTACACACATCGTTGCATGAAAACGTTGCATAAAAACGTTGCACGAAATTTGACCTTGACATTTTACTGTCATCGCGTCCAAAGAAGTTTCACTCCAAAAATATTGCCTTTCCTTATTTCTTTTATATTCGCGTCGTTACGTCCAGTTTTAATAGCGCCTACATGACGTATAGTCTTACAACCCTAAAACTTGACCTAGAAGCGTCTTCATCAAGTGTACATCTCTAAACGAGTGAAAGTAGGTGTTAGGTCAATAAGGTTACATTTAAATACAAATACTCTAAGTCAATTTTAAACAATTTCATATAATCTATTCATCCCCACATCAACGACATTAACGACCATCATCGACAACCAAAATAACCGAATTTCCGCCTAAGTATCCAGCGTTTTGCTCCACACCTCTTACGCTTATTATCTAAGTCTCATCTCGAATCGATTATAAAACAAGATTATGCTAATAGCATTTACGATATACACATTAACAAGTCGTAATAGCGCCGTAGGCCGAATGCGCTGGGTCGCTCGCGTGCACCGATGAATGAGTGCAGTAATGAATGCTGGTAACGTTATTGCAAGTAGAGTTGAATTATTGCATGCAATGTTGCATTATGCATCCGCAGTACGTCGTCTGTTGCAGGCGGTCCAGTCACGCCCAACTGGAATGCAGTGGCGGTATGTTTAGTCGGTTTTATGTGACTGTTTAGGACGTCATTATATACGTTAGATTTATGCACATGAAAAATAAAGAAATATAAGGAAAATTGATCATCACTTTGTTGTACTGATCGATGTGCTCTAAAGACCAGTTTGGTAATCGATATTAATACATAAAGCGGACAAATTTGTTTATTTACTTATTTGTTTGCGCTGATCGCTGAAACCGTCCGTCCAATATCAAAAATCTTTTCTTCGCCGTTTCTTTTGTGCCATAAATTCTATACTTTAAGGAAGATCGTAGGTTTTATATCATCATGTTATCATTCATAGGGTCAGAGCAATGATAAAAAATTGAATTAGAATTGGGGAACGCTGTTTAAACATTGCAGGGTAGAGAAATCGGTTCATTTATTGACCGATTATCCGATAATATCTACCTGACGACCTATTTGTACTTCAACCAAAGGGAAATAAAACGAAGGACGTAGTATATTTTGAAGCACTACAAGGAGTGTGAGTATATTTCGAGGCACTACAAGGAATGTGAGTATACTTCGAAGCACTACAAAGAGTGTGAGTATATTTCGAAGCACTACAAGGAATGTGAGTATATTTCGAAGCACTACAAGGAATGTGAGTATATATCGAAGCACTACAAGAATGTGAGTATATTTCGAAGCACTACAAGGAGTGTGAGTATATTTCGAAGTACTACAAGGAGTGTGAGTATATTTCGAAGCACTACAAGGAGTCTGAGTATATTTCGAAGCACTACAAGGAGTCTGATTATATTTCGAAGCACTTCTAGGAGTGTGAGTATATTTCGAAGCACTACAAGGAGTGTGAGTATATTTCGAAGCACTACAAGGAGTCTGAGTATATTTCGAAGCACTACAAGGAGTGTGAGTATATTTCGAAGCACTACAAGGAGTGTGAATATATTTCGAAGCACTACAAGGAATGTGAATATATTTCCAAGCACTACAAGGAGTGTTAGTATATTTCGAGGCACTACAAGGAACTGATTTTGTACAGAATTACCAAATATTTGATTTAAAAATAATTAGACGAATAAGATAATTTATACGGGTGAAAGCACAGGGCACAGATCTTTGTTTGCTCACTAAGACTTACTAAGGTCTCAACAGATTTTCAGTTGAAGAGGCTATTTCCGTTTAATGAAATAATTTTTGAAGTGAAACTTCTGTTTTGGTGCGAAGAGAGTAAAACGTGAAGGTCGCAACATCCTTTATGCAACGTTTTTACAACGTGTGTGACGTCAGGATGTAACGAATCTATTGCGAGAAAGACAGAAAATAGGCAGTTAGCTAGGTAGTTAGAGAGAGATAGATGAACACTACAGTATAAGACAAGAAGGGTAAGCATACGCGAAAACAATAAAAAAAGGCTACTGCTATCAGCTGTTTTATACGTAATGTGTGTCAAAAGTAAACTGTCAAATTTTTACGCGAAAACAAACAAATATGACCCTTATTACTGTTGTCAGGTTTTTTATAAATTATATCTGTCAAAGTAAACTGTCAAAATTTTGTTGATTTACTTATATATTTATGATTAATTCATTCTTTTTTCATGGCTTACTTAACGGGCTTAATAGAGGGGGGGATCTTCATTTTTCTCATAAGCTGATTTAATTGACAATTAGATAATTGTCAATAATTGATAATTGTCTGATAATTGATAATTGTCTGGTTTACCAGCAAAATGTATATGAAGATTTTATTATATATATATATATATATATATATATATATATATATATATATATATATATATATATATATTCACATTATTAAACTCGTTTGTAGTATACACTGCGAGATAGTTCCTTATAAATATGATGATTATCTAATGATGAGATTCATAAATGGAAAATGCAACTGCTTAATACATGGCAGTAAATCAACCGTGATTCAAGATATTTGCTAATTTGCCTCTATCTTTGTCTTCGACAAATCGAAGTTTAGATAGCCAAGAAGTTTCACTTCTGTCACGTGTACTGCACATGCAATTGTTGGCATCATAATGTTACATAATTATAGAAATTTGTTATTGATTAAAAATTTATTTATTTCAGTAAATTTCTAGGTTTTCCAAATTTATGTATTTTTTTTGGTTTACTGTGTAGGGTTCCGTCCCTTAAAATGAAAAAAAAAACAAAACTTATAGAATCACTATCTTATGTTTGTCAAAGCCCTTTTTCTCAGAAACAACTTAATTAACTGATTTGTTTTTATATTGTATGTCTGTCGTAATGTCGTATGTCTGTCATTGTTGTATTGTATGTATGTGTATATCTTACGTAAGGCTGGGTGTACTTGGCAGTACACCGCCAAGTTTCCAGCTAAACTATCGTCCTTTACACACTTCACTCCAGTAACTCAGTTTCAAAGCTCTTCACGCTGGAACTCTGATTTACTAAGTGAAGATATGAATAATTCCTCATAAAGTATGCATCCAGACCTGTTTCCAAAGTGTTTGACTTCGAAAATCCTCAATTGTATAGCTTATTCATTTACTCACTGACAGACCATCTAAGCCTATATTCTCTTCTCGGTAACTTCCAGAAGAGGTAGAAACTTTAAATTGGCATATGTAGTGTTTAGGATAATAATAAAAAAAGGGAATATCTTTGGTCAATCCAAAGATAGTCCCTTTTTCTTTTATACCAAGCTAAAATAACCAAGAGAAAATTTATACCATCAAATTTAATACTTACGTAGTAGGCTTCTAAGTTCCTGCAAGTATTTTGACAATAGCTGTGGTAACAGAAAAGTTTAAATAAATATATAGAACATATATTTAATATCATAGATTCTTTTAGTATTTCTATGATTATTCATCCTCGCTATGGTTTTTTTTATATTACTACGTGTAGTGTATGATTATTTCTATTATTATAATATTTAACATTAGTAGGGTCTGAAAAACTGATTCTGATTTGTAACTAACTGCAAAATTGATGGAGTTTTTTATGGTTTAATTATAAAAACCCCAAAATTATTTTTGTTCCATTAAATGTTTTCTTTAAGAAAGTAATTGGTTCTATGGTTTATACTACACGTGTAGGATTGCTATCCATTATGGGGCATTTTATTGAGGAAAAAATCGAGTGGTTTTACCTAGGTAGTAGTCAGCTATTTATCCATAAGACATCTTAAACGATGGGTCATATATCTTTCATGCTATTCCTTATTCTATCTACAGAAGTACTGAGTACATTTCAGGAGTCAGATTCAATAGAACAGAGAGGAGATTCAGGTTTAAAATTGTGGTGGACGCAAACAAAAATTCTTGAAAAGATGAAACATCGTGAATGGGTAATACGACCGTTTATTGCTAAAATTGAATATACGAAAGAGAGCCCGGAAAAAAAAGAAAAACAATAAACAAAACGAACGTTTAAAATTTATTTAAAAGATAAAGATTTGTCAAATCTGGTTGGTTATTTCTGGATAAGTATTAAATCTTTGTCGGTATTTTATTAGCAAAAATATTACTGTAAAGTCGGTGTCCTTGTACAGCTTTTCTGGAGAATTGTGAACGGCAGGCAGAAGTTTGCGTCTAAATTTATTGAGTGTTATATCTATTACAACACTGAACTTGGCTGCGGATAGAACGAAAACATTACTCTAAAATGGATGTCCTTGTGGAGCTTTTCTGGAGAATTGTGAACGGCTGGCTGAACTTTACGTCTAAATTTATTGAGTGTTATGTCTATTACAACACTGAACTTGGTTGCGGATAGAGCGAAAACATTACGCTAAAATGGGTGTCCTTGTGGAGGTTTTCTGGAGAATTGTGAATGGCTGGCTGAACTTTGCGTCTAAATTTATTGAATGTTGTATCTATCACATCACCGAATTTAGCCGCAGATAGATCCCTTCATATGACAAAGGGATATAAATAATCGTTTATCGCAGCCAAGTTTCATGATGTGATGCTTTAATATTCAATAAATCAAGATTCCAACTTATGCATGTACACTTCTCTAGTAAAACTCCAACCAACTTTTATGACTAACTTTTTAAAGAGGGGTCACTTCAGAGTCATATTTTTGATATTATAATAATACATATATTTGTTTTCGCAAATTTTTTTATGCTACGTCTGAATGGAACGAATCTATCGCAAGAAGGACGAGAAATACTGGTACTTAGCTAAAAACTGAGAGAGATCGATAAATGACAGAACAAGACAAGAAATGTACGCGTGCGCGAAAATAAACAAAGATGGTTCTCACTACTGCCATCAGCTGTTATGTGTGTCAAAAGTAAACTGTCAAAATTTTGTCGATTTATTTATTTATTTATATGACTGTTTTATTACTAATTTTGCGTTTACTTCTTCTGTTACAAGACTAATAGCATGCGTACTTAATTTATTTATAAATTCATATCATTTTATCCTTTAACCCCATTTAGCCATGTTCTTTTACTGGCATCGTGGCTATTTTTTATTTGACCACCGATATGAAAATTTAATTTAAATGTATACACACACACTCACATAAACATTTATATATATATATATATATATATATATATATAAAAGAGAGTATCTCGCACTCTGCCATTATATATAGTAACTTACAAATCGAGGTTTAGATCGCCAAAGAAATTTGACTTCTGTCAAGTGTACCGAGTTGCACGCGAAATTTATTTAGTTGCTTCTCTTCCTTGTGGAGCCTAAACTATTAATAATATAGCTATATTTGTTAAAGCAAGATTTGTGAGTGTAATCCACAGACACCACATTAAAGATACAAGCCGAGTCCGATGACCTCTGCGTAAAGGAAAACGTTCCAAGAAATCTTCCAAGACAACTTATTAATGGAGAAACCAACGCATTGTACCTAGTTGCATTCGATTGCGTAAAAAAAATATTTTTAGTAATAAAGTATTGTTTTCCCAATTTTTAAGTGGAAGTATAAACGCATTAATGTCAAAATTGGGAAAACACGCTGAAATCCCACTTTCGCTATTGTTTTGTATAATATTAAAATGGTGTTGGAAGTTCCTACGAGTGAATATCTTCAAATTGTCCACCTGAAGCTGTTGTCATATAACGAAATCTAGATCGTAGTTAAGAAATGAAAAAAAGTAACAAAAATTAATTAAAGGACTCTTTTTTTAATTCCTTATCAATAGACTATTAGTATACTAGACTCAATTTCTTTCTTTTGATTTTGATTCGCATTATCACCGTCAGGTTTTTTAAAATTTGTTTAATTAATTTTGTTTTTATTACAGAAAATCTACTGCGGTGTTTATTCATTTCGAATTCTCAAAGTGTAGTGCTTTGGTTGACTGGAATTGATTCCTCGTGTTGTAAATAAGTTCGATTAATGTATGAAAGCTTATAATTAACATAATTCATTAAATTACAATTACAATAAATTAATTACGCAAAAGTGCAGCAAAATCTCAATGTGACAGTATAGAATTAACTATTTAATTACATTTTATCAAACAAATAACTATGTACTGCATTTAACGTTACTAAGATTTAAAATAAAATTGTGCTCTTTAATTTGTATGTTACGGAGACATAAGTTTCAGATCCACTCTTCTGATTAATCATTTAATAAGATTTCGTTTATGCTGAGGGTTTTTAATATTAATTCAAATGTAAAAGGTATTGTTATAATATTATCGATAATAGTAAGACAGTTTGTATATAAATAACTCGTAATTAAATGTGCGTCTCTTTCATCTGACTTGTACCGAAAGGAAATATGTTTTGGGCGATAGTTTGATCAGTTGATATGTCAAATATAAATTAATCGTGAAATCATTTTATTAAATTGGTAGAACAATTGAATGTTAATTATCGAAATTAATTTATACCAAAAAATTATACATGCTATTTTTTATATGTTGCGACATCTTCACAAATCTGATTATAGCATAGATGAGATGAATGGAAGACACCATGATAGTGGCATGTCAAATATTGTTTTTTTGAAGTAAAACTTCTTTACACACGCTTGACTTACGTAAGCTGGTGAATGCGTGATGAGAGCGTTACGAAAAGTGTGATCGGCGAGGCGAACGGAAGTTGAGAGGGAGATATAAGTTAGTGAAGACAGAAAGAGAGAGAGAGTTAAGTTTCGTATATAACTCTAGGGATAAGAGAGAGAGGTGCGATCACACATTTTCTTTCTCTCTTTCTCTCATAGCCAGTTATGTTTCGTATATCTAAGACACAGTGCAAGCCTTGTCTGTATGACCACACTATAGGAGCAAGAGAGAGCAGTGCGCGCGCACATTTTCTTTCTCTCTTCCTCTCATAGCCAGTGCATGAAATATGTATATATATATATATATGCGAGTTTGCTAGCGTTACGCGAACAGTGATTTTTTGATTATTTTGTAATTTCATTTCGTTCTTGATCAATTTTATAAATTATTATTTTGTTCAATACATTAAATATTCTACGTTTAAAGTGAATAAAATTGTAAATTCATTTTAAAGTTCATATTTTGTGAATTTGAAGTTTTACTTCAGTCCTGTGGTCTAACTCACACGACGAGTGTGGTCTAACGCACACTCGTTTTTTTTTACCTGACAGTAACTAACTCAAGAAATAATTTAGATATCGATATAGAAACCCGATAGGTATAGGATAGGAAAAGACGAAGTAGGGTTGTGGTACAGATCCGAATAAAATTCGAATAGGGTGTTCAGATAATTTTGAAGCATGTCTTCATGCATTTTGAATATCAGGATCAATTCAGGTTCGTAGCATATATAGCGAGGGAGTACCCGCAGAAGATAGTGTTTAGGAATAAGGCAAGTGAGGAACGTAATCCAATGCCACGAGCCCTAAGGGTTTTAAATATAGAATTGGGATAAGAGGGACGCGACCTAAACTCGGAAATGTGATAATATTGTCTCAGATCAAACATACAATGAATACATAAATTTTGAGGGCATTTCCTGTTAGTATTTGTAATCGATCTTCAGTGAAGTTAAGTCTGTCTTTCATGATATTTCTGAATAATGAGGCGTATTTTACAATTTTTAAGTTTAAATAAGATCATTTTAAAAGTGATGTTATATATATGCAAATATTTTATCATTTGAAAATTTGTAATAAATGCTTCAATTATGAAGTGAAATCTTTTTTAGGATCACCTGCCCATTTATTCTGAGCAGTGAAGGAAACTGATGCGTTACGCTCGGATCGGTGACGTTGAATCGGGTACACTCGGCTCCATTCGGCACCAGCCAAATGCACTTTTTTAGGTGCATCATGCGAATTTTTAAAATATCAAGTGAACTACTTTTGTTGGTGCGCCATTCTCACTTTTTTAGATGTTTTAAATTTTAATCTAAAGTATTCCATAAACCTATTATTTCATTTTTACCGGTATTGTTTCCATATACCTATAGTTTCCTTTTTACCGGTATTGTTTCCATATACCTATAGTTTAATTTTTACCGGTATTGTTTCCATATACCTATGGTTTCATTTTTATCGGTATTGTTTCCATATACCTATAGTTTCATTTTTACCGGTATTGTTTCCATATACCTATAGTTTCATTTTTACCGGTATTGTTTCCATATACCTATAGTTTAATTTTTACCGGTATTGTTTCCATATGCCTATAGTTTCATTTTTACCGGTATTGTTTCCATATACCTATAGTTTCATTTTTATCGATATTGTTTCCATATACCTATAGTTTCATTTTTACCGGTATTGTTTCCATATACCTATAGTTTCATTTTTATCGATATTGTTTCCATATACCTATAGTTTCATTTTTACCGATATTGTTTCCATATACCTATAGTTTCATTTTTACCGGTATTGTTTCCATATACCTATAGTTTCATTTTTACCGGTATTGTTTCCATATACCTATAGTTTCATTTTTACCGGTATTGTTTCCATATACCTATAGTTTCATTTTTATCTGTATTGTTTCACTCTTTCGGGTAAACTCGGCTCCCTTCGCTATAGGCCAGGCGAGTTCACTGTTCAGGTAAATTCCGTTTTCTTTATCATCGGTCGAGCGAGTTCACTGTCTAAAACAGAGTGCATCGTTTCAAGAATTACCTTTTATGGTTTATTAATATTATTTATTTGAGTATATTTTAAAATAATATTCGTGTGTTATTATATATAATCAGTGTAATATTTCAAGTGTATACAGTTAGTGTTAAATATTTTATTTAAGAGTAGTTTAATATAATAAGTATTAATAATTTCGCGTTGTCCCTGATTCTCCAAACTAATATTCATTATATGACATCGATGTAATTATATATATATATATATATATATATATATATATATATATACATTTACAAAAAGAAGTTTTCACTTCCACCATATCGCGATAAGCACATACCAGATTTTTTTTTAAAACACTTGGACATTTGGGTCACCATAAATTTTTTTGCATCACAAGAACTGAAAGTCAGGAAAAGAAATGTATAAAACACAAATGAAAAACTGAAGATTTTCCTTTTGTGAAAAAAACTACTATAGTCACTAAAAATGTTAATGTACGTCTGATAGTATAATCATTTAAAACTATGATTTAAAAAGTGAAGTGCTAAAATTCGTTTAGATACTTGTGGCTATGGCATTCCAAAAAATATCAAGGTACATTAGGGGCCTTTGCGATATCCGCTTTATTGCATTAAAGTATGTTTTTAAGAAAATCAAGTTGTCTGTTTTTAAGAAAACTTGAAAGTCCAAATATCTTGAGACCTGTGGTACTTTTACTGAAAAGGAAATTATATTTTTAGCGAGGTACGATATCCTTTAAAATATTCCCTATTATTTTTGAGTCATAAAGGTCCAAAATAAAAAAAAAATTCTTAACATGTCTCGAATTTTGTATAAATTTAATTGATTCTGATCACATCGTATAAAATTATATTGTATGCAAATATGCTAAAACAAAGCAAAAAGTCGTTTATTTTTACTAATTCATTACTTCCTTAGTTTTTCTTCTAAAATTCTTTAAGACGTTCTCCTTTTTAAATACAGCAAGTAAATGAATGAAGAACATTAGAAAATATTTTATAAAAATCGAATTCGCTACCTGCATCTACCGCTCCTGCCACATCCGCTTTCGCACGTGAGCCGCACAAGCGGAACGAAAAATAGGCCCGCGCGTCCTTAGCGCCGCGGTAGCGGAACGCGAGGCTTCGCTGTCCCATATCGCGCCGTGACTCAAGAGGACTTCCCCACCGCGCGTACCCGCTGCGCGTGGCCAACCTTTGGGTTGACACCATTAATTTATTTATCTATTTAATGCAACCAGCGCTCGGAATAATTAATGAAAGAAACAGTTATAGTTTTGAAAGTAAACAATTACTAAAGCAATAATTCAACTACCAACTAAAACGATAAACTTAAAATTTTATTATTTTGTTCTTTTATGTTATAGACTGCATTTTTTTTTAAATTTACTAAATATACTTACTATACCAATATCTATTCAGTATTTGGATATTTATTTACACTCGGTAACATTTACGTAACTAAAATTAACATATGGACATTCCATTTAATAAAATTTATTTTGTTTTTAAGTTTTAGGTGATAAATGTAAAAACATATTTCAGTAATAATTATAATAAATTTAGTAGTTACACAAATACAGTCACGTGAAAAACATAACCCTCTTTTTGGTTTCATCGCCATTATATAAAAAATAAAACAGTTCATTACATCAGATTGTTTGCACTTAAAATCTAATTCTCCATTTAACAAAAATCGATAATTAATGGTTCTAAATTAGTTTAATTATATAACGTTATAGTAAATAATAAAAAGTGGATGGAAATCGTCGAGATAAGAGTCAACTGATAAACAATATTTTGTTCTATAAATTTATTTAACTACCATGTTGTCATGTATTATACTAAAGCTGGTTAATGAAAATTAACACCATTTTAAAATTAAAGAAAGCAAAAAAATTAAAAAATCACATAACTATTAACAATTTTACGACGACGAATTATTGAAAGCAAAACAAAGTAGGACAGTATCTATGTTTGTAATTGTGAATAGAAACAAAATTAATCCACGACTCGGACTTGCACATTAGCAAATTCACAACTTATTTAAATTTTTTTCGTTTAAAATGATTATATTTGATAATTATTTACAATAGGAATTTATTCCAAAAGATTTTGTTATTTTTTTTTTCAAAATTGACACAAACGCCTATTATTTGTTCATTTTAATTATGTTTATCTTGTTGATGTATATGTTATAATTCTTCGATTAAAATTTTAACGTCTACAAGTGAAACGGTTCAAAAAAATTAAGGTCACGAGTTAATATTTACTCATTACAATGCACTCTGCATTGGATTCTGATGCGGCTACTGATAACCGCCTTTAAGTCATTGAGCAATCGTTTACCACGGGAAAGTCTGAAAATTCGATATAATTTGGTTCCAGATGATGGTATTGCAGAAACATTGTAAAGTTTTTTGGTACGTAAACTGAGGGTTTTTCTACAAAACAATGCACAAAATGTCTAATTTAACAATAAATGAATAAATTACATCAATGATATTTTGTTGTTTATGCTGTAAAGCACGGTAATCCAGCACATTCAAAAGGAAATAGTAGAAGCAAGTAGCAATACGTTTTGTGCACAAATTTTGAAGGAAATTATAAAAGGAAGCAAAAAAAAGAAAATGTTAGATAAACAAATTTAAGTATCATTGCATAGCTTTGATTTTCATCCCAAGGAAAGTTTGGTCAAAACACAGTTTTGAATAAATTTATACATTAGGGGCCTTTGCGATATCCGTTTTATTATATTAAAGTCGGTTTTTATTATTTCTGGCCCTTACATGAAAATAACTTGATTCTAATTATTTTTCACTTAGCCAATAAATGTGAAATGAAGCATGCAGAAATTTTAGTAAAATATGATAACAATATATTTATCAGTAGACGCCAAACTGTCTGCATCGAAATTGAAATTTTATACAAAGCAGATAAGCAACAAAGAAAGATAATATTGCTCACGTTTGTCATACAAGATAAACACTAATATTCCACTACGATCAGATATGTACTTATAAATGCTTGCGATAATTTTAACGATTTAACAGTAAACATTTATTGCAAATAAAACAATTTTTCTACAGAAAAGGAGATAAGTCATTTATTTTGAAACTAAAATTTAAATTTTAAAATTCAATGCTAATTCCATTGAGGTTTAAAATTATAATCTAAAAAAAAATATAAAAAAAAAGTTTTAAAATAAAATTAAAATTGCCATACGACTACATGAAATTATCAATAGGCTTGCAGTAATTTAAAAACGCCACGATGAAGACATAATAAAATATATAACAACTAAATATTTTTTAGCCCCCGATTACAAAACGAAATTATAAATCTACATTAAAAATTATTTTTAAAATCTATTAACATAGTAAATTTATATTCTATTTAACCTTACTTCACATGTTTTATGATAAAATTATCTCAATAAGTGATACACACAATAGACATTTAATTTTTTTTATAAAAGACACAAATAATTGGAAAAATATTATTTTTTGAAACAACACACTAAAGTGTTAAATAGGAATCATATAATTAATTATATCATTAAATTCCTCAGGATATCTACAAAATATTCTGCTAGAATTTTGATTACAATTTATGGTGTAACTTTTATATGATGAAATAGTTTAAATTATGATTTCATGTATGAGCTTAGATTTAGATATATTTTCTTAATAGACTTATTTTTCTTAAGATACTTATTCGATAACCGAATAATTGGTTTTACTGGCATAAATTTATTGTTACGATATATTGCAAAGTATGTCGTAAGAAATAGGACTCACAAAAATACATGACATATACATGTTGCACAATTTGCTATTTCGTAATGAGTTTTATTCTCTTATTTCAATAATAAAGTTTAGAAGTTGAGATTTGTAAAATGCTTAACAAAGATATTTTGGGAAATTTCGTAAAAAGCGACATCGGCGAAATAGTCTTTAGTTAAACCAAGTCAATTAATAAATTATTTATGCAAATTAATATTTCTGTTTAAAATTAAAAACTCGATTTATATTTGGCATAACGATCGGGTTCTCACAACTAATTAGGCGCTATTAATTATCGATCACACTCGTCCGCTCAATTGATACATAAAGATGTACAACGGCGGCCCTCGCTCAGACCAACGGTCTACGGCTCCTGCGAGCGCTAGCACTTTCACTCTGGCACAGCGCGGGCGAGCGAGACGGCCGGAGACGGCGAGAGCGAGAGAGAGCGAAGGCGAGGCGGTCGGCCGCATAGAAAGTGTTCCGCGTGCGCTCAGTCCGGCTCCGGCCACGGTTGTGTTCGTACGTTTATTAGATCGGCGTGCTCTCGGCGCGCGCTGACGAGACACGACTCGCGTCCCACTGAACGCCCACGCCGCGGGATCGGTCGGCGGGAAACATCGGCCGCCAGGCGATTATGGCGCGAAAGTGACCGAAACATTCGACGGAGTAAAAGCGAAAGTGCGCGCGGGCGGACGACGCCAGCCGAATCGTAAATCGGATCGTTTGCAGTGATCACGATATACTATTCCGCGTCGGCGGTGAAATGAAAAACAGTGCTCGTCTGAAAAGTGAATCGCTAATCGGGTGGTAGGTGTCGATCGGTGAGACAGAGTGGTGTGGTGGCGTCGCTGGCGTGCGCGGCCGGGGGCGGAGCGGGAATGGAGTCCCCGCAGATGTACGACGCGGGCGCGCAACCGCAGCCGCCGCCGCCGCCTGAAATGAAGAAGGCGCCGCCGGACGAGCATAAGGCGGCGCATGCACGTGCGCTGCATCACCAGCTGGCGGGAGGCGCGGCCGCGGCCCAGGCCCAGGCCCACTTCCCGCCGCCCGACCTCGAGGAGCTCAACGGCCAGGAGATCAGTCTCGACCTGCAACACCTCATCGAGGATCAATTCCGCGAGCAGGAAGGCCTCGCGCTCTTCCAGGACATCCTGCCGAACGGCGGTGCTGTAGTGCAGCGAGGCGGAGGCGCCTTCCTGCCGGCGCGCACCACGCTCGCGTACATGCCGCAACCGGTGCATTCGGGCGCGGGCGCCTATCAGCACGAGCCGCCCATTAAAGAGGAGCCGCCCGAGCCGCACGAAATGCAGCGGCGCGCAGCAGCGGCGGGCGCGGGGTATCACGCGGCGGGCGGCCCGTACGCGGGCGGTGCGGTGGCTGCGGCAGCGGCCTACGCGGCTAGTGCCGGTGCTTACTTGCCGCCGTTGCTCAAGGCGAAGGCGGGCGCGGCCGCAGCGGCGGCGGGCGGCGCGCGTCGCCATTCCGGCAAGGCGGTCGACAAGGGCACGGATGAATATCGTCGACGGCGCGAGCGCAACAACATCGCGGTGCGCAAGAGCCGCGAGAAGGCGAAGGTGCGATCGCGTGAGGTCGAGGAGAAGGTAAAGTGTCTCATGCGCGAGAAGGACGCTCTCCTCAAACGACTGGAGGCGGTGAGCGGTGAGCTCAGCCTCCACAAACAGATGTACGTCCACCTCATGAACCTCAACCACCCGGAGATCACCGAGCTCTGTCGCTCCATGCTAAACCTTTCTGCGCCACCCGATCATGCCCTGTGACCGACGCAGGTAAGCTCATTTGGTCTTTGCATTTTCTTTAACGACATTTAAATTGTTTTCGCTCAGGTAAGCCAAGTTTTATGCCGGAGCTTATATTGCCAATAACTGCTCTTTTCAATCTCCACAATGTATAATATAAATTGTTAGACGAGGTTTGAACGCGTAAGTCTTGCTGTTCATTTTAACGTTTATTTAATTTTTGTAAATAAAATTCATGTAACTGGTAAACAAACGAAAAAAAAACGCAAGAAATATCAACTTAAATTCTATTTACGTGAAACTACTCTTTAGCTTGCCATGACACCGATTCTTATTTTGTTAATAATAAACTGTTTACTAACAGCTCAGTTAACTGATTTATAAAAAGCCACTTGTCCCTCAGACTACATTTGTAAACAAATATTAATACGTTGTCATTTCATAAAAAAAATTCCACTCCGATTGTGGTGTTAATTCCTAATGTGACTTAATTTGGAAATAAGATTTAGTAGATAATGTAATTCTCTTGCTTAGAAATGGAAGTTCAATAACCACTAGCTGAATATAACTGAAATGTAATAACTGAACTGAAATGAATAACTACTGAATATAACTGAACGGAAATGATAACTGCTAGCGGTTGAATCAGCGTTACTCGGACTGGCTAAATTAAAAATAGCGTTCGTTCATTTTAACTTTTCTTAAGTACTGTTAGATATATACATATTTTCGCATATTGCTTTATAAATTTAGTCTGGACAGTACTTACTTCAGGTTTACGTTACGAAGCGCTAACATGGTGTGATATTTTCCAAAAATTTGCACCTTAATTTTGTAATTGCGTTTTAAAAAAAACTTTTTTTTTAAAACGCAATTACAAAATTTAAAAAAAACTCTTTAAAAGTTGTATGTTATTTTTTGGCACAGGTTTCACGGCCTATTTTACGGATATTTGTTACGTACATCATACTGATACATTTTTAATGGCTTCATTTTTTTTAATAGCTACTTAACATTGCTATTCATTTTCATAAGGGTTGTGATTTTTAGCTCGCGTCATTCAGAAGACCATGCCCAATGCTATATTTGTATTTCGATCTGATATAATTTTTTAGCAAAATATAAATAAAGGATTAAATTTTTCCGTTTTATAATGTTAATAGAATTATTTAAAAGTTTTCTCTATGTAATGCCAGTGATTTCGACTTTCTCGTTGTCATAAATGTGAAAAATTTGATTGTTCTCTTATGTTGAACTATGGCCACTTAATTGTGAATAATAGATTTAAAATTACTCACTGAATTCTAAATATAATCGGCTGTTGAATCATTTAGATACCGTTTTGTTAATCTTCTATGAAATGTTTGTTTTATATGCGTCAAAATCATTATGACCTGTAACGTGTTTATATGAATTTGTGAATTCTTTACCCAGACAACTTAATTAACAGAGAATTTATTACAAAACTTTAATTAAAATTGTTTTACTGTCTCTAGTCATGGGCTTGTGAGCTTTTTTATAAAGCTTCATTAATTATAATATATAATTTACTATTTTATGATGAAACATGACGTTATATTAAGCTATAGCTAATGAATTGCGTTTAGTTGCTTAATCTTTACTTTTTTAGTATTACTTAGTTTAGTTACGGTTTGTAAGACAAATTTTAATTTTGTGTAAGGAAGTATAAATTATGACTGTAAATTAAATTTTATGACATTTTGTTTGTTGAAGATGATAAAAAAGTTTTAAAATCTTTACTTTGTCAAAGTAATGGTTCGAGTACGTTGGAGACAGTAGAGACTTTTACATTAGACTCTTCAGTTTTTTAGTCGTTTTAATATTTCTTTAACGATTCACTTGGTTCAGTATCTACCCATATATCTCTGAGTATAATGTTTTAAGGAACTCGTTTAATGGTTAAGATTTATAAGTTTCTTCAGAATCTAAAACATTTTATCGAAGACAGATCGTTTTAGATTAAATTACATGTCATTAGTCAGTTGCTGCTCGATGAATGGCTGTTAAAATTATGTGCTATGGTCTATCGACTAGCCGTGTCATAAAGTGAATGCTGTAACACTTTTGATGCTGGTTTGTAGATCGACAGAAAGTGTGTCTTTAGGTGGAGTGCTGGTGACTTGCGTAAGACGTTGTGTAAGGCCTTATGCAACTTCCGCGTCGCATCTCTCGGCCCGCACAGGCGGACAGACACGGTGCCAGTATGTTAGATTGTTAGTTATATAACAAATTAATTTCGAATGCATTCGGGTTAGTCGGCTATTGTGACTTATACAGTTTTGTAACACTTACTTAGTTGTTTGCTTGCTTAATTACGGCGTTCGCGTAACATAGAATTATTTTTTTTTATCTCAACGAGATTGTGATTTAGAGCGTTAGTTTTTGGATAAGTCTGTCACATTTGACATTTTGTGACACTGTCATGTCATTATGACAATTGTGTTGAAAAATGGTGTCTTGGGTATTCGATATGTATTAGTTTTGATTGTTTTGATAAGAATTTTTTAGTTTGAACTTTAATTTTTTTTATAAGTTTTTACATTGAAGTACTTGCGATTATTTCTTCTCATTATTATAAATACTGTCTACATTCTTAAAAAAAATGTTAATAATTTTTTTGAAGAACAATATTCATAATTCTTTAAGAATTTTTTTCCTAATTTTCAATTGTCCTCATTACCACTGTTAGTAATTTTGAAGTTGTTATTTAGTATAAAGTTATTATTTTTTTGTAACTAGTTGACTTGAAGATATGAATTGTCAAAAATAGAGCGCATAAGACATGGTTGGGCCAAATTTGGATTATATCGTTCAGATTTAATACAGAACAGCCTTTATGAAATTGCACGTCAATTAATGATATACATATAACTGCCGTTTTAGTGGGAGGAAGCTTGGTGTGGTATATGTGGGCAGATCACCCAAAAAAAAAATTGTCCTTAAGACCACAATGTAGAAGTGAAAACTATGGCAACCAATATAATCGTACTGTGTATTTTGGGCATTTTCAATACGTAGTACTAAATTAAATTATAGAATATAAAGCATAAACATGAAGTATCATATTAAATTATATTCAAATAAAATATGATTCGTGATTCTTGAAAAGACGCACTCCGTGTTAGACAGTGAACTCGCTCGACTGATGCCGAAGGAAGCCAAGTTTACACGAACAATGGTAGCGCCCAATAAATTGATCACATCATTTTTGAATTTAGAATTAGTTTGGCCGATGCCGAAGGGAGCCGAGTTTACCCGATTCAGTCTCACCGACGCGAACCTGACGGGGCCTATATACGTAAACTATTCAGAAAAAGGTGCGCCTAAAGAAGTTTTCACTTCAAAAACTCATCATTCTTTTGTCGATAGCTTCAATGAAACAAACAATTTTAATCATGTATCTCTCTCTCTCTCTCTCTCTCTCTCTATATATATATATATATATATATATATATATATATATATGCATATATAGATATATGTATATATTGGTATGAGCCCGAACGCACATCAGCGAATATTAGTAAACAACAGTACGAAACATCCTCCGCATACAAATCTGGTGTACGGCACCGCGAGCATGTAAGCCGGTGTGAGTGTTCGTGGTGGTGTGTGCGTCAGTGGGTGAACAACTTTCACTTTTCGCTGGATTCACGCGCTACACCCGCGTACTGTGACGGCGCGCCGGCTCCGATATGCTAATGGAATGGTAATGACGCGCCGATACGCCACTTATATTCAATTCAGACTATTTTATTCAAAAAACTTTACATAGAAAATGCGTAAAATAAATGTATATAGGGCGAGATTATCACGCATCTATATGCGTCCATAAAAATGCCTTAAAACTCCAAGAAAAAAAAATAAAAAAAATTAACTCCACAGGGTTCACAGTAGCAAATGTAAAGCAACTTAGAACGTAGCATAACAGCGTCCCTTCGATCTTTTTTCTGAAACGAAACTAAATAATGTTTTAAATACGAGATGTTGGTTTTTTAAAACTCAGTTCGTTTCTTCTGCAGAAAAAAAAATTACATTCAAAATATTATGAAATTTCACAAAACTTTGTAATGATTTGATTTAAAACTTTATTATATATTAGTTGTGCATGCGACTTCGTACGCGCAGAAAAGCGAAGAATGTTCCGATTCCGTTTTTTTATAAGTATATTCCATGCGTGACTTCTGGCCACGTCCATTTTACCAATGAGGTCCGAGTGGAAAACTTTAATGCGCGATTTAAAGCACACGTAGCGCCATCTATTAGTTTATTAGGTACATTATACATTTGTCTAATTCCTGTGTTTCAAGAAGTTAGCTACTTCTTTTGTTGTGTTTTTTATAAATAATATAATAGAAATAAGTATGTGAAAATATTAAATTCGTGTATCTTGTGATTGCCATGAAATTAAAACTAAACGTTGCTTAAAGTCGACCCATATGTTTATTTTCGAAAACTTCATCCGAACTGGTTTAGTAGTTTTAACGGGATACATTTACAGACAAACATACAAACAGACAAAAAATCCAAAAACGATCCTGATGTACTCTGTCATTTACCCTTCATACTCTAATATATTTTTGCAAATATTTCAATGTATAATATAATGTATTTAAAATAATTTTGGATAATACAATGTATTTAATTACATTCTATTATTGTACGGTTGGTAGTTTCATAAATATAAGCGTTCTAAATATATTTTCATTGCACGGTACCCTGACAATGAGGATCATTTTCTATATAAGAAAAGATATAGTTTTACGTCAAAATTAATACAAACTTCAAAAGAAAACTACATAAAAATGAGTCCATGTAGAGACCACTGAATGAAAGGCTGCATAATGAAAGTGCTTAATAACAAAAACGCGTTAAAAAGTAAATGGCTACGGACGGAAGCGAGTCTTTCGGTAATGCAAAAGAAGGATTTAAACAAATTGAATGCTCCGTAGAGAGATATTTGCGGAATATTTTCGGAAAGAACATGTGATAAGATTCAGTGATGAGAATATTTTCGGAGAGAGCATGTGATAAGATTCAATGATGATAATATTTTCGGAAAGAGAATGTGATAAGATTCAGTGATGAGAATATTTGCGGAAAGAGCATGTGATAAGATTCAGAGTTTCGATTTTGATGCTATGTCGAAGAAAGTACTATTATGTAGCAGAGAAAGGTGTCGATAGTTAAGGATGATTTAGTGTACTAAATTACTGTTTGGTTTAAGAATGTGTATAAAAGAAAGAAGATGATTGATGAAAACGTTTAGGATAGGTTACGTTAGTTAGAATGTTCATTGATTTTGGATATAAAAAGGGATATTTATTTACTTGTTTATTGATCTGTACATCTACAGTAACCTCCTTCTGTTTCCTGCTAAAGACAATAAAATATATACTTGTACCGAATTTGTTTTCTATGAGAAACGCCAATCTTAAATTGGCTTATTATTTGCAATCTAGATTGAATTACTGGCACCGATCTGAAATTAATTTGTGATATTGGGTACAAACCGCTAGCTATATAATGAATGTTTATTTATTTACTTTCTTGGCAACTTTAATGTACAATACATACAGCGGACTTATTGCAAGATGAGCGATTCCTTCCAGTTAACCACGGCAATAAGTTCTGTTTGGTAGACCGTTCAAGATGTTGTTATATAAAATAATAACTCTAGGTTACCCTTAAAAGATAGACAAAAAATTAGAATATAAATATTGACATAAGTTATGATAGGATAAGAAAAGGACAAGAGGGTAGAAAGGCGAGTGTTTAGAAGAGGTAGGACTTTTTCAGTCAATTCTTAAAGACTTTTATCTAGGACATTTTCCTGGTTTCCGGATTCAATTGATTTCAAAGTTTTACTGCTTGGACAGAAAGGAATTTTTCGTAAGTGCTTGAAGTATACTTGGGAATATGTTGGGTGAGTACTTTCAGAGAGTAACCAAGGCCGTGAGCAGGCGAGCCTTTAAATTCTTCGGTGACATAATTTTGATTCTGAGGATTTTTTTAATATGTTAAAGAAATCTAATGTTGTTGCATAGATAAGTATTGATATAAAGAGGGTCACTGGAAAAGACGTGGGGAATTTAGGGTCTGATAAGGGAAGACTTGAAAGGTTACATCCTTAACAGCATCTAAAAACGCACATCACGAACGAGGAATTGTTCTACTGAAGGTAAACTAGTAGGACGAAATAGAAGATGAACATGCTGTAACTCTGATATTAAATTAGCAAATGAAAATAGCTATAGATTCAGAATATGACAAGCATATCATTTATCAAAATAGAAAGAAATTCGAAGGTTTCCGGCTATAGGAAAGCTACTCAATCGGTTTTTGCGTAATGGTGTCATATTATATTTAACTTGCACAAATATTTTCGATGAAAATGTTTAAAAAGCGAAGTAAACATTAGATATTTTTGCACATAAATTAATCGAAAATCTTTCACACCTTCAATTTTGTTTTGTCTTAATTCACACATACTGAGTTGACGTTAAACTTGATAGATACGTTATACCCATATAAAACGAATAAAAAATATGGTCCCAAACAGCGCCACCAATTACGATGAAAGAGATATCGAGTTCACGAAATCGCGTGTATAAAAGAGAAAGTAATATTGAAATTGAGACAAATTACTCAATTTTTGAGGACACTTTAGAGCGCTAATGTCGCCTTTATACGACATTATTGCTTAGAATAGAAATCGACAAGTAAAATAATTGTAATTGCTAAGTTAAAAATGGGGATATATGTTTTGAAAAATCTATAACATCGCAGATTCCTAATGTCGCCTTTATAATACGATCTCATTGCTTAGAATAGAAATCGACAAGTAAAATAATTGTAATTGCTAAGTTACAAATGGGGATATATGTTTTCGAAAATTTATACAATCGCAGATTCCACATATTATTAGGGTAATTTTTTAGACTTAATTGAAACTTTATTCCAAAATTTTAGTTCTTAATAAAAAAATGTCTGTTTTTTAATTGAAGCGCACGTGTAAATAGCACCTGAAAAATTTTGCAACTAAGCCTCAGCGAGCATGGAATATCATACTTTGCAAATGTTGTCATACGTTTAAACGATCTGAATAACAAAAATCATACGGTTAAACGATCTGAATAACAAAAATATTTCATTAATTAGTATAAGAAAATGTTAATTTTCAAATGATAACAAATTAAAGTATGATTTTCTTATTTCTACAACGAAAGAAATTTTCATTCAAAGCAACCACACATTTTTGATTTAATTCAAGTTTGTTTTTGTTTTGATTAAAGTAAGAATAACTTTTATTCAATTAAACCACCTCGAATTTCCACACGATAAATTTGAAATAAAAGCTAAAGAATACTATTAAAACTGTTTAAAATGAGTGTGGTGTGTTGGGTTGATCACAAGGCATACGGCCTTTAGCGATGCGGCGCACCGCGGGGACCCGGATTCGATTCCAGGCCTGGTGTTATGTTTGCCTGTAAGAGATTGCTATCGCGACAATAAGTCCGCCATATGTATCAATTAGCTACATTGAACTAGATAAATAATAAATAAATGTTTAGTCCTTTTTCCGTCTTTAAACAATACCGACAGTAAGTGCAGTTTAACCGGAGGGTTACCCTAATTGTGTACAAACTTTCACGGTTCTGGCGGATACTTGGGATACTTTTAAAACTGTCTTGAAATATTAATTGGAATGCATTGTATCATCAAAATTCATTATATCGTGACTTGAAGTTCATAACCAAATGAAACTACTTGTTGCAGTAATATTTCTACTTTATTTAAATTCTTTAACACAACCTTCGGTGGTTTCGTTGTATGACAACATAATCAGGTGGACAAAATGACTTGAAATGGCAAGTTATCGAAAAATTGTACAGAATAACCCTAAAATCTACGATGTAACTATAATCTACTTCTTTATTGTTTTACGTTGTAATGTCTTATTTGATATCGATTAGATAGTACCGGGTAAATATGTCGGGACGGAATAACTAACCCTTTAGCGTTTTAGAGCTGCAGGTGTGTTTGACTGTTAGTAGATCAGAGTTAATTACAGTTACAAAGTATTCTAGTATCTCCAATCTACTTGTATCTCATAACGCGTCCAATTTAATGTATACCATGCATTATTATACATCAATACGATGTCAGGGGGTTTCAGTAACAAGCGAAAGTCCCACATGTTATACTGATGTGTTTATACGAGTCGTTGTATAACGCTCACTCGAAGTGTAAACCGGAATTGTGAGCAGCACTTAGTGCATTAGATTTAATTATCTAATGATACGAGCAACTGTTCATGGTCTCCGTGTCACGGGCAATTGAATATATTATGGTATTTTATACAGAAATTTAATTGTTACGACCGTTTATAATTACGTGGACGTTCGAACTCGGTAGCTGTTAGCGGTGGTATAACTGACATGTGTTTACGATAGATTAAATATAATAATAACTTTAATATAATTTGTTATGTATATATGAAATTGAGTAAATTTACTTTGCTTTATAAAGTTTTCTAGAGTTGTTGTAACTTTTAAACAAATTACGTGACTTTGGCCTTATATTCTTTTAAATTTTGAATTCCATACATAGGTGACTGTTATTGTTCAAAATTTTATGAAAATTACCCGATTTCTAAAAATCTTTGCAAATTTACTACTGCATTATACTATTTTAGATAAATACTCTTGTATAGATTAGGCGCAGTATTTAATTTATCTCAAACAACTCAAAATTTTGTGAAATTGAAAACCTGTGAAAAATCTGTAGGTAAAATAAGACGTTTTTCAGGAAACTAATTTTGAGGCTATAAATAAATTATGGTAGAATAAAATGACATATGTTAATTTATATGTCATTTCGATACGACCTCGAGAAATTAAAAAATAAAATACTTTTTCCCGCTTGTTTGGACTCATAACTATTATATAAAAACTGCTCAGTCTAATTAAACGGGTTATATTGTTGTATATTATGCATTTGAAACATGTTTCTGTGAAAAAATGTATTATTATTCATTTGAAGCATGTTTCTGTGAAAAAATGTATTTATTTTGTATTTTATTTCAATTACAACTTTGATTTTTTCAGAAACGGTTGAGGATTTTCATAATAAAATTCCCTAATATTTTCTACTTAGTTTGATGCAAATAATCAACTTTATGAATCATAGACCTTTGTATTAAAAGGTTGTTAAAAAAATTGGAAAATCTTTTTATTAACAGGTAAAAACAAAGAAATTTGCAGACAGAAAGATAATGTCTTAGAAATAATATGGAAGAAAGGAAACAGTCGATGCAGACAAATAGAACAAGATCCAACTTAATCTTTTGTAGGCTATGTAAAGAATGAAAGATGAGTTTTTACTATAACAAAATAAATGTTCATGGTTAATTCACATTTAAGAATCGTAAAGTTTGAGATTTCAATGCAGATAATTAAAACAATATCCACCTTATTCTTTTGTATTTAATCTAAAGAATGTCTCACGGTGATGAGTTTTTACTATAACAAAATAAATCTTCATGGTTAATTCATATTTAAGAATCGTAAAGTTTGAGATTTCAATGCAGATAATTAAAACAATATCCACCTTATTCTTTTGTATTTAATCTAAAGAATGTCTCACGGTGATGAGTTTTTACTATAACAAAATTAATCTTCATGGTTAATTCATATTTAAGAATCGTAAAGTTTGAGATTTCAATGCAGACAATTAAAACAAGATCCACCATATTCTTTTGTATTTAATCTAAAGAAATTCTCACGGTGATGAGTTTTTACTATAACAAAATAAATCTTCATGGTTAATTCATATTTAAGAATCGTAAAATTTGAGATTTGCGTTTTCGTAACCTATTCAAAATTTAACAGTTCAATATTCATAGCATTGTCTTTATTACTTTATTTTGTACTCGTATGTACTATATATTATTGGTATGCAATTGTAGGCAAGTCTTGTTTTATATATTTATCTATGTGCACATAGAATTCAAGTAATGCTGATGGCGAGTCCGGAGTCTTGACTAACGTCTAGGTTATGGTCCGTAAATCTGCTAAAACGATTTTATCGACTAACAATTCTGCAGCTACGGTTTTATGTAAAACTAAGTTAATATTACATTTTTAACGGTGTTACATTTAATCGTAATGCAGAAAACTATTGGCTTATAGTTATCGACTTACATACTTTCTAAAAAAAACGATATTTTCTTCATATGTGATTGAAGTTTGGAAGTTATTTTAGGTGGGAAATATTTTGTGGATCTATATTTATTAACACCAAAAAATTAACGCCATCTATCCTATATTGTTCGCACTGCATTCTTTTATAGAAATAATAAAGTTTTGGCGCCATCTGTTGCTAATTTACTAAACTTTTAGAAAATGATGCAGTACTGGCGCAATTCGACATTGACAATTACATCATAATTACTTTCGAGCGCCTTACATTTTTTTTATTTTTCTATAGTATTTAGTTGTAGAAACGAGATCTTTATGATAAATTTGTAGTCTAAATGCCTGAAGCTGAGTTCGAAATGAGAGTAAGGACATACGAAGAAAAAGAAGCATGAAACTCTGTTTTCCATGACATTAACAAACATCGAGATTAACGAAGTATTGGAAAAGTGTCACGCAATAGCTCTATGTGGGGAAACAGAAGTCTGTTTGATATTTCATGGTATTTTTGTGTTAATCAAAGAAAGTAAGCTTATAAATTACAGTTAATTTTGTAAATTAGGAAGAATTACAATAAGTACGATGCTACTGAGAAAACCTGCGAGATAAGGGTCACACGTCGCTCTTATCATTATTACGTATCTACACTTTGAGAAGAAACTACTAATGTACTAATCAAGGAAAATAATTGGTTTTTCTTTTCATAGCAGTGCTGTAATGTGAGTAATATGTTAAGGCAAAATGAAGTTATACATAAATTTCCGGTGTTTACATAAGAAATTCATTAAAGGTTTCTTCTACTTGTATTATCGACCTATATTTAAATGAGGCACCTCATATCAGACGTTCTTCTATCAATTAATTCTCTTGATCTTAATATGGTCCAAATATCGCTCACAGTGGTTTTAAAACTTACTCTTAGCAGCCAATTATAAGATTACCAAATTCAACTAATATTTTGCTTATTTTTTTTCGTATGTCCTTATTCTCATTACGAACTTAGCTACAAGTATTTAAACAACAAATTTATTATAACGATGTTGTTTCTACAACTGAGGAATAGTGAAAAATAAAAATATATAAGGGGTTCAATAGCAATTATGCTGCAACTTTCAGCGTAGATTTGCGCCACTGCTGCATCTTTTTCTAAAAGTTTATTAAATTAGCAACAGATGGCGCTGAATCGTCTTTTATATTAGAACGTAGTGCGAACCACATTGGATTAGTTTCTTAGGGTTTACTTTGTTTCTTCTATATGAGAAATTACAAAATGCTGTAAAATTTGTAATAACGATATATTTAAGAATTAAAATGTGGGTAGTTGGAAGATATTCTATTATAAATATATTCTGAAATACGACTGAACGACGACTCTACGACTGAATACTGAATACAACGATTGTTATGTTTGGAGGTACCAGTTCTCAAAGCATGCTGAGGTTTCTCTATTTGTAATCCTCTTCTCACTGCTGTGAAAACACGAAAGATATTCGCCATTTTAGTATTATAAACTATCAAAGTCTTACCATGTCTTTGTGGAGATACGTGCTATGTAGATTGATTCTTCATCGTGAATCATTCTTTATCAAGCGCCGCCTGTAAATAAACATAGAATTAAGGTAAAAACTCGGTGGTACGGTTCACTGCGGCGGGTTCCGAAGTCAACGGCCGTTTTTAATTAATCGTATTATGATTGTTTAGCCAAGGCAGACCGCTCATTACAGCGCGCTGGACAGGCGCCTGTAGAAAGTGCTGCCGCCGGTGATCGTAAAGAGAAAACCGCCATTTTATTTTGCTAATTGCTCGCCCGCCATTTTTGGCAATTACTCTTGGTGGTAATTAAGTAATCGAGCGGCGTAGCGGCCGTGGGCGGAGCCTAGAAAAAGGCGAAAATTTTGGAGGCTTTCGCGAAAATCGGAGATGAGAGCGCGCGTTTTGGGTAGTGGTTTTGATAGGGAATCTTTTCGTATTGTGAATTTTCAATATCGTATTTCGGTTATTTGTTTAAACAGTTGCAGATGTTGGTAAGATAAATTATGGTTAATGTCCAATTAAAAACGAAAAGATTACGTGGGTTTTTTAAGCTGATTACTTAGCGATATTGCTGGATGGCGAAAGGGCAGAAGTTAAATGTTAATGGATTGATTTATCTGCTAACGTAAATTTATATAATGTTGGATGGCGAAAGGACAGAAGTTAAATGTTAATGGATTGATTTATCTGCTAACGTAAATTTATATAATGTTGGATGGCGAAAGGAAAGAAGTAAAATGTTAATGGTTTGATTTATCTGCTAACGTAAATTTATATAATTAATTCGAAAGTTTTTAAACGAATTTTTATACGCATTTTTGCTGTATAACTGACTAAGCAAAATGCAATATTTCCACATGATGCAATTGTCTATTCAACTAACTTCCAAATGCACGATCATTTGTATATTCAGAAATAAATGTTTCTATTTAGATGGACTTCTGAAATAAAGAAAAAAATTAATTTAAATTTATTTGGGATAAAAAACAGTTGATGTACATACATTATGTGATTAAATATTGCTTAAACAATGTACGTATATATAAGCAAATGAGTATTGATTTTTTTGGGAAATCTTTGATTTCTTGAAATGTGTAATAATAAATGTGTATGATATTATGTACATCAACCATTTTTCATCCAAATTCTTCTTCTAAGGGTGCCTTTTCAATTGGTGAAGGTTGGCAGTCAGCACTACGTATTTCATCTTATCCTTGGCAAGGCGAAAGAATTCAAAGGCAGTCGTAAACCCTGTCCACTCCTGGATGCTGTGCAAACGTGACTTCCGTCTACAACCGGCTTTCCTTCTCCCAGCAAATTTTCCCATCATTATTTAGTTTCAAGACTTCGCATCTGTCATGCTTGAGCATACACCCTTCATATGCAACTTTATGTTGTTTGACAGTTTACAAATGCTTGCGTTTCTGGCCAACCCGTCGGAATTTCCTATGTAACTTAATAATAATAGTTCCTAATTTACTTCAAAAAGATATGTCACCCTATTCGTTGCAGGTTTATGTAATTACCTTCGGCATTATTGAATTAGTTTAGGTGAAATTGTTTTCCTTATTCTTAGAATGCTAAACCTTTATTCATGGAAACTCCCATTGCTAAAAACTTTATATTTAAATCCAAAAATTAGTATTTATTATATTTAATTGGAATAAAATGAAAATTCGGTTTTTTTAACAAAAGAAAAAAGAAAGAATTGCAATTATCTCAGGTTTATTTAGATAAGTTTAGTTGTTATTTTCGATATTTTCTAGAGGTTTGCTTATTTTAAAGGACTTTTATGGCTGGTGTAAGTTTGCAAGTGGTTTTTCTTTTTTAATTATTCATATTCCGGTTTTAATCTTCTTTTCACGCGACGTAAGTAAAGAATGATGTTTTGTATTCGTCCGAAAAACGAATTTTAGATGTGGTTTGAAATTGATTCTAAAGCATTAACAGAATATTAAAAATTCGAAAATAAAAATTGGTTTTGCCTCAAAGTTACTTCACGGTCTAGCGTCTAAACCAATAAATCGTTTTTGATGTCATTTTGTATACGGCTCTATTCTCCATAAGTATGTAAATGTATATAAATATTTTTTAATTTTTTTTAACTTAAAATTTGCGGAATTTTAATTTGAAAAAAATATTTAAAAATGTAATTTTAAAAAAAACCGGTTAAACGATTTTGAGGAAATTTTTCATTCTGTTAGTACTGTATAAGCCTAATAATATGGTATGTCTCGTTTTTGAGAAAAAAATTATTAAGGTAGGACAAAAGTACAGGAAATTGAATGGGTGAGGAAGTATGGAGGCGTTGGGTGGTTGAGGATATAGAATCTCGCCATTAAAAACAACGATAAAATTTTATTGCGATATTACGAAAAAAAACCGTATATGTGACCTCGCATTTCACGAGAAAGTATCTCTAGTGTGACCCCAGCTTTTATTTTCCTTATTTATTTATATAAATTAAAAATAGAAACATTAAAATATTTTTAAAGAATCTGTTTTATTTTTGTGAGTAAAAAAAATAAATAAATGAAAAAAAAACAAACAAAATTTATTTACAATTTTGAAGTTTACGCTCCATTAAACTAACTTCACCACGTTTAGAAATGGAATTCGTTTTTGATTGTATTTTTTTGTTTTTTAAATAAAATATAATAACGTTATTGGCAACCCTAATGCCTAACTATTCTTTCTACCGCAATAAAAGAGTGTTCACATCTACATATGTTAGCCACAGTGATTTACGACACGAACGAAATAACAATTTTATTGTTGCAACTTAAGATTGAGCCGATAAAAAATTTAAACTGCTCCGTGTTGGAGTTTTGTCTAGGAATCGACTAGAAGTAAGTACAGCTGAACGCGAATGTATGAACGTTCTTTAGACCCCGCGATTCATAATGCACGTTCAGCTTAGCTACTAAGTTTTAAAATTGGTTTATAAAAATATCGATCCAAACTGCAATAAAAGTAAGGATTCCCTGAAAGCATTTATTTTGGTAGTCCCTCATTCCCAGCTGAAATTCCACCAGCATTCGTTTAACCGATGCTAAGACTTCTGAAAATAATAGAAGTAAATAACCTTGATGCTTTACATAATTATTGAGTATATAAGTCTGAATCGGATGTGATGAAATAACAGTTATTTGGAATAATTGGAACCTGATGTTTTAGACAACTGGTTTTATGAATGTATAGTTACTTAGACGAGTCAAGACCTACAATCTTTGTGAGTGTTTGCGGTAATCCTAGATATGATCAGAAGCCAAAACTCCAATTTATTCAGGACATACTTAAATATCTATGCAGAGCACGATCCAATTACGCGTAAAAGGTAAGGGGGGCTTTTTTCGCATTTTTGTTTATATATAACTGTTTGCTAAAAGAATTATTTAGAAAGTCTCATGTCTCTGGCTATAGCGTAATTGCTCAAACATTTTGATTAGTTACTCGTTCATTTAAACTAAATTATATATGGGCTGTTGGTAATTGTACGGCAAGTAGGTTGTTATGGGTTCCTGAGAATAAAATAAGACTATTATAATCAATACTTTTTTTGTATCTTATCTTATTTTCGGGATATATTATTTCAACGTTACCGAAAGGGTTAAACGGCATAAACTGCACACACACCGGGCGCGCCGTTATCAAAGCGGTATACTACGCGAGGTAGTGAATACTGTATTCGACCTTGAATAAAATTGTTTTAACTGGGAATTCAGTGGTTCATAAGTACTTAGGTTTGCTCAAGGAAAAAACGGGACCTATGTAAGACCACTCAGGTGTCTGTCTGTCTGTCCGTTTGTCACTGCCGATTTTCTCAGAAACTAAGCGATGTAGAAACTTCAAATTTGGTTAACTCTTTAAAAATATTCATACGAGAATTAAAGGGGTTGTAAATAATGTATTCAATTTTTTAAAATTTTTTTTTATCATATTGGATATAATTTAAAAGCTTGTTGTGAAGAATACGAAAATTGTATGTTTAAAAGATATTTAAAAAGAATGCGAAAATAAGGTGTGCACCACGTCTTATTTTTTAAATTACTAAACCAAAAATAGCGAAAAAACAGTATTGTTTTTATATGACTACTAGCGTGACCCGTGCGAAGTCTTCGCATTATAAATTATTCAACTCAATTTAATAAATCAAAATTGATTGCAGGTATTCAATTCATTTCTAATTTTGCACACTGCTTATTACGTTTTTATTCCATTATGAAGCTCAGATGACAGATCAAACAAATATTTTACTAAAATTGACATATAGAGGCGCAAGTATCAAAAGCATTGAGCTAAAGCGCCACTTTATTTATACGTGAGTGGATTTGAAATTAAACAAAAATTTTACCGACCGTCAATCATATTGACGTTGAGCCGTTAGATGGCAGCATTGCTGTTTTGTGTATATAATTTTAATAATTAATTAATTTGCAAAAACAATAGCAATAATACATTTTTTAGTTGTGGATGCCGGTAGAGCAAGCAATTATCTATAAAATGATATATAATTTATGTGGATTAGTTGTGAGGTTTTTTCTAAAAAGGGAGAATAACATCTTAACCTTAGCGTATTAATATATATGATGATGATGATAGTAGTCAAAGCTATTAGCGATTACTCTGAATCTTATATTTTTTTTAATATATAGTAGAAAATATATTTATTTACGTTGTGAACAATTAATACTTGTAAATGGTTTAATACAAATACTAGTCCAATCAAACTCTGGTTTATGATAATGAAACGTTTAATATAATTATGATCGAGAAAGTGTTACAAATAGGAAATATTTTTTTATTTAAAATCAAATTATTTCTCCGCAATAAAAATTAAAATATAAAATGAATGGATTAATTTCTTCATAAATTGTTGAGAATAATCTGAAAAAATGCTTGCTATACCAAATAGCCAACGCCCTGTATATTAAATATCTGACGTCACACGTATACGTAAAGGTATAATACATATTTAGAATCATAATATAACATGTGGCTAAGCTCGTTTTGCTTCAATATGTTTTAATTCTTCTAATTATTGTTTTTCATACTTAACATATATTATGCACACACTATAAACATTCACACACACTATAACATCATTTTTTGTCCTTAATGTACTTTATTTTTATTTATACATATGATGAAACTGTAACAGAGTTTATTGTGTATTTTTACATATGATGAAACTGTAACAGAGTAAATAGTGTACATGGAAAATATTTTAAAGAGTGATTAAGTTTAGTGTATAGAATGATAATAGAAGCCAGAAAACCTATGTTTAGAATTTTTGTCTGTCCGTTAATTTGTTCCTCAATCACGAAAAATCTACTGGACGAATTTTGATGAAATTTGGTATGGTAATAGTTTATACCCTCGAGCAACATATAGGATGCTCTTCATTTGGATATTACAGATTAAACAATCATGAGGTGGTGAGAGTTATGATATTGGTACAGCCAACATCATCTACTAGCGTTTTCAGTAAATTTTAAGCTCATAGATATATTACGATATGGTATTGCTAACGCCATCGATTAGCGTTTCTAGTAAACTTTGTGTAGAAAAAAATTTAAAACAACAAAGATCGCAAAAAAATCTAGTTCTGATTTTTAATAATTTAAATTCTTCATGTTCATGTATCACAGCCGCTTTATAATATAATTTCGTATTCAGACTTTTAGCCATCGTTCGATATTTTATTAGATTACAAGCGATTTAAATTCAGAAATCTCATCAACAGCATTACAACTCAACTGTCCTCTTCTTTTCAGTCATTCTTTATAATTTTTAGAGTTCCGCACCTGAAAAGCTAACCGCTTACCGTAAAAACTTGAAATTTAGTATAGTGATAAAATATATTAAACCCACCTATAGCTCAATTATTGACACTGAAATTTTAAAATTTCGTAAATAGCGCGGGGTCTTGTTTGCGGGGCTGGTTGTAAGGGTCGCAACAATTTTTTATAATTTCAGGTAGTATATTTCAGGTACATACTGAAAAAAATATGAAAAACATTCGATTCGGCCACCCCCTAACTGTTTCCGAAACTACCGAATTTGACATTAAGAAAACACAGGGGTTTTCCGAAGCCTGCGCAAATGTAGTAGGAAGACTATAACGATAATTCTAAATGTCATAGTTTCTGAGATATTCACGTTAATGTATACGCTCATCCTACTCTCGTAGTTCCTGAGACATGTACGTTAAAATATATGCACATCCTACTCTCGTAGTTTCTGAGATACGCACTTTAATATATATGCCCGTCCTACTCTCGTAGTTTCTGATATATGTACGTTAATATATATGCCCATCCTATTCTCGTAGTTTCTGAGATATGCAAGTTAATATATATGCCCATCCTACTCTCGTTGTTTCTGAGATATGCAAGTTAATATATATGCCCATCCTACTCTCGTAGTTTCTGAGATATGCACTTTAATATATATGCCCATCCTACTCTCGTTGTTTCTGAGATATGCACGTTAATATATATGCCCATCCTACTCTCGTTGTTTCTGAGATATTCACGTTAATATATTTGCCCATCCTACTCACATGTGATTAATTTCTAAGATGAATAGAAAAAATTACAATAGATAATAACGTTAACGCTAAATAAGTGTACTTTTAAATAAATATCGGTCAAGTGCAAGTCTGTATAAGTTAGTTAGACTTGTACTTGGCCGATTTTTAAGCTTCAGTACCTTAAAAGGAAAAAAAGAAACTCGTATAGGGTCACTTCGTTGTCCGTCTATCGCTCTGCCAAGACCTTTTTACTCAGGAACGCGTGGAGCTGTCAAGTTGAAATTGATACCAAATACTAAGGTCTATGGTCCCTTGGAGCTGTAAAAAAATCAAGCTTCTAAATTAACGCAATCAAGAAGAACCCTAAAAATACGGCCATATACGTCACATATTTTGACGTTCGTAAATAAATCAAAACCTATAGGGTATCCCGTTGGCCTAGAATCATGAAATTTGGTAAGAAGCAAGGTCTCAATACAAGTAAAGAAAAAATCGAAAAAAAAAATTAAATATGTTCAAACATATTTCAAGATATAACTAAAATTAATTTGTAGTTATATCTTGAAATATGTTTGAACATATTTCAAGATATAATCTGAAAGATATGGTAGGCAATATATTTACGTGTAAAATTAATGTTTGTAAATAGTGTAATAGGAATACGGAACCCTCGTAGTAGTAATGAATTCTATTCGTGCTTGACAGGTTTTTTTATTTAAGGGTATGCTTATTGCCGTTATTATAAATATTTCTGTTTGTCTCAGAAATTCATTACTACTTAAGATATCGCTGTTATAATCAGTGTAATGGTGGTATGTCAGCATAAATTAATCTAACTATCTATTCGTTGTTGTAATTTTAAATAGCGTGTTTTGGCTTGAAATTTTTCCTTTTAGCCCATAAAAAAAACACATAAATTGCTTCCGCACCACGCCCGGTACGATAAAAACAGGGTATTTACCGTAGGAAATATTCTGTAAAATGTATGATCCACAAACCAGCTTGTTGCTAAGCAACAGAGTATTCAAAGATGCCATAACATCGCGAAGTAAAAAAAAAATTTTTTGGTTGGCTCTTCATGCAATTTCTATTTCACCAACTTTCGTCCCTAAATATTGTTCCAGAAAATGGCACCTTTTCTATGCTTTATTTACAATATTTGATTTACGAAGATTCAATTTTATTATAAAAATATTAACTAAAAATGGACAGATAAATAATTTTTTTTAATATCGATACCTGAGCACAACACTAAGAGATATTAAAAACACCTATATCCAAATGATGTCTCAGTTTTGTCGTGGTCTGTGCAAAGCCGAGCTAATAAAACAAATATAAATACGTAAATCTACTGTTTCACTGATTAACGTATGTTGCCAGGTTAAAACCTAAATTGAATGTAACAGTGTTGTGTAACAGTATCGATGTATAGTATAAAAAACTGTTAAGTACTCGCTTAAATTAACGAGGAATCGATACAGATTGTAACTTGTTTATGAAAAAAATAACAATTTTAGCATTAATACAAAATCGCACGAGAATCTAGCAAATTCGATTTGAAAATAGGATCCGGTATTTTCCATATGCGTGAGGTTGTAAAAGACAATAATTAATGGAACTTACAAACTCGTAATGAATCTTGTATTGGGAAGGCTCATTTTTTAATGTTCTTTTAGCTGGGTTTGAGGTTTATATTTTATGAAAGTTACTATGTAGCTTGAAAGGTATTTTTTTTGTTTATCACGCCCGTGAGTCGCGAAAAAGGTTCAATGCACTTTCTGCCTAGAAATCTAACTTCTTTCGTACAGTAGTTGTATTTTTCCCAGATATAATGAAAAAAAACCGGTTGAGTCGTCATAAATTGCATTATTTAGAATCCGGTGACATTTCTTTAAGCGATAATATCAACGTTCCCACTGCACACGCCCCGAGCGACAGAGGCTCGACGTCACAGCGGCGCATAACGCGACCGAGACTAGGCCACCGGCGCGGTTACCTAACGCCAGATCGCGCAGTGAGAAGTAATCCGAGCGACTAGTGTTGCCCAACCGCCGCGGACCGTGAAAGCGATCGCGGCTTACTTCCGCACTGCAACTGTGTCAGCGTTGCGGCAACGCGTTGCGCAACGGACGGCGGCAGCGGCGGGCGTCTTTGCGGCGGCGCTGCGGTGCGCTCGCGGCCGGCTCTGCGCCGTCTTTCGGAGATTGGCAGCAGTTGCCGGTTATTGCGGGTGCTGTGTTGATGCGGATGTTTTGGCGTTGTAGAAATGACATTCTTATCCGATCTGAGAAATATCAACTAATTTCTGGTTATAGAGCCAGTTTTTACACGCGAAACTTTGGTCGCCGAGACTTGTGTATCTGGAACGTGTGGCATATTCTCCGTACTTATAATATTCATCTTAAAGTTTATCCAAAATTAATTCCTTCTATAAATAACTGGTTTTAAAGTATCTGCAGTGTCTAGCATATCAGAAAAAAAATGTTTTTAGATCTGTGCTTTTAGATATAATTCAGTTACGTAATATATTTCTCTAGAAGACATTTATTCTCTCCAAATTTTTCTCAATCGCATTCGAATGTAGAGGAAAGTATGATTTACGTGTTTCTTAAAACATTCTTAAATCAATAATTATAAAAAAACTCATCCTAAAAGCCGCGAGACGTCGCTACAAAAAAATATCATGTAACGGCCCTTTACGCGCCATTCATCATGCACGACCAGCCGAGCGACGTCGCTGTAAGAAGAAAAGCTGAGCGACGTCGCTGTAGATAAATGTCACATAGCAGCGTCTCTTTTTGCTGGTCATGCAAGATAGATAGTATGTAAAGCGCTTAACATATGCGTAGCGTCAGTTTATTTATTGACGTCTTGATTCAATTGGTGATCCCTTTATTAGGTCAGGGTCGGAGCACTTGGGAAGGGCTTCATGTATTTATGGGCAGGAAACACACTGACGTAAGATGGTATTCGAGATTATTGACGATGTTACAATAACCTAACGTTTTTACTAACAAATTATAATACATTTTATCTTTAAAATGAGTTACCCTTGTGTTGGAAGTGAAACTTCTTTATGGCGTTTACGATAGATGGCGTTAGCATAGCTTGATATGTCGTTAGAACGTCACGGAATTGCCACTTAGCGTTTTATTTTACAAAATAAAATTTACTTTGTTATCCACGTTTTTTAAAAAAAAAATTATTTTAAACTTCTTAAGGAAACGTTTTTATTAATATAAGCAGGTTATTTTCCCGTTGGTGTCTTAACATTCCCGCCAATACTTTGTGATCGTTTCTATGTTATATTTTTATAAAATTGAATACAAAATTAAAGTATATTTCTAATTTCTATTATGAAATAAGGGGTTCACAATATATTATTATGATTCTATGCCTCGGAGTTTACGTTTCTCTCTTAATAGCAAAGCAAATGTCGGTCGACACATTAGTCGAAGAAAATATGACATATTATATTTAATACCTCCCAATCAAACAAGTTAAAACACGCTAATGGAGAAAAGGATAAAACGTGCGACTGTACACGCGCTAACGGATATGGAATAAATTTAGTCGGAGGCGCGCGCATCTCCATCACCGACCTTGTCTGACAAAAGTCGGCAATTGTCGGCCGATTCACTGCAAAAGTTGTTCTTGTGCGTTGTGTGTTATTGTTTATGTTCTATATGTTACCCCTGTGGACGTGGCTTCTGATGTTGTAACAGAGCATGCCGCTTTTCTGGTCCGAGTGTCGCGACTCGAACGAGAAAATCGGCATGTTCGAGTAGTAGCTGCCTTTGCTTTGAGCAGCGGCCGCTCTCCAGTGCTTGCAGCCGCAAGACAGCGCGGGAGACACAAGTGGCACACTAGCAACTAGCATGTGATGTTCGATTTCACTTTCACGCGGCCACCCACTTACCCACTTACACGGAGCGAGGGTTACGTCACTCGGCAGCGCGCGCCGCTCACTCGCCGCCATCGCGTTATGCAACGTTACAGCGGTTAGCTATGTAAGCCTAGCTTTGACATCCCGCCACCTTTATGGGCTTGTCCAAATGACGCTACTCATCCACGATTATTCCTCATTTTTGACAAAATATCCAATGGGAAGCAATCAGCCGGGGTGCAGTGCTGTTCTAAATGGGCAACAGTTTGATCTTTAATTTGGAAACAAATTATTTTAATCAGCTAGCTTATGATTGTCTATCTGATTTATATTATACTCTAAATTTTTCCAATAGTTACGCAAGCAATTCTAAATTAAATTCATGAAAAGAACAACTAAATCACAAGAAGCACAGCTACTTATATAGCAGCTAATCAGTAAAGAGAACAGCTATTTATACAACTCATCCGCAATTATTCCCTTATGTTATCAAAATATCCAACGGGAAGTAGTCAGCCGCGATGCAGTGCTGTTCTATATGGGCAACTATTTGGTCTTTATTTTAATCAGCTGACTTATGATGATCTGTCTGGTTTATATTTTAGTCTCAATATTACCGACAGCTATGCAAGCAATTCTAAATTCAATTCATGAAAAGAACAACTGAGTCACAAGAAGGACAGCTACTTATATCACAATTAATCCGTAAGAACAGCTATTTACACTACAACTAGTTCACAAGAACAGCTATTGTAGTATAACATTAGTTGTAACATTATTTCGTACTTCTTTTATCGTGGACAATAAGCCTTACGGATTGTGGAGAAAACGCCGCTTATTCTTAATTTTTTTGGTTGTTTTTGTTTTAAAATTTAATTAAACCATTGTAACTTATGTTTTTTCAAGACTTCATTTTAGCAATGACTATTTCAATAACGTGAGCGCGTAATTTTGTAATCTCGAGAAAATCTTTTCAATTATTATTTAGTATATTTTTAAACTAACCTTGTTAATAGAAACTTTGTAATTTTCTTGTCGTTTTATTAAAAAATATTGGTAGTAAATTCTGCCTACAGAAATATTGTCTAAAACAATGCAACCTCAAAAGATTAATGGCGTCTTTATAAGGCAAAATATCGAATTTAAATTCACGTTTACGACACAGACTTAAAGTCGTAAATATTAAAGTGGTAATAAATTAGAGTTTACAGTAAATTTCCATATATAGCAATGACTTAATTTAGTTCTTAACAGTGTTGTCATTAAATATTATGATCGACGTAAACGGATAAAAAAATAATTTGTATTTAAAAAAAAATACAACCATTATATTTATTTACTTTTAAAGTTAAGAAATTGTTTTTAGATTAAGTTTTTTTAGACACGATTATATAATTTTTTTTTTCTTATATGGACTTCAATTTTTCCTATATATTCGATAAGTGAAGCTTATTTTCATTCTCCAGGGTTCGTTTTCCAGAAATCAATTCAGAGATATATAATTAACAATTTCTTTTCTATGTTTGTTGCAGGATGCGGACGCAAGGACAAGACTGGCACCTTCCAGGCGGCTCTGTGATTATTTTATACAATAACGGTGATCTTTAAATGTGACCTTTACCACATAAATATGTTAAATATAAATAAATAAGTAAATAAATAAATATACTTAAACAAAACATGGGACGTTATAAACGACAATAAACTCTATATTTATAATAGGCAAAATGGAATTTAATAATATAAATAATATATTTTAATACTAGTTTATAATTAGATTTAAATATAAATATAATGTTAAGTATATAGTATAATTACGTGTAAGCTATCATTTTTGTTTTTAAAGAAATATGTGGTTAAAACAGTTGTGAAATCGAATCTAAGCTTGTTGTTCCTCTAAGGGACTTCTTAAGAGAAATTGTAAATTAATTGTGTATATAACTGACTCCATTAAAATCAAGTAATATTTTCCAAAAGTGTCTTAAAATGAATTGAAAACAAATAAATAAGTTATTACCAAAGTTTTGTCTAAATTGATTAAAACTGTGGCTAATAGGCATAAACTATGTGTGTAATTCAAATGTACTTCTAAATATATATTCTGAAACAATGATTATATTTTCCAATACGATGTTGAATAAAACTGAAAATTTTTTCCAATTTACTATGACAACGGTCGATTTAGAACAATTCACAACATTAATAAAATTAAGATATGAAATATGTTTGTGAGGAATGTTGTCAATGGGCTATGAATCTTGATAAATCAAAAACAAGTGGCAAGAGACAAACGTAAAATTAAAGAGTGCGAATGAGAAATATTTTCCGTACTACCTTTCAACATCACTACAACGTATGTACTTTAACATTCAAGACACGTTTCGAAAATGTTTGTAGCTATTTCTGAAGGTGGTAAATTTATACAAAATCGTCTATATTTTTGGCGATTTTACATAATTTTGCCATTTCCAGAAATAAACAGTCTATCTTAGTATTTTTTCAAACGAATTATAAATACCGTTAAGTGTTACACCTAGCATTCTGTTGACTATCGATTCGGAACTGGTTCCGACTGCTTATTTCTTATCAGCGTACAGTTTGCTCCTATTGTCACTTTAAGGCGACGCCTATTATTCGAGTGTCCTTGCTGAGTGTGTTATGTACTGGTTTTATGACGTTTTGTTGATCACATTATTATATACTTACTACGAAAACTCGAACTGCATGTAGTTGTATTTAGCAGTTGCATTCGTAATGCACTTAAATATAGTTTCAAGTTTTTTTTTGCAATCTCGCGAGTGCCGTTTGATGCTGGGTTTTAATCTCTTACGAGTTTTATTTTTAAATATGTTAGGGGTATAACTTACATTTGGTTTTGTGAAATAACTGAAATGTTTGTTAAAATTTTACTTTCGTTGTTATAATATATTAGATCCTAATATTCAGTTAAAATAACTGTTATCAGGATCGAAGCGTTTTTTTCTTTTATTTTGTTTTTGGTAATTTGATAAAGCTTTATATAAATATCCGATATATCCAGGGTCCTGGAGAATATTTAAAAAAAAAGAAATTGAAAGGGAAATGTGAGAAGAACAAATGGTAACTTAATATACAGCGCCTCTTAAAATGTATGTGCCGAATAGTTTAAAGGTTAATTTGAATATTAGGTTAGTTTTAAAACCGCATATCGACTTGCTGCTTACACTGTTTTTTCTTTTCGATATCGATTTTTTAATCTTTCACCTTTTCACTTCACTAATAATTACACAGATTTCAGTGCTAACTTTTGTAACATAATCGCTTTTACGAACGCAACGAGAACACCACATATTTCTTTGAATAATTCGTTAACAAAGTGTAAAACAAAAAGTTTTAGAGAAACTATTCCGTTCTTTGTGTTGTGATTTTTTTTTAGTTTCTTTCATTCATTTTAAATAGAAGCGTACGTTTTTTTAAAAGTTTAATTAATAATTTCAATGTTTAATTTGTAAATATATAAAATACTTTCGTAGTTCTACTCACATCTTTTAGTTGTATATATACTTTCGTTAGTGTAATTGTTTTAATATTATTAATAAATTTACAAAGAACTGCTTGATTGAAACTGTCAAAACGTTGTATGAATTCGTGATTATTTTTCAATAATATTAATTGGCAAGTCCGTTTCAATTTTACGAGGGTAACAGTGGGTTAATTTCTTAGTTGGTAAACACTATATGTATGGACTTTTATGTATATTTTTGTTAATACAATGTTTACATTTGCGTGAGTTTTTGTACATAGATAGGGCATATTAGATATTGAAGAATTGAAGTGTAGGGTAAGTTTGGATTCCATAAACAATAGTTACCATAGACATAAACACATTTTGAGTACAATTTCCGCTTATTATTGATAATTTCAATCATGAAATGTCCGTTTGCGCTTTAGGCGCGGCGAAAATTATTTTGATTGCCAAATACCGGTGTGTATTTCTTATTCAGTTCATTTTGTAATAGTTGACAATATTGATCTCAAATTTCATTTTTTTTTAATTGTTCCTACTGTATATAACCGCCAAAATAATAGATTGCCTCGTGAAAATAAATAAAAAATCAATTTGCATCCATATATTTCGTCACAAAAAAACGCAGACCTCAAATAACCAAATGTTACAATTAACACGTCCGTTCGGTAACATCTCAATATCGCAAATGAAGCAAATCGTGACGCGAAACAAAATGTAACGGCTTCTAGGTGGGGTTCAACGTACGAGTAGTGGGGAGAAGATTTAGATTATGACAAAAAAAACTGTGACGCAATGTATGGCTGCCTACAGAACAATTTGTGCCTTAGTTATACGACCAGTTGCATAATACTGAAACCTACAAAAATGTCAATTAAACTAGAAAAGAGCTATTAGATGTTAAGCATTTAAAAAAAAGTAATAATATATTTTCGTTATAGCAATTAATAATTGATTAAGTACATTATAATTAGTGTTTCATTTCGTTTTATTAAGGAAAGGTTGTAAATTTCATTACCGGTAATGCAATGTAAAATTATATATATATATATATATATATATATATATATATATATATATATATATATATATATATATATACACACATTTGTGTTTATGTGTATATCTATATATATAAATTATGTCTAAGTAACTTTTCTGTCTTCCGTATATCTTCCTTAACTTGAATATATGAATGTGCGTTATTATCAAACATATTTTGTTTTTAAATGTTAACTAGAATATTGCTAAAAATTTGATAAGATAATTAAAAAAATACTGAGAAAACCACAATAAGCATGCATCAGTTGAGTATGAAGAAATTAATAAATCAGTTAAGATATAATGGTGCCTGTTTTTCCGAAGAATGAATTTCTGCGTAATGAAAAAAGTCATTCTATTACAATTATGTAATAGGAAGATTCGACTTTTATGCTAGTTAACTAAACCAAACACAACTTAATACGTACTGTTAACTAAACCAAACACAACTTAAAACGTACTGTTAACTAAACCAAACACAACTTAATACGTATTGTTAACTAAACCAAACAGAAAAATTTTGGTTTGATGTTATATATGAATAAATAAACTTTTGACATTAATATTTTTATAAAATATAATTTTTACAAAAATATAAATATGCAAATTCTATATAATTTTATATTTCGATGCTAATGCTTATAATTCGTTTTAAACATTAATTTAATTTAAAATATACGAACTTAACGTAGTGTAATAAATTGCAATATTTACAATATTAAACTTCACAATCCGCTTTTCAAAATAAACATTTTTATTTTTTTTTCATGTATTTTGTTTTTATAATTTTATTTTTTGTTATATACATAGATATATCTTGTTGAAGGCGTGATCTTTATGTATTTTATAATTATTTACGATTTTATTGCTGTATATGATTGTATATATGAATGTAACAATTTTACATAACGGTACTAACGTCGAGTTCTAAACCACGTTGAAAACTTCCTATATATTAGGCTAAATACTTTGAAATTGCACAAATTTATGGTAATTCTATGAGATCGACTAGATTAAAAAAAATAATATAATATAGTTGTGATCAAAAATGAATAGTTAATTGTTAAAAAAACCTGGTTTGCTATCGTTTCTAGATAAAATTATATTTTGACAGGTATAATGAAAAAAATGTGTTCAAATTTACAGTTATTATTCAAAGTGATTTTCACCGTAATGCAAATTTTATTTTGTTCAAATTTACAGTTATTATTCAAAGTGATTTTCACCGTAATGCAAATTTACAGTTATTATTCAAAGTGATTTTCACCGTATTTTGTTCAAATTTACAGTTATTATTCAAAGTGATTTTCACCGTAATGCAAATTTACAGTTATTATTCAAAGTGATTTTCACCGTAATGCAAGTTACAGTTATTATTCAAAGTGATTTTCACCGTAATGCAAATTTACAGTTATTGTTCAAAGTGATTTTCACCGTAATGTAAATTTTATTACTTTGACTATAATCTTAAATTTTAACCTCAGTATTTTCTGTTACGACTCAAACTGACTTATCTATAACGAATAAACATATCGTATCTCAGGAAAGTTGTCTTTGACAAATAAAAATTAGATTTAACATTATTAGCTTGAAAAAATTATTTAAATCAGTAAAAAATGGTCAAACAATGATTCTCAAAGATATTGAGAAGAATAATTAAATACGCTTGTTTAGTACGAAAGTCTATGTGCTATACTCTCATACTTAATTTTTCTTTTGTTTTAAATATTTTATTATTTCAATAAAACTTTGTCAAAGATGAGCGAACGGTGAGGGGTCCCCCTAATAGTATACATTTCCATGAATTGTTTAAACAATTTTCATTTAAAATATATTTTAATAATTTTTATTCTTAATTGAGGACGGAATGGGTTCAACATTTTTTTCTTAAAAAGGGCTTACAAGCACTGAGAGTTAAATCGAAGATTGAAATAATTTACTATATATTATTTTATCTATAAATAAATAATACCTGAAATTGTACGGGTGCTTTAGGGAATATGATGGTTTACTCGGTTTACATGTATTTTAAAGAATTTTTCTATACAATGTTATCACTGCCAATTAATTTTATTATATAGAATTATTTTTAAATATATAAATCGATATAATTATACAAATATTTTATTATATATTACTAGCAATAATACCAAACCATCATGAGCAGTAAATTAAAGTGATAAAATCATAAATATTTTGTTTTTTTTCTCCTTAACTGCAAAACATGAAAAAGTACGTCATTGGTATCGCGTCAAGAACTAGGTTTTTTGTTTAAATCTATGTTTAACTATTAAAATATGCTATCTGGCGGAAATACCATTATACAACATTTTGATCACAATTTAACTTTTTAAGACACGAACCACAGAGATAAAAAAAACTCGCGTCAAAGCCGATGTGAAAATTACAATGTATAACATAAAAAAAAATTGACAAAAAATCCTCTGTTTATTGTGCCTGTGCTTGGTTACAAAATAATGTCTTCATATTGTTGGCTAATTTCCTACTGTATGGCCAATACGGTGGAAAATTAGGTGATGGTTTATATTAAAATAAAAATGATACTTTTAAAAATTAAAGTTGATCATTAAATAACCTGAGAATAAATCCTGAGCAAATGCAAAGTTTCACTAAAATAATCAGATAACCAAAAACAAACAGAGCTTCCAAACCGGAGCTTTCAAATAAGGTAACCATAGTAACGATATCAATCCAATAAGCATCTTTATAGCGCACGGTCTATATATTCTTTCGGCTGTGAACCTGTCAGTGTCACCACTTGTGACACGGTAAATAATTCCTCTTGACCAGATCTCTGAAACTACTTCAACAGTTTTAACTAAAAACGACAAGTACCAGTTCCGAATCTAATCAGTTTTTCTCAAGTTTCACTAGAATATTTAATTTAAAGAACTAATATCTCGAGAACAATATAGTTTTATTACCTTCAAAGTGTATCGTTACGAACGTACCACTATTAAACAAGACAAGTCCGAGAGGAATCGGACACTCTGTTCAATTCTGAAAAGCCTCTGAAAGGGCTTGTATGTATGTATTTACATACAGGCGTACATATTCATAAAATGAAAAGATAAACGTCACTTTGAAGGAGTTATGGAAGTTTTTGAGTTGTAGAAAAGGGTTTACTTTATTTACTAACTTGCATCATTTTGTAAAATATCTATCTATATGTATAACAAGAGGAAAAACTAAAACCTGACTACGGAAAGCGGGAAATACATAAATAGGCTGTGAAATTCATACTCTAGGACACTCTCTGGGTCAAGATCAATCCAAGGACACCTCATTTGTCAAAAATTTATTGACTGGTTTAGTCTATACGAGGGAAGAAACCAGCTTACATAGATATATTCATAGATGTGAAATTCCTAACCCTTTCTGTGCCGTATTTGGTTAAAAATCAAGCGTTTCTCCCTACTTGCATGTGTTCGCTATTTTCTCTTCAATGGATAGACGGATTTAGATGAAGTTTTACGCAATGGTTACCAACGACGCTCATGCTGAATCATATTTTTTTTCAGAAAGAAACTGACATAAGATAACAGTTTCTCTCTGAAACAAGTAAAAATGTGTAAAAGCACAAATTTTTCCGTGCATTATGCGGGCAAAATTACTATTATTTATATAAAATAGTTGTATTCTGACATATGGTAACAGTTTCTCTCTGAAACAAGTAGAAATGTGTAAGAGCACGATTTTTTCCATGCATTATGCGGGCAAAATTACTATTATTTATATAAAATAGTTTTATTCTGACATATGGTAACAGTTTCTCTCTGAAACAAGTAGAAATGTGTAAGAGCACGATTTTTTCCATGCATTATGCGGGCAAAATTACTATTATTTATATAAAATAGTTGTATTCTGACATATGGTAACAGTTTCTCTCTGAAACAAGTAGAAATGTGTAAGAGCACGATTTTTTCCATGCATTATGCGGGCAAAATTACTATTATTTATATAAAATAGTTGTATTCTGACATATGGTAACAGTTTCTCTCTGAAACAAGTAGAAATGTGTAAGAGCACGATTTTTTCCATGCATTATGCGGGCAAAATTACTATTATTTATATAAAATAGTTGTATTCTGACATATGGTAACAGTTTCTCTCTGAAACAAGTAGAAATGTGTAAGAGCACGATTTTTTCCGTGCATTATGCGGGCAAAATTACTATTATTTATATAAAATAGTTGTATTCTGACATATGGTAACAGTTTCTCTCTGAAACAAGTAGAAATGTGTAAGAGCACGATTTTTTCCATGCATTATGCGGGCAAAATTACTATTATTTATATAAAATAGTTTTATTCTGACATATGGTAACAGTTTCTCTCTGAAACAAGTAGAAATGTGTAAGAGCACGATTTTTTCCATGCATTATGCGGGCAAAATTACTATTATTTATATAAAATAGTTGTATTCTGACATATGGTAACAGTTTCTCTCTGAAACAAGTAGAAATGTGTAAGAGCACGATTTTTTCCATGCATTATGCGGGCAAAATTACTATTATTTATATAAAATAGTTGTATTCTGACATATGGTAACAGTTTCTCTCTGAAACAAGTAGAAATGTGTAAGAGCACGATTTTTTCCGTGCATTATGCGGACAAAATTACTATTATTTATATAAAATAGTTGTATTCTGACATATGGTAACAGTTTCTCTCTGAAACAAGTAGAAATGTGTAAGATCACGATTTTTTCCGTGCATTATGCGGACAAAATTACTATTATTTATATAAAATAGTTGTATTCTGACATATGGTAACAGTTTCTCTCTGAAACAAGTAGAAATGTGTAAGAGCACGATTTTTTCCGTGCATTATGCGGACAAAATTACTATTATTTATATAAAATAGTTGTGTTTCGAAAATTTACACCACTGGCGTTTATCATTTCGACATTGTTGTACGTTATTGGGACAGTTTTAAGAAAATAATATGTTTTCAAATTTTAGTTATTTTTGAAATATGATTTGTACATTATACGATATGCGAAATTTGGTTCTTTAAGAATCTAGCAGACAAACAGTTCTAGTATGACGATGACATCATAAATGGATTAGAACAATGAGCTTCTATACGGTAACAGCGGCTAAAAGAATCCTGAAATCAAACCCATTGTCACCATTAAAAGGGAGACTAAAAATATCACTAATGCAATTTACCAAGTAGAAAAGTGACTTGCGTTGTTTTTGTAAGTAAACTGAATTGAACGCTGTCATTGTTATTATTCGAAAAATGCATCGAAATGCCATATTTGATTTAAGCAGAGTTATTGTTGAAGGAACACCTTGCCCCTCTTTCCTGACAAATTTCATTCGCTTTAGGTATTTTCACAAGTACCTATTTCCCACAGGTAAATTTACCATCTTTAGAAAGTCCTCAGATTAGCAAATAAAGATACGATGCTAACAGGACAACCTGAATAGACAATTTTAAATCAGAAGTATATTCAAGACATTACGAAAGTAGTGATGAATATTATATTTCCCACAGGTAAATTTACCATCTTCTAGAAAATACTTAAAATTACCAAATAAAGACGTGATGCTAACACGACAACCTGAATTGACAATTTTAAATCAGAAGTATATTCAAGACATTACGAAAGTAGTGATCAATATTATATTTCCCACAGGTAAATTTACCATCTTCTAGAAAATACTTAAAATTAGCAAATAAAGATGCGATGCTAACAGCACAACCTGAATTGACAATTTTAAATCAGAAATATATTCCGACATTATGAAAATAATGATGAATATTATAATTCTCACAGTTAACTTTACCATCTTCTAGAAAATACTCAAACTAGCTAATAAAGATGCGATACTAACCAGACCATTTATATTGACAATTTTAAATCAGAAATATATTCAAGACATTATGAAAATAATGATGAATATTATATTTCCCACAGGTAAATTTACCATCTTCTAGAAAATATTTAAAATTAGCAAATAAAGATGTGATGCTAACACGACAACCTGAATTGATAATTTTAAATCAGAAGTATATTCAAGACATTACGAAAGTAGTGATGAATATTATATTTCCCACAGGTAAATTTACCATCTTCTAGAAAATACTTAAAATTAGCAAATAAAGATCCGATGCTAACAGCACAACCTGAATTGACAATTTTAAATCAGAAATATATTCGACATTATGAAATTAATCATAAATATTATATTTTTCATAGGTAAATTTACTATCTTCTAGAAAATACTTAAAATTAACAAATAAAGATGCGATACTAACCAGACAATTTATATTGACAATTTTAAATCAGAAATATATTCAAGACATTATGAAAATAATGATGAATATTATAATTCTCACAGCTAAATTTACCATCTTCTAGAAAATACTCAAACTAGCTAATAAAGATGCGATACTAATCAGACAATTTATATTGACAATTTTAAATCAGAAATATATTCAAGACATTATAAAAATAATGATGAATATTATAATTCTCACAGTTAAATTTACCATCTTCTAGAAAATACTCAAACTAGCTAATAAAGATGCGATACTAACCAGACAATTTATATTGACAATTTTAAATCAGAAATATATTCAAGACATTATGAAAATAATGATGAATATTATATTTCTCATAGGTAAATTTACCATCTTCTAAAAAACACTTAAAATTAGCAAATAAAGATGCGATACTAACCAGACAATTTATATTGACAATTTTAAATCAGAAATATATTCAAGACATGAAAATAATGATGAATATTATAATTCTCACAGTTAACTTTACCATCTTCTAGAAAATACTCAAACTAGCTAATAAAGATGCGATACTAACCAGACAATTTATATTGACAATTTTAAATTAGAAATATATTCAAGACATTATGAAAATAATGATGAATATTATAATTCTCACAGCTAAATTTACCATCTTCTAGAAAATACTCAAACTAGCTAATAAAGATGCGATACTAATCAGACAATTTATATTGACAATTTTAAATCAGAAATATATTCAAGACATTATAAAAATAATGATGAATATTATAATTCTCACAGTTAAATTTACCATCTTCTAGAAAATACTCAAACTAGCTAATAAAGATGCGATACTAACCAGACAATTTATATTGACAATTTTAAATCAGAAATATATTCAAGACATTATGAAAATAATGATGAATATTATAATTCTCACAGCTAAATTTACCATCTTCTAGAAAATACTCAAACTAGCTAATAAAGATGCGATACTAATCAGACAATTTATATTGACAATTTTAAATCAGAAATATATTCAAGACATTATAAAAATAATGATGAATATTATAATTCTCACAGTTAAATTTACCATCTTCTAGAAAATACTCAAACTAGCTAATAAAGATGCGATACTAACCAGACAATTTATATTGACAATTTTAAATCAGAAATATATTCAAGACATTATGAAAATAATGATGAATATTATATTTCTCATAGGTAAATTTACCATCTTCTAAAAAACACTTAAAATTAGCAAATAAAGATGCGATACTAACCAGACAATTTATATTGACAATTTTAAATCAGAAATATATTCAAGACATGAAAATAATGATGAATATTATAATTCTCACAGTTAACTTTACCATCTTCTAGAAAATACTCAAACTAGCTAATAAAGATGCGATACTAACCAGACAATTTATATTGACAATTTTAAATCAGAAATATTCAAGACATTATGAAAATAATGATGAATATTATATTTCTCATAGGTAAATTTACCATCTTCTAGAAAATACGTAAAATTAGCAAATAAAGATGCGATACTAACCAGACAATTTATATTGACAATTTTAAATCAGAAATATATTCAAGACATTGTGAAATTAATGATGAAAATTATATTTTCCATAGCTAAATTTACCATCTTCTAGAAAATACTCAAACTAGCTAATAAAGATGCGATACTAACCAGACAATTTATATTGACAATTTTAAATCAGAAATATATTCAAGACATTGTGAAAATAACGATGAATATTATAATTCTCACAGTTAAATTTACCATCTTCTAAAAAGCACTTAAAATTAGCAAATAAAGATGCGATACTAACCAGACAATTTATATTGACAATTTTAAATCAGAAATATATTCAAGACATTATGAAAATAATGATGAATATTATAATTCTCACAGTTAACTTTACCATCTTCTAGAAAATACTCAAACTAGCTAATAAAGATGCGATACTAACCAGACAATTTATATTGATAATTTTAAATCAGAAATATATTCAAGACATTATGAAAATAATGATGAATATTATAATTCTCACAGTTAACTTTACCATCTTCTAGAAAATACTGAAACTAGCTAATAAAGATGCGATACTAACCAGACAATTTATATTGACAATTTTAAATCAGAAATATATTCAAGACGTTGTGAAAGTAATGATGAATAGGAAAAAACATTCGAATACTTTTTTATTTTATTGTCGTCATACACGACTCTTTATGTATTATATATATATATATATATATATATATATATATATATATATATATATATATATATATATATAAATTAAGATAATATCGGCATAGTTAAACTTGGAGCTTTCTCCAGGAGCGATTATGAAATTAAAAGGTATATTACAATTTTTAACCGTACAAGCTTTATATTTGAAATCCTCGTTTTTATAAAGTTAACTTTAAAATACTCTGTGAAGACCCGATATAATTGCCCTCCTAACGCTGCTCTAGATAATATAATCCACAACTAAAAGGATTTCCCTAAAGGTTTTATATTATCCTTGGAAAAATAATTTGATGTATAATTCGGCAAGGTGGTATTCCAGCGATGACCGAATGCGAGGAAAACCCACAGTTAATTATGCAATTATTTTTATCTTCTCCTTACAACAGTCTAAAATACGGCGTTGAAATATAAAAAAAAATTGGAAGAGGGAATGGTTTATCATTGAGGTTGCCTAAATGAATATGATGACGTCATGCGTCATGATGTCATCATATATATCATCATATGAGATTGTATTTAAATATATCAGGCAAACAGTGAAAGTGTTAAATTTAATGGTAACTATTTTAAACATGAATGTAATTAACAATAAAGAGACACATTTTAATAATTTCGGTAGTTTTCATATCTACTCGGATAAACCTCGTCCGCATCAATCAATTTTATGTATATCGTCAAAGCGATCTGTTGGATTGTACATTTTTAGCCCCATTGCTTAAATGAAGGATGCTGGAGCGTAACTCTGGACGGGAAGAAAGCAGAGGGCATAGGTCATCTGCTGTACCTAGCACATGTAGCTAGATGACGCTATTATGCTAAATTTAATAAAAATACTCTACGAGTTTTATAGGCGAACAAGTCATATAGGACGGGGGGGGGGGGGTGAGGGGAAGAGTAGGGGTTTTGCTACATACCTTCACGTGCACTTCAACCTGTTAATCCCACCGGTTATGACGGTAATCTTAGCTCTCCTATGGATCTCCTCGGATACGGATTATATCAAGTAGTGAAACGTCAAGTTAAAATCTTTTCTAAAACTTGCTGAGTATTTTGGAATCTTTTTACGAGGCCAATAGTAAGAGACCACACTTCACTGGCTGCCTACACTGGTTGAAGATTTCACTTATAGGGGTATTTTGGGCGAAAATATATGGTGAAGTTTCATGAACTCAGCCTAGCCGAGCCGGATTCACCAATTGACCTCTTTCACGAAGTGATTGAGTAAGTGAGGATTGGGATAGCATTGGACATGGATTTGTGAAAATTAAATTTATTAGTTAAAAAATATACATCAAAAAGAAATAGAACGAATGAGGAAAACAATGTGACGAATCAATGAACTAACAAGAGGCAAAAAATATTCCATAATGCAAGGCTAAAGAACTTTGGGGAACCCACAATGCTTTATTTTGGACTCGCGGGTTCCTCGAAATAACATTATCTGTTTTTTTATTTTTGTTCTATGACTACTTCAACTTTTTCTGTATACGTGTTCTTCATTGTACTCATTCAGTGATTTATAATCTTCAAACGACGTTTTTAGTGTAGTTCAGCTGCTGTTACCCGATCAAAGCTCCTACAAAATATGCACGACTCTCTCTTTAGCTATCGCTTTGATATTGTTCGAAAGACATCAAAACCTTGAAATATGCAAGTCTTAATTGATGGGCATCAATTTAGAATGCATCAGCTGCAATTCACGTTACCGAATGCATCTCGCGATGCATTTGGTACGCGCGCTCGGCTATGAGTGTGTGGGTGCGCGAGTGACACAGTGGAGAGGACAGAAGGAGAGAGGGAAGTAGATCAGTGGGACTGGGTAGTGCTAATAATACAGCCGCTCACGGTGCAACGCGCCATGCCGGCGCGGCTCGGACTGGGCGGTGCATGCCGGCGCATACGAATGCAACGTTATGCGTTTTTGATGATGGAAAGCGACGGCTTTTGAATGCTAATTGTTATGCTGTAATATGGCGATGCAAACTGCCACAGACGTATTGCCCAACTTGAAACTCTAACCAAAGGCATTGGACAAGTTATACATCATAAGAAATAATACGATAATAGGTAATTATGAAATAACCATAACAATGTTTAAAGATATATATATTATAACAGATACTTAACCAAACAAATCTCTACATGTATATTCATGAGGATATCAAATGAGAAAAACTAAAACTAGTGGAAACCTTGTTTCACAGGCGTTAACATTTGCAGATATGTATATTACACACAGGAAAATTTTCTTATTTCGCAAGAGTACCGTAAGTGTCATAGTAATTTTTACTACGTTTCGTTAAAAAAGAACACTTTGAAGGAGAACCCGGAAAACGTTTGTTATAAACAGTATGATTAATTACAAAAAAACTGCAATCTGTGCTAAAATACTGTAGGTTTATCATGTTTGGTAGTTCTAGAAAACAATATAAGAGTGCCTGGAATTTCCCTGCATCATTAATACCTTCAGTACGATTGCAGTTCAAATGATACGTAACAATCAAAACGGTGAATAAGGAAAACGAGTTTCTGTTAATAAGTTCGTGTGAGGTTGCTAATGTATCATGTATCAGTACAACAAAAAGTTATTCTGGTGATAAATAATTATGTAGTTATGGTCTTTAGCATATTATCATATATAACCTATGTTGTCAATTTAGGCTCGAATGTCAAAAAATAGAAATGTTGTGACAATTCGGTATTTTCGTTGGTTTTAGATATGACTGCCGTAACAACGTGTCCACAAACGTCTTAATGTACTCTTAACATCAATGAAAATGGGAAATTTTAGGATTAAGATTGGAAATTGTTTATTGCACTTTTTACGCAATTGTCCTAACTTGCGATGAATATTACATTTGAATTTACTACAATATTTACGCAAGTATCCCAACTGTGCGACGAATATTACATTTGAATCTACTACAATTTTTACACAATTGTCCCAACTATGCAATGAATATTACACTTGAATCTACTACAATTTTTACGCAATTGTTCCAACTGTGCAATGAATATTACACTGGAATCTACTACAATTTTTACACAATTGTCCCAACTACGTAATGTATATTACACTTGAATCTACTACAATTTTTACGTAATTGTTCCAACTGTGCGATGAATATTAACACTGCAATCTACTACGATTTTTACACAATTGTCCCAACTATGCAATGAATATTACACTTGAATCTACTACAATTTTTACATAATTGTCCCAACTATTCAATGAATATTATACTTGAATCTACTACCATTTTTAAGCAATTGTTCCAACTGTGCGATGAATATTTCACTGAAATCTACCATAATTTTTACGCAATTGTCCCAACTGTGCGACGAATATTACACTTGAATCGAGATATTGTTTTCATTTAATTATTGTGAACTAGGAGATTGTCCTTATTAATAATAAATTAGTAATTAATATACTCTGAAAATATGTGCTGTATTTCAACAATACCGAAATAAAAAAATCAATAATATTCTCACTTACCTATTTAACGCAAAAATTAAGAAAAAATGTTTGGTTCTGCAATATGGAAATCAATCCATGATGTTTCAAGCATACTTCTCCAACATCGCCTCTTTTTTCCCTCGCTTCCGTATAGTATCTATGTCTCTGCGACTTAGAGAAAAGTGGGGAAAACTAACGCTAAAACAAGTGGGGTTTTCGTTATTTTTGTGATTTTGCTATTTTCCAAAATCTTCCTCATCTTGTCCATAGTAGGTTCAGTAATCGGCATATCCTTTTTTATTTCCTTAGTACATCCGCCATGATTATAAATTCATCCCTCCAAATATAAGTATAATCATGCTTACATGTAATCTTACATCCAGAATTAAATGAAACTACGTGATGTAGTATTATTTCTACTTTATTTAAGTTCTTTACCACGACCTAGGTTTCATTGTATTACAACATCTTCAGGTGGGCTATTAGCAAAGATTGCTATCAATGAACCTTTGCTAATAGCATACCTGAAGATGTTGTAATACAATGAAACCTAGGTCGTGGTAAAGAACTTAAAGAAAGTAGAAATAATACTACATCATGTAGTTTCATTTAATTGTGAGTAAAGAATTTCTACAAAATTAACGCCAAATATATTCAATTACATGTATGTTAAATAATTGAAAATTGGAGTCAGACGCGATAATTTTAAAAATAAAATCATAAGTAATTATATAATAAAAAAATACATATAATATTTTATATTAAGAGCGAAAGTTTGTTCAAACGCAATAACACTACCGACCAGCTTATATTAAAACCAGTATGAGAATCTGTGAGGAGTTCAAACGACGACGCATTAGTTTTAGGAGAAGATAAAAAGGTATTGAATAATCGAATCTAACTGCACGTTAACTTTTGCGAGTTGTTGACTTTTTGCATCAATACTTAAAAGGCAGTGAGCTCTAAATTGTAAGAAACATAAACAAATTAAATCACAAGATGAAATGTTACCAAAAGAGTTTACCGAAATATTATTCGAAATATAAAGATCCATTAAAGATGCTGTAAAGATACCGTTGTTTCATAATTAACGGACAAAAACGACAGGAAAACATTAAAATGACTAAAGTAATCTTGTAATATGAAGATTTACAATGAAATGATGGAATAATTTTCATCAGAAATTGTTAATACAATATCATAAATTTGTTTATATAAAGTTGAGTTGAGTTAAGATGTTTATATAAAAATCAAACATCTTAACGAATAACATGAACAAAATATAAATAAAAATAAATGATATTGTGTGCCATGTGCTCTCGATTTCGTTGTTACATGCGAATGAAGTGATCTAGGAAATTTGTTTTTTGTTAAGCAAAAGAAAACATTACAAAGATTTTTTTAGGAATATAAACAGAGTATGTTTCAGGCACGGTTCTTCTTTATCTTTAATCGCTCCCCTTTACTGAGGAACGTGGTCAAAAACGATAGGTTTCATCTGGCTGTAAATTGTTTGGCGCCCGTTTTTGTGATCTTGCGCTACTCTTACGATTTCTTGGATAGTCAACTGTAGGGTACTTATGATCTGGTCTGTCTAGCGAACTGACATTTGACCACGAAGTATTGTGCCATCGATCGTCTCTAGACCGATTATGTTTTGCTCAAAGTTTTCAGAATTTCTTTTAATGTGGTCGAAGCACCGATTGAATCTGAGGACTCAATGAGTATCTGTGGAGGACAGCCTGTCACGGATGCCGATTTCTTTGCTCTCGTTATTCAGATGGGCAGTTGAAAATATCAGAATGCGTTGTCAGCATTACATCTCGAAAGCGTCAATATATTTTTTATATGTGATTTTTACGGTCCATATCTCAGAATCGTAGAAAAATATGAAGTGTACCAATGTTTGTACAAAATTAATTTTGTTTTTTCGTCATATATTCCTATCTCTCTATAGTTCTAGTACAATAAAACGATTTGATTTAATTAGCTTTTGTTTCTTTATTTTATTTTTTACTTTTCCATGTGCTTTATTTGCTTGGTCTGATTTTAATACGTTTATCTGATATACTGAAACATTATGGGAGCTTCTTTAGCTTGAAGGCTACTTTACAAATTTGAAACAAGCAGATTACAGTTTAGGCAGGTCGTACCACCATAGGACTAAGGAGTTGAAACCAGAGTTTCTTGATGAAGTTTATTAAAGCCAGTAGATTCTGAAGTCTCACAATTTAGGCAAACCGTACCACTGCAGAGTCAGGACTGACCAATTGGAGTACCGAGTTCAATGACAAAGTCTTTGCTCAAAACCCACAATATTAATTTAAAACCAAGTTTCGCGATTTAGGCAGTTACCCGTAATGCCTCTGCAGCATCAGGATCAAAGGTTGAAATTATGAAGTTTAGTCACTGGGAATGAACACGCTGGTACAAGGTTTCATGAGAATTTATTAAGTAGAAGGAAATGAAAAATAAATGACAAGATTTTCATCGACGATATACTGAACGTGAAGTTAAATAAAACCATTTACCATCGATTTGTCAACATTTTCAATTTTCTCCTAATTTTCAATCCCTTTTCATAGATTCTAAGCCGTAAATAACTTAAATTTATCGTGATGTTTTCACATATAGGAATATAAACAACCAAGTAGACCGATAGACCAAATTTAAAGATCAGGCAGTCCTTGCTTTTATGTCATACTATGTGCTCTTAAAGAAACGAGACTCAAATTAATTAAAAAAAATTTTTTTTTTCATACTTTAACAAAAGTATTTTTCTTATTACTACGATAAGGATTTTCATAAATATGGCGTATTCTTGAATTTCCTTAAAAATCATTTATAAACATTGGTAATAAATAACAAGTATTAGTATAGAGGACCTAGGAACCCTTGAGAGATTTGTATAAAAACAATAAATTGTATTGAATTCAATGATGATATCCAAGATGATAGCCAAGATCTTTATCATTTATTGGTGTCAAGATCATCTTAAAAATCTGTCTTCATTTTCTGAATTACGATGAATGGTATTCATTCCATTCTACCTACATTATTTCATAATTACATACCTCAAAAACAAAAACGGAACTCTTATAAGATCACTGACGTATCTGTCTGTTTATCTGTCATCGTTAATTATCCCAGAAATGGTTTGACGTAATAAATGTGACATTTTTGCATAATAATAGATCATTTAACCCGCAAATCATGCAATAGGTACATTTTAAAATATATTCCGATGCCATGTCGTCGCCATGATGTGTTGGGTTTATCACAAGGCATACCGCCTTTGACGACGCGAAGACCCGGGTTCGATTCCCGGCCGTTCGTCGAGCGGGGCTGGACGGGTGTTATGGTTGGTTGCAAGATATTGCTCTCGTAGCAATAAGTCTGTCATATGTATCGATTAAGATACATTAAAGTAGATAAATAAATAAAATATTAATATGATTATTTAAATAAGGACAAAGTATTTAGATAAAACCATAGTTATACTTTTAAAATTTTATACATGTTATGGAGTATCGTTTGAAAGAGCTAGTATACTATAAGACATTCAATAGTTGGCAATAAGATATTGCTCTCGTAGCAATAAGTCCGCCATATGTATCAATTAAGATACATTAAACTAGATAAATAACTTAAATGAAATTATTTTTTAATATTTTAGATACGTTATGGAGTATCGTTTGAAAGAGCTAGTATGCTATAAGAAACACAAATTTTTTTTTGGAATTTTAAATTTTTTTTTATTTCAGAAATATGTAGCAAAAGAAGTTAAAAAAGACCATCTCCTTTTTCGATGTTTCTGAAACTATTGAACTAAAAACATGTATAAACGGGATTAGTAAAATCTGACTAGAAGATGACAGACAAGCTGTAGTGATTATATATTAATATGGTGAAAAATTATATTCAAATTTATAAAAAGTTTAATACACCACATACGTTGTTTTGACTTATGATAAATAAATTAATTTCATCTTAAACGAGATACCGAACTCTCGATGCGCTAGACTATTACTAACTTTTGTACTTATTTATTTATGTACTTGAATACATACAGTTGATACATATGGCTTATTGCTACGAGAGCAATCCCTTACAGACAACCAGACCACCAGTCCAGCCCCCATATGAGCGGCCAGTAATCGAACCTGGATCTTCGCGGTGCGCCGTGCCCTCAAAGGTTCAATCGGGATCTCAAAGGTTCAATCGGGATCGGGATCTTGGGATCAATCGAACACACGACGGCGGCGACGAAAATTAGGTGCTTAAAAATGAGATGAGCAACCGAGTTTCCAAGAGATTGGTTTACATTCAATTAGAAAAACAAGAACAAGAACAACTTTAATGTAGCGTGAAGACACGAAAAGAATTTTTTTGACTTTGTCAGGACGATATAACATTAGAGTATGTTTGCAGTCGTGGTGCAAAATGACTTGATATTTCAGTATGGTATAGAGGCCATTAAAAAAATGATTCACAGGATAAGAAACGGTGATATAATTCGTTTTTGGAAGGTGAAAGGAAACGCTATTATGATGATAGATTGTTTAGAACCAATTGATAACGAGCGACTGTCGTAAAAGATGCTCTTGGAAAGAGAATGTATGAAAGACCACATGTGACTGGCTCAAATTCGTTGAATGTTCAGAGATGATAAATTCAGTTCTTTTTTTTTATAACTGGTGATTATGTATAAAACGTTGCGTCAGACTTTTTATATCGTATAGTCTTGTGTTACTTTGGTGGAGTGGCTGTTTATAACATAGTTCTCATAACATAGTTTATAACATAGTACTGGAGATATCTTGATTATTCTACCTCTATAATTACCGATTCTGTTTGCTCTGGAAAAATTTCTTCGGAAGAAGTTTTCGCAAATCTCCATTGAAGCACTCCTCTAAATATTGCTAGTACCAATTTTGGACCATTGAAGTGCAGTTGCTGAATTTATTAATAAATATTTTTCTCTATCTTTATAGCCAAAAGGATACGGAGATTTGGAGTATATTTACCTACAGTTTTACATCAAACAATTATTAAAATATATCGATTTATTAATAAATATATTTCTCTATCTTTATAGCCAAAGGGATACGGAGATTTGGAGTATATTTACCCACAGCTTTATATCAAACAATTATTAAAATATATTAATTTCTTAATAAATATTTTTCTCTGTCTTTATGACCAAAAGCATACGAAGATTTGGAGTATATTTACCCACAGTTTGATATCAAATAATTATTAAAATATATTAATACGTAATAAATATTTGTCTCTATCTTTATGGCCAAAAGGATATGGAGATTTGGAGTATATTTACTCACAGTTTTACATCAAACAATTATTAATTTATTAATAAATATTTTTCTCTATCTTTATAGCCAAAAGGATATGGAGATTTAGGTATATTTAGCCTCAGTTTTACGTCAAACAATTAAAAAATATATTAATTTCTTAATAAATATTTTTCTCTATCTTTATGGCCAAAAAATACGTAGATTTGGAGTATAATTACCCACAGTTTTACATCAAACAATTATTAAAATATATTAATTGATTAATACATATTTTACTCTATCTTTATGGTCAATAGGATATGGAGATTTAGAGTATATTTACCCACAGTTTTACATCAAACAATTACTAAAATATATTAATTGATTAATAAATATTTTTCTTTATCATAATAGTATATAATAAATTATTCAACTCAATTTAATAAATCAAAATTGATTGCAGGTATTCAATTCATTTCTAATTTTGCACACTGCTTATTACGTTTTTATTCCATTATGAAGCTCAGATGACAGATCAAACAAATATTTTACTAAAATTGACATATAGAGGCGCAAGCATTGAGCTAAAGCGCCACTTTATTTATACGTGAGTGGATTTGAAATTAATTGACGTTGAGCCGTTAGATGGCAGCATTGCTGTTTGGTGTATATAATTTTAATAATTAATTCATTCGCAAAAACAATGGCAATAATAAATTTTTTAGTTGTGGATGCCGGTAGAGTAAGCAATTATCTATAAAATGATATATAATTTATGTGGATTAGTTGTGAGGTTTTTTCTAAAAAGGGAGAGTAACATCTTAACCTTAGCGTATTAATATATATGATGATGATTGTAAAGCAGTGAAAGCAAGAAAAACTTCAATAAGTGTCTGGAAAGCGTCTCTATTTTTTTATTATATTTGTAGTCTTACAGCAACTGTTGAATGAGTTTTTATTACTAATTGAAATAAATATTATTCAAAATATTATTATGAATAGAATGATAAAGAAATTAATTGGTATATTATGACAATCGCGATAAAGTAAGACTTGAAATAGGTGTGCTTGTGTTGCGAAATAGCATTTTGTGTAGATCTTATTTACATTATTAGGTCTTGTTTACAAGATTATGTAGGTCTTGTTTACAAGACCCTTTTTTTCAGAAATAATAACTTCTTAGATTGCGATCTGTTTTCAAGAGTATGGAGTTGACTGAAGATAGCCAACTTGTTGTGCTCGAGTTCAGGTATAAAAAATATTTTGAAATTAGTCAAAAATTCCTTGACAAATATTAAAGTGTTTTTTTTTGTTTAAATTGATTGCAGCTAAAGACTGCAATTCATGTGACGGGTTAAGACAAAAATGATTATAATCTTCTTCAATAATTTACGAAAAAGCAGTGGCTTTCTTTTTTAAATTAAAAGTTTTTATTAATTAATTTTATTTAAAGATATTTATATCAAATGTTCAATTTTGAAGATTTAAATTTTAATATTTTTGAGAAAAATGGTGTCAATATTTTTTTATATCCTACTATAATAATAAAGAATTTGAGATGCCGTCAGTATATTGAGAGTATACTTAAATTAAAATTTACTAAAATAAATTAAATTTTTAATTTAATATATGCGTTTAATAATTAACACAGTAATGGACTGATAAAATCAATAATGTAATCCCTTTGTTTTATATTTGTAGGTATTAAACATTTTAGAAAAAAACAAACAATTTTAAAATCGTGCCTATATAGGACGATGGTTTTTTCCATGGACTTTGACATAATTTTGTCCTTGTATAATATATTTAAAGAAAATGTAATTTCTATGGGAACTGTTACAATTTTCATTGAATATACGTATTAAAAGCTGTATTTCGGTATTTTTTCACATTTTTTAAACGTCGTTTTAGAAGTAAAGGAGTTTTATACCTTGTTGACAATTTTGAAAGGACATTAATTAATTAAGGAAAACCTATCCGCAAAACAACAAATTTTGTTTTGGAATTACATAATTTTAATCTATTTGTTGTTTTACGGACGGACAGACACGAGGAAATAATAAGACGAATTTAATGAAGTTAAGCAATCTTAAACATAATAAACACCACCACCAAGAATAAACAAAGTGGACCCTCTTTAAGGGTTCATGTTAGTTAATCTATACATATAATATAATTGTGACAGAGACAATTCTGTACATGGAAAATATTTTGAAAAGACCGACTGATTTAGCGTATAGAATGATAATATAAGCCGGAAAACCTTTTTTTTTAGAATTTTTGTCTGTTTATCCGTATATTATTTTGTTTATCAATTACACAAAATCTACTGGACGTATTTTCATAAAATTTACTATTGTAATAGTTTATGGGGTTTGGGGTTTATAACCAAGAGCAACATATGAGAAAAACATTTTTTTTCTTATTTCCAATTTCACGCTAGTGAAACCATGGGACACAGCTAGAAATTTATAATAATCATTGGTTTTTCTTCTTATTTTGATTAAAATCATACTTTCACTAATTAACGGCTATCCACTTAATAAATTTTTACTTGAATCTTTTGAGTAAATGAAAATATCACACTCACTTATAATTTTTATGTTATGCCTAATACAAAACTAATTAAACTTCATAATATTTATGTTATGCCTAATACAAAACTAACTAAACTTCATAATATTTATGTTATGCCTAATACAAAACTAACTAAACTTCATAATTTTTATGTTATGCTAAATACAAAACTAACTAAGCCTCATAATATTTATGTTATGCCTAATACAAAATTAACTAAACTTCATACTATTTCTGTTATGCCTAATACAAAACTAACTAAGCCTCATAATATTTATGTTATGCCTAATACAAAATTAACTAAACTTCATACTATTTATGTTATGCCTAATACAAAACTAACTAAGCCTCGTAATATTTATGTTATGCCTAATACAAAATTAACTAAACTTCATACTATTTCTGTTATGCCTAATACAAAACTAAGTCTCATAATATTTATGTTATGCCTAATACAAAATTAACTAAACTTCATACTATTTCTGTTATGCCTAATACAAAACTAACTACGCCTCATAATATTTATGTTATGCCTAATACAAAATTAACTAAACTTCATACTATTTCTGTTATGCCTAATACAAAACTAACTACGCCTCATAATATTTATGTTATGCCTAATACAAAATTAACTAAACTTCATACTATTTATGTTATGCCTAATACAAAACTAAATGATTTTCGTTCTTTAGTTGTGCTAAACCGCGAAAATCGGCGGTGACCTGCCATTTCATCGACAGATTAGCGTTTGAATAAACTTTTTGACATTCTCAGCCGCCATATTGTTATCACTCGGCCGGTTCCGCCGTCGGTCGGATGCGTTCGGCTTTGTTTTCTCAGGCGTTATGCAATTTTAACGTGACAGAACAAATGTCGCTAAAGACATTTCACTTTAATATGCACTATTTTTTTCAAATGAAAGAAAGTATTATCAGTACAAAAAATCGATTAAGTGTATCTATACTCGCATGATTAGTGTTCCGTGCCACCCCCCACTTAAATGGCAATGTATATTATTAATGACAATGTATATTATTAATGACAATGTATATTATTAATGACAATGTATAATAATGTGTGAATGATAAATTATAAATTATTAATGGCAATGTATAATTACGTGCAGCGCTGCTCTCTGCTTTGGATGCCAGCAAATGTAAAAATCAGCATTCAGGGACATAGCAAAAGCTGTTCCTTATATTGTGGTAAATATAATGAACAACTTTTAAAAACCACCCACAATATAACGAAAAAGTTGTTCCTTATATTGTTGTAAATATAAAGAACAACTTTTAAAAACCGTCCACAATATAACGAAAAAGTTGTTCCTTATATTGTGGTAAATATAATGAACAACTTTTAAAAATCACCCACAATATAACTAACAAGTTGTTCCTTATATTGTTGTAAATATAAAGAACAAATTTTAAAAACCACCCAAAATATAACGATAAAGTTGTTCCTTATATTGTGGTAAATATAAGGAACAACTTTTAAACACTACCCACAATGCAGCGAAAAAGGTGTTACTTATATTGTTGTAAATATAAAGAACAACTTTTCAAAACCGTCCACAATATAACGAAAAAGTTGTTCCTTATATTGTGGTAAATATAATGAACAACTTTTAAAAATCACCCACAATATAACGAACAAGCTGTTCCTTATATTGTGGACAAAAAAGTTTTGAACAGTTATAAAAAATGAACAATTAATTCTTTAACTATTAATCGTGCAAACATTTTTCAACCCTGATTTAGTCTATACCAATTTTCATATCACAAATTCACACCAGCAACTTTTTACGAATCTTAGACAAAGACAAACAAAGTACGAGCTAGAACATTCGGTAACGAACTTTTCGTCAAACATCGTTCACATCGGGCTAACACTGTTCTCACTTACGCAGTATTGTTGACAAACCAAAGTTTTTAACAATACATTAATCAGGATGATTTTCGTCATAAAAATCGAGCGTGAGCAGGAGCAGGTCGTGCCGGAGTTTTTTCAGAGAACCCTTCTCTTTGTGCATGAAGGAATTTCATGACACAATTTTACTTTATGACAATAAACGAAACACATTTTGCATAATTCAATGCATTTATTTCTTATTTCTTTTTCTTTACATCGTTAACTTATGAACTATCGGTCTATGGTAACTAAAGTAACTACATATGCCATTATTGCGGGTTTCATATTGCGCATAAAGGTAAGATCTATTGTGGATCTTTCGTGAAGCGTTGTCGGTCTGCATGGAAATAGTGATAAGTTGTAGTCCGCTCTTAATTGGGTATTTGACTAAACTTTTTTTATTTCATTAATCATAATTTCAAGGCACGAGCTGATGAAGAGTGAACAATTTTGTTATTAATCTTAAATATTGACCGAGATATACAAGTTTAAATTTAATCTATAGACAAGGACGGGAATACTGTGTTGTGAGGTCATTTTTAATATTGCATATTATATTCTACAAGAGGAAAAGAGACAGGGATATACCCAACCCTACCTGTATCTTTAAATTTAGAAGGCTTATTTTTCAATCAATTTTTGAATTTTTTCAAGACTGGTTTTTAATTAACTTATATTTCACAATAATGTACGAAAAATATCAAAATTTAGAATGAGTCAACTAACTAACAGTATAACTTATACTTAATTGATTTTTCGAATGTTTCACGTATTGTGAAACATTCGAAATGAAATGATTCGTTCACTATTCACTATTGTTATACGAGTCGAAGATGACGTCACTCCATTTGTACTGGGGCGTGGCTCAAAATTTTAATCGTGGACACCAATTTCGGAGGCCAAATTGGCTGGATTCTCGTTGTCCGATTTCGATGATTTTTAACTTAATCGAAGCCTCTTAGCCTCCTCTTTGTGTTTATCTTTGTTTAATTGAATTTTGGAGATATCCCGCTTCACATTCTTTGATTTTGAGTGCGCCATTGCTGCTGGCCAAACTTCAGCGGCTCGTAATTTCCAAAGGTAACGAAATCTTTACGAATTGTTTCTATCACAAGATTAACTATTTTAAGTACTATCCAATGACACATTACTTAGAACTGTATCATAATTTGTTGCAAAGTTATAAGTGTCCAAAAATGTTTTTGCAAGAAATTTTTGTCCAAAAAACGCTCAAACGCGGTGATTCATAACTTATGACATCACCACTGGATATAATTTTAATTTTACTTCAGGTGATTGCGCATCTGTCCTCTATCGATAGACAGATGAGGCGTGGTGCTCGGCCTGCGACAGACTGAATGGCAAGCGCTCGCCGGTACTCACATTTTCGGGGACGCTCGTGGTCAGAGCATTTCGGTCGCATACCGACCATGTAAGACAGGGTTCCCTGTCAAGACAGTTAAAACGTGTGATATTATATATTGAACAAATTCAGCATTACTGCTCCGGAATTTTTTTCTTCTGTTAATTTTAATAAAACGTATTGTATTATTTTATTTTTTTATTATCTACTTTAATAATAACTCGATAATAGTACTTATAAAATTTGTACAGCGAAAACTATCAATAATGTATAAAAATAGAGGATCGAGCGAATAAGTTTAATGGATAAATGATTAAAAGTAAATCACATTTTATTTCATTTGAATAGAATAATTAACTTTGGTTCAGTCTATATCTAATTCTCAATTTCTTTAATTTTTAAAAAATTTTTTGAACGACCTTTCTGGTGATAAGGCTGGATTAAATAACTTTTAAGTGTTTTCTCCAAAAAATGTTTAAACACTTTCATAAAAGGAATACTTGAATTTTTTTGGTTTCCCAATTCACACTTTAAAATTAACTCCTCGAGTCGATACCGACTTTTTTATATTTCACATCTATAATTGGGCCACCATATCGTGATAAATTAAATTTTTTACATTGAATAGTTTTCGAGAAAATCCTCTGTGATAACAGGCACATGAGAACATATAACGCCTTCCATAAGTGTTCCGTTTTGATATTTTTGTCACGAAGCCCTAAAAAATGATTGAAATATAAATAAAAATAGATGTTCTCAATAAAAATATTAAATTAAAAATAAAAATAAAAGTTATATTCGCATATATAAAATAGTACACATTTATACAGATACAATATTTGGATAGATTCATTTTGAACACTAAATACTTCATATAGAATAGTCTTCATGCATTTGTACCTTAGAGAAAATAATGTAGGTCACTGATGACTAATGGAGTTCTTGAAGTTCGATACTGATTATGGCTACATTTAAAGCGAGTTTTATCTGGAAAACTTAGCAGTAATTTTATCTAAAGTATTGTTGATAATGAGTTGCAACTAAGTACTATTATTACAGGATTACGCAATATCTATTCAAGATCAATATTAACAGACCTTGTCAAACAAACTGTCGAACGCACACCACGTACTATTCACTAGAATCGTTTGAAGCTCATTTGTTTCCTATGTAACTCCGATCTTATTATAGAGGTACATTTAAAATAATATTCACTCATAAAAAATAAATATTATTTTAAGAAAAACTATGCAAAAAAAAAACTTAAAAACTTCCCAAATTCAAGTCTAAAAGTTGAAATATTTTACAGACTACTAGTATAAGAAATGTACTAAGACAATGGTTAATTACGTTGTGGTTCCAAATGTGTAGTTAGTGGACCGCCACATTTTTCTTTATTTGACAATTATTATATATACTTAGATATGGTAACGAAATACTCATAAGATATACATTAAGGTATACATAAATGCAACAATAAAAATTTGATTTAAATTTACTGATTAGTTTAAAAGTGATGTTCGGTTAATCGAACAGATATAAAGACAAACAAGTATTCCAAAAACCACTGTGTTGTTTTCTGTCAAATTTAGTTCCATGAATTTATTGGAAAAAAAATATGGCCCCATCTATATGAATGTAAGGAAGAAGTGAAACTTCTTTAACGCTTCATGTTATTTAATTACTTACGATATCGACTCGTGTTTGTCATCCCTTCCATAGATCACAAATGTCAATAAAATATTAATACGCAATAGACAAGTCCCTATAATCATAACTTAGTTACAATTTTGTTTTCCTAAAGAAAACAATAAAACATTTTGTACAACAAGTTGTTTATTCAGTAAGTTGATAGGCCCGTTATAATTTTATTAAACAATATCAGATCATATCGAGTTCCAGGTCGAAAACTTGTTTGAAACTTGGCATTGATTTATATTTTAACAATTTTTAGATTACCGTAACTAATGGTCAAAAGGGAACAGTTACAGTTAGTTTCACTATATCCGCCCCCTGTCTGTAACATTATTGTAGTTACTATAGTTTTAGGCCTATATATAAACAATTTTGCACACTGATGTTCCATAAAAAGATATTTATAAATGAGTAGAAAAATAATGAAAAGAAATGTGGTTTTTAATGTACCTGCTAAGTGGGAGCAGGTTTTTTTCGCACATCGAGTTCATTCTCGAGGATTGCGAAATTCTAACGTGATTATTTTTACAAACAATTTAATTGTTTATTTACTTATAACTGCTGAAATTTGGTTTTTAGAGAAAAACATTTTATTCAAAAAATATTTCTCACGATGTAGAGAATAATTTTTGACCTTGCGCGTTTTTCTAAATTTTTAATTTGGCTCATTCGAATGTATCCTTTAAATTGACATTAAAATTTAGTTTATAAGTTCATGTTAGCTAATGATTTATAATATCGATTCGTGTTTGTTTTCGTTTCCATAGATAAAAACAAAACATTCAAACAAACATTCGCTGCAACAAATAAGTCACGAACATAATACCTCAGTTAACTTTTATCTTTCTAAAAAAACAAAAATGATACGTATTGCACTTTTATTTTTTTGTTCTACCACACTTACTATTGTTATTTTTTTAGGAATATAAATGTTAACTAAGTTATAATAGGAAATGTATGAATAAAGGCGCGAAAATCGGTAGCAACCTGCCGATTCGATGACATATTAGCGTTTGAATAAATTTTGTGACATTCTCGGCCGCCATATTGTTAACGCTCGGCCTGTTTCGCCGTAGGTCGGATGTGTTCGGTATTTGTTTTCACAGGCGTTACAAAATTTTAACGTGACGTGAGATGTAGCTAAAGGAGTTTCACTTGAAGAAATATTTAACTTGAATGCGTTTTCGCCTTTACTGTTTTATTTTATTCATATAATGTTTTAGCAATATACAATTAGTCAAACTACTTCAATTATAATGACCTATTAGGATTTTTGTGGATTTCAGTTAGTGGAGCAGAATTAAAACTTTATTAGAGCAAATGAGGCAATAAGTAATCTGGTGAAATTAAATGAACGGGACGTTGTAATTAAAAGTAAAAACAGTTGCACACAATCCGCCCCTGACGCGCTGCATTCCCTGGCAGCGCGGACTGTCACTGCAGCAGCTGTCCCATATTATTAACTAACCTCGAATTCATCCAACACCTCGATCTTACGCTCAGCGCATATAGCTGGCGAGCTAAAACAGATTCAGCTTCTGTGGATTTTGGTTGCAATTGCTCTTGAAATCCAGTGTTAAATGGGTTAAGTATCGTGCTGACTTGGTGTTATTATAATTTATGTCCTAGTTTTGTTTAAAATTTATTTCCAGCAGCAGGGTTCAAACTGGTGAGTTTACGTATTAAAACTCCAAATCGTTATTGTCACCGTTCGTTTCTTTTGATCATCACATTAATTATGGATAAATATGCTTAGAAAATATGCTGAGATAGTGTCACTGTTTTTAAAAATAATATAACCGGACAATTATGTCCTATTCTTTTTCTTAATCGAGTGAACTAAAATGAAAATAAAATCGGCCAAATGTGTATCGGAATACGTACAAATTAGGGTTCTATATTTGTCTTCAGCTCTTGAAATTGTTGATACGAATTAATTGAAATATCTAGAGTTTTTCAGGTTTTTAAAAGTCTTTGTTGAAAAATTTCTAAAAATATATTAATTTTACGTCACTTTGAAGATTTTGCAAAAGAATATTAAAAATGAAAAAAGTAACTGGAACCAAAATATTATTTGAGAAGATTCAGCCAATCAAATACCATTTGAGAGGAGGCGCGAAAACTCAATTGTAAGGGTTCCTTATTTCACCAGATATACATGAAAAAATTAATAAAAAAAACCAAACGAAGTGTAAAGACTGAAAAAGGAATTTAAAATAAAAAAAAGGAATTTATTCATATTTAGTAGTCCATAACGAGATAATAGACATTAGACGACACAATAGAATTTCACACATTCAAGAAATATTTATCCCTACATTGTATCACTTATTTTACTTAACATATACATTAGCTAACGAACAACAAGAACGGTTGTCTTAACGTTCGCCTTAAAAATCGGCATGTTGTATCCGCAGTGGCGTTGTTCTAAGTTTTATTGCTCGTTAACGTAACGCTATTTTTCGCTGGCTCGGGAGAAAAGTAATTTTTAATAAGTATGATTAAATCTATATTCCAATTGCTCTTCAATCTTTTTGATACGTGTTCACAGACGTCATCGGGTATTGGAAGCTCGGTTAATGTTCCATGTTTGTTCTGTGTTTATTTATCTATATAATTTATGCCAATATCTTTTAAATCGCTTTCAAGGATACCTTCTCTTCAAATCTGTTAAATTTTTCTTAAGAATAAGGACGAGCCATAATTGGATAAATTAAGCAAGCTTGCTTCGACTTACAAGACCACCACCACCATCTGCCGTGGTAAAAGATATGAAAAAAAAAAATAATTAAAATTCTGTAACCATGGTAAAAGAAGCCATTTAGTGCTAGCACTTGGAAATAATTTTCATATTGTTTTTGTAAGTTAGAATTAATTCTCCATTCGTTCTTCCATCATTTTGACTGCGAGTTTCTTCTAAGGATATTGAGTATGTATTTCAGAAAAATCGTATTCTCAACATCATTTTGACTGCGAGTTTCTTCTAAGGATATTGAATACGTATCTCATTGTTTCTCCAGTCATAAATTAAACAAAATAAATTATTTGCTAAATCCGTTAAGTCCGAGAAATTCTGAAGAGCAAGTGATATTAAAAGCTTACACTTAGTTACGGCAGTAGAAACTTCCCTTGAGCTACCAAACAAATATCGCAGCTGGTGGGTGACTGAGAAACATTTGCTGAGCTGTTCGTTCAATATTTGGTGTCACATCGATATGTTTGAGCGCATTCAGCGCATATGCGTTTATTGCCGACGTTTGCGTCCGCCGAGACAGTCTGAAGTAAGCATGGTGCAGTGACAGGACGGCGCATGCACTCTTGTACTGGTTCAATTTCTGTCGTCGCACGAAGTCATCCATTTTTAGGCATTGGGAAGTCAATATGTTCAACTGCAATATTAGAATTATTTTTGTAATATACGATTTTTTTCTCAAATATTACTTACGAGTATAAAACGTTAATCTCAACTAAATTTCAATTTGAACGTAGGGTTTTAAAGATATGTCAAAAGGTTATAAAATCATCCACATAAATGTTAAGTGGATAAGTAAAGTTTGATTTTAAATTGTTTTTGACATCTCGAATATCTAAGTTCAAAAATTCAATGTGGTGGATCTAATATGGCCGTCTGAAATTAGCACGAAACCGACTGTCAGTTTTATTAGAATGACCAGAGCAAAGTCTGACTTTTGAGTAGTTAAGGCAGAACGGCTGTGTATGTGTTAATGTCTGTGTGTTTAGTAAGATAGTACTATTAAATTAGTACGTAGTATTTTAATTTATAATTAGTGCTATTATAAAATTCAACAGGATTGAGCAAAATTTGGCACAGACATTTATTACGCCGTCCCAAAATTTGAGTTTGAATTTAGGATATATCGAAAAGAAATATTTTTTTTCCAAATTTTGAGTGTGATGTAAAATGGTAAATATTAGAGTAGATTGTTAACACAAAAACCATTTTTGAAAATGTTTAACCTCTGTGTTCAGATTTGCGAAAAATTTTGGGATATCCGTATATCATTCAATATGTTAATTTATTACTTTCGTGTAACTGGCAAATATAATTTAGTCGTTTCTCCGTTCAAGTTTTCGGTTTTGGAGAAAATTCATGTTAAAGCACCATTTTGGATTTTTGGCAAAAAAAAAGAAATTTTGCATGTGGTACTAAATGAAAAGTATTAAAGAGATTATAAATACACATATGCAACGTTTTTGAAAATTTTGAGTTTTGACCGTTACGTTGAAGGTAAATTTTGGCAATTAGGAAAAATACATTTTTTGAAAAGATTTAAGACGGCGTCAAACAAAAGCCATTAATGAGAAGACCATGAATATAGAAGTATATGTGTCTTATCCCTTAATACATATATTTATATGATCCGGTCCATGATTCTGGATAACAGAAAAAGGAAAAAAATTAGATATTTTGAATTATGTTTAATAAACCATTTTTTTTCTTCATTGTGTTCAAAATAATGTGACAAATTACACAAAATCATCATTATTAATATGGCGAATTGTTAGTTGGTCTTTATAACGATATTTAATTTTGAAAAAGTTTTATACGATAGTTTTTAAAGTTCTGAAAGTAAAGGTGATGGGGAAATTTTAGGCTAACAAATCGGTCAAGTACAAGTAATGCCTGCACAATTAATGTTACCTTCCATCAGTATCCCACTAAAATTATTAATAGTACTTAATGCACTTCGACTATGTGCAACACTGTTCTTGACTTTCCGTGCCAGAAAAAGTAAAGATCAGCATCCAAAGATTAGGGCAGTGTTGTAAAAAAATCAAAGTACGTAATAATTAAAAAAATAAGTGTTTTCCCCGAAAAATGTTTAAACAATTTCATAAAATAACACATTATTTGTGTAGTTGGATTCATGCTTCAATAAATTTTCATTTGAATTTTTAGACGAACCTCTAGAAATGTACCTTTTTTAATTTACCTCCCGAAATTAACCCTCAGAGTCAGAAGTGAACTTTGCATACTTCATGCTTTTAATTGGGACCCTATACTCACTTTCTGTCTTCAAATTTAAAATTTTTGCGTTGAATACTTCCGAGAAAATCACCTCTAACTTATTGTTCCTTTTTCCAAATTTTACCATTGAACGATTTTACGTTCAGAATGATGAGATAAATCAGCCCTGTGAATATGGAACCTGGCTAACCTGGAAAATATACCCGGTACATATTTTGAAAAATTGTGACTTTTGGTGGCCATTTCAGCGAAAAACTATTTGAATTTAAAAAAAGAAGTATACGTTGAGTGTAGCATCAACTTAAAATTATTGAAGAGTTGTAAACTGTCAATTGCCAATTGTTGTAATTCCTGCGAAAATTCAATGTCTATCTATAATGCAGCAATACTTTTAGTTCGTAAGTTTTAATTAATTATCTTTTAGGGTATTTATGATGTATTTGATCATAAAAATTAAAGTAAAATTATGAACAGAAAAAAATTGTCCAGATTGTGCGATGATCTCATAACCTTATATGATTATTTTTAAGGCTTTCCTATGAATTTTTTAAAAAATCGATGTATGAGCTATTCACGAGTAATTAGATGACTCATATTGCGAAAATTGTTTTCATGTTCAATTTTTTTTTTTTGATTTAATTTTTCTTTGTATGGTAACTTTTACACCATAATTAAATTAAACATTTTTAGATCTTAAAATACGTAAGTATTTAGTATCACTACGACAGTTATAAGATGGTAGCCAATCCATTTGGGTTCAGCGAAAATTAATTTATTGAGACATGCCGCTGTAAAATAGTGCGGTTTCGGTTGCTCATTTTATGGTTGCACGGTGGTCGTCATAATTTTAGCTTAACCACAAAACAAGTCCTTTCCAAATTGTAATGTAACGTTAATTGAAATACATTTATAAACGTATTTTCTTAATTTTACCTAATCAATATTCATACGATGGAAATTTTCAATCAATCGAGGATGTTAGACGACCTCGTTTGTTTTTAACTGAAAGAAAACTTACGCAAAACCTTTTTTAGATAAAAAGGCTATTGATTATTTTTAAAAAATGACGTAATTATTTTTTTCCGTACGCATTATGTTTTTACGTTAAATTGTTTTTTTAAATTTTTTTCGGTTTAATGCATAATTTTTGACAGAATTATGGTAAAAGCCATTTTAAATTCGGACGGCCTTTACAGTTGTTAAATACGCGGTTTTTTTTTATTAACAGATGGAGTTATTCGCAAACGTCTTTAAATTTTGAACCGATTTATGGTGCCGAAATATGGAGCAGCTTAATTTTTAAACAGAAGTGATAAAATTAGCTGATTTTTATTTCAGCATAAATGAAAGAAGTATAATAAAATTAGCAGATAGTTATTTCAGCATAAGTGAAATAAGCATAATAAAATTAGCTGATATTTATTTCAGCATAAATGAAATAAGTATAATAAAATTAGCTGATATTTATTTCAGCATAAATTAAATAACCATAATAAAATTAGCTAATATTTATCTCAGCATAAATGAAATAAGCATAATAAAATTAGCTGATTTTTATTTCGGCATAAATGAAAGAAGTATAATAAAATTAGCTGATATTTATTTCATCATAAATGAAATAAGCATAATAAAATTAGCTGATATTTATTTCAGCATAAATGAAATAAGCATTATAAAATTAGCTGATTTTTATTTCAGCATAAATGAAATAAGCATAATAAAATTAGCTGATTTTTATTTCAGCATAAATGAAAGAAGTATAATAAAATTAGAAGATAGTTATTTAAGCATAAATGAAATAAGCATAATAAAATTAGCTGATATTTATTTCAGCATAAATGAAATAAGTATAATAAAATTAGCTGACATTTATTTCAGCATAAATGAAATAAGCATAATAAAATTAGCTGATTTTTATTTCAGCATAAATGAAAGACGTATAATAAAATTAGAAGATAGTTATTTCAGCATAAATGAAATAAGCATATTAAAATTAGCTGATACTTATTTCAGCATAAATGAAATAAGCATAATAAAATTAGCTGGTATTTATTTCAGCATAATATCTTTACTGTAGGTTTTTGAAATATTATATAAGATTAGGAGAAAGAGATCCTTGCCCAGGCTTTATCCAAATAATAAAATGTTTAGAACAGCATTTTTTTATATATGTTTTTATATATATAATAACTTCTTACGGTTTGTGATTTTCGAAATATAAAAAAGTAATTATTTTTTTAATTCTATCCGAGAGTCTATATATAAAATTTTACGTATTTTAATTATTTCGAATTTCCCATACTACCTTTCAATTGGTGATTTGGTGACGAACCAGTCAATGCGTGGTATATGGCTTAGATATATATATATATATATATATATATATATATATATATATATATATATATTATATATTAAAATATATTTATATATAGATATGGTAGATTTGCTGGAAACCATTAAATTTAATTATGAATTTAACGATCGAATCTTTGTTAAATTTAAATAATATTGAAAGTGATTTGATTTGTAAGGGGGAATGGACATAGGGTCAAAATTTAAAAAAAATACTTCTATTCAAAACAAATTTAATTTCAAACATGGAAAAAGAAAAAAAAGAAAATATTCCACTTTTTCCTGCTCGCCCTTCATTAATCCCTAAAATAGTAACAGGATAAAAATTTAAATATTCACAATACATTTTAATTATGGGAATCATAGTAAACATTACTTCAGTGTTTAAAATATAAGGTATTTATTTTAGTATAATTATGGTTATTATAATAATTAATATACCCAAATTTGTGTTTAGGTCACTTATTCCTTTCAAGAAGAAACTATAAAAATACCTCTTTACCCTGACTATTTTTTTGTTTATTTCATAAATTGCTTCGGATACAATGTCACGAGTAATAATCTTTTTGGCTAGCTTAAAAATTAACCGAGCTAAAAAGGTTTAGGGTTAACATATAGATAAAGACGGCAATACTGTATTGTGACGTCATTTTAATTAATGCTCATTGTATTCTTCAAGAGCGAATGAGACAGATAGATATCCCTACTCTAACCCTATAATTACATTAAGATGCTCATAATGTGCTTATTTTTTAATAACTTTTTATAATGTTTTACTACTGGTAGGTTAATTAAAAAACGATTAAGATTTATTAAAATTATCAAATTTAGAAGTTTACACAATTAGGTATCTATTAGAAAAAAATACGAAAGTCTGTAGAAAATTATATGCAAATATATCTTTACGTGTAGTATATTATAATAACAAATTTACGTGTAGTATATTATAATAATTATAATAATAAATAAGGCAATTTCAAGTTGTCATATCTACAACAGGCATCTAATTACAATAAATATATTTTATGATACGTATTCATGTATTTAATCTTTTTGACACTTCCTCTCTTGGGCCGTGGTGAATGTTTTGAGTTAAGCAACATATTAAAGTAACACGAAAGTGCAATTAAGCTTATAATTAGTAAATAAATAAGTAAGCCGTCAAAAGTGAATGGTTTATTTTCAACAACTGTTAAATTAAAGTTATGTTGTATTACTTCTATAAGTATAATATCTTAAATATATTTAGCTTAATTTTGCAGATATTCATTATGCACAAATGAAACTACGTGATGTAAGTATTGCTTCTACTTGTTTTAAGTTCTTTACTACGACCTAGGTTTCGTTGTATTACAACATCTTCAGGTGGGCTTTTAGCCAAATTTGCTAATTGCCCACCTGAAGACGTAATACAACAAAACCTAAGTCGTGGTAAAGAACTTAAAACATATAGAAATAATACTATATTACGTAGTTTAATTTAATTGCGAAGATAATATCTCTTATTTCCGAACACAGGAGCTTAAATTATTTATTTAAAATTTAAGGTCTAAGTAGATATAAATTACTTTAAAACTCTGAATTAATAGAAAGTAATTTAAACTGTTATATTAGTTCATTATCCAAAATGTTATATAGTTACTTTTAATATAGAGGACGACCTACCAATTGATGTAATCTATCGCACATCCCTGTGTACCAACGTCGCAAGTCTTAAAATCTATTTATTACAGGCGAAGCATTAAAGATGCCAGAGATTCATAGAGTTTCATACATTTATAATTCGATGATTTTATATTAATCGGCGGATATTATGAAAAACAGATTTGCAGTATTCACGATGTTACTGCACAGAATGTGTAATATTGTCATGACTGTGTCAAAAAGTGATTGAAGGAGTTGCAAAAAAAGTCTTACCGGCCGGGCGTCTATTGTTATATACTCTAAATAAACCGTTAAAGTGGTAAAGTTAAGCTAAATGTCCATATTGTACAATATGAAAACCTAATACACAAAACACAAAATTATTTTTTAATACAAATCTCGAATTGTGAAACAATGTAATCACAGCAACGACAACAACACGCCAACCATCTAACTTTAATAGTTCATTTTAACATAGAAAAAATAAATCTATTAATGGCGGAGGTCTCTTGTTATATTTGGTGCCTGTTCGGCAACAATGATTGATTTATAATTTAATTTTGATAAATGTTCGTGTATTTTATTTAATACATTGTGTTTTTTTTATACTTATATGTTTTTAATATTTCTTATTTGACTTTTTATTTGATATCAAAAGTATTTTCCCATAGTGTAAAGATTCTGTTTTGTAAAATTAACTTTGCATACGATAACGCTTTATGGGCTAATAAAGTCCAGTGATTTGAGGTGGACCTTAATAAATTAACTTTTTAAGTTTTTATCTTTATTGTTTAATTTTTTTTAGGTCGGAACATTTGTAAATCAATGAAAATAAAGGCTCTCAACTAAATGGTCAAAAGAAAAGTTTATTCCATTATTTATATCGTTTCCTAGATGAGTAATCTAAATTATTCCTAAAATGGATTTTAATTCGATTTCGACGTAAGGCATAAGCGTTCTATTGTTTTATTTTTCTGAAAATATTTAATTTAGTTTATGGGTTTTATTAGACTAGGATAGTTTAATAAAGCCCAATATTAAACGTATTATTTTTATCGTTTCCTAGATGAGTAATATAAATTTAGTTTCGACGTAATATATATTGTTTTATTTTTCTAAAAATATTTAATTTAGTTAATGGGCCTTATTAAACTAGGATAGTTTAATAAAGCCCAATATTAAACGTATTATTTCTATCGTTTAATAGATCAGTAATCTAAATTTAGTTTCGACGTAAGGTATAAGCATTCTATTGTTTTATTCTTCCAAAAATATTTAATTTAGTTAATGGGTCTTATTACACTAGGATATAGGTTTCTCAGCAAAACAAAATTTATGTATATTTTCAAAATTTGAAAAGGTTATTATGCAAAGTATGTGAATTTAATATTGCATGGGCATTATTTGCCGCAGGTATACCTATAAACATATACAATGCAATAATTGGAATTTCTATATTACTTCTAGAAATTTCTGATATTTTTAGTCTTTCTTGTGCTCGTGGTAATGCTGGACAGTCAAATTATGAACTTGTCAATTCGGCAAACGAAAGGATATGCAAAGTGAGAAAGGAATCAGATCTACCAGGTTATTGTGACAAAAGCATTGATATAGGAATAGTAAAATACTAAATGTAGACGGACTAGTTTTATGACAAACTGATAAACATGTATTCAAAGAATTTTGATAGTCAAATTATGAACTTGTTAATTCGGCGAACGGAAGGATATGCGAAGTGAGAAAGGAATCATGTTCACCAGGTTATTGTGACAAAAGCATTGATATAGGAATAGTAAAATACCAAATGTAGACGGACTAGTCTTATGATAAATTGATAAATAAGTATTCAAAGAATTTTGATACTTGTCAAATTATGAACTTGCCAATTCGGCAATCGAAAGGATATGCGAAGTGAGAAAGGAAACAGATTTACCGGGTTATTGTGACAAAAGAATTGATATAGGAATAGTAAAATACTAAATGTAGACGGACTAGTTTTATGATAAATTGACAAACATGTATTCAAAGAATTTTGATATTAGTCAAATTATGAACTTGTTAATTCGGCGAACGGAAGGATATGCGAAGTGAGAAAGGAATCATGTTCACCAGGTTATTGTGACAAAAGCATTGATATAGGAATAGTAAAATACCAAATGTAGACGGACTAGTCTTATGATAAATTGATAAATAAGTATTCAAAGAATTTTGATACTTGTCAAATTATGAACTTGCCAATTCGGCAATCGAAAGGATATGCGAAGTGAGAAAGGAAACAGATTTACCGGGTTATTGTGACAAAAGAATTGATATAGGAATAGTAAAATACTAAATGTAGACGGACTAGTTTTATGATAAATTGACAAACATGTATTCAAAGAATTTTGATATTAGTCAAATTATGAACTTGTCAATTTGGCGAACGGAAGGATATGCGAAGTGAGAAAGGAATCATGTTTACCGGGTTATTGTGACAAACAGATTTATATAGAATTAATATAGAAATAGTTAATACTACTGTAGACGAATTGGTTTTATGTTAAATAGATAAACGTGTATTCAAAGAATTTCAATACTCATGCTTTAAGCAACGGAATATTACTTCGTCTTTGATAGTACGTAGCGTTATTCCGCGTCAATTTTTTTCATTTTACCCATCAACAATACGTTGATAACTATTCATTACATATTAATATATAAGAATGAGGTCTTCTAAGTTTAGTTTTGACTTAGAAGACCTCATTCTTATATATTAATATGTAATGAATAGTTATCAACTTATTGTTGATGGGTAAAATGAAAAAAAATTGACGCGGACTTCGAATTATTTTCATCAGCCTTTTTATATTTTCTGCAACAACCCTTCGTAAAGGGGTAGTTAGCATAAGCTTCTGCTACCGCATGCGACTAAGGAGCACAGAGGAAAGGCCGAAGGTCGACGGTATAGTTGTTCCCGTCACACAGAACGTCATTGAATCGGATATTCGGAATGTCGATAAACCCACGAGATTCGGTTCCTTCCGCGTTCGTTCGATTATCCGGACTAATCACCTGATAATGGAACATCCGGTTTAATTGGTTGCAAAACGAAAAATTTATGATTATGTATGTCATTTATTTAAACAATACAACATTTTGAACAATTTTTTATATTATTACACTCTAAGTTATGGCGTGCTTTGTGAGAGCAGTACTCATGCCAGTATTCTTAAAATTGTACATGATGACGCCCCAGACTCTAGATGCAAATAAATAATTTAAAACTCTTAACTGTTAATTTGAAATCTAGATACACTAAAATAACAATAGTGTTAGATATATGAAAAATATTGTGAATAGAAATGTAGGTTTCTTATAAATTGTTATGGTGATTTTTCTAGCCGATGGAAATTGAAAAATGTATCATTTAGTTGAGGTTTAGTTACTGTTTTTCTGTGTAATAAATAATTTCAGCGATTACTATGGAAATACCTTAAATCAGTCTCAATAAATACAAGAACTAAATTCTCTTTCCACAGCTCCTATGCCCCTGAAACACTTTGCCCGATCAGAAGAACCCATAGCCATATTTGAAGGAAACATTTTAAGGAAAAGGAGAAGAAGGGCGGGTTCTGGGCTTTATAAAGCTTATCGAGAACATGATTTTATAGACTTCATAGAAATACAGAGAATGAGTCACATAATTAGAATGGCAGAGGCACATAAACAGAATGGAAAAAGAGAAAGGGAAAAGCTATTTTTGACGAAATCTAAAGATATTGAAGCAAAAAGGGACTTGGAAGTACTGAACGTTAAGGGCTGGGCCATTGCTTTAATTATATCAGTCTAGAGACAACTTCTTGGGAAGGTCACGACACCAGGGTGTCATACCACTGAGTAAGACATAGAGATAAAAAGCTGTTAATATAGTTCAGTAAATAAACAACTCAATGTACGATACGATGAACTGAGACCAGTATGGTAGTTTTAAATTCTAGTAAAAATTTTAAACACGAAACATATACAAGTTGTAAAGTTAAATATGACAAAACCAGGTAATTTTCTTTTATATTATTAAGAAAAGGGTTTAAATTGTTTTTCGAAATTCGAAACGGTTCCAGAGTTATTCAAATTCAAAATTCAAATGTTTTTGTAAAATTATTACCATATGTTCCAAATTTGTTTGTTCTCATATTAAAATTTTCTTAACTAAATGATACTACGTGATGTAGTATTATTTCTACTTTATTTAAATTCTTTACCACGACCTAGGTTTCGTTGTATGACAACATCTTCAGATGGGCAATTTGTTAAGATATCGTCATCATAAGATATCGTCTTTACAAATTGCCTACATGAAGATGTTGTCATACAACTAAACCTAGGTCGTGGCAAAGAGTTTCAATAAAGTAGAAATAATACTACATCACGTAGTATCATTTAGTTGAGACAAATTTAATTATAACGAATTTCTACGAAATTAACGCCAAAAATATTCAATATTCTCATATTGTAAAATATTATATACTTCAATATTATCGATAAAAATCGAATTTTTTTCCATGTAACCAAAACATACAGTAGTTAAAAAATCACTCGCATAAATATTTTAAACGAAATTATGTCCCGCTATTTCATAATTTGGAAAAGCGTGTTCAATACGTTTTTATTAAAAAAAATTACGTGTAAAATCGTTTTACATTACATAGGTAATAGATAAGTCACATTCTGTGAAAACAGAACGTGTGTCTTTCTTGATTTCATAAATCAACCCATGATTACGCAATTAACCGTCAAGCAAATAACAGGTTTTAAAAATTTTTCAAACGGTCATAACTTTTTTTGTTATGTAAAACAACCGTTTTCTTTGTTATCTACCGGACATCAAAGAAAATTACCTCTGGCTTGGTCGTATTCAATTTTCCACCCTTTTATAGCGTCAGGGAAAGTGCATACACTTTCCCTGACGCTATAGCTTATTTAGTACATTGATGGGTAAATCTTGCTTTCCTGTAAATTTTTTCTAGTAATTTTTAAAAAGTGTTACACAATGGTATTATTATAAACTAGCGTGACCCGTGCGAAGTCTTCGCATTATTTATTCCATTATGAAGCTCAGATGACAGATCAAACAAATATTTTACTAAAATTGACATATAGAGGCGCAAGTATCAAAAGCATTGAGCTAAAGCGCCACTTTATTTATACGTGAGTGGATTTGAAATTAAACAAAAATTTTACCGACCGTCAATCATATTGACGTTGAGCCGTTAGATGGCAGCATTGCTGTTTTGTGTATATAATTTTAATAATTAATTAATTTGCAAAAACAATAGCAATAATAAATTTTTAGTTATGGATGCCGGTAGAGCAAGCAATTATATATAAAATGATATATAATTTATGTGGATTAGTTGTGAGGTTTTTTCTAAAAAGGGAGTGTAACATCTTAACCTTAGCGTATTAATATATATGATGATTGTTTATCTAGGAAGGTTCATGTGGTAAAGACATTAGTTTAAATGCTCTGGTTACATAGCTGTATTAATATTTCTGAGATGTAAAGTGTTACACAATGTTATTATAAATTTCTGTGTATAGAACATAAATATAAATGCTCTGATTAAATGAAACTACGTGATGTAGTATTATTTCTACTATCTTTAATTTCTTTACCACGACCTAGGTTTCGTTGTATTACAACATCTTCAGGTGGGATATTAGCAAAGATGTATCTGTATCTTTGCTAATATCCCACCTGAAGATGTTGTAATACAACGAAACCTAGGTCGTGGTAAAGAAATTAAAGATAGTAGAAATAATACTACATCACGTAGTTTCATTTAATTGTGAATAATGAATTTCTACAAAATTAACGCCAAATATATTCAATAAATGCTCTGGTTACAGAGCTATATTAATATTTTTCGAAGATGTGAAGTGTTATACAATGTTTGTCTGTCTGTTTGTGCACTTATGACCTGAATATTATTAAATTTATTTTGATACAGATTCCACTGTCAAAGAGAGTGTTTATCTAGCAAGATTCATGTGGTAAAGAAATTAGTTTAAATGCTCTGGTTACATAGCTGTATTAATATTTCTGAGATGTAAAGTGTTAGACAATGTTATTATAAATTTTTGTGTATTGAACGTAACGTTTGTCTGTCTGTTTGTATGATTATAACCTGAATATTATTAAATTTATTTTGATGTGTCTGCCATTGCCAAAGAGAGTGTTTATCCAGGAAGGTTCATGTCATAAAGAAATTAGTTTAAATGCTCTGGTTACAGAGCTGTATTAATATTTCTGAAATGTAAAGTGTTACACAATGTCATTACACATTTCTGTGTATAGAACGCAACGTTTGTCTGTCTGTTTGTATGCTTATAACCTGAATATTATTAAATTTATTTTGATGCAGCTTCCACTTTTAAAGAGAGTGTTTATCCAGGAAGGTTCATGTGATAAAGAAATTAGTGTAAATGCTCTGGTTACCTTTGCTCTGGGTATTATTAATATTTCTGAGATGTGTCCTTGAACATGGATGGACGAGAAGCACTATGGATGACATGGCGTTGACAGTAACATTGAGGAGCGGGGGAAGCCATTTTGTCTAAAATGCATTTTGTCTTTTACACATTTCTGGGTATAGGTCGCAGCGTTTTTCTGTCTGTTTCTTTGCTTGTAACCCGAATACTATTAAATTTATAGTGTTGCAGCTTCTACTGTCAAAGAGAGTGTTTATCCAGGAAGGTTCATGTGATAAAGAAATTAGTGTCAATGCTCTGGTTACATAGCTGTATTAATATTTCTGAGATGTGTCCCTGAACGCAGATGGACAAAAAGCACTACGGATGATGCGACGATGTCAGCAACATTGAGGAGCCAGGGAAGCCATTTTGTCTGTGAGATATTAAAATTATCGTCAATTGTTGATGTTGTGGGCATTACAACTTTTACGCGGGCGGATCCGTGGGCTAGAATAAGTTTTATTATAATTTAATATTATTACGGTTAACGATTAATCATGTCAGAAACAAATTTATGATACGAATGAAGTTAAAAATGAAGAGAATAAACAAATAAAAAAGGAAGGTTGTTAATTTATTTTTTCTCTATGTGGTTTAGAAAGTTCTGAGAGCTCTTCAAAGAGCAATAGAATTTTGAAGGTTTTTTCTTTGAAAATGGTATTGCTCTCTGTAGAAAAAATATTAATATAACATGAATATTATATAAATAATAAAAGAAAATGACTTGGCGAATGAAAAAAACGTTAAATATATAAATAAGATCAGGGAAATTTATTTCCGAAAGGCAAAAATCGTTTAAAATGAAAATTGGAGCAATAAAATATTTCTTCTTTTAAATTAATTTTTTTTCCATTGGACGTTTATACTAAGTTATTAATTTCTTTATTTCAGAATGCGGGTTCATCTTTCATTCTTTACAATTTTGGGTGATTGAGGTTTCTCTTCGTTTTAATTGTTAAAATAATCTTTGGTTTAGTCATTTTGCGATATTTCTTGATCATATCGTACCAAACGACTCACTCGCTATGTAGAAAACTGACAATCATCGGTTCGATAATAATCGGAGAAAATAGAACATATGATATTTAATATACAAAAGGATAGAACATACGACTGAGCACGTGCTGACGGAGACGGGAGACATTTATTTGGCGGCGCGTGCTTCTCTACGAATGCATGGAGTCGATGGAAGTTTGGTCACCGACCTTGTCCGACTAAAATTGGCAGTTATCGATCACCAATTTTTCACTTACAAAAGTCGTTCGTCTTCGTTAAAGTGAAAAAAATAGTTTAATTTTTTGTGACGTAGTATGTTTTTTACTTTATTCTTTACCACGACCTAGGTTTCGTTGCATTACAGTATGGACAATTAGCAAAGATTGCCATAGCTTTGCCAGATCTTTACAAACTCACAGTATAGTGAAAAAAAATTAATTATAATGAATTTCTACAAAATTAACGCCAAATATATTAAATTTTTTTTTATTCTAAATATATAGCCAGATCGATTGATAAATAAATATTAGTAATTTTGAAATGAATGCAGAAGTTAGATGCATTAATCTAGTGATGAGGACGATGATTTAAATTCGATTTCATGTTTTTTACAGGGGGCCCCCTTATTCTAATCATGTAATTGTATCGTGAAGATGCGCGTTTTTGATGAGCTATTAGATTATAAAATATTATGAAAATACAATGTGGTCACTTACTTATCTATCCACATCAAAAATAAAGGAAGAAAAAACTTCCAGGGGTTTATAGGTGCCATTTTCTCAAAATCCCTTTTCGCCTTTTTAATTGGTTTTTCGTTAATATTTTTTAACAAGTCCAGACGCTCGTAAGGTAGTGAAGATACCCGAGGCGACACGTTCAACCAGTCAGTCGCTTGCAGTCAGCACAATAAGTGTTAAATGTTTATTATTCGATTTGAATATATTGAGGTGATCCACTTTACAGCGATCTTATGCTCGGTGTACACGTGCGTAGAATCACACGGGACGGCGGCGCCATATCAGCTTCAGACCGTATCTTTGGTGCTGTATTCGTCTTTACAACTGTACTAGCTATTTGTCACGGTTTCCCGACAATATTTCTCGGTTTTCCCGGCAATATTGGGATCATGAATGCCATATTACATATTTTTTAATTGCTAAATAAAATTGTTACATAACTATGAATTTAAATTTCCTAGTAATATTTTTTTTTTGAAGAAAAACTTGTGAATTGGCGTTACGTGATGGACACCACGTTTTAAAACTTAAAAGAGTTATTGCAGCTTACGTGTAAAAGATCGAAATATATTGTTTCGAACTTTTCTGTACACTTTTTTAAAACCTATAATTTCCCCATACATAATTTTAGCGTATATGTAGTAGTTTTTCGTACGCGAGTGTTTGTTACGAAAGAGTCCAGAGTCAGCGACTTTTCCTTCGATTCCGTTTACGTTATTAATTATATCATAATAATAGTATAATATATGATTATACTAAATAGTCTATGGCAATATGGAAATCGTAAGCTGTCATATTTAGAACGGTCAATGTCAATCAGATTGGCAGTTTTCGCGTGTAGGTATCTCTAAAAAACAAACAAACGAAACATTTCTCTTTACAATATTAGTTTAATTTTCCTAATACAAAAAAAATTGAGAAACTTGTGCCAGTCGTGCGGAAAAGTACGTAAAGGAATTTTCCTGTTGCGACGTTGCCATTTTCTCCAAAATGTGTAATCTGTCGGAAGTCACAACGATTATCACTGCATTTTCTAACATATCTTTATGGACCGATTTTTCAATCCGCGAATAAACTAATATATAAATATATACAGACACACACACATATATATATATATATATATATATACATATATATATATATATATATATATATATATATTAGTTTAGTTTATTTTAAGTTTTATTCTACGCTAATATGCCCTCTTCACTACTCGCGAAGTTACCTCGACGATGTGCCTGTCGAAGTTGATCGCAGTCCGAACTACGTGACTACACACTCGTGCAACCTAGCGAGGAGTTTAGTAGCCGTGAGTCGCCCGCACGCAGCCACGTGTAAACAATACGATGTCTATCTGCAAACTGAAGTACGCTGAGTAGTCTAGTAAGACTCTTCGTGTAACTTCACGAAGTCCTTTGACTTGGGTGCAAAAAACCGACAGCGATCGGAAGTCGCCCGAGGCGTGGCGAGGTTGCTCAAAGCGAATCGAAGTACCTCTCTATACTATTCTCTTCGCGTAACTTCGATCAACTTCGCAAGTATTGTAGTGCAGATTTAAGATAATTATTTGAACGAACTTCACACGAGCAGTGCGTAACAGAGAAAAAAGATCGACGATACTTGTATGTTAGAGAAGTATAGCTAGAAAATTAAACATTTGATACTTGTCAGTATGTGCAAATATTTCGTTTAAATCAAGTTAGATTTGAACTGATAGCTGACACCGTTACGGATAGCTTTGTTTTTGTACATCTATAATATTAATAAATTCCATGTTTCAAAGTAACAGAAAAACCTATATAAACATTTGATCGCAATTTTAACATAATAATAAAAAACTTAACATCTTCAAATTAATTTATTCATTTGATATCGGATACTAATAATTACAAAAATTCAGCTATCTGACCTATTTGACGAGGAACTTTTATTCGACTTTTTATTCAACTACTGAAAAATCGGCCCTTAATAACGGAAACGAAAATATGTTCAGATGTTCCTTACTTAATAACGGCTAAAGGGTTGAAAAGGTGATCGTATTTTCCCCGCAAAATTTCGTAGTTTGTTTAGGAAGAAAAATTAGTAGCGAACTAAAACTTCCCCCTTTTTTATAACCCTTAACCTTGCAGTTTTAGTACCCGTAGGCCAATTCTGCGCGAATTTAGGCTGTAAATAAATAATGAAAAAAAATTGTTATTTATGATTAACTTTTCCAACGCCATAGATTCAGTCCTATCTTGCATCATTTACGTTACTTAACGTACCTATACGTTAGCTAACGCACGACAATGACGGTTGCCTTAACGTTCCCTTTAAAAATCGGCATGTTGTATCGCACTCGTGTCATCCTTACCTTTATTGTTCGTTAAAGTGAGACGACTTGAAAGAAAAGAATATAATAGCATCAATGAATTTTACGAGCAGAAAGAAAAGGACGGGTTTATTTTTCAACGATAACTGTTACGTCGCAAATGGCATGTTAGAAATTTTGTTGTTTCTTTAGATAATCAAAAGTATTTTACAAAATTGTTTTTGATGAATTGTCGAAATTATGTATCTATGTATCTAATTTAATATACAACATAATTTTTAGAACTATAAAAGTAAATCGTCTTATGTTTCAGTATGCTATCTCTACGAAAAGTGACGATATGACGTATTAGCTATCTCTACGAAAAGTGACGATATGACGTATTAGCTATCTCTACGAAGTGACGATATGACGTATTAGCTATCTCTACGAAAAGTGACGATATGACGTATTAGCTATCTCTACGAAAAGTGAAATAAAGTGTCATTTTAACTGTCAAGATAAAGGTTACGTGATGATACAACATGCCAGTGTCAAAGGCTATACAGGGTTGTACGCTGCTTTAAAGTGTCCAACGCTTATTTTGTAGATGGATTCGTAAATAGTAGCATGTAAGTAACGAATAAAGGTATCGGCGAAGAATATTCCATTCTAGAGAAAATTCGATTAGCAATGAACTTATAAAGATAATTTAAACTATAAAAATATGCAGGATATTTATCAAAAACGTTCCGATTCAGGATCTTGAATGAAAAAAATCAGCTAAGTGTGAGTTTCGTTTAAGTGTTGTGGGTTTTTTTCTCTCGTTTGAACTGAGTACTTTATTTTTAATAAATTATTACTAATATAGTCTTATAATAATAATGCCTAGTACAATTAAATGTAATTTTGTTTTTGACAGAAAGATTTTTGTAAGTATTTTTGGTGGTCTAGAATGTAACAACATTTGGAGAAGAAGTGCTAACTTTGAACTTTAAAATTATTTAAAGATCTGGATGTGGTCAAATATATCGCAATTCAGATAATAAAATGAGCAGGACACTTGAGTAGAATGGACGACAGTCAGGCAACAAAAAAAGATCTTCTCATGCAGACCATTGGGCTCCCGAAAAAGGGGAAGACCTAAACTTAGGTGGCTCGACTGCTTAGGTGGCTCGACGTACTGGATGTCTCTGGCAAAGAACAGGAGACTTTGGGAGTTGATTCTGCGAAAAGTAGGGGCCCATCCTTGGTGACAACACAGGAAGAAGGACGTTGAAGAAGAAGGACAATTAAGTAGGGGGGGGGGGGGATATTATCGTAAAGATCTTAAAATCTATGACATCTAGAGTCATGGTTATAGGAATACACTAGCTTGGGTGATTTATTTATTTTATCTTTAATAATTATTAATAAATATATTTTAATTTCTGCCCCAAATGGTGAACTATATATTTACATAGGTTTGTATACCTCTTTTCATTCCATTGTATACATCAATGTGACTATGTTGTTAAATAAAATGGGATAAATATCGTTAGACGTGAAACTTCGTTATATATTATTATTTTACGAAAAAAACCAGCCAAATGCGAATCTAACTCGCCTATTGAAAGTTCCCTACCTCGTTTGAACTGAAAGTGTTTTATTTTTAAGTCAACATTAATATCAACTTCTTGGTTATATTTATAAATACCAAGAATAATCAAGTAGGGAAGACATGAGCATATTATTTGTATTTATTGTTTTATTTAAAAACTTTGATGTCATCTGGCGACTTATTGCTACAGGAGCAATCTCTTACGGTTAACCAGAGTTACAGTGCAATAAAATCAAAATGGGGTAGGCAGAAAGCCACACATTACAACAATATTTAAAAGATAAAATAATAAAAACAAAAAAAAAGAAACCAAACAAACAAAACAAAATAAAAATCTAAATTGATTTATCTGATGGGGTTTTAGATCTGGATTGAGGCAAAGAATGGGTAATGAAAAGAATGAAAGGAAGTGAGATATGAAGGAAATAGAATTTTTAAACTAAAGTTAGGTAGGTATAATTTTTTCAGACAGCTTTTGAAAGCTACAAGTGACGGTGAAAGTCTGATGTCAGAATTCAGTTTATTCCATAATTTGGCAGCGTGAACAGTGAACGAATGCTCGTAGAAAGAAGTAGAATGTTTGGGGTTAAGGAGCGTGACAAGTTTATCAGAACGTAGACATAGGCAATGGCTAGAAAGTAATTTTTAAATTATTCACATAATTTTTCAATTGTAGTGAATCATTTACATTTTGTGTAAAAGATAATTGTTTGTTTTACGCATCATAAGGAGAAAAATAAAATATTACAAAAATTAAAAACAAGACTCTGTGAAAAAACTAAAATGGACAGTAAAAATCAAGGAGTTACAATAGACCTACGATTAAGAATCCTAATAGCAGATGACTCTCATTTATCAACCATAATATACGCTATTCATCATAAAGAAGTCTATATCGTTTATTGACATTTGGCTAAAAGTGATAATTGGGAGGTCAGTCTGACAGCAGATTGGTTCAAATTATCAAGCATGACATATATCAATTTAATTGTAAATGTCGCTTTTTGAAATTTGCCCAACAGCGAATCTTGGGAGATCCATCTTACAGGAGACTGCCTGATGAAAATATACACTTTGGCAATGAACTGTAATCCTTTATTAATTAAATCAAAATAAATTAACAATAACAATGTTAGCACGGTGACGTTTCGTACCAGAGAGATAAGCATAGCCAACAAACACTAAAAACTACCATATAGAGCTGACATATTGCCTTTACGTTTTGCTTGTTTGTGTTCTATTTATATTCTATCATACCCTCCTGAACACAAACCCACTGCAGTGATGAAGAACTCGTACTTCGGACGGGGCAGTGCCTCGGGTAATATCAATCACGCAATGAAAGCGTCTGGGCCCATAACTTGATGAAAATAAACACTTTGGCAATGAGCTGTAATCCTTTATTAATTAAATTGAAGTAAATTAACAACAACAATGTTAGCACGCTGACGTTGCGTACCAGAGAGAAAAGCATAGTCAACAAAAAAAAACTACGATATAGAGAAATGACATATCGGCTATACGTTTTAGGTGTTTGTTTATGTTCTAGGTGTTTGTTTATGTTCTATTTATTTTCTATTACTGTCCCAAATGATTAAGCACGGCATATAGTAATTTAAACAGTTGTGGGCCCTTGTACCTGTTAGATTAAAATCCATGACGTCTCACAATTCTAAACTGTAATGCAAATTTCAATGAAAGATCATTTTTTCTGTGATTAGTGCTATATATTATGGTTGAAGTTGAGAGCAATCTGCTATCTGGATTCTTAAACATAAGTCTAGTTTAACATTCTTCGTTTTTTACTTTCCAGTTTAATTTTTGCATATAGTCGTGTTTTTATTTATTAAATTATTTGTTTTTTTTATTTGGATTAGTACGATATATTATGATTCAAGTTGAGAGCAATTTGTTGTTAGGATTCTTAATCATAAGTCTAGCGTATTTTTTTTGTTTCTTACTTCCCAGTTTAATTTTTTTCGCGAAGTCCTGTTTTAATATTTTTAATTATTTGTTTGTTATTTCTATTAGTGCGACATATTATGTACAATTTTCGTATTTTTTTATTAAATTTAGTGATTTTGTCGTCGCCGTGGTGTGTTGGGTTGATCACAAAGCATAGAGCCTATGACGACGCGGCGCACGACGGAGACCGGGTTCTATTCTCGGTGGTTCGTCGAGTGGGGCTGGGCGGGTGTTATGATTGGCTCTAAGATAATGCTCTCGTAGCAATAAGTCCGCCATATGTATCAATTAGATACATTAAAGTAGATGAATATTATGATTGAAGTTCAGAGCATAACATTCTCCGTTATTTACATTCCATATTTACATTCATTTTTACGCCCGTAGTGTTTTTATTTTTTAATTAAATCTTTTTTATTTGTTTTCTTTTAGTGTATTTGTATATAATGCTTATAATAAAATCAAGATTTAATTTTTTGTGGTTTTCCTCCATAATGGATATTTAGAAGTTACAACAAACGTGTGTTTTTTTATCAAAGGGCTGATATATAATTCTCTTTATCAGAGCCATCTATACCTTTGTTTGCAGGCACCTACAAAATCAATTAACTAAATTCTTGCAAACAAAATAAGAATGCTTTTAAGGTAAAGCCAAAATTATTAAATTATTCCTAGGTCTAAGACAGTAATATTTTAAGTAATCAATTATTCGAAAAAAAAACGGAATCTTGTTAGCCAGAATTCAAAGTGAATATTTTATTTTTAGAAATAAAAAAATGACAATATTATACAATGTATATAGGATTAAGATTTCCCTCTACAATTCAGAAATGAAAATAGTGTTTTAGAAATATCCACTCGCAACGACTTGTGTCCGTTTGGATTACTCAATGACTGATATGCCCTCCCATTTTATGGCGTAAGAGGCACCTCTCTGCCCCACTCCTTTGTGGACTTGTGTGTCACCGGCCGACTGAGTTATAGCGATTTAATGGCGATCACTTATTATATTTATTGTTATTATTATAATAATTTTGAAACCTAACTTTTTAATCTGAAATAACATTCACATATTACAAATTTTAATATTTCAGGCATCATTTTGATTATGTTGTAACGTTATAGGGCCTTTGTTACTCGGTGCTGAATTGAAAGGTTTATTGAAACCATTAGATCCATTTTTTGCTGCGAAGAATAAAGAAAATTCCATAGAAAATCCTATAGAATTTTAATACTGAGTATATAACCTGTGCTCCGTATTATAAAATAAATTGTAATTATTCGTAACTGGTAATTTCCTACACTCATTCAATAATCACTTTTTGATTACCTCTAGAACCTAATTATACTGGTACTTTTCGGCTTCCCGATGTATTCAATTCCTCAATTACCTGATCGCAGTCTCACTAGAGCTCGATTTGTTTATGAGGAACGAAAGTCAATTTGTCGAAATATGTAGTCTTTATCTTTTATAGTTCTCGTGTACATTTGTATTCAGATTTAATCTAAAAGTTTAAACTTTGTTAAACTATTAATTATTTATCGTTATGAATAGGTTAGGCGGGTAAATAAATAAATAGATAACATTCCGTACTGCGCAATTCTCTAGAAACAGAGATTGAGTACTCTGGCTTATTATTGTAAATATTACGCCTCATTGGATATTAAACATAAATAAAACTGCAATATAGTTACATCCATACTGATAAACATATATTAAGGTAAAAAGCTTGTATGTTGAATATATTTTGAAGAAATCGGTTAACTCCAATAAATAATAGGCAGTTTTTTATAAGTTTATCTTCCTGTGCGACTATTTTCTCTGGCTTTATATTGTAAATATTACGCCTCACAGGACATTAAATATAAATCAAATTGCAATATAGTTACATCCATACTGTTAAAAAGATAGTAAGGTAAATAATTTGTACATTGAATATATTTTGAAGAAATCGGTTCATTCCGATAAATAATAGGCAGTTTTTTATAAGTTTATCTTCCTGTGCGACTATTTTCTCTGGCTTTATATTGTAAATATTACGCCTCATTGGACACTAAATATAAATCAAATTACAATGTAGTTACATCCATACTGTTAAAAAGATAGTAAGGTAAAAAGTTTGTATATTGAATATGTTTTGAAGAAATCGGTTCACTCCAATAAATAATAGACAGTTTTTATATGTTTATCTTCCTGTGCGATTATTTTCTCTGGCTTATTATTGTAAATATTACGCCTCATTGGACATTAAATGTAAATCAAATTGCAATATAGTTATATCCATACTGTTAAAAAGATAGTAAGGTAAAAAGTTTGTATATTGAATATGTTTTGAAGAAATCGGTTCACTCCAATAAATAATAGACAGTTTTTATAAGTTTATCTTCCTGTGCGATTATTTTCTCTGGCTTATTATTGTAAATATTACGCCTCATTGGACACTAAATGTAAATCAAATTGCAATATAGTTATATCCATACTGTTAAAAAGATAGTAAGGTAAAAAGTTTGTATATTGAATATGTTTTGAAGAAATCGGTTCACTCCAATAAATAATAGACAGTTTTTATAAGTTTATCTTCCTGTGCGATTATTTTCTCTGGCTTATTATTGTAAATATTACGCCTCATTGGACACTAAATGTAAATCAAATTGCAATATAGTTATATCCATACTGTTAAAAAGATAGTAAGGTAAAAATTTTGTATATTGAATATATTTTGAAGAAATCGGTTCACTCCAATAAATAATAGACAGTTTTTGATATGTTTATCTTCCTGTGTAATTATTTATACGCCCATTATGTAAAAATTAATAAATTTTAATAAAATCGTCAATATTGTGTAAAATGGGGTTCCAGAAATAAAATAGGGTAAATTTGAAAGTGATATTAAATTGATATTCGGTTGCCCTACTGAACTTGTTATAGGTAGACAGTTTTGGAACGGTGAAAGTATACAAGACCACATCCAAACCTTTCAAATTTGCAAGAAGTGTCCGGCATGGATAATTTCTATGATTGATCCTATTTAAGGCATAAGGAGAATACATTAGAACAACACTCACTGGTTTGAATGGGAGTGTCACCGTGACGTAGCACTAATTAACTTAAATTATGCTGATGGCACAATCCTACTACAAACGAACGACTCAGAAATCGTATCTTAATAGATCAGTACCTTGGGACTATCCATTAATAAGTCTAAGACAAAACTGATGATATGGACCTATTCGGGAAACTGGAGCTCACGGGGTATACAAGTATAGAATTCGTTGAATACTTCATCTACCTGGGTTTCGGCATTCCAAAGTAAGATAAAAATGAAGAGAAAGTGCGTCGTTTAATTGGCATGATTAAAAATGCCATGACTCGCTTAGATAAAGGATAGGAACATTTCCAGACTTACAAAGCCACATTTAATAAGAATTCTGATCTTATCCATCTATATGCAGGACGCTGAGTCAAGGACATTGAAAATGGCTGATCGCAAAACGATCCACGCCTTTGAAATGTCGTGCTGGAGGAAGTGGCTCAACATCTCATGAACTGAACATAGAACCAAGTCTTGATTTCGAAAGACCTTGGTATTAAAATAAGTTTATTCATCATCTATGCCCAGAGATTTCGCAAATTCTTCAGACATATTCCGAGTAAACCTCCCGATAATATTGAGAAACTCATTGTTACTGGTATGGCTGAAGGACGAAAACCGTGGGAACGCTGTCTTAGACGCTGGATGAACCAGATTAGAGATACGCTTGGCACTCATTATATGGGGCTCTAGGCAGCGCCGAAAATAGGAATCTACGACATAATATCATCAAAGAGAGCCACGCTCCTCATTAACGAGGGACCGACTTAAAAGAATTGTATTGACACGGCGTTGAGAAGTTGAAAATAAATGTATATTTATTTTCTTGTCATTTTGTATCATCAAAAAAGTATTAAGAAAATTTTGAAAAATTTTTTTATATAGATAAAATTTTTTTAAATGTTTTCTAGGAAAAAAATTGTAGTATATTTTGGTGCAAAGTCAAGAAGCGACAAAGGAAGAAAAGCGTGAGTATCGTTACGAGATGCTTGACCATTCACCTCGTATTTCGTCATCATTTTTTGGGTAACTAAGCAGTTCACGCTAGCGAGGCCCCTAGCACTGATGAAAAAATTTTAGGGCTCTAAATTTCATAGGGCCAAGAATAGTTTGAGGCATATGCAATTTTTTGTATTGGAAGATAAATATTAAACGTATATGAAGTAATAATAATAAATTTTATAGGAACAAGAAAAGTTTAAGGCATATTACATTTTTTTGTATCGAAAGATATGTATTAAACGTATGGGAGGTAATATTAATATAAGTAATAATAATGAATTTTCTAGAATCAAGAAAATTTTAAGGCATATTAGATTTGATGTGTCGAAAGGTAAATATTAAACGTATGGGAAGTAATAATAATATAAGTAATAATAATGAATTTTCTAGAATCAAGAAAGTTTTAAGGCATATTAGATTTGATGTGTCGAAAGGTAAATATTAAACGTATGGGAAGTAATAATAATATAAGTAATAATAATGAATTTTCTAGAATCAAGAAAGTTTTAAGGCATATTAGATTTGTTGTGTCGAAAGGTAAATATTAAACGTATGGGAAGTAATAATAATATAAGTAATAATAATGAATTTTCTAGAATCAAGAAAATTTTAAGGCATATTAGATTTGATGTGTCGAAAGGTAAATATTAAACGTATGGGAAGTAATAATAATATAAGTAATAATAATAAATTTTCTAGAATCAAGAAAATTTTAAGGCATATTAGATTTGTTGTGTCGAAAGGTAAATATTAAACGTATGGGAAGTAATAATAATAGAAGTAATAATAATAAATTTTCTAGAATCAAGAAAATTTTAAGGCATATTAGATTTGTTGTGTCGAAAGGTAAATATTAAACGTATGGGAAGTAATAATAATATAAGTAATAATAATGAATTTTCTAGAATCAAGAAAATTTTAAGGCATATTAGATTTTTTGTGTCGAAAAGTAAATATTAAACGTATATGAAGTAATAATAATAATAAAAGGTAAATATTGAACGTATATGTGGCAATAAGTATAAAATAGTCCTGGGAAATACGAGAGAATACAATATACTTTTATGAATAATTAAAATAAAATGAAAATAAACACGTTATTTTTCGATATGAACTTTAAAATTTTTTTGAATATCTTTTAAGCATTATACCACCTAATAACAACTCTAATTTTAATCCAAAGTAAATACATGGTACATAATTTATAAGTAGAGCTTACGAAATACAGTGTCGTGGGTAGCAACACGACGCAAAGTAGAAAGGTAAGGCGTGCGTGACAGTGGAAAATACAGCCGCTCTATTAGATAACGAAGTTCAGTGTGTCGCTGGCGCGAGTCAGTGTGTCGGGCGCTTACATAACGCCAGTGTGGTTACGTAGCACTGTGAGTACGTTATACACGGGTATATTAATTGCGGGGTGTGGTCCGTCCGATCGTATATAATTAGGTTTTATAGAGAATACGCATGGTCTACTTTAAGAATAATAAAGCCTTTATTCACTGACCTTAATGTACAGTTTTAACTTATACTCTACACAGAATAAACAGTACTATTACAGATCTTATGAGATAAAATGTTCGTCAGCATCCAGTTTATTGGTCAGGTTGTCCCTTGACATAGGCTTCCCCTATTGACTTCCACTCATCTCTATTCCGAACTAACCTTCTCGATCCTTTTGGTAAATATCATCCAATCTTTTGATTTGATTTCCTTTTTGTCTTTTTCCATTTCTAGGATATTATTCCATTACCTATTTCGTCCATTTTTCTTTGTTCGTTCTCATGATGTGATCAGCCCAGTCCCATTTGAGTTCTCTTATTTTTTGTAAAACATAGCTCATCTTTGTTCTTTTTTATTTTTGAAGTCATGTATCTGTCCTGTAGGCTTATGTTTAGCATACTTCGCTCCATGTTGTGATGGCCAATTGTAAGTTTTTGGTTGTTTTTGTTCGTAGCAGGCCAAGATTGATATCCATACGTAAGACCTGGGAGAATGCATGTGCCGTACAGTTTTTTTTCACTGATACTGGTATTGTTTCGTTTTTGAATATCTCTTTCAGTGACTAATATCACTTCCTAGTATTGCTTAATTTTACTTAATCCTGAATTAAATTATAATACTTAGCCAATGTCTTTTAAAGCTATTGATAGAAATAATATTTATTTAGGACGTATAAACCAAATGCCTCCTCTGTTGAAGTGTAAGACATATTTGATCAGATAACCAAAATAAAGAGTCCCATAATATGGAATATAGAAGATGGTAAAATGATCGAAATTAATCGTTTTTGTTCTTGTATTTTAGTAGGTCCAAGTAGTCGATAATAGTGGATTTATAAAAAAATTCATAAAGATCTTCGCACTGATCAGAATCGTAACTTTTGTTCTGAAAACATTTATTAATTTCAAGTTGTGCTATTCAATATTCTACGTTGAAAATCTGTTAAGCCTGTTGAAATATGTCGACTGAAAATTGAGAAAGTTAAGAACCAATAGACCATCATAAAAATTTAATTTCAAACTATAATTAGATTAATTATAAATTATATAACTTATTGGCAAATTGAGTTTCCTATATTTTCATATTCTCCCTGGAGGTGATGTTCGCAGTTTTATAGTAGAATATATTTAAATTTTTATATTACTCATTGCTGAAAAAATAATTTGATTATTCAATACCATATATACTCTTCCGTTTCTAGACACTAGATTACGGCTACTGTAATAGGCAGACAGATATATTCCCAATTTAGAACTTCTTCCCGTCAACTACATCGACTTTTTAAGCTGTAAAATAAGGTGATCCTAGTATTTATTATCTTCCCGTCAACTACATCAACTTTTATTCTTCCCGTCAACTACATCAACTTTTATTCTTCCAGTCAACTACATCAACTTTTTAAGCTGTAAAATAAGGTGACCCTAGTATTTATTGTCATTATTACGAATAAACATTTATTAAAAAGTAATGACATTAATGTCCTATCAAACATAAGATATATTTCCTTACTCAAAATTTCTTTACCTTTTGACGTCATTTTTTGTAAGTCTACTATAAATTAAATGTTATTATTAGACCAATCCAAATATATGGTTTTGCCAGTATGTTATAGACTTTGCAAGTATAAATGCGACTTATTGGACTCGATACCTACTTAGCAAAGGATACTTTACAGATGGAGGTGTTCAATTTACAATATACTTCTTGAATAGTGCTAAGGGAAGAAATATATTGTTTGTTTTTCTTAATTAATATCGACATTAGGGTTTAAACTAAACGATTATTTTAAACTCTAATGTCGATAATATTAGGGTTTAAATTAAACGATTAAACGACGAAATAAAGGTACACTTACTGCATATTTTTCACTTGATTTTACGTTCTCGTATGTCATAGATGAAACTGAAATAAAAATGACTGACTTTTTGAATAGCTTCAGAGAAAAAATCGATGATTAGGTTTTATTTTAATCTAAAAAGGGAAAAGAAAACATTCTTCCAAAGTTTGGAGTTCAGTTTTCGTCAATGATTTACTCGGAGGAGCGATAAAAATGTAGTAGTTATCGTGGATTTTTTCAAACATTGAATATATTTGATGTTAATTTTGTAGAAATTCATTATAATTAAATTTTTTCTCAACTCAATGAAACTATTTGATGTGGTATTATTTAAATGTTTTATCACGACCTAGGTTTCGTTGTATGACAACATCTCGAGGTGGGCAATTCGTAAAGATAGATCTTCTATCTATCTGACTATCTTTACAAATTACCCACCCGAAGAGGTTGTCATACAACGAAATCTAGGTCGTGGTTAATAATTTATAGAAAGCAGAAATAATACTACATCACGTAGTTTCATTTAGTTGAGAAAAAAATTAACATACTTTTTCGTTTTTTTTACTTATTTTTTCTAAATTACTATTGTGTATTATCCAAATGACAAGTTTAAAGTTCTTAACTAGACTGCAATTCATCCAGATAATTTATTTACATAATATTGGCACAGATCAATAACTTTCTTCCACAGTCAAAATTATTTAAGTAGCCAATTAAAAAAAAAGTAAACAATTTTATCTGGAACGCGGCGCACCACATCTTATAAACAGTAGATTTGTCTGTGAACACATATCCGTGCGCTCTTAGCATTTTTATAATTGACAGACGCTTATCGAGACTCGAGAGACACTTACGATGAAATGTATTTACCATTACGACTCGTTTTGGGGTTACGGTCGAATTAGCACTTTCTAGACGACGCGACGTATTAATCTTTTTATACGGTGATATCACTGAAAATTACCTAAAAGGTATAATAGACAAAAACGAGCGAGTAAAGCCAGAGAAACTTTCATCAAAATAAAACAATGCCTGAATATAATAAAAAAAGATGACACGTGTTATGACACAAACATGGTTGGAGGGTTCACATTAAGAGTAACATACTTATCTGAGTTATACCTCGAGAAGCTTTGTTGTTGAACAATCTTAATACAGCAACGGTATTAAACGGCATTAATCATCCTTCACTTCTGCACTTGTGTAGCCCGCCAGTAATTTCCTATATATGATAAAAGATTAAAACGTGCGGTCTGGAATAAACCCACACAACACTTTCATCAAAATGTAACAATGCCTGAATTATACTAAAAAAAGATGATAGGTGTTGTCACAAACATCGTTGGAGGTTTCGCGTTAAGAGCAACATACTTATCCTAGTTATACCTCTAGAAGCTTTGTTGTTAAACAATCTTATCACAGCAATGACATTAAACGGTATTAATCATCTTTACCTTCTGCACTTGCGTGACCTGCCAGTAATTTTCTATATATAATAAATTATTAAAACGTGTAGTCTTGAGTAAAACCAGACAAAACTTTTATTAAAATGAAACAATGCACGAATTATACTAAAGAAGGATGACATGTGTTATGTCACAAATATAGTTGGAGGTTTGGCATGAAGAGCTACATAATTATCCGAGTTATATTTCTAGAATCTTTGTTTTGTCTAGACCAGAGTTTTCCAACCTTTTTTTTTGTTGAGGCTACCCGGACTATAAATTATATTTTCATGCCCCCCCCCCTTTACTTTTTCATGCCCCGCCCCCTTTGATTTAGTAAATTAAATAAAAATGGTAACTGAAGTTTGTAATCTTTTAACAGTGAGACACAATAATTTTACACACTCAAACTGATTTCTCAACAAAAAATGTACACCAAAATGTCAAATTTTTCGCAAGTTTGTGGTAATAATAGTGAATATGATATTTAATTTCATTAATTTTATGCATGTAAATTAAACTTTACATTGTAATGTTATTTGTTAATGTTGTTTGTATATATTTTTGTTTTTCTTTCTAAAATGCAAACGCTTTCCGCCCCCCTTGACATCTCTCTATGTCCCCCTTGGCAGGCGGGTCCCCCTGGTTGGGAACTCCTGGTCTAGAATATTTGTTACAGAAGTATCTGTCGTTATTTATATATCAACTAGTGTTTTTGTACTTCGTAAATGAGCATGAAATGAGCATATTTGCTTTACCGATTTTTCTTCGATAAAATTCTTCGCTGACAAACAACCGCCCACAACAGTTGCCGTAGACAATTGACTCTAGGAGACACTGAGTAGTGGCATTGCAACAATATATTGTACATATATATATATATATATATATATATATATATATATATATATATATATATATATATATATATAATTACTGATCACAGTGTCGGATGCCTTAATGGAACTTAATTTTAAGTTTCTAGATCGATTGGTCTGAAAATTTTGCGGATATGTTCACCAATTAGTACGTCCCTCCAAAATTAGCCATTTATGGAATTCTATATCTTTCAAACCACTAAATCTAGTAAAATTGGAATTCCAGGTTACAATGATAATCTAGTTACATTAGTATCTATTGGTATATGGTATACTCGTCATAATACAAAATTAAGTTTTAACTAGGTACAACGAATTGGTACCATAAAACGTTAAAGGTGGTTGAAAATTGTTCAAAATGGTTCAATTAAAGACTACACGATGTAAGTTTGGTCGATTTATTTAAGTGCCTGACTTCGTACTGTCGTACACTTACATATGCGCTGTCACAGTTCCATCAAATCAGTACAGTCAGCTGAAAGGGTTCAACGTGTTAAAAAAGCATTCAACTCTATGTATATTCCTTTGCTGTTCCCATGAGCTATGAGACACATAACATTTATCAACGTATATGTAACCATTGACCAATGCCAAAGCCAGATAACAGGAATACGATTAGGTCCATTGAAAATATTGTTAATAAATGATGACATAATGTCATATCGTCACTTATAGGACGGAAACGAAAAAATAAATTAACATCAGGATACAAATATTTTTAAGTACGTTATAAATGGTGCATTTGTCATTTTGGTTACTAAGTTGAAACGTGAAAATCAGAAATAAGGGAGAATAAATCTTAAAAATAATATTCGCGCGTGGCACTATTAAGGCCATATTTTTTCCCTCTTATAAGGGTATATCTATTGAGTACGTCGTCGACGTATCCTTCCTCTTTAGATACTATAAGTTGTATTATGGTGACATTTTCATATCCATCAGTTAATGCGTATTTGTGCCAAAAGATAAAAAAAAAACAAAAAAGAAAACTTTTCTCTATTCAAAATTTTTTTTTTTCTTCTGTCGTTTTGGCAAAGTGGTCATGGTCATGATGAGGCTACATCATCATTGGTGGCTGATGTGACCCTCCTCACAATTTCTCGTCATCTTAACCTATTGGCCGACATCCTAGTGCATTTATGTAGAGGGTCTCCAACTGCTGATTTTATTTGATCAGCCCACCGCATGGATGATCTGTCACGCGGTCTGTTTCCTTCCAACCTTCCCTGGATCACCAAACGCTCTATGGAGTCATTGTTTCGTTTCGAGACATGTCAAAAGAAATTCAAAATTGGAGACTGTACTTGGGTTGATAGACGCTGCGTGATGACGAGTTCTTGAAGTATAGAGGTGTTTTTACAAAATTCTGTCCATGACACTTTCAGCATTTTGTTCCAGCATCAGATCTCTAGAGCATCTATTTTTCACGTCTCGGTTGCGTATAAAAATATAGGGGAAAATAGTGTTCTTAAGAGCTTGACCTTAATGGTTTTAGTTAAATTGCATATTTTTTTCATTACGCGTTGTTTATTATCATATAGAATTTAAATTTAAAATCAACTTTAACAATAGATATATGGTAAGCGTTTTCAACAAGTCTGATACATTTGTTTCGTTTACATTAGTGTCTTAAATGAAAATTTTGGAAATTCGAAATTGCGTCCATGAAATTAATTTTCAATTAAATTAATGTATATATTTTTATCCGACTACAGCGCAGCCAAGGAAGGATAATGAATTTAATATTCTATGTATGTATCTATATACGAATTTTCAATTGTAGCCCAAAAAAAATACTGGTCCGATTTTAGAAAACGAGGTATCAATCGGTTTGCATGTAATGCAAGTGTGTCATAGGCCAGGTTTTAGAGGCAAAACATATTTTGGCTGACTTGCAATAGAAAAATCGAACTGAAAAATAAATTCCCGAAAAGGATACCATTCGACAGATCTTTAAAAATAGTTATGAGGTTTATTAAGGATTTTTTCGTAAACCAGAAAAAATTGCCAAGTCTACCTCAAATAATGCAAATAGAAATTTTTATGTGCACCCCGTTTCGAATTATGTATATGAAAATAAGCTAGCAAAAATGGTAAAATAAAAAGGAAGCTATAAAAAATAAAACCTGACTGCATTGAAAAAACTGAAAAGTTGAAAAACAAGTTAGGTAATCATAATTTCACTGAAAGATATTGTGAAGCAGTAGGTGGCGTTCAGTTTTGAGAGGTCAGTGTTTTTTCCAGTAGAATATATGTCAAAAGCGTACATCTTCTTAATTCTTACGGCTTCACAATTCAGTGACGATTATATTTCAGTGAAATTATGATTACCTAACTTGTTTTTCAAATTTTCACTTTTTTGGGGCAGTCAGGTTTTAGTTTTTATAGCTTCGTTTTCATTTAAATGTTGCAATAGTGTGATTTAGTCGAAGACGAAGAGATGTTTTTAATGTTATAAAGTTTTTTATATTTTATGTTATAAGAACAAAATCAATATTGAGGAAAAAGAAATAGTTATAGGCGAAAGGTTTACTGGATTATTAAATCTAGGCAAAAATTTCTTTGTATTCTAGACAATGTTTGTTTGTTTGTTTTACTAAGGGTTGCGACTTATCTTATAATTTTAGGTTAAATTAATAAAATGAATAGGCGTGGAAAAAATAGATAGTAGGATGGAGCTTATAGTGTAATATAATACAGTACAGTACAATCGAATTCAGTGTACATTAACGAGATACAGTAGAAAACTACATGCAAATATTTAGTAGAAAAAAATAATGTGTATAAAATCCTTCCTTTTCTATCATATTAAGTAAGTTAGTTACCACTGGTATCGGATTAAAATAGTAGTGACTGGTTTTTCTAGTTTTCGTTATGAGCTCGAAGATTTTTCCGCCCTGATGATGCGGAAGAAACTTTCTTTTGTCATCATATTTCACAATAGGTTTTTTTGCTACTTCGCTTTGCCAGATTTGTATCTCGAAAGGAGAGAAAAACTTAGCGCTCAGAAATTTTTTTTTACAATGGAAAACTCTTCGTAATTAAAAGAATAAGTTCACGGAAAATATCACCTAATTTATGCTTTTTTGGATATATAGATCTGATTCTTAGAATGATTTTCTATTGACTTTGGAATTGGTTATTTTACGATCTATTTTAACAATATGGTCAGCCTGATGTAACTACTCGACGAGGACTTTTTCACTTTCATGCCATTTTGTCTCTATTTTGAACTGCTCACGTCCATTTCTATCCCACTGTCTTCATGACATCGTCGTACTATAGGCTGGTGGTCGATAAACGTGTCAGCGTCCAGTACTTGGTTGCCACTCTAGTAGTTTACGGCTCCATCGTCCATCCCCCTATGACAAATATAACCTTTCCATCTATATTTGAGAGTAGCAACTCATCTGGAAATATTAGTTATTCAGAATTGTTTCCTGGTTCAATATTGGTCGTCAGGTCTTTTAGCCAAATATCGTCCTTTTTATCTCTATCAGCGCCCATGCATCAGCTCCGTAAGTCGTGATGTGTAAAACCCATTATACGAATGTTTTCCTCATTAAAAATACTGGAATGTCCACTTTAGGTGTATGTGACAATTATGCAATGAATAACAATGACTGTTTATACATTAAGTGATAACTTTTCAGAAAGAAACTAAGAATTTGAAGTGAATTCTGTTCTTCATTGTAAATTTCATATTTTTCATAATTTGCTTAAAATTGCAAGCATCTGTAGATTAATTAAAGTGTTCTTTAAGTAAAGTTTTATATATGTCTGCCTATCTTTTGTCTTAAGCGCGGAGATCATCCGTAAATATTCAGTATTATCAAAACATATTTTCACCTTTCGTGAATATTTTTCACACTGTAAACTTTGAAATAAACTGTATTTTAATACTTAAAAACAGATTTTCACTTTTCGTGAATATTTTTCACACTGCAAACTTTGAAGTAAACTGTATTTTAATACTTAAAAACATATTTTCACTTTTCGTGAATATTTTTCACACTGTAAACTTTGAAATAAACTCTGTTTTAATACTTAAAAACATATTTTCACTTTTCGTGAATATTTTTCACACTGTAAGCTTTGAAATAAACTGTATTTTAATACTTAAAAACATATTTTCACTTTTCGCGAATATTCTTCACACTGTAAACTTTAAAATAAATTGTATTTAAATACTTAAATTTCCAAAGTTATTTTTCCTAGAACTCTTCATCTACCATGTCTATATTCTCCTTTCATGGTAATTATTGGTAATTTTAGAGATTAATGGTAATTTTAGAATTTGCGTAGTACTGGCGGTAGGAGGCTATAGCTAAAAATATGTTTAGCTTAGTAACAAATCAACATAATATGTAATGTTCGTTCTTTTCAATTAATAATTTTTAACTTTCAGGGAATATTTCGGTCATATAGTCACAAATCTACGATCAAATTATGACACTGGGTAAATCTAATGCGATGGAAATTATCCAAAATACAAGACGTCACGTCACTTGTTGATCACACGCACACACCCGCGTGCACACGAACACAAAGTAGTATGCGTACGTGCAGGTGTGGGTGTGTGCGTGCAGTGGGCTCGCCCGGTACCCGCATAGTTGAACGCTCGTCCCGGACGACGCTACCAGCGAATGAACTTTATTAGTGTGCTGTTTTTAAGATAACATTTGAATTTTTATCCTTTATTACGTTTTTACACATTTTTATCCTGCTATTTTTTAGTAGGAAAAAATTTTGTGAAATCGTCCTCAGGCTTGATTATATTTATGTTGTCTTAAATTTGATGCACGCCTTGAGTCTGGCTTGATTTAAATGTTTTTTTATTTTTAGACAGTTTTAGACTCTGTTAAAATGAGATTCTGATTGGCTATTTAGGTACACCGAAAAAAATATGCGAAGGGAAATATAATGGTTTAAAATGCAAGATTTGGGTTACTTTTATGGCTTATTTGTCATAAGATTTTTTTATTGCACAAAAATTTGTTAATAAAATTAACAGAGTGTATATTTGCACATGATATTATATTAAATATTCATGTATATTTCGTCACAAAATATCAATGGAGCAATTTTCTACATAGCATTAAATTAATTAAAATTGGTAAATTATTTCATTATCCAACAAAAAAGAATAGTAAATAAAATTAAGAATTGTAACAACATTTTATTGATGCTACATTCGACTAGGCTACACCGTCTTATTAAGCTACGAAAACCATTTCATAGCTATCAGAATCACTGTAGCAACAGTTTCTGCTTAAACCATCTAGGGCATGCTGAAAATGTAATGCATTCCACGTGGGTGCACACTCACAAAGTCCCATGACACGTGTCCGCCCGGCCTATCGCTTTGACCTAGTTTGCTGCGCGCACGCACGAACGCACACACGCATGGCCACTTATACACACTCACAATTCATTGAGACCGCACGCACTGTCATTGTGCATGTGTACAGCCGGTCCTGTGGACGAATGTACGAGTTGGTTTAGGGTTACAACATATTAAACGCTTTATCATTAATCTGTTAAAAACGTGGAAATTGCTGAATAAACGTTGTAATTTTTCCGGGTCATGAAAGAAATTGCTTAAAAAGAAAAAAAATTACACTTGCTGAAAAAAATAAGTTTTTTTTGTATAATTTCTAGTGTGATATATTTTTTCAAATGTAAATAAAACTAATCCCTTGATTGGTAAGATGATTCTTTGTCTTGAAGAAAATGGTACAAAAGTAAAAAAAAATAAACTGTAAGATTCTTGTTCACTTGTTCAGCCGTGTTTCAGGAAAACATTTAATTTTATGTACTTCGAATAAATGTTTCGTGCCTGTTTAACTTTTCACAGCTTTATTGTTAATTATTACGTCTGTATTGATCGATTTCAAGATAAAATTTCCTGACCTTCTGATTGAAAAACAAATTTTTTTTGATCCTTATAATTACGTCAATCTGCTGTGTAAGTACTGAAGCACCTCTGTGGTTAGATTTTAAATCAACAATTTGGACCATGTATTATCACGATCGAATATTCTGTTTTCATGGTCTGTTTGTTAGAGCAGCGCGAGAAACTATTAGGTAGATTTTAATATGACTTTCATTGAGATAGCGCTTGGAGTCTAAACTAAAATCTGAATTACTTTTTATCTCCAACGAATATTTACTAAAGGAGTTAAAATTTAATTTTCAGCGTTCACGCAGCACGAATTGAGTACGTAAGCTTAAAGCTTGAATAGAAATTGTAAATAACAGCACAGGGACTTAATTTAAAGTTCAAACCAAGATATACTCAAACGTTATTTTAATTCTTTTAAGATGAAAATATTTTTTTATTATTTTTCTAGTAGCAATACTGGAAATATAATAAAAAATAATCATAAAAATGTATGCGTAGCTGCGGCTAACAGGCTGTAAACGTATGTAATTTTTTATTTTTGTTTAAGTATGCGTTTTAAGATAACAAAGTATTTATATACGTTTCCGCATTGGATTTCATAAAAAAAAACGAGTGTGCTTTAGACCACACGACTGAAATAAAACTTCAAATTCACAAAATATGAACTTTAAAATGAAATTACAATTTTATTCACTTTAAACGTGGAATATTTAATGTATTGAACAAAATAATAATTTATAAAATTGTTCAAGAACGAAATGAAATTACAAAATAATCAAAAAATCACCGTTCGCGTAACGCTAGCAAACTCGCATATATATATATATATATATATATATATATATATATATATATTATGCACTTACTATGAGAGGAAGAGAGAAAGAAAATGTGCGCGCGCACTGCTTTCCCTTGCTCCTACAGTGTGATACAGACAATAGGCTTGCACTGTATCTTAGATATACGAAACATAACTGGCTATGAGAGAAAGAGAGAGAGAAAATGTGTGCTCGCACCTCTCTCTCTTGTCCCTACAGTAATATACAAAACGTAACTCTCTCTCTTTCTGTCTTCAGTAACTTATATCTCCCTCTCAACTTCCGTTCGCCTCGCTCGATCACACTTTTCCTGACACTCTCGTCACGCATTCACCAGCTTACTCCCCAAGTCAAGCGTGCGTAAAGAAGTTTTACTTCAAAAAGCTTTCATGGTGCAAGTATTTAGGAAGATCAAGCAACTTGCTCCAGTTGTAATTTCGACAAAGAGACATAGGGTTATATGTGATAAAGTATAAATTATTTGACTCGGGACATGACCTATACCAGATCTTAAAACTGCTGAGAAAATTACATAAAATCTTCTAGAAAAGCTGTGAAGTATTTTGAATTCATTTATTTAGCATACATGCACGAACTACTTAAAGCGTCGTCACAAAATTTGCTTTTCGTAGAATATTATCGTTAGTGATGCGTGTCTGAAGTCATCTGACTCAAGATCAGATTTCAAGTTTTACAAGGAAATGTGTTTGTGCTGTGTGCGAAAACTAGAAAATAATTAAACTATCAAATAATAAAGAATGGACAATCAGCGTTAACCTTTACGTGGCATAACGAATACATATTATACGTTTGAGCGTATACTTGTGTATGTGGGCGCCTCTTCAATGCGACTAATTAAATGTTACGTACGCTTGTGTTTGTGACGTCATACAGTCGTCAGGGATATGGTTATGTGGATGTATGTGTGCAATTGTGTGATTGGATTTGTGGGATAGTTCTGGTGCATAATGAGTAAGAGTTATTTGCAAGTTTTACGATCTCTGTCTTTAGGAATTATGGCTGGGAACGCTGCAGTGTGTTATGCATGTGTGTGTGTGTGTTTATTTACTTCAATGTAGATAATACGATACATTTTATATATGGAGCATCCTACGATATAGTCGATTGCTTGGTGGATTGGAAAATTATTAAAGTTAGGGAGAGTGAGTAAGTCTGGGTGAGTAAGTCTAGAAACAAATTTTACGATGTCTGTCTTTAGGAATTATGATTGGGAACCTGCAGTGTGTTATGCATGTGTGTGTATGTTTATTTACTTTAATGTAGATAATACGATACATTTTATATATGGAGCATCCTACGATATAGTCGATTGCTTGGTGGATTGGAAAATTATTAAAGTTAGGGAGAGTGAGTAAGTCTGAGTGAGTAAGTCTAGAAACAAATTTTACGATGTCTGTCTTTGGGAATTATGCCTGGGAACCTGCAGTGTGTTATGCATGTGTGTGTATATTTATTTACTTTAATGTAGATAATACGATACATTTTGTATATGGAGCATCCTACGATATAGTCGATTGCTTGGTGGGAGATTGGAAAATTATTAAAGTTAGGGAGAGTGAGTAAGTCTGGGAAGAGTGTGATTATAAGCAATACTTTTTGAGTTCCATTTCTGATTAAACTATTTCGATCCTTGTATTCGAAGAAGGTCAATTTACACAATTTCAGTTGTCAGAATTTACTGTAAGTTGTTTGCTGGTATGGAATCAGTGATATCTTCTCCAATCTTTCCCCGTTTTAGTCCAGGTTTTGCATAAATATTTACTTATTTGTATGTAGTAATATTGTTCATATACTGTGTTGAATTCTTAAAATTATTCTGCTTTCTTACAAAAGCAGCACTTAATCGAAAATTTCTTTTGTCTAACTCAAATGATGTCTGTGGAAAAAAACATTATCAGTATCGTATCCAAAATTCGCTTCTTTTGGACACCGATTCCATCAATTCACTCGACGAATGCTAAATTCGGAGCTTACTTAAAGCAAACTTTATCAAGCTTGCAGTATTCCAAAATAAGATATTAATAACCGATCCTCAACGTCTTGCTCTAGGACCGCATGACTAACAATAATATTCCATCCCGTTATCAAAAGAAATAAACTGTCGAAAAGCACATTTCGTGAGGACACCTTAAATGGTTTGGGCACGTATGCTACATTGATGAATTCAGAATATTTCACACTTCTCTGGAGAAGCTGGACCAAACTTTTGAAAGTTCAGCATTCGGCACCAAAGAAAACATGGTGGAAGCAAGTCAAGGAAGACGTGGAAAACCAACGGCTCGATCTGATTCAATCGGTGCCAAGTGTGATTATTTCATAAGATGGAGAATCATTGCTTAGAAAGTTCGACGTTCAGCTGTTGAAACTACTGAAGCATAGTAGCTTCAAAGTCCATCTCAAACACATGCCAACTAGAGGTAAAGATTCAAAGTAGAGAAAGAATACGGATACTGCTTTTTGCACATGGTAATTTGATTGAGATATTGTTTGTTGAGCAAGGTATTTATTACAATGCTAATCTATTAAATGAATACTACTCGTTATATATTGTATCTATTATGAAGATGTGTGATTGAGTTATAAATGCTTTGTGTTATTGTATTAGCATTCGTTCCATAATATTATTGTACGTATAACTTGGTCGTTAGATTTTCCGACATGTATTTAGATTTGTATAGTTTTTCTTTTCCAGAATAGGTGAGAAAGAGCAATGATATGAAATTATACTCTACACGGGGTCTTCAACAAACTAATTATGTCTCATAATTGACAGATTTCCAAAACATTTTTCGAGATGCTGTCGGGGAAAAAATATAGAAACAATATACACTTTTTCTTTCCCCGAGTTAAATCTGTTTTGTAAGTGTTCATATACACAAACTCGTAATTATTCGCCGTATCTTCTTCACGGTTTGATTTATGTCGAGGCATCTGAGTCCTAACTGCACGAGCATCTAACTTCCATCTGCATGAGAATTTAACTCAAATCTGGCTGAGCATCCATTATTTATAAAATTGTTCCCTCACGAAAGTTCTCATACGTGATGTATTTATACCAAATGAAATTAGATTAAATTTATATGTGCCTTGTTTATTATTCCTACAATTATTATTTATTTGTTTATTTTAAGGTGTTTGTATTGTATTAATAAATGTAAAATATAAATAAATAAGGAATATATAATAAATAAATCAATTCTAATAAGAATCCCATTTTTCGGTTCATATTCGTTTGTTTGTAATTTGAGAATTAGCTTATTGATCTTAATGAAGGTATCAGAAATTTACAGATTTGAATTTGACTTGACATAGTTTCCGAAGAAATATACTAAGTTTAAATATAATGAAAGAAAACAATTTTATGCAAACAAGTTTTTAATTTGAACCATAAATTTAGCCACTAACAGAATAATGCTGCAAGAATAGAATAACAGAATAATAAATGAAAGAAAACAATTTTATGCAAATAAGTTTTAGATTTGAACCGTAAGTTCAGTCACTAGCAGAATAATGCTGCTATAATAGAATAACAGAATAATATAACGGAAGAAAACAATGCTATGCAAATAAGTTTTAAATTTGAACCGTAAGTTCAGTCACTAGCAGAATAATGCTGCTATAATAGAATAACATAATAATATAACGGAAGAAAACAATGCTATGCAAATAAGTTTTAAATTTGAACCATAAATTTAGCCACTAACAGAATAATGCTGCTAATGAGAATAGTCTAGGGTAATCGTTTGAAAGGGATTCGTTTTAAAGAAACTTCAAATATTTTAAGTGGTAGAAAATATATTTCCGAAGCGATCGAACCAAAAACCGTGAGAAACAGTAATGGTTCTACCATTTTTCATCAGAAAATTGAAGAAAAACCACAATGGTCATCTTAGTTTTTGAGAAACTGATGATGATTTTGCATTTGCGAAATAAATACTAGGGAGTATATTAATACGATGAAAAATATCATTAAATTTATAAATGGTTTAATCGAAACACTTTGTACCGTTTTATTTTTAAACTCTTGAATATACGTAAGTATGTCCAAAACTTTATTACTTGAGTTCTTTTTCTACACGTTTCTTCTTTCTACTCGTGCTTTACAGTATTTTGTGAGTATTATTTGATTTTGAAACTAAAAGCAATAGCAAATTTACTTTTGGTAATCATAACGGAAATGCAAATGTAAAAGTCATGAATTTCTCAAACGTCGCAGAACATTCTCAAACTTTTCTGTCTAGTTCATTTTGGTTCATTCGAAGATATATAGTACATTTTAATTCATTCTAGTACATTCATTGCCAGAAGTTAGGATGGTCGGTGGTCGATATCGGAAAATGGCCAAGGTTGACTACTCCATTCAATGACAGTAGTTGGATGGTCGGTGGTCGATATTGGAAAATGGTCAAGGTCGATTACTCCATTCAATGACAGTAGTAGGATGGTCGGTGGTCGATATAACAAAATGCCCAAGGTCGATCACGACGATTCAACCATCATATCTCCCACACCATCGCAGTCTGGGTGGCATGCAACCACGATTGCATGCCACCTATGTACATAATTTTTAACATCCATTTTCACATCTTTAGGGGTTGAATTTCAGTAAATCTTTCTTTAGCCAAGAGGAACATATAAGCTAAATTTCAAGTTAGTAGACTTTACAGTCTGCAAATTTTGTGATGAAACAGTCAGTGGTTTGGCCTTTATCTATTAAAACTTTCTCTTATCGTAATTCATAAACTTATCAAGATATGTTACAATGGACGACAGATTACATTCGATATTTAAATTAAAATTAATTCTAAAATACTTGATGACGATCTTGAATTAATCTAATATGACTTCTTTTTTGGAGATGTGTCCGAAACAAGTGGAATGACATTACAGCATCAGAATTTTGTTGAAATTAGCAAACCTATGTTTTCCAAAATTAAGTAATGGAGTTCAATATTTTACTTACCGACGATAATCATTTTAATCATTTAATTACCTTTGAAATTAATCATAACAGCATTATTTTCATCAATACTGAAGAAAAGCACTTGAAGTATGCTAAGGGTTATGTATTTATTTTTCATGATCAAAGAGATTTTTTGGTATATATATCGTTAAAAATTGGAATTAATTGGAATTAATGTCACGTCGATTTTGCTTTAATATTGAAGTAAACACAGTTACTGTGGCTTATCCATAAAATATAGTATCGTGGACTTCTCTGTAGACCTTTTAAGATGTACATTTCTTCCATACACATTGTTAGTGTGTCTGGGAGAGTTTTTTCACTTTTTCTCCAACTACTTTGATATAATTAATGATATCTCAATATTTATACAACATATAGATATACTATGTAGCCTCTGGTAATATGGAAAATGTAAGCTATCATATTATGAAAATTGTCGGTCAATCTGATTAATAGCTTTTGCGTGAATCCCCCAAAAAAGAAACACATTTTAAAGAGGAACTTTAAATTATTAACAGCATAGAAGACGACATTTCAGTTTAGCTGTGAAAAAAGGTTGGAATTTTAATTCAAATAGAATGAAATTAGAAAGCTTACAGCTTTCTAACTTTGTTAAAGCGATAACCAGATTGGGAGATAACCATCTGAGCTCCTCACAAGATTTTGATTTTCATTTCATGGTCGAGAATGGAATCCACCACATAAAATACTCACTACGATGCGGATGTCAAGTCCGTTTTAAGTTATCTGATATGCCAGAAGCTCGGCTGTGGCTTCGCCCACATGTTATTCGTTTCGATTACGGTAAGTTTAACATGATCTTTGGTATATCCACAAGTTTTGTCTTGTTTTTAAAGTTGTTGACTCCTTGTCAAAGTAGTTTATTTCTTAGATAAATCTAAATAAGACAGAGAAAAGTTTACTTAAATTCATTTAGTGAATTTTAAATTACGTGACTAAAAATGACTATAGAAAATACTAGACTAGTAATAGACTGAAAAATGAAAATTTAAGAACGTCCAAGATCGCATACTTTTCTTAGGCTCTAAACACTATAACAATGAAACCCCAATCCAAATCTATCTGATAGTTTTTATGTAATATGCAGCCAAACGGAAAAGCAGGCGGACAGACATACAGACAAAAATTCCATAAACTGTATCGTTTTGTCCGATAATTTATTTATAGTCCTTAAACTTATTTTCTTGCGAAATATCTCTTTTACTGTTACCTTTTTATTATGTATTTAGATTGAAAATTTTCTGGAATCTGATGTTAATTTTCCGCTTGTTCCATAACTTAACGTATAGAATGACATTACAAAATGCGAAGAAAGTTATTGAAAGTAATTCAAGGCTAGAGTTCAAGGTTACGAGAACATAATCCAAGGCTAGAGTAACCAGCGCTGCGGGGGTTCTTTAGAACTTTTGAGTGTGACGATTTAGATCGATCCGGTCACGATCTCCGCCCAATTGTGATTAATTACGAGATATGAGTTCAATTTAAAGATTTGTTCAATTTTAAAAAGCCGTGCACTGTTTACGTTTACAAAAGAACCTTTTTTAATACAATATATATTTTTTAGCTTGAATAGTGAATAATAGACATTTATTGGTCTTTAAAGACGGTATAACTTTTTTAGTCTTATTTCATTAATGGTTTGACCATAGGCGGCTGAAATTGGAGTAGACATAAATAAAGAGTCTTCGTCTAGATATTTTCGTCGATCTTTTTTTCACATCCTCCAAAATTAGGGACGGGTCTGCCAAGATATTTTCTTTGAACAGACTACTGAAGAATAATTAAAAAATTTAACTTAATAATGCACAATTTATTCTAAAATGTTTTTCTCTAAAAATGTTTCTCTCTCATCTTTATTTCAAAAGACAGCGTTGATGAAAATGAGGAAAATATATGAAAATATATTAATACCTAGCATAAAATGAAAAAAAACAGATAAGAATTCGTCTACATCACCATAGCGAAGCTATAAGCTTATGATTATTATGACGATAATCTTCACAAAATTTGTATGAAATGGTTTTCCAAAAAAAACCTGTCAACTTGAGCTCACACTACGAGGGTTTTTTATACATTTAGGCATTTAAAAAAAATACGCATGGTGCAAATTTAAATAACATTATAGGTCTAGTAAAATAGTTTCAGTTTTCCTACCATCTTTGTGTAGGCTTCTAAAAACCCATAATTTTTCACAATTTTAGGTTGAGTAGTTGCGGGCATAAGGGTAAGGTGATTTTTTTATGTCTTGTACATTTCTGAATGTCTGAAAACCAAAACTACAGAAAAATATTTTTCTGGCCCTTATTATTAATCATTTTAAAAATACCCCACACTTTACATGAAAATTTAAAAAAATGTTTCGAGTATTTAATTTTCTCCACAAAAATATTTTTGAGCTATTGAGGTATATGCGGGTTAATATGTCTTACGTCGACCTTTTTACACCAAGTGGGTTCTGAGAAAAAAATGGAAAAACTTGTTAGTGATCTTTTAATAGTTCCGTTTTTCCTTTTGGGGTTCGGAAAGTCTTAATGCTGCACTATATGTTATCATTTTCATTGAAAGTACCTATTAGGGTCGAAATTTCAATATGAAATAGGGTCGAATTTGAAACGATGTTTTAGAAATTACTCACTTGATAGGACAGTCATTTTTATTGTTTTCGTCTATATTTGGTTTTCCCCATTAAATTACCAAATTTATTCTCAAAGGATGTAAACATGGTGTTGAGGTATGGAGAAACTATAAGAGATCTATGCTGGAGAATCCTAATAGCAGTTTTAGTGCGGCGGTAAGCAAGTGACTAACAATAATCTGTAATCTACAGGTTTTGATAAGCGAACTCTCGCATTTCATCTTTGTCATCTAAATGCAGCTTGATAGAAAAGAGCATGCCATGTAGGCTCTCCGTTTGCATTAACGGAAGATGCAAACAGAGGATGATTTTGAAAGCGCCACTACTTTATAATTATGTAAATACGGATGATGGAAATACTTTCTAGGAACAAAAGGGCAGAATTTCATAATGTTTGATTTCCAAAATTATCGAAATTCCTTTCTAAGTTTTGAAAAATTTCACCAAAAAATGTAACATCTTTATCCACGACTTGACGCGATCTGGTGGCAATATAGTGCAAAATTTTGTGACTTGGACTTTTTAAAGTTTTCCATACCGTTGATTTCTTCATTCTGTAAATGATTACTAGTGCTCCGAATCTTCAAGAATGCTTTTCATTTAGTCTGTTCAATCGTGTTTAATGTGCTTTCTCGAACCTTTCATTATGGTGATATGATTAATTACGAAGAAAATAATTATTGACAATAAGTCTCTTCTCCTAATGAATAACTTTATAATAAGTTTAATAAGAATAAGTTTATTGTATTCAGAGCAGGTTTTCATGCTGAAACTCCTGCTTTTACTGCGGTAAATTATTGACGTTGACATATGTGATTAATTTATACTACTTGCTTTTCACTACCAGTTACTAATTGCATTGATAAAACGAATTGACCTTTAATACTAATAAAGGTTTAGTTATTGTATTCAGAGTTTATTGTATTCAGAGCAGGTTTGCATGCTGAAACTCCTGCTTTTACTGCGGTAAATTATTGACGTTGACATGTGTGATTCATTTATACTACTTGCTTTTCACTACCAGTTACTAATTGCGTTGATAAAACGAATTTACCTTTAATACTAATAAAGGTTTAGTTATTGTATTCAGAGTTTATTGTATTCAGAGCAGGTTTGCATGCTGAAACTCCTGCTTTTACTGCGGTAAATTATTAACGTTGACATGTGTGATTCATTTATATGACTTGCTTTTCACTACCAGTTACTAATTGCGTTGATAAAACGAATTTACCTTTAATACTAATAAAGGTTTAGTTATTGTATTCAGAGTTTATTGTATTCAGAGCAGGTTTGCATGCTGAAACTCCTGCTTTTACTGCGGTAAATTATTAACGTTGACATGTGTGATTCATTTATATGACTTGCTTTTCACTACCAGTTACTAATTGCGTTGATAAAACGAATTTACCTTTAATACTAATAAAGGTTTAGTTATTGTATTCAGAGTTTATTGTATTCAGAGCAGGTTTGCATGCTGAAACTCCTGCTTTTACTGCGGTAAATTATTGACGTTGACATGTGTGATTCATTTATACTACTTGCTTTTCACTACCAGTTACTAATTGCGTTGATAAAACGAATTTACCTTTAATACTAATAAAGGTTTAGTTATTGTATTCAGAGTTTATTGTATTCAGAGCAGGTTTGCATGCTGAAACTCCTGCTTTTACTGCGGTAAATTATTAACGTTGACATGTGTGATTCATTTATATGACTTGCTTTTCACTACCAGTTACTAATTGCGTTGATAAAACGAATTTACCTTTAATACTAATAAAGGTTTAGTTATTGTATTCAGAGTTTATTGTATTCAGAGCTGGTTTGCATGCTGAAACTCCTGCTTTTACTGCGGTAAATTATTGACGTTGACATGTGTGATTCATTTATACTACTTGCTTTTCACTACCAGTTACTAATTGCGTTGATAAAACGAATTTACCTTTAATACTAATAAAGGTTTAGTTATTGTATTCAGAGTTTATTGTATTCAGAGCAGGTTTGCATGCTGAAACTCCTGCTTTTACTGCGGTAAATTATTAACGTTGACATGTGTGATTCATTTATATGACTTGCTTTTCACTACCAGTTACTAATTGCGTTGATAAAACGAATTTACCTTTAATACTAATAAAGGTTTAGTTATTGTATTCAGAGTTTATTGTATTCAGAGCAGGTTTGCATGCTGAAACTCCTGCTTTTACTGCGGTAAATTATTAACGTTGACATGTGTGATTCATTTATATGACTTGCTTTTCACTACCAGTTACTAATTGCGTTGATAAAACGAATTTACCTTTAATACTAATAAAGGTTTAGTTATTGTATTCAGAGTTTATTGTATTCAGAGCAGGTTTGCATGCTGAAACTCCTGCTTTTACTGCGGTAAATTATTAACGTTGACATGTGTGATTCATTTATATGACTTGCTTTTCACTACCAGTTACTAATTGCGTTGATAAAACGAATTTACCTTTAATACTAATAAAGGTTTAGTTATTGTATTCAGAGTTTATTGTATTCAGAGCAGGTTTGCATGCTGAAACTCCTGCTTTTACTGCGGTAAATTATTGACGTTGACATGTGTGATTCATTTATACTACTTGCTTTTCACTACCAGTTACTAATTGCGTTGATAAAACGAATTTACCTTTAATACTAATAAAGGTTTAGTTATTGTATTCAGAGTTTATTGTATTCAGAGCAGGTTTGCATGCTGAAACTCCTGCTTTTACTGCGGTAAATTATTAACGTTGACATGTGTGATTCATTTATATGACTTGCTTTTCACTACCAGTTACTAATTGCGTTGATAAAACGAATTTACCTTTAATACTAATAAAGGTTTAGTTATTGTATTCAGAGTTTATTGTATTCAGAGCTGGTTTGCATGCTGAAACTCCTGCTTTTACTGCGGTAAATTATTGACGTTGACATGTGTGATTCATTTATACTACTTGCTTTTCACTACCAGTTACTAATTGCGTTGATAAAACGAATTTACCTTTAATACTAATAAAGGTTTAGTTATTGTATTCAGAGTTTATTGTATTCAGAGCAGGTTTGCATGCTGAAACTCCTGCTTTTACTGCGGTAAATTATTAACGTTGACATGTGTGATTCATTTATATGACTTGCTTTTCACTACCAGTTACTAATTGCGTTGATAAAACGAATTTACCTTTAATACTAATAAAGGTTTAGTTATTGTATTCAGAGTTTATTGTATTCAGAGCAGGTTTGCATGCTGAAACTCCTGCTTTTACTGCGGTAAATTATTAACGTTGACATGTGTGATTCATTTATATGACTTGCTTTTCACTACCAGTTACTAATTGCGTTGATAAAACGAATTTACCTTTAATACTAATAAAGGTTTAGTTATTGTATTCAGAGTTTATTGTATTCAGAGCAGGTTTGCATGCTGAAACTCCTGCTTTTACTGCGGTAAATTATTGACGTTGACATGTGTGATTCATTTATACTACTTGCTTTTCACTACCAGTTACTAATTGCGTTGATAAAACGAATTTACCTTTAATACTAATAAAGGTTTAGTTATTGTATTCAGAGTTTATTGTATTCAGAGCAGGTTTGCATGCTGAAACTCCTGCTTTTACTGCGGTAAATTATTAACGTTGACATGTGTGATTCATTTATATGACTTGCTTTTCACTACCAGTTACTAATTGCGTTGATAAAACGAATTTACCTTTAATACTAATAAAGGTTTAGTTATTGTATTCAGAGTTTATTGTATTCAGAGCAGGTTTGCATGCTGAAACTCCTGCTTTTACTGCGGTAAATTATTGACGTTGACATGTGTGATTCATTTATATTACTTGCTTTTCACTACCAGTTACTAATTGCGTTGATAAAACGAATTTACCTTTAATACTAATAAAGGTTTAGTTATTGTATTCATAGTTTATTGTATTCAGAGCAGGTTTGCATGCTGAAACTCCTGCTTTTACTGCGGTAAATTATTGACGTTGACATGTGTGATTAATTTATACTACTTGCTTTTCACTACCAGTTACTAATTGCGTTGATAAAACGAATTTACCTTTAATACTAATAAAGGTTTAGTTATTGTATTCAGAGTTTATTGTATTCAGAGCAGGTTTGCATGCTGAAACTCCTGCTTTTACTGCGGTAAATTATTGACGTTGACATGTGTGATTCATTTATACTACTTGCTTTTCACTACCAGTTACTAATTGCGTTGATAAAACGAATTTACCTTTAATACTAATAAAGGTTTAGTTATATTAACTCGTTCAGCAGAAGAGTCTGGAACTGGTGTCATTTTAAATGTTTTCTTTGATGCAATGATGTGCATTGGCCAAAACTTGGTGTTATCTGCTATTAACTACATTTCAGACTATTTATATCTTATAATAAAATATTTTGGTAATTAAAATTATCAACAGCTTTTTAGAAAAATCCTGAATTCGTTGGTAAAAACTGATTGTCTATTTACAATAGATATAAAATAAAAAATATAAATAACACAATCGCGCAGCTTAATAATAAATATCATTTAAAACACACACAACTATCACCAAGTATAAACAGAATATCATTTTTCTAAGATACATTGTAAAATTACCCAGTAAAATTAACAAGCACTCAGTTACTTATCTTTTTTATTAATTTACGTGAACAGTTCAGTAATTTCAAATTATTAGGTAGTTGATTGAAATATTTAATTGAAAGGTAATATCAATTTTTAGTGTTAATTTTTTTTATTAATTTTAAATAAAATTAATAGCCATAAATCAAAAACAAATTTTAACGTTCTTTTTAATAATAAGTTAAGGATTTTACGATAAAGCAGACCTTATTTTTAAATTGGTTGCACATTATTCACTTTAATGAAATACAAAAAAATTAATAACTACTCAATCATATAGATATTGTTACAAATCATTAAAAAAATACACAATCGCATTCCTGATGCTCTCGATAGAAAAGAAAAAATTGGCATAAAGTAGGGCAAAGCTCGTCACATAATTGAAAGATGCTAGGCGCGCATGAAAACAGTGTTTTCTTTGACTAAAAGACACAAAATGGTAGATGACTTCTAATCCGAATATAAGAGCTGGGAGTATGAAACCAGGAACAATAACCGTGTAAGAATATTCTGATTTTCTTGAGTATGACTTGCAGTCACTACTTATAATATAAATAAATTGTGCTTCTGTAGAAGATTAATATTTCTGAAAGGTTTTGAAATAAATTTAGAAAAGTATTTCTGTCTTTTGTGTCTGTTTTTATTAATTCTTTCCTTTCTGTCTGGGCCTACCATCTCAGAAACACCTCATGTTCGTCACTCACAAACGTAGTATTTATTTCTATAATTACTCATTTGGTGTTCGCACTGCCAAGTTATGAGGTAGATCCAATTCCGATATCAGACTATTACAGTCGATTTGTTTTCAAAAGTCACCTTGCTATACAATCACACCTTCCCTAAATTTACTTTATACATTCCATTTCCTTTCATATCTCTCTCACTTCATCCATCCCCTTTCTTTTCCAACCCCTCAAATTTGGTCTAAAGTCAATTTCGACATATAAAATTTAGTCTATTTTTTGGTTTTCGCCCAAAAGTTATTATTTTGTTACTAACTTGATTGTAATTTTATAAATATGCTGTTATGCAATGTTATCTTGGTTGATTGGAAGATATTGTTCTTATAGTAATAAGTTCACCAGATATTTATGTATATATTGATAAATAAATAAACAAATAAATAGATAAAAGTTAAAAACGATAAAGTTATTGATGAATGGAAAATTGTTTAAAAAAAACTTATGAATATTCCGACAACTTGAGAATTAATTCTTTAACGCTGATAATGTATTTCTGCCGAAATGTGCATACGGTTTCATTCAACTTAATTATGTTAAGTTGGATTATCGTACTACTAACATTAAACCGCAACATTTTTTGTGGAAAAATTGAATATTAATGCATATAACGGAAAAGTGTATTTTAACCAATGGAAATTTCACTCTTTTCTTTTACTTAATTGAAGGAAATTTTAAATCATATAATATTCAATTTATCAAACAAAATTTTCCCATAGAAATATTGTCATTTATTTGCTTTTTCATAATTAAACCCTTAACACACAAATATGAATAAAGGTTAATAAATAAATAGAAAAACAAATAAAAGTGAAAAAAAATTCATTATAAAAATTCGAAATTTGACATTTGACATCTGTCTGTTAGTTTTAGTTTTCGACATTAAATCACACGCGTTCTTTATAAATGTTCAAAACGTTATTCATTGTAAGTTTTTTTCAAATTTACTCAAAAAACATATTGCGAAGCACTGAAAAGTTAAAAATAAAAGTGATTTAGCCCAACCAAGTATTGTAATGAATTTTTTTCAAGATCCTGCCAATAGATACCCACAAATTAGGAAACGTCCGAATATATTAATACGAATAACGACTTATTTTTTATGAATAAACTTAGTCTCATTTTAAATTAATATAAAATTTTCAACAGAATTAATACATTTATCAATTCCAAGCATTTCGAATAACTTACTTTTTGTCTTTTGAGATTTCATTGAAATCTATTATATTTCAATAAGAGCGAAGAAGACAAAAAAGTTTAAACATTTAGACATATCTTTGTTGTCCAAACGGCGAACCGTTGTTAGCATGATTTATAGATACTATGAACGAAACACATTTTCTTAGCATAGAAGATCAGATACGTAAATTTTTTTTTTGCCGTTTTCATACCCAAACGTCGCATGTCTCTTTTTAAAAGTTCCACTGGCATAAGCACCTCCCTCGATATCTTATTGTCGCCTTATTCTTATATTTTATCTTCATAAATGCCCCATCACATGTGAAATGACGTGATTTTGTAAATGCCCCATAACATGTGAAATGATGTCATCAAAGCCTAAACAAACAATGAACAAATTATTTATGTGGATATCGTAATATTTCTCACACTATCAGTTTGGATACAAGGAAAATATAGGTTGTATTAAAAATGATTGTTATAACTAAATTAGAATATACGCTATTTTTCACATTAATTTTTTTTAAATTCATACAAAATTCGATAAAAATTAGATTTAGAACACACACCAGTGTTCTAGAAAAGTGTTCCTTAATTGTGTTTCTAGACATAAAACAAAATTGGTTTCCGCAAACACCCCATGCGGCAAATGAAGAGAACATCTGGTGTCCCGGAATGCTCAGGCAGTCAGCAGAAGAGGCTCTAAGCGCTGACGTCACACTCGCACCTCGACCGCCTTGGCACACTTTCCACTCGCCGCTCCAAGCTGTAGACGTCGCACTAACCGGAAGGACGCTGTGATTCTTAATGTTATATTTGTCCTCATCTTTCGATTTAAATCAGGTATGGAACCCGTCAATTGCATACGAGAGCGATATAGCACTCTTTCTTTGTCATACATTGAATATTATACCGTTATAGGCAAGCAGACGTGCAGTCATATTTTATTACTATGAATAAAGAAGGTATGATTTAAATTTGGTAGTGAATGTTTTTATAAATATACGAGTACTATATACATATATGAAACTATCAAATCGGTGTAGTATTAAGAAAGCTACAGACAAAACTTTACTTTTTCTATCATCATCACCATCATCATATATATTAATACGCTAAGGTTAAGATGTTACTCTCCCTTTTTAGAAAAAACCTCACAACTAATCCACATAAATTATATATCATTTTATAGATAATCGCTTGCTCTACCGGCATCCACAACTAAAAAATTTATTATTGCTATTGTTTTTGCAAATTAATTAATTATTAAATTTATATACACAAAACAGCAATGCTGCCATCTAACGGCTCAACGTCAATATGATTGACGGTCGGTAAAATTTTTGATTAATTTCAAATCCACTCACGTATAAATAAAGTGGCGCTTTAGCTCAATGCTTTTGATACTTGCGCCTCTATATGTCAATTTTAGTAAAATATTTGTTTGATCTGTCATCTGAGCTTCATAATGGAATAAAAACGTAATAAGCAGTGTGCAAAATTAGAAATGAATTGAATACCTGCAATCAATTTTGATTTATTAAATTGAGTTGAATAATTTATAATTTATGTCTTCGCAAGACTTCGCACGGGTCACGCTAGTAATTATATAAAAATTAAAATATTTGTTTGTACATATCAAAATGTTATTTTTAATTTTTTATATAAATAGGTTGTATACCGTCGAGATATAAAGAAATAAATGGGAACAAATAAGTTCCCCCTCCCCAATATTTTCGAAACTATTCAGTTCAAAATAATAAACAAGTAGGGTTCAATAGCAAAGCAATAGCAAAGATTCTTTGCTAATAGCCCATCTGAAGATGTTGTAATACAACAAAACCTACGTCGTGGTAAAGAACTTAAAGAAAGTAGAAATAATACCACATCACGTAGTTTCATTTTATTGTGAATAATAAATTTCTACAAAATTAACGCCGAATATATTCAATAGGGTTTATAGGCTTCTAGCCTATGAAAAGGTTTTAGGAAAAAAATTGAGTATTTTCTATATCCTATATTTTTGTTTAAATTAACATCATGTTTTATGTGTGTGAAAGATGTAATAGGAAATGCACTTAGATGGTAAAAAATGAAATATTTTAAATAGTTTAATAGAAATACTATATAGGTACCCTTAGAACTTTACAGTACCGAAATGTTTGCAGATCTTGAATCTATTTGGCGTTAATTTTGTAGAAATTAATTATTCACAATTAAATGAAACTACGTGATATAGTATTATTTCTACTTTCTTTAATTTCTTTACCACGACCTTTTAGGAAAGATGATATGCTAATAGCCCACTATCTTTGCTAATAGCACACCTGAAACCTAGGTCATAGTAAAGAACCTAAGTCGTGGTAAAGAACTTAAAGAAAGTAGAAATAATATTGCATCACGTAGTTCTATTTAACTGTGCTTGCAGATTCTTGTATTACGGCTTCTACTGCTTCTTGACAGGTTTCTTATGTGAATTGCTATATTTAACATATTTAATTACATCGTCAAATATATTTCAAGACATTAGTTCCTTATTTCACTTTCGCTAACATTTTCTTGGACATAAAATTTGATTTAAAAAAAATAAAAAGTTAGTAAGCAGTGTTAAATCCAACTGCTGATCGGTTTGTTTTCGCCCACTTATATTCGCCTTCCGTATCCCGCCTGCGCTAAACTGCAGTACCTACATTTTAGGAGCTCCTTGTACAATCGTACACCAATGCGCATCTAGATACGTTTCCGATTTTATTAAAACGTTGACAGTTACTCAAATCGGTTAGTTTACTGAGAAATCAATATGGCGGATTCAAAATGGGAATCGAATTCGCATTTACGATTGGAAAAACAAATCGGGTTATATGAGGAAAATTTTCTTTTAAAAATTATGATTTTGAAAATAGGTTTATTTTTCAAATCGTTGATTGGTCAGTTTACTGAGAAATCAACATGGCGGATTCAAAATGGGAATCGAATTCGCAATTTACGATTGGAAAAATAATAACCCCATTACATGACAAACATTTTCTTTTAAAAATATGATCAAAATAGGTTTATGTTTCTTTCTTTCACAAATTTTAAAGATACATGTAAGCGTACAAAAATAAAAGTCTCAAGTAAGGGCAGAATTCATACTACGAGGGTTCTGCCACAAACTAACGTATGTATAAAAATTTAAACATTGAGAGTGTATTAGTATTTCTGTTGAATTCTTTGCAAATATTAATGTTACTTCAAAAGGTTTCGAGATTTGTACAATATCAGAAAAGATGAGAATACTTTATTTGTTTTTTGGGAGAAAAACGCAACTTGAATTTTTGGTTTGGTTCCTGGAAGATCAGAGTAAATGCTGAACTGGATAAATTAATTAAAAATATGGTAAAATTCATAAAATCACAATGCCTTTAAAAATATGGTAAAATTCATAAAATCACAATGCCTTTAAAATATGGTAAAATTCATAAAATCACAATGCCTTTAAAAATATGGTAAAATTCATAAAATCACAATGCCTTTAAAAATATGGTAAAATTCATAAAATCACAATGCCTTTAAAAATATGGTAAAATTCATAAAATTACGATGACAAGATGGAAACAATAATTAAAAATAATTTTACTGAAAACTACTTGATAACATAATAAGAAGCAGTCCGATAAAGAGATGGTTAATCGATCTTAATAAAATGAGGGTTACAAAGTGGAAGATGAAGTCACTTGATAGAAAATTCAAAAGGGACATTGTGAGGCAGATCAGGGCTCATAAACGAGTTTAATGTCAAAAGACTAAGATGAATGTTATTTTTATGAAAATGTTACTTTTACGTTTTATTTGTAGAAATAATGAAAATTTTCTTTTGCCAGACAACATTTTTATGTAGAAATAGATATGTTTTTCTTGGGGTTAGAAAGAAGGTTATCAATGTATCATGTGATGAAGATATGTCACGTTTTGAGCGTATATAATGTCGAAACTGATACTCGCCTGTATAGTGGAAAACACAAGATTTAGCTTCACTGATATAGCAAACCGGTTTCTGTGAGTTGCTGAGTACAAAATAAGACGATTATAATCAATAATTTTTTTTTCCTATGTTATCCCGTTTTCGAGATTCACTATTTCAGTGTTACCCAAAGGGTTAAGCGTTCTGCAGCGCACGCACACCGAGCACCGCGCGGTTTTTTATTAGCTATATATTACGTGACGCATCTGAGACCTTATTCGGTTTCTAATAGGCCCAGAAAGAAAAATCGATTATATTATTAATTCAGAGTTTTTCTTTAGAATTCTTACATAGAGGTTCTGTTCATGATAGTGTAAGTTATAAGTATAATTATAATTGAGGAACTTTTGAAAATAAAAACAAAATATTTTCATCTTATATTATTGAAAAATATTGGAAAAAATGTTTACTGCACCATTTTATCAATATCTAGTAGAATAATATGGGAAAATTTTCATTTTTTTCGATAGGTTAATACTGTACCTTTATATTAATTAGATATAGAGACGTACATTTTATATATAAAAAACACACATATATATAAATATATATATATATATATATATATATGTTAGTCTGGGGACATCGTTTGAAAAGGTCTAAAATATTTAATTAATTAGTAATAAAATGTACGTCTCTATATCTAATTATCTAATTAATATTATATTAATTAGATATAGAGACGTACATTTTATATATAAATAACACACATATATATATATATATATATATATATATATATATATATATATATATATATATATATATATATATATATATATATATATATGTTAGTCTGGGGACATCGTTTGAAAAGGTCTAAAATATTTAGACATTTGTTCTACCTAAAATTGTTAAAAATTAATTTTTTTCATACTATTGTGTAGTATTTCTGAAATTGTTTAACCTAACATTATGTACAAACAGGGATTCCCAAGACTATGTTGCAGTAATCTATAACATTATCTACAACATTAATTCTGCATCCTATAGTTTTTGAGATACACATTAGGTCTAATTAGTTATATTATGTTTTATTAAATAATTATTTCATTGGGAAGTTCATGTTAGGGTTAATTTCTGAAAATTCGACTTCAAACGAGGTACAGAACACTTGACGCACGTATCAGGCACGCACTTGGCCTGATTTAGTGGTTGCTTGTAATTAGCGGTAACTTTGCAGTCAAAGTGTTAAACAAGCTATGCACCTGAAAAGGAAAGACGGCTGTGGTATTGTTGTCGTTGCTATGGTTATGTTATATGACTGCCCGTTGTATTTAATTTTGATTGCGTGTTTATTTTGGTGAGAAAATATTCTCTGTTTTTCGACCTGAGTTTTCCGAATTTTATTTAACCATAATAAACTTCTTCTAATTCTTCGTGGGGCTTTGGTTAACATGAGTTTATCAATTTTTCCATATCCTCATGTTGTTTTCCACTGAGTTTGGATTAAATTATGTTAAATGTTATAATTTTTAATCTAACCTTTTTTTGGTTGTAGTTTGGAATATTTAAAAAAAAGTGTTATTTTGATTTGAAAAAGCTCATACCGCGGGAAATTACGTAACGATACGAAGAACACATAATGAATTACTATGTGTGTAAAAAACATCAGAATTTTTCTATTTTTAAGTCTAATTGTTTTTTATCTTACATTTTTTCCTTTGAGACCAGTGTTCCTGTGACTCCTATGCTTTGTTTATTAGAATATTTGTTTTTGATAGAAGTTTTGCTTTAATAGGTTTTCCCTTTGACAGAATTTAGCTGTATTTTTTTTACATCGCTAGGAACGGTCTTAAGTGACACAATTCATTTTTGTTTTACGTTATATCAATCGGTGCATTTAAATCGGCGTATACCTACGGTAAACAAGCGCAACGTAGTATTTTTATCAGTAAACTATTTAACAAAAGATAAGGGGAAAATAGGACACTGGCACATCGTGGTGGGTATGAATCGGCCGCCGGCGGGTACTATCGTGGCTCACTATCGCGTTTTGACGACATATTTTTCTGTCTCCATTGAGCAATCAACTCGTGGGCCGACCAGGCGCATGGGGCGACTTGAAAATGCCCGTTATCTTGAAAACTTCGACGTTTACTTTCCAAGATATCTGATAATGCTGGAATTTGGTTCGTCCGCTGTAAGGAAAATGTCAAAGACCTGAGTTTTCCGAATTGTATTTAACCTTGGGCGTTTCAGCTTGTTCTTCGTGCGGCTTTGGTTGACATAACTTTATAAATTTTTTCATATCCTCAAGTTATTTTTCACTGAGTTTGGATTATATTACGTTTTTTTTGTCATATGAAATTAACGTTCCCTGAACGGAATATTGAATTGTAGCTGTCTTCTTCTTCACTGAAGAGACAGGGTGTCATTCCAGGGGTGGACCATTCTCAGATCCTTACATCAAGATCAGCTATCATTGGCTGTAATCTTCAAATTTTTGATATTTAGATCATTAAAATCTTTCTTTACTCGTAAGATTAGCAATATATTTCGACCTCTGCGTTGGTATGGTTAGAAATATTATTTTCTAATTTCTAGCTTAAATTTATGCCCAAATAACAATCTAGAAATATTTCAGTTATATAAATATTTAAAAGCGAAATTGGATCTAAATTTATTTAAGTGTGCAGTAGTATGCTCGTGCCAAATGTTATATATGGAGACGTATCGTGTACAACCGATTTGTATTCTATCCAAACAAGCGTACTAGGCATTCGCCTGTGATACCAACCCCAAAATCAATTTGTGAAGGCGTTCTTTATTTTGTAAATACGGAAAGACGCTATATTTACGTGAGACTAAGTCAAAACTTCTAAGTTGATCTGTAACCTATGTCAGTTCTGACAATTTAATTAAGGACATTAAAAGAAGCGTAGTATATATTTCTGCCAAAGGCTTCCGCCTGTAATACCAATCCCAAAGTCCATTTGTGAAGGCGTTCTTTATTTCGTAAATATAGAAAGACACTAAATTTACGTAAGACTAAGTCAAAACTTCTAAGTCGAACTGTACCCTATGTCAGTTTTGACAATTTAGTTAAGGTCATCCAATTAAGCGTACTGTGTACTTCTGCCTAAGGCATTCGCCTCTAATACCAACTCCAAAGTCAATTTGTGAAGGCATTCTTTATTTTGTAAATGTGGAAAGACACTATATTTACGTGAGACTAAGTCAAAACTTCTAAGTTGATATGTAACCTATGTCAGTTCTGACAATTTAATTAAGGGCATCCAAAGAAGCGTAGTATGTATTTCTGCTGAAGGCTTTCGCCTATAATAGCAACTCCAAAGTCAATTTGTGAAGGCGTTCTTTATTTTGTAAAAGTGGAAAGGCATTAAATTTACGTGAGACTAAGTTAAAACTTGTAAGTTGATCTGAAACCTATGTCAATTTTGACAATTTAGTTAAGGACATCCGAAGAAGCGTAGTATGTATTTCTGCTGAAGACTTTCGCCTATAATAGCAACTCCAAAGTCAATTTGTGAAGGCATTCTTTATTTTGTAAATGTGGAAAGACACTAAATTTACGTGAGACTAAGTCAAAACTTCTAAGTTGATCTGTAACCTATGTCAATTCTGACAATTTAATTAAGGGCATCCAAAGAAGCGTAGTATGTATTTCTGCTGAAGACTTTCGCCTATAATAGCAACTCCAAAGTCAATTTGTGAAGGCGTTCGTTATTGTGTAAATGTGGAAAGACACTAAATTTACGTGAGACTACGTCAAAACTTCTAAGTTGATCTGTAACTTAGTTCAGTTTTGACAATTTAGTTAAGGGCATCCAAATAAGTGTATTATTTATTTCTACCGAAGGCTTTCGCCTGTAATACCAACTCCAAAATCAATTTGTGAAGGCGTTCTTTATTTAGTAAATGCGGAAAGACACTAAATTTTTAGGAATTCGAAGGCTAGAAACTACAGTTTACCGGTGAACGGATTTCACTTTTCAATGTTAGATTAATATTAGAAATTATTGTAATGCAGAAATATATCTCGTTTGCCTCGAATTCGAATTGCCACTATCTTGGCAATACTTTGAATGATTATTATAGTGAATAAACATAGTGCGTAAATATACTTCATGATGAAAATACGAGCAAAGATATTTAATGATAATGCAAAAAGAAATAAACTGTTACACTCTTTATACTTCTTTACAAAACTCAATAATTTGTGCAGATTTTTTATGTAGGCTTTTTGTCAGGTGGAAATAAAATTTTCTTTTTTCTTTTTTATAATTTTCCTTATAAAATATTTATATCATTTAGCTCATAAATCACTTTCATTATTTGGCTCGTATAGTATTAATATTGTTTGATTCCTAAGGTTTTAATTCTACTGTACGAACACGCTAAAGTATTAATACTGTTTGAATCATAAAATGTTAATTCTGTTGTACGAACACGCACAAGTATTAATACTGTTTTGATTTATAAAGAGCTAATTATGCTGTACGAACACGCATAAGTATTTATACTGTTGGATTCATAAAGTGTTCATTCTGCTATATGAACACCCACAAGTATGTATACTGTTTGATTTATAAAATGTTAATTCTGTTGTACGAACACGCACAAGTATTAATACTGTTTTGATTTATAAAGAGCTAATTCTGCTGTACGAACACGCATAAGTATTTATACTGTTGGATTCATAAAGTGTTAATTCTGCTATATGAACACCCACAAGTATGTATACTGTTTGATTTATAAAGTGTTAATTCTGCTATATGAACACCCACAAGTATGTATACTGTTTGATTTATAAAGTGTTAATTCTGCTATATGAATACCCACAAGTATGTATACTGTTTGATTTATAAAGTGTTAATTCTGCTGCACGAACACGCACAAGTATTTATACTGTTTGATTTATAAAGTGTTAATTCTGCTATATGAACACGCACAAGTATTAATACTGTTTTGATTTATAAAGAGCTAATTATGCTGTACGAACACGCATAAGTATTTATACTGTTGGATTCATAAAGTGTTCATTCTGCTATATGAACACCCACAAGTATGTATACTGTTTGATTTATAAAATGTTAATTCTGTTGTACGAACACGCACAAGTATTAATACTGTTTTGATTTATAAAGAGCTAATTCTGCTGTACGAACACGCATAAGTATTTATACTGTTGGATTCATAAAGTGTTCATTCTGCTATATGAACACCCACAAGTATGTATACTGTTTGATTTATAAAATGTTAATTCTGTTGTACGAACACGCACAAGTATTAATACTGTTTTGATTTATAAAGAGCTAATTCTGCTGTACGAACACGCATAAGTATTTATACTGTTGGATTCATAAAGTGTTAATTCTGCTATATGAACACCCACAAGTATGTATACTGTTTGATTTATAAAGTGTTAATTCTGCTATATGAACACCCACAAGTATGTATACTGTTTGATTTATAAAGTGTTAATTCTGCTATATGAACACCCACAAGTATGTATACTGTTTGATTTATAAAGTGTTAATTCTGCTGCACGAACACGCACAAGTATTTATACTGTTTGATTTATAAAGTGTTAATTCTGCTATATGAACACGCACAAGTATGTATACTGTTTGATTTATAAAGTGTTAATTCTGCTGCACGAACACGCACAAGTATTTATACTGTTGGATTCATAAAGTGTTAATTCTGCTATATGAACACGCACAAGTATGTATACTGTTTGATTTATAAAGTGTTAATTCTGCTGCACGAACACGCACAAGTATTTATACTGTTGGATTCATAAAGTGTTAATTCTGCTATATGAACACGCACAAGTATGTATACTGTTTGATTTATAAAGTGTTAATTCTGCTGCACGAACACGCACAAGTATTTATACTGTTGGATTCATAAAGTGTTAATTCTGCTATATGAACACGCACAAGTATGTATACTGTTTGATTTATAAAGTGTTAATTCTGCTGCACGAACACGCACAAGTATTTATATTGTTTGATTCATAAAAAGTTAATTCTGCTGTACGAAAAAGCACAAGTATTTATGTTGTTTGATTCATAAAGAATTAATTCTGCTGCACGAACACGCACAATCAGTCCAATTTTATATGAGTGATTGTCTAATGAGGGTATTTTTAGGGAAAACGAGTTATATTACAATGTTCAGTTTATAAAGTACTGAAAAAATGGAAAGTTTAGGGAAAATTGTTGGACGTGTTTTTTTAGGAAATATTATTTTAAATATTATTCACCGTAAAATATCTCGAATTTTGAGGTTAGAAAAAAGAAATTAAAAAAGTTGTTAAAAATATTTTTTTAATTTTGGCGAGTACAAAAATTTATCCCGATTGGTCTATTGGTTTAGGCCTTATACTATCGGACGGACGTACGACATTACATACATTTCTACTATATTCTTTTTTGTAGTTTCTGTTAATGCAATATTTATTTATTTATCTACACACACATTTATCGATACATTGCAGGTAACCTATTTGTAATGATAAGAAATTGATGGTTTTACAAAGTTTAAATTTTTCAAATAAACCTGAACACAAAAGTACACAAGAACTACAAAAGACAATGATGATACATTTCGACAAATTAATTTTCACTCGTCATAAAGAAATCATACTCTGATGCAACCACCATCAGGTGGTTTAGCATTTGAATACTGCGGGAAACTGAAGAGTTTCTATATAATTTGGTTCTTTAGGGTGGTATAGCAAAAAGGTGATAACGTGGACGCAGAAACTTGTCAGGGATGAAGAATGAAAGTTTATTGAATAGTATGGTGCATAGGATTTTTTCTTTTAATAACTGAAAGACGAATTTCATAACTTCTTTGCAAAGAATGGAAACCTAGCATATCCAAGAGGAAATAGAAAGGAATTAGAAACGGGAAGTAACCATAACAATATAAACGATTTCAAGTAAAAATGAAGTACCCATAAGGATGTAAACGATCTCAATTAAAAAAAATTAAGAAAATTTATAAAAATTTATATGGAGCCGATAGAGGCATACATAAAAGGATAAACAAAAATTGAAAGGAAACTAAGTATTGAAATGTATTTTACATAACGTAAGTTTCGTCTAAAAAAACATTAAAGTATGTAACAGAATAAAGTTATAGGGTTCCATTATTGTTAAGCACTTCATAGAAACATTATTATTACGAAAAAATTGTGATGTGAAAACTTTACGTGAGTTGAGCGATTTTTTGTAGGGAAAAGTTACAGCTTCGCGTCACCAACATACAACAACATAAAGCTAATGTTAACGATATATGTGTGGCTATGAGTATGACATTTTGCGCTTGGCCAGAAGTGCAAGCATATATATGCATATATATATATATATATATATATATATATATATATATATATATATATATATATAATATATATATATATATATATATATATATATATATATATAAATACTACAGCATTGCACAAAGACTGTACGATATGCGCGTTGGACGTTTTTTGGATGGATATAATCTTGTGAGTTCACGTCACCGACATGCTGTAATAGCAATATATCTGTAGCTATAAAGGTGACGTATTGTGCAACATCAGTACTGTCTATATTTATACAAGTAAGTTAAATTGACTACGTAAAGAGTCCAATGTGTGCATACTGTGTGCATTTTTGAAATTGTGTTTTAATTTTATTATTATTTTAATTGTTTCAATGTAGGATTACTGTTCACTACAACAGTGAGTACCAAATGTGTTAATATTTTTATATAGAAAAATTAATATTTTCAAAAGTTTCAATATTCGTGTAAATAATTTGAGTTTAAAAATTTGATATTATGTATTTTTTATTTTTTTTTACTATTGGACCTCTGCAATACATTGTGCATTGAGTATTTCATAGTGGCTTAGAAGTTATCTTATTATTGTGGTAAAACAGATTTCGGTAATATTTTTTTCGCGTATTTTCAAATCAAAAATTCTATAAAATTTTATAAAACCGCTGTTATTTTATAGTTTTAAGTTTTCACTTTTGTCGGCAGTCCCCATAACTGCCTATGTTTTTTTACAACACTGTTACTGTGATCTCAATGATTGTTTGCCAGATTGAAAGAACATGACTGGGATACAATTTTTTTTATTTGCACTATTTTTTTATTTGCATATATATGCAGTGTTAAAAGTAAATAGTAATGTGCTATGATTTATTAGTGTATTTAATGTTAAGTGTTTTGCGGTACAATAATTGAAATTAATTTGATATAAATGTGTAATGCTGTTAATTTTTGCTTAATGTAAATCTTATTATACTTAGCCCTGATTTTTTTTATGATTTTCCACTCTATTGAGTTAAGAGGCGTGACACTGATTTTTATTCCTTTCCTTTTTGATGTTTAAGTAATTTTTGATTTTAGTAAATAAACTTTATATTTATATATTTCCTATTTTACTATATCGAACGGAGTCAGTATTTCAAAGATGTCAGTATTTTAACGGATAAAAGTCATTATTTGGAATGGAAAGCGGTCAGTATTTTAATGGATACTCTGGTTTTTTGGTTTCACAGTTTCAAACTTTCCTTTTCAAAGTTTTCTTCGTAAATTAGACTAAAAGCTGATACTGTCTTTAAGCCCCTCATTATCCTTAAATCAAAAAAGAAGGAAAGTGCTACAGTGCTTGAAGCTTGTGACGAATGAGACATTATTTCCTTAATCGTTTAGGTTAATTCCTTTTAGTTTTCGTATGTTTCACAATCATTACAACAACTATTTTTGATGCTGTAGAACAGTTATTTCATTATATAATATATACAGTATATATATATATATATATATATATATATACATATATATATATATATATATATATATATATATATATATATATATATATACACACAGTATGTTTTAAGTATTTTACTGTCATCTTGTATATCTTACTTTGTCAAATATGACTAGACTATAATAAAATTGAATATTTAGACATTTTTAATAGTTTAATAAATATATTGTAAATCATATCATAAAAAACGTGATAATTGTAATAATTTGTGTTGGGTATTTCCTATTCTATTCCTTAAAGGGCTACGAAATTAAGGAATAACCTAAGTCTGTATTAACACTATAAAATGTTTGAACATAAACAGCGACAATTTAAAAACCGTCAGCTTTTTTACACTTATACTTCCTACTTATGGTTATGAACATAGTTAGATAGATAGGCCCTATGTATATGTTAACCGCACAAAATATATCTACAATAGACCGTGTACAATGTATATGACTTCAAATCATTGCTTACAAGTAGCCTTTGTGATTGATTGTATGTCAATATAGTAGAATATCATGGAAACATGACGCAACATTAAATACATTTTAAAGAGTTTAATTTTCAGGTGAAAGTTCTTGGATTTACAATTTTCTTCTGTGGTTTATTCAGATAGGTATAAGTAAAGAATGAGATCATATATTCCTATTCGTTTCCGGTAAGTTTCGGTTATAAGTGGTAGTTTCGTTTGTGGCTAAAGTCGAAAGGCGTTTTGGGCGGCAAAGCCAAGTCGAGCTTACCTCGATTAACTTAAGTCACGACTCCCGTTACCACCAAGAAGAGAATGATGAATTATTTATTTTAGTTTTTGAAGGTACAATTAGTCATCGTAGATTTTAAAAAATTAACATTTTCCATGTACAAACACAGCTAGACAAACAATAAAACAAAAAAAGTAGCTATTTTAGTGAATAGAAAATAGAAAATGTCTTAACCACGGTGTGTAGGGTTGATCACAAGGCGTGAGACCTTTGACGGTGCGGCCCATCGCGGGGATTCGGGTTCGATTTCCTACTACTCATCAAGCAAGGCTGGACTGGTGTTCTGGTTGAATGTAAGAGATTGCTCTCTTAGCAATAAGTCCATAATACGTATTAGTTGTATACATTAAAGTACGTAAATAAATAAATAAGTAAAATTATAATTTAAAATGCAATAATATCGTGAACTATCGTAATATATTATGACTACAGAGAGATCTTTATGAATAAATGAAAAAAAAGTGAAACAAAAACCATTTCAGGTTTGTGCAAAACTTGAAAAAATATTTTGATATCTATCCAAAATTGTGTTACTGTTATATTATTTATTATTCACAATTAAACGAAAGTAAGTGATGTAGTATTATTTCTACTTTCTTTAAGTTCTTTACCACGACCTAGGTTTCGTTGTATTACAACATCTTCAGGTGGGCTATTAGTAAAGATTTTTGCTAACTGCCATACAACGAAACCTAGGTCGTCATAAAGAATTTAAATAAAGTAGAAACAATACTACGTCACGTAGTTTAATTGTGAATAATTAATTTCTACAAAATTAACGCCAAATATATACAATATTATTTATTATTTTTAATTAGAATCACTGTGATAAAATACAATACACCTTTTACTCCAATATATGGCTAGCATACCTACATGGCTAACATACGTAAATTAGCAGGCAACGAAGTCTCCTTGCTAGAAATCCGGTTTTGTCTCTTCGAGTTGAAGTGGCCTAAAAACGAGAAAATGAGGACTATTAATTTAAATATTTAAACTCCTGTTTCTAATCGACGAATCTTTACTAAATTTAAAAAAAAGTCTAGACTGATGAAATCAAGATTGTCACTAAAAAGAGCGGAAGCAGTAAACGAACAAGATGACGTAAGAAAACTCGGAAGAAATGATACATGGTGAGTGGAGCAACATATTTTATTTCACTCTAGAAAATAATATTAGCAGTGCTCGTAAGCTGTACCATTTTTAGATTTCTGCACCCCAAATGGAAGAATGAAACTTTTATAAGATTACTCACGTATCTGTCTCTTCGTCTGACACAACCGTCCTCAGAAACCGGAAGGCGCAGAAACTTTAAATTTGGCGTGGTAATAAAGCACATTAACGGGGCGGGGTGAGCTCTCAATTTAATACTCAGAAATATTTAAGGTTTTCAACCTTTGGAGACGGCGAAAATATTCAGAACACTTACAAAACTATAATTTTTATAATTTTAGGTACTGTGTTTTCAGAAAACTTAACATAAAAATGTCTGAAACAAAAGAACTACCGAACTTTTTGAAACTAAAGAAGAACCTACCGATTTCTGAAACTAAAGAAATTATAATTTTTGAAAAAAATCAAGATTATTGGACACCCACGCAAACATTGTAGGAAAATCATAACGATGACTTTTCATGTCATAGTTTTTGAGATATTCATGATAATATATGTACATATTCAAATACTCTAATCATGTTAGGCATTATTAAATTGCGCTACGAAGTCCATAATAGTGGTCAGTGACTTCTGATAAATACATAAAGTAATTTCACTTCAAGCGAGGTGCGAAATCCGGCTGAGGGCGGAATCTGGTTCGATGCGCGAACCAGAATCTCGTTTGGCCGGTTTTGGAAATAAAAATGCAAGACATTTTCGAAAAAAATCCCATAAATAAGTGCGATGTGTTAAGAATCTGATATTTTATTTGAGGTATTTTAGTACATTGTAGAAAAACTCATAATATTTAGTGTTTAATTTCTATAAGCTTGTAAGAAATTACAGTAGTCACGTTGGTCGAAAACTATTATACTTCTGTAATAAGTCTATCAAGAGTTGAAAACTATATTTCTGGTATTTTATCGGCCGAAACACTGCAAAACCATTATATTTTGTTGGCCGAAACGCTGAAAACTGCTATATTTCTATTATTTTGTTGGTCGAAACGCTGAAAACTATGATATTTACATAATTTTGTTGGCCGAAAGATTGAAAGTGTCATATTTTCGTTATTTTGTTAGCTGCAATGCTAAAGACTATCACATTTATGTTAGTTTGCTGGTCGGAGCGCTGAAAACTATGTTTCTCTTATTTTGTCGGTCGAAACGCTGAAAACTATAATATTTACGTAATTTTGTTGGCCGAAAGGCAGAAAGTGTCATATTTTCGTTATTTTGTTAGCTGCAATGCTAAAGACTATCACATTTATGTTAGTTTGTTGGTCGGAGCGCTGAAAACTATGTTTCTCTTATTTTGTCGGTCGAAACGCTGAAAACTATAATATTTACGTAATTTTGTTGGCCGAAAGGCTGAAAGTGTCATATTTTCGTTATTTTGTCAGCTGAAATGCTGAAGACTATCACATTTATGTTAGCTTGTTGGTCGGAGCGCTGAAAACTATGTTTCTCTTACTTTGTCGGTCGAAACGCTGAAAACTATAATATTTACATAATTTTGTTGGCCGAAATGCTGAAAGTGTCATGTTTTCGTTATTTTGTTGGCTGAAATGCTGAAAACTATTACATTTATGTTAGTTTGTTGGTCGGAGCGTTGAAAACTATGTTTCTGTTATTTTGTCGGCCGAAACGCTGAAAATAATTATATTCCTATTAAATTGTTCACCGAAACGCTAAAAACTATTATATTTCTGTCATTTTGTCGGCTAAAACACTGGGAACTACTAAATTTCTGTTAATTTGTTGGCCGAAACGCTGAAAACTATTATCTTTCTATTATTTTGTTGGTTGAAACTATGAAAACTATATTTTCTTATTTTGCTGGTCGAAACGCTAAAAACTGTTATATTTCTGTTATTTTGTTGATTGAAACGCTGAAAACTATATTTTTGTTGTTTTGTTGGCCAAAACGCTGAGAACTATTATATTTCTGTTATTTTGTTGATCGAAATGCTGAAAACTATATTTCTGTTATTTTGTGGGCCCAAATAATGAAAACTATTATATTTTTTTAATTACTAGTTTCACAATTAAGTATATATACTTTTAGTGGCTAAAGTCCAGTTTATTTCACCTCGCATATTGTTTTGAACAAAAGAAAGAATTAATACCGCTAATAAATGTAAAGAAAATATTATTCATGTTGTTTAAAAAAAAATTGTTTGTGTTATTCGTCATTATTAATTTGAGTCGGCGTTGTCCGGGTAGAAACTTGTTTGTATTTTTTAAATAAAAAATCCCATAGGGCCAAGAAATCACTGAGTGATTGACTTAATACTCAATGATGGCTTGGCTCTAGATGATAGCCTAATTCCTTGCAAATTTATCTATGACTGGTCAAACTTTATATGAAGATGGTATTTTAAATAGATCGATAGGCATATCATTGATAGAACAAAATTATTATAAAAAAGATTTCGCCAAGATTCCAAAATTTTTTTAATAAATCCTTCGTTTCCTAAAGTCTTAAAAATGATAATTTAGGCTGATATATAAACAATTTATTGGTTTAGGATAAGTTTTATTAAAGAAACAAGTTATGTTTATTTAAGGCAAATTTATCTCTGATTAAATACTCTAAACAGAGAGAATCGAAATGTGAAAACGCGATAAAATTTTTATGGCTTAAGGGAATATCGAAATTTTTTTAAATTTTCCTCAGTTATGAGTCAACAATGTATATCCCATAAATAAGGAAATTCATAAGGACACAGGGTAATTTAAAGCTTGTCAAGTGAGATTTATGTGTCTGTGTCTAGTGTATACAAAAAAGATATAGTTGTTCTTTTGATAAGATGTAAAATTATGGTATAATTAAAGCACAATATAAATTCATATATATATATATATATATATACATATATATATATATATATATGTATACATATATATATATATATATATATATATATATATATATATATATATACACTTCATACTATACCAAAATCCAATGATTGTAAATATAACAAAATGACAGTTTAGGTATTGTAAACCTTGTAAACCTTGTATTCTGGTTAGTATTTTTTATTGGTAACGGTTTTCTTATTTTTTTTGGTACAAGGTGTAATAAATAATTTACAATTTGATTAAATACATTTTTATCATTTTTATTGTATTGTAGCCTTTATATATAATGCCAAATTGCGTATAAATAATACCTAATTTAGTTAAACATTAAAGTTTTTCTGATGTTATTTTTTTTAAATAAAAATGTCTAATATTAAAAATAATCATCGTAAACATAAGAATAAAAACTTAGCTATTTAAAAAAATACTGCCATAAAGTGCATATAAAATATGTGTTCTATACTGAATAGTAATCCAAAGTTTATTTGAAAAAAAAGTTTTTTTGTTTCATTATTGTTACACCAAATATCTTGTATACCTATATTTTTATGTAAGACAATTGAACATCGTCTATGTCAAATTGAAACTTATTCATTGCAGCTATCCCACTTTAACGTGTTGTAAAGTAAAGACATATATGAGTAGCATATATGGGACATATTTCGAACGCGTTAAAATATAAAATGTTTTAAACCTCTGAGTTTTGTGTCATCGACGCTAAGTGTTATCCATTTTTCTATTTTAAATTTCAACATTCATCTGAGTACAATAATATTGTAATGTTGACATTTATAACATTTTCATCGTGACCGTTTATTAATATAATTATAGTATACCGTTTAATAACAGTATGAGTGAAGTACATTTAACTTTTTAAATTCTCATTAACTGATTAAATGTCTATTTGTGCCAACCATAATTTAACTATCAAATTGGTTTATTTAAAAATGTTCTAGTTTGGGATGGAATGCAATATAACCTTTATAATTTTTAATATTTTCGGATATATAAGAAGGAGACAAACATATATCAAAAAATACTTCGTCAATTTTTTATTAAACCTTGATGTCTGCTAGGATACTGTTAAGATCTCATATTGTTAAGATCAGGACATCGACTTTTGTATGATGTTTATAATGTCCGTGCAAATTTTAAAGTGTGTTTTGACATCCATGCGAAAAGGAAATCATATTATTATTTGATATTGAAACCAGTATGGTAGGGCAAAGCTCCTATTTTGCTGTAAACATGACGTCTATTTAGTTAAAAAAGCACATGAAAAAGCAAGAAAGTCTCGCTATCATGGTTCCAATTTATTTTATTGAAATTCGGAAATTGTTTGGGCTACGAGAAGGATTTTGACTTCATTGAACCTTGGTATATTCTGGACCCTTTGCACTAATGGCAAGTGCAAAGGGTCCATAATAGACCAACATATACAACTGGTGTTATATCCAAGTATGCTTGTATTATGCTTCGACTATGTCTGCCAGCTACTGGATCAGCGAATTGAACATATCCAACTGCTCAAGGGAGTAAAATAAGAGGATGTTTTATCTCATAATCTGCTTACGACCGCAACGGAGGATATGTTGAAAATGCTGAACTGGAGAGCCATTAAGTATATCTCACACTTGTCATTTGCAGATGATATCATCCTTATGGTGGAAGCGCTACGAGAATTGCAATAAATGCTAACTAGCCTAGCTGCTGCTTCCAATCGTATTGGTTTCCGCAGGAATATTGAAAAAAAAAAACAAAATTATGATTAATAGCAACATATCACCGGAAGTGATAACCGTCAATGGTATTTGTCTTAAAGTTTTAGGGGAGTACGTGTACTTTGGTCGAACTCTTAAGCCGGGAAGGAGCAACTTCGAGGAACAAGCAGAAATAAGGATTTAGCTGGACTGGGCAGCATTCGGAAAATTGTATATTCTACTATGTATTCTCCTTGTGATGATGAGCTGACATTTAGATGAAGATAGTGAGACTTGTGCACAAACTCAAAATCCGTCAACGAGGTATGGGATGAGCAATGCTTGGGTTTTCTTTTACGGATCGCATCTGAAATGTCGCAATCCACAGAGAACTAAACTCGCCGATATAACTTTAATAATAGAAAAGCTGAAGTGGCAAGTCCTATTTGTCCTAGAATCGATAACAATTGGTGTATACTAATTCTAGAGTTGAGATAACGTTTAGGCAAATGTAGCGTAGAACGCCAAGGTAGCTGACAGCTTTTAAACTAGAATAACCGAAGACTGGACTCAAAGATGCATATTGGGAGAAGTAATTATCTAATAGTGATTATGTAAGTGATGTGAAAGAAATTGGGGTTAATAGACTCAAGAACTCAAGATTGTCATTGAAATCGGCTGACTTGGCGCTCGTGGGTAAATTACGTTTGTAATTTTATTTCGCTTTTTTAACTGTTTTTGTTTGCATTTAGACTAAAATTGAAAACGTAACTTTTACATGCTTTTAATGCGTCATCATTTCTTATAATCATAATATTTAATAAAAAAAAACAACGAAGTTATGTAATAGTTATGAGCGTTAGTATTGTGGTAGTCTATTTGACGGGCCCGTTTTAACATTATCTTTGTTGTTAATATTAAAAACTATTTATATTAATATAAACTTGCGATTAATTTGCTTTTTCCACCTCTACTTGCGATTAATTTGCTTTTTCCACCTCTACTTGCGATTAATTTGCTTTTTCCATAATTACTTTCTACTTTTTTCTCCTTTCTTTTTTTCTGACATGTTTTTCATTTTCCTCAGACTTTTCAGCGTACATCCGATTCCCCATAATTATTTCTTCGTAATTATTTCATCTTAAAAATATAATAGGCTGGAAATATTTTTTTTTTAAATTTTATTTAGTTAGAGTAATGTTTTATATTAGTAAAATATTAATGAAAGACCAGTGCATTTCGGAACACGCATAAATTAGGGCGCTTTTGCTTTCTTTATATCTTGAAATCGTGGCCGCAATTTAATAACAATAATTTTAATTGAAACTTCATTGAAATTGAATCTTAATTCCATAATTCACAATTAAATGAAACTACGTGATGTAGTATTATTTCTACTTTCTTTAAGTTCTTTACCACGACCTAGGTTTCGTTGTATTACAACATCTTCGCTAATAGCCCACCTGAATATGCTGTAATACAACAAAACCTAGGTCGTGGTAAAGAACTTAAAGAAAGTAGAAATAATACTACATCACATAGTTTTATTTAATTGTGAATAAGGAATTTCTACAAAATTAACGCCAATATCTTAATTCTACAAAATTAACGCCAATATCTTTAATTATATTCAATATCTTAATTCCATATTTTATTTATTGACAGACAATTTAATTGGGGGGGCAAAAACGATGTTGATTCCCTATTAATTAATACTGTTATTTAAAATATTATACTTGTAAGGTGTCATGTTTATCGGTCTAAAAATGTGGCGACTTTGAGACTGTAACTAATAGATCAACATGACGAAGTTAAAAGGTTTCTTTTTTTAACTTCGAAATCTTAACGATAGATATAAACGTACTACGTACAACTATGTCAAAACTTTATATTTGTTAATGCCCAGGAGAGCGCACTCCTATATGCTTCAAACTTATCACAATTATAGACCAGCCTAAGTGTAAAGTATTTGTGAAGTCTCAGTATGTACCTCTCATAAATACCATAGAAATTTAAATTTAAAAAAAGTCAATAAAAATATGTAAATCATACAGCAACGACAACAACTACTGAATTCAGATATTTAAACAGATATACAACCACCTAAAACTCGTATGATTACATTTCTGAGGTTTTCAGTTGAGGAATTCATCGCCGAATCGAGAGGTTTCAAGAACCGTACGACAGAACGCCTCAGAATACTGGTTCTTGTTTGAAAGACATGAACGGTTCTGAAGCGAATTTAAGATCCAGGAGTCTAAACCAAAATCATGTCCAACACCTAAATTTTCTATTAATACAAATTTAAGTAACAGAATTTTGGAAACTAAAAGTGGTGACGAAGTGAAAGTTTTAAAACTTAGCTAACTTTTTAAAAACTTTATTTTTCTGGTTTCAGTGAAATTTTAATCTGATGTTTATACTAATATTGAAAAATAACTTAGGTTATAACAACGGATTACAGCGTGTGTCAATACTTTTGCAATTTAAGTTTTCCATTAAAATTCTGTTTTATTTCCGGTTGAAAATAAAACTATCCCAATCTTAAAATTCAGTTTCATTTACAGTTGAAAATAAAACTCTTCAAATCTTACTATTTTTAACCACATCTTGTATGTAACTGTTAATAATAATATTAGAGACATATCTGCTTATATTGGTTTCTGAATATTTCAAGAATTTGTACATCTTCTTGTCGCGATGAGTTGGTCGCTTTTCCACGCCAGACCTTAACGAACCTCACTAACCAGCGACGGGTTGGGCTTCGCGAGCGAACCGCGGCGTAGCGAATGAGCGAAAGGCGCGACCAGGCTTACATCACACCGTGGTAAGAGCGTGCCTTCTCTATCGCACTCCTCAATCTTTCCCTCTCTATCGCTTGCGGCTTTTTTCTTCGCGATTTCGTAACAAACCTTTACCGCGAGTTGTCTAGTAAAGATAGGGAGGCGACATCGCTGTCCAGTTTCGTAATAGCACTATCGATAAAGTGTTGTTTTCTAACAGCAATATGACGTTATATAATGAATTATCGTGAAGATATCGGAACTTAGATTTTAAATTAATACAATAGTTTTATTATCACCAGATTGTGTTATTTATGTATTTAAAGTCACAACGACGTTATCAATCATTTGTGCTCAAAATAAAAATAACAATTTTCAAATGAAGACATTAACATAGTCGATCATGATAGTCGATAAAAATTCTCACTTAATTCGGAATATAATTCAATAGTGATGGAGAAACAAACAATATGTACGATAAGTGAAAGTTGCCGTATATTAATTAGCTCTTTAGGTAGTGTTTTTAGCTATCGGGTCAATACTTACGTATTTAGGTAATGTTTCTAGCTACCCGGTCAATACTTACGTATTTAGGTTGTGTTTCTAGCTATCCGGTTAAAACTTACGTATTAGGTAGTGTTTTTAGCTATCCGGTCAATACTTATGTATTTAAGTAGTGGTTTTAGCTATCCGGTCAATATTTTCGTATTTGAGTAGTGTTTTTAGCTCTCTGGTCAATACTTACTTATTTAGGTAGTGTTTTTAGCTATCCGGTCAATACTTATGTATTTAGGTAGTGTTTTCACTATCCGGTCAATACTTACGTATTTAAGTAATGTTTTTAACTATCCGGTCAATACTTACGTATTTAGGTAATGTTTTTAGCTATCCGGTCAATACTTACGTATTTAGGTAATGTTTTTAGCTATCCGGTCAATACTTACGTATTTAGGTAATGTTTTTAGCTATCCGGTCAATACTTACGTATTTAGGTAGTGTTTTCGCTATCCGGTCAATACTTACGTATTTAAGTAATGTTTTTAACTATCCGGTCAATACTTACGTATTTAGGTAATGTTTTTACCTATCCGGTTAATACTTACGTATTTAAGTAGTATTTTTAACTATCCGGTCAATACTTACGTATATAACTAGTGTTTTTAGCTATCCGATCAATATTTACGTATTTAGGTATTGTTTTAGATATCCGGTCAATACTTACGTATTTAAGTAGTGTTTTTAGCTATCCGGTCAATATTTATGTATTTAGGTAGTGTTTTAGCTATCCCGTCAATACTTACGTATTTAAGTAGTGTTTTTAGCTATCCGGTCAATACTTACTTATTTAGGTAGTGTTTTTAGTCATCCGGTCAATACTTACGTATTTAACTAGTGTTTTTAACTATCCGGTCAATACTTACTTATTTAAGTAGTGTTTTAGCTATCCCGTCAATATTTACTAATTTAGGTAGTGTTTTTAGTCATCCGGTCAATACTTACGCATTCAACTAGTATTTTTAGTTATCCGGTCAATACATATCAAGCGTAGAGCGAGGGAAGGAGGTCTGTTTAAATACCACGTGAAGCTGCTGGCAGAAGCTAGTCAATGGAAAATAGGTAAAGTGATCAGAGATAATAAACATTTCTTATTACTGAAAACAAACTTGGTGTTTCTAACTTCACCTTCTCCTTAAATCAAATCACTAATTTTATGAGTACCATTAATTCCACAATCATTGATTTTTAATAGATCAAGTTTTTTGTTACAAACATATTTGTTTTATTAGTTACTTTAATGTGATTTTTACAATTGAAACAATGGGTATCACAAAGTAAGCATTTCCTTTCAGTTCTTTTTGGATATAGTGCGGCTATCTCTACCTATTTTAAAATATAAAGGTATATACTAGTAAATGGGTTATATAGTTTTGGAGTTTGGTGTCTACAGCAAATAAAGAAAGAAATTCCATCCTTTACGAAGTAGGAGATTGACTAAATTAAATTTCTTGTTTGTTAGTTGGCGTTTTGCCAGTTAGAGTGGCGTCTTTAAAAATCTGGCACTATGTATTTGTTTGCTTTTTATTTTAAGATAATACTAATAGTTTCTTTCCTAAATATTTATTGTAATCGACGTGATATAAATATGTGAATGAATAATATTAATGGTATCAAAGAAATAAAAAATAATATGTTTTTCTTGTGTATATTTGTTCATTTATAACTTGGAGAAAAATATAATTATTTTGAAGAAATTAGATTTGGTCTTTACTATTAACTATAGTCTAAATATCTTAGTAACCCTAAAATCATCATTAAATTAACTTTGGTGATTTAATATTATTTTTTTTTCTTGTGTTTTAATCCTACGTGAACTTCGAACTACTCTACGACGAGTATTGGCTGGCTTATATACTCGTATGTATAGCTAATACTCAAATATTTAATCTTTACAAATTTATTGCGATCAGGGAAATTTGTTTACAAATCAGGACAATTCTAAAGAAGTTTTCCTTGAAATTATTGTTCAGACAGGTTCAGGTTATTCCCAAACTCCTTCGACTCCGCTTTCAGTTAAAACCGGTATTTAAATATGTTTAATTACGACGACGAAAAAAACAAGGAAAATATCTAATAATGTAAAACTCAATTTCAAAGAAAATTCGTATCTTTTTTCAGTTGTTATTAAAGTCTTTTTTCTGTGATCGAAATTAAACTTTGTCAGTAAGTTTACAACTAATTAGCAACTTAATATTTAACGCTTTAAGGCGATTAAGCCTTAAAGCGTTAAATATAAAAATTTCCATGAAAATGAAAAAAAACTGATTTTCCCAAAAAATATTAAATTTATTCCTTATTAATTATGCTGTGTTTCTGGCATTAAATTCAAGACTCTCATCGTGCGTACATTCAAGACTGAGATACATAGAATATGTCTATTTTATAAGAACATATCCATGCGCATATAAAGGTTGTCCCAAAATTCACGCAAGATTTGAATTTTGCGCCATTTGTGCGGTAAAGTGTTGCCAACCAAAAAAAAAATACAGCGTGACAGCTGACAGTTCAGGGTTATTAAAAATGGAGCGCTACACAAAAGAACAACGCATTTTTATTGTTGAGCAAAATTTACAATTTTTAATTATAAACCTGTGTTTTCTATCAAAATTACTTCTTGCGTGAATTTTGGGACATCCTATATATGAAAGCTAATAATAATAGAGCTATACCAGGGTGTACCTCAAAAGACAGTATTAAATTAAAAAAAAACAAGTGGAAAGTTGGCTCTCAAATGTTTTACACCATTGATTTCCTGAAAATAAACGAGCGTAACTTCAACTATAAGATACAAAGAAAATATGTCCATTTTGAGCGCATATATTTCCGAATCTAATAATCAAAAAGCGATACAAATATGTCACCAGCGATACGAATATGTTCATTAAAAAACACGTAGAAATTCCTTCAATATTTTTATAAAACCTTTGGCTTTCTGAAATTGAACGAGAGTAAGTTCAAGAATAAGATACAAAGAATATATATTCTCTGTATCTTATTTACGCCCCCATTTAGAGTGCATATATCTCTGAAACTAGTAAGCCACAAAAATATGCCACCAGGTAGTTTGCATACAATTATTTTATATGAAAGTTGATTCTCCAATTTTTTAACTTACAATTGGACTTTATCTGTTTCCATTTTTTTATAGTTCAAAAGAAATAAAGTAACTAGCATCAATACATTTAAAAGCTTTCCCGCTATGAAAATTTAGTGAATATTATCTAGCTGCTTTCCTGTTATGAAAATCTAATGAATATTATCTAGTTAAAATTATGTTAATTAAAATCGATATTTCGAGTTGTATTGTTGTGATTATCCCATTATTTATTCCCTCAAAGGCTCGTTAGCTTTCGCAATCGATATATCGACAAATCTGCCTCACAGAAGTAGAAAGTGCAAATGGCGTTTGAGCGAGCTGGTACGGTACGGGCGCGCGGCGCAAGTGGGTCACTGGGTGGAGCGGCGTCTAGCTGCGCCACTCTCGCTTTCCGCCAACTCTTATGTCACATCCGACGCGCGTCGACCGGCCTAGATGTGCCCGCTCTGACATAATCGAACCTCGTCCATAGATCGCTGCTAATGCCACGGCGACTGTGTCGCTATTATGGGTGTTGAATGCAGCCAAACTGTGCTAAATATGCACATCGGAATGTGTCAAGTTTTGAACATTGCCGGCTTTTATCAAATATTGTTATCCAAATCTTTTAAGATTACTTATTTTGCCGATTTGTCAAATATTGTTACTACAAATTGATCGTGTCGAAAACATTTGGTTGTGGAAGCCACTGCGGCTGTATTACATTTTGTACGATTAAGTTATTCACTTCATTTATTCTTAGTCTATAATCACAGAAATACATTGGTTAGGTATAATAGTAATTAATTTCAGTATGTTAGTTTCGTTTATCATATAGTTACTGGAATATAAAAAGTACAGTAGTCACGTGGTTGAGTATTTGGATACTCTAGGAAAAAGAGTCTAAGAATAAGTTCTATATTTTCAATTCAGATTCGGCGAATTCATTTTTACAGCTAAGTTTTTATGTAAGTTGTTTTTTTCTTTTCGACTCTTCATTGCTGAAGGTCATGCCCGCATTAAAAAAAAACTCCATTACCTCATAAATTGTTTATTTTCAGTTTTGCTTGCCCTCGGTTAATCTCACAATAATATTGCTAAAAGTCCTATGAGCATTTTCATTCGATCTGACCAGCAGTTATATGTTCGTATTATTCCATTGTTCTCGATCTAGCCTATTATGATAAATTTCCTTATATCATCTGGGTCTACAGGCGGTCGAAGTTGGTTGTTACATGACTGAAGTATTGAAGAACTTTCTGTAACACAATTTCGACAGGCTTATTTTGATTTCCAGTTGATCGAGAAACAAACAAATCTGTTTGTCTTCCATGTTGTCAGGGTATGGTAGCATCCGTCTTTGGCATCTCCTTCAAGAGCCTTTATTTTTTCCTTTTCAAGAACGATTTAACATTTAGTGTCGTAGAAGAAGATGGAGAAAACAAGTTATGCTTTTTTGGAATGGCTGCAGATGTTTCTATTTCCCAACTATAAGAGTAAAAAAGGTACAGCAACGGGGAAGTCATCTCATATCAGATGAATGTGAGACATGGCGAAAACCTATTTAGTATAGTTTCACCTTGTTGCATTTGGTCTAATGTATTTTTAGGTGATGGATAACATTAATTTCTAACTAGCTTGGAATTAAATTTTCTCTTATAACATATGTTATATAAATATAGGTAAGGTTTATAATAACATCAAGTGTTGTTATGTTTGTTTATAAATAGGTATCAATGTATACAGACATTTAACCAGATCCATTACTTATTTTTAAATAATAAATAAAAAAGTTAGGTGTAACGATCTGGATATTCAATTAAGAAGATAAACACGCAATAATCTGATGTGTATAATGTTCTGATGAAATATTAGAAGATGAAGTGAAATAGATAAGTACTGGATGATAGTTCAACAAATAAAACCGGTAAAGTTGGTATTGGACAATGCGTCAAAGCAACACTTCATTGTCCGTTATGTAAATGTTTAAATTTATGTTTACAAGTATTTTATAGCAAAATAAACATTGTTTTCAATTCGTTCGCAGCTACTAAGATATTGACGTAAAGTGATAAACACAGTATTTAATTATTTTTTCAATAATATTTATATTGTTGTAACTTTTGCCACGGTTTTACTTCGTGGTATTTATGGAGATCTCTTTTCACTTTATATACGTGCGCAAACATTATATTCCCGCGGTCGAAATAAATAGGTTTCCCGTAAATAATACCTTTGTAACTAATAATCTATAAATGAAAAGTGTTTATTATCAAAAGAAGTTTTGTAGCTAAATATATTTACTTGACAATAGCCTAATTTATATAAGAATTCATTAGTTTTCACAATAAATACCCAGAATATGATGTTAAAAAAAATACGATATTCATCTGAAATATTTTCATTTTTCATCAAAATGCTTGTTGTGTTGTTACCTGTTGACGATAGCTACATATCGTCACGAACTTTTTTTATACTTTTGGCAGCACATCCACTTGGGTGGGCATAATTTTCTCTGCTCCTGTAAATGATAGCGCAATTATGTATAGCCTGATTTCTAAGCCAGATTGTATATTATCTATTTGCAAAATTTTATTGAAATCGTCAGACCGTAAACGGACACGCAATTGTTTACTTTTGTTATATTACTAGAGTTAAGTGGAATATTTTTAAAATTGATTACTTTTTGATGAATTGTTTTAAACTTTTAAACCAAATGGTTACGTAATTAAAGAAAGAAAAGGCGCAGAAAAAAAGTATTTCTGAGAGTAATTTTGAAAGATTGTAGAACCCAAATAGTGGATAAAAGACTCGTTAAAAAAATAGGCCCTTCATGGGCCTACACTTTCATTTCCTTGATATTTTTGAGAAATGAGTAGTTACATAAAAAACGCATACATAACTATTACAAAATAGTTTGTTTCATAAATGTTTCTTATTTTTAATACACTTTTATTATCTTAACTTATATGTATCTATGTAATTACGTTTATCCTTATAATCACTGAAATATAAAAAGTACAGTAATCACGTAGTCGAGTACTTGGATACTATGGGAAAAAGAACATTCTTCAAGAAGTTTTGTGACTTTATTTCATATAACTATGTTTCTCTAAAAGCTGTTTTATTCTTCTTGGATGCCCTCTTCATTGCTGAAGGTCGTGTCCACATAAAAAAAACTCCGCTATCATATTAATTTTTCCTTTTCAAGTTTGCCTGCCCTCGGTTGGACCCACAATAATTTTGCTAAAAGTCCTACGGATATTTTTACTTGATCCAACCACTAGTTAGATGCCTGCATTATTCTTGGTTGCTCCATCTTGCCTTTTTTCATAAATGTCTCTACGTCATCTAGGTCTATAGGTGGCCGAATGTGGTTGTTACGTGGTTGAAGTATTGAAGAACTTTTTGTAACAAAATTTCGGGAGTCATACTTTAATTTTCCAGTTGGTGGAGAATAGATTTTGTTGTCTTTCTCGGTGTCTACGGTATACATAACAAATATAACACGTTGGAGACGGTATACATCACCGTTAATGCTGAGTGACTTATGGCACGTGATATAATCGAATGAATATATCCGTCGCATGATGTAATCTGTTGCATTTAATATGCATGTTGTGACGATTAATGTTGGATATTCGTATAACCGTGTCACTGAATATTGTGACGATAGTTTTATGTTTTTAACCAGCGTATATTAATGTAGATAATAAATATGTTGACTAATATAGATATTGTAACTAAGCGTATACGGCCATTTGTATACGAAACTGAATAGAACCTACAGTTTCTTTAATTTGATAGTGTTTTAATATTACATACGTAGTATGTAAATACGTAATCACATACAAGTAAAAATCTAGTAAGTCGATTTCATCCACATCTTAATTGTATTGATTTGAAATTGCAAATAACACAATAATGTGGTACTATGGAGCTTATGTGATGATGAATGAGGAAAATGGCCATGGGAACTTCTGAATGGCTAACAGTAAACCTATCGTGTTTGGACTCGTTTGTTTAGTCTCAGTGATTGTTTTGGTTACTTATTGTAACTGGGAGGGTTTGATGATGCAAGACGGAGGTGGCCATGGGATCTTCTCAATGGTTATTAGTAAATTCATGGAGTTTGGGTTACTTTGATTTGTCTCAGTGGGTTATTTGGTTACAAAAGCATATTTTTTATTTTTTTAAGCTATAAATTTTATTTATAATTGTTAATTTATATTGAAATAAGGTTGTAATACAAATATTGTTGTTATCTGACAGTTTGAGTTGGTGTTTTCTTGAGATATTTGTTTGTGTGATTTTAGATATATTGTGCTCTGCGTTTTATTGTTCTTTTCAAATTAATTATTTAATAAATTTACCTTAATTTTTTTTAGATTAGTCTTAATTGAAACAAGCCAACATAGAGACAATTTTATAACATCTTTATTACACAGAGAATTGTGTTTTTGAAATATCTGTAAATTTCAGTATGATCGATTGTAAATTATTGGATCTGCATTGCTATGAAAGACATTAGGAAATAAAATTCTTTTACAGCTTAAATAATTTATTTGGGCTAAGCTTATTGAACATTATGTCAGTCTTATTTTTATTTAGAAATAAAAGAACATATTAAAAATAACAATTTAAATCAAAATTGTGATAATAATTTATTTGATAATAATTAATTTTCCTTTTGATCAAAAAGCGTTGGAGTCAGTGTACTTTATCTCAGTATTAAATGAGTTTAAACACTTTTTTTCTTCTTTAAGTTCAAAACTTTAATACAATATTTTAGTTTTTTGTCTTTAGTACATCGTAATTTTTGTCTTTAGTAAAATATCATGAAAAGGTTGGTTGTTAAAAATCAGTTACGGAAAAATATAAGGGTTGATTAAAACATAAGCAAGTTATGACGTTCTAAATTTAATGGTAGGAATAGAGGGGGTATCTCCTTGCCTCTTTCGCTCTTGTAGAATACAATGAACATTACGAACAATTCCATCAAAATTCAGTATGGTCGTCTTTTTCTAAACCTTTATAACTCGGTCAGTTGTGAAGATTTAATAAAATTTGTTTGTTATTTGACACTATTAAACATTTTTCTTATTTTGTCTAAAAATTAGCGGATCCATATTTGGACGTGAGTATTTCATTAACTTCCAGAAGCAAATGAGCCGGTAATAAAGACATTATTAAAATAGTGATGTTATGGTAAATATTTTTTTCATGTGTAACATCTAATGGCTCATTTGGATGGGAGTTTAAATATTTTGATGGAAAGATGAGTCTTGCCACTCGGACAACTTCGTGTATTGTCGGTTCCTTCCGACTTAATTCGGCCATCTTGTCGACTCTTTCCGACTTAATTCGGTTCAGCATTGTTTTTCATTTACTAAAGCTTACAACTTTACTCGTTTATATTGGTATATTACATTATAACGTTAAAAGTGTTTGTTTTCAATCGATTGTTAAGAAATATTTCTTTGATAAATTATTGCATATAAATAAAATTATAAAATTAAATTAGTATTTTTTTATTCCATATTTGTTTTTCTTTTCGTTTTCACGTCGTTCAAATAAAAATATTTCAATACAAAAACATAAACAAATTTCATCTGCCAGGCATGATGGCTGACAAGATTTTTTTTCCTATTGAGAGGTTATATTTTCAGATGAAGGGAGAAAATATTAAAAGATGGAAGATACCATCGAAAGAAACTGAATTCTTGAAATCATTTTTTCCGCTACCTCAATGTTTAGGGTATCATTAAATAGGTTTTTCAAAAATATTTGGGGTATGCCATGAACAATTTTTTGAAAAAGTGATATGTTTGCAAAATATCAAGGTTAGTGGTCATTTTATTAGACTTACGTTTTCCCACCCCCTACCAGCTAAACCTCTATTTTTGAATATTTGAAGAAATTCAAAATAGTAAAATTTGTAATAAATAGTAGTAATAGTAATAGTTTTTAAAATAAATAGTAAAATTGAAAGCTATCACAGCTAAATGGGCCCTACTAGTTTACGAGTAATAGCCGACCAACTTATGATATCTACAATTAAATGAATCTACGTGATGTAGTATTATTTCTACTTTCTTTAAGTTTTTTACCGCGACCTAGGTTTCGTTGTATTACAACGTCTTCAGATTGACTATTATCAAAGATTTACTCTTAGGAACTTTCAGTGGGAAAACCCGCACAAAACCGGCTTCCGCTATTGTTTTGTATAATATATAAATGCTGTTTGAAGTTCCTAAGAGTTAATCTTTGCTAATAGCCCACCTGAATATGTTGTAATGCAACGAAACCTAGGTCGTGGTAAAGAACTTAAAGGAAGTAGAAATAATACTACATCACGTAGTTTCATTTAATTGTGAATAATGAATTTCTACAAAATTAACGCCATATATATATTAAATTATGACATCTAATTTGGTCTGTAAAAAGTTCAAAGAAACTCCATAGAAGTGACTTGAACCAATAGTAAAACTAGTTTTGTATCTTCAAATATATATTGTTATATCTGTGAAAAATTTACCAGCCCACATATTTATATATTTATATTATGAGGAGTAATATTATTTATATAGACACCTTGTTTTTACACCTATGAAGGATATTGTAGGTAATATATTTACGTTGTTAAATTAATATTTGTAAATAGTTAAACAGAAATACTCTTAAATGTTTAGAAGTGTTTAAATGTGTACGGAACTCTCGTAGTGCTCGTTCTACTCGTACTTGACAGGTTATATTGATTTTGCGTCTACCGTATTACCTAAACGCAAAATCCTTTCTGTCTTTGCTTTTATCCTGTTTCACAAAGAAATTTGTAACGGAGAGCTTGGTATAACAACAGGTAAAGCTTGGAGTGATTACTTACGACTACCTAATTGTGTCTCGTATCTTAAGTGGCTTATACGACTACGCGGCTCGAATAACGAAGCGAGTTTGACGTGTTTATGTTAGGGTTATGAATGGCTAAGAGGCCAGTAACAAATATAACACGTTGGAGCCAGATATACATCACTGTAAATGCTGCAGTGACTGATGACCCGTAATGTAGGCGAACGCATATATTCGTCGCTGACATGACGCATGTTGTAATCTCATGCGTATGAATATGGATATTGTGACGACTAATATTGGATATTCGTATGATCGTATCATTGAATATTGTGACGATAGTTTTATTTTGTTTAACTAACGTATATTTATGTAGATAATATATATATTAACTAATTTAGATGTTGTAACTAAGCGTATAAGGCTATTTGTATACGAAACTGATTACAACCTACAGTTATCCTTATTTGATAGTGTTTTAATATTTAAAGGATATGTCCTATATTATCCTTTTTGTATTGTACGTACTTCAAAAGGAAAAACAAACCTTAATAGGATCACTTCGTTCTCCGTCTGTCGGTCTGTCAAGACCCTTTTTTTCAGGAACGTGTGGAGGTGTCAAGTTGAAATTAATATCAAATACTCAGGTCTATGGTCCCTCAGAGCTCTAAAAAATAAGCTTCCAAGTCAATACAATAAAAAAATATTACCATTTATGTCACATGTTTTGACACTCGCAAATAAATCAAAACCAATATATGGGGTATTCCCCGTTGATTTAGAATCATGAAATTTGACAAGAAGTAAGGTCTCATAGCACAAATAACGGAAAAAGTTCAAAAATGTGGTCATATCACATAAAATATTTATTTATTTCGTTGTATTACAAAATATTTTTTTAAACATGCACTTTTGGAAGATATAGTAGGAAATATATTTTCGTTCTAAACGATAAAAATATTGTAAATAGTTTTATAGGAATTTTTATATTCCTATTAAATTATTGCGTACAATTAAATGTTTATAAGTGCTTAAATTTGTACAGAATCTTCGTAGTTTTTGACAGAGTTCCGCTCGTGTTTTGACAAGTTTTTTTATATTGAGATTGTTATTATTAGTTCGGTACCAATTTCTTAAAAAAATAGAAAGAATTTTAGGGACAATTTATTGCAATAGCTTTGATGAACTTTTTAGAGTTATTACTATAACGTTACAAATATTACAGCGATTTGAAAGAACAAAACGAGTACAGGAGGATATAGAGTTGTTTTGAATTTCATAATGAAATGTACTTTATTTTATATTATCCTCATTCATAATATTTTATATTATCCATTAAGCGAAAAAGTTCACATTGTGATTCTGAATTGTCTATTTTTTTTAAAGTTTCTTTTTAAAATATTAAATCTATATTTTCAAATCCACGAGGAAATTTTATCAAATCCCTCGAAGTGAAAAAGGGTGAGGATGAAAAGCGGAGTAGAGAACTTAGTGGGTAGAGAGGAAACGCATAAAGACAGAGAGAGAGAGGTTAGAAGCGAGAATTATTTGAAGAATAATAACGAAAAAAAATTTAAGTTTTCAGTTTTATTTTGGACCATATATGTAGGTTTTTAAGTTTCACTATCTCAAAAGGAACAAAAGAACCTGGAAAAGATAACTCACGTTCTTTGGGTTTGTCTGTCTGTTTTTTACAAAACGTTCGCCGTAAAGCTTGGAATTGGGCATAGTAACAGCTCATATTGAACTCCATAGTTCGAAAACACTTTCTAATATTTACTTAATAATTTTAAAGGCAATAAATTAAACAAGCGAAAAACTTTGCTTTGAGCTTTATATATCTTGAGGGGAATCGTTTGAAAGGGTTTGTTATAATAATTTTAAGTGGTAAACCCTTAGGGGTGTGCATTGAAATGTGGAAAAAAGTGCGTTTCCCATTATTTCCGAAACTGCTGACCCAAAAATCGTGAGAAAATAGGGTTGATAGGAAATAAACAGAAAATTAAAGAAAAGTTATAACAATTATATTCGTTATACTTATCCTAAGTGTTATATTTCTTGAGAAATTCCCGATATTTTTATGTATTTAATATATCTTATACTTGGCATTACATTAATGTGGTAAAAAATAATATTGAAATTTATTAAAAGTACAATAGAAGCACTTTGTATCCTTAAATGTTAAAACTTTTACATTTACCTAAATATTTAAGGAACCTTAGTGGTGCGATTTCTACTCGTATTTAATATGTTTTTATTAATTCATAAGGAAAATAATAAGTACACATTCCTTTTGTTTTTTCATCTGTTAACTGTTCAATTTGGCTTTATCAAGAATATGCTAAATGACGTCGTAGGGCAGATGAACTTACGAAAATAGTGAAGATTTTATAAAGGTTTCATTATCATGTTGGTGAGATCGATTAATAAAATAGTGGACAATATTAGTTTTGGTGACTTAAGATAATATTGAATACAGACACTATTTGGAAATTTTACATAATTAATATAATTCCTGTTCCATAGGCTATTAAATATTTAGGGGATGATAGTTGAATATTGTTTTGGTCAAATTTTGACTTAATAATATTTTTATTGATCAATATATTACGAGCCGTTAAAACGTGACGATGAAAGAAAAATTAATTGTTTTGTATGTATGATTCATGAGTATGAAGTTATGCAAAATGTTTCTTTTAAATATTTGAGTCAGGATGAATTCATATAATATGAGAATAATTTAAACTTATCGTAAGTAATAACGCTAGGATAATTTTATCTTTCTAGAAACTAAGGAGTTAAACAATTAATAAATAGTTAATGTATCGATGCCACGTTTCGAAAGGTGTTAAATTACTTAATGAGCGAAAAGTTTGATAAATATAAACATACGTGTTTACAATAAACATCCTTTCTTTCTTCTTTTTTATTTCGTGGCGATTATTCTCTGCAGTGAGAAATTTTGCCAGTGTCAAGTTTAAAATTCTTGGTTAGGCAACTCTGATTAGATCATACTCCGAAAAAACTGTCATTATCACTTGTGATAGGTACTAAGGTTACTGATAAATATGATAATTTATTTTTTTTATAAAATCTTGGGTGCTTGCATTGTAAGACTCAAATGTGTTATCAATGGATGACTGAATTTCACTTGCACCTGTGGATTACATTAATCATATTTTGGTCACTAAATAGCGCTCAAGATTTTATAACTAAAATATTTTTTTAATTAATAATCTAAAATACGAAATATTATTTAAAATACCGAAAAAAAAAATATAAAATACGGAAAATTAAAATATGAAAAAATATTACGCTACTTTTGTTAATTTATTTTTTTAACCATATTTAGGATAGGTTCATATAATACACATTTATGACTTCTACAGCTTCTAGTACACTAATAGTATGCAATTGTTAGAAAATTATTGTACACCGTCTAGTGCAAGACTTTCAAGAAAATGAAACCTTTTTTTAATTTTTTTTTATTTATTAATTTTTTAAATATTGAATATATTAGGCGTTCATTTTGTAGAAATCCATTACTCACAATTAAATGAAACTACGAAACGTGATGTAGTATTATTTCCACTTTCCTTAAGTTCTTTACCACGATCTAGGTTTCGTTGTATTACAGCATCTTCAGGTGGGCTATTGGCAAAGATTAATTGTTTAACTCCTTAGTTTCTAGAAAAATAAAGTTATCCCAGCTTTATTTTAACTTAATAGTTGTATTACAACATCTTCAGGTGGGCTATTAGCATTTTTGAAATAATACTACATCACGTAGTTTCATTTAATAGTGTATTAGTTTTTTATTTTTAATGTCTATATGAAATTCAAGACTAAACAGTGATCCATCTCAGAGGTATGGAAAGTAAAGATTTTATACAACGGGATATGCCAGCATAAAGCGCTCAGAACACATCATGTTTAACCATCCACAGTTCTTTCTCTGTTTTATATTTTGACTTGGGTTGTGTTTAATCTTTATCTAAACAAACTTAAAGTCCTGTTTAAGATGAATTAAATGAGCGTAAACATGAAAGTTCTATTATAAATATTTTGGAAGTTTCCTTGATCACCTCTGCGTCGCCATAAAATTATACTGTCGTCGGAATTAAACGTGTTTGAAAAATTTCAATTCAATCGGCTAATGGGAACTGGATTAAAGTGTAATTACAAGATTTTATTTTTGGTTAAAAAGACAGTGGCAAAATTAAATAAAATCGTGTAAAAAGCAAACTTTATTCATAAATTATTCAAAACTATTTACGGAGTTTTGACGAATTTTATGTTGCCCGACATTACATGTGGAAAGTTTGTGTGCTTGCTTGTTTTTAAGAGGTATTCAATTTGTTATTTTTGTAAAACTTCTTCTGCCAGTATTTATCATATATATTGTTAAATAATGGCTATTATAACTAATGGATTGTGATACTCAGATACTTAAATATTAAGCTCATTGTCTTAAGGGTAATTGGAAAGGAAGCTATTTGGTCTCTAGTCAACTTCCGTTAGTGATATCAGAAATGGGTTTAATACAACTTGTGTTACACAAACGATGGTTATTTTTACGTTATTGGATTCACAACTATTTCATAGATAGTCATAACTCTAAGTTTAGTGAACAGTTTCACGCTGAATCACATGTTTTGAGATTTGATGTAACTTACTATTATGTCACGCAAATTGTTTGATGACACCTTTACATGTTGTAGTGTATTTTCACCGCATGGATAAATGTTAAAACAGCTGTCAATTAATTCAATTCAATGTCACGCAAATTGTTTGATGACACCTTTACATGTCGTAGTGTATTTTCATCGCATGGATAAATGTTAAAACAGCTGTCAATTAATTCAATTCAATGTCACGCAAATTGTTTGATGACACCTTTACATGTTGTAGTGTATTTTCACCGCATGGATAAATGTTAAAACAGCTGTCAATTAATTCAATTCAATGTCACGCAAATTGTTTGATGACACCTTTACATGTCGTAGTGTATTTTCATCGCATGGATAAATGTTAAAACAGCTGTCAATTAATTCAATTCAATGTCACGCAAATTGTTTGATGACACCTTTACATGTTGTAGTGTATTTTCACCGCATGGATAAATGTTAAAACAGCTGTCAATTAATTCAATTCAATGTCACGCAAATTGTTTGATGACACCTTTACATGTCGTAGTGTATTTTCATCGCATGGATAAATGTTAAAACAGCTGTCAATTAATTCAATTCAATGTCACGCAAATTGTTTGATGACACCTTTACATGTCGTAGTGTATTTTCATCGCATGGATAAATCTTAAAACAGCTGTCAATTAATTCAATTCAATGTCACGCAAATTGTTTGATGACACCTTTACATGTCGTAGTGTATTTTCACCGCATGGATAAATGTTAAAATAGCTGTCAATTTAGAGTTTTTTCTGTTAAATATTGTTTTATCTTAGCCGATCGCAAAAAAAATAATTTCTAATTTGACTTATGAATGTTTTTTAAATATTTTAAAATGAAAAAAAGAAATGTTTTCTTACGCGTATAATTTTTTCTAAAGCTGTAAACACTTTGTTTTTTGTTAACGAAAAAAGTGGAGCCATTTATTTAATCTTTTTCCATCTCTCAGAATCGCCTAATCGACATGCATACTTTTATTTATTTATTTTGGCTTTAAACAATAAATCGGGGTGTTGTGTCGAGTTTAACAATAATGTTTTTAATAAAGATATAGTCAGGTATCAAAAAAAGCGTATAAATATCCGAGAATGTTACGATAAATAAGTTTTGAAGCCGTTAAGTGCAATAAATATGAATTCCTTGAGCGATCGCCATAAAAATTTATACCGCTAACGGGATTTTTAGACGGTCCTTGCCTTTATTCAAAATTTATCTGATCGTTTGGCGTTTAATGCGAAATGTCTTTTTTGTAATGACATACTTGAACCGATAATGCTTTTTTTGGTCAACGATATTTTTAGATATTTCTTATTCATATTTTATCGGTTTAAAAAATTCTTGCAAAACACTCAATATTTGTCTTTATTTATGTCATAAAATTCTCTCTCTCTCTCTCTCTCTGTCTCTCTCTCTCTCTCTGTCTCTCTCTCTCTCTCTCTCTATATATATATATATATATATATATATATATATACTATATTGACTACAGAATATTCATGCCTAACAGAAGTTTTTATGGCATTAGAAACTAATTCAAGTCCAAGTTCATTTCCATTAGGACTAAGTTAGGCATGTATAAAACTTTAATCAGGCCTTACTTCTGTATTGAAGTGAATGCTGTACCCTTAATAAAGCAGAGGAAAAAACTACTCATTTTCGAAAGAAAATTTTTGAGAAGGATTTTTGGAACTATTCAAGAGAACAACATGTGGAGAACTTTTCACAACTATGATATTTACAGAAAATATGTAAAATACGGCGGAACCGTTATTGTGAGAACCATAAAAGCATCACGTATTAGGTGGCTTGGCCATCTTTGCAGATATGCTGATATTTTTCCTGCCAAAAAAGTGACTTTTTTGAAGATTGAAGGGACTAGGCGAAAAGGACGTCCACCAACACGTTGGCTAGATGACATTGAAAAGGACCTCCAACTAATGGGTCAACCGGTGGAGGGACATCGCATCAGACAGGGTCAGGTGGAGGAGGATCAGCGAGTCAGCCTTGGCCTTCAGAAGGCTGTTGTGCTTTTGATGATGATGGTGATATATACTAAATATAAAATGTAACGTTTTTTTGTATGTTTTTTCGTGTTTTAACTTATGGCTTTAGTTCTAATGGACAAATTGTGATGCGGTTTCCTAATTCGAGTTAATTGTTTAGGTTATAGAGATATGTTGTTATTTGTGAGGCGTGTCTTATAGCGTGGGCAAGTACAAAGCGCTATGTATAGACGGTGCGACTGAGGCGGCGGCGCCCGGGGCGCGGAAACGGAAGTCATTCTTTTTGTAAGAGCTTACCGCGTCGCTTAGACACGCGTTCAATTTAATGTCGCAAATTGCACGCAAACGAAACGGTGGGTAAAAGTTAGTTGTTATACTAAATATGGTGAAATATACTGTTACTAAAATAGTAAGTTTTACTTCTTTTTATAAAAAACCTGACAGTGTAATTACTTTTCGGGGAAAAACCGACGAAAGAAAAGTATAGTTTGATTATTTTCATTTTCGAAAAACAAGGAAATACCGATTAAAAAAAAACTGTAAACCACGAGTAGAACTCGCTCTACGAGAGTTCTGTATACGTTTAGGTATTTTTAAACGTGTGCTATTAAATATATTTCTATTAAATTGTTAACAAAATTTTAATTTTTGAGAACTAGATATATTGCCTACTACATCTTTCACAGGCGCATATTTGAAAAAAAATAATTCCACAAAGAATTGGAAACCATTGGTTTTTGAATTTTTTCCTTTACTTATGCTGTAAGTTTTTACACTAACAAAAAAAACACTTTAAAAGGCTATATCTTTTTGTTGTGTGACCCAAAAAAAACTTGATTTTTTTACACCAATATAAGAATACAGACGTTAGTACACGAAATTAATTGTATGCTAAATATACAATTCAACTTGAGATCTCAAGCCATTTCTGAGAACAAGGGCTTTGAAAAATAAAAAAAAAATTTAAAAAAATATCCCTAAAAGGATTTGGTTTTTTTATAGGAAAGGAACCGTAATGATGATAAAATAATCACTCCAATGTACCATTTTGTAAGTTCAATGTATCGTTGTGTTATATTAAAATCTAAATTGGAAGTAGAACGATTTATAATACAATGATATAATGGTACTTAATAGCCTTCTCTTATCCTATATGGATTATATATATATATATATATATATATATATATATATATATATATATATATCTATATATGTAAAACTAGTACTAGTATATAGAATTAATATTATTAATTTGTATTAAAAAATAACTGGTCAACTAACCGAGGTTCGGTTTATATTATTTTACATAATTTATCTATGTCAATAATATAACTTATTTTCTTTCTATAAAAATGTTGGCTCGAACTTTTCAAAGTCGTATCTTGGCATTCTTCAACCATATGTCTGGGGCATCGACTGACGTTGGGCGTTAATATGTTGAGCAGTATATATACTCCACAAAAATATTTTCAGATATATTGTTGTAATACACAACAATAAAAATATATAAATAAAAGTGATAGAAATTATTTGATGGATTATTTTATTTATAGTCATTATTTCTATTTCCTATAAGACGTAAAATATTGATAATATTGTCATTTGATGAATAATGGACGTTGGCGATGGTAAGTGCTTCTTTTTCTTCTAAGGGCGCTCTTCAACTAGTGAAGGTTAGCAATTAGCTCTGCGTATTTGGTTTTATCCTTGGCAAGGAGTTCGACGCCATTCATAATTCCTGTTCATTCTCGGATGTTGAGCAACCATGAATTTCTTCTATGATGGGCTTTCTTTCTGCCAGAAATTTTTCCCACCATTGTTAGTTGCAAGAGTTAGTATCCGTCATGCCTGAGTACATGCCCCAGATATTCGACTTTACGTTGTTTGATGGTTTACAACATTTGCGCTTCTGGCCAACCCGACGTAAAACCTCCTCATTATTGAATTTCTGAGTCCAATATGTATAAACATCATGCGTCTGTAGACCCACATTGCGAATATTTTTGTACGTTTTCTGAGAACTTCCTTAATAGTCCAGGCCTCGCATCCATGCAGAGTAAATGCTTGAATGACGGTGTGGGAGCTGATATGAAAATAATATTTTTTCGAATTCCTCTCGATAAAATGGGGTGAAAAAAATTTATAACGTTTCCCACATTTTCTAAATTATAATTAAATATAAACTTTTTGTTGTCATAAACAAGACGTCGGTGTAAAACAAAAATAACAAAAACTCCGAGTTACCAGTGCAGCCTATTTATCTTTCCCCGAAATTATACTCATATCCGTTATTATTTAAGGATGATGCTGTGCGGAATTCGGTGCGCTGCATGACGTGTAAGAGTCATGCAGCACACCTTGTGGTGATAATGAAAAAGTTTATCTTTAAAACGTGATAGGATACAAAACAAAATATTGATATTAGTCGTTTTATTTTCTGTTCAGAAACCCATAGAAACCGACTTCCAATACCATTTTACCTATATCTATGTAGCTATAGTAGTGTTATACAAAGGAATATATTGTAAGAATTAAGTACATAGGAGTAAGTATGTAGTATTATACAAAGGAATATATTAATAAAAAGTGTTTCTTTAAAACGCGATAAGATAAAAAAAAATTGACAATAGTTGTTTTATTTTCTATTCAGAAACCCATAGAAACCGACTTCTAATACCAATTTACCTACTTCTATGTAGCTATAGTAGTATTATACAAAGGAATATATTGTAAGAATTAAGTACATAGGAGTAAGTATGTAGTATTATACAAAGGAATATATTAATGAAAAAGTGTGTCTTTAAAACGAGATAAGATAAAAAAAATATTGATAATAGTTGTCCCATAGAAATCGACTTTTAATATCAATTTAACTACATCTGTGTAGCTTCTTAAACATAGAAATATATTGTAAAATTTAAGTACATAGTTTGCATGAAGTGATGCAATAAAACGACAGTACTTTGGGCGCGTTATGTTAATGATGTACTTTATCTCTATCATATCGCCAACATATTTTGATTAGGTAGAACCTATAATTATTATATTTATTTTTCAATTCAAATCAGCTTTTGGTTTCCTTTTTTGTTTTTTAAACAATACTTTGTATTGAAAGTGCATCACCAAATAATAAATGTCCCGTAAAAGGGTCTTTTTGATTGCGAAATATTTATTGCACTGATCTAAATATTTGCATTTTTTTTGCGCATGTTATGTTTATTTGAGGTTTACTTCATTCGAGAAAGAGTTTTATTGGAGAATTCAACTTATCTGAGTATTTCAAGCCTAGAGTCATCAGGAAACTTTACCATATTTTTATTACTAAAAGTTGATTTGAAGACAAACGTCTTCAACCGATGTATGTGGTCAGTAATGACTGAGGTTTGGTTCCTTACTATTGGATTTGTAAAAAGACTCCAAGTCATTCAGCGAATTAGGGAAAGAGCTATGCTCTTTGTTTATGAAGTGTGATCCTTAATGAGGAGATTCGTAGGAGAACTAAGGTTACATGCATAGATCGTAGATCGGTAGTATGCTGGCCATATAGCACCTAGAACCGACGATTATTGATTTTATAATGACTACCATATATCGGAAGACATATGGTAGTCATTATAATAGTGGGATGGCTCTCCGCCAAGCGGTAGATGACCAGATAACCGTATGAAACTTTGTGGGAACTAATTTGTGGGGATCTTTTGGAATGCCTTTGTTCAGCAGTAGAAGTCTTCCAGCTGATGATGGTGACTACACAATATGTACAAATATTCAGCAAGATGATTTACATGCATATATATCCAAGGTACATGGTTATTATCTTTATAAATTTTCTACTAGTTTAACTTTGAAACTGGTTGGTCATACAGATTTTCCTTAAAGCTTGAACTTAAAACTGCTTAATAACTTTTGTATCGATTATTGTTCGATGTCGGAGTTAGCTTCTTTCATATTCTTGAATTGTATATTAAGGTAAGAAGCCTTCACTATTTTATATATTACATTTACAAGCTAATAATATTCTGCGACATTCGCGGTCCACCGTCTCTTAGATTGGTATTGAGTGGTGTTCATAATTTTGACATTTTTTTTGGTACGAACGACAGCTAAAGAAATGTAACTAATGAGTTTTTTGGTGTTCTGTGATTGATTGTAATCTTCATTATGTAACTGATTGTTCTGTACTATTGATTTATGTTTGTGAACCTTCAATTAAGTTGTCAAACACTTATTAATAAATAAATTACATTTAAAATAGCCATTAATGTATTCACAAATAGTAATCAATATTTTCTCTTTTTGGTGGCAAAATTTATAATATTTTTTTCGTTTGTTTCCAAATAACGTTTTGGATTAAAGGCCAGTCTCGGAAACGATGTTGCGAAATGAAATTTGAAAGCGTTTAATCAGGTTCGTTATCATGAATAACTTTTTTTGATAACAAAAACTTAATAATCCTCTTATTCGACAATGTCGGTCTTTATAATTATCAATTACGGTTTCTTTTCTCGCAACGTGACGCGTAACATTAATCTTCATTGTTGGACGATAATTTCGATTTGAATAGGCTTTATGAAGAGAGATTAAATTGAAGGGTGTTAGTATTCAAAGCCTATTAAATTTGTAGCTTAGTTGAAATAATATAAAAAAAATTAGTATGATAGGTTTATAAATATACGACAGTATAACAATGTGAGCGTAAGTCAGAGTTTTGCTCAAAATTGTTTTTTTTTCACAACACTTAATTTTTCTGCTACATAATAAGAAACGATTTAGGCGAGTTGGACTTACATGCGACTGTTCGTATTTAGTTTTTATAATGAATTACATATCATTTATTCATTTGTCAATTATAAGTTAAAGTACATATGGCAAATTTATTATTACAAAAACTTTATGTCCCATTTGAATATAATACAACATTTTTGAAATAGAACTGGTCATTGAAGAAGAGACAAAAAAGTAAAGTATTAAGATGAATTGGGATAGAACTAGAAGAAAGCAAGAGCGCACAGGGACCAAAGTTTAGGAGAGGAAGAGCTTTTTTACTCAATCTTCGAAAACATTTATCGAGGATATTGCCTTGGTGTGCGGACTCAAAAGTTTTGCTGCTTGGGTATGGTGGGGAATAAATAGGACAACTAAGCCTTCAGAGTATTACCAAAGGCTAGGACAATAAAAGCCTTTAAATCTGCCAATGCTTGTCTGAAGAACTCTGAGGATTTTTCAATATATCAAAGAAAATCGTATATATGTGAAGTTAGCGTTGGTTTCAAAGCCTTAACTATTTGAAACGGCGTTCAGAATTATCATAAAATTTTCTGAGTTCAAACACGTATCAATTGCATAAATTTTGAAGGCTATCAAGTTAGATCACCGAAGTTAAATATTCTTCATCATGATCAGGACAGCACACCCCTTCCACAGCCAATTAGTGGAAACAGGAGTGTCTGACAAATACAAATTTTCATTTTAGTAGGAAGAAAATTGGAAAGACGATTAATTTGCGTTAATATTGTAGAAATTCATTATCACTTAATTTTTATTTACAACTAAATGAAAGTTCGTTACGTAGATTTTTTTCTACTTTATTTTAATTCTTATCCACGACCAAGGTTTCGTTGTATGACAATATCTTTAGGTGGGCAATTTGTAAAGGTACCAATCTTCATAAAAAATTACAAGTTCTTGCAACTAATAATGATGGGAAAATTGCTGGGAGAAGGAAAGCCGGTCGCAGATGAAAGTCATGGTTGCGCAACATCCAAGAATGGACAGAGATTATGAGTGTCGTCTATTTTTTTCACCTCGCCAACGATAAAACCCAATACTCAGAGTTGACTGCCAGTCTTCATTAGTTAGAAAAGCACCCTTAAGAAAATAATTAAACAGGGGAGGCGTATGTATTATATTCAGTATTTCAAAACCTACGACGATAACAGCTTCCAAGGTGATTTGCAATGAATCCCCCGGCTCCTTCTCTTTTAAATTTTTCATCTATTGATTTAGAACAAGAAAAACAATTTTAGACAGTAGAACTTAATAAAATTGTCAATTAAAATGATTTCGGTTAATACTGATAATACGAAACCCTACTTATTAATTTGATATTTTTTTTTCTTGTTATATTTAGTATTTTGTTTAAAACCAGCTTTTTTGTGACTTCACTCGTATTGATTATGATATTTACTTCCACGATTAGCCATTGATTTTCAACATCTTTCTGGCAAGATGACTTCTCTAGTTCCCCAGCATTGCTGCCACTTTTGTTTGATTCCTAGTGATTCGTACTTATCCGCGTTCAAGGAAACTTGAACATTTTTAATAAATATTTTCCTGGATAAATACTTTCTACGACAATAACTGCATCAAAACCCATCTAGCAGAACTCAAGTCATAAATGAACAGAGAGGGAGAGATACAATACGTTTATATGTTGATAGATATATTACGTTTTATATGTATAGAGAAAATTGTATAGAAAAACATTTCTCTTATTACAATAAATTTATCATAAGTATTTGTAATTTAAAGATATTGTTTATCATTAGCAACATGAACAATTTAGCTGATGATGGATATGGCATGAAATAGGAAATGGGTAGTCTCATATCTGTTGTATACAAATGATGCTATTTTATTATCATCCAAAGACATTTACTTACAAAGTCTAGGAAAACAATGTCTTCAGTATGCTTAAGGAAAAATCTGTGTATGAATATTGATTATCGATGGCTATAGAAAAGGATTTATAACAACGTGTGAAATATGTTTTGTCTACGTGGCTATGGAAGATTAAAATAGGATTGTTTATTGTCGACAAAAGAATAGAATTTTATTGTGAAATAACATACATGTATGTACTTGTGAAAACAATTATATAAGGAAGTAAGCACATGTGGATATGACGTAATGAAAAAAAATATTAATGTGAAGTATATACGGAAATCAATGTACTATATATTTTAAAATATCATTACGAGAGGGAAAATGCAAAGTTTGTAATTCTTTTGTAAGTTTTTGTATCAGGGCTTGTCTGGAAATAATTAGAAGCCAAAATATTTTTTTTAGAGTTTCCGCCTATCTATCTGAATATTAGCCTAAGTATCTAGCAAAATATTCTTGACTAATTTGAACAGAACTTCCACTGGTGCGTGGGTTTAAAATAAAATATAGACCATCTTTTGTTTTTGAAAGTAGCCAATATTTTGGTAAGCTTAAAAAAATTACTTTTTCAAGAACTTTATTTCATACGGTTTCTAACATTATCTTAAAGTTTAAAAGTCATTTTAACTTATTAATTTCCAAAACTAGCTAAATGAAAACTTTGAAAAAACATAGTGCTATTAAATTATCATCAACAGTCTGTCTCAGTCCACTGTTGGACATAAGTTTCTACAATGTGTATGTCATTAGAGGTTAATGTCCATAATCACCACGCCTGGGAAGATGGGCTTGTGATCGCAGTGCGTAGCTTCTCGCACAAGGTATCTTGCTCCTCGTTATTGTTCTGTGAAATTTTAACTACGTGGTTTTGAATATTACTCCAGCCCGCTTGGTGACCGTCCAGGAATCGTACCCGGATCCCCGTGGTGCAAAATGTAATCTACATGAAAATTATATATCGTAGTTGGTTACAATAAATAAAACACTTGAGCATAAAAATATTTTATTAATTAATCATAATACATTTTCATAACTTGGGCCGCGAAGTTTCATAGATGGAGGAAAGAGAGTCCATGTCCTCGGATAAATAGTTTATGAAGAGATTTACTCTCAAATTTGAAACCAGTTGCAAATTGTTTATTAATTTAAAAACTTGGTATTATAAAATAGAATGAGATTTCTATCTGTATATTCTTCTACTTTATTTCTTTTTATTTTATACAGGCATCTTATATAAAATAAATAAGGAAACAAACTCTATAAACTATAAAAAAGCAAGACGTCTTCAACTCTTCAAAAAGATAATAGAGCCTACTGGGAAAGGTAACCATACTGAATTTTAGAAAAATGAAGGTAACAGAGCCTACCACGAAAGATACTGAATTTTAGAAAAATGGTGGGTTTAAAACATCAAGATATTGCGTCCACAATGCCGGATACTTAAATTACTGAAATAATAGCTATACTAGCTATTACTTCAGTAATTTAAGTACATATAGATAGAGTAAAGAGTAGCGATCAATATAATTTCTTTTTTCTTTATTTTAATGCAAATTGTTTGTTTTGGAAACTATAATCTTAAAAATAAACAGGTCATACTTGAATTAATCATTAAAATATAATCATAATTATTTTACTTCATTGAGTTTTGTTTACGTTTTTAAAATATATTATGTAATAATTATTTTGAAATTAAATGCAATACTGCATGCATTGCACAAAGTGAAATGACTTTTTCTGCATTCGCATTTTCACTTTTTTTAGAATGTTCTCTATTTACATGTTTATCAATGAATTTTTAGTTTGATATTTCGATATTATGATGTATAGCAATATTACATTAAAATAAGCAAGATATAATGAAGTTTCATGAGATTATTTATTATAGAATACCGATTTCTTTGAAGTTCAATTTAAAAATTTACTCTTAACAATTTAAGAAACAGTCTCGTGTTTTAGTTTAATTTTTTCTTAATTAATTTACTAATTTAAAGTGTTAATAACAGAAAATAACTATATTTATTTTCTTTTAAATACTCTGAATGTAGTTAAAGTCTCTGTGGATAACCCTAAATACCTTTAAAAAAAGGACAGCGAGGAAAGGATACTGCATCATCACTTCTCTCCACTAACGGAAGCGTGCGAGCGATCAAACTCCCAACTACACATCTTTGAATTCTGATATGGTAACGTTTTGATGTTGAAACACGATATCGTAGTAAAGATACATAAAGCATTCTGTTTTCCTGCTACTCCAAGAGGATTGTATTGACGTAATTTTGCTATAAGGGCATTTATTTTATAAAATTAATTACGCAAGAACTCAGGCAAAAACTTAAGCTTCATTTAGGACAGGTCCTGATGCTTCTAATAAAATGTAGCCTTAAAATTCTCTAATTGATTTGGTCGTAAATATTTAAAGAAAAATAAGATTAAACAACTAGTAGATTTTAGTAATTATATACGTTGCACGTTGTAAGCGGAAAATTGTCCTCCATTTTCCGGTGTGATTAAAATATTGTAACCATTGAGGTAAAATCTAGATGATTGGACCAAAAGAATTTAACTATCGTGAGAATAAAAAAAATAATCATATATGAACTGATGTTTTCGAAAACTCTTGTCTTAAAATGATTTTTACTTCTAATGAGAATTTAATTTGAAAATCCTTCCTCCAAAGTTTGTCTTTTAACTAATTGATATGAATTATAAATTTATTTCAAATTATAAATGGATTTTCTGAAGTTTGTAATTTCACGGGAATTTGGCCAATATAGCTTTGTTATTTTAATGTTAGTTTTAGTATCATGTAGGTCAGAGACCTGTCCAATATTTGGCATTCGCACGAGAAAAGGTACTGTCTAATACTTTAACGTATCTAAAAGATGATTTTTCAATATTTGTATATGAGACGGTGTAGTTACTCTTATTTTTATATTTCACTTTTATTTTCTCCTGAACGTTAAATTTAAATATCTGGGGTCAATGCTGAGTGCGGATGCCAGTGTCGATGCTGATGTTACCCATAGGGTAAATGCTGCCTGGCAAAAATGGAGAATGCTCTCCGGTGTACTCTGCGATCCAAAGATGCCAATACAACTATAAGGTGCAAAGATGCCAATTCCACCAAAAAAGGCAGTAAGACCAGCTATGATGTATGGTGCAGAATATCGGGCCGTCAAAAAACAGCATGATCAAAAAATGTACACAAACGAAATGAAAATGCTACGGTGGGCAGCGGGAGTCACAAGACTTGATAAAGTACGGAATGAGTACATTAGAGGATCTTTCAAGGTCGCACCCATAGTAGATAAGATGGTGGAAAGGCATGTGATGAGACGGGATGAATGTAACGCCGTAAAAACTGCCCTGGCTATCCCGGACATGAAAAAGGGTGGAGGAAGACCACAGGCCACGTGGTGGACAACCGCTGCCAAAGATCTGGCGCGAGCAAACTTAGATATAGGGACAACCCAAGATCGTCTGACTTGGTGCTGGAATATGAGGAAGGCCGACCTCAAATAAAGGGAAGAGACACGGAAGAAGAAGACGATTTTCTAATGAACGTGTTTGACTTTTATTTAACCTTGAACGTTTTTTTTTCACTTTTATTTTCTCTTGAACGTGTTTTCCGCACATATTATGTGACTTTTATTTTCTCTTGAACGACTTTTTTTCACTTTTACTTTCTCTTGAACGTGTTTTCCGCACATATTATGTGACTTTTATTTTCTCTTGAACGACTTTTTTCACTTTTATTTTCTCTTGAATGTATTTTCCGCACATATTACGTGACTTTTATTTTCTCTTGAACGACTTTTTTTCACTTTTACTTTCTCTTGAACGTGTTTTCCGCACATATTATGTGACTTTCATTTTCTCTTGAACGACTTTTTTTCACTTTTACTTTCTCTTGAACGTGTTTTCCGCAGATATTATGTGACTTTTATTTTCTCTTGAACGACTTTTTTCACTTTTATTTTTTCTCGAATGTATTTTCCGCACATATTACGTGACTTTTATTTTCTCTTGAACGACTTTTTTTCACTTTTACTTTCTCTTGAACGTGTTTTCCGCACATATTATGACTTTTATTTTCTCTTGAACGACTTTTTTCACTTTTATTTTCTTTTGAATGTATTTTCCGCACATATTACGTGACTTTTATTTTCTCTTGAACGACTTTTTTCACTTTTATTTTCTCTTGAACTACTTTTTTCACTTTTATTTTCTCTTGAACGTGTTTTCCGCACATATTATGTGCGGAAAACACTCTTCACTCTTTACAGCTCGCAAGGTACATTTATCTTATGAATAATATTTGAATGAAAATATCTCGTACTACCCTGTTTTATTGAGAATACATTTGGTATTCGTTCCTAATAACTTCTTGAACTTACGTAGTTATCATCTGTTTGCAATGTCAAGATTTAGAAACAAGTTATGTTGGATTTCCCCTATTTTCCCGTGGCATTTAACTGCTCAACCTGACTGAGGTTGCATTGGAGTATTTGTTTGTGATAAGTGAAAAGAAACCTGTTGAAATAGGTCATCGTTACATATTGCAATATCATTGAAATTGTTAACTTTTCGATTTGTCATAAATTCAATTTGTTGTCGTTATTACAATGTAAGAAATATAACTGTAATATTATGTTTCTGTAAACGTATGCATATAAATATAATAAATAAATATACTCCATTTTCAAAGTGTTATTTAATTCTTAATATAAAATGTTTGTATAAATAATTCTTACAAAAAATTACCGAAAATAGGCCAAGTTTTCCACCAAAGCCAACAGAATTGTTTTTTACATAAAACAGTAAAAGTGACACTTCATTCTAAAATTGCTTTGTAAATGCATCGAAAAAATGTGTTATATATATGTATATTTGTAAAACATGTCTTATGTATATTTGACGTTAATTTTGTAGATATTCATTATTTACAGTTAATTGAAACTACGTGGTGTAGTATTATTTCTACTTTCTTTAAGATCTTTACCACGACCTAGGTTTCGTTGTATTACGTTATCTTCAGGTGGGCTGTTAGCAAAGATTAATTTATTATACATGTTATTTGAGATATGGCTACTTTGATTTTGAAATATTAATATCCGATAAATAGTGTTTATTTTGTCTATCGAAATCGTAGTTAATTATGAATGAGGGAAATCTGGGTTAAAGGACTAAAAAATATTAAATCCAAATTATTATAAAAAAAAAATTGTGTCTTTATTGTCTTTTGCATTTTTATTGTTGCCCGCTAATATTTGCAAGCGGGGGGGCTTATCTATGGTTGGATATGATTGATTATGTTTACCACCGGTCTTCTTTGATCTAGTTCTGGACATTTCCTTATAGTCTTAAAATGTGTCTTTATTGTCTTCTGTACTTCCATTGTAACCCATTGATATTTGCAAGCGGGCCTAATTAACTATGGCTGGATATGATTGATTATGTTTAACGTCGGTCTTCTTTGATCTAGTTCTGAACGTATCATTTTAGCAGTTAACTTTGTTCTCTAATTTCCTTTTCGGGGGGCCCCCGGCGCGGTAGTTCTTTAGCCTGAGCTCGTGTGGCGATCTGTGTGTCCGCGGCGCTTGCTTTCACTTTCCGCTCGCGACCGCGCGTCCGTCACTTCCATTGTGACGTTCGACAGCGAATTTGCATATCCCACTGTTTATTTGTACTGACCGCTCGGCTAACTGTGTGCCTTCCATTTAGGTACCGTCCGCCAATATTGATTTGTTCTGTTTGTTTTCTAGCGGCGCGTTTACTCAACAAATACGCGAGGATGAAATGAATATTATAATTTGTTTAATAAATCGGAACTACGGCAGAAATGGTACGTCACTATTTAGTATAACATACGAAATATATTATACTATACTAATATACATAACTAATATAATATACTAATATACATAACTAATATAACATATGTACCTATATATACGAAAGAACCATATCTGAGAATAATTTAATTTATTATATAAGTATGACCGTATATAAAAGCTTGATCCTTATCACTTAAAGTTTTTAAAGTAACTATCCACCGGAAAATCCTACTTACACTCTTATCTAAAAAGCTTAATATATGAAAAAGGCTAATTCATTCATTTATTGGATAACTGAATAATAAAATAAATCAGGAGTTTGAAACTTCAGGTAAGTTCACTGATTATATTTATTATATTGACAGGTAAAGTTCAGAGAACAAAACGATAAGAACTGCACATTTTTATAAGGAAATAAATATTCATTGTTCTTCTGACACAATGGATAAGATTATTGTGTGCACAGTACTTTAATTGATCACTTAGCCTTTTCAGCAGATGTAGTAGTTTAAAAATGTTATTTATTGAAGAAAATTTACGAATTTACACTAAGCGTATAAGAGGTATAGAGGGAAAGTGGGACGATCAGTCGAAAGAAAGGCAAAGAAATAATAAAAGGACGGAAAGAGTATAGAAAAGTTGGAGCATAGTTAGGATACATTATAGGTTCTTTTTTTCTTTATAGAAAAACATTAACTATTAGAAGAACTTTCGCTTCTGATGTATATAGCAGCACTCACCCCCTTTCATTTCATACATATTCAATTAAGATTTGTTAGTATATATTTATTGTTACCCGAATTAAATTTTTCTTCCTTTGTTTTCTTCTGATCCTTTATTCTTCGCTTTCTGGAGACATTGAACTATACTGCAACTCCTATCCTGACCTATTCTCTCTCGATTTCCAATGAAAGTAAATTGATTGTAGGGTATTTCAATTACATACAAATGCACTCTTTGCATGTTTTGGTGCATAATTCGGAGAATATGAATTAAGAAAAAAATATTTTTGAATTCCTTATAATAAGTCATTTCAAATGACACTCGATGTGTAAAACTAAACTGACACTGGATGTGTAAAACTAAACTGACACTGGATGTTTAAAACTAAATGACACTGGATGTGTAAAACTAAACTGACACTGGATGTGTAAAACTAAACTGACACTGGATGTGTAAAACTAAACTGACACTGGATGTGTAAAACTAAACTGACACTGGATGTGTAAAACTAAACTGACACTGGATGTGTAAAACTAAACTGACACTGGATGTGTAAAACTAAACTGACACTGGATGTGTAAAACTAAACTGACACTGGATGTGTAAAACTAAACTGACACTGGATGTGTAAAACTAAACTGACACTGGATGTGTAAAACTAAACTGACACTGGATGTGTAAAACTAAACTGACACTGGATGTGTAAAACTAAACTGACACTGGATGTGTAAAACTAAACTGACACTGGATGTGTAAAACTAAACTGACACTGGATGTGTAAAACTAAACTGACACTGGATGTGTAAAACTAAACTGACACTGGATGTGTAAAACTAAACTGACACTGGATGTGTAAAACTAAACTGACACTGGATGTGTAAAACTAAACTGACACTGGATGTGTAAAACTAAACTGACACTGGATGTGTAAAACTAAACTGACACTGGATGTGTAAAACTAAAAAAAATTACGTACTTAATTTAAGCCTTCTAAAATTACCATGCAGATATTTCAAAGTATTATTCGTAGCTGCTGCAAAATATATGGATTAATTTGATCTATTTCTGTATTGAATTTTAAGTATCGACGTCAAATTGATACTGAAAAAAAATCTGTGGCAGACAGACAGAGACAGATGCAAGTAATTTTATAAGATTTCCCCTTTTCCTATTGATATATGGAACCCAATAAGAACATGGTCTCTGTGGAACATCATTAAACCCAAATTATATAACCTACTCCTTTACGACCTTTCTATTATAATGTCTTCTAAATGGTCAACTCTTTACTTCGGAATTCTTCCTCCATAATTCCATGCTTGCAATCTGCGTAATTCACATGCCCATTAAAATGTCACATTCATTTGTGTGACCTCAACTGGGCGTCCTTACTTGAGAATGTCAACTCTTAACTAACATAGGATCTCTAATTTGCGGACCATGGATGAAAATGCAAAGAAGTTTACTGACTACTGAATAAATTTGGCGTTAATTTTGTAGAAATTCATTATAATTAAATTTTCCTCAACTAATTGAGTATTTGACTAAATTTTTTTTCATTTCATTAATTATAATTTCAAGGTACAAGCTGATGAAGGGTGGAAACCTTTTTAAATAATCTTAAAAATTTACCGAGTTATAAAAGTTTAAATTTAATCTTTAGACAAGGACGGTAATACTGTGTTTTGAGGTCATTTTTAATATTGTATATTATATTCTACAAGAGGAAGAGACAGGAATATGCCCAACTCTATCCGTATCTTCAAATTTAGAAGCCTATAACTGGCTTATTTTTCAATCAATTTTTGAATTTTTTTTCAAGACTGGTTTTTAGTTAATTTATATTTCACAATATTGTAATATAATACGAAAAATATCAAAATTTAGAATGAGTCAACTACCGGATTGTTTCAACGTGATGTAGTATTATTTTTTCGTCTACATGATGTAGTTGTATTTCTATTCTTATTATTCTATATACGTGATAGTTATCCTTTCTATCTACGTGATAGTTTCCTATTTCTTATCCTATCTACGTAGAATCTACGAAAATTTCTTAAAGATGTTATTATGCAACGAAACCTAGGTCGTGGTAAAAATTTAAATAAATAAAAATAATGCGTTATCAAGTAAACTACGTGATTAGTTGAGAAAAATTTAATTTTATGACTACATTACCCAGTTCTGCTCTTACGAGGTTAGTACAGATTTTTTTTAAAATTGGCCATTTGAAGTAATGCTAATAGAAATTTAATTTAAATTTCGTTCATAAATAAATGACTATCAACGAGTCGAACTTTTTGATAGTCACTTTGTTTTACAACAATTTATAATTATATGTATCATGTCAGGATTTTCAAATTTAGAAATTTATCTTGAGAAAATTTTCATTGAACATATTTTTATGATTTTTCTTGGGGGGATTTTCTTATTAAAAATAAAGCTTCGATCGACTGCGATTCGCATTTTATGAGGAAGTCACATCCTGTTCTACTGTTGACAAATGGTTTAATGACTTCAAACGTTGTTGTACCAACTCCAATAATGTTTTGTGACCTGTGACAACTGAAGATAATATCAATGCTGTGCGGCTCATCATAATGAGTGACAAGAGAGTAACTTTTCAGCAGCTTCAAGCAAGTTAGGTAATGTTATAGGTTAGGCATTGACAATTCTATTTGAAAGTTTACATGTCAGAAAGCTTTATTTCAAGTGAAAGTTACGTTCTTTTAAAATTTTCATTATTTTTTATTTAGAACCATAAGGAGAGTGCAAAACGCCTACCGCTGCGTTTAGTGGACCAAAACTTTAGGTTCATAGTTTAGTAACGCAGTTTGAATGCTGAAGAATGACTTTTATTGACCTGTCATTTTATACTATACCTGAGTCCATCAGATCGATAATTTTGCTTTCTTCTCTTTTGCCTGGGTCCATCAGATCAATAATTTTGATTGTAATAAATCACTACATGCTAGCTCTTACTACTGATATGAAACCGACCAGTTTGACTGTTTTCCATCATTCGAGTCTCGGAGTTCTGACTGTTCAACAATGGTAGTTGAATTATCCTGAGTATCAAAATTATAAGAATTATTCTAACTAACGGTGGAGCCTAATGATGCGTCTGCTTCGTGAAGCCATTTTCTCATCTTAATAAACATCTGGTAATTCTCCTGGCGGTGACATCATACATACTATGCACGCGTTCAAAAATGAACTTAGAATGCGTTCCAAAATCAAATGTACTTTTTATAAATATTTCAATGATTGTTCTTTTTATAAATATTTCAATGATTGATGAAAAATTCATTTACATCATATTTATACAGCAAGAAAGAAGTACCTAACTACTCAATAAGTGGTAATTACACAAATGTGTAGTGTGTCTATGCACATTAATAAATGGCGTCATACGTAATTTAAATTGCGGAATGATATTTTCCATCCGGACATGCATTGGCGAAATGGGCATGGCCAGAAATGAAGTGTGAAATGATGCAGGAGGGTTAGATGTTTAAGTAATCCAGTTGAATGTGGGCAGATGCATAAGAGCAGACGTCGTTGTTGGTCGTCTTATAAACATAACATTTTTCATTGAAATATTTATTTAAATCAAATGTACGGTTTTATTTATCTTACAATGCAATCATCTAATGAAGTATGGAAAAACAATTATAAACGAAAGCCTTTTATCTTTGAAAGCGTGTTTTGATGATGCGATGGTGAAATGTAAGCTATTCCAGAATCGAGCTGTATATATAACAAGGTGACGTTTAGGGTAAGATCAAGATCACGCGTGCCTAGACCTGATATTTAAGTTGGAATACTTTGAAGAAATTTTCCTCTGTTGGACCAACATTTTCTAAAATTATGTTAATTTTAGGCGTCATGAAAAAGTAAGAAACAGATAAAAAAATATTATTACAAATGAAACGGTCCCAAATTTAATGGGTCTACTTTTCACCGTTAAGAAAATCCTCTGCCGCCTTTCGTTCATCCGTCCACCATCATATCCTGACTTCGTCGTCAGTACTTGTTCATGTTACAAAACAAACAAAAACTTACCAACACAAGTGGAAGATCTAAAACTCAACGGGTCCTATATTTATTGTTAAAGTGTTCCTACTACTTTTCTTCTTTTTTATCCGATCCTGGTTCCAGTGTCAATATTTATACAAAAAAGAACTCGTCAATACCTATGAAACTAACCTAAACTCTGTGGGTCTGTTATTGAACGTTAAGAAAATCCTTTACCCACCTTCCACCTTCATCATAAAATCATGACTCCGCCCGTAAGTACCTGACAAGCCATAATCATCAGATACCGACTCCATCATTAGCATTTTATCACCTCTCATAAAAAAATAACTTATGAAGATAAATGAAGTAAGCCTAACCTCAATATGTCTACTTTTCACTGATAAGGGGATCTTTCCCCCACCTCCATCTCCATCATCAGATCCTGATCCGTCATTGTCAACACATATTGTCATTCGAAAAAGTATATCTACCAAGTTTTCAGCTTCCATTCTATACCCAAGTTAAATGAAAGTTTCTAACTAAATTCAAGTTGAACACAATACATTTTAAAGAGTTCGTAATATATGTTACATATGTGAGTCAGTCTATCTATTAGTTACAAGTGTTCAATATCTTAAGTGCACAATCCATAGTGATGAAATTTTGTAGAGAGATGTTTGTTGTAAATTCAAAGACAAGCGTTATGTAAATAAAACTCGGTCAAGCTTGCACAGCTGTATGTTAATAGGGGTTTCTACGCGCCTGTAATAAGGTGATTACTTAATCCGTGATTAGCATTTAATTTATAAGCAGGCCATTTTTAAAATTTTCCAAAATGCGGTAAGATATCGTTAACATTTGATCTAACGTTTGTATCGCCATTAAAATCCTGCTGCCAAATTTTAAATTTTTTTTAAAATTTTACTTGGCGGGCTTATTTTCAGAAATTAACAGGTGTTTATTAAACGTAATGGTTTTATTCAGTTCACGATTCGTGGGCAACATTAACAGTACTTGAAACCGGCTCCTTTTAATAATGATAATAGAAAAATAAATTGAAATTTCGATAATTACACATTTTGGTAATCTATTGAGGTACTTTGCTTGAATTTTGCCATTTGTTTTTTATAATTGGCTGTAGTTAAAAATTTGTCTGTATCTTTCTATGTATCTGTATTTTTCATATTTTACAATTAATAATGTTTTATTATGCTGGAATATTTTTATTCCTGTAATAATATTTTTTAAATTAGTTATTTTTTAAATATTAATTTTAGGCCAGAAGATATTCTACCAAACATCATGAAAAAAAATATTATTGAGATCACCTTAACTAGCTTTTTCAAACGATACTCAAAACAATTTGTGAAATTTAAATACTTTTTTCAAGTTCTTAATTTGCCCAAATATTCTTGATTTTTATTGATATCCGCTTTATTGGGATAACAAATTTCAAGTTTTTGTGTCAAGTGGTTAATGAAGAAAATGGCTGCAACAGACGGACACGTAAGTAATCGTACAAGATTTCCGTTTTTAGTGTATCATGTCAAGATAACTTTAATACGAGAAAATTTTTGTTCGATAATTTTTTATGACGTTCGTTGTGGTCTCAATCAACAACAGAGTTCGATAAACTTTGTTGGCATTTCATGGTGAAGCCCCATCCTCACTACTCTTAACAACTGATTTAACGATTTCAAGTGTTTTCCTGTCAATTTTAATTATCATCTGCATATAGGAACTTTCTCAATAGCTGCTGGGTTCATAACGAAAACTGACAAGAGAGTAACATATCAGCAGATTCGGGAAAGTCTAGACATTAGTATGAAGAAAGTATAAAAATTATAAAACGTAAGTTTTATGAATTTTGTGACGTCGCAGTGAAATGTTATTTTCCTACGGGTTTATAAAGAATTTGTGTTATTAAGCTTACTGACCGTTAAATAATAACTAGTAAAGTGTTAATAATATGAAAAGTTAACGAAAAATTTAAAAAAAACCGATCAGGAGATTGGCGCTTCGTACTCTCTTTGGAGTGAAATTATTTATCATAAATCATAGCTGATATGGACTTCCTAGCGCAATAAATATTTGTAATACCTAAACTAGTTGGCGACATATATGTTATCGTGAATATCCCAAAAACTGTGACATCTGGAATCATCTATATAGGTTTCCCACATTTGCCTAGGCTTCTAAAAATCTTGTTTTTAATAATTGAAGAAAGTTCCTTATGGGATGTTATACGCTTGGCGAATGAGAGCTGAGCTGAAAAAAGTGTAAGGTTTCGACCGCTACATTTACTACAGTATAAAAGTATAAGATTCAGGCCTACACTTTTACTACAGTATAAGCGTTTGTATCTTTACAAGCGTATGTCAAATTATTTTTCTGCTGGCTTTCTATTGTTAGTATGTATTAATAATCTATCAGATTGTTTCCAATTCGGTATGTATTTATTCGCAACAACAATTTTTACTATATCATTTATAAAATACTTCAATTAAATTTAATTTTTAATTATTTTTTTAATATTTAAAATTAAAAAAATATATTTTAATTTTTACAATTATTAAATTTTATTTCAAAATAAATTATATATTTAATTCAATTAATTTATTAGAAACATAAAAAAATTAAAATTAAAATTTAATTTTAAATTCGATTTCATTGATTAATACAAAAATTTAAGAATAATAAAATAAAAAAATTATTTTTTAGTAACACAAAATTTAATATTAAGACTAATTTTAAATTACTTAAGAATATTTGAAAACAAAAATAATTAAATTTTATTTTAAATTTAATTTAGCAAAAAATAAATAAAATAATAATAATAACAATTTCACAGTTTGTGCTTTATTTTTCTGGTAGCTTTCCATTGCTAGCCAAGCATCTGCCAGACCGTTTTTATATATAGATGTTTATGTTAAATTGAATGCTGACTATTCATTTAAATTTTTAAGGTACATTTTGATTTCAAAATTAATTTAAATTTAATTTAATTACTTTTAATTTTAATTTAGAGTGATAGAAATATAAGTAAATTTAGACTTCAATTTTGGTATTATGTTTTATTTGCATCGACAAAAATGTATACATTATTATGTGACACCAAAATTAAATCATCCAATACTGTTCACGTATTCTGCAAGTTTTGTTTATTTAAAAGATGTTGCTGGGATCGCTTCATTGACAATATTATTTTTCATATTTTACAATTAATAATATTTTATTATACTGGAACATTTTTATTCCTGTAGAAAATAAATATTTAATACATAATTTAAAAAGAAAGGAACTTTGTTCCAACTGGTTATCCCACGACACATCTCGTTCTTTTTTTAGGTTTAGTAGCTGCGAACTTAATTTTTTGAATATTTTTTATTATGTTTCAGAAAGTTTCTACCAAAAATTATGAAAAAAAATATTATTTAGTTCCCTGTAACTAGTCTTTTCAAGAATGATATCCAACACGATTTATGAAATTGAAATACTTTTTTCGAGTACTTAATATACCTAAATATTCTTGATTTTTATTGATATCCGCTTTATTAGCATGACAAATTTTAAGTTTCTATGTCAAGCAGTTTCTGAAGAAAATGGCTGACAACAAACGGACACGTAAGTAATCATATAAGATTTCTGTTTTTAGTTTTGATACATGGAACATTAAACGATCAGACGAAATGTTTTTGAGAAAACACGTTTTTGAATTTTTCACGTTTGAAAAATGAAAGAAAATCTGGGAGCACTTCTGATATGCTTTTAAATAACAAATTTTCAAAAGCTAAAAACACTTCGGACGCTAAACTGCATATGCACACTTATAAGAGCGCGCTTTCGACTCAATTTTTTTACTTCGTTAACCTAAACGTAATTATGTTAAATACTAAATTAACTCGCATTACTTGGCTTTTACATTCTTTTATTTTCCTTATAAATTGCTAGAATTTCTTAATTTCCGTTATATAAATACGTCTCACTAGGAATGTTTCAAAGTAAAGCAATTATAAATATCGAGGAAATTGCAGTTTTATAATAAATATTAACTCTGGCCGCGACTTGGTCCGCGATTATTTAGAAATAACATCAGTGTAGTAACCACTATTGTAGACCACACAAAGAAAAAGTTGAACGGTCCAGTCAGTGGCAACCGAAACCACGTCTTCGGCGTACCATGTCAACGAGCCAGCCATTCCATCACTGCTGATCCAAATAACCTATCGAAAGTATTATTGCTATTATTATTATTATCATCACTATTATTCTATTTTTAAAAATTATTTTTACAATATCTGTAAGCATACAGTTTAATAAAAAAGCTAATAGATGGCGTTGGCTGTACCAACTAGGACTATGCTTGTAATTTTTTTATATTTTCAGTTCACTGCTTAATTCACTTCAATGTCAACAGTTGTGGACATTGAAACGCAACTTCGACTGGCTGAATCAGTTAATAACTTGCGATGAGAACGCACACGCAAACGTCAATAGCTGGGTGTCTGAGAAACGGGAGTTTTAGTATCCAAACCTGAAATAAGTGCCAAAAAGGTGATGCTCAGCTGCTCGTGGAATGTCAAGTGCATTATTCATTGGAAGTTACTTCTAGAGGTATCTACAATTAATGTAGATATTTGCTGTGAAGGATTGGATCGATTAGCCAACAAATTGAACCACATGTTGCTAAACGTACTCGTGATAAATTAGAGGAGCTCGGTGGGTCCTATTCACTCATCCACCACATTCGCCGGACATTGCGCCCTTTGATTGCCAGGGCTCTAAGTAACCATTTACATGAAGAAAAAGTTCGATGTCGAAGAAGATCTCTAAAACGATCTCGCACAGTTTTTTTAATCAGTCACCTGAATTTTACAAGAAAGGCATATTGTCACTGCCAACTTAAATTAAATTTAGTGTACAATATAATTTTTTTAATAAAAATTGTTTACAGCAACTCGGAGTTAAAAACTTATTAGCCAATAACATGTCCTGTCTACTTAATTATATTTATTCTTAATCGTTAAATATTTAGCAGAGTGGTCGCGGTCATCGTGCCAGATATGTTGCAAAGAGTCATGTCGCTATACCTCTTTATCAGTTGTTATCTGGGATCACTGGTGTAGGGGGAAATCCATGGTAGCCTTGATCTGATTTATCCATTTCGTCGTGGTATGGTACCATCCACTTTTCCTGCACTACCACGCGTTCAATACTATTGTCACCACCCTGCAAAACGTGTGCAAAGAATTTCATTATGCGAGTTTATACAATACAGTACAAATGTTTCAGATAGCCAGCTTTTGGAATATGGATGAATTAGTGTGGAGCTAAATTCACGATACTTTCTGCTAAACCAAATTGGTAAAACATCTATTTCTGTTCTTTCATTTTCTATTTTTTTAATAACGTTGTTCATGTTCTTGTTCTGTCATATCTTCGTTAGCTTGATTTATTATATTAATTATTATTAACCATATTAGTTAATATGCTAAATTTTATTTGTTAGTATTAATATTTATTGCATTATTATTAGTGATGTCTAAAGTAACTTCACTCCAAGCTAGGTGCGGAAGCTTCGATGTGCGAACCCGGCACGCATTTGGCTGTTTTTTATTCCTAAATAAGTAATTATTTTCCACTAGAATTGATTCGCTATCTAAGTTGTATTATTTTCGAATCAACTGGATGCCAATTACCAAGAACGAAACTTTAATAACCATTATTTCATCCATAGTTACTATACGAAGTTAATTTTCAAAATCATGATAAAACGTTTTAATTAAATTTGTTTTCATTTATTGCAAAATATAAAATAAATAAAGTAATTAAAAGCCTCTACGTGAAGGGACCAATTTCAAGACATCTACAGAGGCTGTTGCTCGTTTTAGATTGACTACCAGTCACGACTATCTACAGGTTTATTTTCATAGGATCGGCTTGGTCGATGATGAGATTTGCCCGCTATGCGATTGTGCGCCAATGGACGGTGACCATCTTTGTAATTGCAAGATTTGAAATGCCCAACTAGTGACATTGTGGGACGCTACTGGGAGGCTCGGTCTTAAATGGTTGAAGGACTACGGACAGGCGTTGGCTAACAAACAATGTAATTAAGTCAACAAACGTTGAAGTACTTGAAAGTAGTATTTTTTCTTATCATTTGTTAATTCCTAGTCCCAATGCGTATGCTATTCACATAAAAAAATAACTTTTCTCATTTTTTTCTTCTCAACGTAACAAGAAATTTTTAAACAGGATGTTCCGAAGCGTTTTCCGTCGTCCAAAGCATTAAGTAAATCATTTGTTTTAAAACGAAACACTGGCAGCCAGCCCACACGGAAAGAAAGCGGCTTTCCTTTGTGGTAAATGACGATGCCGTGCGTTCAACAATTTCACGTCCTACGACTCTCGACATAAGCTATGGCTCTGTCGGATTTAAATTTTTGCGGTCGGAATGCTATGAATATGTCTGCACGTTTTAAAACATTATCTTAGATGGGAAAGGAGAAAGGTAAAAATGGGCTTGCCATTACAGAAATGGAATATCATTTAAAAAAATTAAATTTTTTTTTATTAATTTTAAAATTAAAAAAAAAATATGATTAACAAGCAAGGTGAAGGCAAAAAATACAATTTGTGGTCATAATCCAAGACCAAAGCTATCTTCGTAATGCGTGTATATTATATTTTTAATATTCAAGAGTTTTTATTACTACATAGTATAAAACAAAGTCTCTGTCCGTTTGTCTGTCTAGCTGAACGCGATAATCTCAAAAACTACTGTAAATGCGGTTTTCACAAATATATAAAGGGATTCACGAGAAAGGTTTAAGTTTATAATTTATCAAGTTTTTTGTAATTTGGCCAACTATGATCAAAAATTGTCTAGTAAGTCAAAAAAATCGTGATATCTGAAACTGGTGTGGACAGCGTGAATCATTGCTAGTTTTGTATGACAGTGTTTTCTGTAGTTTTTGGCGGCTTGCATTTGGAATGGCAATAAATAAAGCAAAGAGCTAGACTTTAAACGTCTCTAGAATTGATTTCAATGTTCAATGTTTTTCACAGGGCAACATGTCACGTATGACCTCAAAACATAATATGTTTGTTTTTGTACCAAATCCGGCAGAAGTAGTAAATGAATGAAGCAGAGAAATATTTTAGGTTTGTCTATAAAGATACGTCTTCTGATTATAATTAATTATCTTGGACTAATTATTTTATAATTTTGTAGTTACCATTCAGTCGCGTTTTGATCCTAGCTACAAATTCTACAAAACAGTTCAACATATACATTTATTACTTCATTACACCAGAAAAGCTCCACATCAGTCGCGTTTTGATCTTAGCTACGAATTCTACACAACAGTCCAACATATACATTTATTACTTCATTACACCAGAAAAGATCCGGGCTTAGATACTTAATGCTACTCCAAAGGTATATAATTGATAAAGAAATAAAAACCATAATAAAAACCGAACAATAAGTTTTTAGAAACCATTGTGAAAAATAAAGAATATCGATTGTTTTTTTAAATGTGTAGCCCATGGTCTGAAGGAATAAAAAATAAAGGGTTGACTGACATTGACATTCGTTCTATGTTGTCACAAGGAAAGTCTTTGAAACTTTTATGTGGCTATGTGGCTTTCTGTGAGAACACTATCGGGTCTGAGTTTTATGGATTAATATATTACGTTTAATATATGATTCACAAAATGTGATATAAATAGCATTTGCACAATATGCTTTTCAAAATTACGTTTCACAATATGAAAAGTAACCTCATTTTAAAAACAAAATTAAGAATTGTCATTTGCGTTATTGAAGATTTAAATAAAAATTTTCAGGGGCTTATTTTCTCATTTTCTGTATCTGAAAGTTTCATTCTTATCATTGTAACTCCTGGACTCATCACTGTATAAACTTTCGCTGGTATTTTTAAATAAGTGCATACTTAGCCTTATTTCCATGCTGTGCACAGGAATTTTTAAATATTATTATTAAACTGGTGGAACTAGAGGATAAATAAATTCGTTTAGAGAAAGTCGAGTACTGATTAAGTTCGTTTACTGCTAGCATTAAAATTAAAATTATATATAAAATTTAAATAAAGAAGTATAAATAAATAAACATATTCGTTTAACATTTGTTTTTTAAAAAAAAACATATATTTGTGGAACATTTGGTTTTATTCGTAGTTTCGCTAGCGTCAAATACGAGGGAGTTTTTCTTCAGTAAGAACGTTTTCTTCTTTATCATGGGTTTCTTCAGTAATAACGTTTTCATCTCCATCATGCGTTTCTTCAGTAATAACATTTTTATCTCTATCATAGATTTCTTCAGTAATAACGTTTTTATCTCTATCATGGATTTCTTCAGTAAAAACGTTATCATCTCTACCATGGGTTTCCTCAGTAGTAACGTTTTTATCTCTATCATGGGTTTCTTCACTAATAATTTTTTAATCTCTATTATGGGTTCCTTTAGTAATAACGTTTTCTTCTTTATCATGGGTTTCTTCAGCAAAAAACGTTTTCACCCCTATCACGGGTTTCTTCAGTAATAACGTTTTCATCTCTATCATGGGTTTCTTAAGTAAAAACGTTTTCATCTCTATCATGGGTTTATTCAGTAATAACGTTTTCATCTCTATCATTTGATTCTTCAGTAATAATATTTTTATCTCTATCAAGGGTTTCTTCAGTAATAACGTTTTCATATCTATCATGGGTTTCTTCAGTAAGAACGTTTTCATCTCTATCATGGGTTTCTTAGTAAAAACGTTTTCGTCTCTACCATGGGTTTCTTCACTAATAACGTTTTTATCTCTACCATGGGTTTCTTTAGTAGGTAATAACGTTTTCGCCTGTATTATGGTAAAAGTAATTTATATCTCAGCTGAATCGCCATGAAAGTCTCGACAATTTCTATTCATCCTATTTTAATCTCACGCACTCAATTTTTACTGTGTGATCGCAAATAACTGCATTTTAAATCCTTCGGAAACTGTTTTGACCAAAATAAAATTACGTCTAGTGAATAACTTTAATATTTTAACAAAAATAATTTTAAATTATAACTTTAATTAACTACAAGCATCGTTTTAGTGAGATTGTTATTAAAATCCGTTTAGTAGTTTTTACATAACCTTTAACAAACAGACTAATATATCTAATACCTCTGGATCAATAATATGATTAATTAGAGAAAAGCATGGCTAAGATTTCATTTTGAACCCAATCAAGTAACAATGAGTACCAAGCAGTATAAATTAACAGCTACTTTATATTAGCCATTCGTTTATTAATGGCTAAAAAGAAGTAACTGTTTAAAAAAAAATATAGCGTAAAAATATACTTTAAAAATGTAGTAAATAAAATAAAGTTTATGAAATTAATAAATACCAATAGAACAATTAACCATTGTGACAACAAAAATTATCATAATTAATAAAAACTTATGCTGACCTTATAATCATTTTAGTTTTAACCTTCTTCTCATTAAAACCATGTAAACCATATTCATTGATTTTCTAAATTATGGTACTCAGATTTTCCGACTTGCTTATTGTTATACTATGAAGATTTAACATTCCAAAAGCACTTATGATTTAAGTATTCCAACACAAATGTGTAAGTTGTATCTTTCTCCAACGAAACTACGTCTTTATGATAACTGAAGAAATTAACTAATGGTAACGTATTCAGACCTCCCTCGTGGCTTATTCAGTGTTTAATAAGAAAGAGCGTGGGGCGCTACTCGACCAAAAAATTAGAACAAATTGGATTGACCCGACTAAAAGATTCTACTAAATTACTCGACTAAACGATTCTACTAAATTAATCGACTAAATTTGTTCGTTCAAACAAGTTTAGTTATTAAATCACTCACTAATCGACTAAAATACTAGCATAATGTGAACAAGTCTTTAGTCATATCAAAATTTTAGACTTTATTATTATATTATTATTAGACAGAAAATAGGACAGCTTCATTAAGGACATACGAGGTTCTGTCTGGTAACTTCCATCCTAGTGCGAGAGTCTGACGAGGATGTATAATTTCTCCATTACTGTTGAACACCTACACAGAATTGATAATGACAATTGCCCTCAAAGGTTGGACTGACGGTTTCACTATTGGAGGGCAACAAATATCAAACCTACGCTTCGCGGACGATACCACACTGTTCACAAGTAGCGCTCAACCCATGGAAGAGCTCCTACATAGAATGGAACGTGTCAGTCTTGATTTTGGTCTCAAGATAAATTGCAGCAAGACCAAAATTATGATTATCGATCGTGCAAACAACAATTCGCCAAAGGTCACAGAAATATCTGGGGGAGCTCATTTCAAATAATGGCGGCTGTATAGACGAGATCAAGCGGAGTATGGCCGGTCTCCAGGTCTTTCAGTCCGTTTTTCACTACCGATTTTAGCCGATTATATGACGTAGAAACTTTTTCACAATAATATATCTTAATAGACCACTTGTTTTGGAATAGCTATATTTTTAAAATATTCATAATATAATTACATATAGGGTAAATTAATAATTATTTTATATGTAACATACGGATCATTTCAAAGGGACTGTTATAAGGAATACAATTAGATATAGGGTAAATTAATAATTATTTTTATGTATCATACGGATCATTTCAAAGGGAATACAAACATACTTTAAATTACATGTTTAAAACGATATTCCAAAAAAAATACGGATAATTCCTCTCCTATCTCCGAAATTACTGAACCGAAAATCATGAAAAAACAGAGTAATACTCTGTTATATGTGCATATGTCTGAAAGCTCTCATGAAAGCTATAGCGCTTATCTTGGATTTCATATTTTTTTAAATATGCATCACCATGTACGCCTGTGAATGATATATTTACGTTGCGAAAAATGTATATTTGTAAATAGTTTAATAGAAATGCTATGAATTTTTAAATTGTTATTATTGCTTAAATGTGTACAGAATCCATGCTGTTCGAGGTTCTACTCGTATTTGATAAGTTTTTACATTATAAATTAGTGTACTCAACTACTTTACGACATGTCATTGGAAGTATCCAGTCAAAGCTATAATTTAAATTTTTTCAGCTTATTTTGGTATAATCAGATGATTAGGGAAAACAATTAAAAATTATTAGCGATCTACATCTGACGACATTGCAAATAAATAAAAAGTATTATAAGACATAATTTATTGAATATTAGGGATCTATTCAACGACCTTTAGATGGAGTGCACGAAAAAATAAATAAATTTTAAATATTTTTAGATTATTTGAGTAGGGTACTCCAAAAATATTTTTTTTATAATTCAACTTCAGGTCTGTCTGTGAATTGACTAAAAAATTCCTATTTCACTTAAGTTTTTAAGTGGTTTCCCGCAATGGGAAAGTTTATGGGAGACGACTTTCTATGGTAGCAATAATTAAAAACCCATAAATTAAAAATATGGAAATGAAACATCTTTATTATATAACTTTGGAATTATAACATAGAAATTAAACATGTTATACGATAAGATACAAATTATTGAAAGCAACGTCACGAAAATATGTAACGAAAATGATGTCTACTGAGTGGGAATAGCTCATTAGACTAGAGTCAAGTTTTAAATAGTTGTGTAATGGCTTTTTCAGTAGCGTATACAATTTGCGATTTAAAATCGAAGTAGTAATTTTAATGTTTACAGTTTTTTTATTTATTAGTTCCATATTAGCTTAAATTAAATACATATTGCCGAAAGTGCTGAATCTAAAATTATAAAAAACAGGGTTTTTTTAAATGGTTATTACCACGATGATTCTAAAACTTATATTTTATATGATATTCATTCTAGCATAAATAGGGGACATTTAATTAAATTAGATATAATTAAATATTGATTGCCCTAGTAAGTCCATCTTAATGATGACTTACGATAAATAAAATAATTTAATTTTAAATAAAGTACCGTGTCCTGGCTGATTTTTATGCAATATATTTAATAACATTTCATTAAATCTCCAATTTAACAACTGGAGCGCCCGACGCAAAACGAGGAGCGTAGGCGTTCGCCGCTTCCGATAAAGTAATGCATAACTCCGAAATTTATTATTTTATTGTAATGAAATTTATTTCGTATCGAGAAAAGAAGTGTAGTTATAAAATATGCGTTTGAATAAGTTAAAAGAAGTTTGTGAGTTTAAAAAACTTCGAAAGGGAAAAATAAAAATTTCCCCTTTAAAAAAAAGGTTTACAAAGAAAACTTATTATCAAATGCCATTTCAGTGATTACCGTAAAAAAGTATAAACATCAGTTAAACGTAAAAGTAAAAATAAAATCGTGTATCTAAATGAAAATTTATAATATTGTCAAGTTTTTGATGAGCCAAAAGCGTGCAAAAATCATAACGGAAAAAATAACTGTACGCTACAGACGACCATATAACCATTTGAATCATTATTTCGTTTTATTTCCTTTGATATACAATTGTCTATCCGTTTATCTCATAATCTGACTATTTATATTTGAAGGTGCTAGTTGTTCCCGACACGAATATGTGTCGGGGACGCCTGATGGGTGAAATTTGAACATCGTTCAGTCTTGAATTACGTTATGAAGACCAAGGCAACCCTCTTTACCTCGCAGTACATAACTGCATTGTATGAAAATTAAAATGATGAAATCAACGAAATATGTTATATATGTTATATATATATATATATATATATATATATATATATATATATACATAAGGACATCCTCAGTGTTTGTGTTCAAATATCGTTTGAAATTGCATGACCTTCAGTAATCTCCGTTATTTAAACCACTTTGCATTTTGTTGTATTTCTGATATATGTATGAATGCCCATGTCAATCATTTACAATTTCCTATCGCTTTAATATTTTTCTTTTGTCACATTGTGGCTAGCTGTAAAAAATTGCCATCTATGTACTTATCGTTCTGCTCTTCAGTAAAATTTAATAATAGCAATTAAATGAAACTACGTGATGTAGTATTATTTCTACTATCTTTAATTTCTTTACCACGACCTAGGTTTCGTTGTATTACAACATCTTCAGGTGGGATATTAGCAAAGATTCTTGCTAATATCCAAAGATCTTTGCTAATATCCCACCTTAAGATGTTGTAATACAAGGAAACCTAGGTCGTGGTAAAGAAATTAAATAAAGTAGAAATAATACTACATCACGTAGTTTCATTTAATTGTGAATAATGAATTTCTACAAAATTAACGCCAAATATATTCAATATTTAATAATAACGTAAATATTATTTCTTTTTTATTACTTCAATGCGTGAGATCTCCGTGTATATTTCTTATTTGAATATGTCCAATTTTAAGGACAATAAGATTGAATATGAATGATTGAGATTGAAAGCATCATTAGAATTAGTTTATCGAGTGTTCTTGGATTCTTAGAGTTTGCTGTTGTTACAGATATTCCATCGACTCATTGAAGAGCATTAACAGATGAGTAGGTAGCGTTGTCGTCAAAGACTAAATACTGGTACATTAATGTTTGTGAGAATATTTCTAAAATATCACCGGTGACAGAAAAATTACTTTCAGCGTAACACAGAAAGTAAAAGGTGATCATTGGAACTGGTATTTCCAAACGATGAATTGCCAATAACGTTACAGCAACTACGAAACCACGCAAAAAAACAATGGCCACTTTTTCGTTTGAGTGAACATCTCGTGACATCAGTACTGGTGAATCTGGGCACCGTTAACTTTGAACGACGTACTACAATGCATTATGACTGCTCTTTCTAGGAATTCAAGGTTGAACATTGGACTAAAAGAAGTTTAACTACACTACGACATGCATTTTGACACATTTTATTAAAAACGGAAAAGAAATTTCATACAAATATACGTTAACGAATGCTATACTTCATTCCATCCCAAAAGAGAATATTTGTAAACAAAGCAAAATGACGATTCAAATATTGTAAATCTTTTTCTTGTTAAAATTTATAATTTTTTTTATTGGTATATACATTCACGCTGTATAATATAATGCCAAAGTATGTATAAATAATGCCTAAAATCAACATAAAAGTTTTTCTAATGTGTTTTTTTAAAACAAGTATGTGAAATGTTAAAAATAATTATCGAAAATATACAGTCAAAGTATTCCTAATACTTGCTATTTTGCACTATTATTAAAAACGCCGTCGTGTTGTATGTACAAAACACGTAACAGAATACATACCAAAATATATATATATATAATATATATATATATATATATATATATATATATATATATATATTTATATACGTATATATATATATATATATATATATATATATATTTATATACATATATATATATATATATATATATGTATATATATATATATATATATATATATATATATATATATATATATATATTTATAAAGGAAAGACAGTCGAATATCATTTATGTCAAATTGAAATTAATTTATTGCAAACACTTCACTTCAACACATTATAAAGTAAATGATGTGTACTCAATAGCATATTTCGTACGTGTCGGAATAACGCATACTTTTTCGAATGTTTTATACCTCTGAGTTTTGTGTAACTAAGAGCAAGGGTTGTCCATTCTAAATTTTACTATTCATAGTAGTAATATAACGGTGTATGGTTGACATTTACAGTAGTATTTAGTGTAACAGTTTAAACAGTGATTATATTACATGGCTTAAGAATATCATAGATTTGGTACAATGAGTTTTGTAGAGAGTCATCGACTGTTTGAATATATATTTCTGACAACCATACTTTAACTGTAAAATTTATTTGTTTTTGGAACGGGATGAAATATAGTACATTCAAAAATGCAAAATTTGCTTTTCTACTTGTTTATAATTCGAAATCCTTTGAACTTATTTTCAATGAAGAATATATTTTAAGACATATTTTAAGCGGAACGTGGCATTATGAAATGTTCATTTAAAGGGTTCCATACCTCAAGAGGTATAACGGAACTTTTATCAAATCACTTATGTTTCAGTCTGTCTACCGCACAGTGAAAAGGAGTTGCCAGGACCTCAAATAGTTTGGATTTCATCCTGTTGGTCCGCGAAAGGTATTTTATTTTTCTTCTACCAGCCAGTGGAAGACCATTAGAAGCGTTCCCCTATTCACCACCTGGGGACGCGCCCTCTAAGGGTTAAAAGCTCCGCCAAGGGAACTGCCCCCAAACTCTCACCTGCAGGAACTGTTGCTAAACTCCACTAATACCGGAGTACATCTTTAACTGCCAAGCTATTATTGCTTCCCGACTTGGTTCACCATCAGATTAAATAATCCATAGTAATATAATAGATCAAGCTTCGAAACTTGCAACTCTTGTCACCAAGACTCTTGGAGACATTTAGCATACTGACATACCCATAGACACGACAACAACAACATTAGTCTGTCCGTCGGTTACAGTCATTTTTCGAAACCACTTAACGTAGCAATTTAATATAGTAATTAACCAGCTTATATCACAGTAGCCTAACACTGAAAAATATTTATATAGGAGTTTTAGAGGAGGAACATGAGTAAATTAAATAATTGAAATTTTGTCGGTATTCTTTGAAAGAGATGTTTTTAAGGATCTCAACAATGTTTTAAGTACTATGTCTTCAGAGATCTACTGAAAATATGCGAAACACGTATTCTCCCCTTTCTTGTTTCTGAAACTCATCTTCAACATCAGTAACTCGACAGCTCAGTGTGAACCGAAGCTTTCCTTTGAAGTAGCTTTTGTGCAACCCTCTGTGTGACAATCGATCCTCAGTTACGGACCTTCAGCACCCCGAAATACTTCTCCACCGCATCTTCCCATCTCATCTTAGGTCTTTCTCTTCTTCTTTGTCCTTGCGGTTTAGTCAAAAAGATTCTTTTCAGTAGGTTTAAATCCTCAATTCGAACAAGAGATAATTGACTAAATTCGGTGTCTCATCTTGTCATTAAAGTAATTTCATTTCAAATCAGATACGAAACAGTCGATGCGTGAGCCAGACTCCTGGGCCGATTTCTGTTAATCACTATTGAATACACTTTTAATAGGTCAACCTGTAACTAATCAACTGATTAAATATGTAATGGAACCTAAGAAACTAAATTTCATGCGCTCCTAATTGATGCATCATCATGAAACTTGGCAGCTGTGTGTAATTCTGATGACAACATAATAAAAAAATTAAAACCCTCGAAAAAAATAAAGACACAAAAAAAACCCACGGGCTGATCCAATGGTATAGAACCGGGTGTTATGTACTGAAATCGATAACGAAACAACGCATCCTAACCGTGTTTGGGTTTCTAATTATTATATTAGCATGAAATTTGGCAGTCTTGTATAGGTCTCATGATAACAGGCTAACTCAGTGAAATAGAATCGGAAGTAAGACACTGGATTCGATAACGAACAACGTATCCTATCCGTATTTGGGCATCTAATTGTTATATTCATATGAAACTTGGCAGTTGGGTGTATTTCTGATGACAAGACAATAAAATGATACCATCGAACTGATTCAATCGAAGTGTAAAGTTAAACACTAAACTCGATAACGAAACAACGTATCCTAACCTTATTTGGGTTCTAATTGTGATATCTTCATTAAACTTGACAGCTGTATGTAGTTCTGATGACGACACAATAATACGTACCGCCGAACTGATTCAATGAAATAGAAGTAAGATCGAAGTGGATTACGGAAGTAAGATCGAAGAATTGGATTGTTCCAGGATTTCAGGAAAGATACCTTGTAATACTGATGCACTGGTAAAGATGAAGAGGATGTGTGCTCAGTCGCCCACAGCCACAGAATCAAGAAGAGACACTTCAGCCTAATCAAATGCTGCTCTGCTAATTTCAGTTCTGTAAAAGTTTTTAACGAACTGTTACTATTTGTAAAAGTAATTTTAAATATAATTTAAAGCAAGTCTAAAAAAGACTAGAAAAGTCTAAAAAAGACTAGACTTCAATTTTATTAAATTAATAGTTTGAAAAACTAAAAAAATATGCTTTTATAGATACTGCACTAAAAACAAAAAAAATAATTATCGAACCTGTTTTCTGTGTCTACTCAATGAGGACTTTAGTCTAAGCTATGTTTGTTAGTGGGTATAATATTTGAGTGTAAAAGCTTGGGCCGCTTTTTTCGAAAAATAAAAAGTTTTGCTTCTCAAATTAACATTATGTGAATGAAAATGCTTAACATTATACTTAGATTTTGAGAAAAGCTCCCCACATTTTTACACTCAAATATTATACTCAATAACAAACATGGCTTACATTAAAAAGCAGTGAAAAGAAGTTCGATAATTATTTTTTGCCTTCAGTGCAACCTTGCTGTTTCAATGAATTCTACAACAGCATATAACAGTATTTATAAGCTACTATGAAAAATAACCTGATTAATAAAAGATACAAGGTTATCTTATTTATGATTTAAATAAAACGTTTAAAGGACTTATTTTCATTTTCTGTGTATAATAGTGGCATATGTATTCTTATAATATCTGAGACAACACTCTGTGGATGTTTACCTGTCTCTTTTACTAAATTGTTAGGTTATATCTTCATATTCGACAAAGCAATTATCTTTTAGTGAAGAGTGAATAGTTGAACTGTCTTTAAAATTAGCTTAAAACCGTATCAAGACCGTCGTCACGTCTTGCTCCATGCAAGAATGAAGATCTGCGCTAAATAAACGAGTCAGCCCGTCATCACTTTCATCAGGCGATGCAATGAAGCAGATGCTCACTGCATAATGGTTTAATCTTCGTTTGATTAGTTCATTTTGATATTATTAGGAAAATATGAACGATTAATCTTTAATTTATTGTTAAGTGCTTACAATTTGCTTGATAACAAAATAAACTAAATACGATATTCTTTTAGACAAACCAAATTAAAATTTTAAATGTTGGTATTATAAGAAATTATAAATTATTTATAGGTAAGTTGGCGCTAGGGTTGCTACTCGTACCAACAAGTATTGTACCCAACAAAGTATTGTGCGTCATTTTAGACAATCGAATTAAATTTTTTTTTAATTGCTGAATAATATGTAAAACACTTTATTTTACAAACAGTCGTTAATTTGTCTCATATTCAACCATTTATCAAAGTTAGTTGCGGTTGTTGAAGAAATGGAACACATTTATATGAGCTGAAATTTCCTCTTGTAGACATGTTTAAACGACAGGCTAAAGAGAATGGAACTAGACTATGTGTATATTTTCTTTTTTCAGCACTTTTTATTTTTTATTAACGAATATTTTATGTATTTTATTAGTGAATAATCATCATAATTATATATATTAATACGCTAAGGTTAAGATGTTACACTCCCTTTTTAGAAAAAACCTCACAACTAATCCACATAAGTTATATATCATTTTATAGATAATTGCTTGCTCTACCGGCATCTACAACTAAAAATTTATTATTGCTATTGTTTTTGCAAATTAATTAATTATTAAAATTATATACACAAAACAGCAATGCTGCCATCTAACGGCTCAACGTCAATATGATTGACGGTCGGTAAAATTTTTGTTTAATTTCACATCCACTCACGTATAAATAAAGTGGCGCTTTAGCTCAATGCTTTTGATACTTGCGCCTCTATATGTCAATTTTAGTAAAATATTTGTTTGATCTGTCATCTGAGCTTCATAATGGAATAAATAATGCGAAGACTTCGCACGGGTCACGCTAGTTTATATGTATTTCTCATTTTTTGAGTCCTTTTTTATTTTGTGTACGGTTTAATTTTACTGTGAAGTTTATTTGTGCTTCGTTTATTATAAAAAACCTGTCAAGCAAGTCCTTTAGAACTCGCACGACGAGGGCTCCCGTACGCATTTAGGCACTTTTAAACATTTAGGGCACAAGGTATTTCTATCCAACTATTTACATGTCTTATTTTCCAAAACGTAAGTATATTGTCTAGCATTTTCAGAATATTCGCTACACTTTTCTTACAACCTCCATGCAGGTTTATAGAACTCAACTTTTTCATAATTTTAGGCTAAGTGGTTTAGGAAATAATCACCTATATTTTTCAGAATATCTTCGAACATCACTGCCTAAAACAAAGAAAAAAATATTTTCAGAACTTGCCCTTTGTAATAAAAAAATCAAGTATTTAATTTGTAAGCCCTAAAATTTCCATATGAATATTTTTGGGTGTTAGCCATTGATAAAAATGTGGGTCAATATTTTTATTATGCCAAATTTCAAGTTTCTACGTCCAGCTCTATTTGAGGAAAATGGTTGCGATAGATAAACAGACAGACACGTAAGTGATCTTGTAAGGGTTAAGTTTTTCCTTTTGAGGTAAGGAAAAGTTAGCAAGCGTAGTGAGGGCAATAAAATAAACGGTACAGCTACGCTTGCTTTGTCCAGAAAAGGAAAGACGCTATAAGAATAAACGGTATAGCTGTGTTTATTCTCTAGAAAAAAGAAAATCTGTTTATTTATTTTAATAGTGTCGTCGTAATATTTTATTATTTTATTTTATTGGGTCGTAAAACACTAATATAAAAACACCACCCAACAAAAAAATGCAGTTTATTTAAATTACTTACGATAGTCAAGTTTTTTCGAGAAAAAGAATTATGTTATATAACTTGAATTAGAAATAAGAAATGGATACATATGAACGTATATATAAATATATATATATATATATATATATATATATATATATATATATATGTACATTTGTTGATGAAGATATTTAAATATTAGTGTAATTTAATTCCTCTGTCCTTTTATATACATTTTTTTGTATTTATATGAAATAAATACAAAATTATTATAAAATTATGTTAATTCATTTCATTTGTTTGATAGTCAAAATTGTTTTTATTTCTTAAGAATACGTCCAAGGGCTTGTAGGTGAGAGGGAGATGCATCCTAGAAGCATATATATAAAATTTACAATTGATATAATTAAATAAGAAATAACGCAAAAACTTAGAAGAAAATTGTAAGGGCCGTTTCTGAGGAAGCCAATTTAATTTTTTTTACGCGAAGTGACCGAAATCTTGTGGTTGAAGAGGAAAATAAGGTTGAAGACATGTGAGAAATTACAAAAGAAACATCAATATATAAAATTTAAACCGGATTCATTGAATTGAATAGTGAATGGGCAGAATTCCTTGTATAAGCCTAACGGATGAGACTTGATAAAACTTTGAGAAATACATTTTGAATGTATGTAATATTACGTATCGCAGATTAAAAGATAGGCTACACAAATTACGCTATCCATAAATGTAAACGCTACGAAAGTTATGTCCCGCATGAAAAACTGAACGCGCTGATATTATATTGTAAGTAGTGTAACACCTTCCATTTGCCATACTAAATTAATGCGATTTGACATACTAAATTTATGGAATTTGACATACTAAATTAATACACCATAATTACAGCAAGGTATTTTAATCCTGGCTACCGTCGCAAACTCGCGCGTCGCGTCGCACTGAATCACAATACATGTTTTTAACATTTGTTGTGGATCAGGTCTGGAAATATGTTTAAAATAATACTTATCTTGTGTGGTGAAAGTATTATTAGGTGGTTGAGTAAGTGGGAAATTCCTGTTGATTTCCAACTTAAATTCCATGATGAGTATTCAAATATCGTTGGCAAGTGTGAAAATAATTTAAATCATGGCTATAATCTGATATTATGAAAATGGTATGGCTACCCGAATTTTGGAAGTTATTAGGTATATTGGACGTAAGTTTCTCAATAGTATGATGAATAGTCCCTTTTATTTGTGATAAATAATGTAAACCTAATAAGTCTAGGAGAAAATCGGTAGAAAATAGAAAAGGGCAGTAGGCTAATGCATAGATTTAAAAAGAAAATTATATTACAGTTAGCTTCGTCATAACTTCAAATAATCAAGTTTCTCAATATTTTTTTTCATATTTAAAAACCAGATTATAGGTATATCCTGTAAATTGAAGCAATATCTTGCATTAAGAAACACTTAATGAATCAAAACAAAAAACAGCAATATCCTTGCATTAAGAAAATCTTGCATTAAGAAACACTTAATGAATCAAAACAAAAAACAGCAATATCCTTGCATTAAGAAAATCTTGCATTAAGAAACACTTAATGAATCAAAACAAAAAACAGCAATATCCTTGCATTAAGAAAATCTTGCATTAAGAAACACTTAATGAATCAAAACAAAAAACAGCAATATCCTTGCATTAAGAAAATCTTGCATTAAGAAACACTTAATGAATCAAAACAAAAAACAGCAATATCTTGCATTAAGAAACACTTAATAAATATTTCGCCGTTATTCCTGGTTTTTGTTTTATAATTCAGATTTGAGTGATTAATTAATCCAGTCTATTGGTGGAAAGGTTTCAATTATATATTGACACTTGCAGTACATTCGACAAAGTACGATAAGGAAATAATTAGCAATAATCAAAGTTTCGATTTGTTTTTATTTGGTGAAATGATGAAGAAGACAGTAACGATTATGTGCACCCTGCAGGTGCGTGTTTTATTATTAACTAGCACATCAACCTCGAGCTTTAGCAATGAAAGTAATTATAACTCCAGTAATTTTACAAGTAATCAACTTTGGATAAAGCTTTTCCGAAAGAGGAGATCTACCATTAATAATGATAATATTTAATAATTTTTTAACATATTTTTACGACCTAAATTTACCATTGAAAATCACATGTGTCTCCGTTAGTTTACCTTCACGTATTTGCTTATGAAAATAGGCTTACAACTTGCAATTCTGGATTTATATTAGTGAATCTTTTTTCCATCGACTAGTTAACTAACCTATTGGTTTTTAAAATGGTTTGTAAGTTTAATGTTTATAAACAATTTTTGATAAAAATTTACTTTTTCTCTAAGATAATAGAAAAAGAAATGCAATTTAATTTAACTGTGATGTAAGCTTGCATCATAATTAGAAGTAAATATCATGTTAAATACGAGTAGTAAGTATTATACATGTTACTATGGTGTTTTTGAAGTAAAACTTCTTTACGCAAGCTTGACTTGGGGAGTAAGCTGGTGAATGAGTGACGAGGGCGTTACGAAAAGTGTGATCGGGCGAAGCGAACGGAAGTTGAGAGGGAGATATAAGTTAGTGAAGACAGAAAGAGAGAGAGTTACGTTTCGTATATTACTGTAGGGACAAGAGAGAGAGGTGCGAGCACACATTTTCTTTCTCTCTTTCTCTCATAGCCAGTTATGTTTCATATATATAAGACACAGTGGAAGCCTATTGTCTATATCACACTGTAGGAGCAAGAGAGAGCAGTGCGCGCACATTTTCTTTCTCTCTTCTCTCATAGCTAGTGCATGAAAATATATATATATATATATATATATATATATATATATATACCTATATGCGAGTTTGCTAGCTTTACGCGAACGGTGATTTTTTTTATTTTGTAATTTCATTTCGTTCTCGCACAATTTTATTAATTATTATTTTGTTCAATACATTAAATATTCTACGTTTAAAGTGAATAAAATTGTAAATTCATTTTAGAGTTTATATTTTGTGAATTTGAAGTTTTACTTCAGTCGTGTGGTCTAAAGCACACTCGTTTTTTTTTTTGTTAATTTGGACGTAAACAACTTTAAAATAAAATAGAGAAACAGATAAAAATCACGATAGTGGCCATGGTATTAGCTTTATCGAAAAGTAAAATTCATGCCATTTGTGTTTAAATACAATTTCATATATGGGCACCGTAACTGGCTCGAATGAAGCGCAATCTGGAAGTTAGATTCTCGACCACAATATATGCTTTGCCTACTGGCTAAGCGCAACACGACATTCTCATAGCTACAGATATATCTCGTACTATTAACATTAGCATGTCGGTGACACGAACTCATAAGATTTCACCTACCAAAAATCGCTCAATACGCCTGAAGATGTTTTCATTTAAAAAAATCGATTTCTTCACAGGTTTGCTCTAAAATTTCCATATACATATCTTTGTGTATTGACTTTTGAGAAATATGCGTGTATGCTATGAAAATATGCCAATTTAAGTTTGTACGTCAATCGATTTATAAGAAATACAGCTGTGATGGACTAGTTGTCTTTTCGGGAATCTGCGTTTTCATGGAATTATTGAATTAATATAGCACTAGCGTGACCCGTGCGAAGTCTTCGCATTATTTATTCCATTATGAAACTCAGATGACAGATCAAACAAATATTTTACTAAAATTGACATATAGAGGCGCAAGTATCAAAAGCATTGAGCTAAAGCGCCACTTTATTTATACGTGAGTGGATTTGAAATTAAACAAAAATTTTACCGACCGTCAATCATATTGACGTTGAGCCGTTAGATGGCAGCATTGCTGTTTTGTGTATATAATTTTAATAATTAATTAATTGGCAAAAACAATAGCAATAATAAATTTTTTAGTTGTGGATGCCGGTAGAGAAAGCAATTATCTATAAAATGATATATAATTTATGTGGATTAGTTGTGAGGTTTTTTCTAAAAAGGGAGTGTAACATCTTAACCTTAGCGTATTAATATATATGATGATGATGATGATGATAGAAGAAAATAAGTCATACCTCAAGTATATGGTTGTAAGTTTATCTTAGGAATTATAAGAAAACTAAAGGATTATGAGAGATGTCGCTTAATAAAATTTTCACTACGGTTTTCCATATTTTTAATGTGATAGCTAAACAGAAAATTTCCTCCTATGTCATTCGTCTGTCACAGAATCTAAAAGACGTAATAAATATATGGAATCCAGTTTAGAACACAGAGTATCTATTGTATCATTTATAAAAAGAGTGATGCGATCGTGTCCACTCTTACTGAAAATATATGTGTGTGTGTGTGTGTGTGTGTGTGTGTGTGTGTATGTGTGTGTGTATGTGTGTGTGTGTGTATGCGTGTGAAAGAAGAAGAGTAAATGATTAAAAAAGAAAGTTAATATTATATACATTTAGATCGACTTTCAAACGTAAAAGTCATTTAAATTTTATAAAAACAAAAAAATATCAACTTTAAGAACATGTTTTTTTGCAATTCTAATATCAATATCGGCTTCATAATAATGTATCGGCATAAATACATTTGATAAACATTCTTTTAATCTTTAATCGAATTTATGAAGTTGTTTTTGTTTGAATTTTATTAGATATACATCAGTGATATAGTGTATTGAAACTGTCAAAACGTCTAAAAAATGCAATAGTAAAAGTAAATTCTGAGCGTTCCTGCTTCTACAATACATCTCGAAGTTAGCTTGTTTGTTACTTAATAACTCTGGATGTAAGCAAATAACCTATATCTAAGCAAGTTCTCGTGACGGAATGACCTATATACGGCGAAGTAACTTATTTGTATGGGAAGTAACTTCCATGTATAATGCGATGCATAAAAGTAAATTCTGAACATTTCTACTACTATTATATGTTTGGAGGTTGGCTTGTTTGTTACTCAATAACTCTGAAAGCAAGCAACGAACCGATACCCAAGTAAGTTCTTGTGGCAAAATGACATATATACGGCGATGGAACGTATTTGTATGCGAAGTAATTTCCATGTAAAATGCTATATATAAAAGTAAATTCTGAACATTTCTACTACTATTATACGTTTGGAGGTTGGCTTGTTTGTTACTCAATAACTTTGGAAGCAAGCAACGAGCCGATACCCAAGTAAGTTCTTGTGGAAAAATGACAAAATGCATTCGCATACAAATATACGGCGATATTGTATGCGAAGTAATTTCCATGTAAAATGCTATATATACAAGTAAATTCTGAACATTTCTACTACTATTATACGTTTGGAGGTTGGCTTGTTTGTTACTCAATAAATCTGGAAGCAAGCAACGAGCCGATACCTAAGTAAGTTCTTGTGGAAAAATGACAAAATGCATTCGCATACAAATATACGGCGATATTGTATGCGAAGTAATTTCCATGTAAAATGCTATATATAAAAGTAAATTCTGAACATTTCTACTACTATTATACGTTTGGAGGTTGCTTGTTTGTTACTCAATAACTCTGAAAGCAAGCGACGAATATATATATATATATATATATATATATATATATATATTTATATATATATATATATATATATATATATATATATATATATATACACTTAGTACTAAGACGATAAATGGCGTAAACTGCAAATTAAATCTATTAGTCGCGTGTCTCAGGTGCACAAAACTCACATTCAGCTCCAAAAATTAGTGATTAAAATAAAAACAGCCAAGTTTATTCATAGACCTGCACTTGGTTATTGAGATAGACAATTTAGTATAAAAGAAAATGCTTCATTCAAATATGACCTTTAGCAAACTTTTTAGATACCAAAACTAAACAAGGTTTGAGTGCAACGAAAATTGTATGATTGTATATTATTTTTAAAATTACACGTAATAATACAATTTTCGATAATATTATTAATAAATTTAATACAATATTTTTAAATTTGAAAAATATTTAATCATATACAATTGTTATGCAGCTGAAAGTATCCACAACCTTATCTAAGCAGTTACACACTGGAAGTTTTCTTCACTGGTTGCCACTACAACTTGTGCAAAGGTTTTTTTATTAATTTATTTTCCCAATGATAAATTCGTGTTTTTGTCAAAAACATTTTGAAACATTGGGGTGGGAGCAAAAAACGGTCGAATTTTCGTCCTAATGATATTCCCTTTTTCTTCTTTTTCACGAAACTGAATTTTTATTTTCAATTAACCTCTCTAACATAATCGATAAGTATATTAGTTTTAAAACAAGGCAACATTTTATAAGAAACATTTTAATTTCACTAAAATAGACAATAGAAAAGTAGAACAAGACGAGTACTCGAGTATGAGTACAATAAAGGTTCTGTTATTTTTTATACCTTTTGAGATAAGAGATTTTAAAGGTGCAAGGCTGGGTAGAAACTATAATCCGCCATAAATAGTTGTGAATCAATATGTACTAGGTAAATAAATAATGTTAAATTCGGAACGAGGAACATATATGGAAAAGTTATAACAACGAAGATGCATGGAAGCAATGCAAGATAAAAAGAAAAGTTCACAGAAAAACGAATAAAAAAGGTTTTTTTGAAGTATTTAGCTAAAATAGATATACAGTAACGTCCGTTAAAGCGAGCTTTTTGACGAAACTTTCACTCAACAGGACTTTATCAAAATAAGGCAATGAATGAATCACACCAAAAAATGTGACACAGTGGCACTTTGTTACTAAATGAACAAGTCATTACAGATCTCGTAAGGCATGGTCGAATTAAATATAAGATTTTCTTAAAGGCGAAAATCTTAAACGCATTAATAACAAATAAATGTATGTCGAAAGCGAAGTTTACATAACAAAAAATAAAAAGACACGAAGGTATATATTTCAACTCAATTTAGACATATTTACGTTAGCACTTAGCTTATCCTAAGTAGTAGTGTAAGTACGGCAGAAAAACACTTCAATTGATTCTCATAATTCAAATTTCACGTATCACGTAAAATTCTACGGCTCGTACACGGCTGAAACCAGAAGTTGTAGCAAATGACACGTTTGTGTTACTGGGTGAAAATGTTTGTTAATACTTTTCCCAGATTTGAGTTTTGGCCGGAATATGTCAAGTTTCAGCCAATCTGGCAGTTCCGGTGGTAGTGAGTTAAAATAATCTTAATTTCAGGTTATGTGCAATCATTAATTGTGTATAATTTCTAATGAATTGTGTATTGTGTATAATTTAACATTAATTGTGTATAAATTTTAATATAGCTTTAAATATTCAGGGCAGTAAGAAAGTATTAAATATTCAGGGCAGTTTTAATATTGATCGTTTGTTATAAAGTAAATATTGGTCGCTAGAAATAGATGGATACATAGAAAAAATTAGGGCCTATATTTTCTTTAGAAACTTTTTTAACATTCTGCTCCATCTTTGATGAAATTCGCTTCGGTATCTTTTTATATTTCTTATTATCTGTACAAAGTTCTCTGTAATCTGTATCATTTAAGCATAAAATATATTTGTGTGAATACAATGTGTGATTATCTGAAACTTTCTTTTAAACCTTTTAAATACGAGTTAAATTCAGAATACGAACTTTCCTGTGTAGTTAGACACATACAAACATTGAAGTTTACGTAGAATTTCTCTTTGCTTAATTGTAAATATTAACATTATGTTTTACCATTTCAGTATATTATCTATTCTATTATATATTTAATAAACGTAAAAATTTGTGAATCTTTGAGAATCATTGGTTTTCATTAAACTTTAGGTTACTTTAGTTTTTCTCAATTTTTGACTGACATTTTCGGAGATATGCAGTAAGTAAGGCAGGACTTTCAACAATATCTCCAATTTTTGTGCATTTTCAACAATATCTCCGGAAGTATCTTATGTAAAATATAGCAAGAAAATAGTTTTGAATACTTTGTAACTTGCATTTTTTCATTTCAATAATTTATTAATAGATATATATGAGTATTTTAATCCGTCTTATTATGCTTTAATAATTAATACTTTTTAACTAAGCCAAGGTTCTGAGTCAGTGTTTCCGATAAAAATGACTATGAAAGAGGGAGGAACAGGAGGTAAGATATATATGTCCCTATAACCCTTATTTGTAGCTTTTGTAATATATTTAAATCCAAGTTGAGTCATAATATACTCGTACGACAAGTATATAAGATATATATGTTCTTATAGTACTCATGTGTAGCTTTTGTGATATATTTCAATCCAAGTTGAGTCATAATATACTCGTACGACAAGTATATAAGATATATATGTCCCTCTAATACTTATGTGTAGGGTTTCGTAATATTTTTAAATTCAATATATTTACTGAGATAATTTCAACAGAAGTTATGATATCAAGTCCAATCACATATCGCTATCCACATTCTTCTGCTTCGATATTACTTCATATTTGTTGACTTAGTATTCACATTATCCAATAAAAGTATATTGTTTCTAACTTTTCCATTTTTAAGAAAAATTATTCAAAATAAAAAATATTTATCTACTCAGTAAACGTTTTTCCAAGAAAATTATGTTTAACTAATGATATTAATTGATCCTTACTTATCTCATATTTTGTCATTAACCTTAAAGGAACATTTCGTCATTTTCCTGTGGTTGGAAAAAATTTTATTTAAAAGACAAAAAGTATTTATCCATTCAGTAAACGTTTTTTTAAGAAAAATTTATTTAACTAGTGATATTAATTGATTCTTACTGATCTCATATTTTATTTTCAACCTTAAATGTACATTTCGTGACTTTCCAATAGTTAGAAAGAATTTTATTCAAAAGACAAAAAGTATTTATCCATTCAGTAAACGTTTTTTTACGAAAATTATGTTTAACTAGTGATATTAATTGATCCTTATTTATCTCATATGTTATAATCAACTCAAAACAAGAGATAAACCTGTATATGGATATATTAATCATGTATTAATATACAGTACGCCATGTTTTTAAGCATTTTAAGTAAATAAATGGTATATAGAGAATATCAGTTAGAACATTAACTGCAAAAGGAATCTGTATAACATATAAATCCATATATGACGGACGCCATATATTTTACTTAGGTACCCAGAGACGCACACAAATCCTTGCGAGTGAAAATAGCTAAGGCCCGCGCGTCGAAGCACGGAGGCCAAATTTCACTTTTTTTGACATACTTTCCGTACTCGGTGCGAGTTTTCGGACGGTGCGAAAGAGATGCTTAGGCGCGCGCGGATTGTGCGCGAGAGAGATGGGCCTACGCGTAGTAAAACGTGGTCGTGTGTGAAATGGGTGCGCGTGTGGTATTGCGCGCAAATTTCACTGGGCCGTGTTTGCATGTATTGGTGGGTAGGTATAGATGGACGTTGTCGGATGCGGATCGTGTACCGGTGAAATTTTAGTATTTGTATTTAAAATTTTATAAGTTTAATTTTAAAATTAAATTTTTGGTCGTTTTGAAATTAAGATACAATAAAATTTGGTATATATCTTGAATGTTAAATAACTGGTAAATAGTTGTCTAGGCAATATTCAGTTTTGGCTAGTTTTGATTATAGGTAGTGTCAAAAGAGGCAACGGAATAGCTACAGTCTCAGTCATAACATTTGACTTTGTTTGTATTAACTTTTTTGTATTTAACTCATGTTATTCAGTTCATTAAAATATTTGTTAATTTTAGACATTTACGTATATATTTACAGTCATATTTTCACGTGTTCGTTATAAAAATTTCAAATCTTATTTTATTTTCTATAGATATTCTGCTTTTTTCTTAATTTTCAATTAGCTTATGGCCTTCTTTAATTTACTGTATATGCACGGTTGTATGTAATTGTTGTCACAGACACGCGTAAATATGATATATATATATATATATATATATATATATATATATATATATATATATATCAGTCATATTACGATTCTTCCCGTTATTATTTAGAAAATTAAAGTAGTGATATCACATCAATAAAGTAAGCAACGATAATCAAGCGCCATATCGGCGTATTCCAACTTTCACTTTGTTACGCATGTTTTGAAATTACCTTTCTGAATTTTTAAAAATTTATATCTAACTATTTTCTTGTGGCACTCTTCGGATTGCAGCTCATTTTGAAAGCGAAGTTTCACGTTTTCCGTCCTATTTAGAATGCATTTTTATTCCAATATATCAGTACATATGTGCATCCTCTGTATGTGTTTACATATGTAATAGTACTATTTATGTACATATGTACTTTTACTGTCACTCCCAAATACATGAATGGTTCCAATGTCAATATTTGAGAATTCGTCGACTTTAACTACCTTCTAAAGACAAGAAGGGTCGTGTTTGTGTTAATGGATTGGAAGGGTCCCAATCCCTTAACACAAGACTGCATTCTAAGCAGAATGATTTATGGTATATAATGGACAATATATTATGCGACCCACATTACCTAAAATAATCCAATAAAATCGCATCATGTAAAATAATCTAAACGAGTCAAAATAGCTTTTATATATCTTTCCATATTATCTTTCTATCCCTGATGCATCGTTTGTCAATCTCAATTTAATTTTAGGTAAAATTTTTGTTCGATATTTAATTATAATATAAATATATTAATTATAATATAATTAAAATACCTGCTGTGTTAATTTACTGTCATTAACTTGCTTGTATCAATTCATTTACAAATCTACCACCGCACTAATATTTCTAATTTGTCGAATTACGGACGAATATAAGAGTCATCTTCAGTAGCAATAAGTACGCCATTTTTAATTGGTTCTCTAAATAAATAGTTTTCAATAAATGCGTAATTTCGTGCGTAAGTATTTTAGTGAAATTTTTTATTACAATTCAGATAAATAAATCGATTTTTAAACAAATGATCTAATGTTGTCCAAAATTAAAGAAAAATTGAAATTCTTGTCGTGAAAATGAAAATGTATTTTTAATAACTAACGTCAGGTCAAAGAACTTGTTACAAACTGACCTAGAGTTTGAAATGTGTAAAAGCCCAAATTTGAAAAAAGTTTCAAATGTGACATCGAAGCAAAAATTCAACAAATTCGGCAGTATTATATAAAAAAAACAACTCGCTTAACCACTTGAGCATTATTGACTAAGTGTAGGTAAAACTTTACCGGTTTCCGAGTCTTCTTCGTTATGGCTACTGCTGTGGTTTTTTCTTGCTAAGAATTAGAACTTGTTTGTCTTTATGATGAAACTTTCGCTTTATGTTCTCCTTTTTTTTGTTGTTTTTTTTAATATTATAAAGAAATAAACGAGCTATCCATGTTACTAATATTGAAAAAAAATTATAACGTCAAAAATACTGTTATTCGAAGACAAAAATATTTAAATGAGCACGCGAAATAATGGCGAGTAACTTTGGAATCTTAAATAAAAAAAACGATGTGAAAGGCATAAAACGTACAACAATTAGTTTTCGAGAAGGTCGAACGAAATGTGATGTTAGATCGAATTTGAAACACGAGATAAGTAAAGATCAATAAATATAATTAGTTAAATATAATATTCTTAAGAAAATGTATTGTGATATTACAATTGTCAATTACTGAATGGATAAATATTTTTTTGTCTATCCAAAAATTAGAAAGTAACTATCCAAGTTCTATCCAAAAATTGGAAAGTAACGAAATATACTTTTAAGGTTGATTGTAACGTATGTGATAAGGAAGGATCAAGTAGTGTCACTAGTTAAACATAATTTATATAAAAAAAAGTTTACTGAATGGATAAATACCTTTCGTCTTTTAAAAAAATTCTATCCAATTGGAAAAGTTTGATTATAAAAAATGAGATCAGTAAGGATCAATTACTATCACTAGTTAAACATAATTTTGGTAAAAAAAAGTTTACCGAAAGGATAAATACTTTTAGTTTTCTGAAGAAATTCTATTCAATTGGAAAGTCGTGAAACATGTCTTAAAATTTGATTATAAAATATGAGATCAGTATGTATAAATTAATATCACTAGTTAAACATAATTTTGGTAAAAAAAAGTTTACTGAATGGATAAATACTTTTCGTCTTTTGAAAAAATTCTACCCAATTGAATGCCGTGAAATTTACCTTAAAATTTGATTATAAAAAATGAGATCAATAAGGATCAATTAATATCACTAGTTAAACATAATTTTGGTAAAAAAACGTTTACAGAATGGATAAATACTTTTTGTTTTTGTAGAAATTCTATTCAATTGGAAAGTCGTGCAATGTGTCTTAAAGTTTGATTCTAATATATGAGATCAGTGAGGATCAATTAATATCACTAGGTAAACATAATTTAGGTAAAAAACCGTTTACTGAATGAGTAAATACTTTTCGTCTTCTGAAGAAATTCTATCCAATTGTAAAGTCGTGAAATATGTTAAAATTTTATTACAAAATATGAGATCAGTGAGGATCAATTAATATCACTAGTTAAACATAATTTTGGTACAAAAACAATCATGAATGGATAAATACTTTTCATCTTCTGAGAAAATTATACTCAATTGGTATGTCGTGAAATGTGCCTTAAAGTTTTCTTATAAAATATGAGATCAGTAAGGATCAATTAATATCACTAGTTAAACGTAATTTTGCTAAAAAATGTTTATTGAATGCATAAATACTTTTCGTCTAAGAATTTCGAATGTATAAATACTTTTCGTCTTTTGAAGAAATTTTACCCAATTAGAATGTCGCGAAATGTACCTTAAAGTTTGATTATAAAATATGGAATCAGTAATGATCAATTAATATCACTAGTTAAACATAATTTTCGTAAAAAAAGTTTACTGAATAGATAAATACTTTTTGTCTTTTGAAGAAATTCTATGCAATTGGAAAGTCGTGAAATGTACCTTAAAGTTTGATTATAAAATATGAGATCAGTAAGGATCAATTAACATATAAATTTCTTAAAAAAACGTTTACTTAATGGATAAATACTATTCTGTCGAATATTTTTTTTATGAATGGAAAAGTCAGAAACAATATACCTGTATTGGATAATGTGATTAGTAGGTTAACTAAGGTGTAATAATATCGATGCAGAAGAGTGTGGATAGCGAAACGTGACTGGACTTGATGCCACCAATTGTATATGTAAATGAATCGCAGATTATACGCAACAAAGGTAAGTACCTTTCTATCCACAGAACCACAGGTCTTCTCAGAATCTGTCAATACGACTCATATAAAAAATTGTCTTATTGACTCAAATTGTTTCAATTATCTCCATTTCTTATATCACAAAGGTGTGTTTTTTTGTCGGTACGTCATATCATATTTATACTTCATCAAAACCAATGATTGAGTTGTTATTTTGAAAATTACCTGCACCGCCCACGATGAAAAATAAACAAGGAAGTCAAAATTAATTTTTTAATTATCTCTATACTATTTCTCAAAGGCTTTTATATTGTAAACAGCGCCATCTATTGACAATCTGTTTAACTTGATGTAATACATTTTTTCGCTTACTTAATTATTTTAGATGTCGTTAAATATTTATTGCATTAGAAACTTTGTATTAATAATGATTTATGTCAATGATGAAATAATTTTACCTGAAATGGGGCACGAACCCTCGATGCATCAGCCTATATAAACTATTTAATTAAATAAAATACCATTTACTTACTTATCTTCATATTATATTGTATTCGGTGGCTTGCGAATTATTTGCAGTCACAAATTTTATTGATAAAACGAATTAATTAAATAAATCTCAAATATTAGATTTTAGAAATAGTAAAATTGGTTAAGTGCGGGTTCGATTCATGCTTCGAGGGTTCCATGCCTCTATTTGTGATAAACAGGTTTATCTTTATTTCTCATGATTCATCAGTAATAGGTTTCATTTTACAGTACATACTATAATTACGTTATTAGTACATAAGTACATAATTTTACATTACATTAAGTACATTAGTTCATAATTATTAGTACATAATATAATTACGAAGGCGGGCATGTACATTATCGAAAATATCTCGAGAGCTATAATATAAGGAATTATACCCGTAATTTTCTTAAAACTTTAGTGTAGGCTTCTTCTAAGAATCATGTTTTTTTTCATAACCACAAGAATTCAGCTTTTGTAGTAATAGAAGGGAGTGGTATAAGTTTTATAGGTGGATATATTTCATTTTCTTTTGAATCGTGTGAACGAGCGACAATTAAACGTGTAAATAATATGTAAAAGCATAACATTCGTAAAGTTAAGGTTTACACGAAAAGTCCGATTTTAGGATAACTAAATATTTATAAGCGAATCTAGCTTTTCCAAAGCACGCTAGTGTTATTGGCTTAAACTAGGGTAATATATTTTTTTCTACCTTGGAGATACACCTATCGGGTCTACAATCTGTTAGGAGCTAGAAAACACTGCCGAGGTATGTAATTATCAAAACAGTTTTTATAATGTCAGTATTTTATTCGGTTTTCAATCAGGTAAGTCAGCTAGCCAAATGAGTAAATATGCGCAGGCAGATGGAGCTTGGCTAAGGGAATATTGCTTTAGGTCAGTGGTGGATTTTATAGCGATGGTGTCCTAGGTCCGTGCTGATATGCCGCCTTTCTTGTAACGTCTAACTATACGTATTAATAATTTTACATATCTATATTTGCAAATATTAATAATTTTGCATATTTGTTTTTGCAAATATTAATAATTTTGCATATCTATATTTGCAAATATTAATAATTTTGCATATTTATATTTGCAAATATTAATAATTTTACATATCTATATTTGCAAATATTAATAATTTTCCATATTTATGTTTGCAAATATTAATCATTTTTCCGCCCCTTAGGCCCAGATCTCAAAGGCCTAGGGCAAAATCCGTCACTGTTTTAGATAGGTGCTATGTAAATTATAGTTTCCAATAAAAACCTAAAATGATTTTATTTTATTTTTGCGATATTATGGAAAATAAACAGAAATTGTTATTTCATTAGCAATTAGTTATTGTTAATCTATTATATTGAAAATTATTTAAAAAAAAAATGTGTGGCACTCGGGGACTGCCGCGGTAAAGCTATTGCATAGCATTTTTTATCAACTTATGCAATTATAATATTTTTCATCACTTTCTTCATTAATAAATGCACTTTGTTTATTCATATTTAAAACACTTTATACACAAATTTTACGCGTACAGCTATTCACTGTTGTACATAGATGATAGATACCTATACACCTATATACTTTCTCACAAACAGCTGCTTACGTATTCGTCCGATTTCGGAGCAGCTCGTGTCGATCCGTGCGAGCTTCGTACAGTCTATACGCATACGTCAAGTCGCACGCACACAAACACCGTGCCGAAGTATGCCGAACTGAAACGACGTTAGACGATGCACGGCTTTCAACGCCGCACCGCTGTGCCGTTCGGAGTGGGGGGTGTTAGGTTTATTTTCGTTACGGAATTTCTTGATTCGGTCGCCGCGCTCAAAGCCCGAGATAAAAGCTATGCAATAGCTTAAAAATTTTGGAGAAAATTAAAATTTTTTTATCTTTATCCATTAGTAAATCACTTTATGTAGGTAATGATCTACGTCACATGTAAATTTTCCCATAAGTATTTCGTTTGTTTAGTATGATATACTTAATGTAATAACAAATAAATTTAGGAACTGTTGTTTCTATTGCTTCTCAGTTTCGAAAATTTTTATTTCATTGTGATGATGATGGTTTTATTAAGTCGATTTGTATGTAACTAAATATATAATGGATTAAAGAAACTAAATTTCATGTATTCCTAATTGTTGTATTATCATGGAATTTGGCATTTGTGTGTAGTTTTGATGACAAAATAATAATTTCATAAAATCAAGAAAGCCTTTAAACAAAGACTAAAAAAATAACTGAATTTTTAAATTAAATTTTCACTCACTTATATATTTTCTGTCACACGTACCAAGTACCTATGACAATAAAATAAAAAGGAAATTAAGTTTAAAACAAAAAAGACTAAACAATTTATAATGGAATTATTCAATTATATTTTCAACCATTACCAGACGTCCGAATTATTTAAAATTTTGCACACGTATCGGTAACATTAAGCCATATTTGTTATCGAGAATAGTATTTGAGAGTAAAAAAAAAGGCGCTTTTTCTCGAAAATAAATGATTTTGCTTCTCAAATTAATATCAAGTGAATGAAAATGCATTTTCATTTGATATCAAAACAATACGCCTCAAGATTTACATTGAAACATTACACTCAACATAAACAGTGATTTTTGTTTTTCCATACTTTTCTTTGATTCTTAGCTTTCTTTGTTTAATGAAGCATATACTTCGTCCGGAAACCTCAATTAGGATATAGGAAAGTGTTTAAAAATAATATTCATATCACCCGATGCATTTCAAGTGAAAAGAAATAAAGTTTTCGTACGTATTATGGAGTTAAACATCGTTGGATAGGTTTATTAACATTAAATTATACTTTCGTTTGCCATATTTCATTTTTAAAACCAATGTGTTAAATAAGGATTTGAAATAACATGACCACTACCCCGCCTCTATTCTTTCTCATTTTTCAGCCATCAGTTTTAAGAAACTGGAAGAAATTCTATATATTAACAGCCTTAATATTTATTCTGATAATTTTAGTCAACATACGTTAACTGCTGTATTATCTTGTGTACGCAATACCAGGAGACATAGCTTAATAAACACTATTTTGGCGCATTTCGACACGTATTTAGTCGTATTTTGCATTTCTTAAGACTGATTTCCAAACATAATGGCTGGTATGAGTAAATATATGTTATATACAAATATTCACACTATAATATATTTTAATTTCTCCGTACTTTCAAAGGAGTTCCATTTATTTGTCAGCTACAGCGTATATGAGGTACTTCGTCTAGTAATATGATAAAACAAAAATGACTGACATTTTAGGTTTTAAGTTTCTTTATCTCAAAAGGAAAAGAGGAACCCTTATTGGATCGCTTGGTTGTCCGTCTGTCTATCAAGACCCTTTTCTCAGGAACGCGTGGAGATTGCTTGTAATACCATGTACATTTAAATATTTATAAGTGCCTATATGTGTACGGAACCCTCATAGTACGACTTATTCTCGTGCTTGACAGGTTATTTAATCCAAATAATTTATATATGTATATATCTATATATATATATATATATATATATATATATATATATCTGTATAATATATATGTGTAAATATTCCTGAATTAAAACACTCACTGGCTTATATCATCTAGTCCAAACTAATTGAATGCACATTTTATCATTTCGGCTCTAGGTAAAGTGAACCATTCAGTGCAAACTAATTTGAATGTACAGTTTAATATTCTAGCTATAGGTAAAAGGAATCATGTAGCTAGTCAGATAAATTACGGTAATAGAATTTTTGAATTGTAATCAAATAATTAAAAAAAACAAAATTTTTGCATGATATAAATCCTGGGCATCACGGTCCCCCTCGCTCTATGTTTTGTCGAGATCTTTGCTTCCGCCACCATAATCAGCGACCAGGTCTGCTTTGGAGGGATATACTTCCTTTGATTATTCTCGTAACTTTATCTGGTAGTTAATTTTTAATAATTTTAAAAAAATTTAGTTTTTAGGGTTACGTTCCTCTAAATGAAAAAAAAGGAATCCTTATAGGATCACTTCGTTATCTGTCCATCTATCAAAGTCTCCATTTTCTCATTAAAGGCTTGAGATATAAAGTAGAATAAATAAAAAAAATAATATTGTGTATAGTAGCCTATAGCCTTACGTTGCTGTAAAATGTTTAAGTGTTTTTGGTCAACGAAACAAAAAGGTATGGTATAAAGCGTTTTAGCATATTTACAAACTATTTATAAAATATGCTATAAAATATAAAGATTTTAAATAACATGACCACTACCCCGTCTCTGCTATCTCTCATTTTTCAGCTATCAGGTTTAAAAAACTTGAGATATAAAGTAGAATAAATAAAAAAAAATAATATTATATATCGTAGCCTTACGTTGCTGTAAAATTGTTAAGTGTTTTTGGTCAACGCAACAAAAAGGTATGGTATAAAGCGATATAGCATATTTATAAATTATATATAATACATTTATAAAATATGCTATAAAATATAAGGTTTTTAATAACATGACCACTACCCTTTCTCTACCATATCTCATTTTTCAACTATCAGGTTTAAAAAACTTGAGATATAAAGTAGAATAAATAAAAAAAATAATATTGTACGTAGCCTTACGTTGCTGTCAAATTGTTAAGTGTTTTTGGTCAACGCAACAAAAAGGTATGGTGTAAAGCGTTATAGCATATTTATAAATTATATGTAATATATTTATACATTGTCACTTATTTTATAGTCGATGTTTATATTATATAGTCTTTTACAAATCTATTTTTTATCAAAATCATAAGTAATTGTCTGTACGTATTTACTTTAATTTAATAAATATATATATATATATATATATATATATATATATATATATATATATATATATATATATATATATATATAGAAAATTCTACAAAATTAATGTCATTCAATTACAACGACTCGCTCTGGTTTCGCACGGTTAGGCAAATATTGAAATATTCACAATTAAATGAAACTACGTGATGTAGTATTATTTCTACTTTATTTAAATTCTTTACCACGACCCAGGTTTCGTTGTATTACAACATCTTCAGGTGCCTGCCTTAAGAGCAAATATCTGGGCTATTAGCAAAAATTTTTGCTAGCAGCCCACCTGAAGATGTAATACAATGAAACCTAGGTCGTGGTAAAGAACTTAAAGAAAGTAGAAATAATACTACATCACGTAGTTTCATTTAATTGGGAATAATGAATTTCTACAAAATTATCGCCAAATATATTCATATATTATTGAAATATTGCCATGGACGTATTAAGGCGTGAAATTCAATGGGTGTAATTTTGTTTACATATTTAAAAAGCATTAGCGAGAAATGCTGGGATAGACCCAGATGTCGGCCATCTGGGTCTGTAATGAACAAACTGATATGCCTGTGACAGGACAGGAAGACCTCCAATATAACCAAAACAAGATTAGGATGGACTTTGGTTTCCTAGAAATTTCTACATGGCTCGAAATCGTCTACGATTGGGTCAGGAGAACGAAAAAATATTGAGGACTTCAAGATATAGTACTGGAGAAGGACGCTTCTTATACCATGAACCGCTAAAAGAACGAATGAGTCTATGCTCACGCAGATAAATATCAAAACTAGATTTCGAAAGGTCACCAAATGTTTCCCAGTTACTTTGATCACGATGCCCGCGGGCAACTAGCAACCTCAACAAGGTTGTGGCGGATAACGTGGTGTATAAGAGAGGCCGATGAACTAGCCGATGATGTAACCAAGTAAACGCTATTACTGGTCTTCCTCTAACAACCGACCTGGGAGAAGCTGAAAATCGATCAAAGTGGAGGAGGCTTGTAAATAAAGCCACGAATGTGTTTCAAGGTCACGACCTGATGCAATGAAGAAGACGACAAAGAAGACGGAGATTCAAAAAAGTCTCTTGTGAGTTTTAAACTATTCGTTAGAAAACTTTGATATAAAACAATAGGACTGAACTGAGAATTTTGTTCTGTGTACATTAAGGCACATCACTAAACAATTTAATTTGATAGGAATTTAAACAGTTTTGTACAGTAAACTGTAGAAAACTGAGTTGAAAAATGAAGTTTTTTTTAAACGTTTAAACATTAAGTAATGATTACATACATGCTGTCCCGGATTTCACTACAAAACTTTTTGAGAAGGTTAATGGTACCATAGTTCTATGACCTCTAACGATTTAAGTTGCATATTAATGTTTTATTCCACACTTTATCTATATTATAAATTATACAAATTCCCCATCTCGTCTGTCTGTCCGTGGGCACGCGATTTGCTCGGTAACTACTGAAAGAATTTTGTTTCAGTGTCTTTTTCCGCATTTTGTTCTCAGTTTTATCAGCGGATAGACTAACGCCCGTATGCGCTACACATGGTCAGGACTCTCAGTCGGATTTAGTGACAGTTAAAAACGTATTTTGTATGGAGACTTTGGAAACTGGACCGTACAATAGGTCACGATCGGTAAAGTAAACTCTTGTTCTGACTCGACTGACTGTTAATGAGAAACAGATATACGTTTTTAACTGTCAGTAAGTCCGACTGACAGTCCTGACAGTATGTTGTGCATACGGGCGTAATTAACACGATAAATTCAGGTGTTTAATTTATAATTTTTTTTAAATAAACCGAACTTTGATAATTAAATATTCAAAATTCTAAACGTCGCGGAGGTTTCTTGGCGTACGCTGCGTAAACTGTTAGAAAGAGATAAAAACTATGTAGTGCAAGATTATTTTTGTCAAATATTTCTACAGAAAAGGTCGCGATATATACTATCTACTAAACCAGAGTGGTAAAAGCCCATATAGTGTTGGCCTCAGGTGTTACAAAAATAAAACGGGGGTCACCCGTTATATAGACAGAATGCAAAAAAAAATAAACCCTTTAAAAGTTTTTTCTAAGTTGTCTATCGGATAAAGTGAAATCTTGTTTTTTTCTATGATGAATGAAAATCTGGTTTTTGGCTGAACTTTAAGCTTTTTTGATGGAAAACAATAAACATAGTGTGATAGGATACTGGACTGTTTTAATTTGATTGTTAACTCGTCCTTATAAACATGTAAAGTAGCGTGGCGGGTTATTGAACTTACCTAAACACAACCTTGTTAAAATTAAACTTTTCATTGAAATGGTTCGATTTGTGTAACAATTTTCATCTAAATTAAATACATAAAACCAATTATGTACGTAATTTTATAAGAATTGAATGTTTCCTGCCTTAACAAATCAGAGAAATGCTCTTGTCCCATTACGGTATTCTACCTTAATGTAGAACACCTTAATGTTTGTAATTTATTTGTGGGTGTATTCTCAGAAAAAGCATTAAAATTGACATAGAGTTTAAATTATATTTGGTCCTGATGATTTTACGCTTAATTTCTGTACTATATTCTTAATTTCCACGACATGATACGCGCGTTTAATGTCAACAAATGCCTCCGTAGCACATAATGTTTGCCCTAAATATATTTGCTATATACACAGTATGAAAAAACTAAAATGAACGTGTTATTTGTTTCATATCAAGCCCTCAAGTTTAATAATTTCTACGTATATGTATGTTGAGGGTGAGCATTTCAAGTAAAAATCAAATCTAATAAAAATCAATACAACATCGGTTACATCATTATTATTTACTTAATTACTAGTAGTTACCACACTACCATACACCATTTTTATTTATGGACATGCTATGTAATAAGTAATTGCGCGATCTAAGACAAACATGGTTAAGATACATTAAAATTTGAATACTCCAAGCTGATGAACAAAGTTTGCCGAAAATCCTGCCGTTTAGGAAAAAATTGCTGCGAAGGACAAAGTTATCCGTAGGACCAATTTGTTTAATATTATTTACGGAACAGTACACATATTTGCCACCGACATTGTCCTATTTAGTGATACCCATTTCTATTTTGTATTAATTTATTACCACTCCAAATGTACCTGTTGAATTCATAAACGAAAACTGTCCTCCGAGTCGTCGTTATTAATTTATGTATGTCGGAGTATGTTTTCCTGTCGTATAAGCGTGTCTTTATGTCTTCTATTTTATTACCGTATTTTAGACGATGCAGTATTCACGTGCCGTATCATTGTTTTTACGTACCAATGTCACTTAAGACGTAATAAATTTGTAGTAAATACCGGTTAAACCTGACACAACATCAAGTTGTAACCTCGTCGATTAAAAATAATATAGTTGAAATAGTTGAGAAATTACTTAGTTATACATGACCATAAGCGGTGTTTCCGTTAATTGATTGCTATTCTAGAGATACGTCTTTTAGGCGGTACGGTATTCACTTCCCGTATCATTATTTTTGTGTACCAATGTCACTTAAGAGGTAATAAATTTGTTTTAAATACTGGTTAAACCTAACACAACACCAAGTTGTAACCTCGTCCATTAAGAATAATATAGTTGAAACGGTAGAAAATTACTTAGTTATACATAGCTATGAGCGGTGTTTCAGTGAATTGACTGCTATTCTAGAAAGATGTATGCACAGAACTTCGCAGTGGGAAGTTTTGCACTTGAGCAAGATAAGCATATAAATAATGGAACGCAGCGCAACTTAATATACCTATATCTGAAGATATATTTTTGGTTTCATTCATTTTCGTGCGAGTTTTCAGTCAGGCTATTATTTTTTTTTATATCTATACATATTTGCACATACCTGTCAAATGTCATCACGACTCTTTGGATGTTGAAAAAAAATTAAATAGGTCTGATCTTCATTAAAATATACTAATGCTCATTAAGACACGAACTTGTTCTATTTTAATAAATAAAACGCTATAATTGAATACAATAATTCAGTTTCAATAACACATGACGCTATTCTAACGACACCTATCGGTCAATTTATATTCATATTTCTATAATATGTATTATATGTATTCGTAGAATCGAATGTTAACATTTGAATTTGAAGCCAAAGATGGCGTTGTTTATTATTTTTATGGTAAAAAAATAATTTCCTTCATTAATCGTCTGAAATAACATTAATTTTATTATGAGTAACGTATATTCATTTTAAATGTTTTCATATTTAGTTACAAAAACGTGTCAATAAATTTTATGTTTTAGAATAATAATCATTGTTTTCTACCGATTTAAAAATAATTAAATGTCCAATTAAATTAATTATAAATATAGAATTAACAAGAAGAAAAGTTTTACTTCAAACATATTGGTTTTCACGCAAAAGTCTCTGAGATATTATCTGAAATAAGTATATCATTTTATATACCTATCAGGTTTCAGTATATCATCTTTGCGGTTATGGTTTTTTTTAGAAGTTTGTCTTTGATAGTATGTGTTTTTTCATCTTATACTTAAGATATTGGTACATATTTTAAACGCAACTATACTTTTCTATTCTGTTTCAAGTCATTATCTATAATAGTATAATATAGAACATACGTGTTCATTTCTTATTTCGGGAAAATTCAGAAGTTTTCCCCATTTTAGTAAATTCTGCATTTGTAATTGCCTCTACGTTTCTTATGAACTGTGTATTCTTATTTCTATTGCCTTAATTTTCTCTTAACCTTCTAATATAATATATAAAATTCGTTACCCATCTAACTTTAATTATATTATATTATATATATAATTATTCACGTTTTCCTCGAGAGCAAAACACACTTTGATTATTGAATATATTTGGCGTTAATTTTATAGAAATTCATTATTCACAATTAAATGAAACTATGTTATGTAGTATTATTTCTACTTTCTTTAAGTTCTTTGCCACGAGCTGGGTTTCGTTGTATCACAACTCTTCAGGTGGTCATCTTAGCTAATATCCCACCTGAAGACGTTGTAATACAACGAAACCTAGCTCGTGGTAAAGAACTTAAAGAAAGTAGAAATAAAACTACATCACGTAGTTTCATTTGTGAATACTTTAATGAAATTTCAATAATTTCATATAAATCATTATAATATAATTTGAAGAACCGAATACAGTAATAATAAACTCGTTCACTTCCAAGAGCGGCACTGAGGTCGCGGCGGCGAGGCCGTCGGTACGCCCGCTACAAGTGCAGCGATGCACAATGCGTTGAGAAGAATGCAGCGGGCTGCGCCGCGTGCGTTCACCCGGCCACGTGGCGGCGGCACGTGCAAGCAGTGCGTCTACCCAGCGCTACGGCCCGCCTCGGGGCTGGTGAATGCTGCAGTCAAGTCGAGAGCGCCGCTGAGAAATATTACCGCTCCGTATTTTATTCAAATGTATCCATTGAATTGTGCTGTTTACGACATAAACCTATCGAACGAAATGTTTCATGTACTTATGTCATGGAAAAGTGAAGACTAAAGCATAGGTAGTTACGATAAGGAGTGATTTCGGTTTTTGATATATTAGGTTTTTTAACTATCTTAAGTTTAAAATTCGACTTATAGTAACTATGCTAATTTTTTCACATTTAGATGGTACAAGATTTGATCCATTGAACATTTACACAGCACAGAATGTGTATGCTTTGAAAACCTAGACGGCACAGAATATGATTCGTTGATCATATAAACAACACAGAATATGACCCGTTGTATACTTAGATGGCACAGGTTATGATTCGTTAAATACTTAGATAACATAGGGTATGATCAAATGAATACTTAAACAGCGCATAATCCGTTGGTCGCTTAAATAGCAGAGGATAAGATCTGTTGAATACTTAGACAGCACAGGATTTATCCGTTAAACACTTAGCTAGCACAGAATATGATCTGTTGTATACTTAGATAGCACAGGATGTAATCCGTTAAAAACTTAGATGGCACAGAATATGATCCGTTGAACATTTAGACAGCAGAGGATGTGATGCTGGCGCTCCATTATATTTTTATTCTTAAGTATAAATATTTTACGTAATAACAATAGACCGCATATATATATAGTTCTTTATTTGTATCAAAGTGTCGCACGAATGTAGGATTTTTTGCTCCCGTAAATGGAATAAGCCGTACCATGAATGATCTTTCTTCAACTGTAGATTTCTTTGGGTCCTCAACTTCATAATTTTAAAATAAACTTATTGAGATTGACGGAGACAGGTAACTTCTTCTTGTTACAAAGTGATATATAGTGTATTGTTATGCTTATATTTAAGATAATTCAATTTTGTTTATTAACTTCAATTAGTTTGTCTATTTGACTCTATATTTAATTAATTAAATCCATTATTATTTGTTATTTAATTTACTATAATTAATTTAAAATTTTAATATGCATTTTATTGATAAACTACATTATTATTCATTTACTGAACTTAATGAAATTAATTGAAATGTTTCTTATTCGTAATAATATTATATGATAATGGTAACATCAAATTAATCATGCCGTTCCCACTGATTTTGGTGTTGTCACAAGAAAATTGTACATATATACAACTATGTGTTCTCGAATAAAATTTTTAAAATTGTGAAAAAACCGTTTGTGTATCAATAATTAATAAATAAATAAAAAAATTATTTAATTTAGGATAAACAAACATAGAAAAATTTAAGGGAGCTGCAGCCAGAGGCTAAATGTCGAGATCCTGTATCTTAGATTTGCCCACTGGGGCTATTTATTATAAGTAGATTATGTAACATATTCTAGCTATTCCTACTTAAATTTATCATATCGCCGCTGAGTTATTTTTAACTAATTTTGACACTTTGATTTACTTGCATGGGTAAGAAAAGAATGATAATATATTCTAAAACTGTTTTTGAAATCTTCACGCCCTTTTCCCCAATGGACTTATTTTTTAATTACAAAAAAGTATATTCTGACAAACAAATAAACAAACAGGCAAATAAATAAACAAACAAACTCATTATCGCATTTATAATATTGATAGTGATTAAAGAATGTCTAACAGTGAAAATAAAGTCTGATTCGTGAAAAACAGAATAATAAAATGTGTAAAACTATTACTGCCCGACTATATGGTGCAGAAGTATATTAAATGATAATGTTTGTTGTAAAAGTAATGAGCAATATTTATTTCAGATTAAAAAAAAATCCTACGTATGAGAGACTGTCTTGCGTTCAAGGGTACTGTCTTCCGTACCGCGTCTGAAGTGAAATTATTATGTTCACAATTTTTTTTTATTAATATGGGCTTCCTATTGCAATAAACATTTAATAATGTCTAATATAATTGAGTAGGGGAACATATCTATTATCGTCAATATTTAAAAAATTGGGACATCTAGAATCACTGCTTTACTTTTCAATATTTCACCTGAAATTATGAAAATAAATCATTTTGCCACCCTTATAACTAGACCTTTCAAACGATGCTCCACACTATATACAAAATTTTAAATATTTATTTTGAGTACTTAATTTGTCCTCATCCCTTAAAATTTTAACATAAATATTATTGAATATATCTAACATTAATCTTAAAATTATAACATAAATATTGTTGAATATATCTAACATTAATCTTAAAATTATAACATAAATATTATTAAATGTATCTAACATTAATCTTAAAATGATAACATAAATATTATTAAATGTATCTAAAATTAATCTTAAAGTTTTAACATAAATATTGTTGAATATATCTAATATATCCATATGTGGGTTTAATATAGTTTATTAATATAATCAACTTCAAGTTTCTATGTAAAGTGTTTTCTGAGAAAAACGACTGTGACAGACGGATCTTTCAGTAATCTTATAAGGGTTCCGCATTTCTTTTTGATATACGAATCCCCAAAAAGAAAACAAAATTGATACAAATGTACTAATTAAATAAAAGTATTATTTTGGATAAGAATAAATAAGACGACTTAAGACGGGTAAATAAAGCTTTACGACCCTACAAATATGAGAAGCATTCATTAATACTGTTCAGTATCACTGAGTACTTCTCTTCAAAAGTTGATGAGAAAAGCTAATTCAGAAATAATCATAAGCCGGGTAAATAAAGCTCTACTACTCTTTGAATATGAAAAGTACTCATTAATACTGTTCGGTATCGATAAGTACTTCTCATATTCATTTCTTATAAACCAAAATACTACATTAGGAGGGGAACGAGGAAAGCTAATTTCCAAAAAATAATCGATTTAAGACGGGTAAATAAAGCTCTACGACTCTTTGAATATGAAAAGTACTCATTAATACTGTTCGGTATCGATAAGTACTTCTCATATTCATTTCTTATAAACCAAAATACTACATTAAGAGGGGAACGAGGAAAGCTAATTTACAAAAAATAATCGATTTAAGACGGGTAAATAAAGCTCTACGACTCTTTGAATATGAAAAGTACTCATTAATACTGTTCGGTATCAATAAGTACTTCTCATATTAATTTCTTATAAACCAAAACACTACATTAAGAGGGGAATAAGGAAAGCTAATTTAGAAATAATCGATTTAAGACGGGTAAATAAAGCTCTACCAAGTTACGGATATGAGAAATACTCATTAATGCTGTTCAGTATTAATGAGTACTTCTCATATTCATTTTTATTGTTCTTTTTTTTGGTCGTCTTCTCTATTTCTTAAGGTTGTGCTCTTAAAAGTATTATTGATTTTATTCACAAGCTTCCTCCACTTTGTTCGATTTTCAGCTTCTCTCCGGGCGGTTGCTCTAGGAAGACCAGTAATAGGGGTTACTTGGTCACACCATCGGTTAGGTGATCTACCGCGGGGTCTCTTTCCTTCTATCCTACCCACTACAACCAAGGCTATCTGGCTGCCAGCGGGCAATGTGACCAAAGTGGCTGGTAACAGAGCGTCGAAAATATAGTTTTGGTGTTTAGCTGCTCGAGGGTAGACTTCTTCGTTCTTTTGGCGGTCCATAGTATGCAGGCCATCCTTCTCCAGTGTCATATCTTGAGGGGATCAATTTTATTTCATTCTGCTGTTTGGATTGTCCACGTATCTGAGTCTCACTTTGGTGATATTGGAGACCTTTCTATCTTACCACAGACGTGACCGTCTTGGCCATTTGGGTCTATGATGTCTTGTCCGCTTCCTCCCTGGTCAGTCAATAACGATGTTTTGTTTAAAATGCGTTAAAGTGTTCTTGTCGTTAATATTTTTGTATAAAAATTGTGAAATGAATGTGAATGTTATATTCGAAGTAGTCTTCGAGGTTCGGGGCTTCACTAGAGAACTCGTCTACCCCATAGGTTTTCAGATCTTCAGCAAATATGGCCTACCCATTGCCATTTCAGTTTAACGATGTTAAGGACTATTATCGACTAATCTGTTTCTCCGTTGGACTTCCTCATTTCGAATTTTAATATCCGGAGACATTCTAAGCATGGTTCTTTCCATAGCTTGCTGCGCAACTTTAAATTTACGGAGCAGGCCAATGGTCACTGTCCACTTTTTATCACCGCAGGTCATTGCGGGCAGAACACACTGATTATACACCTTTGTCTACAGCAACCGCGGAATCGGCGATGTGAAACTACGAAGTAATTTTCCTAACTCTACCCAGCTCAAACAAATTCTTCTGTCAGCTTCTTTGTCGAAGCTGTTCCTATTCAGTTAAATCATTTGTCTTAGGTAGATATACTCTTGAAAAACTTTGACGTTAACATTACCGACGTTCACTGGTCTTGGTATGATTTGTGAATTAAATATGACCATTGTCTGGATCAGGTTCACACCGAGGACCGCGCGTCTGGATGGATCGTTAAAGCTATCTTATCTAACTCCTGTGGCGTGTTTCCCAGAATTACGATGTCGTCAGTGAATCTCAGATTTGAGATGAACTCCTTTCCAATCAAGGTTTTGAAGACATATTTCAATGTGCTTGTAAACAACTTCAGAGATAAAACATATCCCTGTTTCACTTCTCAGGATAGTTAGATAAGTGTGATATCTCCTGGTTGCATGTTTGCGTGATTATCGTAGATGCATCATGCAGACTTCTCAATAGTGTGAAATATCGCCAATGGACTTGGCACCACTTCAGTAATTGAATTTAATATACTTTGTATACATGTGTTAAATTCTATAACTTCTAACATATTTCCGTAACGTATTGTGTGACAGTGAATATGACATGTACCTATATTAAAAAGGAATATACAAAATTAGTCAAAAACATTTGATAGCGTGAGTTTAAAAATAGGGACAATACAAAATATTTGAAAACCTTAATTTTAACACCTAAATACACATTAAATCTATAATTAAAGTATCGCATAGAACAGGTTAAAATGATATAAAGATTTTCTTTGTGATATGCTCAATTGTAATTGCAACTGGAAATCCACTCTGCAAATGCAATTAATTGCAATTGCAAAACATGAAAGATCCACAATTTTTTTCTGTTTACTTTCTCTTCGTCTTATAAAGTTTAAAAAAGATATTTTTTGTCAAGTGAGAATTAAACTTCCAAAGTATAATAAAAATAAGGTTTAAAAAATGTTTTTTTTCAATGTAGCTGTTGTTTGAAAATGAGATATTTTCATAATTCAACCCCTGAAAAAGGGTATAAGTTTTTTAAAATTCCATCAACACTCAAAAGTAAGTTTCATCAATAGTAACAGTTAAGTACTCAAAAAGAAAAATGGAAACCTTTTAAGATCATTCCAGTGTCTGTCTGCCTGTCTGTCACAGCCGTTTTTCTCAGAAACTATTTGATATAGGAACTTACTTTTACTAGCTATTTTTTTTAATGTTCACACAAAAACTAAAGAGGCGTATATAAAGGTTGCAAAAAGATTTTTTTGGAATTTTTTTATATCATGTGGATCATTTGAAAGGGCATGTTACAAGGAATACAAAAATAGTTTTGTTCATAATTTTTAATTGTGCATTTAAATAGGTATTCCAAAAATATGGGAAAATAGAGTATTTTCCGCTCTTATTTTCGAAACTAAAAGTGAAAAATCATGGAAGAAACAGGATTAGTAAAATCTGACTGGAAAGTTATAGGAAATATATATTATAGTAAAATTATAGTAAAATCTGATTAAAAAGTTATGGGAAATATATATGATAGTAAAATTATAGTAAAATCTGACTAAAAGTTATAGGTAATATATATTATAGTAAAATTATGGTAAAATATGATTAGGAGATTATAGTAAATATATATTATAGTAACATCTGACTATAAGATTAGAGGAATATATCGATTATCGTAGATCTTCTAATTTTTTACACAAGTACCATATTTTTACATTTGTTATAAATATAGTAGGCAGCATATACACGTCGTGAAAAATTAACATTTGTAAATAATGCAATAGAAATACTATATATCCTTGAATTTTATAAGAACCTTAATTGTTACGTAATAACTTTCTGTTCCACTTACTCTTTGAAACTTTTATTAACGTTTTTCTTTCTATTTGGCACAATGGGAAGATATATTCCTCCTGGTCTACTTTTCCACCAAAACTAGATGACATCAGGTGACAAGAACAAAGGATTACATTCTTTCATCAAATATAGAAGTCGTTAACATCCTATTCTAGATCGTATCCATATTTTATTATTAAGGTTATAACATAAAAATGTAATTTGATTTAATTCCATCCAGATTTAACCTCGGACACTATTCGTTTTTTTTTATTCTTCGAGAGAAACGTTAAGTTCGTTTTTAAAATATTTATTAGATAAATTAGCAATAAATATATTTATAGTTTTAGTCGAAATGCTCCATTTACCTGTATACGTCGGTCGACATTTTGAAAAAAATGACTAAACGCTATCACGATTGGTTGAAATAAATTGGAAAATTCGCCAAATTTTGGATACAATGTGAGCAATTCTTAATTTTTATCCTAGTTGTCATCCTAAGTTATGTGTTTACATATATTTTGACTTGTTCTTGTACGTGTTGTCTCCTCTATATACATTTTATGTATATAGAGGAAAAAAAAACGTATACGATTTCATTTATTTACAACAATGATAGAAGAGCTGTACTTTAAAGGAAATTTCGTTATAGAAAGCAATGATGCATTTCATTTCTCCATTTGTTCATTAGGGTGATTAAGTCGTAATGAGTGGGTATAAAAATAAATATTTAGAATTTCATACAAAAGTTGACAACATTCTTTGTTTGAGAACATATAAAGAGCGTGTCGTGTTCTCCAACATCATTAATACTTTGACTACGGACGAGTCAATATCGAGAAAATATGAACGATGTTAAGACTATGTTACTGCTTGCTTTATAACTTTCGATCTGGTCGTTCTGAAGTAGAAGATAAATACAATATTTATCAGCGAGTAGCTGCGTATTTTGTCTTTGAATGTATTGCAGGACGATTGTTTCAGAAATTCCAGAGTTGCAATTGCGCTTTAACGCACCAGACCAGAATTTGTTGATTTGGAATTTAAACGTGTGGAATAGTTGATTAGGATTTGAAAAATTAAAATTAATAATTGTAGTAGATCAGAGACTTACAAAAACGGTTTTATCTATTCAATCTAAATGATCTATGGTACAATAAAGAACCATTCACATAAATTAGGCAAAGTCTACAAATGTTATGTTTGGATGCCCCATGAATTGGTCATTAGCAACTCGATTATCGTGCAGATATATTGTGTACACAACTTGCATTTGTAACAGCACACATTTAACTTATTGACCACCACCTTATCTCCGAAGATGAGAAGTGAACTGTGTCTATGAATCATTCCTGAAGCTTGCAGGGTTGAGTCAAAAGAAATTAGGCAAACTGATACCAAAAACTAACCCCATCATGAAAAAAGTCATGTATTTTGTGGAATGTTTATGTCAAACCATATTAAGAAATACTTCCTAGTAATGCAACTATTACCACACTAGTTTACTGTAGTTAGCTTCAAAATTTAGAACTTCAACGCAGTCAGAAATATTCACAACTATTGGTAGCATTACTAGATTAAAATTATTGGAGCTGGGATGGGAAGTGATTCCACATACCTCTTATTCATCAGACTTACCGCCATCGGACGTTTATCTACTTAGGTCGTTAGGTAATGCATGGGAAGAAACTTCGAAGGTAAGAACCATCTCCGAGAGTTCGTTAAGGATTTTTTTTGCAATTAAAAACCCGCCAGTTTCTATTTTGGTGCTATCCATTCTTTGCCAAATAGTTGGAGATGGGTAGTCTGTAATGATGGTGCGCGTGTCACTTATAATTAATTAAGAGACACGTTCGAAACGCTAATTTTTCGTTAGAAATCTAAGTTTGCCTTCTACATTTGAAAAATTACATGCGTCTCCGGCTGTTGGTCTGTACGTACGTACGTACGTATAAACGTATACACGTAAGTACGTATTTAAGATGAATGTATGTACATGTATAAGTATGTACGTATACACGTATGTACGTATATACGCATGAATGTACGTACGTATGTATGTTCATAAATGGGCATACGGACACGCTTCAGGTGGTAATTCTAACAGATTTTGACGATTCTTTGTTCAATCGATTGATTAACTATCAGATTAAAAGCTTATCGATTTTTACGACATTTTATTTTATAAACAATTTTCCGCAAAAACTCCTGTTTTTCATAGTCGACCACCGTTTTATGTTTTAATTTTGTATTTACTTAATAAACAATAAAAATATGCGGAGTTAATTAAAAATAAATTAAAGTCGTTGATAAAATAAAAAGTGCAGATTTGACAAACGATTTCAATCTGTTATTTAACATTTTTGTACGTAATTTTGACTACTCCGTTTGCCCATGTTTGTTTTCAATAAAAGATTATTGTCAGTAAACTCATCAATTTGACTTGTTTTTTTATGTGACTATTATATTTTACTTTAATTAACACATTTTGTATATTTACTTAATGATTAAATCTTGATTTTTAAAACAGAAAATAAGTTTTTTTTCAGCCAACCAAATATACTTAAACACTTTCTGTGCAATAGTGAAGTAGAGTCCATCCGCGTAGACAAATTTCCCACAAAGCGTGGATCGAGTCAATGTGCGCAAGGCTGCGGCTCCAAGGTCCCGGCGGCCATCGACCCCAGGGCATTCCCGGGCCACTTTCTCCCGAACTCTCGCTGGGACGGACGCTAGTTACGTCTCGACTCCCACTTTGGATGGCTTTCGAATTGAGATCTATTTTGCGTCTTGAAGTCAGTTGGAAGGGAAGATTGGTCCTAATTATCGGTTGATGATGGACTATGTTTCTAATTACCGGTTGGTGATGATCGATGATAATTATTTTGATTAAGATTAAAGAGTAGAATCTTTAATATCAGTAATATTTTTGTAAATAATGTAATTTTTTGCAACTTCAAGTTTGTGTGGGCCCATAAATTGGATTATTTTAAAAATTTTTTTAGCGTTTTTAGTTTGCACTCCTGACATATTAGCAAGATGAGTATTTGGTTATAATATGAACATATGAGACTAAGTCTAAAAGAATGAAATACAAAGTTAATTACATTCAAGTTCCCTTTGAACTTAAATGATTCCATGTTTATATAAGTTAAAGTTACATTCATTTTTATATTTTACATACACATACACTTGCATACACACACACACACACACTCGCAAATGTACATATGCACACACACACGTGCACACTGCAACAAAGATCGCTTCTATTATTGTAAAGGAGATTTGGTACATCAAATTGAGTAAAAAATGTTAAAGAACTATGAGTTAGAAATGTTAAGGAACTGTGAGTTAGAAATGTTAAGGAACTATGAGTTAGAAATGTTAAAGAACTATGAGTTAGAAATATTAAGGAACTATGAGTTAGAAATGTTAAGGGATTATGAGTTAGAAATATTAAGGAACTATGAGTTAAAAATGTTAAAGAACTATGAGTTAGTAATGTTAAGGAACTATGAGTTAGAAATGTTAAAGAACTATGAGTCAGCAATTTTAAGGAACTATGAGTTAGAAATGTTAAGGAACTATGAGTTAGAAATGTTAAGGAACTAAATGTTAGAAACGTTAAGGAACTTTGAGTTAGAAATGTTAAGGAACTATGAGTTAGAAATGTTAAGGAACTATGAGTTAGAAATGTTAAGGAACTATGAGTTAGAAATGTTAAGGAACTATGAGTAAAAAATATTAAGGAACTATGAGTTAGAAATGTTAAGGAACTGTGAGTTGGAAATGTTAAGGAACTATGAGTTAGAAATGTTAAGGAAATATGAGTTAGAATGTTAAGGAACTATGAGTTAGAAATGTTAAGGAACTATGAGTTAGAAATGTTAAGGAACTATGAGTTAGAAATGTTAAGGAACTGTGAGTTAGAAATGTTAAGGAACTATGAGTTAGAAATATTAAGGAACTATGAGTTAGAAATGTTAAGGGATTATGAGTTAGAAATATTAAGGAACTATGAGTTAAAAATGTTAAAGAACTATGAGTTAGAAAAGTTAAGGAACTATGAGTAAAAAATGTTAAGGAACTATGAGTTAGAAATTTTAAGGAACTATGAGTTAGAAATGTAAGGAACTATGAGCTAGAAATATTAAGGAACTATGAGTTAGAAACGTTAAGGAACTATGAGTTAGAAATGTTAAGGGACTATGAGTTAGAAATGTTAAGGAACTATGAGTTAGAAATGTTAAGGAACTATGAGTTAGAAATGTTAAGGGATTATGAGTTAGAAATATTAAGGAACTATGAGTTAAAAATGTTAAAGAACTATGAGTTAGAAAAGTTAAGGAACTATGAGTAAAAAATGTTAAGGAACTATGAGTTAGAAATTTTAAGGAACTATGAGTTAGAAATGTAAGGAACTATGAGCTAGAAATATTAAGGAACTATGAGTTAGAAACGTTAAGGAACTATGAGTTAGAAATGTTAAGGGACTATGAGTTAGAAATGTTAAAGAACTATGAGTTAGAAATGTTAAGGAACTATTAGTTAGAAATGTTAAGGGATTATGAGTTAGAAATATTAAGGAACTATGAGTTAAAAATGTTAAAGAACTATGAGTTAGAAAAGTTAAGGAACTATGAGTAAAAAATGTTAAGGAACTATGAGTTAGAAATTTTAAGGAACTATGAGTTAGAAATGTAAGAAACTATGAGCTAGAAATATTAAGGAACTATGAGTTAGAAACGTTAAGGAACTATGAGTTAGAAATGTTAAGGAACTATGAGTTAGAAATTTTAAGGAACTATGAGTTAGAAATGTAAGAAACTATGAGCTAGAAATATTAAGGAACTATGAGTTAGAAACGTTAAGGAACTATGAGTTAGAAATGTTAAGGAACTATGAGTTAGAAATGTTAAGGGACTATGAGTTAGAAATGTTAAGAAACTATGAGTTAACAATTTTAAAGAACTATGATTTATAAGTATGTATCAGAGTGTAACTTCTAATTATGTTGATACTTTAAAGTGACGTACACTTTAGAAGACACGTTTTGAGTGCAAAACATATTTACTTACACCATTTTCAAAATGATAACACAGAAGATCGTTATAACTAAAAAAAATATTGTTGTATACCTCATCATTTCTGAACTGTTACAGTTGAAAGTAATCTTGGTTTTTTGCTTAAATACAGTAGGTATATTTGCAATATCGACTTGGAATTCCAGGTCAGGTTTAAAGGTCACGTCGATATATTAAAAAATATCGAAAGTCTTTTCAGTCATATCCTTCACGTTTAGTGGATTTATTTTGCTAATCGATTTTATGGAAATCTTGAATTACAATTATACACAATTATTTTTGGTTTTGGGTAGAAGAATTACTTAACTGTGCAAAATTTAGCTTATTCAGCTTAAGAGGAAGAAGACTCTAACGGACGTAAAGAAAACAGCGTTGCCGCAATAGTAGACCATTCAGGTACTCGATTTTGTGTGTATATATATATATATATATATATATATATATATATATATTTAACTCATTAGAACCCTGCTATTAATTTGTTTATGTATTATTAATTTGTCATAATGCCGACAGATTTTTAAAGTTTCTTAGTAAAACCGGAAAATTTCATAATTTTATCACTTCCGCCTGTTCGTCTCTCCGTCCGTACGTATATAACCTTACAATTTTTACACTTTTGAGCGGATACGCATTAAACTTTCCAAGTCACTTGATATATAAATCTTTATTAATATGCATGTTGTAAGCTTAAAAGTTTATGTGTGCTTTATATATGCTTATACTATAATATTATGTATACTGTGCGCTTAAACGTTTACGTGGGCTTAATATATGCTTATACTATTATAATACTATGTACACTGTGCGCTTAAACGTATATGTGTGCTTAATATATGCTTATACTATAATACTATCTATACTGTGCGCCTAAAAGTTTATGTGTGCTTCATATATGCTAATACTATAATATTATGTACACTCTGCGCTTAAAGGTTTATGTGTGCTTAATATAAGCTTATACCACAAAACTACGTGCACTGTGCACTTAAGCTTTTATATGTGCTGATGAGGTTTCCATACACATGTGTGTGAATATAATAATAAACCTTATAATTCCAATTCTACTCGTACTTCTTGGAAATTTTATTTATTTTTTTATACCCCTGCGCAAAATGTTAAGCTTCAAAATTATGTGTACTATTCACACCCACTCCTTCCTCCTCCATTAATTCCCCACCGTTCATGTGACTACTTTAAAAAACTTACAATTGGAAAGTTACTTATATTTGCTACTTACATTTGGAAAGTTTTTTCTATTTTCACCATATTTACTGAATCCAATAAAACAAAATAATTTTTATTGTAGTATTACTTTAACACAAAATAATTTACTATAAAACAAATAAAGTTTTATTGTGGTATACTTTGTTCCATAATGGAGCAGGTTTTTCCCTTTAGAATGTGGCACAACTCTTCTTGTGCGAATTGTGGAAATTGTTAGTAATAATGGTTAGCGATCGCTATTTCTGTTATTACCACCATCAATAGTGAATTGTAGATTTAGAAAAAGATAATGTTACTCTTCGGTTACCTACCGTTCTTTAATTTTGCAATTTCATCTTCCTGACAACCTCATTCACATCTCGAACTGTGGAAATTGTTAGTAATAATGGTAAGCGATTCTAGTTCCATTATTACCACCATCAATAGTGTATCGTAGATTTACAAAAATATAATGTTATTGTTCGACTATCTACCGTCCTTTAATTTGCAATTTCATCTTCCTTACAACCTCATTCACATCTCGAACTGTGGAAATTGTTAGTAATAATGGTAAGCGATCCCTATTTCTGTTATTACCACCATCAATAGTGAATTGTAGATTTAGAAAAAGATGTTACTCTTCGGTTACCTACCGTTCTTTAATTTGCAATTTTATCTTCCTGACAACCTCATTCACATTCAAACTGTGGAAATTGTTAGTAATAATGGTAAGCGATCCCTATTTCTGGTATTACCACCATCAATAGTGAATTGTAGATTTAGAAAAATATAATGTTACTCTTCGGTTACCTACCGTTCTTTAATTTGCAATTTCATCTTCATTACAACCTCATTAAAATATTGAACTTTGGAAATTTTTAGTAACAATGGTAAGCGATTCTAGTTCCTTTATTACCACCATCAATAGTGAATTGTGGATTTACAAAAAGATATTGTTACTCTTCAATTACCTACCGTTCTTTAATTTGCAATTTTATCTTCCTGACAACCTCATTTATATCTCGAACTGTGGAAATTGTTAGTAATAATGGTAAGCGATCCCTATTTCTGTTATTACCACCATCAATAGTAAATTGTGGATTTACAAAAAGATATTGTTACTCTTCGGTTACCTACCGTTCTTTAATTTGCAATTTCATCTTCCTTACAACCTCATTAAAATATTGAACTTTGGAAATTGTTAGTAATAATGGTAAGCGATCCCTATTTCTGTTATTACCACCATCAATAGTGAATTGTGGATTTGCAAAAAGATATTGTTGCTCTTCGATTACCTACCGTTCTTTAATTTGCAATTTTATCTTCCTGACAACCTCATTCATATCTCGAACTGTGGAAATTGTTAGTAATAATGGTAAGTGACCCCTATTTCTGTTATTACCACCATCAATAGTGAATTGTGAATTTACAAAAAGATATTGTTACTCTTCGATTACCTACCGTTCTTTAATTTGCAATTTTATCTTCCTGACAACCTCATTCATATCTCGAACTGTGGAAATTGTTAGTAATAATGGTAAGCGATCCCTATTTCTGTTATTACCACCATCAATAGTGAATTGTGGATTTACAAAAAGATATTGTTACTCTTCGATTACCTACCGTTCTTTAATTTGCAATTTCATCTTCCTTACAATCTCTTAAAATAAAAATTGCTTAAATATTCATTTAACTTAAATATTCATTTAAAATGCACAAACAATGATGTATTATGTACCGACCTACTCTAAGGCAATTTTTTGAGAAACTGTTCGATAACACCGGTGAAGGAAGAATTTAAAAAATACATAAACCTATATATAAATATGTAAAACAACTTGAATATTATTAGACGGGTAAATACCTATATACAGATATATACAAATGAATGAATAATTAGGATATTAGTAGGTAGAAGACAAACGGAAACCATGTACCTTCTGCCTACTGATATCCCAGTTACTGAAAAGGAAAACGTCACTTTTATAAGACTACTCACGTATTCATCGGTCTGTCTGTCACAGTCGGTTTGTCTTTGTCTTTAGAGATTTACTGATAAATATGCAAAAAATACGTTCTCTCCACCTCCAATTTTCCGAACTAAGAATTTGCATTTATGAGACAAACAGAGTTTTCAGAAGCCCACGTGAAAATTGCAGGAAAACTGTAGCGACGATTTTATGACATAGTCTTTAAGATACTCATGGTAATATGTTATCCTTACTTTATCCTGTATTATTAAATATTTACTACGTGGACAAGTCCAGATTATGGACTTTCTAGCGTAATTAATATTTAACAATACCGTATCGAATTTATAGCGTAATAAATATGTAATAATAGCTTATAGTTAGCGAATCGAGTTTTCCTCACCTCTTTTGAATTATAATTACATTATGTTCGTATAATTTTATTTTAAAAGTCCAGATTATGGATTTTCTAGCGTAATTAATATTTAGTAATACCTTATCGAATTTCTAGCGTAATAAATATGTAATAATAGCTTATAGCTAGGGAATCGAGTTTTTCTCATCTCGTTTGAAGTAGAATTATATTATGTATGTATAATTTTACTTTATTAGTCCAGATTATGGACTTTCTAGTGTAATTAATATTTAATAATACCTTATCTAATTTCTAGCGTAATAAATATGTTATAATGCCTTACATCTAGCAAATCGAGTTTACCTCACCTCGTTTGAAGTAAAATGATATTATGTCTATATAATTTTACTTTAAAAGTCTAGATTATTGACTTTCTAGCGTAATTAATATTTAATAATACCTTATCGAATTTCTAGCGTAATAAATATGCAATAATACCTTATAGCTACCGAATCGAGTTCCTCACCCCGTTTGAAGTAAAATTACATTATGTCCATATAATTTTACTTTAAAACTCCAGATTATGGACTTTATAGCGTAATTAATGTTTAATAATACCTTATCAAATTTCTAGCGTAATAAATATATAATAATACCTTATCGAATTTTTGGTGTAATAAATATGTAATAATACCTTACATCTAGCGAATCGAGTTTTCCTCACCTCGTTTGAAGTAAAATTATATTATGCCCATATAATTTTACTTTAAACGAGGTACGGAAACTTCGATTCGCTAGCTAAACTCGTACTTGGTCCATTTTTTTCATTACTGGTAGATATATTGTTTAACGCAATCATTAAATTTTCTGTCAACATTATCTGAATGATAATTACAAGGCTTTCAAAATACCGAATCACTGAATACTCACGGATCGGAGTCGTCTGCGGTCCGTTTATTCAATTTGAGACAAGTCGTTGTCAAGATTTGTAAAGTATATTAATATGAGAAATTAAAATAAAAATATATAATATTTATTAAACCCATTATATTATTAATAAATTAAATAAACAATTGCATATATAATAATTTAATAGGAATGTTCTGCTCAGCACTAATTTTATATTTTTAGGGGTGAGATAATATTTTAGACACATTGCTAAACACGTGGTATTGGGTAGCTACTATACTTTTATATAATTATATTAAAAATAATTTATTGGACAAAATTAAAACATAATTCTATAGTAACAAAACAATAGAACAGTAAAAAAAACAAAAGAAATTTGGATTAAAAAAAATAATGTAAATAACAAACAAATAATGGAAAATAGGAAAAATGTAAATTTTTTTTCATTAAATTGAAAAGTTATTATGAATTTAGTTTCCACACAAGAAAACGAGAAAATTATGATTTGCAATATATAACTTAAACGCAATATTTAACGAGATACTAAAAATAATTTACTCGCTTTTAACAAATGCTAAATAACTGGCCAGTGACGTCATAAGCCAGTTGTGCTTTGTAAGGGGCATTTTCGTGCGAATCGTATTTCGTAAATTTTTAAGTCGTTATAACTTTGTATTGAAAAGCCATAGTTACGATATATTTATTTTAACCGTTTTTAATGTTATTCCTTATTCTGTTTTAGTAATAAAAACTATTATCAAATTTCCTATTATAAGAACAATAATCACAACGTGACCGTCTAAACATTTACCTCCATATAAACGAAAACGTCACCTCGTACCATGCGATTAACTTACTGCGGGAATTAATTTTTCTGTTATTAATTTTGTCCACGGAGTTCAATCCCATAATTTGGGATGAGTCATAATAAATATAAAATGACCTTCGTCCTTTATTTCTTAGTCTTCTTTTTCGAAGGGTAGGCGCCCTTATAAAAAGAAGACTAAGAAATCCAACTCCAACTAGTGAAGGTTGGCAGTCAACTCTGTATACTTGGTATTGTCTTTGACAAGGCGAAGGACTTCGACGGCACTCGTAATCTCTGTACATTCTCGGATGCTGGGCAATTATGACTTTCTTCTACGACCGCCTTTCCTTTTCTCAACATTTTTTTCCATCATTATTCGTTGCAAGACCTTGTATCTGCCATGCCTGAGTATATGCTTCGGATATGCAACTTTACGTTGTTTGATGGTTTGAAAAAGCTTACGATTATGGCCAATCTGTCATAGAACCTCCTCATTAGTGACTTTCCGAGTCCAATATGTAGACACCATGCTTCTGTAGGCCGACATTTTGAATATTTCTATACGTTTCCTGAGATCTTACTTAATAGTCCAGGTCTCACATACGTGTAGACGTATTTGCCAGATGTAGGTAGCACTGGAGAAGATGAATTCTAATTGTAGTTTATAATATTAAGCAAATAGACCTGTGTAAAAATATTGCAAACCGAAGGACTAGAAATCGTATTATGGGTACAAATGTGGGTACATACAGACGCATAGTATTTTTATTAAATTATATATAAATATTAATTATTATTTTTGTACATATAAATATATTACTTAGCATGTTTTCCATATATATAAGAAAATAAATTATAAATATAAATATATATATATATATATATATATATATATATATATATATGTATATATATATATATATATATATATATATATATAAATGAATATGTGATAGGTCACGTTAAATGATAAATATTATGTCACATGTGTTTTCCTTCATCATATAAAATAACATAATGAAACTAAATTTTCTTTGTTAAGCATAAAATGGACTAATTTATTGTTTTCTTCAGATTTTTATTACAGGTACTTGCATTTAATCTTTAGGAGATAGGTTGTTTAGAAGGCTAAGTTACAACTTCTAAATATAAAAAGAATATTTTAATACCTCTGTGAAAAGCTTTTTCCTATAACATATAACATATATCAGTCAGATAATACTTTCCAAATTTAAATATGGCTTCAAGTTACGATTTTAAATAATCTATGCATTTTTTATATATTCAGAATTAATAGTTTATAAGCTAGAGAATGATGATTGACAGATTGACAATCGAGCGAGAGCAATACGCGCAACACAAACGACCGACAATAATCAGTCTAAATAAAATCGGGGGAAAAAGAAGATATTTTATTTAATGTCTTAACGTACGATGTCCACAAATATCGGTTCTATAGAAAATCGGAATGGCTCTTGCCGGTTTTCGCCGATGCAAATTTTACGAAGTAAACGCGCTAACGGAGAAAAGGATAGCATATACGATTGGACACGCGCTGAGGGAGACGGAAGACATTTAATTGGCAACGCGCACCTTTCTACATAAACGTTTTGTTGGTAAAAATTGGCCATCGACTTACTACCTACAAAAGTCGGTCGCCTGCATTGCGCTTAAAAAGGACGTGTGGTAATTCGATGAATGCGCACGTTCACAGTTTAATTTGTTTACATTTGTGTTACATAATATTTGTTTATATAAGAGCAAAATAGGTTAAAATATTTGGGTGGTACTTCCTTGCTATTTTTGGTGGTAAAAAAAAATGAAAAAATATTACTCGCATGTCCGTATATCAGTCTGTCACAGCCGTCTTTCTCAGGAATTCCTTGGGCTAGAAACTCGAGATTCGGTATTGTACTAATGTATATTCACACGTACATGTCGCAATAACTGATACTCAAAATTATTTGTGAGGAAATTTTCAGCGGAGGTAGACAAGTTAAATACTCGAAATTTTTTTTTAAATTCTATATATGGAAGAGGATATCGAGCTAGTTATAATTATGATTAATAATGTAATTTCTTGTAAAACATATTATACGCAAAACAGACTGGCACTTGGTCCCCTTTTTTATTTAATAATTTATGTTTACACATTATTATCTATAGTATTATTATTAAAATAATAAAGAAAATAATTTTCTAATAAAAATACTAAAATTGACCAACCGTATTCATAGTACGATAGTTTTAAATCGTAAAGGTCACCGAGTTATAAGCGTTACTTGCAGAAAAACTCTCGTCTCGTGTAATAATCCCTTCGTTTCCTCTTTCCTACCGCCTTTGACTATAACGATAACGATAACGGTAATAGCAACGAATACGATAACGATATCGTTATCGTAACGTTATAAGAAACAGAAAAGAAACATAATTATTATCCAATAGTTGTCATATTTGAACTTGACAAATTTTAATGATAACCTTACCGCTATAATGTTATAAGAAACAGAATTATCCTCCAGTAATAGTTATATTTGAATTTTTAAAATTTTTATTCCTCCTTAATTTGTTTTGCGATTTTATTAAATGTTCTTGTAGAAAATTTATTAAATGTTCCTGTAGAAAATTTAATAAATATTCTTGTAGAAAATGCGATTTTATTAAATGTTCTCGTAGAAAATTTATTAAAGGTTCTTGTAGAAAATGCGATTTTATTAAATGCTCTTGTAGAAAAACTACTTGCAAGTTGACAATCATTTTGATTCCAACTCTTTACAGGTTTTTGGCCTAAAAGGACTTGTCCCATATTTTATGCTGGGACAAATTGTTTACACCTAAGTTTAAATATCTGATTTTTAAATAGCTATAATCCTTAGTTAGTTTTAATTTCTGAGCAATAATGGGCATTTTTTAAAATACGTATGGCCTGGAAATAATGACCTGGAAATAATTGGGATCTTAGTTTCATATTTAACATCGCAATCCGTCCAAACGTTACGCGAGAAGTGTCCGCGGTACAATGAACTTCATTTCCAGCAAGCGCCGGGAGACGGGCCGGCTGGTGAGCCAACGGCGCGGCTGCTGACGATGCACAGTGCTGCGGCTGGCCGTACTCGGAAATCTGAGCGCTATTGTCTTGCCGACAATGTTTGTGGTCATTTCGAGTTCGATGCCAATACAGCTTTCCATTGTTTTGTATAATAAATAACGTATAACATCGGTCCGGTTATTTTTACTGATATCTTTAGTGAGTTCATCGATCCTACCATTACCATTATCGTCATTACCAAAACATTACCAAATCCGCAGGATATCCGGAAAATAGGTAAATTTAATTTTAACCCATATTCCTCTACTAATTTTCTAAGCCCCTTAGTCATTTTTTTCGTTAGCTAATAAACTAAGTAACTAATCCACACCAAAGAAAACCAGCAACAGTCCTTATAATGTTAGGTCCAGGTGTTGCAAGAATAAAAATAAGATTTTTATGTAAAGAACATGGAAAAAACCCTTTAATGCCTACTTCCTGCTGAAATATAGTGCTTGATTCTGGTTGGCTGTAAGAGATTGCTCATGTAGCAATACGTCCGCCATATGTATGAGTTAGATACATTAAAGTACAGAAATAATAGATTCTGAATAGTTATTTCTATCACTTGTAATGGTTTAAACATTTATTAGTTTTTACAATCGTTTGATCAATGTATGTCACTGCAACTATATAAAGAATATTGGGAAATGATGAAGTAAATTGATCCAGAAATTAACAGAAACTAAATTAATAGAAATATAATGGAAATTTTTCCTTGAAATGATTCGCATTTTCAAAATAAAATAAAATTAGCCTTGTTATAGTACCCTAGCCTAATGCTAAGAACAAACAACATGCATAATTTTGTCATATCTTGTCCGTCACAGCATCAGACATCTTTCAGGTTTAAGACCACAAGTGATGAAATTTTGCAGGAAGATGTACCTTTTAGTTTAGTACGTCTTTTTAGCAAGATGCTAGTCTTCAAATCCTTATGGAGTACCAACTTCCTGGTTTCATCTTCCTGGTCCAATATATTCCGTTGATATATCATTTCCAAGTTATTTTCTGAAACATCATAAAAAATACAAGATTTCTCATTTTTCTGACTGACGATTTAAATAAAACTTTTATAATTTTAGGTAATATATATTTATGATATACGTATGTTTTTTTTCACTATTTATATTTAAAACGTTATTAAATGCCATTATGCTGCATGTTTTATGTTGCTTTATTCCATATCGCTCTTTTGTCAAGCTATAGCTTGCTGTTAGTTGTATATATGCATTGTACCCGTATGAGCAAGTAGACTGTTAATGGGATACGATGGGAATTCCTCAAAATGAATTTTTGTGGATACTTCGTAAGGGTTTAGAGACTAGATTTTCCTGCAAAATTTTATCACTTGTGGTCTTAAACCGGAAAGACGTCTAATGATGTGACGGACAGGATATGACGAAATTATATATGTAATCGTTTTTTACCATTTGGCTTTGGTATTATAAAAAGGCGAATTTTATTATATTTTAGGATTCAAATCATATTGTGAAATTATAATTGATTTGCAATCTTAATTATAATTTTATAAAATTATTTTCTGTTTTAAAATGTTTTGGATCTATTTACTCCACCATTTTTTTAATATTCGAAATATGATTAAAATAACATATATTTCTACAGATTAAACAAATAATAAATTTTTAAACGATGTGATATAAGGGCTCCAAGTGATTGAAGTTAATTATTTAGAATCTAATACTGTCTTTCACCAACGGAGGAGATAGGCGATGATCATCTTATCTTAAACATTTTATTTTTTTTTACAATCTCATTACGTGCTTGCTTATTATAAACATTTTGTACTTATCTTCGATAATTAAATCCTGGCTTTCATCCAAACGTGTCTTACTGGTATTTTTACGTAATTTCTCAATAGTGAAATATTTATTAATAAAATTTGTAAATTAGTAAATTTAGTGATTCTTACTGAAATAAGACGCCAAAAATGTCTATAGTTCTGCAACTGTTATAAAACCTAGAGCAAAATACCACCCAAAAATAGCTGGCATACCTTCTCATATTAACCACCGTCATCCGGTCTGGCTTCGTACGGGTATGTGATGGTATCGAAAACATGGTTAAGATGTGCTACACATACCCTGTTAAGAGTAAGAGAAGTGTTTTTATGTCAGGATGACCTTCAACTGACGTTAATTGTTTTCTTCATTGGAATTTTTCATTAACTTGATTTCAAGTGTAATAACTTGATATTTTTTGCATAATCATCTTCAGTAGATAATTTGAAAAATACTATTAGCGTCGTGTCTTTGGGATTGTTTACAACATAATTTATGTTATTTTCAATAAAATATACTCTTTGTTCATTTTCTAAATGAACAGTAATGTAGACGTAATCCGCCAAACTGCTTCTGAATTACAAATGTGGCGGCTGGACTAAAATGGCTCCATTTCATTAGTCAATTATAAGATAAACATAGCATGATCCCTGCCTTTATTAATATATTTCATAATAATTTTTTTTACAAATACCATACGATTCACTGAAAGGAAATTTACGAGTCTAAAGGTAAAGAGGCTCCTCTCGTTTTAAATGCAAACCTTTTTTCGTTGCTTATACTAGTCGAGCTTTCAGATTAATTATTTTTCCGACTTACTCGACAATTGTTTTCATAGTTCGGCTAAATTAAACAAAATCTTTATAAAGTATACATACTAACCTTCCTCGTGAATCATTATATATATTGGTGAAAACCGCACGAAAATCCGTGCAGTAATTTTTCTTTTAGACACAGACAGAGGCTTTGTTTTGTACTACTTAGGTAGTGTTACAATTAATATATTTCGACGTATTAATTACATTGTAAATATACCTTTATATACTAAGAGATGTAACACTGACAATTTTTAGATAACTAATAATTAAACCAACTAGTCAGTTTGTAATTTATTTCTTTATTGTTTTAAAAATAATCTCCATGGGTTTCTTTCGATGAAATAGCTGGGAATATCAATCAGCTCACTCCTCCTTGAACGTCTCTTTCACGGTCTGTTCGAAGGCAGTCACCGCTTCTTCCGCGTGATGGATTCGTACTTTGTGCAGTCCATCTTTTATTCTTGGAAATAAATAAAAATCATACGGTGCGGGATCGGGGTTGTATGGCTGCTAATCCATAATTTCTACAGCCGACTTTGGGAAACATTCGATCACCCATATGGTTGAGTGTGCAGACACCGTATCGTGAAGAAGGAGGATTCTGCTGTAAGGGCGTTACTCTCGAACTGTTTTCAAACATTTATTTTATTTTCCAACACAATTGTAGCGTAATAACTCGGCCGTCTCCAAAAAGAAATGATTATTCCTCTTCAGCACTTTATCTTTCTTCATCATTTTAGGCCGCTGCTTAAAAGGAGACACCCACTATTCCTTTAAGCAAAGGCAGCTTTTATAATCCAAACCGATATCAAGTACAGAATTTGAGTGACTTTTATCGAATTTTTCTAACATTAAGGGACGCCAATCAATACGGCGTGGTTTCTGAACTTTGATCAAATTATGGTACATCCATCTAGCACAAAGCTTCTTGCACCTAAATACATGCATAATTTTCCATATTTAATTTATACTAATGCCTAAAATTTCTTGAATCTGCTCTCTTGTCAACTTTTATCATTAGCTGCATAAGATTAATGTCATCTTCAGTTGTTACTGTTGAGGGACGTCCCGCAGATTAGCAATGTGATTAGCACAACTGCGCGCGAACTTGTTAAATCAGCTGTAAATAGTAGCACGCAAAAGGGGTTTTATTATAAAATGCCAATCAAAGTCGATCGTAACCTTGTTGTTGATTAAAATTACAACAAAAGTAAAAAAATTAGCGAGGATTTTATTATGTTAAATTCATCTAAATATATTATTTCTAAAAGGTGTTTTTTGGTCGAGCGGCTCGATCTCTTTAACTACTGCACCAAAAAAAATTAAAAAAATACCCACTTAAAGCTTATGTTTTCTACTTTGGGCGAAAAATATAAAAAAACTCGAAAAAAATATTTTTGTTAATAAAAAAATTAATTTTTATAACAATTGGCATGAGCGCCATCTGTGGGCGACACATCAAATATCTTAGCCAAATTGTATAATTGGAACACGCTAGATGGCGATATAGTGCGAAGACTTCGCACGGGTCAGCTAGTCTTAACTTAATACAGTTAATTTTCATTAATTTGTAAAAGCAAATGACAAATTCAAGCAAAGTACATTAGTGTATTGAGAGTTCTATTTTTGAAATTTTAATTTACTTTTTTTATCAGCTTTACTAAAAATGGCCAGTTTTAAGGACATTCAGTGCTAACCTTGTAAATTCTTATCGAGTAGAACGTCATCGAAAATATCTGTTAAAACGAAATTTGTGATAAATTTAGCACAATTTTTTTTTCAATTTCAGCTCAGTTTGTAAAATATTAAGGTTTAAAGTACTGTGCAAATTTCCCATCGCTTCTAATTTTTCAATCGTGTGTTTGGAAGATTTGAGAAAAAAATTGTTTGAAACTTTCAAATAAAATTAGTTTAACTTAAAAAAAATTACCACGGTATGTTTCTTTATGTGTATTTCGACACGTACGTGGTCGATTTTAGGTCTTCGCGTCTGAAAAGTTAAAATGAAACTCTTCAAGTTTGCTCACGTATCCTTCTGCCTATTTCACACAGTCGTTTTTCTTAGAAATAGGTTAACGTAGAAATTTTACAGTTTTATGTAACAATAAATTAGATATATGCCTCAATCATTAACACTCAAGTAAAGTACTAAAAACAGTTTCTTTTATTTCCATTTACTGTGTGAAGTAATGTTTAAAAGGGCTAGTTATAAAGGTACTAAACGTATATCTTCCTAACTTTAGGACGTATATATTTATAAATATACTGAAAATATGTAAAAATACCCTCCGTCCCTTATTTATAAAACTTCTCAAACTAAAATTACAAAAAAACAAATTTTTAGAATCCTTCACGAAGGTTGTAGGATAAATATAGCGATAGTTTTTGAAGTCAATTTTTGGATTTTGAGATATCCCCATGAAGGTACATGCTGCTTTAATTATATTTGGTATTACATTAGTAATTATATGACAAATAAAGTAATTTCATTTCAAACGTCCCATAGAATCTTTGGTGTCCAAGGCATACTTGCATTTGTGCGGCTTATTTTTTATCAAAGTTATTCAAAACTACAATTCAGATAACTAAACAACTATAATATATAACTAACTACCTACCTAATATATAACTAACTAACTATAATATATAAATAACTAAACGACTATAATATATAGCTATAATATATAATTCAGATGACTAAATTCAGATAATCATACGCCATGTTTATTTATATAAATATACTCATTAAAATACAAACCTCGTGTAAAAGTTTATCGAGAGATATAAAATGAAATAATTTTACAGCAATTTTCCAAAGAAAAATAAAAACATCATAAAGAATGACAAAAGCTATTTTGAAAGTTCTCTTGTCGAGGAAATTAAGGACGATTTGTAAACAGGCTTTCTCTGTTATTTTCAATTTACGTTATTTAATATTAATTCATCGAGGTTCAATCAAGTCCTACAGAATCAGATGGTTTGGATATGATTGTCGATGAAAGAAGACGAAGAGAAAACACCCAGTTAAAAAACTGATTTTCGCGAAGTTTGAAAGTACAAGGAGAAGAGAACTGTCCAACTACAAGGTGGTTGGACAGTGTAGAAAAAGATTTAAAAGTTCGTACTACTTATAGTACTTTGGGAGTCAACAGGTGGAGAGACCTTGTATCAAGTCATACTAACTGGAGGGAGCACATTGGGAGAGCATGCACCAGGATTTAGTGCTGACAAAGAAGAAGAATATTAATTAGCTTTTGCTTGCAACCTCACTTGCGCTAGTTTTTATTAACAGGAGGAGTTTCTAACACATGTTTCACTTGGAACAACCTCAGCATGAAACAAGTGGTGTGTGTTGACTGGCGTTATATGCTATGTAAAAATGCCTGTCAGGACTATGCGTAAGATTTACGTAATAGCAATCAAGCCAGTCATGTCACATATCAATCAAGTTTGGGCCACAGATAAAACCCATGTAGTAAATAATGTTCAATATTCAAAGACCCTTTTCGTCTTTGAATATTGAACGATAAATTTCACGAAACCGAAATACGCGTGCTCCACTTAGTGGGTGGAGTAATGTTCAAAGACGTATGACAGGAATATAACTATGACAAGAATATACAAGGGGGAGTTTGAAAGTTGCTCCTATTACTGATAAAGTCCAGGAGGCGAGACTGAGATTGTACAGTCGCTGGAGGCGGAGACTCAAGAATCACCTCGTGAAAGAGTGCCTTTCAATGGCTTCGAGAAAAAAGGGAAAGAGAAGACCTACTACTACCTAGTTGATAAATATCAGGCAGGAGTTGGATCTATCCGAAGACGACACTTACACTAGAAGCAAATGGCGCGTCAGAATTAAGTAAGCCGACGTAAGGTGAAATGTCCATGACAAAGAAGGGGAGTTTCCCAACAGTAATGCTGTTTATGTCTCAGAAGTACCCTTGACTGAGGAAAATACTGTTCATATCTTAACTTGAAATTTAAGCTAAATTCCTGTCATGGTCCCAACAATTTCCATTTAATCGGTTTTCAAGTCATGACATTCGCTTCTCACTGTATGTGGGTTAACGACTAAATTTCAAGTTTCTGAGAGATCTTTTGATCATAACAAACCGTAATCTAATTTGAATCTGAACATTGAGCATCATCTCATCGTAAATTGGTTTTAAATCTGATCAGTATTTTTGCTTATTGCTATACTAAGCAGATACATTAAGAGATAGACGGATAAAGAATTAATTTTGTCTTCAATTTGATTCCAGACACGTCCTACCATACAAAAAATTAGGAAAATATTGAATAAGTAATATCACTCTTTTCCCCTCCAGCTCGAACGATTTTATATACCACCGAAAATATAAACTTATACACACACATATATATATATATATATATATATATATATATAAATATATATATATATATATATATATATATATATATATATGCATATGTAATTATTAGGAGTTTTAATGTAATAGTTTAACCGTACGGCGTCATCAAAACGATATGATGCGACCGAGCTAATAACTGTTTCGTCTTTGAATATGAACAGGACTGAGTGATAAGAATTTTGAAAGGTAAGATTTTCTAAGACACTTATAGAATATCATATAAGAGACAGCAAAACAGTTCATGCAGACAGTAAAACAGTTCTTTTTCCGGGATCATGGATAACCTCTAATAACATTAGAAACATAATAGTATGGGTGGAAGATGAGACTGGCAAAGGTACATTGTCTAAGTTTCGTACCTCAAAAGGAAAAACGAAATTATCCTAAGATCACACTCGTGTTCATGCACAGGGACATTTACAGCAGTTTTTCTTAAAAATACCTATAATTTGGCACTGTAATAAAATATATTATTTGGCATATACCTATTTTGCTCAAAAATGCGATATTACTCAAAAATATTTATATAGAATTTTTTAGAAAAGAGAGGGATAACATAAGTAAAAAAAAATGTTAAGATTCCATGTTTGGGGTATCGCTTGGAGGAACTAGTTATAAGGATGTCAAAAACATTTTCCATAATTTAAGTACTTTAAGTGATTAAATTATAGATACGATTTTACGTTATAATTTTAGGTAGTACATATTCAAAACAATACAGAATATAAGTTCATGAAAAATATGTACCATTCCCCATATTCCTGAAACTAGTTAACCTAAAATTATAAAAAAAACAGAATTTTAAAAGGTGATATGGTTTTTGTGATATTCATCATAATATATATTTCAATTATATGTAATTCTTTTAGGTTATATTAAATATTTATTGCGTTAGAAAATTCAAATAAGTGGTTACTTATGGTAAATAAATTAACTTCACTTCAAACGAGAACGGTACGGAATCCTCGATGCATATGTCAGACTCACACTTGGCCAATATTTCTTTAAATATTCTTCAATGGGTATATTGAATGTTGCAAATATTTAAGTATATTGAGAATATTCACCTGCATTCTATAAGTTATAACATACCGAGCTTTAGTTTGATTAACTGTGACCTTTTGGAAAATTTTAGGATTTTTTATTTAAAATATATCTTGGATAATAAGTTTTTAAAATTTTTCCGTTAATAATCCTGCAACATTCACTAATCATCTTGAAGTGGGAGTAAAAATGTTTTTAAAAGTCTTATAAATATTTTCTTTAGATTAAAATAATTCATTAAAATAATAACCCAATTAATGACGGCAACATTTTTTTAAAACATAGCACCAAATGTTTCGTTTAATTAATTTGCCAATTATTATATACAATTAGCAAATAATAATGTATATACTAACGTATAACGTGAGTCATTAATAAAAATGTTTTTGGCCGAGAAAATTGAATTGACTTCAGATAATCACAGATAATAACCGAATAAGCAGCGCACAAAAAATCAATTAATCCAATCTTCACCAGTTCTTGAACAGTAATTATTAAAATAAGAGTGATACCTTAATATTTTTACACTTAAACCTTTCCTTAAATTGCATATTTTACTGGTAAAAGAAAAAAGAAAATCGGTTCAGTAGTCTGGGAAAATTACGAACGTATCCACATATATACATACATGCAAATAGATAAGAGAACCTTCTTTTCAAAGTCGGTTAAAAAATAGTATTTCTTTGTTTTCTTTTCTTCCAGAATAACGGAAGCAATTTTATGAAGGAAAAACTGAATGCACAGTACACGATCTTATATTCTTCTTCTGAATACTAAACAGAGACGTGTCTGAACAGAGTATTACCATCGACTGATGAAAAATTTAACGTCCTGCCAAAGTTATAAGAGAGAAATGATTCAAGAATATATATTTATTATTTAAGAATGACTTAATGTTTAAAAAGTTTATATTTAGGAAATGAAAACATTTAAAATAAGTTTATTATAAATTTGTGACATCACAAAAAGCTGTTTGATATAATACATAGATAAACGATGCTCTGTTTATGAAGGGTTCAATTAATGTCAAATAACTCATTCCAGTATAACATTAATTACTTTTTAAGCGGGAAATAGTTTTTTTAATTATATTTTCACTTTAATTTACTGGACTTTAATACGAGAGAGCTCAGCAAACCGTATTGATTTATGGTTAGGATTTCGATTATTTGAAGGAAAATCTGCTTAATTTATCTGTTGCTATTACAAACTCTTGTTGTTTAAAGTACACTACTTATTATTTGTACTATAATTAATTTTTTTTCTCTTCAATTTAAATTTAGATATAGGATATTTCCAAGTTTAATATAATGAAGATGAAGTAGTTAATTAAATTTATTAAGATGAAATTTTGACAGTAAATCGAATATTTATCTTCATAAGTTTTGATGTCCTTTCAACAGAGTACTAAATTTATAGGTATCCTCATTTCTTCTGCCATCTGGATAGTCGCTAGGGTATTCGTTATTTTAGCATTTCGCCTACTCTTTTTCCGTCACCATGACCTTCTTAAAATTATTAAAACTTTTTCATCTGATGCGGTCGAAGTGACGTAAAATTTTGACCTCAAGAAGACCTTCAACAAAACTTCAGCTTGTATGAAATATATTATCTCTGTATAATAAGGTACTAAATTTATAGGTAACCTTAGTTCTTTTGCCACCTGGATGGTCGCTTAAGTTTTTGCTATTTTAGAATTTCGCCTTCTATTTTGTCCATCACCAGAACCCTCTCAAAATTAATAACACTTTTTCACACGATGTGGTCGATGTGATCGAGGTTACTTAAAATTATGACCTAAACAAGGCCTCTAACAAAATTTCAACGTGTATAAAATATGTCATCTCGTTTATATATGCATTAATAGTGCATATTAAATCGCACATATTAAAAAAAATGTATATCGACATTTTAGAAGGAGCAAGTACCTGAAACAATTGTTTTTCAATTCCATCTGAAGAATAGGGTTTGTATTTGAAAGGACTAGTTGTAACAAGTATTAAAAAAAATACACAGCATATGTACTAAAATATTTTTTTAGTAATTTTTTTAGCAAGAAATATTTTCGCCCTATTTTCGTAGCATGTGAAAGATTATGGGAAAACTCTGACGATAATTCCAGATATTAAATTTTTTTATATATTGACGATTATGTTCTGTGTACTTAATTATATTTGGGTATTATAAAATTTATACTGCTCTAAGAAGTTCATTTTAAAGATGAATTGTGAAGAATAAAATCATTTCAACTCAAACGATTTAAGGAACCCTTGATCCGCAAGACAGTTTCATTTAATTATAATTGGGTTTTAAGACTAATCTAACTTAATTATAATTTTGGAAGCAGTTTATAATAATAAACTGCTCTAACTTAACTATAACTGGTTATTATAAATTAATTTAAGTTAATTATAACTGGATATTATAAACTCCTCTAACTTAATTATAATTGGGTATTATAAACTGCTCTAACCTAATTATAATTGGGTATTATAAACTGCTCTAACTTAATTATAATTGGGTATTATAAATTGCTCTAACATAATTAAAATTGGGTATTATAAAGTGTTCTAACTTAATTATAATTAGTTATTATAAACTGCTGTAACATAATTATAAATAGGTATTTATACTGCTCTAAGAAGTTCATTTTAGTCATTTCACCTCAAACGATTTAGGGAACCCTTGGTCCGCAAGACAGATTTGTAGATACCCAATTTAATTTAACGGTGCCATATTAAACGATAGTTAATAAAATATTTAAAATTAGCTTTTTGTTACTTATTCAAATCAATTCTACACATATAACGGAGGAGTTTAATGATATATATACAGTAGTCTTTTGTTTAAGACCTCTTGCTCTTTTTATCTTAACGTGCAGACTGGTCAAAGACCCTCCCTTTCTTCGCCATGATCACCGGAATCGGCTGCGATGTCCCTTTCATTGTTTTAATTCGAAACCTGCAGTTAATGATAAATGCGCTGGCGCGATCTGCTTGAAAGCGAAGCAGATGCGGGCGGGTCAACGGCCGCCAGGTGAGCGGTTTGAACCCGAGCCGCAAGGTGTCCGGTGACCACTGCGCCGCCGCTGAAACAGTACACGACACCTACGGGCGTTTAGCGGCTTCGGTTAGCGGTCAGAATCATTCATTAGTTCGTCCCGGTACTGTTTGTTGACATGAATGGTTTGGCATTGCGTCGTTTTGCAAGTTTATCAAATTAAAATCTTTTTTTATTCTCGAAATTTCTTTGAGATTAATGTAGAATATGTATTACTAACGGTAGGTAACCACTATTTCTCGAGTTCATTTTAGATTGAATTTTGTAATTCGAGGAAAGCAGTAAGCAATAAAACATCAGTCTATTAAATTAGTTCAATGTCTGTTAAATAAGTTTAAGGCCGGCGTTTGTTGTAGAAAACAAACTCATTTTTCCTAATCGTGCTTGTTCCATCGATTCAGTCACTAATTTTCTTATCGTCATGAGATCATTTATTATTAAGTTTTTATGGATCGAATTTTTTGGTGGTTTTTGGCTGTATTTTGTTAGGTGACTGCTATAGAATATGGACTAATAGGGGCAGGTAACAGAGATTTCTTGGATTAATTTTAGATCGAATTTAGTAATTCGAGGAATGCAATAAGCCACTATTTTTCTTATCATAATTAGCTCAGGTATTATTAAGTTTTCTATGAATCGAATTTCTTGGATGTTTTTGGCTGTATTTTGTTGGGTGACTGCTATAGAATATGAACTAAGAGTGGCATGTAACAGAGATTTCTTGAATTCATTTTAGATCGAATTTAGTAATTCGAGGAATGCAATAAGCCACTATTTTTCTTGTCATAATTAGCTATTATTATTAAGTTTTCTATGAATCGAATTTGTTGGTGGTTTTAGCTGTATTTTGTTGGGTTACGGCTATAGAATATGGACGAATATCGGCAGGTAACAGAGATTGCTTGTATTAATTTTGGATCGAATTTAGTAATTCGAGGAATGCAATAAGCCACTATTTTTCTTATCATAATTAGCTCAGTTATTACTAAATTTTCTATGAATCGAATTTGTTGGTGGTTTTGGCTGTATTTTGTTGGGTTACGGCTATAGAATATGAACTAATAGCGGCAGGTAACAGAGATTTCTTGGATTCATTTTAGATCGAATTTAGTAATTCGAGGAATGCAATAAGCCACTATTTTTCTTGTCATAATCAGCTCATTTACTATTAAGTTATTAACACTTATTTTTAAGTTTCACTAACACGAACTTCTTAGAGCAATATATATTTATTAATACCTAACATAATTAAGTAGATAAGTCATAAACGTGAATATCTCAAAAACTATGACATCTAACATTATTATTATAATTTTTCTACTACCCTTGAATAGACTTCTAGAAATCTTTTTTTTCATAATTTTATGATCAACAGCTTCAAAAATAAAGGGATGAACATATTTCTTGCAGATTTTTAGCATGTCTTTGTGTTTTAGCATGTCTTTTTTTTTTAAAGCATTATTTTACTAGTTTTTTCAAACAAAAACCCAACATTTCGGATGGAATTCAAAATTTTTGTTTGGGTACATAACTTGCTCCTCCTGAAATATATACGAATATGTTTTTTTAAATATGTGCAAATTAATCTACTTTAATGCTGTACTAAATTTGAAGCATCTACGTCAAACAGTTTCTGAGAAAAACGGCTACGATAGACGACTCTTGTGCGATCTTATGAGGGTTCTGTTTTTTTTTTAAGCTACATAATGCTAAAAATGTAGCTATTTGTATTTTATATAATTTTGGTAATAATGTCGATTTTTATGGTATGATTGAGGTTAATTAGCCATTATAGATTTTTACATTTTTCTGTCATGTTCAAAAACGTTCATAAAAATATTACAATCGAATTTAGTTAACGTGAAAAAATTGTGTGATGAATATTAATTTAGAATAATACTGAAAGTTTAGAATTACAGAGCCACAAAAACAGGAGATGACGTTAAATACGAGAGTACATGAAAGAAATGCAATGTATCCAAATGATTATATTGCTGATAAATAAGGAAAAATTATTTCCATTTTCTAATTTATTGTTAGTTTATTCACAATTAAATATAAGTACGTGATGTAGCATTATCTCTACTTTCTTTAAGTTATTTATGTTAGTTAATTGTTAGAAAGTATGTTTTCCTTCAATTTGTTGGTAGTTTGTTTTTCCATAGTAGCCTTTTGATTTATTTTTTAGTTAAAATAATATCTAGTAACAATTATATCTAGTAACCATTAGTTAAAATATCTAGTAATAATGTCTAGTACGTGATATAGTATTATTTCTACTTTCTTTAAGTTCTTTATGTTAGTTTATTATTAGAAAGTATGTTTTTCTTTAATTTGTTGGTAGTTTGTTTTTCCATAGTAGCTTTTTGATTTATTTTTTAGTTAAAATAATATCTCATCATAACTATTATATCTAGTAACCATTAGTTAAAATATCTAGTAATAATGTCTAGTAAGTGATATACTATTATTTCTACTCTCTTTAAGTTCTTTATGTTAGTTTATTGTTAGAAAGTATATTTTCCTTTAATTTGTTGGTAGTTTGTTTTTTCATAGTAGCCTTTTGATTTATTTTTTAGTTAAAATAATATCTATTAACAATTATATCTAGTAACCATTAGTTAAAATATTTAGTAATAATGTCTAGTACGTGATATAGTATTATTTCTACTTTCTTTAAGTTCTTTATGTTAGTTTACTGTTAGAAAGTATGTTTTCCTTTAATTTTTTGGTAGTTTGTTTTTCCATAGCATCCTTTTGATTTATTTTTTAGTTAAAATAATATCTAGTAACAATTATATCTAGTAACCATTAGTTAAAATATCTAGTAATAATGTCTAGTACGAGATATAGTATTATTTATACTTTCTTTAAGTTCTTTATGTTAGTTAATTGTTAGAAAGTATGTTTTCCTTTAATTTGTTGGTAGTTTGTTTTTCCATAGTAGCCTTTTGATTTATTTTTTAGTTAAAATAATATCTCATCATAACTATTATATCTAGTAACCATTAATTAAAATATCTAGTAATAATGTCTAGTACGTGATGTAGTATTATTTCTACTTTCTTTAAGTTCATTATGTTAGTTTATTGTTAGAAAGTATGTTTTCCTTTAATTTGTTGGTAGTTTGTTTTTTCATAGTAGCCTTTTGATTTATTTTTTAGTTAAAATAATATTTAGTAACAATTATATCTAGTAACCATTAGTTAAAATATCTAGTAATAATGTCTAGTACGAGATATAGTATTATTTATACTTTCTTTAAGTTCTTTATGTTAGTTAATTGTTAGAAAGTATGTTTTCCTTCAATTTGTTGGTAGTTTGTTTTTCCATAGTAGCCTTTTGATTTATTTTTTAGTTAAAATAATATCTAGTAACAATTATATCTAGTAACCATTAGTTAAAATATCTAGTAATAATGTCTAGTACGTGATATAGTATTATTTCTACTTTCTTTAAGTTCTTTATGTTAGTTTATTATTAGAAAGTATGTTTTTCTTTAATTTGTTGGTAGTTTGTTTTTCCATAGTAGCTTTTTGATTTATTTTTTAGTTAAAATAATATCTCATCATAACTATTATATCTAGTAACCATTAGTTAAAATATCTAGTAATAATGTCTAGTACGTGATGTAGTATTATTTCTACTTTCTTTAAGTTCATTATGTTAGTTTATTGTTAGAAAGTATGTTTTCCTTTAATTTGTTGGTAGTTTGTTTTTTCATAGTAGCCTTTTGATTTATTTTTTAGTTAAAATAATATTTAGTAACAATTATATCTAGTAACCATTAGTTAAAATATCTAGTAATAATGTCTAGTACGTGATATAGTATTATTTCTACTTTCTTTAAGTTCTTTATGTTAGTTTATTATTAGAAAGTATGTTTTTCTTTAATTTGTTGGTAGTTTGTTTTTCCATAGTAGCTTTTTGATTTATTTTTTAGTTAAAATAATATCTCATCATAACTATTATATCTAGTAACCATTAGTTAAAATATCTAGTAATAATGTCTAGTACGTGATGTAGTATTATTTCTACTTTCTTTAAGTTCATTATGTTAGTTTATTGTTAGAAAGTATGTTTTCCTTTAATTTGTTGGTAGTTTGTTTTTTCATAGTAGCCTTTTGATTTATTTTTTAGTTAAAATAATATTTAGTAACAATTATATCTAGTAACCATTAGTTAAAATATCTAGTAATAATGTCTAGTACGTGATATAGTATTATTTCTACTTTCTTTAAGTTCTTTATGTTAGTTTATTATTAGAAAGTATGTTTTTCTTTAATTTGTTGGTAGTTTGTTTTTCCATAGTAGCCTTTTGATTTATTTTTTAGTTAAAATAATATCTAGTAACAATTATATCTAGTAACCATTAGTTAAAATATCTAGTAATAATGTCTAGTACGTGATATAGTATTATTTCTACTTTCTTTAAGTTCTTTATGTTAGTTTATTATTAGAAAGTATGTTTTTCTTTAATTTGTTGGTAGTTTGTTTTTCCATAGTAGCTTTTTGATTTATTTTTTAGTTAAAATAATATCTCATCATAACTATTATATCTAGTAACCATTAGTTAAAATATCTAGTAATAATGTCTAGTACGTGATGTAGTATTATTTCTACTTTCTTTAAGTTCATTATGTTAGTTTATTGTTAGAAAGTATGTTTTCCTTTAATTTGTTGGTAGTTTGTTTTTTCATAGTAGCCTTTTGATTTATTTTTTAGTTAAAATAATATTTAGTAACAATTATATCTAGTAACCATTAGTTAAAATATCTAGTAATAATGTCTAGTACGAGATATAGTATTATTTATACTTTCTTTAAGTTCTTTATGTTAGTTTATTGTTAGAAAGTATGTTTTCCTTCAATTTGTTGGTAGTTTGTTTTTCCATAGTAGCCTTTTGATTTATTTTTTAGTTAAAATAATATCTAGTAACAATTATATCTAGTAACCATTAGTTAAAATATCTAGTAATAATGTCTAGTACGTGATATAGTATTATTTCTACTTTCTTTAAGTTCTTTATGTTAGTTTATTGTTAGAAAGTATGTTTTTCTTTAATTTATTGGTAGTTTGTTTTTCCATAGCATCCTTTTGATTTATTTTTTAGTTAAAATAATATCTAGTAACAATTATATCTAGTAACCATTAGTTAAAATATCTAGTAATAATGTCTAGTAAGTGATATACTATTATTTCTACTCTCTTTAAGTTCTTTATGTTAGTTTATTGTTAGAAAGTATGTTTTTCTTTAATTTATTGGTAGTTTGTTTTTCCATAGTAGCTTTTTGATTTATTTTTTAGTTAAAATAATATCTCATCATAACTATTATATTTAGTAACCATTAGTTAAAATATCTAGTAATAATGTCTAGTACGAGATATAGTATTATTTATACTTTCTTTAAGTTCTTTATGTTAGTTTATTGTTAGAAAGTATGTTTTCCTTCAATTTGTTGGTAGTTTGTTTTTCCATAGTAGCCTTTTGATTTATTTTTTAGTTAAAATAATATCTAGTAACAATTATATCTACTAACCATTAGTTAAAATATCTAGTAATAATGTCTAGTACGTGATATAGTATTATTTCTACTTTCTTTAAGTTCTTTATGTTAGTTTATTGTTAGAAAGTATGTTTTTCTTTAATTTATTGGTAGTTTGTTTTTCCATAGTAGCCTTTTGATTTATTTTTTAGTTAAAATAATATCTCAACATAACTATTATATTTAGTAACCATTAGTTAAAATATCTAGTAATAATGTCTAGTAAGTGATATACTATTATTTCTACTCTCTTTAAGTTCTTTATGTTAGTTTATTGTTAGAAAGTATGTTTTCCTTTAATTTGTTGGTAGTTTGTTTTTCCATAGTAGCCTTTTGATTTATTTTTTAGTTAAAATAATATCTCATCATAACTATTATATTTAGTAACCATTAGTTAAAATATCTAGTAATAATGTCTAGTACGTGATATACTATTATTTCTACTCTCTTTAAGTTCTTTATGTTAGTTTATTGTTAGAAAGTATGTTTTCCTTTAATTTGTTGGTAGTTTGTTTTTTCATAGTAGCCTTTTGATTTATTTTTTAGTTAAAATAATATTTAGAAACAATTATATCTAGTAACCATTAGTTAAAATATCTAGTAATAATATCTAGTACGAGATATAGTATTATTTATACTTTCTTTAAGTTCTTTATGTTAGTTTATTATTAGAAAGTATGTTTTTCTTTAATTTGTTGGTAGTTTGTTTTTCCATAGTAGCCTTTTGATTTATTTTTTAGTTAAAATAATATTTAGTAACAATTATATCTAGTAACCATTAGTTAAAATATCTAGTAATAATGTCTAGTACGAGATATAGTATTATTTATACTTTCTTTAAGTTCTTTATGTTAGTTTATTGTTAGAAAGTATGTTTTCCTTTAATTTGTTGGTAGTTTGTTTTTCCATAGTAGCCTTTTGATTTATTTTTTAGTTAAAATAATATTTAGAAACAATTATATCTAGTAACCATTAGTTAAAATATCTAGTAATAAAATCTAGTACGAGATATAGTATTATTTATACTTTCTTTAAGTTCTTTATGTTAGTTTATTATTAGAAAGTATGTTTTTCTTTAATTTGTTGGTAGTTTGTTTTTCCATAGTAGCCTTTTGATTTATTTTTTAGTTAAAATAATATTTAGTAACAATTATATCTAGTAACCATTAGTTAAAATATCTAGTAATAATGTCTAGTACGAGATATAGTATTATTTATACTTTCTTTAAGTTCTTTATGTTAGTTTATTGTTAGAAAGTATGTTTTCCTTTAATTTGTTGGTAGTTTGTTTTTCCATAGTGCCTTTCGATTTATTTTTTAGTTCGTTTAGATAATAACATAATATCTAACAACAATAATATCTAGTGACCATTACTTAAAATAATTTCTAAAAACATTATTTATTATTTTTTCTTTTAATTTATTGCTCGTTTCTTTTCAAAAAGTTCCGTTCCTTTACCTTTTTGTTAAAAAAATTTATTAATTATTTTAAGTAAAATATTTGAAATGGTGATTGAAAAAGAATTCAAAAATTAATTATATTATATATATATATATATATATATATATATATATATATATACATATATATATATATATATATGTATATATATATATATATATATATACATTTAGAAAACATTTTTAAATTTCTTAATATTACTATTTACGCGAGTGAGGGAGTGCGGAGAACTCATTTAAATTAAGGTGCCGTAATTTTAATAATGAAAATAAAAGAATCGTAACAAAACATTTTTTTTATACCAATCCAAATCTGCAGTTTACACTAAGTATTCCATATACTATTCCATAAAAACATTAGGTTGAGGATTTGAGGTGGTGTAGCCGTTATGGATATTTCTCTAGCTTAGGATACAAAACCCATTTGAGGCAAATAATACTATTTAGTGCAGAGATTTGAGAATAAAATATACACCGAATTATTTCGGCAAAACATGATATGGTCTGAGAAAGGAATCGTTTGCTATATAATTTAGGATAATATCGTTTATTATATATTTTAGGATGATACCGTTAATTATATATTTGAGGATGATATAGTTTATTATATATTTTATAGTGATACCGTTTATTATATATTTTAGAACAATAAACACTGCATTGTTTCTGCAAAACATTATATGGTATGAGAAGAGAATCGTTTGCTATATACTTTAGGATAATATCGTTTATTATATATTTTAGGATGATACCGTTTATTATATATTTGAGGATGATTTAGTTTATTATATATTTTATAATGATGCTGTTTATTATATATTTTAGGACGGTATCGTTTATTACATATTTGAAGATGACATAATGTGTTATATATTTTAGAACAACAAACACCGTATTGTTTCGGCAAAAGATGATATGATATGAGAAAAGAATTGTTTGTTACATAATTTAGGGTAATATCGTTTATTATATATTTTAGGATGATATGGTTTATGATATATTTGAAGATGATATCGTTTATTATATACTTTATATTGATACCGTTTATTATGTATCTGAGGATGACGTCGTTTATCACATGTTTTAGGATGATATCGTTTATTACATATTTGATAATGATAAAGTTTATTGTTTATTTTAGGGCGATATCTTTTATTATATATTTATGAAGATATCATTAGATTTTTTAGAATGATATCGTTTATTACGACATTACCGTTCGACTCTCTCAAACGGCCCTTCTTAATTGAGGATTGTGATTCTGACGACAAAATCTATTGACTATTTCTCTCCATCGATATCAATCACCTTTCAGACAAAGCACTGAATTTTCAGGCAGCTTCAGTCATTAGACCACTTCGTCATGGCAATGTTTGAGTCTTCGTCCTCTTAGCTATTGGCCATATTTATGACCTATGCCATGAGCCCCTCGAAATTGTTGCCATATTTTCGGGGGATGAAGCTGAAATATTGAACAATTATGTGTATAAAAACAGCAAAAAGTCATCAGTTTTAGACTTAATTCCTTTAAAACATGAAGATTTGTGTAATAAGGAATCAAGAATATTCTTTATAAACCATTCCTTTAAACATGAACATTTGTGTAATAAGGAGTCAAGAATATTCTTTATAAACCATTCCTTTAAACGTGAACATTTGTGTAATAAGGAGTCAGGAATATTCTTTATAAACCATTCCTTTAAACGTGAACAATTGTGTAATACGGAGTCAAGAATATTCTTTATAAACCATTCCTTTAAACATGAACATTTGTGTAATAAGGAGTCGAGAATATTCTTTATAAACCATTCCTTTAAACGTGAACATTTTTATAATAAGGAGTCAAGAATATTCTTTATAAACCATTCCTTTAAACATGAACATTTGTGTAATAAGGAGTCAAGAATATTCTTTATAATACATATAAAACATTTTGCATTACTGACAGGATTCCTACAATTCAATTTGTTTCTGCTTTTATTTAATTTTTTAAAGGGTTTTTGTTTCTATTCACGTTCGCTATGTTGTCGTTGATTACAACACTTTGCAATCGATTGTTTTAAATATTTCTAAATAACTGACTCTCATGAAACACATGTATTTAGTCATCATGATGATAAGTTCAACCTTTGATTCTCAAATCCCGATCCTGCAAGGTACTGCCTGTATAAACCGGAAGACTTGACCATCTGTTGTTGATAAATTAATGTTATGGGTCTCAAGTAGGATCTGTCATTGGACTCCGGATCACAACGACCGGATTTTCCTAAATCACGAGACTTGGCGATCCGTTGTTTTCAAATTGGTTAAATATACACTTTTTTTGTGTATGGAATTACACTTTTTTTTTGTAAAATTGTAGTAGGCAATATTTCTTTATTTATAACATAGTTTTCCTCACCGATTATCACAACATGATGAGCACTTCAGGTCAACCTTTCAACGTTTACAAATGACAAAATATGTGTACAACGATAGTAGTATGAGTTTCACTCGTGCTTGACAGTTTTGTCAATTGAAATCTTTGTTCCACGCTGCCATGTCATCACAGTACCTTCCTCTAATTACACCTGGGAACAGGAAGATCCGTTCACAGTTGCCAGTCATTACAGTAATTGGAACTTATTTCGTAATGTTTTCTTTTCATAATTATATAATGGTAATATCAATTGTCGTGATGCACGCACGCTGCAGTGCAGGTCGGTCGATGCCTTGAACCTGAGCGGACGGCCTTCCGATGGATGCTGAGTACAAGAGGAAACTATACACGATAAATATTTATGAGAAAAAAATTTAAAATCGCTTTTCTTACGAGGAAAAGTTGGTATGATAATTGTAGAATACTCATAATTGGTTATTATGAAAGTACCTAACATTAATTAATTATGTTTGATAAACTTATGGCCTTCGTGTAATGTCATTAAAATTATATCACGGCTCTCCAGTATTTCAGTATGTTATTGCACATTGTTTACGCATTAACTCTATAAATCCTATCTAGCATTGATAATTATGATTCTAATTATCAATGCTAAATAGGCTTTATAGAGTTAGGCAATATCAGAAACTGGTCAAAGTGTTCCGAATCTAATATTTTCTTTTAATTAGTCAAAATGGAATGTGAAAACTATTACTAGTATTTTCATATTTAATTCGTTGTTGAAATAGAAAACGATATTAAATAGAATTCATAGAGAAGATGTCAAAAATTCGTCAAAGTGTTCCGAATATAATATTTTCTTTTAATTAATAAAAGTTTCCACTTTTCAAACTGTTACTAGTATTTTCTTATTTAATTCGTTGTTAAAATAGAAAATGATATGATTATTATTACAAAATAGGCTTTATAGAGCAGATATCAGAAACTCGTCCAAGTGTTCCGAATCTAATATTTTCTTTTAATTAGCCAAAATGAAATGTGAAAACTATTACTAGTATTTTCTTATTTAATTCGTTGTTAAAAATAGAAAATTATGTTATTATTATTACAAAATAGGATTTATAGAGTAGATATCAGAAACTCGTCAAAGTGTTCTTAATCTAATATTTTCTTTTAATTGGTCAAAGTGGAATGTAAAAACTATTACCAGTATTTTCTTATTTAATTCGTAGTTAGAAATAGAAAATTATGTTATTATTATTACAAAATAGGATTTATAGAGTAGATATCAGAAACTCGTTAAAGTGTTCTTAATCTAATATTTTCTTTTAATTGGTCAAAGTGGAATGTAAAAACTATTACTAGTATTTTCTTATTTAATTTAGTTAGTCAGAAAGTAGTCAAGGTATCCCGAATATTTTCTTTTAATTGATCAAAGTGAATCTGAAAACTGTTACTATTTAATTCGTTGTTAGAAATAGAAAACGGTATGATTATTATTACAAAATAGACTTTATAAAGTAGATATCAGAAACTCGTCAGTGTTCCGAATTTAATATTTTCTTTTAATTGATCAAAATGAATCTGAAAACCGTTACTAGTATTTTTTTATTTCGTTGTTAGAAATAGAAAACAATATGATTATTATTACAAAGTAGGGTTTATATAACAGATATCAGAAATTTGTCAAAGTGTTCCGAATCTAATATTTCCTTTTAATCGATCAAAGCGGAATACAAAAACTGTTACTAGTATTTTCTTTTTAATTCGTTGTTAGAAATAGAAAATTGTAAGATTATTATTTTAAAATAGAGTTAAGAGAATAGATATTAGAAGCTCGTCAAAGTATTCTGAAGCTAAAATTTTCTTTTAATTGATCAAAGTGGAATGTGAAAACTATTAATAGTATTTTGATTTTTATTCGTTGTTAGAAATTTGAAATTAGGGGTTTGGAATTAAAACACATAAATTCGTGATTACAAAAGAGACATTTCAGAAATTAATTTCCACATATCTGTACATGAAAATCATTTCCGATTTCCCAGTATTTCTGTTTAGGCGAGCGAGAGAATGAAGAGAATTTATTTAAATACAAAGTTCGTAATTTTTTATACTTCTTGATCTAAACAGATAATGGAAACTGATTAAGTGCATGACATATAGTGCCTCAATATGTATCCCGTAATTATATCGCAATATACGTATTTTATAACTTCTTATGTCGTATTCGTACGTACCTTTATAGTCTATGGAAACTAAATAAGGATTCTATTCCAAGACAATTGAATCTGCTATTCCGATTCGTCTTCTGTATATTTCTCTACATGTTTTAATAATTCCAAAACATGTTTTAATAATTCGTATTTATGTATTTTGTGTACAGTAGCGAGCTCTGTCACCCAGTAACTTCCATCTGCGTTCTTTCCGCGTACTTTAGAGTTTTGTTGGATAGTTACAAAGCTAGTGAAGTTGGATTATCACTGATTAAGGAAAAATTTAATTTGAAAGTGGTCTCACCAAAACCTATTTTCAGAACTATTTCCAGATGTTTAAAACAAGATTATGACTTCTTTAGAAATGAGAGAGGGAGATGTTAAAAACGATTTTGATGCTAAAGGGGCTAAAAAACGAAATGAGCTCAGTCGTGTCCTAACCGTAGGAATTCGTCCTTCGAAATATCCATCGGAGTGTTTTTTCTATAAGTAGCATAGGCTAAGCATTAAAGTGAGCAGGGCCGAGTAGAGTTGAGGTACATAGCTTCGTCTCTTTTTATCTTATCGTGTAAACCTTTTAGAAATTAATCCATAGCATGATGTAAAAATTACAGAGTTAATAATGTTTCTTGGTTTTTGATCATGTTTTTTATCTCATTTAGGCTGAAGAGCATGGAGAAATAACATCTTTCAACTTTTCACTCATAAAATTTTGATTTTTGTTGGTAAATCCAACATCCTTTGGGCGCTTTTATTGTTCTCCTTGATCTGTTATTTCTTCTGATTGCCGTATTCTTCGTTTCTGGTTATATTTTCGTCTCATATAGGGCAATATTTAAAAAAAAACAAAAGTTTTCAAATTTACAATGTTATAAATTTATGTTTATTATTATTGAGGCCAATATAACTTAAGGTCTTATAGGTATACTACTTAAAGGCTTTCCACGGATATTTCGACTGTCGTCATAATTTTACACTTTCACCAGGTAGATCACCATTAAATTTGCATACTTCTATAGTTCTACCTCTCCCGCACATAACCGCTGTATTATCGGATTTCTTCATTTGTTGAAATAACCTAAAGAGCTAATATCTTAAAAGAGTAAGCTTTCGAATTTCTGTTATTTTTTATCAGTCAATTATTCACAGAATTATCGCGTCACGAAATTCGGCATAATTTAATTGCACCGAAAATTTTGACCGGGCTTCCAAAGCGAATTTATAGACGTTTTAACGTCAAAAATTAAAAATCATAAATAAAACCAAAACTTCATTTTAAAAGACTTGTCTGACAATATCCCACACGATGTGGTACTCCTAACATTTTTATACCATCCCCTCTTAATAAGGGAAGATACTTATCTAAATATTTTGCTAGATATTTATCTAAAGCTATGCATAATTTTTCTTTGCATTTACACAATTTTATCTACCTAAGTCTGGAACTTTAGAAACTAAGAGGTTGTGACAGACCGAGTGAAATTATAAAGACCCATGTTTGACTACAGAACCCTAAATGTGAGCTACATGACCACATAATTGTTAGTCTGTTGATTTACAAATTATTCGCCGTATACTGATAAACGGAACCCGGCGAACAGTCATTGTTAAGCATATATTTGCAAGTGAGACTTGTAAATATCGATAAGTAACAATGAGAACTCAGATAATACTGTAAAAAAGCACATTTTAAACCATGAATACATTAGTAACCTTGCATGGTATGGGGTAAACATTATATTTAGCAATTTTTAAGTTGCTTGTATTGTATAAATTGACAAAAAGGGTTTACAGAGATAGATACGTTGTACAAAAAATACTTAGACCGTTACTAATAAACCTAGAATAGAAAGTTATACCTTGTCTGTCAAACACTATTCCGAGTTCGATTCAAGTTTAACTTTGGTATAACCTAAAAAGTGAAATTTCCAGCAAGTACACCTAACAGCACGTCAGTTTCTATAATTCTATTGTTTTTATAAGTATTTTAAAGAAAACGGCTTTATAAAATTCAATTCGTACGATCGAAACTATTGAGGAGAAATATCATATAATTTATTGTGCGTAGCTGCACCAAGAACAATATTTATAATTGACAACTTTTTAATTATATAAAATTTAAGTAATATTTTCATTTATTGATTGACGAGAATTTTTTAATTATATAAAATTAAAGTGATATTTTCATTTATTTATCGATGACAATTTTTTAATTATATAAAATTCAACTTTTCATTTATTGTTCGAATATTTTAAGGGGAATTGCGACATTTTTCCAAAATTTTATTGCTAAATTTTAAATTTACTATCATTTCTTCATGCTGTTTTAATGATTTTTTATACGCAGCTCTTGCTCTTTTTCAGTATATAATGCTCTTTCGTAACTGGAAAAAACAGATAAACTCAACAAGAATGGACCCAAGCAAAGAATAATATAGATTTTAACGATTCTTTAAAAATGCCGTCTGACGTGACAGATGTTACTTGTATTCGCAGTAATAGACACAACTTCATATTTTATGGCTTTGTCTATGAAACGAGATGTTGCCACGTTGAATTATTGAAATAACTTTAGTATATTTATTCTATCGTTTTACAGAGTTTATTAGTAGTAATTAATAACTTTGCTATACCAACCTTATAAGTGGGTATAAGTATTCTCAGAGTAAGAGTAATATAACCTACGTTTCAGTATTTTCTATTAGTAACAGTTTTATTAATTTATGGATCTTACTTCTGATGTTTATTTATTGTTTTAACCTGTATTTGATAAGAATCTTTGTTCAAAAACCATAACATCATTAAACGAATAGAAAAATAATTTCTATATAACATTAACTAACGGTCAATCGAAAAAGCTTTCAATATTTTATAGCTTTGCAAACCAGATTTTTGGCCACAACCATAATTATTTACGATTTTAATGCACAAAAATAAATATTATCTATAACATAAATAATATGCACCTTTGCTAATAGCCCACCTAAAGATGTAATACCACGAAACCTAAGTCGTGGTAAAGAACTTAAAGAAAGTAGAAATAATACATCACGTAGTTTCATTTCATTGTGAATAAATAATATTGATATTTCAAAATATAATTAACAGTATTTAATGGTTATTATAAAGTGTCAAATATTTTTTATCGATTAAATATTAAATAAATATAAATGATTTTTATCATATGGAAATCCGAAGGTGCCAAGGAAATATTTTCGACGTATTTACTATGCATTTACCGTATGAAATGTCACTTTTAGAAAAATTGTTTTGTTGGATGTTTCCATTATCATATTCAAGTCAGATATGATATAAATATTACTTATATGATATAAATAATACTTAAATGATATAAATATTACTTATATGATATAAATATTACTTATATGATATAAATAATACTTATATGATATAAATATTACTTATATGATATAAATATTACTTATATGATAAAATATTACCACTTTTTTATTAAACATTTCAATTCTCCCCGCTTCGTAGTAAAAAGTGGGCCTTTTTGCATCAGCGTCTTTCGTGCAGAAATGGATTGCTAATTCTGCCTATATCATTATGAAATTCTGATAAAAAAATTTAACTTGAGAGGAAAGTATTTATCCATAAATAAAGATAGGTACTTCTTATTCGATTTAAATTTTACTCAATCGGATTTAAAATATCTTGAAAGCGTCGAGGTAATAATTTTATTTTTTTCACAAAATCGCGTGACCACTTTTTAGGGGCTATTTCAAATTTCAAAAAAAATTAATTTGAAAATATTTTTATTGCTAAAAATTATACATCGTAGATCTTGTTTAATTCAATGTATCTTTGATATCTTTCGAATTTTCTTTTATTACGTGGAAAACTCATGAATCCCTGGGGGATCGTTCTTAATGAAATTTTCATAAATAATTTTTAGGTACTTATACGTTTTTAGGTGCTTGTGAGGGATATATTTTCTGTGGTAATTACGCCTAGAAAAAAAGGGAGGCAAAAGTCCCTAGAATATTGGGCCCAGATGTAACAAGAATAAAAAATGGGTAAAAGAACCTAAAGTATTGGGCCAAGACGTAACAAGAATAAAAAATAAGCAAAAGTCCCTAGAATATTGGGTTCAGATGTAACAAGACTAACAATTACACTTTTAATAGAGAAAATGAAAAATTAAACCCTTAAAAGTTTTATTAAATCGTCAATCAGGCAAATGAGACATCTGGTATTTCTTTTAACAAAAGTTAGGTTATTTTCGTAATTGGTTGTAATTGCTATTTCTACGAAATTCTTTGAACCAGTAAGAAAAAACAAAGTGTAGATTGTATCCATTCATATCTTACATACAGAGATGTAACATGCTAGAAACATGGATGAAACTCTCATGCCTGACAGCGTCGTCAAAGAAAAAAAACACATAAAAGTGAAAAAGAACAAAAATGACATTCATTTTTACAATGACATAATTAATTATTTTCAATATAAGTTAACAGTTTATTTTTAATCAATTTAGGCAATGGCTACAAATTTAAAATATAATCAATATCGATTATTTGAAATTTTTTATGTCCTTCGTTAGATTTTTATTGTAATTTTTCATTTTTGTTGCTTGTTTTGTTTTGTATTATGATTACAAATTTTATTTTATTATTTGGTATTTGCCGATTAAAAAATATTAACATGTTTAAAAATTGTATTTAATTTCCGTAAGGCGAGGCCCATTTTAACCTATCTCCTTTGTAATGTTTGATCTATAACTAAAATGTTACAAAAGCAATTAGTTAATTAAATAAAGTAATGCTTGGAAAAATAACCATTGTCTTCTAATTCTTTGTTACACGTGAATCGTCTTTAATTTTTTTTTTTGTAATATGTCAAATAAAATAGAAAATTTTAGCTTCTAAATACAGAACATAATATAGAAAAGCATAAGCGAGGTTCTGAGCTAAGGATATTTGCCAGCGGAACGCCAACTCGTTAGCACGGGTTCACCTGTGTGTATATTGGCAGCTTTATTTACTTAATAAGATAAGTTACGAAGGAAGATCGAAATTTAATCGATAAAAATACATAGTTACCTTTGAATATCTAAATCTATGTACTGTTATTGATGGTATTATAATATATTATTTCACTAATTCAGTTTAACATTGGTAGGTTAAGTTGTTAGAGAACAATTAGGATATTGCCTAAATTAATTTATACTGAAGCCCGGATTCGGCATTAAGGTTTAGGTGCCTAAATTATAATTTAGAAAGCAGTAGCTGTTAAAAAAAAGATTTTAATTTAGCATTATTAATGCAAGGAGATATCTCTTACGTAACTGTAGTTACCTTATGAAGTTGAGATTGAAGAACTAGATATTAAAATGTAGTAGACATGGGTATTAACAAAAAAATCATAGGAGTACAGTAGAAACTATACCAACAGTTTCAACATGGAACTTTTCTTCTAGATTAAAGATAACAAATTAGGAAGAAAGAATTAATTTGCTAAGATTTTCTAATAACACTAGCCGTGTCTTGCGGTTTCATACTTTCATTCGCGTAGAAATACATAATTATGCTACTCCTACCCTCCCCCCCCCCGCCCCATTTCCCAGTCAATAAACGTTTCAGCGTATATCGGCGGGAAGACTCTAAGTGATTAGTCAATAAAGAAGACGGGTTCTCTCTATATTGCAACGTGTAAGTAGTAGTTTCCAACATTTGTTGCATTTTTTTATTACTACTATGCTACTACAAATTATAGTATAGTGAGATATAGCTTATAATCTTCCGTAAAAAAGTAGACTTTAAAATATGAAAATATGTTTTTAAATTTTGATTCTACAAATCAGTACAAACTAACAAACAAAGCAGACAAGTAGTTTCGTTTGTTGTCCCTGCGCTACTCTTATAAATCGCAACGTAATAATATAATTGATATTTTTGTTCAAAATAATAGCTCTTTAATAATAATATGGTTTTTAAAATTCTATCTGTGGTTCACGGATTAACGCAAACAGACAAACAAACTTTTCTCTTTTATGTATTAGCATAGATAAGACGTTTACATACAATATTGATTTACAGATATCATTGATGAATTTATGGATATTGTTGAGATTAATTTTGTTACTTTTATAAAATCTGTATTGAAACTAAACATTTATGCGATCGTCAGTGGTGTATTGCTTAAGTAGTATATCGGAGTCTCATCACCGCTTAAGGTGCAATGTTAAATTTAAATATAATACCTCTATTTATGTATTTAATCATTTCTGCACTAAGCTTTAGCTGTTTGGATTTTCAATTAAGACGACGAAATTTGCCTCTTAGCTACTGAGATTATTGCAAAACATCCAAATAAACACGTTGCGCCTGCTCTAATAATAAAATTATCAGTTTTATTTTATTATAATTTTATTTTATATACTTATATTCCAATATGTATCAGGAATAATATTTTTTTAGGTTTTATGGAAATAGGTTTAGTTATTTAGGCGTGATTAAGTAACAAACATACAAACATTTTTTTCATGTTATTAGGTGCGATCAGTGCGAAGCTGCGCATAACGACCCTTGTGCACCGCTACATAAACTATACGCATGCTGAATCTGGTGTTGATTCTTCGCTAGGTTTCAAAGTTGCTAAGTAACTAGCGACCGACCCCGGGCGTACCTGAAAGGGTAGATAAAAAATTTAGATGTAAATGAAGCGCTCGCATAATTTTACTTACTTGGAACACCCTCACAACATTTAAACTACTTGTTAGAGAACTACGGTGTAAAAGAAAAAATGGTCTATGTAAATTAAAGTAAATTTAATTTGATAAACTTTAAGACAGTATTGCGGAAAGAGCCTAAGTTAGAGCCTTAGAAACCTGAGTTAGAGTTGAATGAAATACTAGAGCCGAATTACTGTTTCCATGGTTATGGCGTTTTTGAGATAGGTCTTGTAATAAAATTGGTCTAAAAATATCAACTTTGATGTAAAGGCAAGTCATTATTTTTCCCTAAAAAATAAACGACGAATTTATATTCTACTCGCAGAGACCTTTAACGACATCCCTAATGTCTAGATTTTTTTTCAGCTCCGCTGGATGTTTGGCGGCTTTTTCGATATGTGATATTATCACAACAAACTTAATAAAAGTGAAACGTTGTGTATTTATTTACTATTTGTTTGTTTTTTTTTGTCGTTTAAATCCGTTGGCTTTCAATGAATTTGCGTACAGATAACATACGTCATAGATTAAGGGATAGTTTATATAAAATCACGCTATCACTTACAGAAGCAGATCACTGAACAGCTAAAAAAATTTGTATCCGCTTACAAAAACACTGAATAATCAGTTAATAATTTAATTTTTAAAAGTAATGGAACATGTTCCATTTAATCTCTTTTAAGGGTTAATTAATTGCCTATTTTGTATTATTATATAATTTTATATAATAACCTATTTTATGGATTAATTACTTACACTGCATGTTAGCGCAAATAACGGTAATATGTCTGGCTAGGCAGGCCCCATTGAGCCTCAACTAATATTACGTTAGGTCAAGCAAATTAAGTTTAAAAGAATAATTACCTCGTAACTACATAATTGGCCTGATTGAAAACTTCCCCTATTTCTTTGAAAACAAATTTCTTAGGGTTCCGTACCTCAAATGTGAAAACAGAACCCTTGTAAGATCACCCACGTGTCTGTCCGTCGATCTGTCACAGTCGTTTCTTTTTCAGAAACCGTTTGACGTAGAAACGTGAATTTTGGCACAGCAATAAAACAGTCTAACCTGCACAGAGATATGTGCAGGTATCGCTAAAATTTAATTGTTGATGGGCAAATTCATTATACGATTTTTTTTAATTCCACATATACGTAGCGTTGGGGGTCGTTTGAAAGGGAATATTTTTTTCATAATTTTAGGTACTATGTCTTCAGATATATAATGAAAAAATATGTTCCCCACCGCCTTATTTCCTAAACTTCACAACCAAAAATTATGAAAAAAATATAAATTTTTAGACATTAAGGTTGTAGACAAACTATAGTTATGATTTTAGATATCATAGTTTTTGAAATCTGTACCATGTTTTTATGCTTATAAAAGACATTGTATTGAATATATTTAGCGTTAATTTTGTAGAAATTCATTATTCACAATTAAATGAAACTACGTGATGTAGTATTATTTCTACTTTCTTTAATTTCTTTACCACGACCTGGGTTTCGTTGTATAACAATATCTTCAGATGGGCTATTAGCAAAGATCTTTGCTAATTGCCCACCTGAAGATATTGTAATTTACTTTATTTACATAATTTACATTTAAATTATTATAGTTCTTTACCACGACCACCTAGGTCGTGGTAAAGAACTTAAAGAAAGTAGAAATAACACTACATCACGTAGTTTCATTTAATGGTGAAAGACATTGTAGCCAATGTATTTACGTTTTTCTATATTTACAACCGATTTTTTCAGAAACCATGCGACAAGATAATGTCAAATTTGGCTTAATGCATTAATTGGTCGTCTGAAAAAAAAATCTTAGTAACCAGCATATTTCGAACTAGCTCATTCTTTCAATATATTTCTATAACAATTAAAGGTATCTAATTTGTAGATATAATGATATACATTTAAAAGGACTTATCATGAGGGATACAAGAATATTTGTTTTAATTTTAAATTTGCAAAGTCTCTTTATTTCCGAAACTACTGAGCCAAAACACATGAAAAAAACTGGAGTTGTAAAATTTGAATAGAAGATTACAGGAAACCTATAACGATTGTCCTTAATCTATATATACTTATGTGAAAGATAATAGACACTATATAAAAGATAAAGACGGCAATATATATATATATATATATATATATATATATATATATATATATATATATATACATTGTGAAAATACCTTTTTGTGCATAGTGTAATGGAAATACTGTGTACTCTTAAATGTTTAGAAGTGCCTATATGTGTTCTGAATCCTTGTAGTGCGAGTTCTACTAGTGCAGGTTTTTATATTTTTCAAACGCCACGGGGCGTAGCCGCGGGCAAATCTAGCTTTCGATATATACAAAATGATTTTGAGCTTGAATACTACAATATTATGTGCGAATTCAAAATTTATCACTTACTTCGTTTAGAAGTAATCCTCTAGCAGAGAGCTGGATATATGGATGGATATACGATGTTTGCAATAACACTAAGTGCCATCCAGCCAGACCCTTCGATGTGTCTCCAAAAAATAGGACATTTACCAGTAGATCAGATTCCTTAACACCCGTGCGTTTAATCTACTTGCAACGAATATGTATGAAATACGTTGTAACGACCATGTGTGAAGAACGTAGACTTAACGGATTTATTGAAGATATTTTTCATAACACAGATACATCAAAGGTTTCAATGATGTCACCGCCTATCGGAGTGAGTCTGCTCTCCTTATCAGCGCGGCAAGGCTCAGCGTGCGACAGGGCACGTACTCCGACGCGATCCGCCGTGGGCAACGTTTACGTGCGCGGTTTACGTGTGACGGCGCCGTATCGTGACGTCGGCCCTTCAGGTGACGGTCCGATAGTCGACGTATTGCTGACGGCAGAGTACGCGTTGCACGTTGACCGCGACACGTGATTAGCACGTGCCGATCGTAACATTGTTATTTGGTGCGTGTTAAGTATTTTACGAGCATTGTAATGAGGATCTGGATCTGGCTATCTGGATCTTACCCAGGAACGCTTAAATAAATTTGAATACTTCAAAATTTGTGCATTCGTTATATTTTTGACTGGAAGAAATTTGACCATGTTTCTGATTAATTCTCTGCCTTTAATTGGTGGAAACATTAAATATCACATAGGTCGGATTAACCATGGTCTAGATCTAGATCTCAGCCTTAGGTGCGTATGACTTTGGACTTCGCTCTGAAAATTTCCTTATTTTACCTGTCCTCAAACATGATACCTCTTCTTTTGAATATACCTTTACTGTTCATGCTACCAAACTGTGGAATAAGTTGGATCTTGATATCTAGAACGCGCCATCAGTTCATGCATTCAAAATTTGTTTGAAAAAATCCTTTCGTAACTTCCCATCTTCCCCTTCCTGGTTTTTCCTCTCAAATCCTCTCCCTCTCCTTATTTCTTGTCAATATATTGTAGGTGTATACATGTATGTATTTTTCTTGATATTTATGTATTTCTATTACTCACTTGTAATTCGTTATTTCTTATCAGATTGCCAGTTTATTTTTATTGTTTTTTTTTTTAATTTGCAATTGTATTCACAATCTGTTGTAGTTTTTCACGAAACATAATATTTAATTGAGAAGAAGAGATTTTTCCTGTAACAATAAGGCCGCTTTATGAATTTTTATTTCAAGAACAACAAATATATGATTATACATGTTCGAGCTAAGATTTAGAGAAAACACATAAAATACAGCGAACTTTTGGACGAATTGAATTGGAAAATTCGAGCAACATGCATTAGCAACATATGATGTTATACAACTAATAAATAAAAATAATTGTCATCAATATATAAAAAATGATGAAGTATGGAAATATATAAAACATTAAGTATAATGAAATTAGACACACCAATCCGTTGTGTTAACAAATTAACTAATATTAAATATGAATAAAAAAAATATTACTTTGACGCACAATTAATATTAATAATATCTGGGGAGTGACATAACTATTATCGTGTATACCTTAATAATAATAGTAATTTAGTATATGTACATCAATATCTATACTGTTGAGATAAGATCGAGCCAAATTCCAAATCTAAAGTGCTATCGACTGTACTTTTATATAAAGTCAATCTTATTTTACGTACACGTATAGAATTAGTGTAACGTTGAGCATAATGTCCTCTTTAAATTAAAAGGTAATGAATAGATTAGCATATGTACATCAAGATCTAGGCTATTGAGATAAAATCGAGTAAAATTCCAAATCTAAAGTGCTATCGACTGTACTTTTATATAAAGTCAATCTTATTTCACGTACACGTATAGAATTAGTGTAACGTTGAGCATAATGTCCTCTTTAAATTAAAAGGTAATGAATAGATTAGCATATGTACATCAAGATCTAGGCTATTGAGATAAAATCGAGTAAAATTCCAAATCTAAAGTGCTATCGACTGTACTTTTATATAAAGTCAATCTTATTTCATGTACACGTATAGAATTAGTGTAACGTTGAGCATAATGTCCTCTTTAAATTAAAAGGTAATGAATAGATTAGCATATGTACATCAAGATCTAGGCTATTGAGATAAAATCGAGTAAAATTCCAAATCTAAAGTGCTATCGACTGTACTTTTATATAAAGTCAATCTTATTTCACGTACACGTATAGAATTAGTGTAACGTTGAGCATAATGTCCTCTTTAAATTAAAAGGTAATGAATAGATTAGCATATGTACATCAAGATCTAGGCTATTGAGATAAAATCGAGTAAAATTCCAAATCTAAAGTGCTGTCGACTGTACTTTTATACTAATTTAATCTTATTTCATGCATATGTATACAATTAGTGTAATATAAAGCATAAAGTCCTCTTTAAATTAAAATATAATAGATAAATATATGTGCATCAAGATTTATGCTGCTCAGATAAGATCGAGTCAAATTCCAAATCTAAAGTGCTATCGACTGTACTTTTACACTAAGTTAATCTTATTTCATGCGTACGTATACAATTAGCGTAATGTGGGGCATAATGTCCTCTTTAAATTAAAAGATAATAGATTAGTATATGTACATCAAGATCTATGCTGTTGAGATAAGAACAAATTAATGAGTCAAATTCCAAATCTAAAGTGCTATCGACTGTACTTTTATACTAAGCTAATCTTATTTCACGCATGCGTATACAATTAGTCTAATGTGGGGCATGATATCCTCTTTAAACTAAAAGTAATAGATTAATATATGCACAACAAGATCTATGCTGTTGAGATAAGATCGAGTCAAATTCTAAAACTAAAATGCTGTCGACTGTACTTTTACACTAAGTTAATCTTATTTCACGATTCGTATACAATTATCGTAATGTAGGGCATAATTTCCTCTTTAAATTCAAATATTATAGATTAATATATGTACATCAAGATCTACGCTGTTGAGATAAGATCGAGTCAAATTCGAAATTTAAACTGCTGTCGACTATACTTATATACTAATTTAATCTTATTTTACGCGTACGTATACAATTAATGTAATGTAGAGCATAACGTCCTCTTTAAATTAAAAGATAATAGATTAATATGTGTATATAATGAGCTATGCTGTTGAGATAAGATCGAGTCAAAGTCCAAATCTAAAGTGCTATCGGCCGCACTTTTACACTAAGTTAATCTTATTTCATGCGTACGTATACAATTAGCGTAATGTAGGGCATAATGTCCTCTTTAAATTAAAAGATAATATATTAATATGTGTACATAATGAGCTATGCTGCTGAGATAAGATCGAGTCAAAGTCCAAATCTAAAGTGCTATCGGCCGCACTTTTACACTAAGTTAATCTTATTTCATGCGTACGTATACAATTAGCGTAATGTAGGGCATAACGCCCTCTTTAAATTAAAAGATAATAGATTAATATGTGTACATAATGAGCTATGCTGTTGAGATAAGATCGAGTCAAAGTCCAAATCTAAAGTGCTATCGGCCGCACTTTTACACTAAGTTAATCTTATTTCATGCGTACGTATACAATTAGCGTAATGTAGGGCATAACGCCCTCTTTAAATTAAAAGATAATAGATTAATATGTGTACATAATGAGCTATGCTGTTGAGATAAGATCGAGTCAAAGTCCAAATCTAAAGTGCTATCGGCCGCACTTTTACACTAAGTTAATCTTATTTCATGCGTACGTATACAATTAGCGTAATGTAGGGCATAATGTCCTCTTTAAATTAAAAGATAATATATTAATATGTGTACATAATGAGCTATGCTGCTGAGATAAGATCGAGTCAAAGTCCAAATCTAAAGTGCTATCGGCCGCACTTTTACACTAAGTTAATCTTATTTCATGCGTACGTATACAATTAGCGTAATGTAGGGCATAATGTCCTCTTTAAATTAAAAGATAATATATTAATATGTGTACATAATGAGCTATGCTGCTGAGATAAGATCGAGTCAAAGTCCAAATCTAAAGTGCTATCGGCCGCACTTTTACACTAAGTTAATCTTATTTCATGCGTACGTATACAATTAGCGTAATGTAGGGCATAATGTCCTTTTTAAATTAAAAGGTAATATAGATTAGTATATGTACATCAAAATTTATGCTGCTGAGATAAGATCGAGTCAAATTCCAAATCTAAAGTGCTGTTGACTGTACTTTTATACTAAGTTAATCTTATTTTTTTGCATATGTATGCAATTAACGTAATTTAGGACACAATGTCCTCTTTAATTTAAAGATAATGGATTTGGACTTCGATTCGATCTTATCTCAACAGCATAGATCTTGATGTACCTATACTAAATTACTATTTTTATTGATATATACACGATAATATTTATGTCCCTACCCAGATATTGTGGGTCGGAAGGAAATATTTGTTTATTTTTATTCAATATTAGTTAATTTATTAACACAACGGGTTAGGGTGTCAAAGCTGATGATGGTGGTATTTCATCACACTTCTTGTTTTATAGATTTCCATGCTTTATCAGTTTTTATACATTGATGACAATTATTTTTATTTATTAATTGTAGAAAATAGGTTGCATACATTTTAAATTACGAAGTTTTTTTTTTAATTAAGTAATTTTGCATGGAGTCTCTATGACCTTTTTAGCGACCCAACTACATGTCATAAGTTAATCTACTATTACTCGTAAATTAGAAGTGACTAAATAACTGCGATAATATTCCTTTTAATTTCGTAATATATACTATTAATTTCGTTAATCTACTATTACTCGTAAACTAGTAGTGACTATATAAATGTGATAATATTCCTTTTAATTTCGTAATAATTACTATTAATTTCGTTAATCTACTATTACTCGTAAACTAGTAGTGACTATATAAATGTGATAATATTCCTTTTAATTTCGTAATAATTACTATTAATTTCGTTAATCTACTATTACATGTAAACTAGTAGTGACTATATAAATGTGATAATATTCCTTTTAATTTCGTAATAATTACTATTAATTTCGTTAATCTACTATTACACGTAAACTAGTAGTGACTATATAAATGTGATAATATTCCTTTCAATTTCGTAATAATTACTATTAATTTCGTTAATCTACTATTACCGTAAACTAGTAGTGACTATATAACTTTCTTTTAATTTTGTAACATATACTATTAATTTCGTTAATCTACTGTTTCTCGTTAACTAGTAGTGACTATATAACTGTGATAATATACCTTTTAAATTCGTTATATATACTAGACATTGTAAATACTTTAGAAGCATTCGACAGTAGCTCTTTGGCAGGTAGGGGGCAGGGACATGTAACTCTAACAAAAATTAATATTTTAAAGCTACGAGGTACTTCGTAGATGGATCTCTGTATCACAAAAAAGTGTTCATGATATAACACCAATATTTTTGAAAAATCTGTTCAGCTATACATAATAAATAGCATTAAAAAAATCACCTCCTCTTTACATGAAAATCCTAATTTTTTTTTTTCATATGCTTTATGCCATATCTTTGTATAAGGGATATATGTAATCATGCCAAAGTAACCATTTCAGCTTTATAGCCCTACTAGTCTGCAAGTAAAGTGGCTATGACATATTTACGGACATAGCTACTATAAGGATTCCTAATTTGGTTACAGAACCCAAAAACGGGAGCCTTATGGTGAGACTTCGTAAGTAAGTCACGGCTGTTTTTCTTAGTAATTGCTAAGAAAAACAGCCGTGACTTACTTTTCTGCCAGTCACGGCTGTTTTTCTTAGCAATTAATAATGCTATCAGCTAGAACGGAGATGGCAAAAATGAGTATGGCGTTACAGAAATGGGATGTGTTTTTTTAAAAAGCTGGTGATTTTTGGAACACAAAAAGCCAAAAATTTAATGATTCAATGACAATTAGAAAAGAGCAAAAAATTAAATAAAATTTGTAACCATAATACGAAATAAGAAAGGTTTCTCTATAAATGCGCATTAATTATTCTTTTAAAACATCAAGAATTCACAATTAAATGAAACTACGTGATGTAGTATTATTTCTACTTTCTTTAATTTCTTTACCACGACCTAGGTTTCGTTGTATTACAACATCTTCAGGTGGGATATTAGCAAAGATTCATTCTTCAGATCTTTGCTTTGACAATTTCATTTAATTGTGAATAATGAATTTCTACAAAATTAACGCCAAATATGTTCAATACATCAAGAATTGTTAACAAGATCTATAAATAACAACAAAATCAAAAATATTACTAAGTACATATTAACTTTTTAGAAACGGTTACAAAAAGTAATCAATACCGATTGTTTTATTTTAATTTGCAGCCATTGTCAGAGTTAATTAAAAATTAACTGTCAACTAATATTAACAAGTTATGAAAATCAATGTCTTTTTCACTTTGTTCGAGGTTCAAAGACCTTATCTGACTTACGAGTTTCATGGATTAGTATGTTATATCTATATATGGAGGAGACAAAAACAATCTGCATTTTGTTTCTTCTTACTAGTTCAAAGAACTCCGTAGAAACAGTATTTGCAGGTTATTATAAGAAATTATTGTTTTCTTTCTTTTTTGTTTTTCATTTGTCTGATTGGAGATTTAAATGAAACTTTCGAGGAGATAATATTTTTCAATTTCTCTATTTAAAAGTATAACTCGTGTGATTGAAGATTGGTTAAACTGTTTTAATAAGCTTCCATAATATATGTAACTTCAAACAACTTTAACATCAATAGCATAGTTTTTTATAACGCTTATCAGTTACAAAACCATCGGTAGTTCAGAATTTTATAAAAAAATAGTTGTTATAACGAAGCGAGTTACTACTTATTAAATAAAAAAAAATTAAAATGAATTCGTTTTCGCGACTTTGCCAGCAGAATATTGGAAATTAGTAGGAAATTAAAAAAACCTAATGGGTCTATCAATATAACCTACTCTAAAGATTTCTTTCTGAATGCTGAAGGAATAAAATTTAAAGCTTGCGGACTAACGTATGAACCAATTTGTTAAAGTACTTATATATATATATATGTGTGTGTGTGTGTGTGTGTGTATGTATGTATATATATATATATATATATATATATATATATATATATATATATATATATATATATAATGTCTTACCCTACATATATTACAAGGAAAATTTGCAACTAACTAACATCGAAAACGAAAACTATCAGCGCCATTCATTGAAAAGAAAAATATTTTTCGCCGATCTCTAAAGGTTTACTCGATTTTTCGAGATGAAAATTAATTGTTTATATTTTATTTCCAATTCACGCCCTATAAATTTGTAAATTTGGAAACAGATTATTAAGTAGTTGCTGTGTTATTAGATGTCAAACAAACGGAAATAAATGTGGTCGATAAGATGAAAGTTAAAGTTCTATTCAAATAAAAAAACCTTTTCTTTCATTTTCAGTTGAAGGAAAATTGTTAACCCTTGAAATATTTATTTACGGCAGTTCTTTAAGTTTTCTTAGTTGGAACATAGTTCATTTGTTTGTGTTCCGCTACAGTTAAAGTTAGAAATTCGCCCAAATATTTACAGACCTACAAATTTTAGTAAAAGTGGATTTTTGAAGTTTTTTTTAAATTTATTAATACCTATTTTTAAGGAATAAAAAATATACTCAAAATTTTTAAAGGCCGCTTACAATTAATTGATTGAACTTATGGGCTTGGTGGAAAACCCCTTACACGAAATGTCTATCGAATCAAAATTTTTTAATACACGAATTTTGAAAGTCAAAAGAACAGCGTAATGTTTAAAAAAAAAAGAAATTGATAATTTAATAAACAAATTACGTATTATAAGCTTATTACTCGAATAATGTGTCCTTCAAATTAATACGTAAATTTTCATCGCATCAAGTTCTTAAAATAAACAATAAAATGTTTAAAATGAAAACCAATTTATTGAACTTGCTAAATTCCTAGCAATAACCAAGTACAATTAACCACAATCGACGGATAATCACAGAACCAAAACTTAACAACATAGCCATAGCAAAAACACCAATTAGACTCCTATCTTTCTACTGCACGTACATGGTTTCCATACTCTTTCGAAGTGGAAACTGCCAGTACCATTTGAGTAGGTAGATGAAAAGAAAAATCGATTTTTGGCCACATGTCCGAAACTGCTTTAACAATTTTAGTAAAATACAATAAAACGTCCGAAACTGCTTTAACAATTTTAGTAAAATACAATAAAATGTCCGAAACTGCTTTAACAATTTTAGTCAAATACAATAAAATGTCCGAAACTGCTTTAACAATTTTAGTCAAATACAATAAAATGTCCGAAACTGCTTTAACAATTTTAGTCAAATACAATAAAATGTCCGAAACTGCTTTAACAATTTTAGTCAAATACAATAAAATGTCCGAAACTGCTTTAACAATTTTAGTAAAATACAATAAAATGTCCGAAACTGTTTTAACAATTTTAGTAAAATACAATAAAATGTCCGAAACTGCTTTAACAATTGTAGTAAAATACAATAAAATGTCCGAAACTGCTTTAACAATTTTAGTAAAATACAATAAAATGTCCGAAACTGCTTTAACAGTTTTAGTAAAATACAATAAAATGTCCGAAACTGCTTTAACAATTTTAGTAAAATACAATAAAATGTCCGAAACTGCTTTAACAATTTTAGTAAAATACAATAAAATGTACGAAAGTGCTTTAACAATTTTAGTAAAATACAATAAAATGTCCGAAAGTGCTTTAACAATTTTAGTAAAATACAATAAAATGTCCGAAACTGCTTTAACAATTTTAGTAAAATACAATAAAATACAATAGTAAAATATAATATTTATTAAAACAATCTAAAATTTACGCTTTTTAAAATTCATTAAATTTTTCTCAAACTTTTGTAGGATCTAAGTTGCAAGAGAACATATCTCTAGAAAGATACGGATTACGTGCTATCAAGCACCACAAAACAAAAAAGTCCAAGTAAAACACTTAACATTTTTAGACGCTCATAAACATGTGTGTTCTAAAATACATAAATACAAATTGGCAAATTATTATCGCATTAGTTCCATTTTTCGACTGACCTAAGTAAAAAAGGATTTAAAAAATGAAAAAAAACCTAATATTTTTTAAGAATTTCAATACAAGAATAAAATTAGAGTTTTATTTATACATCTAATATTTTTTTCTGGAAAACTGTAAATGATAATTTTATTTTATATAACTTTAGCTGTTGTGATGTTACGCTCATGTGAGCATTTGCTATTTTTTTTTGAACTGTGATTTTTTTTCTCTAGCAAATATATTTTCGTTTAAGAGTTACCCTTGATCAATATAAAAATTACAAACGGTCAGGTCTACAGTTTCAGTTTGTTGTCAAGACAAAGACGAAACATTTTTTTAGAGTAGAAATCAATTAATTGATCCGAGAAATGTATTAGGGTCAAGGGAGAACATACTGAAAATGAAAAATTGCCCCACTTTGTTTTGGCTTTCTTTCCGCCCCATTATGCGAACTTTTTGATTTCCCCTCGTACGTCTTAGTCATCCTTATATTATTTCCACATCCCTTCACCGAACGGGGCTGGATTGGTGTTAATATTGGTTGCAAGAGATTGCTCTCGTAGCAATAAGTTCGCCATATGTATCAATTAGATACATTAAAGTAGATAAATAAATCGATAAAATTGTCTAAAGAATTTCTATTTGTCACTACTAACTCTACACTCGGTCTTGTGCTAATATTTGTATACCCAAATAATAGGACAAAAAAGACAGACAAAACATTAAAGAGACCAAAAGCAGAACATCCCATTAAACAGAAGAAAAATAGGCAGACAAAACATTAAAGAGAACAAAAACAGAACAACCAATCAAACACAACAAAAAAGACAGACAAAACATTAAACAGAACAACTCATTAAACAGAACAAAAAAGACAGACAAAACGTTCCTTAGGAAAAATTCAAAAAGGGAAAAACAATCTAAACTTAAGTTTTGGACTCTAAGAATTATTCCAGCAAAGAGATCTATTTAAATCTGTTCAGTATTTTTCGTAGCACATTCAAACAGGCAGTCAAGAATTAAATAAATACTCCAAAAATCGAGAAGCCTAAATAGTATATTGCACTAATTTTTTCAAAAATATCTTCAACATACTGAGACATCTCTATTACAGTTTCATACGAGTAATAGTAAATATTTTTTAATTACTAATATATTAACCGCTGGGGCTTGCATCCGCCGTTATCCATAATAATTAAATAACAGTAAATAAATTACTAATCAATGAAAAAGATGATGCATGGTTCCTAATGCCTGCTGAAAATGAAAATGGCATCCTTAGCCACCCTCGGTCCTTGTGTCTGATCACCACATTCTTGTTGGTTCTCCTCAGCCAGGAAAATTTTATGGACAGGATATCAAAGAACACCGGAAAAATAGGCCTGACGTAACATAAATAAAACATAGCTTTTAAAAGAGCTGGTATTTTTTAGAATATAAAACAGCAAACATTTCAACAATTGACAAACAGGAAAGGGCTAAAAAGCTGTCTTCGTGAAGGCGCACATATTAAATGTTTAATATATCAAGGATTCAAAATTAAATGAAACTACGTGATGTAGTATTATTTCTATTTTCTTTAAGTTCTTTACTACGATCTAGGTTTCGTTGTATTACATCTTCAGTTGGGCTGTTAGCAAAGATCTTTGCTAACAGCCCACCTGAAGATGTTTTTAATACAACGAAACCTAGATCGTGGTAAAGAACTTAAAGAAAGTAGAAATAATACTACATCACGTAGTTTCATTTAATTGTGAATAATGAATTTCTACAAAATTAACGCTAAATATATTCAATATCAAGAATTATTAATAAGAAACTATAGAAAATTAATAATACAAATCTAATGAATCACGTAATGACTTTTTAAAAACCATTACAGAAAACTATTAATACCCATTTATTTTAATGACCTAAATCAATTAAAAATAAACTTTTAACTGATTCAATAACTGCTCTGTTGTTGCCAATTCGAATGTCTTTTTCGCTCTTTTCGAGTTTTATGTGGCTTTTTTCGATAATCCAGTCGGTTCTAGTAGTTTTATAGATTAGTCTCTACTAATAAGTCAAATAATAACTTTAAAAACGATTACAGAAAATAATTAATACCAATATTTTTTTCAATTTGTGGTAATTAGCTAATTCGATTAAAAATAAACTGTTCACTGAGTCGATGACTGCTCTCTTGTTGCCAATTCGAATGTCTTTTTCACTCGTTTCGAGTTTTATGTGGCTTTTTTCGATAATCCAGTCGGTTCTACTAGTTTTATAGATTAGTCTCTACTAATAAGTTAAATAATAACTTTAAAAACGATTACAGAAAATAATTGATACCAATATTTTTTTCAATTTGTGGTAATTAGCTAATTCGATTAAAAATAAACTGTTAACTGATTCAATGACTGCTCTGTTGTTGCCAATTCGAATGTCTTTTTCGCTCTTTTCGAGTTTTATGTGGCTTTTTTCGATAATCCAGTCGGTTCTAGTAGTTTTATAGATTAGTCTCTACTAATAAGTTAAATAATAACTTTAAAAACGATTACAGAAAATAAGTGATACCAATATTTTTTTCAATTTGTGGTAATTAGCTAAATCGATTAAAAATAAACTGTTCACTGAGTCGATGACTGCTCTCTTGTTGCCAATTTGAATGTCTTTTTTGCTCGTTTCGAGTTTTATGTGGCTTTTTTCGATAATCCAGTCGGTTCTAGTAGTTTTATAGATTAGTCTCTACTAATAAGTCAAATAATAACTTTAAAAACGATTACAGAAAATAATTAATACCAATATTTTTTTCAATTTGTGGTAATTAGCTAAATCGATTAAAAATAAACTGTTAACTGACTAAATGGCTGCTCTGTTGTTGCCAATATGAATGTCTTTTTCGCTCTTTATATGGCCCTTTTCAATGACCCTGTCGGTCCTGCGAGTTTCATGGATTATTTATCTATTTATAGAGGATACAGCAGACATAATCTGCACATTGCTTCATTTCTTGGTTCAAAGAAATCCCTAGAAACATCCGTTAAAGATTATTACGAAAAATAATCTGACTTTCATAAAAAATACAAGATTCCAAATTTATTAAATGGACCATATTTTTCCTCTTCTTTTTCAAGTGTCATTTTTATTTTGGTAACACCTGGACCGAACAATATATGGACGTCTGCCGATTTTCTTTAAAAATTCGTTTATATAATGTTTCAATGTTTCTGGTTACATTGGTATAGGTCTCGAAATACTTATATTAAGCAATAGTCTGTAGTCATCTTGGAGGACAGAGATCCGTCAATAAATATTTTATTAAAATTAGTCTATTAGTTTTAGAAACAATTATAGAAACAATTAAAGAAAAACAATTAAAGAAAACAATTAAAGAAAAAAAAGCAATTTTTCTTTTGTAAATAGACAATAATACCCATCACTTTATTACGGTCAAGTTATAATACTTTGTATTTACTAAGCCAAAAAAGTCAAGCGAATAAGCCTTTTTTCACTTGTCAATTTCTCCAGATAAAAGTGAAATTATGAAAAATTAATCCGAATGAAAAACTTCACTAATTACTCAAATCCTTAATATTCTAGACGTCCAGTTTAACAGACTTCATCGGCAAAGTAGACTTTCATTTATCAAAATGTAAACAGAGAATCGGCTGGAGCCACCAATAATCGTATTGTCAAGAGATGAAGCTACCAACGGTCATTCTTTTGGCGATTAGCATCACAAAGGAACACGCACACACGGAGCAAAGTCCACACTCCACATTCAAATCGGCCGACAAAGGAAATGTCCGCAAAGAAGCTGTTAGAAAGTTGCAGACCGGATTTCACTTAGCGCTATTTATTTGAAAAATTATTTGAAAAATTGCTCGAAATTAGAATTGGCTTGATAAATTGGTTGTGGATGTTTGTCCTGAAGCAGTTGTCGCGGTGAATCCTCCTTTTCCCAATTTGTTAACGAAGACGGAGAAAGTGTTTCCTTTTCTTTTATATATAGAATAATAAAAGGAGACTCTCTAAGATTCATTTCTTAAATACCTTGATTAATTAAATAATAAAAAGAACATATCTAAAGGAGAAGGAGACTCTTTAACATTAATTTCTGAAGTAAGACGATTCATTAAGTAATAAATGAAATATAAATAAAAGTAAGGACGATTAGTAATAATTTCTGAAACACCTTGATTCATTAAATAAAGAGAAACTATTTTTATGAATCGAGGTGTTTCAGAAATGATTACTAATGGTCTTTACCTTTAGATATATTTCCTTTATTATTTAATGAATCGTCTTACTTCAGAAATGAATGTTAAAGAGTCTCCTTTTACCTTAGATATGTTCCTTTTATTATCTAATGAATCAAGATATTTCAGAAATGAATCTTAGAGAGTCTCCTTTTCGTTTACATATGCTCTTTTTATTATTTAAAGAGTCGAGGAATTTCAGAAATTAATACCAAAATCTTGACAGTTGTGTCTAAATTTGACTAAACTTGATAGTAGAAAAAGTTAGAATAATTTGACAGAAATAAATTTGGTATTTTTCCACCTTTTCTGAAAGGATTCAATTTTAAAAGGTTATGTGTTTGCCATTAGAATTTGTTTATAGAAACTTGTAGAGATATAAAGGTCGGTATCGTATTTGAGATCAGTCAGAAGATGTTTCCTTGGCGAAGAGCAATAAAAGCACTTTCTATACTCTTTGGTACTTCTTGTGATTTAAATAATAAAGAATCAATACAAACTACGTTACTAAATTGATATTTCATTAGTGTTCTAAAATGGTCCTTAAATGATATAATAATTGCCTTGGCTTCTATACAACTGTTATTTATATATAAATGTGTTCTTTTTTTCAACTCTTTCTTTATAATCCGTGCGTAACTGCGACGTAGATCCAAGTACGATGCATGTTCTTTTGTCAGTTTTATAAGAACTATTGGTCACTCATATATAAATGTGTTATTTTTTTCACCTCTTTCTTTATAATCCGTGCGTAACTGCGACGTAGATCCAAGTACGATGCATGATCTTTTGTCAGTTTTATAAGAACTATTGGTCACTCATATATAAATGTGTTCTTTTTTTTCACCTCTTTCTTTATAATCCGTGCGTAACTGCGACGTAGATCCAAGTACGATGCATGTTCTTTTGTCAGTTTTATAAGAACTATTGGTCACTCATATATAAATGTGTTATTTTTTTCACCTCTTTCTTTATAATCCGTGCGTAACTGCGACGTAGATCCAAGTACGATGCATGATCTTTTGTCAGTTTTATAAGAACTATTGGTCACTCATATATAAATGTGTTCTTTTTTTTCACCTCTTTCTTTATAATCCGTGCGTAACTGCGACGTAGATCCAAGTACGATGCATGTTCTTTTGTCAGTTTTATAAGAACTATTGGTCACTCATATATAAATGTGTTATTTTTTTCACCTCTTTCTTTATAATCCGTGCGTAACTGCGACGTAGATCCAAGTACGATGCATGATCTTTTGTCAGTTTTATAAGAACTATTGGTCACTCATATATAAATGTGTTATTTTTTTTCACCTCTTTCTTTATAATCCGTGCGTAACTGCGACGTAGATCCAAGTACGATGCATGATCTTTTGTCAGTTTTATAAGAACTATTGGTCACTCATATATAAATGTGTTATTTTTTTTCACCTCTTTCTTTATAATCCATGCGTGACTGCCACGTAGATCCAAGTACGATGCCTGATCTTTTGTCAGTTTTATAAGAACTATTGGTCACTCATATATAAATGTGTTATTTTTTTTCACCTCTTTCTTTATAATCCGTGCGTAACTGCGACGTAGATCCAAGTACGATGCATGATCTTTTGTCAGTTTTATAAGAACTATTGGTCACTCATATATAAATGTGTTATTTTTTTTCACCTCTTTCTTTATAATCCGTGCGTAACTGCGACGTAGATCCAAGTACGATGCATGACCTTTTGTCAGTTTTATAAGAACTATTGGTCACTCATATATAAATGTGTTATTTTTTTCACCTCTTTCTTTATAATCCGTGCGTAACTGCTACGTAGATCCAAGTACGATGCATGATCTTTTGTCAGTTTTATAAGAACTATTGGTCACTTAATGGTCAAAATTCGAACGTAATTCATTAACTTTTTAAGTATGAACGTTATTGAGAGTCTTTGGTCAAAGAGTATACCACTGTAAAATTTGCACATAATTTTTTTTTAAATTTCGTCACATTTTTTTATGTGTTACGTCAGCTGACAGCATGTACAAATACGTCATTAGCGTGTGTTGCTTGCCTTAATTCCTGAAATACTTACGAAATTTAAAATTTAATGTTAGTGCCAGCTTAAAAAATACAATTAGAACTTGCATTCGTATTTATTTTTAATAAAATTCATTGTCAATTTAAATTTTTTAAATAATTGTTAATAAATAAAATATACTTTAATAAACATGAGAGTTAATAAACAGTCATAGAAGTATAAAACACGTTGTTTAATCTCACACTCCTTCTTGCGTGCTATATGCTATGCTATGTAAAAGAAGTACACAGTTTTTTCTTGACGTATTTATATATAGACATATTATATGTAAATTTTAGCTTTCTGTACTCCTTCTGTATATAAACTTTAACTATGTCGACTCTCACACTCCTCCGTGAGTGCAATATACTTAAAAAGGAGTACAAAGTTTTCTCTTGACGTATTAATATATAGACATATTATATATAAATTTTAGATTTATGCACTCCTTCTCCATATAAACTTTATGTCCAATCTCACAATTCTCCGTGAGCGTAATATACTTAAAAAGGAGTACAAAGTTTTCTCTTGACGTATTAATATTTAGACATATTATATATAAATTTTAGATTTATGCACTCCTTCTCCATATAAACTTTATGTCGAATCTCACAATTCTCCCTGAGCGCAATATACTTAAAAAGGAGTACAAAGTTTTCTCTTGACGTAATTATATATAGACATATTATATATAAATTTTAGCTTTCTGCTCTTCTCTGTATAAACTTTAACTATGTCTAATCTCACACTCCTCCGTGAGCGCAATATACTTAATAAAGAGTACAAAGTTTTCTCTTGACGTATTAATATATAGACATATTATATATAAATTTAAGATTTATGAACTCCTTCTCCATATAAACTTTAACTATGTCGAATCTCACAATCCTCCGTGAGCGCAATATACTTAAAAAGGAGTATAAAGTTTTCTCTTGATGTATTAATATTTAGACATATTATATATAAATTTTAGCTTCCTGCACTCCTTCTCCATATAAACTTTATGTCGAATCTCACAATTCTCCGTGAGCGCAATATACTTAAAAAGAGATACAAAGTTTTCTCTTGATGTATTAATATATAGACATATTTTCTATAAATTTTAGCTTCCTGCACTCCTTCTCCATATAAACTTTAACTATGTCGAATCTCACAATCCTCCGTGAGCGCAATATACTTAAAAAGGAGTATAAAGTTTTCTCTTCATGTATTAATATTTACACATATTATATATAAATTTTAGCTTTCTGCACTCCTTCTCCATATAAACTTTAACTACATCGAATTTCACAATCCGTGAGCACAATATACTTGAAAAGGGGTACAAAGTTTTCTCTTCATGTATTAATATACAGACTTGAGGTGTCAAATTTATATAAAGTCTTTGCATTGCACCATGTTTAAACTTCCAATTTGGTTTTTTGTGGTAAAGACAGTAATCATTTAAAAAATATTAATAAAAGTGTTTTTGAAATAAATTAATAGGTCGTCGTTGTAATAATAGGTTGTCGTTGTAATAACTAAACGTATATAGGATTTAGTGTTTCTTAAACACGCATGCCTTTTTCACTAAAAGTAAAATAATATAAATTTAATTTTGTTTCTTTTTTTTATTGCAACCGTTAAAAATACCTTAAAAACCTCTGATTTCTGGCACTTTTAATTTTTTTAACATTTAATTTATGTGAAAATTAAATTTATATTCTCGCCATTATGTTGGCTATTTGCGAACATTTTTTTAGAAATAATTAATGTTAACGATTTCCAATTAACTGTTTATAACGCGTTTACATAAATGTTTACACAAAGAATACGAAAAAAGTCTTTCGTCTAATAGATCCAAATACGATGCATATGCATACTTGGATCTATTCCAAGTACGATGCATATTTTCGAAATTCATTTCATGCGACCGTAGAATTCGAGTCGACTTAAATTAACTATGTCGAGTAACTCGAGTTAATGCTGGAATCAGGCCGAAAGTAATTAACAAAATGGAAGCACGTAGCACACTGTCGTGCGGCATCATTACAATAGTAAAAAACCGTTTATTTCCAATAATCTAATCGATTTTATTTAAAAAAAAAAACAAAAAATAGCTATAAATTATTAAAAAATAAAAGAACCCCCGCCATAATCAGAGTCAATGGCAAGTAATTGAATGTCGCAAAAAATTTTTTTTTAATCACTAGCCATATTGAAAAGAAGGAAATAACTATGTTTTATTAAGCGGATGTAAATAACTGATAAATCTCACGTAATTTTATGTACAGCATGTCAAGTTTATGTCGTTAAATAATTTTTTAACGTCAAAATAGATTACTTTTGTTAAATTTCCACGAGTCGGTTTTTTAGAGTAAACAATATTGAAGCATTCCTGACAGTTGTTTATTGGTATGTTATATTAGGGAAAATTGAAAATAAAATCAATTTTCAGATTAAAAAAAAACTGGAAAAAAGTTAAAGTTCAAAGAATTTTGGAGCATTTTGAGTATGGAAAACTGTTATAATCAAAGTCAGTATCAAAGCGAGATCACGTTGAGATACCATCCAATCTATTGACAGCTCTTTACATAATTCGATGATACAAAAAAGTACAAATCATGATAATCAAGTTCCTCAGGAAGAGGAAACGATTACGAAACACTATTACCGGAATCGTCACTTCCTTTCTCCGCCGATGAGATCGCCTCATCTGCATGCCTCTTTAAGCGGAAACACGCCCCATAATGAAATTTCAATCGGCACTCTAACCGCTTTCCGCAGGTTGCGAAACGGAGAGCCTTTTCCGTAACACAAAACAAAATTAAATAATTATTGCACTACTTTGTCTTCTATCCATTTCGCCACGTTGGACTGGCGGCAGTCCCTAACTAGGCTTGTTCACGCTCTGGTTGTTGGCTTACGAGACGCGTGGCGCAATCTTTACCGCGAACCAAAACAAGAAGTGAACGAAACAAATGTAAACGTGAGCGCCGCCTAACGGCCGTTATATAATGCCCAGTAATCTTGGTTTTGAATGCGATTTGGGTTAACGGTAATTAGCCGAGACAAAGTCGTCTAACCATCCGTTCTGTGGTGAGGTGCTTCACCACGCCCACACAATGTGCTATACTTTTTGCTTATGCGAAAAAAATTTGAATATATTATCATACACCTTTCCATTTATAACAGATGACATTCATGAAATATAAAAAACTAACCTAAATTATATGACGAAGGTGTCTAGGGGACAAAATAAAATGTAATTTCTGTACGTAAATTTTGTTTCTCTTCAAAATTTTCTACAATAATGCTACTTAACCATTACGTCTTTAAAGTAGTAACCCTATTTTAGTATGCTGTATAAATGCTAAGTCACACAGTGTTATTCAGACTTGTAAAGGTGTTTTGAGTAAAATTATCATAGTTAATAACTAACCACTAACATACAGTTTGAATTACAATCCGGAACAGCCGTAAAACTGTTTTACAGGGATGTAGATACATTGTTGTTTAGCTTGGCACGGTCTCTATACTTTCTTTCTCAAACGAGTTTTTGTTGGTGCGCCATGACTGCCTTAATACTTCATCAAAACCAATGATTAAACTTTAAATTTGAAGATTGTCTACAACGCTTATGAAAAAAAATAATCAAAGAATTTAAAATAAATTTTTTATTTGATTTTTTTTTATTTTCTATATTTTACTTCCCAAGGGTGTTTATATTGTAAACAGCGCCGTTTATTGACAATCTGTTTAACTAATTTGAGAATTTTATTATTACTTCAAAAAGCTATCATTTTGAATATTATTGTCACTACTAATGACGAAAAATAAACAAACAATTCAAAATTAATTTTTTAATTAAATTTTCATGTTTTAATTCTCTATTTATTATTTCTCATAGGTGTTTATATTGTAAACAGCGCCATCTATTAGCAATCTATTTAACACGAGATTTTATTATACTTTTTAAAATAGTTTAAATACGTTTCATTTACTTATTTTCATATTATATTACCATTCGGTGACTTGCGAATTATTCGCACGAGCCAACTAGTTGACATATATTTATGATTAGCTTTTGCCCGTGACTTCACCCGCGTGGTATTCGGAAAATATATTTTTATTACAAATAAATTCACTTGCATATTGATTTTAAAAAGGCCCGTTACGTAGTTACGTGGCAAGTATTATTTGGCAAATAATTTGCATGATTCGACTTTTAACATATATTATAATATATTATACAGCACATCGGGTAAGTTATGTGACGGTAATCTAGCACATAATTCTGTGCAATAATTAACTCATGAATTAAATTACCCATATTCATATTCTCACCGTTTATATATATATATATATATATATATATATATATATATATATATATATATATAATTGCATGTAGTGTATTATACATAGTCTATTCTTTAATTCAGAATATATCTTAGCTATGTGCAAAAATTTATTAAAATCATTAAGTCATTTAAAAGTAAAAGAAAGACAAACAAATTAACTTTTTTGTTTTATTACTTCAATCAAGGACAGTTATACATAGCTCATTATTTTATCTAGGATTTTTATTATTTATTGGATTGTTCAAGACAAACAAATAAATAAGCAAACAACTTTGTTCTTCTTTTATTTTATTAGTAAGGATAAAATAAATGCTACTTTAAAACCATGATTACTGAACGAAGTAGAGATACGAATATTTACATTTCTTTTTTGATTTATAAATTTGATTTATAATTTTTAATATTATAATAATCATATAAAATATATAATTTCATCTAAAGGTGATTACCTCCCCTCAAAAGCTTGGGCTAAATTTAGCAAATAGACAGAAAGCTCCAATCAAGCTTTCGCATACATTTCGGGCGTAATATCAGGCCGCTTGAGCGTACTGTGACATTATTGCATTAAACATTTAATAATTTTTGTATTGGGTTATTTTTTCTCTGGGCTTTTGGGCAAACGCAAAAGCCTACATTGTTTCGTAATCCATATTCAGGCCTAAATACTGACGAAACTTTATGCCGATAGCAAGAACCTTGGTGTTGCTTAATTTGATAGTAAGCCCTATTCAATCTTTTAATATATTATTACAATGTGGGGCTATTTTTTTCAGATTTAGGCACCTAAGTCATTCGAATAGGTTAAGACCGATTTACGATTTTAATAGCCTTATTTTTTCAATCGAATTTTTGTTATTCTAGACATCAAAGTTGTCGGCCAGTGCGTTTTAGCTTATTTATTATTAAATAAAATTAAATTTATTTATCGTAGCTAATTATTCCGTCGTAAATAAGCTACATTCCTAGCAATTTAATTTCATATTACGGTGTTACAATTTTTTTTAATTCCATTATTTCATTTTGCTGACGGATAAAATCAATACGTAAATATTGTTATCATGTTTTACCGCAACATTTTATATTTTTAATTAAAGAAAGATAATATAACTAGAATTAGGACTGTTTAAAAAGTTTTAGTCGCGTTTATAGTTTTAATTGCGTTTTAATATCATGCAGCTTTACCCATACAGTCAATACAAACATTAAATATTTTATCTATTAGATAGTTTAACAACTAATGGGTATTATAATGAACACAAGTGAATCTCGGTTTACTGTAACTAATAAGTAACAAGTGTTCCATCATTATCGACTACGCGTTTCCATCTATTTGGTAAAGGATATATAGTATGAAAATAGAAACCTGCAGGTTTGAAATTGGAAAACTCGTCAATTAGCTTTCGGGGATAGTTCTCATTATCAAACTTTTCACGTAAAGCATTACTTAATGACCTAAATATACAAAAAAAGACAGTACTAAGTGTAGTAAATAAGGAAGATGTGGAATCATTTTTCGTCCTTATAATTTTATCCAAGTAATACTGGTCATATGACGGCGAGCAATATTGCGGAGAAGGAAAATTTTGACGTATTGTGGACATTTCCGGCGGAGTTCCACTCCCATATTTCAAAGCTGACTGCAGTACACTGTTACAGTAATATTTGTATTGCTGGGAAGTATAGCTCAAATATAATTCCATGAATAGCCCATCAAACAACCATATATATTTGTGGTGGGGTTCTATTTGCCCAATCCCTTTTGATTCAACCACCGGCGCTTACAGGAATGATTTACATACACAAACCACTTCTTATCTCCAGTTATGTGTTAGTTTTATTTTTTTATTTTAATATGCTATTATATTGATTAATATTTTAAGTCATTAATTGAACGGTGGTGAAAAAATAAAAGTTATATCCATATATAAGTACGGCAATTGAAATGATCCTGGCTCAACTCACTGGGTATCCAAACGCTAAACTTGTTGACTTTGCTTCCTAACTCTTGGAAACATGTCTTTACTGTACTGTAGAAGCAATCAAGTTGGGTAACTGTAACCCACTTTGAAACTTTGTGATCTTGCTCAATTAGTCGTTATTAAAATTAAGTTTCCTCTCGGAAGTTAGTTTCCTCTCCGGAAGTTTACCTCTCCAGAATAACCAGAATGATCGTCTTATGATAATTTCAGAAATGACATCGGGAGCTACTTTATGATATACGCTGCGCGTGGCTTCTGCTTCAGAATGGCCAGATTAAGACTTAGAAAGCATGTATCAGCATCGATAGGTCTTAACGTTGTCCATATTTCTTCAACGTTAACTCATCAATGGTCAAACTAAAAGTAACATTGAAGAATGCGGTGGGTGCTTCAAGTTTATATTCGGCCGCAGGGTGATCTTGGGTTTCTCTAAATTTCTTATATACTTAAAGCATATCTTATATATTTTTGTATACTTAGAGCATAGCTTATGTGCTTTTTTATATACTTAGAGCCATATATAACGAGCATACCTTTATTTATTCGCCAACTTGTTGTAAGTAATATTTATGTGGGTTATAAGTTGTGTTTTCATCTAAAATGTGTGTGATTGTGATAATAATAACTTTATTTTAGGGTTGAACTTTTAGTTTAATTTATGTTGATTAGTTTTTCTAATGCCGTACATTTAGTTCTCATAGCACGATCACAATTAATTGAATTTCATATCACTTATTTTTTACTTCAAATTTAACTTGCAAGTTTTTATTTTTAGGGTTTCAAACGTGAACAGGAAAAACGGGACCCTTATAAGATCATTTACGTGTATGTCTATCTGTCGATCACAGCTGACTTTCTCAAAAATAGCTTGATATAGACACATGAAGCAAGAGTGCAAACTCGAAAATATTTATGTAAATATTTTAGGTATGAGGGAGGGTTTGGGGCAAAGTAAAGCCTTAAATACCACATCTCCTACCTAAAATTAGGAAAAATGGGGATTTTAGAAGTATCTCAAACGGTTTTAGGAAAACTTTAGCGATTATTCTAGATCTCAGGATCTGATCTGGGTTGATCATAAGGCATACGTCCTTTGACGATGCGGCAGACCGCCGAACGGGGTTGAACTGGTTGGCAGTAAGAGATTGCTCTCGTAACAATAAGTCCGCTATATGTATCAATTAGATACATTAAAGTAGATAAATAAATAAATAAATAATATTATAATATGCACTACGTCTAAACGCTTGTAAAAGATACAGTAGGCAACATATTTTTCTTGTGAAAAATCAATATTTGTAAATTATATGAAAGAAATACTATGCACCCTTAAATATTTATAAATACCTAAATGTGTACGAAACCCTCATAGTGCTAGTTCTAATCGTCTTTGATAAGTTTATTAACAGCATATATTGTGAATAAATTACAGTTTCATGAAAATAATTTATCGATAAAAAATGGTACAACTTTAATTCCGACACGCAAACCAGCGTTTTTTTTTAATTTTTAACCGACTTCAAGAAAGGAGGAGGTTCTCAATTCGTCGGAATCTTTTTTTTATGTATGTTCAGCGACAATTCTTTATCAAGTGGCTCGATTTTGATAATTTTTTTTGAAAGAGGATACTATAGAGGTAGTCCCACATAAATATGATGATGATCTGATGATGAGGTCCGGAAACGAACAATGGAACTCCTTGACGGATGTTATAAAATTGAAACTGATTCAAGATATTTGCTACTGGTAGTTGTTACTTTGCAAAATAACTACACTATTGATCATGTCAGAGTCTAATGTTGCGTTGTGGAGATAATCAATGGAACTCCTTATTGGATGGTAGTAAATCAATCATAATTTAAATATTTACTACTGGTAATTTTTACTTTGCAAAATAAATGCACCATCGACCAGGCCAGTGTGTGATGATGAGTTCTTAAGATGAATAATATAACTCCTTAACGGATGGTAGTAAATCGATCGTGATTCAATACAAATGCTACTGGTTAGTTGTTACTTTAGTTAGTACTTTGCAAAATCTCATATTGGATTTTGGATATGGGGAACGGAACTCCTCAAGTGGTAGTTTTTTATTTGCAAAATCTAATATTTTACTTCGGATATGGAGAACTGAACTCTTCAACGGCTAACAGGTAACCATTGGCGGCTACTACTATCGCTTCATTTTGATGTGTTGTTGATGATCAACTTTAGATAAAGAGGAAATTATCTACATATTAGCTTTTGTCCGTGTCTTTTAATAAATATCCAAAATAATGGTGATTACTAATATTAATACAATAATCACTAAACCTTCTAAAATAAAATATTTTTTAAAAAAACCGACTTCAAAAAAGGTAGGTACTAAAAAGTAAAAAAAATAATTAACTCAAAATAAGTACTTACTTTTGAAGTCGGTGCCAGCACCGCCGATCAACTGAAACAAATGTACATGTTACGTTATAAATACGCCCTTTATGAATCTATTTAGTATTGTAAGTTCATTAGAAGTTAAAGTTTTAAATTTACATTATAAATTAAATTATATTATAAATTTGTTTAACTTGGTCGACAGTACTGACTTCAACGGACTCCTGAAAACGAATACTTTAAAAATGTAAACTCGCTATTTCTGAAATAATGAAGCAAAGAGCTAAAGTTAATTAAACAGTAGTGTTGTGAATGTAAACTCGCTATTTAAAATGTAAACTCGCTATTTCTGAAATAATGAAGCAAAGAGCTAAAGTTAATTAAACAGTAGTATTGTGAATGTAAACTCGCTATTTCTGAAATCATGAAGCAAAGAGCTAAACTTAATTAAACAGTAGTGTTGTGAATGTAAACTCGCTATTTAAAATGTAAACTCGCTATTTCTGAAATCATGAAGCAAAGAGCTAAACTTAATTAAACAGTAGTGTTGTGAATGTAAACTCGCTATTTAAAATGTAAACTCGCTATTTCTGAAATAATGAAGCAAAGAGCTAAAGTTAATTAAACAGTAGTGTTGTGAAAGTAAACTCGCTATTTAAAATGTAAACTCGCTATTTCTGAAATAATGAAGCAAAGAGCTAAAGTTAATTAAACAGTAGTATTGTGAATGTAAACTCGCTATTTCTGAAATCATGAAGCAAAGAGCTAAACTTAATTAAACAGTAGTGTTGTGAATGTAAACTCGCTATTTAAAATGTAAACTCGCTATTTCTGAAATCATGAAGCAAAGAGCTAAACTTAATTAAACAGTAGTGTTGTGAATGTAAACTCGCTATTTAAAATGTAAACTCGCTATTTCTGAAATAATGAAGCAAAGAGCTAAAGTTAATTAAACAGTAGTGTTGTGAATGTAAACTCGCTATTTAAAATGTAAACTCGCTATTTCTGAAATAATGAAGCAAAGAGCTAAAGTTAATTAAACAGTAGTGTTGTGAATGTAAACTCGCTATTTCTGAAATAATGAAGCAAAGAGCTAAAGTTAATTAAACAGTAGTATTGTGAATGTAAACTCGCTATTTCTGAAATCATGAAGCAAAGAGCTAAACTTAATTAAACAGTAGTGTTGTGAATGTAAACTCGCTATTTAAAATGTAAACTCGCTATTTCTGAAATAATGAAGCAAAGAGCTAAAGTTAATTAAACAGTAGTGTTGTGAATGTAAACTCGCTATTTAAAATGTAAACTCGCTATTTCTGAAATAATGAAGCAAAGAGCTACACTTAATTAAACAGTGGTGTTGTGAATTGGAAACGGATGTTTGTATACAATGGAGATAAATAAAACAAGTTTTGCTGATTTCTAAAGCGTTTAAGGATAAAAAGCAGTATATTTATATAAACGATTATATATAGTAATACTATACGAAAATAATAAAAAAACGTTGTAAGTAAAATCCGACTGGAAAATTACAATAAAACTAAAGCGATTATCCTCGATGTCATAATTTGTTGAATATGCAGCCTGTTTTATGATCATGATGGTTATGGTAGGCGATATATTTATGTTGTGAAAAGTAATATTTGGATATTCATGAACAGTTTAATAGGAAAACTATGTGTCGTTAAATGTTTATGAGTGCTTAAACATATACCGAACCCATAGAGTGCAATTTCTACTGGTGATTGACAAGTGTTTATGCACTACCTCCTATCCTACTTAATTTCATTGTGGCTACATGGGTCATTTACGGACGAGTCTGTACATACGATTTTCCCCTGTTAGCTTTGGTGGCTGATCTTAGGGTATTTTGGTGCACTGATTACAAATATCCAAGTAGATTTTTCCCATCACTCTCAGTTTTTTTGGAAAAGCCCCATTTATGAAATCGCAAAAAAAGCCAAATTTACTAAGTTAACAATTTATAGTACAATAAAAAAATAATTACATGACTTTAAAATATTATAAATAGATTTAAATGGCGTTAAATACATTTGTGGTATCTTGTTTTTTTTTTCATGGAAGGTATCTTGTTTTTTTTCCCGGAAGGTATCTTGTTTTTTTTTCACGGAAGGTATCTTGTTTTTTTTTCACGGAAGGTATCTTGTTTTTTTTTCACGGCTCCCCCCGTGAGATTTTCCCTTATAAGTCCGACTTGGATCATCTTGCTTTAGCAACCAACAATACTCTGCCATCATCCTTTTATTCCACCTTTTCTGATAGCAACGTTCTGTCTCTTTTAATTCCTGATGAAATCTTTTACCTTGCTCTTCATTTACAGCTCCCAAGTTATCAGGAACGCAGTCCTAGTGTGAATTAAGAAAGTGAAGTTTAATGCTCATCGAACATCCCAATTTTCCGAAATTTTTAATCATAATTTCGACTTTTATGGTTTCCTAGGAAAGTATTCACTACTTTCTTGAAAGTTTTCCAGGCTTCTAGTTCAATTTCACTTAATTTTTTTTCCAAAGTTGTTCTTTCTTAAGTCCGGACCAACGAAAATACCTTCTTTCACTTTAGCTTCAGATGGAGAAGGAAAAAGTTTGTGTAGATATCTAAAACCTTCTCCTTCTTTATTCAACGCCTTCGTAAATTGTTTCATTATTCCCAGTTATATTAATAAAGGGGTAGCAAATATTTTTCCGAAGGACTTAAATTTTTTGTCACAACATTTTTGGTTCCAGGAACTAGTTCAGTTCTCGGTGGCAGATACTACTCTTTCTTCGTCCAGCGTTGTCCTCTGTCTCTATCAATCTACCTTCATTAACCTTCTTCTAACGATTTGAGTTAATTACGGTTAAATGAGGTGTTCAACACATGACCTAAAAGTCTACCTTTCTCCAATATCACTTAGTTAATAAGGGTATATTACTTAGTTAATTACGTTATGTTTAACTATTTATGAGAACTCATTGTTGTCTTCTGCGACCGTTCAGTGTCTTTTTTGTTCAATAAGAAACAATTAAAATAAAATATCAGTTCTTGACTAGGTAGGCCCAGGTACTTTTGGCAAAAAAAACTATACTAAATAACTAAAAATCCTGATGTGATGGAATTTTTTTAGAATTTTCTCGTAATCAGCGCCTCAAAATCTATTGAAATCAGTCATCAAATATGAAAGAGGAAAGTCATTGTAGACCATTATAGATATTGTTATTTGAATAAATAAAAAATCTGTCAAGCACGAGTGGAACTACGAGGGTTTGGGTATTTATAAATATTTAATGGTACATAATATTCCTAGTAAACTATTTAAAAAAATTGAATTTTTTAGAACGAAAATATGTTGCCTACTATATCTTTCACAGGCACTTTTTTAAAAAAAAATTATGTTGTATGACTACAAATTAACCACTTTTGGATTCTTTCCTTTAATTGTGCTGTAAGGCCTTGCTGTTTGTTGCTCAATTCCATGATTCTAGGTTAACGAGAAGTACCCTACATGTTTTGATTTACACTTTCAAGCAAGTGTCAAAGTATGCGGTATAAATGACCGTATTTTCTTATTGCGTTGACTTAAAAACTTAATTTTTACAGCTCGAAAGGATTATAGACCTAAATATTTGATATCAATTTCTCCATGTGTTCCTGAGAAAATGGGTGTTGACCGACAGACAAACTGATGGACAGCAAAGTGATGCTATATGGGAACCCTTTTAAGGTAAGAAACCCTAAAAAAGAAAAATATCAAATGCTAACAAAATACAAAATTCAGTTAAGTATGAAAAAAATAATTTTCATAAATTTAATTGATTTAAAACTTCTGGAAATATGAATAGAGAGAAGGGTTTCAAATAATAATTATAACGGTGACATTCATGAAAGAAAAATTAAGATTAAATATTGTAAAATATCTAACAGCTAGAACATTAAACTTCTAGCGACAGACTCATGTTTTAATAGTTGCGATGAAATTTCAATTAAACAATAAATAAACAAGTTAAGTACGAATATAACTCGCAATTATGAGAGTTCCGTACATACTTAGGCACTTAAATATTTATTAGTAAACTAGTGTATTCAGAGAGTAGAACGAGTATTTCTAATAAACTATTCATAAATAGCTTAATATTATTGTCCACCATAGAAACATATGCCTAGTTCTTATGGCTATGAGAGAATTACGGTGATAAAAGTACCATGGTTTTATTTGAAGCTGCGAGATATTCATCGCCATTTTTTCTAATAACGTTTAGTTAAACTATTGTTAAGGATAATTTTTTTAAAAATCTGGTATTTTGTAGAATACAAAAAACCAAACAAGTCAGTAATTGAAAATCACGAAACAGGAAAAAATAGAATTACAATTTGTATTCATAATACGAAACAAAAAAGCTATCTTCATAAATGGGCGTATAATATAGTTTTAAAATATCAAGAATTGTTAATTGGAAATAAAAATAACAAAAAAAATTGAACGACTGTTATTTTTTTACAATTTCAACTTTAGCAGTTTGAAGGATATATTTTCTATTTACATATTCAGCAATATTTTAAATATATTTTATAAACAACTGAAAAAAAATGTTTACGAATACTTATCACTCTCTATTCGGTAGTCACCCCGTAATTATTTATTTATTTATTGAAACCCCCACGTCCAACACACAGATTTGCCCCTAGCGTTAAGCTTTTTGAGGTGCTATACCAACAAATAATTATAAAATGTAGCAATAACAAACAAGCACACAAAATAAAAAAAATTCACTCTAACACTACTGATCACCAAGATAAACTCCTGAAACACCTGAAACACCAAGCAACTCCTAAACCTCAAATGAGTGAAAAAAATTTCATGTACTTCACGCGCTACCTCTAATAAGACTCCATTAGATATATTTCACTCCAAATTTAAAAACGTGAATTAATTTTTTCTTTGTAATAAGACGTAACTTAATTATTTTGTTATGTAACATAAGGTAACCTAATTTTCTTGTTTGTGTAATATAAGGTATCTTAATTTTTTTATAATATAAAAAACTAATGTTACAAAAAATTCAGGTTATTAAAAATTGACATGGTTTTGTAAATATTTTTGAGTGTCACTTCTTGAGCTATTTACGGGGTTATAACATAAAAATAGTTTTAACCCTTTTTGTCAATGTCTGTTTTAATAGTAAAATAACTATCCAAAGGAGACTGGCAAAGATATAAAGCCATATATTGTAGGGCCTAGGTGATAGAAGGATAAAAATGGCTCTGTTACATAGAGAAAATGAAAAAAATAAACTCCTTAAAAGTTTTCAGTAAAAGTCAATCAGATAAAAGAGAAATCTTATACTTTTCCTGAAAAGTTTAGTTGTTTTTCATAATAGATTGTAAATATAATTTGTACGGGATTCTTTGAACTAGCGAGATGAAACAAAGTGCAGATTGTGTCTCGTTATATCCTCCATCCACAGATGTACCATATAAATCCATGATGCTCACAGGCTCGACAGAGTCGTCGAAAAAAGTTACTTAAACCTCAATAAGAGGGAAAAAGCCATTGATTTTGACAACAGTAAAACCATTGTCAATGTTTGTTAACAATTTATTTTTAATTAATTTAGGTAATGGCTACACGTTAAGGAAAGCAAGAGGCATTTATAATTTTTTGTAACCATTTCTAAAAAGTTATTATATATTCTGTTCGATTTTATTATTTATCTATTTATTTTTATTTTCAATTAACAATTCTTTATATTCTAAAAATATAATATATGCGCATTTATTAACATGGCTTTTTTTGTTTCGTATTATGGTTACAAATTGTAATTCTATTTTTTCCTCTCATCTGATTGTCAAATTGTTTGGTTTTTTATATTTTACTAAATACTAGCTTTTTAAATAACTATGTTTTATCTCTGTAACGTCTGGGCTCATTTTTGCCGGTATCCTTTTTACAAATCTTTGATATTTAATTTATGGAGCTCTAATGAACAGAGAAACGATGCCCCTAGATAATTTTATGACTAAAATGATTAATTAAGTACTAAAACGATCTCATATAAACTGATCGTATTATACAAAACCGAAGCAAACAAAAATTATATAGCTGTCAATGAAATGTTATGAAAACATGTCTGTTTCCAATGGATAATTTATAATAACTCCCTTCATATTTTATAAGTGACAGCCTTTCCTGGTATAGCTAATTTTAAAAACAAGAGAAAAAACTACGAATAAAAAAAATTTCTTGAAAAGCGGAAGTCTCTTTTGTCTAAGGGTGACCATATTTCCGTATTTAAATCGTATTTCAACGGTGTAAAGACACATAACCGCCAAAACCTATATATTATTAGCAAACTTTTTAATATTCCAAAGAATCTTTATAAATTTTTGATCACATTTTAAAAGTCAAAGTTTCACCAAAAAATATTTTTGCGTTCTATGAATACCAGTCACATAAACTTTCGAACAATCCGGACTACGAAATTCAGAGAGTAGTTTATGTATACAATGAATACAAAATGGCATATGACTAAATCCATGTGATTATGGCGAGCTTATTGCTTCAAAAATGTATATATAAGTTAATAGATGTAACCCCTTAATACAAAATAATAAAAACAACAAATAAAGCCAAGTGCTAGTCTGGCTCACGCATTAAGGTTTCCGTACCTAGTTCGAAGCGATGTAACTCTGTTTATCATAAGTCTTAACGGACATGCATTTCCTGACGCAATAAATATTTATTAAGATCTAATATAATTAAGTATGGGGAGACACACACACACGCACACATATATATGTATATATATATATATACATATATATACATATATATATATATATATATATATATATATATATATATATATATATATATATATATATTACCGTGAATATCTCAGAAATTGACATGATGATTCTATAACCGTTTTTGTAAAATATTACATTTAAAAAATTGGGTTTTTAGATTTCTGATTCTTCTTTTTTCATAAATTTAGTTTTAGTAACTTTGGGAATAGGGGGACGGGACATGTTTTTTTGCGTTTTTTTCAGTACATTTCATAAAAAAATATTATCCAAAAGTACATTTCGAGAGCGTTACAATAGCTTTTTCAAACTAAACTTTTTTAAACATAAAATACATATATAAAAAACAATGTTGTAAACAGTACAAAAAAAAATACATATATAAAAACGATTCTATAAAAAACATATAAAAAACAATGTTGAATACTTAATTTGCCTAAATAGCATGGAATTAAATGTATTTATTACTGGGTTTGAGATTAACTAGAGAAAGCAAAATAACTGGAGATTATGAGAGGTAACACCTTTTTAAATGACTTTTGAGAACTTTGGCTATGACGATTTCGTGACGTCAAGCTCCAGTTGGTGCAAAGATCTATCGATTGTTACATTACACTCTGAAAAAAATCAACTTCTTTGAAGGTATAGATGTGTTTATTTACTACAATCTTCCTTTATTACCCTCCTACTTTACCACAATATAGCAAATTTAAAGCACATGTGAAAGACAAATGAGAAAACTTGTATTTGTTATGAAAAGTTAGGTTATTTTTAATAATAGTTTCTAAATGCAATATTTATGGGACTCTTTCAAAAAGCGAGATGAAACAAAATGCAGATTATGTCTCCTTGTATTTTCCATACATAGTTGTAACATACCAATATATAAAACTGGCAAGAACTCCAAAATGATCATCCAAAAAACCATGTGAAACTAAAGAACAGTAAAAGAGACATTCATTTTGACTATACTGTAGGAATATCAGTGTCGGTTAATAGTTTATTTTTAAATAATTTGGTAATGGCTACACAATAAAAAAAACAAATGGTGTCGATAATTTTTTGTAATCGTTGCTAAAATGTCATTATGTATTTCTTTAGAGCTTTATTGTTATTTTTATTACATGTTAACACGTAAAAAAACACATAATAAATAAAACAAACGGTGTTGATTATTTTTTGTAATCGTTGCTAAAATGTTACGAGTATTATGTATTTCTTTAGAGCTTTCTTGTTATTTTTATTTCTTATTAACACAAATAAAACTAACGCTGTTGATTATTTTTTGTAGTCGTTTCTAAAATGTTATTATGTATTTCTTTAGAGCTTTATTGTTATTTTTATTACATGTTAACACGTAAAAAAACACATAATAAATAAAACAAAAGGTATTGATTATCTTTTGCAATCGTAGCTAAAATGTTATTATGTATTTCTTTAGAGCTTTCTTGTTATTTTTATTTCTTATTAACACGTAAAAAAGCAAATAAAAAAACAGTGTTGATTATTTTTTGTAATCGTTTCTAAAATGTTATTATGTATTTTTTTAGAGCTTTCTTGTTATTTTTATTTCTTATTAACACGTAAAAAAACAAATAAAAAAACAAACAGTGTTGATTATTTTTTGTAATCGTTTCTAAAATGTTATTATGTATTTCTTTAGAGCTTTATTGTTATTTTTATTATGTATGAACACATAAAAAAACCAACGGTGTTGATTATTTTTTTGTAATCATTTCTAAATTGTTATTATGTATTTCTTTAGAGCTTTATTGTTATGGTTATTTCTTATTAACAGTTCTTCATATTTAAACTATATGTGATGATATCTGTGTTATAATTAAACATTGTATTTTATTTCTGGCTCTTTCTTGATTGCCAATCGAATTTTTGCTTTTTTTATTTTAACAAACATCAGCTTTTTAAAGAATTGTATCCTATATTTGTATGCCTGGAGCAGTTTCGCAGTCTTTTTAGATAATTTTTTTATAATGAAAAAGTATTATAGATATGATTTAGTCACAATTCTGTCTAATCTAACATAGTTATTACATTTTCACAATCACTTCATTTCCGTTTAAGGGATTTGCTTTTCGGCAAAGTGCTATTGAATTTTTCTCATAAACGCGGTTCACACTACCGAAGCCATAGCACGGGCCGAGACCGAGGAGGGGTATCGCGGGGGGCGGGGACGGGGCCCGCGAGGGGGCGGCGCGAAGTGAAAGTTGTAACAAAATTCGGCGCTCGTCCGCGACGCGCCCGCGCCAGTACACGGTGACCCGCGAGGTGATTGTACATTGTTATTAAAATTTCATTTATTTTTTATGATTCACTTGTTATCTTAACTTTTGTAATAATATGTAGGAAAATACAAAAAAAAATCGATACATATAGGTTTCCTATATTAATAAAGTAGTATAGTCCTTTGCAGTTAATCTATACATATAACTGTAAGAGAGTGATACAATGCATATATAAAAACAACGTAAAAAACAATACATATTTAAACAACGATTTTATAAAAAAATATATATATAAAAACAATGTCGAATACTTAATTTGCCTAAATATCATGGAATTAAAGGTATTTATTAATGGACTAGAGATTAACTAGAGAAAGTAAAATAAGTGGAGATTATGAGAGATTACACCTTTTTAAATGACTTTTCAATTTAACAATCAATTTTCCATGAAAATTTACATTTAAAAATATTTCCTTCTTGTGTTTAAAATTAACTTTATTATCTAACTTCGAATATTCAGAAATCGGAAAGGGTGTAATTTATGAATTATTTAGCGTAAAGAATGCTATCGAATGTTTAGCACGGAATTATTTAGCGTAAAGAATGATAATAGGAGCCAGAAAAGCCTGTTTTTAGAATATTTGTCTGTCTACCTCTTTGTATATAATTTGCTCGTCAATTACGTGAAATCAATTCGATGGATTTTTATATAATTTGGTATGGTATTAGTTTAAACGCAAGAGCAAAACACGAAAGAAAAACAATTCTAATAATTTTTCTTATTTCGAATTTCACGAGAGTAAAATCGTGTGGTACAGCCAATAAAAAAAATGATTACTATAAGAATTAAAACCATGATCAGAAGAAGAAGGGCGATTTTAATATTACTTGGAGAAGAAAAAATATTTCTAATTCGAATAATTATTTTTAAATAAGTTTAAATCTGTTATTAAATCCAACACAGTTCTAATCAATTCTGCTCCACTATACACGAATTCATTCATAAACATTTAACAGTTTAAGAATATAGGTTAGATGAGATACTGGCATAAATGCGTTATTAAATAAAACGATATATTAAATATAAAAGGCTGTAATAAAGAATGTGGATATTATTCATATAAGTGATTCTATGCATCAAACTGAACAGAAAGTGTAAAGGGAATTATATGACAATTCCCAACCGTTTCTGAAATAATCACTGTTAAACTTGCGATTCCAATGAAAGAAAAAATACTTTTTTCATACAAAAATACCTGATATATTTCGTACAAAAATACCTGATATATTTCGTACAAAAATACCCAATATATTCAGTTTGGAGCACAGAAAAACCTATACGAATAATAGACACATTTTTTGTTACAGTCTGTATGTACTTTTTGTGATTGCAATATATTGCAGGGAGTTATATTTGAACTACTATATACTGTACGATATTTTAGTTATTCAAAGATAAAAAAGGTTTAAAAGGAGTTCATTGCAGTATTATATAATGAAAGACTAGTTATTATTAGAGTTTTCGTTTCTACGAAGAACTTTAAAACGTTTTTATTTTCTTATATATAATTATCTTTTCAATTAGTTTATATGACGCTTAGTTGACTTTAATGTAAACAGTATCAATGTAACATAGAGATGATTGGCGATTATTGTTCTTCCTTTTTTATTTAATTTAATTTATTTGTTCTATTAAATTTATTACTAAGCGAATTAACTGAGGTAACAATTATTAACATATTTTTATGATTATTTCAGTATTAGCGACCCGCCCCGGCTTCGCACGGGTGCAATGTAGGTACTAATGTGGTGTAGTTGTGGAGCGATTAATAATATTACTGTCATTCACGCGCCGCCGCCGCCCGCCGCCGTCGCCGTCCGTGCGCGGCATCCGCATCGCGAATATTGATTTTTGTTAATTTGAAATATGTGATATCTTCTAAAATATTAATGACAATGATTTGCTGTATATAGCAAATTTTATCTACATTAAATACCAAAAAAAATTAAATATTTAATGAAAAAATATTAATGTAATATAGATCAAAATAACTTGAAAATTATTACCCACAAAAAATTATAAAAATGGTTACTGTGTATTATCCGTAGGATATAGATATATGCTTTTTTGTAGATATTTTTAAAATACACAATTCCATAGTGCTATATTTTGATATATTTCGTAAACTTTAGTCAGCGTTAGAAATGAAAACGCCCAAAATTCTACTTTTTTACGAAATATTGACTTTTTTATATTTTCTGGAAATATAACATGCGTGTATTATACCTATATATCTTCCGGAAGAAATTATCTGAATTATCGTGAAAATCACATCAAAAGCAGTGGTGTAATTTAAAAGACCTAATCTTACAGAAGGACAGACAGACACAGGAAGCGACTTTGTTTTATACTATGCAAAGATTTCTAATTTTATACGTGTGTTTTTAAGTTTTGGCTTACCTATATTGTTAAAAATATTGTTGCTATTTTATATTGTTTAACTAAATTAATTGCAATTTTTTTTATGATAGTATGGTAATTTTAATTATTGCATCATTAAATTGTAAGTCCAGGTGAAACAATTTTGTAATCAATGATTAATAGTAATTAGTTTGTTCTGTTTTCTGTCTTTTATTAAAAATGAATTACCTGTTTTTTATCATCTTTAACAGCATCCTTTAATAATATAATATTTGTTATTAGAATGTATAATACCTATAAGATATTTTTTACTATATACTGTTGGCATCAACATAACCAAAAACACTGTCACTTGTCACAATTCTATATATATATATATATATATATATATATATATATATATATATAGAAATGACATATTGAAGTATTGCTTATTAAAAACGAATAAATGAATAAAAAAGTTCGGTGATAAATACTCTGACTATTTGAAGTTAAATTCAAATATTAATAAATCGAAATATATCAGTTGAAAAAAACGATTTTAGCATTACGACTAACTACTTTTATATTTTTAAAATACGTGTTTCACGCCATTTCTAACTCAAATAAAGAATTTTCAGAAATTATTTTGATCCTAACTAATTTATGAGTTACAAAACTAAGATTAACTTGTCACAATAATTTTTCAAATGGAAACGTAGAATGGTGCAAATGTATAAATTGATAAATAAAATAAATTAAATTAAACTATTTATACGATCCACCCATTATCCGAAAATTGAAAGTATAGCGCTGCACGCACCGCGTCTACACAGACACGCGCGCACACATGCAGAGCCGCGCGCGCGAGCATGCTCGTACGCGTAGGAACACGTGCTCACGTCAACTCGAATCCTGTTTACGCATTCAATGTGGAAAAATGTGGCAGGAAAATATTAAGCACTTCAGTATTTTCACGAACAGATTATGGTAACGATTCGTGAACTTATTTTACGTTCATAAAGTATACTACTTGTAAAACTACTACAACTGTTACTTAGATCGCATATGAAACTTAATTTATATAGCAATTGAAAGTTTCCATTAAAGTATATTATTTTCCCTCATCTGTGGAAATAAATTGTAAAAACTTATAGAAGAAGAATATAAAGAAAATTATAAAAGAAGGCATCAAGACAGAGCTATATAGAAAGTAGACATAATTTATGAAATGTAAAATCGATCAAAATATCTTTATGTGCTCACAATGCAACTCCGAAATCATTCAATTAATATCGGCCCGTATGTGGAAATAAATTGTAAAAACTTACAGAAGAAGAATATAAAGAAGTTTATAAAAGAATAGATAGAAAGAATAGATAGAGCTAGATAGAAAGTAGACATAATTTATGAAATGTAAAATCGATCAAAATATCTATACGTGTTCATAATGCAACTCATTCAATTAATGTCGACCCGTATGTGGAAATAAATTGTAAAAACTTATAGAAGAAGAATATAAAGAAGATTATAAAAGAATAGATAGAAAGAATAGATAGAGCTAGATAGAAAGAAGACATAATTTATTAAAAGAAAAGAGAGAAGATTATAAAAGAATATCGAGAGCTAGATAGAAAGAAGACATAGTTTATGAAATGTAAAATCGATCAAAATATCTATATGTGCTCACAACGTAACTCCGAAATCATTAAATTTATATAGAAAATGTTGGGTTTAAAATTAATTTTATTATCTAACTTCGAATGTTCAGAAATCGGAAAAAGACTAATTTAATTTTTTTTTTATATTGCAACTGACCTAATCCTAACTAATATTACAAATTTTAAAGTTTGGATAGATAGACGTAATTACGAAATTATAGTGTAAAAACACATCTACTCTTAATATTTATGACTCGATAACTCCATAATTCTACTTTTTTTATATTGCAACTGACCTAATCCTCGATAACTCCATTTTTTTTATATTGCAACTGACCTAATCCTAACTAATATTACAAATTTTAAAGTTTGGATAAATAGATGTAATTACGAAATTATAGTGTAAAAACACATCTACTCTTAATATTTATGAGTCGATAACTCCGTAATTCTATTTTTTTTATATTGCAACTGACCTAATCCTAACTAATATTACAAATTTTAAAGTTTGGATAAATAGATGTAATTACGAAATTATAGTGTAAAAACACATCTACTCTTAATATTTATGACTCGATAACTCCGTAATTCTATTTTTTTTATATTGCAACTGACCTAATCCTCGATAACTATATTTTTTTATATTGCAACTGACCTAATCCTAACTAATATTACAAATTTTTAAGTTTGGATAAATAGATGTAATTACGAAATTATAGTGTAAAAACACATCTACTCTTAATATTTATAACTCGATAACTCTATAATTCCATTTTTTTTATATTGCAACTGACCTAATCCTCGATAACTCCATTTTTTTTATATTGCAACTGACCTAATCCTAACTAATATTACAAATTTGAATGTTTGGATAGATAGATGTAATTACGAAATAATAGTGTAAAAACACATCTACTCTTAATATTTATGACTCGATAACTCCATAATTTCTAAGCGGATCTCAATTAAATTTAGCACGCGAATAGATTATAGCCTAGATTAATAAATAGCCTAAATTAATAAATATATTTCAATCCTGAAATCTGAAGTAGTACCTGAAAGACAGCGCATTATTTATGTAATACAAAATGGATTAAAATTCCTACATGTGACCATAATACAACTCCGAAATTAATAAATTAATACAAAATATGTCATGTTTAAAACTAACTTTTTCCTCTTTTTTAATCCTAAGTAATATTATTAACACGAAAGCTTGGATAGATGAATGCAATTACGGAGTTATACTGTAATAAAATACACCCACCCTGTATATTTATGACTCCATAACTCCGTAATTTCCGAGCGGATCTCACCGAATAGAATACAGCTTAGATTAATGAATAATTAAAGCATTATTTATAAAACACAAAATAGAGAAATACCTACATGTGCCCATAATAAAACTCTGAAATTATCAAATTAATATAGAAAACTTTATGTTTAAAAGTAACTTTTAGTAATGTATAATTACTAAATATTTATTTTCTGTTACTATTATATTGTTGTAACTGGATTAATTCTGATATTATTACCGCGAACATTTCGATGGATTGAATAAATTACGGAGTTACAGAATAATAAACATCCACGAAGTTATGGGGTAATAAATACCCCATAACTCCGTAATTACGTAGCGGATAACCACGAAATTCAGAATGCAAATAGATTTAAGTCTGGATCAACGTATACGCTACATTTTGTACCTCGAAATCTGGAGTAATACCTCACAGATTGCGTTCATCTTTTATTATGTCTATTGGGTTTCTGCTTGATTATGTAGTATTGTCTGTAAGGAAATTCGGTAAGCCTGAATTTAGCATTTAACAACTCGTATACATGTCTAACTCGTATTATCGGGTTACACTATATCCCGAATTTCCAATTAGAAAATAACTCCCGTGGGAAAGCACACAAAATTTTCTCAGTTTAACAATTCCATCCCAAAGTTTCAACTGAACGAGAATGGATTTGAACAACAATACAGATAAATCATAGCCTAAATTGACATATAAGCTGTACAGCTGTAGTCCATATGAACGAAATCATGGGTACCTATAAGCTAATTGATCTATGGATGAGTTGATGAATACTAGTAATATTATAAAAGCAATATTTGGTTATTTAGACCTTTGTTTCTTAATTACAACATTTTCATAAAAGTCAGTAAAGATTACTTAATAAAAGTTAACAAATAGATTATTTTTAACATGTTTATTTTACCCAGCAACAAGAACCAGTATTTTAAATATTTCGCTTCGAATCTAAAATCTGAAATAAAATGTAGTAAATAAGTATATTTCTACTTTTCGTTAAATCTAACTATTTTTAGGCTTAAAGGAGTTGCATTTGGTCAGGTTTTACCGGAACTGTTCTAGTTTAGGACGCGTCTGGGGAATTTTCCAGTTCGAGTCGTATTTTCCTGCACGCTTAGTAAAAAACCCAGCTAAATATGGTATAGTTTATTTTTATTAAATAGTCAAAGTATTACACGAGGTTGTGAATAACGTCCCGATGTTGTATCAATCAACTTTGTTTTATTTCACTATCTTGATATAATAAAAGATGTCATAATTGGAAATCACGATGATTTTTCTAATTATTAATTTTCTTAGCACTAAAACTGTTTTTCTTAGCAAAGATACACAATTAAAAAAATTAGTGCGAATAACTTTTACGCCCGGTTGAAGTAAAACTTCTTTGACGGTTGTGAATATCCTGAATCATAGTTGGTTCCGTTATGGGGTTACATCCTTCATCTCCAGAACTCATCATCTGATCCTGACCTTGCCGACAGACAAATTTATTTTGGAAAGTAATAACGACCCGTAGCAAATACCTTGAATCTTGTCTAATATACTACCATCCGTTAAGGAATTCCATTTTTCATCGCCAAAACCATTCCATTTTTCATCTAAAACTGATTTTGGGTTAGGTGTTATAACTACCGCCCGCAATAGCTACACTCTTGGTCTGATAATGGATAGTGGTAAAATAGTTTACGGCCCTTTTTACCAGAGAGCTGTGGTAATGAGGTCACTATGTTTACACTTGCGCGGTAATTTGTATCAGTATAAATAGAGACATTTTGAAAAATTGAACAATTTCTTCGAGAATAATGAAAAGTATTTTTGAATATATTTCACATTAATTTTGTAGAAAGTCATTATTTTTTTTGCTAACAGCCCACCTGAAGATGGTGTAATACAACAAAACCTAGGTGGCCATGGTAAAGAACTTAAAGAAAGTAGAAATAATACTACATCACGTAGTTTTATTTAATTGCGAAAACTATTTTCCTTTCCTAATAGATGGCATTCCAGCGTAACTTTGAAAATCCTAACTGAAAATTAAATTGTCACGCATATACACTTATTTTACGACTGCAAATTTCAACATTTATGAGGTTATGTAATATCCTTAATTATCCTTTAACTATAACACGAAGGGATAACTCAGATCCAAACTCAAATGCCTTCGTGATCCTGAACTACATTATAAAGACAAGCATATATTTGTCATCCCTCAACACAGAACTGCTTTTTATAGAAAATTATTTACGGTATACACGATGAAGTTATGTAATTAACTAAATACAAAGTTTATCCTCAGTGTCTGAGATCAAAAGTCGTCTGAAATCGCGTTACCTGTAATATTCTATGGGTCGAAAGCCCTTTTTCATCTCATTCCTTATTATCTTCCTACCCCGATATCTTGTTTTAATTTATTTTGTATTTTTATCTCTAATATACATATATCTATATACAAAACTAAGGAATCAACTCAATATAAAAATAAAAATTGCGGTCTCAGTATTTGTGTTCAAAAGCTATCTGAAAACATGTCATCTAAAATAATAAATAATCTACGTATCGAAATTCCTTTCATACCTCATTTCTTTTATCTTCCTAACCCTGAGGTCTTATTTTATTTCTATTATACCACTAATATAAAGAAAAAAATCTACGTAATTAAGATATTAACTAAATACAAAAGTATAAAGTGCGTTCTGAGTGTATCTGTTCAAAAGTCGTCTAAAATCGCTGTACCTATCATAATCTACCGGTCAATATCCGTTTTATAACTAATTCCTAATTGTATCCTTATATATATACACACACACACACACATATATATATATATATATATATATATATATATATATAAATATTTATATATATGTGAAGAAACTATATTTTTTAATTGGTACAGCGTTCTGTCGATAAGCAGTGACCATGTACTCCATAGATGGCGCTGTGCGTATTGGCGGCTAACTCAGTCAGCAAAGTAGATTTTTATTGGTTGACAGGACTCGCATTGTTATTCAGATTGTTTGGTTATATTAAAAGTAATGTATAAAAAAGGAATTGACCATTTAAATAATAAACTTTAAATGTCGTTTTATAAGACAATTTTTTCGAACTTATTAGGAATTGCAAAATTCAATTAAACAATTGCGTTGCTCTGATAACAAAGTTTCTTTATTTTAGTAACTTAGTTAGTAGTTAAATAGTACTATACTACCTGAAAACAAAGAAACGATTGTCTCCTATCTTTGTATTTCGTTTTTTTTTTCAGGTTTTAATAAAGTTTTGATGATAAGTAAATAAATTCTGTATATACATTTGCCCTCAGCCCAATTCCGTAAATGAAGTTTGTGTTTTATTTATAATTCTATGCAAATAAAGTTGCGGGTAACGGTTGGTTTAAAATAATTCTTTAACGTAAGTGCATCGGGATAAGTTAAATTATTAACGGATACTGTAACAAAATAATGGACTAACGGGCATTGTAATAAAATAATGGACTAACGGACAATGTAATAAAATAATGGACTAACAGACAATGTAATAAAATAATGGACTAACGGACAATGTAATGAAACAATGGACTAACGGACAATGTAATAAAATGATAGACTAACAGACACTGTAATGAAATAAAATGCTTTTCTGTACTTAATTAATGGAACATATATCGAAAAACATGTCAATAATAAGATTAAAAGATTCGATGGTGGTGCAACTATGATGGATAATAAGTTCGCCTAATAAACATCAATTAAGTCGCAATCGCAAATAGGATAGTTACAATAAACGAAAACGCAATTATAAAAGATTCATGTGAAATATAACGTTTTTTAAATTAAAATTTCTGAAATGTAGCAAGGGGAAAGAGTACTTATTTTTTTCAAATACAATTACTTTTTCTGTTGGTGATGTGGTGGTGGTTTTACATCCGCTGCAAAGAAAAATGAGCTAGCCTGCCAGACCTAGCATCTGCTCATTCCGTCCCTATTATGTTGCCAGTACTGCGACCCGTTCAACCAGTGTAGATCTTTATGAGCTTACTATTTAGTACAGGCTGTATAGCACTGATTGAAACTCTAGCAATTAGCTTTTAAGACCTTTCTAATTTAATTTATTTTGATGACTCTGCTTGTTATAGAATATTTTATTATATGAGGATATTGTTATGTTGAAAGTGCAAACTGCATTGTGTTCAGTCTTACGTAATTTCTGTAATACATTTGAAGTTTGACATAATTTTCATTGGAATATTAAATTTCTTATTTATATTATACAAACAGGTGTTAACAACTATTAACTTGTTGAATATATTTGGCGTTAATTTTGTAGAAATTCATTATTCACAACTAAATGAAACTACGTGATGTAGTATTATTTCTACTATCTTTAATTTCTTTACCACGACCTAGGTTTCGTTGTATTACAACATCTTCAGGTGTGCTATTAGCAAAGATCTAGCAAGAATCTTTGCTAATATCCCACCTGAAGATGTTGTAATACAACGAAACCTAGGTCGTGGTAAAGACGTTAAAGATAGTAGAAATAATACTACATAACGTAGTTTCATTTAATTGTGAATATTAAATTTCTACAAAATTAACGTCAAATATATTCAACCATTTTAATATTTCATGTCTTTTGTTTTAACTATACATGTGAAAAAAATAGTAGAAACAAACATTTTTTTAAATGGTCCGAAGTTCATAATACACTAAAGAATACAATTCAGCCTAAAATGGCTGATCTAAACATAAAACCATTTTATGAGTAGAACTGCTGCTCCAGGCTGAAACTTTAAGCTATGTGAAAGTTTACTATTCAAAAATATGGCATCTGTGTTATTTAAGTTGTTATAACAACAATTTTTCAAGTTGGACAATATGACCCGTCTGTATGACCTCATTAGCACTGATATGCTGATTGAGTGGTAAAAATGATGGGAATTTTTTGAAACACTGAAAGTTTGGAAATTCTAAGGTCGCAATAATAATGCTTATTAAATAAAAATGAATAAATACTGTCTAGAATTAAAGTTATTGTTATGCTAAATATATAAAAAAATAAACAAATTATTGCTAATAAAATACTTTTATATTGTTAGGGGGCAAAGGCCTATTTCCTAAATTACAATCGTGTCTTTTATCAAACAATGAATAAAATAACATCTACTGATAGAAAATAAGGACATAAGCTCTATTATAGAGGATTTAAATGGTATTTTGGTGTTTTTTTTTACTGATAATTCACATAATTTACAACATTTTAACAAAATGTAGCCTTTGGTATACATAATTAAAAAAATTAAATTAGTGCGAATAACTTTTATGCACACTTCTATGTTGTGAATATAATGAATCACGGTTGATTTACTTCCATCCGCTAAGAGGTTACATCGTTCATCTCCAGAACTCATCATCAGACCCTCATCTGATCGACGGTGTAGTTGTCTTGCAAACTAATAACTATCAGTAGCAATTATCTTGAATCACGCCTGATTTACTACCATCCGTTAAGGAATTCCATTTTTCATCTCCAAAACTCATCATCAAACTCTAACTGGTTGGTGGTGAACTTATTTTGTAAAGTAACAACTGTCAGTAGCACGTTTGATTTACTACAATTTGGTAAGAAGTTTCATTATTCATCTCCAGAACTCTTCATCAGACTCTGACCTGGTGGATAGTGACGTAATTTTGCAAAGTAACAACTATCAGTAGCAAATATTTTGAATCACAATTAATTTTCTACCATCCATTAAAGAGTTCTCTTGTTCATCGCCAAAACTCATCATCAGACCCTGACCTAGTTTTTTTGCTAAGTAACAACTTCCGGTAGAAAATATCTTCAATCACAGTTGATTTACTATCATCCATTAAACAGTTCCATTTTTCATTTCCGTATCTCATCATCAGCGATGATCTGAAAACATCAGTCTCATCATTAATCATATTTATAAAAGATCATCTCACTAATACATACACATTTTAAAAAAATATTAGTATTAATCTTTAGAACAATAGAACAGAAATAAATTCATATATATATGCGTATATAATACATATATTACGAAAATTTAAAGCCAGTCGTTGCCTTCGAATACAGGAAACTGTGTAAGCAAATTATAAACTTTACTAAACGTAAGTTCCGTCCGAAAAAAAATTTAAGTTACTCTCAAGTAGTGCTTAAAGGAGATTTAATTTTAAAAAAATTGTATTTAAAAATAGTCTATTTCTTAAAAAACAAAGCATTTATCATTTAGGTAACTGAGAAACTATTTTTAATGCTATGGTGACCAGAAATATCTCCATATACTTCATTTATTCGTAATAGCTGCGGAAATGGCTTTTCAGTTATATTGGGCGGATAATGAAATTCAACCCCCCATTATATTTAAATTGTAATTTTTAGGTACATCTGAATATTATTCTAATTATGCTACACAACATAATTAGAACTAATTTTCTTCACCTTCTCATTTTTCTTAAAATCTTCAAGAGGTAAATCTTTAAATTTCTATAATCTCTTACTAATTTAGATTTATTATTTATTTTATATCTAGTAAAATTTCTGATCTGAACTTATTTTCGACGTTGTCCTGTGTTTTATAATGATATGCATATGTTTAATAAACGTTTCAAAGAAAATAACAACGCTTTGACAGTATATCATAATTTTAATTGTAATTTCGTTACATTTGTTTTTAAATCCCCAAACAATATTTACTGATTGTAACTAAAATGTTACAGAATAAGTTAACGTTTGAAAATAATTTTGATTACCATCTAGCGTATAATATTAAAATCACTTGCTTTCATGGTGAACGTGATATGTGGCTATTAGAGGCTATTAGATACTAGATGGCGGTAGTTATTTAAATGTTTAATGTTTCAGCAAATATAAATAAATAAATGCTTATTGCATATCATTTTATTAATTTATTTATTATTAAAACTTATTTATCAAGTCAATTTTCTTTCCAAACTTATCAAAGAATTGGTATATAATTTATATATTATTAAAACTTATTTATCGAGTCAATTTTCTTTGTAAACTTATCAAAGAATTAATATATTATATACGTATTATTGTACGGTTTATACAATTGCTATTAATGCGCGGGATCTTATGAAAGTTTTATGATATAAATGTCGGTATATATTGTAAACAGACAATATTACATTTTTAAAATATATACTTGTCGCATATGATACAGTTATACATAAATAAATTTTATTTTCTCAATATATGAATTAAGATTATCTTATAAATAAATAAATAAATTGTTAAGCAGCGCCATCTATTAACCTTACGTAGAAATATTTCAAATTGTTCTTGTTGCATCTTTATGTTAATATATAGCTAAGTCCAGTAGATGGCCAATTACGAATGGTACTTAATGGTATATTAGCAATTTAAACAACCAAATTAATGAAAATGTCACCCATGATTAATTATAATTATATATAAATGGACATACTTGGAAGTCATTAATTAACTCATGCACGCATTCTGTATACTAATATCGCGTTCATTTTTATTTCATGACACTTTTGAATATGAGAAAATAAAATGGAATGAGGCTGAAAAACTTATTGTTTTAGGTTTTCTCTGTGGTAATTCTTATACTACTTATAGTATATTTTTTATATTATATTATTTACAGTATATTTTTTAAATTATATTACTTATAGTATATTTTTGTTGTGAATAAAAGTCATTGATTTTTACCATTGTTTTGATCACGAACAGGAAAAATTGAACTCTTATGGTTGCACACCGCTTTCATACTATTTGCAAGTCCTAGTGATGCGCTATCAAAAAAAAAATTCGATATTTCCCATCTTTTCTGTACCTTAAAAGGAAAAACGGAATCCTTATATATTTTAAGGGTTCCGTTTCCGTCTTCACTCACCTGTCTGTCTATACGTCTGTTGCAGCCATTTCTCAGAAATAGCTTGGTTTAGAAACGTGAAATTAAGCACAGTAATAAAACATTTACACATATGGCGATAGCCAAAATATTCGTTTCGATATTTTAGAGAGGATATTTAATTCGATTTTTTAAATTACGTGTATTGGGGGGTGTCGTTTTAAAGGGCTTGTTATAAGGGTCTGTAAAATATCTTCGAAATTATACTTCTTTAAGCGCGTTATGAAAATTTTACGATGCGCGCGCACGATGCAACAAAATGGACAGGATGAAGTTGCTCACTAAACATGCGTGTAGTGACTGTCACTATATTCCTGATAGTTATTGAGGTATTTGTAAATACAAAATACGTGTTTTATATTTATGCAAATCTGTGCTTTTAAATGATATTTTTTAGTATTTGAAATTTAATAGTGGTCCGTACAATAAAAAAAAAATTATTATGAATACTCGTTATAGAAATAGTGCTTAAAAGCTTTTAAAAATATATTTTAAATGTATTTCCCTAAGTGAGGTTAAATTTCGGCATGTATTTATTTGCGTTATAAATTGTAAATTATTTAAAATTTAATTATTTGTTTGAATTTAGATTTTACCAAACGTATTTATAATCACGCTCGAGTCTATATCAAAGAACTATAACTTCTAACGCGCGTACATAACTATAGGCACAATTTTTTTTATAATTATAGGTATTAATCTTCAGAAATTTTACTGAAAATAGTCCCGAAAATGCCCGCCTCCGGTTTTAAAAACTACTCAACCTAAAATTTTGAAAAATATAAGTCTTTAGTGACCTATGCAAAGGTATTGGGAAAACTATATTTATATATATATATATATATATATATATATATATATATATACACACACACATATATATATATACTATGAAAGATACAGTAGGTAATATATTTTTCTATTTTCAAATCCGATTTTCTCACAAAATTTAACGATTTAGAGACTGGAAAATTGGGATGATATTACATTTTACTAATCCACATATTTCGCAAGTATTTTATACCAACCTTTTTATATTATCGGTATAACAATTTGAGACCAGGTAAACAAACTCTTCAAAATATTAGGTAATATATTTTTCTATTTTCAAATCCGACTTTCTCACAAAATTTAACGATTTAGAGACTGGAAAATTGGGATGATATTACATTTTACTAATCCACACATTTCGCAAGTATTTTATACCAACATTTTTATATTATCGGTATAACAATTTGAGACCAGGTAAACAAACTCTTCAAAATATTAGGTAATATATTTTTCTATTTTCAAATCCGACTTTCTCACAAAATTTAACGATTTAGAGACTGGAAAATTGGGATGATATTACATTTTACTAATCCACATATTTCGCAAGTATTTTATACCAACATTTTTATATTATCGGTATAACAATTTGAGACCAGGTAAACAAACTCTTCAAAATATTAGGTAATATATTTTTCTATTTTCAAATCCGACTTTCTCACAAAATTTAACGATTTAGAGACTGGAAAATTGGGATAATATTACATTTTACTAATCCACATATTTCGCAAGTATTTTATACCAACATTTTTATATTATCGGTATAACAATTTGAGACCAGGTAAACAAACTCTTCAAAATATTAGGTAATATATTTTTCTATTTTCAAATCCGACTTTCTCACAAAATTTAACGATTTAGAGACTGGAAAATTGGGATGATATTACATTTTACTAATCCACATATTTCGCAAGTATTTTATACCAACATTTTTATATTATCGGTATAACAATTTGAGACCAGGTAAACAAACTCTTCAAAATATTAGGTAATATATTTTTCTATTTTCAAATCCGACTTTCTCACAAAATTTAACGATTTAGAGACTGGAAAATTGGGATGATATTATATTTTACTAATCCACATATTTCGCAAGTATTTTATACCAACCTTTTTATATTATCGGTATAACAATTTGAGACCAGATAAACAAACTCTTCAAAATATTATTTTTTCCTTTTAAATGTCATGTGGTCATTTTAAAAGACTTGTTATGAGGAATACAAAGTTACGAGAAATATGAGTGGTGAGAACAAAGTGTTTTTTTATTCGTCAAATACTTTGCGATATCGATACCTTTATCGATATCGCAAAGTATCGATATTTTTCATGAATTTATATTATTTGTATTTTTTACAAGTCACTCTGCGTAGTTCAAATTCAGACATATTAGTTATTGCCTTTATGACGTTCTATCAATGTCTAGCCATTAATTTTTTTGGAAACACATTACAAGACAAGTAATGCTTGTGTACTTAAGAAATTTAATGCAAATCTTATTAAAGTTTTTCGCTGTAAAAGCATGCTTTCAATTAATTGTCGTTTCTATTTAAACGAAAATTAAACTAATGTAGGAAAATGCGAACTCCTTTTTTCGTCAGATTAACGAAACCTTTACAGGAGAGAGCGAAAGTGGATAAAGTTCTAACTTTCCCACTCTTCCTCTGTGTACTCATAAACATAATATTTTATCTAAAAATCAGACCTATGTTGTATCATTTACTTTAATTAATGTATATATTAGCTGACGCACGACAATAACGGTTGTGTTAAGGTTCGCTGTAAAAATGTGCATACTGTATGGCACTGGCTGTATACTTGCCATTATTTTTCGTTAAAGTTCTGTAACTTGGGAGAAAAGAAAAGCATCATGTAGTTTCACGAACAGAAAGAAAAGGACGGAGCTATTTCGTTGACGATGATAGTTCTGTACTTTAGTTATGTATGACAGGAGATGTATTTATATTGGTTAATTTGTTTTGTTACGCGTCAAGTAATGTTTTTTCGCTGTGCCACTATCAACGTCGAAAGCAAATTGTCGATTAGAAATTTTCTTATTTCTTTAGATAGTCTTTTACGAAAGTATTTTATGAAACTTTTATTAAGTATTTATTTGGTAACGTATATGGATCTGAGACACATACAAAATACTTTTTATGAGGTGAAGTATATAATAATGTATTATTAGATATCAACAGATATCTAATTTAATACATAACAACATTTTTATAAGGTAATTATAAAAATTAGTCACTTTACATTTCAGTTTGCTCAATTAATTATATTAGTACGCCTAATTTAACTAAATTAGTGAAAGTATATTTAAATAAACGGCTGAGTTAGCTGTAATGTCAACTGTTTTAGCCACCATTACGTAAAGTGAAATAAGGCGCCATTTTAAAGTGCATAACTGTCAAAATAAAGGTTGCATGATGATACAACATCCGGACGTCTGCTTAAAGGCTAATAATTCCGTAACGTTTACGTTATTCGTAAAGTAATATGATACAACATGGAGCTTAATGTCGCCCTTATGACAATACTTTGCTACTATTTCGTTATAATCATTCATTTGCAATTTTAAATTAATTTTTGGTGTTATAATATTAAGGATTGAATTTCGAAGGAGGTTGACATGATAGATTGTAAAGTACTCACATGAGTAAAACTATCGATTAAGAGGTATAGAGTACAAACTTATCGATATCGGCAAGTGAAAATTCTCAATAATAATGATGTGGATTTTAAAAATGAATCGACGATCAAAATCAATAAAAAATTATAAAAGCGACTCGTTAACGATTACTTCAAAACTGATTCATGATTAAATTTTCATTTTCTGAAAATCGCCGCACCATTCTTTTTATTTTACTCTATTAATGGATAAATTAATAAAACATTAGTTATCTCTGTTAATAATTATTAAGATATTTATTCATTATCTGAGACAATTTTGTAATCCAGTGTTGTTGATGTAAAGAGAGGTACGTAAAATGAATCGATTTGTTCTGTGTCTTTAGAAATCAAGACGGGTTATTTTAAATACAAGAAATGTGTCTTTAGAAATCAAGACGGGTTATTTTAGGTACATAAAATGTGTCTTTAGAAATCAAGACGGGTTATTTTAGGTACATAAAATGTGTCTTTAGAAATCAAGACGGGTTATTTTAGGTACATAAAATGTGTCTTTAGAAATCAAGACGGGTTATTTTAGAAATGTAACTTTATAAATTAAGACGGGTTACAATTTTGTAATCCAGTGTTGTTGATGTAAAGGGAGGTACGTAAAATGAATCGATTTTTTCTGTGTCTTTAGAAATCAAGACGGGTTATTTTAAATACAAGAAATGTGTCTTATTTTGGGTTATTTTAGGTACATATTTTAAGTACATTTATTTTAAATACAAGAAATGTGTCTTATTGTGGGTTATTTTAGGTACATAAAATGTGTCTTTAGAAATCAAGACGGGTTATTTTAGGTACATAAAATGTGTCTTTAGAAATCAAGACGGGTTATTTTAGGTACATAAAATGAATCGATTTGTTCTGTGTCTTTAGAAATCAAGACGGGTTATTTTAGAAATGTATCTTTAGAAATCAAGACGGGTTGTTTTAGAAATATATCTTTAGAAATCAAGACGGGTTATTTTAGAAATGTATCTTTAGAAATCAAGACGGGTTGTTTTAGAAATATATCTTTAGAAATCAAGACGGGTTGTTTTAGAAATATATCTTTAGAAATCAAGACGGGTTATTTTAGAAATGTATCTTTATAAATCAAGACGGGTTATTTTAGGTACATAAAATGAATCGATTTGTTCTGTGTCTTTAGAAATCAAGACGGGTTATTTTAAAAATTATTTGTTGAAGATTCAATTTTATAATGTGTACAGTATATAACATGAATAAATATGGAATGAATAATTAATTTTATAAATGTATAATAAACAGTTTTCACAGAGAATAAACGTAACTATTTATTTATAATGTTTATTGAATATTTGTAAATGTTATTAGGAACTAATGAGATTTTTTATTAAAAAATAATTTATTTACAGTTATTATACATTGCTATAATTGTTTCTTCTTCTTCCTCTGTGGCTTGACAGCCTAGAATGGGGCTCTGCCTTCCGCAGAATCAATGCCCAACCCCTCCTGTTCTCGGCCAGAGATATCCAGTTTGTTACACTTAGGATTTTTAAGTCTTTTTCCAGACAGCTGAGTCACCTAAGTTTAGGTCTTCCTCTTTTTCGGGAGCCCAATGGTCTGGCTGAGAAGATCTTTTTTGTTACCCGACTGGTGTCCATTCTGCTCAAGTGCCCTGCCCATTTTATTTTATTCTCTATCATTTTATTGGCTGTAATTGTTTGCCGAATTATATCTACGTGTCATGTTTTTACATATTAATGTTTTAAGATTGGTTACAGCAAATTGTTAAATTTGCGCCTAATTATTACAGGATATATTAGTCGTTAGTAAATAACATATGGTTTTTAATCGTTAGGTAATTAATTTTTATTCTTACAACATATTTAAATTTTTTTATCTTTAAACATATTTTAATATATAAATTGAATATATAAAATTAAAATTTTCTTTAATCCATTATTATTTAATTGAGTAGTTATGTCTATACAAATGTTAATAATTGTGTAAGATTTAAGAAGACTGGAAGATTTCATCTTCTACTTTCAGAGTTTACTGAAGGTGGAGGCAATGTAACTTACGTTTATTTTCTCCTTCTAAATTTATTATACTTTTTAACTATAAATTTTTATAATTTCCGTGGTTTTTAGCATATTATATTTCCACGGGTTTTAATCTATTTGTATATCCTACATATTGTTATCCCCATGAGACATAAAAATAAAAAAAAATGTTTACCCCTCAAAAAGACTTTTTTATTTACCCCCTCTTTAATTATTACATTAATATTTTTAAAATTATTGTGTATTACTGTGCCAAACTTGAAGTTTCTACGTCTGTTGGTTTCTAAGAAAATTGGCTGTGAACATGGACAAAAACCTAAACATTTTGCTTATTATATTTTCCATACGCGCAAAAGCATGGTGCACTTTTAAAAAATTATGATATAGTATCCTCGTAATAATTTTCCTACCCCTACTTTAAGCCACATTTTTTCATAATGTCAAGTTGAGTAAATTTGGAAATAAATGAGGGATCATATCTTTTGACATACTTAATAGTATATCTCTGAATACTATAGTATTTATAATCTAGTGCCTGTCGGAACACGCGGCTCATAAGATCCCTTAGTTACCTATATCGCATTTAATTGTTGTTACAAGTAAATTAATAAAATTTTTTATGAAAATTCTAATGGTACTTAAATGATTTACTCCATAATACTCAATTCAATGAGGTATGCAAAATAATGGTTGGTAATCATCATCATCATCATCATCATATATATTAATACGCTAAGGTTAAGATGTTACACTCCCTTTTTAGAAAAAACCTCACAACTAATCCACATAAATTATATATCATTTTATAGATAATTGCTTGCTCTACCGGCATCCACAACTAAAAAATTTATTATTGCTATTGTTTTTGCAAATTAATTAATTATTAAAATTATATACACAAAACAGCAATGCTGCCATCTAACGGCTCAACGTCAATATGATTGACGGTCGGTAAAATTTTTGTTTAATTTCAAATCCACTCACGTATAAATAAAGTGGCGCTTTAGCTCAATGCTTTTGATACTTGCGCCTCTATATGTCAATTTTAGTAAAATATTTGTTTGATCTGTCATCTGAGCTTCATAATGGAATAAATAATGCGAAGACTTCGCACGGGTCACGCTAGTTTTTAATATTTCTGTTAATATTTTGGTACATTCAAATGAGGTATATAAATGAAGCATATGGTAGCTGATATTTATAAATATAGATATGATACCGTAAAATCTCATAAAGATACTGACACATAGACGGACAATATGACGAACGTATAAGTTTTTCGTTTGTGCCTATGGAAATTTAAATTGATATAAAACTGAATTTTCCATAAAATAATTCAATTAAATGCGGTTCACAAAAAATTAACACGGTAAAATAAATTCTATTCTTTTAAAAGCTTACAAAATTAATTGTTGTATTCCAATTTTAGCCCTTCGTTCCCTTTTGAAAAGCTCATTGTCCTATTTAACTGTGTACTACATGAAGTGAGTTTTCATAACCTCGGACTGAAAATAATTCGATGAAAATCAATATTAAGAGGCTGAAAATCACAGTTAACCGGCTAAACTTTATCAAGTTAAATGTTATTCACTTTATCCAGTTTACTCTTTCTCCAAGTGGTTATTGAAATGAAAACTTTTTTATGCGCACTTTATTTGAACAGTGAACAAATCTGAGCCGTCACGCTCGGGTCGGTTACGGGAAAACTCAGGTCCTTTCGGCACCGGCCGAGCGAGTTCACTGTCAAAACGCAATGCATTCTTTCTATATATCCATATATATATATATATATATATATATATATATATATATATATATATATATATATATATATGTTATTTTCACTGAATACGCTAATAATAATTGACTCCAATGCCTTCTAGAGACGTTTTAATAATTTTTTTTTGGGCCAAGCCAAAATGTCAGTTCACCTATCATGGATCGTAAAGGCAGAGTGGAGCATCGCAGGCGGCAGTGGGCGGACTGGATACGAGGTTTGCGTCAAATCCAACTTTGACTTGCGTGACAAAGGTATGCGTTAACGTTCATAAAAAGAATAGTGTCCAATTGGAAACCTGTTTCTTATTTTTAAATGTGTTATAAAGACTCAATCCTTTGATGAGAAATATAAGTATAAATCAGAATAACTATAAAAAGTAGAAATAAGAAAAAGGTCAAAATGAATTTGAAAAAAGAGTAGAGAAAAATATAATGGAACTGTTCTGCAGAAGATGTCGGCAAAAGTCCATATAGTGTTGGTTCGAAGTGTTACAAGATGTCGGCAAAAGTCCATATAGTGTTGGTTCGAAGTGTTACAAGATGTCGGCAAAAGTCCATATAGTGTTGGTTCGAAGTGTTACAAGATGACGGCAAAAGTCCATATAGTGTTGGTTCGAAGTGTTACAAGAATATTTAAATTATAATTTTAAAAAGCTAAAAAAAGCTCTTGTGGCCAAATGAGTTAAAAATTAAAAAAAAAACGAGTGTGCTTTAGACCACACGACTGAAGTAAAACTTCAAATTCACAAAATATGAACTTTAAAATTAATTTTATTTACTTTAAACGTAGAATATTTAATGTATTGAACAAAATAATAATTTATAAAATTGTTCAAGAACGAAACGAAATTACAAAATAATCAAAAAATCACCGTTCGCGTAACGCTAGCAAACTCGCATATATATATATATATTTTTTTTTTCATGCACTGGCTATGCGAGGAAGAGAGAAAGAAAATGTGCGCGCGCATTGCTTTCTCTTGCTCCTACAGTGTGATACAGACAATAGGCTTGCACTGTGTCTTAGATATACGAAACATAACTGGCTATGAGAGAAAGAGAGAAAGAAAATGTGTGCTCGCACCTCTCTCTCTTGTCTCTACAGTAATATACGAAACGTAACTCTCTCTCTCTTTTTGTCTTCACTAACTTATATCTCCCTCTCAACTTCCGTTCGCCTCGCCCGATTACACTTTTGCGTAACGCTCTCGTTACGCATTCACCAGCTTACTCCCCGAGTCAAGCGTGCGTAAAATTTTACTTCAAAAAACATTCTTTAAATATAAAGATTCTTATCAAGAGCGAAAAGATGTCTCACAACTCGATGTAACTTAATTTTTTTTTTCGTGAGCTTAAAAAAGAATAAACTGATTCACAAAAAAAATTAATTTAAATTTAAAAAAAAGCTAAGATAAATCTACAACGATTGATGCTAAATTTTTTACAGTTTTTATTTCATAATTTTGCAAGCGTTATGAATATATTACCATGATAAATTTGAAAATCTAATGGTAATAATAGAACATAGTGAAACTGTAATGGTTCCTACTTTGGCTACGGAATTCCAAAAAAGCCACGAAAAACTCGAAAAAAAAAACTAAAAAGGCATTCATTGTGAGAATGCAAAACGAATGTCAATGAAGTGATTTTCAATTAATTTTTATATCTGATTAAATCAAAAATATAATACGTGCTCTTTTGTGAATGCAGTTTTCTTAAGTTTATATATTATGATTTGTATTTTATTATTTGTTCTTTCCTAATGGTCAATTGCTGAATTGGTAAAATTTTTATATTTTATCAAAAATACCAGCTTATCTTCAAAATTAAATTATGTTTCTGAACGCCAAGCATATTCTCATTAGTTGCATTTCAACGTATAATTAACGCCGAATCAAATTAAAATGAATTTAATTAAGTGTTTAAATTAGCAACAGATGGCGTTCATTTCCTATGCATAATTTTCCTCTTCGACTTAGTGAACATAGTGCTAACAATACGAGATAGATGGCGTTAATTTCTGTAAATCTTGCTTGTGTTTTTTAATAGAACACAGCATACAAATTTGACAAAATTTAATACAATTTTGTAATGCATCTATTTTCAAGATTTAGAAAGTAACAAAACACTTATTTTATTATAAATGAGACCATATAATACATTTGGTAATACACTTGCAATTTGATAATACACCTGCTAACCTAATATATTTTTCTGATCTTTCAGTTAGTTTATGTGTTACTTCATAAAAAAATGTTTTATCTTTGTCCGAAAAGTAAGCTGGAATTGAATCCTTCACTTCTTTATCACTTGAAAAGTTTTTCACAAGAAGTTCTTTTTTTAACTTTGGGAATACATAACAATCGCTGGACGTCATGTCAGAAGTGTCCTAGGTATCAAAATATCGAAATATCGAAGCCCACTTATGCACGGCATTCAAAATATCGAAGCCCACTTATGCAGGGCAGCCAACGCAACACGACTCTTGTGAACAGGCGTCATGTCCTGCAGAAGAAGAACACCTATGGTTAATTTTCCCGTTATTTTTTCTATGATGGATTCTTTCAACTATTCTAGAATTGAAACATATTATGTTCCGGTAATGAAGACGCCTTTATCTTGATTTTTCGCCATGATTTATCTATCCGACATTGACACCTTAAACTTTTTGGGTGGTGGTGTGCCTTTTTCGTACCACTGCATAGAATCCTGTTTGGACTCAGTTCTATAATGATAAAATCAAGGTTCGTTCCCAGTAACAATTCGACTAAATAGTCCTTGTCTTCAGTACAGAGTGACTTTTTTCGTGATTTCCGGAGTAGTCACTTCGATCGGTCGTCCGGGTCGTGGGTCGACTTCAAGCGAGTCCCTGCGTTGTTAAAGATACTGTGCCACTGATAAATCATGTTTCTTCCCGGGAAAGAGTCCCGTACACCGATTCTATCTCTTCCAATATGTTTTGAACCGATCCTGTCGGTTTCCTTGCTTGGTAAGGAATTTATAATAGTGTGATACTCGATTTTTTCCACATTTCTCACTTTCTTTTCGGTTGAGTTGCTTGTTCGCCGATAGTTCTAAGACTAATGGCTCTAATAAGATAAAACTTGCTATTTATACTAACAATGAGTTACTGAAATTATTATGGCTATTAAAGTACCTCAGTAATTATATTTTTACCAATTCCGCGAACTTAAAAATATACCCTCGTATTTGCAAATATCCTATTCTTCAAGTGTTTCCAGTCTAATCCTGGAAAATACCTATCCAATATATATATATATAATTTCGGAAATAACAAGAGCGAAGAAATATATCTTTTCGTATTTCAGTATATTCATTGGTAAAGATTTAATATAAAATATATTAAAGGGAAACGGGACAAAGAACATTAGCACAGAATGGAAAAATTTAAAAACAGTCAAGAGTGCGTCCAAACATTTATATAATTCCTTACTTGTCTGCATTTATTGAAATAATTTTAAAATTCGTTTCATTATTTCATTCTCTTATTTATGTAATCATCTATATATTTATCTCATTTTAACCGAAATATATAGGTTTGAATCGCGCGCGCTCGAGGTGTTAAACTATTAAATAGATTCTTACGAATTATATATCGTTTGTGGGATAAGTAAAGAAGCAAACATTCTAAAAACCGCAGTGTTCACTTAAATAAATTATTTATAGCGGCTGTACTCATTTTCTCGGAAAAAGTTTAATATACATACTTCACCACCTTTAATTTTTACTTTGTGTGTTCGGAACCTCGAATACATAGGATTCGAAAAAGCAAACGAAAAATTTTTCCGAGGCAAGCGAATAACTTTTCCGGCTATGCTATTTCCGTACAGATGGTTATTATACGGAATTGTTGATAACTTTCTATGATAAGTCCCACGAAACAGATTTTTTTTGAGACGAAGAGTTTTCGTTTTGACATTTGAGTTAGACGAAGCGCTCCTTTACCACCCATATTCCATCTCCATGAAAAATGGCTTCACAAAAATATCCAGCTGAAAAGCATGAAGCGTGTCGTCACGCTCCACCGCGCTGCCGGTTCATGCGAGCGAACGCCTGTGGAAAGCCCCAGCATTGTCCACATGACCTTCCACCATCATTCCAGTTACTAGACGTGGCTTCTATTCTACACTAGACGCGGCTTCGTAGTATTCAACTGCTGATAGAAACTTATTCGATCCAAGTCAAAATTTTATCATAACAATTATATTTTACCCGACTTCGTTCGATTTGTGGGGGTAAAATATCTGTAATCTTTAGTAAAAAATATGTCTACATTTTCTAAACATTAATTGATACACTATCCATATGCATAACTATTATAATCCAAAAGAAAAACGATAAGAAAAATGGACTTTAGTGAAAGTGAAATTTTTCCTATTTCCTTTCATATAATTGAAAGAAAATTTGATTTAAATCTTGTTTTGGATAATTACAATGTCTGCTCATGGTTTATTCTTAAAAAAATATCGATTTTTTCATACGAATTATTGTTTTCTAACAAATAATTTTTTATACCTAATTCGCATTTTTTTTATCACAAATCACTCAACATACATTTAACAACACAAATATAAAACATAAAAAAAGAAAAAAAGTGAAAAAACAAGATTGGTAAAAATACTTCGTGAAAACGCAATGGATACGTGACCTGTGACAGCCATTTTTTATTATTGAAGTATTTTTTAATGGATTTTTTTATCGACTTTTGTATTTATTAAAATCATCCGTTTCTATGAGTATTTTTTGATCAAAAAAATTAAGATACACTTTCGATGAAATCCACGACAAATTATTTAAAAAAGGATGAGAATCGCTCTCCGCAAGCGTCAATATGAGAATAGGGCCCTTCATACGCACGGAATGACGTCACACGCTCAACTGTGCAAGCGGGTATATACATATAAAGATACGCGGCGCGCCTGTTCAGCCTGTGCTGCCCCTTCGTGCAGTCACGTCCTAATAATTTTTCACACAAACATATTACAAGAGAAAAACGCACAAAGCGATTACGGATCTATGCATGCTATCCTGTTCATCTTATAAATCCCTTAGGAGAGAATGAAATAAAAATGTTATGAAAAAAGACTCCTATTTGTAACATGTCTTGAACGAGCTAGTATTCCATATACTGATGTATTCCATGTACTCATACTTTATGCTTGTTTTATACTAGGTATACTCCAGTTCATCTGAACTCTATTGCGTACAGACATTTGGCATACATATGTTCATTCATAGATTTTGAAGGTCCGTGGCAAAAAGTTTCTTTCTACATAATATTCATAAGAATAGAAATTATGAATATTATGTAGAAAGTTAACACAGGTTTTGTTTTTCAATAATACTTTTAAATAAACAAAGATAAATGTAACACGTGCCCTCACACACACGTACACACACTCGCATACACACACGCACATGCACACACACGCACGCACGCACACATAGGCACATACACGCACACACGCTCGCGCACACACATATATTACACATTTTTATTTTATCGACCACAACGTATACTGGGACAATTTTTTTTTAAATATTATTCACAGAAGAGATGAATCCATTGCACGGTGATTTCAGCTAGGGTATCTAGAGCGAAAGGTCACCCGTACACCAGATAGGCGGATGAAATAGAGAAAGTAGCAGGACGAGGTTGGTTAAACACCGCTAAAGATAGAAAGAAGTAGCATACCTTCGAGGAGGCTTTTACTCGAAGGGGGTCCATACAAAAATAATTTCTATTTACAAGGTAACAACATCACAATACAAAATATTAATGTTAATAGTTATTTGAGATTCAATTCTAATTACATTAATAATTATATATAATTTTCTTCGTGAATATAAATAAATTATGGCATTGTAAATTTGTTTGCATGTACTGTAATTTAATTTAATTTAATAAAGCTTTATTATTATTATTATTGTTATTATTATCTAGACTTAAAACGTTTTTGCGTGCCAGCAGAAATATGTGTTCATTTTTTGGCAGAGCCAATTCATTGAGACGTTTCTGCGTGCGCGCCTGCTTGCTTGCCTGCCCCTTTGACTACAGCTTTGGGCTTGTGCGCAGAAACGCACATGGTAAGGGCGCTAATGTCTAGCAGCTCTAATATTTAACTGCCGATAATTGTAGCCTAAGCATTGAAATTTTGTCATAGATGACCGATGTCAGAGTCGGCATTGTACGCGATATTATTGATAAGACATACATGAAGTTAGTGCCCTACAGATTGACTCAGAAACAAAGGCCACAATGAAAAAATCCGTTTCTTTGAATAACCGTTTGCTACATTCGTCGGATCTAGTCCTAGCAGATTTTTAAAGACCAACTAAACAAATATTGAAAACATATTTTAAAGAGGAACTTTTCAAAGCTTTCAAGCAATTGTACGAAGGTTCCAAGACATGTGGAGAGCAAGACAGAATGGGTGAACTTAATAATAAAATCTTTGTAGAAAGAAATGTTTTTTTAATTAAAGCAGAACCGTAACTTTTAATTGCACTGTGCTGAGATATAAAAGAAAGGTTGGCTTGCAAAGGTCGAGAAATGCGTATACCCGACAAATCTTCTTTTGGAAGTTCGGAGTATTCGCGCCAACATACTGACATAGAATCGATTAAAATGCATTACTGGGCCACACGTAACATAGGTTTCGTAGTTCCGTATGAGTCTTGAAATTGCCGACAGAAGTTAGCCAAAACAGTATAATTGAAAGTTCTAATGAAATGGTGATTATCTAGAATTTAATTTTTTTCAAATAGTTGGTAAACAAATTCAAGGATTCGGGTGGGGAAGTGAGATATATTCTAAAGATAGAGGAGTAAGGACTCTCCTTTCGCAAAACTGGTTTAAAAATGAAAAAAAAACTGATAGAACCCAATTAGTTTCAAATGAAACCTATCCAATAATACCCCATGCGACAAAATGCACGAAATTGTTTGTTCTTTCGTTCGTTCTTATTTTACTTATGTATTACATGGATTTTTTTTATATTTTACCACATATAGAATCTTCACACCTTCATACCATCGATCTAGATTCCAGTACTTGTCAGTTAATAATTTTGATTCCAGTACTTTGGAGTAATAATAAAAGGTTTTAAAAAAATAATGTGTCCCGCTTTTGAACGTGTTTTTTTTAAACTCAGTCTAACAATCTGCTTTTGAATTGCGAGAAAATTTGGTATACGTGGATATGACTAACATAAATATAAAGTATTGTCGTCACGTGATACATTATTTTTATTTTGCTCCTTAACTGGACAAGGCGAGGTTTTACATCGAATTAAACCAGCAAAGCCTGATGACATATTATATTGAGAGACGGTGCGCAAGTATGATGGAGTCAGCACAATTACGTCACATCTTACTTTCATCTTTCTCTATCTAAGTGATAAATAATTTTCTCTTATTTTTAAGACTTGTCATATTATTATCCTAATCATAATTAATATCATAAATGTAAAAGTGTGTTTGTACATCTTTCTTTGACATCTCAATATAATAATGGATTTAAGTTATTTATTGTACAGAAAATAGTTGGTAAGTTGCTACACAATGCAGGCTATTTTTCGTCCTAGAAAATTTCATCTTTTCGGAAAATTCTTATTTAAAATTGAAAAAGTATACAAATGGAATAATGAAGCGACGTCGCAACGGTAGCACAAATTCGATCTAGATCCAATACCATGAATTACGTTCTAAAAACAAGAACACCTTTCTAATCCCTCAGCATAGAACTACATTCTGCGAAGAATTTTTGCTGGTCGGTGCGCTCTTGATAGAACAGTCAGGGACGTTATGTTACTTGGGTACATAACGTTGGGTAAACCTATGCCCAGAATTTAGTCCATTATATTCAATTTATTAATATTTTTTAAAACAAATATTGAAGCAAGCATTAAGCATTTTCCGAGACTCAACCCTTAAGGGGTGGAAAGGCATGGCTAAATTTGTATGGGAAAACATTCTTGAAAGAGCAGTCATGGACGTTATGTTACTTCGGTACATAACGTCTCTCTAGAATCGCTGTTATTTCACTTGGGTATATGACGTGCTTCTAACGTCATCGTTACATTACTTGGGTACATAACGTCCCTTTAATTTCCCTTAGGCCATCACTCCAGTACACTCGTGCAAGAGACGGCTAATAGCTGATTTGATCTAGTCCGTCCATAGTATATCTTCCACATGGTCGCTTGTTCTCCACTCTGCCCAACATGACAAGACGCGAACTTGATGAGAAGAACTTGAGGATGCGAGTTTTTACTAATATGAATAGCCATTGTCTGATGTCGAGTTTTTGGAATATTGAAACCTTTGTCCAGAATTTGGTTCATTATATTCCAAGTATTCTCACGCAGCACCACATTTATAGATCATTTTTTTTCTCACTCTCGATTTCTTGAAAAGTCTAGGTCTTTGAAAAATACAAAAATATGGTGAAAACAAGGCTTCTTACGAGTGTGGTCTTAATGAACTTAGAGATATTTCGATTCCTCCATATTTTCTTCGATCTATTTACTTTGGTTTTACCACGAGTCGTTTTACCTCATTTATGCATCCGCCACTATTCAAGGTTAATGTACCAAGGTATATCTATGATTGGACAACTTCACAGTTCGCAATCCCTGTCACTTCCAGCAAGTTGTTTTCGAGGTCAATAATTGGCATTTTGATCTTGTTTTGATACATTTTTAATCCAAACTGGACTGATAGTCTCCATCTTAAGAAGTAGTTCCTCTATAATACCAGGACTAGTTGCACACAATGTGGTTTCATCTGAAAAGCGTAAGTTTGTTATCTTGTAGTCACCAATCACTACTCAGTCTCTCTAGTCTACGAGAGTGTTGCGCATAATTAGCTCCACATAGAGGTTGAATATGAGTGGCGATATTGAATATATTTGGGGTTAATTTTCTAGAAATGCATTATTCAAAATTAAATGAAACTACGTGATGTAGTATTATTTCTAGTTTTTCTTTAATGAAACTACGTGATATAGTATTATTTTTAGGAAAGATCTTTGCTAATTGCCCATCAGAAGATGTTGTAATACAACGAAATCTAGGTCATGGTAAAGTAGAAAGAATACTACAACACGTAGTTTCATTTATTTGTGGATGAATGGTGATATTATGCACCCTTGGCAGATGCTTGCACTTGGAAAGAAGTTTGCAGATTGTACTTACTCCGTTCGTACTGATGCTGTTCTTTCTTCATAAAGACACATCAGAAGGTGTGTGGAGAATACTTTATTGAATATGTTACTAGATTATGGAATCAACTCAACGCAAATATAGAAAGCACATTCTCATCGTCATTGTTTTAAGTCTTCCGAAATTATTCCTTAATATCAAATAAACATCATCATGCACACTTTTAAAATATCAAGTGAACTGCTTTTTTAGGTGCACCATGCGCAGTTTTAAAATATCAAATTAATTATTTTTTTAGCCACACATTGCGCTCTTTTAAAATATCAGGTGAATTACTTTTTTAGGTGCACCATTAAAATATCAAATAAACTCCTTTTAAGGTTCATATTGCGCACTTTTAAAATATCAAGGAACTACTTTTTTAGGCGACCCATGCGCACTTTTAAAATATGAAGTGAACTACTTTTTTAGACGCACCATTAAAATATCAAATGAACTACTTTTTTAGGCGACCCATGCGCACTTTTAAAATATGAAGTGAACTACTTTTTTAGACGCACCATTAAAATATCAAATGAACTACTTTTTTAGGCGACCCATGCGCACTTTTAAAATATGAAGTGAACTACTTTTTTAGACGCACCATTAAAATATCAAATGAACTACTTTTTTTGGCGCACATTGTGCCCTTTTAAAATACCAAGTGAAATACTTTTTTAGACGCACCATTAAAATATCAAATGAACTACTTTTTTTGGCGCACATTGTGCCCTTTTAATATATCAAGTGAAATATTTTTTGACGCACCATTAAAAAATCAAATAGACTACTTTTTTAGCGCACATTGCGCACTTTTAAAATATCAAGTAAACTACTTTTTTAGGCGCGCCATTAAAATATCAAGTGAACTCCTTTTTTAGGCGCACATTGCGCCCTTTTAAAATATCAAGTGAACTACTTTTTTATGCGCACTTTTACTAGGTGCACACTGCGCACTTTTAAAATATCAAGTGAACTACTTTTTTAGGCGCATCATTAAAATATCAAGTGAACTCCTTTTTAGGCGTACATTGCGCACTTTTAAAATATCAAGGACTACTTTTTTAGGCGACCCATGCGCACTTTTAAAATATCTAGTGAACTTCTTTTTGGGGCGCATCATCCGCACTTATAAAATATCAAATGAACTCCTTTTTCAGGCGCATCAAACACACTTTTAAAATATCAAGTGAACTACTTTTTTAGGTGCACTATGCGCACTTTTAAAACATCAAGTGAACTACTTTTTTAGGTACACCTTGCGCACTTTTAAAATTTCAAGTGAACTACTTTTTTGGGCGCACCATGCGCACTATTAAAATATCAAGTGAATTACTTTTTTAGGCGCACCATTCGCACTTTTTTAGATATTTATTTAAATTTGAATCTAAAATATTTAAGACATATTTCCCTTTCCATAAATCTATTGCTCCTTTTTTCCGGTAAACTCGGTTCACTTCGGCATCGGCCAAACGAGTTCACTGTTCGGGTAAACTCGGCTTCCTTTGGCGTCGGGTTTTCATTTTTTAATAATATTTTATTTGAGTATAATTTAGTATAACATGCGAATGATATTGTTTATAAACAGTGTAATAATTCAAGTGTTTACAGTTATTGTTTAATATTTTACTTGAGAGTTGTTTAATATAATATGCGTATGTTATTGTATTTCAAAATGAAATTCTCGCATTGTTTCTGATTCGTCAAATTAATAACCAGCATACGACATCGATTTAATTATATACATATATTTTATAATTATAACTGTCGACTTCAATCTTGTGGTCATAAGCACACACCAGACATTATTTTCTTGCTCCTGCTCTTTACACACTCCCCAGACTTATGTGCATAAATTAAGTGATCCGATCGCTTTGATTTTGTAGCTATTTGTGGAAAATTCTTATTGAAAACTATTTTTGGGAACATTCTGACATTTAAAATTATCGCCACACTGTGTTGGTAAAGTTCAAGCAAGCCTCTAGCAACTATTTTTTTCCCTTATGTGGATTCTAGCAGTTTCGTTGCTGGGATATATACACACACGTGTTTGTGAATATTTTGAGCAATATCTTCGAAACTAATATTCTGAATAATTTCTGATAAAAACGGCGGCGATATACGCACAGTTAGACAAGTGAATGATGTGTAAATGTCTGGTTTTTCCTTACGCGGTAAGGGACACTAAAACGTCCATGTAAATTAGAAGGTTTTAAAATAAGGCTTTTGAGGTCTGATGAAAGTGGAAATTAAATTAAGATTTCACAGAAAGCGAAGAGGTCGTGTGAAAATAAATATGAGGTTAAATACCTCTGACAGAGTAGCATTAAAGCTGTTCAAGTACGAGTCTGATTTGGTCATCGAGAGTTCCGTACCTCGTATGAAGTGACATTATTTTACTTCTTACATATCATCGCTAATATAGGCTTCTCAGTACAACAACTATTTATAACGACTTTTTTACAATATTATCGTTTGAATCGAAAAAAATATTCCTAACTTGCAAAATTAAAATTAACTGTAAAATAAAATTTTGTGACTGAGCTAAAATACACGTAAACGCATTACATTTACGATTAAATGCCAAATTTTAGATATACGTATACACAGAGATCATTTACCTATAACATTTGTTTCATCGAGTACGATAAAAACTACTTAAAGAGCTTTACGAAAGTATTTAAAATGGCCATATCTAACCATATTGCGTCAAAGATAAAGCATTCAGTCAATAGAATAAAATCTGTCTGGAATACTATATATAGAGAAAGGAGAAATATTAAATCACGCGATAATAATCTGTCTCTGGTAAGCAGTAACAAATTGATTAATTCATATTCAGGAGTGTCTCATGCCTTTGAAACATTTTTCCCTAATATATCACTACGAATGCCTTAAACTCAGCCCTAGATGAAGCTGCCAAATTACTGAGGGATGATATCAGGTTCAATAATTACGATACTCATTTTGTTCCTTCTAACATTAAACATTATTTTAAACCACTTATTGATTATATTTGGCGTTAATTTTGTAGACATTCATTATTCGAATAATGAATTGAAGAAGAAGGAAAAGGATTAAACCACTTAATTTAAAGAACACCGAAGACTTGTGGGGACAACCTGTTAAAGTTTTAGGTTCTATTGTTGATGCTGTTGGTCCGCATATAGCCAACGTATTCAAGAAAAGCTTGATTTAGGGATTTTTCCAGCTCTTATGAAACGCCACATCAATTACACCAATATTTAAGTCCGATGATAACCATAATCCTTTTAATTTTAGACCAGTGTCCATTTTGTTTACTCTCAGTAAAATATGAACAACGCATTTGCTGTTGATGAATGATCGCTCCAGGTTCTGATCACAGTTGGATAAACCAAATATTGATATGGACTATTTATATGATCTTTAATAAAATTAACTTCTGAATTGAATGATCCGAGTTCTATAATCACCCACTTACACGATTAATTTCTATGTGTTCTCTATTAAAGTTTGTACAATAACTCTTTCTACCTTAGAAATGTGAGTGGACTCAAGTTCTAATTTTAATATTAACTTATGGTGAAACTTAACAAAAAACTTTTTTTAAAAAGTGGAATATTCTCTATGTGTGTATGTATATATATATATATATATATATACATATATATATATATACAGACACATATATATATATATATATATATATATATATATATATATAAAGATGGGAGATTAATTTCATATTTATCGTGTAAGTAGCACGATGTATGCAGATGATAGGACATATCATGCTTCAAATACTCATTCAAATATGATATTGTGATTATATTGAGGTGGATTGAAATATTACATTTTTTTGCAAATAATAAATGACTACAAAGCAAATTGGAGCTCAATTCAACTCTTTTGGACTACTTGACAGCGATAAATTTGGTTTTATGACTACAGTTACAGCAGTAACATCAGTTTCGTACCCCTTTGGCATTAAGGAAGAAAAGAAGGAGGCTCTTGGCCTATTCTGGAATTTGTCCAAAGAGTTTGGTTTTATTGATCATGGAATGTTAATCTGCAAATTGCGATATTATGGGATGAAAGGTAAAGCCTTTAGTTTAGTTAATTCCTATCACTTAAACAGATTAGAAAAAGTGAAGATAGGGGAAGATAAATCAACAGGATCTTTAGTAAAGAAGGGTATTCCCTAAATATCTATATAGTTCCTCCCCTTTATCTTGTGTACATGAACGATCTGCCTTTTTTGGCTGACAAATTCACTGACCTAGTATTGTTTACCGACGACACAATACAAATTTAAAGAAAAAGACATGTTGAACGATTCGATAACGCAAATAAAGTGATATCACAAATTCTTAATCGATTTATGAAAAATAATTTCCTACCTAATGCAAAAAAACCAAGTGCATTAAATTTACTCACCCAAATGTGAGACTAGTTGGCACTAACTTAGTATTCGATAAAAACAGAATTTTGTTAGCACAACAGTTTTTTTCGGTGTTATTATAGATGGCACACTACAATGGAGAGCTCACATGTCAGAATTGGCATGGAAACTTAGTTTCGCTGCATATGTTGTTAACAAAATTAGAAACTTAATAAATGTAGAATCTATTAATATTGAATTCATTTTATTGTCAAAAGGGAACTATTTGTTTAATATTAAATTAAGTTCTCGATATTTACTCAGAGAATTAATTAAATTAATTAATATACCCACATTATTTTCATAATTCGATCGACGCCAAATTCACATACTTACACCTCTTTTTAATGTATTAAAAAATCCTCAGGGCCCAAATTATCTTACTGGCAAATTTAAAGATTTGTCTGCTCACAGCCTCGGGGTAGGATTTGAAAGTTCACTCACCCTACTTATTCCTAAACATACCTCTACCTCTTATGAAAAATCCATCACTGTCCAATTAGCAAAAAATTGGAATCACCTGGATTCCGAGACCAGGAAAATCATTTCTATAAATATTTTCAAAGATCGAGTGAAAATGTCCGGCCTCTCCTGAGACCTTTTCCTTTGTGCCCTTGTCATTTCCTGTCTTTCTATATGTTACTTATACTTTTGTATTTTTTTTAATTCTTTTCATTTGACAATGTACTATAAAGAATTTTCATTGTAAAATCTCTTACAGTCTACCGACTAAATTTCAATACAAATTGTTATGGTTGATTGGAAGAGATTGCTCATGTAGCAATAAGTTCGCCATGTGTATTATGCATAAAAGATGATAAATAAATAAATAAGATTTCTTCGAAAATATTTTGCACGTGAGGAAAAAACAATTATATCACCGTAAAAATGTGATGGTCACAATTACATATTAGAAATAAAAATAAACTGGACATTCCCAACTTCAGACTCACAGATTGGTAGTTCGTTTGTGGGACGTTTGTGGGTTCGTTTGTGAGCACGAAGAGTTTACATTTCTACAACAAATTATACTGAAATTGTCAGAAAAACATTTTAAACATGTTGTTAAGAGACATTTACTCAAAAAAGCGTATTATAGAGATTATGATATTATGAACGACAAAAATGATTGGGGACATCATGCCAACTTATCAATTTAGTATACACAAATAATAATTAAATTGTTATACTGTCTAATATAATTTGACATTTGTTTATTATTTTATTTTCATTTTTTTATTGTTGTTTATGTAAAATTTCAATGGACATTAAACAAGGGAACACAATGTTTGTATGATGAATAAAAATAAAAAAAAAAGAAATTGAATCTGTATAGTTTTTCTACAACATTTGCTTAGACTTCCACAAACAATGTATTCCTCTCGTTATTTTAAGTTCAGTAGTTTCAGAATTAAGGGAAAGAGAACATTTTTTTATTGATTTTTCAGTATCTCCTTAAATATATACTACTTAATTATGAAAATAAAACTTTAAAAACCTTGACTAGCCCTTTCACGATATAGACATGGAATTTAAACACATTTTTAGAGTACTTAATTTGTCTCTTTTTCTAATATTTTTATATTAATCGTGCGTAAATTTGGATAATTGTTATTAACATATATGCGGATGAATATACACTATTACTGTGCCAAACTTTATACCACTCAAACATGTATTATAGCCGTTTTTTGTTTAAAAACGGCGAAATACACGGACAGATGGACAAGTCAACGATATTATAAGCATTTTTTGTAGTATTTAGTTAAATATATTCATTTCAAGAAACTTAGTTAAATTCGAGAACACAAACAATATATGTGTACATTGAAGTAAAATATGTCTCGACAAAAAATTATCGCTAACAAATACATTTTCTCTGACCTCTTCACAAATAGATTTTTAGGGAAAATTAATGACTGTTTTTCCATTAAACAGGTAAAATCTTTAATTTTATCTAGCAATAAACAGTAGAGTTGTCTCCTTTATTATTATTTTATTCTGGTTATGGCTTTTTTGCCTAAAAGTAAATATCTTGTTTGTCGTTTCTATGAATTTATCACGCTAAATCTGCTAATACTATAACGTACGTCATCTATAATCCAATGGAAATGAATACGGACTCCATCGACGTACTGACAAAGGGCGTCGCCCAAACTCTGCGTTACTTACGCACAAGTGCGTCGCCGCACCCATACAACTGTACGAAACCTCATTATAGATAGCGAATTCACAATGAACGCGCTCTAAATACGGATATCATCAGAGATCGAGCTGTTTCCGGGTCATTGATAATCTCTGAAATAGATTGATTGATTCGAGGGCTTTGAAAAATATTTATCAAATGACTTGCCCATCCTATTATGCGAAAATATCGTCCGTAATTTTGGCTCGTTTCTTGTGTTGCCTTATTGGATGGTGACACACTTTGTGCATAAGATGGTGCTATCGGATAGCTCTTTATTAATATCTAGTTCATCTCGATGAGATGGTTTGCAGATAAAGATAAACATGTAGATACAAAAGATCTCATTGAGTTTAATATCTTTTCTTGAGAGTTTAAGGTCTGTTCTTGTGTAAATTTGATCAAATATTGTATTTGAGGAGTTGACGTTCTACAAAAGCAAATAGAAAAAATACGTTAAACAAGATGAAATTTGAGGCAAACTGTAATAAGTTTTATTTGAATCATCCTATTATGGATGTTACTTAGATTTAAGATTTGAATTAAAAAAATTCAGTTAAATTTTTATTCCAAAGCTTGTTGTTGATAAAATCAATGTTAATGTACTAGTGGAGTATAAAAAGACAGGGTTATACAAAAGAATTATGTGCCTATCGGCAGAAGGATAAAATTCAATGAAATTATTTGATATTATTCAGTATCCATAAATATCCAGACATTTTTTTTCTAATTTAAAAGGTTGAGTGCCTGTTATATAAATAAAAAATATTGACGTTTCCTAAAATCGGCTTGAAGGTTTTTCTTCAAACTTTTAATCTTTTACGAGTCACAAATTCGTAAAAAGTTCAACAAAATGTCGTAAATCGTTTTAATTAAAAAAAATGATGGGTGTACCTCTCCTCAGAGTTATATAAATTGCATGCATCATTATCAGCCTATATCTATCCACTGCTGGAAAAAGTCTTCCTCAAAGAGTGCCGTCACATGCGGTCCCTCGTCTTCCCTCCTTTCCCATCGACAATTTTTGATTATCAGTCCATCTGGCTTACTTCTAGGTGTGTGACTTCTATTTGAGAACTCATATACCTCATCGCTTAATGGCTTTTCGGCAAATATGGACTGTCCATTGTTACTTCAGTTTACTGATGTTAAGCTAACATTGACTCAACTGTCAGGTACGGAAAATTTAGATTTTGTAGTTTTTTTTGTACATTCATAAATTTTAAAAGTGATCCTGTCTAAATTTGTATATAATAATATATATATTTTTAGGTATTTCTTCCGCCAAATACGGTTTTATTACTATAACGACTATACCGTTTTGACCATTAACATTAGTTTATTAACGAAATTGCAAGCGATAACAAGAAACCATATAAAAAAATCGTCTTAAAAGAACACAAAAATATAAAAATAACGTTTGAATGACAATAACGACAACAATATGGCAACGGAAACAATAAGACGTCAGAGCTTTTTAAAGCACGCGCTCCGCTTCTAAAGCTATTATTTTGACGCAAAACTTGCAAATTACTTTTACTAGAGCTTTTTAATGTAATTATAATCGAATAGTAACTTGGATAAAATTCTCCAATAGTCGATTACAGTCACATGTCGTATTTTTTCATAAATTAATGTGCAATTTAGTTACATATTAATAAATTTTCAAGAAATGCACGACTTTCGTAAGAATATATGTCGTATGCATTTATTCATAATAAAAAACGACGTAATTCATAGAAAAATTAACAATTAAGTTTCATTCTCAACACTGGGGAATGCATCCCGTATGCACATAAATCGTTGCATCCTCAACAAATACAACCTGATTGCACCGTAGGAAATGGGCACTGCAATGTCTAGGCCGCGCGTGCGACCTTCGTCAGCCACAGAGGAACCGCAGCAATGATTGGTGCGCCGGTCGACTCGGCTGCTAATTGGCCCAGTTAATCCACGAGGTAGTCGCGGCCCTGGAGAACGCATTTCAATATAGTTCGTTGCGGTCAATCTGCGGATGGACTCTAATGAAGCACACGATGCAGGCGTGATGCATGTGCAACTGTCGCTCTGTTGCATCTCTCTCTCCTGTACAGATATTCTAAAATCATTATACATGTTTTAGGCTGGAATGATAGACATCTTTTTGTCTTATTATTGTTTATTAAGGATCTTGTATTATTTATAAATAAATACTACGATGGTGTCACTGAATTATGTCAGGTAAATTCTAATTCCTTAACCGAAAATCCGCATCAACGATGACACAAGCGAAAAGCTGGTAATACATAGTTTTAAGCTACGACACAAGCGAAAAGCTGGTAATACATAGTTTTAAGCTACGACACAAGCGAAAAGCTGGTAATACATAGTTTTAAGCTACGACACAAGCGAAAAGCTGGTAATACATAGTTTTAAGCTACGACACAAGCGAAAAGCTGGTAATACATAGTTTTAAGCTACGACACAAGCGAAAAGCTGGTAATACATAGTTTTAAGCTACGACACAAGCGAAAAGCTGGTAATACATAGTTTTAAGCTACGACACAAGCGAAAAGCTGGTAATACATAGTTTTAAGCTACGACACAAGCGAAAAGCTGGTAATACATAGTTTTAAGCTACGACACAAGCGAAAAGCTGGTAATACATAGTTTTAAGCTACGACACAAGCGAAAAGCTGGTAATACATAGTTTTAAGCTACGACACAAGCGAAAAGCTGGTAATACATAGTTTTAAGCTACGTCATGTGGGGGCATCTTAAAACATAAAGTTAGTATTACAATTTTGACATGTGAATATTTTACCTATAATTGGGTATTTGACTAATTTTTTTTATTTCATTAATCATAATTTCAATGTACAAGCTGATGAAGAGTGAATTTTTTTTAATAATCTTAAAAATTGATCGAGTTATAAAAGTTTAAATTTAACCTTTAGATAAAGACTGCAATACTGTGTTGTGAGGTCATTTTTAATATTGCACATTATATTCTACGAGAGGAAAAGAGACAGGGATATATCCAACTATATCCGTATCTTTAAATTTAGAAGCTTACAACTGGCTTATTTTTCAATCAATTTTTTAATTTTTTCAAGACTGGTTCTTAATTAACACAATAATCACAATATTGTATGAAAAATATAAAAATTTAGAATGAGTCAACTACCGTACTTTTGTGACCGGTCTGATTTTTACTTATTATCCTAAGCAGGAAAAACAAACATAACAATGTTTTAAATTTTCTCATTATTCCAAAAACAAACATAACTGTTGAATATATTTGGCGTTAATTTTGTAAAAATTCATTATTCATCTACGTGATTTAGTATTATTTCTATTTTCTTTAAGTTCTTTACCACGACCTAGGTTTCGTTGTATTACAACATCTTCAGGTGGGATATTAGCATGATAGAAGAGAAAGAAGATAGCAAAGATCTTTGCTTAAAGAACTTAAAGAAAGTAGAAATAATACTACATCACGTAGTTTCATTTAATTGTGAACAAACTTAACATTGCCTTAAAAATGTAAAATTTTTGTTTCCTTTTACTATTAACAACACCCAATGTAATTAAACTGAGCGAAGCGAAGTTTTAAATTTGAGTATTTTTAAATATTAGCATTTTTACATTAGAGCGTTTCGCTTTTGGGTGTCTTTATCTTTGAGTGACTTTAATTTTGAGTATCTTTACTTCAAGTCTCTTACTCTTACGTACTTAGAGTGTCTTTACATTTGGGTATCTTTACTTTTGGATGTATTTATTTTTGAGTGACTTTATTCTTGAGTATCTTTACTTTATATGTTTTTACTTTTAATGTCTTTACTTTTGAGTACCTTTATCATTATAGCGTCTTTACTTTTGAATGTATTTACATTTGAGTGTCTTTAATTTTGAATGCCTTTACAGTTGAGTATATTTACATTTGGGCGTCTTTACTTTTGTGTGTCTTACGTTATACGAAGTCTAACATAGGAGTATTTACATATGTTTATAACATTCAACAAGATTTCTGTAAAATATTTTCTATAAAATTCAACAAGATTTCCACTATTCTGCAATTCAAATTTGAAAAAGATAAGGAAATTTAGACAAAAATTCAAAAAATGTTATTGAAAATATTGAGTCCCACACTCAATATTTTCAATAACATTTTTTTAAATATTTTCGAATATTTAACTTTAAATTTTTTCAATTCTATTAATTAGAATTTAATTACACCGTAATGCCTTAATTGTTCACTGTATTCAAATATTCAATGGATTGAATTTGATAGGTACTTAAGTTTGATTTATTAGTGATGTGAAAAAAATTGTTTTTCGAAACGCGCCATCTTTATTTGCAGTGATGTTTATGTACATCACTCAAATGACCATCTTTTTTATATTTAACATCTTTTCGCTTTCAATCATTCATTATATCATTGAAAAGATTGGGAAAGTATATGTTTAAACGATAGTATTTTATTTATTTCCACTAAATAATGTTAAAGAATAACAACTATATACAAATATGTCATGAAGTAATCTTCCCTCGTTTCAGTTGATATCTTCAGCGTAATGAATCTGAAAAAAAATGTTTCTCAATCTACATTAATCTTTACCTGCTTATTAACCCCTTTTAAGACGTATATATAAATATTTATCAGCGTCATATATTGGAATATATGGATTTCAATAAAATACGACAAGCTTGTCATAATTGAAAAAAACAAAACGGCTGTCAATAACAAAAGAATGCTCTCAACTTCGCCTGAAAACAGTACCACAAAGGGAGCCGGAACAAAAACAAATACACAGGCTAGCAAGAAAAATAAATTACAAACACAATTAAGAAGAACTTCAAGCCTATCGGAAGGTGTTTTAAAACCAGGCATGCTGAATTATTTGATTAATAAGAATACGAACAACTCATCAGATCTACAACAAAATAACAACATAAATAAATAGCAATTACCACCCCCCTCTCGCAACGCCAACATACAACAACCACTATCAAAAAACAAAATTCATCCTCCAAGCCGGCTGGTCACCGTGGAGGATCATGACCAAAACTCTCCAAATAACCCTTCGATAAATGTAGCAACCTCACAAAAAACGTTATATATTATGACATACAACATTAAAACACTTTCTTCATACGAATATTTGATAGAACTAAACGAAGCTCTTAGAGATATTAAATACGACATATTAGGATTAGCTGAAACACGACGTATGGGAAATAAAACCGAAGAGTATGACAGCGCAATAAAGTGAAAACTGGCTCAATTTGGAGGAGGCCTTTATCTGTAGAGGGGTTCTTTCAGAATAATTTTGTACCTATAATATTTAATATAATTTTTCTAACATATTTATATTTTAAACTATAATTACAATTACTAACTACTATATAATAAACAACAGATTATCTTTTTTCAATAAGTACTAACAAAACAAATTAACTTTGTAAACTAACAATTTTGGAAGAAATAAAAGGCTTTTTTATTTTTATTTTTATTTATATATTATTATGGATTTCAATTTACTTTATCGCTATGTCCAATTTTAAGTTTCTATGACAAATATTTTTGAGAAAAACTTCTATGACCCTAGCATCCATCCAGGACACATTATAAGGGTTCCATTTAATGTAGTGAATCTAATAACCCTTGTCGTTTCCTTTCCTCTATCTGTCTTTCTGTCCCTATGTTACAGTTGTTTTACTCGCAGACTATAAACGCTATAAAGATTAAATTTGTTATGCTTATATATTTACTACAAGGCATACAATTTTATGATATAAAATGTTATGAACAAAGTTTTTCAGGGTACTTTCGTTATAAGTAAAGCAGGTGTGATATTTTTTCCCATACCACATTGTATAAGATAGCATTGGAAAAATCTTTCAAAAATGTTGAATGTACGTTATAAACACCTTTTCGTTACAAAAATCGGTTTACGAAATATTTAGTTTTCAAATGGTCATTTTTGTTAGTTACGTGTCGCTGTCACCTAAACCACCATTTTTGTAATATCCGCGAAATACTTACAAGATCATTATATTTAATGAAATTAAAAGGATAATTATCATAGCTAAGTAGCGTTACTAGTTTACGAGTAATAGTCGATCAACATATAACGTACAGTTTTAGGTCCGCAAAAAGGACGCAACGTACGCACTTACGTTCTTACGGGCCGAAAGCGAAAGTGATTTTATGACCAGATACATATAACATATAGGCAGCCGGCGAAATAACATACCAGACACATCTCACTTTGCAAAACATCTCATTGCAAAAAAAAACCAATACCTTTATACCGACAATGCTCCCTACATATTACAAATAAATACAAAAGGCAATAAACTTAATATCCTAGAAACATTAGAAATAAAAAGACATAAAAGATACACCAACGTTAATTTATTAAATGATAATATAATATCATTATATCATTAATAATATATCATTAATAATAATAATACAATATCATCAACCATACTTAATATCTTCTAGATATAATATAGTTGGACAACATTGATACTGCAGTACACTTCAAATTATTTTAGCCCGGCTACACATCTAAGGAGATAAAATACAAAAAAAAACAAAAAACGAGAGATATGTATCATTAGTTGTATAATCTCGGTCTAACCATCAGACACCCTTGCTATTGTATAAATATATTACTTAGAATAATGTCCATTTAATTTTATTACATACACCGGCATATTCACATTGTATAACCTCGTAGAATAACATCAATTTAATATATTACCCTCGCTAAAATATTTGTATATTATATAACTCTCGGAAATATAATAAAAACTACATCGCTCCTTCACCACAAACTCACTAACGCAAACAGTGGGAAAACGGGCGCAAACCCCACTTCCGCTTTTGTTTTGTGTAATGTTTAAACGCTGTTAGAAGTTTCTAAGAGTCAATCTTTGTTAATTGCCCACCTGAAGATATTGTCATCCAACGAAACCTAGGTACCAGTACCTAGATCTTTGCTTAAAGAATTTAAATAAAGTAGAAATAATACTAGATCACGCAGTTTCATTTAATTGTGTGAACAATTATTTTATAGTGTCTGAATGTAAATACTTACTTACACATCTTGGAGAGTGCATAAGGAAACTTAAAAAAACTAATTTTTGGAACTTTTTTGGACCGTTTGCTAGTTTAATATTCTTATGATTTGGAAACAGCAAAACATCTACATAGAATAGCATCTACGTAGCATAGTAATGTCTACGCTATAGATTTATTAACAGAATTTCTCGCCATAGATTTCTCGATATAGAATTACGCTATAGATTTAATTTCAGAATTACTCCGTATTACCGTAATCTTACAGTACTTACAAAAATTGAATACTATAATAAAATAATAAAGTCGATTAGGTACGAAGCGGATAAGGTGAATATGATTGTGATTCAATTAAATAAGAATAGACAAAAGAATGTTATACAACACAAAAATTAAGAAGTTTCACATTGGTTGTGCGTTTTCACCGAACCACTACAGGTCCTTTTTTGATTAGAGTTTTGTAATGAAATATCCACAGTCATGGAACTCGCATACAAAAGTAAATTACATGCTAATTTTTCCAATTGGTGTGCTATTTCTTTCTAGTACAGACAAATCCATTGTATACCTGGATCTTGATATCAGGAAAATCACGTCCCTAAATATTTTCAAAGAGTGAAAAAGTCCTGCCTCTCCTGAAACCTTTTCCTTTGTGCTCTTGTCTTTTCCTGTCTGTCCTATCCCAAACTATGTCAATAGTTTGTATTACTTATACTTTTGCATATTTTTTTCTGTCTAATGTACTATAAAGAATTTTCGTTGTAAAATCTCTTACAGTCTACCGACTAAATTTCAACACTAATTTTTATGGTTGACTGGAAGAGATTGCTCATGTAGCTGTAAGCTTGCCATATGTACTATGCATAAAAGGTAATAAATAAATAAAATAAGTACAGTATTGCCACTAAAATCATGTACGTTCATAACGTAAGTTTATATTTTAGAAATACAAAATACTACGTACGTAACTCCATTTGGTCATTAAATTAGTACACATAAAAGAGTTGTAATCTTAATATATTTTGATTCATGCCAAAACCATGAATTTAACTATTTCCAAATATGCTTTTAAAATCAAGAGCTTTAGTTTACACGTACGTCAATAGACTCATCACGTAAAATAAGCCAAGCCGTTAAAGCGCTACGTAATAATAACCCAACGTATGACGTGAGTAATAGTCCCGGACCACGTAATTAGTGACCTTCTGGTCGCTACTATTGCCGACTAACTCGCTACGGATTTTTCCTACGGACCAGATGCGGAAATAGAATATTTGACTTCGGGAAATATTTGTTTTAAAATTTGCACAACGATCGAAATTGAGCGGTGGATGGAAGTAATTTTTTGAAGTTATACTTCTTTAGGCGCGTTATGAAAAAATGATGAGAGTGAAATTTTAAGATTCGTCACACAAAAGTTACAGTATGAAGTTGCAGCGGTTGCAGTCTCGAAACAAAAGCTATTGGCACCATCTTCGCCTCTGTTCACTGTTTTCATATTCATAGTATTTATCCACATGTTTCTAGTGTCTACATTCACACACGTGTTTTAGTTTCATATAAGTGCGATTTATATATGTGCTGATAAATTATATTCAGTAGTGATTTAAATTCAATATTTTGATTAATATATTTACTATTCTTAAATATTAGTGAAAACATTGTGTTTATAGACTTTTTCAAGTGCTCCAATATAATTGAGGTTATCTATCCGTATGTATTATTTAATGATGCCAAAGAAGTATAACTTCTCATGCGCGTACATAAGTACACGCACCCTTTTTTATCAGAGATTAACGTAGGTTTATATGTAGTTAAAAGTTAGTTAGAAAATAAAAATCATTAAAATTTATATTCGCAATGGAATGTAGTTAGGTAAGCTTTAGTGTAAAATATATTGTATCTGTGCATGATTTTCTCATCTAACAACTAGTTAATGGATAATTCAATATTGAGTTGTGTTTACAATACCTCATATAACAAATTAAATTTAAAATCAAAGTAAGTATTTATAATAAGTTTTCTGAGAACGACAATATACTACAACATTATTATTTTTATGACTTCATTAAATATTAAAATTCACAATTAAATGAAACTACGTGATGTAGTATTATTTCTACTTTCTTTAAGTTCTTTACCATGATGTAGGTTTCGTTGTATCACATCTTCAGGTGGGTTATTAGAAAACATCTTTAGGTGGGCTATTATCAAAGATCTTTGCTAATTGCCCATCTAGGTTTCATTGTATTACAACACAAGATGTTGAAATACAATGAAACCTAGATCGTGGTAAGGAACTTAAAGAAAGTAGAAATAATAGTTCATCACGTAGTTTCATTTAATTGTGAATAATGAATTTCTACAAAATTAACGCCAAATATATTCAAAATGTTAAAATTTTAAAAATAGCGAATTATAATTTTAGGAACTCTTCATCGCTATATGGATATGTTAACATGGTGAGTTATTTTTTTTAACCAGGTAATATTTAAAAATGAATAAAGGTTTATGGAAATATGATTGACGATTGACCAGTATTATATTTAAAAATATGATAATTTTAGCCATCACGGTGTTTGTGAATAGATACACTTAATTCGTGTTACAAGAATAAAACCATCACCAGAAGACCAGAGTTCCGTACCCTCTTAGGTACACGTACATAGGTACGTAAAGGATATATGATTACTTATAAAAATGATAATATTTTTTAGCATATAAACGTAATGTCTAGTGTATATTTCACAGCCTTGAAAGACATAAGATTTAGAATCATTGCTATAGTTTTACGGTCAAATTGAAGACAAGTTTCAGCCATGCTGTTTCTTTTAAATGTTGAGTGTAGCTGTTTGGAAGATTGCGATATACATGGTTATTTAGAGCCCTGAATAAATGATAGTCAGAGGGCGCAATGTCCGGCGAATATGGTGGATGAGTGAGTAAAATCCAGCCGCGCTCCTCTAATTTATCACGAGTACGTTTTGCAACATGTCGTCTAGCATTATCATGTAGAAAATAAACTCGATCCTGTTGACTACTCAATTTGTTAGTTCATCGATCCAATTGTTCACAGTAAATATCTGCATTCATTCTAGATCCCTGTGGAAGCAACTCACAAAGAATAATGCCCTTGACATTCCACCAGTAGCTAAGCATCACTTTTTTCGCACTTATTTTAGGGTTGGATACTGAAACTCCTGTTTCCCCGACATCCAGCCATTGTAGTTTGCGTGTTTGGTTAACGTACGTAATCAATAACGTACGTACTCGTTACTAACCGATTCAGCCAGTCGAAGTTACGTTTCAATGTCAATAACTGCTGACAAGTATCAACTCCGCACTGAAGGTGATATGATGACAATTTGTTGGGTATCCGCACACTGTATTTTGAAACTTTTCCTAATTCGAGTAAATATGTTTCTATGGCGCCATGACTGCAGTGTAGCTCATTTGACTATAGACGAGTCGTCAGTTGATGATCCTCCTCAATTAGGCGACGTAATCGTTGAACTTCCAATACTACAGGACGTCCTCAAGATCGTAGTCCTCATACCTGAACTTTCTAAAACAAATCTTTGTCGTCGTGTAAGACACCGTGAACTCGCCCATCGCATGACATATATTGCTTATGGCAGTCTTTGCGTCGTGACTCAGACGAAATTCGTAAAATAATAGAAACCGTATTTGATATCGATTTAAATTCATGTCACAAAATCTTATAATCATAAAATCTTCTATGTAATTCACTCAAAGCTTCGGCGTTGACTATTGTCAATTGATTGCACTTTGGCGTATTCATATCCTACATTAAAATCTTCTAGAAGTTTCGAGAACCTTTATACAAAAGTCCCGAAGTGGTGGTTAAAAACTTACTAGCCAACCTAATATATATATATATTTTTTTTTTCTTGAAATATTTTTATCATTATTTTTAGAATTATCTTACAAGAAATTCTAAAAAATATATTGTTTTACTAATCCTGATATTTTTCCCTTTTAATGAAAAATGTATATTGAAAATGTGATTTTCATGTAAAATTGAAAAAAAAATCTCTGAAGATTCCGTAAAATATTCTTGACCGGAATTATTAAAACACACCCCGTGTATATTTTATATACTTTATCACTTTGACAAATTTCGAGATTGTACATCAAACAGTTTCTGAGACAATCGGCCATGACAGACGGCTATATGGACGGAAATGTGAGTGATCTTATAAGAGTTTGGTAATTTCTTTTCGAGTACGCACATAGTTTCTATTGTGTCATCGTTAACTAACATTAAACGTGATTGTATTGTACCGGAGAGTGGGTGAAGGTGGGGGTGGTGATTATATTCATTGTATCACGAAAATACCGGAGGATGGGTAAAGCTAGGGGAGCCTCTGTTAAGAATCATTTTGTGGCTAAACTTTCTAGCCTAATCTGCGTTACACCTAATAATAACCCTCATAGTTAATGAATTAATGCTCTAGTGTTAAATTATTTTCGTCCTAACCCGAAATTACTGGAGGATGGGTAAAGCTGGGGGAAAAGAGAGGAAAGAGCCTCTGTGAAGAATCATTTTGTGGGTAAACTTTCTAGCTTAATCTGCGTTACATTTAATAATAACCCTCAGAGTTAATGAATGAATGTTGTAGTGTTACACTATTTTCGTCCTATCACTGAATTACCGGAGGATGGGTAAATCTGAGGGAAGAGAGAGGGAAGAGCCTCTGCGAAGAATAATTTTATAGGTAAACTTTCTAGCCTAATTTGCGTTACATTTAATAATAACCCCCAGAGTTAATGAATTAATGTTGTAGTGTTACATTATTCTCGTCGTATCACGGAAAATTATTTCTTTAAAAGCGAAATAAAAAAAACCCCGCTAAGTGCAAGTTTGGTTCGCCCATCGATGGTTCTGTACTTCGTTTGAAGTGAAGTTACTTCATTTATCATGATTTATCACTAAGATGAATTTCACAGGGTAATAAATATATAATTACATCAAATATAATTAAGCAGGGGGACATAAATTTCATCATGAATATTTAGAAAATTACAACGTCTAGAATTCTTGTTAAAATTTTACTACAATCTTTGCTTTTAAAAATCTTATTTTAAATTTTGAGTTCTTTCGTTTCGTAAGTAAAAAGGGGGAACATAGTTTTTGCCCATTTTTCAGAATATCTGTGAAAATAGGCTTCTTAAAATTATGTAAAAATTCGAGTACTTAATTTGTCTCCCTCCCTCCTATAAATTTCTATATAAATATTTGTAAGTACTAATACTTACAAATATTTATATAGAAATTTATAGGAGGTATTGTTTTATATGCGGCTTAGTACTCTTTATTACTATGTAAAATCAAGTCTCTATGTTGAGCAGTTTCAGAGAAAAACTTGTGATAGACGGACACCCGAGTGATTTCGATTGATTGTGAAACGCAAAAGATGCTAGAAAATAATTTTCTTTCTTACCTGTTATCTTATAGATCATCGGTAATATTACCAATAAGGTAACACGCGTTACTTTATAGAACACCAATAAAATGTTCTTAATGGTTACCTTTTTGATCACTGACAATATAATGTCACACGTATTCTTTATAGATCACAGGTAGGATATTCTTACTGGTTACCTTATAAATCACCGACAGTATCACCTATAAAGTAACATATGTTACTTTATAGACCATCAGTAAAATGTTCTTAATGGTTACCTTATATATCTCTGACAATATATGGTAACACGTATTATTTTATAGATCACCTGTAAGATGTTCTTACGGGTTATCTTATAGATCGCCGACAGTATCACGTATAAAGTAATACGTGTTACTTTATAGACAACCAGTAAAATTTTCTTATTGGTTACTTTATAGATCACTGACAATATAAGGTAACACGTGGTATTTTATAGATTACCGGTAGGATGTTCTTACGGGTTACCTTATAGATCGCCAACAGTATCATTTATAAAGAACACGGGCTACTTTATAGACCACCGTTATCGTTAAGGGTTATCTTATAGGTGACTCATAATTAATCCTAAAAGGTAACACGTGGTGAAAAATAATATTAAATTTCTATATATCCTCAAATATCTTTACGTGTATAGAAATCTCGTAGTGCGGGTTATATTCGTACTTAACAGTTTTTTTATTATTTTGTAACTTGAGTTTCACTCAGATAACAATCTAAATGTACACTGTTTTATGAATTTAGCACCGATGTCTTTTTCTTTCTTTCTCGCTTCTAAGCAGAGTGCGTGCATTTGAACGGTCAAGTCTACAGAGCAACATTAACATACACAGATACAAATAGCTTCACTTGTTTTGCACCGTCAATCCATTGAGCGTGTGATTAAACCCACGCCAACGTGCGTAAGTCTCTTGATTGATCCGTTTAAACGGCGTTTCCACGTAAACACCTGTCGTGGAACTGCCCCATATCACAGGTCGCGTGACTTGAAGATATATTTTAAAGATTTCATCAGCCGTCCTATCAGCATCGGCAGCATTTTCTGTTCTGTGGGGCAGAGCCGTTTTGTAACAGCTACATTTAAGTTATAAATATACGATTTCTACAGATTCAGAAAATTTTATTTTTAAAATTAGGTATTGCGCATTTCGCACTTAAAAAACTTGTTATGAACAAAACAACACATAAGGTAGACTCTAAGTCATAATGAAACTTCTATTACATTGACAGACGAAACACTAAGGTGTAATTTCGTAGCATTTTGTTGATATATAAGACTATAAGTGTTCTGTGACTAGCATTATCTGAGACTGTGACTAGCATCATATGAGACTGTGACTAGTATCATCTGAGACTGTGACTATAATCCTCTGAGACTGTAACTATCATCATCTGAGACTTTGACTAGCATCATCTGAGACTGTGACTATCATCATCTGAGACTGTGACTAGCATCATCTGAGACTGTGACTATCATCATCTAAGACTGTGACTAGCATCATCTGAGACTGTGACTATCATCATCTGAGACTGTGACTATCATCATCATCTGAGACTGTGACTAGCATCATCTGAGACTGTGACTATCATCATCTGAGACTGTGACTAGCATCATCTGAGACTGTGACTATCATCATCTGAGACTGTGACTATCATCATCTGAGACTGTGACTAGCATCATCTGAGACTGTGACTATCATCATCTGAGACTGTGACTAGCATCATCTGAGACTGTGACTATCATCATCTGAGACTGTGACCATCATCATCTGAGACTGTGACTATCATCATCTGAGACTGTGACTAGCATCATCTGAGACTGTGACTATCATCATCTGAGACTGTGACTAGCATCATCTGAGACTGTGACTATCATCATCTGAGACTGTGACTATCATCATCTGAGACTGTGACTATCATCATCTGAGACTGTGACTAGCATCATCTGAGACTGTGACTAGCATCATCTGAGACTGTGACTATCATCATCTGAGACTGTGACTATCATCATCTGAGACTGTGACTAGCATCATCTGAGATGTGACTAGCATCATCTGAGACTGTGACTATCATCATCTGAGACTGTGACTAGCATCATCTGAGACTGTGACTAGCATCATCTGAGGCTGTGACTATCATCATCTGAGACTGTGACTAGCATCATTTGAGACTGTGACTAGCATCATCTGAGACTGTGACTATCATCATCTGAGACTGTGACTAGCATCATCTGAGACTGTGACTATCATCATCTGAGACTGTGACTAGCATCATCTGAGACTGTGACTAGCATCATCTGAGACTGTGACTATCATCATCTGAGACTGTGACTAGCATCATCTGAGACTGTGACTAGCATCATCTGAGACTGTGACTATCATCATCTGAGACTGTGACTAGCATCATCTGAGACTGTGACTATCATCATCTGAGACTGTGACTAGCATCATCTGAGACTGTGACTAGCATCATCTGAGACTGTGACTATCATCATCTGAGACTGTGACTATCATCATCTGAGACTGTGACTAGCATCATCTGAGACTGTGACTATCATCATCTGAGACTGTGACTATCATCATCTGAGACTGTGACTATCATCATCTGAGACTGTGACTATCATCATCTGAGACTGTGACTAGCATCATCTGAGACTGTGACTATTATCATCTGAGACTGTGACTATCATCATCTGAGACTGTGACTATCATCATCTGAGACTGTGACTATCATCATCTGAGACTGTGACTAGCATCATCTGAGACTGTGACTATCATCATCTGAGACTGTGACTATCATCATCTGAGACTGTGACTAGCATCATCTGAGACTGTGACTATCATCATCTGAGACTGTGACTAGCATCATCTGAGACTGTGACTATCATCATCTGAGACTGTGACTAGCATCATCTGAGACTGTGACTATCATCATCTGAGACTGTGACTAGCATCATCTGAGACTGTGATTATCATCATCTGAGACTGTGACTATCATCATCTGAGACTGTGACTATCATCATCTGAGACTGGGACTAGCATCATCTGAGACTGTGACTATCATCATCTGAGACTGTAACTAGCATAATCTGAGACTGTGACTAGCATCATCTGAGACTGTGACTAGCATCATCTGAGACTGTGACTAGCACCATTTGAGACTGTGACTAGCATCATCTGAGACTGTGACTAGCATCATCTATCGGTTAATTTATAGGAGTAAGTACTTATTATATTCCATCTGGTACTCACAAATAGTGCCCTCAATTTTTTAACGGAATTATATATTTTGACCCGTGGGCTTAGAATATAAGTTTTTAGCCGCTAAGAACCGAGATTTTAATAGAGAATAGTCGAAAGTTTTAGAACATTTTATTATATGGGAAGAATGGTCCGAAGGACATTTGGATAATGGCAGTTAGAGACAAGATGGCAGTTAGAGAGAAGCCTTCAAGTAGATTAACGTTGAACTGCAAGTTATGATAAAATGTTAGAAAATAACGCTAAAGTACAAGTTGTAATATAATATTAGAATATAACGCTAAACTGCAAGTTATGTACAATATGCAATAATGCTAAACTGCAAGTTATGATATAATGTCAGAAAATAACGCTAAACTGAAAGTTATGATATCATGTTGGAAAATAACGCTAAACTGCAAGTAGAATATCAAAGATCTTATACAGTAGGAGTTGCTTCCAGAGGGATTTGTGGTGAATGCAGAAATTTACCATCATCAATTAGGTTAACTAGTTAACAATCTGAGTATTCAACAGAATGAAGTTTATTTTTTTATGCTAGACTATGGTATTTTATGCTAGAATATGGCTAGACTACTTATCGGAAAATACACTCTTAAATATTACAGGATTTTTGGTAAGTTCTCCAAGTTTGTTATTCACCCGATTAAAAAAAATACAGGACGAGAGATCATAGAAAAGTTCTTTCTGATTTTTTTAATCTATTATATGATTTTTATAACTTTCCAGATAGTGGGAAGTTTATTCTAATATTTTCAAGAGAGCGTGTTTATTTTTTGTCTATTTATATGTAAGAAGTAAACATGAAAATTACTGGACCTGTTTCAAATTTTCTTTCATTTTTAAATAGCTTCATTATTCCAGATAAACATAGGTTATATTTTATTATCAAATATTTTGGGGGTTCCCAAGCTAAAGAAATATTTGTAACTCGAATATGAGAAAAACGACCGAATTTATTGCTTTCTTGGCTTAGGCTGGGTGAACAGTTACGGATATAAATAAATAATATTAAAATGAATCTTGCATCTTAAAAGGATTAAAAAAGGGTTTAAATGCTATATATCTTTTAAGGGTAATAAAATTAATTCGAAAATTTATGGCTATCCCCTTGCTCCAAAATTGGCATTTATTAACATAAGTTGAATAAATAGCATCAGTATTTAAATAATTGAGTTAATTCTATGTCCTTTGAATGAATAATTGAAAAAAATAAGTATTTTTGAACACTTAAAAATAAATTGGTGAGGGGTTAGTGAGGTGGTGATGTCAGCAACGTGGGACATCGACTTTATAAGAACAATTTCAAATAAAAATATATTTGTCATCCCAAGCATATTTCGGAATAATATTAATTTTGTATATTTTATTAATTTTAATTTCATTTTAATTACAATGTTCTTGAAGTAAAATTTACAAGAAATATATTGTACATTCAGCACGAAAAGGACTCAACTCAAAAATCATAATTTTGGTTAAGCGGTGTTTCAAATTTGAAAATTTGGCGTATACTTTATGCACTTACGTATTCACCACTGTTTTATGATCTACATATTCAGGAGCACTTTTCTTGATTTAGGGTTTCGTAGTCAAGCTTTTATATTTTCGTCAAGTTTGTGTGTGTGTCCTTTCGTCTGTCACACACTCGTAGTTTCTACAATTTCAGACCCACTTCCACGAAAGTATACGATACTCCTCGGGAAAACATTTCCGTTAGAAAAATATGTTTTTTGCCTATTTTTTTAAAAAGGGGAGCTATTTAATAGGATAACAAGAAATAGGGAAGAAAATAAAAAATAAATTAGTGTTCAGATTAAAACATTTTTACAGTAGTTAGTTTAGATGAAAACAAAATTTTAGTCATTATTAAGGTCTAGGTAGGCCTTAAGTTTCATTCACATTTTTTAGCTCAGTTTATGAAATATCCAGCTCCAAAATTGTTTATGCAAAACTTTTTAAACCTTAACACAGCTCCATTAGTTTTGGAATTGTCAAAAAATCTTCGCAAATAATACAAATAGAAATTATTGGGCGACGGAAATAGCTAGGGCAAGTAAGATTAATTCAATACAAAATATTAAAATACGTTTTGTGATATTTAATTTAAAAAAAGCTACAGAAAATAAATCGTAATAGCAGGTTCAACTATCGCGGTATTAAAGTCCTTATTCAGCTACCCATAAGAGCACGATATAAGAAAATAACATAATTTTATATGTTGTGAAATAACTAGGGAACCCTAAATTACGCGAGGTACGACACGCTCTTGTAATAAGGTGTTACATTTTGAAGGTGCGATATGTGGAATTAAGTTAGTAATAAATAAACTGTTCACAAGAAAGAATATTCACTTCCAAGGCATGGGTTTGCACGCGTGTCTCTTTAATTCTATATATTGCTAGTTTATTAACGTTTATTAACATTCAAACGATATGTGAATTAAATTTTTAAAACAAAACGTATTTTATTAATTTTTTTTTAATAGCAGTAAGGTGTAATTAATTACGCTCTAATTTATTTATAAATTTTGGCTTATTTTAAATTTGCGGGCCTTGAATGTTTTTCGGACTGTGGGACTTAGAAATGCTAAGTTAAAAAGTGAATTTTCGTGGTTAAAAAACATAATAATTTCCTCTCTATTGCGATATTTCAAAACTTGTTTTAATAAAAAAGAAAACTAAACACACCGAACCAATATTTCGAGAACATAAACAATTATATTAACTGCGTGCAACTTAAATCATTAATTTAAAATAACTTATTTTATCGTCTGGGGGGGAAGGGGATATCCCCTTGAATAATTGAATTAATTGAGTCGCCATACAGCAACGATGTTGATACAATCTGTTATGCTTCACGGGTACTTTTATTATCGTTTGAAAATACGTCAATGTTTAATGGTGATAGTAACAGTATCGTAATAAAATTTGATTGGACCTGGTCCAAATACGCGGTTTAATTAATCGTGTACATAATGATTACATAGTGTAGTTGCTATATTAAGCGTTTTATAGTTAGTTTCATGCTGGGAATTGTCAATTAAAGGCATGCTTGTATAAGCAAGCGTAAATCACAGTAACCGGAAGTGTTCTTTATCTATCTGCCTTATTTATATTTAATGGCAACAAAATAATTCATTCAAATATATAAAATAATTCATTCAAATATATGTTTGATTAATTTCCATAATCAAAATAATTCATTCAAATATATGTTTGATTAATTTCCATAAAAAAATATTAAACCAGTTGATGAATTTTGTACAAAATACAATAAAAATATGTATGCTTAACTGATTTTAAAGTTTGGGTTAATGACATCTAGATAGTAGGTATCAGTCAACTTAGAATTCTTTTCCGATTAAAAAATAAAGCGTTTTTCTCACTTTTATAAATTAATTCAAATGAAAATATTACGTAGAGAGCTTATTTTTAATAACAAAAATATGAAAGCAGGTTTTAAAATAATTAGATCATCACACGCCCAAATTTAGTTACCATCAAGCCGAAAATTTATTATAGTTTTAGTTTATTGAAAAAAGTGATTGCTTCACATTAGCCACAAATCATGTTAAACTAGGTGTTTGCTCAGAATTCAGATTTCAATAGATTTTAGTAATTTATATAAACGGGTGAAAGTAAAGGCTCTTCATTTTAAGTGGTCAGCGTTAATTAGTTTATTGAAAAAAAGTGATAGCTCCACGTTTGCCACAATTCATGCTAAAGTAGTTTTATGCTCGGAATTCAGATTTCCATAGATTTTAGTAATTTATATAAACGGGTGAAAGTGAAGGCTCTTCATTTTAAGTGGTCTGCGTCAATTAGTTTATTGAAAAAAGTGATTGCTTCACATTAGCCACAAATCATGTTAAACTAGGTGTTTGCTCAGAATTCAGATTTCAATAGATTTTAGTAATTTATATAAACGGGTGAAAGTAAAGGCTCTTCATTTTAAGCGGTCAGCGTCAATTAGTTTATTGAAAAAAAGTGATGGCTCTACGTTTGCCACAATTCATGTTAAAGTAGTTTTATGCTCGGAATTCAGATTTCCATAGATTTTAGTAATTTATATAAACGGGTGAAAGTAAAGGCTCTTCATTTTAAGTGGTCAGCGTTAATTAGTTTATTGAAAAAAAGTGAAGGCTCCACGTTTGCCACAATTCATGTTAAAGTAGTTTTATGCTCGGAATTCAGATTTCCATAGATTTTAGTAATTTATATAAACGGGTGAAAGTAAAGGCTCTTCATTTTAAGTGGTCAGCGTTAATTAGTTTATTGAAAAAAAGTGATAGCTCCACGTTTGCCACAATTCATGCTAAAGTAGTTTTATGCTCGGAATTCAGATTTCCATAGATTTTAGTAATTTATATAAACGGGTGAAAGTGAAGGCTCTTCATTTTAAGTGGTCTGCGTCAATTAGTTTATTGAAAAAAGTGATTGCTTCACATTAGCCACAAATCATGTTAAACTAGGTGTTTGCTCAGAATTCAGATTTCAATAGATTTTAGTAATTTATATAAACGGGTGAAAGTAAAGGCTCTTCATTTTAAGCGGTCAGCGTCAATTAGTTTATTGAAAAAAAGTGATGGCTCTACGTTTGCCACAATTCATGTTAAAGTAGTTTTATGCTCGGAATTCAGATTTCCATAGATTTTAGTAATTTATATAAACGGGTGAAAGTAAAGGCTCTTCATTTTAAGTGGTCAGCGTTAATTAGTTTATTGAAAAAAAGTGAAGGCTCCACGTTTGCCACAATTCATGTTAAAGTAGTTTTATGCTCGGAATTCATATTTCCATAGATTTTAGTAATTTATATAAACGGGTGAAAGTAAAGGCTCTTCATTTTAAGTGGTCTGCGTCAATTAGTTTATTGAAAAAAAGTGAAGGCTCTACGTTTGCCACAAATCATGTTAAAGTAGTTTTATGCTCGGAATTCAGATTTCCATAGATTTTAGTAATTTATATAAACGGGTGAAAGTAAAGGCTCTTCATTTTAAGTGGTCAGCGTTAATTAGTTTATTGAAAAAAAGTAATGGCTCCACGTTTGCCACAAATAATGTTAAAGTAGTTTTATGCTCGGAATTCAGATTTCCATAGATTTTAGTAATTTATATAAACGGGTGAAAGTAAAGGCTCTTCATTTTAAGCGGTCAGCGTCAATTAGTTTATTGAAAAAAAGTGATGGCTCTACGTTTGCCACAATTCATGTTAAAGTAGTTTTATGCTCGGAATTCAGATTTCCATAGATTTTAGTAATTTATATAAACGGGTGAAAGTAAAGGCTCTTCATTTTAAGTGGTCAGCGTTAATTAGTTTATTGAAAAAAAGTGATGGCTCCACGTTTGCCACAAATCATGTTAAAGTAGTTTTATGCTCAGAATTCAGATTTTAATAGATTTTAGTAATTTATATAAACAGGTGAAAGTACAGACTTTTCATTTTAAATGGTCAGCAGCAATTAGTTTGTTGAAAAAAATTATGACTTCACGTTTACAAAAATTCATGTTAAACTAGATTTTTGTTCAGGATTCAGATTTCAATAGATTTTAGTAATTTATGTAAATTTGTGAAAGAAGCTCTTCATTTTAAGTGACAAGTAATGTGATACCCGGTAAATGCCTTAAGGCAAAGTAAATGCCTTAAGGTTGAAACAATTAAATTGCAATATGCCTTTGCTTATAATAAAATTCAATAGTTCGTATGACATTCATATCATAATTTATTATTATGGTGAACTTTATTTTTGACGTTACAATTGTTGATGACGCTACTAATTTATTACAATAGTTCATCCATTATTTTTGACGTTACACTTGTTGATGACACTATCGTTGATGACGCTACTAATTTATTACAATAGTTCATCCATTATTTTTGACGTTACACTTGTTGATGACACTATCGTTGATGACGCTACTAATTTATTGCAGTAGTTCATCTATTATTTTTGACGTTACACTTGTTGATGATACTATCGTTGATGACGCTACTAATTTATTATAATAGTTCATCTATTATTTTTGACGTTACACTTGTTGATGACACTATCGTTGATGACGCTACTAATTTATTGCAGTAGTTCATCTATTATTTTTGACGTCACACTTGTTGATGACACTATCGTTGATGACGCTACAAACTTATTACAATAGTCCATCTATTATTTTTGACGTTACACTTGTTGACGATACTATCGTTGATGACGCTACAAACTTATTACAATAGTCCATCTATTATTTTTGACGTTACACTTGTTGACGATACTATCGTTGATGACGCTACAAACTTATTACAATAGTTCATCTATTATTTTTGACGTTACACTTGTTGACGATACTATCGTTGATGACGCTACAAACTTATTACAAAATTTTCCAATTATTTTTGACGTTACACTTGTTGACGATACTATCGTTGATGACGCTACTAACTTATTACAATAGTTCATCTATTATTTTTGACGTTACACTTGTTGACGATACTATCGTTGATGACGCTACAAACTTATGACAAAATTTTCCAATTATTTTTGACGTTACACTTGTTGACGATACTATCGTTGATGACTATTATTTTTGACGTTACTATTGCTGATTAACTTTTGTTACTATTATTTTGTTACTATTTGTTACTATTATTTATTTTTATCAACTTTTGCCTTCAACTTCGCTGAGGTATATATTTTTTTATTTTTACAGCGTAGTTTTTTCTACTGTAATAATGTTTTCAAATTCTTTCGTCGGGATAAAAATGGTTTATATCTTAGCTCGAATAACGTTTGCATAGATCTTGAAACGGTTAACGGAATCGCTATAATAGATTTGACAATTTCTTAAATTCTTGCGCTCGATCTTACTGCGTTATTGCTTGATAGTTGAAAAACAAACGTTTTAGGATATTGTTTTATGAAAGAAATACTTATATTTTAATCTGAACCTCAAGAATTAAGAATAAATAAATAGATGAATAGATAAGTAAAAACGAACAGAAGAAAACAAAGTTGAATTATGCAACAATTTAAATTTAAATTGAATCCCAAATATGTGTTTCATAAAAAAATAATTCAATTCCGTTTATCAGTTTATTCTTGTAATACTTGAACAAACAGACAAAACAATAAGTGCAAATAGCGTATGCACTATCTTTTCAAAAATGCCTTCAGTACACAGATACTTCTCTAATACAGTTTTACAACAGAACAGATATATATATATATATATATATATATATATATATGTCACTGACATTAATTACGTTTTATAATGATTTTTAAAAAGTTATTATGTATTCCTTTACAATCTTATAGTCACTTTCTATTTCCAATTAACTCTTTCATAAATATATTATTTTTATTAAGGATTAAAAACTGGTTTTTATTTCTTTGCCTTCTCTTGATTGCTAATTACAGAATTTTTTAGTCTTTTTATATTCTAAAACATACCAGCATTTTCAACAATTATGTGTTAATTCTGTAACGTTTCACTGGTCTTCTTTATGGCTATTGCATCAATTTTTTCATTTCAAGCGTCGCTCGAATGTAAAAATATTCTTTATGGCTCTAAATTATATTCAAGTTAGCACATAACCAAACTAAATTATTTTCAAGTTATATTAAAACACACAAACCAAATTATATTCAAGTTAGCATAAACCATTAAAAAAGAAAATAGAATTGTGTTTTAAAAACCAATTGTATTTTATTACATAACGAAAACTCTTAGGTTACGTACCTAAACAAAACGTATTACATAACGAAAGCTCTTAGGTTATGTATCTAAACGAAACTTATTATATAACGAAAGGTCTTAGGTTACGTACTTAAACGAAAATTATTACATAACAAAAGCTCTTAGGTTACTTAAAGTTCACATAATTACTTAATTAGAAACTGATAAAAGCACTAACTCAATTTAATTGGTTTATAATAGGGCCATAGTTAATGTTGCTTTAATTTAAATTAAATTTTGCTTATTTTTAACACATTAAGCTTATATAATACAAGCATAAATAGGCTTAATTTAAGTTATTCAAATAAACACTAAACTATAATAAAAGCCATTTGACATCAGTAAACACTTTTATACAAAATTTCTTTCCATGTATAATTTTTTAAATAACGTCTTTTTTACAGTTACAATTAATTTGTTAAATAACTTATTAGAAAAATAATTTACACCTTCGGGACGTTATAAGTTAGGCTTCTCTCGTCCCGAAGGTAAAAAAATGAAAAACCCAGTTAATTGAGTTAAAAGTTTCCAGAAAGTATTCTTCGTCACAAAAAAGGTCTTTTGGGCATCGAATACATTTTTTTTCGATACTTGTACTATTGTATTCGATATTGCTTTACAGATATTTTTACTCATATGAGTACTTTACAGGAACGTATCGAATCTCTCTTAAAAGTGCTTTCTTAATGGACTACTTTAAAACGTCTTTTGAAGTGTAGCTGAATTTTTATAATAATTTTACAAAATTAAGTGGCCATTGCTATAAAAATAAATGAATTAGAATAAATTAGTAAAAAAATAAGAATTTTGAAAATATACAATTTTACAACACATTCTTAATTTATCTTATCTGCAAATAATTTGATTAAATAAAACGAATGACTCTAATTGATCGTCAGTTTTGAACTATATTTGCATCTTTATTAAAAGTAATTAATATGTAATTAAATTAAAGTTTAATTACGTGTTTAAGTAATTTTTCAGATTTAAGAAAAAGGAATTGCGGTATCGAACATTACTATAGATTTGTAAAAATAACAATCGTGTATAGTATATTGGAATTTAATAAAATTGTAGCTGAATACTAAAAATGTAACATTGAATATAGATTAGTAGTATGGCAGTAGGATACGTATAGATCTGAAATTATTTAAGTATATGTTGCAAAGGATGAAAGATTATGCAAGTAGTCACAGTCGGATATTATGAACTGTGCAAACGCGAAGTGAACCTTCAATTTTTAATCCATAGATTTGACCTGTTGCCAATGTCAAATGTATCGATTGAAAATTATTCATTCACTTTGCGTTTGCACAGTTCACGATATCCGGCTCTCATGACTTGCACAAATTTTCATCCTTCTTCCGGAAACGAGACAAATATAACAACGCTACGACTTTTCACATCAGACAATATCATTCCTATAAAATTGATATTGTTCTGGTAAATGCCATAAATAATTTTAATTTACGCTCTAACGTATTTTTTCAGCTTTAGCTAAATTTAGGTTTCAATTTAGTTACCAAATAAGGTTAATTTAAATATTCATGATAAAAAAATAGAATACATTTAAGTCATATTTAACAGTCGTGTATCTATTTCCCGCGTTTGTTATACCCTCATCAACAGTTGAACAGATTGCAGTATAACACAACGATCACGAATGACTTAAGTAAGTTCACGCATTGCGAGGAGAATGTACTTTAGAACTGTTCTATGGTACTTAACGTTATTTTCGTTCAGAGGGATCCATGAAAGTTCAGTGGTTTCAAAACTTCATTTGTGATATAATATTGATATGAATTTGAATAATGATATATAAAAAATAAAACTTGACTCATTTGGTATTGGTACCAAGATTCTTATACAAAAGCATAGATTTTTAAGACATGACCTCATATATTAAATCTAGAATTATGTAAAACAGCACAACTTTCCGCAGGTGAAAACTAGACATTACTTATAAAACAAATTTCGCACGCAATTTATAAATGTACATTAACTATATATGTACACGTGATGTCTATGAATACTAGCTTGCAAACTCATCTGCAAATATTTTTGTTATGGAATAGTGCAAAAACTGCTACAACAATCAATCTAAGACTGTTGTGCGGTAAGATTGTACAAATATTTAATATTTCATTGTACAGAGTGTTGATAAATTAGTATGCGTAGAATATTTCTTTTTTTTTAAATTCCTTTCAAAAATATAAGACGAAAATAATCTATAATATTTTTTAAATGGATCTTTGTTACGCAAAAAATTACTTTTCAATAACAAGATACTTTTAACGTGAATTCGTAGTTAAATTTGATTCCATAGTGGGAAGAATTCAGAAAACTCGATGATAACAAAATCGGGGGATACAGTTGGTATTGCAGCTACGTAACTGTCACCTGCATCCAAAATTTAATTACATCACTCGATAGTTAAAGGACCAAATAATTTGTTACGTTGAGTGGGGATTGTGATGCATCGTGTGCAGTAGAAGGGGACAAGCCGCCATTTTGAGGTCGTTTCATCGCGTCACATAATTTCGGTTTAATATAAATTTTGATTCAGAGAACCTACGACGCTCGTTTGAGTTTCAATCGACAACCCTTGTCAAGATTTATCGATAATTTAAAACTTTAGTGTGGAATAGTCGTGGTGAATATCAATATATATATATATATATATATATATATATATATATATATATATATATATATATATATATATGAATATATTATATATTATACTTATGGCCTATACTCATAAAAAAGCCAAATCAACACAGAATACGGTTGGAAAGAGCTTTTCACAAGCAATTCAGTGATACTCATAAAACACCATATGATAGAGTGAAGCGGTATCGAGAACGTAAAAAATATTACTCGTTAACGTACACGTATTCACGTCAAAGTCTCGGCCGTGTCCCAGACACGCACTGATTTTTTTTTCATTTCATCATTTTCTCAACCATAACTACACTGAGAGATCTCACTAATAAACAAAATCTTCATGTAAAAAAAACTTCAGAGGAACGCCGAATTATAATCATTACCGATTTTCTTCCAAATGTTGCTTGATCGCTTACTATACAAGACGAATAAGGTGAATGTCGCTGCGCTTATGCATAACTTGCAGGATGCTTAACTATTAGGTTTCTGTAACATTACTACAATACATATCAAGAACGGGATCATATACGAAAAAAAATGATTGTTTATAATCATCTTATTTTTTACTAAAAAAACAATTTAGTATTATGTTCAGAACCCACCTTGCTATAACAGCTGTATAAAACTTAAATTTTTTGATTTTGTTAAACAAAAATAAAGATTTTTAATGTTAGTCTCGTAGGCCCGTCGTCACCGTGGTGTGTTGGGTTGATCACGTAGGCGTGCGGCCTTTGACGATGCGGCGTACCGCAGGGACCCGGGTACGATTCCCGGCCGTTTTTCGAACGGGGCTGGACTGGTGTTGTGGTTGGCTGTAAGAGACTGCTCTCATAGAAATAAGTCCGCCATATGTATCAATTAGATATATTAAAGTAAATAAATAAAATAAAATGGCCCACATTAATATGAATTCCTTAGTAAACGACCAAATACACATGGCGTGGGCAGGTTTAATCAGTAGCAAATGTCGTCATATATATGATGCATATTATATTTTTCCAGTGTTTTGTTACATTTTGTTAATTTAATCATTACGTTTAGCACATCGTCGCATCAACAGTATAATTGCGAATCTGCAAAATATTACTTTTGCAGGGGAACTTTTCAAATGACAAAAAGGCTAAAATTTACATATATAATATAATTATTTTCGTTCTTTGCTTCATAAGTATGTCACTGAACTGTTGTTTGTATGTTATCTACATAATAATATTTATAAACATAATAAAGCAGCCACAGTATAATTAATTTTGCAGATTTGCAATTTTGCCACGGCAAAATGCGACGTGCTATTATCTTAGTTTGTTCATTAAATTGGTTTCGTAGAAGTCGACCTGGAAATTGAAACAGGGTTTTCTGTCACGCCTTTAATTTTACTTGTTCGCTTTTAGAATTTTTAATTTAGTTTACCTTTATATGTATGTAGGGGAGGTAGGGGAGGGATGGGCACTTTTTCACAATTTAATGCATAAAAATCAGATTTTATAGATAATCAACATTTATTGCCAATTCTTATTGCACCACACATTTGGCTAGATATCTTACAAAGAACTTTCTTAAAATTATAATCAGTCTCAACATTACGAGATAATTCAGAAATTAAGTCAAAAGTGCCCAATGCTCCCTATGGCAGGGAGGTTTGGACACACCCTGTGGGAGGTTTGGGCATGGCCTATAAAACACTTTATATCTATAATTGAATCCAAAAATAAAAGTTAATAACAAATAAAAACATCTTAAATAGGATCTTAACTTATCTTAGATTAGTTATAACCTATAAAGGCTTATCAAATGTGTACTTAGAGTTACCACGTTTGGTTTTATTGGATGTCTTTGGTCTTGGTAATTTAGTTTTGATGTCCTCTAGTGGGACACTAGCTATGTCATCTACTTCAGGAAAAAAAGGTGTCTCTTATCTTACTCAGCCTCATAAATTTTATTGTAGCCATGATATGACAAATGTCTTCGATTCGACCGACATAGTGCACAACAGTCTTTTTTGTATAAAATTTAACGAGCATAAAATCATTTATATGAAAATTTCTGTCAATCATTATCACATCATCTTCATCTAAATCTTTTTCTGACGTTTCTTCAACAAATCATCCCTCAGAACTGTCAGCAAGTAAAACATTTTCTACATCACTATCACTCCTGCTCATTTTCCTTTTCTTTACTCTATTCGATGTTAGTTCTGGTGAAAGTTTAGGAGTCTGTTTCTTCTCTGTATTTTTAAGAACCTTTTTTTCCTGCCTTTATCTTTTAGCCTTGTTCTTGGTTTGTCTTTCTTGTTCTGCTAATTCTATCGGTCTCTTTTCAGGCGTGCCTGTTAATATCCTTGTTTTCCCTTTCTTCCTTGAATTTTTAATCAGTTTTCTTGGGCAAGCCTTTAGGTATGGTCTCACTATTTCAGGGGTTACAACTTCGGCGACTTCAATTGTTATTTGATCTGTAGCAAATGACGAAGAAGAATCAATGACAGCAATATTATTTAAATTAACAGGCTCTGCTTCAATTTGATTTTCTCTTTCAGGCTGTTCTGGAAGGACTTGAGTTGAAGTTGGCTAGATTATAGGGTCATTTTTGGACGATAACGCTTCATCAGTTACGGGTGCATCGCGGTCAGTGACTGAAGAGCAAACAAAATCTTCATTTGAGAATATATTAGAATTTAAAGGCCATATCCCAGGTTTTTCAAATCCTTTTTGTATGTTTTGTGGTTTGAAAGCTAGAGGTATAGCAATAGCTGCTAGTTTGGGGATATCATATATTGTTCATACACTGTTAAGTCAAGTGGCTGTAGCTTGTGGCTACAGTGTGGTGGAAAGGTCATCAGAATAATGCCAACTTCTTTACAAAAGTCTAAGACTTCCACAGAAATGTGACTCTCGTGATTATCAAGGAGCAACAACACTGGATTTTCAGGTGTTGGTTTTGCATGTTTCACAAAATGATGGATATATTTAATGAAATTTGAAGATGTCATCCATCCAGATGGATGTGTTGAGCCATCTGACCCAATATCTGATCTGATCTGATCTGATCTGCATCATGAAGCATGTAGGGTCTGAAATTTACTCTTGGGAATATGAAGAACGGAGGTATTGAATTTCCAATAACATTGATTCCACAGCACACTGTGACAAGTGAACCTCTCTCTGCAGATGTTGCTTGTCCAACTTGTTTCGAGCCTTTTGAAGCAATCACTCTTTGTGTACGCTGAACTGTCGTCAATCCTGTTTCATCTATATTATACATAGCTTCGGGACCAAACTGATGTCGCTGAAAGACCGTTTTTAAATTTTCGAAAAAATTATCCACATTTGTTTTGTTAAAACTTGTTGCACGTGACAACGATGTAACTTCTGGTGTCCATATTGATAAGTGAGATTGCCTGTTTAGAAATCCCCGTATCCAGTCCTTAGATGCGATTTTTTTTTTCGACAGCATAGTCATAGGCCAATTTACGTGCTTGTATCTTTGTCAATCTATAATTATGTTTAGAACAAACTATCATGTAATCTGACAATTTTTGTTCTTCTTCGTCGGTGAAAATTTGTGAGGTTATAAATCTGTGCGAAGAATCCTTTACAGAATCTTGTTTAAGGTACCGTTGCAAACTTGATCTAGGTATTTTATATTTATCAGCTGTTGTTTTTATTTTTGATGCCTCGTCGATGGCTCGTAATATCAAACCTTTGGGAACTTCCCGTCGCAAACCTTTCTTTTTGAATTTAAATGGCATCTTTCTGTAATTAAAAATAATTCAAATAGTTTAATTAAAGCAGGCAATTCGAATTTTAAAAAGTCCTCCTATACCCAATATATAGAAGAGAGCATTGGGCATGCCCAAACCTCCCTCACATCAGAATGCCCATTGCTCCCTCTGTATTCATTTTCAACTTAAGTTACCGGTATTTTTTTTTATTTAGGTATTTAAGCGTGAATTTCAGTTTAATTTATAAGTTAGTAAATATACAATAGATATATATTAAAAAATAGACATACCTTTCGTTAGTTTTCTCTTTATTGCGATCCGAAACCACAATAAAATATTTACTTTTACGAGCGCATAACCTTCAAACGTGTTTGTGTTTGACAACTGACAGAAATGACAGATAGTCTATGCTTGAACAGTGTTGCCAGTCGGTAAAGTAAACTACCGAATTAAGAAAACAAAAAGATCTATGACCGGATCAGAATAAAAGGGGGGTGCCCATGTCTCCCGACTGCCCGTCCCTCCCCTACCTCCCCTACATATGATATGCATATCATATGTATGTACATATGACAAATAATTATTATATAAATAATATAAAAATATAACAGTTTTCAATACATTCTGAGCAGGTCGTTTTTAACTTGTTTCTTTAAATTACGTTAAAAAAGGAAAATTGTTATTTTACATACATTTTTTATTATGTCTATCTTTCACTTTTTTCACATATACTAATAGTTATTAGGCATTTATTATATAAGGTGCAAGTTGGAATTATAAAAATTTATTAAAAGTGTTTAATAAATAACCGAGAACTTCTTGAATTCCGACGATTTTCGTAAATTATAAGTATTAAACTTAATACCAGTTTTAAATGGATTAAAATAAGTACAATTTTTTTTCTCATCATTTCAAAATATTTGCAGCACAGAATATAAGTTTAACCTCATGGTTTCAATAAAAGATTTCTTTCTTCATCGGAATTATGCTGATTCTATGGCACTGTACTACTATTTCAGCATCGGAATTATGCTGATTCTGTAGCACTATATTATTTTATACGTAATCAAAATAAAATAATACCCAGTGCGAATCTGTGAAACATTTAAGAAATTGAGTCAGTGTGCGCCCATATGCACCACACACGGTCAGGGCGGAGGTCTCAGTCGAATTTACTGACAATTAAAAACGTGTCTTATCTGAATACTTTACCGTTTGAACCGTGAAATAGGGCACACTCAGTAAAGTAGAGTCTTGTTCCGACTCGACTGATAGTTAATGAGAAACAGAAATACGTTTTTAACTGTTAGTAAGTCTGACTGACAGTCTTGACTATGTGTAGTACATAGTACTACGCGTTAGTCGTAACGTAACACAGTCGTAACGTAAACACATGAACAAGATCAGCGGTATTAAACCGTTTGATGAAGACCGAGATGGCCTTTTATCGTCCGTATGTGTAAACTAACTGGTCTTTACGCGTTTAGAGTAAACTAATACTAGCTTCGAATGTAGCGTGAAATTGTAAACGTAAAATCGATATGTAGTTGGTAAATTAATGTTGAAATAAGTAAATTGTTTAGTTTGAAAATTTCGAAATTGTTCCCAAATTTGCCAACGTAAGCTGCAGGTAATCTAAAGGATTTATTTAGATCATCGAAATATTTATAAGACTTCTGAATGAACCCAGTTTATTTGTGTAAGAACCATGTACCCATCTTAAAAGTATCCCTATCTGGAATAAGAGTAACGTATACTTCATTATTAACTTGAATTTTAAACGGATGAATAGGAAAATTGAAAGACCAACCAAAGTCCCTTAGAAGATAACACAGATCGAGACGAAATGGTTCATATTTTAGTCGGAGCTCTAGGGCATCACTTTAAAGAAAATATTGAAAGTCTATGAACACTCTTGCTTACTAGTGACCAGAATTTTACCATTAGTATTATTTTTGCGTTCCACCGACATTGTGACTGGCCGATATTTCTGTTCATGCCTAGTTTCTAAGGACATGGCTGTTACTATTCTCCACTGTAATGTCAATTCGGGGAGGGCCCCAATACAATTTATAGATCTGTTAATAATATAATTACTAAGGAAACACTCTATCTATTGACTTTATTTGATTGGCATTTATCTATATTTATAATTAGTTAGATTGATATTTATCTATGGTTATAATTAGTTAGATTGACAATTATCTATGGTTATAATTAGTTAGATTGACATTTATCTACGGTTATAATTAAATAGAATGAAATTTATATATAATTATAATTAGTTAGATTGGCATTTGTCTATGGTTATAGATTGCATTACATCGTCATTTATCTATGGTTATAATTATATTGTCATGACATTTGATCATATGGTTATAATTATTTGTTTATTGTAATAAATAGCATTATATTTCTAAAAATTACTAATAATGTCGAATTACGATGAATGTAACATGGAAATCTATTTATATAAAACAAAGTCGGGTTAGTTACACCATTTATAACTCAAGAATGGCTGGACCGATTTTCGTGATGTTTGATTTGTTGGATTCGTCTCCTCCCCGAATAACAGAATAGCCATTAAAACATTGGAAAAATTCACGAAAAAAAATTTATGAAGAAAATTAATTTTCCCATACATTTTGTATAGAGCGGATTGACGATATATCGAGATTATTTGTTGCGATATATTTTTTGATGATAAATCGAGAACGAATTGATTGATTTCGATGAATATTTTATTAAATAAAATATTCATCGAAATCAATCAATTCGTCTCGGTTTCGACAAGTTTCCTCACGCGTTGGAAAAGTAAGAAAATCACAAATCATTTAATATATATAGTATAAAATAAAGTATAAAACGTAATATGTGATAAATGAATGAAGAAAAAGAAAAAAAAGCACTGGTGCCACGATTTATTTTGGATGATATAGATCTAATGAAAAGTCTCTAAAGCTTGGAAATGACTTTGGGCCGCATAAATGTGCCCTTTAGCAAAATAAGGTTACAATGATAGAGCTGAAAGTGAAATATATTAAACATTTATGTCCCCGAGTATGCATTTTTACGAGGGAGAAACAGAAATACCGATTAGGCACCCATTCCAAAAATCTCTATCGACAGTGATATTTTGCAAATTTGCAATCAAAAGTGGTACTGCAAATGTTTGAACTAAGTTCTCATCTTAAATAATTAATTTATACGATTTAGAGTGTTTCTAAAGAAGAAACATTATGCCATGAAACTGTAGAATGAGAATAAGTTGAACGCTGCAGTAATATTTCGAACTGGTAAAAGGGCAGAAGTTGTAATACATAAAATTATAAAAAAACGTTATGACCTTCATAATAAGTCCTTTCAAACGATACCCTACACTATATATGGAATTTTAACTGTTTTACGTTACTTAGGTATTTTCTACGCCCCAAAATTTCCATATGAATATTTTTGAGCTAAAAGCTTGAACTATTGAGCATATCTCAATAGTTGATACTCAAAAATATGCGTGTTATTATACCAAATTTCAAGTTTCTACATCAGGCGATTTCTGTGAAAAACGGCTGTGACAGACAGATAGACGGACACGCGAGTGGTCTTACAAGGGTTTTACTTTACGTTTTGGAGTACGGAACCCTAAACAAGCAATAAAATCAAGAATAAAAATAGGCGTACCCTTTATTGTTATTTTTCTACACAATTTTATTTGCATTTTTCTTTTCACCTTTGGTTTAGTGCATCTTTAATCAGATTAAACGAATATACATAGTAACCAAATAAAAATATTATTCATTATCCACCCAAAATGCATAAAGTAATTAACACATTAAAAAATAACAAAAGATATTAAACTACGAAAAATAATAAACTCAATAAAAAATGAAAAAAATATTTTAAAACGCGCAATAAAAATCTAACTGACAGTTAACTATCGATTAAAGTTAGCAGCAAATGCTAATGGGACGCGTACAAGCCATCGATAACTGTGTTGACCTATCATGTTTCATAGATTTTAGGGACAACTGAAAGTATTTTCCGAATATAATTGTAATGTATTGAAAACGCTTGATTACTTTTTACATTATTACAGTCATTGGAACTCGGTTTACGTTGAGTTCTTTAGTGATGGATCGTTGATAGTGTGTACGTATTTGGCTTTGTTATATGATAAGGTAGCAAAACGTTAAACGAAGCGTACATACGCTTTCATAGCAGATGTTTCTCCATGTTTTCGCTAACCTTGTCGAGTGTTTGTGTGAGTGCGCGTTTTATTTATTCCATCTCGTACCAGTGATGTGCGATTACGATTAATTACCCAAACCTAATTAGTTAAGCTGGAATTGACTCTTCAAATATCTCAAAGTTTGGAAGATGACTTTAATTCTCTCAATTGTGAAATCAAACTATTAAAATAAGTTTTTAGTTTGGAAACCAACAACAGACAGGTATCTTTTCGAAAACTAACAATAGACAACAGAAAGAAGTTAGAAAATTATGTTTTTCATTATCACATGTTTAGTTCAAATACTCTCAATAGACGGCGTTGTCATTGTTTATATTATGTAATAAATATTTACATCACTAATCAGCGAAGAGAAAAAACGCATTTTGGCAAAATATAATTTATTAATATTTTCATTTATTTAATTGAAAAAATATGTTTAAATAAAACTTGGTTTTGGATAATTACCAGGACCGCCCATGGTGTGTTTTGTAAAATAATATAGGTAGTACAATTGTTTTCTTAAAAATATTTTTGCAACAAATAAATTCAAGTGTTTTCCAATTCAATGTGCATTTTTTTATCGCCTATCACGTAAATTATAAAAACGGATGAAAAATTTAATAAGCAAACATTGGTAGTTTGACATTTGGCAACCGTCTTCTCTCAAAACTAATAACACTTTGTACCAAATTATTCGTAAGCGGTTTTATTATTGTTGAATATACACAATTAAATGAAACTACGTGATGTAGTATTGTCTCTACTTTATTTAAGTTCTTTACCACGACCTAGGTTTTGTTGTATTACAACAATAGAGAGAGATCTCTATTAGCAAAAATGTCTTTGCTAATAGCCCATCTGAAGATGTTGTAATACAACGAAACTTAGGTCGTGGTAAAGAACTTGAAAGTAGCAATAATACTACATCACGTAGTTTCATTTTATTGTGAATAATGAATTTCTACAAAATTAAAGCCAAATATATTCAATATTGTTGAATATATAATTGTTATACGTATTCTTTGATTAAAAAAAATTAAAAATTAATTTACACCAAGTTGTCAAGCAACTAAGCCAATATTTCGCCAAGTAGACAAGCAACTAATCTAATCATCATCATCATCATCATATATATTAATACGCTAAGGTTAAGTTGTTACACTCCCTTTTTAGAAAAAACCTCACAACTAATCCACATAAATTATATATAATTTTATAGATAATTGCTTGCTCTACCGGCATCCACAACTAAAAAATTTATTATTGCTATTGTTTTTGCAAATTAATTAATTATTAAAATTATATACACAAAACAGCAATGCTGCCATCTAACGGCTCAACGTCAATATGATTGACGGTCGGTAAAATTTTTGTTTAATTTCAAATCCACTCACGTATAAATAAAGTGGCGCTTTAGCTCAATGCTTTTGATACTTGCGCCTCTATATGCCAATTTTAGTAAAATATTTGTTTGATCTGTCATCTGAGCTTCATAATGGAATAAATAATGCGAAGACTTCGCACGGGTCACGCTAGTATCACCATATTATGACATCAGCAGGTAAGTCGTAGGAACACCTAGAAGTATTTGAAATGTTTTCATTCGCTCTTTCAACAAATCTATACAAGTTGGAAGTGTGAATAGCATTATGTTCGAATCTTCATTAAACAATAATATAAAATTATTATGTAATATAATATATTAAAAAATAATAAATAATTAAAATCCCTCCAGTAGATTTCGCGTGGTTGAGCAACAAGTTAATATACAGAGGGACGGATAGACAAAAATGTTAAAAACAGGTTTTTTGACTGCTTTTATCATTCTGTACATTGAACCACTCACTCTTTTTAAAATATTTTCCATGTACAAAATTTACTCTGTTGCAATATTATTATATGCATAAATTACTTTGTTTCATTCCAAACATTCAATATAATCTCAACAACGTTCATCGTAAACATTATAAATTTCTTCCCGCCAATTACCACAGTTAAATACGAAAATTTAGTACGGTATAATATTGCGAATCAATTAAAATAAAATACAGAAATAGAATTTATATTAAAATCATTCTATTTTCACGAAAATCGCGCGCTTAACAAATTTTCTAATAATTTCATATTATGTTTTATTGTACTATAAGCTGTAAGAGTCAATCTTAAGTGTATATTATGTTAACCTACCAAAAAATATGGTAAAAAACAAACGAAGAAATGTTAATGAATATAGATTCATATTTTAAAAAAACATTGTGTGTGTATACAATTCACACACGGTAGAAATGAAACTTCAGAAAAGTAACCTGCGGGAGAATGAGACTATCAGGAGAAGATAATTGAGACAGAGTATCAGGAGTAGGATAATTGTAAAGTTTATTTTTTTATAATATTTTTACCACGTTTAAAAATTATTTTATAGTTTATTTAACATATATTACATTACATATTAGTCAGTCTCCACGTTTTCACTCTGAACAAATGACACGAGAGGCTTATGGTAACTAAAATAGGAAAGAAATGTTTTAGTTTCAATTTGATCTACAAATCTTTGAAATATAGCGTCAATTACTGTTTTAACAAGTATTAGACAGTGTGCAATTTAGATACACACCGACGCTTGCTCTCTCGCTTTAGGTCGGAAATATACAGGCGCATACATATGAACAATACTTAGTAGACGAGAGACAAGAACAAAGAGGAGACCTAAAATTCAAATCACAACGATTCTAAAGAAGCTTCACTTGTTTCTTTGTCATGATGCATTTTCGTTCCATAGAGTTTCAAATCACAACGATTCTAAAGAAGCTTCATTTGTTTCTTTGTCGTGACGCATTTTCGTTTCATAGAGTTTCAAATCACAACGATTCTAAAGAAGCTTCACTTGTTTCTTTGTCGTGGCGCATTTTCGTTTCATAGAATTTCAAATCACAACGATTCTAATGAAGCTTCACTTGTTTCTTTGTCGTGACGCATTTTTGTATCATAGAGTTTCAAATCACAACGATTCTAAAGAAGCTTCACTTGTTTTTTTTGTCGTGACGCATTTTCGTTTCATCGAGTTTCAAATCACAACGATTCTAAAGAAGCTTGGCTTGTTTCTTTTTCGTAGCGCATTTTCGTTTCATCGAGTTCCAAATCACAACGATTCTAAAGAAGTTTCACTTCAATTATTAGTTTGACAATTCATTTGGTTATAGAATCGTGAGCGCTTGCGTTGTATGACTCAAATGTGTTACTAATTGGTTACTGAATTTCATTTCATATTAAGCAAGGCATTTTAATTACGTTAATCACATTTTTAGTCATTAGATAGTTTATGAAATTCAAGGTCAAACGGGCATTCCTCACAGGGGTCTATATAAAAATTAAAGACCCCTGTACGATAGGGTGTCCATGCATCCCGAGAGTTTAGAGTTTCCGACACATAATATTTAACTACCCCACTGCCATTCCGTCCCCAGTACGCTATAAACTTTGAGTTTTTTAATCTTCATCTTAATTTTCAGAAATTAATTCATCTTCGAGACAAATAAAACGTGCGTAAAACATAAGAGTTCTGCTAGAATACATTTTGGAGTTTCCTTGGCCCACTTCTGGCTACATCATCAGGTCAGCTTCGTTTTAATATTATATAATTTATCAAAATTCCATAATTATATATTAAATCAGCATTCTATAATATTATATCGTCACCTGAACTACACATGTGTGCTAAATATCAATTCAATTTGTTAATAGGAAATGGAGGAAAATGCGATTACAAAGTTTTGTAGTTAGTTCGTTGGACAGCCTGTGAAACTAAATAAAATCATTTAAAAATACAAAAATTTACTATTTAAAAATACATTAAACTTTAGAAACAAACAAATTAGAAGAAAATGCAAATGGAGACAGAATGTGTTTTAAATATTGACATTCTGTGGTGAAGTAAAGAAAACGAGGTGAAATTAAAAAGGATTGGGGTGGGATTACGTGAAATCCTGACGAGGAGGGTTCAGACGACTTTTCAGAACGTCTGTGAAGGATGAGTTTCAGTTGGTTCCAAAATTTTGCAGCTCGAATAGGTACATACTTTCAGCAAAGAAATGGAGATGTATTTGGGTAATATTAAACCAGGTTTAATAAATTTACAAAATTTGAATTGTTCAAAATATTGCAACTTAATTATATATAAAAAGAATATTATTTCAATTCTTGTTCCTTACTTGTATAAGAAAGAGAAACGAAGACGATATACGACCCCATTTGACCCGTGTCGAGGACTTTCAACCGAGTCTTCTTTTCAAATCAAACCCAAGACAGGAAATACTATCACAATATGACAAAACACTGTCCATATCCGGTGTTCATTCAAATCATGTACTTTTACTTCCTTTTGAACAATTCTCCAATGAGCTAACATTCGATCGATAACGACAAAACTGTTTGCTCAATAGTATATCCAGACCTACCTAAATGATGATTTTAACGTATTAGAGTAAGTTTGGCTAAAATTCAAGTAGAAATAGTTATAATCAATGTAGATATAAGTGATATAATAACAGAACAACTTCCATAAATACCTCAAAACAGCTTAATAATAAAAATTTGCTTAAAATATTTATAGCAAGGTTTATAGTTAAAAGTGTTTCGTCTTTTACTATTTATATAACTTGTAGTGTGACTTACGCCTGTATGCACCACATACAGTCAGGACTGTCAGTCGGAGTTACTGATAGTAAAAAAATTATTTCTGTTTTTCGTCAACTGTCAGGCAAGTTGGACCCAGAGTCTACTTTACCAATGATACCCCATTGCATGGTCTTATCGTTAAAATATCCATACGAAATACGTTTTTGACTGTTAGTAAGTTCGACCGACGGTCCTGACCGTGTATGGTTAGTAGATCTTATACAAGTAAATGGTCAGATCCAATGATATAACGACATCTCTGTACTTTGAATGATATAATTATCATTGTAATAATGTTTTGGATCATCAACATTTTAAATAAGATATCCAATCTTAATTCTAGAAACGAGCTTAGTAGTTTAGGCCAGGAGTCCTGTTTTGGTAATTACATTTTTGGCTCTCCCTGTTTTGGTAATTAAATTTTTGGCTCTCCCGGTTTTGGTAATTACATTTTTGGCGTTTTGGTAATTATATTAGCTCATTTGTTAGCTAATTTTGAAATCTGAATTAAATATACTTAAGGTTAATTATGTAAGTTTAATATTCTCAATATTGACAAATATAGCAAAAATTATGGTTACCTATCGAAAACAAACATTCATCCGTTAGGGTTATGAGTAACATTCATATCCCGTTATTTAAATGGGGAGGTTTTAAAAAATTGAGAAACTTAAAAAGATTAAATTTTAACTTAATAAACAATTGTATGTCAGTTACTGTCCGTTACGTTACTTAATCGAGGGCCTGTACTCTCAAATTGAAAATTACACAATAAATATTTTAAACTGACATTAAATTCCATGCCATAAATGCCAAAATCTCCAAAAAAAAGGAAAAAAAAGTTCCACGTTATGACTCTCTAGCATACCTACCACCATAGATCAGCAAGACATGTGTCAAAAATGATTTTACATATCATTTATTTTAAGTTTAGCTATGAAAAAAATATTGTATTCCCTTGGGAAATCAATGGTTCATTTGGGAATTTTCATAAATATATTTAGAATTTTTCCTTGTGTTTTTGTCTAACCTCAAAATTTAGGGAACTTCTTGTTAAAATAAAATCAATAAATATTTTCTCAAAAACAGCTCTAACGATGTACTACACACTCTCCAAATAGTACTTATGAGGCAAATAATATTCCGTAATTCGTTGTTCCCGAAAAAATCCCTTCAGGTTATCCCTAATGAGCAACTTGAGTATATCGGTGAGAGGACTTCTGCGTGGTGCTTCAGCGATAATTACTGTTTTATGAACCTAAAATTACCAGTATTTTATAAGGCCAACAATAAAATGATGTAATATAATTTTAATGCGCTATTATATAAAATATATTATGTAATGCGTTTCAGGAGAAACCGCATCCATCTTTTATTTTTTATATAAATTTTTCCTTTATTTATAATAGCTACGAATATATACCTACCCCCAAATATACCAAAAAAAAAATTAATATAAAAAAATACTACACCAAAAATTAAAATAACATAAAAACACAACCGAATGAAAAAAAAACAAACGCAGTTCCGCTAGACCCATTCCGTCTTATCGTAACCGCTACTCCTCAATATAGTTAGTTCCGCGGCGACCGGACAACTAACAAGTCACGTTTGTGGCACCATTTCGCGACAACGTTCACGTATATCGAACGTGAAAAGGTTCACAAAATACGGCTTATGAAACTGACCACGACGTCTACTAATTTATGTCCTAAAACTTTCTACAACGGACAATAAATTATGTGTATTAAAATCGATAATAAAATATAAATATTACATATAATTAATTTAAAACAGTTTAACATTCATTTAACGAAAGTTTAAAAATAATTTAATTTGAAAGGGTGCAGTTTGTGATAAGTTAATTGCATTACTTTTTGAAAATTTATACTTCATATTGTCTGTGAATTATTGTTTTAGTTAAAGTACAATTTAAGTTCAGTAAAAATGTTTTCGTTCACTAAGTTTTGTTAATTTTTGAAAAATTCGCCAAGTAAGTTTAACATGCGTTTATATTTCATATATTCAATTATTAATTTATTCTTTGATATATCATACTCTTGGTTTTCAATACGTCGTTTATATATATATATATATATATATATATATATATATATATATATATATATATGTATATATATATATATATATATATATATATATATATATATAGATGTATATGTATATGCTGTCTCTATGCCTTTATAAAAAATATAGTCGTCCAAATAAAAAAAAATATACATTATAAACCAGTGAGGAGATATGTCTGTCCTTTTTATATTTTAATTTTATGTTTGGCTTGAAAAAATCGAATTACTTGTCCCATAATTTTTGTACAACACGTACTAATTTAAAAAAAATGTCTATTATTGAAACAGATTAGTGAAACGTAGAAATTAGGAAATGCAAAACTAACGTTTTTCAATAAATCTCTCAGCTAAGTTCAATAATTATTTTACATTTACTTATTAGGGGATAAAGAAATAAAAAATTATAAATTCCTTCATTTAAAATAAAAAAACAAGTTAATTAATTTTAATTATAAAATTATTTGAATGTCGAAAATTATTAAAGAAATACGAATTTTCCATAAATAAAGAAATACCATTATTTAGATATACGTATAAATAATTGATAGACAAATCTAAAAATAATCTATACAGTTAATCGTCATTCGTCAACATATTCAATTTAAGTCTTCCTCTTAATAAATATGATTAAAATTCTTATATATATTTGGAATTGGGGGGTGAGGTGTAGTGTATATTTTTTAGTTTATCTTCAAAGATATACTACCAAAAATCAGTTATATATTTTTTTAGCCTTTTCTAACGATATCCTACACTACGCACATATGGAATATTAAAATTGTTTTCAAAGTTTCTACGTCAGCAATTTCTGATAAAAATTACTGTAAAAACGGATATGTGAATGATCTTACAAGGGTTTTATTTTTCATTTTGAGGAGTGGAAAGACAGACTACCTAGACAGGTTCCCTAAAAGACAGACTACCTTAAATACCATTATTATTTCTTAATATTAAGATAGATGTCATGTAAAACGCGTTGTCAAAGAAATTCGCTGAATTTTCGATACATTATTCACATTATAAATATCTAATTTATTTTAGAATTTTGAAAATTGTTTACCGTTTTACCAAAATTTAATTTGGTAAAAGTGGCTCTCAAAAATTGCGCATTTAACATTATAGGAAAAGTAGTTATTTCGCCACACTTTCAATTTTATTTCAAAAACTCATCGAGTGATTTGTTTACAAAAATTAAGTCAACGTAAAATGATGTTAGGTCAATATTTTCGCATCAAGAGATTTGTGCAAAAAAACAAGTAAATGTAAAATTTATATATACAATATTTAAAAAAAAATATTTACCGTTTAGTTTTGGTAAAAACCGCTCCTAAAAATTGTACAATCAACATTACACAAAAGTAGTAATTTTTCCTCACATTGCAGAAAAAGTAGCTATTTTACCATACATAATTTTATTAAAAACGTGTCGAGCGATTCGTCTAAAAAACTAAGTTAATGTATAATGATGTTGTATTAAAATTTTGAAAAAAACGTCATTTACTGTTTAGTTTTGGTAAAAATCGCAAATTGTACAATCAACATTATACAAAAGTAGTAATTTTACCACATATTTCTATTTATTTAAAAAACGCGTCAGGCGATTTGTCTAAAAAACTAAGTTGATGTAAAATGATGTTATATTAATATTTTGAAAAAGTTATTTATCGTTTATCTTTGGTAAAAATCGTTCTTAAAAAGTGTATAATTAATATTGCAGAAAAAGTAATTATTTCACCACACTTCATTTTATTTAAAAAGGCGTCGAGCGATTTGTGTAAAAAAAATAAGTCAATGTAAAATGATGTGATATTAACATTTTGAAAAAAGTTATTTAGCGTTTAGTTTTCGTAAAAACCGCTATCAAATATTGTACAATCAATATTTCAGGAAAAGTAGCTATTTCACCACACTTCATTTCGCTAAAAACGCGTTAAGCGATTTGTCTAAAAATTAAGTTAATGTGAAATGACATTACAATTTTTAAAAAAAGTTGTTTACCGTTTAGTTTTGGTAAAAATTACTCTCAAAAATTGTACAATTAACATTACTGGAAAAGCAATTTCACCACACTTAATTTGATTAAATACGCGTCGAGTGAATTGTCTAAAAAACTAAGTTAATATAAAATGACGTTATATTAAAATTTTAAAAAGTTATTTACCGTTTAGTTTTGCTAAAAATTACTCTCAAAAATTGTACAAGTAACATAAATAACATTCCGTTTATTAAAAACGCGTCGAGCGAGTTGTCTGAAAAATTAAGTTAATGTAAAACCATTTATATTAAAATTTGAAAAAAATATATTTATCGTTAATGTTTTGTATAAATCGCTGTCAAAAATTGTACAATTAACATTACAGGAAAGTAAATATTTTACTACATTTAATTTTATTTAAAAAACGAAACAATTATTTTTTCCACAAACTGTTAAAATGATATTATACTATGAGCTTGGAAACAAAAAAAAAATCCCTACAATAAAAACATTTATAATAATTTTGGGATCTTCCTTTCACGCGACAACTATCTTATATACTGATTTTGAAATAATTTGTCACTAAATATAGGAAAAAAATTAAATATTTCCAAAAAGCCACCATCGGCTTAAAATGACCTATTACTGTTAGTGTGGCACATACAGCACTTTTATACTTTATGCATAATTGAAATTCTATAATGCATAATTGAAATTTTATGCATAATTGAAATTCTATAATGCATAATTGAAATTTTTAGCATAATTGAAATTCTATAATGCATAATTGAAATTTTATGCATAATTGAAATTCTATAATGCATAATTGAAATTTTATGCATAATTGAAATTCTATAATGCATAATTGAATTTTTTAGCATAATTGAAATTCCATAATGCATAATTGAAATTTTATGCATAATATAAATTTTATGCATAATTGAAATTCTATACTGCATAATTGAAATTTTATGCATAATTGAAATTCTATAATGCATAATTGAAATTTTATGCATAATTGAATTCTATAATGCATAATTGAAATTTTATGCATAATTGAAATTTTATGCATAATTGAAATTCTATAATGCATAATTGAAATTTTATGCGTAATTGAAATTTTATGCATAATTGAAATTCTATAATGCATAATTGTAATTCTAAGAAACGTATGGAAAGATGTTTTTTTTCTTCCAAAGTGACTTTGTTTAGATTAGCAGTATAATCCTTAGCATTTTTATTGGTATTAATATTTAAATTCACTTCCCTTAGTAAAATATACAAAAAACACCTGGTTTCAAGAGATACAACTTGTTATTTGTTTGATGTAGGTACTGTTTTGGATCACTTGAAATATAAATGGAATTAAAAAAAAAACTCTCAAGCGCGAGTTTGGGTCACTTGAATAAATGGATTTTAAAAAAAAAACTCTCAAGCACGAGTGGAACTTGCACTACGAGGATTCCATACACATCATTTAGACATTCATGAACATTTAGTGGTATATAATAGTCCTTTTAAATACTAACACGATTTTTCAATTTTTTAGAACACAAATGTATTGCTATTATATCTTTCACAAAAAACACTTTTAAAAAAAAAATAATGTGATGTAACTACAAATTAACGCTTTTTTTCCTTTACTTGTGCTTTGAGACCTTGCTTCTTGTCGAATTTTATAACTTTAGGTCAACGGGAAGTAGCGAATGTCAAATAGGCGGCATAACTGACCGTATTTTTTTTTAATTGCATTGACTTAGAAGCTTGATTTTCAGCTCCAAGGGACCTTAGGCCTGAGTATTTTAATTTCAATTTAATACCTCCACTCGTTCTGCGAAAAAGGAAGACGGAGAACGAAATGATCCTATAAGGGTTTCTTTTTTCCTTTCGAGGTAGGAAACCCTAAAAACGTCTATTTTGTTAGGGTGACACTTTAGATATATTTTAATACAACAATAACATTTTACTGACAAGAATTAGCAAATATTAATAACAAGGTTACAAAATTTTATCAACAGTGTATTTGTTATATTATTTTTCAAGTAACTTTAAAAATTATTATTTGAAATTATTTTTTCCAAAACGATAACGATGAAAAAATAAATGAACGAAATGGAAGTCACGTAAAACATTTCCTTTTATATACCACTTTTTTTAAATGGCGATACGAATAAAATCCACAAATAATATGTTTTTATACATTTTGACAATTAGGCATATTTCTTATTCGTTAAAGTAGAAAGGAAAACGATATTATTTATTCTTAAAAATTTAAACTTTTTTTATAATATTTTTATTTAAATTTATGCATTTATTTATCGTTATTTTTTTGTTATTTTTCAATTTAATTTAATTTCAGTTCAAATAATGTTACTTTATGACAGATTTAAAGGGTTGTCTTGCATTTATCTAAGCATAGTGGGCTACATAAGTTCAAGATTATTATTTATGTTTATATTTGTCTACTGGCTGTGTCAGCGACTTCGCTCATGTGAAATTCAAAATAAGAAAAATGATTAGACTTTTTCCTTCTCTCATATGTTGCTCTTGGGTACAAACTTTTACCAATAAATTAACGTACAGACAGAAAGATACAAATTCTGAAAACAAGTTTTCTGTCTTTTAATATCATTCTTTACGCTAAAATGATCACTCTTTTTAAAATATTTTCCATGTATAGAATTCATTCTGTTATAATTTTAGTATATCTATATTTCCTACTAAATTAAACAATTCTAGCAACGGCATATTTCTAATGAACTATTCGAGCCTTCTTTGTCACATGTATTCCTTTCACAAGCATTTTATAAAACAAAATTATTAATGCAGCAAGCTTGAAATAAAAAAATTGTTTTTTTTAATAAATATAAAATTTTAATCATTAGTAAAACCAAAACTACCCGCGTTTATTCTTTAAACGTAAGAAAAAGTTAAACATAAACGAGAAATTAAAATAAAACGGAGAAGAGAAAGATTAGAATAAAAAACGTCGAGCATGAAAGAGGAGAGTTTTTGAAGAAAATTGTTTACAAAAATTAAACTTTTTGGGAAATCATTGTGAAAATTTATAGGTCTATTCTGATAGTTAATCAATCGGTAGAAAAAAATACAAATACGAGTAGAAATCGCGCTACTAGGGTTCCGTGCACAATTAGACACATAAACATTTAACTGTACGTAGTGTTTCCATTAAACTGTTTACAAAAAAAAATAATTTCTCACAGTGTAAAAATTTTTACAAAAAATTCATTTCCCACAACGTAAAACTGTTTCCAAAAAAATTCATTTCAAATTTAATTTCATTCAAAATTTAATTTCAAATTACATTTTGTTCAAAATTCATTTCATTTAAAATTTTAGAAAAAATCATTCGTAGTGTTTCTATTAAACTGTTTACAATAAATTAATTTCTCACAGCGTAAAACTGTTTATAAAAAAATTCATTTCTCACGGCGTAAAACTGTTTACAAAAATATTAATTTCAAATTCCATTATATTCAAAATTTCAAATTTCGTTTCAAAATTCATTTCAAATTACATTTCATTCAAAATTCATTTCACCCAAAATTTAAAAAAAATTCAGATGTAGTCTATGAAACTGTTTACAAAAAAATGAGGTGTGGCTGTGTCATTGGCACGGCCGTGTATTGTACGTCAATACGTCTATGTAACGCATAATTTCAACCGCCCCAGCTGCAGATGTACCGTCGTTGATCCGCTCGGCCGCATTCATCTTTTACGTTCCCGGCACTGCTTGACTCGGTCATATGGTGTTTCATTATTACCATTCGATTGTTCTTGAGAAGCCCTTTCCAGCCGTATACGATCTCTGTATTTGGTTTTGGCTTTTCGACGCGTGTAGACCGACATTATATATTTTTGATAATATTTTTATATTCTAACACCTTATTATATTCACTGTCACTACTTTAAACTAATGTTTTAAATACAATCGATAGATTTTGATGATAGTTGACGATTAAAACTTAAACGAACATCGTAGCTTTTTCGAATCAAAAGTTATACTAATTGCAAATCTCGATACGCAGCAAAATAACCTCAAAATGGCGGCGCTTCTCCCTCCACCGCGCGCGATGCGTCACTATTCTCGCTTATCGTAATGAATTCTTTGATCCTTTAGCTATCCAGTGGTATAACTTAATTTTTGATGTAGAGGATAGATTCGAAACTGCAACGCCAAACTGTATCCCTCAATTTTGTTATCTTTAGGTTTTTTGGATAGCCCCCGTATGGTAGCAAATTTAAAGTCGTATTCACGTCAAAATTCATTTCTCACAGCGTAAATATTTGCCCATTCTATCTTTCATGGGTATAAAAACATGGTGCAAAATCATATAACATAATTTCTCATTATGTTAAGATATAAATGTATTTTCCATATATATCTCACACATAATTTTACATTTTAAAGTACAAAGTTATTTTTGCAGTTTATTTAAGTCACTTGTATGGAGTTTTCATGAACTAGTCATATACGCAACTATATATCACAAGTTGGTCGACTATTACTCGTAGTAGTAAAGCCTATTAAGCTGTGTGATAATTTTCCTTTTAATTTCATTAAATATACTAGTAGCATAAATATTTTCCAGATATTCAAAAGTAGCAGTTTAGTTGGTAACACGCAACTCTAGCAAAAATTACCATTTTTAAGCTGAATATTTTGGAAACGGATCCCTGTATTAAAAAAAAACATTGTGCATCACTGGAGTTTACTCCTTAATTACGCTTGGCTTAGAACGTATAAAATAGGTAAAACTGTATGTAAATTTAAATATCAATTTCATCTATCAATATATCTCTTACCGTTAACGCATTCGCTCGACTGTTTTTTGTTAACTTACGTTGCCAAAGTGGTCTCCCTGAAAATTTGTTTAATGGGGTAACATATAATCTATGTCTATCATGAAGGTCCTTTTTAAATTTGGTGAAATAATTTTTGAAATCGGATGAATGGTTTCGGAGATTACCTACTACATCCAAACTCATAAAGTTTAACTTTTTTATAATATATGAAAATTGTTTACGGGATAATATATAGCCTATGTTAATCTTGAAAATTCTTTTTAAATATTGGTACAAGAATTTTTGAAATCGGTTAAATAATGTATTTATCATAAACTTTTTTATGATAAATACATTTTTTTAACATCATGAAGGTCCTTTCTAAGTATTGATGAAATAATTCTTGAAATCTGATGAGTAATTTCGGCGATTACAACCTACATCCAACATACAAAAAAAAATTTAACGGGAGAATATACAACCTTTATCAATCCTGAAGGTCGTTTCTAAATATTGGTAAAATAATTTTTGAAATCGGATGAGTAGTTTCGCAGATTACTTCCTACATCCAAATTCCTACATGCAAACTGTTACACTTGTTTTAACGCTCTGAACTTCTGATTTTACTCCTCATAAAACTTCATACCGGTTGCTGTATATGAAAATAGATTCTTAAGGAGTAAACTCCAAAAAGTATTCATAACACACCTCCGAATATTTTTGGAAGATCTATTCAGCGACACTCTGCGCAATAGGATGTGCGCAAAACCACAACCACTCTAGGTGTAGGGTAGATACCCTAAAATTGTTTTTAAATATTTTATTCATAATTTTGTAAACAGTATAAATACGTGTAGTAATCATTTTAAATTTCAGCTATATAGTACTAATAGTTTACAAGTAAAACGACTGTAACGTAAAGATGGATAGAGAGACAGACAGACTGATGTGGTGTTCCGAGTTTGGCTACGGAACTTTAAAAAATTATCAAAATCTATCAAGAATTGCTACCTGCAGCTTGTTTTCATAAGTACGTACGCATGTACCTACAGACCAACGGACGGAGACAAATTTCATTTTTAAAAGTAAATCTAGATCATGAAAAACATTTTAGATAAATAAAAAATGACATAATTTATAGAGATTTCTTCGTGCTGAAAATCTATTTGTAAAATTACTCGAGTTATAATTACTTTCATCGTTAATATTCCAGGCTGGCGCGCTTGACTATAATAGCTCACACCAGCGGAATATCTAATAAACATGCTAACTGAATAATATTTTAAAGGTTATTTAGACTTTTAGAACGACACTTTAAAAATAATTTTGGAGCTTATATTTGGGGAAAATGCTCTCAGACTGAAAAATTATGAAAAAATATGAATTTGATTTTTTCCTCATAAAAAGCTTATCGATGGGAAGCATGAAAAAAAATTTATGAATCCCATCGGTAGGCACGCCCACCGTACATGTATGAGGATATATATATATATATATATAAATATTTTGTTACATATTAATTAAGATTTTATTTAACTCCAAAATCATTGAGACAATGTTTCGTTAATTTATGTTTTTAAAGTTTTTTAACATTGTATAAATAGGTTATTCGACTAATTTTCGAAAATCACACTTCAAGGTCCAAGCCTATAAGGAAAACTTAAAAATTTACGGTATTGCAAAGGTTTAAACTTAATCTTTAGACGAGGATAGCAATGCTGAATTTTCATGTCATTTATAATTATTCTTAGCATAATCTACGACAGCGAATGATCTAGAATACTCTGCCCTTAAATTTATGACGTCATGATTCATCTTTATATAAATGAAACAATCATTCTTTTAATGTTTTTATATTTCAGCAAAAATCATTTTTTCACATTTTTTTATCTTCCAGCAATATTTTTGTATAAAATAACGAGACATTACCACGTTTAATATATGATTTGATATACTCGATACTTAAATAGGGAAAGAATTTTTTTTACGCGTCCGGAGGTTTATTTCAAATATATATTACAATTTATTTTCAAAGAATGTAACAGTTTTGTAGCAAGTTTTGACAGTTTCTCTTTTTGAAAAAAAATTTAAAAAAATGTATGTTATTCTAGCATACGTAATCACGTACCATAACAAAGAACACCGTACACGTGATAGAAGTAAAACTTCTTAATAATTCTCCCCGGATATAATCAAACGATCATATGACAGAAACGTAAATAATCACAAAACACAATGATAAATATTAACAACACAACGTATGCGTGGTACCTCAGATGTTCATATGTAGCGTCTGAGGCGTACATCTACAACGCGCGTATGAGCGAAACTATCTTATTAAATCACTTTGTATCGTTGTGTATACGTCGCTCTCTTTTACCCCTCTTTCACGGCGTCGGAATATATAGGTTTCTTTCTCTCCATGTCATATCTTTCTTCTCTCTCATGTAACGAATTGTGAATAAATGCATATTTTATATGTAAATTCTGAAGAAATGACACTATGGTTTTTGTATTTATTTTTATGTACCTCCCTAGGAATTATACCTGAAATAAAGGTATATGTTAAAATGACAAGAATTTATCGATTCTGTAGTAAAATTCAGTTGAAGGTGACGCTTTTGTTAAATGATTTCATCGATAATAATGTAATTAATTAAACTTAGTATTGTTGAATAAAATTGCATACTAAAAGAAAGTTAGGAATTGAAAATTAGGAAACCAAGAACCTTATCATTTCACTATGTCTGTCTTCTGTACACTGTTTTTCTATAATAATATTCAGTTGAAGTTAATGCTATTGCTAAATAATCTTATCGATAATGATGCTATTGATTAGGCTTAGTATTATTAATTTAATTTATATACTAACAGAAATATAGAAATTGCTCTTTATATAGTTCCATAGCAAGCTAATATGATTTCACCATATAATTTCACCATATCTGTCTTCTGTACACTGTTTTTCTATAATAATTTTCAGTTGAAGTTAACGCTATTGTTAAATAATCTTATCGATAATGATGCTATTGATTAGGCTTAGTATTATTAATTTAATTTATATACTAACAGAAATACAGAAATTGCTCTTTATATAGTTCCATAGCAAGCTAATATGATTTCACCATATAATTTCACCATGTCTGTCTTCTGTACACTGTTTTTCAATAATAATATTCAGTTGAAGTTAACGCTATTGTTAAATAATCTTATCGATAATGATGCAAATAATTAGGCTTAAGATTATTAAGTTCGTTTATATACTAACAGAAATTTAGGAATTGCTCTTTTTAGAGTTTTGTAGTAAGTTAATAATTATATAACTTCATCATTCTGTCTTCTGTACACTGTTTTTATATAATAATATTCAGTTGAAATTAACGCTATTGTTAAATAACCTTATCAATAATGACGCCACCAATTGGGGTTAGTATTGTTGAATGAAATTGCATAACATTAGAAATTTAGAAATTGCTGTTTTATGAGTTCCGTAGCAAAATAAGAACCACATAATTTCACCATATCGTCTTCAGTATACACTTTTTCTGTGATAATTTTCAATTGAAGTTAACGTTATCGTTAAATAATCTTATCGATAATGATGCAGTAAATTAGGGTTAGTATTGTTGAATGAAATTGTGAACCAATATAAATTTAGGAACTGCTCTTTTTAGGATTCCGAAGCAAACTGAGAACCGTATAATTTAACCAAGTCTGCCACTCCGTCTTTTGCACACGTATCACAGCGCTGTATTTTGAAATATTTTGCAATTACGTTTTGTAGGTTTACGCATTTAGTCAGTTAAAAAAAAGGATATTTTTTGGGGCAATCTTCTATGCATGATAAATTTAGATAGATTTTTTTGCCTGAAGGTTGGTACCAGTGAAATTTCTTTCAAAATGCAATTAATAATGTCACCTGATATTTTTAGTTTGATTTCTTATTACTTTACGTTCCTGTCCCTTTCTTTTTTCAATTATATATTTTCAAAATCTTAATAATATACCTTTATAATTACTCCAACTGAAAATTGTTTTGGTTAAGATATATTGAACAATTCATAAGTTTCAAAATAGAATGTGTTAAAACTGTACTAAATTATCGACATCCTCGTCGATGTTGTTAAAGCCACTAAACTTCATTATAGTAAATTTACGCACACACAAACGATACGATATACGTGGTGACGCGCAATTTGAAACTGAAACGGTTTATGTAAAAACTCTATAGTTATATCGAAATATTGAAAGGAATCTTGGGATTATTCAGTCCCTTGACGTGCATTAGCCATGTATATATATATATATATATATATATATATATATATATATATATATATATCACCGTTAGTATTGCTATAACCCTAATTTATATATTAACGCGTTGATCTTCCAAGTAATAATTAAAGTGCGATTTTTTTTAATTTTCAATGAATATTTTCACATTATCTAGTTAATATGTACATTAACGTATTATAAACCGTTAAAAAGCGAAAAAATATTAAAAAACGAGACAAACGCTTAATTCATTGTCTTCTGTTGTTTCTCACCTCCCCCGTGACTAGCAAACTGCTCGCACTCACTATCACCGAGTTGCATTCAATCATGTGACGTCATGTGAGTAGCCATTGTCTAATTTAATTGTCAAGTTGATTCATGTGTCACCTACGTGCAGATTGATTTCTATACGCCTACATAGAGGTACAAGTAATTACTGTCCTATTAAACGATTTTATATTTACGAGTCAATCCTTGCTTGTTAATCGCTTCTAAATACATAAATGAACAAGCGTCGTGAGTTTGCCATAAAAAAAAACACGGAATTGCTGATAAAATGAAAGACAGCGAGCATTTATAATCAAAATTTGTTTTGGTAAAAAATACGATTTCATTACTGAAGAAGCGATGTGAAACAAATAAAAAGGACAAAAAAAACAAAGCACCTGAAAAGGACGAATTATCAAAGATCACAGAAAAAGTGTATACTGAAGATGATATGGTGAAATTGTATGGTTCTTATTTTGCTACGGAACTCAAATAGCAATTCCTAATGTTATGCAATTTCATTCAACAATACTAATCCCAATTGGTTGCGTCATTATTGATAAGGTTATTTAACAATAGCGTTAATTTCAACTGAATATTATTATATAAAAACAGTGTACAGAAGACAGAGATGGTGAAATTACATGATTATTAACTTGCTACGGAACTCTAAAAAGAGCAATTCCTAAATTTCTGTTAGTATATAAATGAAGTTAATAATATTATAATATTCAAAAAATGGTGACGAAATTTGTTAAAGCTGGCGAATTATTTGACACATTGTATTCCACTCATTCGTTATTCGTTATTTTATAAAATCCGTTATTTCATTTTATTTTAACGGCAGGTGGAAACCAAACTTATTGATTATCACACTCCCCATATGGAAATTTAAGTTCCTTCGCGTTTATCAAAACCATTTGACAAAATTTGTAATGTTGAGAGAACTCACTTCAAAACGAACAGATAAAGTAAGTTATCAGCTGCTCACCATTTTTCCCTTAAATGTCGCTCCATGTATTTTACATTCAGATAATGGCAGTGCCTTTCGCAATCAACTATTAGGCAGCCCAAAAAACAACTTAATATGATCCACGCGAATTTAGGCACAAAAAGCCAAGACAGTGTCAAACGTGTCAATCAAGATATTGAAAATATGCTCATTATTTAGGTGGTAGATAATCAGATTGACAAGTAGAACGAAGGAATACTGTTTGTACAATTTATTATGAATCACATTTATCATTTCAAAATCAAAAGGAGTCCAAACGAAGACACATTTGGCAGTCCTGCAAAAGCTGGAGTGACTTTATCTGTTATATGCGAAATATATAATTAACTTTAGATTCAGAAAAGGCTATGCTAAAGGATACATATTAGTTTAAGGAACCATACAAACACACGATTCAAATTGCAGCTACTCACGATTTTCAATTACACTCTGCAAGGAATCTTATTTAAAGGTCCAACAAGACACTAAGAACCATTTGCTGAGGCCGTATTCCACGAGCAATTACAATCACACAATCCAGTTGTGGATGATGCTCAAATTCTCCACGAGGATGAGGAATAGGAATTTCTAGAAGTCATCACGGGGCATATTGGGCTATCCCTAATTTAAAAAATACCAACATCAAGGAATAGAATATGTAAAAGGGGCAAGTTATTCAGCATAATAGGAAAAAATTAGTCACATGTATCGGTTGCTTTATAGAAATCTGGTTTGAACGTAACTAGTTTGCTCATGTAGTTGGCAGTAAAACAGAATCAGCAGAGGAAGGTTATGGTAAAAATTTATACTTCAAAATCTGCAGAAACAATATAAATTAAAAAAAACAGCGCGAAGAAGCTAACAAAGATCCAGGAAAAAAAGCAAAGAATCTTATGCTAATTCACAATCGCCAATAAAGGAGTTAAACCTAAAATAATCACTTATTTTGGTCATACATAACAGTTTTTGATCCGTGACTGAAAGTATCTGAACAATTGTTCTATTTTGGCTATGTTTCTTAGCAACGCAGATTCTATTTGGACTGTGTTTCTTAGTAATGATGATTTTTACCGATTGGGAATTAAAACGGGAATTCTGAAGCAATTATATACGAGATCTTAATTTAATTTTTGTCAATAAAGATTTCTTGCAAAATAATATGTCTGTAAGGCTGACATTTCTTTGTGGCAAACCACGATAAATCAATATTTTGGTTCTGGTCAGACTTTAAACAATTTCATTGCAAATTGAAATGTACCATAAATACTTGTGCTTGTCGTGAAAACCAATTTCTAGGTATGCCACCAATCTCTAGACTATAGTAATAGATAAATCAGTTAATCGATTTTCTATTTAACTACTCATTTTGCTGTCTTTCACTAATTTATTTCGTTATTAAAAATCGTTACGTACCTATATCTTTATAACTTGATTTTACTGATTATGCTAATTTAAAGTTAATTTTAGCAATAAACTAATTTCTTTGATTTTGCTAATTTAAAGTTAATTTTAGCAATAAACTAAACTAAATTCTAAAGTGTTATTCAAGCAAATAAACTAAATTCTCATTAAATAACACTAGGTTATTTATCTGTAGATTAACTAGGGTATTTGCCGAATAACTAGGTAATCTTCGTAAAAAGTTTAACGTTTAACGGGTTCCCGTAGGTTATCTGTAGATTGACTAGATAATCTGCACTTTAAATGTTTTACACATATTACAGGTGGCGTACAAAACAATTATTTTGTTTTTGTATGCCTTTTAATTCAAGTACAAAATCTATATATGTAACAAAACTATAAATTTGCATGTCTATATATTGAAAATAGTTGCAAAAATAAAAATGATTGGGGAGATAAAGGATGAGCATATATAATGAACTAAAGAGTAGGCGAGTATAATACACTAAAATAATTCGTATTAAGTCCAAAAAACTCGATGAGTTTAATATTACATTCTGAGAAGTTCGTACACCATCTCTAGTGCTATATTATTTACTATATTTCCGCAAATAATATACTAAAGTGCTATATTATTTACTATATTTCCGCAAATAATATACTAAAGTGCTATATTATTTACTATATTTCCGCAAATAATATACTAAACAATAGTGCTATATTATTTACTCTAGTGCTATATTACTATATTATTTACTCTAGTGCTATATTATTATATTTACTATATTTCCGCAAATAATATACTAAACAATAGTGCTATATTATTTACTCGACGAGTTTAATATTAGATTCTGAGAAGTTCGTACACCATCTCTAGTGCTATATTATTTACTATATTTCCGATGCAAGTAGAAGTGTATAAAATTGACTTGATAGATTTGTTTACATCCATAATGTGAAACTCATAAAAGCATGTTAAAAATTAATTACAGACTATTAAGTAAGAGTTTAACGAAGATTAGATTTTTTCCGTCTGAAATGTACAACGCATTGTTTAAAGTCTCAGATTGAAGTTACGTAATGAAGCGGGTAATAGGAATCAAAGGCTTATTCGTTATATAAATATACTTTTAATATATTTGATTTTTCATGAATTAATTTATTTATTTAAATAAATAAATTAATAGGAAGGTTTGCGTTTAATATTAAATCACAATAATTACAGCCCTCAAAACTATTTATTGGCCACTCAAGTTTCTTAAGTTGTCATTAATGTTAACTTATATATATATATATATTAATAAATAGTGTTGCCCGTTTGTTTGAAATAATGATTTCTTTCCATAAACTACTAAATAATTTAAACACATAAAAGTATATGAATTATTATTGATGTCAATGCAAAATTATAACTTTTAAATAACTTTAATAACTAACCGGCATTGCTTCAATTAGACCTGTTCTTCTGTTCGACATCTGTTTTTACAATCAAGATCATGAAATATTTTTTTGGTTTATGGCCGGCTTTTATTATCTTTATTTGAATTCATTGTATTTTCGATAATAATTTTTTCTATTTATTTGGCTTTGCTGTAAATATTTGTTTTTATTTCTTACTAACTTACTCAATGCGTTGGTACCACGTTATACCTATTGAACTAGACATTCGTCTTTTTAACATTTTAATCAATACAAAATGTGTGTAATAAAGATGCTGACAGATAGACCGATCGATCAAAATTCTTAAAGCGCTTAATGACTCGAATACTTTCTCAAACTCGAGGGAATACGCTACTCAAAGGAATACGCCTGTCTAAATCTGTTCAGTACTTTTACGTGGTGCGGGATAAAAAGAATAAACAGGCGAATAAATAGATAGATTAAAATTTCCAAAAATCCAGGGTTGTTCTATGCTATAAATGATTTATTACGTTATTACATAAGTAGATTACAATTTTAATATTATATGTTGATTTACTAATGATATATGCTTTACTCCTTGGTAATATATTTAAATCATTTTATTCATAATCAGCTATATTCTAACTTTATATATTTAAATTTAAAAACAAATGTCTATATTAACATGTAAAAAAGAAGACCGACAAAAATCGGAGAAAAAATAACATATGATATATTTCACACTTTAACGTCTCATATCCGACGAAAACCGGTACTATAAAAAATCGGGCCGACGTTGGCCAATTCTCGCTAATTCTAACGGTCGAGATAAAACGCGGTATCGGAGAAAAGGATAGAACGTACAACTAATAATGCGCTGACGGAGACCGCAAACATGTAGACGGCGGTGTCAGTCTTGATTTTAGGAGTAAGTGGTAGGTCCGTGGAGAGTTGATGGAAAATTGGCCACCGATCTTGTCCTATAAAAGTAGGCAGTTGTCAGCCATCGTACGTCTCAGTAGTAAAGCTTGCTTCGTTGCTTTGAAACGTATTTATCTTTCTCATTGAATAGTAAAACTTTTATTTCTTGGTACATATTATTTGTTAAGATATATTTTTATTAATTTACCACCTGGGCCCACGATTTTGTTCACGTGGAATTTGGAGAAAGAAAAGTTATAAGAAATTTTTTCTGGTTTGGCTTAGAACTTTACGAGCATAAAGTTTATTAAAACCGTTAATAGATAACGTGAGCAGCCAAATCGGTTCCTCTGGTTCTGATATTAGCGTGTACAATGAAAGTAAACTGAAGATTGTGGTATCCTTTTTATTTCCTAACTCATCGAAAGGAAACCCACCTTAAATGTTAGCCAAGCTGATTTTAATATATCGTTGAAAACGCATGAAAATCGGTTTATCCGTTGCTGAGAGTAGCGCGCACAACAAAGGTGCGCACAGGCAAACAGACATAAATTCTAAAATCTATTGTTTTCAGCTTAGTAGGATGTCTTTAGTACGTAACATTTAGTTTTATTTAAACATATTCAATGTACAGACTCAGTTTATTACGATTTAATTATATATATATATATATATATATATATATATATATATATATATATATATATATATATAAATTTTATGAGATTTATTATTATCAGTACGTTTCATTATTATTATCAGATAATAAAATATATGTAAATTATGTGCACTGAACAACCGCCAGCATGCAACATGGAGCCGCTCGTGGGAAAAGCTCCAAGTGTCCAAATGTAACCTGCCATTTTCAGTACTTGGCCCTGATGGTCATTGTAAAAGCTATTTTTGATAGGTATTGTAGCATTTTGAGTTGATAAACAGGTTATTGGTATTATGGGGATACGGAGTGGTATTAAATTTTCCCATCGTGCAGTACCGTCGAGGATCGCGGCTTTTATTACATTTCTATCCGACTCTGTAATACGTAATAGATTGTCATTGCATAGTTATAGTTATGCATTAATAGAACTGGCACTTCTATCTTCGGTTCAAGTCTGTGTGTTAGCACCTTTGGTCATTCACGGTGAAGGTAGTTCTATGATCTGCTGAAATTAATATATCTATAAAAATGTACTTTGTAATAAAGAAAGTTAATATGGTGGCTTCGCTGTAATATGGTCCATAATTCTTAAATTGATTTTCATTACAGAGTCATTTTATAGTATCAGCAAATCTACGCACTTCTGCCACGTTTACTGTCTCTGCAGTAGGCTATGAAGCTGAGTATTGCGAGTGCTATTAATGTCGCGCTTGTAAATGTTTCAATGTTTCATTATCACTCTGAAATGCCAAAATTCCGTGTAATTTTGACGTGGTTCCTACAGCTCCAGCGTTTTGGCAGCAAACGATACGTCGTTTCATCTAATCTGAGGGTTGCCTGGTGCTTTGTTAGCTTAAGCTTTGCACTTTGGATTGGAGGGATGCTTCCTGTCCATTTGAGCTTGGTAAAATAGTTGATTTATGCTTGTGAAACATGGTTTAGAAAATAAATTGGGGAAACAAGAAAAAGTCGAAAATAAATAGAAAATTAAGGCTTTTATGAAAATAGCTAATCTCAACTTGGAACAGTTATTAATCGGAAAAGCAAATCAACAAAATAAACAAATACGAGAACGACTAACACCAAATTATCGAGAGAAAATCCATTCGGTCACAAAAATAGCCATACTTTAATTTAGAGAAAACCACGTAGTATTGACAAAGTCGAAAAATAAATTAATAATAAAAATAATTCAACTTTTGTAAATACAACTAAGTCACAAACAGTAAATAACATTCTTTATAAAACTCGTCCAAGCCAACAGACTAATAACGAAACAGTGAAAACCAATCCGAAAAGAAAATCGGAAAACTCCAATTAACAAAATTAAGTCCTATCAATATGAGAGGTCCAAAAAATTATCACCAAATGATGTAATTACGCTAGGTTGTAGAATAGCAAAAAGTCGTAAGTGATGTAGTTGTGGTTTTTACAAAACTATAGTGCGTTTTAAAACAATGAGAGCTCCATCTAGTGGTAGGAAGATAAATCTATGTCATAAACAGAATTTTCAATAACAAACTTAATTAAATGGCCTATTTATCGGGAACACATTTATAGTACGATTAGTTGCTATTCTATGGGAAGTTCGCTTAATTTTGGGATAAAATATTTTATACGGTGCCGTTCATGGATACATGTTTTTCTAATTTTACTTAGTAGTAACATCGTTATCGAGTTTTAAAAGGAAGAAAATTTTACGTGTTTTACCATGAGAACCACGCTCGGATTTGTGAATTTGAGATATACGGTATAAGTCAACAAACACTGAAATCCAACTAACAGAATTTTTCTAACGGACTATACTACGTGATCAAGTAGGAATCTAATAAACATCATAAAAGATTAATATTACCTCTCAGGAAATAAACTTCGTAAAAGATGAATATTACCTCTCAGGAAATAAACTTCGTAAAAGATGAATATTACCTCTCAGGAAATAAACTTCGTAAAAGATGAATATTACCTCTCAGGAAATAAACATCATAAAAGATGAATATTACCTCTCAGGAAATAAATTTGGTAAAAAAATTCCTTCGAGATAAAAAAATATAAAATTAGCCCAGACTATAATCTATTCGTATGTCAAATTTCGTGTCGATCCGTTCAGAAATTACGGAGTTATGGACATTTATCCATTCATCAGAACTTTTGCAGTTTTGTACAATGTTAGTTAAGATATACTAATTCTAGTTTGTGATATGTGACCTATGTAAGCAAAAAAACCTCCATCGACACATCTATTTATCAAAAGTTTCGCATTTGTAATATTAGTTAGGATAGATAAATTATATTTTGTGATATGTGATCTATGTAAACGAAAAATGTCCGTCTCCACATCCATTTATCCAAACTTTCGTTTTTATAATATTAGTTAGGATATACTAATTCTAGTTTGTGATGTATGACCTATGTAAGTAAAACACATTCATGGACACATCTATTCATACAAACTTTCGTATCTATAATATTAGTTATGATTTATAAGTTTTATTTTGTGATAGTTGATCTATGCAAGCGAAAAATGTCCGTCCCCACTCCCATTCATCCAAACTGTCGTATTTATAATATTAGTTAGTATGTACTAATTCTTGTTTGTGATAAGCGATCTATGTCACTAAAAACTTCCATCTACATATCCATTCATCCATCCAAGGATAGACTAATTCTATTTTATTATATATGATGTATGTAAGCAACAAATGTCCGTCTCCACATCCATTCATCCAAACTGTCGTATTTATAATATTAGTTAGTATGTACTAATTCTTGTTTGTGATAAGCGATCTATGTCACTAAAAACTTCCATCTACATATCTATTCATCCATCCAAGGATAGACTAATTCTATTTTATTATATATGATGTATGTAAGCAAAAAATGTCCGTCTCCACATCCATTCATCCAAACTGTCGTATTTATAATATTAGTTAGTATGTACTAATTCTTGTTTGTGATAAGCGATATATGTCACTAAAAAACTTCCATCTACATATCCATTCATCCAAACTTTCATTTTTATAATATTAGTTAGGATAGACTAATTCTACTTTGTGATATGTGATCTATGTAAGCAAACATGTCCGTCCCCGCACCTATTCATTCAAACTGTCGTATGTATAATATTAGTGTACTATACTAATTCTTGTTTGTGATAAGCGATCTATATCACTAAAAACTTCCATCTACATATCCATTCATCCAAACTTTCGTTTTTATAACATTAGTTAGGATAGACTAATTCTACTTTGTGAAATGTGATCTATGTAAGCAAACATGTCCGTCCCCGCACCTATTCATTCAAACTGTCGTATGTATAATATTAGTGTACTATACTAGTTCTTGTTTGTGATAAGCGATATATGTCACTAAAAACTTCCATCTACATATCCATTCATCCAAACTTTCGTTTTTATAATATTAGTTAGGATAGACTAATTCTACTTTGTGATATGTGATCTATGTAAGCAAACATGTCCGTCCCCGCACCTATTCATTCAAACTGTCGTATGTATAATATTAGTGTACTATACTAGTTCTTGTTTGTGATAAGCGATATATGTCACTAAAAAACTTCCATCTACATATCCATTCATTCAAACTTTCGTTTTTATAATATTAGTTAGGATAGACTAATTCTACTTTGTGATATGTGATCTATGTAAGCAAACATGTCCGTCCCCGCACCTATTCATTCAAACTGTCGTATGTATAATATTAGTGTACTATACTAGTTCTTGTTTGTGATAAGCGATATATGTCACTAAAAAACTTCCATCTACATATCCATTCATCCAAACTTTCGTTTTTATAATATTAGTTAGTATATACTAATTCTTGTTTGTGATATGTGATCTATCTAAGCAAAAAACGTCCATACATTCATTCAATCAAACTTTCACGTTTATAATATTAGGATAGATTGTCGTTGAGACAAAGATATGGAGGAGCAAAAAAAGATTAAACATTATCACTATGTTTTTAAAATTTTTTTCAAACGAAATCGCGAAGGAAGGATTAAAAAAATTAAGCGAAACATAATTTTTCTAATGTGCCAATAACTAGTTTAATTCTATATTTATTTGTAATAATTATGTAGGCAAAACGATTTGAAAATTATTTACGTATATACCATATTATGTGTTTTTGAAATCTGCTCTTAAAATTATATCATTATGTAATGAAATAAAATTTTAAAATGATTTAAGTAATTCGGCAAATATAAATATTCATCTTTATCAAAAACATGTTCTTTTGAAAAATAATTTAAGGTCTAATCTTCCCACCGAAATAAAATTAATTTAATTATCTTGATTCAATTATTTGACCTTCTGATAAAAATCGATTAATATATTTATTATAAAATAATCTAATTAAAATATAACCTACTAATGTAGTAATTATAATTAAAATTATTAATATATGATAATGAAAAAAAATAATTCGTTCTATTAAAGAAGATGAACTATTTTGTAAATTTAAATTAGATCAAATAGCCATTGATTGTTCTTTGCTAATATCCCACCTGAAGATCTTGTAATACAACGAAACTTAGGTCGTGGTAAAGAAATTAAAGAAAGTAGAAATAATACTACATCACGTAGTTTTATTTAATTGTGGTCAAGTAGCCATATTTATAAAAAAAGAAATAATCCTTTATAAATGGGGTTTAAATCCATTGCATAAATTTATGGCATATTAGAAATTACACTTGTTACATTAGGTAATTCATTATTAATTAGGTAATTCATTGGTAATTCATTCTGCTGGAAGTAAATTTTGAAATCATTGAATAGAATAATATATTTGAAGTGTAAATAAATTTAATCGTTTATTAATTATTGATTCTCAAATAATTAATATTATTATTATTACACCAATTATAGAAATATTTCTAGTTACTATCTAATATTTCTAGTTACTCCAATTATAGAAATATTTTCAGTTCTAATAAACTATTAAATCGAATTAATAACTAAACACCAGCAGTAACTAATGTTGAAGAATGAACTAAAGCAGAACCAGGAGTAGGAGCTGCTATAGCAATAGGTAATTAAGAAGACAAGGGAAATTGAGCACTTTTAGTTATAGTAGCTATAGCAGTTATAGCAGCTACTACTATAATTATTACAAATTTTATATAATAAACAAATTTTTTAAATTCTAAATAAAAAAATATAATTTCAACTACCACAATTGATTTCAATATTTGTATATATTTTATTTAATAACTTTTTAGGCTTATTTTCTTATATTTCTACAGGAAATAGTCATTTAAATTTAACTTTATTATGTACATATTGCCCGTCGCTCTAATTAAGAAAAGTCGTAACAAAGTATGGATACTGGAAAGTGTTTCTAGAACGACAAATCAAAGCTTAGTTAAAGCATTTCATTTACATTGAAAATATTTTGTTTATTCAAATAATTAAAAAAAAAATTATATAATAAAAATAATTTTAAAATTTATTTGTTTAATTATAAAAAAGAAAAAGTTTATAAAATTATAGTTAATTAGTAATGTATAAGAAATTTGAAATAATTTAAAATCTTATCAAGATGAACATTAACTTAAAGTTTTAAAGATAAAAAAGAAATACTTCTAAAAAAATATATAAAATTATACCTCATCGTAAACCTTTTGATAATAAAATTGTAAATATAATTATATTTATCCACCTTTTAATTATAATAATTTTATCTTTTAGACCTAAGTTAATTTTAACCATATATCAATGATAACCAGATATATGACGAGAAGGAACTTTTCAAGATAAACATACAATTTTAGTATCAAAAGTTTTATGATGAGGTATAATTTTATTTATTATTTCAGAAGTATTTATTTCATTTTTAAGACTTTAATTTAATATTAATCCTGATAACATTTCCATTTTTTTTCACATGTAACAAAATGGCGTCTCTTACCCACTATATTCCGTAAATCGTAACGTCAGGCACACATCTATTTACAGAGATCCAGAAGATTAAGGTGATTCCAGCGACACCTCAGTTAAATTCCGTTCTGGCTCTCAAGAGTAACAGCATCCACCTATATATAAACATGCATACGTACATACATATATTGATTGATATACATAATACCCTATTTGGCGTACAGCAACTAAATAAAAAAGTAACAGACACGTTTTTAGTTTAAAAACAAAAATGTCTGTATTAACGTGCAAAATAGAAGACCGACAATAATCGGAGGAAAAATAAAATATGATATATTTAATACTTTAACGTCAACATATCCGAAAAAATCGGTCCTACAAAAAATCGGGCCGATGCTGGCCGATTCTTATCGATCCTAATGTTCAAGATAAAACGCGCTAAGGGAAGAAAGGATAGAACGTACAACTAAATATGGTCTGAAGGAAACGGCAGACATTTAGACGGTGGTGCGAGAGTCTTGATTTACGAGTAAGTTGTAGGTACATGAGAGTCGATGGAAAGTCGCCCACCGATCTTATCCTACAAAAGTAGGCAGTTGTCGGCCACCGACTTAGCACCTTAATTAAAATGAATCGATGTTTTTAAAATAATTTCTCTTTCTCATAGTACAGCTTTTATCTCTAAGAAAAGTTATTAGGATTTTTTTTGTGTTTGTTTTCCTAAAGTTAGTAGAAATTTTTTCTCTCAGAACTCTATGAGCATAAAGTTTACTAAAAACGCTAATAGATGGAGTTGGCCGCCAAATCGGTTCCACCGGTTTCCGGTTCTAAAGAGTAACAGCATCCACCTATATATAAACATGCATACGTACATACACGTACTGATTGATATACACAATACTCACTTTGACGTACAGAAATCAAGTAAAAAACTGATAGGCAACATTCTAAAAATTGTTGTTTACAATAATACGTAAACAGGAGTTTACGATAAAATCAGCGATATGCCTAACCTCATTCAACTTTTTTTAGATAATCGTGTTGTTATTTGGATGTCGCGTTATTTAGTTATCAACTAGCACTTGCTGCATTATTGCACTTAAAAAATATAAAAAAATATTTAAAAATACAAAAAAAGGAAAATAAAGCCAATAAAATATTTACTATTTGAAACAATCAATGTTCAAAAAGTATACTATAATATATGATAAGACAATTTGAATTAATTAAGACATATCTTCCAGCAAACATACACACGAACTTACAATTATTTTAACAGAGAATTATTTGCTTTCACAAACCAATTTTTTTACAGACCAAATGTTTATATTTTGTTAATCAATACACAGACATTCTTAGCAACCTATCAAGTCATTGACCCAAGGAAGACGCACTGAGGAAACACGTAACCGAAATATTGCGATGCAAGATAAGCCATCTTTCTGCGACTTACTTCAAGTTATGCGATAAATATGTTCCACTAAATCATTCAAGGCACGCTGATTAGAACCAGGTTCGAGTAACGCCTATTTTTAATTGTTTATCAATTAAATACGTGATTGGTTTACTTGATAATGAATGTCGGTTATTATTTGCGTAATTTTTAATTCCAACTAGACAGGAAACTATATCGTGTGGAAAAAAAAGTAAAGTGCGTGTCTGATCATATATAATTAGTATTCTTTAGTCATTTTACAAAATATCAAACTGTATATATTTTATAAATTCTAATGTCGTGCTCATACGTGCCTATAAACGTCAATGGCAGCTGAAGAATGGAAGATGGCACGTTCTGAGTTTGATATTGCGATTGATGAAAAACAAATTTTAATAATTAATATTGACAATTAAATGAAACTACGTGATGTGGTATTATTTCTACTTTCTTTAAGTTCTTTACTACGACCTAGGCTTCGTTGTATTACAACATCTTCAGGTGGGCTATTAGCAAAAATCTTATCTAATAACCCACCAAATAATACTACATCACGAATGAAACTATCATTTAATTGTGAATAATTAATTTCTACAAAATTAACGCCAAATATATTCAATATTAAAAATTAATAATGATTTGTTTGTACTTAAGTTTCTTTTTGCATAATTCCAAAATTAATGAGGGTGTATTGCTCAAAATAATTCCATTTGAAAGTACTCATAAAAACTTATTTTCGGTATTTTTCCAAATTTATAAAAAGTCTTGTTTGCAAAAAGATGGGGGACATATTGTAAAATACTTTACAGCTTAATATTTTGTAAGCAGGGCTGAAAATGTAAAGTGGTAAATAGAACCTAAACTTGTTTTAAGAGATCTTTCTAACTATTCCATAAATAGGGGTACCGTAAAAAATCTCCACTCCAAAATAAGGAATACTTTTCTTAAAAATAGAAAACAAAATTTCACTTTATTTTTATTGAGTCTTTATCTGAAGCATGTACCTACAAAATGTAATGCAGTAAGCCTAAAATTGTATAAACGTAGAGATTGTGACAGACAGACGGATACGGATAAGGGAGTGAGAAAATTATGATAGTCCCGTGTTTGACTACGGACCTTAAAAAGGATTCAGAAAGTAACTACTGATGACAAGTTTCCACAAATCTAAGTAACCAAAAATGTGGAGAAGCTCATTAAACTTTTCTTTCATTAAATTTCAAAAAATTATTAATTTTAGTTTACAATTTCACTCGTTTGTACTACTTTGTTTATTTAGATGCTAAAGGGATGTAAGTGGTTAAACATGTTGCGGTCTTTAGTGGTTAATATTTTTTGAAGTAGGACTTTTGTATCGATAGATCACATGCTAACGGTTATCTCCATAGGTTATCTTCACCTACACATAATATTATCCTAATGCCATCTGTCGATCAATTTATATAAGCATTTATAACACTATTTTTAACGAATACACAAATGATGTGAATGGCAAAATTAAGATCGTACCGTTTCGTTTCTTTGGCCTTAAATGGCCAAAATAACTTGCGTATAATTTAAAAATAAATAAATAAATATATATATATATATATATATATATATATAGATATATATATATATAATGTTATTAATTTAGCATAGTTATTTAATATTACGTATACAAACTGTAACATAGAACTTATCTATTATTTAAACAGGTGATACTTTGCATCAAATTAAGTAGAAAATATTAGGAAACAGTCAAGAATTCTATATGCGAATTATTGACCGTCTCTGAAAAATCAATGCTAAAGATGCGATTGCTACAATAAAATTACTTTTTTTAGAGAAACAACTTTAAATATACTCAAAATAATAGACAGTGTGTTACACTCTGTATATTGTTACAGAATAAAGGTCTGTTCAGATAAAAGCTATATCTACCGATATAGCTACACAGTATTTATATTGTAAATAGCTACTGAAAGCAGTTACCGAATATGCAAATATGTGAACAAAAAAATTGTGGCGTAACGACGCGAATGTCGCTACCGCAGGCTGCAGTGAGTGTTGCTTATATCTAAACTAACTTTAATTATGTTGTTAATTTCAACTTTATCACTGTAATACGTAACTTATTTTATTACCTCTAATGTTAGTAATTACGTTTATTAAAATAAAATGAAACTATCATCGATGTTATATTTCCGTTTTATGGTTAACGAAGCACATAATCTTAATATTAGTTTTGTATTTTTTATGAAGTTGTATAAAGATAAATACTTGTTTTTCATACTCTTATTTGTGAATTTAAATTTGTTCAGTAATTTTTTGAGTTATGTGGGAACAAACAAACGTTCTGACAGATATTAAAAACACAATTGCTTATTGGTATAGGAAGTGTAAGTACGGTGGCAGCTGGTAATTGTGTTCTGTTTAAGGCAACATTTTTTTAAAATTTTTCTAAAGACAATAAAATGTTAATCCTGGCGTTGGCGATCAAAGGACTTCTAGTATTTTTTTTAATTTTTGATGTACACTATGTCTTACCTTTAGATACATATTTGCCACGCTTAATGCGTGAATGTCACAAAAAGTTTTGATCACGAAAAAATTCCATGGTCACAGATCCATGACCAATATTGCATTCAAGAAATTATTAAACAAAGCATATTTTATATAGACTATTGACGTTGCGGTAGCATCCATGGTTAATCGTAATGGAAATTTAGGGTTTGAAAATTTATGCGATGACGTATGTTAGTTTAATATAGCTTTAGCTTTCATTATGTAATATCATGTTGTTTGTATTTTTGCGCTTTGTCAAATATATTATGAATAACCTCAAAATTTAATATTTATTTTGGATTACCCATTTTGAAACTTGAAAATTTGTAAAAATTAAAAAATGTGTACGATGAACACCAGAAGGATTATGTCTGTATCCTACATTATTAAAAAGAAAGTTCGTGAAATGGAGTCTCCAAAAAGCTTCGTATATCGATGCTGAGCGTCAACAAACGTTGTCGCTTCACGCTGATACAGTGTATTACTCGATACAATTCTTATTCGCCATGTGGCCATACCGAAGTAGTCTATGCCACCAAACTAGCGGCCGTATCTTGGTACAGGTCCATCTTATTATTTCTGACCATTTTTTTTTCTGAAATATTCCTAAATACCAACAAAAAAAATTCATTGTATCATTATTTTAGCTATAGAAAACAAAAAAAACTATTGGAAAACTTGATTGTTTCCTACGGGACTTATTTTGACATTTCCAAATAAGAATATATCTTAAATTCCGCAGAAGCCTTTTCAATATTTTTCAAAAAAATTTTTTTATACTTATATCTCTAAATCTGTGGTTAATGGAATGGTTTAAATATTTGTTTTGAAATTGTATTATATATCTAATTTACTTGTGGATAAAAAACGAAAACTATGTAATTTTATAGTGCTCCAAATATTGTACTAGTATTGCTTAATGTTCCGATAATTATGGTTTGATTCGCGTGGATAGGATTGTAAATCAATTATAACTTAACAATGTCCCATATTATGATGTAAGACTTCCTTTTATCTCAGACAAATATTTTATATATCGTAAAAGCAAAATATTTGCTGTGCCTTAGTACAGAACTGATCTATATGTCGTTTTGTTTCAAGACGGATCTTGTAAAGCATCTCCTTACGAGAATAATTGAATGCGACATATTGGGTTGGCTAATAAGTTTTTAACACCGAGAAAGCAAGTCAATAATTTTTATTAAACAATTTATATGTTACGCTAAATTTTATTATGCGTATGCACCATTCTTATCTACTATGGTATGCACCATTCTTATCTACTACTTGTCGCCATCTAGCTGGCAGTGACAATATGCATTCCTTGTAAAATTGTGGTGACTTTGATTCAAAAAACGGTGCGTGGTCGTTTTGGAGATCTTCTCTAAGTTCGAATTTTTTTTCACGTAAATGATTATTACGGCCCTGAATAAATGGTAAACAAAGGCAGCAATGTTCGGCGAATTTGTGGATGAGTGAGTAGAACCCAGCCGAGCTCCTCTAATTTATTACTAGTATGTTTTGCAACATATGGTCAAGCATTATCATGTAGAAAAAAACTCGATCCTGTTAACTACTTGTCCAATTGTTCACAGTAACTATCTGCATTAATTGTAGATTCTTCTGGAAGCAATTCTCAATGAATAAAGTCATTGAAATTCCACCAGCCGTTGAGCATCACTTATTTCAGGTTTGGATACTGAAACTCCCGTTTCTCCGTCACCCAGCCATTCACGTTTGCGTGTATGGTTAACGTATGTAACCAACTTCTCATCACCAATTACTAACCGATTCAGCAAGTCGAAGTTACGTTTCAATGTTAATAACTGTTGATAAGTATCTACTATGCACTGAAGGTAATATGATGACAACTCGTGGGATCTCCACACATCGTATTTTGAAATGTTTCCAATTCGTACAAAAGTGTTTCTTTTGTGCCATGACTGCAGTGTAGCTCATCTGTCAATTGACGAGTCGTCAGTCGAGAATCCGTCTCAATTAGGCGTCGTAACCGTTGAACGTCCAATTCAACTGGACGTCCAGTACAGGTTCGTCCTCAAGATCCTCTTCCATGAACTTTCTGAACCAAAACTTTGCCATCACGTAAGACACCGTGAACTCGCCCATCGCATGGCATATTATTTGTGGCAGTCTTTACATCTTGACCCAGGTGAAATTCGTAAAGTAATAGAATCTGTATTTGATATTGGTTTAAATCCATTATCTTTTATGTAATTCTTTTAAAGCTTCGGTGCTGACTCTTATCAACTGATTGCATTTTGGTCTATTTATACCCTACAGTAAAACCTTCTAGAAGTTTCGAATCTTTCAAGGAAAGTCCCAAAATTGTGGCTAAAAACTTACTAGCTAACCCAATATTTCGAACAAATTATAATCTATTCAGGTCGCATGACATTAAAATTATAATAATTCAGTTTGATTTACTGTGACATTTAGGTATTGATGTAAACTTCTTTAGCGATGTCTGAACCATTATGTCACGTTAAAACTGTGTAACCCTTGAGAAAACAAATGCCGAAGGCTTCCGAGCTACGCCTGAAACAGCCGAGCGATGACAACAGGGCGGTTGAGAATGTCAAAAAGTTTTTTCAAACGCCCACCTATGAATGAATCGGCAGATCGTCCCGGTTTTTAAGCTTTTAGCCGTTTATTTAATTTTGTGTGAGGTACAATGAAAAATTATAGATTATTTTTATTATTATAATTAAATAAAAGTGTAACTAACTTATCATTATCATGACTTGTTTGTTGCGTATGAATTGATTTTTTTTATCTATAGAAACTATAATAACTACGGAGCGGTATTTACTGATAATCAATTTTTCTGATAAGTGCATAGTGGGCACATTTGTGTGTATAAGGCGAAGACGGACTAGAATGCAACAGATAATGCAAGAGTTAAAACACGTGTATCTATGTGGTACATTTCTGTGAATTCACAACGCAACAGATATTGCTAACATATAAGCATTCCGACGATTTTTGACCGATACCGTCAAGTTAGCTGTATCGAACAGTTTTAAAGCCAACCTTTCAGTGTGATGTTACCAATTATTCAATAGTTTCTTATTACTACTGCTACAAATTAGTGAGAACATAATTTTAATCAGAATATCAAGAAAAAACGGCCAAGTGTGAGTCGGATTCGCCCACGAAAGGCTCTGTAGCACCAAACTATATTAAACTTATAAGTCCGTACCAAAAATATCCCACATCTCAAAAACTTTTTACGACCTTAGATGGGCATATATCATCAACTATTGACTTAAATAAAAAAGTTATTTTGGAACCTCTACTTCATTTTTAAGACCTATCTAATGATACCCCACACGGCTATGTGCACTGGATTTTTTTCGTTCCTCATTTACATGTATGGCGGGCAACCCCAATATAATTTTTTCTTTATAATTCCACTATTTCATTGTATGGCGGTTCATAGAAGGCACCTATTATACAAATTTCATCTATATAATGTCAATAGTCTCCGATTAAAATGGCTGTACGAACAGACAAATTTCATCTATATAATGTCAATAGTCTCCGATTAAAATGGCTACACGAACAGACAGACGGACAATACGTAATTAAAAGTGTTCCGTTTTTGTCATTTGGCTACGGGAAAATAACATAATTCCATATTACTAATGGTTATTAATTATTTTTAAATAAGACGAGCTATTAAAGAAGTGAAACTTCTTAATGGTTCATTCGCGAATTTACATGAATGGAGCTCACGTCTTTCTTTGTATAATTATTACATGTCTCTTTATTGTAATATATATCATTACACACAATCACAGATAACTGAAAGGTACATATATATATATATATATATATATATATATATATATATATATATATATAAATAAATTAATTAAAATGTTTCAGTAACCACTTCATATCTTCCTTAATTAATGTCGTCGCTAATCAACGTTTTATATTTACGAGTATGCGCTATCTCTACCTATAGAAAAGGAAGCGTCTGTTTGTCTGTTGTACATTCCTTTATAACTTGAATACTACCTCAGCCATTTTTATGCAGTTTTCGCCATCTCGTAGGTTGTTAATGCCAGAAGGTTTTTGTATATAAAACAGTCTTTTGTCTGTCTCTTTATAACTTGAATTCTACTCCAGTGTTTTTTATGTAGTTTTCGCCATCTCGTAGGTTGTTAATTCTGGAAGGTTTTTGTATATAAAACAGTCTTTTGTCTGTCCCTTTATAACTTGAATTCTTCTCCAGTGTTTTTTATGCAATTTTCGCCTCTCGTAGGTTGTTAATTCCAGAAGGTTTTTGTATATAAAACAGTCTTTTGTCTGTCCCTTTATAACTTGAATTCTACTCCTGTGTTTTTTATGTAGTTTTCGCCATCTCGTAGGTTGTTAATTCCGGAAGGTTTTTGTATATAAAACAGTCTTTTGTCTGTCCCTTTATAACTTGAATTCTTCTCCAGTGTTTTTTATGCAATTTTCGCCTCTCGTAGGTTGTTAATTCCAGAAGGTTTTTGTATATAAAACAGTCTTTTGTCTGTCCTTTTATAACTTGAATTCTACTCCAGTGTTTTTTATGCAATTTTCGCCTCTCGTAGGTTGTTAATTCCAGAAGGTTTTTGTATATAAAACAGTCTTTTGTCTGTCCTTTTATAACTTGAATTCTACTCCAGTGTTTTTTATGCAATTTTCGCCTCTCGTAGGTTGTTAATTCCAGAAGGTTTTTGTATATAAAACAGTCTTTTGTCTGTCCCTTTATAACTTGAATTCTACTCCAGTGTTTTTTATGTAGTTTTCGCCATCCCGTAGGTTGTTAATTCCAGAAGGTTTTTGTGTATAAAACAGTCTTTTGTCTGTCCCTTTATAACTTGAATTCTACTCCAGTGTTTTTTATGCAATTTTCGCCTCTCGTAGGTTGTTAATTCCAGAAGGTTTTTGTATATAAAACAGTCTTTTGTCTGTCCCTTTATAACTTGAATACTACTCCAGTGATTTTTATGTAGTTTTCGTCATCTCGTAGGTTGTTAATTCCGGAAGGTTTTTTGTATCATTAATGTAGTTGTTGAGATTAGTCTGAGTGCAAACGAGGGTGGTATCGATGGCGAAGACAGCGATGGCATTTGGACGCGGGAGGTTAATTTCATCATTAATTCCACGATTTCCACGATTTCCACGCCAGTGGAGTTCCACAATTTCCACGCCAGTGGAGTTGCGAGCAAAATATAGTTTCATAATAAACGATACAGTCGTGCTACAGCTATTTTGTCACGAAATATGTTGTTTATATACATGGATTTTGCTATAAGCCAATGCAATAAGCAAGAGTGAACCATGTCACGAATTTTGGCGTTAAATCTTTTATATTTATTGTATAGAAGTGACATAATATACAACATCGCTCCATCAGGACAAAGGCGTAGGTAGCACTTGCTTAAATGGCATTTAGAAGTAGTATCATTAGTTTTTCGAGGAAAATGTGTCTGCGCATACTCTTGTTGTTATAGAGTACTAATAATGTGAAAATTTCGAAGAAAATCTTTCGAATAATTTTTAGAGAAAAAATTTGAATATCTTTTCCATTGTCTATAAAAATTTTAAAATCAGAAAAATTATTAAAAAACGTGTGAAAATATTAACAAAATACCTTCATACACTGTATTTTATGTAAATCGGATCAAAAGTTCAGGCTCTGCGATTGATATACGCATACACACACGCACACATACAAACGTTCCTTATTTTCGCGAGAGAGACGGTTCCTCCATAATCTATTACAGCTTCAGAGTTAATTTAAAATTTCGACTTTTTTTGAACGATTATATTTTTTTACATACACTCACATGCACATGCACAAACATTTTTTTTGTTCGCGGGACAGACATTTCCGCATATAGACTATTACACATTCAGAGCCACCTCAAAATTTCAACTTTGATTTTTTTTGAACGATTACATTTCTTTATTCTCACACGAACGTTTTTTTTTCGCGAAACAGGTTTTTCCCTTTATAGACTATTACAGCTTCAGAGCCAATTTAAAATTTCGACTTTGTTTTTTTTTTTACTTACACGCAAACATTTTATATTTTTGCGAGACAGCGTTTTCTCTTATGGGCTATTACAGCTTCAGAACCAGTTCAAAATTTCGACTTTGATTTTTTTGTACGATTACATTTTTTTGCTCACACATAAACATTTTTTTATTTTCACGAGATAGACGTTTCCTCTTATAGACTATTATTGTTTTTAAGTCAGTTCAAAATTTAGATTTCAATTTTTTTTAATGATTATATTTTTGACACACACGCGCGCACAAACATTTTTTTATTTTCGCGAGACAGACGTTCCCTTTTATTGACTATTATTTTTTTGGAATTATTACATTTTTTTACTCTTAATTTTGCTTGAAAATAATAAGAAAAGTCATCAGCCTATATGTTTGCTGAGATAAAAAGCAGATGCAGCATTGCTGAGTGAAAGGAAGAGACAGATATTGACTTTGAGGAGATAGAAATACTAAATCTCTAGCTAGCACTTGTTTGATACAACAGACTGGGATATCTCAGTAACTGTTCCAGTTTCTGACTAGGTTTTAATAGACGGGCAGCTAGTCCATGAATAATCTTAATAAATTAACACTTTAAGAAAACTTAAAAAAACGCAGTTTTACAAAATACTGCACTAAAAAGCAAACAATATTTATCGAACCGGTTTTTGTCTCTAGTCTCTTTATGGACTTTAGTGTAAGCCATATTTGTTATTGAGTATAATATTTGAGTGTGTTTAATATCTAACTAAAATGTTACAAATATTGAATATATTTCGCGTTAATTTTGTCGAAATTCATTATTCACGATTAAATGAAACTACATGATGTAGTATTATTTCTACTTTCTTTAATTTCTTTTACCACGACCTAGGTTTCGTTGTATTACAACATCTTCTGGTGGGATATTAGCAAAGATTCTATCAATCTTTAATCAATCTTTGCTATCCCACCTGAAGATGTTGTAATACAACGAAACCTAGGTCGTGGTAAAGAAATTAAAGAAAGTAGAAATAATACTACATCACGTAGTTTCATTTAATCGTAAAATGTTACACTTAATAATAATTTGAGAGGCAAAATAATTAAAAAAAAAAGCTCCTCACGCTTTTAGACGCAAATATTATATTTAATAACAAACATAGTTTTCACTAAAGTTCGTATTGAGTAAACAGAGAAAATAGGTCCGGTACTTATATTTTGCATTTTAGTACAGTATTTGGTAAAAACGTGTTTTTTAAATTATATTTTTTTAAATTTTTTAGTGCTTTATTTTTGTTTCAAGACTGTAATTTTTTTATTTCATGAAATTATTATATTATCGTTGGTTCTTAACACGTGTAAAAATTTTTAAATTATTCGGACGGCTGGAAGTGGGTAAACATTTAATTGAAAAATTACGTTTTTCTTTTAGTCCTTTTTTGTTTTAAGACTAAAGTTTTTTTTTTAAGTTTATGAAATTACTGTGTTGTCACAGAAGTACAAACAACTGCCAAGTTTAATGATGGTATAACAAATAGAAGTGCATGAAATTTAGTTTAGAATTTTAGTTATTACATACAAATCGACCTAACAGGGGTGTGTCCAAAAACAAACGATTTGTTGACACTAATAACTTATTTAATTGAAACTCGATGAAACGAAAATGCGTCACGACAAAGAAACAAGTGAAGCTTCTTTAGAATCATTGCGATTTGAAACTCTATGAAATGAAAATATGTCACGAAAAAAGAAACAAGTGAAACTTCTGTAGAATCGTTGTAATTAGGATTTTAGGACTCCTCTTTGTGCCATGCTTCGTAGTATTTTCCTCTCGTCTGCTAAGCATTGTAAAGATGTGTGCGCCTGTATATTGCCGAGCTAAAGCGAGAGAGCAAGCGTATGTGTATTGCACACTATCCAATACTTGCTCTGGTCCGAGCGTTCTACGTGTGTATGTTAGTATGTGTGTTAATACGTGTAAAGCTTTAGTGAAAAGCCAGCGCGGTGTATTATTTTCTTATATTTTTATTTGTGCGAATAAGTAACTCCTTGCATACTGAAGTTGCACTTATACCGTGTATGAATTGTACACACACACACACACACAATTATTTTTTTTAAATAAAGTCATAACAAATTAATTACATTAAAAATAATATATGTATGATTAACATAAACATAAAAAGAGATCTAATTTGGAAGAATTATTGTTGTTCTCTTATTTCTTGCCCTGGTTAATAAATATTAATCTTTTATGTAAAACAGACCGCCAGTAAACAAACAAACCCGTGCGATATTACTATCTTATCGGTTTCTGATATGTGACTATCGAAACCGGTACGCGCCAGCTGATTCAAACCGATATGCATATTGACAAAGCTGTTAACTATTAATTGATCGCCTTCATAATGTATCGACATCGACTTATGTTTGTTTTAACAACGAAATGTTTAATTGAAACAAATATAAAAAATTTGATGGAAAGAGGAACAGAATATTATAATTATAAATGTGCGCTCATCATAAAACATTAAGACTAAAGTTTTTTTAAGTTTATGAAATTATTGTATTGTCACAGAACTACAAACAACTGCCAAGTTTCAGGATGGTATAATAAACAGAAATGCAAGAAATTTAGTTTCGCAGATTCCATTACATAGTTAGTTATATACAAATCGACCTAACAATGGTGTATCCAAAAAATAAACGATTTGTTGATACTAATAACTTTTATAATTGAAACTCGGTGAAACGAAAATGCGTCACGACAAAGAAACAAGTGAAGCTTCTTTAGAATCGTTGCGATTTGAAACTCTATGAAACGAAAATGCGTCACGACAAAGAAACAAGTGAAACTTCTGTAGAATCGTTGTGATTTGAATTTTAGGTCTCCTCTTTGTGCTATGCTTCGTAGTATTTCCCTCTCGTCTACTAAGCATTATACATATGTGTGCGCCTATATATTGTCGAGCTAAAGTGAGAGAGCAAGCTTATCTATATTGCACACTGTCTAGTACTTGCTCTAGTCCGAGCGTTCAACAGAAACAGCATATTATAATTATAATTGTGCGCTCATTATACAAAATGGTATAAAAAAGATCTTTTTCTTCCTTTAAAACACGCTCTGATCACTATATGATTTTATAATATAAATGATAAAAACGAAATCTTTATGGAATCACACCCTCAGTTAGTCGAGCAGATCGGTCCATCAACTGGTGTTATTTTTTAATAGTTGCTCTCATATTTGCAAACAGTGTAAAAAATTAGAAAAAGGGCTAAATATTTTCGAAAAACTTTTAATTTTCACAAAACTTCAGCAGTATTCAATTAAAAAATTATTTATGTCATATTTTCATATGTCGTGGATTAGCAACGATAGTTTTGAACGCCTGGTGGTGCAGGGTAAAGTGGAAGATACCAGACTACGTGGAAGAACACCGACGAGATGGATAGATCAGATCAAGGCAGTCATTGACGTTTCTCCACATTAGTACATCGGAGAACAACTGATAGAGAGGAATGGCAAAATATAGCTTGTGGTACAATACTCATCTGCAACACACCTGACAGAATGACCGTGACCATTGCGCCAAGAATGTAACGACTAAGAAGAAGAATTACATTAAAATTCTTAAAGATATATAGGTGATTTAAGAAAATAGTGTTACAAACAAAAAAAAACATACTTTTATTTATTGAATTTATTAATAAACAACAAATAAACATTTCAGTCATTAAGGAAAAATCTGATGACTACCAAGGGTTATTGCCTAAATAGTGATAAAATGTTTACAATTTTTTGTATTTTTCGTAATCGGGGCATGTATCGGGTATAATGATACTTGTATAGTTATACCTGAACCGTTCCGTTCAAATATAATTGTAATAAAAACAGAATTAAATAATTAAAATTATTTTTCCTGATGAAGCAACTCTTTCATCAGCTCAATTACGGAATAACTATAATGTAAAAAAGCAAATACATTATACAGCAGTAGCAATAATGCACATCACCTGGGCGTTTGCTTTTATTATTAGTAGCAACAATGTGTGTACCTCAACCGTTCCGTTCAAATATAATTATAATAAAAACAGAATAAAATAATTAAAATTATTTTTCCTGATGAAGCAACTCTTTCATCAGCTCAATTACGGTATAACTATAATGTAAAAAACCAAAGACATCATATAGCAGTAGCAATAATGCACACCACCTGGGCGTTTGATTTTATTATTAGTAGCAATAATGCACGCCACCTGGGCGTTTGCCATTATTATTAGTAGCAACAATGTACGTCACCTAGGCGTTTGCCTTTATTGTTAGTAGCAATAATGCGCACCACCTGGGCGTTTGCCTTTATTATAGGTAGCAACAATGCACGCCACCTGGGCATTTGCCTTTATTATTAGCAGTAATAATGCATACCACCTGGGCGTTTGCCTTTATTATTAGTAGCAATAATGCATACCCCCTGGGCATTTGCCTTTATTATTAGTAGCAATAATGCATACCACCTGGGCGTTTGCTTTACACAGCCTCTGGTTTTGACAAGAGAAGTAATTTATTTTCTTTTAATTTTACAAGTAATCAACTTTTAATATAGCTCTTTGGAAGAGAAGATCTTCATCTAAAAATGATAAAATTTTTTAAATTTAAATTGCTGTCCCTCAGAATGGAAAAAAAACGATCCTTATAAGAACACTTTGTCCTCCCGTTTGTTTGTCAAAGCCCTTTTTCTCGGAAATGCCTTGAGATATCAAGTTGAAATATTGTATTATGAGGCCCATACACTTGTATTGCTGTAATGTCAAGTTTTTTTGGTTCACGCAACAAGAAGATATGGTCCTTTAAATTGTGTTTCTTCTTTATTTTGTTCCATAGACTCACTGATTACCAAAACCTACTATAAGATACTTTCAGTCGACTTAAAACCTTAAAAGTTGGCATAATGGGAAGCCTTATATCACAAGCAAAGGGAAAAAAACCAGTAATCAATGATTTCTAATTGAATGTGGAATTAAATTTTTTTTTTGCATTATGCGCCTGTGAATTATGTGGTGGGCAATAGTTCTTTATTTATGCTATGCAATCTTGAAAGTCGGCATAATCGAAGGTTTTATAATACAAGTAAAGGATGAAAGCTCAATAATCAATGATTGTTAATTCTGTTTGGAATTATACATTTTTTTGGAACATGTGCTTGTAAAAGATTCAAATACTTACTTCGATACTTTCTAAATGTTTTTGTCTTGAACAGAACGGAAAAAAAAATTAATGAAAATCCATCAAAACTTTGGAGTAAGCGATTGATGAGCTAAGGAACGCATCTTTAATTTGCGTCTTAAAAACCCTTTGGAAAGGGTCTCTGAAAGAGGAACCAATTTATTTCAGAACAAACAAATCTCTCACTCGTTTATTGTTATTAAATGAAAGTATACACATTACAAACAAAAAATATTAGCCGGTTGCAATTATTTTACAAAGAATATTGTTTGAAAATTGTTTCCATAGATATTCGGTTTTTGCAATGAATTACGTGTCATAATTTTTTCGACTTATTTGTCATTGTTTGTGTCACCAAACACTGGGTATCCAATAAAAAACCAGACCTAACAAAATAAAAATTTTAAACCGACGAAAATAATTGCGTACGGAGAGGTTGTAAATTCGATGTTATACATCGAACTGATAACCGTTTCTTTATAGTGACAGCACTTTCCAATCAATTTTTCTTACTAAATTCAATGGTAGTTAGCGCCTATAAATTCCTATAATCCTTATTTATACTTGTTCTTTTTTCAAATAAAAAAAATGGAAAAAAAACTTCTGCTTTTTGTAAATTAAATTCATTTATGTTTGTGTCATTTTATGCAAATTAATTATATAGTTAATTATATATTTTTTTATTTTATGCATTAAAATATTTATCGACATTAACTTATTGCAGAACAGCAAAGAAACATATAGAACAACAGAGAAAAAAATTACACATTAATTCGAACTAGAACCGTGACAGCAACACAGCAACGGCTTTTTTTTTATTGCGTACGCACGGTTTAGATACCCTTTGGGGCTGAACTTGTAGGTGATTTCTATTACATTGTATGTTACTGTACTGTTACATTATGTACTGTTATACTGTAGTTGTTACAGAATGGAAAAATCAACAAAATAGGGTATTTGACTGATGTCGACATTTTTTGTAAAAATGTTTTATAACTGCAAAGTAGGTTTAAGTAAATCTTGTGATGAAAAAAATAACACATATAACAAACAAATAATCGAAACTTCTAAATAGGAAAAAGTGTAAATTTTTTTTATGAATTAAAAAAAGTTATTATGAATTTAGTTTCTACACAAAAAAATAAGAAAATTATAACATGAAATATATAACTTAAACGCAATATTTAACGCGATACTAAAAATATTTAATAAACTCCATTATAATGTATGCTAAATAACTGGTCAGTGACGTCATAAGCCAGTTGTGTTTTGTGTGGGACGTTTTACGGGAATCGTAGTTTGTCAGTTTTTATATCGTTATAACTTTGTAATGAAAAGTTCTAGGTGTGATATATTTATTTTAACCGCTTTTAATGTTATTATTTATTCGATTTTAATAATAAAAAAAATATATTAAAAATACCCTATTCTCGAAGTTTCGAAACAAATCCTATATTTGGCACTGGGGTAATTTTAAATGAAATTATGTACTTTTTAGCCCAAATTAATAACCACAATAATGGAGCTTCACTAAATTTACAATTTTCGAATTATGTTAATATTATGAATGTCGTAAGAAATTAATTAAGTTACAAGATCGAAGATTTAATTATTTTTCAGTTACATCGTGTTAGCATTTTGGTATTAATGATTGTTGAAACAATTTTTCAAAATTTGATTTTCTGCTCCATATATAAGATAGATTTGCATTTCACTTTTAACTACGCAATAGTTAAGTAAAGTAAGCAACATTAATTGCGGGGATTGCGTAATGCGGAGACTGTACGGCCGAATTAAATTTACACGAATGAGTGTTTCTTCTTAATGAACTTGCTCAAGTCAACAAATACAGTACGAAATAGTTGCTGCTCTATGAAATGTTATTGGAAGTTCCAATGCGGGGCAAGAAATAATATAGTAAATAGTAGTGCTGAAAGATTTATATATGAACTTAAGAAATTATCTGAGAGTTGTGAAAAAGGGACGGGTAAACGTGCATAAAGTGTCCGGCTCAAGTATTACAAGAAGAAAAAAAGTTACAATATAATATAGATATAATGGGAAAAATCTCCTTAAAACTTTTGTTAAATCATTATACAGATAATTGAGAAATCTTGGCTCTTTTTTAGAAAAAATTGGTTAATTTTCATAATAATTTATAAATGTTCTTTCTATGAATCTCTATAAACCAGCACAAGAAACAAATTGCAAATTGTGTCTCTTTATCACCTTTTTGTAAAAATGTAAAGTATTAATTGACGAAACTCGTAGACTTGACCGATTTTTCCAAACAAATCAAGTGAAACTCAAAGAGCGATAAGATGTTCATTTTGACAACTCAGAAATAAAGTCAATGACAGCTAACAATTTATTCTTAATTAATTTAGGCAATGGCAACACATTGAAAAAAACTTAATTTTGTAGTAATTTCTAGAAAGTTATTATGATTTTTTTAGATTTTTATTGTTATTTTTGTTCTACATTACCAATTATTGACATATTAAATATATAATACAAGCGTGGTTATGAAGTTAGCTTCTTCATATTGTATTATGAACCCAAATTGTCTTTTATTCTGCAGTATTTTCTGAATGTCAGTAGCTAAATTATTTGGCTTCGTATATTCTTAAAAATATCAGATATTTCCAAATTATATACTATTTCAGTGACGCCAGGCCTATTTCCGCGCATTTCCTTTACTTTTCCATCAATTATTTAAATTTTGTATAAACAAATTCATTCATCCAAACTTTCACATTTATGATAGATGATCTTAACTAATATTATAAATTCAAAAGTTTGAAAAAAAATGCATGTTTGGATGAAAGGTATTTGTTTCTTTATAACTTTGTATTTCCTGAATAGATCTGCACTAAAGGTGTACGAATAGGTTACAGCCTGTATTAACCTAACTAGCCCCTACCCGATCGGGGAGGGTATCTCTTTCAATACTCAATATCGATCGGGGAGGGTATCGGTTTGAATACTCTATATCGATCGGGGAGGGTATCAGTTTGAATATTCTGTATCGATTGGGGAGGGTATCTGTTTTAATACTCTGTATCGATCGGGGAGGGTATCTGTTTGAATACTCTATATCGATCGGGGAGGGTATCTGTTTGAAGCTGCGAGCGAAAGCTAGTTTCTAAAATATGTTAATAAATTATAACGGCTTAGTTGCTGCACTCTTATTTCAAAAAGGTATTTATAGTTGATATTAGCAAATACTTTGCCGGAAATTTTAATTTTTGTTTAGAAATTAAATTAAGGATCAATTCAATTAAACAGTTTCTATGTGAAGGACTTACTTTATTTTTATTTCGCCATATTAACTTGCTGGAAACCAGATTTGATATTTTTATAAACATTGCATTTGTATTTGCAAGTTTTTTATTTGTCAATTTTTTGTTTTTTTTTTCATTTATGATTTCAAAATATAATGTAAATAAATAAATCTTACACCTACATTATCCTTTTTAAATTAAAAAGATGAGTACTTATTTAATCAGAAATAATACACCAAGCGCCAAAATGAAATGATCATCCAAAATGTTCAAAAAATTTGGTTTACCTTAAATAGCTACAATTTCTTAAAAATATTATCACTTAAATTAAAAAAAAAGGTTCAAATTCACAAAATATGAACTTTAAAATGAATTTACAATTTTATTCATTTTAAACGTAGAATATTTAATGTATTAAACAAAATAATACTTTATAAAATTGTTCAAGAATGAAATGAAATTACAAAATAATCAAAAAATCACCGTTCGCGTAACGCTAGCAAACTCGCATATATATATATATATATATATATATATATATATATATATATATATATTTCATCCACTGGCTATGAGAGGAAGAGAGAAAGAAAATGTGCGCGCGCACTGCTCTCTCTTGCTCCTACAGTGTGATACAGACAATAGGCTTGCACTGTGTCTTAGATATACGAAACATAACTAACTGGCTATGAGAGAAAGAGAGAAAGAAAATGTGTGCTCGCACCTCTCCCTCTTGTCCCTACAGTAATATACGAAACGTAACTCTCTCTCTTTCTGTCTTCACTAACTTATATATCCCTGTCAACTTCCGTTCGTCTCGCCCGATCACACTTTTCGTAACGCTCTCGTCACGCATTCACCAGCTTACTCCCCAAGTCAAGCGTGCGTAAAGAAGTTTTACTTCAAAAAATATTACGAAACTGAAATTCTATAATTTTTACTGCAATTATTAAATATTTTTAATCTGTTACTCCAACAAAATTACAGATTAAATAATGATGGAAAAATTCTAGAAATTTTTTAACTTAAAAAAATCTACGTAGTTTAATTAATCAAGCAAGCAATTGCCTATAACTTCTTTTCTTTAGAAACTTTTCTGCCATCTTTTTAACGGAGTTATTCGCTGTCAAGTCTGTTTTTCACATTGTTCTTGAAAAAGTAATTAGAGATGCTGGAATTATAACAAGAAGCACACTTTCCAGAGGTCCTTGCAGATTTTGGCCTATGCTGATGACATTGCCATTATCGGCAGAAGCAGGCAGTTGTGGATGCTTTTATTTCGCTAGAGGCTGCAGCTAAGGATATTGGACTAACCATAAATGAGGGAAAGACAAAATTCATGGTAGTAACAAGTAGATTTTATACTTCCCTCCCACTGCAGATAAATTCTTAACTCTTCGAATGTGTTAACCGTTTTACATATATTGGTACTGCCATTACTAATAGAAACCATATCAAGCCTGAAATTCACCATAGACTGTATATGACTAATAGGTGATACTTCAGCCAAAGGAATATTCTGAAGTACAAACTTTTAAAACCGGAAACAAAAATTAATATTTATACTACTCTTGTTAGACTAATAATTCTGTACGGCAGTGAATGTTGGCCTTTAACAAAAGCAGATGTAGACAGACTTCTTATTTTTGAAAGAAAAATACTTCGTAAAATATTTAGCCGTATTAAAGAAAATAACAAATGGAGAATTAGGAAATTTATAGAAAATTTAAATAATCAAATATTGTCCGAGTCATTAAATCATTTCGTATCAGGTGGCTTAGGCACATTTTAAGATTTGAAGACAACAACCCGGTTAAGAAAGTGACCTTTGCCAATGTGGAGGGCACCAGAAAAAGAGGAAGATCTCGCACAAGATCATTGTGTCAAGAATGATTTAAAAACTTCTAATAATTAAACGCTGGCGGGCCGTTGTAGTTAATCGGATCCGCTGGAGAAAGCTTCTTGACCTGTAATAAGTTGTAGTGCTAACCAAGAAAAAGAAAAATTTGCTGTTAAGAAATTTATTTTTAATTTCGGCTCTTATAACTCGAGAATCAACATAAAACTTATGAAAATGTTTGATAAACCTGTATTTTTGGACAAGTCATGCAGACGTATATAGATTTAAATAAAGTATGTGTGGAACCCTTGTAGCGTTAGCCTGACCCAAACTTAACTGTTTAAAGCTTTGGCTTCTTCCTTTTAGCTTTTTATCCTATCCTAATGAACTATATTGAATATTACACATTATGCATTATGGTATTAACCACGATCTGCTAGATGATATTAATAAGAAAATATTCATAACCCGATTCAAATGTATTCTCTTTTATTGACTCTGGCACAAAATTAATCGCATGAGATGAAATGTTAATAACGAAACGCATGAATAAAATTAATTTATTACTCGGAAACAAAATTCACATATGAAAAGACATAGTGTTTTCTTGGGGAAAACCGCACTTTTATTTATATGATAGCTGTTGACGTATTGAAATAGTAAACTGCCGTTATGTCATGTAAACCGGTTCTGATTTACTTCTAAATGATAAGTTTATTTTTAACTGGCTTCTATATGCGCCACGTGGTGTTTAAGCAGAGGCTTCCTCTCTCACTTCGCTAGAATTACCCGACTAGTTACGATAAATGATTACCTTAACTACTAAATTGTATAAACTCAAAAAATTGTTGTAGATGTTCCCCATCTTTAGTTATAGTTCGGAAATATGGATGATAAGAAAGGCCGAACATGACTGCATTGACGCTTTCGATATGTGGTGCTGGAGGAAGATGCTTCAGATTCCATGGACTGCGTTCCGTAAAACAAGTCCATTCTTCGTGAGCATAACATCAAGACCAGGCTTTTCATTATCTGCTTGCGAAGGATCCTAGAATTCGTTGGACACATCGCACGGAAGGATGGACATAATCTGGAGCAGCTGATGATAATCAATAAGGTGGATGGCAAACGACCAAGAGGGTGGAGCCCAGCCAGATGGGTTGACCAAATACGTTCGGTTTTGGGCACGAACTTGCATGAGGCACTCCACGCCGCTAAGAAACAGATGGAGAGATATCGTGCGTGCAAAATTGACTTCAAGTCGGGGAATTTACTACTCTCAGGAGCGATGAATACGGTGAGAGGAGGAGAATGGTTTGCTCGCTAATAGTGTTATTTATTTACATAAAGATTCATGAGTGTTAACAATAAACATACATGGATGTGATGTTTAGTAACAACACTTATGATGTTTAGTAACAACATTATTATCATATTGATGTTTAGTAACAACTTTTATTGATGTTTTAGTAACAACATTATTATTATTAAAACGCTTATTGTGCATTACCTTTTAACATTAAGTATATACCTAATATAGGTAGATATAATATAGGTATATACCTAATATAGATATATAGATATACATCGTCGCAAACTTTTTTTAGAGTTTTGATAGCGCATTCAGTTTTCATTTTTAGCGTTTACGTTCATTGATTTGCTCCTGCGAATATTATTAATTACATATAGTCTAGCTTTTAATTTAGGACACCTATTTATTATTTATATAGGATAATATTATTGAAATCTATGACTTGAAATAAAACGCCAAGAAATGGACAACATTTAATTTTTATTACATCATAGTAGGGAGAGTTACAACTATCCACTTTTTAACAATTTGAAACAGTAAGATTAAAAAATTCAGGTAAATTTTATACGAATTTATATGATATAAAATAATTTATCTGAAGACACTAACACCATCTATTAGATATTGTTCGTACTACGTTCTACTACAAAAAGGAAAAATATTCATAAGAAATGAACGCCATCTGTTTCTAAGTTGATGAACTTTATTAAAAGGGATGCTGAAGCAGCCTGGTTCTCTATTGACAGTTGCGGCACAATTGCTACTGAATTGTTTCATTTTTTTGGGAATAATTAGATCTTGTTACTAAATAAATATCAAATTGCCACCAAAAATAATTATTCAAATCAAAGTAAACATTTTTATCATAACATTTTCTCCCAAAATTCATTATCAAGAAGGATGGTAAAATAGTTGTTATAAGACGAATATAATTATCTAATTTTCTTAACATATTAAAGATTTTGGAAATAAAATTTAGGTTCTTTGAATATTTGATATTAGAAAAGTTAAACATAGTGCTGAAAAGAAAATATATTGTTTCCTGTACAGAGGTAGAAATAGTTTTAAAGGCAAAATCAATTTCTTAGCCGTGTCTAACAATCGAATTTAGACTAAAGTATATTTTGTTTACTTTAAATCTAGTAGAAAAACATTCTTCCCAGGATTCGAAAACAGTACTCTCGAGTTTAAACTATCGTACTTTACCGCTGCGCTAATGTCCCACTTAGGGAAGCGACGAAATAAAATATCCTCTTCATGTACTTTTTTAACTGTTCCAATTTTCTGTGGTGGTTAATTAAAAAAACTACTCAACAACTCATGTACTACAAAAACGGCAAAAAAAAGTTTTCAGCTCAACTATAAGTGCCCAAGTAATATAAACCCGTAACCGCACATATCCTCCAGATACGTTTCCAACATTAATATATTTATTGCCACTGCTCTATTTATTTATCTTAATTATACTATTTCAATACATTCCATTTCTAAAATATAGTACTCTATCTGTAATAAATAAGTTTTGTCTATTAAAATTGTCTGTACAAGTAATAAACCATTAATATGAACAGCTATGTTTTCGTACAGTTCAAAATTATCAGACAAATCCGTTCGCACTGCCCATTCGTAATAGCTTGTCTATGATATATTAAGAGACAGCCGAAAAACATAAATATTATCCAAAATTTATTTCCAATACATGATTCATGAGTAGTGACGTCGACTGTAACTTCAGTAGTACGTACATTTATTAAAATAATCATTCGAGTCGATGTTTATAGTAAATCATCGAATAATAAATAAACGCACTTAGTGTTGCGCACCGCCGCGTAATATCGACATATCGATAAATTTAAATGAAATAAAATTTATTTATTGACAAGGATTATAGGTTTTAGATTAGACAACTTGTTGTATTGTTTCATGTTACATAAATAAACAATATAGATAAAATTCATCTTATATAAACAACGATATAATCTAGTTTTTACGGACGTAAGTAAAAATGAATTTATGTATATAAGTGAACCAATTTCGGCCGCCAAGAATACTTATAGAAGACTCCAAAATAATAAGTGAATCAATATAATTAACTTGTAATGTATAAAAACTATAATTTTATAATATATGAATACATTCGGTCAGTTATGTTTGAGATAAACTTACACCTATTTCCAACATACTTCATGTAGATTCAGTTGTCGATTGACAGCTTCAGATTTTTGGAAGGAGGTGTGAGAACCGAGATTTTGAAAAATGTTTAGAAAATATAAAGATTCTTCTCAAATATAATATTTATATTCTTCTCAAAATCACAAAGAGCAAAAAACCACAATGTGTCAGAAATAAAAAGCCAAAAGCTATATTGACATGGTATATGTAAGTATAAAAAACTACTTGGTTGTCTAAAAAGTTGCGAATAGAACTCGTGCTCTGAAGTTTTCCGACACACTAGTGATGTAAGGAATATTTGCGTTAGCATTCGCATTCGCGAATATTCGCATGTCCTTCAATAATCGTATTCGCGCAAAAAATGTGAATATTTTTCGAATGTGATCGCAACAAAATTTTCGCGTCGAGTTCATTAAAATGGAAAAGTATGTTAAGAAAACACACTAAATTGTATTCAAAATATATTTATTGCAAAAAAATGTGGTATATCATGTAAATAAAAAGAAATTGAGGTTTTCTTTTTGACATAAAACACAAACTTTGCATTTTCTACAATAAAATGTAAGGTACATTTTACACCTATACAAAAGCTAGAAAATAGATCTTCCATTATTTATTAATAAAAGCTTGTTGTTGCCTTTTCCTCTTTCAGTCTGTTTTGATGAGGTGTGTAAACAAGACCAGTTCCACTAAACATTCGTTCATTGGGAATACTCGTGTTGTCATAGTCAAACGACGCTAGACTTAAAAAGGCACTTGCAACAGGAAGTTAAAGCACGAAGATTAAGTTTTGAGGACCAACTCCATTCCGAACAATATTACGACACCTAATTGAAGAAGTTCCTCAACTGACGTCTCGTCAATCGGTACACTCACGGTACACATTATGTATTGCATGAATAAGGAAAAGTTCCAAAATATGATATTTGGATCCCTGTTAGGCATCCGTTGACCCATTTAAGCGTGAAAAACAGGCAAACAAACAGGCGACATTGCATTTCATTATATAACTAGGGATTATTTTCGTCTCTATAGGCATTTGAAAAGAAAATGTCACTATATAATTTTAAGAACAGTCTGTATAACAGTGAACTTTAACAGAATAATATGATGGTATCTTCATGTTAATCGTCAACATATTTGCTACTTTACGAAATTGGTATCATTTTTTTCAACTCACGGTCAAAAATTTATCGATAACAGTGGCGCTGCTGACGAACGCCCTAATCGGCGTGCGCAATATGTTCGATATCATGCGTCGAGAGGCCGACCAAAATAATTTATTTGTTCTGGAGAATGTCCAAGAAAGCTTTCTGCAATGCAGTGCGTACATCTCCGCCTTACGTGTTGCTGGATTCGTACTGATGAACGATTAAGACATTGCTTCGTAAGATGTAGCATTTATTGAAGGTAAACGCCATTAGTATAAGCTTTATGTCAGAGAGTGCAAGGCCAGACTTAGAGCCAAGAACTTGGCTCGAAATTAGTGTAAACCTGATATATAGATAATAAATGTCGATTAGAATCAAAGTTAATTATTACTAAATGAATTATTCGAACAAATTCATATTTAACTGGAATTACACCAAACTCTGGTATGTGTTTACTTTTGGCCTCAAATATATGATCGTATTTCTTGGTTTCGAGTAGTAAATACTCGAATGACTAGAGATTCGGTAACAATAACATCTATAGCGTTGTAGTGTTCAATAACAAAATTATTCGGGATAGTTTCGATATCTGTCTGTGATGGATATTTTTCTCGGAAACCATTTGACGGCAAAGGTTGTAATTCGGTACAGTTGCAGAAAATGAAGGTAGACATTAGCTTTAAAAAATTAATTTTCTATTTCCAGGAACAGTTTCAAAGGGTAATTGAGGTCTTTTAAGAAAAGCTCCGCGCGTAAATATATATTAAGTTTGTAACTATATTTAGATCATCGTTAAATTTCATCTAAAATTCCCTTTAATAATTTAAAAGAACTTAAAAAGAAAACTCACACACGTAACTACGCGCAGACAGAGTTTCATATGAATCAACAGATTTTTCACTTTTTTTTTTTAATTTCGGAGTTGAGAAATTAAAAGAGTTCCCCCCTCTTCCAATTTCCCATTTCGGTTAACTTGAATCAAGCGATCTAATCAAAGAAACTTTCAAATAATATAATATTAGCTGATTTGAATCAAAAGTATCTACAAATTTTTCATGTTTTTCTTAAATTCAGAGTTGAAAAATTAGAAAAGGAAGCGATCTAATCAAATAAACTTTCAAAATAACATTAGCTGACTTGCATCAGAACATAGACATTTTTCGCTTTTTATAATATATATACATATTATATATATATATATATATATATATATATATATATATATATATATATATATATATATATATATATATATATATATATATATATATATGAATCGTTAATGTCTAAGAAATTAAAACATTTAGGATCATTCTTGTAACTTTCCTATGACATTTGCATAAGCTTCTAAAAACCTTATTTTCATAATTTTACGTTCAGTAGTAATGGAAATAAGGGGGCATGAATAATCTTTTAGCACATTTTTTCGGTATTTCAACAAGAATTTTTCATACCCTTATAAATTGTCCTTTCAAACGATACTCAATTTTCAAAAACTTTTTTAAGTGTTTAATTTGCCCTCCTAAAGTATTCATATGGATATTTTAAAGTGTCCGATATTGAGAAAAGTGCAGATTAATATGCTTTAATATTACACCAAATCTCTAGTAATAAATAACAGTAATCCAGACATATCTCAACAGCTGATACTCAGATATGAGGTTCATATCTGAGTATCAGCTATTTTTCTTAATAATTAAAAATTTCCATAGTATACAAATTTCCATAATACAGATTAATATGCTTCAATATTACACCAAATATCTAGTAATAAACAACAGTAATCCGCACATATCTCAACAGCTGATACTCAGATATGAGGTTCATATCTGGGTATCAGCTCTTTTTCTTAATAATTAAAAATTTCCATAATATAAAAAATTCCATAATACAGATTAATATGCTTTAATATTACACCAAATCTCTAGTAATAAATAACAATAATCCGGACATATCTCAACAGCTGATACCCAGATATGAGGTTCATATCTGAGTATCAGCTCTTTTTCTTAATAATTAAAAATATCCATAATATAACAATTTCCATAATACAGATTAATATGCTTTAATATTACACCAAATCTCTAGTAATAAAGAACAGTAATCCGGACATATATCAACAGCTGATACTCAGATATGAGGTTCATATCTGAGTATCAGCTCTTTTTCTTAATAAATAAAAATTTCCATGATATAAAAATTTCCATAATACAGATTAATATGCTTTAATATTACACCAAATCTCTAGTAATGAATAACAGTAATCGGGACATATCTCAACAGCTGATACCCAGATATGAGGTTCATATCTGAGTATCAGCTCTTTTTCTTAATAATTAAAAATATCCATAATATAACAATTTCCATAATATAGATTAATATGCTTTAATATTACACCAAATCTCTAGTAATAAATAACAGTAATCCGGACATATCTCAACAGCTGATACTCAGATATGAGGTTCATATCTGAGTATCAGTTCTTTTTCTTAATAATTAAAAATTTCCATGATATAAAAATTTCCATAATACAGATTAATATGCTTTAATATTACACCAAATCTCTAGTAATAAATAACAGTAATCCGCCCATATCTCAACAGCTGATGCTCAGATATGAGGTTCATATCTGAGTATCAGCTCTTTTTCTTAATAATTAAACATTTCCATGATATAAAAATTTCCATAATACAGATTAATATGCTTTAATATTACACCAAATCTCTAGTAATAAATAACAGTAATCCAGTCATATCTCAACAGCTGATACTCAGATATGAGGTTCATATCTGAGTATCAGCTCTTTTTCTTAATAATTAAAAATTTCCATAGTATAAAAATTTCCATAATACATATTAATATGCTTTAATATTGCACCAAATCTCTAGTAATAAATAACAGTAATCCAGTCATATCTCAACAGCTGATACTCAGATATGAGGTTCATATCTGAGTATCAGCTCTTTTTCTTAATAATTAAAAATTTCCATAATATAAAAATTTCCATAATACAGATTAATATGCTTTAATATTACACCAAATCTCTAGTAATAAATAACAGTAATCCAGTCATATCTCAACAGCTGATACTCAGATATGAGGTTCATATCTGAGTATCAGCTCTTTTTCTTAATAATTAAAAATTTCCATAGTATAAAAATTTCCATAATACAGATTAATATGCTTTAATATTACACCAAATCTCTAGTAATAAATAACAGTAATCCGCCCATATCTCAACAGCTGATACTCAGATATGAGGTTCATATCTGAGTATCAGCTCTTTTTCTTAATAATTAAAAATTTCCATGATATAAAAATGTCCATAATACATATTAATATGCTTTAATATTACACCAAATCTCTAGTAATAAATAACAGTAATCCAGTCATATCTCAACAGCTGATACTCAGATATGAGGTTCATATCTGAGTATCAGCTCTTTTTCTTAATAATTAAAAATTTCCATAGTATAAAAATTTCCATAATACAGATTAATATGTTTTAATATTACACCAAATCTCTAGTAATAAATAACAGTAATCCGCCCATATCTCAACAGCTGATACTCAGATATGAGGTTCATATCTGGGTATCAGCTCTTTTTCTTAATAATTAAAAATTTCCATAATATTTATTTATTTATCTACTTTAATGTATCTAATTCGAACCCGGGTCGAATCGAACCCGAGTCTCCGCGGTGCGCCACCTCGTCACAGGCCGTATGCCTTGTGATCAACCCAACACACCACGGCGACGACAATAATACACACATGATTCTTCGTCATTAGTTGTAAAATTAAAATATCACCATATATACGTACAAATATATTTAGAGACATTTGATAAAAATAGTGATAAAGCGGTTCCAGCAATGAATACCAATTTCCAAGAATTAAATATGCTTATCAAGTGACCGACTTTCCTAGATGGCCAAAGTTGAGATGGGTATATTTTGGTTTAATAACCAATGAACTCAAAAAGTAAAGCATAAATTATTAACAAATTTATTTTCAATATTATTGATAATTTGATAACTCTAATGTGGCTCTTCACACACTTTTCTCTCTTTTCGTAATAGAAAAATATCTCGAGTAACATAATGTTTATAAAATTCAGAAATTACTTCCTAATACTAATACAGAAATTAGAACCATTTAGCGCAAAATTGTATCTGAGTCAAAAAATACGCAAACTAAAATCGAACTAGAAGATATTTATAATTGTTGAATAGAATGTAGGTATTTTAATTTTCTTATTTTAAAAATTGAAAATATTATGAAAACTTCGCGAAAGCTTAGCTTAAAATGTCAGGAAAATTTTTAGCGTTATCTTTTTAATTTTCATTTAAAAGAGGAGAAAAATATGGAAGAAATTAGATTTTTAATAAAAAAGGACTTCAAAAAATGTAGGTAATAAAAAGTAAAAAATAATTAACTCAAAATATTAACCTGCTCATTTGCAATAAAACATTTAGTTACGTATTTTTGAAGTCCGTAACAGTACTGTTACTACTGTACTAAACCAACTTAAATAGTTTAAACAAATTTATAATTGTACTTAATTTTTAATATAAATTTAACACCTTAACTTCTAATGTATTCACAATAAGAAATATATGCATTAAAATTTTGCTTTTATTTAATATGACTTCAAAAATAAGTAACTAAGTCATTTATTACCAATAAATAGGTAATTTTAAGTTAATTATTTTTTTACCTTTTAGTACCTACTTTTTTCGAAGTCGGTTTTTTTAAATATTATATTTTCCAATGTTTAGTGATTAATAATGATGCTATAACTGACCTTCAAATAGTTTCTTTCTGAAAATATTGTTAATTATTGAAAGTTACGAACAAAAGCTTCTATATAAAAAAAATCCTCTATGTCTAAAGTTGGCTATTGATAACACACAGAAACGAAGTGACAGCTGCCAGTGGTTAGCTATTAGTCGTCGAGGACTTCCATTTTCCATATCCAAAATCTAATATCGGATTTTGAAAAGTAATAACTTACGTTACAATAAACTAGTAGCAAATATCTTGAATCACGGTGGATTTACTACCATCCGATAAGGAGTCCCATTGTTCATCTCCAGAATGCGTCATCAGTCTCAGACATGGTCGATGGTGTAGTTATTTTGCAAAATAAGAACTATCAGTAACATATATCTTGAATCACGTTTAATATACTGCCATCCGTTAAGGAGTTCCATTGATTATATCCAAAACTAATTACCAGACCCTGATCTGATCGACGGGGTAGTTATTTTGTAAAGTAACAACTACTAGTAACAAAAACCTTTAATCACCGTTGATTTACTAACGTCCGTTAAGGAGTTTTATTATTTCTCCATAGAACTCATTCATCAGACCTTGATATTTATCATATAGTAGTAGCAAAATAACTACATATTTTGCAAAGTGACAACTACCCGTAACAAATATCTTGAATCACAGTTGATTTACTGCCATTCGTTAGGGAATTTCATCGTTTCCATACGTCACTATCAGACCCTAACCGGAAGAGGATACCTCTTCAAATTAAAAAAAATTATCGGAATTGGTCCGCTTGGTGGAGAATTATCGCTGAACATACATAAAAAAAAATCCTTTTTTGGAGTCGATTCAAAATAATCAACGATATTGTATAAAACTGGTTTATATATATATATATATATATATATATATATATATATCTATATATATATATATATATATATATCTATATATATATCTATATATATTTATATATATATATATATATATATATATATATATATATATATAATATCGTGAAAAATATTTCGAAATAATCTGTAAATAAAAACATCGATATGCAGGAACTCAATTATTTAGAAGCTGATAGGGTGATCGGGAAAGAAAAGACTGATTTGGAAAAACTAGAATGACTAAGAACCTTAAGTTTCTTTTCAATAATAGGAGTTAGCTATCTGTAATAATCTTATTTGTTTAACATGTGGTTGGAAGCTAATGTACAAAACAATGTGACTTGATAATTAAAAACTTCCTGAAATTACTGTTAACACACAAAGGGATGGAAATAAATAAATTTCCAGGTTTCTATATCGTTTTTTTCAATTTAATAGATTTAATAAAAGGGTTATCTAAATTTCTTATCATCAGAAAAAATCTTTAGTCTGCAAAACTCCATTATATCAGTGAAGACCGCATCATGATCAACAAATTTTGGATATAGTAAAAATCACTAGGCTCTTTTAATTTTGTAAATAATTAAAAATAGTTAGGGATTAAGTCCAGAAAATGCGAAGAGTGATTTTTGAACCCTAAAGTGTCCTTCAAAATGAATTGAATATTACTAAAATGCACTGAGTTTCGAATAAATATTTTATACTTGTCTACTTTTTGACGTTTTCTCCATTGATAGCAATTAAAGGCCATCCGGAACGAGGTTTACCTTCACGTCTCGATCTGTATCTCCTAAATTTAACATCCCATTAATAGATCGTGAAATAGGTTAAAGTATCCGTCTATAAAGTCTGCCGGATATCTAAAAAAAATCCTCGCAGATATTTTTAGACACAGGTACTCGATCGCCGCACGTAACTCGTTTTTTTTCTATAAATTAATATTTTTGACAACTTGTTACACAACATAATTAATTACCAAAGAGTGGTGCAATTGAAATACGGAGCATTGAGATAGTTTTTTTGCGATATTGGTACTTCAAAATAAAAAATGTTTTAAATTCGAAAGAGGTTTTATTAAAATGCGTACTTAAGAACTTTTTTATTCACCTTTATATTTATTTCACATGAAGGTGGTTGTACTATCACTGCAAAAACACAAATAAAATGGAGTGATTGAAATTTCACAAAGAACAAGCGACTGTGTCTACTCAATATTGGACTATTGCTCTGCTCGAGGTTACAAATATGTTGTATGGTTGAAAGCTTAACGAGTTGCCTTTCTAGTCTAAAAGACTTTTATAGTAGTAAAACTTCTTTGTTCGTACGTAAAACCTCTTAGTAATTCACCGCCTATTCACATACATACATCCCGTTATAAAAAAATTGTAATTGCTTTCCGCCAAATTTATTCCGGTTCTTGGATACCTTTCGAGCAATAAACGTATACGTTATATACATAAATATATATATATATATATATATATATATATATATATATATATATATAACATTTAAACAATTGACAACGATTTCTGTGAAAAAGTCGTCAGAGGAACCTACGTTGCTATTTTATACTGTACCAATAAACAATAGAGTAACTATAATAATTTTATAAATCAACGAAAACAGGACGAGTACATGGCAACTTGTGCATGCTGCCTATGAATACTTTACCAAACCCCTTCGAGCAAGCTTGTGCCGTGTGATAAGGATCGTCAACCTAGTTTATTTTCTTACTTACCACTTACTTTAGACTATTAATACCAATCTGAAATAAACATCTTCAATGCTGGATACTAGTCGCTATTGAAATATATGTCAAAATTAAAGATATTCGAAAATATTCACATTTTCATGGCTCAAATTTCCTGAAATTATGAATTGATAATGTATAGATTAAAAGCGATCGAAAATGGGTCTGGGTTTGGAGAGACAATCGAGCTCAAATAAGCGACAGTTTCTGTCAAAGTTATTTCAAACTTCAATATCTTGGCTAAAAATAGAGTTAGCGTCACCAATGTCTGTAGCAGTGTCTTATGCTGCAATTCCTTTTTTTATGAGAAAATTCTTTGTATTAACGAAATTATTTAATTCAAAATAAATTGAAATCCAAAATAATCATAATGAAATTTATAATGTTTATAATTTATATATTTTTGCTAAGTGCCATCTTTTCGAAATAAAAGGTATTTTCAAATGTGATCTTAATTAAAAGAAAAAAGTTATACAATCACTGTTTTGAATTAATATACAAATCTATTGATAACTTTTAACATGAGATTTATTTTGAGTTATCTAAACCCATTAAAAATTGTTTTTTCTGATGTCACGACGATATTTTAAAATCTGTTTCCTTCAGGGTTGGAATTATTCCAAAAAAAAACTATGCATTAATTAAGAAGGAACGTGTACATATGAATTATTAATGTCGGTGAACGAAATCATGATGCGGTTAAAAGATAAAGTTCGACCTTCGTTCGAAGAAGTGTTTACAGTAAAATCCTTCATTGGATATTCACTGTACAAGTTCGCTGATGTTTTCGACAACGGAGAACTTGCATGTTAAATTTTAATTAGTTTAGTAAAGATTTGTACTTGGAATGAATATAGTTAGAAACAAATTCGTAAATTATACTATTTATTAATAATACTAAAAGCCAAATAAATATCTTAAATATTCGCCCTGAAACACTAAATATTTAGTGCCGTTATAATGAATATAGTTAGAACCAAATTCGTAAATTATACTATTTATTAATAATACTAAAAGCCAAATAAATATCTTAAATATTCGCCCTGAAACACTAAATATTTAGTGCCGTTATAATGAATATAGTTAGAAACAAATTCGTAAATTATACTATTTATTAATAATACTAAAAGCCAAATAAATATCTTAAATATTCGCCCTTAAACACTAAATATTTAGTGCCGTTATAATGAATATAGTTAGAAACAAATTCGTAAATTATACTATTTATTAATAATACTAAAAGCCAAATAAATATCTTAAATATTCGCAATGAAACACTAAATATTTAGTGCCGTTATAATGAATATAGTTAGAACCAAATTCGTAAAGTATACTATTTATTAATAATACTAAAAGCCAAATAAATATCTTAAATATTCGCCCTGAAACACTAAATATTTAGTGCCGTTATAATGAATATAGTTAGAACCAAATTCGTAAATTATACTATTTATTAATAATACTAAAAGCCAAATAAATATCTTAAATATTCGCCCTGAAACACTAAATATTTAGTGCCGTTATAATGAATATAGTTAGAAACAAATTCGTAAATTATACTATTTATTAATAATACTAAAAGCCAAATAAATATCTTAAATATTCGCCCTGAAACACTAAATATTTAGTGCCGTTATAATGAATATAGTTAGAAACAAATTCGTAAAGTATACTATTTATTAATAATACTAAAAGCCAAATAAATATCTTAAATATTCGCAATGAAACACTAAATATTTAGTGCCGTTATAATGAATATAGTTAGAACCAAATTCGTAAAGTATACTATTTATTAATAATACTAAAAGCCAAATAAATATCTTAAATATTCGCCCTGAAACACTAAATATTTAGTGCCGTTATAATGAATATAGTTAGAAACAAATTCGTAAATTATACTATTTATTAATAATACTAAAAGCCAAATAAATATCTTAAATATTCGCCCTGAAACACTAAATATTTAGTGCCGTTATAATGAATATAGTTAGAAACAAATTCGTAAATTATACTATTTATTAATAATACTAAAAGCCAAATAAATATCTTAAATATTCGCCCTGAAACACTAAATATTTAGTGCCGTTATAATGAATATAGTTAGAAACAAATTCGTAAATTATACTATTTATTAATAATACTAAAAGCCAAATAAATATCTTAAATATTCGCAATGAAACACTAAATATTTAGTGCCGTTATAATGAATATAGTTAGAACCAAATTCGTAAAGTATACTATTTATTAATAATACTAAAAGCCAAATAAATATCTTAAATATTCGCCCTGAAACACTAAATATTTAGTGCCGTTATAATGAATATAGTTAGAACCAAATTCGTAAATTATACTATTTATTAATAATACTAAAAGCCAAATAAATATCTTAAATATTCGCCCTGAAACACTAAATATTTAGTGCCGTTATAATGAATATAGTTAGAAACAAATTCGTAAATTATACTATTTATTAATAATACTAAAAGCCAAATAAATATCTTAAATATTCGCCCTGAAACACTAAATATTTAGTGCCGTTATAATGAATATAGTTAGAAACAAATTCGTAAAGTATACTATTTATTAATAATACTAAAAGCCAAATAAATATCTTAAATATTCGCAATGAAACACTAAATATTTAGTGCCGTTATAATGAATATAGTTAGAACCAAATTCGTAAAGTATACTATTTATTAATAATACTAAAAGCCAAATAAATATCTTAAATATTCGCCCTGAAACACTAAATATTTAGTGCCGTTATAATGAATATAGTTAGAACCAAATTCGTAAATTATACTATTTATTAATAATACTAAAAGCCAAATAAATATCTTAAATATTCGCCCTGAAACACTAAATATTTAGTGCCGTTATAATGAATATAGTTAGAAACAAATTCGTAAATTATACTATTTATTAATAATACTAAAAGCCAAATAAATATCTTAAATATTCGCCCTGAAACACTAAATATTTAGTGCCGTTATAATGAATATAGTTAGAAACAAATTCGTAAATTATACTATTTATTAATAATACTAAAAGCCAAATAAATATCTTAAATATTCGCAATGAAACACTAAATATTTAGTGCCGTTATACTAATTATTTAGTGCCGTTATATTGGAGTATCTGTCATAATTCTTGAAAAAGATTGGGAAACGAGATATTACATTAAATGATCGTTAAAAACTCATTAATAAATATGAGTAGAAGTGTGAATTTATAATAAAATTCTACAATGAATTGTCCTTGAACTAATATTGATAATAATTTTAAAAGAAGTGTTCACAATCAATTGGAACTTTCATGCTTATATGCCCGTCCAACGTAATAAAATATTCTGATAAATGCTTTTTGACCGTGATAAATGACACGAAAATAAAAAAAATGAATGGAAGCTACGAAAACAGTTCTTCATTTTGTACCTTTAACATCATATGTTATTTAAAATTAAATAAAACTACGTGATGTAATATTATTAATACTTTCTTTGAGTTCTTTACCACGACCTAGGTTTCGTTGCATTACAATATCTTCAGGTAGGCAATTAGCAATCTTTGCTAATTATCCACCCGAAGATGTTACAACAAGAACCATCTGAAGATGTGACAACGAAATCTAGGTCGTGGTAAAGAACTCAAAGAAAATAGAAATAATACTACATCATGTAGTTTCATTTAATTGTGTATGATGAATTTGTACAACATTAAGGCCAAATATATTCAATATCATATGTTATGTTAATTACTTCAACCCAAAATTTTGTTTATAAAAATGATAAATAAGAATTTTTTTAGTTTTTACTTTATTAATTTTATTTAATATTATTACAAATTGACAATAATATCAGAAATTGAACGACGTACAAAACTGTAGGATGTAAAAGTTTGTAAATAATTCTGTCATTTCTCTTGTCCATTCTGAAAATCGCTTCAGAATGAAGCCAGTAAAGGGTAGATTTATAGTTTCAAAATATAAAAGATGAGAGATCCTCAGAAGCAAAAACGGTAGATGACGCCGATTTTTCGTTATGGTGTTTCAAAGCATAAGCAATGAACACACCATAATATACCTAAACATAACCTAATTCATCGAGTAAGTTTTTTTGTTGAAAAATCTTACCAGATGAGTTAAAAACTTGCTTGAAAATTTTCAAGACGAAATCACGACGAAGTGCAAGACGAAACACGAAACAGTTTCTCTTTTAACCTTAAGACGTCATAGCAAGCTAATTGATTTTTGTAAGCATTCAAATGGTACTTTCTCACCTAAATTGAAGAGGTTATTTAATTTTGATTTTCGTAAATGCATTTCTTCATGTTAGTTTTTATAAATATTATTGTTTTATTAACAACTAAATTTTATGTCAGTTATTTTTGTTTAATATTTGCGTTAGTTCCTATAGTTTTATTATTCAAAGATCGGAATTACAGCTTCTGATCGTTCGCTTAGTTTCTAGCTTATTTTTTAATAAGGCAACTCATGATACTCACGATTTTTATTTTATAGTGATAGATAACTATCTGTAGCAAGTAATCAAAGACATTTTAATAACTTCTTAATTATTGGTTCAACTGAATTAACATGCAGCATATATTTATCCTCTTTAAATCCAAAAGTGACAAAAATGTTTAAATGGATAAAGATTCATATTTAATTTTTCAGAAGTGCACTGAAAGTGCGATACCGATTTTCATTATTTTGATAAACCGTAAATTCTGTTATTATGACCTACATGCGAAAAACAGACATATATTATAGTGGACTTTTTTTATAGTCATTTGAGGTGGATAATATTACCATACACTGTCTTTATTTCTCTAATATATTTTAAGAATCTGATATTTCTCTCTTCGTATTTTGAATAAAATATTTATTTTATCATGGTAATAAAACCGGGCAGTTCCAAATCGCATTAGTGCATTTAACGGTATGCATGATCAGTAGTTTTTGAATGCAGATTTAATGGTATATAATTAAAAATTTATATGTTAGTCCGAAATTTTTTTTATTTAATAAGTCATAGTTCTCTATTTCAATACTACAATATCTTAATATTTGTCTAAAACATTTTGTTAGTTGATAAAATTATTAATTTATTAAAGAATGTTCCATAATATTTTCTATATTAACTATTGCTTCTAAGGAGAACCGTTTTTATAAAGTTCTATATGTTATTGACTCCTAATATTCATATAAAACTGATTTACATTACCTAAAATACAGAAAACCTTTTCGAACCAGACCAAATTGAATATTCTCAATATATATGTTGTTTTTTAAAAATTGTTTGATTTTTTACAGACTGATACCATTTGTTTGAAAATGGCATGAAACAATTCTTTTAAGTAGAAAAAAAGTCAGAATTAATGCAACAACTTAATTATCATTTATATTCAATGCTTGTGATTTTTTTTATATTTTTGGAGGCATGCTTTTGAAGATAGGGGGTAAAGCAATTTTTAGGCGTTTTTCCGGAAGTTTATAAAAATTAGAGAAATTTTATTTTTTCAAATTTGTCCTTTAACGAAATTTGATTCAAAAACCCACAGAGCGTTCCAAATTTATTTAATTTCTCATTTTCCTTTGTGATATGCCAGTTCACTTTTCTATATCAAATAGAAAAATGCCAGTAACGTACAGATTGTCAGACACTGAAATTATTCCAAAAGTTTTTCGTTTTTCCAATTTTGCTCTTCGCAATTTTCATCCTTTTGAAATTACTTCTAAGTATACCGACGTCGTAAAAGGAAAAAGTCTTTAAATTATGTATTTTATCACATAGATAAGATGGGAGGCATTATCCCATTATGCAATGGATGCAATGCAATGGCATTCCCCATATGTAATGGAGAAAATATGTAACTTTCCTTCGCCCCTTTAATAGGCAAATTTTAAAAAAATATTTTTAAAATAATTACTAGGATAATGGCTGAAGCTGTGTATAGATATTTTAGTCAAGCACGTTAAGTTTAATTATAACACGGATAAGATTAATGTCTATTACATTTTAACATTTAATCATTCACAGATAAGATTAATGTAAATTTAAAACATTAACCTGCTAAACTAAGGTATAACTTACTTTTATTCCGATCAAGGGATTGCATCTCACGCAAACGTTATTAATGGAGAAAAACTGCGCTTCAATAATAAAAAAATACACATGAGCGAATCCACGGGAAAAAGCTTGCTTATTATGTAAATAGGTCAGTAGTATTTTACTTGAACATATTGATATAAACAATTGGGTGAAATCGGTTAGATTTCTAATTAGTCAATAAATAAATGTAATATAAAACTTTGGCTCGCATCTGTGATTATCTAAAAAGATGTAATCTATGTGACGACAAAGTTTGTTTCTTTATTTGTTTGTTATGTTAATATCTGGAACAACACGCGTGATTTCAAAAACTTGAAATCACGCGTGTTTTTAGAATGCTTGTTAGAAAGCCCGTACTTTGAGAAATATTATAGACTACGTATCGTCCCGGTACCATTTATAGGAGCAGATTAGTGATAAAAAATGTAACAGAAGTTGGGAACACTGCTTAAACGATGCAGGGTAGAGAGACACTGGCTTGTTTATTGACGAATCATATTGAGTATATTCACCTATGTGTTTTCGACCATGACGGAGTCGATTTAAGGAAAGATTGTTTTTTTCTCACGGCCGACTTTAAGTTGCATAGTCCAGATCAGGCAGTAGCAAAAACTTAATTACAATTCTACCCAAGAGAAATAAAATGGAGAATGTTGCACTATAAGTACTTTTGTAGATATTGTTCAGAATGTCAGAAGAGAGATAGTATATTAATAAGCGTACAGCATATGAAATAATTGGACATAGACACTAGAATTAGTATATCTATCTAGATCAGTAACTACTTCAATATATATGTATGAAGAACTACCTCGACTCGTCCATAAAATATTTTACGCAAATATTTCTCCTTTTTCTAGTTATATAGTTTTCAAGGTCTAAGCTTTAAAATTGTGGTAACGATTTTGTAATAATAACTCATAATTTTAAATTTATATCATTTGCAATAAAATTCCAAGTCAGGACTTTGATAATGAAACTTATTTTACACAAATATTTATCCTTTTTCTAGTTATATAGTTTTCAAGGTCTAAGCTTTAAAACTGTGGTAACGATTTTGTAATGATAACTCATAATTTTGAATTTATAACATTTGCAATAAAATTCTAAGTAAATATTATATAAATTATTCCTTCATTCAGGACTTTGATAATGAAACTTATTTTTTGTATTCGGTCCAAATATAAACAATTCAAATATTTAATATATTTGGCGTTAATTTTATAGAAATTCATTATTAATAATTAAATGAAACTACGTGGTGTAGTATTATTTCTACATTCTTTAAGTTCTTTACCACGACCTAGGTTTCGTTGTATTACAACATCTTCAGGTGGGCTATTAGCAAAGACCTAGAAGAAGAGAGAGTAGCTATCTTTGTTGATAGCGCACCTAAAGATGTTGTAATACAAAGAAATCTAGGTCGTGATATAGAACTGGAAGAAAATGGAAATAATACTACATCATGTAGTTTCATTTAGTTGTAGATAAACAATTCAATTTAACATTCTTAAATTTTCTTTCGAACAACGTAGAGTTACAGAAGACAAATACGATGAATACTTCAATTAATTAAACGAACTTTCTTTTAGTCTAACAAACATTTTTTTCTGATGTAAATTATAAAAGGAAATCTTTACTTAAGGAAATCTTACTTCAGCGCTTCCCCGAATTTGTGCTTACGCACCTCGTAAAAAGTCTACGTAATGGTAACGAAATTTAATAAAGATTTAAAAACATTGAATTATCTTTACAATAACTGAAAGTTAACTCAAAGTTTGGGTCCAGTAAAACGGATCGCTGACGGTACGCGACAATACGCCGATAAGAATATAGGCTGTAACACGAAATCTGTGACCTCGCCATAATAATAACAAGACGTTTATTATCTAACGATGTACTAAAAAGCGTAAATATTATTATTAAATACATAATAACAATTAAACGGACATAAAAGTAATTATTTAGTCGATTGTCAATGAACGTCAGACTTGACCCAACAAGGTCGCGCGTCTGCGGAGAGAGTAGCCATGATCACTGGTCAGAAGTTGTTATTTAGTAAATCATGGACAATAAAAGCGATATGAAATTTAAGGAATCGAAATACCATATTCGCAAGATAATAGTTACAGTTGCCTTGACGACCGACTGATAAGCGTTAGGGAAATGTTAATATCGAAAACATTGGTGAGGAGAAATATGTGTTTGTACAAAAATAATGTTGAATATATTTGGCGTTAATTTTGTAGAAATTTATTATTCACAATTAAATGAAACTACATGATGTAGTATTATTTCTACTATCTTTAATTTTTTTTACCACGACCTAGGTTTCGTTGTATTACAACATCTTCAGGTGGGATATTAGCAAAGATCTAGATTAGAGAATCTTTGCTAATATCCCACCTGAAGATGTTGTAATACAACGAAACCTAGGTCGTGGTAAAGAAATTAAAGATAGTAGAAATAATACTACATCACGTAGTTTCATTTAATTGTGGACAAAAATAATGATTTAGAAAAAAACATGGAAATATAATTAATGTCTTCGAAATGATATTGCAGCAATAGACGACCGACTATGTCTTCGAAATGATATTGCAGCAATAGACGACCGAATATTAATGTCTTCGAAATGATATTGCAGCAATAGACGACCGAATATGTGTTTATACAAAAATAATGATTAAGAAAAAAACATGGAAATATAATTAATGTCTTCGAAATGATATTGCAGCAATAGACGACCGACAGCCTTGACGACCGACTGATAAGCGTTAGGGAAATGTTAATATCGAAAACATTGGTGAGGAGAAATATGTGTTTATACAAAAATAATGATTAATAAAAAAACATGGAAATATAATTAATGTCTTCGAAATGATATTGCAGCAATAGATAATAGAATGGAATAAATAACGAGGCAATAATACAGCGAAGTGGACTGAAAGAGAGTTAACTAGGTAATAAAATTAATCGATGGTGTTGTCACTGACTGCCAAACTTTTTTCTGGTTGTAATTTCACCTAAAAAAAATGTTAAAATGGAATAAATTATCTTTTGAAATATTAAAAAGAAACTGGTTAAGTTCACGTAGCAACACATATAAAATAAGATTCCTTATTTCTGTACATAAATTATGAATACAAATTAACCAAAATAATTATGAATTAGTTATATCTAAACTTTTATTAAATGTTGGTATTTAAAATTTTATGAGCTGTACCTTATTTTTAAACTTGGTACAAGAGGTAAGAATGACATTTTTAGAATATCAAGAATGGCCCACTCTTTTTAAAAGTCTTTTCTACAACCTCTCCAGAGGCGTTTCTTCGGCGTCGACTGTATGATGAATAACTCACAATTTCTACATCAGTCTTTCATCTGTCTTTAGTTTCAGTCTAATGTACTTTAAGTGACTTTTAGGTTGTATGTCTATTATGAAATTTGTCTTTTAACCAAAGAATCATATTAAAATTATTATACCAATTTAAATTAAACTTTCGCTTGACTAAGGTTTGTAATATATTAAATTCCAGGTTGCACTTAGTTCCAATCTAATATACTCTAAGTGATTTTTAGGTTAAATGTCTATTGTGAAATTTGTCTGTTTATCAGAGAATAATGTTAAAATTATTATACCAATTTGAATTAAACTTTCACTTGACTGAGCTTTGAAATATATTAAATTTTAGGCTGCATTTAGTTCCAATCTAATATACTCTAAGTGACATTTTGGTTGTATGTCTATTATTAAGTTTGTCTGTTTGCGAGAGAATAATATTAAAATTATTATATCAAGTTGAATTAAACTTTCACTTGACTGAGGTTTGTAGTATATTAAATTCTATGCTACATTTAGTTCCAATCCAATGTACTCTAAGTGACTTTTTGGTTCTATGTCTATTATAAAATTTGTCTGTTTGTTTGAGAATGATATTAAAACTGTTATATCAATTTGAATTAAACTTTCATTTTACTGAGAGTTGTAGTATATTAAATTCTATGCTACATTTAGTTCCAATCTAATATACTCTAAGTTACTTTTTGGTTGTATGTCTATTTCTCAAGTTTCTCAGGTTTTTTGTTCGCCAAAGTATCATGTTAAAAATTACAGATTGAATTCTAGACTACTTGTCGTTTCAGTCTACCAGTAAGGGACTTTTTGTTATGTGTCTATTTTTTAAGTTTTTCAGTTTGTCTATTTGTCAGAGCATTCTGCTAAACATTAACATAACAATTTTGAATTAAACTTTCACTTTACTGAGATGTGGAGTAGATTTAATTTAAGGCTACTTTTAGTCACAATCTAATATTGTATTTACTAACTTTATATTATACTAACTTTTTTAATCTAACCGTTTGCTTATTTGATATTCTGTCACGATAAAAATTAGTATGCCAATTTCAAGTAAACATTCACTTGACTAATATTTAGGGTAGGTTAGATTCTACTCTACGTTTAGTTCCAATCTAACATTACGTACAAGTCCTGAGATCTCATTATTGATATACAAGCGGTCAAAACTTTGAGCACAAGCTTGAGAAGTTATGAATATAACTTGTGTCCAGAGATGGTTACAATGATTAAATTTTAAGTTCAAGCTAAGATATAGGGTACTCCAATCCTGGTCGAGGCTACTTGTGAAATGCAACCATTATTCATTTATCGAGAATTAGCCCTATTTAGGAGTCACAGGTTACAGCCAGTTCTTAAGAAAATAATTATATTATTCCTTTCATTATTCTAGTTGATTTCGATTAAGTTAATGTCGTTGTTAATGCTATATTAACAACATGCAGCTTTGATGCAAATAGTCATTGATATGAAAGGGGGTTTGAAGTTTTTCTTTCTCAGTGAAATGTTTGAATATCTATGTTAACATAGTTTTACTCCATTCACTCTTTAGGAAGTTATCAGTAGCGAGTCACTACAAATGTTTTAAATACGTACAATATCTCGTACTCTTTCTCGTGCTGGTAGGTACGTTTGTTTGTCAAATATAGTATAGTTCAAGGTAAAACAACTTGACAACCTCGATTACGAGAAAGTGGCAATTGCGTACGTTCATTTGATAGTGTCGTGTTCATTTTGAATAAGTGTTTATAATTTGCAAGAACCTTTATTTATTTTTGCATTTCTTAAAAACTTTATGCGCGATTTGTAGGTTGATTAGATTGTTGGACATGTGCGAGTAGCGTAAAAAAAAGAAATACAAATTCTGTGTAAAAAGTCGTTGGTAAAATTAAAAGCACACACCCAGTTTTTTTCTTGTTTATTAACTGAACAATTTTAAGAAAAAATTAAAAATGAAAAATAAAAGAAAAAGAAATGTTGTCTGTTTTCACAAGTACATATGTACATACCTAGAGATCAATGAACGCAGATATATATGATTTTTAAAGCACAAATTTAGATCAAAATAAATATTTTAAAAAAACAGAAAAATTGTATTATTTTTCATAGGAAAATTATCTCTTTGAGATTGAGTTGATTACTTGTAAAATTATTCGAGTTTTAATTACTCTTGTCATCAGAGGCTGGTGAGCAAGATAATAATAAACCACACACCAGCGGGTGTATGACAATGAATAAAAAAGAAAAAAAAATACAAAAAATTTAAATTAAAATAAAACTAAATAATTATCAATCGTGAACTATGAAAAAATTCTACATTTAACGTCTTAAAGTAAGTAGAGAAAAATAATTATAATAAAGTGGAAAAAATGTTAACGTACAATGCAGATAATCGTTTATGTACGGTTAGTCGGCGGCCTACTTTCCATTGACTGAATATATATAATATTTCAAGGGACACGGAAGACGAAATGTCTTCCCTGTTCTGAGATTCATCATCATTAATTAGGATCCTGCACTTGCAAAGGGCTCGTATTGATTTTGTAATTTGACAACGAGGTATTGGACCGAAAAAAAAAATTAAAAAAAAATATCAAAACAATTTAGAAAATATTATAGACGAAAACCAATTTTGCAGACCGTTGACGTAACATTTTAAATTACGAAGGAAATTAATCTGCTATATTTATTAGAATATTTTTTCAATACGGCTGTAGTATAATATGTTGCATGACTTTTTCATGAAATTTCTAAAAAAAATCTGAGAAACTTGAGAAATAGACATACAACCAAAAAGTAACTTAGAGTATATTAAGATTGGAACTAAATGTAGCATAGAATTTAATATACTACAACTCTCAGTAAAATGAAAGTTTAATTCAAATTGATATAACAGTTTTAATATTATTCTCAAACAAACAGACAAATTTTTTCAAGAATTTTCTAAGTGAAATTCTGAGATTTTCGTTGTTTAATATTGAATATTGAAAAATTGAATAGGTTTTTTTCTAAATTCCATAGAATATAACTATATACGATTGCATAGTCATGATGCTTCAGGTTATTGCTACCAGCTGTACCGGGATATCAACTTTTATTTCAGAGAATATGTAGATATGTGTTAAACAATTTTATTTCCAGATAACCGGGTAAACTTTTACAGTTGAAAGTATTCTAGATATTCATTTAGGACATAACCTATTTTTATAATTTTCGTTAAAATGGCAATCATTAAGTTTAGGACGATCTTTGAGTAATTCCGCCTCGTATGATAATCACGAAAACTGACACCATGAAAACTGAAAGCAATGATATTCCATTACGATCATTAAGATAGCACTGCCATATGGCTGCGAAATATGGACAGAAATAAAATACCTCGTAACGCGATTCTAAGTCACTGTCAATAGCTGTTTTAGAAATACTTTTCGGATCCTGTTACGAGAAGACATCTAACGAAGAATTGCTACAATGTTGCGAAAATTCCGAATAAGCATCCAATAAAACTCTGCAAATGGAACTGAATTGGCTATACGATGAAAAGGGAATCCATTTATATTCCTAGATAGACGTTAAATTGAAAACCTCAAGGGAAGAGGAGACTTGCTCGTCCGTAGTATGCTTAGAAGTGGCATCTGTTAGCAAAATTGAAGAGCATCAGCAAGATCTGCAATAAAGCAATTCCTGTCAAAGGACCGGTTAGCGTGGCGAAGTATCGTGGATACCCTTTACTCCACCGAGAAGACACAGGATGTGAAGAGAGATTTATTACATCCGCAAACAGATCAGCTTTTCCAAAATGTAAATTATTACCTGCAGTGGAGAGACATTAACCAGGTGATGCCTTCCATAAATAGAGGTCTTATAAAAGGAAAAGGTCATATCGGCATCTAATTACGGCATGACTTTTAGTGATAAATGCTTAACAAAACATGACGGTTACCATAATGTGTATTCCTTCATACGCTCGTATGCAGAACATTTGGAAGCGGTTCCCTTCTTAAACCTATTAAGATCAACATTTCCTCCCACGCGTCCACTATACGTATGTGGCCTTTTCTATGTTTCCGGCTACTGAAACAACTTGGGATTCTTTACTTTTTCCCATTGATAAAAAGCCTATTATTAACTAAAATTTATGGACTGTATTCTTTTGTTCATTTTCTTGTACACCAACGTTTAAAAATATTCTCAATTATTCAGTATATCAGTAAGTACATTTGATGAAAAATTGCCAAATGCTTATTGGATCTTTTTCTCATATTCATTGCTTTCAATCGTTTAAATTTTATATATAAGAATAGTATATTTTTTGAATATATCTTGTAGGTGTTTCGTATTGATTTACCTACATTCAGGTATTTTTGCGATTAGACCTTCTGGCGACAAATGTTCGATTTTTAAATTTTGGAAATATTACTATAATTCTACTCATAAAAGACACTACCAAACATACTTAGAAAATATTTTTATTTATGAAAATGTACATATATAATCAAAGTGTATGTTATAAATGAGTAAGTTGTTTGTTAATTTGGATTCTGATCTTTGTATGAAATTTTTACAAGGGTACGCTTTGGCGCCATCCTGGTTACAAAGGTTTGGTCTTGAATTTTTGAGAATTTTTTCTATAATTCGTTCATTAAGAAAATACTTAACGTACGATAGAACATATATCTATATGAGAAAACAAAGTATGTAAGTCAAGCGTATGCAACCAATGAATAAATTCGAGTTCTCCATTTTTAGAAATGATTTTTCAGATATTATCCTCCGTGATATGTTGTTCATCTATTAGTTAATGTTTTGTAAAATGTTCTTTTAATTAGTTATTCAAAAAAATAATTTAAAAGAGTAACTATTACGTGCAATCTAGATGACTGACAATAATAGGAGAAAATACAATATATATATTTATTACTTTAACGGGCTCACCCTACAAAAGTCGGTCTTACAAAAAATCGGAGCAACGCTGTGGCCATCTTTTACCCATTAAAAAGTTACGAATGAAAACGCGCTTCCAGAGAAAAGGACAAGATACTTGACGGAAAAAGCACGATGGAAGAGGTTTCTCTTGACGTATGCGTTGAGTCGATGTAAATTGGACAACGGCTTTATCCAACAACAGTCGGCAGTTATTGTTCGCCAACTTACCAACCTATCTAATATCAGTTGTTTACGTTGTGCATTATTCCAAGAAATATAAATAAATAAATAACAAGAAATTCAGTTCTTCCTCATAAATATTACAATTAATATTTTGCTTAGTTGATTCCTTATGTATTCAAATAGTTGTTTGTTATTTCTTTTGTTATTTACAACAATGTTGATACTCCAAATTATGTATTTCAACTTCTAAGTGATGTGCCCACTCTTCTTGGTATAGTGATAAGAATATATTTTTGTTTTGTTTTAAACAACGCACTTGACGTAATTGAAAGATTATTGTTTATGTCTTTAACTTATTCAAGGTGTAAAGGTGTATATATATATATATATATATATATATATATATATATATATATATATATATATATATAGCATAAATGTTTATATTTAATGTGAGTCATTTAGTTTTTTATTCAGTTGTATATAAGTTTTTGTAGAAATTTTAAAGTGCGAAACGGTGTCATTTCGAAACACTTTTTTATTGCTAAACCTAAACAATTTGCTTATAAAACCAAAACATGATTCATAAAGACACCAAATAAGTTTTGAGAGAGTAGACCATAGCCTCCTTAGCGCCATTGTTCAATAAGACAATGGGCCTATGAAAAGGAACACGTGTCAAATTTGCATATAACGCAACGTTGCCTCCCACAAGTGGGCGGTACAATGATGAACATCAGCATACTAAGAAATTAAGTTGGTTGGAAGATTAAGATTGTTTGGGCTTTTAAAAACAGATAGAATAAAGTCAGTGATTATATTAACGTAATATTAATTTATTTTTTCACTTGATGTGTCCACGAAAACGATAGATTGTTAATTTTGAGAAATGTAATGTTTTTGGATGGAATATTCTTCAAAGATTTAATTTCGCTTCATTTAAATATTATAGTATTACCCTCTTTCTACTTCTAATTTAAATAAACTAGCATATGTAACTTAACGATGCCAATTTCGCTGAAAGTATTTGCTTAACAAATGAGACTAAGAAGCATGCCTAGGAAACTATGGATCGATTGTATGGAGGAAGACATCAGAAGGATGGGAAAGCTCACCAACCGGAGAAAAGATGCAAATAATCGCGTCAAGTGGAGAGTAATGTAGAAGAGGCCAAGACATACTTTAAAAGAGCAAAAAAAACATTCATTTGACAACACAGAAAAAAACATTCATTCGACAAAGGATTGTAGAGCCGATGAAAGAAGGAAAAAAAAACTTGTTCGTAAAAATGATATCGACGAAATTAGGTCTGGCATTACAGAAATTGAAATTAATTAAATATTTTTTAAAAAATCTGGCATTTTTCAGAATATATAAAAATAAAGAATTCTGCGATTGATAATCAAGAAAGAGAAAGAAATAAAATACGACTCGCAACCATAATACTAAACAAAAACAGCCATCTTCATAAACGCGTTTATATTATATTTTTAATACAGCAAGTATTGTTAATAACAAGTAAAAACGACAATTAAAATCTAATGAAATACATAATAATTGTTTATACAAACAATCACGTAAATTAACCGATGTCCATCGCTACGCATCAAACGTAGCTGTGGTCTATTAATTGAAAATAACCTGTTAACTTATATTGACATTCGTTCTGTGTTGCCAAATGAATGTTTTTTTTGCTCTTGTAAAGTATTACGTGTTTTTTTTATGCTCATGTCGGGCCTGGGAGTTTCATATTAAATCTTTGTGTATCAGATACAATGGAACACAAAAATACTTTATTTCTTCGTACTGATTTAGAGAGAAAAGAGTAGAAATATCATTTATAAACCTTATAAAAATGAACTGATGTAATACGAGGTTTTTCGTTTGTCTGACTAACGATTTAAATGAAACTTTGAAGCGGTTGATTTTTTCATTTTTTCTTTAAACAATTTTATTAACTAATGGCTAAAATTTTCAGTCATTCATTACAACTAATGACTAACTTAGTTTTATTCGTAATCATTTGTTTCAACTACAACTACTTTTGTTTTTAGGGGATTGGAGAAACCCCTTTTGAGACATATAGAAATGTTACAAAAGTCATGAAATATATAATTTATAACTGGCACTTTATAATGCATTAGGAAGAAATTTCTAATCATGTAATAAAACAATAAAGGTCTATACTCTAGTTATCACCCTTGGCTACTAAGCTATTTGGTGAGGTGCTGACCAGTTAATATTGGACTCGAAGAACAAAGCGTTCCATTTTGGTAAGAGGGGTCTTAAAACCACACAGTTCTCCACGAAAGAATGGTTTGCGTCCCTCCTTTCGTGGCTACACATCTGATAACCCGTGTGTGTCAGGATGTGAACACGGTGTGTATGTGAGATAAGGTAATCTTGGCCGTTTTTCGTGCCACATTTTACTCTTAGCATTGGTGGAAAGTTGGGATCAATAGGAACTTTTACGATTAAGCTCTCTCATATTTTGCCGGCAAATATTTTATATAGGCGCTGTCTATATCACCTATTGCCCGCTGTGTTAGTTTGTGTCTTAGAATAATACAAGAAGGAGAAGCAGACTGGCTGAAGCATCGTTGTATCCAGTTTAAACAGATTGTCGGATATTTCAGATCTGTAGAATTTGACGTAGTCAGGACACGCACTTCAGAACCGTTGCCCGTATTACGTTCGAGTCCCTCGAACTTCAGCAGCTAATACGGGTTGCAAGATTTTACAGTCTTCTCTTGCATTTGATTGTTCTTTGATCGTCTATTTCCGTGCTACAAGATTAATTCTGGATTGTAACTTGGGACTCCACTAGAAATCGTCATTGAGGAGTTGGTTATCAAAAACCATCTTAATCGATTTGATGAGCATGAATAGAAAAAATATATAAAAGTCGATATGGGACAAAATTGGAAAATAATTATAAATTTGCGCTGGGATTTAATACTATGTTCTATTACATACTAACTTTTGAATGCGAGATTTTACAGAACATACAAATTGACAAATCAATTTTTTTTTAATTTTCTTAGGATAAAGGGTGCATTAATCCATAGAGATTCCTTTGCTTAATAATATACACCTTGATGTAATTTATACCGCGGTTTCCATCCTCTCAAAAAAGCTCAGCTGCGACCAAGTGGTAATAAAGAAACGACAATTTTCTCATCTACCAATGAGCAATTTACGTGGAATATTCTCATATCAAGTGTAATAAAAATATCTCATTCTAACAAGATTCGAACTGGCATTGTTTGCCGAGGCCTACAGTATAATGACGTAATCGGTTATAAGTCATTGACAGATATATTTCGCAAGACCCTCGATATTTCGATCAGAGATACTACCGCCCATTACTTTAAAGTGCTTTTCATACCATACATCTTGCATGACTAGCAGAGAAAAAGATTAGAATATACTTATAGATAAGAATATACTTTTACATGAATCTTTCTCGATTTTTCTTATAGCGGTTTCTCTCTTTGCTGGTCGTGCATGCCCATAACATATATATGTTTCATATGCGTTGGGTGCGCGGCCAAGTTACACATGTTCGAATTCGCATATTAACGCTGCGTAAATTGTAATTATCTATTTGCAATTATGACAAATGACCCAGTCGATGTATAAGATACGATCTCAAAAATTGTCGCCTTGATAAACTTCCAATTTATCGCTACAGGTCACATTTATCTACATCGAATGATGCGATAGTCAACCACTAAATACCATGTTATTCTCCATTGGAATTCTTTATTGATGGAAGATATTATTTCTGCGTTGCAAACAAATGTACTTATAAAATCTACTCACCGCTTGAGATTTTTCTTAGGACATAACAGATGAAAGACATTGCACACGTGAAAAGTCTTCTCTTGCTGTTAAGCGCCATAGTGTTAAAATACATTTGAAAAATTAAATGCAATTCTTATGTCCAATGCAAAATAGAACATTTGATATTTAATATTTTGACGTATATATTTCAAAAACCAAAAATTGTTTCCATAAAAATCGGAGCCACCACCTCGCTTCAATCCAATCATTATTTGTGAATTAATTCTATTTCAAGGAGATTTTCAAGTAAAATATTGTTCATTATGACATTCATTTTCTGTACAGCATCCAACACAAAGAAAATATAAAAATTTAATGACAATACACGATGAGCAAAGCGAGACGCCGCTATAAGAAGAACCGAGAACGATAGATTAAGCAGCATGTCTATTCCATTGTCTCATATAGCGGCCTCTCTCTTTGATGATATAGATACTGTATAAAGCAATTTAGAGTAATATAATTATGCTACCATCCGTATTTTATCATATATGAATATCCGTTTTACTTAAGTTGTGTTTGGGTTTTGAAAGTAAAAATATGCTATGGCTAATAAAATAATTGTATCGAAATATGGGTATACGCCGCATTACAGTATCTTTTGGATATCGTTTATTTCATCGAATAATGTTTGTCTCCTTTTACCTCATCCATATTTCATCATTGTTTTGATGATTATTTCGTCAGTCAACGCTTTCGTAGCTATTTCATGTTATGCATTTTTTCATATAATGAGACGAAGACTTTCCGACAGTGTGGGACATCCATGGCATTCAGTAACTCACGAACACCCTGTCCCATGCAAACCTATGGAGTAATAAACGAATAGAGTACTGCGTATGTACATAGGCACAATAAAGAGCGATAAAATACTGCATAGGCACAATAAAGAGCTATAAAATATACTGCATAGGCACAATGAAGAGAGATAAAATACTGCATAGGCACAATAAAAAGCGATAAAATACTGCATAGGCACAATAAAGAGCGATAAAATACTGCATAGGCACAATAAAGAGCGATAAAATGCTGCATAGGCACAATAAAGAGCGATAAAATACTGCATAGGTACAATAAAGAGCGATAAAATACTGCATAGCACAATAAAGAGCGATAAAATACTGCATAGGTACAATAAAGAGCGATAAAATACTGCATAGCACAATAAAGAGCGATAAAATACTGCATAGGTACAATAAAGAGCGATAAAATACTGCATAACACAATAAAGAGCGATAAAATACTGCATAGGTACAATAAAGAGCGATAAAATACTGCATAGCACAATAAAGAGCGATAAAATACTGCATAGGCACAATAAAGAGCGATAAAATACTGCATAGCACAATAAAGAGCGATAAAATACTGCATAGGCACAATAAAGAGCGATAAAATACTGCATAGGTACAATAAAGAGCGATAAAATACTGCATAGCACAATAAAGAGCGATAAAATACTGCATAGCACAATAAAGAGCGATAAAATACTGCATAGGCACAATAAAGAGCGATAAAATACTGCATAGCACAATAAAGAGCGATAAAATACTGCATAGGCACAATAAAGAGCGATAAAATACTGCATAGGCACAATAAAGAGCGATAAAATACTGCATAGGCACAATAAAGAGCGATAAAATACTGCATAGGCACAATAAAGAGTGATAAAATACTGCATAGGCACAATAAAGAGCGATAAAATACTGCATAGGCACAATAAAGAGCGATAAAATACTGCATAGGCACAATAAAGAGCGATGAAATACTGCATAGGCACAACAAAGAGCTATAAAATACTGCATAGGCACAATAAAGAGCTATAAAATACTGCACAGGCACAATAAAGAGCTATAAAATACTGCATAGGCACAATAAAGAGCTATAAAAGCTACTCGTCACGGTTCTGCAGTGCGGTTTTTGTTAGTTTACTTACTGTTTTCCTAATGAGATAATGTGAACTCCACAAATTATCAGCATGGGTTTAATTGCGTAGTAAGTAAGTTACTTGGAACTATTTTCCATTCTGAAAATGCAATGGATCAAATCAAAAAGATTCGATAATTATCATTACACTCGTTTTTATCATTTGCTACTCATTTCGTTAGTCATTATGCCCGTGATATGTTCTTTGGAGGATTCACAGTCCACGCATTCATTAGTTTTCAGACTTATTTTAGCAATTATTTTGTGAAATACGCCAATCTTTTCGGCATTGAAAATGATGTTCGGTTTTATCCTCCGTTTCAGCCTATAATACCTTTTTATTGCACTCCCAGACGCTGAATATGATCTGCGCGGAGAGTATATATTTTGCCTTGAAATTGCCAGTATATTTTGTCTCATTAATTAAAGCTACTTTTTGGTTTAAAGACAAAATTTTCCTGTTAAAGCTGATGATGTTTTCCGCCGGGATCATATATTTTACCTTGAAATTGCCAGTCTACTTTGTCGCATAAATTAAAGCGACTTTTTGGTTTAAAGACAAAATTTTCCTGTTAAAGCTGACCACGTTTATCGAATGAAAGTCAGGTTATTATTGACTAAACCTAATCAGCGAGAACTCGATGATTATGCACCGGCGTAATAGTAAATAAATTACAATAAACGAAATTTACGGTATTCGATGTGTTTCATCTTAACCATATCTATTTTTTTCATTATAGAGAGTTGTTTGTTATAAATAGATTTCACTGTATGCATTATGTGTCCAATTAAATTATTGATTATAAATAACACTATAATACAGTTGTTTTATCAATAATAAAGAGTATATGAATCGATGAATTCTTTAAGAAGATAATAGCATGACAGCACTATTGCGCCCTTCCTAACATAAACAGAGTTCCGCAGTACTCCCTGGTGATTCATTAAGGAAATTAATATAAGCCAAGGAATTTCCTTCATTTACATTAATGTACAAAGCGGAAAAGTTTGTTTGTTTATTTGGTTGTTTGCGCTAATCTCTGGAACCAAACCATTCGTCCGATTTAAAAAAATGTTAGAAACCTCAAGGGTGATCTTTAAGCTTTAATGATCATAGACTATAACCATCATTCTATGATTGATAGGAAAACAGTAGTAAAAAAGATGTAACCGAAATTCGGAAATACTGCTTAAATGGTGAATGTAGAGAGAGGCCTGCTTATTTATTGACTCATCATTCCGAGTATTCTCGCCGATATATTCTCGACTCCTAGGAGGTGTAACATAGCGGAGGTATTTAGTGAGCATCTTAGAGTGGGAGCAACGTAGAAAAGATAATTCTACGTTTGCAAACCCACGGGGTACAACTAGAATTGATAATAATATTAAACATTGCGCGTGTCAGCTCCGACGCGCCACTGGAGTTTATTCCTTAATTACGATTGTCTTAGAATGTATAAAATAGGTAACACTGCGTATAAATATAAATAAATATCATCTTTAAATGTATTTCTTACCGTTAACGCAGCGTTCATAAGAAATGCATTCGCTCGACTGTTTTTTCGTGGACTTACGTTGCAAAATTGGTCTCCATGATTTTTTTTGAACGGGATAATATACAACCTGAATGTCTATTATCCCGTTCAAAAAAATTTTTTAAATTCATTATATTCATTATAGTCGTATAATATTTATATTCGTTCACCAATATTTAAAAAGGGCCTTCAGGTATGTCCATCCTGAAGGCCCTTTCTAAATATTGGTGAACGAATTTTTGAAATCGGAAGAGTGGTTTCGAAAATTACCTCCCATATCCAAACTTACAAACTGTTACACTTTTTTTAACGCTCTGAACTTCTAATTTTCTTCCTCATAAAACTTCATACCGGTGATATGAAAATCGATTCTTAAGGAATTAACTCCAGTAATAACTATAAAAGTTTTACTCAACAGTTTATATCTATCAATATTCTTTATGAGCGATCTATCATATTTCAAAGCGTACATAAAAACGTTTTAATGTTACGAGTTAAAATATAGACGAGATTACATTCCAAACTATTTCTATTGGTCGGATATAAAAAAAGATATTATAATGGCAGTAGTGTACTATTAATAAATAACAAGATTAAATACGGATCCATTAATCAGTGTTCGTCGAAGTACCAAATATTTTTTTAATGATCTTCTGAGAACCATGTGGTCATATTTATGCCTGCGTTGTACGGTTGACGCCCAGTTTACGTAAAAGTATTCAGTAGTAAAAGAATTTGAAGTGGTTGATCTTTCATACGAGTCGATTTGAATTAGGTTGATTGTTTTGGGGCGTATTGATTTGAACGTTACATCGTTAATTAAATCGATTTTTAATTTATACTATCAATGATATCATATTATTTAGTTTCCAATCAGCATACTAATTAGTCAAGTGCATATTTGCCCGAGTATCAAAATAATAATACGAGTTGATTGGGAGTAAGTTGATTGTGTCCGCGCGTAATGAGTTAATCTTGAACTTCGCATTGTTAATCGAATCAATATTTAATTTATGCTATCAATGATATCATATTATTTAGTTTCCAGTCAGCATACTAATTAGTCAAGCGCCTATTTGATCGAGTGTCAAAATAATAATACGAGTTGATTGAGAATAAGTTGATTGTGCCCGCGCGTAATGAGTAAATCTTGAACTTTGTGTAGCTAATCGAATCAGTATTTAATTTATGCTATGAATGATATCATATTATTTAGTTCCCAGTCAGCATACTTATTAGTCAAGTGCCTATTTGACCGAGTGTCAAAATAATAATACCATTTGATTGGGATTAAGTTGATTGTGCCCGCGCGTAATAAGTTAATCTTGATCATTGCATAGTTAATCGAATCAATATTTAATTTATGCTATCAATGATATATTATTTAGTTTCCAGTTGGCATACTAATTAGTCAAGTGCCTATTTGACCGAGTGTCAAAATAATAATACGAGTTGATTGGGATTAAGTTGATTGTGCCCGCGCGTAATGAGTTAATCTTGATCATTGCTTAGTTAATCGAATGAATATTTAATTAATGCTAAAAAGGATATATTACTTGATTTCAAATTAGCACACAAAATATAGTTTAAACATTTTTGCAGAAGTATATATATTCTGGACGTTGTTTAATCCGTGAACCAAAATTTTTCTTTAGTTTCATGTCGGATGTGTAAAAGGAAAATAACCAATAATATTTTTTTTATTTGTTGCGGAAAAATAATTTACTTTAAAAAAATTTTTTTTTCAATTTTCTTATCTTATAGTTACCTTTGTATATATCGTTATAATAAATATAATTTCGACAAAAACTAAACTTAAAAAAAGAGTCTGAGTTATCGGTATAGTTAATTTTTCTTTTTGTGAAACAATAATATCGCTCAATATTCAAAGATTAATAAGTGGTTCGATGCGTCACGTCACATCGCTTTGATGATGCTGTGCAGCATTCGATGTGTGGTGCTCTGTAAAATTTTAATACCTATTACTGTTGATTATAGTCAACCTATTTTATAACTTAATGTTAAATTATAAAGAATAATTCCATTATAAAGTATCTTTACCATCTAATGAGATTATATTTATATGTGGCCATCCACGTGTTACTTAATAAGTTGAAAGACTTATATATAGATAAAGATATAAAATAAAATATGTTACTCGAAAGTAGTTAACAATCTCTTTGCGTGAAATAATCCGATTGACTGGTGACTTGTTATTTTGAAAGTCAGTACCTATCACCATATGTTCATCAACACAGATATTGGCTTTTTGTTTAACAAATATGACCTAGTTGATTAAAAAAAGAATTGTTTTGACGGTTTGTGTCATCAAAGTTGTTGTTTTTAATAAATGAAAATTGTAAATACAATATTATTCGGCACCGTCCGTGTACATAAAAGCGATATGCATATAATTTAACAAAGCAATGACTGTTACGAATTGTTTTTCGTATTTCGTGTCCTCTGTTTTTTCAGGCTTAGCATTATATATTGTAAACCACAAACGAAACGTGTACTTAAGAATACAACGACTATTATGAATTATTTTTCGTATTTGGTGGAATTCGCTCATTTTTATGACTTAGATTTTTTTGAGTCTTCTCTTGTTTCAAATTCAGCGTTAAATGTATTAAAAACTACAAACAAGACTTGTACTTAAGAATGGAACGACTATTATGAATTATTTGTCGTATTTGGTGGAATTTGCCCATTTTTTACGACTTAGTTCTATTTTGAGTCTTCTGTTGTTTCAGATTCAGCGTTAAATGTATTAAAACCACAAAAAAGACTTGTACTTAAGAAAGAATATAACGACTGTTATGAATTATTTGTCGTATTTGGTGGAATTTGCTCATTTTTATGACTTAGTCCTATTTTGAGTCTTCTGTTGTTTCAGATTCAGCGTTAAATGTATTAAAAACTACAAACAAGACTTGTACTTAAGAATGCAACGACTATTATGAATTATTTGTCGTATTTGGTGGAATTTGCTCATTTTTTATGACTGTCCTACCTTGAGTCTTCTGTTGTTTCAGATTCAGCGTTTAACGTATTAAAAACCACAAAAAAGACTTGTACTTAAGAAAGAATATAACGACTGTTATGAATTATTTTTCGTATTTGGTGGAATTTCTTCATTTTTTATGTCTTAGTCCTATCTTGAGTTTTCTGCTGTTTCAGATTTAGCGATAAACGTATTAAAAACCACAAACAAGACTTGTACTTAAGAATGCAACGACTATTATGAATTATTTTTCGTATTTGGTGGAATTTGCTCATTTTTTATGTCTTAGTACTATCTTGAGTCTTCTGTTGTTTCAGATTCAGCGTTAAACGTTATAAAACCTAAATAAAATGTGTTAAATACGAGTAGAGCACGAAATATAAGGGTTCGATCTACATATAGGCATATATAAACATTTAAGGGTACACCACACGTATACACAGTAAACGGTCTACGAATGTTAATATTACTTTTCAACATGGAAATATATTGAGTAGCCTATTTTCCACAAGTGTAAGAGCACTATAGTTTTTCGGTAACTGTAAACCATTGCCTCAGTTTTCCGATAAACTTCTAGTAACACCGTTTTTTTATAATTTTGGCTTTAATAGTTTTGAGGGTCAAGTATACATTTCAATTCTTGATGCACATACTTAGTCAAGTACAGTAATTAGTTAAAAGCTTAAACCAAGAAGTATATGCTAGTAGTATACTAGGGAAAAAAGGTCCAGTAAACTGAGTAGGTTTATTGTAATGAGTTGTTTTTTTATTTGGTTATCTATGATCGTTTGCAGGATATTTTTTACCAGTAAGGTCTATCCAAACAATATAAGCTACTGTTCAAAATATATAAAACTGTTTTGTCCCAAAACTGCTTTAGGAATGAGGCATGTAGAGCTGCAATAATGTTAAGTACTCTGAAATATTGATACCAGACACCAGATTACACTAAACAAATTCACTTTTTCTATTTCCTACTGATATTCTCTTGAACACAGCAACTTGCATTAGTGAAATTTATTATCCGATTGTTAAGTGGGATACTTTTGTGATCTAATTTATTGGGAACATTTTCTCACTTTGTACTAATTAACTACCTACGCTCGTGTAGTCATTACTTTTTGCTATATCGGCATCTAGAATCGAATCACTTCGAAACTCCCAACTTTCCCACGGTGTGCAATTGTTCAACCACCTGATCTATTGATAGGGGTTACTAGCAACACATCGCGGTTACGCCAGAGTGTGATTTGTTTGTGATGAGTGGATGATGAGTGGGAATAAATTATGTATTGTCATCGTTACTCATTACAGTGTAATTGAATTGATCAATTGTCTTGTTATTGTTATTGAAACATATAGATGTAATAAAATTAATGTTAACCTAACTGTATATAAATTAATAAATTAATATAACAACAACAACATACAACAGATTATTTGTCTATATCTCTTTTTTGAAAGTATAGTCAATAAATTGGAGGAGCTGAGAGATGAGTTATGTCGTGTTATTTGTGTGACATATTTCATCACATTTTGAACTTAAATGTTTCGCAAACGGAAGTTTAGACTGAAAAATTACAAATGGAATAAGATGAATTTTTCACACAGTTTTCTTTAGCATCTGCTACTTATTAATTATGATTCCCATATAAAAGATGTGAATATGAATTCCTCTTCTTCAGTGCTTCATCTGGCCAGTATTTTAAACGGATACGAGGCTTGGACCTTTAAGGAAGTTCTCGTGAAATGTATAGAAACATTAAAAGTATAGGCCTATAGACGCATGATATCTACATCTTGAATTCAGAAATTCACCAATAGGGGAGTTCTGCGATGGGTTTGCCAGAGACTTAAATTTTTGCCAACTATCAAACAATATGAAGTTGCATATTTGGGGCATTTACTTAGTCATGACAACTATGAGCTCTTGCAACTAATGATGATGGGAAAAGTTGCTGGGAGAAGGAAAGCCTGGTCTTAGAAGTAATGTTTGCCTAACATCTTTGCGTAAAAACCTTGCCAAGGACCAGACAAAATACGCAGAGCTGACTGTCACTATCAAACAGTTGGAGAGGCACCCTTAGAAGAAAATAAAATATGTGCTTGCAAAATTCCCCGCACATAGTTTTAAAACTGCAGAAACAGAGACTGCGTCAGAAGGGCGGAGGGGAAAACATTATAAGGATTTCTTTTTTCATTACAAAACCTTCAAAAATAGTTTGAATTGATTATGATAAGGGTTGCAACGGGTAGTATATTCGCCGAATATTCGGCAAAATTATTTGACGACACCTAGATGCTTATATGAATGTATTCCATGTTGTTTAAATCTGAAAGGGGGCTGTAACAGAATCAATGCACGAGATTTTACATGCAAAGTTAAAGCCTGTGGGTACGAACCAAAATCTAATATAATATTCTCAATGTCTGGTTAAGGCTTGCAGTAAAATATTCATCTGCACTTGAACGCAGTGAAAAAAAATGTTTTCCGAAACTGGCGGCGTGTTTTACAAAAATGACATCTTATAAGCAGTAAAGTAAAATAGTTTTTCCTAGTAATAAAGAAAAATTAACATTACTATATTAATATCTATCGCTTCTGTACTACACTTTGGTTCTCTTTTTTTCATATTTTATGTCCTTTTAGTGGAGCCAAAATGTCTCCATGGTGTTTCGTCTCCCTGTTTGGTCCTGTGCAATAGAAATTGTCTCACTCTAGGTGTTGCTAATACTCTTCAGTCCCACCATCACAATATTCAGCCGGGTCTGCTTCAGACGGTCACATTTCCTCTTCCCTTATTTGTTCCAATCCAGATCCAATTTTAGGAGCATCAATGGGTTCTTTATTGAACGAATAACCAAACAAGTTCAGGTTGCGGCTCTTCATTTAGTGCTCAATCGGAAGTTGCATTGTTTGAGGAAATTTTCCTTATGGCAGCGACTAACGAAAACTCGGAGTCGCTTTGTGAGATTTTATGTTTTCTTTCATGTCGTGTATCAGTATATACATGTCGTGTATCAGTATATACATGTCGTGTATCAGTAGTGCGGTTTTGACTTTGAACCCAAATATTTTGAGTTTATCTCTTCGTGTCAATTTCCGCGACTGTCATACGAGGCGGAGTTATAGAGAATACAAATTTTAAACATAATAAATATATGATTAAGATAATTATATATTTAAATTTAGATCAAACATCCCAATATTGAAATAAATTTTAGGTGAATATTCGGTAGAATATTAAAAATATGGCCGAATAAGCCGAATGAGCGAATATTCTACGCAACTTTATTGTAACGTATATGACAGTTGCAAATTTTATGTTATTATAATATACAATCGCATATGCTATTCGTAAAAAAATATTTTATATGTAAAAAAAATATCTTATAAAACTTAAATATCCAATTTAAATATTAAAGTTATATTAGATATTTTTTTAAAATAACTTAAAGATCTAATTTAAAGAAAGCGCTTTACATAATAATTCTTGTAAATATTATTTACTACAAACGTTTAGAAATATAACGAAGATTAGCTTTACGTGTACGTTTGATTTTTATTTTATCATCGAAATAAAATAAAAACCCATGGAAATATAAATAAGGGATAAAATTGCAAATGGTTTAGGACAAAAAACGCGATACTGATCATGTGATCAGTTATCATATCGATGCAATTGAACCATACCATTGCCGTTAAAATGTGCGTTTTGAGCTATAAATAAGTCTACATTCATATGTGATGTATCATATTCAAGTACTTCCACTGATAATGTATTATTCTAACTGATAAATTCCTCTCACAGTACATGACCAAGTATTTTCTGCGTATTTTGATACAGCGAACACGTGCATCGAGCAGAGTGGTTATGTCAATAATGTTTATTGAAACATTGTATATATGCATCTCATCAGAGTTTATTCAACTTATATTAAATGTATTTACGTAATACATTTAATATAAGTTGAATAAACTCTGATGAGATGCACTCCCTGTTGTCGTACTCGGCAGTAGTTCTCGCTCCGTTTAGTTACAAATAAATCATAATTTTTCGGAAAAATATAAGTTGGGAACAGGGAAGCAACACTTTAGTCAACTGTAAAGTAGAAAATTTCTTGTTGTTTTTTTATTTATATTTTCATAGATATTAGAGTTCCTTTCCTGTTTTCTAATTTTATTAGATCTTTAACCACTCGCAGAGGTGAGTTGCGTTTTCATCGATATTTTCACGGGCATCCTTTAAAATAATCTCAGACTAATTTAATTTAATACTTCCACTCGTTGCGTTTGAAAGAAATTTATCAGTATCATTGAAACAGTAACGTTTCATATTTATGAAAATATCTCTTCAGTAGTAATCTTCATATATCAAGCGAAAGAATCTGTAGCTAGAGCAGTGACAGATTCAAGCTTCCCTCTCCAGCAAGCTCATATGACGCATTAAATAAAAAGCTTTCTTATTTTCTAATTTCGTACAATATTATAGCTTATCAAGCTGCCTATTAAGTCATTTAATATAAGTTGAATAAACTCTGATGAGATGCATATATACAATTATTCAATGAACAGTATTGACAAAACTACTCTGCTCGATACATGTGTTCTCTGTATCAAAATACGCAGAAAATACTCGGTCATGTACTCTGAGAAGAATTTATCAGTTACAATATTACATTATCAGTGGCAGTACTTGAATATGATACATCACATATGAATGTTGACTTATTTATAGCTCAAAACGCATATTTTAACGGCAATGGTATGGTTCAATTGCATCGATATAATTAGTGATCACATGATCAGTATGTCGTTTTTTGTCCTAAAACATTTGCAATTTTATCCCTTATTTATATTTCCATGGGTTTTTATTTTATTTCAATGATAAAATAAAAATCAAACGTACACGTAAAGCTAATCTTCGTAATATTTCCAAACGTTTGTAGTAAATAACATTTACAAGAATGATTATGTAAAGCGCTTTCTTTAAATGAGATATTTACGTTATGTTTTTTTGCAAATACGATTGTATATTATTTTTAGATTACGATTGTACATTACAATAACATAAAATTTGTAACTGCTAGTGTCGTATACATTACAATATAGTTGCGAAGAATATTCGCTCATTCGGCTTATTGGGCCACATTTTTAATATTCTACCAAATATTGACCTACAATTTATTTGTATATTGGAATGTTTCATCCAAATTTAACTATGTATATATCTTAATCATATTTTTATTATGTATGAAATTTATATTTCTCATTATCACTCTTAAATATATTAGAATCAAAGTATAATGGACCGACTTTGCCTCATGTGCAGTCGCGGAAACTCACTGGAAGAGTTAAACTCAAAATATTCGGGTTCAAAGTCAAAACCGCACTACTATATGGCTACAAGCAACGGAAGAAAAATAAGATCTCACAAGGCAACTCCCAGTTTTCGTTAGTCGTTGCCGTAAGGAAAACTTGCTTGAACAATGCAACTTCCAATTGAGCACTAAATGAAATGCCGGAACCCGAACTTGTTTGGTTATTCGTTCAGAAGAGAACCCATTCTGAATACTGTGCTGGCGGTACTAGAGAGTATTAGGAGGACCCAGAAAGAGACAATTTCTAATGCACAGAACCAATCAGAGTGGCGGAGCAACATCGATACATTTTCGCTCCACTAAGGGGACATAGAACATAAAAACAATTGTGTGTGCAATTCACACGCAGTAGAAGTGAAACTTCAATATTAAAATACTTACTTATTTACACAAATAAAAGCATAGTTTTATGATTTGAATATAGTTTTATTGATTCAAAATTTACTTTTTCATATACATGTTTAGTTATGGTTTGTTATTTCTACCATATTTAAGTATTCGATAATAGATAAAGTAAGTAGAAACGGTCTGGCAGATGATTAGATGATTGACTTACAATAGAAAGCCAGTAGAAAAAATAAAAAATAAAATACATTGATATTTGACATCAATATGATCTATGACAAATCTCATTGCAAGATGATTTTTGTTGGGTATTTTCACTGTTATAAATATCAATACAATATTACAAAAAAGCTAAAAAATAAAAAACAATAATAACAAAAAAAAGTAATAAAACACAAGAATAAATATAATAACAAATGAATGTTCTTTGAATCACGCAACCAGTGTAGCTCCATCTATTGAAATGTTTAGTACATTTCGATAAGTTGCAGCGCTGTTTTAATCAATCAATTAGTTAATTAGTTCATAAAATTTTAAATGAAGATGTAAAAAATATTTTACATTTTTACTCAATGTTTTAATCATAATAAAAATAAGTTTACCTATTATATCAAGATTTTAATCGTCACCAAAATGGTTCGTTGGTCTAGGAGTATGATTGTTGCTTAGGGTGCGAAAGGTTCCGGTTCAAATCCCGGACGAGCACAAAAAGTTTTTACCTTAATTTATTAATATAACACACCGCGCTGGTTTTTTACTAAAGCTTTGTAATACGCAGGCACATACACACGTATTAACACACATATTAACATACACACGTAGAATGCTCGGACCGGAGCAAGTATTAGACATTGTCTTGTTTCTTTGTCGTGACGCATTTACGTTTCATCGCGTTTCAAATCACAACAATTCTAAAGAAGTTTCACTACAAAAGATAACCGAAGTATAGTACAGAAGCGGTAGATATTAATATACAAATTTTATTTTTCTGTATTACTAGAAAAAAGTATTTTACTTTACTGTTTATGAGATGCCATTTTTGGAAAACACGTTGGCAATTTTGGAAAATATTTTTTTCACTGCTTCCAAGTGCGGATAAATGTGTTATTACAAGCCTTAATCAGACATTTGGAAAATTATACTCTGTTCCTTGCACACCAAGAAAATGGATTTTCATTTATATTTAATTTGGGATTGCAGTTCGTACCCACAGGTTTCAACTTTGCATGTAAACATTGTATGTTAACACCACATGTTAAGTTAGTAAGTTAAATCCACAGGTTTTAAGTTTGCATATAACTTTGCATGTTACAGCGCCGTTTCACATTTAAACAACATGGAATACATTCAGATAAGCCGTTATTTCCCCCGAATATTCGTCAAATAATTTCGCCGAATATTCGTCAAATAATTTTGCCGAATATTCGGCGAATATCCTACCCGTTGCAATCCTTATCATAATTAATTCAAATTATTTTTGGAAGTTTTGAAAAAGCAATCCTTGCAATATGTTCCACCCCATCCTTCTGCCAGAGTCTTTGTTTCTGCAGTTTCAAAACTGAGTGCGGGTAATTCTGAAAAAACATCTTTTATTTTCTTCTAAGGGTGCCTCTCCAACTGGTTGAGATTGACAGTCAATTCTGTGTATTTCGTCTTTGGCAAGGTTTTTACGCAAAGATGTTACACAAACATGACTTCTACGACCGACTTTCCTTCTCCCAGCAATGTTTCCAATAATAATTAGTTGAAAAAGTTCGTAACTGTTATGGCTGCGTAGATGCCCCAAATATGCAACTTTACATTATTGGATGATTTGCAAAAACTTAAGTTTCTGACGAACTCATCGCAGAACTTCCCTCACTGCTGAAAATAGATTGAAATTAAAGTAAAATTATGTTACGGTGAACCACTTTTCTTTCCGTATTTGATAAATATCTCTTTTAATTTTTTATATTTCTTCGTTTTTTTATATTAAGTATTTAATCAACTATGTCCTTATTTGTGTATTAAGTATATAATGAAAAAAATTGCGAAAAACTATAGTAAATGATTCATTTACAAGAATATAATTTGTGTGGAAATAAGAATGTTATATCAATGTTTTTCTCAAATAGGCCACAGGCGGTCTTTAAAATTGTGCAAAAGAAATTATGGCATATATTTTCTCTTATTTAAATAAATAAAACAGTCAAAAATATATTTTTATTAAAGTGCACTGTCCACATTCTTTTCATAATTATCAAATTAATGTGTCCAAAAATTTCAAAAAAATTGCAGTGTGAATTTCTATCGCTATAGTTAAGTGAAATTTGTTACTATTAGGACGTTTAACAATACTAATGCCATATCAAACTAAACTTAATAAATTGCACTAAATAACTTTTAACGAAATATTATAATAACTGATATCCAAAATATATTATACGTTTACAGACAAGAACAAATTAATTTCGATTTCATTAGAGCCCCACAAAGATACCGCAGGTCAGATATTACTTGACCCCAACAAGCCAATGGGCAGTTGTTACAAGATTGATAAATGTATAATTATCTTGAAACTTAAAAATAAAACTAATAAATAATGTTAACATTGTACGAGGTTGCATTAGTAGGTACGTACCTATTTTTATCTCAAACTCTGCAGACAAAATACATTCGCATTGGAAAACAACATCTCTACGTGTTCATACACACGTCGATTACAAGAAAAAAATACTTCAATACAGATAGTAAATTGTTATCTGACCTGATTTGATGAAGTAAAAATAGCCATTCACTCTATATTGAAATGACACTGAAAAAGGTTGTTATAAGAAATCGAGACAGAAGAATTATATATATATATATATATATATATAGATTTATATATATATATATATATATATATATATATATATATATATATATTATATATATATATATATAAATATATTTATATATATATTTTTTTTAATGTAAAATGGAGTAATATTTTTACCACTTTAACTTAATTTATTATTTTGACATTTTCCATTCGACTGAACAAATACATATTCGTATCGTCAAATATCAACGTTAACGTTAAATCGTACTGATATTAAATGTCCTTTAAAGATTACAGGGCCTATAGAAATTAAAAATATTCACAATCAAATGTATTAACTAAACTAGGTTGTATAGCTGCCCTACAATTCTGTATTTGTATTAAGGGCGTATTTAAATTTTGGATGAAAAATCTCCTCTTTTGCTAAGTTTACTTTAAAGTTTGAGAATATGTAGTACAATGATTTTGACATGAATAGAACGTACCTTCATCTGTATTTCATACAGATTTGATGTTGTTGGTTTTATAAATGTATTTATTGAAAATCGACTTTTTGGAACTCCCTCCTCGCCAAAATTGGATGTTGCTGGGTTCATAAATTTATTTATTGAAAATCGACTTTTTGGAACTCCAAAATTGCTAAAAAGGGGCAAGATTAGAGGATCCTATAAAATACAGATCGTTCAAAAAATCAAACCTGAAGACTACAACAAGCAGAAAATTTGCTGTCAGAAAATGTTAGGGATTGACAATGGTTATTTTAGCGACCAATCACACTTTTATCACACAGCTAGGCTCTCCACGGACACAATTAGAGCGCTATTTCCAGGAAAAGTCATAACCCAATTTGGTCACACAAATCGACCGACTTAACCCCAGCTGACTTTTTTCTATGGGGTTATCTGAAAACAAGAGTTTTTGTACCCTTCTTATGTGGCACATCATTGTAAATTGCGCATACGCTTTGAGGAGGACGATCTATGTATTATACACTTAAAACAATGCATATTTTCCTACATCACTACACTTTATGATTACTATTTTGTTAGTACAAATTATTTTTACCATACAAAGATGCTTTATTTTATTGGATACGTCAATGTTTCTAACTGCATATTCTTTTCTTTACATGATAAACAGTATAGATTAACAAAAGCTTTGCAATATTCATCTTTCTCATAATAATGTCTGCCATAGGTTTTATTATCTAGTGCAAGTTTCTATGGAAAATAACACCTATTTCTGTGATTTGCATAAAATAAAGAATTTGATGAAATATAAAGTGTAAATATACATCAATTTTCCAAATGAAGCTAATTCCATAAAATAAAACTGTGCTAGTGAACTAATGATTGACTTGCGTTGTAAAATTAATAAAACCAGGCTAAGTGCTTACATACAAGCATCCAAGAATACATTGAAGTCCGCACAGGTAAAATGTAACACTCGCGTATTATTTTAGTCTACAGAAAACGTATAATATATAGGGTTAACATAACATAACAAGTTGTATACATTTTTAAAATGCAGAAGAAAAATTTCAATATTTTTTATGTATAGATATGTTAAAACGAGAAATGTATATTGATAACTTTTTACTCTCAATAATATTTTGAATGAGCTTGAATGACAAATGGTTTTTTGACCTGAAATACTCTTCAAAGCCAATGCTGGGTATAGGTAAGCAATAGTGCTCAAATGAGTGACAGTTTCTGTAGAAGTAATTTTAAACTTTAATAGTTCGGCGAAAAATAAATATAGCTCTTCCATCTTAATGCTCTATTTAAAGAGGAAGTAAAAAGATTATGCGCACTTATCTGCATTTCACCAGGAATTTTTTAAACTTGAGCTAATGAATGATTTGGACAATTAAAGCATGCCAAGGAAAACTTGTAGAGATTTGAAAATTTGCAAGAAGTATTCAAATAATTTGAAAGACATATTATATTCTATTTCTTATATTTCTATCCTGTATTCACTAAATATAAGTTCAAATAGAATTAAACGTTAGAAAACAAAAAAAATAATTTAATTGTTATGTAAAAGATGATCGTTTTCACAAAAAATAATTGCGGCAGTGTCCGACACTGCAAAACCCTTTTTTTTATTTTTATTACCCAAAATTTTACTCTTCGTTGGAAGTTATCTTTTAGTTATTTTTGGTATTTTTTTAAAAAAATTACATCGAAAAAACAAATTACACTTTCCGGAAATCGTATTTTAATAAGCTTTCATATGACGTCCAATATTGTGATCTCCGTCGCTCCTCGAAATTCTTAAACTTTTTAAATAGCGTTTATAATTAGGCGAACTTTATATAACTGTGACAAATTTGAACTTTTAATTTTGTTTAATTAATTGTCTTTGAAAAAAAAATGCGTGCTACTGAGAAACACGCTTTGATGACAGACACACTGAAGTGAATCACAATGATTCCATTTACTAAATTTTGGCACAGACGAAAAAATTCTTAGCTAAAATAAATTAGGACGTAAACATCGAATTTTTTACCGGAATAGCCAACAAAAAAAACCTTAACAGGAAAATAACTGAAAAATGTAAGACGGAGTAGAATTGAAAAGTTTAATAAAAAATTTTAATCGAATAGTTCTTTAGGATCATCTGCACTAAAAAATTTAAAAAAAAAATATCCTTACGATGAAACTTCATTGCCAATCCCAATTTTCTAGCTATTAAATTGATTGACTTATTACATTTGGTTAGAGGAAGCACATTGCTTTTCTACATTTGTTGAAAACCAGTTGGTCCTCAGTCTTCATTTTTTTTGGATAAATTCTAATAATTTATTGTAAAAATCATTGTAATTCGAAACACATTTTCCATTTCGTCAACAACTTACAATTATTCGAATATATAAAGCCATTAATAAAATATAATAATTAATTATACGTATAAAATTCACGATTATTCGATATCCAGTGATCTGGAGTTCGATGTAGAATTTATTTAAACAGTAAGGAAATAATCTTTAATATTGATTAAATGTAAAACTGTAAATTTCAAACCAATAATATTGTTACAGATAATAGCACGTAAATGTAGCACGCTACCGAACGTCTTGACTGCCGCACGGATGATTTACATCTCCGAGCTCAAGTGAACAGCAAACAAAGTAAATCAGCCGCAACAATATGGTGAGCGTCCGAAGGACAGTAACGCGCGTTACGAGCTTGTACGGGCACGGACAGAATGTGACGAATAGTAATCCGTTAGTGTGACAAACTGTGACTTAAAGTAACACGTGACTTGTGACAATGAGTGCCTGGACGGAGCAGTTGGATGAGGCTTTGGTGCTAGCTACCTCGAAGGGGAGGCACCATGTCTTGCTGTTTTATTTGTTGTGCATGTTGGCTGCTATACCGACGGCGTTTTTGGCCTTTTCACAGGTAATCAGTTTTATTATTTCATTTACTTTTAATATTTGGTTTATTTACGTATAAAATATATTCAACAAGTTTTATAATCTTTGGTGCTTTATATAATCTTTATTGTTTCTTAATGTTGGGAACGTTTATAGGTTCATTTTCGACGATTATGTAGATATATTATTTGTGCATTTCTAGTTAAGAATACGAAATTTGATACGTCAACAGTACATGAGCTCTATATATTTGAAAAACTAGTGACGTTACCAGTTTTACCAAACCAACCAGACATTACAAGTTTTTTACCTAATTATCACAACAAATTAGGACAATTGGAAAGTACGTAGGAAATATATTACTTTTTTCTTCATTTCGTAGCTTTTCTAAACGAGTCATTGGGGCAGCGGTATCTGAATTTAGACGTGCTGGGTTCCCATCTTTAAATGACTATTTTTTGCCTTTTTCTATAATGAATAATTAATTATAAACTAATCCGGAAATTAGTACATTATCATTTCAGCACTTTCTATAAGGTTTCCAATGTACCAAGTCTAAGTAGCTCCATTTTTTGATTCCTTGTTTTTTTCTCTTTTTCATTTCTTGTTTTTTTTAAATTTCTCTCTTTTAACATATCAATTTTTTTATTTAAGATTTTAACCATTTAAAATATATTTGCATTTAAATTAAATAATCACTTTTGTAGTCTACTGGATATATAAAGACTGCTTGTAATATTTTTTCTCAAATAGTGTCCATGATATATAATAATTTGTTATGCTATTAAATACATTTCTTTATTAGAAATTATTCTAAAAAAGACAGTCATGACGTAATTTTGAGGGTACGGATTGATAAAAAGAATATACTGATTAAGAAAAAAAGAGGCTGAGAATTTAAAAAACGTGTTTCCGTCGATTTAATTTTATTAATTACATACAATATCAGTTATGTTATAATTAGTCAATAAGTCAAGTCTTTACGTTTTTAGACATTAAATAGACTATTAATCATAAAAAAATTAATGTAAAGTGACATGTGATGGTTACTTCAACGTAAAAAATTACATTCATGTGAACGTGACGTAAGGTATAAATTAGTTCTAACGTCATCAGGAAGATGTATGAAGGAAATAGCTTCATCAGAAATATGGGGAATAATACACTACGCCACTGTCTAGTATTAATATACAAAGTTATCGAGTGCTCTGCACTAATTAAAATGCAGAATGACACTTTTTCCATTTCATCCGTGCAAAGGGTCATTTTAATCTTCACTACATCATTTTAATTTCACTAAGCAGTGTAGGCAGATTCGTGAGCAAATCGACATGAAGATTGCGTTTGCGCGATATAATTAATAATTTATGTTTATAGCGCCATCTATTATCCTTGTTGAAATTAAAGTCAGATTTGATATAGCGCATCACTGATGGCGTCGTTTATTACTTTTTATTATTAAAAATATATTTAAAAGCCAATCCTGAAAATAAAAAATTATTTTCATCATTGTATTATCTGAGTAACTTATCTGAATGAAGTGAAATTTCTGTGTGTATCATTTTCATGAAGCGGAAAATTAATAAGTTAATCGTCTAATAACAAAAAGAAAATATAGTTATGGAAAAAGATTAATTATTTCACTAAAGTATTTATTAAACGCTCTGATATTTATGAAACTTTTACGTAAATATACAAACAATTATTAATACGTATATACATGAAAAAGCTAATCGAATTAGATGATAATTGTTGAAATGACTAACAAATGCCCCTAGCTAATTTTATTTATTTTTTCGCTTTATCATTGTGAGTTTTCCGATAACCAAGCTCTCTAACGTAGGTATTTTTCTCACTCACTGTTTCATTTTCCGACCTAGGAACTTATCTTACCTTAGCAAAAAAAAATTACTTTGAGCAAAGGAACAAACCTATGTTATTCATTAAAAAGGCATACATATCGCATGTGTCTCCATCTTGAAATTTACTATATCTCCAGTTTTAGTTTATTAAGTTTACGACGTGGATAAAAACATTTCTAATAAGGGTCTATTTGTAGTATCATCCGGAGATTAGTAAAATATATCTGTGTGGTTAAATCCATGGAACAATTTGATAGTGTTAAACTAGAAACAAACAAAGAGACACGTCTTCACTTTTGTTTTATCCAACTCATGACATGGGTAAAGACACCTTTAATAAGATCCTTAATTTTTAACCTTATCTGGAGAGTAGTAATAAGGAACTGTATCTTAGTTCATGAATCAGTTTGGAATGCATAAACTGGAAATAAACATACATATCCAGTTTTACTTTATCCAATTTACGTTATGAATAAAGACATCTCTTATAAGACCCTAAATTTATCATACTATCTTGAGGCTAGTCATATATATTTATCGTACTATTTTTTTTTTAAGAATTTTGAAAGTTATAAAGGAGGGGAGCAAGCCATTTTGGTACAAGGTTCTTTCATCTAATTTTTGTAGTAATGAAACGAAAAAAGTCTTAATCGTTTAAAATTTTTATAAATGAAAAGATAACATCCCAATTTCGTGCTTCACGATACTGTTCGTTTTCTGACAATATGTACTTATGTCAATTGTTGCCCGGTAGATGACGTGAAGTTAACGTGATACGCTGATGAAACACTAAGGAATTAACCCACGACATTTAAATTATAAAATCAGCATTTTCTCTATCACCTACTCACCATTTTGAACTTTCATCAAAATGATGAAACTATTGCATTAGTATCCAAGAAACTCTCTCGGAGAGTAAAGGTTGAAGGATTTTTCAAAGAAAATCTTTTTGGATAAGCATGACTCACATCGCAGTTTGAGTGTATGTATGTATGTACGTACGTACTTACGTACTTATGTGCACTTTCAAAAGACTATGAAATTTCAAATATGTGTTATTGACTGCGGACTTTTTTATTTGATAACGCTGAGCAGAATGAACAAGATGATAACTTTTCAAGGTTGGAAATTCGTTCTACCATTTAGTCATACCAAAAAGTTTTAAATGATGCCCTAGAAAAACTGATAAAAAACTAATTCAATCTGATACTGACAAATTTCTGGCTATCCGTATTGGTCCATCTTAATTTTCCTTCACTCTCCTTAGAATGGACGTGGTTATCGTGTCGAGTGTTACTGGAGAATGAAGCGCCATACTATATGTTACTATTCCTCCGTGGCCGCCGGTCTCTGAGTGCACTCATGTCCGTGGATTCCCGGCCTTGAGCTGAACTGTCCACCTCATCGCGCTTCCCCCATGTGTTCTGTTACCTTCCACTTCGTCTTACACTGCTAGGCGTTAAGTACTATTGTCGCTACGCCGCAATACTTGCCGAAAATTTCATGATGAGAGTTTGTGCGATACTAGACAAATGCTACCTGATATCAAGTTCTTGGAGTATGAGCTTTTTTAAATAGATTTATCACCTTTTTTCATATACCTATCCATTTCAGCCGTTTCAAAAATTACCATTTGACTAAAAATAATTAACGGTTTGGTTTTTTTGCGATTATCTCGTAAACTAATAAAGCGAAGTACAAAAATAAGTAAATATGTGTTTCTAGCAAATATAAAGCCAACATTTAGGATTCTGGGCAAATGTCCCGTAGGACTCATAGTTTTGCGGGATAAACCGGAATAATTAAACCATTTTTTGGCAAATACATTTTTTTGTAGCAAAACTCAAGAACTACAGTTTTATACTTCTGAAATTAATATTAATAAATCTGAGAAATTAGAATGAAAAGGGGAAAAACAATATTTTTACAATTTTCATATTTTATGTCTGAAATGGTTAGCTCTAGCAAAAAATGGAAGACTTTTAAAAGAAAATTTTTGGTGTTATAACTAAATTGGTATCGTCCTTTTTTAAACTAAATTCTATTTCCTAAAATAATGTAAGCAGGTTTAGTAACTTATAGATACAATAAAGTAAAAACGAAACTATTCATTATGGGAATTCGTAAGTTATGAAACATTTGTTTGGCTGACCTATTTCCTATAACTTTGAATAAAGTTCTGGTAATGTTATTTTCATAATTTTGACTTAATTAGTTTTTTTTAGATGTTTTTGTAAATAATTGGGTAAAATGTGTAAAACTGTCACGCACTAAATTCAAAAGAATTCTTTTAGTCGCTTCAACGCGTTATGCCCTGTAAATATGGAATTTAAGAAACCCCAAGTATTTTGTTTGACGCTTCAGGATTTACACATAAATAATTTGGAATTTTCATTAAAGTGTATTCTGCGTTAATTAAGATGCACATATGCGGGTTAATACGCATATATTATGCCTGTATGCGGATATGCGATGCCGATATGCTGGAAAATACATGTGTCAATGTGCATATACTCATTTCCTGAGGAAAATGCAGAAACGGAATTTTTGTTTACCACTTATTGTCGATTCAGAGTTATTTTGTAACCATTATGAATAGTTTTTCAACTGTCGTCAAAAATAAATAGACTGCTTTTTTATAAAAGACGAACTTACTTTAAACATGGATTAAAGTTGTTAGAACAATTTTGTCCGACTTTACTCCAAGCCGTTATCACAAAATGGTGGATTAATCAGAATAGGTCTTAAATTAATTATAAGTCAGAAACGAAAATACTTATAATACATATATATATATATATATATATATATATATATATATATATATATATATATATATATATATATGTGTGTGTGCGTGCCGCTAAAACTAGACGTAAACGAGTCCCGGTACGATCAAAGGAGTTATATGTTGTGGTAACTCTCTATCCTTCATCCATGAATAAGGTCCTCATTTTTACCTGAAGGGTGTGTGTGCTTAAGGACTGGAAGTTTCGTCCTTTCTAGAACAGTTCAGAACCTTCGAATGTATTCGAGAGCATTCCACAACATTCCAGAACGTCTTGGATTATTCTGGAATGTTGTGGAATGTTTGGGAATAGTCTGGAATATTCGGGAACATCATGATCATTGCGGAACATTCCAGAACACTCTCGAATATTGTGGAATGTTCTGGAACATTGTGAACCATTCGCAACCTTTTTTGTATGGGTGCGGCTACCCATTGGTAGGGGTATATAAAGCAAGATCCGTTGTGGGTTCGAACGTCAGTTTTTTATCAGTGAAACGCAGTGAGTGAATAAAAACAAACAGTGAAGTGAAAGAGGAGGAGATCTTGCCAATTCTGAAGCTAAACGGTGAAAACAAAAAGAAAAGCGAAAAAACGAAAACAGTCGAAGAGCGCGAAGCACGTTTACGTTCCCAACGAACGAGAATGAGTATCGTGAGAAGCAGAGAAACCGAAGAACAACGAAATTAACGAATTGAAGAATCAAGAATTGTGAGGACAAGTAAACAGTACAACCTAACGAATGAAGCATTCCACTACGATCCGACGAAAGAATATCATAAACAAAAACACGTCGTAATCGGAAAAAATGGATAACATCTGACAATTTTGCAATGCGAAAAAAGTCAGTGGACAAACACCAGGAAACTGTTGCATTCATGGAAAAATTCAATTATCACTACTGGAAGCACCTTCGCAGGAATTTCTGCATTCCGTGACCGAGGAAACTATACAATCAAAAAACTTTCTTGAAAATATAAAAGCGTAATACGCCTGCTTCCCAATGATCTCTTTCGGTGTCACTTCGATCAATACTAACAAAGACAAAATTGATTATGTATTTTCCATCCAAGGACAAATCTATCACAAATTGGGATAATAACTACCACTATCTAACGAAGACTATAAATTTCTGCAAGTATATTTCATCGGAAATAAAGAAATAGAAATTGATTAACAATGGCCAAACATCAGTGGATTGAGACGAGAAATAATCCAAGATGTACAGATGATCTTACACAAATACAATAAACTTATTCACATATTCAACAGCAATGGATCGAATGATTTCTGATGACTATAAAGGTACAATTCGAGCCGACAAGAGACCACCTGGAGAACACGAACATCTATTTAATGCGCTTCAGATAGACGAAGTCGCCGTCGTAATTGTGGACAATGAAAACACAAGCCGTGACATAATTATACACCGAAGAAGAGAAGGACTATAACGCATTACAGAGACACATCATTCGTATGATGCCCTCCAATATCCATTAATATTTCTGCACGGAGAGGATGGATATCATTTTAATGTGAAACAAATCCAACCTAAAACAGGCGTAAATCAAACAAAAAAGTCACTTCCCAGAAGTTCTATACTTACAGCTTAAGGATCAGAGACAATGAAACATACAATCACATTGTCAGCATTCGCCGTTTATTCCAACAATTCCTGGTAGATACGTATGCAAAAATAAAAGTGGAACGGACGCTTTATATAAGACTGAATCAGAAGAAACTACCCACGGAAAAATACACCTCCTTCGAGACACGACTATAAATGACTAAAACATTGATGACATTGGAACAATGGTAATATTACCCTCATGTTACGTATTACCCTCATGTTACGTTCAAGACATATATAACACTCAAGACGCATTGACCCAGGTAGAAAAATATGGACAACCTGACCTATTCATAACATTCACACGCAACTCATCGTGGTCAGACATCAAAGAACAACTAAGATACGGACCAGCTCGCAAGGATAGACACGACGTAATAGCCCGAGTTTTCCGACAAAAATAAATGAGATTTATTGAGGTCATCACAAAATACCACATCTTTGGAACCATTTGATGCTGAACGTATACAATCGATGGCGAATAGGAGGACTGACTCACTCACACAACCTCGTATGACTACATGACAGAATTCAATCCACGGATATCGACAAAATCCATTAAATATGTCTGTAAGTATGTGAACAAAAGTCTCTTTTCAAGCGTGCCAAACGGATCTATTAACGAAAACATTACTATATATCGACGTCCCAATCTACTATACATAGAATACAAATCTTTCCATGACAAAAACAAGTAATTCCAGTAGAGGATCATCCAGGAATTATGGACTAGGCATTAGGCCGAGTATACATCGTACATTCGAACAACGCTGAATGTTTCTATCTCAGGATGTTGCTACACAAAATACGGGGACTAACAAGTTTCACGGGTCTCAAGACTGTTGACGGTTACCTATGCCAGACATATGCCAATGCTTAGGACTACTGGAAAACGACAACCACTGGGAATTAACACTACAAGAAGCCTCAGCTGAAAAAATCAAAGACTAATTCGCCATAATACTAACAACATGTAACCCACTGAATTGAAAACATTTATGGAACTCCTTCAAAGAGAGTATGAGTGATATACTATCAAATCCAAGAAGCTCATCCAGAACTGGCCATAGAATTCAACGACGACATCTTCAGTGAAACACTCATTTGCCTAGAAGGAAAATGTTTAGTGATAAAAAACCAGACCTTATTACAACTTGGGATGCCAGCACCACGACAAAGATGCTTTCAGTGTACTAAACTTTGAAATTACAAAGGAAAAAAGCTACAACCTCAACGAACTATCTTAATACATTGCTCATAACAAACCACTTTTCAATGACAACCAAAAAAAAATTTACAACGTTATCATGGACCAGATCAAAAATAATACTGGCGGAATTATTTACTTAGAAGTACCAGGCGGCACCGAGTAAATGTTTCTAATAAATCTATTTCTGGCATAAATACGTGCTAAACAACACATCGCACTTGCATTGGCATCATCCGGCATTGCCGCCACACTTATGGAAGAAGGACAAACTGCCCATTCCGCTCTACATATTGCCATTCTACTAATCTCAGGAGCATCTGGACGGGATGCACTTCTAAAACAAGCTAAAATTATCTTCTAGAAAGAAAGCACAATGGCACATAACAAATCGCTCGAAAACATAAGAAGACTTGCAAGGAAACTCTGAAGTGATGGGAGGAGCTCTACTCATACTCTTAGGAGATTTTCCATAAACACTTCCAGTTATCTCCAATTCAACACCAAGAGACGAAATCAATATATGCTTAAAAAAATCGCATCTCTGGCTACACATACAAATACAAAGACTAACAAAAAATATAAGAGTTGAACTATCGAAAGACGAAACAATAGCACATTTTACTCAAAAACTTTTAGAAATAGGCATAGTAGGACATGTTTCTACTGACCAGACGACCGGCCTCATTGAACTCATTAGTGATTTCTCCAACATAGTCACTACTGAGAACGGACTCATCCACCAAATTTATCCAAACATTGTTTACAACTATACCAATCCTGAGGGGCTATTTCAGAGGGGAATTTTGGCAACTAAAAATAATATTGTCGACGATATCAATTTGAATATTCAAAAGAAAATTCCCGGTGAAGAGAGAGTATACAAATCGATGGACACAATGGTAAACGTTGAAGAAAGTATCAACTTCCCCACAGAACTTTTAAACTCTTTGCAAGTACCAGGAATGCCATTACACTGCCTTTGATTAAAAATTGGATCTCCGATCAAATTACTCAGAAATCTCAATTCACCAAAACTCTGTAATGGAACAAGGATCAAACAGCTATTGAATAACATCATCAAAGCCGAACTTATGACCGGAAAGAACAAAGGACACACTGTATTTATCCCCAGAATACCACTGATTTCTACTGAACTGCCATTCCAATTCAAAAGACTGTAATGAAAGTAGCCTATAGTTTTACAATTAACAAAACGCAAGAACAAACTTTAAACATTGAGGCACCAACGTCATAGAATCCAGCTTTTCTCACGGTCAACTATACGTAGCTTGCTCACGAGTAGGAAATCCGAAAAATTTTCACATGTACACCCCGGATAACAAAATGAAAAATGTTGTTTATAAACAGGTATTGTAAATAGTTAGAATATGTTTTCAATAAAAAAATTTTACTTCATATTTTTTAAAGTTAATTCTTTTATTCCAGCTACCACACAATCTCATATCAACTCCCTGAGCGAAGCCGGGTATCTCAGCTAGTTTTTATATAAATAATATTAATACTTACTGTCAAAGTCGGTAGATAAAAAAATATTCACAAAATATACCAGATTTAAGTTTTTATCTACAGTTATCGTCGATGCCGCGCACTGATAACAGAGATTTCGTGTCAGCAGGGCACCTGACGCTGATATATCGCATTTTTATCTTGTGCGTGGGAAATTGTTTGCTTGACTCAATCCGCTGCGGCTTTTCCTAACCGGATAACTGGCTAAAAGCATTTATTGCTATAGCTAATCTGCAACGTACGTTTTAATAGTGAGACCAGGTTATCCTATATCTATGCTATTGTGATCGTAATTATGGTTATGAGTTTGTTATCTGTCTAATCTATATCTTCGCGATACTATACTTAAGCACGCCATACTTAAGTAAAACATATTAAAGATTTATTTTTATCGTTAGTAAACATGATTGTTTTTCCGAGTATCGGCCATATTTCGAATTAATTCGTAACATTGGCACCTTTATCTTTTTAATTTTTTTTCGGAGAGCTATCTTGTGATACACAGCTAAAGTCGTTAGAGATGTATGGAAACAATATATGGCGTAACAGCTCTTCTCATAAAGTCCTACATTATAGTCTAAAACAGCATAAATGTATAAATTACATGAAATCCACAATAAACGCATTATTCTAAAAAAACAGTGAGCCGTCACGGGACGCCTGGCAGATGTGAAACACCGTGTTCGTACAAGTAATAAGCATAAAAGACAAGATTATTAAAGGAACTAAATGAAAAAATAAAGTATTACGAATTTCTTACAGAAAATGGTGACTTTATTTAATAAACATTTATTTACAATTAATACAAAAATAATAAAGCACAGGTTATGTGTACCGTAGTAAACAACAGCGTCGAACTGACTGTCGAGGGGGTCGCGTAGTCGGTTGCGCGTGGCGACACGTCGCCATACCGTACACTCTATTACATATATATATATATATATATATATATACCTTAGTATAGCGTGGCGACCCGTTGCCATGGCAAGCGTCGCCACGATAACGATCCGGTTTATACCTGCGCCTATAGATGTTTCACATCAAAAACACAATTTATCAACTTAATTTTGTTACCTTCTTCGGCATTGTCTTAATTTTTAACAGATAAAATCAATATATAAATAGTAATAATTCACGACTTAATTACTGATTACATTTTCTGTTTACAGGGGTTTTAAAATAGGGGAGTTTTTCAATAAAAATGTTGTGACGGTGTTTGTAGTAAACAAAATTATACATGCCAGCTTTCGCTCATTGAAGCGTGGGTCGCTATTGAAAATGTAAATAGAAAATTTATTTACTCGATTTGATAGTAAAATTTATAGAGAAATGTTATTTTATAGCCGAATTATGCCTATTGCCTGAATTATCGACTTGTATGTTGATGAATGTTTATTTGACTTCATCGTAAATCAAATTCAGGCCAACTATTGACATCCGGTGGAATCAATCTATCACTCTACGCCTATACGTAATTCGTATACGTAACTACCTAGGTATTACAATACGTCTACGTGGTGAAACCGTATTTGAAATGTATTCGTATAAAGAAATAGACACACCTGATTAACAAGAACGGAGACGTCAGCGACGCGATTCTCACACGGGATATGCCGCATATATTTTCTTATCGAATAATATACATTTACGCAACAAATGAAATGTGTAGTTTGTAACTTTAACATTAAGATACTGATATATTGAAAAATCCATTTTAGTGATAACTTTTAAAATATACATAAAGAACTGGGTATTGTAAAAGTTCAGTGTAGGTGCTACTTCGTAGCCGCCCAATGTTGGCACAAGTCTATGTGTAGTGCTAGTGTTATATAGCCTTAATCGACTAAATTTCTCAATCGATTCATTTATTAATAGAAAGTTTTACTCAATTAAGTTATTTAGAACGAAATGAATCATTACAAAATAAGTTTAGGTCAAAACTCAATTGTTCAATCTTTTATTTTGGTGATGATTAAATATCTTAGTCTGAACTCTGAACTTTAACTGAAGTTACTCTTAGTCGTGAGTGCAATGAATCACGGCTAAGACTAACTTTAGTCATAAAGTTGTAATAGGGTGCGAGTCGTGCGACTTACATATGGACCCCATGGTGCCATTATCCTTCTTATTGGATTGTATTAACAAATTATTAAATCAATTTCTTATTTCATTCCATCATCATTCCATCCAAGAAAGTTTTAGTCGGCTACATTATTCTTGACAAATCCAGTCATGATTAAAAAACTTAGTGTTAATTACAATATTTTTCAATGAATAATAATTACAATACAATATTTTTCAATGAAAACTAATTTCATAATCATTTTCGAGTCGCGCAACTTGAATATGGCCCATATGGTCCCATTATTCGGTCGGGGGATCGGGCAGCACCTCTTGGCCGGGTAGAGAATATCCCAGAAGTGTTTTAAAAAAATGACCATAATAAACCTATAAGAGCAATTTAGACTTCATAAAAACTTTACCAATTAAGAGACTGTTGCGGCTTTTCTTAAATCGTTTGTTAATGTTACTGTTATCGTGTTACCAAATTTGATATCTTACCACCAATAAATAAGCAGTTGAATAATAATACTGTTATTTTTTCTTTCAATTAAGTTGTTATATTTTTATGATTTTTTATAATCTTTTTTATGACTTTAAAAGGGGTCTTTCAAAATCTTTTAAAATAAATGTGGTCGTAGTTATAACTAATGATTATTACGTATTGATTGAAATTTTTAGTCAGTAGTAATTAGTCATTATTCAAGAGTTTAGTCATTTTCAATTATTAATTATGGTTAAAACAAGGCCAACACTGTTTTCGTCGCATCGTATACATTTAGATACCACTTTTGCTTCAGCGTTGTATTCCTTGCGCAGATGTGTTCGGAGCTTAAATCGGTTCGCACGTGCTAGAATCAATGTATTTTAACCGGCATCATTTACATTTGATCCGTTTACTGTGTTTTTAAGACACGAGCTTGCTTTGTGTTAAATACATATCATTTCAATACCTAAGATAGTTTTTCGGTGTCATGAACCCGGTGTTCCCCTTCCGATTTGTTATAGCTTTGTTCACTGAATAAAAATTCGTATTTATTTCTTATTTTTATATACTACACGACATTTATATATATATATATATATATATATATATATATATATATATATGTATATATATATATATATATGTAGATTAGAGTTTTTTTTTGATACTTTAAGTACAAAAATACTCAACTGTTGGAAATTAGTAATTGTATTTCCGGAGTTGTAAAGTAATGGGACTATTCACAGACATGTAGACAGACAGGTTATATTTTAAGATTTATGAAGCCGTGTTACGGGCGAGTATATTTTTTTATAACTTATTATTATTATTAATTTTTTATTTATTTGCGAGTCACTATTAATTTGAGTCGTTAGCACAACATTTCTAAGCTTTATAAAAATAACACGATTTTCCTTTATATCGGAAAAATTGTGTCATAAAAAATTTTAATTGGAAAAAATACTACATTTTCCTATCAACGGGAAAAATTTGTAGCTGGTGTTTTTCTCAAAAAAAAACCGTTTCATGTAGAAATTTTAAATTGGTCGTGGTAATATATCTTATTAACTCACATATTTAGTACTGGCTACCTTTTTTAAAAATGTTCGTATAAGAATTCAATGGAGGGAGGGGGTAAACAAAAGTCCTAATTTTTTTAGAATTTTATGTATCATATCTGGTGGGCTTTTTACGACAATATATAGAAAAATATTTTACCCTCAATATGAATTACACATTTAAAATGATTTTTAAAAAAATGTGTTAAATATCATTCTCAACCTTGTTTCCGAAAAACTACTAAGCCAAAAATAAAGAAGCAAAAAGAGTTGGCAACATCTGATTAAGAGATTATCCTTGATCTTATAATTTTTGTAACAAGCACCATATTTTTATGGCGGTAGAAGATATAGTAGGCAATATATTTACATTGCGAAAAATTAATATTTGTAAATAGATGAAGAAAATGCCATGTATCACTAAATGTTTATAAATGCCAAAATGCCGTATACATTTCGCAACCCTCGCAGATCATTCTTCATCAGAAAACTCGTGTCTGAGAAGTTTTTTAAAATCATTCGTACCTGAGAAGTTTTTTTGACATAATTCGTACTTGAGAAGGTTTTTTGATATAATTCGTGCTTGAGAAGTTTTTTGGCATAATTTTGTGCCTGAGAAGTATTTTTGACATATTCGTACCTGAGAAGTATTTTGACATAATTAGTGACTGAGAATTTTTTTTGACATTTGTACCTGAGAGGTTTCTTTGATGATAATGATGACATCATTCGTGCCTGAATAGTTTTTTTGATAACATTATGCCTGAAAAGTTTTTTTGACATAATTCGTGTCTGAGAAGTTTTTTTCAAATCATTCGTGCCTGAAAAGTTTTTTTGGCATAATTCGTGCCTGAGAAGTTTTTTTGACGTATTCGTACATGAGAAGTTTTTTGACGTAATTCGTGGCTGCGAAGTTTTTTTGACATATTCGTACCGGAGAAGTTTTTTGACATAATTCGTGCCTGAGAAGTGTTTTTAACATAACTTCTCACAAATACTCCTCATTATTTATGAATTTTAAAGTAACGTTTCAAAGCAGAAAATATATTACTATACCACAAAAAAGTTAGTACCAGCTATATAAATTTAATTCCGAGAAAGAGATCAATGGGAGAATCCAACTGAATAGCTCCATACTTTGTCTTTCAAAATACCTTTGTATTTGAAAACGGAAGTCTTCAACCAATGAATGTTGCCAGTGATGACACGGAAGTGAGGTGTGGTCCCCTTCTATTGGTCTTATACAAAGACAAAAGTCAATCTGCATGCTATAGAAAGGGTTACGCTCTGGGTTCTTTCTACGAAATATGATTCGTAATTGTGAGATCCGTAGGAGAACTAGAGATCGCTAGTTCGTGGACTTGGCTGGCTGAACTGGTAACGGGCAGACCATACTGGGCAAAAACCGACGACTGTTGGGGAAAAACCTACTCAAAGTCTCGTTTTTTCCACTGTTCGTTTCCACTCTGGTAGCGACCACATACTAGAGTGGAAACGAACAGTGGAAAGAATCACTACGTGCTCAAACGATCTGTCAAAGATTGCAGAAAGCCGGTAGATGCAAGCGGAACGGGATCAATCTATATGCGAATATATGAGTTTAATGATAAAAAATAAGTTTTTAAAACTTTTTCAATTAATGCTTTATAATAAATATACGAAAATGAATACTATTTCAGAATATTACTCTACATTTATTGTAAATATGAAAATAAAAACTGTTGCTTTATGTAAATATGTCAACATTCATTCTAGTGAATATCAAAGGGACCATTATCAAAATTCTAAACGGAAAGTTTTCCGAAAGGTGGCATTAGGAACGCCATTAGTACCATACGTTGGTGAAATTATATTAAAGTTTTTCGCATAAAAATAAAATGTGTTTTTTTCATTAATAAAATGAATGTGGATATGGGTTTTCTTAATATAATATATAGATTCGTTATATAATCATTTTCCTGACTGTAGATCTAATTAACTTTGGTTGGTCCACAGTGTATTTTTAAAGTTATTTTATGGGAATATATACCTCGCTTAATAACTGTTATTAGTATATATTTGATTGGAATTTTAAACTTAAATTATTTTGGTTAATACCTAAGCAATTTCGAGAAATGTGGACAAACAACTTCTGATTTCCGTTATGTATTTTGGCATGTTTTTCATTCAATATTTAAATTAATCAAATAAAAAATATTCATAGTGTTGTGATATTGAAGTGTAAAATATATCTTTCTTTACTCATTCAAAATTTCAGTATTTCTATTATACATCTTCATTCAATATTTAAGCCCAGAGTCTTATCTTCGATACAGATTCCAAATTCAAATATATTCATTAAATACTTTTGTTCGATGTTTAAGCGCCAAAGCATAATCTTTAGTGCTGATTCTAAATTGGAATATAATTTATAAATACTTTGGTTCGACATTTAAGCACAAAATATGTATTTTTTAATACTGATTTTTATTAGATAATTTAGTTCGATATTTAAGCACAAAATATGCCCATCAGTTCAAACTCTAAGTTCGAATATGTTTATTAGACACTTTTGTTCCATATTTAAGCTCAAAATATGCCCATCAGTTCAAACTCTAAATTCGAATATGTTTATTAAACACTTTTGTTCAATATTTAAGCTCAAAATATGCCCATCAGTTCAAACTCTAAATTCGAATATGTTCATTAGACATTTTTGTTCCATATTTAAGCACAAAATACAACTTTCCGCAAAGATTCCAAATTCAAATTATCAGACACTTTTGTTCTATATTTAAGCACGAAATATACCCTTCAGTATTGATTCCAAATTCGAAAATAATATTAGGCACTTGTTCCTTGATCCAGTCAATATTATTTTATTGTATTTATGAGAATAATCATTATGATGATATTTAAGACTTATGATATTTATTATTTACTCCACATTCAATTTACCATATATTTGGCTTTGTTCACTGCCATAAAATGAATCATGCTGATTTTTTCTTTCTGCTACAATAAAATTGGCCAAACCATCGTAATATTCCGTTAAGTTTGCTTTCAGGCGTCGATCGTTAAACCAGACCATTAAAGCGTATATGAACCCATTTTATGTTTAACAATTATGCTTCAGAGAGCACAGCGAATATGGGGCAAGTTTATGTTAAGCACTTCATTTGTTTTATTACTTCTGAGAATATATTTCATATTTAGGGTCTACTTTCAGACACTATTAAACTTTGCCATAGTAAGTCGGTAATTGTATAGCTTACTTGGCAATATTTATCGATAATACTGCAAATTATAGTGCAATCAAACCATACAAACTTATCGTAAATATATTTTAACGTCATTTTAATGATGTCTACTCTATTTTTGGAGCTAAAATTAGAAGATCATATAGCTGGTGCGATTATATACTAAATGAAAAACATGTCTTTTACAGACCTAAAATATCTAAGATATCATAAAAATGACAAGATTTAGAATTATCGCTAAATTTTTACATTTTAGAAATGATATAGGCTTGTTGAAAAAATAATTATATTTTTATACACTATATCGATATTTTTTGGCGATATTTAATATTTCGATATATCGATATAAAGTATCAAGTATCGGAAACGTATCAAAGTTTATATATTTTCAATTGGCGACACTAAATACTGTTGTCCTATCGCAACCGACTAAAAACTTCCGGAATTCAAAGCTTTACAAGAACGGAGCGAATGAAGAAAAACTCGTGTTTGTCTATGACTTTCTTTACTTGTGTGTGTGTGTGTGTGTGTATAAAAAACATAACCTTAAAGCCTTAAGCTGAATGCTTACTCTGCACTCAATTTACTCAAAGTAATTTATGATCGCATTCAATTGTATTACAGTGAGTGAAGTGAATTTAAATGTTTTACATATCATGTCTAGTGCTGTATGGAACTTTGAACAAAAATAAGTGGTAATACAACAAATTTAGCAGCACATTTAAAAATAAGCACCATCATGCGTGTTTGCAACTCGAAAATACTACACATGTTTATTAGTAATAATGTTCATTAATTAGTATTTATTTAGTAATCTGTGATTGTATCGAACTAAACTAGACCAAATTTTTTTAGAATTATCTTCAAGTCGTACCTATATATCGATTTTTTTTCTATATATCAATAACGATAACGGTACTTTTAAAATATATGGATACGATATATATCGACACTATTTGGTACTTCCGACATGCCTAAAATGATATACTTTTTTAATTTTTAGTTTATTACTTCCAGAGAAGTGGGGGAAAGTGTAATGTGTTTTTGTGAATTTTTTTCAGAAGTATCTTGCATAAAATTTTAAAAAGATAGTATCTCGTTTGGTCAACTCTAAAATTTCCCAATAAATTCCTTTTAGATTGCAATAATATATATATATATATATATATATATATATATATATATATATATATATATATATATATATATGAAACAATTATAATATTTTATCTATTGTATAAACAATAAAAAAACAATCAATTCCATTCTACATATTTCATTTAAACTATGAAACTCAAATCAAGAGGTGAGAATAATCGCAATGTACTTTAAAAAGTTATCAACAGTAAAATAAATTTCAAAACTTTTATGAGTTAAAATTCTTGGCGTGGTACTGTAAATTTTTATTTAGTCTTAACAATTTAACATAATTTTATGATTAATGTTTATTTTTTGATTAGTCCACGGATAATGTGGACATATATAAAAAACTGCTTTCATTAAAATCTCGGACACTGTAAAATATCCCCCGGATAGCTATTTTTAAAACAGGGTAGTATCCGGGGAAAAGAGGACCTATGGTAACCCTATACGCGAGTTAATATGCTTTACTGCCATGTCAAATTCCAAGCTCCTACGTCAAAGAATTTCTGAGAAGAAAGGCTATGAAAATTTTCATATACCTTACCTACATGGTTAAAATGAGAATTTTATAGCACGTGTTAGCTATGCAAGACGTATCAACTATGAAAATAGTTCGGAGTTACAGAAATGGAATACTATTTTTAAAATGAGCTATTTACTAAAATATTAGAAACAAACATTTCAGTGACTGATAATCACTAAACATCAAAAAGTAAAATACAATTCGTAACCATGATACAAAAAAAAATTATTTTCATATACGTGTATCTATTAACATTTTTAATAAATCAAGAATTGTAAATATAAAATAAAAATAACAATACAAATCGAACGAAGTACATAGTCATTATTTAAAAACAATTACAAAACTAATCAATATTATCGATCATAATCAATATATATTTTTTAAAATGTGTAGCCATTGTTTAAATTAATTAGAAATAAACTTTTAACTGACAAGGACATTGGCATTTGTTTTATTATTCTTTATTCTTTTATTTTGTGGCTATTATTCTCTCCAGAGAGAACTTTTTCCAGTGTCAATGACAAAATTAATATTTCTTTCGCTTTTTCGTTATACATGGCTTTTAAAATAACAATAAAATCGAACGTAGTACATAGTCATTATTTAAAAACAATTACAAAAGTAATCAATATTATCTATCATAATCAATATATATGTTTTTAAATGTGTAGCCATTGTTTAAATTAATTAAAAATAAACTTTTAACTGACAAGGACATTGGCATTTGTTTTATTATTCTTTATTCTTTTATTCTGTGGCCATTATTCTATCCAGAGAGAACTTTTCGCCAGTGTCAATGACAAAATTATTATTTCCTTTGCTTTTTCGTTATACATGGATTTTCCTTTGACTCTGTTAGGTCTGCAAGTTTTATGGATTGTTATGTAACATCTGTGTATTCAGGATGAGACACAATGTGCATATGTTTTCATCTTGCTGGTTCAAAAGAGTTCTATAGAAATGGCATTTATAATCTGTTATGGAAAATAATGCGACTTTTCGTAAAAAATACAATATTTCTAATTTGTCTAATGAAACTGTTAACGAGCTTATTTCTTTATTTTTTTTATACAAGAGCATAATTATTCATTCTGGCAACACCTGAGATGAGAGATACCTGAAAATATATAGCCTTTTGCTGCCTCCCTTTCTAATAAAATTGTGAAATCAAATTTCTGCATCATACCTGTTCTCTCACATACTCGTATTCCCTGCTCACACACTGACCCTCTTATCTCCCTTGTCTTTTTCTCTTTTAATTCCGCCTCGATTTTATTCTGATTCGCTATCGTCGTCACAAAAATTTCGTTTCGATAAAAAGTTCCGAAAAGACTATATTAAATAGAAGTCGTATATTAAGTCTATGCTCAATTAAAACTGTAGTTACTATTATGTCGTTTTTATCTAATTTTAATGAACAATTCATTACCTTAAACTGTTTAGTAAACGAATAATCGGATATATAGCACGAAATAACAAATGTGGTTGGCAATGTGAAGTCAAATTTACATATCCGTTAAATAGAGGGAAAGAGACAGTTATTGAAAGCCTCGTTTTATTAAAACATATTTTACTAGAAATATGTTAACAATATGTTTTGCAAGAATAAGAGGAACTTAGATTCTGTGAGTTTTTAATACTGTTAACCAAAAAAGTTTGACTAACGTTTTAAACCAAATCGCACAACTGGAAGACTAAATTTACGTGTCCGTTAAATACAGCGAAAGAGAGAGTTATTGAAAGCTTCGTTTTATTAAAGCATATTTTACTAGAAATATATTAGACCAAATGCTAAGTTGTGACGTCAAATTTACATGTCCGTTAAATATAGGAAAAAAGAGTTATTGGAAGCCTCGTTTTATTCAAACATATTTTACTAGAAATATGTTAGCAATATGTTTTGCAAGAATAAGAAGAACTTAGATTCTGTGAGTTCTTAATACTGTTAACCAAAATAGTTTGACAAACATTTTAAATCAAATCGCATAAATGAATGACCAAAGGTTAAATTGTGAGGTTAAATTTACATGTCCGTTAAATACAGCGAAAGAGAGAGTTATTGAAAGCTTCGTTTTATTAAAGCATATTTTACTAGAAATATATTAGACCAAATGCTAAGTTGTGACGTCAAATTTACATGTCCGTTAAATATAGGAAAAAAGAGTTATTGGAAGCTTCGTTTTATTCAAACATATTTTACTAGAAATATGTTAGCAATATGTTTTGCAAGAATAAGAAGAACTTAGATTCTGTGAGTTCTTAATACTGTTAACCAAAATAGTTTGACAAACATTTTAAATCAAATCGCATAAATGAATGACCAAAGGTTAAATTGTGAGGTTAAATTTACATGTCCGTTAAATACAGCGAAAGAGAGAGTTATTGAAAGCTTCGTTTTATTAAAGCATATTTTACTAGAAATATGTTAGACCAAATGCTAAATTGTGACGTCAAATTTACATGTCCGTTAAATACAGGGAAAGAGAGTTATTGAAAGGCTCGTGTTATTCTAACATATTTTACTAGAAATATGTTAGATCAAATGCTAAACTGTGAGGTCAAATTTACATGTCTGTTAAATACAGGTAAATAGAGTTATGGGAAGCCTCGTTTTATTCAAACATATTTTACTAGAAATATGCTAGATCAAATGCTAAATTGTGAGGTCAAATTTACATGTCTGTTAAATACAGGTAAATAGAGTTATGGGAAGCCTCGTTTTATTCAAACATATTTTACTAGAAATATGTTAGACCAAATGCTAAATTGTGAAGTCAAATTTACATGTCCGCTAAATACAGGGGAAGAGAGTTATTGGATGCCTCGTTTTATTCCATATTTTACTAGAAATATGTTAGCAATATGTTTTGCAAGAATAAGAAGAACTTAGATTCTGTGAGTTCTTAATACTGTCAATCAAAATCGTTTGACTAACGTTTTACACCAAATCGCACAAATGAAAGACCAAATGCTAAATTGTTTTGTATTATCGTTTACTACTACATTGCGAAAGAAAATGGTTGGATAATTATAATCATGGAATACATATATTGAAGAAAAACAAATAGATTAATTATCATTAAAGGTAAAAAAACCGGACAGATATCTGAGCGTGGATACACAATAAAATTTTTATTGATTAGTGATCAGCGAAATCTACATCTTTTATCTTTTTATGTCTTTTCAGTCCTTATATATACAATCTTCAAGAAATTATATGCCCATGGTATCGGTTCATGTTTTGAAAACCTACACATGCTTCGGATTCCTAAACATTTTTTGTCCTTTTATAGGAATTTGTCTTCTCTTTACGCCACTAAGTTATGGAATTCACTTAATCCTAACATTAGAAATTGACCTTCCATATGTGCTTTCAAAAGTTTTCTGAAAATTATACCTATTTTCACTTAATCTGAGCCATTTTTCTTCCATTCGCATCCTGTTTTCCTTCATGCTTTATCCTTTTCTTTTTTTTTCTATCGACCTGAGAAATTAAGCTTTTCCTTTATTGATAATCATTTTAACTAAACTTTTTTAAATTACTCACAATTAAATGAAACTACGTGATGTAGTATTATTTCTACTTTCTTTAAGTTCTTTACCACAACCTAGGTTTCGTTGTATTACAACATCTTCAGGTGGGCTATTAGCAAAGATGCTTTTGCAAAGATAGCATCTTTACTAATTGGCCACCTGAAGATGTTGTAATACAATGAAACCTAGGTCGTGGTAAAGAACTTGAAGAAAGTAGAAATAATACTACATCACGTAGCTTCATTTAATTGTGAATAAATTAACGCCAAATATATTCAATTAATTAATTTTTTTGTTTAATTATGATATTACAATCTTTTGCAGTCCAGATCAAAATTAATTAATTGAACTGACTGGAAAAGATTGTTTTTTAGTATTAAACTGCCGAAACATGCTGTATTAATTAATAAATAAGGAAATATAAATAAATTTTAAGAATTTTCTGCTCGTGGCCTTGAACTATCTATACGTTCTATAATTGGGTTTTTCTTAGTTCCTCAGGACAGAATTGCGTTCTATGTGGAATCATTACAGTACTTGCCAAAATAATAAAATCAATTGAATATAAATAACCAAAGTGCGCCTTCAGCAGGATAGGGAGATCAAATAAAATAAACTGTGACTTTAAATACCTTTCATATCTCATTACTAGGGTTCTATACTCAAAGGGTGCTAATTGGATCCCATTAATAATCCTTTGCCGTCCATCTATCCTTTCGTCTATCTATCTATCATATAAATAACCAAAGTGCGCCTTCAGCAGGACAGGGAGATCAAATAAAATAAACTGTGACTTTAAATACCTTTCATATCTCATTACTAGGGTTCTATACTCAAAGGGTGCTAATTGGATCCTATTAATAAGCCTCAGACGTCCATGTATCCTTCCGTCTATCTATCTATCACAGGGCTGAACCATAATAGGTAGACAGTTGAAATTCACGGAATACGTGTTACTATGGTATTATGACCAATTATAAAAAAGTCAATAAGTCAGATCCCAAAAGGGAGTCCATGCAACAAATCTTAATTGAATTAATTTTTCGACGTTTTTTGTTCCGGCGTCACACGCAGGTATTAATTTTGGTCTGATTCTAATGCATAATCTATAGTAAAACAAGAAATAATAAATTATAGGTGACTAAGCTGGGGGTCAATTGGATCCCATTAATAAGCCTCCGCCGTCCATCTGTCTATCACAGGGCTGTATTTTTTTAACCGTAATAGGTAAACAGTTGAAATTCACGGAATACGTATTACTATGGTATTATGACAAATTGTAAAGAAGCCAATAAATCATATCCCAAAAAAGGGTCCATGCAACTCATCTTAAATGAATGAATTTTTTCTACGTTATTTGTTCCGACGTCACATGCAGGCATCAAACTTGGTCTAATTCTAATGCATACTCCATAGTAAAATAATAAATTATAAGTAACTAAGCTTATAAGATTAGTGGTCGGCACACCACGCGGCGCGGCGGTTGCTAGGTTCGCTCGCTGCTCCGGTGCCAGACCTAGATATATATAAATTTTTACAATCATTGTCACTTTGATTATTGTCATTTACTGCCTGTATTAATTGATTACAATCAATTTATTATTTGGAAATATTTCTCATTTATCCAATAGGGTACTTGAATATTATTTTTTTACTATATAAATAAAAAACTGTGACAAATCTTAATAATTGACTGAGTTATAAAGGTTTAAACTTAACGTTTATGTAAAGATGGCAACACTGAATTTTCATGCCATTTTAATCAGGCTTGTCGTGTTCTACGAGAAAGAACGAGATAGGAATTTGTCAACATTCTATCCTTGTCACCAAATTTAGATGTTGGCTTATTTTTAAACTCTTTTTATGATCTATTCACTACTGGTTTTAATGAATCTCATCATGACGTTTTATTAAAACTCAAATTCAGGAGTAATCAACCATCCTGTTGCGATTTTTCATAGAGATTTCTCTTCAGCAAAGTTTCGTCATGTACCTGCTCGCCTTTTTGTGTTTCAATAAAGATTAACAGAAATTTAAAAAAATCTTTATTGGAACCAGTCTAATAGATTTCGAGTTTACCCTAAAATGTATACTTGTTAATCAGACAGAAAAATATCAGTCCGCAATACTTTATATTATAAAACAATTGGTAACCATTTCTAAACATTCCTTTTTAATTTTCAGGTGTTCATAAGCGCCACACCAGATCATTGGTGCAGTATGCCACCCCTGATTCAGGCCCTCAACTTATCTGAGCAAGAACAGAAAGAGCTCATAATACCGCATCAATTGAAGCCTGACGGTAGTAAGATCTACGAGCAGTGCCGGATGTATGATCTCAATCTAACCGCTCTGGTTTTGGAGTACCCGAAGATCTTAAACGGGACTACTGATTTATTAACTCTGCATGATGAAACTAAAACGGCTCTTATCCAGAAGATATTTTATTCCAAGGACAACGTTAGTGTGGTTGACATCATTGTGAAATTAAGAAGTGTGATGGTGCCATGTAGATATGGATGGACTTATGATAAGGAGCATTATGACAGAACATATGTCACTGATGTAAGTACATACACACAGTACTACTATCTATATACACATTTTATTGTTCGTTTGTTTGTAACTTACCCATAAACTGTTTATTCGATTTGGATGGAATTTTTGTAATCTAATTATATACTAGCATTTGATCGCAATTTCGTTTACCTGGAGTATGTATATACGAAAGGATTTCAGTTGCGCGAGTTAACGCATATTTAGCGCCATCTATCGAAAGTAATAAAAATAGTATTCAAGAACAATATTTAACATTATTTAGCAACAAAAAACAGATTTGTCGACAGTAATTTGAAGCTATTCGACTTTCTTAGTGTAATGTTTTTTCCTCATTTTTAAATTTATCAACGTTATATCAAAATATTACGTACTTAATTTTGATTACAGGTTGTTTATTTGAATTTTGTAATGTTTTGTGTGAAGGGCGTACAAACAGACTAATTGAAGACAAAGACTCCTGGACGTTGGGTTGAGATGATACTTCTCTTTTCTTTCGGGTCTCTGGGTTATACAATATTGAAACTATATAAAACCAGGTCTGTATAGTTGTTTTAAGATAATAAAATTAAAAAAAACATAAACATTTCAAGAATTGTCGTTTAATTTTCTATAATTTATTGCCAATATCTCGAACACATATTTTTTCAAACATCCGTAATGTGCAACTTTTTTAACTTTACCATTTTATTATCATCAGGATTTTAGGCTTTTTTCAAACATTTTGTTTAAAGTGTAAGTTTCTCCGTCCGATAGCTCTTTTAAATCGTGTCTCCAACACAATCTTTTTTTAATTATAACCCTTATAAGATCATTCACGTGTCAGTCTGTTATAGTTGTTTTGCTTGGAAACCGAAGTCAGTCGTCAGTTTGTCGTAGCCATCGTGTTCAGAAACCGAAGTCAGTCGTCTATCTATCATAGTCATCTTGTTCAGAAACCTAAGTCAGTCGTCTATCTGTCATAGTCATCTTGTTCAGAAACCTAAGTCAGTCGTAAGTCTATCCTAGCCATCTTGCTCAGAAACCGAAATCACTCGTATGACTGTCATAGTCATCTTGTTCAGAAACCGAACTCAGTCATCAGACTGTCGTAGCCATCTTGCTCAGAAATTGAAGTCAGTCGTGAGGCCGTCGTAGCCATCTTGCTCAGAAATTGAAGTCAGTCGTGAGGCCGTCGTAGCCATCTTGCTCAGAAACCGAAGTCAGTCATCAGTCTGTCGTAGCCATCTTGCTCAGAAATTGAAGTCAGTCGTGAGGCCGTCGTAGCCATCTTGCTCAGAAATTGAAGTCAGTCGTGAGGCCGTCGTAGCCATCTTGCTCAGAAACCGAAGTCAGTCATCAGTCTGTCGTAGCCATCTTGCTCAGAAATTGAAGTCAGTCGTGAGGCTGTCGTAGCCATCTTGTTCAGAAACCGAAGTTAGTCGTCTGTCTATCATATTCACCTTGTTCAGAAATCGAAGTCAGTCGTCTGTCTGTCATATTCATCTTGTTCAGAAACCGAAGTCAGTCATCAGTCTGTCGTAGTCATCTTGTTTAGAAATCGAAGTCAGTCGTCAGTCTGTCGTAGCCATCTTGCTTGGAAACCAAAGTTCTTCTTCGGTCACCTGTTGTCAGATTATCAAAACTGATAAAGTGACTTGAAATATCGCGTACTAATAATACACATTAACCCGAATATATCTTAAGAGCTGACACTCAAAAATATTTCTATGGAAATTTTAGGGGCGATGAAGGGAGGGTGGAAAAATTGAGTACCTGAAATATTTTTTTTTTAAATTTCGTAACATTGTGGGATATAGTTTGAAAAGACTGGATACAAGGGCTTGAAAAATATTTTTTCATAATTTTATATATAAAAATATATATTGAAAAATATTTTATATTCACTGAAAAATTTGAAAAAAAAATATTTCCCGCCATCTTATTTCTGAAACTATTGAACTTACTGAATGAAAAAAAAAGATTTAGAAGACTACGTAAAGATTGTGGAGAAACAATAACGATGAATTCAGATGTCATATTTTTGAGATAATTACAATAATATTACCTATTTAATTACATTTAATGTTATCAAATATTTATATGCGATTTTGTGTGCGAACTAGACTCTCAATCAATTTTCTAATTTCAAAATTGAAAATAATTTACATAGGAAAACATTTAAATATTACATTTATTCAGGAATAAATTGCATGCATTTTTATTAAACATTTTCACATTATTAATTATTTTCGCATGCATTTTTACTTAATCGCATGCATTTTTATTACAAATTTTCACATTATTAATTATTTTCGCATGTATTTTTATTTAATCGCATGCATTTTTATTCAAAATTTTCACATTATTAATTGCATGCATTTTTACTTAATCACATGCATTTTTACTTAATCGCATGCATTTTTATTTAATCGCATGGATTTTTATTTAATCGCATGCATTTTTATTTAATCGCATGCATTTTTATTTAAACGCATGCATTTTTATTTAAAATTTTCACATTATTATTTATTTTTGAACCCATTAATACACCCTGCCTTGCTTTTTCCGGAAAGGTTGAACAAGAATATTTCTCGTACAAAACTTAAATAAATTTCGCCTTTTTGTATCGCAAGCGTCTGTATAATGCTGATTATGCGGTGTTGCATTAGTACGTGTTTTATAAGATACTTTATAAGTGCAATAATATAATAACATAATTTAATATTATTGCGAAATTACAAAAAAATACATGTGAACAGGCTTACCTTTCACGAGAAATGATTATAAGTGCTTCGTTATTTAAATTTAATAAAAATTAAACGAAACTACATGATGTAGTATTATTTCTACTTTCTTTAAGTTTACCGCGACCCAGGTTTCGTTGTATTACAACATCTTTACGTAGGCTATTAGCAAAGATAAATTTAATAAGGCAACTTGTTACATTCTTTAGAAATACTCCGTCGTCGAAGTAACTTTTTTCGCTACGAAAGAAGTAGTTCTGAAACAGTCTGAAATACTGAAACGCTTACTGTTTGATAATGTCTTCATCTATATTGCTTTCAAAGGCACTATATTAACAAATCTTTTACCTTTCATTGCTCTTCTTATCTGGAGAAACAAAAAAAAGACGCAGGACCAGATTCCATAAATTCATTAAAGTTAAAAAACCTTCGCACACTAAATGGCATATGTGGGTGAGCAGAATCGTAGTGGGGAAACCTGTGGTCAGATCATCAAAAATCCGAGTATTTTATTTAATCTCAGACAAGCTTCACAAAATTTGTAAATTAAAGTCATGAGTTACAAATTCTTTATACAAAATCCTTCTGGTATAATAAACATAAAGTTTCTTCTCGCTTTATAATCTTAAAAAAGTAAACTGGAAGTGATTGCTTTCATTCTTGTCAGGTGAGCAATAAATTTCGTCTGATCACTGAAACACTCCTCACATTCAGGTTCCTAATTATAATGTTTTGACATTGTACTGACTTACCACAGTAGTTACTTTCAGCAGTTCGTCTAAAGTAAAACAAAGTTTCTCATTAATCTTTTCGCAGATTTTTGCATCATTGCAACTTATTGAGAAAAAAAATGTGTTCCAATAAATAATTTTCTCTTAAAAAGCTAACTGTAGCATTTTAATAGATTTCATTATTGTTTTTCCTAGTAGAAAACAAAATTAAAAAAATCCCTTTGCATTTTTAACAACCGTAATAAAATAGCAAATTACAACTGAATGAGCTAATTGAAACTAATGGTACAAATTAGCCAAAGTGGTCACGGCGATGCCATATAGTTGATTATTACTTAGCGCTAGCCGTGGTTTGAAACCTTCAGCGAACTCTATCCCCTGTTTTCAGGTCACCTTTATTCTTGTACGTGTTATTTTAAAGAAAAATCAATTATATGATGTCATGATTTTTATATATGATAACTTATTTCTCGCATTCTGTCTCACCCCTCAAGTTGTTTTCCAAAGTGAAATTCAACATTTTGTACATAACATGAGGAATTGTGTCACTGTTCCCTACGATTATACCAAATTCAAATTTCTGTGGCAAATGGTCTTCAAAAAATATCCATATGATACATAGATAGTGCACTGATTCCACATGTGTTTAGTTTTTTTGCAATTTTAGTACTGCATAACAAAAATGAAGGCTTCGAAAATGAATTCATTGGCGAATTCATAACTATAAATACTTTGGGAGACAAATCTGTGACAATGATAAAACAAAAAGTGTCGGAGTGCCGCATGTCACCTTAGGACGCGGCATTCCGTGACAGCAGGTAGCCGTAACAAGCATAGAGAGTCATTTTGCAATGTCTGTGCACGTTATTTCGCAGTTGGTGCAGTTTGTGTATCGATTTCTTGAGAACCATTGGTCGTAGCGAGATGCAACTAACGGCAATCAATTTTGTATTTGAAAGTTTATCTATTATTATGTAGATCAAAGAAAGAATGTAAAATTTATGAATTTTTTGCAAGTTTGTAATGGAATATCAGATACTCGCCTTTGCCTGATTTTGCACATTTTAAATAGTAACGTGACTACTCAAGGACACATTTTTAAAAAAAGATTTGTTAAAAATTGTAATGTCTATCATGGGTGATAATTTTTCCCAAACATAAATAGACATGTATGATATATATACACTTTCGAACAATCCATTTTTCGAGTTCTGATTTGCATGTTCATTGGAGATATAATCAAATTTTCGAATATTTCCGACATCAGAGTAGCTTCAATATAATTTTCTTAGGGAAAATTCGCCCAAATGTGAGATGAAACTATATTTTACCACCAACATTTTTAAAAATTGACAAAATTGTTTGAAGATGTAAAGCGTAAAGTTAATGGCGAACAAAAGACTGATAAATAAATAACAATAAGTAGCAATAACAATAACAATAACAACTGTCAAATTGGCTCATTTTGTGAACCTTATTAATGAAATGAAATAGAAATATATCATATAAAAGCAAGCTAAATATATTACAAATTTCACAATTAAATGAAACTACGTGATGTAGTATTATTTCTACTTTCTTTAAGTTCTTTACCACGACCTGGGTTTCCTTGCATTACAACATCTCCAGGTGGGTATTTATATGTTTAAAAAACAATAGTGAAAGGCGGGTTTGTGTGGGTTTTCCCACTGCTTATGTTGGTGATTTTATTGTAGGGAAGCGGTGTAGGTTTTGTTATATTTCCGAGAATTATACGGTATACAAGTATCTTAGTGAGGGTAATAAGTTAAATTTATTTTATTCTGTGAGGTTGTACAATGCGAATGTCCCTGTGTATGTAATAAAATTAAATAGAAGTTATTCTCAGTAATATATGTATACAATAGCAAGGGTATCTGAAAGTTAGAACAAGGTTATACCACAAATTCTACATATCTCCCGTTTTATTTATTCATTTATTTTTTTTCATATATATTTATATTTAGATGTGTAGTTAGGCTGAAACAATTTGACGAGTACTGTAGTATCAATATTTATAACAAATTTATAACTATTTATAACAAATTTGTTACAAATAGCCATGCAAACCATAACAGCTGCATCTCGACGAACGAAAAGACGTTTTGTTGGCCAGTAGATAAATATAATATTCTTGTCTGTCACCTCAGGCATGCTGGTGATTAGTTCAACATGTAATGCAAGTAGGCTGTAATGACGTAACTAGTTAAACCCGTCATGTATCGCGTTTACGTACGACAGGTGTTACTTTCAATGTTGTTAGATCTTGTTACAATCAATTACGTATGCCTTCAATATAAACGCAACGCCGCCGAACTGAGGCAATAGTTATATCTAATGAACCCATAACCTGTTTTATCAAATTAGATATTTTTATTCTTCCATAAAAAGTAGTAAATAGCACTATTGCTAAGTCTGTATCATCTTAATTTACTATGATATAGATTTTTAAACTTTTAAACACCTTTCAAAAATATTTCAACGTGATATTCTGGTATATTCTGATGCTCTGGAACGAGTTGCCATCATATGATAATGTCTGGAGCTGATGTAATCCTTCTCACGATGTCCCGCCACATCGCGATGTCAGTATGGTGCATTTGTACAAGGGTTCGCCCGCAGTATATGTGATTTGTTCAATCCATCACACGTGTGAACTTCCGCGCGCTTTGTTGTCTTCCACTACACCTGGTGGGGCAGAGTGCACGACAAAGTGCTCTATGGAGCTGTTGTTCTGCCGTAAGACATGCCTAAAGATTTCCAGTATCCGAGACTGGAATAAAGTCGACAAACACTGCTTCATACCGAGTTGTGGAAGTATGGAATAGTTTAGAATTCGTTCCACGATATTCCAAGTAATCTTTTCCAGCACCACATCTCAAAGGAGTCTATTTTTTCCTCTCGATTTCTCAAAGTGTCCTCTGCTTTGTATACGCAACCACTATTGCTTGAGATAAAAGCTCCGAAATACACGTAGTATCGGACAGTTTCACAATTCACTATCCGAGTCACGTCTGGCGACTTATTTCTGGCATGATCGGCTATCATCATATCGAGTGTGATATTAGTTAATATATTTGGCTTTAATTTTGTAGAAATTCATTATTCACAATTAAATGAAACTACATGATGTAGTATTATTTCTACTTTCTTTAAGTTCTTTACCTAGGTTTCGTTGTATTACAACATCTTTGCTAATAGTCCACCTGAAGATTTTGTAATACAACGAAACCTAAGTCGTGGTAAAGAACTTAAAGAAAGTAGAAATAATACTACATCACGTAGTTTCATTTAATTGTGAATATCGAGTGTGATTTGTCATTAATTAAAATGAATTTAAATATTATTGTATTTTTTTTCTTTTATTAGATTTTTTTCTTATATTGTTGTTATTCATTTATTACTTAATATTTTATGGTTGGTCAACATAGCAAACATAGCAAACTGTAACATAGCAAAATCTGTGACGTCCTATGTAAACTAAAATCGAGTATCTATCTCTTTATTTGCGTATGTGTGTTTGATGTTTCTCCTTCAATGAATACATAAATTTTGGTGAAATTTGGTCCGAAAATCACCAATATTTGGAGCTTGGTAGGCGTCATGTACGATTGAAATTATTGTTCAAAAAATACCATTTACTTTTTACCCCTTTCACGAGCAACCATCGGTACCATAATGTTAGTACTCTCTTGTAATGTCTTCATGTAATATCTTTACTTCATTATTTCTTTAATTTTTAATAATTTTGTTTTTCTTTATTTATATATTTCTATTAAAAACTAGAATATCATCTTTATTCACTAGACTCTAGGACAATCCACTGGATGCTCCTCAGACCCTGAGATGAAGAAGTATATAAAAATAAACAAAGTTTTTCCCTTTTAAATAGTTAGCAGAATTGATTGGACATAATAAAGAACTTGCAAAGTGGAAGTCTGGGTCCCGCGTCGAGTGTTCCGTACCCAGTTTGAAATATGTGGTGAAGATGTGCGCATTATCACATCCTAAAAACTATGGAATTGAAAATCATTGTTATAGTTTCCTATAACTTTTGCGTAGACTTTTACAATCTCTGTTTTTTTCATAATTTCAGGTTCAATAATTTTGGCAATAATAAGGGCCCCACCCCATATCATATTTTTCACATTTTTTTTAGTATTAAGATACGTGCGGGTTTTAGATCGAAATTTGAAGTTTCTCTGTCCAGGAGTTTCTTTGAGAAATAACTGTGACAGACGGATATTTGCATAATAATAAAAATATATTTCATTGTTTATATATAGCATAATATTTATATAAAATACAATAATAAACTGAAAAAGTATGTGCACGAAAGGCATTTTTAAAATATGAGTATAGAGGATTTTTGATAAGCCATGGAAAAGTGAATTCTAGAAATAGAGAACAAAAAATCCTCTATACTCATATTTTAAAAATGCCTTTCGCGCACATACTTTTTTAGTTTATTATTTTATTTTATATAAATATTATGCTATATATTAACAATAAAATAGATATTTTTATTATTATACAAGTATCCGTCTGTCACAGCCCTTTTTCAAAGAAACCCCTCGACAGAGAATCTTAAAATTTCGCATCGTTCATTTCATCATTGACTACATATTGCCGTTGCAAATGGCTAAACTAAATACTACGCGAGAGAAGACGCAAATATAATACTAGGAGGTGATAAATACTGTAGTACCCAGCAGCTTGACCTGAACATATGGACTATATACATCATTTATTTAGGAACACTTAAACATATTTAATTTATGGCATTCAAGCGAAGTCCTCAATTTAACATATTATCTGTAGCCCGAGCACTAGCAGTGGGTGTAATAGATGAAACGTACAAATTTCATGGCTATCAAAATAGACGAAACATCGTGTTATAAAAGTTTTCTATGAGACAATAAAATCGATTACGTCATTTAAAAAATAAGCTGTGACTTGCCAGCTTAGCTATGGCGATATTCAGGGTAAAATAACCAGTGTTTTGCTATTTTCAGAGTGTTACAATGCACACGTACACAGAATCACTGTGTAGATCTTATACACAGTACAAAATTTGTTACAAAGTAACAAATTTTAATGAAATAACTTTTTTTTAAATATCTAGTTTTCTATTTTATAAATACACTTGTTGCACATTGTCAGTGAAATTAATTCATTGAATTAGTTATTCTGCTGCCCCTTTCTTGTTTATATTCATTTTATTCGTTTAAAATTACTTATTTTTGTCGTGCCAGTTTAAAACGGAGTAATCTATATTGTTACGTAGGTGAGATTTCCGAATTGACCTTATATTGAAAGAAATATTTAAGTCTCAATGGTAGACTGAAGCTAATTTCAAAATTGCATGTTCTTAATAAATAAATTGTGCGCCATTTCTATATGCAATCTATATTTACAATAACCGAGAGTGGTATTTTAAATGAAATATTGGGCCGGTCTTGATTATAATTCCACTTTTTTTCTGTAAATGAAAGATTATTAAGAGAAAACAACATACTTAATTAAAAAAAACTGTTCGTGATTTTATTAAAAAAAATTATTTGAAAAATGATTTTGGTGACGTAAGAATTGACAAACTTTTAATGTTTTAATGCTCTCTTTACGCGAACATTCTGGCTTATTTAAATTCTTGAGTTACTTACTTTTTTTATGTAAATTCGTGTTTATATTTGCATAGTTAGTGTTAGTGTCACATTGAAATTATGTCGATAATATTTTAGAAAGTGGTTTGGTTAAAAGCAGAGTGTATGATATATATTTTTCAAATGAATTTTTTGTTATGATATGATCGCTAGCGACAATTATTTTTCTAATCGTTTTTAACGTATAGTTTTTAATTTAATAACTAATAAAGTTGAAAAATAACCTAAGTTATAAAAGAATATTGTTTTTGTTAAAAATGTTTATTTATTACTAACTTTAATTCGTGCTACCTTTAATTCCCCCGAATTCGTGCGCGTGGACTACTGAAAAACGTACCGTAAGAATTTTGTAAGTACACTCTAGCCTTGGACCATGCCCAAAAATATGACATGCCCCTGAGATAAAAATCAAATGTTACTTCAAGTCGATTCCTCTACTTTACTAAAAACTATCCATCTGGATTGCATCTCTAATTTTTATGTGATAAGTGTACAAACAAAAAGACAAACAGATAAATAGGCAAACAGACGAAAATTCTAAAGTCTGTACTTTTATTATATCACTCTAAATAATTTTTTCTATCTTCAAACCAAAGAAAGGTTTGTTCTACAGTTTTATTGTGTGTATATACAGATTTCTATTAGCAGTTAATTTTATCAAATTAAATACCTTCACTACACCACACTGAGCAATTACAGAGTATATTCCTTGTCTTCCCTCATAAGAGAACAATTAGTTTCATAATAGACACTTCATAAGTTTGCTTAATATTCATCACCTATTTGTATTACACTTTCATTTCACTTCTGTAAAAAATTATTAATCCCTCCAATACTCGACACATGTATATGTTTATATATATATATATATATATATATACATATATATATATATATATATATATATATATATATATATATATATATATATACATTTATACGCATACCTATTTATTTATTTTCTGAAAATTCCTCGCCCAACTTATAGATATATCTATGTACTGGGCATGGAGAAGAATATAAAAACAAATGGTTATAAAATAATAACGAAAGAGATAAAAACACACAGGAATTGGAATAATCATAATATAGTGATAATTTGTGAACTACCAAACAATTCCATAACTCCATTTCTGAAGCGGTCAATGGAGCAAAAAAAAACTGCTTCTCGCAATATAGCATCGAATAATATGAGTGTACGAAGACCGGTAAACGCTGTAGGATATTAGTACACGCTTTAAGCAGGTGAAACAAATAATGATATCGTACTATCGTTTAAAGTGCTACTAAACTCAAGATTGAGGAGTTTACAATGTAATCATTTTAAAGAACGCATGATCCAAAGCAATTCCCGTCGGAGTTGAAGACAATTACCTTTGACCATATCCATTATAAAATCTGTAGGGAATAAGTAAGGACAATGTTCATAAATTTTGGTTATCTATTGATCTTTTTAAATATTTGTTACATGAGGATATATGTAGCTTAATATGGAGACAATATGATTGGATTCTTGTCAAGAACACTGCGGAATAAAGAGTTAAATAAAGTAAAGGTGTACTCAACATCATGAAAATCGTGAGACTGCGTACCGAAAATTTTAGGTTTTTGTAAAATACTCTCTGTAAAAAACTTGCAGGTTTTTGGACAGATTTCAACGATATGAGTATGAAATGTGAAATCTTTACCTATAATTATACTGGGATTCTGCACAGATGAAACCCGCCGCATGATTCGAAATATGACATATTAGAGAGACATTAATGTTCAAAATATTCATCTGATAACTGTTTTTCAGTTTTAAGAAACGAGTATTTTTTAGAGTTTTTCTTTATTTTCTATACATTATATATATATATATATATATATATATACATATATATATACATACATAAATCCATCTGTAGCCATTAGTGTTAGCATAAATATTTATTATTTTAACACAAAGCTAATTTCAATAAACACCACATATTTGAAAAACTGGCTATGTTTATTTTTTGCGTTAAACCTGTTTAACTACTTATATATCTAATTTTGTTTTTAAATTATATTTATACATAGTTAACATGGCTTTCAAATGCAAAAAAAATTAAATGTCAATAACGTTTACAAACCAATCGCGTGACATTTCAGAAAATGTAGTTTTTACCGTTCGCAGTTCAGTAGAGCCATCCTTTTTGTACATAGTTGATACGCTACGTAGTTACTACGTAGTTCTCAAAATGTGTAAGTTCAATGAACGTTTTTACTCTAACCGAGGACTGGAAAATTATTAACCTCTAAGTGCCTCTAAGGAAAATTATCTACGCATTAGATTTCATAATAAACCTCTGCGCATTAGATTTAACAATAACCCTTAAAACTACTTTACGAATTTCTCAGTAACTCTCATACTTCAATACTTTTGCATATTAATGACAACGTTCGGAGCTACTTTACGAACTCCTCAGTACCTTATGTAGTTCAGTAAACGCGTACGAATTAATAAAACTTTTCAGAACTACTTTATGAATGTCTAAGTAACTTGTGCTGACGTGTTAGATTTAATAATATCGCTTAAAACTATTTAAGAAACGTCTCCGTAACTTGTGTAGCTTTAACTGAGCTTACACATTAAAAACAACGTTTAGAACTACTTTACAAGTGCCTCAGTATCTCATACAACTTGATAATACTGACGCATTAGATTGAATAATAACGCTTAAAACTACTTTACGAATGCTTCGATAATTCGTGTAACTCAATAACACTTAAATTCATGTAGCCCAATAATGCAAGAACTTGTGTAGCTTAATAACGCTTAAAACTATTTAACAAATGTTTTTGGTAACTTGTGTGGCTCTAACTGAACTTACACGTTAATAACAACGTTTAGAACTACTTTAAAAATGCCTCAGTATCTCATATACCTAGGCGTTATATTTATTGACAACGCTTAGACTATTTTACAACGTCTTCTAATTTTTATCAAGAATTTTATTTTTGAAATTATTCTTTGGACGTATGGATTTATCCAATCACCATAAACCATTTTATATTTTCATTTTAATATCTCTTTTAGTTTTTATATCGTACTTAAAATAACGTTGCGTTTATGTTGTTGCGTAGTAATTCTTTTAGAACTGCGTATTAGATGATTTTATTTTTTTTAAACATGAAATCTACTCTTGGAAATTAATCTATCTCGTTTACTTTCCATTTCAAGATATTCAAGATTACATTTCAAGATATTATTCGTTTACTGTTTTTCAGACCGACCACTTTGTTATTATCATTGGATCAATACCATTGTTTTAATTATTTGGTTTGGGAGTCTTAAAATATGACTAACTCGGTACGATTTTTTGGGTTCTGTAACTCGAAAGGAGAAACGAATTTCTTATAAAAGCACCCACGTGGACCACCCACCTACACTTTTTCTTCTTTCAGTAAATGTATCGTGTCGGATATCAGTTGGAAGAGCAAGTTGTATATAAGTATTTCAAAACTATGCTTTTTTAAGCTTTCTCCCTCAGTTCTTGAGAATATTCACAAAGATATGTTTTTCTTAATCGGGACTGCTCCTTATATATCGTTTTGTGGCATGTTACATCCATTTTTCTTACTTAAATAGGGAAAAATCTATTATTCAAAAACAATATTAATCTCATATAATGAAATTCTTCGAACACACACGTGTATGCTACGTAGCAACGATAGTATAGAACGCCTGGAAGTATAGGGCAACGTGGAAGGTACCAGACACGTGAGCGAGCAAAAATTAGATGGATATGTCAAGTCAAGGTAGTCGCAGTTCCCCTAGACATGTGCACTTAAAAAACAATTGATAGAGATGAATGAAGACATATCCTGTGGCGCATCACTCATCTGTAACACACTTGACGCTTGACCACGACCACTTTGCCAAAAGTAAAACGACTAAGAAGAAGTAAGCAGTATAGAAAGAAGATATCTATCATAAATATTTTTATGTGAACTAGAAATTTTTTTTCTAAAATGGCCCAGTCCGTGCTTGTCATCCTAGACTTTTGATCATAGGAGTAATTAACCATTTACTAATTAATGTATCTTTTTAGATAGTCCAAAAAATAATAATTTGTTAATTTTTTAAAATATTTATTATGATCTAAATTCGATTTTGTGAAATGACGTGTGTCTCCGTCCGTTGGTATTCATGTATGCATTTAGATATTTTTAAGCATGCGTTACAGATTGCAATTCTTGACATATTTTGGTGATTCTTTTTTTTATCGGTTGCTTAAGTATCAGAATAGGAGTCTATTGATTTTCATAAAGATTTGAAATAATTTCATTTTTAAAATAAATTTCTACAAAAATCCCTTATTTCATACTCGAAGTCTGTTCTTGGCCTTAGTTTTATACGGATATTCTTCTTGCAATTGTTCATCTAGTAAGCAATGAAAAAAAATCGGGGTGCACTTTTGATTTTATCCCATTTTGGTCCAGAATTTACTCAAGTTTAAAATAACTCTTTTGTTAACTGGAAAGATGAATTTCCGACTTTTTTTTGCGCTAATTTCCTTTGATAATTGTAACTGTTTCATACACTCTTTCTTTGTACTGTACTAGTACATACTCGTATTATTCTTTGTGCTGCTTGTCGCTATTTTTTTGTTTTATGAATCTACTTTTTGTTATTCTGCATCCAAGAGACTTGTATTTTTTTCTCATTGTCTATGGCCTAAGGTATCTCAGGCGCTGTATTCTTATATATTTAATTTCCATATTCCTAGTTCAACAGCGTATATGAGAGAAAATCGGTTTGTCTTAGGACCATGTAAATTTGAATGTCTTTACTCATAAAATCCAATTTAATTTGCTGAAACTCGTGGTAACGATATTTTTGAAAAAGTTCTTGTATTTCAGTTAAAAATACTATCGAATGCCTTAGGATGGTTGACGAAGACTATTTCTAATGTTTTATTGAACTCGTTATATTTAACTATTATGATTTCACAACCATTTGATGAATATGGATTTCTACGATTTTGAATATTTTATATATTTTAGAGTTCCGTTTTATTCCATATTTAAGGAGTAACCATTGTATGAGTTTGGGTCTCCATACTTATAAATGTTTTATGCGTTTTATAGATCGGCTTCTCCCTGTCTTTATGGAACAACCATTGTGCGAATATCCCCTGTGAATGATCCCTATCATTTTCCAAATTTTTTTTCGTATTAGGATTCCGCTTCCTCCTATATTTATGGAGTAACCATTGTATTTCTATAAATTTCTATGAATTTAAATATTACGTATATTTTAGAATTCTGCTTTCTCCTATATTTACAGAACAATCATATATTTACAGAACATTGTATATATATATATATATATATATATATATATATTTATATAAATGGATTTATATGAATATAAATAGTTGGATTTTAGGGTTTCGTTTTTTCCAATATTTATGGAATCACTATTGTATAAATTAAGGTTGCTATGATATGAGTTTCGCTTTCTCTTATATTCATGGAACAGCTATTGTATAAATGTAGTTTTCTATGATATTAAATGTTTCATATATTTTAGTTTTCCGTTTTATCTTATATTTACGAAACAACCTCTGTATAAATATGGATCTTTGTGATTATAAATATGTCGTATATTTTAAAGTTTCCATTTTTTCCTGTATTTTTATCTCATCTACGTTTATTTCTGTTCTAATATTTTTTTAAGTATTTGGTTCTTTTGGCGCTTTAGGACTTAGATCCCTGAAACACATTTCTTAATAACCTCTTTTCTTTGGCCCCTTTTTCAAATTTTATTTCACGTTTCAACGTGTCGTAATTTTTTTAAAGATTTCATATACCTATATAAATTAATTTTTGAAGCGGAACTACTAAACGCGCCTTTATACATGAAACCGGCAAGAATAATACTGGCCAGCGTTTCTACATGCCGTCAGTTATCGAATGTCTCCATGCATTTTCGGTTGTTTCCGCTTTTTTTTGTTTCCCAAGCTTTATTTAATTTTACAAGTTGTCAGTCCCAATATCTGCTTCGGTTTAAACCTTGCGAGTCAATTTTGACCCGCTTTCTATTATCCAAATAAACCGTAAATTTACATGACTTCATAATAGCTGATTTGATGTTGAGATTTGTAATATCTTTACCCACATTATCCCCTGGGCCATGAGTTTGATAGTTCTTTGGTCTTCTAGCTATTATATAATAGGACAAATTTATAGTTTGTTTCACCTGAACATAGTACGCACGAATATCTTGTAACATTCATATGGTTTTCATACTCTTATATTCACCCCTACTTTGTATCATTTACTTTATTTACGTTAGCTAACGCACGATACTAACGGTTATCTTAATGTTTGTTTTAAAAATCGGCATGTTGTATCTCACTCGCCTTGGGCTTAGCTTTATTCGCCGTTAACGTATCATATGCTAACACTATTTTTCCTTGGCTTGAAGGATAAAAATTGCATCCTGTTATTATACGAGCAGAAAGAAAAGGACGGAGCTATTTTGGCGATGTAGCCAGTTCTGTAGTTTATCGAGGGATGACATGAGATGCATTTTGTTAATTTATTTTGATCGCGTGTTACGAAGATTTATTCACCGTGCCACTTTCATCGTCATACGCAATTTGTCAATTGAACATTTTTTATTTCTAAACTATTATTTGATAACGTAAATGCATCAGAGACGTTCTTAAATTCTTTAGTCCTAACTTTATTGCTGTTTCTGAAAATGCAAAGCACTTTTTATAAGATGAATTACATAAAGGTGTTGGTACCTAATTTGGTATCTAATTTAACGGATAATATAATTTTCTTAGTTTTTCTAAATTTTGTCGAGGTCAAGGTAGCCAAGGAGGTTCCCCTAGATGTGTTCACCAGAAAAATAACTGATAGAGAAGAATGGAGACATCCTGTGGCACATCACTCATCTGTAACACACTAGACGCTATGACTACGACCACTCTGCCAAAGTAAAATGACTAAGAATAAGAATTAAGTAGGATAGAAACAAGAAATATAATTTTCTTTTTAAAAAAATTAAAATTAGTCGCCTTACCTTTCAGTTTGCTTAATTAATTCTACTAAGTATAAGGATGAATTTGTTAAATTTTGGAAAGGCAATTTAAATAACCAGTAAACATTGATTTAGTTAAGTATCTTCACGCAAAGTGAAATAAGGCGCCATCTTAAAGTACTGTCAAAATTAGCTGTCAAAATTAAGGTTTCATTACAATACATCTAATTAATGTGTAATAATTCTGTGACATTTACGTCATGCTTAAAGTAACATGGTACAAAATAGGGCTGATTGACGCTTATCTATATAAATGATTGACGATGAAGTCTCCAGGAAATCCACCGTGAGAAAGTGAGATAGTCGTATCTATGCGTTCAAAGTAGAGTGTATAAAATCTATCTAATTGCCATCGTCACAATTGTAGTTTTATTGAGATAAACCATTAATTTTTCAACAGTTAGTCTCTATATCAGTTTTCGATTTATAAGAGACTAAGAGAGATTATTTTTCTAGTAAAGCAGAAAATGAATGAAAGTAAAGTAAATATTTTGTCTGGATATACTCAGCACAATTTACATTGTTTCAGATGGACTTAGTATGTGACCTGAGCTGGTGGCCGAGAACCAGCAACACCCTTTTCTGGGTCGGATCTATATTTGGAAATATACTCTTCGGCTGGGTCGCTGACAGGTAATCCGTTCAGCTTTTTCACAATTATCTCTGTGAAAGAAAACAAAAATTAGGGCAATTGACTCAATTATTACGAGACTTTAAGACAGATTGTGATTCTGTTAAACTATTTTAAAAATTAAAATTTTTGTAATGCTTATATTATCGCCCATTACACCTTTCAGAGGTGTATATTTCAAACGTGAAATTAGAAGTCTTTAATTTTTGGCTTTTTTCTTTAACTTGTGCTATAAGACCTTCCATTATGCTGACTTTCAAGATTGTAGGTCGATAGGAAGCACTCTATATATAGGTTTTGGTGTTCATGAGGAAGACTATGGTAAAAAAAAAATATGCTTTCAAGAGCAATATCTTTTTGCTTTACTAACCAAAAAACAATGAGTTTTAAGAACAGTTTGAAATTTGAAATTACTCATTTTAAATGCAGCGATATATATATATATATATATATATATATATATATATATATATATATATATATATATATACTAACTAAATAAGTCGGTAATATAAAACAAAATTATTTATAAGAACATACAGTTGTCTTATCTTCTTTCATTGGAAGGGAAAAAATCTCCCATCCTTATTGATTTTATTGTTTTCTAAGCACCCGTAAACAGCACAATAACGGGCCATCATATTCAATTATTATAAATTAAAGGTGAGGCGTATTTAATACCATCGGTAATAATACTCGATATCTCTGGATAAAATATGTACTTGGTATGCAAAATACAAAATATTTTGTGTTATTAATAATTGTATGGAATGGTCTACCGGACGTTCGGTCAATGGTTACTTTATGGTAGGTCTGCATATTGTACGTAGGCTTTCTCGCTCTTTCTAATCTAAAACGTGTAAGGAATAAGGAACACACCGAATATTTGAATACTCGTAAGTGGTAACACTTTTGCGTGACATATTCATTACATTAAGTATTGCTTCACACTTCACAGCTAGCGCACAAATATTTACTGAATATGATGAAAACGAGTATTTTAAAACTAGGATTTTAAATGCAGCGATCTTTTCGTCTAAAGAATTTCTGCATTTCTTTTGGGAAAATTAATCACTTGACTAGTTTTTTTAAATACACTTTCTAAATTATTATCTTACACGTATCATATACTTATCAGTCCTAACCCTGGAATCGTGAATATATCATCATCATCATCATATCATCATCATCATATATATTAATACACTAAGGTTAAGATGTTACTCTCGCTTTTTAGAAAAAACCTCACAACTAATCCACATAAATTATATATCATTTTATAGATAATTGCTTGCTCTACCGGCATCCACAACTAAAAACATTATTATTGCTATTGTTTTTGCAAATTAATTAATTATTACAATTATATACACAAAACAGCAATGCTGCCATCTAACGGCTCAACGTCAATATGATTGACGGTCGGTAAAATTTTTGTTTAATTTCAAATCCACTCACGTATAAATAAAGTGGCGCTTTAGCTCAATGCTTTTGATACTTGCGCCTCTATATGTCAATTTTAGTAAAATATTTGTTTGATCTGTCATCTGAGCTTCATAATGGAATAAATAATGCGAAGACTTCGCACGGGTCACGCTAGTTTATAGTATTATCTTTAATCACACTTCATTTTATAAAAAAATATCTTCTTTTCAAATTATAGGAATTTCTATCAATTTTCGCTTTAAAAAATAAAAGATATGAGCATTGAACAGCTAATTACAAATGGCAATAAATTACAGCAATATAAGGCTATAGGCCTCAGTATATAATATTAATTATAACTTGCTATCTCATGCCATTTCTGAGAAAAAGGGTTTTGGCAGAAAGATGGGCGGATGGATGGACAACGAAGTGATCCTGTGAGGGTTCCGTTTTTTTTAATTTTTTGGAATGAAACCCCAATTTAAAAAATTTTAAGTTATGTCGTGTATAATGTACACACATATATATATATATATATATATATATATATATATATATATATATATATATATATATATCAAGCGATCGAACGACAATAATGAAATAATTTAAGAGAGAATGTGTTTTATAGCGTCCATATATTTTTTTAAATCTTTTCATTTTTAAACTTTTATTTACCCTTGAGACTTTTTGAAAATTTACTTGATATTTCGTCAATTTGATTTTTTTAATTTTGAAGATATACCTTAGCCTTTTTTCCTTCTTTCTCTTAAGAATTTTAATTCAATATTATATTTTTGAAAGCACCATTAGAAGCTGTTACGTTTAAGATCCCACTTATATTATTAGAAAAGTACATTTTTTGAGTAGTCGAAATGAGAAAAATAGAAGTGCCAAATAATATAATTTACGAATATTTCACTTTTTAAGTACAAAAACTAAGAAAAAAGTTATGATAGTAGATGAAGGAATATGCTTAAGGTTAGTCTACTAACACGAAGCGTGTCCAGAATATAGCATAGCAGACACGTCACAGACGAAAGTTGTCATATCTACCGACGGTTGCCATCTTTGTATCTACCGAGTTGTCATATCACTCACAGATTCCGTCAGACAAATTATGGTGTGCACGCGCATAGGTACTTCTCAAAATCTTTAGAATAGAACTAGCCGTGGTCGCAATTTTACTAGAATGAGAAGAATCGGTCTGTGTAGAACAGGAACAGAGAAAAAGAATGTCTGTTGTACATCCCACGAACGTAAAACGAAAAAAATAAAGAAAATTTGACCCGTTGCATAAGGAGCTCTAAGAGGTCGAGAACAGATTTTTGAAATACTAAAGTATTTGAGTAAATAGTCTATTAACTTTTCATGGTGCTGTCTGTCTGTGCGTAACGTTGGCGCATTAATACTAACCGCAATGATGCTCACATCTGTCACAAATATGTACCTACAAGCTCCTGCACAGACAAAACATTCCAGCCGAGATTGTTTGTCGGTACCGGTCCGTGTCTGCATGCCATTGATCTAAATATAAAGATACAATCAAAGAAACATTGTATTTAACAAAAGACGACGCCAATTCATGTGCGCCATCTATTGCAATTAAACGAAACAACGTTGTCCATCACGTGGCCGTCTATATGTAACCTTAGATGTACTCTTGTCATGACGTGTATCTTATTTTATTATATCGTCTTTAATAAAATTAAAAAAAAAACACGTTTTATCAAAGAAAAAACAAATATATTGATATGAGATTGCTTTAATTATTTGGAATTTATATAAAACAATAAGGACATAAGGTAATTATAATAAGTAGATATAACGGCACTGTACTACATAGATGTATTATGAACGAGTCAAAAGTAATGAGCTGAATTATCTCAACTTCGTTCTGAGCCATTTAGTTTACATTTATTCCCCATATCGGAAGGTTGCCTCTTAATTGCTTTTATTTTACACGAACACGTCAATGTGAACATTTATAGATTCTACCTTAGTTACTAGTAAAAGTGAAAGGAAAACATCACATAGACTGACATTTAATTTGATTATTTTAGCAAAAATAATAAATATACGTGTGAAAACTTACAAGGTCAACATTTTGGTATTCTTATAGTTGAAACTTTGGGATTCTTATACTGGAAATAAAACTATTTTTTCAATAAATAACAAAACATATGTATTAAAAACGATTAATAACCAATGATAAGATATATGTACCTTTTTTAAAATTCATGAACTATAATATAAACATTTTTTATTAAGACGATTACCCGGCATTTTTTGACAGTTTCAGTATAAACGTATTTACGAGAATCAGGATGTCAACTGAAATGAAACGGTGTTAATTTTACCTTTTAGCACCGATTTAGTGGAACATTTTCTGGATACTATGAACCTGTCCTTATGAAGTAATATAAGACTATGAGGGTACGCGCTACGTTCACATATGGACGCTAGATGTGAAAACGTACATAAACAATGTTTGTAATAATATTTTTATGTCTGTACTCTTACGTGTCTGTCACGTACGGTGTCTGCAAATATGAACGAAGCTTTATAAGATCACCCACATGTTCGTTTGTCATAGTCGTTTTTCCCACAAACCGTTTAACGTGAAAACTTTTAATTTTTTATTTTATTAAAATATTCATATATTAATTTAGTAGTCTATCGAATCGAAAAAAAAATGATTTTGATGTATCATTTGGGTTAAAGTTTGAAAAGAATATTTACATGGAACTTACAAATATTTTTTCAGTATTTTAAATTGTTTTTCTAAGTATAAGGGTGCTGTCAACTATTATTAAAGTAAAGTAGGTGTGTAATATTGGAGCTAAATTATAGTATACTAGGTATCGTATTTTCTAATATAAAATTCTTTTAAAAAGGTCGGAAATCAACTTACTTTATGATACTGCAACTATATTCTTTTAAAGATAAAATTAAAGATATAAGATACAATTTAAAGATATAAGATAAAATAGATATAAGATAAAATTTAAAGATATAAGATAAAATAGATATAAGATAAAATTTAAAGATATAAGATAAAATAGATATAAGATAAAATTTAAAGATATAAGATAAATTTTAAAGATATAAGATAAAATTCTTTTAAAAAGGTCGGAAATCAACTTACTTTATGATACTGCAACTATATTATTATATCTATTTAGAAATAATAAAAATTCTTAAACTCTACTCAAGAAGCTAGTTGACTGTTGATGTATCATTTGGGTTAAAGTTTGAAAAGAATATTTAGATGGAACTTACAAATATTTTTTCAGTATTTTAAATTGTTTTTCCAAGTATAAGGGTTACTACACAATTACTACTACAATAATATAATACTAGCGTGACCCGTGCGAAGTCTTCGCATTATTATTTATTCCATTATGAAGCTCAGATGACAGATCAAACAAATATTTTACTAAAATTGACATATAGAGGCGCAAGTATCAAAAGCATTGAGCTAAAGCGCCACTTTATTTATACGTGAGTGGATTTGAAATTAAACAAAAATTTTACCGACCCTCAATCATATTGACGTTGAGCCGTTAGATGGCAGCATTGCTGTTTTGTGTATATAATTTTAATAATTAATTAATTTGCAAAAACAATAGCAATAATAATTTTTTTAGTTGTGGATGCCGGTAGAGCAAGCAATTATCTATAAAATGATATATAATTTATGTGGATTAGTTGTGAGGTTTTTTCTAAAAAGGGAGAGTAACATCTTAAAACCTTAGCGTATTAATATATATGATGATGATGATAGTTGCAGTATCATAAAGTAAGTTGATTTCCGACCTTTTCAAAAGAATTTTATCTTAGAAAATACGATACCTAGTATGCTATAGTTTATCTCCAATATTACACACTTACTTTACTTTAATAATAGTTACATTTAATAGAATTCACAAGGAAGATTATATAAGCATTGCTGATTATCGAGGTACAAAAAGAATATACGCTTTATGATAAACGAGTGAACAGTGGACTAGAAGGTGGTGAAAATATGGGTTAGGAAATTTTAGAACGAGGGTTTGATATTAAGAAGCAATTTTCAATGCTTTCAAAAATATGTGTCTATATATATACTCATAAGGGCACCGTGAACAAGAGCAGTATTTAAATGACAGTTTGTCTACAATACTATGGACAATAATTTAGTTATTACAGAGATTTTGGTGATCATCGAGAGACAAAAATTATATGCTTTATATTATAACGAAGTGAACAGCAAACTACGAGAGGACAAAAATATGGTTTAGTAAAATGGAGAAAGTGAGATATGATTTGCAAAGCAGCTTTCAGTGCTTTCAAAAAGAATAAGTGTTTCTAGACCTACTGTAACACATTAGTGCACAGTTAATAAAAATAGTACTACAACCAAGGTATATCTACAATATTGCGAACAATAATTTAATTATTATACGGTAAAAAATTTAGGGCGAAAATTAGGAAAAATTTAGTATAGAAATTTAAGAACGTGGGGTGTTATGTCAAAGGCGAACCGCGTTCCAGATGACCTTATTGGATTAGATAAACAGTGACTAACTCTCGCAATTAACTAAGAAGCTCAATCGCAGTTACAACAAAATAATGATGTATTTGTATAAATTATGAAGAGTCTCAAAATACATGTAAATACACCGTATCGCATTTTGTTCACATGTACTAGATACATTAGGTACTAAATTTACTAAGTGAGAAATCGTAACAATATTTGTAAATAGTTTAATAGAAATACCATGTGCTTTTAAATGTTTATACGTTGATATGTGCCTAAGTAATAATTAAGAATAGTTACATTTAACAGAGTTCACAAGTAATGATTAATATTTAAGTTTATGAATTTTTTCACATGTACAAGGTACATTAGGTACTAAACTTACTTAGTGAGAAAATGTAATAATATTTGTAAATAGTTTAATAACAATACCACGTGCTTTTAAATGTTTATACGTTGATATGTGCCTAAGTAATAATTAAGAATAGTTACATTTAACAGAGTTCACAAGTAATGATTAATATTTAAGTTTATGAATTTTTTCACATGTACAAGGTACATTAGGTACTAAACTTACTTAGTGAGAAAATGTAATAATATTTGTAAATGGTTTAATAACAATACCACGTGCTTTTAAATGTTTATACGTTGATATGTGCCTAAGTAATAATTAAGAATAGTTACATTTAACAGAGTTCACAAGTAATGATTAATATTTAAGTTTATGAATTTTTTCACATGTACAAGATACATTAGGTACTAAACTTACTTAGTGAGAAATTGTAATAATATTTGTAAATAGTTTAAATAGAAATACTAAGTGCTTTTAAATGTTTACACGTTGATATGTGCCTACGTGATAATTAAGAATAGTTACATTTAACAAAGTTCACAAATAATGATCAATATTTAAGTTTACGCATTTTTTTCACATGTACAAGATACATTAGTTACTAAATTTACTAAGTGAGAAATCGTAACAATATTTGTAAATAGTTTAATAGAAATACCATGTGCTTTTAAATGTTTATATGTTGATATGTGCCTAACTAATAGTTAAAAATAGTAACATTTAATAGAGTTCACAAGTAATGATTAATATTTAAGTTTACGCATTTTTTTCACATGTACAAGATACATTTGGTACTAAATTTACTGAGTGAGAAATTATAATAATATTTGTAAATAGTATAATAACAATACCACGTGCTTTTAAATGTTTATATGTTGATATGTGCCTAAGTAATAGTTAAGAATAGTTACATTCAGTAGATTTCATAAGAAATTATTAATATTTAAGTTTAGGCATAATTAAGTTTACATTAGTTTTTTTACATGTACAAGATACATTAGGTATTAAACTTACTTAGTGAGAAATCGTAATAATATTTGTAAATAGTTTAAAGAGAAATATCATATTCTTTTAAATAATAATACGTTGGTATGAGCCGAAATTTATACCATGCATATCCTAGCGCGAGTCCTGCTGGTATTTAATAGATTAATCTTTTTAAATTGTTTGCATCGTACCATCGTTTGATGGTTCCCTGAATGATTAAGAAGGAAGCGAGAAATAGTATAAAAGAAGTGATAAAATAATAAACGTAAACTATAAGTCCGAGCAATACACAAACTATAAGTCCGAGCAATACACAAACTATAAGTCCGAGCAATACACAAACTATAAGTCCGAGCAATACACAAACTATAAGTCCGACCAATACACAAACTATAAGTCCGAGCAATACACAAACTATAAGTCCGAGCAATACACAAACTATAAGTCCGAGCGATACACAAACTATAAGTCTGAGCAATACACAAACTATAAGTCCGAGCAATACACAAACTATAAGTCCGAGCAATACACAAACTATAAGTCCGAGCAATACACAAACTATAAGTCCAAGCAATACACAAACTATAAGTCCGACCAATACACACACTATAAGTCCGAGCAATACACAAACTATAAGTCCGAGCAATACACAAACTATATGTCCGAGCAATACACAAACTATAAGTCCGAGCAACACACAAACTATAAGTCCGAGCAATACACAAACTATAAGTCCGAGCAATACACAAACTATAAGTCCAAGCAATTCACAAATAAGTCCAAGCAATACACAGTCACAGTTAAAAGTCTAATTATCTTTAATGTACAGTCGCAATTAATCTCAAGTCACGTTTGGGTGTAAAAACCATTAGATAAGGGATCGATTTTGGTTCAAAACAAAAACAAGGTCAGAGCTACGAGTAGCTTTCCGAATTCTTATGCAAATTTAACCATGGCATAGACTTCGCATTGCATTTTTTGTTCGAATATTTTTTTTTTCGGTGAACGTAAAAAATATCTTAACTCTTGTTTACATTTGTTAGTCATTGTTATTCAAATAAATACGAGTTAATAACGTGACCAAAAGGCGATAAGCGGTACAGAATGTTGCAACGGTGATATTACAATGCAGCGATATAAATAACTTTAATTATATGATATATTTCATAACATCAGAGATAAATCATAACGATAACGAATGAGTTTGATTAATTGAGTAATGTAGAGATTGGATAACTTTTAATTAAGGTAAGAATGGTCGGGACTTAAATCGTAATCGGAAATTCGTTAACTATCTTAAAATTTATTTATTTATTTATTTATTTATTTATCACCTATGGAGAAAAAACAGATACAAGTCATAGTGAAATACAAAATAAGAGTTTTTTGACAATAAGGTTAACTTATATCCTAACATTCCCACATGAAAGTAATATTCTACGTACATATATCCTCAGTCCCTTCTAGATATTTCCATGATACATTAAATATTCAGAAATTTTATAAAATATCAAATTAAATTTTAATAAAGTAATATTGTTAACAATCAAGCAATAACTATTGAAATTATTGAAATCAGCCTTTCATTTAAAGTTCACTGTAACAGTTATCAATAATAGAATTAATAGTAATCACTATCCCACCTATAATAATATCGATTAAATAAAAAGAAAAAAAAAAGAATATCAGGTCGATTTGAATAAATAAAAATGTAGTGTCAATGCTTTCAAAGGACTAATGGTTGTATAGTATCCGTTTAACTGACTGTTTGTATTGAAGTACTGGGCTGGCAAATATATCTAGATCACAAAGCCTGCGTAGTGGTACACGAGCATTAGTGCGAGCGATAGGTAGATGGAACAGTGCGATGCTACGGGTCGCTCTCCCTGGCACACGAAACTGCAACTGATTCACTATATCGGCGCAATCATAACGACTATGGCAAATATTATGAAGTACAATTGCTCCGAGTTCGATACGCCTTTCGTGGAGAGTACGGTATTTGAATGTGTACAATGCGTAATAATAGTCTATTTTGGGTGTATTGAAGCGATATTGCAATGTACGTATAAATCGTTTTTGCACTCTTTCGATCATATCAGAATATGTAAGATAGTAAGGATTCCAGACGGCAACAGGATATTCAAGTTGAGATCGCACAAGACTTGTGTAGAGGATGCGATACGTTCTCATTTGCTTAAAGGGTTTGGTAGTTCGTAAGACAAAGCCTAGCAAAGCATAAGCTCGCGATGTAATCTGCTTTACGTGAACATCAAAATGTAGCTTTTGATCAAACATTACACCAAGGTCACGTATGCAATTAACAGATTCCAAAGAATGACCACCTATGTCATAGGTATGAAAATGGATTGTCTTATTTTTAGAAAAGGTTTACACTTACTGTGACTTAATTGTATCTTGTTTATTCTGCAATACGCATCTAGTCTTTTAAGATCTTCTTGTAACTTCGAATGATCAGAAGAATCTCTTATTTTGGAGAAAATCTTTAGGTCGTCAGCATATAACAGGAACTTGCTGTATTTAAAACAATTGCTGATGTCATTTATAAAGATGATAAACAAAAAGGGATTCAATATGGAACCTTGAGGTACCCCTGAAGTCACGGAAACATGAGGTGATATTAAAACCCTGCTGTTGCCTATTGCTGAGATAGGAGACGAACCAACGAAGTAAATTGCCCATTATACCGTTAAAAGAATGGTCGTGACTATATGATAGTAAATTTTGCATCCATTTAATTCCCTTTTGGAAAGCTAATGAATATTCACATGACCGTTTTGAAATAATTGAGTAAAAATAATAAAAATGTAGAATCAAAGCATTTTAAGAAGTTCGAGATAAAGGCTTAATAGACAGCAAATTATCTAAAAATATTATGGTTTAAAGAATATTTTGTAGTATTTACCACTCTGCAGGTAGTTTCACAAAACTCATCAACCATATTTAGGATTAGTCACTTTCACCTAATCCTAAATACGGTGTAAATTTCTGGTGTAACGCAATCCATTTTGCTACTCAGTCGCTCTCATCGTTTAATCGGAAAATGTTATCATATCACCAAGGAGAACCCAAAAGAATTTGCGCATTTCTGTTAATTAGTTCTACTCTGTAACTAAAGACTGGATTGAATTTGGAAATTATGAATCATTATATTCGTCTTAGCTGCATTTATAATATAGGGTAGATAAATGACGAAAAAATTTATGCACTAGCAGCCTTAATATGAATTCAATTTTTTTTCAAACCCTAGCAGTATTGATGTAAAATAAAAGCTTTTAGGACAGTGAAAACATTTTATTTTAAAAGTTCTTTTTACATTTGTCGAACTTTTTCCTGGTAATTTGTTCCCTTGCACTTTTCCAATAATAGCCAACTTTTGAAACTATCTTCTCTGCATTTTAGCTGTCTTATCACTAAATGGAATCCACAGCTTTTGTTTCTGCCCGTTTATTCCACTTTCTCTCTCTCTCTTTCTCTAGCGCACGTTTACCTTTTAAACCTTTTAAACCAACAATGAATTAACCTTGTATCTCATTGTTGGTTTGCCCAATTGAACTAGAAAGTTTTGACAGGACTTCTTCTAAGAAAATTACACATATTACTTAACTTGTTTAATACAACACATATTTTTTGGAGTTTACTTCATAAGAATCGATTTTCATATATGGCGCCCGGTATGAAGTTTTGTGAGGAGTAAAATCAGAAGTTCAGAACGTTAAAAAAAGTAAAACAGTGTGTAAGTTTGAATATAGGAGTAATCTCCGAAACTACTCATCTGATTTCAAAAATTCTTTCACCATTATTTAGAAAGGACCTTCAGGATCGACATAGGTTGTATACTATTCCGTTAATAAAAATTCATATAATATAAAAAAGTAAAATTTTGTAAGTTTGGATGTAGGTAATCTTCGAAACTACCAATCCGATTTCAAAAATCTTTCACCAATTTAGAAAGGACCTTCAGATTGAACATAGGTTGTATATTATTCTGTCAAAAAAGTTTTCACATATTATAAAAAGTTAGATGTTGTAAATTTGGATGTAGGAGGTAATCGCCAAAATTACTTATCTGATTTTAAAAATTCTTTCACCAATACGTAGAAAGGATCTTCAAGATGGACATAAGTTGTATATTATCTCGTTAAATTTTTTTTTGTATGAAACGCATTCGTTCGAATGTTTTTTTCGTAGGTCAACGAAAAAACAATCCAGCAAATGCGTCTCTTATGAACGCTGTCTTAATGGTAAGAGATATATTGATAGATTATATTAATACTTGTATTTATATACAGTATTACCTACTTTTATAGATTCTAAGACAATTGTAATTAAGAAGTAAATTCCAGTGGTGCATCGGAGCTGACACGCACAATGTTTTTTTTTATTTCTCTTAGTCCGAATTACGCGTTATATTATCTACTAGATTTTGCCTGCTTAGTGACAGGACAACATAAAAACAATTTCTTTTTCGAAGAAATAAGTTTAGATTTCCGTCGAGAATTTGAATAGATGGTAGTGCCAGACCTCACTTTTAACCTTTATGTTACCACACGAGTTATGCTATGGTAGTCTGGATTAAAGTTCCGTGCCATAATTATGGCATTAATTTGGTATATTAAATAGAATGTGTTCCAATACTCTTAAAAATTAAATTAAAAACAGGGCATTCAGCTTTTCATGGGTGAGTATATTTTTTTAACATACGTGTTTAAAGCTTTGTTTGTCTGAATAATAGCATAGTCATGGCTTATCTCTTAATCTAAGATTTATATTATATGAAAATGTGTGAGCCGTTGGATCGTTTAAGCATGAAAAACAAACAGAAAGCGTTTCACATTTAACATAGTAGGGATTTGCATAATATTTGACACGAAAACATTGGTTAATATATAAACTTAAACTCAATTATAAAAAGTTGCTATGAAAATTAATTACACTTAAAAGTGTCATTTAAAAATGCTGCAATTACACTGAATATGATTTCTAGGGCATATCTCACTGCCTAAGTGCCCGATACTGCTCACTTTTACGAGATAAGGGGGTGGGGTAGAAATGCTTTACTGTGAATAGATGGATCGGTTTATGTGTATGTAAAATTTATTAAAACATACGTACGTTATGTAAATGCAAGATTTAAGCTGTTTAAATTAGACAGCAAGATAAACAGACCAACTTTCATTTTCGTTAAGAGTTTATTTGTTTGTAGGGATATATAGAATATGGATAATATCGATTGTTTACACTTAAAATATGTAAATTAATCAGAAAAGTTTTATAAAAAGCAACATTTTATTCCTTCAGTCCGATTTTTATTTCAAAACTTCTGAATAGATTTTGGTTATGTATTTTTTTGTTCTGTAATTCGCCACATATACTTCGCAGTATTTGAATGCGGGTGGAGGTGAAGGAGAAATTTTCTCGGTGAAACTTCTTTAGCAGCGTTTGAGTTATCCTGTCACGTTAAAAATGTGTAACGTTTGAGAAAACATGTTCCAATCGCATCCGAACGACGGCGGAACCGGCCGAGCGCAACATGGCGGTCTAGAATGTCAAAAGTCTATTCAAATGCTAATCTGTTGGTGAATCGACAGGTCGCCATCGATTTTCGCGCCTTTTGCATTACATTTAATTTTGTGTAAGGTATAATGCAAAATTATAAGTGAGCATGATATTATCAATTTTTCCATAGTTTCGAGTGAACATTTCTTATGAATATTACAATAAATTAGTGAAAATATAGTTTTAAACAGAACAACACGAAAAATGACATACTTCAATATAACCAATGATTATTATAAATTACTAAATAGCATAACCCGTTACAAAAGATTCACTGCATCCGTGAGCCTAAGTGAGTGAGGTGCACACCTTTTTTCTGATCTTCAGGTTCGGACGTCGACCAGCCATCCTGGCGATGATAGCGATGGAAGTTCCTTTAAGCATAGCGATCAGCTTCACCCGGGACTATACACTATACACATCGCTACGCGTTTTTGCGGGCTTTTTCTTCCCCGCTCTTTATCAGATCCCCTTTATTCTGTCATCGGAGCTAATGCCACCTTCTAGGAGGACACATACTGGTAAGTGGCCATTATTTATTATTGCAAATTGTTATTACGCTACATAAATTAATAACTTGGTTGAAATTATTTAATAAAATGTTAAATGATCTCATTCATTAAATCATATTATTTAACCAATAATTAATTCAGTTATTAACGATTACATATCTTGTATTTTATTACTATAGTTTGACTTATCCAAGTTATTGAATTATTTAATAAACTTTTATTCGACTTAGAACTCATTATTTTGGACGGTGTCTTACTTGATTTGATTTAATTATGTGCGATTAATTTTAATTTACTTATGTATGTTTGATTAATTAATCGGTTTAATTTGATTCAACTTTGTTTTCATCACATTGTCCCCAATAGTTAATTAGTGCCCACAACAATGTCACCAACATTAATTAATGCCCACTTATTACTGGTTTTATCATGAGCAATGGTTTATTAAAACGGTCTGATGATATTGAAGAATAATTATGGTAACACTGTTTGTGTGATAAATATGTCGGAAACAACATTATCCGACCATTAACTTCGTTTCGATTGAGACATTAATTATAATACAAAGTAAAATAATTTTACATTATGTATTTGAAACGATTGAGTATGATCGAAATTATTGGGAAGATGGTAATGTGATGATAATATTATTTCCTGCTTTGCCTGGAGGATAAGAACATGAATTGAGATAAGAACAAAACATATATATAGAATAAGGCTTAATTTTTCTATAGGATAATGGAAATGGATTTTTTAGAAGGTAATGACGGCAAATAATTTTTTCCAAATTTATCAAACCGAATGTCAGAATTTCATAAAGCTTTATTTCATTGAACTTAAAACTTAACACCAACTTTGTTTTAGTTTTGATTTTTTAGAGGGTAATAACAGCAAATATTTTTTTCAAAGTTTATCAAATGGAATGTCGGTGTTTCATAAAATTTTATTTCAATGAACATAAAAATTAACCTCATCAACTTTGTTTTAGTTTTAGTTTTTTTAGAAGGTAATAACAGCAAATATTTTTTTTAAAGTTTATCAAACAGAATGTCAGAATTTCATAAAGCTTTATTTCATTGAACATAAAACTTAATCACATTAGCTTCGTTTTAGTTTTTGTTTTAGAAGGTAATAACGGCAAATAATTTTTTAAAAGTTTATTAAACGTAATATCAGAATTTCATAAAGCTTTATTTCAAAAATAAGAGCGGTCACATAGCTGAGTGTAAAAGTTAAACACGCACAACAGTGCCTCAGTTTTGTGTTTTTTTTTCTTTTTTTTTTTAATACGACGGTTATTTTTGTAAGATTATTAAATGGAATGTCGGAATTGCGTAAGCTGTGTTTCGAAGGAAGTTCTCGATCACATAGCTGAGCCTAAAATTTAATCACACACAACTTGGTCTCAGTATTATACTTATTAGTCTTTTTTTATTTTTGTTTACGAGGTAATCATGGCAAATATATATATATATATATATATATATATATATATATATATATATATATATATAAATAAACGGAATATTGGAATTGCGTAAAGCTATGTTTCAAGGGAGAGCTCAGTCACAAAGTTAAGCATAAAACTTAATCCCATACAGTTTTCCCCCAGTCTTGTTTGTTTTTTTATTGAATTTAATTAATTTAAATTGAATTTTTAACCCATATTATTAATTAAATAAAATAAATTTGCTACTTTCAACATATTTTAAAAGGAAAATTTTAGGGTAAAATTTGGTGTTTCATATCAGTGAGTTTTCGAAGAAAGACAAATAAAATTAAGTAATTATAATTCGTTTTTATTTCTTTCCTTTCTACTAGGACGGTAACTAAAAATATATAAAAACAATTATGTCTCTTTTTATTTTTTTTATTTAATTAAATATTATAGAAAGTAATTAAAAAATAAATTTTCACCAGTCTTCTCATATATCCTTAATATAAAAATCTAATTCTAGGTTAACATAGAACTAAAAAGAATACCAAAATTATCGTTATTAAATACAAAAAGAAGTTTTAAATTCCAGTGGAGGCAAAAATTTTGTATATAATTTTTTTTAATTTAAATTATTCTGTATAAAAACTAGAAAGAAGGCATGTTTCAAGAAACGAATCGTAACCTACTTTCTCTATTACTAGCTTACAATGCTTATCATAGTTACACTTTTAATGCAGACTTAAAGCACAAACATGTTAAATTTTTATTGAAACTATAGCGATCAACCCCTAATCATGGGGGTATTAGATGAACCGGAAAACCTGAAAATATAACATTCGTTCATGCACCAAAAACCTTCTTCAAAAATATCAGCGAAAGTTTTTATTGCACATCTGTACTTGGTAACACAATATTAAGAAGTAGTTAAAAAAAATTAGCTGGATGGAAATTATCAGCAGAGATTACTTATATCCAACTAATTTAATTCACTGCACTTATCACATATCGCGCGAGTACAAGTTGCAATCGAGGACTATTATTGCTTCAATATTAATTTATTTTTATCAATAATGATATCGCGTGAAATTTTAATAGTTCAATGAATGTAGGGTTATTGAACCTAATATAATATGAAATTGGCATCTGCAACTTCGATGTGAAGAAGGCTTTACTGTTGCAGGTATGGTAGTCGGGATGCTGTTCGCGACGGGAATGTGTCTCCTGGCTCTGCTCGCTTATGCCGTGAGGGATTGGTATACTCTCTCGCTGGTCATCAGTGTACCGTTCCTTCTGCTTTACAGGTAATTCAAAATATATTCATTCTGATTAAGATTAATACCTAAACCCTAGACTTTAGATTTAACAACTGAATAAGCGATGTTACTTTATTAATCAAATTCTGAATTTAGAAACTGACTCAAAATATGATTAATAAAGTATTATAGTTATTCTATATATATAGTAACGGACTAAAAGTTATTTATAAACCATATAATTTTAATGAAGTTCATAGGAGTTTGTAATTTACTGTAGTATTATTTTATGAGGTGTCGGAACACCCTCAATACAAGGTAAATATTTACATCCTATTTGTTTATTTATTTAGTTATTTATCGCCTTTTATGCATAGTATACATGGCGGATTTATTGCTACATGACCAATCTTTTGCAGTCAACCATAACAATTGTTGTTGAAATTTAGTTGTTAGACTGTAACAGATTATACAATGAAAATTATTTGTAGTACGTTAGACAAAAAAATACAAAAGTATAAGTAATACAAACTATTGACATGACGGAAATGATGGGAAATATTACTTTTTCCATCCCAAAGGATGGGAAAAACAGAAAAGGACAACGTCACATAGGAAAAGGTTTCAGGAGAGTTAGGACTTTTTCACTCGATCTTTGAAAATGTTTAGGGACGTGATTTTTCTGATGTTAGGATCCAAGTCATTCCAAATTTTCGCTGCTTGGATAGTGAAGGATTTTTCGTAAGTGATAGAGGTATGTTTTGGAATAAGTAGGGACTTTCACTTTCAGATCTTTGCCCGAGGCTGTGAGCAGACAACTCTTTCAATTTGCCAGTAAGATAATTTGGGTCCTGAGGATTGTTTAATATATTAAAAAGAAGTGTAAGTATGTGAAGTTGGCGTCGATCACGGATCTTCAGTCATTTGAGAAGTGACCTGTAGATTTTGTTGTGGGATAAAAGTGCATTTAAACAAAAGTGAATTCTTCAATGTTTTCCTATTTTTAATAAAATAATATTCACAACAGCGTTTGGTGGTATATACGAGATACTATTAGGGGACCTTCAAAGGCCCCTTTCATTTTATGAGAAAAGATGTTACGGTTCACTGGAGGAATTCTCAGGTTACTCGGGCGGGTTATAACAATATTATTTTGACTAAAGGGCTTATAGAATAAAAATGCCAGATTTTCTGATTAAAGATGTAAATACAAAATTTCCAGAAAAATTCTTATTACTTCCCTCCAGAAAATGCAGAATGATTACTTAGAATGAAGTGAAATTTTAGGAACCTTTGAAATTGTACGATACTTGAAAATGAAATTTCAGGTGCCGCATTGGAATACGATATTGATATAATAATTACTTCAGAAAGAGAATATCCTTATAGTGAAATCACCCTTTCAATGTGTATCAGTCGCAATACCATAGTCAGACGTGTGTTTTTGCTAGTGACAGTCATATACAAAATTAAAAAATTATATGATTTTACACACTTGATATTTTTTTACTGATTAATTATATGATTTAATTTAAATAATTATATGATTTAATTTAAATAATGGGTCTTCAGGGAACCTTCAATTATTGTACACACTTGCTATTTTTTTACTGATTAATTATATGATTTAATTTAAATAATTATATGATTTAATTTAAATAATGGGTCTTCAGGGAACCTTCAATTATTGTACACACTTGCTATTTTTTTACTGATTACGTTTAACATACCTAATATCATAGATAATAATAACCTAGGTGCATAAGTCGTGCATTAAAATATAATTTATTTTCGATTTTTTATTAAATATCTTTGGCGTTTATAAAAACGAGTACAAATAGGACTATCATATATGAGTAAAACCTATCGTATATGAATAGAACTTGTATTACGAGAGTTCCGTGTACTTTTAGGCACTTATAAACATTTAAAGGTACATATAGTAATCAAACAACAAGATGAAAGGGACCAATAGGACAAGATGGAAGGGACCAATAAGAAAAAGGAAGATGGGTAGGCCAAAATGACTGTGGGCTGACGACATAAGTGAAAGAACAGACAGGTTGACCCAAGGTAGAGAGAGATAATCATGGAAAAGGATAGAGGAGGTCTTCTTGATGGAGAAGGGTGCATACCTCAGAAAGTGATAATTAATTATACTAACAATTAGTCAGTAATCAAAATACTGACAAATACCTACTAACAACGTAGTAATGTGAAATAAGGATATGGAATATATGGGTTATTATTAAATTACTGTTAGTGCTTCTATTAAACTATTTACAAATATTAATTTTTCAATGTATAGACATATTGCCTACTATACCTTTCGCAGGCGTAAAAAATCGTGCATATTTCAAACATTATAAGATCAAGGATAATCTTTAGTTTTCTGTAGTTTTCCATAAAAATCATTTTTAAAATAAAAAAAACGAGTGTGCTTTAGACCACACGACTGACGTAAAACTTCAAAATCGCAAAATATGAACTTTAAAATGAATTTACAATTTTATTCACTTTAAACGTGGAATATTTAATGTATTGAACAAAATACTAATTTATAAAATTGTTCAAGAACGAAATAATCAAAAAATCACCGTTCGCGTAACGCTAGCAAACTCGCATATTTATATTACATGCACTAGCTATGAGAGGAAGAGAGAAAGAAAATGTGTGCGCGCACTGCTCTCTCTTGCTTCTACAGTGTGATACAGACAATAGGCTTGCACTGTGTCTTAGATATACGAAACATAACTGGCTATGAGAGAAAGAGAGAAAGAAAATGTGTGCTTGCACCGCTCTCCCTACAGTAATATACGAAACGTAACTCTCTCTCTTTCTGGCTTCACTAATTTATATCTCCCTCTCAAATTCCGTTCGCCTAGCCCGATCACACTTTTCGTAACGCTCTCGTCACGCATTCACCAGCTTACTCCCCAAGTCAAGCGTGCGTAAAGAAGTTTTACTTTAAAAATTTTAAGCACTTTATTTACCCCCTCGTAATTCTAACATGATTATTTTGACAACACAAAATTAGATAAACATGTGGGTCAATAAGATTTATAACTACGCCTAATTTCAATTTCCTACCACGCATGGTTTCTGAGAAAATCAACTGTGACGGATAGATGGACAGGCAAACAGACAAGGGAGTGAATTTACAAGGGTTTCATTTTTCGGTTTTAGGTATGAAATCTTAAAAAGGATGTGTGTTTTTCGTACTGGACGAAAGCAAAATAAAACCTAAATTGGTAAATTTTATTTTACCAATTTAGGTTACCGTAATTCCGATTCTAGTGAAATATCGCTAAAATCATGGGAATTAATATATTACATTAATACTGTATAAACTTTGGTTTGCCAATAATAGTTTCGAACCCGGATTATAGAACAAGCGTTATGCTACGGATAGAAATAACAAAAGGTATATTCAATACTAAACTAGTAAACATTGCTGACAATAAATAAACAAAATAAAAACAATCATAAATATTTAATAAACGCAATGATTAAAGTCGTTTTGACTCACAATGTGCAAATACGAAGATAAATATAAAATAATATATTTGAAGCGCAAAATAAAGCCACATAAACACAACCTGTCACGGCGAGGTCTAACTCGCGACTGACTTGCATTTGCAGTGATAAATAACGTTGTAAAACTCGTCGACTCGCGACTGACTCTTGTATTTACTTTATACTAACAAATATGGAGAATACGAAAGGAATTTGTTTATTTGGTTTATTTATTTGTATTTTTTTATTTAATGTATTTACAAACACAAAATGTAATTTTACAATTGACTATTTGCATAGTATATCGGTATTATTTTTTTGGTTACATTTCCCACAATTTAATTATATATTTGTAAGTTATAATAAAGAAAAGGCGAAAATAACAATATAAATAGATAAATTATCTGTCCAGTAGATACCACTTTTTATGAATTATAACATTTCCATTTTTATCAATATGAATAGAAATTAACAAAGAGTGGAATTGGCGTTGATGGATTCTTAAAACGAAGTTTTAAGGATCCATCAACGCCAATTGAAGATTTTCGCGATTATTTTATGATACAAAATTTACTTGAAAAATTTATTCCCACACAAATTGCATTAATGTAATGTTAATTTTTTTCGATTTAAATAACGTTCTTAGTGACACTAACCGCCGAATATGCAAATATAAACAGGAGTTTAAGAAATATGTAAATCTGAAAAATCCAAAAAATGAAATAAAAAATGGGACTGCAATAAGGGAAGCAATACACTTGAGGTTTGACGGCCAATTGGTCAAAGCATATTTCAAGTCGTTTTTTTAATAAAATAGTGACGACCAGATTTTTTTACAAAAAACTACACTTGTATGTGTGTATATATATGTGTATATATATATGTGTATATATATATATATATATATATATATATATATATATATATACATACTTATTAAAAACAAATGAATTCATTTATTTATGAAAACATTTATACCCAATATATAATACAACAAAATATTAACAATAATAAAAACCGCGGTTGTGATTTTCTTTCCATTAAAATGGCGACGATACCAATACAGAATAATTAAATTATTGATGTACATATTATGGAAAGGTTGGAAAATTACTGGAAATTAACCTTCATGTGATGTGAATGTCATTATCGTTTTTCGCGAATTGTGTATAATCACGATTACTTATAATTCTCCAAAACCAATTGACGTTAGAGAGAAGTCTGTTACTGTCAAAAGCAATATACGGGATAGGTTACCAGAGGTAGACAAGGATTTATTCTAGTACTATAAACTTATTCCAATAAAATTATGTTTTTTACATGGCTATTTCAATAATTTCTTTCATGTTTTGTCAAAGATCACGTCCTGAATAATTTGATAACTGTTCATGTTAAATTAACTATTTGCGTAAAAATTTTAATACTAAATATTTCGTAAACATTTTATATTAAGAAAAAAATATATAAATATTTTTTTGTGGAGCATTAAATTCTTTATAATTTTCCTGATTGAGCTGTTGTTGTATAATCAATTGTGTACGAATTTAGATTTATAATCAATCTTGACGCTTTTTTAGTAAAATATTAATTTTACAAAATGTCATTTCTAACATAAATTATAGAAAATATCATACTTTACAAGACAGTTCTGTATCATTGTAAACTTCGATCAGCAGTTTGCGAAACCATTGGAGAAAACATATTTTTGTAAACTTTTACACACTATAACTAGCAAAACTTAATTCGGATGATAATGATTTTAGGAAGAAAATTATAGAAAATTTAATACTCTAAAAAATATTTAGACATTTTTTGTCATAATATCAACGATTCACGAAATATTTAACTAAGTAACGTGGGGGGGTCTGAGTAACGTGGGAGTAACCCGTTACTCCTGCGTTACTCAGAAAGTTTAATTAAAATATTAAATATTGGAAAACATAACTTAATTGAAATTTATTGGAGTTTATATCTTTTCATTGAGATAAATGGAACTGTTTTGAATTCATCATGGTTCAAACCACCAAATCGAGCACTTTTATTTTAAGATTCATTACGAAACTTTGTCCCATTTTTTGTCACACAAATTGCATGTACATAACAAAATAACATTTAGCGATTAGTTAAATATAATATGAGAGATATTTCGCGTCAATTGATACTGATATTAGAATGATTAAATCTTACTTCTACAATCTACAACCTTCAAAGCTGGTTGTCGACGATTTTTACTTTCAATTAGTAACGCTCTATACGTTACACGAGTTAAAGTTAAATGCAATCCAAAGATGATAAAAAATAAATTTATTTAAAACAATACAATGTTTTTATAACATATGTCTCCTAAGATGCTAACATTAGGACGCTACAACCTCTATGCATTGATTGATCAAATTCGTGTGGCTCGCCTGTTTATACCTTTTTATACAATTTGTATAAAAAGGTTAACCTTTTTATACAATTTGTTTATCTTTATGTTAACCTTAAAAATTTGTTAACCTTTTTATACAATTTGTTTATCTTTTTGTTTACATTCGATTTATTATATATTTACATTAGGCTTATCGTCTAGTTTCCTGTGCGGATGGTCCAAATTCATGGGGATGGCTGCAGGAGCAATAACGTTGTTTGTTTGTTGTATTGCGCTTGTCATCTGCTTCATGTCCGTACGGTCCCAACCCGTGGGATAGTTTTAGAGGCGATAAAGTTGCTTGTCTCTTCTTTATCCGCATCTTTCATATGGCAGTTCCTTTGACTCGCGGAAGGAAAGTTTATTTTTTCTTTCTTTAGCCAATTACACCAAAATGGTCAGCATAATATTTTTAGATAACGGTCCTAGAAGTTGTCATGCAATCAATCTATCGGGGATTTATCTCAGATACTCAACTTCCTATGGGCCTAATTTTTTGGATTTGGTCCTTTGTGGTATAATGGCGAACTGACTGCAAGGTGAAAATGGTAATATGGCCGAACCAAAGTGTTAGCGGATTTGTTTTTATTAAATCCTTACAAATTGATAAAAACGTTTTGAATTTCACCATAATGAATTGTTTGTTGTTGAATGAATTGTTTGTGTAATGAAATGTTTCAGTTACTTTTGGCTGATCCCTGAGTCGCCCCGATGGTTGGTGAGTCGTGGGCGCGTGACCGACGCAGAGCGAGTGCTGAGGAACATGGCGCGAGCGAACGGCATCAAGTTGGAGCATGGATTCCTGATGAAACTCCATGTAAGTATTTTCATTTTATATATCGATATCATTATCTATTTCACCATTTAAAAAAATCAAATCACATTAAAAGAGTTAAGCTTTTTTATTTCTAACGACAAAAGAAATGAAAGCAGCAACGTAGTCATACAAAATTTGTAAATCGATTTTTTATGGAAATCGATTTTTTAAGGAAATCGATTTTTTTATGGAAATCGATTTTTTTTATGGAAATCGATTTTTTTATGGAAATCGACTATTACCTTATTATCGTCTGATTCAAAATTTGTGCCTGGTGGTTTAGCACTTAAACCAATGAATTTTTTATTGAATAAGGCAAACAATATGACCTATTCATTTTCCCAGGGAAAATCAGATGAAGATATTATTCATAAAAACCATAATGAACTTATAGGTGATCGTATGCGAAGGCCGGACGTGGAAGGGAGTACATAGTGCTGCGATTATTGACTTAAGTTAAATTGAATCTTATAAATGTTAGATTTAACATTAATTAGATTTAATTTAGGTTTAAGTAAATAATTGCATAATAAATAAATATTAATAATAAATTAACACGGTGGATGGTAAACATCATTTTGCTTATTGTCATATAAAATATATTGTTAATTATAATAAAATTCATAGTGCTTCATATATTCGAGTATGCATAACTTCACACTTAATGCATATCATTATGAAAACAAAAAAACTGTTATTGATTACCAAATGTTTCAAAGACTAATTTATTTTAAATAAAAAAACAGTTCATTATGACTCTGTAATACAACAGCAAATTAATAAAATAAAATAAAAAAATTTCAAGAACATATATGAATTTTAAAACATACAAGGCTGACAACGAAACGGAAAAAAAATTATGGATTAAGTGGAAGATTTATGGTAACTTGTCAGACTACATAGCTTTTTCTAAATTAAGAAAACGGTTTAAGAAAGTAACTCGACACTGTTTCAATAGCTACATTCATAACACTGAAAAACTCATCAACAGCAACACAAAAGGTTTTTGGTCATACGTATCATCGCTAAAAAAGACCAATCGATATCCATCATCATTGAATTTTAAAAATATTGAATCAAATGAAACACAAAAAATATGCCAAATGTTCTTCGATTTTTTTCAATCCACCTTTGAGCAGAGTTTACCTATTAATCCGAAAGGCATATGTGACATAAACTCAATATTACATACAGATACTAATATTGCTTCCATTTGCTTCGCCAGGGATGAGATAGTTAGTGCACTTAAACAAGTTGATACATGTAAAGAAGCGGGGCCAGATAACATTGAACTCATCTTTATAAAAATACTTATAAAACTATATCCGTTCCACTGATAATATTGTTCAACATGTGTATATAGCAGGGCACATTTCCCACGCGCTGGAAAATTGCACACATTACCCCAATATATAAGTCTAGTTATAAATAATTCGTAAAAAACTACCAGCAATATAGATTTTGCCGGCCATACCAAAGCTTTTCGAAAAGGTAGTTCGTGGCAGGATATATCCAGTTTTATACCAGTCAAATACGGGTCATTCCATATATACGGATTTGGAAAAAAGCCTTTGATAAGGTCGATCATCTCATCTTATTGAAGAAACTGTCTTTTAATGGTATCGAGGTGATTTACTACGTTGTTTCAATTCTTATCTCAGCAACAGGCAGCAAGCCGTTCAAATTAACGGTTTTATATCACCGTGTGTCCCTGTAATTTCAGGAATGCCTCATAGTTCTATATGTTGCCCATTTAAATTTCTCATTTTTATAAATGACATTAGTAACTGCTTCAGATAAAGTAAGTTCCTGTTATACGCTGATAATCTTAAGATATTTTCAAAAATTAAAGGCAATACCGATTCTATTCACCTACAGGAAGATCTTAATAGGCACAATGCGTACTGCAGAACCAACAAAATATATTTAAGTTACGGTTAGTCCAAATCGATCACTTTCTCCAAAAATAAGGCCGTCCATTCCCACCTCTATACTATTGGTAGTATTTCTTTGGAGAAAGTGATCACGTATACGTGATTTTGGGGTTATTTTCGATTCTAAATTACACTTTAACACTCACGTGGAGCAAATTACCACACGGGCCTATGCATTGCTGGGTTTCGTGTTGAAGACTGCCAAACTCTTCAGGAAGATGAGAACGTATCGTATAATTTACACAGCTCTCGTCCGATCTCAACTTGAGTATGCTGTTGCAATCTGGAATCCTTACTATGCTATATATATTTTGATATAATTGAGTGAGTACAGAGGCGGTATATATGTACATTGCAATACCATTTTAATGCACCAAAAACCGACAATGCTAAGGCAATTTTGCTGTTTAAATACAGCACACTACACCACAGGCGCGTTGAAATGGGATCAACAGATTGTTCAGACTTTGTGAACCAACGAAGTTTCGTATGTCCGGGAGATCGACCTGCAGCACTGCACTTCCCACAGCTCGTACTAATACCGGTATCTGCGCACTACTACGCAGACTTTGTGAACTAATTGCGACAAGCTGTTCCATTCCATCGATATGTTTGTTAGTTCGCCATCCCAATACAAGCTGTCCATTTCTAGAATATAGTTTAACGTCAATCCGTTAATAAAAAATTAATTAATGTTAACTATGGATATATTGTAATTTGTGTTATCCTATTCTTTGATGTCATGATTATTTTTAACTTTTTTTTAATTTTTACACTTAAAATATTTCTGTTATTTTGTATATCGTTATTGTTATTATAACTATTATTTTTATTAAAAAGTAATTAATGTTAATTTTTTATTCCTTACTTCTAAACCTTATTTTGTAATTAATATGTAAATTTAAATATATTCAACAATTGTTGCTATTTCATATTATTCAATCATTTTAGTGTAAATTTTTAATCTATCTACTACTATTTTTAATTTTTAAAAATCAAACCTCTAGGTAGATTAGTGTCTGGATGTGGAAATGTTATGATACAAATCTGCCCAGTATAAACCTCATACATTGTTATAATGTCATGATTTATATTTCTTTTTTCCCCATATGAAATAAATTAAAAAATACTAGAATGAACTGATTTGAGAAACCTATTTAAAAAAGAGAGGATCAAATTAATCGTAGAATTTCCGAAGAAATGTGAGGTAAAATAAATATGATAAATAAGGATTAACTGATAATATAAGATATACAGTGGTAAGTGAATTCGTAGACAATGTTATAATATCGAACTTTTGTATAACCTATTATTTAATTTTCAGGAACAGAGTAAAATATTACCAACTACCCTACCGATTCTCCGACCCGAATCCTGCACAGATAAAGTTTTAGAAGTACCAAAAATATTGATAAACGGTCACGCCATATACCCTGAAGAGGAGACCAGACCGCCTTTACGGCAATACGCTGACCGTAGAATAAGTAACATGAAGACCTTTAAATCTGACCTAGATCACGAATCAAACATTGACGAAACAGACGATAGTTCAAAACATAATGATTTGGAGCGCATGCTGGCTGAAGAAGCTGTTGACGTTATCAATCGTAAATCAAAATCAAAGTTGGACAATGAACCCACAGACGATAAGAATGTGTCAGATGGATTGGAAGATATCGACATGGTCAACACTGATAAAGATAAAATTGAGGTTGAGGAATGTTTGAGACAAAAACAACAGAAGTCGACACAAACTGAAACGTTAGAAAAATACAAGAAAATTGAATTCAGAAGGAAATCTTATCAACTGATAAACAGATTATTGGGCAAAGAGGATCTGGATGACTTCACGTTGAAAGTGAAATGCACTGATGATGAAGATAGGCGTATGGATGACGAATATTCGGAAGGTGAACCTGACGTATCGTTCATCGACATCTTTCGTAATTCTAATATTCGGAAGAAATTTCTCATTTTAACCTACGATTGGATTGCCAACGGTGTTGTTTATAATAGTCTTAGCTACAACTCGCCCAATCTAGGCGTTAATGATTATTTGGCATTTTTTATAGGTGAGTGATAAAATTCCAAAGTATTTGGATAGTTTTAAATTATCGAGGAGACATGTATCAATAACTTTGAATTTAATCTAAGTTAAAATTAATGTTTTGGATTAGGTTCAATTAACAGTTATACGTCTTTCATGATTTCATATTTTTTAAATTATTTGGCGTAGATATGTAAAATTGAGGCCACTGATGAATATTTCCAATATATATATATATATATATATATATATATATATATATATATATATATATATGTGTGTGTGTGTGTGTGTGTGTGTATATATAAATATATATATATATATATATAAAGAAAGAGAGAGAGAGAGAGAGAGAGAGAGAAAGAGAGAGGGCACAAAAAGCGGATTATATACGGAAAATCTATTAAACATTTAAATATTTTAGGGTTCCGTATCTTAAACTAAAAAACTGAAACATTATTAATGTAACAAAAAAGAGTGGTTAAAGAAAGTACCTAATTTTTTATTTACAAATCTCGTGGGATATTATTTAAAAGGGCTTGTTATATAGAAGTATTTTTTCACAATGTTAAGCTGCATATTTAAAAACATATTTTAGTAATATTGAAAAATAAGGTTCCAACCCCCCACTCTCTTAATTCCGAAACTACTAAACCGGAAATCGTGAACACAACAAGGTTGGTAAATTCTACCTAGGAAATTATAGGTTAATTGTCATGATTATCCTGGATTCCATAATTTTTAAATTTACGCCGTATATTATATTTACGCCAGCGAAAGATATAACAGGCAATATTTTTTGTGGAAAATTAATATTTGCATACAGTTTAATATAAACTTACTAGTTATAACCTTAATGTTTATAAGTACTTAAATATGTATAGAACCTTTATATTGTACATACTACTCTTGCTTAACGTGTTTTTAATCATGAAGATTATAGGCATATTCAATACTTACAATTGCTTATTTATTGAGTTTTTAGCAATTTCAAAGTGAGGTAGGACTCTTGAAAACATTAAACAAATTTTTGGGTTAATAATTACGATATACCAAAAACATAACCTTTATTGAAAGTTCCAACTATATTATTGGCTATAAGAGGAATACAACAACAAAAGACGTTTTGTTTGACAAGGGAAAAAAATATATACAAAGTTACAATTTTTCTGATTTTAATAGTAAAATAAACGATTAAACCTGTCAGAAAACTATGCTGTTACGAGATATGCTTTACAAATGCCATCGGTTTCAGGTGGTGCAGTGGAGATTCCTTCGTATTTCATAGCATGGAAGTTAATGGATCATTACGGCAGACGGTGGGTACTATGCTCGACCATGGCTATAGGTGGACTTGCTTGTATGAGCTGCATGTTCGTACCTGACGGTGAGCTATTTATTTACTTTCTTTATGAACTTGTCGGGTTAATAATATGATTTGGTCATAGTCATATATCAAAGAACGTTGTCTTTACATTAACACAGTAGTAAATAGTACATACATATCAAATACACATATTGATATAATAAATATTTGTCCTTTCTCTTAATTTTGAAAAAAAAAACTAAGAAATGGATATTATTAATTCATAATTTTTCGAATATTTGTCGATTTGTTCCGGTTTGAAATAAAAAACAACATTAGTTGGGTTCTAAAATAACGCTATGTTAATAGTACAAACTCTTGGAATTTATTTACACCGTAACTCTTAAAATATATTGTCTAGTATATTTCTACCAGATGTAAAAATACTATAAAAACTATAAGACCTGATATAACCAGTACAGTTTTTCTGTAATTTTCTAGATTATTCTACTAACTATAATTGTTTGTAACTTTTGGTTTAATAGTCTAATTTTGTATTCGGAAATGAGGAGGAATTTATTTTTCCATATTTTGGTGCATATCTCTGAGGCTATGCCACTTAAAATTTAAAAAAAACTTAATTCCTCATAACTAAGTCTCTAAGTGATAATTCCTTACGATATATGAAAATAAAAAAGAAATTCGTATGCTAAATTTGGTTTCTTTAAAAATACCATTTTAGTGTTAATTGGTTCAAAAAATGCGGGTTAATATGATCTATTACTATGCAAATACAAGATCCCATGTCAAACGATGTCTGATAAAATCGGTTGTGACAGACAGACTCGTGAGTAATCTTATATGGCTTTATTTCTCTTTTGAGATAGGAACCCTAATAATCATTAATTTAAAAATATTTTTATTTTCTATAAAAACAATCTTCAATAGTTTTTAGAATTTCTGTGACACTTGGTTATTCGGTCGGTCTTTTGCTAACTTTCCTAAACCTTGATCAATACTATCGATGCTGTACGAAATATTCTCATAATTCTCATAATTCCACTGCTTACAGACATGGTGTGGGTGACCATAACTCTGGCGATGGTAAGCAAGTTCTGCGTGGCCTCGTCCTTCGCCGTGTTCTACGTGTTCGTGGTGGAGTTGCTGCCGACGGTGCTGCGCTCTCAGGCCATGGCCACATCTTCTTTCATCTCGTGCCTAGCGCTGCTAGCCTGTCCGTATATCGTATATTTGGTGAGAATATTTTATTTGGAAGTCTTCATTTACAACTAGTCAAACGTTGCAGAAACCTAAAGAACTGGACAACAAGATTGATGGTTCTAACGTTTGGTCTAGATTATTTATCCAAATATCTACCATATCTAAATATATTATTTCTAAAAGGTGTTTTTTGGTCGAGCGGCTCGATCTCTTTAACTACTGCACCAAAAAAAATTAAAAAAATACCCACTTAAAGCTTATGTTTTCTACTTTGGGCGAAAAATATAAAAAAATTCGAAAAAAATCTTTTTGTTAATAAAAAAATTAATTTTTATAACAATTGGCATGAGCGCCATCTGTGGGCGACACATCAAATATCTTAGCCAAATTGTATACTTGGAACACGCTAGATGGCGATATAGTGCGAAGACTTCGCACGGGTCAGCTAGTCAATATATATTACGTATTTATAAATAAGAAAAGTTTGCTTTATTTGATAGCCATATTTTAATATACTAGCTGACCCGTGAGAATATTCCATACAATATCGTGATCAAACACCGAATAGCGATAATATAACTATATTTTAGTTGAATACATTTTTATTAGAAATGCCATCAATAGATGGCATTGCTAATTTAGAAATAATATAAATGGTATATTTTTATTAGGAATGCCATCAAAACGTGGCATTGTTAATGAAAATACTCTTTTTATAAAAAAAATTGTTTTAAAAATTTTTTTAACAAAAACATTAATTTTAAACTATTTGTTTATTTTTAGTCAATAGCGGCGAATATAAGTTTTAAAATGATGTTTGAATTAATAATTTTGATGTAGAATTAAGGGAAATATGGCGTTGCCACAAAAACACCTTCGAGAAATAATATATATGATTTCACACCCCACGGGTGCTGGCTAGTGCGCCAGCCTTTAGTTTTAATTATATAAATATTTATAACTCGTTTAATTTTACAAATAATCAATTCTTAATACAACTTATTGAAAAGAGAATGATTTCCTTTAAAATTATGCCATTTTATTAAACCCACATTATTCCTCCGTCCGTCGATCCGCTCCTACATATACGTACAAGGACGATCGCAATTATTGACTGATTTTGGTAATTCTTGCGATCGATTAGTTAACTACCAGAAACGAAGCCTATTAATTTTCATAACGTGTAAGCCTATTAATTTTCATAACGTCAAATAGTGTAATTTTCGTGAAAAAATTACTACAAAAACTTTTTTTTTGTATCCGGTGTCTGTTCTCGGTCTCCGTCTTTTGCGGATCTTATCTCCCCTTTTCTCTGTTATTTATTTTTTTTCATTAATGTTTGCCTGATTGTTAGTTATAATTAAGTAATGTAGACTTATCGTATTACTCAGAAATACAAAATATGAGAGCATATTTTTTTTATATTAAAATAATATTAACAAAAAACGCGGGCATGTACTTTTTGATTTTGAAACAATATTATGGTTATTAAAGCTGTATTTTGATGTCAGTTTTCAACATGAATTTATATTAAAATTATAATATGAACGAAGATTTGATTCGGTATATGATAATTTAAAAATTATAAGAATAATTCAATACACGTAACCGCAAAAAACTTTTCCATACACTGGATTTAATAATTAAAAAGTTAACCTATCATGCATAATTATTGTATATCAATTGTAAACTTATACGTTTTTCTATTCATTATAGTGTATTTTCGCAAATTGATATTGGTATTTAGAAAAATAGTAATTATAGTTGTATCGATAGAAAATGTAATGGGTGGAAATATCTGAAATGGATTATCGGTGCTAGAAAGTAGTCATTAATTGAAGGAAATTAAACAATTAATTAAATTATTTTTTACATGTTATTAATCGCATTGGAAGGATGTTTACATTACTATTATATAAGAGCCATATTCTTGAAAACAGATGTTATTAAATACCTAATAACAATTCGACCACGAAATTGAATCTTCTCGACTTTTAGTATTTATCTGTTTTTTATTATAAAATATTTTCATTTGCATTAATCAGTTCTGTTTCTGCGGTCATAATTTTAATATCAGTGTTTTGAATTAATATTTCAATATGCAATCACAACTTCTGCAGGCGGTCTACTCGAAGGTGCTCCCGCTGATTTTGATGGGATTCTTGTCTCTTACCGCGGCGGCAGCTTCTCTTTTCCTTCCGGAGACCTTAAATGCACCGCTTCCTCAGACCATCCGGGAAGGAGAAGAATTTGGCAAGAACTTCCCCATCTGGAGCTGTCCTACCAGGAGAACTTTATCTTGTGACGAAGATGTCCACTGACCTGAATTATTTCGCAATGCGGACTATTATGCTAAAACAGTACAGTTTAGAACTGGGACTAAAAAGTGTAACAAAGAATGTTAGAGTACAAATGTAAAGTGTTGCAGTACTGAGAATCTTGGAATATAGTGCATAGTGTTGGTTTATTGTCATTATATTATATATGTTCATAATTATGTTTAGAGAAATGTTCATGTCAGTATATATATACATATTTACAGGAAAAATATGTGACTGAACTATAAAGTTTAAACATAAGTACATGTGTACAAATAAGGACATTTAATGTGATAAATAAAGAACTAGACCTGTTAACATCGACTGACGAAGTATTTTAAATTATGCCGCACCCTGAATCGGTATTAGATTATTATTATCAATTAATAAAGAGTGTTTTGTTCATTAAATGAAACCATGTTTCGGATAAGAAGATGATTGCAGCCAAGAGTTTAATATTTTTGATACGGGACACATATATGTACAAAGTGGAAGAAAGGATATATTGATTATTCATACAGGTAATTTTGTGCATCAAACTGAATAGGAAATGGAAAAGGACCATATAAAAATTCTCGACTTTTTCTGAAAAAATCGCTGCCAAAGTTGCGATTATAACGAAAAATTTTTTTTAAACATTTTTTTACAGAAACTTGCTTCAATTATACTCAATTCGATGTACAGAATCACGTGTATGAGTAATCGACACGTTTTTTTTTATTTTGCAAATATACACAGGTTATAACAAAAACGGGGCAAAATTGATAAAGATGATTCTGTACATTAGCTGAGTACAAAATGTTAAAAACAACATAAAAAATTTTCAACTGTTTCGGAAAAAATCGCTGTCAAAAAATACGATTACAACGAAAAATAATTTGTTAAACATCTCTTTACAAAAACATGTTTCAATTATACTCAATTTGATGTACAGAATCACGTATATGAATAATGGACACATTTTTCAAATTTTGCAAATATACACAGGTTATAACAGAAATGGGGCAAAATTGATAAAGGTGATTCTGTAGATTAAGCTGAGTACAAAATGTTAAAGAACCATATAAATATTCTCAAATATTTCTGAAAAATTCGCTGTCAAAGTTGCGATTATAAAGAAAAATATTTTTTTATATATTTTTTTACGGAAACATACTTCAATTATACTCAATTTGATATATAAAATCACATGTATGAATAATTGACACTTTTTTTAATTTTGCAAATATACACAGGTTGTAACAAAAACAGGGCAAAATGGATGAAGATGATTCTATATTAAGCTGAGTACAAAATATTAAAGAACTATATGATAATTTTCAATCGTTTTTGAAAAAAACGCTTTAAAAGTTGCGATTTCAGCAAAAAATATATTTTTTTTTCTTGAAACACACTTCAGTTATATTCAGCTTAATACATTATACCACTCATATATATACAATAATAAACTTTAAATACACTTTAGGAAAAGTGCGTTTTTTATTGTTTTTTTTTAAACCAAAAAATGCTGTGAAAAAACAATGAATTTAACCGTTGAGAAGCCGCTCGCGATTAATATAGTAATATTTGGCGTAAAGATTTAAAAAACGCTTCCATTTCCAAAAAACTGCTATCAAATTTCAAACGTATTTTCACGCATATTTTTAATTCTTTACATGTTCTTGGTGTATTATGTTTAATGTTTCGTTATTTGTATATTAATAATAAAAAAATTAAAATGACATCGAAAAGTTTCGTCTTAGAAACATAATTTGTATCGAAAAAATATTGTTTTTATAAAATAAAGCATTAGCGATCTTTTTAATAATTTAAAATCAAAATAAATATAAGTGATAAATCAAATGAATAAAGGAAAAATTATGAGAAAATTTCTTCTGTTACAATTTATTTGTGTCATTAGCTTTATCTCGCATTGAGAGTTAAAGTTATAATGAAATAACAGTATTCTAAGTAAGAGACTTTCTGGTCTTTGTTATCAAATAAAGTTTTAATTACATAATATTTAAACAGATAAAAAGTCTCTAAATTGCAATTAAGAATATACAGTTATGAAAATGTTTAGATTAGAAGATTTGATTATATACAATAACTTAATTAATACTACTACAACCATAACTTGATTAATACAGTAATCAATGTTATTTACAATACCACGTACCCAAACATTTGAAAAAAATGTTCAGTAATGTAAAATCACAAAATTTTAGTAGAATTTTTTTCAAAGTCCATCAAAGAAAATAACATTGGAAAAAACGTGCCAGAATAGTGAATATGATGTCTAGTGATTCAGTTAAAAACAGGGGAAGCGAAACTTTTTTTCAAGCTTTTCATGTGGCAATGGTATGTAACGGAATTATTTAAAAATGTCAAAAATTTGCAAATTGGTAAACGTCTTTAATAAAAAAAATGTTTTCTTTTTAGGCAAAATAATAACTATGTTAATTATTTCTTAACAAGAAAATTTTATTCTTGTATGTGCGATAACCGTAACCAATGTAGGAATATGTTGTCTTTGAATTTTAAATTTCGATTTATCCATTCTTTTAAATCATGACTACCGTATAAAACAATGATGTTAAAAAAAGTTCAAGTTTTTTATTAACGCTTATTGTAAAAATTAACCTGCGTCGCCTTAATTAGTGATACTTGATCTAGAGATTAAACCTTTGGCTTCTTTTTACTGCTGAACAAGGAAAATCAGGGTCGCTGATTTTTCTTGTTTTCCTAATGAATTGTTGTCTCTTTTCATGAATCTATGGAAAACCGCTTTATCTAACTTCTCTATATTATGGACAGCATGAGGACCAAGCTATATATAACAACCTTTCAATAATATACAACAACCTTTATTAAAAATACCTAAATATACAGCGATTTTAATGACTCTTTTATTTAAAAAAAAGCATTTGGCTGCAACCATGACTGTAAGTTTAATTGTTGTTCTGTATGCCCACAACTTAATTTACCCATTCAAATTAAGTTATCAAATATTTAATAGTTGAATAAGGTTGAGTACTGTCACTTAAAGTTTGCTTTATATACAAAATAATACTTGATGTATTTGTTTCATGTATTTTAAAATTGCAGGAATTTCTGTTTTTCCATATTTATTCACAATTGACATATAATGCAAAAAAAATGAATTGATGGGGCGAAAACTGACATGGTTTCTTTCGTGATACGTCAATCATATGTTAAATAATTATTCTTTGGATCATTCAATTGCAATTTACATTTATTATACATAAGGTATATAAATATAAATATATATACTACATATAAATATATAATAAATATTTATGTGACTTTGAAATTATTTGAATACAATATGTAACTTGTTGAATATGTAAATTCTTGGTAGACTTTCATCTTTTTTCTTCAAAACGAAACTAAGATCGCGGCGCAATATCTATTTTTGACCAAGTTATTGCAGTTTGAAATTACTTAGACAGAAACTGTCGCTCATTTGGACGCGATTACAACCCCATATCTGGCACAAAAACCTGACAGAAATTAACGACGTAAAAACAAAATTAATTTCTAATAAAATTATACACAAGCTGCTCTCAAAACTCAGCCTAAAAACATATAATTTTAAAATTGTTTGGTCTACTCTCGAACATACTTATATATATAATGGAACATGTAATAGCTAAAATCAGTTTCTGTTCAACGTTATTAAATACTCTTGTTGAAAGATAATGGGACTGATGCTTTTCTTGTTGAAAGATAATGGGACTGATGCTTTTTTTGTTGAAAGATAATGGGACTAATAATGGGACTGATGCTTTTCTTGTTGAAATATAATGGGTCTGATAATGGGACTGATGCTTTTCTTATTGAAAGATAATGGGACTGATAATGGGACTGATGCTGATCACGTGACATTTTTATGTTTCTGTGGAACTTTTGGACGAGTAATATAACGAGCCATATACGGAGGAAATACTTACATGAATAACTACGCTTTGAGTATCATTAAAAACTTAGCTGCAAATTGATTTTTATTGAAAATTTTTTTAAAGTTTTTGCATTGTGCCTTTACAACATATTGCTTTCGGAGTATGAAATGAGAATAAACTGATTTTTTTAAAATTTAATATGGGAATATATCTTTAATATCAATTTTGAGCACACATTAACCTAAGGTGTCTTAAAAATGAAATTTTCACACATACTACTAGAACTGCGTGAAGAATAAAGAAACGAATTTCATGAGAAAAAAAGGAGTGAAATATGTTGGTTATTGTGGAATAAAAAATTTATGTAAAATAGGAATTATAAATAATTCAAACGAATAAAAGAATTCAATTTCATCTGAACATATGTCAGTACGGTAGATCGACTAGTTACAATTTGAGGCGGCTTCAAGAAATAAAACTATTTGTGCGGTATTGCCATGCATATAATATTTTTAATAAATATTATACTGTAGTTATTTACATTATTAATTAAATCATATATAAGGAATTAAAGTATACTGTGTTTTTATCTTTTTTCTTATTCTTCGCCAAATATTAATATCAAAAGTTTTCTATGAAAAGACGTATTCGTAAGTTCATAATTCGTCAGCACGCGAATTGCATTCGAATAATACAAGAATCGAAATATGTACTTATACCATAGTTTAGTTATTTTATTCAATGCTTTCTCAAATTATTTGTTTTATTTATTTAGCCTTTAACGTATAAACACATATAGCGGGCTTATTGCTACAGAAACAATATCATCCAATCAACAATGCGACCGTTTATTGGTATTTAAAACATTCTCTTATGAAATAAACTTTTACTTGAAACTTGTTTCAAAACGTTTTTGTAATAATAAAATGTTTAAATAATTATAATTGTGAATACATTGAAAATGACTAAATTTTTTTTGAGAACTAAATTATTTTTCGCTAACAAAAACCCAAATAAAAAATTAGTTTGTCAGTTAATCAGACTATCTATGTGTATGTGTGTGTATGTATATATATATATATGTGTGTGTGTGTGTGTGTGTGTGTGTGTACTGTGTAACCCAATTTGTAATAAAAATAGCCTAAATTTTAAACTTAGTACTTCATGAACACATTGGTATTATAACGTTCAATTAAATCTGAAACCATTTTGTATACTACGTCCTTATATAGAAAAAACAAACCATATGAAAGTAATGTAATATTGTTTGCGATAAGTGCTATTATAAAAAGGCGAAGAAAACCAGAAAGGATTTATTACTAGAAGAAACCAAAAAAAAAAACAAAATAATGGGAATAAAAAAAAACAACAAATGATCATTACTTGAAACTATAAATAAATATTTCGCAAATTAATTTATTTTTCTTCAATTTTTTTAGCTCCGCATTGGAAAAGTAGAATGTAAAACAATAAAAAACTTTTAATATCATACTTAATTTTTTTGCGCCTTTTCGCAGTGCCATAACTCTTTGATTTAAGCCAGATTGTTATGAAATTAAGACCTATTGTTATAAAATAAGATCGATTGTATCACACGAAGATGTAGTTAAATTATATACACTTTAAAAATAAATAATAAAAAAATAAAAAAACATAAAAAAATATTTTTTTATTAAGTTTCCGTTTTTGTACCTCATTGGAAATTTAAATATTTCATCCTTCAAATAAACTTTATCATAAAAATACATACACCAAATCAAAAACAAATGTTTCATAGACAATCGACTCCACTGCTCTATAGGCAAAGTACAATGTTTAGTCCTTCCGTAACCATAGCAACAACAGCAACAGTAATCGATTAGAGACAAGTGCCATAGTCCACCATGGGCCTACTGGACCGTTTCTCAACATGGCTGGGCCGTGGCAGAAAGCAAGCTCAGGTGCTGGTCCTAGGTCTAAACAATAGTGGGAAGTCCTCAGTCCTGAACGCCCTCAGACCGGAAGATCAGAGGAGACAGCATATAGTTCCGACAGTCGGTTACAATGTCGATACGTTTCAAGGTAAGCATTATGCGTTTTTAATTGTTTGTTTATTGTTTGAATACAATTATATTTTTCGTACTGACTAATAGAGTCAATAGTGCAACGTGAATATATTTAATTTTAATTCTTAAAGTTAAATAATTTATTTATGTCCATAAAAATTACACAAGATGTTCCGAAAACTTACAGTATTTATTTAGTCGCGTATATCCTTGTAATAACGTTTTGAAAATATTTTCAATTCCTTTACTTTTCCTATCTCTTAATTTATTTATAATACAATTAAATAAAACTACGTGATGTAGTATTATTTCTACTTTATTTAAATTCTTCACAGCGACTTAGGTTCCGTTGTATGGCAGTTAGCAAACATCTTTGTTAATTGCCCACCTGAAGATGTTGTAATACAACGAAACCTAGGTTGTGGTAAAGAAATTAAAGCAAGTAGATATAATACTACATCACGTAGTTTCATTTAATTGTGAGTAAGGATTGTCTACAAAATTAACACCAAATATATTCAATATTAGCAATCTTTGCTAATAGCCCACCTGAAAGTTATTGTAATGCAACAAAACCTAGGTAGTGGTAATGAATTTAAATTAACTAGAAATAATACTACATCACGTAGTTTCATTTTATTGTGAGTAATGATTTTTTACAAAATTAACGCCATATATATTCAATATTAGCAATCTTTGCTAATAGCCCACCTGAAAGTTATTGTAATGCAACAAAACCTAGGTAGTGGTAATGAATTTAAATTAACTAGAAATAATACTACATCACGTAGTTTCATTTTATTGTGAGTAATGATTTTTTACAAAATTAACGCCATATATATTCAATATTAGCAATCTTTGCTAATAGCCCACCTGAAAGTTATTGTAATGCAACAAAACCTAGGTAGTGGTAATGAATTTAAATAAAGAAGAAATAATATTACATCACGTAGTTTCATTTAATTGTGAATAATGAATTTCTACAAAATGAATGCCAAATATATTCAATATTTCTAACAGTTTAGGTGCCGGGCTGAATAATTTTTTTTTCTTTTGTTGAAAATTTTACTGTTATATATTGATCCACAGGGAATTTATTAAACCTAGGAAAACATAAACAAATGCACTTTAAAAAGTGAGATTTTAACTAGTTTTCTTTCCTTAATCGAGAAAAAAGTTATTCTGAACATTTTGGCTGAATAATTAATTATAAAGGTCAATAACCTCCGATTTGTTACATTATAAAATTGAATTAAACAAGCTTTCTCACACTAATCAGGCTTTTGCAACCAATCAACTATTGTTAACTTTTTCTTGCTTCACTTAACTCTGATATCAATACAAGTTATCTAAATCTATCACCACACTAAACACTAATGTGAATACAAGGTATCTAAATCTATCACCTCACTAAACACTAATATGAATACAAGGTACCTAAATCTATCACCTTACTAAACACTAGTATGAATACAAGTTGCCTAAATCTATCACCTCATTAAACACTAATATGAATATAAGTTACCTAAATCTCTCACCTTACTAAACACTAATATGAATACAAATTACCTAAATCTATCACCTCACTAAACACTAGCATGAATACAAGTTAGTAAGTAATGAAAGTTTGGAAATTTGGTAATTGAAATTCTTTAGTCATTTGTCAGTAGCAAAATAATTTTTGAAAGGTATTTTTTCTAAATTTAAATTCTGTACGATTTTTTAAAACTACAAGAGTTTGTTATTCTAAGCTTTTTTTCAATAAGAAATGAAAAAATCGAAACTAGAATTGTTGAACTTTCAACATTCTATAGTGCGCTAACGCATTATTCATAATAAACTTCATAAAATTAAAGACAGATGGCGTTAAGTTCTTACCTAATCATTTAACTTTTTTATATTGGAATTAATTGGTCATGTTCTTTTCCTTCGACTCAATTTGTTTTCTCTGTAGTATTGAAACTGTTAACTTATCATATTACGGAAGTTGTATGTCAGTAGGAATAGCATATATAGAATAGTTTTTGTGCGGATTTTTAAGAAACAAATAAACAGACAATATTTTCCTCTTTACTGTTTATAGGATATATTAATAATTACCAGTTTATTTCATTCTTACACCAAAAAAATCATTCAACTCAAGTCTGAAAACAAAGTGCGGATTTCCCAAATCCATCCTACGTGGTATTTAGGACATGTTACTAAAATAGTAAAAAGGGAACGTTGACCTATGTAAAAATGAGCAAGGTTAAAATATTTTACTGAACTAGTCGATTTATCGTGAATTACTTAAAAACACAACCAAAAATAATCATTTCTATTTTTTCATACTTGAAGTGTCACTTCTCTGGCAAATCAAAAAAAAATGTGCGTGTGTTTGTGTGTTTGTGTGTATGAAGTCTATGTGTGTATAATTTATTATTATTAATTAAATATTATTTAATAAGTAAACAGTCTTGAATTTAGCCTAACTGTCAATAGAGATAAGACAAAAATGATGAACGTGGATCGGTCGAACAAACAAAAGGAACATTTGAATACTGTCAAGTGTGAAGTTGCGCCAATACACGATATGCACTTGAAAAGCTCAATAAGATTTGGAAGGGTAGGAGGATAACCAAAAATACTGAGCTCCAACTCATGAAATGTCTTGTCCTCCCAATCTTTCTCTATGGAGCTGGAACCTGTTGTCCGTCCTTGGAGATGTGGTGTTGGAGGCGCATGCTGAAGATCCCTTGGACTGCTTTCCGTACTAAAAACTCTAACCTGAAGGAACTCAAGGTCAATGAACGACTTTCATCGATTGTGCAACCGCGGATACGAAAATTCTTCAACCACATATCCAGGAACGAGCATTCGATCGAAAGACTAGTGGTGCAGGGCCACGTAGGGGGCAAGAGATCTAGAGGCCGATCACATAATCGATGGATGGACCAAATTAAATCAGTAACGTGAACTACCGTGACTGAGTGCTCTCACAGCACAGCGAACCGGCAGAAATGGAGAGACATTGCTAAGGAGGCAATTCAGACCAGGAAGATCGAATGAAGAATAGACATATACAAGCACCCTCAACCTAGCACCTAAGTCATTGGAGCAACCACAACCACTCCGTTAAGAGTGCACAACTGAATTATTTAATAGTGAGTTGTATTACAATTTTAAAGCATTGGCATATTATTTTATTGATGTTTTAATCGGTGGGTATTTTATTGATAATATAGTATTTAAAATTAGCTGGTAATTGAAACGTATTCTTGATTTAAAATATAAAAAATGTTACCTGAAAAATTACTGGAGACTCGCGGCAACTTCATTACTTTAACCTAATTTATGATGAAATTATTTTAATATAATGATTTAGATTAAATAGTAAGCCAATGATTATTACAAATTACAAAACTAACATGAACCGTTAAAAAGGTTTCACTTCATCCGTGTGCTTATGTGGGAGAGGCTCACACGTTTTTTAAGGTTCCATTACCCAATTTAAAACCCTTATAGATTCACCATGTCTGTCTGTGTGTACGCATGTTACAGCCGTTTTACTTGCAGATTATTAGTGGGATGAAGCTGAAAATTGATTTAGGTATATTTGTTTATACAAATTAATGAAATAAAATCATTCAAGAAGTATTATTTACTTTTTTAACTTTTTATACCATACCACCATAGATGTTTATGAGAATAAGTATTATATATATATATATATATATATATATATATGTATATATATATATATATATATATATATACTTGAATTTTTTTCTGTTTTACTTTTTACAGGGATCAACCTATTAAATTTAAGCTTTAAATTGATAATTTTTATTAGTTACATATCCCCAACCACTAGCAACTGAACCGCCATTTTTCTTATATTAAAAATTATTCAAAGCAGTAGTATATTTAATGCAATTAAAGAAAAATTATCGAAGTAAAGTACCCTTTACTAGTTTATAAGTAATAGTCAAACAACTTACGACATGGGGTTTTAAAATGTTGTTATACACTCCATAAAACTGACTTAAATCAATTCCAAAAATTATTTTTTATTTCAAAACGTACATTTATTACGATATATTTACGTGGTGAGAAATAATGTTATTTAAATATACATTATGTTTTACGCATGTGAAAGATATATCTTCGTTGTGAAAAACTAATGTTCATAATAATTATATATTATGTACCCTTATATATTATGTACCCTTATATATTTGGTACCTAAATATGTACATATTTGGTACCTAAATCCTCATAGTCCAAGTTTTAATCATACTTGATAAGTTTTTTAGCTCTTCAATATAGTAACATTGCAAAGTTTAGATTAATATCACGCCTTGTAATAGGCAATCTAAAATACTTGCCTTGTAATAGGCAATCTAAAAATACGTTAAATAATGTGAACATAGTCGTTGAAAAAGTCGCCGGTCTGAACGTTTTCACGGAGAACGCTGGCAAAACTATTACAGATACGGAAATCATTTCTACGGGGAATTGTGGATTATAAAAAGATTTAAAAAAGTCCCCGAAAACATTTGTCTATCTTTTAAAGATAAGCCGAGAAAACTGTTTTAAATTAAAAAGCCCTCATTAAAATAAATATCAATGTAAGTGTTTTTTATAGAAAAAAATTTGTTTTTTACACATTATCACATCAAGTTAATTCTACTATCCGCTTAAATCACATATCCTGAAAATCATTTTAAGGATATGTGGTCACCACTTCCTTTTGTCATTTTGAATATTACCTACCTATTGTGAAAGCTATTTTCAAACCTTTCTTTACATCAACTCTTCAGTATTCAATCCTGTATGTACTAAGTATGACAAAAGTTAGTTCACAAAGCATTATGGGCAGATTTATATGGATAGTGTCTTGTCTATGTTTACAGTCCAAGCATATGTGAAAGATTTTTATTTATCCTTTCATTAAAAGTTTTTCATTAATTTATGGATCTTACTGTTTTGCGACACATCCTTAAAATAGTGTAGAAAGAAATACTTTAGATTCTATCTTTGTTTATAAAAAGTAAACTAAATGTAAAATGTATGGTATTTTTACTTTTTTGTCTCTTCGAACAGCATTATAATTATTTTATTTAAGGGGTTGGGGAAGGCGAAGGGGAAGGCGAAGGCTAACGCGAAGCAGAACCCGAAGCCAAAGGCGAAACCGAAGCCGAAGGCAAAGGCGAAATGGAAGTAAATCTAATACTAAATCTAATTCCATGAAACAAGTAATTCCACGTTCCACTAGGAAACTCGAAATACACCCAGCAGTGCTCCGTCACCTCGTACTAAACATTTAAATGTGTAGTATTTCTATTAAACTATCTAAAATATTAACGTAACTATATTGCTTACTGCATTTTTATAGGCGTAAAAACATGGTGTGTAAATTTTAAGTTCTGTGAAAATCCCTATAACTTTTCTATAATATTCTAGTCAGATTTTACCACCACTATTTTTTTATGATTTTTGGTTCATTAGTTTGAGAAATAAGTTTAAGGATATAAGAATCGGAAGAAAGTAATCTGTGACAGACGGACATATATATGAGTGATCTTAGAACGATTCCGTTTTTCCTTTTGAGACATGGAATCATAAACATAGAACCCTTATAAAATGGATCCCGTGTACATCTGTTTATCAGTTTGTTACAAGCATTTTTCCTGGAAACCATTTAATGTACAAATAAAGTAATGTTTAACTACAAGCGTTTTTCTCGGAAACCATTTAATATAACCTTTAACTAACATTTAGTTACAAGTGGTTTTCTCAGAAACCGTTTAATGTATAAAATAACATTTTAAATGTGAATGATCATACTAACTTGCATATATCGCAATAGTTAATATTCAAAAATGTTTGTATGGAAATTTCAGAAAGGACAAAGAAGGAATTTTTTTTTATTTCTTCTATTGTACTTGACAGAAAAAGCGACTTTAATTATTCTCAAACTACATATTTTAGTATACATAATAGTGGCGTAATTATATAGTTCTAAACTAATTAATTAAAATGTTTACAAATATTTTTTCAATAACCTTTTGACTTAAAAACATGAAATTTATCCAAATTAACTTACAGGCAAATTAAAAGATTTGTCTACTCACAGGCTTGGGCTACGATCTGAAAGTTCACTCACCCTACTTATTCCTAAATATATATCTACCTCTTACGAAAAATCCTTTACTGTCCAAGCAGCAAAAATTTGGAATCCCCTGGATCCTAAATAGTTTCAAAGATGGAATGAAAAAGTCCTACCTCTCCTGAATCCTTTTCCTTTGTACCCTTGTCCTTTCCTGTCTTTTCCATCCCAAAGCATGTCAATAGTTTGTACTACTTATACTTTTGTATATGTCTAATGACTATTTTCATTGTAAAATCTCTTAGAGTCTATGAACTAAATTTCAATACCAATTGTTATATTTATCTGTAAGAGATTGATCTTGATCTTGATAAATAATAAATTTGGCAAAATTATGAGTTATATTAAACCGCATATATTTTAATAACACTTGAAAATATTTACATCTTAGTAACTAACTAGGAATTGCTAATGATCACAATTGAGACATCTCAAGATATTACCACGTTTTTTATTAGCTCGCTTTCTCGTCTGTTTGTTTGTTTTTCCATTATAAATTTTGCAAACGGTTTTAAACTAACTTCCCGTTGAGCTAGAGATTTGAAACATAAAACATAGCTCAGAACTGAATGATAATGCAATATTATTTCGCTTTCTTGTCTGTCTGTGTGTTTGTTCGACACAGAAATTAAATGATTTTAATTACTACAGTATATAGACTGTTAATGCATATTATTATTTACACATTATCAAGACATTTATATATTATTATTTACACATCACAATATACATTATCAAGACATTTAAAATCGGTTGCAAATTTTCACATACTCGTCAGCAAAAAGCTGATAATTATTAATACATTTTTTTTAATTTACCACGTTTTTAAGTGGAATAATAAATATAAAAAAAAATAATTCTTATCCATGAAGATTTATAACCCGAAACAGAGTTATAACTACATATATATTATCCTAGAGATTTGTAATTGTAAATTTTCAATGCTTATAAAATTACTTGCGCGATCTGGTTGGTTGGTGGGTGTCGTGTTCACGTGAGATGAAAAAGCGGCTACAAATGTCCATGCGCAGAAAAGACACATTTGGCGATATTAATGATATTTTCAGAGTAGAGATGTCCGCTGAATGGAACTTCTCCAAGATCAAACGGAGATCTCAGAATCGCAGGACAGCTGAAGATATGGTGCGGGTTGAGGTGGAGATCACAGTTATTACTTGTGAAATCTAAAACATAAAAACGTGGGGCGCAAGTTCATTCAAGTTACTTATAATTTAATGCACCACAAATTATATGATCTCCCGTGTGAGTTTTCTCAACGACAGCCACTTTATCATCAACTTCTTATCTATTGCATGTACCCTAGGTTTTTCATATGCATCCTGCGTTTTGTGTATCTCAAGTTATATTCATATTTGATAGCTTTTTATTTTCTTAATTTTCTTTACTTTTATTACAAGAGAATTCATTCGCCGTCCAAATATAATCGGATGAACTAGCAGTTCATCTATAGTTTGTACTAACTATAACATACATAGAATATAAATTATAGGTGGGGGTGTCACGTTTAGCGCGTGGGACATGTCGGGACACGGACGGCGGCGAGCCCTCTGGGAGCACCACTATCGCTCAGCACACGCAGTCGTCTTCGTGGTAGACTCCAGTGACCATCTAAGACTTGGTAAGTAAACAGTATATTGTATGGAAAAATATAATGACCTATGAAATTAATTAAACGTATGTCTACAAAGCTACGTACCAACTTTTACGGAGATAAAATATTTCATAATTATTGAAAAATGTTTTATCACAAAAACATTCGTAACATACATACAAAAATAAATAACGTTCTCGATAGCGATGATCATATAATGTGGTTCTACAAATGATTAATTTGCAGTTAAACTAATTAAATCAACACGACTTGCATATTAAGACAAGTCAAACGAGCTAAAACTCGATGGATTTACTGCTAGCTTTTGGGAACTTTTTATAACCAAAGTCCGTCTTCATCATAAGATCTTCCTCCATCATAAGACAAATATAACGAGCCCAAACTCGATTGATTTGCTGTTAACCTTTGAGAAGTCCCTATGACCATCTCCCTCCTTCATCATTAGATCCTTCTGGTTACAATGTGTAATCAAAGGACTCATTGAGATAAATCAAACGAGATCAAACTCGATGGATTTGCTGTTAACTATCGAGAAGTTCCTATGACTAACTTCCTCCTCCATCATCAGATCAATCTATTTACAATGTGTAACCAAAGGACTCACAGAGACAAATCAAACGAGACTAAACTGGATGGGTTTGTTGTTAACCATTGAGAAGTTCCTATAAATATCTCCCTCCTTCATCATCAGATCGTCCTAGTTACAATGTGTAACCGAAGGTCTCATTGAAACATATCAAACGAGTCCAAACTTAATGGATTTACTGCTAGCCATTTGAAAGTTCTTATTACCACTTCTCTCCTCCACCATCAGATCCTCCTGGCTGCAATGTGTAACCAAAGGACTCATTGAGAAAAGTCAAACAAGCCAAAACTCGATGGGTTTGCTGTTAGCCATTAAGCAATTTTTATGATTGCCATCCTCCTCTATCGTCATATTAGATCGATGGTATCATATTATGGTATTGTCATCAGAATTGCATACATTTTCAAAGTTTCAAATCTGTAGAGACCTTCGAAGTGGATGAAAATCGACTTGCTGTATTCGTCATTTAGTTACACAAAAATGAAGTTAATAAAAGCAGGTTAAAATTGAAGGTATGTGCTGCGAGAGCCACACGCAAGAAGTGAAACTTCTATAATAGTACTATTTTGCTCCATCAAACGTTCGAGTAATTAAAGACATTAGTCATGGTAAATTGTATTCAAAATAAAGTGATAATAATCAAGTTGTTTTCTTATTGCGGTGTCCCCTTTTCTTGACTTAATTAACTTTAATAAATATACTGTATAATTTTATTAATTACGGACAAATATTAAAATATTTACTTTAATTTATATCTATCTATTTTCAAAAATGTTAAAATTATTGTTTTTATTTAAGGAGTTAACAAGCGGAATAATAATTTTCAAATGTATGTCACACACGACAATTTTTCTTCTTTGAAAATATTATTGTTAATAATTATATAAATTGATATTTGAATATCAGTCAGAACTCGAGTTATTACTGCATATTTTTCTATGAAAAAAGTACCGTAATATTGTAAATAAATGCATTTTTTTCGTAATCAGTGTGGGACTATACGTAAATGGAAACGTGGACTATACGTAAATGAAAACGTGGACTATACGTAAATGGAAACGTGGACTATACGTAAATGAAAACGTGGACTATACGTAAATGAAAACGTGGACTATACGTAAATGGAAACGTGGATTATACGTAAATGAAAACGTGGACTATACGTAAATGGAAACGTGGACTATACGTAAATGAAAATGTGGACTATGCGTAAATGGAAACGTGTGTCATGAATATTTGAAAAGAATGACCATCATGCCATATTTCATTGAATAAAAATCAAGAAAATAACAGGGTACATAAGAGACGATTAAAGTTGGACCTATTTTTTTTTATAATAAGAAAAACAAGATTTGTCCCAGAATGATCGTTATAATTAACAACGTCATTATAATATTTTTAAAACATCTTGGCATATTGTTACTGACCCCAAATTTTCAAAACGTCAAGTTCGAAATATTTAAAAACAAATTATGTCCATATTATATAAATACAAATTATGTGTATATTTTACAATACTAATACTTATACAATGTTACTTATAAATTTGGAATAGAAAGTTATACTTTGCATAAATAGAGAATAGATAAAAATGTTACTTAAATACTCAATATACTACAAGATTGTCATAACTTCATCTATCTAACGCCATTCTGACCTCGTCCTAAGTTTAACTTTGGTTTGACCTTAAAAAGTTAAAATTTCGGTAAATATATCTAACACTCGTCCAGTCTTTACAAATCGATTGTATTTATATAGACCAAATTTCAAAGAACGATTGAGAAGCAGTAACTAAATAATATAATGAAAAACAAATTTAAAACTCATTTTTTTTAACTTTACCTAACATTCCCGTGTTTTAAGCGGGAAATTTAGTCACTTGTCAAAATGTAACCTGGTAGATAATGGTTAAGTTAAATATGTTACTATTCTATAGTAAACTCATCTCATATGCAACTACCCTTGACGATATAAATGCGTATGCAAGGTACTGTTTACGAGAAAAGGCTATCAAAAAAGGCTATTAGATATGTGAAATTAACGCATAACGTGTGCTCACCAAGACCATCACAAAACTTAGAACTAGTTCTAGAATCTATCGTCCTTATAACAACTGTGACGTCTACCTCAACCCGGACCATATCTTCAGCTGTCCTGCGATTTTGAGATCTCCGTTTGATCTTGGACAATTTCCATTTAGTAGACAGCTCTACTCTGAAAATATCATCAAGATGGCCAAATGTGTCATTTCTGTGCATGGATATTTGTGGCCGCTTCTTCATCTCATGTGGACACCAACCAAGTTAAATATATACCTATTTGACTATGAAATCCTCGTAGCGTGTGAGTTCCATTTATATATAGCAGGTTTATTTTAACTAAATTCCTACTGATGTTTTCTAAAATAAACTGTCAACGTTATTTTGTTTTTCAAAAATATTATCACTCTTAAGTTTTTATTTTTTTCTTCATTATTTGATTTAGTAACTGTTTCTTAATCGCTCCTTGAAATTTAGTCACTCATAAAAATATAATCTAGATGAACTACCTGGTATCTATGTTGTCGGGAAAAAAAATAGAGACCTTTGAACTTTCAAAAATTTATGAAAACGGTTTTGATAGTCGTTTAAATTGTTTTAAAAAAGTGCTGGGTTATTGTTATTTCTTTTAAAGTCTCAACCACTACCTCATCTATTCATAGAATTAGGGTGCACAAACCAAACGCCGAACAATGGCCACCTAGCACGATATAAATAAAGGCCGCCGCTCCGGAATCACTGTAGCTTGCTAATCCTTAGAATTACACAAACACAAACTTGAGTACATAAACTGACCAATTTTAATTTTTAAATAAGGAAATAAAACAAAGTTTTATTAAAATATTTTTTGTGTTCAAAATGAGAAAATCCAACATGGACACTGCCCCTTTTCTTGCTACCGTTGTGGTTATTTTTAGTTGGATTTTCTCCTTTATAATCCTAAAAGTCGATTGAATTTTTTCTATTAATTTTTCTCTTGTTGATATTTATTCGCCAGTGTAAACGAGCTCCTTAGCCCGCCCCCAAGCAAAAAAATCCACGGGGTTAAATCAGGTGATCGTGCGGGCCAATAGATGGGTCCGTTTCTATCGATCTAGCTTTCTGGAAGAGTTATTGATGTATTTTCTTACTGTTATATTTCAATGCGCTGGACAACCGTCTTGTTGGAAAATGATAGGTCTTTCCATTTCTCATCATCAGGGGAAAAAATATTTCGTAGAAACTTTACGAAATTGTTTATGAAGTTCGATACCCCTAAATTTTCGGTCAGAAAATGAAGTTCAATCAAAGTTCTGCCAATTATTTCGGCCCACACATTTACAGACAATTGTCTCTGAAACGACACCTGCTTTTTCCAATTCCTTTTTTTGCAGTTCTTGTCAGCCTACTCGGGAAGGTTGTGAAAATGTGTTAATCTCTCCCTTGAAAACTTGGACTCGTTGGTTCACAGCATACATTTTTAAAATTACGCTTTATCAATACCGCTGTTCATTAAAAATTGATAGAACTGAATTCTTCGTGCGGGATCTCCATCTTCCGAACATTGCTCTCTTGTGCCGTGAAAAGGATATTTCCCTTCTCTATGCACAGTACTCCACACTTTCCACATTGATAGGTTGAGGTTTTGAGCTACTGCTGTGATGCTTGTAGTACGACCCGCAACAAATGCTTATATATTTTCTTCGTCAGTATTCCATCGATGTCTTCCTGGATTGATTCCAGGTTCCAGGCGATGAATTCCAGCTTCAATAAACCGATGAACCTTGTTGTAAAGTACTCATCAATCATAGTAAACTCTTTGTACACGCGTTGTACTAAAGCTCCATTACCATCAGGTCTGCTATACATGAAGATAATATTTGCATACGCTTCGTTGGAAAAAGAAGCCATTTTTACAGTGAAATAGTTCAAAATCATCGAAGTCAATACGAGAAGAGCACAAGTCTAGGGCTAGGGATACATTTGACACAGTTCATTAGCTGTAAACTCGCACGAAAGTTCCAAAAGACTTCTAGTCCTAACGACAGTTACTCCTCAACTAATGGGTCTGCTCCTCCGACCGATATCGGTGGCCTCTGTTCGGCGCTTTGCGGCCATTGTTCGACATTTTGTTTGTGCACTTTAATTCTAAGAATTAGAGAAAAAATTGCATGAGTGATACTTTAAAATAAAGGACAATAACGATGCATGGTCTTAAAATGTAAAACAATTTAATTCGTTTTTGAAGTCATAAAGCAGTGAATATAATTGAAAATAGCCACCATAGAAATTAGAAAGGTCGGTGCCTGTATTAGAAATACCAGTTATCATTTTGAACCCAAAAAAATATTATCTTGACTAAAATATTGTTTTATTTGTTTATTCAAAAATTTAAATATATCTTCATAAATTCGGTTTGTGTAGCCTAATTCTAAGAGTTGGCAAGATCTCTGCGTGGTTGCGGAGTGGCGGCCTTTATTCCGCGCGAGGTGACCATTGTTCGGCGTTTGGTTTGTGCATCCTAATTCTATGAATTGACCAGGTATTTGCATGGTTGATACCTTAAAAAAAGAGCAAAAACCCAGAATATTTTTAGCTAGACCTAGAATATTTTTGACTAGGGCTATTTTATTTATTTTTTTTAATGCCCCAGTCAAAAGAGCTTTCTTCAATATTACAAGTTTTCGTAAATTTCAAAACTTCTAGTATTTAATTTTGACGACAAAGCCGCTTGGAATCTATTTTTTTAGATTAGTTATATTTTATATAATTAAAACAATATAAAAATACTCACATACCTGCGTTACTGGGACTCTATTGAGAATTAACTAAAAAATTTTTGATTTTTAAAAAGAAAACCTTAAAATGTCAATAAACAAAATAATCAAACTTCGCCAAAGACATGTATGGCTCAAAATATTTTAAGTAGCTTAAGCTATCAGCCCCTTTCGACTTTGCATTGAGCAATCAAACATCCTGTATATTGGGTAGGATCTCCATGGGAACAAAATATTTTCCATAAGATGAACATATTTCGTACGCTTTTTTCTAAAAAAGTTTTTTGTCAAGATACAGCAGTGGTTAAAGACGTTTCCTTGTTGCTAAAAAAAATATTTATGAAGAAATATTTATTAATATTTTAAAGCAACTTTTAAGCTCTTATTGAATACAATGAAATGCTGCTACATTTTTGTTCACGCTCTTCAGAAAATTCTTATTTAATCTCGAAAACTTCACCGAAGTTACTAATATGTTACCTTAGTTTTCTTTATATCGTTCACATTTTTCAGTAGATCTAATTTTATATGCAGAGGTGAAAACAGCTTTACCCTTTAAGGTATTTGTAAAATGTAACTAACTCCTTCGATGATTAACTGTGCTACTATTCAATTTCAGTTGCATCAGGGCAGAAACCAAAAGAATATCTTATTTCATGGAAGGATATGACAAAATTAAAATTGTTTCTAATTTCACTGTGCATTCCTAATAGAAAAGCTTGTATTAATTCGCATACGCCTCTTTTCGTCCAAATTTTTTTAAATCATTAGTTTAAAATATAAGTCAAATTAACTCTTAGGGTACAGTGATTTAATAGTAGGGTATTTCTACCGAGTGGTACTGGAGTACCCCATCACATTTTTACATATAAATAGAAAACTAGAAATTGCCGACCATTTTAACCGCTTCCAGTCAAAACTAAAGGCACATCCACAACTGATAACAAGTCCTGTCTTTGTAAATTATCACCCACCTCATACTCTATATCATCATCTAGATTCTAATTTATGTTATGAAAATCTTCAATGATTCTGCAGACTTGTTATCTTATTCATTTGCTAAATTAAATTTTTCATCTGATTCAAGCTGAAGTACTTGCAGGATAATTAGTAGTCTTGCCTGAAATTTATAAGTTTGTCATATAATATTTTTGTGCACTAAACATATTTACAGTTTATTATAATATTTATCAGAAAAATATGTTTAAAATCGTCAAAATAATAATGCAAATACATAATATATTCATAAATAAAAATTAATATTAGAACTTACTCCATAATCAGAAAATCTGTAAGAGAAGTAAGATGAGCGACATAGCCTGCAAGGTTGATGGAGTGACTGAAGTAATAACGAGCAGACCATATAGTGCACAGAATCGACGATTATTGAGGGAGAAAGGTTCTTGAATGGCGAGCACGTGTTTGAAGATATAGAGTAGAGCAGCCTCCGGTAACTATATAAATGATCTGGCAAAGGTCGCGAGAAGCCGCTAGGTACAAGCGGCATGGAATCGAATTTCGTGATGACGAAATATATTCGAACAAGATACGACATTTAATATCTGCTCAGTAACTACCTACGTATATCGTTTATCAGTGCATTTTTCGATATTATTTATCAGTGCATTTTTTGAGATTTCTCATTTTGCATTCTTGCGTTATTTATTTACTTCAGTTGTGGCACGCGATGAACTTGAACTGATGCTACAGCACCCCGACATGGCTGGAAGGCGTGTGCCGTTGCTAGTGTTGGCCAACAAATCGGATTGCGCCCAAGCGCTTTCCACTATCAAGATAGCTGCAGGTAAGAAATGTATTGTAGTTTACATGAAGCCAAGTGCACTTGGCCAAGAAGTATTGAATGAGGGATAGAAAGTGGATTCATATTTCCTTTTGATCTCTAACGGGCATAGAAAGTATGCACTTTTTACAACACAGATGACACTTTCCCGTCCATAATTGCATTTGGTTGTATTTGAAAGAATAGTTATTTATGGTTAACGATTTTACATAAGCGCTGAAATAGATGATTCTGTATTTAAATGAAACTCTAAATACAAATTTCTAGATTTCTAACTTGAATCCTTTCAAAAGTTTCAAACAATCTTCCATGTCCATTTTCAAACCTTTAGGGTTGACTTTCTATAATTCTCGCAGTCACAAAAAATATATGTGACAAATTGCAAGTTTATAGGGTTTGTAATTCTGTAGAATTTGTCACGACTCAGTTATTGAGCGGTATTTGACTTTTATGCATATAGATTATTCAACTATAAATGAATTCTGTACTCTAGAATATATTTTACAATTTCATTGAACTCTAAAAATATTTAAGCGGTTTAATGTTCCTATTGTAGATACGTATCGGCGTTTCACATTCTACACCCCTTAAAATTTGAGACAAAGTCTCATTCTCTATGATTACTATATTGAAGCGAGATATACCACTACTGTCTACTTTCTCAATATTTAATTGCTCAATATATGTATACCTCATGGTACAGCTTTTGCAATTTTATTATTAGCCTTTTGATCTTCAGATACCTTCCATCTTATTTTACTCAATTTCCGTAACCAATATAAATGAATTTCTTTATTTGAAAAATTTGAGTTGTTTTCGCTATTCATTATTTGTGTTTTGAACGTGAAAGTTATACTTTAAATATTTTCTGTAATTTGGTACTTATTAAATATGTGGTTCCATTGGTATGCCCCGACCAAATCACATAACTGGTTGCTATTCTAACATAGTTGTTATCCGTATATTTCTGTAACAATTATGACAATTATATATAATAAACAGAAATAATGCATCGTATATCCAAATACAAAATAGCAATATATATCCAATACGCATAGCAAAACATAATGAAAATATTCAAGTGTAGGACTTCTGTGACAAAATGAAGAAATCTTAGAAATCTCTTAGTAAAATAATAAAAACAAGTACATTATTATTGTTGTTAGTTTATTTTTTTATTAAACTTGACTGAAACTTAGAAACCAAAGTGTAGATTATTGATACAGTAACAATCTCTTATAGCCAACGACAAAAGTGATAACTAAGAAATATTAGTACACTTGTAGATTAGAATGAATAGGAATAAAGATTACGTCACGTAATGGAAAAGAAAAAATACAGATATTAGAGCTACAAATTCAGAGGTATAATAGAAAAATTCAGAGGTATAATAGAAAAATTCAGAGGTATAATATAAAGTGATATTAAATAAATCTACACAAACGACGTACCAGGAATATGAATGTAATGAAAGATAATGTATTCGATCTGTGCATTATTTTGGAAAATAATTTCAGACGAAATTTGAACGTGGACACTGAGGATTCATTTCGTATATTTATATTCAGTTTATACCGCAGTTTTGTTGTATAATCGGCAAATGATTCAAGTAGATTGATTATGACAATCAATGATGATGAACTTCAACTTGACGATGAAGTTCATCGGGGTCTTGGTATGTTTCAGTAACAATCACATATGATAATGCAAATTTATTTCAATTATTACATTTTTTTAGTTACACTTTTAAGAGAGCGGTCATGGTCACGGTGCGACCGACCTTTCAGTATTTTGCATCCTTTGAAACTATCAATCTAAACTAGTAAATTTTGGAAATAGAAATAAAATTTGGAATAGAAAAAATCAATTAATATTTCAATTCGTACATGTAAAGCCAAAATGGAGCTCCGCAACATCTCATTGAATGGGATAATTGTAATAAAATCTGGCCAAGCAAATAAAATACATTAAAAAGTTAAAAATAAATTAAGGTTTATTTTTCTTTTTAAGTTAAATGGTTTTATTATACAAACGATTATGTACTAAAAGCTCGAAAATAATTATGGTTCACCAATCTTGGGCTTTCATCAGGCTAAAATAAAATCGTGACGCGAATTTAGTAGAAAACTTTCTTTTACATCATACTTTTATATTTCAAACCATTATGTTTTATGACCATTTTGTTATATTTCATGTTATAACAAATAATTTGATTATATTGGCAGATTTCAAAGTTTGCACAAACATAGTTTCTGAACTTCACACATAAGAGGGGCGCGGGGGGGGCGTCGTTAGAAGCGCAAGCGGTGCGGATGTTTTAGTAGCCATGGAACAGTGGAGTGGTGCTCTCCACTCCGCGCTTTTTCCGTCGAGGCGTACATTTCGAGTGGATTTTTGCTGTCTGTAGCACGCCGTCGATTTAATAATCCTTACAGTATTCGTCGATTACGTGATCGACCATCGATTAACCTCATTCAGTCATGGGTAGCAAGGTTCAGAGCTACAGGATCAACCTTAAATAAGTCCAGGCCAGGACCTACACCATTGGTAGCCACGGATGTAAATGTCGAGCGTGTTATGGTTTCTGTCGTTGAAAATCCCCGTTTATCACTGCGTACACGTTCATCGATATTGGGAATTCCGAAATCAACTTTACAGGTAATAATGCGAAAAAAGCTCAAGTCCCATCCATATAAATTTCAAATTGTTCAAGATTTACACGATTCTGACTTTGAATTAAGAAAAACTTACGCGGAGGTGATGTTGTTGAGATTTCGTACTGCTACCCGGATGGGCAACATATTCTTTAGTGACGAAGCTCACTTTCATATTGGAGGATTTGTGAATAAGCAGAACTTTCATTACTGGGATGTCCACAATCCAAGACAAATGCATCAAGAGCCTTTACATAAGCCTAAAGTAACAGTCTGGTGTGCCATGTCTGCATTTGAAATCATAGGGCCTTATTTCTTTGAAAATCAACGTGGCCAAACTGTAACTGTGAATTCGGAGAGATATGCCCAGATGTTAAATGACTTTTTCAGAGTAAAACTACAGAATAGTCCATCCTTCAACCAAAACACATGGTTCCAGCAGGACGGGGCCACAGCTCACACTGCTAATGTGTCCATGAATGGAGTGCGGCAGTTATTTCCAAAAAAAAACATATCCCGAAACGGTACCGTACCGTGGCCACCTAGGTCACCCGATTTAAGCCCATGTGACTTAAAATCCGTTGTTTACAAATCCGAGCACTGTGACACAACTTAAATAAAATATTCGAGCCGAAGTCAGTAGGATACCCCAGTCGCTCTGCAAATGCGTTTTTGAAAACATGCGTGCTAGACTCGAAGAGTGTGTCAGACTCGATGGCCGCCATTTGGAAAACTTGGTTTTTAAAAAATGAAATCCGCATTTACTGTTATAAAGTTAAAATAGACCTACTTTGTATTAGAGGTGTAGTTTTTTTTTACAATTTTTCAAACATTGAAATCTGCCACTCCTGCATTACGGAGTCATATTTAATAAATCTAGCATCATATGGTTTTCTATCTCTAAATGCGTCTCAGGATTTTATTTTACTCTGTTCAAAGCCCCTGGATTTGAAATGTTTTTTTAATTTATCTTATTTTCCTATGTTGTTATAAATGTTAATACTCTAATTATGAACAAAATATTTCCTTAAGACTTGAATTAATATATTCATAATGAATTCTTATATTAAATAATTTAAGACTTGAATTCATATATTTTTTTATTTCAGGTCTGGGCCTAGAACGCGTAGTTGACAAGCCGTGGCACATATGCGCTAGCAATGCACTAACAGGAGCAGGTCTGCCCGAGGGCGTAGCTTGGCTTGCGCGCCAAATTCGTGAAATCATCTAGGAAGTGTTTACCACAATAATACAGCTGAAGTAACTTAATGATAGCAGCTAATTTTGGATCAAAAACAGTTATCATACTTATTAAATAAATGTATGGTCCTATGACATTCATTTAGTAAGAACTAATAAAACTAAATAGAAAATTTGTATTTTGGGAGAGTATACGTGCTTGTGTACTTAACATTGACAAAAACTAATCATCCATATAATGGGTAATTTTTTTTTATATAAATTAGGCATACTGACTTTCTAAACAAGATCTTTCCAAAATGAGTTATTTCTAATTATATGGGTCAGTTGGTTTGATTCAATCATTATATAATGTGTAATGTTCATTATATTCTTGACGTTTAAAGTTTTTGGACTTTTTAATGATTATAGATTTTTTATCTTAAATAGTAAGAAAGTCAGATTACCAATAATATTCGCGAAAAGCTATGAAAACTTACGTGGTTTAGTGAGCCGGACTGCAGTTTTGGATATTCGACGCTAATATTATATTTGAGAAACAAAATTCCCATCTACTTAATTATATAATAAGGATTCAAGTTAAAAATATTTTGTAGTTATTCAAGTTATTATATATTATTTTCACTTAGAATACGTGTCAAAGACATTTTCATTGGATACGAAATCTGAAAAAAAAATATTCAAATTAATTATTAAATGGGTTATGAACCGATAATAAGCACTTTTTGCTCTACAAATATAACATATTTTACTAATATAATTATTAAATAATTTTTTTGTTACGCATATTTCATAGAAGTAAATTTTGTACATAAGAATTCAAATTATATACTCGTTATTTGTAATAAATATATTTTTAAAAGTGTATCTGTAGTATTAGTTAATGTTTAATAAATTAATATTATCAAAAAGGAAAATTCGATTCATTTGTATCTTACGCTTTTACTCAAAAACGTCTTATTATATTAACATAACTCATCATCGTATTGCTCGTAGTGTTCGGACTGACATAGCGTATGCGGTAATGAATAGTGTTCTTAGATACAATTTGCCAAAAAAACTAGGGTGAATGTTTTTTGTTGACTCCGCTGAGATTTGGGCGTGACAATGTCTCCTCGGACCCCTTTATGCTTTTGAGCGCATCTCTGTTCACTATTGCTCGTGACATATGCTTTCGAGTGCATATTTGTTGTCAGTTCACTGCAGCAAGACTAGTCTTAATACGATTTCGGTGAGGGAGGTAAACGAAGTACCAAACCACAGTATTGAGTTTCTGTATTTATTATGTGAATTGAAAAAAGTAAATTTTTAACTTTTCGTCTTTTGGTTGGATTTTTGATACATTTTCATTTGTTTATTTGTCTCATTGAATTCTGTTTTATTCTATTCTATATCGAATTCTTTAGATAAATACCGAGAATATTGTGATTTTGGAGTTTTGAAATGATTGTGCCTTGATTTTGAAGTGCTTTTAGTATTTATTTCGTACACTTAGATCTTATTAGAACTACTCACCCTCTCTGTAATCACACGACGCTCCAACTCAAACGACAAGCAACAGTGAACTGAGATGAACTCAAAAACATTTGTCGTTTCATTACGAGGAGGTCTGAGGAAATTTCAGACTTTCCTACGGGCATACTTAATGGTCGCACCTAATATTCATATAATGTCAATATTCATTCTATATAATCCGAATGACCCAGCGTATGTACCATAATACGTTTCAGTGTCTAGATAAATATAATTTAGTCATAAGCGTCCAAGTATGAATATAGCCAAAACTACAACAAAATTGCGAAGACTTGGAGAAAGATAACAGTGATGTGGATTAGGAATAAATTGGTAAAAAAGGAAACCGAAAGTTTGTTCCAGTTCTTTCACCGGGACATCCAATACCGGTATCCCGGGATGTCAGATTTTCGGGATCATAATTATTTTTGTAATGATTCACAATCTGGATAAAATTTGTGCTTGTCATATCCCGATATTCACACCGAGAATGTAAACACAAGGTAAATTATTAAAATAGAGATATCAATGTATTATTTATCCATGCGCGTAAATACGGAGTGTTTTACTAATTTACAATATTACATAACTTAACCTTTTTATTACATTTGACGCTAAAGTTTCGATCGAAAAAATATTCAATGAGTAATTCATTTACTTTCAGTAAACGGCTTCAAGATGCAAATTCTTTTGGTCTGTTTAAAAATATAGCCATTTTTACCGTAGTCGAGATCTCACGTGATAACGAATGGAGAGGTTAAAGCGACTTCCATGGTAGGAAGCGAAAGTGATAGATTTTATCACTTTGCCATATGAAATACAAATAATCCTTCTGTCTGTTTTTCTCTTATTCACCTTCACCTCCCATCTGGACTGCTGGCGGTATATGTATATATACTTTATTCCTTAACTGAAAAATAGTGGTTTGCCGTTAAGATAAAATTGAAGAGATGATTTTTTTCAGAAAATTGAAAAAAATTTCATAATTATTTGGCATATTTTCATACACACGATACTTGCACACATTGTCTAGCACCTATTAGAGGAATAACCCGTGAACAGCTGCGAAGACATCGCCACTGCGGGTAAACACCGCACTCCGGGCAAGTATTAAATGTATTAAGATTAATATTTTTCATTTCACTCAATTAAAATAAGGGCGTATTTTTCGTTTTATTTCAAGGACAATTCATTCCTTTATAGCCAACGAATAGCAACATTATAGCCAACGACATTCATATATATATAATATATATATATATATATACTTACATAAATTATGGTGACTGCAACAAGACCGTTTTAATGCCGACGAGACGGTTGGACCTACATTTCCAATCTCTAAAAAATCTCGTAACTAAATCTGGTTTACTTTCAAATACCGGGACTAAATCGCATTCAGTTTTAAAATATCGGCTCAACGTACTAATATTTGTATGTGTAATCAATAATATCCATCCATCTTATTAACCATTTCTATAATCCTATAAATCCATCAAATTACCAATTCTATAATTGAGATTGTACCTGGTTTAAATGGATCATGCTTCTAATAAACCATATCTTTTAACCTAATCTCTATAAACTTTCACACCCATAAAATGATTTCAAATGTTTTTTCTTGTTTAATAAGAAACTTAAAGGCTGCATGGAACTCAAATTTATTAATTCTTGCTAATTTCTTTTAGTTTGGTCGCATCTCAAACATTAACAGAGCAATGGAACTGTAATTTGGTATTTAGCTATAACAATGCACTTGCATTCTCTTTCTATCTTCCTTCTTCCTTTTTTGTGCAGATGTTTTAAAGTCTCCCTAATTTATTAGAGGTTTATAAAATAGTCAGAAACATAATAATGCTTATTATATGTTATTAATCTACGTTTACGACGTGGCACTAAAGCATATTTATGAACGTATTTCTCCGTACTTAACACTCAAAAATGTTTCTTTAAAAATACTTAAGGTGCGGCTCATTATAATTATGAAACAATTTATGAAACGTATTCTACAGATAGTGACAAAGTTGCCCATAAAAACATGTCACCAGACCCCTCTTCCTTCCGTTTCTGAAGCTGAATCAAAATTATTAAAAAATACAGAGTAAGTGGAAGTATTCATAGAGTTTACCTGAAGGTTATAGAGATAATTTTAAATCTAACAATCATTTTGAATATTAATTAGTTTTTGGAGTTTACACCTTAAGAATTGGTTTTCATGTATAGCACCTGGTAGGAAGTATTATGAGGAGTTAAATCAAAATTCAGAATGTACAAAGTTCAGAGCGTTAAAAAAAGTGTAACCGTTAAGTGGCCTCTCCGCGCAATATTTCTGCGCATCTTTAGTTAGATATTAATATGTTTTTTGGCATTGCCTGCACAGTATGTACTGCGCATCAATCGTAAGATAATTTCAGGTACATCTTTAATTGACATATTATGGAATTAAACAAAGTGTTTAATTATTTAATTATTCGTTTATTTCAATCAGTCTTCGTTTAATTTTTTTTTCCATTTTCACTTCACATAAAAATATCACAAGAAAAATATGTCTTAAAGTAAAACATTTCCATCCTCAAGGATAAACTCTTAACAAATTTAAATATTGCGTATTTAAATTATACTTCTAAAAGTCAGTCTCATTGTTATTGATTAAATTAACATCATTCTAATCAAAGATTAATTACAAACCAATTTGTGCAATTTTTTAAACAACTGAACTTATTTTATGATATGCATGTATAATACATTTCAATATTCTTCTTTCTTTGTTTGTTTGTTTGTTTGTTCCGCGTTCGTTTGTTTTTACTCATTTTCGTTACTGCAATTTTCTCTCTCAGGTTTCACTTCTGAAATAATAGAAAAAGTATTTTTAGTAAAAGGATGGTAGCGAGGAATTTTTGTAAACACTATTTGTAATTTTTATCTATTTCATCTAAAATGGAAGTTTCCGTATCTGTACTTAATTTTATCATTCGATCAATTTAATTCAAAATTGATAAATTTAGAAGTAAATAATAAAGTGTTACTCTATTGATAATTAAGGCACAGTTAACCATTAAATTAACTTTGATTTAATTTCAGTGTAGCTAACTGGGTAAACAACAAAAAATCGTTTTCTACGTGCGCTAAGCCATTGCGAACAATTCGTTTTATAACAGACAAAACTTTTGTACGCACTTGCAGCTTACGGTTAATACTTATTATACTAGATATTTTTTTTAATTTACCTTCAATCGGTGGTAAAACACTTGCTAGTGCTCTCCTGTCGTCTTGAGGTTGGCGGCTATCAAAGTAACCGTTTTGCTTCATTATTGTTTCAGCAGCTACTTCATTGTCTTCGTTATTGAAATAGACTGCACCGGGCATAGGGATGAAAGGTATATATCCGGACGTTATTGGAAACTGGCCATTGTACGAATAATAAACTGTACCCTTAAATTCAAAGGAAGTGACAGTGCCGAAAGGAGTAAGGTTCTGACTTTGAGTACCAAGTTGTGTGTTGTTGGATGCCGAATTAATTTGTGGCAAACTGTACCCTTGAATATTAGAGTATGGAATTTGACATTGTTGTTGAGAATGTGATGCCATTTGTATTGATATTGGATTAAGAGGTGGAGGTTGTATTTGAAGTGATGTTTGGGGTACATTTACTGTATCAGAAACAGCAAATCCGGGAGGAGATGGTGTGGATTGTAAAACGTGACTTGGCGAAGACGTATAGGGTAGAGGAATATGGGATGGAGATATTTTAGAGGTAACGATGTGGGGTATTGGTTCGTGGATAGCTTGGTTTTGAAGATATACAGGCCATTGAAGAGGTGCTTGGGTATCCGTTTGGATGTCTGTTTGAGGGGACATAAATTGAGCGGATTGCACATCAGTTTCAAAATGTGCGGGTTCAGAATATGGTGGAGGCTGAAAAAGAATATTTACAAATTAAAATTTCTATTAAACAAAAACTAAGGGTGGCCATAAATACGATATTATTTTCCTCATTTGGGCAATGAAGAGTTTTTAAGTAAATTGTAATCTACTTGAAAAAATATGATGAGACATTAATCACAAAAAAATTAAGGTAGTAGAAATAAGATGGAAGAAGAAGAAGTAGAATAAAAAGACGTAAAAATCCTTTCAGAGATATGAAAGGCCACAATGTTACGAAATCAACGTGCATCGCAAAATTTGTAATAGAATTTAATGTGAACGTAGGATGTAAACGTAGGTATGTGAAAATTTTGGATAGTTTTTTATTATTTTACTTCTCACCAATCTACAAAATCCAAACTGACAAGTAAGTATAGTCTCGACATGCAAACTACCATAGACAGACTTGTCCATCTTTATTAAAGAGGCTAAGGAAATGTTAAAGCAATGTAAGGAAACTGATGGTTTAAAGTCGCTTGCGACTAGCTCCAATAGAGGGCACTAGACGTAAATTAAATCTCGCCTTTGAAAGTTAAATCGGGCTGTATATTAATACAAGCGAACTAAATCGCCGGCCACAGCTAATAATCTAGTAAAAACTTAAACACAAAACTATTTTTATTACACCCAAATCGCGCAGCATAATATTGGATGCAGTAATTATATTCACTATTTTTATTACATTTAAATCGAACTGCGGTATATTCCTTTTAGACTTAGGCGATACGAGTATTTTTTGATACTGAGTACGAAGAGTACAAGTATTCTAAAATATCGGTGACAAAATACTCGACGAGTATTCAGTTGTAAGGGACTTTATTACAAATCGACCTGGTCTTACGGTCCCTAAAGATGTGTAATAAGTATTAATTTCTACGATTATGAAAGATGCTCACATACTTCATTTTTTACTGCTAAAATTGACAGAAATTCCAATAATTTCTAAAGGAGATATTTTTAATAAAATACAGTGTTTCATGTTTTCTTCATACATATCTATGATTCCAGGCTTGGGACTGATAACTAAACGATGTATATGCGATAATTATTTAGAAAGCGTATTTAAAAAATGATCATTTATAATAATTGTGTTTAATTTAAAAAAATTAATGGCTATGAAGAAAAACAATTTCATGTTTGTCTTCCATATTTTGGTTTAATTATTTTTTAAAGTACTTTATATACTTGTTTTTTGTTCATTTATGATTTTTAGTTTTTTTATAACTTTTTATTTTAAGAATAATTATTATTTGTATGTTTGCTTGAATAAGAAATTATAGTTTAAAATCTTGTAAGTAATCATGACTCACCTATTATATATCAAGAAAAAAAAATGGGTAGTCATTATATAAAAAGAACACCGTTCTTAAAAAAACTTAATTTTTTAAATTTATTTTTAATCGGTGGTTAAAATACGCGTATACGTCCTACGAGTATTCGGTTAATATTAGTCTGCGAAGCAATACTTAAAGTATTCAGATATTCGATTTATCCCTTACTTCGTATACGTTTTAGATATGAAAGAGAAAGAAAGCCTGCGTACATGCGTGGGTGAAATAGCTATAGCTAGCTTGACAAAGAGGGAGTTGTAAGCTCATGCCGCAGCCCGACCACAAAGTAATCATTGTCCGAACGTTCGGTCGGCTCTACCATATACGTGTTTACGATACCAAATATTTTGTATATTGCATACCAAGTACGTATTTTGACCTGAAATATCAAGTATCATTTATTGTCAGCCGTAAAGATCCGCCTCACTATTCACTTTGCACCTAAGTTAGACAGCGTTACATGTTCTTCATTATTAATATTAAGGTTTTTCATTACATCCATATCGGGCGGCGCTACATTCCCTTTTATGATAATGTTAGCTATTCACATTACACCTAAATTTGACATCGTTACATGTTCTTCATTATTAATATTAACGTTTTTCGTTACATCTAAATCGGGCGGCGCTACATTCCCTTTTATAATAATGTTAACTGTTTTCATTACATCTAAATCATAAGTAAAACAGGTTAAATATACTTATTATATCATTGTAATATTTTAGGGAATATTAGACGATATATACGCAGTAAATATTCATAAGCGATATTGGAGAAAACATCACTACACTCACCGATTCGCGTGGCAAACAAAATCGCGATGAAGATTGACTAGTAACGCTCGGATCTTGAAGTGGTCCAAGTATATTATTCTGAAATAATAAAAAAATAACTGGTTATAACAGTTGTCACAATTAATCAATGATACAATTTAATAATTTTTTAATACGAAAAAAACTAGATATATAATATGTTAAACGAAATTCTTGCATAACGTTAATACGGACCCATCGAAATTATTAAAATAATCAATATTTTATTTATCTAATAAAATAATCTTTCTAAAGATTGGCATATTTACACATTTATATATATATATATATATATATATATAAATATATATATATATATATATATATATATATATCTTTTGTTTTGTCCTTGGTATTTCTCTAGATTTTTCCTCGTCAACAAATGTTATTACATCATTATGCTGCCAACTCCTTAGTGTGATATAAAATGTAATACAATATTGGACTATAATTTTTAAAACTAATCATTTACCGTAAAGTTTACACTATAATGTCTAAAGATATAGAAAGAAGAAAAAGTATGCGTTTTTTGTATAACGACTGAAATGTATTAGATATCGTTTGAAGTTCTATATTTTCGAGAAATTTGTTTTAATATTTACATTTAATAACGTAAAATTATTCTCATGAGTATTGCTCCTGAATATGTGTGTGTATATATTTTGTCAGGGGTATATAAAAACCTAAATACCTCGGGGAAATCGGAACTTGTAGCAATGTTTGCGCTTACATTTTTGGATTTAATATTACAGTTTCACACTTTTTTCGTCATCTTTTGCTTTCACGGGATCTATGATTACAAAGTGTAAGTTATTCACTAAAAACTAAAATGCAAATTCTATGTGAAGTCCAAATTACCCGATTTTTTCCTATTGGTGAAAGAGTTTCCCGAGTCGGTGTCAGCTTGTTCTGTAGCACTGTATCCGACATCGTATTGACATATCTGCAGATAAAATTGAGCAAATTAATGTAAATATGAATACTTTATACGCGTACTTTAATCGTGATTAAAAACTATTTTCCATTACGTACAACATATTGCAAAAAGATAACCTGATAGAGGGTAAACATGAAACAATTACATTGTAATCACACAGTTCTTTATTATTAAATATATATAGTAAGGTGTCTATCAGTTCCTAAGTACATGATAAGTCCATTATAATAAAAATAATTCGCATTGGCTTTCATTTTCTAGACACACTATTTCAAAGTTAATGCCAAATTTAGGCGGTACTCATTGTATGCATACTAGGCGTTGCGCGGCATCATCAAAGCGACGCAGTTAACCCCTTAGTTGGACATGAATATTGAGCGATATAATTTGCAGAAATAAATTTAATTGCGCTCGTAATTCAATAATTTTTTAAAGTTGCGTACCTCAAAAGGAAAAACGCTACTCTTATAAGAACATAACGTTCTGTCTGTTCCTGTGTCACAGTCGATCGTCCCAGAAACTATACTATAGAGATACTGGTATATTTATACATCGAAATTGACATAGTTGTGCATTTTATTAACCCAAATATTTTGCACCATTGAACTTTTTCGAAATGTTCATATATCTAAATTTTTTTAGGAAACTACAATAAAACATTATTGGTAAAATGTGTAAAGTTCATATGTAAACTAGATCTTATAATTTTCGAAATACGGGTCACGGTTTTACACCCGTGAAACATTTAGCAAGCAATATATTTTTAATATTAATTATATATTTAATATTAATTACACAATTTATATATTTACCTTTTGAAACATTCATATTTGTAAATAGTTTAATAGTAATGCTATGTACACTTAAATGTTCACAAGCGCCTAAATGTGTTTAGTTCGAGTTCTGCTCATGATTCAAAAAAGGTTTGGAAACAAAGAGTATTTTTGTTAAAAAGTAATATTTCTCATTAAGACCCAAATAAAAATTTTTTTACATAATTTTCATCTTATATTTTCTAGAGGGATCCGAAATAAAAAAATCTTGTCCTGTTAATTAATCAATAACTTAAGAGTGTAAGTACAGAAACTTACAGACAGACTTAACATCAAATTAATTGTTGAAGTTATACTTCTTTAGGCGCGTTATGAAAAAATGATGATAGTGAAATTTTAAGATTCGTCACACAAAAGTTACCGTATGAAGTTGCAGCGGTTGCAGTCTCGAAACAAAAGCTATTGGCACCATCGTCGCCTCTGTTCACTGTTTTCATATTCATAGTATTTACCCACATGTTTCTAGTGTCTACATTCACACACGTGTTTTAGTTTCATATAAGTGCGATTTATATATGTGCTGATAAATTATATTCAGTAGTGATTTAAATTCAATATTTTGATTAATATATTTACCATTCGTAAATATTAGTGAAAAAATTGTGTTTATAGACTTTTTCAAGTGCTCCAATATAATTGAGGTTATCTATCCGTATGTATTATTTAATGATGCCAAAGAAGTATAACTTCTTACGCGCGTACATAAGTACACGCACCCTTTTTTATTTATTAAAGCTTCTGATGATACACTAACAGTATCAATCCAATTAGAAATAATGGTAATAAACACGAATAATCACAAGTATTACAGTTAAGATTGAATTGTGACGTAAAGAGGTTATTTTAACATATAACGATTTGTCAATACTTGTATGTTACTTAGGGAAACAAAGAACAACCAAAAATAATTGTGTTTTTGATAGTTTCGTACCAGGAAATCTATCGTAGATATAACGGAAAATAAAATGCAGTTGCAATAGTTGTTAATAACGAAGTTAGACTAATCTAAGCAGCGAGATATATTATATATATATATATATATATATATATATAGCGGAAAAACATACACAAACAAAAGAGTATGATGGGCGTAAATAGGTTATAAAGTGCACTACAGTCACCCTAACTCACGGGGAAAATGTCAAAATATTTTTATCAAGACTAATTACAGAACAATGGAATTTGTGTTGCCGCTACCATATCAGTATCAAAGTAAAAGAAATTGATAATTAAAGGAAAAAAGAATATAAAAAAAGTTAAATATGCGGAAAACTCACCCAGAATTATTCTTATAGTTTGAAACTAATTGCACATTATGCGGTTTTCCGTTAATCAATGTACCAGTTACATCGCTGCTACCGTAAGCCTTTGACGATCCATTGAACTTCATACCCTGACTATCGGGAATAGAACCCATGACCACACAATCCACCATGTCGATTATTTCAAAAATTTGCTTTCAATATAAGAATATGAAGTCAAATACCAAAGCAAATATTTACGTTAACATAGAAAATTGTTCACTATAAAAATACTTCTATTATAAAATTTAATTTCTCAAGAAAACACTGCAGCAAGATGTTGCTCTAACGAGAGTTTAGCCTGAACTAAGTGCCTAAGCAGAAAATGCCCTATATATATAAACCCCAAGTAATAAGCTAATTATAATTATAATGAGAAGAGTACCTACATTTAAGGAATTGTTACAATACCAAGTGCGGCGAAAAGAAATAATTGTTTTCTTAACATTAATGAGACCCGTTTATGATCCTTTTAACTCGTTAGCCGAATTGAAAGAACAAAGGATTTCGGTTCCGGTATCCTGTTTGCCGGTTTATGCGTTTTGTTTGCAAAAACGTATATCCATTGTTACACCTACTTGGCATCGTTGATATTTTTGGAATTTAGTTTCATTTCTTATAAGAATTTATAATTGTTACCTAAGAACAGTAATATTCTTTGTATTATATGATACAATAATATCTGCATGGTTTTGATTATTGACAACTGTTACTAATATCTTATTATTAATGTCACTGTTAAGCCTAATATCCATGTGATACAAAGATTCCAAAACAAAGTGCTTAAGTGTGTAGTTAACGCATCTTGGTACGTCCGTAACTGTGATCGCCATCACGATCTTAAGATTGAGATGGTAGATGATATTATTAGTAGATTTGCTGGTTCTCACCAAAAGAGACTTCAAAACCACATTAATCCAGAAGCGTCCAGACTCTCAAGTGTACAAAATATATTTAGACGACTCAAAAGAATAAAACTTTTGAGCTTGCCAGACATTAGAATACTAAGTGATTGAAGGAAAAGTGTTAGTCTACACAGCACATAGTATATTAATTTAAAAACAAATTAATCGTTAATTATGTAACTAGTTTTAATAAAAATTGTAAAAAAAAATTAATGTTGAATTAATAAATAACACATTATATCAAGGCATTTTTTACAGAATTTATTGTAACTTATAAATTGTAATAATTTTTATAAAACATGATTTTGGATAAATAATATGAATTAAATTGTAAGTCTTGTAAATAGCTAGATTTTACTGCACCATAAATTTTTCTAAAAAATCCATGGTGCAATAAAATAAAATAATCTATGGAGAATTGCATATAACCATGAAATCTTTAAGAAATATGGTGATAGGACACTATCTAAATCGCCAAGGAATCTCGTATTAGATGGTTCGGTTATATATTTAAATATGATGATAAATGCCCAACAAAGAAAATTACTTTTTCTAAAATAGAAGGAAAACGACAAAGAGGAAGACCACCCACCAGATAGCTGGATTGGGTTGAGAGAGACTTAAGATTTTGGTAGTAAACTGATGGAGGGCTGTTGCACCGGATCGGGTCAGATGGAGAAGTCTTGGACAGACAGCCTTGGCCTGCAACAGGCTATAGTGTTTAAGAAGATGAAGAAAGAATGGACCAAATTTTTTGTATCGAATATCAAAGTAACCTGTATGGCCATATGTATTAGCATTATTTGATATATTGGCCAACAAACAACTTTTTGAAGACATAAAATCGTAATTCATGGGAATTCAGCAAGATCACTTAGATTCTCGAATACGGTGGCAGAACTGAATCCCAAATCAAAAGGTTTAGAACCCACCTATCTTTCTTAATTATAATAATTACTTACCAAACGTGAATTAAAGACTAAAACCTTGCCATAATGAAATATTATCGGATATGTACCTACTGATAATATGGCCAATCATATAATGATAAGTCAGAGCGTTCCCATTTGTTTAGAATTGTTTCTAACATGGCTAACCTATTCTAACACTAAACATACACGTATATTAGTCAACGTAACTTAATACTCTTGAATTCTATGTCTTGTTTTCAGTTCCTTTCTAATGTATAACAACAACGGCTAAGGTGCGAGTAATGGCCATGTTTTCATACCAATAGCATTAATTTATCATTTTGGTGTAAAAACATGTATATAACATTTGAATACATATATTCAATTATTAAATATTTTGAAAGAAATATTTAAATAAAGTCAAACATAACGTCATCTGTTTTAGCTACCTTTACATAAAGTCAAACAAGGCGCCATTTTAACGTACTTAGCTGTCAAAATAAAGGCTTTACGATGATACAACATGCGGATGTCTGTTCAAAGGCTAATTACTCTGTGACGTTTACATTATTCATAAATAACATGATATAGCTGAATATCTGCTACTAATTATCAACCTTACAGCTCAAAGATTCACTAGTAAATCCACCAATAAATAGTAAATAGTAGATTTTACTAATAAATAACACAGGATATAATAATTTAAAATGTTGGAAATAAAACTTAATATTATTTTATAATATGAAGAATAATAGGTGCAGTATACAAAAGGTCTTTTACAAGTGTAAAAAAATCATGAAAAGGCCACACAATTATTCCGCCGCCATTTTTACAACATACAAATGGGCTAGCTACTAACAATACTAACATACGTAAGCACCACATCCGGTCAGGACTCTCAGTCAGATTTATTGACAGTTAAAAACATATTTTGTCTGATTACTTTGCGGATTGGACCGTGTAATTGGGAACAGTCGGTAAAGTAGACTCTTGTTCCGACTCGACTGACAGTTAATTAGAAACAGTAATATGTGTTTAACTGTCAGTAGTTAAGTGTGACAGACAGTCTTGAACATGTGTGGTACATATGGACGTAAGGGATGTAATAAAATTATTGTTTTTACTTCCGCTTGCGCATGGTCAATAGTTGAGGGAATAAATATTGTGTGACTTCCTGTTCCGCTACTTCAAGAATTAAAGTATCCATACATTCAAAGATATTTTGAAGGTAAACATAAACATTTATAAATGGACCAATCACCGAAATCCTTATCAAACGACAATTTTCTCAAAAACTTTTTCCATTAGTACATAATATTTCTGCAAGGCCCTTATTGTACCAATGTACTGTTGTTTTGTAGTTGAAATAAATATAAATTTGTAGTATAGTAATTCTGAATCCAGTACTCTTATTGAATATATTTGGTGTTAATTTTGTAGAAATTCTTTATTCACAATTAAATGACACTACGTGAAGATAGCATCTTTGCTAACAGCCCACCTGAAGATGTTGTAATACAACGAAATCTAGGTCGTGGTAAAGAACTTAAAGAAAGTAGAAATAATACTACATTACGTAGTTTCATTTAATCCAGTACTCTTGTTAAAAACTACTTCATCTTTCTTAACAATAAAACACCGTTTAATAAATTTTATGAATAAAGGTATTATACCTATTACAAAAAAAAACACAAAAAAATTACTTAAAAACAAATCAACATCACGATATGGCTATTTTATAAACTGACACATTTTGAATTTTAATATATTTTTTCGTTTCTTCATCATTCCTTTAAATGAACAAGTCATAATATTTTCTTTAAACTCGACTTTTCATCTTATCATTTTTCAATACGAATATTTTAAAGTAGATACTTAATAATCTGCTTATTAATGCTTTTTATTGCTGTATAAAAAAATTATGTAATATATTAATACCATAAAATTGGTCTTTTCCAAAAAGACCAATTTGCTTATAATTTGAGTAATTTCTCTTAAAATTAAGATTTTAATGAACCCTGACAGTTCCAAGAAACTCGTTCGTAGTCGCATATCTAATGAAGTAATTAGTAAGATGAAGTTAATTGCAATGTTTGCAGTAGCTTACCTCAATTAAGAACAGTTTACTGGTAGCCGCTGATCATTACTGATTACAAGGAATAACTGTTATCTCTCAGGAATTTTGTGACTCGTTAGGTACTAATTACTTATTTCGCACGAATCTTATGAACGGTATTTGTGTAATCTCTCTGATGCAAATAGTTTAAGAAATGAAATTATATAATTTTGTTATTCGGTATCTTTCGGGACATATTATTTAATTCGGTGCACTCAAAGGTTAATCGCAAAAACAGACTTATTCCCATCAAACGATGTTTTACTTTTATAAAATTGAAAAACGATTCTTTCTATGAAATCTTCTTATGTGTCGAAGCAGATTGTAATAGTACTTATGGAATAACATATATCTGTATTTGACGATCCATTTCTAAGTTGTAGAGTTCAAAAATCGTTTATCCCCAGACACCTTGTCTGCTAGTACCCACTTCCTTATTAAATTTTGTCGTTCAGACAATGATCATCATGGTACTACTTTCACAGTTAGTGATTGCATGCCATGAAAATCAATATGATAGACGTCATCAAATTTTCATTTAAAAGCTTTGTGTAAGCTTCTATTAAAATATTAATTACGAAATGAATTAACAATATTAAAGTTGCTATAAATGGTACGAGTTATTTTTTAAATAAATTTATTAACAGAATTTTTATCCAAACTTTTTTATGAAAAAATTATTTCATAATTGACTTAAATGGTTTCAAATATTTTACGGCTTTTAAAATTAGTATAGTTGAATATATTTGGCGTTAATTTTGTAGAAATTCATTATTCACACTTAAATGAAACTACGTGATGTAGTATTATTTCTACTTTCTTTAATTTCTTTACCACGACCTAGGTTTCGTTGTATTACAACATCTTCAGGTGGGATATTAGCAAAGATAATCTCTACCATACCGAATAATCTTTGCTAATATCACACCTGAAGATGTTGTAATACAATGAAACCTAGGTGGTGGTAAAGAAATTAAAGAAAGTAGAAATAATACTACATCACGTAGTTTCATTTAAGTGTGAATTAGTATAGTTATTCAGATATGTGTACCAAAAGGCTACTATAATATGTTTTTAAAATATTTTCTTCCATCAATATAAGGTAAAGAATCATATAGTTTGTAAAGGTTTTAAGGTTTGATAATGATCTAAATTTAACCGATTCTGTAGATTCCGAAGTATTTAGACAAATATGTACATCTATAGTCTTTATTTGTGTATCCTAAAAACTATCAATCACTAATCCTGAATCTACATTGTTAATGTTGCTTGCCACAATCCACTCGATGATAAATCTTATTGTCAATAAGCTGCCATGACTTGCTCAAACAAAAGAAAAGAGCAACCAGGAGCAATGTGTTTCTCTCAGCTCTTGTTACAGTACCAATTCTAAATACGGATTGCTGATAAGGTTTTATGGGCTAAACAAAATACCTAAGTAAATACAATTTACAATAATTCACAATAATGTAATAAACTGGTGCTGCTATTTCTGAAACGTTTAGTTTACTTCAGCAAGTACACGTATGTCCCAACCGTCTATTTCAATCTGTTTTACCCAACGACGCAATGTAATATTTGGCTGATTTAAACACGGAAAAGTCATGTTTAGAAAATGCAAATTGCTTTCTCTCTAATAAATTTATATAACACAGAAATCTCAAAAATGCATTTAATAATGACACATTTTCTAACTGCAATGAGTAGTAATACCCTGGTATATACGAAATGATGCGCTGTATGCACTTGCATTTTGTTCTCACATCGTATCATTTGAATAATCTGAAAATATTAAAGGGTGCAGTAAGTACAGTGTAATATAAAATTTGGATTACTACATATTTGTTACTTAAATCGCAAAAATATTTGGAAATAAGCGTTTATACAGTTCGCTTCCGAACATATACAAGAACATCTAAAAACCTATCAAGTAGAACTCATACAATAAGGGTTCAGTACATATTAGGCGTTTATAAACATTTAAGGGTACATTATTTATTTATTTGTTGAAAACCCAATGCCGAACTTAAAGTATTACCAAAATCTCTGGGCATGTGGAAGAACATATAACAAAGAGTTATGAAACAATAACGAATAGAACAATATACTCAAAAAATAAACACACATTAATTTGGATGAATATAATCTAGCAATCAGTCGTGAACTACTAAGCTTAGTACTATATTATACTACTAAGCTTATACGTACCACTGCTAAGCTTACTTACTATTATATTATACTACTAAGCTTATACGTACTACTGCTAAGCTTACTTACTATTATATTATACTACTAAGCTTATACGTACTACTGCTAAGCTTACTTACTATTATATTATACTACTAAGCTTATACGTACTACTGCTAAGCTTACTTACTATTACATTATACTACTAAGCTTATACGTAGTACTGCTAAGCTTACTTACTATTACATTATACTACTAAGCTTATACGTATTACTGCTAAGCTTACATACTATTATATTATACTACTAATCTTATACGTACTACTGCTAAGCTTACTTACTATTATATTATACTACTAAGTGTATACGTACTACTGCTAAGCTTACTTACTATTACATTATACTACTAAGCTTATACGTACTACTGCTAAGCTAACTTACTATTATATTATACTACTAAACTTATACGTAGTACTGCTAAGCTTACTTACTATTACATTATACTACTAAGCTTATACGTATTACTGCTAAGTTTACATACTATTATATTATACTACTAATCTTATACGTACTACTGCTAAGATTACTTACTATTATATTATACTACTAAGCTTATACGTACTGCTGCTAAGCTAACTTACTATTATATTATACTACTAAGCTTATACGTAGTACTGCTAAGCTTACTTACTATTACATTATACTGCTAAGCTTATACATACTACTGCTAAGCTTACTTACTGTTATATTATACTACGAAGCTTATACGTACTGCTGCTAAGTTTACTTACTATTATATGTCTATGAATTTTGTGAATCGTTTGTGACGAAACTCACGTGATGTTTATAGGACAACTTTTTGAAGGTTTTACTTACCCGCTGTGGTGAAATGTAAGAAAGACTAATAAAAAGGAATGTTAACGAAAATTAATTTTCTTTAAAGTCAATAAATAATCAAATATAAAACCTTTATACATTTTCTCACAATTTTCACAAAATCCCAAATTCCATTGGACATATTTTGTTTAGTTCTCTGTACTGTGTTTACAAATAAATCTACTACTAACCTCTATTATACTAGTGTATCATATATAGCTATTGTATCATATATTTATGGGCTACACCATGTGAAATGACAGCTTTTTGTGCCTATTGACGGGAAATTCGGGCACTTTAGCCACCTGAATTTCCCGGGAACTTAATTTAATATTTTATTGAATATGCCCAAAATTTAACTTTGTATCGATATATTATATATCCCTATTTAAAGTGTCATCCGAATTTCCCGGGAATTAAATTTGACATTTTATTAAATGTGCCTAAAATTTGACTCTGTATCGCTATATTATATCGAAATTCATTGTATGGATACACGATGATATCACATTGTGTCTTATCGACGCTTTAAATATTTTCTATTAATTAATCTTAGAGGTATCAATGAAATTTAAAAAATTGCTTCCTTGCGATTTTTATTTACATTAAATGAAAAACTTTACCTGGTTCTCGGTGTTGCTATTCTAAAGTAAAATAAAAACATTATAAGAAATAGAATTACCATGGCCGGAAGACGAATACGATGAATTTTTAAGATTATTTTGGGCAAAATCGGGCTCTAACGATTATGATACATCTAAACAATTTATCAAATCTATTGCAGAATTCATCATTGGAGCAAATCAATTAAATTAAATTCGACGACTGCTGTAATTTTGTACCATAAGATTTCATTTTGAATCGCTTAAAAGATATAACTAACATAACTGACATAACCGACTGATATAACACTAGTTGTTCAAAAACTGGTAACTGGTTTGGAAAGTAACTGTACTTTCTGCAAATTTATAAGTGGTCATTGTCATTTCCACCGAACTTGTAACAATAATAAAGGTAAACCTACAATGGAATTAAACTTTCCTGCGATATTAACTGCGAAAGTACTCAAGGATTTTATTTATAAGAAGAGGACCTTGTTTTCTAAGTTATAAATTACAATTTAAGGAATCTATGATACAGTAGGAGTAAGGAATGTGTATTTCTTATTCGTGGTTGGTATCAGACAATTTTAATAGCCATTTTCAAAACATTTGGTAAAACAAATTTTCACAATACATGAATATATTTCCTCCAAATCCTTCTTAACAAAACAACAAACATTTTTACGCTACAAATTCAGGTGTTAATTATAGAATTTTTTGAGACAGAAAATTTGGGCTCGCCAATTATTATAATAAATGAATTCTTATTCAATGTTACCTATGTTTTTATACACATCGTATATTTTATTTTCATTAGGTATCGACACTTATTATCAGTGTATGTTAATTGTATCAATAAATCGATAAAAAATTCATAGGTAACTTTAAACTTTCGAAGATTTTATCGATTTGCTTTGTCACATTGTCGGAATAATTTATTGAGAATCGTTAATAATAAAAGCACAGTTGATGGAAACGGATGACAAAATAATAAATTTGACAAGCAGACATATTACACGATAGAGGGCATCTCAATAACATATTAAATTTGTTATCATATTAAAATAACACCTCCCCTAAACAAAATAAAAAAATAAAGGTGTAACTAGTTGACAGACAAAATGCCAAATTTTTTACAAAATAATGGTGTTTGACAGAATTTTAACTTTTGGTCAAAATATTTACTGGCATTTCAGCTATTTCCAGATAAACTATTTTAATAGAACAATTCGTCACAGCTTCTCTAACAAAATGTTATCTTATATCTATATGTTTTGATCTCCTATGGAAAAAAGGATTCCGAGCGAATTTTTGAGCACTTTGACAATCATTAAGCAAAACAATGGGATCCAATTTTACAAGAATTTGAAACGTTCGTTCAAGAATTGAAACGTGAACTATTCCTTGCTTCTTCAAGTACTCCTTAAATTCTAAACTATAGAATTCGCCACCCTTATCTGTCCTTAGACTTTTCACTTTTTTCTCTGTTTTTTGGCCATACACTTGAATAGTTGAAAATACTTAAATAATTCACTCTTAGTCTACATAAAATACACAAATGCCATCTTACTGTAGTTATCCACAAACAAAATATAGTACTTAGATCCTCCAATTGATAGATTCTCCATAGAACCTCCTATATCTCCGTGAATCAATTCCAACAAATCCGTTGTCTTATATGAACTCTGCTGAAATGCAGTCTGGCTTGTTTGCCTTTACAACAAATGATGCACCACGATTTATTTATGTTTACTACTTCTGGGGATGAAATTCCTGTTTATGTGTCCCAAGTGTCTGTGCCAAATCTCACACGATGCTACTGCAGTTGCTGCTAATATCTGTTCTGTCAGCAATGTATCTAACTTATACACACCATCAATCATTTCTTCCTAGTCAACGAGTTCGATGATGTTTACGTCGCCAGGACATAGCACTGAAACTTTTGTCGGGTTTGCGATAAAAATTTCTTTGGTTTCTTTGTTAACATCAGTTTTTCTTTAGTTTTAGCGTTGTTCTCGTTATCTGCTGCAGAAGTCGTTGCCTCTAGTTAATATTTCATGTTAACCGCCATGCCTTGCAACACCAATACGTTTTTTGCCGCAAAACACCAATCTTCATAATTTTCTTTCTTTGGAACACTGGCTATATAGTTCGTCATCATTATTATTACAAAAAACAGTGAGTTTTCTATTTATTCAAATAATTTGGGACTGGGCCCTTAACCTAATAATAAAAGCACGGTTGACAGGAACGGACGACGAAATTATAATTCGACAAGTACACGTATTACATGATAGGGACATCTCAATCACATATTAATTTTGTTACCATTATAAATAACAATTTTCACATACAACTTTTTGAATCGCTGCTAAGGAGTAAATATATTAATGGTAATAAGTAGATTCCAGTATATGGTCTCTAATATTATTTTTATTGTAAAAGTCTGGTAACGAAAATTAATATGTAATTCATCTAAAATATTTAAAAACTTAAGCTAAACTGTTAATAATGGTAGTCAGCTCTTTGCATGGTTCTATTGTACGTCAGTCAAAACTTACGACCGCTTGGAAAATCAATTCATTACCGATATTTTAAAGTGCACATATAACATATTCATCGTATTTTATAACACCATATTACTGGTCTGTTATATTAAATTATAACCGTAAAGTTCAAAAAGCTAGATGTATGACAGCGAAGCAAAATAATAAAATGTGACTTTTCGATTCATTCCTGTAACCCAATCTTTTTCAACGATCTTACTTCTGCTGTGGAATAAGTAACAAAAGTGTGCCATATTAAATTATATTCCGAAATTTATATTGTTTATTGTTTTTTTCGTAAACATATGTACAAAGTTTAAAGTACACAAATGGCGTATTCAATGTATGTTATATAACACGACGTAGCTGGTCTACAGCCTTGAAATATTACTCTGCAATTCGAGAACCGATTTGTGAAATCCTTGTTTCCGATCAGTTATTGACATCATATGACACTACGTAATACTGAAAATGCTCCATTTTAAACTAGACTGCTTTATTGTTCTTGCTTCCTTTTTTCTTGTTTTACAATTTATCGTACACGGCGTTGTTGTAGATATTATTTAATTTGCAGTACAACTGCATAAAGCACCCACGTGGAATTATCCACGTGGGTACTTTATTTTTTTTAAAAGTATTGTAAAGTGAGTAGTGGTAAGTATTTTGTTTTACAAAGCAAATTATCGTATGTACTTACCACGTACTAACTGCGAGAAATTTATTAATACAACAATAATGTCTTAAAGGTAGATGTAAGCCTAAGAGTAAATATTGAGAATCGAACGATAGGATAATTCAAGATGATATGGCCATGCTTTTTGTTAAGTAGTCATTTTGTCATCATTGAACCTTGCCATTGGCAAACTTATTTAAGATTTGCAGATAAGATGGCCATTCAAATAAGGATAAATTGTCAGCAGTTTTTAAAGTTGTTTGGCTCCGTTCTATATGTTATGAGCTGTTCTAATAGAAATTAAATAGACATATTTGAACGGAAATAGACATATTTGAATCAAGGAGACAGGTTGTGATATTCTTTTGGAATCGTTGCTTCGCTCATAGATTCATTCTAGCGTATGCTAATAGTGAGGAAAATGCGATAACGGGTTATATTTTTATACGTGAAGTGGAATCCTATTACGTCATAATTTTTGTATAAAAAATAATCACAGAATATTTGAAAACATATGGCCAAAATACCTTAGTAAAAAAATTTCCATTTTATTCTGATTATTTAACCATATATTAAAATTTAGTATTATTTATTAATTTTCTGTTAATTATGGGTATTATCGGTAGGCAATTACTTCCAACGAAAAATATCAAAAATCTCAATATTAAAAACACTAAGGTCTGATTACATTTGGTCTATTTAAAAGTAGTAACATTGCTGTTTTTTTTCATAAAAATAACATTTATAGCATTAGTAACTATTGTTTACTAATATCAATTAGAAACATGCAGTGAAGTGGATTGATATATTTTGATTGGCCGTCTTATCCGACTGGCCATATTACCCTGAATTAACGTAGAGCGTATACAGTTTCTTAATTGTGTTAACAGTTATTAACGTACTGATCCTACATTAACTGATCTCAAAATTATTTTTATCTTTTAATTTTTTCTAAAAAGTTGTTATATTATATGGTAAGAAAAGAAAAGGAAATGATTTGTATGAACCAATTTACAATATGACTGGACCATAGATGGACCCTTTTCTATGTAATACTTGGCCGAAATAATATTTTATTTTTAAAATTATTTTATTATTCTTTTACTATTCGGGGTTACATATACTTCCTGCAATAAATAAATATTGTATTTAGCTGAAAATATTAGCATTTTAAATGCCGTTACTTCCTTAATTTTCCACTAACACAAAAACAGTATGTCTTAAAACATATGGATGCTCGGCAACAACGTAAAGACAATACAAGCATATAGGCGTAGTAAACAATTGTTTTAATCGCATTGTTCGAAATTCAGAGGAACCAATTTTGTATTGCGGCTTTATACAAAATTGGAAGCAACATTATACCTGATATATTGCACATTATTACTTTTTATTATACCTGATTATTGCACATTATAACCTTTTATTATATCTGATATTATACCAGATTATTGCACATTATTACTTTTTATTATACCTGAGTATTGCACATTATTACTTTTTATTATACCTGACATTATACCTAATTATTGCACATTATTACTTTTTATTATACCTGACATTATACCTGATTATTGCACATTATTACTTTTTATTATACCTGATTATTGCACATTATACTATTTATTTGCATGTCAGCCTTGAAGCAAAGAATATTAACTAATACTGCGTAAAGAAGTGACACTCACCTCCCCCCGCCAGTTTAACGTCACCCGCAGATAATGAGTATAATCGAGATTACGCGTTGCTAGGTTACCGTTTGCTGCGTGCGTGTGTGATTTGTTCAATTTTGCAATCTTTTGTTTGGTTTAAGTAGCGTAATTTAGTCTTAATTGATAACTATTTATAATAATTCAACATAACGGTCCGTTATTAGGCTTTGTACCAGTTCTTAGATAGAAATAAAATCACTAAGGATAGGAGATTGTCTTGTCTCCGTTTTTTGTTTGTTGTAAATAATTTTGTTTCATATCACCAACTCATTTGGTAAGTACCTATAATTTGTCAAATATGTCACTGAGCAGTTTTAAATTTTAAACTGTTCTTAAAAGTCATTGTTTTATTTCAGCGCGATATGATTGGGAAAGGTATTTTTATAGCGCCGGCTGTAGGCATGTCATATTGTTTATTAAGAGATCTTTCACATAAAGCAAATCTATTCAAGTTAAAAGTATAAAGAAGACAATATTTCAGTGTAACACATTTACATATAAACAAAATTTATGTTCATTTAAGATTTTATTTCCTTTTTAAGATTCACACAAGACCTAGTTTCAAATTTTATCCTTATATCATTATTATCAAATCACTTTTAAACAATTAAATACATAGTGTAAAATATTTATTTATATGATTACATTTTTACAATTGGGTAATAATAAAGACGTGCGCGCCAGTACAAAATTACTATGCCTGCGTTTTATCGAGACATTTATTCGATTGACGCTTTTGGTTAGAAATAGAAACATCTATGTAGCTGATGCATAGCGTTGACTCGCTCGATAGTCGCAATCGCCCGGAACGATCGAGACTGATATGTTGTAGTATGATTTAAATATTCTTTACCTGCACGCTGCTGAAGCCCTACATTAATTTACGCACACACACAAACAGATACGGATAGGCGAGTACGTATGTAAAACTGTGTAGGCAATTAAATCTGTTCGCTAGTGTGGTGTGTTGAGGGTGTGCTTGAGGTTTGGCGATTCCAGTAATTACGACTCGGGCAATTTTACGCATAATCAACTTTTTATATAGCTTTTTGCAAAGTGAAGATCTTTCTATAGAAAATTATATCATTTGTTTTTTTTTTACTATTTATTGAGACCATTGCCTTAAAAAAATGGGATGCATTTACATCGGTTTATCTGCACGTACGTACATATGAGGACACTGTAGTTTGCAATTCTGGATCGGTTTTAGTGATTTATTCGATTGCTTTACAATCATAACAGAACTTTATTTATCTCCGCAATGGTTTTTCTGATGGTTTAATTTTTACAAACAATTTTCTTAAAAAATTTCCTTTTTTCGTCTGGGCGACTGTTGTCGGCCTCGGTTTGGTGCGAATAATTTAACCTCGCATCCATGTCTTATCCCTTCTTTTTTCACCCTGCTGTGTTCACCTTTTTTACGTTTAATTTTTTTTTTGCAATTATTTATTTGATGAAACTATAAAAAATCGAGGTGAACGTTCACCAACGATTTATTTATCTACAGATTTGAAGAGTAAGCCGTTACAATTTTATGATAATACTACAACTGTTATATTAAAATAAGGTTACAGTAAATATAACGTTTAATATGAAAAATATTAGAATCAAAAAGCTGTAATGGCATGGTTATAAATTGACCAGCGCCGGTATCAAGTGGGTAAGCTAATATATTCACGCGTGTCTAGCCACGGATAAAAAGCTGATTAAAAATGTAAAGGATATTTTCAGAATTTTACATCTATTTTCAATGTTTTAACTTTTCTGTATCTTTATATTACAACAAATAACATGTCCTATAACTTTCCGAGAACCTATTTCTGAGCCTATAGTTATATGTATAAATGTACCCTTCGTCTTCAGTACTGTTTCATTTAATATTGGAATTTGTGGTGAATTTTCTAGTATATCTCTCGTTGGTGTAATAAGTGATTTAAGCATGTGACAAGTATGCTTATTATATCGAATAACTTCTGCGTCATTAACATTCAGTCGTAACACAGAACTAATGTAGTTAAGAGGAGAAGAAAAAGAATTTGTTCAAAAGAAAGCTATGAAATTAGTCTTCCTTATTCAGTAAAGTTCATCGCCATCTGGAGTGATATATGACGTGGAACAATAAAAGGAGTCAGTAATGTTACTGACAGGGGATTGACAACAAAACCGTGTAAAATTAATTCAGATCTACATACTTAAACAACTTCATATTCACGTTAACTTCAATAAGAACAAATTAAACGATACAGACATCGCTTTTAATCAATTTCCAACTATAAGAAAACATATTATCTCGAAACTTTATCTAACATTTAATAATTCTAATTCTGACATCACAGTTTACGTGAGTAATAAGAACACTACACTGACGACATTGCGATAATCATTACAGTACATTATTACTGCATATACTTCGCGGCATTAATGAAAAATCTACGCAAGGATAAAAGCCTCGGATAAAAGTTATTATACGAAATATGACAGGTAATATAAAAACACTTATCACAGTTTACGTGATTGGTACGAATGCTACATTAACGACGTTGCGAGTATCTGAGACCGTATACATTCAAAAAGTTCCGAAGAAGGTGATCGCATAAAGAAACAAGAACCGTTGTAGATCTACTTAGGAAATATATTTGTTGGGTTGAATCATTTAGTTTCATCCTCTCTCGATACATCAGAATATGTTGCAACTTTAAAAGTTTATTACTTCGCGTTTAGTGAGCGTTTGAAGTTGGTGTAAATTTTGTGGTTGTCACGAATCCTTTAGGGGCCATCAGTTTAAAGGCGCCCTTCCACAAGCGTTAATGACGAGAATGTTGACAGATTTTTTAACCAACAATTGTCACCTAAGCATGAATTTAAACAACGTTTCCTTTGATTATCAACCGGTTATATTTATTGACCGACCTTTTTTTAGTTTTCCAAAATCCAAGCTGCCTCGAAAGATTAACAATTTTGTGACGTAGAAACTCATTAAAAAACATGCTTTTATGAAAACAATTTTTAACTATACATTTTTTATGGAAAGTATGTAGAAAACTAAATAAAACAATTCTTTTTTAGTTAAAGACTTGATTTTTAATTTAAAAGAACCCCAGAACTTTATGAATGCACTATGTATTGGCGATTATTTTTGTGAGATGCTAAATTTATACTTTGCTTTTTTTATTTTATAAATGTTTTACTTTTATTTTTATGTGCCTATATTTATTTCTAACGTATAGTGAAAAAATCATAAAACATCTGTGTTTCGAACTTGGTCTATTGTATTCAATCGGAAAACAATGATTTTACGAGATCGCTTAGCCTATTAAGTTTAAACTGTTTTGCGTAGCGGTACGTTGCAGAATAGGAAAAGGCTTTAAAGAAGTTTATTATACATTATGTTGACTTATTGTATTTTATTGTATTGGGAATCTATTGTTTCACCTATTTCAAAAGAATTTCATATCTTCCCAAAATTTTGAACAATCGCAACATTATGAGCTTGTTTAAGAGTGAAAGACTCTTGCTTTTAAATTGGTATATAAATTTATGACATATATTAATGGTATATGAAATTTGCCAACGCGCAGTGTAGGATAAACTTAATATACTAAGTAATGTCTTAAATCATTCTTTTAATTTCTGTTTGAAGACAAACGTCACAACTTAAAAGCACAGAACAAGACTGCAGATTTACCATCTCGCAATAACAATCGCAAATTATTCGCATTCAAAAAGTTCTGGAACTCCGTTCAATAAAATAACAATTCTTTAACATAATAAAAATATTTATTTATTTTATTTTATACAATATTTATACAAAATATTGCACACTATAATTATTTTAACAAATTTATTTTATTTTATATAAATATGTATTTATTCCACTTGTCTTTATAAATGCCTTGATCGTTCATGCAATTGCTGGAAAAGTTATAGAAATTTATTTTTATAAGTTGTTTTTGAACATCAGTCATGTTTTTAGAAGGTCTTTACATCATTAAATTGTTAATATGTTGACGCAGATCCAATAAATATAACTGGTGAACATTCCGAAACCGATTTTTTACGTTACTGCTTTTGTTCCGACGATAATCGGTACGGCGCAAATTTCACGTACAGTTTCTTTTAAAAAGAATGTTGTAAACATTAGAATGAATATTTCCAACATTTGTATCTCCCACTTCTGATAAGGTTTTGGTGCTTAAATGACGACTATCGGTTAATAAGTTAGTCGACATTCTCGTCATTAAGGTAATTGTCGTGTGACAGTAAGATCCAAAAATTATAAATTTTTTTATAAATTATGTTTTTTATCAAACTGTTAATATGACATCTTTTTAACAGATCGTAAAAAAGTCATTTCCGCCTTTTTCTTGGTTTTTTTTTAAAGAAAACGGAGTGTGATGAAATACCTACTTTATATATTTAATATATTTTATCAAAGTTATTGTATAGTGGACTTATTTTTTCTCGTATTTCAATAGAAAATAAGATATTTAAAAGTGCTGCTGTTGTAACATGAGTTTGCATTTAAGTGAAAGACTCTTATTTTTAAAACGTAATGTATAAGTTGGTTCCAGATATTGAATGCAATTTTTTTGCAAATGATTCATAATTACAGTTCGATATATCATCGAAATTTTTAAAAAAAAATTCGCATTTTGAATTTTATTGAAACGTAGTTATTCGGGCGTCCCAAGTCGGGTCAGACAATAGTGGCTAATTATATAGTTAATGTGCCTAAGTTACGTGGAAAACTAGTACTACTATTGGGTTTTTGCAGCAGAAAACTCTCTGATCCTTGAAGGTATGATAAAATGTATTAAGCCGGAAAGAGACGCAAGTGGTACAGAAGTTTCTGCATCGGTCGCTGTTCGTCCACATCAAAACAGTAAGTACTATGAAAGAGCTGTGTGAAAATCTCAAGTCTCACTTTGATGATTCCGAGTTTATCAGAAGGATAAGTCTTTTAAGAAATCTAATATCTACACGTTTGGATAATTGCAGTTCCATGACCTCTTATATTACACAAATTATACAAGTAGGTCAGAAACTTTGTGAGAGAGGATTTGCAATAAATGATGGGTGGGTAGGATCGCTACTACTAGCTGGACTACCAAAAAACTTTGCTCCCATGATAATGGCGATTGAACCATTCAGGCATTCAAGTAACAGCGGACGCTATTAAAGGCAAGCATATAGATATGGAAACAGGATATGACTGTCAAGGTGATGACTGTCATAATCGTACTGTATCATGGGTTCTAAATGGTATAACACCATATTAGCTATGGACGGGTGTTAAGCCAGATCTAAGCAATTTGAGAATGTTCGGATCTCCTGTTATGGTTCACGTTAATAAAAAAGAAGGTCAAAATGGGACAAGAAGTCTGCTGAATGTAAACTACTTGGATTTCCCGATAATATTAAAGGATATAGATTAAATGATCCGGTTAAAAATCAAATATTCATAAGTAGAGATGTGATTATTATGGAAAAGCGGTCAACCATGATAGAAGGGCTGAAAAAGCATCTGAAGAGTCTGGCGATGAATATGTGGCTGAAGAAATACCTGATATAAACGAGACTTTACAGGATTCAGTGGGGAACAACACATTTCCAATATTGATAGACGAAATAAAATATAGTTCAATGAAATATAGTTCTTCAAATTATGTATCTAGTGACTATGAGGATTGTTTGTAAGGTAAAGATAATATAAACAAGATAGTTAGAACTATCAGAGAACATCGTCCACCAACATCGTCCACCATATAGTTTTGGAAATGTCTGTTACTCAGATAATAGTATAGATAGTGGTACTGAGCTAACACTAAAGCAAGCTTTAGAACGACCTAAGAAAATACCAATGGTTACAGGCAGTACAAGAAGAGTTGAAAAACTTTTATGATAATAGTGCTTCTGAAGTAGTCAACAATTTTACTATTGTGTAGTGTAAGTGGGTGCTTAAAAAAAGTTAGAATCTGACAAAAATGCGTTTTCGGGTAAGGTTAATGGCAAAAGGTTTTACCCAACAACCTGGAGTGGATTTTGAAGAAACTTTTTTACCGGTAGTTAAACATAGTACTTTAAGATTATTGTTTTCTCTGTCAGTAAAATTTAGAATTAATATTATGCACTTATATGTGATAACCGCATATTTGTAGTTAGTATTAGAAGGTTAAAATTAGTATTAGAGTCTCAATTCAAAATTAAAGATCTAGGCCAAATAAGGCAGTGTCTTGGTATATTAGTTTGTTATTATAAAAAGAATAGAGTTTTAACTTTAGATCAAAATAACTATATTTATCAGTTGTTATGGAAATTTAATTTATTAAAATGTTAAAATTGTAGAAACACCTATGCAAAATGAATTAAGATTGGACGAAGATGAGAGTGGTGATAAAAATTTACCTTATCAGCAATTAATTGGCAGCTTAATGTATCTAGTAATACTTACTCGTCCTGATATAACTTTTTTTATAAGCTAATTAAGCCAATTTAATGATTGTTATAACAAGGATCACTAGACGTATGCTAAACGCATCTTAAGATATCTAAACCAAACATTATTGTATTAAATATTGTGAGTCAGGGAATAAAGAGATAGTGGGCTACGTAGATGCAGATTGGGGCAGTGATACCTTGGATAGGAAATCTAACACAGGATTTTTCAGGTGGTGTCATGATCTCTCAGGTGGTGTCATTTCATGGGATAGTAAAAAGCAAAAGTTTGCATTGCCTAGCACAGAGGTCGAGTATATGGTAATATCGGAATGTTGTAAAGAAGCCGTTTATCTTAAAAAATTACAGAATGAAATTATTGGTGATTCACATTGTATTGTAATTTTTAACGATAATCAAAGTGCACAGAAGTTATTGCATAATACTATATTTCATAATAGGTCCAAACATGTTGATATACGGTGTCATTTTAGTAGAGAATATATTAATATTAAAATTGTAAAAGTTGAATATCTGCAAACATCCGATATGCCTGCAGACATAGTTACAAAGTCTTTAACCCGTGTAAAGCATTAGAGATTTTTGGAGTTAATGGACCTATAACTAAAATAATATGTTTCGATTTATTTTGATATAGTGGGGGTATTGGTTTTATATCAAATTAAGTTAATATACCAGTCGCAACATCTGTAGACAACCAGTTTAACAGTGTACTCTATGTTATAACGTTTATATTAAATTAGCTATGGTTTAATAAATGTCAGTCTATTGAGAAAACTATAAGCATGCATTTCAATTAATTCTATCACCAAATGATCTAAAAGAGAATGAACGCCATTAATTAAAGAAATAGTCGTTATTTATATAAATTAGGTAGAAATTAGAGGGATAATAACATATTTTAGGTGGCGGTGATAAAGAACGCAATATGTCATAATAACGAACGGCAGAAACGCACTGTGTTGCAATCAAACTTACAGAATTTTCCTTTCAAACAAAATTACATGATCAAATATGAACTTACTAAACATCATAATATGTTGATTAAATAGGTACCTAATGAATGTCATGAATCTGTTTGAGTTCACTAGTTGCCTCGTGATCGATTTATAAAAGAGAGAAAATGCTATATGCTATCTCACTGCAACTACACTCAGATTTGCTGTGCTGAAATCAAACTTACATAATTTTTTTACAGACAATCTACGTTATGAAATATGAACCTAATCTCCGGAGAACTACTTCATATTTTGGCATACAAATTTCATGTCGATCCACTCACAAATTATGTAGACGCCGTGGAGAAATAAACATGCATCTACTGGTGGATTCATCCATCCAAACGTTTGCTTTTAAAATTTCAGTCAGGATAATATTATTTATGTCTTGTAGTATTGCCGTAGTTTTTTTTTTGTTTATAGTTACAGACTTTAATAAAAATTAATAGTGCCTCAGTGAAATACATGGCTAACAAAAAAAAGTCAAAAGCATTTCATTTTTAATTTGATTTTAATTTTACATCTTCGTAATTTTTAGCAAAGCGTTATTTAAAAAAAGCCTTTATTGCCAAAAAAGCCTTAATTATCCTCTTTTTTCTTGGGTTGAAGTGAAAATGCATTAAATTTTTGCGCCCACATTTACCATCGTCGGAGGTCGTTAGTTTCAATTATTTTTCTTCTTCCACTGTTTTCTTGGTTTTGGTCCTGAAAATGTAAACCATCCTTAATTGCATGAAATGAAAACAAAAAAACATAAGAAAGATCAGGGCCAGCTTCATGCCATAAATATATTGAATTCTGTATTGTTATATACTAAATGTAGTCAGAATATTAATTTTCTTTTCAATATAGTCAGAATATAACTGGTCTTTCCAAGTCCTTTGCTTTGATTTTAATCCCAAAATTTATGTATTTTAGTGTACCATGAATTTAACCCCCGTCGAATAGCTTTAGGTCAAAATCGTAAGTTTCTTGTAAATATTATTTTATTTTTCTTCGGCACTCGTGTAATACTTACTTCTGTAAGAAGGTACGTTGGAAACAGCTGCTACATTTCTATCTATCTCCACTCTGTCAGGTCTTTCGCTATCGTTATCAAATTTGCTGGCTGCTATTTCCTTATCCAATTTATTAAAATGTCTGTCTTCAGAAATTGAGCCCTGAAGATGTGGCACTGGTGTCATCGGTGGGAATTGTCCGTTGTAGGAATAATAAACTGCTCCGTCGTATTCATATGCAGTAACATTTGGATATTGAGGTCCGCTTGGTGCATTGAACTGAACGTTGCAATAGTTTAATATAGGATTGATTTGGGGAAGTACCGGATAAGGAACCATTGAATGTTGATGAGGATTCGGCGTTGTTAAAAGCGGGGGAGGTTGGTGAAAATGTGTTGGTAGATTCGAAGATTGTGGTGAAAAAGGGGTTGGTAAAGGATTAAGAGTATAGGAGCTTTGGATGGAAGGTGGTGGGGAAATATTTCCAGTAGGGGAGACTGGTAAGTTTGGGTATATTGAGGGAAATTGTAAGGGTACATTTTGGGGATGGAGGGGCCATTGTTGAGGGGCAGGTATTTGGTGTCCAATGTAGATTTGTGGTCTTGGTGGACTCCTCAAAACAGGATTTTCTATTTGACTCAGAGTATAATAGGGAGGAGGCTGAAAACAATGTTCAAGAATTAGAAGTTTAATAAGAAACTGATCGATTGTCAATTTACTGGATTTGTAATGAGTTTAAACATATTTCTGGCTGTTAATCTTTTTAAATGAGTTAGATTAGGTAATGCTCCTAAGAATATTAAGTTTAAAGTTGTTAATGATCCTAAATAGTTGTTTACCGAGTTTTGTTTGAATATTATAATATTGCATCGTAGAATACAAATAATACAAAGTGCAGTTAATTGTTTTATTTATTCTCTTCAATCCCTGGTTAATGACATCATAAAATCAGATTTTAAAGACTGTAACTGTATTGTCCCGTCAAATTTATTTCAGCTGGTATAATTTGTTTAGTATTTTTTTCTGAGCAATTTCCTATCAAAAGGAATAGAACAGAAATATTTCTTGAAGGAAAAAAGGATATTTGTGTACTCTTCTCATAATTGGAAGTCATTTTTTGAATAATTTTTAATGTTCTACACCCGCAAGGAAAAAGGGGATACATAAAAAATCATTCACATGTCTGTCTGTCTGTCTGCTCAGCCGATTTTCTCAGAAACCGTTTGATGCAGAAACTTGAAATTAACTCACTTATTTTGCAGTAGTAAACTTTCTTATATATATATATATATATATATATATATATATATATATGTATATTTACATATATGTATATATAAATATAATTTTTATACAAATATAACATACTTTTAGAGACTTGCACTATAATGTGGAAAAAAGACAGTGCACAACCACACTTCTAATCCAATCTTCAACCAATGAACTTAAAATCGTTAAATATTGTATTGATATAATCTGACAAGAAGATTATATGGAACATAATAATATTATAGCGATTATTCTAGGTCTTACAGTTTTGAAGAAATTCACAATAGTTTTACACCCATGGAATATATACTTAACAATAAACAATATTGTGAAAAACCAATTTTAAGATTTATAAATAGTCTAATAGAAACACCTTATACCCTTAAATATTTAGATTTTTTAACTATCGAAGTATATATATATCCCTTGGAGTGTACATTTTTGTTTATTTAACAGGTTATTTTATATATTTTACTACAATAATACATCAAGTAAATAATTCTTTTCGCTGATACTTTTATTATGGAATATATTCCTAAATATTGTTAAAAGTAACATAAATTTAATAAGAACGACGGGATGACAAAATACTTTTTTCATAATGATTTAGACAGAATGGTTTATAGGACTTCATCCTACAATCGTTTTTATAAATATGTTTAAGAATGGAAAATTGAATTCTAGTCCTCTTTAAAGTAACTATCTTATAAATGAGAAAAACAAAACACTTTTATTATAACTATAACTGAAAATAGATTAGAACTTCTGAATTTTTGGATTATATTGTATTAATGATATACTCATTCTCATCATCAGTGGCTTCTCAGCCTCTGTGATATCAGAACCTACTACTAGATTACAACCAGGCATTCTACTCTTTTCCAATGGGATACAGATTTTGGGCATTTTGGATTTCAAAATCATTACAAATGGAATTATCTACAAAATACCTATCAATGGGCGAACAAATGGGGAATTTACGTTAACTAATAAGCAGGTATTATGTTGACTAATAAGCAAAATAGTTATGAGTTTAAAATCAATTGCTAATATTTAAAACGACATTGATATCAAATGACTTGACAGATATCTCTCTTGGACTTGACAGAGGTCTCAGTTCACAATATTACGCTGATACTCCCGACAACACATGGTGACCGAATAACCATAATAAAGTAAAATTAGAACAGTTCGAATCATCAAATATAAAACCATGCCTCTTAATCATCCCAACGAACTCTTTTGCCACTTTCCGGGAACAAAAACTAGCTTCATCATCGGTATAAAAAAAGGTTCCACAAGATCTACTGTGATCCATAGATAATATCGTGAACATGGATGTGTCACGGGATAGATACCGTGTAATTTTTTCCTACGTTTTTAACCTATTGCTAAATGTCTTTAAGATTGATCGAAGTACAATATTATCAATCAAAAAAATATAAATGAAGGCGTCTCCTTTAATTTAGGCCTGTCTTTCCCATGGTTTTCAACAGATTTGATCAGAAACACTATTTCACTGTGCGACAAGGTTTAGACGATTAGTTTTGATAATTTTATGATGAATTGGTTTTTAAACATTAAAAATTAAATCCAGTTTAATATTATTTCTTTCACGTCAAATATTATTATTGAAATTACTCAAATATTTTTCTCACCTCATCCATTCGGTGCGCAGGTTCCGGAGCCGTAGAGACAAGATGCTGTTGTGGACCAGCCTGCGTAAGAAGGGGCCCGAACCTTTTAATGGTCATAATGATTTATGTTGTTGTCGCATAACAGAATATTTAAGAAGAAAGTCAAGTATAGATACAATTTAATAATAATTAAATTCAAAATTGAATGTGTTACACCTAAAGAAAAAGCAAAATTAAATTTTTTTCAAAAAACCCACGTCGGATGTAATCGAAAAACGATTAAATAATTTTTTTGAAAACCCTCTGGCTAAAAGAAAGTAAGAACCTATTAATATAATTACCAGCCAAACAAAATCTATTGAGGCTATCATTGCCTTTTCCGTTCTCAATATAAATTACATTGTAACAGCACAGAAAAGCTATTTGCGTACCTAAGAGAATGTCAATTAGTCGCAAACTGATAAAACTCCAAGATTATAGGCACAGGCAGAGCATGGCAGTCCCGACGGATTTTCTTGGGTTCATAATTATATTAATAAGTCCTTATTTTCTTTTAGTCGCAGGGGTTTAAAAAAAAATATTTAATCGTTTTTCAATTACAACGACAACATTTACATCCGTCTTGGGTTTTTCCAAAATTTTTAATTTTGGAAAAAATGGGAACATAAAATTTTGCAAAACCCCTTGGTGAGCTAACACCTATTTAATAACCATCACCGATTAGTCACAAATATTTTGCAGAAAACCGTGTTTAAATCGGCCAAACCATTTTGGAGACAAATGGGAACAAGGGATTGCACACATAAGCAAACAACCTCTCACCCTAAACCCCACACAAGCAAACAACCTCTCACCCTAATACCTCCTCCCTTCTGTTGGGGTGTAATAAACAGCAAAATGTAAGAAGATAAGATAATATAAAGAAATGAAATCAGAGTTTCGATATGCACCTACTATTTAAGCTTCTCAAGATATTTAAATAAATATACTTATATCTACTAAATAAATATACTTATATTAACAATTTTACAATAAGTGGATGTTGATTTTTTTTTGTGAAACAGAAGATACAACTTACGGCGGAATTCCATGATTTACTGCTACTTGGAAATTCTGTTTTCCATTGACCAGGCACTGATCAGGCAAGGTATTAAAAGAATTGACTGACATTATCGAAACAATATAACTCTTGTGGGTACGACCTAAATAAAACTGAACACTTTCAAATACAATCTTCAGTGTTACTCTCTTGATGAATGCAAGCTAATAACTGCATGCTTAAATCCAAATTCTTTCTTATTAAATACCTTGTCTCAATTGTGGGGTAATTAGTCCATTTCAGAGGCTAGCAGGATATCAATTAAAAATCGATCACAAAACATATTTTATTTTTATTATCATTGCTATTATGCTGGTTCTAATTTTATGATTCTTCAAACTCATTAGGGATGATAAGAGAAGGCCTTTGTTAAAAGTTATTTTAAGTGATTCTCTAGCATATGCCAATAAACTGATAGATAAGATAAATTAAACCTGATGATTAGCTATATTTATGAAAACTATTTCCTTGTTTGTAAGGAAAGTAACCGTGTCGCGTAATTGTCAACCAATACCTTTATATAGGTTATGTCATCCTCAAACGTAAGTCGCATTTAAAAGTATGTATAATATTATTTCAAGATGGAATTTGATTTCAAGGCTCTTTTATTTTTAAACGACGAAGGGGAAAATTCCACTTAAGTTAATTTAAAAGAGTCCTTTGAAAGTCGAGAAGAGCTTTTTGAGTCAAGATATGTTTTAAGTCTTTTTGTTAAATGAAAACTATGTAAAAAAAATGTTATAGTTGCTGTTTTTAAGCATATTTTATTACCAGGAAAATTTTTGTAACCTTGATACCTGAAATTGAAAAAATCCAGTATTTAAACAATAATTACCAAGATACACTACAGTTAGTAAGTTATGCATAATGCATGAGGTGGTACCATATTGTTTTTTTTCTCACGATATTTTGTGTTATCACTTCAAAATATAATGTAAATAAGCAATTTTTTTATCAATGTTATGCTTTTGAATCTCAATGAGAATATGCATATCTAACGTATGAAGGCGGCTTTGAATAATCTAGGTACTAACCTTTGTTGAGCGAGCCGGGCTCACAGAAAAGGCTTAATAAGAAAACCTTGAGTAAGGTCTACATATTTGGATCAAAAATAAATGCGAATCTTTGCAGAATAGAATTCGAATTAGTCAGCAGATCAGGACGCTTTGTGAAAAATATGCCATTAATAATCTATCATTGACCTTATCTGTATATGGTTGTTGGTGTTATTATGGTGTTACATATTTAAAAACAATAAACCCAAATCTTTGTATAATAGAATTCGAGTTAGTTAGCAGATCAGGACGCTTTGTGAAAAATATGCCATTAATAATCTATCATTGACCTTATCTGTGTATGATTGTTGGTGTTATTATGGTGTTACATATTTAAAAACAATAAACCCAAATCTTTGTATAATAGAATTCGAGTTAGTTAGCAGATCAGGACGCTTTGCGAAAAATATGCTAGTAATAATCCGTCACTGACCTTATCTGTATATCTTATACAATTGTTGGTGTCGTTATGGTGTTAAATATTTAAAAAAATAAACCCGAATCTTTGCAGAATAGAATTCGAGTTAGTCAGCAGATTAGGCGCTTTGCGAAAAATATGTCAGTAAGAATCCGTCACTAACCTTATTTGTACATGTGTATAAGATATGATTGATATTGTTGTGGTATTGTTTTGTACCAGACGTTTATTTTTTCAAGTCGCCAATATTGATTTAGTCTAATTATGAAACAACAGTAAATTGGTTTTTGTATATCTGTCATATTCAGCAGACACAGATTTTTGTATTTTGTTATCAAGTTTGCACAGAAAGAATATTTTTTTACACCAAAAATTATTTTTCATGTATTCTCCAACAACATAGCGATCTCATAACTAAAAATATAGAAATTAAGAGTTTACTCTCTATGTGGACTTCTTATGCTGTATGTGGACTATCTTTCTTATGCTGTATGTGAATACATATTTCATGAAGTTCAAAACGGTGCTAAAGGTAAGTTTTTGTGCACGCGATTAAAACTTTGGCAGGATAGTGTTTGTAATTTTCTCTACTATATACTTTAGTTTATGTTACTAATCTTAATTGTGTCCTTAGAAAATATAAATTTGCGAACAAGGATCTGAGAGTTTTCGGAAACAGGGATTGAAAATATTTACCTTACAAAAATCACAATGGAAAAATTATCTCTACTGTGGCCGTTGACTCCCACCCGCCAAAAAAAGTTGTTTATATACGTTGTGTGTTAGTCATATACTCTTTTCGCTCGCATATATTTGACAGAGATGGCATAACTTGTTTTACGTTATTATAGTTTTGAAAGTTAATTGTATTTTATACTACTAGGAAATAAATACTGTAGAAACATGGCAGAGAAAAAGCACAAAATCGAGGAGAGTGATATAGAATGAAAGAGGTTTACAACTCTGCCGTAAAACACGGCTAAGACGAAAAAGGCGAAGAAGAAAAGTGCTTCAATAAAAAATGATAGCGAAGAGTTTTATTGTCATTAAGACTTATAAATAACTTAAAGAACTTCTACCTCTAATAAATAAGATGACTCTGTTTTTTTATATAAATCACTTGTCAAGATTTTTAATAAATGAATTTTTTATTTCTATACCTTTGTTTGGACAGCGACCTTGCAGACAGATAAAGAGATAGCATTTTATGGTATTAAACAGTTTTACTATGGACGGCACAAAATTATTGTTTAAAAAAAAATAACTCTCAAGACACAGTATGCATAAAAATTTGTTTTTGCACTAAAGGTTTCTAGAATGGACTACATTTCATCCTTGATTATAATTATCATTTAAGAGATTGATAATCATTAAACCACCTAAATAAAATTATATTTAATATTTTCTGATATTACCCTCTTTATTTTTATTATTATAATCTTCATATATTGCATTAATGCACAAATACACACGCACACACATACAAACATGCACACACGCACGCTCGCACACACCCATGCACACACGCAAGCACGCTCGTACGCGCATATGCACTTACGCACACACGCACGCACGCATGCACACGGACGCACACTCATGCACATATACACACAAGCACACTCGCACATACGTACGCACGCATGCACACACTCAAGCACACACACACGCACGCGCACATATATATATATATATATATATGTATATATATATATACATATATATATATATATATACATATGTGTGTGTGTGCGCGCGCTATGTATATATATATACATATATATATATATATATATATACATAGCCCAATATACACAATATACAAATACGTGAACGTATACATGGTCATGTGGAAAATATTAAACGCCGCTAAGATATAAACTAGCAACGTTTAGTGTTCAATCACATACTTGTACGTTATTAATGGTTATCAAGAAACATAGTTTTATAGTATTTTAGAGTTAATTGGAACAGTAAGTCGGTAAAATCGTCGTTATGAAGGTATTAGTCTGTGGCACGTGTTTGTTAGGTTTACTCGAAAAAAACTTGTTAAATATAAACTATTCAACGAAATAGATCGATATGAACGGCGATTTTCATATAAATTTAGTGTTGTATTATATTTGAAGTGAATTTACTTTATCACCAGCCATCACCAAACTGGAATAACACGTAATATAATTAAGTACAAGCAGTATGTATATATATATATATATATATATATATATATATATATATATATATATGCATGTGTATAGTTTGGTAGTTTCGTAAATATGGGAAGGGGATATATTTCCTGTATATTTTTTATATAGTATATATCTCAAAATATATTTTCTAAAGTAAAGTTAGAAAAAAATAATTTGGGATCCATAGAATAAGTCCTTTCAAACGATACCGATACCCTATATAGGAAATTAAAATTTTTCCGAATTATGGAAAGCTAAAAGTAAGTTTTTGATATTAAATAAATGAAGTATAAAGTTTAAGAAAAACACCAAATAAATATTGAAATACATTTATTTATTCATTAATACTTTGATTACATCAGTGACTATATTAAAATTTATTTTCAAATATATTTTATAAAGAATAATTTTTGGGAAATATTTAGTAATTTACAGAAAATTAATTAATTAATTAAATTATAACAATGATATCGAAGTTTTAAGCGCCGCCATTATTTCTTGAGATTCCCTTTTTTTTCTCCGCACCGGTTAAACTGAAAAAAAAAAATTATTAGAGGCGAGAAATATTTTTTAACTGAATATAACTATTTTTAATTTGTCATCATCGACTACCTAAAAATATATATAAAAAGTCAGAGCTTAGCAACTAAGCGCTTACAGGTCTGTAAACCAACCCACGTTCTCAATTTATAGTGATATTAGCGCCGCCTAGCGTCCGCAACTTTAAAGGCGCGTCAATTTTATTTGTTCGCTTCAAGTTAACGGATCTGGTGAATGTTTACTTACGTGAATAATATAAAAATAATACACCAACTGTGACTTAATGCATTTTTTTTATATTCTGTTCCTAACTATGAATAAATAGTTCCTTTTTATTTTTGTCTATGAAAACTAAATATTATTTGTGTTTTCGATAAAATTATTTTAATTAATATTAAATTGTCTGCGTTGCTATTTATTGTAGAGAAAAATATCAAAATAGATGCTTTTATTAACGAATAATAACAAGATTTTAGTTGTTCGTACCCGTAATATGTAATATGTTTTTATTTTCAGATGAAATAACAACCACAAACAATGTTAGAAGGAATTATTTTACCGATTTTATAGCAGCTATCCATTAATTGTTTTTATCTAATATCAAATCCGATTTTGGAAACCTGTAAAATTTTAATTTGCTGTTTTTTTGAAGAATTTTTACAGTTTACTATATCATAACTATTGTGTAATATTTCAAAAGATTTATTTTAATGCATAGTAAGGTATGAGTTCAGTATAGCAAAAATACTAAATTTAGTGATTTTTTAAGAATATACATAAAAACGACGTATTTAAAAAATAGGACTCATAATGATTATTTTATTATTGAAATAGATTTAAAAGTTACACACAATGAATATTTTAATTTTTTATTGATGAAGTATTTTTCAATATTTTTACTTTAAATTTATAATGATACACACTCAACAAACATCTAAACACAAATGTTAATAATAAAAATTAAATAGAAAAATAAGAATTCAGAAACTTAAATAATTGTGACGTTCAAATATTTAATTAATAACATCTAAGTTTTTGTTAATCTCTTATTTAACTCTTATTGGCACCATTCATAATTATGTCTTTTAAGTATGTAACATCCAATTACAAATTTTAAATTAAGTGAAAATAGTGAAAAAAATTTGCAATACGAAAAGTGGAGGTATTATTGTATTTTTTCATCCACTCTATTTTTCATGATAAAATAATCGACTGAGTCCTATTTTTTAGGATGCGTCGTTTTTTTATGTATATAACGTTTCATTAAAATGTCAGTGATATCACACATTTCATTAAGAAATGAGTGAAATTCGCATTTTTGCTAAACTGCATTGGTTCTAAAAGTATGACAATATATTGTATACTTTTATACTTTAAGTATGACAATATATTGTATATTTTGTATGTATGTATACATAAGTAAATTATATTATCTGCGACAATATTCAACAGGAGCCTTTAAATGTTTCCATTTCTGCTACAGCGAGCGCTGCGATCGATTTTGCTACCCCCACTCTGGTCCCCCGCGTAGTCTGCAGCCAATAAGACATTACATATGGTTTAACACATATTTTAACTGAGACCTTATATTTTAGATTGATCCCTTATACATTTTATTTGTAATCAACAAAAAAAGTTAGAATTTTAGTTAAAAACATGGAAGATCGAGAGGTTTTTACATTATTTTTTAATTGATTAGTATTAAACGAATTCAGATTAAAACAAAGTTATTAATTATCAGATCCAGATATTTTTACACGGTTAAAAGTTTTTTTTTCATTTCGTTTTTCGCGCAGTGGCTTGTTTACTAATAATATTTTTTTCGATTATACTAATTATACATTTCTAAAATTACTCATTCTACGATGACGGTAACCGAAAATCAGCACCATCATTTGCGATCGATATGTTCTTCCGATCAAAATCTAAAATTCACTTTTTTTTAAACCGTTTCATAAATTATACGCTTATGTACCATATATTTTGTAAAAATAATGTTAATACAAACATTGATTTCTTCGAAATGTGTCATTATTTTTCAATTAGATAATGAGCAAACTAAAAATAATTGTAAAATATTGTAATTACAGATATTTTTCAATGAATAGGGTATTTGACAATTTTTAGAAATTTTCAGAATTATTCCAAATATATCTTATAAATCAAATGTGTTTGATAACACAATTGTGATATCTTCCACGAAAGAGGTGGTTTAAATTGAAAAAAAATATTTTTATTATAGTCATGTAAAGTTTTGCGCAAAAACACTTAATCATCAGATATTTAAATTCAAAGACGTCTCAGTGTCCTAAATAAACGATTAAATTGAAACGGGGAGATTATATCTCTTTCACACACTTCATCATTCCATAGTGACAGATAAATATTGGAATTCAATTTATGGGATCGCACTATCTTGCTCACACAATGACTTTGAAGTTACACACGTATCAATAACATATAAATTGTCCGCCATTTAAACAGCGTTACGTCAAAATATGACGTTTTATGCGTTATGACGTTACGCGTTCAGATTGGCGGACGAGTGTATGCTTCGGCGTTTAGCCGCACATTTTAAAACAAAATGTCATTTTTTATTTCAATCATAAATAAACATTTTTGTACCAAACGTATTGCAATTAAACATAGTTTTAATCATTATTCTTAACCTCAAAATGCGAATACCTTATTGGTTAGAAAGAATGTTTATTTGTAAAATTCATATGTAAATCTTTATTGAAAGAAAAAGAAATTCTTTTCAAATCGAAGTCTGCATAAGTAAAATCTAAGGAAAACAAATTGTTAAATATTTTCAAAAACAATGAAAGTGAGCATAATATCTATGATACCTATCACAAAATTTAAAAATGGATTATATATTTTAAAACGAATTCGGTTTAGATAGCAAATTAATTTTATTTTCAGTAGAAACTGAAATACAAATGTTACAAATGCTTCCAGTCGAAACCAAAATTCCAGTATAAACAATATTTTGGCGACAGTTTAGTTATTTTTGGCAGAATATCGCTAGATACTGATATATATATATATATATATATATACATATATTAAGAAAATAATAGACGCGATCATACTCACACAAGATAAAGGCAAGCGAGGTATAGCATCTTGTGATTGGACCTCCAAAGCCATTCCTTAAGGCGGCCCTTAGCTTGCTGTCTACGTAGCCAGGAATCAGAATTTTCTCCATTCTGAGAAACAGGTGAAGATGTGGGGACCTGATCAAAAATTTGACTCGTCTCCACTTGTCCCACGTTGGCATTAGGGTAGTTTAGGTTTGGTATATAGAAGATGGTACCTTCATATTTACACGGAACGAATGGTTCATTGACTAAGTTTGTTGGATAGTTATGTTCGTTACTTTCATTTGAAGGTAGTGGACGGACGTCGGAACACTTTGATTTTTGCAGGAAAAATAGACTGCCTTTATCTTCGCAATATGTAACATCTGGTTTTGGATGATTTAATTTCATTTCAGGGTCCAATTTTTCAAGGTCATTGTTGAGAGGCAATCCATTGTTATTTTGATAATCTGTTAACTGGTGTCGCTCAGGATCTGACACACAGCAAAGAGATTTTGGTTGTTGTGTTTGACCCTCGTAGGCTAAGCTGGAGTTGTAAAAAGTAGCACTGAGTATTGGCGTCTGGAAAACAAATAGTGAAATTTGTCAGTTATAAATTTATCTGTTATTTATAATTATAGATAGGTGTAAATGTAATTGAAACAAAATGGTACTAATTTAAAAAAGTATTATTAATATGATATTTTTAGTACAAAGTCAATCAAGGTAGAATGAAGAGTGTGTAGAGTGCTTTCAAATTGATATTGTTTAGTGGCTACAAAGTGCTAGCTTTATTACATATTCAGACGTTTCTAAGTTAAAAATAAGACTATAAAACAATGACCATCTTGGGTCACCTAGCCGATGTGAAATATTAAATTTTTTTTCACTATCAGCTTTACTATCATTGTAACTTATAATGTAAATTAACAAACACTTTTAACGTTTTAAGACAATTTAACGTAATAAACCGATTTAAACGAGTAAAGTTGTAAACGTTAGTAAATAAGAAACAATGCTATAAACTAACACACAAATAAAGTAGCGCGTGTGTAGTGTAGTATAAAGGGGAGTGTTAAGTCGGAAATAGCCGGTAAAGCTGACCAGATTAAGTCGAAAAGAGCCGAAAAGATGTGAAGATGGAAGAATACCAGACAAGACGCGAAGTTACCCGAATGGCAAGACGCGACGTGCGATCAAAACGTTTTAACTCCCGTCCAAACGAGGCATTAGATGTTTCACATCAATAATATCCTTCACATCATTTTATTGTTTTCGAGATACACTGTTTCAAAGTTAATTAAAGCGTTAAATGACGCGCAATGCAACGCACACCGCTACGCGGTGCAATTATAACGATACGGCTAGGGATTGCAATCTCGCAAAACGGGATCCAGCATTCCCGCGGGATCCCGCTCCACTTATTAATGTGCTGAATCCGGCACCTTCAAAACGGGGATCCGCGGATCCCGCAAATTTAAATTTTCCGCTAAAACGTTCTTGTAGTTCCGCGTAAGAAAGCGAGTAGCGCGAGTGCGACGTTGCCGTTTCGCACAGTGGCGGGAGTTGGCGGGCGGCTTCGTGTCGTTTCGTGCAGTCAGTTGCAGGGGTCTGACACTAAGATAGGCACTTTCAACTTTTAATTGCGGTCAACTAGGACTCTAATACCAACAAAATAAAAGCTACGTATACTTTTTGTATGGTAGCACTGACTTACTACTGGCGCCTTTATTAATAAAATAATTTTAGTTTTATATTTCAATTAATGCGAACAGGTGCTCAAGATTATTACAGAGTAATATTTTAAACTGTAACCCTAAACATCACTGTTAGAGGAACATTGATGTATAACTTCATTGATAGTTACGTTAAAATTGCTTCTAGATAATTTTTTACTATTCATTATCAAAATGATAACTTTTAAATTAAAACTTTTATTGTAGTTTGACAAAATTTCAAATTTATATAAGGAAAAAATTAACAAAGAATACTTATTATTAAAACAAAATTTTTGTTCATGTCCTCTGCCTAGTAAATATAAATATATTTAATTAAAATATTAAAAATTATTTTTAACTGAAAATATGATTTAACAAATCTCAAAAATATCAATGCAGTATCCACTTGTAAAACTAATTTCAACGGTCCCAAATTTTCATTTTTCATTAAATTTCTGGATTAATCACTTGCTTAATTATAAATTGAATAATATTTAAATTATAAAAATCGTCATAAAAAAAAATATTTAATATTTTTTTAACAATTTACTTTGAAAACATTAATCAAAAATTTAAATTCAAAATTACAAGTTAAAAATTTATTTTTTTAATAAAATAAAACCTCGTTAAGAACATTAAAAAAGCTATACAGGTATTTTTTTATTAATTTTCAAAAAGAAAAATTTTCAAGATATGCTAGAGATTTTTTAATTTAAAATTAGCTAGTGTCCGTTAACTTTAAAGCCATCTAATATTTTATAACAAAAAATTTAATTATGTAATGAGTCGATTACAAACATTTAAGATTTAATATTAATCATTTAAGATTCAATAATTTAATTCAGTGCAGTTTCGTTTTATTTTATTTTGTATTTATTTTATTTAAGGCAATAATATCTTATTTGAACACGAGATGGCTCTGGTGTTATAACGTACCAACATACTCAAGCTCAAATTTCCCGAAAATTCTCACTTTCCCACATTTAAGTTGGCAACGTATTCCTAGTTGATGGCAAATAAAAGTTATAGCTTAAAGCATTGAGTGTCAGACCCCTGGTTAGTTGCAATAGACTCGCTGTGCGCTTCGCGCGCGCGTCGTTTCTGTAGGTGACAGACAGTGTTTTCGTATTCACCGTCCAGCGTGCGTTCAACTAAGTATATTAATGATTTCGATTTAGTTTTTGATTTGTGCTCTTTCTCTCCTTCAAATGCAGATTATGCTGTAAATAGCAATGATGTTGTAATGATAATGTAATGTTGGACATTCACGTATAAGTTCTTTTTGTTTTAATTAAAATGTTTTTTTGTTATAGTTCACCAATATACATAGCTTTTGCTTAGAGATGAACACATAATATTTGTTATCGATGATAATAGTTATACATTAGACTTTATTAAAAACATATTTGCAGGTAACGAATGAATGAATCATGTCCAAGTCCAATGAAACTGAGAATTTCGAGAGAGAGAATAAAGGCGACGATTGATTTATTTGCAAAATCCGAAAAAGTACGACTAAGAAGCCAAAAATACAGATGTAACAAATCGTACTCAAACATTCTTCATGCCAAAAAAAGCTGCAATACGCCAAGAAATAAAGAAAATAATAGATGGAGTCAGTACAGTTGAAGACGATGAAATGTATGCAGGTGACGTCTTCGAAAATACATCTATAGCTGGAACATCCGTAATTGTAACCGACACAGCTTCTACTCTTACGCTAAAAGAAGAATTAGAAAAACAGCTTCAACAAGAAAAAGAAATATTTAAGAAAAAGCTAGGCAATAAGCAAAAGGATTATGAAAAAATTTTGAAGAAAGAAATGGCATGTTTTGAGTCCGATGGTATCAGAGGAGAGTACCTGACGCTGGACTATGAATATATCCTGACTGTTCAGTCTACTAGCGTAGAAGCCGAGAGAGCGTTTTCGGCATCAGGATATATTTGTAGTTCACTCAGAAGCAGGCTTGGAGATGATACTATAAATGCAATTTGCTTTTTAAGAGCGTATTTTCAAAAGTCACAGTCGTAATAATACCATTTAGTTATTTAGATAAGAGAAAGTTGTGATTTGACAATGATTAGTGGTTATTGTTTTTGTTGTTGTTGATTAGTTGTGATTTTTTTAGTCATTATATGAATAATACTGAATAACAAAATATCATAAAACTGTTGTTAGATGTAAGGGTAAAATTAAACAAAACTTTGATGCCAAACATTTAAAAGCTAAGGTTAATAAGACTGATTACTATTTACTCGTACTTAATTATATAATTTAATTGTTATTTTGTTGGAAAACAAATAATTTTTGTTGCATAATGTGAGACATGTTTAATTAATAAAACTTGATTTTTTAAATAAAAACCTGTAGTTTCAATTCGATTTTATAACATAACTTTAAAGATGCGGGATCCCGCGGGATCTTGCGCGGGATTGATCAATCCCGCATATCAATCCCGCGGGATTGAATGAGCTGCGGGATTGCAATCCCTAGATACGGCGCAACGCAGCGATACGAATGTTTTGAAAACGTTTTAAAATTTTTTAAATGCTATTCCACATAGAGGAATATCGCTTATATCTCTAAATCAGTGTTTTATAAACTTTTTTTAAACCATGAAGGTTCTGTTTCTTATAATGAAATGTTTAAATGGGGTTATGCTTTGAATATAAAAAATATCTTTTTACACAGAAATTAATTCTCTGTAACAAAGTTTTAAATAAAAAATGTTTCCGATAGTTATATGAAAGAAATATATATATACATTATAATATCAGGTATACATATACGGGATATAGTTAATAACCAAAGAATTAAATAATTAACTCGAAAGTGAACTAATAAAGAAGTGAATATGAAATGATAAGAAGTGAAAGTGAACTAATAAAGAAGTGAATATGAAATGATAAGAAGTGAAAGTGAACTAATAAAGAAGTGAATATGAAATGATAAGAAGTGAAAGTGAACTAAGAAGTGAATATGAAATGATAAGAAGCGAAAGTGAACTAATAAATAAGTGAATATGAAATGATAAGAAGCGAAAGTGAACTAATAAAGAAGTGAATATGAAATGATAAGAAGTGAAAGTGAACTAATAAAGAAGTGAATATGAAATGATAAGAAGTGAAAGTGAACTAAGAAGTGAATATGAAATGATAAGAAGCGAAAGTGAACTAATAAATAAGTGAATATGAAATGATAAGAAGTGAAAGTGAACTAATAAAGAAGTGAATGGTATAAAATTGATAAATAAATTAATATCATTATAATGGCTGTTTTAATTAATTTTTCTTAATTTAATAGTTTGTTAAATGATCTTATTCATGGGATAATCATAACAATCTACAAATACATGGAGTTCATCGTTAAAAGGATTGTGCTTTGAATTTTATAGTCTGAAATTTTGAATCAGTGAATGGCCATCTTTTGAACTATGTTGCAATTTATAATTTGTAGGGATTAGTTCGTATCCTTACAAATTATAAAATGCAACTTTTATTTGTCTGTTTAGTTATATTCAGCCTCAGAAAATTTGAATCAATCTCTGAATTCAGATTGCAACTCAGCCTAATGGAGATTCCTGACCGGCTCATTTCTTCATTCTCTCGCTACTTTACAATATCTAGGAAAATCCTTACAGTCTCCCTGATCTTGTTATTAGTTTTATAATCCTTTTAATCCATTGTTAAGATGGAGAAGGCTATCAACTTCTTTCCACTAACATACATTCACTATTTATGTTGCCTTGTTGTGGAACAAACTAGCTTCCGGTAACAGATTTTCAGCCTTCATTCAACTTTTCAAAACTAGTCTGAAAAAATCATAAATCATAACTTTACTTTCCATTTTCCATCTCCTTTCATATCTCTCTCTTTTCTTTTCCTGTCCCTCGACCCCGTTCTAAGGACCTTCCAGACATGCAAAATTAGATTATTTTTACCTTTATTTACCTTAAAAAATATCTATTATGATTGGAAGATACTGCTTGCAATATATATATATATATATATATATATATATATTCATGGAAATAAATAAACACAAAAACGAATAAAACTTAAGTTCTACCCAATGGATTTTGATCTATTTTCACCATGGTACATGGTCTTATTAAAGAAGATTTTACATATAAAACATTAGTGTAGACAATCAAGTGACGGAACTTTGTAAATATTTATAAGGCGCCTCCTAGAGCACGCAAGAGCGGCGGAAGGTAAACACAAAGCACTATGGAGGCGCGAGAACAATCACAAGTAACAAAAGCTATGTAATAAATAATTATTCATGTTTACTTAATTAAATAAGATTGTGAAATTTTATATCCTGAATTCCACACTAAGTTACAGTAGTCAAGACACTTCTTGAAGTGAAACTTCTTTGGGCATGATGAGAGTAAAATGTCAAGGTTACATTTGTTGCAACATTTTCAATGCAATGTTTTTATGCCAGGTTCTATTGTAATGTCTGAATGTAACGAAACTGAACCGTAGGTGAATGTATCGCAAGAAGGAGGAAAAATAGTACTTAGTTAATAACTGAGAGAGATATATGAACGCGGTAGAATAATACAAAAAGGGTGCGCAGACGCGGAACAAACAACAATGGAGCTCACTACTGCTATCAGCTGTTTTGTACGTTATGTGTGTCAAAAGTAAACTGTCAAAATTTTGTCGATTTATTTATCTATTTATGATTGATTTACTACCAATTTTGCGCATCTTTGATCCATTACTAGTATAATAAAATATTTACTTAATTTATTTATAAATCCGCAATGATTCCTCAGATATAGTTGTCGCAAATATAATTTACTACAGGAGCAATACATCCTTATTTCTTTTAGCCGCATTTAGCCATATTCTGATACTGGCATTCAGGCTATTTTTAGTTGACAACTATTTATGTATTAAGTTATATGAAGATTTTGTTAGATTTTTTTGCAGTTTATTAATTTTTCTGTATAGTATATAATATTCCTAATATTCTATTGTCTAATCAACCATCCTAATCATCTATCTCCTTAATGTTGTTAAATTCCTATGAATGTAGAGAATTTAGTACAATCTATGAACTTACATTCCCCTCTCTATTTCTGCCGATTTACTGCTTACCATACACTTACAAATCGAGGTTTAAATCGGCAAAGATATTTCTGTCTCGTACATTGAGTTGCACGCGGTTTTTTTTAAAAGTAAATCTAGTGTATATAATGTTACTTTATACGACTCAGATGTATTATAAACAGGGTATATGAAATAACAAACCACGATGCCCTAAACAGGGCATTATTAATTGAAACGCTACACCTGTCGAACATGTTACCATTTAGGGAAAGATGTAGAGACACAGTCCAAGAAAATTGCAAAGAATTTCATATTATAGTAAGATATATTAACAAATATAATACAAAAAATAATGCTTAAACTCTAAATATTTTGCAAGACTTACCTGGTTTTGATCCACAGTATTCGTAGCTACTGGAATCGCCATATCATATGACGTATATTCGTTGTAAAATCTGAAAATGGAGTTCAATATTAAATAAATTCAAATTTACATGTACTACTAACTGTCCCCATGGTTTCACTAAAAGTTATTAGAATTTCTTTCATATGTTGTTTTTGGGTGCAACTATTACCATACCAAATTTCATCAAAATCCGTCCTGTAGATTTGGCGTGATTGACGAACTAATCAAGATACAGACGGGCAGAAAAAAACTAAAAACAAGTTTTATGACTGCTGTTATCATTCTTTATGCTAAATAAATCACTGTTTCAAAATTGTCTTTAGTTACACAAATGTCACAATTTTTAGAATAGTACAGATGCCAATTCTCTCTATGAGGTGAAATTATTTCGATTTAAAGTTCATTCATTGTATTTATTTAAAAGAAAATAGTTGAAATATTCGACTGTTTCACGGGAATTCATTCATTGTGTTTATTTAAAAGAAACTAGTTGAAATATTCGACCGTTTCACGGGAATTCAGGAAAACGTTAACAGAAATTAGTTATAAAAAAGTATGAGAAAACATACATGAGAAAACAATCTGTCAAAAGCGAAAGAAAACTAACTCTACTGCATAATAAACATATATAGAAGAAACGTCTGTTCCAGGTATTCAAGCGGACTTGAGACCATCAAAATGAGGTAGATTTTATGAGAAATTGACTTAAAGCAAGCCAGCAATACTCATTGGAAATTCCTTATGTTGTCCAATAACAAAAGTAAATTTTAATATTTTCCATGACATCTGCCACATTACAGCAAACAATTAATCGCAAACCAAATCTGATGACCAAAAAAGTAATGAAAGCATCCCGCAAATCATTCGATCTCCTAAATTAACTTGATGAAGACGTGAAATATTGCACGATGTACACACGCGCACGCGCACACGCACAAAGTTTGAGTTTTGTTTATCTCATGTTAACACAGTTAAGAAATAATATCAGACAGTAAATTTCTAACCGGAATAGGAAGTGGCTAAAAAAAGGATTATTTCTTAGCATCACTTTTGATGAAATGAGTGTTAGGAAATATACTGAATTTGTCAGCAAAACAGATTTTGGCTACATTAATTTATGCAATGATTTGCACGGAGACGAATCAGCACTTGCAAATCAAGATTTAGTATTTATGGTTGTCACTGTGAATAATTTTTGGAAATTTTCAATTGGTTTTTTCCAAGAAGTTTTACGGGTTCACAAAAGACAAATTTATTGAAAATCTGCCTTGATTTACTTAATGAGACTGCATGTGTAGTAATTTTAATTACATTTGATGGAACCGCTTCAAATCTTAAATTGTTCAGTTTACTTGGTGCAAAATAAAACTGCGAATCATATATTTCATATTTCACATACAAAGCCTGACGATATTGTATTTTACTTAATTCGTGTCACTTAATAAAAGTTACGAGAAAGATGTTCGATGACAAAAAAGTTTTAATGGAAGAAAATGGTAGGAAAATTGAATTTATATTTATTACTAATTACAATTACACAATATTCAAATGAAGAAAGGTCTGATATTGAGGAACAAAATTATATTTAGGCATGTTATTTACATTCAATAAAAAATTATGATTTTTTTTGGCTTATTACAATTTGAGAATTAGGAAGCCACTGTGCTGTTTACTACCCTAGTTAATGACATGTTTGGTGTTTTTAATTTCAGGAACTTTTTTCTTTTGGGTTTACAAAACCCAGGAATTGTTTCTTCTTCTGGGTTTAAAAAACTAACAAACGAGAAATTTTCAATAATATCGATCAAGTATACAAATATTTATAAATTTAAAATCTAAAAGTAGGACCATTATCTTAAATTCTACGGGACGTTTAGGTTTAATCGGGTTCTTAATAAACATAACAAGTCCAAAATATTTTACGTAGACTATTAAAAAAGGCTACTTGCAATTTTTCCTTTTTATAAAATATTACAAGACCATCTGGAAACATTTTTAGTGCCGTGGTGGCTGGAAACATTTTTAGTGCAAGGGGTAGCTTTAATAATAACCCAACGATCAGACAATTTATATCTGCATACAAAATGTTATTTTATCATGCAAAGTTAAAATTGAATGAAAGTGGAAACTATTTGGAAATTTTAAAAAATTACTATTCTTTTCGATATAGTTTCCACCGAAAAACCCGTTAATACTGCAATATTTTGTGATACAATTTTAAAGGGATTTTGATTGAGCGATATTTTTTTATATGACAACCCAGGTGATATTGAAAACGTGTCCGCGGTTAGACAGACTACCTAACACTTCTGAAAACTTATCAGAATTTATTATATTGGTTGTCGAATACACAGGTGGATTCGTGGATAAAATAATAAATAAATATATATTGTGAAGTTTGTTTAGGTCCCTTGGTACTATAACGAACTAATAAGTGTTTTATAAGTAGTAAAGATTTCTCAAAACAAGGTAAGCGCCTTTTGACTAAACCATCAAAAGATGTATTTGGTATATGCCAAAAATGCAAACTGAGTTACTCTTATAGAATTTAATTAAAAAAAATGAGTTAGTCTTATAGAATTTAATCATACCATACACATATAAAAATTAGAGGCGAGTTCATAATTATAGGCTCTGGGAAATAAATCGTTAACAAAATTTGACCAAATGTCCCCTTTATTTTTATATTATCGATATAATATCGTCAGTGAAATGCCATCACTAATACTCACACATATGTAAAATTACGCACACAAGGGTAATTCAATTTCGGTGATGCGAGGCATATCGAGCATGTTCGACTATTCATAGGTTATTAAGTCTATGCTACAAACAGTTAGCTACGCAATGTACTAACGAAAGAATGTGTACAAAATTGTAGGAATGTGAATTTAGTTCATTTATTTTACTACACTTCACTTATGAAGCAGATGAGCAGATTCTTCGTAAAAGTTCATATTATGAACTCACGAACTTTGTTATAATATGTGATAAATAAAGAATTTACAAATATTATATAGTTTAAGATTGTATAAAATTGATTGTATAGATTGTACAAAAAATAGTTCACATTATTACCAACAATAGATGTGAAACATAATAGTGTATTTGTATACTTAATTATTTTAAAAAAATCAAATAAACATTTTATCTTTTTGTTACGAGTATAACCATTGATTGCTATTAACTAAGATATTTTTATACATTATTATGAAATTAAATAAACGTCCAATTATTTAGAAAGAAAGCCCAGGGAAATAATTCTCCGATATTGTAAGTAGTTCAAATTGATACGGTCATGTTATTCAAGTGCATATGTATTTCACAATATACAAAGATCTAACGGCTAATGACCGAAAGATACGGGGTGTAGTATATGTATCAAATCACGCGCTTTTTTAGTTCTTTTTAATACGATCGTAAGATTTCAATGAACTAGTTACTATGACAACTGAACTAAAGACAAATTATATATTTTCATTTTAGTTCTTTCTTTAGCTAACTGATAAAATAACTAGTAGAATTATTTATATTGTGAACTACTTACTCCAAATATGAAGCTGCCTCTCCTGGAATTTGAAGTTGATTCACATTTGTGTAATCAGATAGCCAATCAATTTCATCATTGAGAGTGTCTCTACACACAACCGATGAGTCCAGGTGTACCTTGGACTGAATACTTTCATTTGATTCCATCATTTCGTTATCACTTAACAAAGTTTTTAAAATTGTAACTTTAAAATATTAATTAAAAATATGTAAACTTCAGAACAAGTAAATGACACAAACATTAATTTCTGTATTCACTAATAAAAATAAGAGGACAATGAAACTAGACGTGAAGGTTACTCATCAAGATACTCGTGCAGACTGTGGCATATACTAAAAAGTCATTCTTTTTATATCCTTGCTTGCAAATATATCTTTATGGAGTAAAACAATAGATCCAATTGTCCTAGGACGAACCATTATCATAATTCTGTCAGACAACTTTGTAGACTGTATATCCGTTCTATTTAATTCTGCCATACAACTCAGTCATTGTTATACTAAGGGCTTTGTTTGTGACTATCTGAAGACATATGTGGTCATATTTTTTAAAATATTTTTTATTATTTAATTATATTTATTTGAACGAAGTTAGGTTTCATTTGTAATTGAACTTATTTTTACCTTATATAGGTAGGCGTAATGATGATGTGATCTAGATAATACAGCCTGTATTATGTAGACCACATCATAGATCAGATCACATCTACATACTACAGGCTGTATTATGTATATCACATCATAGAAGTGAAACATATTAGATGCTATCATTTTGATTCATTAAACATAATTGAAATCATTTGATATAATACAGTAAGTCGTATTGGCAGTGATAATAAACACGCTTGTATTTGCCTATTATTGAAGAATCTACATTATCGTCGAGTATATTAACGTAAACGAATACACTTCAATAAAAATAGACTGTAATTTTATTAATTACATATAGTTATTTAAATATGATTGTATATCAAATGTAATATGAATCTAATTCAGAAGTTAGTTGCATAATATTTTTTGTGAACGCTAACTACCTGTGCCCTGTGGTTTCACTCGCGTCGAATTATCTAAATTATTCTGTCACCCCACTCCCCCCCGGGGTCATTAAGCGGTTCCTCTCCTACTAAACGACATCGCGCTAAACGACGTCAGTCGTCGGGGTCGAGGATTTATCAACGACTTTCTCTGTCCCTCTTTTTATATCTATTATATTGTTTAATTTCCCTCTATTAATCAGAGCGGGATAATATATAGCATATACTTGTCCTCGAGGTATGGGTTTTCTAATACAAATATAGGAAATGATGATATGAATTTTTTTTGGTATTGGACTTGTAGTTCCAAAGATTAGCGCGAATAAACAAATAAAATGTAACCTTTTTTGCTGTAGAGCAAATTCTAGGCAAACTTTATTGTTTTTTCGAGGGTCTCTCCTCGTAGATTTTCAGGTCCAATTCTGCAATAGTCTTCTCGTCATTCGAGCACTTCTCATTACTTCCTGTTTGCCAACAGCTACATCAAAAGTGATTCCTAAAAATTGTTGACAACTTGACGTCCGTAAATCATGTATATCATTAGTATTGCTAATGTAATTCCGCCTTACTTTTAAGTGTAATTAATATTTTTTAAATAATATTGTTTTAAAAATTTTCAAAATTAGTTTTCATAGTAAAATTCTAATCTAATCAAAATATGTGAAAAACCACAGTTTAGGAGACGTTCAAGTACCCCCTCTCCCATTATTTTTCATAAATCTTGTATTTTAAAAATAAATAACTCAATTAAAATACCTTTTAAAAAACCGATTTCAAAAAGGTAACAAAGGTACTAAAAAATAAAAAATAATTAACTCAAAGTAGGTACTTACTTAGTCGCAATAAATAACTGAGTTACTGATTTTTGAAGTCGGTAACAGTACTATTGATCAACTCAAACAAATTTGTAATTTAATTTAATTTATAATGTAAATTTAAAACTGAAAGTCTTTTAATGTAGTCATAATACGAAATCGATTCATCGGGGTATTTATAATATGAAATTTTATATCTGTTCGTGTACCAAAATATACAGCATCAATTGTCGTATTTTTAGGGTTTTTTTATTGCGTTGACTTAGAAGCTTGACTTATAGCTTCAAGGGAACGTATTTGATATTAATTTCACCTTGATAACTCCACGCATTCCTGATAAAAAAAAGGACTGAAAGGTCCTGACAGACTGACAGACAACGAAGTGATTAAGGATCCTATAAGGGTCCCTTTTTTTCTTTTTAGGTACGAACTCTAAAAAGACAAAAAAAGATTTTAAAAATATAAAAAGAAGTTCAAATTTGTAACCACAAATGTAAAAAAATATTATTTACAAATTTTGCCATGGCCTGGTAGAGGAAAGGGAAGCAAGAGGGAGTTAAAGAAAGTCCTACCTTCCTTTTCTTTCTAAGGAATTATGAGAAGACAATCTTTTTCGTATGACCTTAATAGAGGACATGTTTTTAGTTTCAGGATCCATAGTTTTGCAACTTGGACAGAAAATGTTTTTTTGTAAAACACACAATATAAAATACAAAGACTTTTTTTATTTAAGAAGGAAGCAAAATTAGCTGAAAGTTTAATACTCTAAACAAATTACCCTAAAAAGATTCAAAGTTTCCATAAAAATTAGTGAAATAAAATCAGCGGAATTCTTGCAAAGGTCTGCTAGAGAAATTTAAGTGGGTAAGTTAGACGTTTGCGTCTGTATTTCTGAATATAATATCAACATTGAATTTAACTGAGTGATAATTTACAGATAGTTATCTCTTTTGCAGCTAAAGTTAAACATAAAGAAAAAAGAGCTGATTTTATAGACCCTATCACATGACTGAGTGTTAAAAACTTGTCGCTATTTATCAATATTTTATGAAATATTAAACAATGTTAATTCATCTTACTAAAACAAAATTATAGACGGAAAAGGTTTGAAAAAAGAGGCTTCACTTGAGATGACTTACGTCTGCAATCATATTTTTGTCACAGGCGTTTTTCTGAGAAAACATCCGACATAGAAACTTAAAATTTGAGGTAGTTATAAAGTATATTGATCCTGGCATATTTCAATAGGCAAAACTTAATAATAATTATATGGAAAGGGAGGGAGGACCAAATAAAATTTTTAAAATATTTTTTTTTTCATCCCATATGTACAGATTATTAGAGCAAATCATATTGATTCCAAAACTATTTTCCCATAATTTTCTCCTTATAAAATATTACTAAAACTATCCACAAAAACAACTACCGCCTTAATTATTCAACCTATCGACTCTCTATCTCTGAAACTGCTAAATTCAAAATTATGAAACAATGGCGTTATAAAGTTAATTAGACAGAATAATGATTATTTTATTTCTTATGGTTTTTTTTAAAACTCACAATGTTTTTAGACATACTATATAATACATTTTTGTGATAAAATACAATATTAATACTTATATATATTGTTTTTACTACAAGCTCTTCAATATTTGTGAAGGTGTGGACTATATCCCTACTTAATAGATTGTATTATATCAAAAATTGCTCTTTGATAATTCAGTTTAGGGAATTTTTCTACATTTTATTTATTTTGAAAAAGCGTCACCATAAAATGGACCTTGTTATACCATTGCATTGTAAGTATTGTACTAGCGTCTATTTAGTATTTTTAATTCCATTAGAATAGGTCTAATGACCATAAAGTTGCAGCAACAGACAAGTACTTCCCCGAAACTTTATTGTGTGCCAAAAACTTTAAAACAATCAGAAAGTGAAAGGTTTTTTAGAAACTTTATCTATATACTGTCCTTTGTTTATATGGCGGCTTGAATCCTAATAAACAAAGGGCCGAAATAATCTGTTTACGGAATTGTAAGAAGCTATGTTCCGTTAAAATATTCTGTCGTCAGTTGAAAGTAAAAGGAATACCGGTGTTTAGTTAAATATTTTATGATTGTGCTATTCGTTGCATTTAATAAAAAACGTTTTTAGGAAAATGTTGGCAAGACATATTACGACAATAAAGGGTGGTTTCTGCTTTGATTTGAAAAAATCCTGATCAACAAAATGTTAAAACAATGGGCTTTGAACAGTTGAAAGTTATTCTTAGTTTTTGTTTCAAACTCAGAAATACTTTCAAATGTTCAAAGATCATTGTTTTAACTTTTGTTTAATAATGGCAAAGAAATTTTAATTTTGGGTTTAGTATCGTATTTTTAAATCGAGTACGCATTTTATTTATTCTCAACAAAATGGTAGTTGTAGAAACTTTTTCCTATTTCCTGCGTTTAGTGACCTTTGTCGCGATATTTTCTTTAATCTATACATATAATAACATTGTAACAGATTGAATTTTGTACGTGGAAATATTTTTAAAAGGCTGATTGATTTAGCATATAGAATGATAATAGAAGTCAGAAAACCTGTTTTTAGAATTTTTGGCCGTCTGTCTATCTGTACGTTAATTTGTTTGTTAATCACGCGAAATCTACTGGACAGATTTTAATGAAATTCAGTGTGGTAATAACTTATACCTTGTTGCAACAAATAGGCTTTTTATTAGGATACCACAAATTAAGAAAACTCGTAACTTAGTGAATATTACGATATTGGTACTGCCAACGACATCTATTAGCGTTTTTAGTAATAGTTATGATAATGATAACAATAGTAAAAATAATTTTGACAATGAAACGATACTTTTACGCCAGTGAAACAGTGGGGTTCAGCTACTCAATCCATAAAGGAGTAAGTCGCTTTAATTTAGGTGCCGGGACAAAAGTGTAATTAGATTTACATAAAGTTTTTCAGATTTGCTGCCAATAATTTTCTGGCAGTACAACATATCGGAAATCAGGTTATTTATAGTAATCTGAGAAGCGGAAAGTTCGATTTTTTATTTGTATTTTCGCGCTTGTCTACAAACTATCTACAAGTATTAGTTTATACTAATACTTGTAGATAGTTTATATCAATACTTGTAGTTAGATTATACTTCCTATATTAAACATGTACTTAAACTTGTTAGACTCAGTTCACAATCAGACTTAAACTTAATCTTGAAACAATAAGAAAAATAATCTGTGAGGTTTTTAAACTTTTCGATGTTTATCATTTAAAATCACGTTGAGCCATCGGTACGCGTTTTGGAACGATGGATTTTTGGAACGACATTATCGATTTAAATAATTATTTATGGGTTACAAACACATATTTTCAGAAATATCATAGGCTATATAACATCACATTAATTTACACATTGATAAGACTACCATTGGCGAAGAAGTACAAAAATTATATCTGGGAGGATTTGGTTGTATTTTTCGAACACTACATTACTTTCTTGATTGCCGCAGCTAATAAAACGCTGTCACTCGAGGGAAATTCTATAACAGGAGATCTTAACAAATCGACATTAAGATTGGCTTAGCGACTAGAAGATTATGGTTGCAAACGAAGAAAGCATTACACAAATAGCAAAGAGACCTCTTCTTTGCTATTCTCCCCACCAGCATGAAAATTGTAAATATGCAAAACCGACAGCAGCATTCCAGAAATACTGATGAAGACTTCACTTAAATAATATTATTAATAAGACTGAACTAACAAATTAAGTCAAGACAATTGTTTTTGCTTTGTCACTTTTCCGACCCTATAAATTTTAGTATAACTTTATATAGCCTTTAATCTTGCTCAAAGTATGGGTTTTTCAACGGAATAAGAATTTTTTAATCGTCTCTATGGTTCCAGAGATTACCGCGAAAAACAAAAAGAAACAAATTTTTACTTGATTACTGCTCTGTCTCCATTCATTGTAGCGTGATGATATATAATCTACAATGTTCTTCTAAATATGGGCTTTCTAGATTTTTAGAATTCAGACCTGTGGTTCCGGAGATACCACGAAAAAAAAGAAACCAGCAAATCTCCACTTTATTACTGTTCTGCCCCTATTAATCGTAACATGATAATATATAGCTTATAATTTTCCTCGAAGTATGGGCGTTTTAAGGGAAAAATAATTTTGGAAATCGCACCTGTGGTTACAGAGATTAACGCGAATATATAGATAAAGCCATTAAAGCCATCGCCCACCACAACAAGCCGTAACTTATTAATAGCTTACAGTAAAAGTATACATGAATCGAAAATATTCAGTATTCTCACAATTTAATAGATTAACGCGAATATATAGATAAAGCCATTAAAGTCATTGCCCACCACAAGAAGCTGTAACTTATTAATAGCTTACAGTAAAAGTATACATGAATCGAAAATATTCAGTATTCTCACAATTTAATAGATTAACGCGAATATATAGATAAAGCCATTATGGCCATTGCCCACCACAAGAAGCTGTAACTTATTAATAGCTTACAGTAAAAGTAAACATGAATAGAAAATATGCAGTATTCTCACAATTTAATAGCTTAAAAGAATACTTAAACTTCCAATGTTTGTGAGTAGATGGCATTGAATATTGGAAAGATTATTACCATTCTGTTAAGTGATCGAAATGGCATGGATGCTGCAAATTAATGATCTAAAAGAGACCAGTACTTGTGATACTTGAATTTGTATTATGATTAAATTTTATCTACTTATTCTTCAATGAACGTAAGAATTTATATAGTTCTAAAATTATATTTAACCAGAAAGTCAAGTTGTTTTAATTCAAATTACAAGATCAATAAGTGAAATATACCTTAAAAGCCACGTCAAATATTGATTTGAGAGATAAATATAATTTTAAGACGATTTTTGTGGCCCATTTTCATGGTTGTATGTATAAAAACAAGTCATTTTAGTTAAACCAGTTGAAACATTTTATCTCCATACATACCTTCTCCGCCAATTATAATTTACTAATCGACTTCATCGATTAAACTTAAACCAATAAAATTTATCCCAAACTTTAGTATTACGTTTCTAACATATATCACATTGTACATATTAATCGATTAAAATGAAAACCAATAAAATTTATTCCAAACGTTAGTATTACGTTTCTAACTTATATCACATTGTACATATTAATCGATTAAAATTAAAACCAATAAAATTTATTCCAAACGTTAGTATTACGTTTCTAACTTATATCACATTGTACATATTAATCGACTAAACTTAAAGCAATGAAATTTATTCCAAACGTTAGTATTACATTTCTAACATATATCACATTGTGCATATTAATCGACTAAACTTAAAGCAATGAAATTTATTCCAGGCGTTAGTATTACGTTGTTAACATATATCACATTGTACATATTAATCGATTAAACTTAAACCAATAAAATTTATTCCAAACGTTTGTATTACGTTTCTAACATATATCATATTATACATATTAATCGAATAAACTTAAACCAACAAAATTTATTCCAAACTTTAGTACTACGTTTCTAATATATACCATATTGTACATATTAATCGATTAAATTTAAACCAATAAAATTTATTCCAAACGTTAGTATTACGTTTCTAACATATATCACATTACACATATTAATCGATTAAACTTAAACCAATAAAATGTATTCCAAGCTTTAGTACTACGTTTCTAATATATACCATATTGTACATATTAATCGATTAAACTTAAACCAATAAAATTTATTCCAAACATTAGTATTACGTTTCTAACATATACCAAATTGTACCTATTAATTGATTAAACCGAAACCAATAAAATTTATTCTAAACTTTAGTATTACGTTTCTAACATATATCACATTGTACATATTAATCGATTAAAATTAAAACCAATAAAATTTATTCCAAACGTTAGTATTACGTTTCTAACATATATCACATTGTGCATATTAATCGACTAAACTTAAAGCAATGAAATTTATTCCAAACGTTAGTATTACATTTCTAACATATACCACATTGTACCTATTAATTGATTAAACTTAAACCAATAAAATTTATTCCAAACTTTAGTATTACGTTTCTAACATATATCACATTGTACATATTAATCGATTAAAATTAAAACCAATAAAATTTATTCCAAACGTTAGTATTACGTTTCTAACATATATCACATTGTACATATTAATCGACTAAACTTAAAGCAATGAAATTTATTCCAGACGTTAGTATTACGTTTCTAACATATATCACATTACACATATTAATCGATTAAACTTAAACCAATAAAATTTATTCCAAACGTTAGTATTACGTTTCTAACATATATCATATTATCCATATTAATCGATTAAACTTAAACCAACAAAATTTATTCCAAACGTTAGTATTACGTTTCTAACATATATCACATTACACATATTAATCGATTAAACTTAAACCAATAAAATGTATTCCAAGCTTTAGTACTACGTTTCTAATATATACCATATTGTACATATTAATCGATTAAACTTAAACCAATAAAATGTATTCCAAACGTTAGTATTACGTTTCTAACATATATCACATTGTACATATTAATCGATTAAACTTAAACCAATAAAATGTATTCCAAGCTTTAGTACTACGTTTCTAATATATACCATATTGTACATATTAATCGATTAAACTTAAACCAATAAAATGTATTCCAAACGTTAGTATTACGTTTCTAACATATATCACATTACACATATTAATCGATTAAACTTAAACCAATAAAATGTATTCCAAGCTTTAGTACTACGTTTCTAATATATACCATATTGTACATATTAATCGATTAAACTTAAACCAATAAAATTTATTCCAAACATTAGTATTACGTTTCTAACATATACCAAATTGTACCTATTAATCGATTAAATTTATACCAATAAAATTTATTCCAAACGTTAGTATTACGTAGTTAACATATATCACATTGTACACATTAACCTAAGAACCATAGTGTTTTCAGTAGGAATAAATAAAAAGGACTTCGTTTTAAATATTCCTACTTCTTATTTTCTTTAAATTTAAAATTTTTTATTTAAAATAAAAAAGTGATACAAAATACACATCACAACGCCTTTTAAAATTGTATCTTTCCCGTTGGTTTGTCATTTTATTCTTTGGTTGAGATATTAGTTACCATTCTTTAGTTTGATACTTGGAACCAACAATCTATGTACTATTGAACGATAAGCCAAATATACCAATGAAGTAAGAATACCCCAATATTGTCAGAAGCTTTATTCGCTTAAGTCTTCCTTGAACTTTCATTGTTCACTGGAAAGTGAAAGGAAATTGCAGAATTGAAATATGACAATGTCGAAGCAATGGAAAGTGAGTTCTTTATTACCGCTCAACGTTTTGAAGTTGATGCGTCTCCGCAAAACGAGCTTTCCTTTTTATCATTGCCAGTGACTATTTTTTGAATATTATCTTGAAGGTCTTTGTTGTCAACGTACTGTGTACGTAGACGTTACGTTAACAATTAAAGCAATATACGAATAGATTTCGCTAATGTGATTTCGCTTATGGCTGGCGCCATCTATTGAGACTAATTAGAAGCAGACTAAACACAAACATTATTACGCTTATATCTTTTAAACTTTATTTGAGTCTATTTAGCAACGGAAAATAAAATTAAACGTATCAAGTCTTGCCAATCCCGGTGAGCAAAAGGAAAAACGGAACCTTTATAATATCACTCAAGCTTCCCTCTGTCACAGTCGTCTTTTTTAGAAACCACTTGAAGTAGAAATTTGAAATTATGTAATAATAAAGCCCTTAACCCGTATATATATATATATATATATATATATATATATATATATATATATATATATATATATATATATACATATATAAATAGAAGAATTGAATGTAAAATTAAGTACTCAATTTTTTTAAGATCTTTGTGTAGTGTAGCCTGTCCGTCTGACACAATGGTTTATCTTAGAAAACGCAAAGTTAAAATTTGGCACAATAATAAAGAACTAGCGTGACCCGTGCGAAGTCTTCGCATTATAAATTATTCAACTCAATTTAATAAATCAAAATTGATTGCAGGTATTCAATTCATTTCTAATTTTGCACAATGCTTATTACGTTTTTATTCCATTATGAAGCTCAGATGACAGATCAAACAAATATTTTACTAAAATTGACATATAGAGGCGCAAGTATCAAAAGCATTGAGCTAAAGCGCCACTTTATTTATACGTGAGTGGATTTGAAATTAAACAAAAATTTTACCGACCGTCAATCATATTGACGTTGAGCCGTTAGATGGCAGCATTGCTGTTTTGTGTATATAATTTTAATAATTAATTAATTTGCAAAAACAATAGCAATAATAAATTGTTTAGTTGTGGATGCCGGTAGAGCAAGCAATTATCTATAAAATGATATATAATTTATGTGGATTAGTTGTGAGGTTTTTTCTAAAAAGGGAGAGTAACATCTTAACCTTAGCGTATTAATATATATGATGATGATGATGATGATTGTATGCATAGATTAGCTGTTTCCCGCGGCTTCGCTTACGTGGAATTAGGATTATTTAAAATAAAATCTATTTCATCAATGTTGCTATGAAACTTGTAATTTGAGGTCTAATCTCATAAAAATCAATTAAATATATATATATATATATATATATATATATATATATATATATATATATATATATATATATATATATATATATATTGCAAAACACGCACAACGGGCATTGAATTTAGCTTTCCTAAAAGATTCTATCCTCAAACATGGTAGATAGAGCTTTAATTCATACTGAAAAGTTTTAATATGCCCCTACTGTTACTAAAAAAATACTTTAGAGGTTTATATTTAAATAGATACATAATTGGTTATACTTGGTTCACTGTTCAAGCTAACAACTCGATTCTGGTTTATACCATTATTTGGTAGTGCGAATAGGGGACGATTCTGATACCAAACTTTCACCCTGCATATGTCCCATATGTCCTTTCACGTCCTCACTCCCTTAGTCCATCTCCTTTCTTCTTCTATCCAATAATTCTGATCAAAACTCCTCCCAACGTATTAGATTATTTTCTTTAAAAGAAAGTAACCTAATTTTAAAAAGAAAATAATCTAATTTAAAATTAGAAAATAATCTAACACGTCGAATTTTGATAAATTATTTTAAGCTTTAAAAAATTAGATTTTTTTCTACGCTAGTATTCTTTTTCCAAGATTTATCACATTTTGTCATAATTACATTTTGTTTTCTACCTGTCCTGCAACTTTATAAATAGACTGCAAGTTTGGTTAGCTAAAAGAGATGGCTTCTGTTGCAATAAGTTCGCCAGATGTACATTTTCCGGAAAAGAAGATAAATACAATACATTGTATTTATATTGAGCTATTTATAAATATTAATAACATATTTCATAGGCTAAATATATAGTGTGAAGATGTTGATAAAAGAAGTCGTAGTGAAGTTGCCAGAATCCGGTAGGTGACTCATTCTAAATTTTGATATTTTTCGTACAATATAGTGAAATATAAGTTAATTAAAAACCAATATTGAAAAACATTCAAAAATTGATTGAAAAATAAGCCAGTTATAGGCTTCTAAATTTGAAGATACGGATAGAGTTGGGTATATCCCTGTCTCTTTTCCTCTTGTAGAATATAATGTGCAATATTAAAAATGACCTCACAACACAGTATTGCCGTCCTTGTCTAAAGGTTTAATTTAAAATTTTTCACTCTTCATCAGCTTGTACCTTGAAATTATGATTAATGAAATAAAAAAAAATTAGTCAAATACCCGATTGCTAAAGCGGTTTAAAATAAAAAATAATCAAACTCATATCAGATTGACCAATGGATCTTGTTTTATTTAATTATGGGGAAGAAATCTGGGCTACGTCATTATTCAATAATTGACTCAACTAGGAAAGAAATGTCATTTCCCAAATTGTTTCTAATACTGACCTGCTAGTTCCTTATAGTATGTTACCTCTATATATTATTTACTCAAAGGTGTCTTTTGTCAAAACGCCAGGTCTCCCTTAATACTTCATCAAAAAATGGGCTATCGTTTTGAAGACTCCTTTACCGCTAAGGACCAAAAATAAACAAATAATTCAAAATTAATTTTTTTAATTCTTTAATGTTATTTCTCAAAGGTGTTTATATTTTAAATAGTGCCATCTATTGATAGTATATCTAACTAACAAGAACGAAAATCGTTCAAACAGTAATTATTTATAAACAGATATTCATTCATTGTCGCTCATTGCTTCAAAAAAGTGCATCCGAATCAATCAACGTCAAGCATAAAGACAGGTGCTCAAAAGAGCAGGGTTATATGTACCAGAAACTGTTTTTTCGCGTGGAAGGTTATACGCGGTTTTTTCTCGAGTTCATATATACAATGATATTCAGGTTTATGTTATAGATGATGTGATACATATAGCCAAAAAGTAAACAATGATCACATTATCATTTCTAATATTGTTTTCAGAGAAGTTTTGTAAATTAAAAAAACATATCTCGGTAAAAGCCACTTCGTGTTGTAAACTTTTTGGGAAGGGTAAGCTGCGAAGAGACGAACATATAAAAAAGTATGTACGAGATATACGTAAAGGCGTGCAAACGTCCGCGTTCGCGACCACCCCTGTTAGTCCTGAAAACGTCATGGATGGTGTAATGGATTGAAAATGTGTCTCAATAATTGAATTGTAGACACTCAAAAACAATATATTTTCGACTTAATTATCCCGAATTACTGAGCTATGACCTTCATCGTGACCATGAAAAGCTATTTTTTGCTTACCTAAAAATACAATAGTATCTATTAACATTTTTAAATTATTTGTATTTCTATGTCATTATGTTCCCGATTCACATAGCTAATTGCCCGTCGGTACAAATTTCTATATGGGAAGAGCTACAATTTTGTAGTTTTACTGTACACAATAAATGTTTTTCAGAATTAGTATAGTATTTACCATAATTTGTGAAATTACCTAGATTGTAAAAACCACCTTTATTCTATTTAACATATTCAGTTCTGAATAATAAACAAGGCCATCAAAATATTTTAAAATTCAACTTCTGATTAGCCACCAACGCTAATCATTAAAATTACTGTGAAAATGTCGTACACTAGATTTATTACGAACGTATAGTTTCAAAATTGGCATCGATCTACCATCCTCAATTGCACTATTTTTTATCATTAGAAGATAAATTGAAAAATCTTACCTTAATCACGTAATAAACAGAGAAACATTCGATAGTTGCCATTGTTTGTTTACTTTTACGACGAAAATGCACATCAAGAAAAAAACTAATAAAATATTAATTTTAATGCATAAAGAAGACTGGTAACACAGTAAGTATTTCACTGACAAAATATAATACGCGTATTTAAAAATAGGAAAAGTATTAAATTTATTTATAAAATTATTTTCGAACGAGAATGATAATCGTTATAATGACACAATTATTCATTGTTTGTATGCAAATGTCATAAATACTGAACTTTTTCAGTCTGAATATAATAAGTAATCAAGCAAGCTTCAGCTTGCCTTGAGACTATGAACTGATGCTCTAAAGTGAGGTAATCAATTTTCGTATGGACCATTTCTGATTCGAGAAGTTTTTGTAATTTATTACAATACAGGAATGAAGTTTGTACGTTTTATCTAAAATTCCACGTCGCTTTGTGCACGCAAACTGCAAATCGTTTAGAGCAAGCTATTTATAATTGCTTATAAGGTAATGCGCGCCACTGCTGAGAAAGCCAATATCTGCCTTTTTTACTTTACAACAAATCGTGTTATACATAATAATAACAATATTTTACAATGAGACTTCTATTATTATCTTTTAAAATAAAATACCTGTCACTTTTCCTTTTTCACTTTATATTACCATTCGGTGGCTTGCGAATTATTCGCACGAGCCAACTAGTCATAGTATTACGCGAATGCGATTCTCACGTGTACACTTCAATCGCTATGGAATACTGAGTTAAGTGCCGTTACCATAAATTAAAATGAGATAATTTTCTCAAATATTATTTCCGGAGTATTTGTTTTTTTTTTGTAATCACCACGTATGACGACACATGACAGTTTTTTGTGTCTATTGTTATCGTAATCTATGATTATACCTCATCTAGTCATCATTAGGTCTATTTTAATCGTTAATTATATTAGCAATTGTTTGATAAGATTATATACAATAATATACAATATTCCATAACAAGTATATATAATATTCCACTAATTTAAAAATAGGGATGCAACTTTTTATAGCATAGACGTATATCTTTCACAGCCGTGAAAATAACGTGAATATGTCAAAAATATAAAATTTCAGTCGTCTTTAGTTTACACGTAAAATTTACAAAACCTTTTTTAAACCTACTTTTTATTATTTTTACTTCAGGAATTTGGGAGATTTTTATGGACGTGTTGGACAATACCTCTAGAACTATTTTACATAAAGAACAAAAAAAAATTGTTTCAGAATTAGCACTAGTTTCTCTTTCAACTAATGACTCACACGATTAAAAAAAAATTCGCGTGTTTACTTACCATCTCTAAAATTTTCATAACAATACTTTTTAGTATTGATCATTGAGACGTGTGCGAGATAATATTCTTAACCATAGTGCCGAATTTCAAGTTTCTACCCCAAACGGTTCCTAAAAGAAAAGGTCGTGACATACTGATGAACACGTGATTAATTTTATGAAGGTTCTGTTTTCCCTTGCAAGGTACGGGATTTTTTCATAATTTTGAAATATATAAACTGTCAAAGTCTAATTAAAAAATAATATGAAAAAGTAATGAAAAAAAAAGAAAGTTATAACCAATTAATATTGCTAATAAGTCCTGTAATGGATAAAACCCTGGCATATACAATATTCTATTATAGATGAGTAAATGTACGTCAGAAAATACTTTAATAGCACTCCATTATCATTAAGAAAAGATTAATATTGATAATAAGTCCTTTAATGGATAAAAGACTGGCATATATATTTATAAATGGATAAATGTGCAACAGAAAATACTTTAATAGTACTCCATTAGCATTAAGAAAAAAATGAGCTCATTCTTAAATAAGTACATTACATACGTTCCTAAATATGAATATTTAAAATGGTCTAGTCAATCATCACAACAAAATTATTCACGAAATTATCAGAGTTTGTAAAACACCACAAATAAAGAAAAGCAATGCTATTTAATAAATATTTATTTATTTAACTCCTAGTATATATTAAATATAATTTTATAATATTTTAGAACAGCCAATAATTTAACTACAATACATTTAATTAAAGACAAAAAATATATATTTTGTCTACTACGTACGTACTACTGCGTACGTATTTTGTCTACTAGCTACGAATAAAAATAGAAATGAAAGAAATGCAGGTCGAAGATTTTAAGTTTCAATTGTTCCTCCTCTTCCGATTCCTTTTTGGTTTTGATCCTAAGAACAGATGAAAATTTGTTAATGGTACCAAAACATTTTAAATGATAGAAACTTTTGACGATTACCTTAAACGTAAGACACATTTCAATACAAAACATGGTAACAAATTAAACCATTTACAGTTACAAGATATTAAATCAATAACAAATGTAATAAATGGATTTTTGGAATACAACATTTTATTTTAGGAAAATAGAATATTAAACATTTCTTTGCCATTTTCAGATGCATGTAGAAAAGTTACTAAGTTGTCATCAGCATTACATTAAACATTTTCCAATTCATATTAATACTTAAAAGGTCAATATGTTGGTCTCCTCGGATGATGTTGATAAAAGTTTGTTTTAATAATACTCACGTCTATCAGAATGCACATTCGGCGTATCTATTGCATTTTTAGCCGCATCGAGTCCTCTAGGCTTTTCAGAAATGTTGCCAGATTTGCTCGTTGCACTGTCGTTTTCTAATTTATACGAGGGACAAATTTTAGCAATTTGTCCTTGCATAGGAGGAAGCGGTATTACCGTTGGAACTTGCCTGTCATAAAAATAATAGATAGATCGGTGGCATTCATTAACTGGCACTTTTTGACAGGGAGCTCTACTTGAGGAATTTAATTGTATATTGTGATGGTGTAAAGGTGGAATAAGTTGGGGTGGTACTGGATAAGGAATAACTGAATGTTGCTGATTTGGCAAAGAATTTGGAAAGATGGAAACTTGATAAAATTGTGGCAAGGGAGTAAAAGTTTGAGGAATGGAAGCAGGTGGTAAAAGATTTGGAGGAGAGACTTGGATTGGGGATATTGGTGAAACATTTCCAGCTACCATAGTCGGCATATTGGGAATAATTTGGCGGTATTGTGGAGAAAATGGTGTAAATTGCGTTTGAGGATATGGAGGATATTTTTGAAGTTGGGTTATTTGATGTCCTGCGTAGACTGGGTAACTCCATTGACTATCCGGTTGCCTTGTATAATAGTATGGAGGAGGCTGAAATAGAAAATTAGAAAAAAACTGTCACGACATCTTATTTTAGGGTTTTCCGCGAAATAAAATAAATCAAATTGATACTATCACGACATCTTATTTTAGGGTTTTCCATGAAATATATTCAATTCAGTTTTCTCATCCATGGAATGGCTTCATTTTCTTCCGATGGTTTTCAACAATTACTATAAAAAATATTTATAATTATCACTGAGTCTATGTGCTTTGTGAAATTGTTTAAACTGTTTTTGCTATATTAGAATTAGTATTTAATTACTAATTAAAATTTTCTGATTATAATAAAATTATGTGCCGGGATAGTTAGATTAAATTGTAATTGGACAAGTATTTAGTATCTGATTAAAATTATTTAATTTAAAAACTGAAAACAAATCATAAAAATGTTGATAATATATTAAATGTTACTGGACCCTCGTCTAAATTTCTTTATGATTAATATGGTGTCTGGTAACTCATTTTCAAAATTTGTGCTAGACAGGGGTTTCTGAATATCTAGAAAAAATTTATGATTATAAAATTATAAATGTTCTATTTTCAAATAAAATCACAGCAGTTACAAAGCTACAAAATTTATTTTGAATTAATACATAGATTATCAGTTGAATGATATAGAATAGTCCTATTACAAAATTTACATTTAGAACGACATGAAAACATAAAAAATTACCCAAATTATTGTGAAATATATTCATGAAATAATTATATACATGAAATACCAAATAAGTACTTAGATTTTCCGTATCTCAATGTACGGAAAATTTTAATGAGAACAATATTTCTGCTCTTAACTTCAGAAATTTTGCATTATTTCTGTGATATATCATTATCATTTTAATGATTTATGAAATATATAATTTTAATGATTTGTATATATAAATATGATTTGTATGTATATATCAATGATTTGAATTAATGATTTGTATGTATATATCATTTTAATCATTTAATGATGATATATCATTTTAATGATTTATGAGAAATAATATTTCTGCAACTTACTACTCAAGTTCTTTTCTAATTTGTATGCCAAGGAACGTTCAATAAATAAACATATAATATTCAGACAAAGTTTCTTCCTAACCTGTGTAGCTTCGGATCCTGGACAAATTTGATGCCGAGGTGGTGAACCAGCTTGCAGCATTCGTGATGAAAATCTAAAAAAAATAAAAATACAAAATGATACTATTGTCATCGCGGAAACGAAATAAGATTAATGCAAATACTGAGATTGGGCTACGAAACTAATCCAGAATAATAAATGTGAGTAAAGTGTTAAATTATCTTCTCAAATACTCGACTTTACTGAAATGAAAAATACTTTTCTTCCTTATCTTTTTAAAAAATATGTATCTTAAAATTGATAAAAAGCGTATATGTGGATAATCAAGTAAAGTGGATAACATAACTAAATACTCCGCACAAAGCCAGAGGAACAATTACGAATGGGTAGGCTTTGCCAAATTTTAAATTATCAGTTAAACAATACTGACTGGGATTTACATTTTGTTATGTAATTATATTGGCATATATTATATATTATGTATCTAGTTGGACCTGATGAATTACCGAAAACATATTAATAACAGAAAAAAAAACACAGCTGACTAACTGAAAATGGATTCGTTTTCTGTATCAACGTACATTTAATATATTATTCTTATGCGTTGTTTGGTTAAAATTGCTCACTGACTCAAAGTAAAAAGATAATACAATTTCTAAAATAAATTAAATAATAATTATCTGCATTCTATAAATTACATGGAAACATAACGTGTTTACGTATTGGACAAATTTTAGTTTGTTTAAATCAACCAAATCTTCTAGCATCTTATAGTAACATTTAAATATATTGTTTAAATAGTAACTTACCCAGGAGAAAAATTATGACTCACAGGTATACCATGAAGAACAGCTTTTTCATCAAATGCACCTCTCTTGTAACCATATTGTGGGATATCCAACTTCATCTTTTGATAATGATCAGGCTTGGAAATTGTACTGAAATTGGTTGACATTCTCCGAACTCTACAATACTGTTGATTAATATTTTGTTTAACACGGACGTGCACTCCCACCGAAAGTAAACGGATGACTGGATTCTTGAGCCCTGATTCTTTCTTGATAAATATTATTTTTTGATAATGAGCTAATTACAAATTTATGTGAAAGGAGGGGATTAAGAGCTATTAAAGGGCAATTTCTAAAGAATATTCTGAGAATGGTTATTGTTGCTTTATTAACGTTCATTTTGTAACCCTCTATTTTCTGTGATATTTATTGGCTGTTGCAAACAATACTTTGTTTTGTTTAAACTCTCCAAATAAATAGAATATAATGTCATATGTATATATTGAAATCCATGTCATAAAACTGATGCTTAATTCTTTAGTTGGATTGTAAATTAATTGAGATTTATAATATTTTAGTGTGTTTCCTAAAAGCATTGGGAAACTGGAACACTTACGCAATAACCTGGGCGTCATTTGTCTGTGTTACAGGATAATTTCTTGGATATAGATCTCGTTTCGTTCGTATCGTCGTTCGTCGATAATCGTTTGATATAGAAAGTTGAAATTTGTCATAGTTTTTTTAAATTTTCATTTTGGGAGATAATTTTGAGGGATGAAAGAGAAAAACCTTTTTTTTTAATTCATGGTGTTGTATATTAATTGAGAGCTTTATACAGTGCGAGTTTTAAAATATATCATTTTTTTTAATCATCCTGGTAATCTCAGAAAATATTGGTCCGTAAAATCTGCAAAGAAATTCTTTATTGGTGGGCAGTTTTTATTGAGAGAAAATTGTCTGTAACGCATTACCTGAGGTTTTTAATTTAATTATTTTAATCTCATTTATAACCAAAGTATTAATAATCGAACAAAAAACTGTTAACTACAAGTGAAACGAGTTCCACTCGCGGTTAACAGTTTTTTGTCACGTCATTTATGAATATTGTACATAATATTCCTATTAAACTGTTTACAAAATTTTAATTTTTAGAAAAAAAATATATTGCCAGCTATATCTTTTACTGGCTCATATTAAAAAAAAATTATGTGATTTAACTGCAAATTAACGATTTTCGGATTTTTTATTTACTTGTGCTATAAGATCTTGTTTTTTGCCAAATTTCATAATACTAGGTCAACGGGAGACGGGTCAATACTTTAGCTTTTTTGTCAAATATGCGTCATAATGGCCGTACTTTTAGTGACTAAGATTGACTAAGAAGCTTGATTTTTTAGTCCAAGTCCAAGGGAACGTAGACCTAAATATTTGATATTAATTTCAACTTGATACCTGCACGCGTTCTTTAGAAAAAGGGTGTTGACAGATAGACATATGGACAACGAAGTGATCCTATAAGGGTACTTTTTCCTTTTGAGGTACGGAACCCTAAAAAGAAAACCTAATATAAACCTGACATACATATCGAGGGTTTTATACTTTGTTTGAAGTAAAATTACTTTATTTATCATAATTCATCCCTAACATGGATTTCCTAGCGTAACAATTGTTTTAATAATGTCTTATTTAATTAAGTAGCCAAGACACATATATTACTGTGTATAGGTGTCTACATCTACTGTGACATCTAGGATCATTATTATAGTTTTCCTGTAACCTTTGTATAGGCTTTTAAAGGTTTAGGGTTTTTTTCATGACATTAGATTCAATAAAGAGGAGGCTGGAATCAACATATCTATTTGTTTCATGTCATTCAGTATGTCAAACGATACCCAACATTATATTTGGAATATTTAAATTGACATAAAATATTTTTGCATGTTAGTTATTGACATATATGTTTTATTACTATGTCAAATTTCGAATTTTTACTTTAAGCGGTTTCTGAGAAAAACGGTCGTTGCAGACACATAGAAGACTGGTTATTGGTCTTATTATTAATGATTCTGATCTTTTCCTTTTGAGGTATGGAGCTTCAAAAAAGGTTAATATAAACTCCTCATATTAAAATATTAAAAATATTTTTTGTTTTTGTTACTTGTGGAGTTGCTTGGTATTTGAACATATTTCTTAATACTGTCAAAATCACTTTATCCAATGAGTATAACTTAATTGAAAGATTCATTTTAATTGACGTTATTTTTTTGCAGCCGCAGCTAAGAACTCTTTCAATTTAGTGTTGATTGGTATTACATTTATATATAATTTGTAGCTGAACTATATCAATACGAAGAAATAATTTTTTTTTTTTTTTAATTTTTGACGTCAAACTTCTTTAGCGACTTCTCTCATATCTGTTCCTTTGTACCATTCGATTACTCTCTCATTTTTGAACCTATTGAGATGATTTTGTGTACAGATTTTTAATTTCTAAATGGGCGAGGCGAAATTGAATAATAAGTAAAATTGAATGAAAATATTTTTTTGAGATTTCCGAGATTACCGAAGAAATTGAAATAAAAAAAAATACCTGTACCATGAAGTATCTTCGGGTAGGTATATTAAAAAGCAATAAAGTTTATTTCGAAGTTAAGTAATTTGAATGATTCGGTTTATAAAATATTGTTTCAAAAAGTGCTAAAATGTGGCTCTCAACAAGTATTTTCAATGAAAACTGTAACATATATTGTAGCACATACACTTTCCCTATTGAAAAAATCATTTCATAGAATGACACAATTTTGTCCAGGTAAAAATTTATCAACGTCCTATATGGGCATGATTTTGAGATTTATATAAGTACCTGGAAGTTTAAAATTACAGAACCCTATCGTGGGCATATCCGATACGCCCTTAGCTGCTTTTTTTTCTTTCGACGCGAGACGTCTATTCGCTCGTTGAGTACAAGTCGAACTTTTTTTGTTTGCAAAATATCGTAAGATTTCAATCGCTAATAACTACGCGTTAACTAACGCGTTAACAATGAGCTCACAATGGGAAGAGTAAATCTGTACTTGTTCGTCGTGTAATATTATTTCGCCTATGACGTCATCGAATAAGTTTAGGTGATATGTGGTTTTTGCGAAGTAGCGTTGTGTAAAGTTATAAATTAGTGCAACGTAATAACGCGTTTAGCTGGAAGGTTGATTTGTATGTCAATGTAAAAAACATACAAAGCACTACTAGAGCTCTAAATGAAACAATAAAAATATATAATGAAACATTACAAAAAAATTAGAAAGGTCATCTCATCTGAATTGTAAATATGCTCGGAATTATAGAAACGCAAGAATTATAAAAAAATGGAGGAAAGTTCGCATTAAAAGGAATCCAAAAACCCAAAAAATTCAGGGCTGAGCAAGTGCAAGAGCTAGGATAACGTCGGAAAGAAAATGAGAAGACGACACAAAGCGATTGCCTAGCTGACCCATCCGGCATGCTGAGTCCAGCCATACTCCTGCTTATATTGCTCTGTGTCCCCTTTATATCACTGTATTAAAGAGATTGGGAATTCAATTACTTATTAATACAAAACATTTGTTATGGTTTTATCCCGAAGTTTTCACGAAAAATCTACATTTCTATACATTTCTAAATCTATATTTTCGTAATATTTAAAAAAAAACAGCAAAATACTCTATTATACTATAAGATATTATAAATGCATGATTTTCATCAATGTTTATTTAATTAGACTTTTTTTATTATTACATTCATAAATATTTCCATTCGATTATCTTACAAATAATTTTAATTTTCGTCCAAAGCTTAATATTGTCCCAAGCTATTGAATGGAATAATGACATGCCGTGCTTTAGGGTACAGTGAAAAACAATTTTATTCCATTATCGTGAAGTAATATTTGAAAAAAAAGGGTTTATTTATAACAGAAAACAAACATTTTGCTGTAACTTATTATTTAGTAGTGGCTTTGATGAGATGTAACTTAAAAACATGAATAACCAATCTTTTCGCTCGCGCCATCGTTCACGAGGACTTTCGATTGATATGAAGTGATCTGTATATTTATCAAAATGACACCATTTCCACCATCTATCTTCAAATTATTTAACTTAAATCCTTGACATATATTTGTTATGAAAATGCGAAGGAGACGGGTGCTGAAAAAATTTTAATAACCGATATATTCTGGTTACTAAAATAGATAAATTATTTGCTATAAATAAAACATAGAGAGGATCATTATTACTTTTTTCTAAAAATAAATCGATCAATTATTTCTTTTTGTTTTCAACTCGGATATAAAAAACTGCATTTGAAAATCTCTATCATCCATAATTGGCGAAAATACATGATTATCACCGATTGATTTAAAACTTATTTGAATAACTATTAATAAGATAATCATTTAAATATTGCATGCCCGCTATATAATTAAATTTGATCGTTTATTTATAAATAATTAAAATATAAAATTAAATTGCCAATTAACATTAGATCTCTTTTATCAGTGGCCATCAAACCCATTCCAGATTACTAAACAATACGTAAAAAATAACGAAATCAAAATCTGAGATCGTTAAAATTTTTACGTGTGTTTATTTCTGTTTTTATATTTGCATATTTTGTATTGCATAAATATGTTTTAATTTATTTTATTCACATCGTTTATTTAATTGAAATCTAGTTATTTATGTCTTACTGTATAGTTTATTTTTTATTACTAAGCAACAATTACAGATATCCGAAATATGGTTTAGTTATTTTTGCGTAGCTATCCCTCCTAAACTTGACATTAGTAAAGGTTCTCTATGAAGAAAAATAATTCCATAGAATGTTCCATTTATCAGGCAGATGAATTGTTAGCAATAATATTAAACTAATTTTAATTACGATATCGAAATGAATGCTATATTGTTTATTTGTTAGTTAATATGGCGACTCTTTCAAACATTTTCTTAAGTGCCAAATTTAAAAATGACACTACTCTCTGTTGCGTTGAGAACTGTTGTGTACATATTATGTACCTGTACTGCTATTTTCTTTTTTTTTCGATTTCTCTTCTAAACACAATTACCTTGTCTTTTGTTTTCTGATTTAAACAGCTATATACGACGAGCCGGCTCGTTTAAGGATATGTTGTTTTTGCCCGAAGAACTGTGGGTTGTTGGGCCTATGCAATTACTATTCTATGGTATTTAAATTGGGCAAGACACCAAAATAACCTGATCAGTTTTTAATAATTTGCTGATAAAATATGATACTACAATTACTATTGTTGTAGAATGGATTGAAAAGGGTTACACTAGTTGTAAGTTTGCTATTTATAATGATGATTTTCCAGATCTTATACTTTTTATGACTTCACCCCAGTTTTTATACTTTTTATATAAAAGAAAATGCCTACCACTGTCAAGTTTACTACTATTATACTAGCATTATATAGGATCCGTGTGGTATGGGAGGAAGACTGTTTTAAATAATAAAACGTAATATAAAATTAATCATCTTTCATTTCCCAGTCCTAGTTTTAGTATAGCACCACTATACATTTAGCTGGTTAGTATTTATAACATGTAGATGGTTTAATATCGTAATTAATTTACCAATTTTTCCGACGGATTAATTAGTGCTTTTTTATAGAAAAAAGTAAAGGGGGCGGAACTTGTGGTGTCATAAAAGCTAAATCTTTCATTGGTAGAGTTTTATTTTAAAATATATTTCACTGTTATATTCTTAGAAATTAGCTTTATTTTATGATAATGCATCCATCTTTATTAGTGTATACCTAAATTTTACTTTGAATTATTGAACAAAAATACCGAGTATTGTCCTACAGGAATAACCTTATTTCCATAGTTAAAGGTAACCAATACGTTAGCCTAAATCATGAAGTTAAAGGTAGTCTTAATCATGAAATTATGTCTGCCAAATTTTACGACAATCTGGCGTACCGCTTATGCGTGATTGAGTAACAAACATTCAAAAATACTTGCCATGGTATTAATATGCCAGGCGTGCGAAGTCGCAAATATTACATGGTTAATATATTACCACACTAGACGAAATATATGCACATAATATTTTTTAGTAATTTGTTACTTTCTTACAGAAGTTATTAGGTAACAAACATACTAATTTTTGCGGTTACATTATTAGTGGCATACAGCATATAACGACTGTAACACTCTTGCTTAGAAATGCTTAAACTTAAGTTATACTACTCTTATTTTGAGAATATTTATACCGTTCATAACTTTGGGATAACAAAGATGTTAATTACTACTAATAAATTCATTGAAGCAATAGAATAACTACTGAGAAGTTATTTCAAAAACCCAACGTATTCACTGCATTCCATCGATAATAACTTAATATATAGGGACGTGTCTATGATTGACTACTAATAAATTCATTGAAGCAATGGAATGACTACTGAGAAGTTATTTAAAAAACCCATCGTGTTCACTTCGCATTCCATAGACAATAACTTAATATATAGGGATGTGTCTATGATTGACTACTAATAAATTCATTGAAGCAATGGAATGACTACTGAGAAGTTATTTCAAAAACCCAACATGTTCACTTCGCATTCCATAGATAATAACTTAATATATAGGTGTGTGTCTATGATTGATTACTAATAAATTCATTGAAGCAATAGAATAACTACTGAGAAGTTATTTCAAAAACCCAACGTGTTCACTTCGCATTCCATAGACTGTAACTTAATATATAGGGATGTGTCTATGATTGACTACTAATAAATTCATTGAAGCAATAGAATAACTACTGAGAAGTTATTTCAAGAACCCAACGTGTTCACTTCGCATTCCATAGACTATAACTTAATATATAGGGATGTGTCTATGATTGACTACTAATAATTTCATTGAAGCAATAGACTAACTACTGAGAAGTTATTTCAAAAACACAACGTGTTCACTTCGCATTCCATAGATAATAACTTAATATATAGGTGTGTGTCTATGATTGATTACTAATAAATTCATTGAAGCAATAGAATAACTACTGAGAAGTTATTTCAAAAACCCAACGTGTTCACTTCGCATTCCATAGACTGTAACTTAATATATAGGGATGTGTCTATGATTGACTACTAATAAATTCATTGAAGCAATAGAATAACTACTGAGAAGTTATTTCAAGAACCCAACGTGTTCACTTCGCATTCCATAGACTATAACTTAATATATAGGGATGTGTCTATGATTGACTACTAATAATTTCATTGAAGCAATAGACTAACTACTGAGAAGTTATTTCAAAAACACAACGTGTTCACTTCGCATTCCATAAACTATAACTTAATATATAGGGATGTGTCTATGATTGACTACTAATAAATTCATTGAAGCAATAGAATAACTACTTATAATTTATTTCAAAAACCTAACGTGTTCACTTCGCATTCCATAGACAATAACTTAATATAGAGGGATGTGTCTGTGATTGACTACTAATAAATTCATTGAAGCAATAGAATAACTACTGAGAAGTTATTTCAAAAATTCAATGTGTTCACTTCGCATTCCATAGACAATAACTTAATATATAGAGATGTGTCTATGATTGACTACTAATAAATTCATTGAAGCAATAGAATAACTACTGAGAAGTTATTTCAAAAATTCCAACATGTTCACTTCGCATTCCATAGACAATAACTTAATATATAGGGATGTGTCTATGATTGACTACTAATAAATTCATTGAAGCAATAGAATAACTACTGAGAAGTTATTTCAAAAACCCAACGTGTTCACTTCGCATTCCATAGATAATAACTTAATATATGGGGATGTGTCTATGATTGACTACTAATAAATTCATTGAAGCAATAGAATAACTACTGAGAAGTTATTTGAAAAACCCAACATGTTCACTTCGCATTCCATAGACAATAACTTAATATATAAGGATGTGTCTATGATTGACTACTAATAAATTCATTGAAGCGATAAAATAACTACTGAGAAGTTATTTCAAAAACCCAACATGTTCACTTCGCATTCCATAGACAATAACTTAATATATAGGGATGTGTCTATGATTGACTACTAATAAATTCATTGAAGCAATAGAATAACTACTGAGAAGTTATTTGAAAAACCCAACATGTTCACTTCGCATTCCATAGACAATAACTTAATATATAGGGATGTGTCTACGATTGACTACTAATAAATTCATTGAAGCAATAGAATAACTACTGAGAAGTTATTTCAAAAACCCAACGTGTTCACTTCGCATTCCATAGACTGTAACTTAATATATAGGGATGTGTCTATGATTGACTACTAATAAATTCATTGAACCAATAGAATAACTACTGAGAAGTTATTTCAAAAACCAAACGTGTTCACTTCGCATTCCATAGACTATAACTTAATATATAGGGATGTGTCTATGATTGACTACTAATAATTTCATTGAAGCAATAGACTAACTACTGAGAAGTTATTTCAAAAACACAACGTGTTCACTTCGCATTCCATAAACTATAACTTAATATATAGGGATGTGTCTATGATTGACTACTAATAAATTCATTGAAGCAATAGAATAACTACTGAGAAGTTATTTCAAAAACCCAACGTGTTCACTTCGCATTCCATAGATAATAACTTAATATATGGGGATGTGTCTATGATTGACTACTAATAAATTCATTGAAGCAATAGAATAACTACTGAGAAGTTATTTGAAAAACCCAACATGTTCACTTCGCATTCCATAGACAATAACTTAATATATAAGGATGTGTCTATGATTGCCTACTAATAAATTCATTGAAGCGATAAAATAACTACTGAGAAGTTATTTCAAAAACCCAACATCTTCACTTCCCATTCCATAGACAATAACTTAATATATAGGGATGTGTCTATGATTGACTACTAATAAATTCATTGAACCAATAGAATAACTACTGAGAAGTTATTTCAAAAACACAACGTGTTCACTTCGCATTCCATAAACTATAACTTAATATATAGGGATGTGTCTATGATTGACTACTAATAAATTCATTGAAGCAATAGAATAACTACTGAGAAGTTATTTCAAAAACCCAACGTGTTCACTTCGCATTCCATAAACAATAACTTAATATATAGGGACGTGTCTATGATTGACTACTAATAAATTCATTGAAGCGATAAAATAACTACTGAGAAGTTATTTCAAAAACCCAACATGTTCACTTCGCATTCCATAGACAATAACTTAATATATAGGGATGTGTCTATGATTGACTACTAATAAATTCATTGAAGCATTAGAATAACTACTGACAAGTTATTTCAAAAACCCAACGTGTTCACTTCGCATTCCATAGACAATAACTTAATATATAGCGATGTGTCTATGATTGACTACTAATAAATTCATTGAAGCAATAGAATAACTACTGAGAAGTTATTTCAAAAACCCAACATGTTCACTTCGCATTCCATAGAAAATAACTTAATGTATAGGGATGTGTCTATGATTGACCACTAATAAATTCATTGAAGCAATAGAATAACTACTGAGAAGTTATTTCAAAAACCCAACATGTTCACTTCGCATTCCATAGACAATAACTTAATATATAGGGATGTGTATATGATTGACTACTAATAAATTCATTGAAGCAATAGAATAACTACTGAGAAGTTATTTCAAAAACCCAACATGTTCACTTCGCATTCGATAGACAATAACTTAATATATAGGGATGTGTCTATGATTGACTACTAATAAATTCATTGAAGCAATGGAATGACTACTGAGAAGTTATTTCAAAAACCCAACATGTTTACTTCGCATTCCATAGACAATAACTTAATATATAGGGACGTGTCTATGATTGACTACTAATAAATTCATTGAAGCGATAAAATAACTACTGAGAAGTTATTTCAAAAACCCAACATGTTCACTTCGCATTCCATAGACAATAACTTAATATATAGGGATGTGTCTATGATTGACTACTAATAAATTCATTGAAGCATTAGAATAACTACTGACAAGTTATTTCAAAAACCCAACGTGTTCACTTCGCATTCCATAGACAATAACTTAATATATAGGGATGTGTCTATGATTGACTACTAATAAATTCATTGAAGCAATAGAATAACTACTGAGAAGTTATTTCAAAAACCCAACATGTTCACTTCACATTCCATAGATAATAACTTAATATATGGGGATGTGTCTATGATTGACTACTAATAAATTCATTGAAGCAATATAATAACTACTGAGAAGTTATTTCAAAAACCCAACATGTTCACTTCGCATTCCATAGACAATAACTTAATATATAGGGATGTGTCTATGATTGACTACTAATAAATTCATTGAAGCATTAGAATAACTACTGACAAGTTATTTCAAAAACCCAACGTGTTCACTTCGCATTCCATAGACAATAACTTAATATATAGGGATGTGTCTATGATTGACTACTAATAAATTCATTGAAGCAATAGAATAACTACTGAGAAGTTATTTCAAAAACCCAACATGTTCACTTCACATTCCATAGATAATAACTTAATATATGGGGATGTGTCTATGATTGACTACTAATAAATTCATTGAAGCAATATAATAACTTCTGAGAAGTTATTTCAAAAACCCAACATGTTCACTTCGCATTCCATAGACAATAACTTAATATATAGGGATGTGTCTATGATTGACTACTAATAAATTCATTGAAGCAATAGAATAACTACTGAGAAGTTATTTCAAAAACCCAACATGTTCACTTCGCATTCCATAGACAATAACTTAATATATAGCGATGTGTCTATGATTGACTACTAATAAATTCATTGAAGCAATAGAATAACTACTGAGAAGTTATTTCAAAAACCCAACATGTTCACTTCGCATTCCATAGAAAATAACTTAATGTATAGGGATGTGTCTATGATTGACCACTAATAAATTCATTGAAGCAATAGAATAACTACTGAGAAGTTATTTCAAAAACCCAACATGTTCACTTCGCATTCCATAGACAATAACTTAATATATAGGGATGTGTATATGATTGACTACTAATAAATTCATTGAAGCAATAGAATAACTACTGAGAAGTTATTTCAAAAACCCAACATGTTCACTTCGCATTCGATAGACAATAACTTAATATATAGGGATGTGTCTATGATAGACTACTAATAAATTCATTGAAGCAATAGAATAACTATTGAGAAGTTATTTCAAAAACCCAACATGTTCACTTCGCATTCCATAGACAATAACTTAATGTATAGGGATGTGTCTATGATAGACTACTAATAAATTCATTGAAGCAATAGAATAACTACTGAGAAGTTATTTCAAAAACCCAACATGTTCACTTCGCATTCCATAGACAATAACTTAATATATAGGGATGTGTATATGATTGACTACTAATAAATTCATTGAAGCAATAGAATAACTACTGAGAAGTTATTTCAAAAACCCAACATGTTCACTTCGCATTCGATAGACAATAACTTAATATATAGGGATGTGTCTATGATAGACTACTAATAAATTCATTGAAGCAATAGAATAACTATTGAGAAGTTATTTCAAAAACCCAACATGTTCACTTCGCATTCCATAGACAATAACTTAATATATAGGGATGTGTCTATGATAGACTACTAATAAATTCATTGAAGCAATAGAATAACTACTGAGAAGTTATTTCAAAAACCCAACGTGTTCACTTCGCATTCCATAGACAACAACTTAATATATAGGGATGTGTCTATGATTGTGAATACAAAATATGTTGTTACAGATTCAAATTTTCTTTTTTTATTATTTTTTACTTCTATTTGTTCTCCTTTGTTTTTCTCTTTTTTTCCAGTTATGAAGGAGCATAAGATGATGAAGAAAGAACACGAGCTGGTTATGAAAGCAGCAAGAGTAAATACTGGTTAATTCAAAATTTCGCAACGAATTTCGGAAAAATATCACATTTTTCTCCTAAAATATTCTAATACTAAATGAAAATATTGATTGTGAGAATAGTTCTCAATATCATTTGATTTAAAAATTGTCTTCAATATATAATGCTCTCCATACAATAAAATAAATTATATATCTTCATGATATTTTAAAGAAAATGACTACATTTAATTTTATGTAGTCATTTTCTTTAAAATAATTGTAAACTCAATCGAATTGCAAAAGTTGACGTGCTGTCAGACATGCTTGTCGAAATGTCAAATGTTTTTAGGTTAAACCAAAGTTAAACTTAGGTAGAGGTTGGAATGGTGTTTGACAGATGAAGTTATTACGAGCTATTATTATATTAAGTTTATAGTATATGTTTATCTGTTCTCTAGTTATGCGAGGTTTAACTTTCTATTCTGAGTTCATTACTAAAAGTTCTAGAGGCAAATAAAATTTTGAGAATTATTTTCTGAATTTTTAATATTTAAACGTCACCCTTTAAATGTCTTACAAATTCTTCTTCACAAATAAAATATGCCAAAAAATAAAATTAAGTAAGTGAATGTCCGAAAGTGTCCAGCTGCTGCTGGGGGTAATAAGCGCCCTGGGACTGCGGCGAGAAGTGCGTCCCGAGAGTTGGGTAGGGATGGTGCGGCACCGCTCCCATCCATTGCGGATACCAGTACAGACCCTGAAATTATTAATTTATTAACGAAACTTTACTCCAAGTCTTCACAGCTAATTATAAACTAAGTGGCGAACTCATTGGTCTGAAATAGCAATCTCTTATGGCCAACTACAAAGAATAAAGTCAGGAAAACAAGTACCGTAGTAGACTGCAAGTGACTGATTAACTTTAATTAATGACAATAACTTAACAAAATAAAGATTTAAAATTTAAACTAAACAACAGCGCGTTAATTGTAAGAAAGAGATAAGGAGCAGAGAGGGGATTTTGTTCTACAGCTTGTAAAAGATAATATAATTGAATGAAAATTTTATACAATGAAAGCGACTCTGTCCTCTGTGTATTTGGATTCATATGATTCCATAATATTGTGGCTTAGGTACACGGTAAAGGATTCCCCACTGAATGCAGTATGACGTTAAGGGATTAGAAGGATGCTCATGTTTTTAGAACTTAATTCAAGGTGGTGGACTAAATGGTATTGGAATTTAGGTCAGAGGTTTAAAGGTGTTATTGAGGATATTGTGTAAAAAAATAAAATATGTTGATTGCGTCGATGAAAAATGCTGTTATATATTCGTAATGTAGATATTACAGAGGCATACGATAAAACAAATACGCGAGCAGTGGAAGGATTTCAAATCCTATTAGTATTTGACTGCTTCTTTTATAAAACTTTTTCCATAGCAAAAAATCGTACCATTATAATTTCGTCAAGTTCATCTGTAGTCTGTATGTTTAATGATTACTTTTTATTAATACTTTAAAATCAGTTATCAATTAGATATAGAAAAATAATTTGCTTTTTGAAATTTCTTCACAGACATCTGAGTCATTCTGCCACATTAAAATTTTGTAACGCTTGAGAAAACAAATGCTAAATGCAACCGACGTACGGTGAAAGCGGCCGAACGCTAACAACATATCGATCCAGAATGTCAAAAAGTTTACTCAAATGCTAATCTGTCTGGATTTTGCCAGCAAATTCTGCGCCTTTGGTTCTGCTTTTAGTTTTGTGAATGATGTAATGTAAAAATTATAAGTGGATAGGTGTGTCAAAGTATTAATTAAATAAACTACTTGCTGCACGAGGTTTGTTATCATCGTTTTCTTTAAGAGGATTAAAGTGTAATTAAATTATGTTTATTGTATATTATTAAGTAACGCGAATCGTTAAAGAAGTTACATTTTAAGCGTGAGATTATGTGGGTGAGGTTTACAACATTTTTTTTTAAATTATCCATCGTACTTGGAGATAAAAAATTGTTTTCTCACTGATCACATCGGGAGAGGTATTTTAAAATGCTATCGAATATGTCTAGTAACATTTTACAACAAAGGGGCTGAGCTTCCAAGTGGAGGTAACATTCTAACGTTTACCACATATGTCAAAAATATAAAAAAAACGGCAAGGAAAATTGCGAGTTGAACTCGCACTTAGTTACCATCGTTAAAAAATTAGGGGGGAAAGGACACACTTTTTAAGAATTTAGAAGTATATATCTCACCAACCATAGTGGTATAACTCTAGGGTGCCACCATTAACATATTTTTATATATATTTTTTTTACAATTCTACTATTTCATTGTATAGTTGTTCATAGACGACTCTTACCATCTAAATTTCATCTATATAGTGTCAATAGTCTCCGAGTAAAATGGCTGTGGTATACGGACAGACAAACAGACAGACGGACAGGATGAAATTATAAAGATTCCATTTTTGCTATTTAGCTACGGGATCCTAAAAATGGAATGATGGTTTTTACTAGCGCTCGGCGATTATAAACAGTTTCCATGATCGATAGATACGTTAATGGGATTTTTTTTTAATCGATTATAAAATGGGTAATTGAATGATTCCCACAATTAAGTGATTAGTTATGGTAACTACTAAGTTACTCCAAGCCTATGTCAAGTAGTATTTATTTATTTAATCTAATCAAATCCATTGAAGAGTTTAACATTTAATCCAAGACCGTAAAATGCAATTTAGATGCTTGTTCAAAATAGAATAGCATTAGTCCTCATCTCATATTCTTAATCAGTGTTGCTCTGTTTATTCCGATTATATTGATTGCATAAATTTGTATAATGTTACTAGTTAGTAATTACTAATTATTATTAGCGAGATATCGTGAGACATTTTTATAATCGAATTATTTCGTTAGCTTTGTTATCACAGCTATTTAAAAAGTATTTTAATGCAAAACTTTAACTCGCATTAATTAAATTAAGCAATTAATTACTGTTCTTACGTTTTGAAAGGTATACAAGGCATATGTTTACATAGTGAAAAAAAGAAAAGAATTATTGTCTGGCATTCGCAGTTATTTTCGAATAAACGCCAATCGCTTGTATATTATTGAAAATAATGAAATGTTTGCTTTGAAATGTTTAATTAATTTGCAAAGTACACTCATTGAATAGGATACATACGCCTTTAAAATTATTTAAATATCTCTTGTAAATATCGAATCTATTAATCGAAAGTCGTATATTCTGCTCTTCTTTCTTAATTTTTATTTAAAACGAGACTAAGATGATGGCGCTATGTCTATTTTTAATCGAGTTATTGGAGTTTGAAATTACTTCAACAGCAATTGTCGCTTATTAAAGCGCAATTGCTTCCCCACAGCCGTCACCGATTTTAAACACGTTTTTACATTATATTTTATTTTGCAATAATTAATAGAATTACAAGGTACCTAAAGTGTTTAAACTTATATATGTATCTAAGCTTGCATGCAATATTTGCAGTGAGATTATTTTTCTCTCTTTTTGATCCAAGAGCTAGTATAACTTTGCATACTCGTAAATTATCTTTTATTAAGTTGTATTGGTAAAATAATTATGATGTTATTAAAAGAGTAATCACGTTTGATGATTTATGTAATTTATTATACGACTCTACGTCTTCTCTGTCTTGTCTTGTATTGACCAATTAAAACCTTTTAAGGGAGAAATTCTTTCAATTAAGTCACCTTAGGTCACATTCCGTATTTGATATATAAAGTCTAAAGAATATTATTTCAAAGAAGAATGTTTGCATCAGGTAATTCCTGTCCATTTTTTCTAGAACTTATAGCATATTAGATTAATGGATAACAGATTTCAGTTGCTGAAAGTTTTTCATTTAATTGCTCTTGAGATTTTTCTTTCCTTAAAACCTTTGTTCAACCCTTGTTGTTGTGTTGTTGAATTTAGGATTCCATAACTTGGTACACGTTGACGTTGTGTGAGATAGTGTGAATTGTATGTAATATATTGCTTTAATTAATTTTGTAATTGCTTATACAATGTGTCACCACTATTTGTTGCATTAAATTAATGACATATTTTTCTCTTTTGATGAACTTTATTATATATGGTTGAATTATAAAATGCTGCAAACAAAAGTAGAAAAAATAAAATAAAATGTATTTTATGAAAATTAAATAGTGACCAAACAAATACGTTTAACACAAATTTAGGATTATCATTGGATAAATAGTATAGTCCAGTTGATAACAGAATAACTTATGAATACACTAGCATTCGTAATACATACAATAAAATTTCACACAATGCTGCTTTTTACATTCTCACATACACGAAAAAACAGAGTGGTAAGAAAATAAGGCTAAGCCATCTATCTGATATTGCTTAAAATATATTACGAAAAGGAAAAAGATTCGTAGGAAACTGACGCTGTCTGCTTCCAATTTCATAAACTTTATTAAAAGAAATGCAGTAATACCATAGTCCTACGTGGAAAGCTGCGACGGAGAGCTACTTTTTATTTATTTTATTAATGTGTTTACCACAAAATATTCTTTCCACTAATTATCAAATTATGCAAACGTTAAATTAATACAACGCCGGTTAAATAGACCCACTTTATGCATTAGTGCAAATTGTTATATCATTTAATAACTTCTTTATAAAAGCATCGAAAACATTTCCTTTGCGCCTGTAAATTATGATTTGATAATAACATTTATCCCTAATTGATTTTTAATTTGCAACAAAATATTTGGCTTTTGTAATACCCATTACTTCAAAAAAGCTATTTTTTTCTAAATAACTTTTCTCCTAAAGTTATATAATCTTGTAATTGGCAAAGCAAAGAGTTCGACAGCTCTCGTAATTGCTGTCAATTCCCGGATGTTCCGCAATCATGACTTTCTTCAACCGTAACTTTCTTCTACAACCGGATTTCGTTCCCGCAATAACTTTTTTCATCTTTATTAGTTGCAAGAGCTCGTATCTGTCACACTTGAGTATACGCCTCGGATACACAACTTTACTTTGTTTGATGGTTTGCAAAAGCTTAGGTTTCTGGCCAACCCGTGTTAGGCAACCGTCCTTCGTAAATGTTAGATAACCATTCTTCGAAATAAATTTAAGTTATCGCTTCCATCAATAAAGTAAACGATCTACTTCAGAGTAAACATCGCATCCAGTTTTAATTTTCAAATGTTTTTATAGATAACCACACTTTTGTAATAAATAATATTGTAATCAGTTTAGTTATCATCCCCACAAAAAAGTAGACAATCTGTTTCTAAGTAAGCATCCCATTAATCTTGTTTCCAACGATTAGTCCATATCCCCAAAAACATGTATCTCTCAACTAATCAAAGTAATATATTTAAAATATTAGTTTCTTTTCAAATATTATCTGTACGTTATCTGTAAGTCCTAGAATATAAATACTCAATGATTAAGCATAAGAGACACACTTCACTTGTAACACTTGTACTAGTAACATCTCTGTATCTTTGTATATTTATATTTTCTTTTACAATAAATCAGTTAATTTTAGAATTGTTTCAAAAAGTCAATTTAACTTTCGTTCACGTAACATCCGTCGCAAAACTTCTTCAGTAGTAACTTTCTGAATCCAAGATGTGGACATCATGAGTCTGTAGGGTCACATTTCGAATGTTTCTATTCGTTCTCTGAGATCTTCCTTTATAGTCCACGCCTCGCATCCATATACGATAAATTAAAATACTAATATCGTTTATCTAATAAATATAGTTTGTTTTTGTGTATTGGAATCGTAATTGACTATGAATGTGGTCAGCAAATATTGAAAACTGTTATTAAACTATCCGTCGATTAAGATCGCATCGAAATAATTATGTTTTTTGCGTCTGTTCACTCAAGAATATTATAACTTTTAGACAAACATAAGTCTGAGGATTTTCTATAAAATACATGTTAAAACCAATGTTAATCGTAAGATCCATAAAAGAATAAGAATTTTGTATTTAGTTTATCTACTTCTGTAAACCCTTTTACCGTATCGTGTTGGACAACATAAATAACTAAACTGAAAATTGTTAAATATAATTCTACCCCATACCCACCTAGGTCATTAACGCCTTTATGATTTAAGATATGTTCTTATAGTCTTAATATCCAGCATTATTATTGTTGTTAACCTATGTTCATCGATATTAACAAACGGATTCGATTAACCAATATATTAATAAAAACGAATGCCAATAATTGTTCCATTCAGTGATATTTACCTTGTTACCAGTTCCGGTGCAGGTATAGCGATAGTCGTGGATGTAGAGAGGGTCCAGGTAGCTGATACCAGCGATGGAGCCGTAGTTGGGCGGAAATACAAACCAGCATCCCTCAATCCTATCTGTGGATGTAGAGAAATGTGATTCGAAAGGCACGCAAACAAAAGTTAAAAAGTGAAAACCTTTAACCTAAACCTTCATTAAATTGTGCTGGAGTGAAATAAAATAAGATATAGGTTGAGTGAAATTAACTAATTTACTAGTTTCTGAGAATGTCTGCTGTGTTTTAAGGATATCGCAGAGAAATATTCTACAGTTCAAAAATGTCTGCAGTTCCAGATCAACGTGCATTAAATTTGTCAAGTATATACTTCAGATAGAAATTCAAGAAAATACATTTCCAAAGATATTTTCAAGTTTATACACAATATTTAACAAAATCCTTAATTTTTTAATCCTCTCTCCAATACTTGCAAAGCGGATGTGAATATTTTTGCGCACACCATCAAATTATGGCATCACTGGATAAATCTTTAAAAGAAAATTGGGTTTCCGTTTACAATTTTTAAATTGTCGTTTTGGTTATATTAGGATACAAAATGAAATTCAGCAGTTCCTTCCAACCACCTGTTCTCCTCCCCCACCGAACAAATCCCTCTAAGTTTCACTGAATTACACATCACAAGCAGTGAGTTTCATTTTCTTTTAGTTAAAAAATAAAATCTAACAACCAATTTTTAATTTCATATCGCTTGTTCTCAATTTTATTTAACATTTATATACCCAACATGTCTATAAACTTCATTGGAAAGTACTCTAAAGGTAATAGACTGCGATTTAATTGACAAAATGTGATATCTTCGTAGTTAAATGTTTGAAGCCGCCGTATAAATGTAGTTAAATGCTTGACTGCCCGTTTCTCTTAAATGCTTTAAGTTCAAAGGGTAATTTTTTTCGTAGGATAACTTTGGTATACAAATTTTGAAATTTATTGTTTCTAGTTCCAAGGAGAAGAGTATAATGGGTGTGGGAGATATTGCTTGTAATGTTTTAAGTAAATACACACGACATGTAACAGAGTAAACTTAGCTGGTCCATGTTAGGATGATGTTAAGAAGAAAACTATAATCTACATTCTAAACACATCTTTTATGTATAAAGTACCTAATTATTTTAACAAAATTACAATTGAAATATTGATGGCTGGGGAAAGACAATGAACGATGTTAAAAGACAGGTCTTTAAAAAGAAATTGAGGTTATGTTTAAATTTTCTTTATATTTTTAGACACCATTTTCTAAATATTAGGCCATAAAGTGATTTGCAACGTGTCGTTCTAACCACGTGCACATAATTCTAATTTTTAAATTCTGGGTTTTAATAATTCTAAAAAAATTTAGATATTAGCATTTAATACCACTTGCAATCAAATAATTTTGATTAATTGGCATCAACATTATACATCTATGGATAAATAGGCAGCCCTTCTATTTTAGTCCAGCACTGGATGCTGGATGCTGAACTGGATAGAAACATGTTGCACTGAATTGCAGAAACTTTTTGGAAAGTTCTCTAAAGGTTTTAATAGACTGCGATTTAATTTACGAAATGTAATATTTTCGTAGTACACTTCTTCTCCCGTTTCGTTAGGCCTCATTTCTCCTCCTAATCCTATTTCTCCAGCCTGAGCGTAGTTGTGTCAATTCTGGTTGAATTTTTAAGATAGGTGATGTTAAAAACGAAGTAAAAGAAACTGATATTTTCTCATAACTTTTTTATATGGTAGCTGAGTTGAATTATAAGTATATAGAATGCATTAAAGCTTCATATATTCCTCAATGTTGTTCATTGGAGATATAACAAAGTGAAAACTATCAAAGAGGAGTCAAACCCGCGCGGTAACTGTTTCTGAAAGAATGAGTTTTCTGCTTTTCATAATTTCCACTAAACGTAAACTCAAAGTAATAGATTTACAATTTTGAAACGATTGCTCAAGAAATAGAATACACCCCGTATTCTATTTAAGATTCAAATATGTAAATATGTATGTATATTTGTATGTATGGAAATTTCTTTATTACTTCGCGGAAATCGAACAGCAGAATTTCAAAAAATTAGATATTGAAGTAATTTTTATGATGAGGAGCATATAGCAGGGTTTATAATGCCACAGAAAAGTTGGAATTGCGGTCATGAAATTCGGTATTGTGAAAGGCAAAAAACGAAATTTCAATAATTATATATATATATATATATATATATATATATATATATATATACTTTCTACAAAAACCAAAAAAAAACTTAAAGACAAGAATTAACACTATTATTTATAGTTTTCAATGTTTAATATCTAATTTTCATAGCGTTGAAAAAATATAGTAATAAAATGAGTTTTGAAAAATCTACTATTAAAAACCAAAGAAACTGCAAGTTCAAAAAAATTTAAATTAAGGGAAAAACTACTAATACTGTAACTTTTAAGTAAATACTTAGTAAACGGAATTCAATTATAAATAACAAACCGAGGATCACTGTTATATATCGCACTCAAATCGTTGTTTAAAGATGACTGTGTTAGTTTACTACCACAGTAGTTTATTAACTTTAAACAGCATCTGTTTAAATATGACTCTGTTATCAAAACATATTTAAATAACATCATAGTTCAAATGTAACTTTTATTAAAAAAATACTGTGTTAGACTATTAATCAGTAGTTTACTAACTTTAAACAAAATCTGTTCAAATATGACTATTATCACAACATCTTTAAATAACATCGTGATTCAAATACAACTTTTATTAAAAAATGGCTGTATTAGTTTACTCACAGTAGTTTTCTAACTTTAAACAACATCTGTTAAAAATATGACTGTTATCACAACATCTTTAAATAACATCGTGATTCAAATACAACTTTTATTAAAAAATGACTGTATAAGTTTACTAACACAGTAGTTTACTAACTTTAAACAACATCTGTTCAAATATGACTCTGTTATCACAACATCATTAAATAACATCGTGATTCAAATATAACTTTTATTAAAAAATTACTGATAGATTACTAACACAATGGTTTATTAACTTTAAACAACATCTTTTCAAATATTACTGTTATCACAACATCTTTAAATAACATCGTGATTCAAATATAACTTTTATTAAAAAATGACTGTGATAGATTACTAACACAGTAGTTTACCAACTTTAAACATCTATTCAAATATGACTGTTATCACAACATCTTTAAATAACATCGTGATTCAAATACAAATTTTATTAAAAAATTACTGTATTAGTTTACTAACACAGTAGTTTCCTAACTTTAAGCAACATCTGTTCAATTATGATTCTATTTTCACACATCTTTAAATAACATCGTGATTCAAATATAACTTTTATTCAAAAATGACTGTTATTACAAAATCTTTTAACGACATCAGTCTTTAAACAATATCCGTTCGGTTTTTGCATAGTCAGAATATTTGGTTCTGTTTTTTTTAACTTTATTTTATAAAATAAATAGACTATATAATAATAATACAAGGATAAATGATGCCAATGATTTTATCGTTTTTTTTTTAAATTTTTTTTCAATGAAGTGTTCAGTATAGGAAGGAATCTTACTTTCTTGTGTTGCCCTTTTTACGGAGCGAAGTTATTAATACTTACACGTTACGTTCCAGTCTGGGCCATGAGTGGTGAAGTCGTTGGAAGAATCAGTGGTGGGTTCAGTCCAGGGCGGCGGTATGGGACTCGGTTTGGGCACGTCTCCCGGAGGCACAATCGGCCCTGTAATGTAATACGCACATAATAAACTTACGTCACATATGAAAACAACGACTTCAAAACCTGTGTATTCGATACATTTTCAGTCTTAAAAATTTGACCATATATCCGAGTATCGTTCACATCTTAATTGGTTAATGATTCGTAATTGACTCAACTTTCATCTTCTATGTTTTGTATATAATATCCTCGATAATCTAGTTACACCCTCATACCTTAAATCTAGATTCCAATATCTGTCATCCCACGATCTCGAACTACGATACAAAATAAGTATATCCTCTTAATCCCTCCTATAACTCCTAATCCCTCAACATGGAACGGAATTTTATGGCGAATCCTTCACCATATGTTCTACTCCATTGTGGAATGAACTGACCACAAATATACAAAGTGCACCCTCGTTGTCTGAAAATACATTATCTATCATAATTTGGAAGATCCTAATCCCTTCCATTATTACCCATCCTTGTCCCTCCCTATTCCTAAAGTGTCGTTTTGCTTTGGTTTTTAATTAATATTATTTTATTACCACATAATATAAAATATTTTATATTTTAAGTAGAATTAATTAATGTTTAAAAATTACTTACAGTCTGCCTCAGCACTTAATATTCTCATCCAATTCATTGTGGTTGGCTGTAAGAGATTGCTCTTGTAGCAATAAATCTGCCACTATATACTTAGTTTTCTAAGCTTGCAGAAATAATAAACAAATAAAAAAAATAAAACAGAGAAACTTTGTAATTATGTCTATCCATTCGTCTGTCACAGCTACACAGTTTCTATATTTCCAGACCTGTGTGCATGAAGGGAGACCGGCGAATGGGCCTAGCAAACCCGTGGCAACCAGCAGGCTATTTTTGATTTATTTTTCGATTTTTGAAACATTGTATTTACTATCATACAACAAATAAAACATTCTTTTGTTTTCTTCCTATACTTTAAATACATATAATACACCTGTTTTTAGATTGAAGATATTTACAAAACACATAAAAGAAATAGAACACAAAAACATTTTTTTGAAATTTTCTCTGTTTGACCGTCTATTTATCCGTTTGTGGGTTTGTTTGACCCCATATCATGTTTAAACTACTGATTTTATCAAGATGGTGTTTTTAACCGATTTTAAAAAAGGAGGAGGTTCTCAATTGGTCCGAATTTTTTTTATGTATGTTCGGAGATAATTCTTTATCCAGTTGACCGATTTTGATTATTCTTTTTTTATTTGAAAGAGGGTACTTTAGGGGTGGTCCTATCTAAATATGATGATGATCTGATGGTGAGGTCCGGAAATTAAAGATGGAACTCCTTAACAGATGTTAGATCAACCGCGACGATGGAAGATATTAGTAAATCAACCGCGATTAAACATACTTTGCAAAATTACTACAATCTCGACCAGGCTACTCTAGGACTCTCCAGTCGTCCAGTCTACTTAGGACTCCACTCGTCCAATCAACTTAGAGCTCTCCACTAAGTTACTTATTTTTGAAGTCGGTGCTAGCAATACCGATCAACTTAAAAATGTTATAATGCATATTTTACATTATAAATACGCTCTTTTTGATTATATTTAAAATTGTGAGTTTATAAGAAATTAGGTTTTAAATTGACATTATAAATTAAATTAAATTTCAAATTTGTTTAACTTGGTTGACAGTGCTGGCACCAACTTCAAAAATAAATAATTTAGTTACTTATTGCGAATATGTAGGTAATAATTATGAGTTAATTATTTTTTAACTTTTTAGTACATACTTTTTTGAAGCAGATTTTTTAAAGGATATTTCACTGAAAAAACTCTTGAAACTCTTTCATTCGGTGATAAAATATATGAATTTCGTATTTTTAAAACATTTCTATACATCGCATCAGTATAACATAATGAAGAAGTGCCTAGCTACGTGATGCGTGATAATTATACAAAATGGTGTATTCATGTACATCAAAAGATGACGCTACGTATCTTCGGCTAAATAACTGGAAATGAAGTGTATAGTATTACAGAAAAGGTAGGTGCTTAAGTAAGCAATCTGGATGTAGACAGACGTATGAGTTACCGTATATAAAATTTTTCGATGTTAAATGTATTCGACATGAGGTTATTTTGTTTCCTCATTTTGTTTAAAATTTTAATCTGTTCTCAATACTAGTAATATCATTACTTTAGAAGGTTTAGTATAAAGCTGTACAAATTTGGCCATTACGTACTTTATTTGTGTATACATATAATAAAACTGTAATGTTAGTCTGTTCATGTATTAAAGGCAGTTATATAAAATGACTTAGGGGAATATTTGTAAAGTAATAAAGGACACAAATATTGTAACGGAATTGTTATCTGTTCATCTGTTTATGCACTTTCCTATATACGCATCACATAAAAGCTAATGAATCAATTAAAAAAATTAATTTACATTAATACAATTACAAGTACAACAATAACAATTAGACGCCTAGCTACCCGTCCTGCATTAATTACACAAATACATAGTGAACTTGTATATACACATTAACTGAAAGCGCTACATATATTTAAAATCGCGCAAGGAAGTTTTCCAGCCGGACATCATCGACCAAAATAAGCATTGCCAGAGTTGAAGATTAGAGTGGCGCGGATGGGGATTGTTTGAGTAAGCAACTCGAATACCGGCCGACGCGTGAGGGCAGATATCGTTGTCGATCGTCATCCTAAGAAGGTCCCCTCTTTTGTATGAGGAGGGATGTTACAGTTCTCAGGAGGAACCCTAAAACAACCCGGGTAGAAAAGCGGAATAGTGTCGGTTGTCATCCGAATATAATATGTTTCGATGTTGTATGTATTTATGACAAGCTTACTTTCTTTCTTAGTCTGTCGTCAATATTAATAATTTCATTATTTTGGTAGGTTTAATATTAGCTTTACCAATTTGATCGATACATACTTAATACATATAATAAAACTGTGGAACTGACCTGACTGTATACTGACGATATTTATGAAAAAAAAATATTTAAGAGATTCTAACGAAAGTAATAGAACACAAAAATGTGTTTTTTGGAATTTTTGTCCGTTTTTCTGTAAACCTCTTTATTTGTTCGGGTATAATAAAAAAAATCTAAAAGAATTTCAATACAGTCACTGGTGAATTCTATTGGATCTGGAGTAAAATATAAACTATGTTTAACCTTAATCGACCAACAAATAAAATAAAATATCTTTTATAAAACCGATTTCAAAAAAGGTAAGTACTATAAAGTAAAAAATAATTAACTCAAAATAGGTACCTACTTACTGATACTTATTTGCAATAAATGACTAAGTTATTTATTTTTGAAGTCGCTGCCAGACTGTCGACCACCTTAAACAAATTTATAATTTAATTAATGATACAAATTTTAAACTTTAACTTCTAATATATTAAAATACTAAACAGATTCATAAAGGGCGTATTTACAATATAAAAATTTACATTTGTTCAAGTTATCAGCGGTGCTGGCGCCGACTACAAAAATAAGTAACTTAGTTATTTATTGCAAATAAGTAAGTACATATATTGAGTTAATTATTTTTTTCTTTTTAATACCTAACTTTTTTGAAGTCGGTTTTTTAAAAGATATTTTATTTTAGAATTTTTAGTAATTAATATATTAATGTTGATCATCATCACAATTATTCAATCATTCAATTAATAACCACAATTATTTTCTCTCTTAAAATATTGGTTAACTAATAAAAGACACGGGCAAAAGCTAGTTTATTGATAATCTCCTCTTTGTCTAAAGTTGGTTATCAACAACATATCGAAATGGAGCGATAGTACTAGCAGCCAGTGGTTAGCTGTTTAGTCGTTGAGGAATTCAGTTCTCCATATCTTAAGTCCAATATCAGATTTTGCAAATTAAAACTACTATTTTAGGAGTTCCGTTCTCCGTATCCGAAATCCAATATCAAACTTTACAAAGTAATAACTAAAGTAATAACTAATCCCTAGCATATGTATTGAATAATAATCAATTTACTACCATCCTTTAAGGAGTTACATTATTCATCTTCAGAACTCACCATCACACGCTATTTCGGTCGATGGTGCAGATATTTTGCAAAGTAAGAACTACCAGTAGTTAATATCTTGAATTACGTTTGATTAACTACCATCCGATAAGGAGTCCCATTGTTCATCTCCAGAACGCATCATCAGACTTTGACATGATCGATATAGTAATTATTTTGCAAAGTAACAATTTTCAGTAGCAAATATATTAAATCACTTTCAATTTTCTACCATTCGCTAAGGAGTTCCATTGTCCATTTTTAGAACTCATCAGCAAACCCTGACCTAGTCAACGGTGTAGTTATTTTACAAAGTGCAACTACTAGTAGCAAATATCTTTAATCACAGTTGATTTACAATATCCGTTAAGGAGTTCCATTGTTCATATCCAGAATTCATCATCAAACCCTGACCTGGTAATTGGTGTAGTTATTTTGCAAAATAACAACTACCTGTGGCAAATATCTTGAATCATAGTTGATTTACTGCCATTCTTTAAGGAGTCCCATCGTTCATTTCCGGATCTCATCAACAGATCATCTTCATATTTATATGAGATCACACCTATAGCACCCTCTTTAATATAAAAAAATCAAATCAATCCACTCGATAAAGAATTATCGCTGAACCTACAAAGAAACTACTAATGATTCCGACGAATTAAGAACATTCTTCTTTTTTCAAGTCGATTAAAAAGAAGATTTGGCAATTTGATCTTTTGATTCAAAGTGTACTTACCCACTCGAAAAAAGGTTTTGACTTATAACTATTGTAATAGATAGCGTTACGTGTAATAATGTTACAGTTAAATTAACGTTATTTAAACTAAATATTAACTTGCGAGTGAAGCCGCGAGCAGATCTAGTACAACAATAAAACGTTCATTTCAATTAATGTACCTATTTTTATCTAATACACTAGAAACTTACTTTACAAAGTCTAATATATACAATACTGGAATTTGGTTATTGAGCTTAGGAGTTTTTATAGGATGTTCGTACAAACGGACAAATAATACTTTTAAAATCGGCCTATATCTTTCTTCTCCATAATTTATTTACATTTCTCCGAACCGATTTTTCTACACAATACGTTTAACGAACATATTTTTTCCTATCACCGTGTTATTGAACGTACAGGTGACACTAACCTCCAAAGAAATTTGTGGCATTAGGGTGCCATTCGCAAACGTGGTGGTCGCAATGGATGGGACTGTATGGTTCCTTCGTGTAGTATGTCTGGCCGTTGGGTATAGTCTGGAACAAATTTATATAGTTAATGAATATATCTTCCATTTTTATTCAAAACATTTTTACAAACAAATTTATGAAATATCTATATTTAAAATTACATGTCGTAATGATATTTTTGGGAATCGAGCAAAATAAAAACACATTATAAATTTACAAGTTATATTCCGCACCAAATTGTTTAAAAAAGAACATTTATATTGAGAGTTCATTGTTCGTTTGACCCAAAAATATTTTATCAAACATGAAAATTGTGTATCAAAAAAATGTTATATTCTTTAAGTACATCTGGTGGGGGGGGCCATATAAAAGGTAACATTATATTGTAAGATTATTTTTATTTTAAATTTAGCTTGTACTGTTTTTTTTTCTAAAAAACAATACGAAAAGAAGTATATAGCCTCTTATCGTCTGTGCTGATAGACAAAAATATTTACAATTATTTACCTAAATATAAAATCGTTTAAATATTACATTAAAAATAAAACGATACGCCTGAAACTAACACTTTCCGAGAAAAATAAAATGTTCCCAAACTTTGATAAATGTGTATTTTTTTTGGCAATGAACTACACGAGTCTTTTCTGAACTTTTGATGATTGCTAAATGTTATTATCGCATTTTTTAATATGCTAATATTCAAACGTAATTGAAAACATATTAAATGAACTTACTAAATAAAGTATTTTCTTAAAATATATTATAATAACCAGCAATCAAAACTGGCGAAGTACGTAACATATCATTAAGTTGTGACAAATATACATGGAGATAAATATATTTTCTCGCCACAATTGGATAAGATTTCATTTTCCTTGAGCCTTTCAGACAATTTTCTTTATGTAAAATATTTTTAAAAAAATTTACTTTCGAAGTGGTTAATAACAATATAAAAATAAAATTGAGAGAAATCTTGAAAGTTTAAGACCATTTTAATTTTCCTTGCTCATGCGTTTTTGAAACGAAGACTTGACCAGCTTTAGTATTTAGTTTCCAAATTAAATACGTACATAAAATAATTCATACGTTCAGGAGACTTATTACAATATAAGCAATTTTCAAATTTTATTTAGCTCAATAATTGAATTTGGACATTTATTTCATGTAAAACACATTAAAAATTATATTAAAATGATTTGGTTAAGGAAATGGTAACAAGATAAAATTGACGGCAGGATAGTGACCAATGGTTACTTTTACAGATGAGTCTTGAAACTTTTAAGGAGGGTGAGTTCATGGCATCAGAATATATATTATTAATTCCAAAGTTTTGCAGCTTGTACAGAGAAGGACATTTCAACGAGTGTGCTTGTATGTTGGTAAAAAGTATATCATCCAATGCAGGTTTACATGTTTCTATATTTTATTCTACTTTTTCAATCCTTAGTGTATTGCAATCCTTAGTATATTCTAAATATATTTTGTGCCAAGCTTTAATTATTTCGCTAAATATGTCTTGAAGTTTTAACAATTTATATGTAATATAAATCAAAATAGGAAACCTAGCTTATTACCAGCAAATAGTCGTGGTGTCTATATCTTAGGCCCTGGAAATTGAAGTCAAAAATGAAGGAACCAGAGGTGATGATGCAAGAGACGGCGGAGAGTGGCGGCAGTTTGTAGAGTACTGTTCCGCATTTAACTATCGACTTGGGCATGGTCGGGATGTCGCCCGGATCTTGCAGAATCTTTTTGAAGGGGAACCTGGCCGAAAAAGATGTTACATGAGTTTTCAAAAAGCCACTGAATAAAAAACGGACAGGTGGTCTTCGTACATTATTGTTGTGTAGTATTACGTTATTATTGTGAAGTACCACGTTAGTATCAAGATTTACACATGTTATTAAGATTAAGAATAGACGCTTCATTACGATTAAGAATAGATGCTTTATTACGGTTATGAATAAATGCTTTATTATGATTGGGAATAGACGCTTTATTACGATTTAAAAAGATAAAGAAAATTGAAAATCTCTTCCATTTATTGACGCGCTGAATGATACGATGCGGATAGGGAAACTATCTGTCACTCACGGTCGTTATTCGTTTCTCAACATACAAAATTACACTACCGTTGCGAAAGAAATTCACTTCATAAAAAACTTGTCAAGTACACTGTTGTATGTCACTACGAAAATTTCTTACACATTTATTGACTTACAAATATTTAAGGGTTTCCCAATGTTAATTTTTTACGACATAAATATATCGCCTACTATATTTCTTACAGGCATGAAGACATCGTGCATATTTTAAAAATGATAACATTTAAACTAGCGCTTTGGTTTTCCTACAACTTTTGCGTAAATTTCTAAAGACTATGTTTTCTCTAATATTAGATTTCCGTGACTATTTTCTCGGAAACAGAAGAGAGGTGGATCATATTTTTTACCTATTTTTTAGGATAACTTTTAAGACATAACACATAAAATATGAATATTTTTGAGATACTTGTAACCAGCCCTTTTAAATGGTATTCCACACTGTACATGGAATTAACTTTTTTTTAGGTCCTTCATTATTCTACCCCAAAATTTCTCTATGAATATTTTTAATGTTATATGTTGAAATATACACGTGGTAATATTTATTACTATCATGCCAAATTTCAATTGTGCGGTTTTTGAAAGAAACGGCTGTGATAGTGGAACAAGGTTCCATCTTATCTTGCCAGGGGTCTATTTTTCATTTTGAGGTATAGTAACCTAAAAATTCAAAGTTAGCGTAGCTTTTGTCCTAATAATGGATATGTTACATGTCATTTAATATTAGTTATCGGAAAATAAAATAATAAGCGACAATAGCCTAATTTAAAATTTAAAATACAATTTTATCAATACTGACATCAAACCAGCAAACGGAAAATGATTTTCTGTATTTTGTTTTACCAACACTGCTATATTAGAGAGTACAACGAAAAATTGAAACGTTCGTTACTTCCGTTTCCGTTCGCTTTAATTGATGCTTTAAGCGATGAACATAGCATGCTTAAATGACAAGGCTAATTTTCATATGGGCCTCTTACAAATTACTTGGAAATTGACAAACTAGGCTGTCAATTTCCAAGTTCATAAAAAAATTTTACAACAAGCCTACATCAGTTTAATATAAACACATATAATTTTAGATTATTCGGCTTACTTTAAAAAAAATTCGTGAATCTGGTCTTCATATAGAAAATGAAAATTACCTATTTTACGTAACAATTTTAAATTAAAAATCCACATATACTTTATTTTAGTACTGTGTTCAATTAGTGTAACTTCATCTTAATCAACAGTACATTCGAAATACAAATCGATTGGTGTTTTTCTCTAACTCCTATTTTGTACTTCATATATATAATCTATGTTTGCATATACATTATATATATATATATATATATATATATATATATATATATATATATATATATATATACCATAGAACTCTTTATATCATATAGCCTCAGAAAAAATAAGCTGTGACATGTGGGTAACGAGCACAAAGGAGAACGGTAAGACTCGGGCTTGACTCCATAAGTATTTTGTTGATCCGTTTGTTGTACGGATAAGCTCAAAATTATTTTTACATCCAACGACTATTAGTTGTGGAAATCAAGTCATAATTTGAAGTGTAAGCAACCAGGTGCTACAAGAAGTTTGAAATTATAAGACTTTTGTAACTAACCTTTTCTCATAGTTAATATATTATTTGACCAAATAATTTTCACTAATTTTCTACTTATTTATTTAACTATTAAAAAAGTAAGTTGCAATAACACTTTCAGTGTATAATGATCAATGAACAATAAATGCATAGTATAAACTATGCATTAATTGTTCATTGATCATTATACATTATTAATAAACAATAAATACAGATTTTATCATCATCAATGAACAATAAATACATATTCCTTTTATTTCACTACAATTGTATCAATGGAGAAATATTTAAATTATCTTTAATACTTTCAAGTAACTTGTTTAGTTTTCAAAATATTGGTTTTTATGTATTTATTTATATATTTTTAATTTTAAATTCATGGAACAAATAAACAAGGAGTGTCGAGTATGTACAAAGAAAAACTTCGTTTAAATTAACATAACATGTTATAGTAATTAGATATATAAAATAAAATCGAACCTAAAACTGATGACAATTTGTAATGATAATTGTAATTTGGAAAAAAATACACATTGAAAAGTAATTATCGAAGTGTCGAAGGGAATCACATTCAGCCATGCCCACATCACTATTTATAATATATCATCTTAAAAATCGAACAATTATTAATTTTCAATAATTTCTTTAGCGTGACTATTACATGGATATTCCACTGGACATTTACAAGAAGCTATGGTTTTTAATCGGAAATCGAATCTTTTTTTTCCTTGCCAGTTGGCCAAAAACTTAATATTACCATAGAATTAGAGAACTATATATAAGTGAAAAAAAAACATTTTAAACGTTTAATCAATATCCAGCCTACCTGAATATGCATATACTGCTATGGCACTCAAGTCCGTGCAGGTAGTTGTCGGTCTGGAAGGCCAACGAAGGGTCCTCCTCCAGATAGTACTTGGTCTCGTCCAGTACGTGCATGAAGCCGAGGAAGTGGAAAACGCGACCCTGACAGTAGGGCGCCATGCCCCGCCCCATGTTATATATGTCGCTGTAGCTCTCAGAGATAAATAGATAGACGTTTTTACCGCAGTAGTACTCTGTAAAATGCAATTCATTGAACATATTTATTTCAACGGTACATTTTAATGTGTTTACATCAATTGTTCTATAAATATTTAAGCAAAGAGAAAAGATTTGAAAACAAATAAATCGTTCGTTAAAACTGTTCGTAAAGTCATAATTTACCCGAAGATATTAAGAAAATATGAACTGATTTAAAATGACGAGTGATTAAATAATATTTATCATTATATTCAAACGTTTTTGAAATTTTTAATTTGCCATATTTTGACATTTGATAAAAAATTATATAAAATAAATAATCGTTGATAGGAAAAGTTGCAATATTAGAATTATTATATTACTGGCTTTGCCTACGATTTGGTTCGCGTGTTATTATGAAAAAAAAATTAGAAAAAATTATCTTATGTATTGCTCCTAGTTATATAATATTAACATACCAAACTTCATCGAAATCCGCCCAGTAGATTTTGCACGATACCCGCTCAAATTAACATGCAAACAAAAATTCTAAAAATATTTTTTCTAGCTTCTGTTATTACTCCGTACGCTAAACAAAATACTCTTTTTAAAATATTTTCCACGTACAGAATTCACTCCGTTATAGTTTTATTATATGTATGGATTATTTTTTGTACTGCTTTAAAATTTAACGAGCAGAATTTTCTATAATAGAATTTAGAAAAAAATTCTCCTGTAAAAAACACTATAAATCGTGGCTAAACACTATAATTATTTGGAGATAGTTTAAATTTCTAAATTTATCAAATTTAACTATGCCTTGTACAATACCATCATCAACTTAATGTCTTGTAGACCATTTTTAAAGGGTCAACGACCCTATTCAAATAAAATAAATAGGTAGAGATATTCGAATAGCAGAATATGCTTAAGCTGCTTTTATGTCCATCAATTAAAGATTATTCTTTTTTAATAAACATTTTTAATGTCTTTATTTTTTGCAAAATGCTTCTTGAAAATGTTTTGAAAGTTTTACAAATCTTTCTGTTTTCAATTCAAATACCACCGTATTTTAAGAGAAAGGAAGAACGAAGGGAAGAAGATTAGAAGAAGAACGTCCTAAACTAGCACATGATTATTCCATTATTGTGAAAAAGCACTTTCTCAAAATTCTACTATTGCTCTCAAATACTAAAACTGTGAGTATATCTGTACAATGTTTTTTGTATTAAAATTAAATCAAAATTTATAGATAAATTTAGACCTATTGAGTGAGTTTTACCATTTACCATTTTGTAAATTACCACGTAAATAGCTACCATGTACTTAACTTCGTAATTAAGCTGTGAGTACATCTGTACAATATGTTTTCATATTGAAATCAGATCAAAATTTAAAGATAAATTTAGACCCATTGAGTGAGTTTTACCATTTACGACTATGTAAATTACCACGTACATAGCTACCATGTACTAAACCATGTAGTAAAAGACAGTATGTACGTAGTGAGTTTATTACACAGCGAAAAATGTATTGAATACGGAAACCTATTGAATACGAAACTACGAAAATTATTGAATACGAAAACCAATGGTCGATTGTAAATAATTTCTGAAAAATTGATATGTAGACATAAGTAGTTATAATTTTATAATATTATAGATTATAGACACGTAGAGACTAACTAGGAATAGACATGGAGAAACTAATTTAAAACTAATTATATGTAAGAAAAATGGTAAAATATTGCCTTATAAAATGTTTGTACTAGCTGCCTGTAATCTCTCACCTTGACTGAGGTAAAACTCTGTGGGTACGGAACCGCTGGTGTAGGTGGCAGCTCGCTCAGCTGCTATATTGTTGTGGTTGTCGAATAGAGTTAGCATGTTGTCCATCGCGTCATCTAGAGCTATCAGCAGAACCTGAAATTCGATCAAAACATTATTTTCACCGAGAAAGTTAAGGAAAAGTAAACTTTTAAAAAGGTGAGGAAATAAATATGAACGTAATCTTCATGAGAACAATAAAGAGTATGTAAATACGTAGGATTAAAAGCTTTTCTTTTAGTCAAAGAAATGTGTTGAAATATTTAAATATATGCATAATCTAATCCTGCGTAGGTTAAAGATTGTACTAAATGAGAGAAATTTATCACAGAAATCTGAATTTTTTAAAAAGGACTTATCGCAAGATCTTGGCCAAAACTATTTTAAACATTTTCCCATTCCAAATTGAATTTACGTTTAACAAATTTAGCTTTTACTTATTTCAAAATTATAAAGATTTGTTTCTATTTAAACCTGAAGATATGTGCTATCTAAGATATTTGCTATTTAAGTTTCTCTAAAAATTCAACCTGAAGATATTTGCTATTTAAGTTTCTCTAAAAATTCAACCTGAAGATATTTGCTATTTAAGTTTCTCTAAATAAGTTTCTCTAAAAATTCAACCTGAAGATATTTGCTATTTAAGTTTCTCTAAAAATTCAACCTGAAGATATTTGCTATTTAAGTTTCTCTAAATAAGTTTCCCTAAAAATTCAACCTGAAGATATTTGCTATTTAAGTTTCTCTAAAAATTCAACCTGAAGATATTTGCTATTTAAGTTTCTCTATTTAAGTTTCTCTAAAAATTCAACCTGAAGATATTTGCTATTTAAGTTTCTCTAAACATTCAACCTGAAAATATTTGCTATTTAAGTTTCTCTAAATAAGTTTCTCTAAAAATTCAACCTGAAGATATTTGCTATTTAAGTTTCTCTAAATAAGTTTCTCTATTTAAGTTTCTCTAAAAATTCAACCTGAAGATATTTGCTATTTAAGTTTCTCTAAAATTAAACCTGAAGATATTTGCTATCTAAGTTTCTCTAAAAATTCATGAAACTCAAAGTCCTGTGTATTTGCTTTATTTTCGGCCACAAAATGACCATAAAAGTCAAAAAAGTCATTTGTTCATAAAAATCTCCAATTCTCTTCAATCCTTCATTGACATAACACATATTTTCTTCGGTCTGTATTATTATTTAGATTTACTATTAATTCTTTGTATTTTATAATATATCTTTTTCATATTTCAATGTTTATCAACACGTAGCTATAAATTGATTTAAAAAATGAGGACGCCTTTTCGATACTACAAAATAAATAAGAATTCTCTATCGAATCTTTAAGGGTCCATGTATACAATGCAGTCAAATTGAATCAAGTACAGTAATAATTACATAATGTCTATTAAAAAATCACCCAAAATCGAATTATTTTTCTCAACTTGGCCATTATGTCCCTTTCATACGTAGTTCTTTGCTATCTCGTTATTCAATGTCTAATCCTTTTAATTGATCTATTAAACAACATAAATGGACAATAGATATGATGAACTCAATTGCTGCAGGAGTATTCTTTCAACAATTCGGCCATAATAATAAATTTTTAAAAATGTATTGTTTGGTTAACCATCAGATAGTTAAACTATGAAATATAACACATGAAATATATAATGTAACAAATATAAGGTAATAATAATTTAAAAAAAAAAGAAAAAAAGTTTTACTAAAAAATAATAACAGTGCGTTATATTAAAATTTAAAAAAAAACAAGTATTGACATGATTTAGAAAGAAAGAAGTAAAGAGATACAAGTGTGCAGAAGACCATAGTTTAGGCGACGTCGGACTTTTTCAGTCGACCTTAGAAGACATTTTTTTATAAATGTCTCTGTATGTTTTCCTGGTCACAGGATCCACTTGATACCAAATTTTTGTTGCGTTTGGGAATAAGTAGGTAGGAGAATAAGAAGATGGTACTTGTATCTCAGGCTCAGGGTGGGTAAGCTTTCAGAGCGCAACCTAAGCCTGTAAGCAGACAACTACTGAGATTTTTAACCATCAAGACGTGAGCTGTACATGTGACTTGATATTTACAGAGCTCAAAAATGTATCAGATTTAAGAAAATTTGTTTAGGTCCTAGCTTGCTTAATTATTTTCATTCGTATTTTTATTTATGGTTCTAAGTTATCAAATATAAATAATATAAATGATAATAGAAATGCTTAACAAAAGTAGATTTTCGTTTTGGTCAATAGAGAATGTTAAAGATATTTTCTATAACGTTTCTAAGGTTACCGCAAATAAAAAATTAACCACAAGTAAATGAAACTACGTGACGTAGTATTATTTCTACTTTCTTTAATTTCTTTACCACGATCTAGGTTTGGTTGTATTACAACATCTTCAGGTGGGTTATAGTGTATACAACATCTTCAGGTGGAATATAGTATATGTGTATTACAACATCTTCAGGTGGGTGGGTGGGATTAGAATCTTTGCTAATATCCCACCTGAAGATGTTGTAATACAACGAAACTTAGGTCGTGGTAAAGAAATTAAAGAAAGTAGAAATAATACTACATCACGTAGTTTCATTTAATTGTGAATAATGAATTTCTACAAAATTAACGCCAAATATATTCAATATTTAAAAAAGGAACCCTTACAAGATAACTTGCGTTCCACCCTGTGTCCCTCTGTTATAGCCATTTTTCTCCGAAATGATTTGCTCCCTCTCATATATACGCAATTACTACACAAAATCAATAAATTTTACAAGTCACAAATAACGAATTTGGAGTAAAAGTTTAGAAATTCAAAATGACGCCTCCAAAATAGTAGAACGATTTTGGCTATTATGATCCAATTAAGCTAAAAATTGGTATGTGAGAATATTGAAATTCACAAATCTCGAATTTTGAATCAAAATTAAATAGTTATTGTTAACGAGCTTGTACTTAAAAAGACTTACTTTCTTTTTCGAGGGAGAGGCAAGATGAGATATTATAATCATTCACAAATTCAAAATAATGTTACGTTAATAGTCTAAAAAACAAGAAAGAAAACCCGTAAAGTACGTATCGGACATGCGTTTGCATAGATACCAGTAGCCATATATTTAGGTAATAAAATTTATGATAATAACTAAATAGGTAAATGGATAATCAGAGCACATAAAGGCGCTGCTGATCATTCTCCATTCATCAGACCCCGCGCTAAGTAAAAATAATGCTGGTCCCGAACCGGTCTCTATTGTAAAATCTGTTTTGTGTCAAGTAGACGCTACTTAAGTCATATGCAACAGAAGATTGCTGGGAAGATTTAGCAAAAGATAATATAAACTGTAAAACCGACATTTTCTTCCATATAGTTGAATGTAGCGATCACTCTAAACCCAACCAACCGAAGCATAGTAGCATAATAATGATACTACATAAATCACTAAATCTACAAAAGCAATGGCAATTATTAAGTAAATATAAGAAGTAGCATCTTTATTTGAACCCTTACCTTCAACTCCTTGACGTGAAGATTGACAAAGCGCGCCAAGTGGTCCGTAGCAATATGTACGTGCTCGTTAATTACAAACTGTAAATGATAAATTTTAAATGTATTTTAATGAATTATAAATTAATTCGAACGTGACATTGTGTGCTCTTCAAGAGCAGGCTAGCGAGGGATTCATCTCTTGTGATGACTGTTTTCAGGATTGGTGTGCGGAAACAAAACACATACCTTGACGCAGTCCTCGATTCACGACGGAACTTTTTACCACAGGCGCGGTACATCGGTAAGAGGGTTGGTTTGGGTTGCTTTCCACGCTGTGGTCTGGCTTGCCGGTGTCGCTTTGAGGCTGAATAGCTCCACCCTTAAGCTGATATATACGGCAACTTACATAGGTATATTAGCCTATGCGCCATCGGTTTGAGCTTTGTGGTGCGTCAAGGTCCAGTGAGTTAGACGGATGGTGCATGTTGATCGCGTACTGCTGTTGACGCTAACTAAGACTTACAGAACTTGCTCGACGGATCCGTCGCTAATTTTGATGGGTCTAGCGATTGTAGATTTTGTTTTGGCACATGAAAAATTTCGTTTTGCAACATGACAAGAGTTTTTATGCGCATCTGTTACACTTTGAATTTTTGACAGAAGAATTCCTTATTTATAGAAAGAGACATGTCTACAGAGACAAATCGTCAGTGTTCATCGGTAGTCAAGGTGGCCACCCCCGATAAAGGGGAAACAACTTGGTTATTCTACCCCGATTTGTCCGAGCAGTTAAGTAAGAACTGGCTCGTCGGTGACAATTAGACTTCGCAGTTTTCATCGGGTCAGGGCGCATTCCATGTCTGCTTATTTAGGTTTACCCTAAGAAATAGTCTAGCTTATTTCTAAGTTTCGAAAGCACGCATCCTAACATTAGAATAAAATCACGTGGAGCCTTAGAATATACCGTTGGAATGTGGTATCTTTAATCACTTAATTTGGTTGACAGTATATCGATCTTTGGGTCATTTCGAGCGTTGGTAAAATATATTCTCGAAAAAATGTAGGTTCAAGATGACTATTGCGAAGGGACATTCATTAACCTAGTTGGGTGGAAAGTCTCGATGGTAAATACGGGACACTTTTAGAGACCCTTCGAACTTCATTTGTATGTTTCGGGTCCCTGGAGAATATTGTGTGCATGTGTGTGTGCGTGTGTGTGTGTGTAATTAATTAAATACAAAACTAAAAGTTAGATATGACTAGATTGCATTAAAGCGGTCACTCAACGTGAAAATTCTAATATTTGCCATGAGGCGTAAAATTGAAAGCCTTTCTATGTTGATTTATTTATTTTTTCGTTTCAAAATATTAAGTATAAATAATAAAACATTTTTTTAAATGTTTTATTAATTGTAGTTAAGTGTTAAAGCAACAAACCACTTATATAATAAAAAAGAAATACTGCTGGCTCAAAACAGCACACATAATCTGCGGTTGTTTGAGTTCTTGCGTTTCTTAGTTCGATTTTAACACTTAATCCAGAATGAAAATCGTGAAAGCATAAGTGAACATTAGCAAAAGTTTTTTTTGGCATTGAAAAGGTGATTAAAGCTAGATATTCTGTTACGAATCTGATGTCAATGGCCAATCCACAGATTGCATTTTTAAACTTTTAAAATATCTCCAATATAGGTTAATTAGTCTGAAAGCTAATTTTTTCAAAACCTTATATAACTTTTGGTCTATTATGAAGATTTATACTATCTGGTTGCTATTGACCGTATCCGATATATTTTTAAACTAAGGCTCTATAATAATTTCCATAATAATTTCTAATTGGGAGTTGAAGCTTAACTCTTTGAAGCATAATAACATCACTGTATTTTCAAAGATTTAGCAGTAAATTGAACACTCAGGAACAGTAACTTTATGATTTTTAAAATACTTTATTAATACTTCATGAATGTTATTCAAAAAGGAAATTAAATTATGAAGAATAAGCGTAGCATAAGAATGAATCAAATTAGCGGTAGATTTTTGTAGCGTGTAAAAATAGGACGAAAAGTTACGGATATTTAGCAATATTAGAATTAAAAAATCCAAATAAAATGAATACTCTGAACAAATCAGAGGCTATGTTTTATTGTCTTAAAGTTCTTACGACTTACAGCTATTTCCCACAGCTTCCGACGTATTTTTGTACATAGGGAATAAATAAACAGCTATATTTTCAACTACTCCAACTGCAACATCATTCAACTGCACATCATTAATGCATATTTATTATAAATAGATATGCATTAATGATGTGCAGTTGAATGAAAGAGTAAATCTCCTCTTCGAAAAACCAATGAAACTCAATACTTCTCAAGACAGGTGGATATAAAACGTCACATCATGTTTATCTGTAATGTTTACGTTATAGTACAGGTAGCCTCCTAGTGGGAGAAATTGGCAGTAAGGTTCCCTATTTAGGCTGACAAATAACTTTACTTGAGTTTAAAAAAGAAAAGGATTCATTCCAAGTTCCAGAGTATTTTCCGTTGTGCTAATAAAACACATATGCAGACATATCGAAATAAAGTTATACTTATTAACTTTTTCATTTATTTCAACTTTGTACTTGTCATTTATTCCAACGTAAAAAGCAACACCCACAATTATTGGATTAACAGATTTATTTGGTACAACGTAACATTTAAACTATAAGACCATATTTAGTTAATGTTTGTCATTAAAAATTAAGTCATTAAAGTATGTATGGCTTAATCAACTAGTATTTAAAACTAAAAATACCAGTCACTACCTTCATACATAACGATGTTAAGAAACTTTTTGTTAAAAATATACTAAGCTTTTCAGACAATCGCCAAATTCTGGAAAGAAAGTTCCATGAGAACATAATAAACCGAATGTGACGCGTGCGAACAAAAACTTATCTACAACACATGAATCACATAATTTTGTTTACAAACGCTGCGTGTCGTAACATTGGTATTCGCGTCGCTGTAACGATGATCTGTGACACGCAGTGTTTATAAACAAAGTCATGCATGGGATTTATGGCCAATGGCCGTATACGGCTGCATAATCGCAGCCGTACGGCTATGGACTAGATTAAAATATATCTCGGCTTGTTTTTACAATTTTGTAAGTCCTTCGATTGTGACTCTTCCGAATATATTTCAAAATTATTTTTGTAATTATTTGTATTACCTATAAAATACAATAAAGTGTCTTATTATTGATTTTATCGTCGATTTTATCGAGATGTCAAACCACTAATGCAAGAGATAACTGCGATTACCGCAAGATATAACTGCGATTACCGCAAGAGATAACTGCGATTATCGCAAGAGATAACTGTGATTACCGCAAGATATAACTGCGATTACCGCAAGAGATAACTGCGATTATTGCAAGAGATAACTGTGATTACCGCAAGATATAACTGCGATTACCGCAAGAGATAACTGCGATTATCGCAAGAGATAACTGTGATTACCGCAAGATATAACTGCGATTACCGCAAGAGATAACTGCGATTATCGCAAGAGATAACTGTGATTACCGCAAGAGATAACTGCGATTACCGCAAGAGATAACTGCGATTACCGCAAGAGATAACTGTGATTACCGCAAGAGATAACTGCGTATTCGTAACAATGTTTCGTGTTTTTTTATTACGATATTTACTTAATTAATAGTATGGCAAAGTGTATAGTAGATAAAGATAAGAAGATAATGCAAGAAAATGTAATAAACATAGTAAGCGTATTGCTGGGGAATTATTCGTACCACTGTTTCGTGTTTTTTGATTACGATATTTACTTAATTAATAGTGTGGCAAAGTATATAGTGATATATCAAGATAACCCAAGAAAATGTAATGCAGTAGTGTCTCAATAACTAATATTACATTTATCTATATTTAATGTAGAATTATAAGAAGTGGTCAAGTAGTTCTTTTTCCAAATTGAGATTTTATTTTTTCTCATATTGTTTGCATTTTTAAAGTTAAAATTTCATAATATCAAGGTAAAAAAACAAATAAAAAGTTAAACCATTTTGATCAAAGGCATTTTTCCCATAGAAACCTGTTACCGCATTCGAATTCACAAAGAAGACAGGGGCCAATCGACGTTGCTTAGATTTTACCAACCTGATCCTCCGCTTTCTTAATCTTCATCATCTCGATTTGATAATGAAGCAAGTGGTCCAGCTTATCGGTCGGATCGTGACCGTATATTTCGAAAGCATCGATGATCTGCGCCAGCGACAGATTCATCTGCCCCGGTTCCTGACAGCATGGGTGGTTCCGGATGTCGTACGATGTCTGATAATGAAAAATAGTTTTTTTTTCAAGCTTTGCGAGATTTTCTTCAATTTTAAAAGCATGTATTTGCAACATACCCAATTTCTAACATTCTATAAAATACTTACTAACATAATAAAGAATATTAAATAATTTTACGTTTTTTGATTTTACATACATGAACAGTGTTATAAAGTGTAAAATTTTCCCTACATTCAAGTTTTTCTGCATATTCGGATGAAGGAAAATTTTTAAAGGGCCCTACATTATATATCTTAAAAATATAATTAAAATATTTGTTCCTTATGGTCATCAATACGCTTATAAATACCAAAGTAATACTTTAGATGTCAAGAGACCGGAAAAGTCCGTATAATGTTGGGTGCGAGAAAAAAAATTATATTCTTAACTAGATAGGAATGAAAAATTAAGCTCCTTAAAAGTTTTATACAAATCATCAATCATTAAATATCTTGTGCTTTTTATGAGAGGTCAGATTATTTTTCATAGTATTACTTGTACGGAACTCTTTTAATCAGCGAGATGAAACAAAGCGCTGATTGTGTCTAGTTCTATCTTATATACACAGATATAACATACTAATCTGTGAAACGCGTAGGTTTGATATGGTCATCGAAAAAACTACTTAGAATTTAAAAAGGATGAAAATCGGTCGAAATTGTATGTCAAAAAGGACGATATTCATATTAAATTTAAAAAAACATATTCATTATAAAACGTCAAATCTTCCAAAAATCAAGTTCCATTAAAACCTAGTCAAAATTCCTCACACCAAATTCTATCGAGAACGTACAGGACAAACGTACGTTTATGTCTTGGTGTCTGCAAGCCCTCCCAAATACCATTTTGCTGTTTATTTTCATTGGGAATAACCATTGGGTGGATTGGATACAAATTTACACAGATGCTTCAAGAACCCTGTCCAACGACTATGGCGGTGAATCATTCTAATGACCGGTTACATCATATTCGGCATATTTTCACCTGCCAAAATTTGCTCCTTATTCTCCAGAGAATGTTGGACTAATTTGGTGGCTTTGGGGTATACTACACACACTATGATTGACAAATTTTTAATCCTCACATTCATAACAGTCCCTGTTCCTTCTCTAATTGTAGTTTCCTAACCCTCCGAACCAAACACTTGATTTGGAGAGATCGGGTCACATGTTGTTTTTGCATGGATCCCTAGTCGCTGCGGCTTAATATGTAATGAAATTTTCGATACAAAGACCCAGTTCGCCGCTATGAAAGGGGCTCCATGTGACATTAGTAATTTCATTGAAGAGCTACTCCTCTGATTTGCCCTGAGTGGCAGATGTAACCGATATCATTCCAGAATACGGATACGGACTTTTCAGTCATATATCCCGACGAAACCCTGGTTTTCCAGTTTATATTTTTCAGAAAGAATACATAGGTGGTGCTCCACGTGTCTTAAGGGCACTGCCCCACTCTTGCTCATTTGGCTAGGCTGTCCTATTTGTAGTTACGAGATGGGGGAGGGCTGTTTACTTTAGTGGTTAATGTCACAACCCCAAAAGTAATAAAGTAAAATGTCAAAGCAAAATAAAATAAAGTAATTTAGAAAAGTAAAATAAACTAGAAAACATTGACAAATGTCCGGAAATAATTTGGCCAGTGTGTTTAATTAGTAAAATAAACTAGAAAACATTGACAAATGTCCGGAAATAATTTGGCCAGTATGTTTAATTAGTAAAATAAACTAGAAAACATTGACAAATGTCCGGAAATAATTTGGCCAGTGTGTTTAATTAGTAAAATAAACTAGAAAACATTGACAAATGTCCGAAAATAATTTGGCCAGTGTGTTTAATTAGTAAAATAAACTAGAAAACATTGACAAATATCCGGAAATAATTTGGCCAGTGTGTTTAATTAGTAAAATAAACTAGAAAACATTGACAAATATCCGGAAATAATTTGGCCAGTGTCTTTAATTAGTAAAATAAACTAGAAAACATTGACAAATATCCGGAAATAATTTGGTCAGCGTGTTTAATTAGTAAAATAAACTAGAAAACATTGACAAATGTCCGGAAATAATTTGGCCAGTGTCTTTAATTAGTAAAATAAACTAGAAAACATTGACAAATGTCCGGAAATAATTTGGCCAGTGTGTATAATTAGTAAAATAAACTAGAAAACATTGACAAATGTCCGGAAATAATTTGGCCAGTGTGTATAATTAGTAAAATAAACTAGAAAACATTGACAAATGTCCGGAAATAATTTGGCCAGTGTCTTTAATTAGTAAAATAAACTAGAAAACATTGACAAATATCCGGAAATAATTTGGTCAGCGTGTTTAATTAGTAAAATAAACTAGAAAACATTGACAAATGTCCGGAAATAATTTGACCAGTGTCTTTAATTAGTAAAATAAACTAGAAAACATTGACAAATATCCGGAAATAATTTGGTCAGCGTGTTTAATTAGTAAAATAAACTAGAAAACATTGACAAATATCCGGAAATAATTTGGTCAGCGTGTTTAATTAGTAAAATAAACTAGAAAACATTGTCAAATGTCCGGAAATAATTTGGCCAGTGTCTTTAATTAGTAAAATAAACTAGAAAACATTGACAAATGTCCGGAAATAATTTGGCCAGTGTGTATAATTAGTAAAATAAACTAGAAAACATTGACAAATGTCCGGAAATAATCTGGTCAGCGTGTTTAATTAGTAAAAGAAACTAGAAAACATTGACAATGTCCGGAAATAATTTGGCCAGTATGTTTAATTAGTAAAATAAACTAGAAAATATTGACAAATACCCGGAATTAATTTGGCCAGTGTGTTTAATTAGTAAAATAAACTAGAAAACATTGACAAATGTTCGGAAATAATTTGGCCAATGTGTTTAATTAGTAAAATAAACTAGAAAACATTGACAAATATCCGGAAATAATTTGGCCAGTGTGCCTGGCCAACACTTTAACTTGACATTTGTAAAAGTTAAAACCACTAAAGGAGAATGAGGGCCCCTCGAAAGATGAAGAGCAAATATCAATGTTAATCATCCTTTTTTTCAATGAATTTAGGCAATGACTACATATTAAAAAATCATTCAGTAAAACGTCACGGCCATTTATGAAGAAAGCTTTTTTGTATTATAGTTAAAATTTTTATTTTATTCTTTGCTCTTTCCTGTTTCCTGAAATGTTATCTTTTTGTATTCTAAAAATGCCAGCTTTTTAGGACTTATATATTATTTCTGTAATATCAGGACGATTTTCGACGGTATTTTTTAAAACTTTACACGAATATTTGATGACTTCCTTTCTAGTATGACGGCAGCTCGTAGCAAGAGTACAGCGAATGATAATAATAATACCGGATCGCCATAAAGCATCTTTCTATATACTATTTGGCCCTTTTGTCTCGTAGACATATTTTCAAACATGTTTTTATTAAAATTTTCTTGGATTCGATTTAACTATACTTTTCTTCAAATTTTTATTCCTCTGTTTTAAATTTTTGAAACGATTTCCATTATCCATAATTCTTTTCTTATTTTTTTCGAGAGTATTGAATATTACATCCCGTGTAAAATCGCTGAAAATTCGTAATACTAATCGAATTTCCACACTTCCTAAATGTGTATATTGTTTACAAATACATACATATATAAATATTAATCGGTTATATTGTTTTCTGTTATTTTTCCTTGATGAATATTTTCCAACACAAACTGCACAGTTGAATAAAAAATAATCTTAAAATACTTTTGGAAAAACTATATAGAATTTAAAAACTATCCTTCATTTTTCAATTAATTTCTTAACTTTTCAAGACCAAATTCTAAAGAATACAGTTCAGTGTTCTAGAAAAATAATATCGCAATTGCAAAAAAGAACAATAAATCCATTTTAAATTGAAAAAAGTTAATCGGTTAGTTATTTAACTTAATAATACTGACTATTTTTTAAAAATACTACTGCTGAATTTTCTTACCGCAGAATTAAATAATACTAAAAATAATGTTGAAAACACTGACAACAACGCGACGTCCATTTTGGGACCACCTTTATCATTACTCAACTGCCTTAACTTAATTCTAACTAACTGTTCTATAACACCAGTTTAACGATCAATTAGCAAGCAGTTAACTACAACATTTTGATTACCAATTACAGCTCCAGACGTAATCTGCTTTGAGTAATCACGTTACTATTTCGATGGAGTTATTGAGACGATGTCGATTAACCATCGGTTTCATTAACCTACCTACGAATACTTTTTGCTTACTGGTGACAAGAATTATACTGTTAGTAACATTTTACGTCTAACAAAAATTATAAACTGTAAATTATTATTTTTATTTATTTATTATAGTATTTCTTCCTTCGTCTTTTATCTACTGAGATGTCAGTTTGTGACATCCTTATAACATTTATACCTGCATCTGTTAACGCTATCCTAGGAAAATTGTCACAGAACATAATAAAATACCTCTTACTTTGAGTGGTGATTTTGATATGAATTTTGAGTCCAATGATTTGATAGTATTAATTAACTTTTTGCTTAAAAAAATTAATCTAAATATAAATAATGATCTTACAATGGCAAAAAAGAATCCGGAACTACAATGTATGCTGTTATCAAATGTTATTTGGAAAGTATATCAAAGAACGTAAGTTTTGCATTTTAGTTACCATAGCACTATAGCGCCAACTTTACCAACACAAACATCATCAGATATTACTGTAAACATCGAGGAATTAAATAAAGTAATATAACTGATATATATTCTGTATTGTTGTCAACTTCAGGCTTTAAGTGCCTTTAGCCTTAAATTCTATAAATACTAAAAGTCTTTTAGAATATTTTTCTCTTCTTCTCCCTCTCTTCCGTTTTACTCTTTACTACATACTTACATATCGATATTTAGATCGCCAAAGAAGTTCACTTCTATAACGTGTACTGAGTTGCCCGCGTTCAATATTTTGCTTATTGTTCTATCCCTTTTTGTCATACCCTTGGATACCCTTGTAGCTAGTCCTTCCAAATGACAACCCAAACTATACATTCAATAAAAAAATCGATTACTTAATTTGCGCCCCCTAAAATTTTATAATGAACGTTTTTGTGTTTTAGACCTAGACCTATTGCAATAAATATAATTTATTTTTGTGCCAAATTCGAGTTTCTGCATCAAACAGTTTCTGACTGTGACGGACATGTGAACAGATATGTGAGTGATCTGACAAGGGTTCCGTTTTTCCTTTTGAGATACGATACCCTCAAGTCTTATGTTTTTAATATTTATAACTTATTAACTAATATAATTTTGTGCGTAATTCCAGTATTCGTCGTTTAACGTCAGGATATTTGCAATATTGATTAAAAATTTCAGGTATCTAGTTGTGAAGAAAGACCTAATAACAAAATAGGTCTAAGAACCGCTACCTTGACGGTCTCCAACAATTGTTTTGAATGTGATCCCACATAACTAAAGAAATATTTCTTTGTTCCCCTTCTGTATATGGCGCCTGCTGAAAATCGAATTACACGTAATTTGAAGTACAATTTCCTGTCTTGGGTCAAATAATTATACTATTTAACATTTTAGTCTATAACTTGATCAGCGTCGTCAGGATGTGTTGGGTTGATAAATCTACCTACAGGTTGATCTTATTTTGTTTATACTAATACCCTGACAAATTTTGAGTGTGAATCTTTCATGCAGGTTTTCTTTATTAGTCCTTCCAGGTTTTCTTTATTAGTCGTCAGGAATCTTTAATATTTTACAGGATAATGCAGGTATATAATAAAGGTTGTGTGATAAAGAAAGACAAATTACAATCCTTTTTTTTTGGTGTGACCAACTTTTTTCAATAATTTTAGTTAATCATCCGTGAAAATTCTTAATGAACGCTTGGCTCTAACATTATATCCGAAAGATACAGCATTCTCCTCTTTCAATCATCGCACTACGTCACACATTGAAAGTTACAATGACAATGCAACATTTTGAAGTAAGTTGATCGTTAAATTGATTTACTTTTAATAAAGAAAGACTTTTTTTACTGAAAATGACGTCATATCGAAAGCAAATATCTAAAATTATTCTTACACCATATAATTCTTATTACTTACTACTTTTTGGAGGATTAAATTTCTCCTGGATTTTTTTTCCTTTCGAGTTGGCTTCGTTAGTTGGAAGACGTACCACAGAAGTGATGCTTATTAAGTTCCATACAGAATAAAAATATTGAAAGATGGTACAATATGACAAAAAATAAAATCACGATCTGGTATTATGAAAGAATGATTTAAAAAATTCGAAACGCACATGTAACGTGTATTTTGCACAGCGTTGAGAATGGTCGGGAATGTATAAATAATAAAAAGAGAAAACGACCAAAAATCCACGAAAAAGTTCAACTGTTGACTGACGTGAATATAACAAGAAAGAAAAGGAAACATCCAAAATAGCACGAAGACGCCCAAACTCTTGCGAATGCATAAATAACTAGAAAGAAGCGGAAGCAACCGAAGATGCACGGTGACATCCTATCGCTCACGAACGCATACACAGAATGAAAGAGGAGGAAAAACCAGATACACGGTGACACCCGATCACTCACAAACGCATACATAAAAAGAAAGAAGCGAAAGCAACCGAAGATTCACGGTGACGTCCGATCACTCACAAACGCATACATAACAAGAAAGAAGCGGAACCAACCAAAGTTGCACGGAGCATGCGATCACTCACAAATGCATACATAACAAGAAAGAAGCGAAAGTGACCGAAGATTCACGGTGACGTCCGATCACTCACGAACGCATACATAACAAGAAAGAAGCGGAAACAACCAAAGATGCACGGAACATGCGATTGCTCACAAACGCATACATAACAAGAAATAAGCGGAAACAACCAAAGATGCACTGAGCATGCGATCGCTCACAAACGCATACATAACAAGAAAGAAGCGAAAGTAACCGAAGATTCACGGTGAAGTCCGATCACTCACAAACGTATACATAACAAGAAATAAGCGGAAACAACCGAAGACGCAAGGAGATTGTGACATGTCGCCGCTTTGCTATCACTGTATTGTCTATTCTACTTGAATATGATTTTTTCAACGAATCGAATATTTATAATTAACAAAACGGTACCTGCCGTCATCGTTCTCGTGGATTTTTGAAGCCCATTTGCAGTGTTTTAATGTGTTTATTTTATGCTGTGTTGTAGATTTTGTATAATTTTCTACGTAACCTTTTCATCATAACACTTTTGAGAACTATTTGAGAGATCACGATCTCTAACTTGTGTAAAATACACATCAATAACTTGACTAGTTTCCAAGTTAAATCAATTCATATAGATAGTCCAGCAGACAGACATTTTTTTAAACTTTACTTTCATTCTTGTACAGGCATGGGAAAATCATAGGTAGATACTTCAGTTATATTTATTTTTCTTATGTAATTTCTTTCTCAGTATTTTTTTTATTCATGATAGTATTCCATTATGCTAGGTTACCTTTTAGTCAGTAATGGAATGTTAAGGAGTATTTAAAAATCGGCTACTAAGTGATATAGTGAGAACACAGGTTTTTTTTCCTTATATGATTTAGTAGTTACTGTTTCTTAATTAATGGCTACTTCACATTTCGTCAATCATCAAAATATCTTAGCTATACACATATTCCCTAGTACATCTTTCATAGGCGTGAGAAAGGGCGTTTTGCTTTCATTGTTCATCACTTGTTAATCATCATCATCATATATTAATACGCTAAGGTTAAGATGTTACACTCCCTTTTAGAAAAAACCTCACAACTAATCCACATAAATTATATATCATTTTATAGATAATTGCTTGCTCTACCGGCATCCACAACTAAAAAATTTATTATTGCTATTGTCTTTGCAAATTAATTAATTATTAAAATTATATACACAAAACAGCAATGCTGCCATCTAACGGCTTAACGTCAATATGATTGACGGTCGGTAAAATTTTTCTTTAATTTCAAATCCACTCACGTATAAATAAAGTGGCGCTTTAGCTCAATGCTTTTGATACTTGCGCCTCTATATGTCAATTTTAGTAAAATATTTGTTTGATCTGTCATCTGAGCTTCATAATGGAATAAATAATGCGAAGACTTCGCACGGGTCACGCTAGTTTTATATATTACGATTATTTATTACTCAAATCCTATATATATATATATATATATATATATATATATATATATATATATATATATATATATATTTATATATATATCATTGTGGATACAAAATGACAGCTTATTACCATATTTTACGACAGTACACGTAAAAATGCTTGAAATATAGCTTCTGACTTCTGACGGCTTCTGAGGTGGAAAATAAATACTGTTATTTTTTACTTTTATACGAAACTCAAAAATATAAATTTCAGGACACTCAGAACTCTGCATAAAAAAAGTAAAAAGTGAATCTCTTCTCTACTTGTTTCTGAAACTGGTGAACCAAAAATCATGAAGGAAACAGGATTAGTAGGACCCTACTACAAGATTACAGAAAAACTATAGTAGTTATCCCAGGTCCTATAGTTTTTGGGAAATTCATGATATTTTAACGCCTGTACTCGTAGTGCGAGTTATATTCGTACTTGACGATATGTGAGAATGTCACAAAGTTATCCCAATTCGACAATTTTGTTATCAGGTCTAGTTTGATAATCCTTTTATACAGACATCTGCGATTCTTGGTCTGCATAGAAAATTCTCTGTACTTAAACAGCAAATGCTAAGATCAAGTAAAGCTATAAACAGTTTGTAAGTTAAGAGTAATAAACAATTTTTTTGTTTACATTATTCTGTATGACATCAAAGTAAAATATAAAATTATTGACCCGTTCCCAATGATTTATTCAATCTAAACCTAGATTATCAGTCATTGTAAGCTCGGATTATAAGTCAATACTGCTGGGTGTTTTACTCATATAATAATTACTATATGTTACTTGGGATATAGGAGATATTGGAGATAATGAAGCCATCTACTGAAGAAATCAAAATCATATTCGTAAGATTTGAAAGCTCAGACAAAGTATTTTCCAACACATAAATAAAATACCCGGATTATAAGTCAATACCGCGGGGTGTTTTACTCATATAATAATTACTATATGTTACTTGGGATACGCTAAGAAGTTTAAGAGATCATGAAGCCACCTACTGGAGAAATCAAAACCATATCATAAGATTTGACAGCTCAGGCAAAGTAATTTCCAACACATAAATAAAATACCCGTATTATAAGTCAATACTGCGGGGTGTTTTACGCACATAATAATTACTATATGTTACTTGGGATACATTGAGAACTTTAAGGAGATAATGAAGCCACCAACTAAAGAAATTAAAATTATACTCATAAGCTTTGAAAGCTCAGACAAAGTATTTTCCAACACATAAATAAAATACTTCAACAAATTTTATTTCTGTGTGTACACAGATAAAACGCTCATGTAGATATCAAACCAAAAATTTACAAACAAGAATTATCTTGAAATAATAACTTCTACTTTCTGCTGTACATACAGCGAACTGTATGTACAGACAATGAGATTTACATCAATGTAAATCATATTGCAGTTCGCTGTATGTACAGCAGAAATTAGAAGTCATTATTTCAAGATAATTCTTGTTTGTAAAGTTGGCTGTAAAGTTGTAATATCTCTTAACCGTGATTTTTTTATTATTTGTTTTCTTTGAAATATGTTGAATATTTTTGTTTATTTTTTTATCTAATATTTGTTTTTTTTAAACAGAACCCTTATAAGATCACTGACGCGTTCGTCCATAAGTCTGTCTCTCATAGATGTTTTTTTTCAGAAATCGTTCCATGTAGCAACTTCAAAGTTGTTACAGCCATAATGCATATTTACACCCACATGTCTTAAGTTAACTCTTAAAATATCTTTGTGAGCATTTAAGTGCAGACAAAGATAGTTTTTAAAATATTTCTCTAAACAAAATTAAGTTTTATTCCCCGAGGTACTAAAACAACCAGTACGAAGTTTTTGTACAATTACAATTAAAATATTTGAATAGATTTGCTGATATATATTTTTTCTTTTATGAAAGTGGGGCTACGTTTTATTTTAATTACAAAAATATACGAATATACAGCATTATAACGACAAATTACAAAGTGAGAAGAAATAACATTTATCCATTGAAAATGCTTAAAATAACTATATTATTTATTATAACGTTATAAGCATTTTGCTTAAAATCAGTATTATATTTATTTTAGTGAGGATTAATAAAATAAACTAAATATCGTCACTTTAGCGCCATGTACTTTTTTAATCTTAAGAACAGTTTATCTACAAAATATAAATACCTCAATACCACTCCAAACTTTTTTAGACCTTTTTAAGATATACTCCTTAAATTTCCGCCCTATGTATAATTAATGTATCTGCAATAGTGCACTACAGCGACTGTTTCTCTGACCATATGTATTATTAATATATCTGTAATAGTGCACTACATCGACTGTTTCTCTGATCATACGTACTATTAATGTATCTGCAATAGTGCACTACATCGACTGTTTCTCTGATCATACGTATTATTAATATATCTGCAATAGTGCACTACAGCGACTGTTTCTCTGATCATACGTATTATTAATATATCTGCAATAGTTTACTACAGCGACTGTTTCTCTGACCATATGTATTATTAATATATCTGTAATAGTGCACTACATCGACTGTTTCTCTGATAATACGTACTATTAATGTATCTGCAATAGTGCACTACATCGTCTGTTTCTCTGATCATATGTACTATTAATGTATCTGCAATAGTGCACTACATCGACTGTTTCTTCGACTACGTTGACGTTATTAACTATATTTTAAAAATTATACATCATAAGCATATATTATGTATCTTATGATAACTTTGAAACTACAAGCTATCAAATTGCCAAAGTTGTATGTCAATAGATTTAGTGGTTTTACATGAATTGCTAAAAAATAAAGATTTCTTTTTTATTATCTTAGTAAGGTATATAAATCATGATGATTAGAGACATGTATATGATTAAAAAGGAGCACCCGTGCAGCGTAAGCTCGTCTCGAATTTTGCCAAGTTTTCATTATTTCTAGCTAGAACGTGTAACACTTAGCATAATGAAGTTACAATTATATGAAACTACATGATGTAGTATTATTTCTACTTTGTTTAAGTTCTTTACCACGACCTAGATTTCGTGTTGTATTACGACATCTTCAAAGAATCTTTGCTAATAGCCCACCTGAAGATGTTGTAATACAACGAAACCAAGGTCGTGGTAAAGAACTTAAAGAAAGTAGAAATAATACTACATCACGTAGTTTCATATAATTGTGAATAATGAATTTCTACAAAATTAACGCCAAATGTATTCAATAATGAAATTAGTTTGTAACATACTAACTGCCAGTATCAGCTTTGTCCGGGTAAAAAGGAAACGTGACTGCAATTTTTCTTATTTGTTTATTTATATAATACTTATTTACAATGACTTATACTTTAATACTGAAAATGGTGTTTGTTTATTTCAACCTGAGAGTCTAAATACAAATTTTCATATAAGTGCAATGTATCTAACTTTAATTGCTTCGAATTTCCCATATAAATTTCCACTCCCGCTTTCACACAAAACAAAGGTTAAATTCTAATAATTAACTCTTAACAAATACCAAAAACCAATATCAAAATATTTAGCCAAATTTAAACAAGTTTTCAGTCAGCGAGTGAATTGTGATTATCTTTTATAGATATACATAGATTACTAATAGCAAATAAACCAATTACATTCAATTTTTTTTATGGATGATCTGTCATAAAAATGTGCTTAGCTATCTCGGATGCTTATATGGGAGACCACGTAAAACACCGCGAGTTTTCAATTTATCGTACGCAAGGGATTAGGATATCAATTGGTGATAAAATTCGAGTGAGTCATTCAATTACGAAATTCGTATGCCTATTGCTCAATTGAAATGGAACGGTTTACAGTCGTATAAAATGTAAGTGAATTGAAATAGTCGCCGTATATTTACCCTATCGTTTTAGTATCATATTTTGACGCAATATTACGTCTTTTGCAATATTACATGCGGAAATACCTTAAAAGTACAATGAATAAAAATATCTCACTCTTGAAAGTTTATATCTCCAAAATTAATAATATTCCGCTAGATAGTTTTCATTGTTAAATCTCTTCCTATAAGAAAACTTTAAATTTGTATGCCTGGATACGTGATAGAATGCCTTAAGATCTTTTTTTTATTTTTGTCTGTTGACCTGTGCGCATTCACTTAAAATCTACTCACCCAATTTGGATTTCAAAAAAAACAAAGAATCAATTTAAAGTAACATTTAGTTTTAATATTTAGTAATCACTCTATTATAAGATATGAGTATTTAATATTTTCTAAACTTCATTTATATTACATTAGTACAACGACAAGAAAGGAGTGCTTAGCTCTATACGCTAAAAATTACACAAAGTATACACACAAGTGTATCAACAGATGGCACTACGTATATTTTAAATCGCGCAATGAACTTTACCATCCGGACATATATAGTGAAATGGGCTTGGCCAGAGGTGAAGTATGGAGTGCTGCGGGTGGGAGTAGGCAGCATATAGTCGGTTTTAGTATTTCTATTAGATCTTCGGCTAAAATTTTTGACAGGAGTACTTCGTGGTAGTAAGTTAGAATACTTCGTGGTAATAATAATGCTATTTTTAATTGATTTTTTATTTTCGTTGTTTTGAGTAAGGGCCAAGACTAAGAGAAGACTTGTAAAAAATGGCATTGGCACATTTTTAAGTGGCCTGCGCGTATGAAGAGTCACGAGCACAGAAAGTTTGCAATGAAACGATTTTCAATTTTCCCCTTTTCAGCAGTACAAGGTTTAGTTAAATTTCATTCGATTTGAAATGCTCTGTTCACCTACCAGTAACATTTTAACATTTAAGTATATATCGCTAAAAAAAGTTTAACTGCGTCATATCACAAGAAATTTTGGTTACGTATGTGTTATTGTCAGTGTATTTTTACTTCTGCAATAAATGTTGGTAGAATACGAAAAAGTCTGACAGAGGGAGGCGGTAAGAACTATTTATGGTAGATCGTGTCACAGATATGATAGAATTTAATTCTCAGAGACTAAAATTATCAATGAGAAAGAGGGACAAACAAGAATCGCTGTCTAGTGCGATGTAAATCTATCTGCGAATAATTTTCATATAATAAAATTGAAACAGAGTGAATCCTGTACATAGAAATTACTTAAAAAAAATGTGATTGACTTAGCGTAAAGAAAGGTAACAGAAGCCAGTACACCTATTTTTTATAATTGTTGTCTGTATGTTAATTTATTCGTCAACTACGCAATATCCGCTGGACGGATTTTGATGAATTTTGGTATGGTAATACTTTACACCCAAAAGCAACATATGAGAGAAAAAAATTCCAATTACTTTTCTTATTCCGAATTTCAAGCAAACAAAGTCATAGACACAACTAGAATCATAACCATAAGCAAAGAAACTAGTTAGTTAAGTGAATTTTACACTATTTTAATTGAAAGGAAACTTGTAATTAAAATTTTTTTTGTGTGACGACAAATAAAGGTAGTGTAAACAAAAGTGTGTTAATTAATTATTATATGAACTTGATGGTCTTCATGGAAGAAACAAATAGAGTCCTTAAAATATAACTCATGTATCTAATATTCTTTGCACCATATTCTTTTAAACCCATATGACCTAGGATTTTTTCTATAAATTTTAAATTAGCTTCCAGAAACAGTGTTGTTTTCATCTTACGTTCTTTATGAGATCTTTTCAAATTTCAAATTTCTAGATCGGGGGGAAGTACCCTGTAGTTTTTTTAATTTATTATTCAGTTATTATCGAAAATACGTGATTTTTCGAAGATAATTTTTTTATTGCATTTAATTAGAAGTTCGACTTGTTTTGTCTGACTATGAAGTAACAAACTGTACTGTTGATATTAATTTCAACCGGATCTAGTCACTTTAGGTAAAAAGGGTAGACAAGTATATAATATTATTACTGGAACATTATATCTATTTACCCATATAATTTTTCAAACGACCGCATTCTTTATATTTTGACTTCTATGGGAAACATTTGCTTTTATGTTCGTGGAAATTTTATTCTTAACTAGCTTTCATAGGCAATTTTGCACGCGTGAATCTTCATTAAAGGCGGTGGGATTGATTCCTGACGCAACGAGTCTATTGCAACACCGCTCGATAATTCACGTTTTAATTTTAGATTTAGTAGTTTTAGAAATAGGAGGCAGGGAGGATAGGTTATGGCTTGGCTTTTTGACGTTTCATATACTGCTTTCTTATTTCATTAAGTATTTAGTTCAAATAAAATAACAATAATTAAGTATTGATTGACGTAAATGGCCGAATAAATATTTTTACTTTAGTTGTTTCACTTTTATCATCATTACTATTGACCTCTCCGTTAGTGATTGACGTTTCTATACTTTTAATAGCCTTATATAACATTTCCACAATCATACGCTTTGTCATTAGAAATAACTTGGTTCAATTCTGCAAAAACAAGTTTTGTGGTATTTTTTCTGTCTTTACAAGCCATAAGTCTCTTTTGCAGGATTAATAATAAATTTCCGTGCAGTTGATTTCTTTCACGCTACTGTTAGTTGCACATAGCTGTTAGGTAACTATTTCTATTTTGCTCTCCACATTGATCACTATACACTTATTATATTGTTAAAAGAAACATAATTTGTAAAAAAATATAATAAACAAGATCCAATATCAAATGGTTCGCGGGAAACTAACTCTTCACACCTATCCCGCGTAAACACTTGAATTATAACCAAATTATGTATTCCCTTATAAATAATCTCCACTTATAGTCAACCAATAAAAATTGTTGCTTATAAACAGCTAATAGAAATATCTAGTAGTAAGTTGTGGAGTAAGTAAAGTAGACCAGTGCGCTACATGGTAATGGTCAGATATTAATTCATACTTAGTGTCGTCTCTTATTCCATCTCTGAATAAGTCTGCTTCTCGCAGATGAACTTTTTATTCAATCCTAAAATTATTTTAGTCTTTTGCACTGCAATATATAAATTGCATATTGAATGTGCCATAATGTTCACATGTATGAGATGCAAGAAATTTAAAATTACATCGCATAAAAATTTTATTGAAGATGGATCCAGATATAAATACACCTTTTTTTCTGGCTCTTGTTCACACAGCATTTTTCAAACAAATATTGATAATTATAATTTTTCGAAAATAAATGGATATGATATTTTTTTGATGGACACTCTAGTAAGCCAACGACAAAATACTTGCAATATGTTTTCAATAAAATGTTAACACACTTAGAAATCGGAATTATTTGTAGACAAATAATACTTTCGATAAAATTGTCATCGGTTAGAAATTTGCGTGGCTAAGGTTTGTTACAATTCGGACACTTATATGTCCAAAAAATCTATCTTAAAAAATATCTCTTTTAGATTTCTTTATTTGTTTAGCTTGCTATGTTCTTCTTTCGTGTTCTGTTTTTTTAGAATAACGCATAAATATCTGGAAATGAAGTTTGTAAATTAAAATTTCTCAGTCTATGAAAAGTATCACATTCTTTTTTCTATCATCTTTCGACAACAGTATATTACGTTTATGGACATAATTGTATTTTTTACTATAAAATTGCTTAGCTGGCATATGGTTGATTTTTCCCTATCTCTTTCAGATTTCTTTATTTGTTTATCTTGCTATGTTCTTCTTTCGTGTTCAGTTTTTTAGAATAACACATAAATATCTAGAAAAAAAACAAATAATATTGGAGCAAAAAAACCTATGAATTTTATAATGGTCAGCAAATAATGATATATTAATATTAATTAACGTTTTATTAAATTATGTGTGTTACATATTCAGTAGCTATGCATGCAAATTTTACATATATTATTAGGAGACAATTAATTGGAAGAGGTTTCTTTAATAATAGTATGTGTTCTATTCGAATAAATACTTGTCTACTGTCACCTAAAGAAACGTACCCTGAATCCAAATCTACAATATCTGTACCAGGGACCATGAAAACTTCATGAAATCATCTTCAGACATTATTTTAATTTATTTTAACTACTAAAAGAAAAAAATATTCCGTAATACGGCCAAAATTACAAATTCAAAATTTGGCAGTCTAAAATATATTAAATATTGAAGAATTTATTGAATGTATTGCATAGAGCTGTATTTTCAGAGGATCAGTGAACTTTCAGTATGAAAAATCCGCCCGTTCCGAAGATAATCGCTTTTAAAATTCGAAATGAAAAAAAAATAAAATTTTTATCATAAAATCACGTACATTAAATCTTACTACTGCGGGAAAAATAATCAGAAACTCCTTTTTCTAAATTAAATAAAATCATCTGATCATTAGCAGTGTTGACATCATAGACATTTGGTTATACAATCTATAGTATATAATCATAATGTTTAGTCCATAATCTTCATTTCCTCGAACTACAGTCTTAAAAGTTAGCATAGTGGAAGCACAAGTAAAAGTAGAAATTTAAAAAAAAATTATTATTTCTAATACTATGTGTGAGTAAACCTTTTTTCTGGAATTTGCGCCTGTAAAAGATATAGTAGACATTATGTTTACTTTCCAAAAAATACAGACGTGTAAATAGTTTAATATAAACTAGCGTGACCCGTGCGAAGTCTTCGCATTATTTATTCCATTATGAAGCTCAGATGACAGATAAAACAAATATTTTACTAAAATTGACATATAGAGGCGCAAGTATCAAAAGCGTTGAGCTAAAGCGCCACTTTATTTATACGTGAGTGGATTTGAAATTAAACAAAAATTTTACCGACTTTTTTGTGTATAGAACTGTTTTGTGTATATAATTTTAATAATTAATTAATTTGCAAAAACAATAGCAATAATAATTTTTTTAGTTGTGGATGCCGGTAGAGCAAGCAATTATCTATAAAATGATATATAATTTATACGGATTAGTTGTGAGGTTTTTTCTAACAAGGGAGTGTAACATCTTAACCTTAGCGTATTAATATATATATGATGATGATGATGATATGATGATACTATATACCATTAAATGTTTATGATTCCCTATATGTACGGAACTCTCATTATGCGAGTCCTATTCATGCTTGACAGTTTTTTTTGCATGTTTTGAGATTAAATAAAAATATTTTTTAACATAGAGTCCTGCGTATATAATTAAAAAGGTCGATTAATCGGAATGATGACCCTAGTTATCACCGATCCGAAACATTCGTCTTCGCTACAGGGACCGTGTACATTTCACTAACTTCAATCACCAATTGAATTATTTTTCAGCGGGTACTAAATTAGGACTTGTGCTGTTTCCACTTGCACAATACACAAGTACCACTAGCGCCATCTACTCTACCGATACATAAAGCATTTAAATTATATATGAATTTTGGGCACTTTCTTTATTGATATTAGTGTGAATTAATGGTGACAATATTAGGACTGGCCTAGCCTTAAGTAATTTTTGTATATTTGAATAAAATATAACTGTTTTTCGATAATAAAACAAATGTTTAGGTACACAAAATTCATTTGTTTTTTTACACTAATTAACATATAAAGCGGTATTTGGAGTTTCGTTTCTTTGTTATCTTAACATATTTATAGAGGTCGTTAATAAATTAAACATGCTTTATCTCAAATTTTTTAAAATGTTCCTGAAAAATATTTACATATTCTTGAAGTGACAGAAATCTACCCCGTGCCCGCGTCGATTTATTTTCAGGAGGTCGACCTTAAATTACAAAGGTGCCGATCGCGCGGTTCAGGGTGTGCACATGAATCTTGGAGTCGGACGTGCCTTTTGGTAATAATTTATAATTAATGTCTGATGTTAACTTCGTTCAGTACAAGGAAGGCAAGTATTTTATATGACATGTAGTAAACATATATTTTGCAGTGTAGTTAGTTTTTAACCCCTACTTGTTCTTTGAGTGCAAAAGTATATATATATATATATATATATATATATATATATATATATATATATATGTGTGTGTGTGTGTGTGTGTGTGTATGTGTGTGTGTGGGTGTGTGTGTGTGTGTATATATCACTGAACTAAATACACTGCACAGGAATTAAATAATGTTTTTCAATACATTAGTTATGACCGAAAATTACTTTAGTTAAACATACTGTTAATAATGTATTTCTTTTTATATAACACACAGTAAGTACTGAATTCATATTATAATAAAATTATACTAAACGCAAAACGTGATAGTATAAAATTTAAAAACAAAGAAAAAAGGACCATAAATTAAAGATTTAAAGCCAGTATAACAGGTCTGTTCATCAATTTATTACATAATCTGACTTTAACCAATAACAGAGAAGCTGACTGAATTTAAAAAAATATTGCGATTTCTTTACGTTTTTTTTACCAAATATAAACTTATTTTTCCAAAAATGAAAAGAAATTTACGTATATACGTTACAGTCTAATAAGGTGACCACACATTGTGGTATATTTTCGATGTTATCAAATAGCTTATTAGTAATTAATATAGTTAAATGGCTTACTTTCAAATCAGGTATTAAATGTTGATTAAGTAAGGAAAAAACGAAAAATGACAATAATTACAATAACAATAGTTTATTAATAATTAACTTTTCATAATTAACTATTCGTTCCGAAAAAATGACGTCAACTATTCCTCAGTTGTGGCTTCAATACCAACTACTATAACATAGGTGCGCCTTATCAAGTTAGGGACGCATTATTTATTCTGGGATATAATCATCTGTAAATAGGCAAAAATGATCATTAATAAATTTATCAGTCTCCTAAAATATATAATAAAAAAAATTTTAAAAAATTTATTCCATTACCTGCCAGTTACTTTTCTTTGCAATATTATTAAACTATGTCATTACATTATCAGAATCTAATAATATGTAAAATATATGTGAAATATCTTTTATTTTTAATGGTTTTGAAATAGGTTGAGGAAGCATACGATGTATATGCGCCGAAGCTAAGCTTATATTTTAACGTTTAACATAAAATACTCAAAAATACTAAGGGATGATTTTACATGTGGATATTTTTTCCAGAGCTATTAAATTTATTTATCAAAAGTAATAATCATCATATATATTAATACGCTAAAGTTAAGATGTTACTCTCCCTTTTTAGAAAAAACCTCACAACTAATCCACATAAATTATATATCATTTTATAGATAATTGCTTGCTCTACCGGCATCCACTAAATTTAAAAAAATTTATTATTGCTATTGTTTTTGCAAATTAATTAATTATTCAAATTATATACACAAAACAGCAATGCTGCCATCTAACGGCTCAACGTCAATATGATTGACGGTCGGTAAAATTTTTGTTTAATTTCAAATCCACTCACGTATAAATAAAGTGGCGCTTTAGCTCAATGCTTTTGATACTTGCGCCTCTATATGTCAATTTTAATAAAATATTTGTTTGAACTGTCATCTGAGCTTCATAATGGAATAAAAACGTAATAAGCAGTGTGCAAAATTAGAAATGAATTGAATACCTGCAATCAATTTTGATTTATTAAATTGAGTTGAATAATTTATAATGCGAAGACTTCGCACGGGTCACGCTAGTATTTATTAATAAACTAAAAAAAAAATTTTTAATTCTGTATGGCAATTTTCGCTGGATTTATTTTAATTATGTAAAGATCAAAAATCAAAAAAGGAATAAAATATTTGTTCGCCTTACTTTTTAGGTGAAATTTTGTAAAATCTAAATACAAAATCTCTAATATTACTTTAAAATGGATTTCAGGTTTTGTATTTCCTTTTTTATTCGGAAACACCCTACATTACCAATATTACGATCAGTTTAGGTGGTAGAGGGTGGGTACACGTATCTCTAACAAAAATTATCTTTTTAAAGTTTAATATTTCGTAAACGAATCCTTGTATTGAGAAAAATCTCAATTATATAACCCCTATCGTTTTGAAAGATCTATTGAACGATATCCTATCTAATGTGTGAAAATAATAATTCGCTCTGACTTTACATATAAGGGTAGTACCACCAAAAATATTTTTCAAAGATATTATTTCATACTTTTTAGGTGTTATAAATACGTGGAACCATGCCAAATTCCATCTTTATGGCATTAATAGTTTGCGAGTAAAATGGCTGTAACCTAGAGATGAATAGACAGACAGACAAACACAGTGAAACTATAAGGATTCCTAATTCGTTTGGGGAATTCTAAAAATGGAATCTTCTGGCTTATTTTTTGTAATTGTTTCTAATAGTTGTTACTTTGATAGATATTTATTAATGTCGATAATTCTCGGTACTTTAAAAATATAATACCGATATGCTCGTTTATGAAAGTAACTTTATTTGTTTTTTATTTTTATTACAAATTGTATTTTATTTTTGCTTACTTTGCATACTTTTTATATTTGCTGATTGTCGTTCGTTGATTTGTTTACTTTGATATATTATAAAAAGTATCACCTTTTTTAAAAATTAATTCCATTTCCTCTTCGTAGAAAATTGTTATGGTATCTATTTTTTTTCCAAGTACTTCCTGAAGCCTAATCAACCTTAAATTATTTCATATATTTTAATTACATAGTTGCACATTTAGAAAAGGAAACAAATTGTAAAAGGTCTTCAAAGTTTCTACCACTTCATGCTAGTATTTGGTTATCGCAAAAGATTATGCCAAGTTAGAAGCCTGTTACGTAAAGGTGGACTTGCTGACGCCACAAATATAAGGGTTCCTAATTACTACAGAACTAAAAAGTACATAAGGGTTTCTAAATACATGAACGAAGCTTGTCGCAGAGATTTTATTCAGTTATTGATATTGCTATCTGCATGTAACTCTAATAAGACAATAACATTTTACAAGTAATTATTAAGATGATTCTACTGATACAAAATTGCGAGCTATTAAGTTGCTAATTCATTTATAACGCAAGAGTTAATTATGCAGGATACATTGAATGATTAGTGTATATATAGTACCAAACAATGAATGAGTAATATATACATAGTACCAAACAATGAATAAGTAGTACATACATAGTTCCAAATAATGAATAAGTAGTACATACCTAGTACCAAACAATGAATGAATGAATGGTACATACACAGTACCATATCCATCAAACACAATACTTCGGTGTATTAAGAATGTTAATCGATCGTTACATTAGCGACTAATTTGAATTATTTATTGATTCTATCGTGTATCCACAATTAAATGAGATGTAGTATTATTTCTACTATCTTTAATTTCTTTACCACGACCTAGGTTTCGTTGTATTACAACATCTTCAGGTGGGATATAAGCAAAGATCTTTGCTAATATCCCACCTGAAGATGTTGTAATACAACGAAACCTAGGTCGTGGTAAAGAAATTAAAGATAGTAGAAATAATACTACATCACGTAGTTTCATTTAATTGTGAATAATGAATTTCTACAAAATTAACGCCAAATATATTCAATCTATCGTGTATCATAAATGAATAAGCAAACGTAATGGAACAAATATAAAAAATTATTTATGAAAAATAAAATACTTTAAAACGAAACCATTTTAATTTTATTTATAGATTTATTTAAACACAACAACATTGACATTGAATCGAAATGAATTAACATCATCGATGCTGGACATAAAGATTTATGATCCCTTGGAATATAAGTGTAGTTTAGCAGACATGATTTTTTCATTAATTTTTTTATACCAAGGAAAATTCATAAAAAAACTGCATCAGAAGACCTCTGATGATGAACACAGGAGAAAAAAATCCCTTTTGCTTTTTTCAAGCCATTTTTTATTTTTTTCTATTTTCTTGATAAAAATAAAATGTGAATTAAGGTAAAACACTATAGAATAAAGAAAATTTGCGTTGAAAATATTTTACATCAAATATCGATTTTTTTACAAAATAAACTATCGAAAACAAGATATAGCAAAGATTTAATTTCAATGAAATAAGGTTGAAAAATCTACTTCAACTAAAATGCACTTGGTCCGGGGGGGGGTGTCATCGTTTCGCATTTAGATTGTTAAAAATCAGAAAATTAATTAAAAACCAGAAAATTAAACTTAATACATATGGGAATTATAGAATATTGATTTATGTGCAAACAAAAGTTTTTACACATAAATCAATATTCAGTTTTGTTATATACCTGTATGTATTAAACTTAATTTTTGGAACTTTCCTAGCCTTTCCATATGCTAAAATCAAGTTCATTCTGATTGCCCGTAAAAACAGCAGCAGGCAGATTATCAGAGGTTAAAATACCTGGTCTATAAATGCTTCTCTTTATCTGATTTGAAATTATGACAGAATTATCAGCATCATTCACTTTATCCTGGTCAACTGATGTATTAGACAATTTTAAAACTTTTTCAATAGTCCATATAGGAGCATAGGTTGATTGTGTTACTATATTATCAAACACATCTCCCGAAACGTTATTAAAATCGTTAGCGTTAAAGAAATGGCTTCTCCGACCGTATCTTTTCCTGACTGGAATTTCAGTAAAGCTCGAAAATTCATTCCATTTCTGGTTTTCCTCCCCCATTTTCTTAACCTGAAAACTGGGCTCGTATTTCATTAACCTTCTGTCTTCGCCTATTTTTTTTACGTAAACACCTGTATTGTATTTATTCTGGTACTTTTTTTTCAAAGGTCCATTTATAATTTTATTATTGATTTCTGTAAAAACAGGCTCTTCTGATTCACCATCATTAACTCTCTTTCTGAAATTTCCCTTCTTTTCGCTTTTGCTAACTTGGGGTGCAGATAAACGTAATAAGTCACGCTTGGATTTTAGATAAATAACATCCCTTATCCATTTCGTAGCTTTAGAGACTCGGCTGTAGACGCCTGGGGCCTTGGGGTCCCCGCATAAACGGCCTCCGAAAGAAACGATCCCGACTAATCTGTCATTGTATATTGCTGGACCTCCTGAATCATGCTGGAAATGAGAATGAAAATGAAATTGGCGTATCTGCATATGAAGTTTTAGTAATTGACAACGACGTACGTGTATTTTTGTATTTTGTATGTGAATCCAAACAGACACTAAAGGCGATCCACCAAAAGTTAACTCTCATTATTTTTAATTAAGCTTAGCTGCCCGTTGCAAATCTGCTTGGACAAACGAGAGAGCATTTTATTTCAAACACTTTCTAATAATTGTTTGCAGTTAATTTAACAATGGTATTCATAATGATTTTGTTATGTATTAGTCAAGTAATGAAATGTTTTTTCAATATTTTAACATAAGGCCATAACAAATATATAATAACATTAGCAATTAAATGTAACCCGGAACTTTCTCACAGATTTCTTGGTTGTATAGAGTACTTTCAAACATAATTACGATGCGTCCATAAGAGTTTAGTTCCTTTAACTCAAAAATACTTCTATCGGCCGATTTAGTAACAGGAAATGGATCATTAAAATCCATAAATAATTAGCGATACATATTATTAAATTTTGTCCATATTCGTGCTATTTAAAATTTATCAATATATTATTTTATATAAGTTTAACTCAAATGCATCCAATATACATCCAATATACCATATACCATAATGCATCCAATATACCTCGACTTTGTTTAAATTGTTATTGCTTCTTACTTCCACATTCTACTTATATTCTAAAAAGATATGATATTCATCTGAACACAGTAAGTTAAAACATGTTAAAAATTCCCCCCCAATCGTATAAGCCATTTTTGTATCAAACCTTGAAAACGAATAAAAGTTTCCTCACAATTAAATGAAACTACGTGATGTAGTATTATTTCTACTTTCTTTAAGTTCTTTACCATGACATAGCTTTCAATGTATTACAAAATCTTCAGGTGGGCTATTAGCAAAGATCTTTGCAAAGATAAAAATCTTTGCTAATAGCCCACCTGAAGATGTTGTAATACAACGAAACCAAGGTCGTGGTAAAGAACTTAAAGAAAGTAGAAATAATACTACATCACGTAGTTTCATTTAATTGTGAATAATGAATTTCTACAAAATTAACGCCAAATATATTCAATAAAAGTTTTCTCTTTGTAAAATTAGTGTTATGGTTATTAGACACTAATAAATAAATCGCCTAGGAAAGTTTGTTGTATTATAATGAATATTACGATAAAACTACAGTAGAAACCATTCAGTACTTTTTTAAATAAACTTATTGGGCCATATCTTAACTGAATAGCAATTTTTTACCATCTACCCAGCCGTTTATTCTGTGTAAAGATACCCATTTTAGCAAAGGATACCTTCTTCTCTATAATGATGCTCATGACAAATCGGTCGCGATCTGGCATGCTCTGATATGATGTGGTAATGTCAGGAGCTAATATACCCTGCTTCAAAATGTTCCGCCATCTCTCTCTGCTTCCCGTTAGTTTGATGTACTCGCGCATGAGACCCCTACAGCAGATTTCATCTGGTCGGTCAGTCGCATGGGGCGGCTGTCCATGCGCTCTATTATCTTCTCCGCACCCTATACGATGAAGCACTTTATGGACGTCTCTGAGACATGCCCATAGAATTTAAGTATCCAAGATTGTATTAAGTTTGATAGATTCTGATTGATGTTGCATTCTTGGAGTATGGACACATTAGTTCAGAATTAAGTTCAGGATATTCTAAGTAGTCTTCTTCAACACCATATCTCCAGGACATATATCTTATTCTTTACTGTTTATCAAAGTGTTTATCTCTCTGAAGCATACAGAAATATGGAGAACACAAAAATCGAACACAAAGTATATAAAATAGTATTAATGGGATCTATAAGTATATTTGCATTAATTCCATATAAAGTTTATATAAATATGTCATACAAGAATCTTCAGAAACAAGTCACTTGAAAAGTGATTAAGAAATTCACTGTGAGTTGACAAAACTAATTATTTTGTTAAAATGTTTGACAAAATATAAAAAATTAGTTATAAATATTGAGTTAATACTAACGTTACAGGCGTCCTTTCCTCCCTCGGGGTAGCTAGCACAAATCATGTTGGCGGTGATGGGAAAATAATAATACTGCTGGCAGGTACTCCTTGCCAGGATGGGGATGGTAACGTAGCGGAGACGATCTGGCAGATGACCATGTCCTGAAGGCTGCAGGAAGTGGGAAGCAAGGTAGTAGAAAGTTATTGCGTCAGTTAGTAAAGATCGTTTGCCTATTACTCTGTAACTGCATAAACCAAATTTTTCTAGGTAAATATCATTCTTCGAAATTCTTTTAAATGTTCTTCTGCCTATTAATCCTTTAAATTTAGTTTTCATACTTTATATTTGACAAATATGTCCAGCAAACATTATTGGATAATTATGCTTTCAGCACCTCTCCAATATCATCGGTAATTCTAATGATTAACGGGTACCGAAAGCTAAAAAAGGATTTCACATTTTTATTACCTGACTTTTTTGGAAACGACGTAGTTTAGAATAAATCTCTAAAAACAAATAATAAATTTTAATTTTAATTAGCCAGCCAAGGATAAATAGTAATATTACAACTTAACCTCTCGGGCGTCGCTGTACCATATCTGAGTTGTTTACGACTAGCGCTCTTAGGTGAGTAAATAGCTTTTCTGTGCTGCTACAATGTAATTTATATTGGAAACGGAAACGGCAATGACAGCCCCGACGGATTTTTTTCGGGTTTGTAATTATATTAATAGGTTCTTACGTTCTTTTTACCGTAGGGTTAAAAAAAATATTTAATAGTTTGTCAATTACGATGGCTATATTCTTGCTGTTTTTCCGAAAATTTTTCGTTTTGCTTTTTATTTCTTCCAAAAACAGGAGAATTTTTTTTATTCTTCATTTCTTTTTACATCCATAACTAAATCAATATAATAAAAAAAACTTGACTTATTTTATAACTACATTTCTTCCCTATATACTAAAAAAATCCTTACAATCCAATACCAAATTTCGGAGTTATGTATTATACTCGTATTATATTAAGAAGCGGTGAAACCACCGGGCGGCGCCATGTCAGAAAGTTTTTGCAATGATATTTTCTTTAATTCAAAGTTTCATTTTTTGTTATTCCTAGGTTAGTGGTTGTATGAATATCTTTTATTAATCATATCAATTTATTCTTAATAGCCTAACAGTTCCAAGAGGTACCAATATTGAAATCTGCCTGTGACATTGTAAAAAATAAAAATACGTACAGCAGTAGATCCCCATCCTGTAACCACAATATGCTTCCCCTCCTCCACCTCTGACCCCTGCACCGGCAAGCGCACCAGGGCGATGGTTTCTCCCAGCGGCAACTCCTTGCGCAGTTGAAGCAGGCTGTAGTCGAAATTGGCGAGGAAAGGCCGGTATTGTTTCGGGAAGAAAGCACGTATAATATCGGTGAGTATACCGCCGCGGCGCGGGTGCGAGCTACCCGCTCGAACTTTGAAGTTGCCTAGACGGTTCTTGTAATTGAAGCCATGGACGCTGGTGTTAAAGTGAGATTTGTTTAATTTAGCGATAAACTCAGCTGAAACTTGGATCTTAATCGAATAACTTACAGTGGTAAACTTTAACTTAGAATTACATCTCCCCCAGCATTAGAACAAGATGACTTCAGGAGTACAGGACTAGTGAAACTCAACGCCAAAATGTAATTTTGAGCTTATATCTCCAAAAATAATAATTGGAGAGCAATAAAAACAAAACATTAGTTATATTGTGTAATCCAATTAATAACATTGGCGTTACAAAAGAGAACTAGCAAAACTCTATACACTATTGGACCCAAGATTAAAAATGACACTTTTAAATAGAGAAAAAGAAAAAATGAACTCCTCAAAAATTTTATTTAAATCATCAATCAGATAAATGAGAAATCTTGTATTTTCTTAGGAAAAGCCAGGTTGTTCTTTATAATATTTTGCAAATGTTATTTTCATGAAACTCTTTGAAATAGCGAGATGAAACAAAATGCATATTGTGTCTCTCTTTATCTTCCGTCAACAGATGTACCATATTAATCCATTAAACTCACAAATTCGTCAGGGTCGTTGAAAAGATCACGCAAAATGAATGTCAGTTAACTGTTTATTTTTAATTAATGTCAGTTAACTGTTTATTTTTAATTAATGTCGGTTAACAGTTTATTTTCAATTAATTTAAGTAATGGTTACAAATTAAAAAAAGAATCAGTGTTTATTATTTTTCCTAAACATTTCTAAGAAATTATTATCTAACTAATAAAACAAAGTGCTCGTTAAATTTGATTATTATTATTATTTCTCATAAACAATTCTTAATATATTAAAAATAAAACTTATGTGTGTCGCTGGGGACAATTTTTTCTTTTATATTATGGTTATAAAACTGTATTTTTTGCTATGTCCTCATTGTCAATGTTGTGATTGCTTTTTTTATTTTAACAAAACACTAGTTTTTTTTTAAATTATATTCTATTTCTGTAACTATAAGCCCATTTTTACCCGTCTCCTGTAATTAAATTTGATTTTGTGTATTTTCTAATAAGAAATAAAACTAATCGTAAAAGAATAACAGCATGTATACGATATTTTACGCACTATATACTGTTATAAGAAGGAAAAATATACATAAGAAATTAACGCCATCTGTTGATAAAAATAACGCCACTTTATTTAAAGTGATGCGGAAGCGGCGCATTTCTACTTGAGAGTTGCGGCACTGTTGCTTCTCCGTACTTTTTAATTTTTGTTTTATGTCTTACTTTCCACCATGGATTAACGAACAACTATTTGGGCTTCGGATGGTTGCTTGATACTCCATGGCGAGCTACTTAGGAGCTAGGTAGATATTTCGTTGCTTCATTTCTTACACCATATTCTACAAGTTTATTCTATAATTGTGTGGGTAGAGGTCAACGATGCTGGAACTTATAAAATCGAAATAACGTGTATATGGAGGTGCACTGAGTTAAAACTTGAGCGCTTCATATTTCAAATTTCAACCTCCAAGGACTAGCACTATTATCAGCCTCGCTTCTCTGTCCATCTATCTGTTGCTATATCTTTCCAATCAATAAAAAACAATTAGAAATTTGAATATTTAACGTAATAAATTGATAGATTACTAAGATTTTTTTTAATTTTTTTCCTTCTTAACAATAATAGGTTTTGTTATTTAAAAAAAATACATTAAATAAAACAAATATCGCGACAGGTATTGACACCGCCATACTGCGCCGCTTCTGCATCACTTTTAATAAAGTTTGTAGAAGAAGGAACCGATGGCGTTAATTTTTATGCATTTGTTTCCTTCCTATAACCGTATATAGTCCGTAGAATATCATATACATAGTTTTATTGTTTTACGATTGGTTTTATTCCTTCTTAGAAAACACACAAAGTCAAATTTAATAACAGGATACGGGTAAAAATGGGCTTATCGTTACAGAAATATAACATAATTCTTAAAAAAGCTAGTATTATGGATCTGGAAAGTTCAAAACTTAAAAATTGCATGTTTTTTTCAATAACCCTTTGTGTTATTTTGCTCACTCCACTTTTATTCACGTATTTTTGAAACGAAACATGCATAAAAATGCTATATGTATACGGATTTACTTTGATTTAAAGCAACTTTTTCAGAAAATGATTGAAAAAAGATTTGTAAATCATAAAGATATGTGCAGATCGATAAAAAAATAAAATATACAGCCAAATAGAGTATTATAAAAATGTCTCTCTTACAAATCAAGTTTAGATAAAGTAACCCATATCAAATTAATTGAAAGAATGAGACAGATGGTAGAATTATATTAAATACATTATCAAAAATACCTTATCAACTAGGTGTTCCCACAATGTCGTTTGTGTGGACTTTTACATTTGTGTAGACCGAGGTTTTCAAAAAAAGAATTGAAATAAACTACGAAAATTTGCAATTACACAAGGGTTTACTACAGCTCCATAGATTACACTCTATGGAATTTCATCGAAAAAGCTATTAGTAATAAAAGGTTCTGCTACTGCACTATGGATGGCGCACTGTGGAAAAGTAGTAAGTTTTGCTACTGCACTACAGATGGCACCTTAAAAAATGTAGATATCGTCTAAAAATATATATTAGCTACTGACCAAGGAGTAAAATAATTATTTAGTCCCATGAAAGAACATTTCTGGAGACACACAATGTCAAAAGATGAGTATATATAGATATGCCTACGAAAAAAAATTAAGTTGATCCCATGGTCATTATAAACAACACATATTTAATATTCATTTTAGTAGTTTTAATAGTTCCCGAGCTCAATCCGATCGTATAGACAGACAATTTATTTTTAGCATTAGACTTGTTTTAGTAATCCAATAAGCAAACGGTAATATTATTTAAAAATAGAAAATTTAAAATAACTGACAGACACTTTAACTTTATTTATCCTTATTGATTAAACGATATTCATAAATTTCTTAATAATGTACCAAATACCATTTAGTTACTGAATACTTAATACCACTTTATTCTTAACAAAGATGCGGTAGCCAAAACAATCATATTCAAAAATTTGCGCAATTTTACTCTGCGCTCTTAACAGATATTAACAGATATACTCTATCAAAGCCGCATGCAGATTACTTTACCCATCAGTCAAAAGGAAAACGATTGATATATTGTGTTTTGAAATCTAGGAAAAGCATGAGATACAAAACTATACTAACTCCTTCATACAATGAGCTGCTGTGAGAACCCACATGGTTTGCACAAGTGAACCGCCACACCAAAGATCACCACTACGTAGAATGGCGACGGTATACGGAAAATGATGGATGCTAGTGGGACGGCCCCCAACGATGCGTCGAGTGGAACCTGGAAGATAAACAATATAAGTTCTATATTTGCCACTAATAAAAGCCACTAGTTTAAACTTGGATTAAAATATTTGATAAATCCTCCAAGTCAAAGGAAGAGTTAAGTTGGGGCTCTTTTCAAACATTGGGTATTTTACTCGCTACTGCACTAGCATATGCTGTGCTGAATATATGGTTACAGGCTACTTACACAAAGACCATGTAACGTCAGATTTAATTTTGACACATTTATACTTAATAAAAACGAAAGTTAGTATAAAAAAATTAATTTGCCACGGGACGCCTGGGGGATGTGAAACATCAAAAAATTTATGTGAAATATTTGTATTTGAAGGCAGTAGGCAGTTAAAACGAAAAAATAAAATTAAACTCTGCAAAGGTAAATAACTATAAATTTAATAATAATAATTAATAATGAAATAATAAAAATTATTAAAATATATATTTTAAAGTTTAATTACCAATATTATTATTATTATTATTTAAATTGTATATAACGCTTTTAACGATTTGGGACGATTTAATGCAGCCAATATAAACGAATAAAATTGTAAGCCTTAATAAATAAGAAACAATGCTAATCCGAATTAAGTCGGAAAGAGCCGATAAGATGCGAAGCTGGCCGAATAGCAGATAAGACGCGAAGCTGGTCGAATTAAGACGGAAAGAGTTAAAAATAGACGAAGCTGGCCGAAAGGCGAATTAAGTCGGAAAAAGCCGACAATACATGAAATTAGCCGATGGCAAGGCGCGCCTTGCCATCAAAACATTTTTTCTCCAGACTTATATGATAAAAATATTGATAAAAAGTTGTAGAGTACAAAAATATCGGTTTCGAAAATTATGTACTCGGTATAGAAATCACACACTCTTTTTATTAAAGATATAAAGTTCTTAAGATTATCAGTTCTCAAGAGGGTCACTTTAAATACTACAAAATTAAAAAAATAATAATTTGCTTTAAAGCATCTAACGTAATCAAACCTGAAGATATATTTCCATTGATAAATTTCCTCAATGGAGGATAGGTTATAGGTGGTCCATAATCAGTTGTCGACTGCCAAATCTCGCTATTAGGATCTTCTGATGAGGATGATGCTTCGAGTACATTGGTGTCTATCAAGGCGTCATTGTCTGCTGCAGAGAAGGCCCGGGCCAAATCCGAACAGTAGCACAGTAGATGGAAATAAAATAACATTGTGCGACATTGTTATCGTTTCGACATGGCAATTCGGTTTTATAGCTAAATGTATCCAAAGTTTAATGTTGAAATTTTATCGATCGTTTCCAATTTAAAAAAAGATTTATTATTTTTTATGATTAACCTGAGGTATTTTCGAATGTGTTCGTTAATCTATGTTCTAAAGTTTGACTTGATTTTTGTTTTTTGGAAATTTGAAGTTACATTTTATTTATTACAGGTACGCTACGCACCAAAACTAAAGGAACATAGACAATTTTCAAAATTGGTAACTTTGCGAATATCCAATTTAGATAAAAGATTTTAATCCAAAAATCTTAATCAGTTTTTTTTTAATAGTTTAGCAATTTTATTACATTAAATGAATTATTTGTGTCTTCAAGTACAAACGGTTTACTTTAAATTTTTTCTGGGATTATTTATAAGCTGAAATTATTCCCTTTAAGATAATGAAACATATTTCTTTTTTTTTTAGTTTATTATCACTAGCAACATCAATTTTTGACTTTTGTCAACATTCACATTTTTCTGTAAATATGATCTCGCTCTTTAAAAAAATGATATAACAAGCAAAGTCGTTCGTTCGGTTATTAACCTTAAAGTACTCCTAATTATTGCGCAAAATGACCAACTCGACGGCCCAGGTTTTCATTAATAACAAAGTATTTTCTTTTTCGTACATGCTGCCTTTTTTATTGGGGCTTCTAGGACGTCGCTCTGTTACTTTCTTATTTCATTCGTCGCCAGCCTATTTGACAACATTTGTCTTCGAAATTATTTGTACGTCACAATCTTCTTAGCGACGTTGGTCACAATAGGTCTGCGGCGATGGCCGTCATCGTTTATATTTATTTTAGTTCTGCCCTTTCAAAGTAACTCCAGGAAGACGTGACAGACCTTTGAACTTATCGGTTTCTTCCATTTGACCTAAATCTGAGGGCAAAGTTGATACTTTGGTCGCTGCTTATTCTATAGCACAATGAGGCTTTTGAGTAAAGTATTGGCTAACTTTCTCACTCCTACAAAAGTTTTTTTCTCATCAAGTTGCAAAAACGTTACTTGTTGCAGAATTAGTGCTATCGACTTTTATCTTGCGTGTAAAATGGAAAATAAAAACATATCGTGCGTTCTTAGATACATAAGTTTAATCAGACTTTAAACCACCGACTGGGTTTAAATGACGGGGTACTCATAATTTTGTAAGATCAATGACCGTTTAACATCGATTAAACTTTATACTCCAAATTATTATTACTAGCGGAATCGACACTCACCAGGAGTATTAATTTCTCGGCAATATAACTTAGCAATTTATTGAATTGTCATTTAGTAATCAAACTATGCAATCATAGTTTAGAAAACTCTTTACGATATTAATAGGTTATAATATTAATGGTGTTACATTATTAGTCAGTAATTTAACATTAGTAGTTATTCAAAACAAAATAGAAAACCGAATGGCGATTCTAATAAGGAAATATATTATTATTGTTGAATTTTCTTAGCAATCGTTTCCAACATCCGTACATCGTTGACATCTCCGACATGCCGTTACCGTAGACGAAAATTAATTAGTCTGCTTTCCATTCTATCCATTTTAGTTCTCTCTTAAATCGTAATATTAAAATAATTAAAGCATATCGTACCATTCATCCGTACCATTCGTACCATCATCGTCATCCGTCACCATTAATTATTGAAACATAGAAACAGCCGTACTTTCCTTTTGTGTCATTTTCTTTTGTATAATTATGTAGAACAAAGGGATAGTTGGAAAAGTCGAGTTTATGATCCAGTTGCTAAGGAGGCTATTTATGCCAGATTGCCTCATTTCTTATTTTCATTGAAATAAGAGGGGAAAATTAATAAATTTCCAGGTTAATGACTTAAAAGAATTTGTAAAATAAAATAAAATGTTGTTATTATTGAAAAACAAACGTTTATTGTAATAAGAATCGAATTGGCATACCATGCATTCCTAAGCTAGAAAGTGAGAAACAAAACATAAATGGAAATGGGGTATTATAAAATCTATTTATTATAGCTCCACAATTATTAGTTTCGAATAGGGTTGCCACCCTTCCTCTGTCCCTCAGACGCTGTCCTCTTTTTAAAAGCACCTAAGATCGTATCTGGGGTGATTTTTTATATATTTCCACGGTTTTAAAAGAGGTTATTTTTTCCAATTTTAACACATTAATTTAACCCGATTTTATTATATAATATTATTATTTAGCCTTAACTTTTGTTACGTTAATCGATATTAATTTATAAATGATTTGCCACGAATTTTAAAACTCATCGGAGATTTAAAAGCTTATATAGATTTAACTGTATAATAACATACTAAGATGAGAATTCAACCAACATTTGCTTTTGATTTTCATTTAATTGTTTTAAAGATGGTTATTGTTTTTCTTGTGGGTTTAAGCTCTAAAGTTTAAATTAAGAACGCAGAGTGGAATTGATTTTAATAGAAGAAACTTATAATTGTATTGTACGTAATGTTTTTTTTATATGTCGCTAGTAAGAAAAATAAAATTTGATTAAGACGAAATAATCATAATTCTTAGAGTTTAGTGAAATAGCCCTAATTTCGAAGCAGTAAGCGCTATAAGTGTGATATGCACGCTTTGCATCGTATTCTGTAAAATAACTATGCATATTTTTTTATGCACGATCTAATAAGTACTCCGCCATTTATTTTATTAAAATACCACCAACCTGATGAAGTAAGAGTGCAGTCTCTGCAGCGACTTCCTTCACGTTGATTACGCTAATATAGCCTTTGTATCAGTTAAGATTACAATTTATCTATGTTCCAATTTGAACACATTTTGGGTAGTGTTCAATAGTGATTAGATGATTGAGTTATATAACTATACAGACACTTCTAATCGAAATCTAGTGAATATCATGAAAAATGGATGCTTTTCTTCAAGAACTTCCTCAGATTTGCGGATTCCAAAACCTATGGATTTTGGCTTATGTGTTAATTCAGGCTATAGTTTATTGGAATACCAAATTTTGCTCAAATTCATTCATAAATTACGTAAGTACAGAGTAACAAACATGTTCCATCAACAAATATCTATACAAATTTTATCATTTGTCATATTAGTTAGGATATCATCTGCATTAAAATTGTTAAGTAAAAATACAACACATCAAAGTAACTAGTGATAAAAAAACCAGTAAAACTGAAAATTTTATTGCCTTCAACATTATCCACAAATAATCCAGTAATAAATTATATGCCTTCCCAGTCTAAAATAGGGATAGTTGGTCTTGTCGTGACCGGTTCTTTTGTAGTCTTATCTTTTTTGAAATTTTCAGCGTAGGCCATTATGATTTCGCCCTCCGAGCGGTACATGGTGATGGTAAACCTGACGAAGTCCATGAAATATCCGCTCCTGATGAAGACGGCTGGCTGCTTGTCGCCGCAGCGTTCGGGACCAAACGAGAGGATACCCACCATCATGTTGTCCTGGATAGCCGGAGCGCCAGCATCGAACTGCATCATGGATATGAAGGAAATGAGCTAAAACTATGTTTCGAAAAATAGCGACTTTGGAATAATCATAGATTAGGACAGTGTTATTTATTTTAATGTGAAAAGGTTTTTAAAAAGGCTTCCATACTAAGATCCAGCCAGAGTTAGCGATGAAACGTTTTGTTGTCCGCTTGTATACCTTTTCCACATATCTCGTGACTCAATGGTTGTAGCGCAAAGTCGTATATATGTTCTGAAAATAGAACATTGTAAGTACCCGTTAATGTACCTACGCCATTGTGGGCTTACGTCATCGAGCGGGGTGGTGGGAGGGTCGAAAACAGCTTCAAAATTCACTCTGCGCGACCAACGAATTAATCATAACTCCGCAACGGAACGAGCTTTCTAAAAGTGTTTCAGGTAATGCCGCTCAATTACAAGAGTACTTGGCGCCAGAGGCGACCTGATGGTACACGAAAGAAGTTTTCACGCAAAAAAATACTATAGTGTAACAATACTACCCACCCAATATTTTTATTTTTTTGCTTTATTAGAACGATACTCTGTAACTAAGATGGAATAAATTATATTGCATATATTAAAAGCGAATAAGCTATTTCCTCATGCTTATTTGTAAAAATAAGTAGCTATCAGTATCTATTTACATGTTTGGCTAAATGAGATAAACTCGGACATTCCAATTTCAAAATATTATTAAAAACCTAATAACATAAGAACGATACATTCGGCTACATGAATACAGGGCATATTCAATCGGTTATTTCGAAACAGGGACATGTAAGATTTAATGTATTCAGTTATGAGGCGTGTCGAATGAAAAACTTGTATCCTAAACATGACTTTACCAAGCAAGCATCCTCTCGGCCATTTCTGAGAGAAGCACAAAAGAATTCATTGTTGAAATCGAGACCACGAACTTTCTGGTACGAGTCGATACAGTAGTTGTGAGGCCGCACCTTCAGCCTGCTGTACAAGAGATTGGGCAGAGGATCCTGGAACTGAGTTTCTGAATACTGAAAAAATAAGAAAGAAAAAAAAATTAGTACACTATCGTGAAATATGAGTAACAGCAAACAAATTATGATTTCTTTTAAATATTGTAAGCGTTTTAACAATTAGGCTTTATCCTCTTTTGCAAGTTACTCAGGGCACCTGTGGATAGCAATGCGTATTTATATATATCTGTAATAAAAATTTTTAAATTTGGCTTCCTGTACATTGAATATATTTACAAAATATAATTTAAGAGCTCATAATATATTGATATAGAACCGTATAAATGTTGCTTTTGGTGTTTTTATCTATTTTTATACCGGTTTGTGTGTTTGTTAGGACAAGCAAAACTATTGACTCGTTTCAGATTGACTTTTTTTAAATAGAGGTATTGACTTGAAATAAGATTAGTTCGCTCAAAAGATAAACGAATTTAATATTTCCAAAAAAATATTTGCATTGCGTTAGTAACAAGAAAAAAGTGGCTTGCTACTCGACACCTAGTAATTATACAAATGTATATATACTTTTTTACGTTAACAGATGGCGCTATGGTAATATCTTAAATTTTGTAATCGTGGTATCATTTTAAATCGCGCAAAGAAATTTTTCACCCAGGTATACATTGACGAAATGGACGTGGCAAGAGATGAAGTGTGGAGTGGTGCAGTAGACGTAGTTGCTTGAGTACAGGTCGACTAAGATGTCTCCCGGTGTACGGGCAGACGCATGAGGGTAGATATCGTAGTCTGTCATTGTTTCATGTTGCATGTATTCTTATAAAATTACTTTGTTTCCTCAATATCTTTAACATTTAAATTGGTTGTCGCTATTTATAATTTAATTATCACTTAGTCACTTAGTTGTGTAATACTAACGCCACATAAATTTTATTATTGTTTTTTTTCTTATCTGAACGTATAATAAAAGGCGTGCCGCGCAATCGACCAACTAAAAAGAATATATGGTAATTTAACGTATCAAAGAAATTATGATTACTTAAAAAAAGTTTACTTTTTAAACTGTTATTTTACAGTTAATTTGATATTTTCTAAAGGCCCAGATGCGAATAGAATCGCTTACACAGCTAGTTCCTAAGAATAATACAGTTTCTGTCAGTAAAATTTTGCTTCTGTGGTTCGGGAGTAAAACGAGGAAGCTTTATATTTGATCTTTTATTATTTAAAAGTCTGTGAAATTTAACTTTTATTTTGCAGACCTGAGAAAAAAGGGAAAAGGGGACAATTTTTTAAAATGTTTACTTTCCCTTTTCTTGAACTATTTGTCGATCAAATTTAAAAACGATTCCTTAGAAATTATGATCCCTATTGTCGGCGGAAGTTTTATTCATTCATAAACAAACATACCTGTGTGTACATGCGTATATATATATATATATATATATATATATACATATATATATATATATATATATATATATATATATATATATATATATTTGTTTTAGTTATTGATAAATACATATTTGAAAAATAATTAATATTATTAATTTCCTTTAAATGATTTAATTAGCGCCAGGAATTATCATTGATTTATGCTTGCAAAAATAAATTTATTACAATGACAATAGCGTAAATCATTTAACATTTATAACGTTTCTCAACAGGGCGAAGATGGTACTGGCAACCTTTATTTTCAAATGTGTAGCAAGCCATATAGTATTATTCTGAATGTAAAAAGTAAAATTAGGAATGAATTCAAATTAGTCTAGAATGTTCCATTTTTTCTTTATAATTTTTTATTTTTTTTATTTTAAAAAGTCTACATTCCTTTTTTTTTGTTTTAGATACTTTTACAAGAGCAGCTCGTTTCTAAACTAGTTTTTTGCATTCATTCTTCTTTGAGTTTCTACTAAAGCAAGTCGTGATGATAAAAGTAATCCGACTAAATTAAACTTGAAACAAATTTGTATTTGGTAATCGCAGTTTATAATCAAATCAGCTTTTCTGGTGAATTGCCATCTACGTAATATCATTTACGAAGAGTTTGTAATTAATATAAAAATTAAGAGAGTTAATAGAAAAAAAGAGATATTTTTTTTAAATTACCGAATTCAGATTTGTTTGAATCGCATTAAGTTCGGAGATGTACTAGCGATGTGGAAAAGTATTGGTATCCATCCACATAAATATAAAGCAGGGGTTAAAATATTTTTTCGCGCAGCCCTTGAGAGATATCATTGAAAGGTTATTCATGAAGAAACTCAGATACCCTTTACTATTTTTATCACTTTTAAGCAATGAATTTAAGACTGATTTTGAAATTAATGTGTAATTTAAGCGTTCAAAAATACAACAGTAAGTCGTCGACGAGTTATAGATAATTTTTAGAAAGAGCAGAAAAAGGTTTAATTATTGGAGTTCACAACTTAAGAATAGATTTTCATATATAGCGTCCGGTATAAAGTTTTATGAGGAGTAAAATCAGAAGTTCAGAGCGTTAAAAAAAGTGTAAAGGTCGGGTGGCCTCTCCGTGCAATATTTCTGTGCATCTCTAAGGTCAGATATCAATAGGTTTATTTGGCATTTTCTTACTGCGCAATCGCAATGACGGAGTATGACGCACATAGGCTCGTATTAATGGACAAAATATAAAACCAGATTAAATCGCGATTACGTAAATCTAGATTAATGCGAATTGTCGTATCATGTCTGCGCCATTTCAATAGACGCATATTAAACTAGTATTAACTAATCAAGTTTGGAAAACCAAAGATTAACCGATCGGAGATTTATGTTTTGATTCAATACAACCAATAGCTAATTTCAGACGCATCTTGACATATCAAATTATTTATCGACAATCGTAAGCACAGATCATATACTAAATGTGTAAGCGTCCTTGCTTTTTGACTGAAAGTATTGCGTTTAACGACAAAGTAGTAAAATTAATACAAGAAAAAGAACCTACACAACGGAGAAAAGGCTATTGTTGCAGATATTACAAAGATGTAATTGAAAATAAGTACACCGACACGCACAATTTTGTATTGTATTTAACTAAACAAACAAAAAGGTATTGTAATCAAGCGCATTCATCATTAGTTTATTTATTTTTATTTCTAGAACTGAAAACGGTTTTAACTATTCTAATAAATGACACCGTCACTAATAACCTTGGAATATAAAGTTATGCCTTGCATAAATAGAGAATAGATAAAAACGCTACTAATATACTACTATATAATAGATTCGTCATAATTTCATCTGTGAAACGCTATTCCGATTTTGACCTAAGTTTAATTTTATGTAACTCAGTGTTTTTGCACCTTTTTCATGGTGCGACGCCTTAGTATGGAAAAATATCCCCCAGGATAGAGGGATCCTCATCCCCGACTATTACTGATAGTCGGTCACTATACGAAATCCCCTATCCCCCGACTATTGCTAATAGTCGGTAGTCAACTTCATGTGTGATACATCTGTGTATGATCGGGTAGATGGGAAGTAAACTCAGTGGGGAAAACGGGGCGAACGGGGGAATAATAGTGCGCGACACAGTCGATGTGTGTCGTGCACGCGCGACTGTCACCGCCATCCATCACTTGCCGAACGCAAGCTATTATTTCAATTGCGAACTCATTATTATGTTATTTGAATTGATTGGAATAACTCTGTAATTATAGAAATTGTAGTTATAGAAAATGGATAAATTTCTGAAAAGATGGGCATAACCATCAACATCAAGTTCCAGTGAGAGTAGTGAGACAAAACCAAAGAAAAAACGTCGGTGTGACGACAGTTATTTAAAATTCTGATTTACTGTTATGTAAAATAAACCGCAGAAAGTTATTTACTTTGAAACTTTATGACGCAAATGTATGAGCCATCTAAGATAGTGCGCTACTAAATATCCAAATGAAAAAAAACAAGCAGTTGGAATTTTTCGTGAAAAAATTGAGAGGCCTTAATCATGAAAAACTGCTGTAAAAATATAATGAAGCTTTCAAAAAATAGTAAATTCTTTTAAAGGCAAAGCTTTACAGATACGTTTATTTCGAGAAAAAAAATGTGAAGATATGGGTTCACTGCATCAAAATTAGCTTTACCACAAAGAAGTTAGGTAATTATTAAAAAGCAACGTTTCGTATATTTAGAGTAGAATGAGTGAGAATATGCCAAATTTGTGATCCGGAAGTTCTTTTAAAACTGGTTTTCCTTTCTGACGTATTCCAGCATTTATATATCCTGAATGAAAATCCTCAAGAACTGGACGAAAATGCCATTACTGCTAAAGACAAAATCTAAACGAAAACGAAAAAAATAAACCCGTGGTCATCATTCATAAACGGAAATAACTTTGATTTATTTTCTTTCACTCAGCCTTGGAAGTGGGCTTTGAGATAAACATTAAATCATAAAGTCAGAAAATTGTCTTGCAGAATTTGATAGGAAAACTGTGTCATTATATCTCGGTTCAAGAACTTTCAAATATACCAATCAAAAATGGATCATAAATCCGTTTTTAAATGCAACTATAGATAAGGCAAGTTTGGAAACCAACCAAAAAGAAAATCTGCTAGAATTATCTGCTGATGGAATGTTCCACATGGAATCCAAGCGAGTCACTTCGGATACTTTTTGGTTAAACAGAAAAACAGAACACCCATAATTAGCTACAGAAGCTTTGAAGTGTTTGATCACGTTCCTCACATCCTACTTGTGCGAGTTGATATTTTTGTTGAGGACTCAACAAAAAGCAGACGCCACCATCACATTAATTTATGTAACCTTTCCTTTCCTTTATTAAATGTTATATTTTGAACTAGGATGATTTTATTTTTTTAGTAAACGCGATTGCCCTAAAAAGGCTATAATTTAATATAATTTATAATGAAAATTTTAAATTTTAAATTCTAATGTACTCACAATAATGAATAGATTCATAAATATTATAAAATTTTACATTTGTTTAACGATCCGAACGATTTGTTGATCGAACGATTCATTGAATTGAACGAACTGTTTGTCGAACGATTTGTTGATCGAACGATTCATTGAATTGAACGAACTGTTTGTCGAACGATTTGTTGATCGGCGGTGCTGGTACAGACTTCAAAAGTACGGAACTAATAACTAAGTTTCTGCAAATAAGTAGATAACTTTCTGCAAATAAGTAGATACCTATTTCGAGTTATTTTTTTACTTTTTATTGCTTTCTTTTTTTGAAGTCGATTTTTTAAAAGATATTTTATTTTAGAATTTTTAATAATTATTATATTAATATTATTCACGGCATTTATTTTCTTTCATAGAATATTATATAATTATTAAAAGTCATGGGCAAAACTAGTATATAGATAATTTCTTCTTTGTCTAAAGTTAGTTATCAAAAACACATAAAAGTGAAACGATAGTGGTTAGCTGTTAGCGGTTGAGGAGTTCCGTTCTCCATATTCGAAGTTCAATATCAGATTTTGTAAATTAAAAACTACCACTTGAGTGCAACCTTTCTTTCTCTTTGATTCTTTGATTACTAGTAGCACATATCTTTAATCACGGTTAATTTACTAATAACCGTTAAGGAACTCCATTGTTCATCCCCAGAACTTATCATCACATCTTGACCTGGTAAGTAGTGTAGTTTTTTTGCAATATAACAACTACACATATCAAATATCTTGAATCATAGTTGATTTACTGCCATTCATTAAGGAGTTCCATCGTTCGTTTCTGGACCTCATCATCAGATCATCATCATATTTATGTAGGACTACTTCTATAATATCCTCTTTCAAATCAAATGAATGATCAAAATCGATCCACTCAGTAAATAATTATCGTTGAATACACATGAACAAAAATATTCCGACGAATTCAGAATCTCCTCCTTTTTTGAAATCGGTTAAAAATTAAAATAGTTGTCCAGTACCAAGACGTTTGAGTTCAAAGTTATCGTAAATTAAAATACGTATTTTTGTTACGATTCCGTTACAGAAGGGTTGAAAGCAAAATTACTCTCACTCTGTTGTCTCTCCATCCGTCTGGCATCACCCTTTGGCGTCTGAAATATAAATTCTATATGCATAAAATTTGCATAGATTATTTAAAATGATAACTAAAGGCCAGGATCAAATTTCTAAATCACCAAAAAAATTCTGGAAAGCGGGGAAATTAAATACACGCAAAAGTTGTAAGGAAAAAATGTATTAGGTGAAAAAGCAAAAGATCGTTAGAGAGAGCGTTTTAAGAAGAATTGGAAATTATATATTTGCAATTTTTCACTTGTAATCTATTTTATTTGTATTGTCGTATGGAAGCATGAAAATTGTTCTACCAAATAACTAAACTTAGGATCATTTTCACTAAATGTTTTTAATTTTTTCTATATTCAATGCAGGAGGCCGCCCTTGACGAGGATAATTGATGGGACTAAAATTTCCTTTTTTGAATCTTTGAAATCGGTGCTTTGTTCCAAAGATAATTTCCAGAAAAGGAGTTCATGCAAAAACAACACTGATTCTGGTATAATACATCATCTGATCGGAACATTCAAGATTTATCTTCCCGATGTCTTCCACTCGAAGAGTAATATTATGTACAAAGCATGATGGCAGCAATTAAACTTTTTTGCAATACATTGCAACTTAACAAAATCAAAATATGAACAAAATAATTTATAATGACACAACTGGATTTCTCCCCAACATAACCACTGATTACTAGCAATATACAACCGTTTCAGATTTTGCACGTAAGTTCTTTTTGCATACTTCTATCAAACCCTTTAATATTTATAATATTAGCTATCTGTCTGCTTGTTATCTAGAAATATGTTTTTTCCTGTTTTTCTTTTTTTTCCTGTTATAATATAGAATAAATTGTAATATTTTCACTTTGAACTATAATAATTAAGTGAGTATTATATTATAATTTACTAATATTTGAGTCAATTATAATATAACACTCAATTATAAGTTTTGCATCAAACCATACACAAAATTAAATACGCAAAACACGATAATGACTTGCAAATTCACCAACAGTTTAACATTTAAATAATCTGTTTGATATTGAACATAGTTGGCGTTAATTTTGTATAAATTCATTATTCACAATTAAATGAAACTACGTGATGTAAGAAGCCTAGGTCGTGGCAAAGAACTTAAAAAAAGTAGAAATAATACTACATCACGTAGTTTCATTAAATTGTGAAACTTTTTGATATTCCCAACCGCCATTTTGTTATCGCTCGGCTGTTTTCTTCGCTTATCGGATATGTTCGGCATTTGTTTCCTCAAGAGTTACACAATTTTAATGTGACAGATTCAGTCTAACGTCGCTAAAGAAGTTTCACTTCAATAATCTTAACCCACACTTGAACACCGATTACCTTGAGTGTAACTGCGTTAAGGAAGTGTGATCTCAAGAAGTTTTGAGTTCGCACTACGTTAATCGTAAAGTAGATGTTGTTTTCCCCATCGGCTTTTCTAGCAGCGAGAAATAAGGTAAAATACGAACCGAGGTCGCGCCCCAACCTTTCACAGTCACGAAACTTTGAGGCAGGGGATCCATGTCACCGGGATATATCTTTATCAGGTTAACATTCTCGTTGAATTCTGTTGAAAGAATAAAAAATTCATTTGGAATTTTGTTCACTTCCGTGATTTACAAACTATTTGTTATGAAATTTGTTATCTTTAGATTATATTATTGACTCTTAATAGATCAGATCTTCAGATTATATCATTGACTTTCAACAAATCAGATCTCTAGATTATATTATTGGCTTTTAATAGATCAGATCTTTAGATTATATCATTGACTTTTAACAGATCAGATCTTTAGATTATATCATTGACTTAACAGATCAGATCTTTAGATTATATCATTGGCTTTTAATAGGTTAGACCTTTATATTACATCATTTATTTTTTACAGAACAAATCTTTCATTGACAAATGAATAATTTATTTTGCTTAATTATTTAAAATTGTAATGTTACACACAAAATTTTATTCACATATATTTGGCGGACTTGTTGCTACATAAGCAATCTCTTCGAACCAACTGCAATGGTTAAATATAAGAATTTAGTAAGGTTGTAAATTGTCAGATATATTTATAAACTTACCTTATTGCATTTACAAACTAAACTCTTTAAATAAACAATATGAAAAATGTCATAAAAAAACAAAAAACGAGACTAAATATAAAAAAATGTTGAATATATTTGGCGTTAATTTTGTAGAAATTTATTATTCACAATTAAATGAAACTACGTGATGTAGTATTATTTCTACTATCTTTAATTTCTTTACCACGACCTAGGTTTCGTTGTATTACAACATCTTCAGGTGAACTATTAGCAAAGATATTAAAGATTAGCAAAGATAAAAGATATCTTTGCTAATATCCCACCTGAAGATGTTGTAATACAACGAAACCTAGGTCGTGGTAAAGAAATTAAAGATAGTAGAAATAATACTACATCACATAGTTTCATTTAATTGTGAATAAAAAAATGTATTAATTATATATATATATATATATATATATTGACGTGGCATGATGAAGAACGGGAGAGTAAATAGAATTAAGGATTGGCAAGACAAAGGAATTTTGAGAATTACTTTTTCAGATTCCTGTTGCCAGGATCCAGTTGATTCTAAAGTTTTGCAGCTTGAGTAGAGAAGATTTTCATAAAAAGCGAGTATACGTTTGAGAAAAAGGAGATTAGCAAAATACCAATTTCCACGGTTCCGCACCTCAAAAGAATAAACGGAACCCTTATAGATCACAGACGTATCTGTTCGTCTATCTGTCGCATCCATTTTTTTCGGAAACCCCTTTACGCAGAAACTTAAAGTTTTGGTAGTCACAAGACATATTCATCCACTCGTATTTCAATATAACTTAGAAATATAATATTTATTTATTTTAAGAGTATCAGCGACTTAAACATTCGATTTCTTAATTCTATATCCGATGTGGGATATATTTGAAAGAGTTAAGGACCTCAAAACTATTTTTACATAATTTTAAGTATTCAGATAAAACATTGAAAAATATGCAAAAAAGATATGATCTTCTATCACATCTTTTTTGCATATTCTTCTATCTTATTTTCGAAATCACTCCGCTTAACGTTATGAAAAAATAAGTTTTTTCAGAAGCCAACATATAGATTGTAGAAAAAATAAAACGATTATCCAACATCTCATAACTTGGAAAACGAGCACCGTGGCATGGTTTTACGGCTGTGAAAAGTATAGTGGAAAATATATTTACGCTGTGAAAATTTATAAGTACTTAAATGCGATAGGACGGCACTACGATTCGTTTTGTTACAATTCATACAATTTCCTTAATATCCTTTTCGAAATATTAATTTTCAAAGTGATGTCCAATTTTCCAACTATAGATTAGGAAATTTTAAATAGAATTCTAAATACTACGTTTAAACTATAAATTTTAAATTAAGTTATTTAAATTACAATCAACAATTTTATATAACTCCGAAACCTTCCGAATAGAAAACTTCCGAAACCCTACTGTGCTCGTATTCCGACGGAGATTTGATCGATTGTCTCTTTTCTTATTGGTAAAGATAAACTATACCAATATATAGATAAACTGTACTAAAATATAGATAAATTATACCAATAAATATAAACTATACCAATATATAGATAAACTGTACTAAAATATAGATAAATTATACCAATAAATATAAACTATACCAATATATAGATAAACTGTACTAAAATATAGATAAATTATACCAATAAATATAAACTATACCAATATATAGATAAACTGTACTAAAATATAGATAAATTATACCAATAAATATAAACTATTCTAATATATAGATAAATTATACTTATCTACAGAAGTTAGGTTCAAATTAAATTGATAAATGTGTGAGATCAAAGAGACTGCTCCATTTTTTAATTTAACAATGTAACATTTTCCCAATATTTCCCAAACGTTTAAATTCAACTTTTTGCTCCTATAATGCGTTGTTTAGGGAAGGGGAAGATCTCGGCGGAAGGTGAAGGCGAAACCGAGGCCGAAGGCAAAGGCGAAATGGAAGTATATCTAGTACTAAATATAATCCCATGAGACAAGTAATTTCATGTTCTTCTGCGAAACTGGAAGTACACCAAGCAACGCTCGATCCGGTGCTATAAATATTATGTACCCTCAAATATTTATGAGTACCTAAATGTCTATGGAACCCTAGTATTGCCAGTTCTCCTCGTAGTTTTTTTTATAAATGCCGTAGATACAATGGCTAATATTTAAATGTACGACGTATGCAACAAACTATTATTATCCATGATATTGGTTACGTCAAGATGAAATAATAAACAATTTAGCAAGTGTCTACTATATATAACAAATGAAGTTTTCTTGAAGATAATAGATCTTAGATAATAGATTTAAATAAAATCATATAATTATTTTAAGCCTGTATATGGTTTTTTAGAAAAAAAAAGGGTGCGTGTACTTATGTACGCGCGTGAGAAGTTATACTTTTTTGGCATCATTAAAAAATAGTTTTTAATTGTATGCAAATATTTAATATTAATATAAATAATAATTAATAAATAATAATAATAATAATAATAATAATTAATAATGATAATTAATTTTATTTAATAATATAATAATATAATATAATAATAATAATATAATAATTTAATGATATAATTTTTATTTTATTTATTAATAATAACAATAATTAATTAATTAAATATATATATTTATATTATTAATTTAATAATTATATAATAATGTAATTATTATATTGGAGCACTTGAAAAAGTCTATAAACACAATTTTTTCACTAATAAGACTGCAACTGCCGCAACTTCATACTGTAACTTTTGTGTGACAAATCTTAAAATTTCCCTCTCATCATTTTTTTATAATGCGCCTAAAGAAGTATAACTTCAAAAATACCTCAGATTATAACATTTACACACTTTATCAACGGTTTCCAAAATATTTCTACAATTTTTTATAACCTCTTTCTAAGTTATCAATCAACAATTTCTGAGAAAAAGGATAACAAATTTTCTAAAAACTTTATCCTCATATTTTTAATCAGAAAATATGGCATTTTTTACTCTATGAGCTCTTAGCCAACACACCATTCCCACATTCTGCCCGGCTTGTCTTAGGACCTCTCCATGGGTCGTAACAACCCTCTCATAAATTAAAGGTTCTCCGAAGATCCCCTAATAGTGTTACGTATCTACCGTCAAAGGGTTTCACCCAACATGGTTAGAGATTTAGTTGGTACACTATAAAAAATCTCATGACCATAATATGAAAACTAGGAAAAAATGTATTTTATAACACATTTTACGAGAGAAGATAGTTTTACTTCATTTATCTACATCATTCAAATTTAATCGTTTCTATTATACACCATTCAAACTAATTCTGAATAGTTTTAGCCGTAAGATACTTATGACAGAGAGATGGACTGCATTTAGATTTAGTTTATAGATACCTAGTCCATAAACTATGCTGAAAATTTAGGCATTTTGCTGGCACACAAAACCGAAATTGAATTTTAATGTCAGTAAGTTTTGAAGCAGTATGAGACGTTTTATATTCTAAGCATATTAATTTTTGTTTTAGATGGTTTGTGGGCAAAATTATTGTTCAAAGTAGAAAGGATTTGCAGTGAATCCAATTGAGGTCATGGTGCCATTCTAAATTTTTCTTTGGAAAGTATTGATGTAGAAACATAAAAACGAGGTCTATTCTTATTTCTTCATATTTGAATTGAATCTCTGACGTTCTTCCATAATACAAGCAGTCGTATGTGATTTAAACTGCACCAGTATTGAGTTCGTTTTCTACTTTTATGTTTACACCATTGTAAAGAGACGAACTATCCAAAAACCTTTCAGCCATATCAACATTGGTTTCTCAATTAAATATTTTGTCTTATTGACAAAGTGACTTTGAATAATCCTCCTATATTTTGGCTCTCACTACACAACATAAGAGCAGATCATATGAAAAGGTGAAAAGATAAAAAAGATCTATAGATATATTAATGATATTCTTGGATGCAGATTCCGTTCTAAATCAATATTGCGGTAGTGCCTTTGGATAATGCTCTTATATTTTGGCTCTCACTACACAACATAATAACAGATCATATGAAAAGGGGAAAAGATAAAAAAGATCTATAGATATATTAATGATATTCTTGGATGCAGATTCCGCTCTCAATCAATATTGCGGTAGTGCCTTTGGATAATGCTCTTATATTTTGGCTCTCACTACACAGCATAATAACAGATCATATGAAAAGGGGAAAAGATAAAAAAGATCTATAGATATATTAATGATATTCTTGGATGCAGATTCCGTTCTAAATCAATATTGCGGTAGTGCCTTTGGATAATTCTCATATATTTTGGCTTTCACTACACAACATAAGAGCAGATCATATGAAAAGGTGAAAAGATAAAAAAGATCTATAGATATATTAATAATACTCTTGGATGCAGATTCCATTTTACATCGATATTGCAGTATTGTATTATGCTGATGGCATGGAATCCAAGCAAGTCTCTGAAAATCCCTTGAGATATCTATATAATTTTGTAAATGGCAATGGTTTAAAAACTTCATATCCGAACTAGTGGTAGTTGCTGTTTTGAAATAAATTATATTGCTACAGTTAAATGGGATAAATAGCTATTGTTATATAGGTACGTCTAAATAAAGAATTCCTCACCTAAAAATCCATCCAGCAGGAGAAGAGCCACGTCGTAGTGTGGTGGAGGGTCCTCCTCGAAGCGAGGGTGTCGTGCAACATAGCGGACTCCGTACTCGATACCACCAGATGTTGCGTTTTCACTGCCAACTCGCACACGTAAGATATGACTTATGTTGCGCACCGGTGATGCGTATAGTACACTGATAAAAGGAGAAACAGTTTGAGAGACTAGAAAAATATTAAGTTAATTAATTGATGAGAATATAACAATAATATCATAAGATAATTAAATTTATAATTAATAAATTTTCAATTTAAATTAATCCAAGCAGGCAAAATATAAAGAATTTACTGCAAATAGAGAAAGAATCAACCAGATAGGTCGCTACTGTAATTTGCCATAAATCGAACAGCATAAAGATGTGATATAATATAACTCCTTAACGTTATGTAAGTTTAAAGATGTGAAAGTTAAGTTGGATAGGAAAGTGTGAAGATAGTCATGTGTAACATAATTTATATTATGTCTACGTTATCATACCTAACAACGTTTTTTTAACTTTTCATGTAACTTTTCTTAACTAGGTCATTCTAATCCCTATGTGTTTGTTTATTTATTCATATTATGTAACCATTAAAACTTCTGACAAAATTAAAAATAAGGCTTCCTCGTCGAATAGTCTATTCTTTCCCAATCGTCCCTGGCTTTATCACATCACAAGGTGTCAACCCAGTAACAATCATTATTTTGGCTAGCTCCGGATAATTTTTAAATGAAATCATTGTGAAATTCAAATCTGTTTGGAATATAATTTCCTGGAATGCCTAATTGATTTTCTGGAATTCCTAATTGATCAATTGAAACTTATCGTAAAGCTCTAAGAAAAAAAATTAATTGAAAAATTTTAGGCTAGCATAATGATCGTTGCCAATCTCGCACAGTACCTACAGTATCCTTCATACTGACTGAAAAATATGATTACTTTCAGTATATCTGCATAATCATTAATGTAAGAAAATATTTCAGGTATCTTGGCTGTTATGCATTTTGTATATTAATTAATTAAATTATATATATATATATATATATATATATATATATAATATAAAAATTTATTCTATGTAGATAACAGAATAAATGTTTATATAGCATGAATGAAATTTGAAGATTTTTAAAACTACATTAATTTTATTTTGCTTTTCATAATCAAAGCAATACTCACTAATTGGTACAATGAGCAGCGGTGAGAACCCATCTGGTGTCGATGATAGAGCCACCGCACCAGAGATTGCCAGCTATATGAATCGACGCCATGTATGGAAAATTCATTACGGATTCTATTTCATTACCTCCTGCTATGCGAGCCATGTTACTGATAGTCCTCCTCGATGGATTTTTTCTGCGAAACCCTGCTTTCGAGAATTTCTTCATTATTTTTAGCTCCACTATTATTTCCCGTCATACCAATATAACAAGTTGTAATTTCGAGGAGACCTCAGATTTATGGAATTATTTCTGCCATATTTTCATGGCTAAATGTGATTAGCCTATTTGCTGTCATTGTGGAATAAACTACTCAAAAAAATAGAATAATTGTTAATCTAAGCTAACCTAACAAAATTAAAAAATATCAGTTGCCCATTTGGCAAAAAGTAGTTCAAAACTAATATTTCTACTTCAGAGTGCTTTTGGAACTTTTTAATTCTGATACGACTAACTTACAAGCAAAAATTAACATCTTTAGTTTTTTTTCTCAGTACAAAAAGCTGCTTATATTACTTGACGAAATTCGAAAGCTTTTAATTTCATTATCAAAATGGTTGAAGACGGTTTTTGTATTATTTCTTCGAGAATAGATATACCGATCTTGAATGGTATTCTTTAATATAATTTTATCATTAAATTATTATGACCAGTGCTGGTATATATTTGGATTTGATTGTTAGACACTAAATAAAAACTCATGCAGTGTTTTAGTTGTTATAAATACTTTAAATTAGTGAAATAAACAATTACCAAGAATAATTTTTTAAAAAAAATATAAATAGCATTTTAATATAAGCAAAACGTAAACACCACTTGCAATGTTTATGTTACTAACCTTAGCAAAATGGCAACGGCATGTGGTTGTTATGACTAAATTACTGAATCTTGTTAATTGATATTTGGTGTATGTTTGAGAAACACTATATGGTATAACAGCATTCATTTAATGTCGAACAGTCAAAGCCACATGTTATACTGTTATTATTTCAATCTTATTATATTCTGTGGAAATGTCGTAGGTTAATCAATTTCTTTTTAAAATTTTTGATACCTTCCCAATATTAACATTAGAAAAATTTAAAAAAAAACAGCAGAAAAACTAAAAAATACAAGAAACTTCAATAAAAAATTTAAATTTACTGCTTCTCTTGAAAATGGCGCTGCATCAAAATAAAGTTTGACCCCGTCCTTCAAATGTAGAGGTAAGTTTCATGTCTTTATCTATACATTAAGTTCCTACCCACAAAAACCAACAATTTCCAAGAAATAAATTGTATTTTGTGCCAGTAATGAATACACCACATATTTTAAAAGTATATATATATATATATATATGTATATATATACATATACATATATATATATATATATATATATATATATATATATATCATCATCATCATCATCATCATCATATATATTAATACGCTAAGGTTAAGATGTTACACTCCCTTTTTAGAAAAAACCTCACAACTAATCCACATAAATTATATATCATTTTATAAATAATTGCTTGCTCTACCGGCATCCACAACTAAAAAATTTATTATTGCTATTGTTTTTGCAAATTAATTAATTATTAAAATTATATACACAAAACAGCAATGCTGCCATCTAACAGCTCAACGTCAATATGATTGACGGTCGGTAAAATTTTTGTTTAATTTCAAATCCACTCACGTATAAATAAAGTGGCGCTTTAGCTCAATGCTTTTGATACTTGCGCCTCTATATGTCAATTTTAGTAAAATATTTGTTTTATCTGTCATCTGAGCTCCATAATGGAATAAATAATGCGAAGACTTCGCACGGGTCACGCTAGTATATATATATATGAGGAATGCAAAAAGGTTACTAGTCAGAAATTGTTACTTATTGAAATGCTACATACAGTTTGGTTCTTGATTGGAGTCTTATATTTATAATCAGTTATATTATTTACTTTGTACTCAAATCCTAAATACAATATTTAGGTAAAACTCAATGGCAAATAGTATTTATATTTTAACTACAAAAATTAAAGGACAATTAGCACATATGAAAACTAAAATCACCAATCTGCTTTATGTCAGTAATATGGGGAGATTGGTAATTTTGGAAACAGCAAGGATGGTAAATTATAGAAGAGATGGTTACCATAGAAATATGCTGGAAAACCTCAGCAAGAAATGCAGACTTTCGTAAAACAAAGCTTATATGTTAATCTAAAACTTATTAACAATTTTGTATTGTTAGACTCTTTGATGATTCACATAAACCAACAATACTTTGTGTAAACCAGACGGAGATGAAACAGGACTGCAACAAATGTCATGTCCCAATTCCATTGAATCTGAACATAGTGAAGCACCTCAGTAAACAAGAAATATAATTTAATGACTATACTGGTGTTCTCTATTTCCATATATGACTCTGAGACGTGGATCCTATGGAAAACCAACCGATGAAGTATAGATGACTTTGAAATCTGGTGCCTGAGAAATATGCTTCAAATGCCAGGAATTGGAGATTGGAGTAAAAAGTCTATTAAAAGCAGATAAGGAAATAAATCAGAGAAAATAAGTTTTAATTAGCTAAGTAATACAAAAAACTTAGAGAATATGCAGTTCCATATGTTGATTCAATCAGATCCACTCCATATTCGAAACCAATGTCTGCAATGCCACCCATAAGACAAAGACTACGAAAAAGTTAGTTTTTGAATTCACGGGGAAATAAGGGCTTTACAGTCATAGAGAGTTAGGAACAATAAATCCAAAGACATGTTATCGGGTTTCATTCAAAAGCATAAATGGGTTTTATAAAGTGATTCTATTATAAAAAAATATTCTATTATACAGACAAAAATTATGATAGGTGACAGGGAAGGGCATATAATAACAAGCTTGCCCAATGTTGCTAACTGTAAACAAAGTTGTATTTATCTCAGTTTGTCTATGTTCAAAGTTGTGCCATCACAAGGTCTGCTGTTAGGAAACTGGACAAGATTTGAAATGGCAAACGAATAACCAAAAATACCAAGGTTTGATGAATGAAATGTCCCATTTTTCCAATTTTTCTAAACGGAGCACAAACCTAGACACTCAGATCAAAAAACCATCGCAAAGTCGATGTGGGAGAAATTTGGTGTTAGAAGCACACAGGTAGTCCCCACCTTTCTTCATGCTAAGAGGGCTCCGTACCTACACGGATATCTAAGTTTTAACATTTAAGAATACGTAGCATTTCTATTTTTCGCAATATAAATATATTACCTGGTGTAAATAAATCTTTTGCAGCCACCTGACTTTTTTTATTACGTCTCACATTATTTTTTTACATATAAGCAAAATTACTTTAAATTCCACTCAAGAAACCCCGTTTCACATGCGTAGATGAAAGAAAATATTTATATAGACTCTCAAATGATTGTGTTTAAATATAATAAAAAGTCTATAAAATATACTATGTATTTGGGTTAAAGGATCCAACAATATCTCATGTCTAAGTAGAAAACCAATGTTTTCAACAAATTTTCAACATAATTTTATGATTTGGATCGAAATTCGGAACCTTTTACAAATTAATGTATGGACGAAAAGAATTTACACAAAAATATCATCCTGTTCAGAGTCCAGTTGTCATGGAATGCAAAAAATAAAAACTAAGAATTTTTTATGTGTAATTTGAATTTTTTTAAATATTTTTAAAAATTTATTTTACTTTGTATCGAATGCATAAAATTTTTATTCAACATTATTTTTCGAAACTGATCCAAAACACAATACAAAAAAGAGCATTATAAATACTTGGTGTTTGATATTTACCGTTGTGACCATGATTATATTCTATTAGAATACTTGCTAAAACAGTGGCTATACACAGTTTTATAAACATTTTCGCACAATAATTTTATGACCAAAGTTCACTTGCAAAACCCATCAGCGTTATTTTAATCTTGAAACATTCATCACACACTGAAATAAACTTTTATTGAAAACAATAACTAGAAAATTGGTTTGCATACCATACCATATTTCCTGTTGCCATTAAAGTTGTTTACAACAGACAAATATTTTTTTCAAAAGCCAACTGTCCTAACTAAATTTATAAAGAGAATTAAAATTTATCAAGATGATTTTCTTTTAAACTTAAAAGAATTAAGAACTATGGTTAAGAAATACTATTTTTTTGCTAATTGTTTAGTGTAAAAAGTAGGTACTCTCTGTATTTTTCTTAATTGCTTAAATTAAATATTTCCACATTCTTCATAATCAAATGAAAAATAATAATTTAGGGTTCTGTTCCTCAAAATATAAAAACGGAACCCTTAAAAGCCGTTTTTCTCAAATTCAGTTTGAGATATGAAGTTGAAATGAATATTGTATTCTGAGACTTATACCCTTACATTGCTGTAAACATTTTATGTTTTATTAAACATTTTATGTTTTATAAAACATATTTTTTCTTTATTTTTCTTCTTGGTTTGCATTACAACCTATTACAGGTAAAGGCTGTCTCGACAAGCTTTCTCCAGTGGATCCGGTCAGCGGCAAGCACCTTCCAGGTCACTTTCTTGACCGGGTTGTTGTCTTCTAATCTAAAAATGTGCCGCCACCTGATACGAAATTATTTAATGACTCGGACAATATTTGGTTATTTAAATTTTCTTTATTTTTACCATAATCTTATTCACTTATCATCAAAACCTTTAGGATACTAGCCGTCCCACTATCTTGACAACTGGCAAAATGGGAAATGTTTTAGCACAAGGGAAAAATCCAGAAATCAATGTTTTCTAAGTATATGTGGATATAGTAGGCAATATGTTTATGTTCTGAGAAATTAAAATTGTGTAAATAGTTTTACAGAAATACTACATAACATCAAATGTTTGTAAATGTTTAAATGTATACAAAACCCTCATAATATGAGTTCACTTTTGCTTAACTGGTTTTTCTATACTTATTTCAAATTATTCTCTACCATATTTGCATTAAAGTTGAACAAATTAAATTTTTATCCTAACGAAGAGAAGCTTACAATAACGCCCAATTTGTTGCACTACTTTTAATTTATTTGTCCTACAAACTTGTAGTCTGAAGTATGTCTGAAGAGAATGCCAAAATAGGTTTGTAGGTACTAACCTGCAAATATCAAAATAATCAATTCTAAAAAAAATGGAAAATAGCATTTTATTTGAGGTTAATCATTTTGCCATCTCTAGCTTCAGTTGTGTGGGAAAGAATGACAGCGAAATTTAAAAATTATTTGTAGCATTATGACAACATTATCGACTTACTGTGTTAATTTACATACGTATCTACATAACCTACCATTAGACACATACATACATATCTACCACTCTTATCTTAATGGGGTAGCACTTAATTTAAGAAAAATGCTATTCAGGCAAAAATAATCTTTTGTTCATTCTTTTAATAGTTTTCAATTTCAGTTTCGATTATAATATCATTTTTTAATAAAGTAGAAGAGGTGCGAAGGTGAGACACAGATATACAAATGAATTCACTTTCGCATTTATAATGTTAATAGTTAACATATTGAGAGATGATTCCCTAGCATTTCATTAATGTGATGCTAACACCATCTATCGATGTATTTATGTAAATATTATCTAAAATGCTGTCTGTGATATTCATTAAAATGGATCCGGTTATACAGTTCATTATTTTAACAAATAAATTATTTTTACAAATAAGTAATATTTATATTTAATTACAAGATCATATGCATAAAATTTATATTGCAAAATAATAATTATCATTTTACATAAAGTTTGCAAGGAATATATATGGAAATAAACTATATTCGATTCAAACAGAGAATATTTGCGAACAATAACTCAGGTATTGCAAGTTTTTTCTTGCATTCACATTAGATATATATGTAATGGATTTATTTGATAGTATTCTTACTAAACTAAATTTATACCGAAACATACAATACTACCAGTACATTTCCTTTCATACTTTCTTCCAGACTGACAATCTAAAAAAAGAGACTGCAGCTATTTCATCCCAACGTATATAAAATATTTGTGTGTACCGTATATACCTGTATATACTATATAGGTATAGACTTCATATATATCGGAATATAGAGTATTATTCCTTGATGCTAAATGTCTTATATTGTTCGTATGTTCCTAAATGTTATTCGTATATTCCTAAATATCTTATATAGTTAAACTATGTATGATCAATAGCAATATTTGATCTGTTTTCAATTTAAATTTCAAAATTTACATTAGTAAAAAAACAGTGTAATATTAATATTTATAACGTTATTTAGCGTGATAATTTATTAATTTAATTTAACAATTATAGGGTATTGTTTAATAATATTATAGATGAAATATGGTAATAGTAGCATGATTTTAAGAATAATAGTATGTATTAAACGTGTGTAACTCTTTACAGAAACGACTCCGTGTTTCGAAACATCACTGTGTTCCAAATAACCCGAAACATTTTTCTTATATAAAATGCATCCTTTGGAACATTGTATCACAAGTTCCAAATAGAACAAAAGAAACTAAGCGAACACTTTTCTGCTGATTTCTTTCAATGAGTGAGATAGAGATATGAATGATGGACTACAAACTGCGAAGCAAAGAAGTTAAAACAATATAAAATAAACAATATGCTTATTTGCTTTATATCATCAGCATACGAACGCGCCAACTTTAAACAGTGGTTGGTTTGTCTTTAAACACGTTTAATTTGTAATGAAATAAAGACCTACATGGCTCCATTATACATGGCTCCTTTCACAAGTCTATAATAAACACATACACTTTAAAATGAGCATAAAAACTATATTTATAAATCCGAAATTATAAAAGTAATATAAAAATATTCATTCCTAACATTTTCTGTCCTGACAAGAAAATTAAACACATCAGTGTTCAAATCACAATAAAGATCCACTGCAAACACTGACCATATAATATCATTATACAAATATCCATTTTCTATCTGTTCAGTTGGAAACTTTGAGAGTAAAGTCCCAAATGTTCCAATTATAATAAAGAAACCTATGGCACACCTATGTATGTATACATAGGCGGATTCAAGAGGGAGCCACAGGCGCACGTAAGAAGAAGTTTCCCCCCAGAAGTTCCAGAATAATCTATTTATTTTGTTTAGTTCTCGCAAGCTACAAAACAATATACGTAAAAATTCCAAACAAATATTTTTTAACGATTTAAAGTGTGTTTGTGTGAGCGAAATAATAGAATAAATAATACCGGTACTGGTAACCGTAGCTACTACGTATGTAGTGTACAGTTTTGAGTTGCACGCGTGTCTGCGAGCGAGTGATCGGTACGAGTTTTTTCCCGCTAATTTACTTCAACTGATACTCGTTGCCAACTTGGTTGTGCCCCCCCCTGAGAAAAATTCTGTATCTGCACAAATGTATGTACATATATATATATATATATATATATATATATATATAACACCGAAAAAATTATTAAAATCGGATAATTTTTGGAAGACATACAGTTTTTTTCGAGACAAGGGTAAATGACATCAAAAACAAAAGATTTCTTTGGCATTTTGAAGCATATATGAGTAAAAAACCAAGGCACTAAAACAGTTAATGTAGATACTTTAATAACGATTTTTTTATTACTTTTAGATAATAATTCTATAAATTATTACAGACTCTACAAAAGAAAACTTGCTTCTATAATGTAGCTTTCATAGGCAAAATTTTTAAGTATTTTATATTATTTAGTATATTTTCTGACATATAAATAATAATTTTTTCCCGAAATCTTATTTATTAAAAGCCAACCAATTAAGACTTCTTCGGTGAATACAGTCCCCTTAAAAAAGACAATTACCTTACTCTAGAAGTTTAGAGACAGTTGTTTGATTTTTTTTAATGTTAAGTAATTTCTTAAATCAGTGTCTTGTCTGTTGGCAACAAATAAATTAGTTCATTAGTTCGATGAACTAATATATAACAGATAGTTTTAAACAGCTGACTTCCATATTAAGAGTTTTGCTACGGTTTTCAATTGAACAAATTGCATCATAATTTTGCAAGTAGACTCTACCAAACAACCAAAAGTACTATTATATCTGACTATTGCCTAGAAGTTAACATATTATATGCCGATAAATAAGGAGCTTTTTACCTAAAATAATTTTTGTCAGGCATTGATAGCTAGTATGTGTTATCGAATAGTCCTGTGAATTTTATTAATATCAACGAATAATACGTTATTACCTAGAAAATAACTCAATCAGGAAAATGCACTGAGCATACTTGCATAAAATGTGGTGATTGTTTTCCCAATTTGTGAACAGTTTCCAAAGTTTTCTAATTTTGTCGTCTGAAGGAAATATATAAAAATGTATTCTCCCCTCTTTATAATTACTGTACTGTAAAACACAATAATGAGTGTTCCCTTTTTGGTTTAATTTTGTATTAACACAATGAATAATTTACATAAAATCTCTAAACAAAACACTCGGCTAAATGGAATGATATTGTTGGAATAATTAAAATATGTCATAGGTTAATACCACAATATGCCAGTAGGGACTTTACTCGTAGCCAATGGTAAATTTTTTTCTAATATATTTCTAAACTTGTAAGATGATTTCCAACGCAATATTTCTTGGTTCACTTTAATGTAACAGAGCCTTGCTCGGCGTGCCGAGGAACGTATAAACGAGAAGAGGTGAGGTAAGGAGAAGAGATGTGTGGAGATTTGGTATGCAGGAGGCAAACAAAGAAAAGTACTCAAGAGACTTGAAGCGACGAGTGCAGTCATACACATATATGTGGACTTTTTATTTGGTTATTGTTCGTACTACATTTAAATTAATTGTTTTACTATCTGAACTTTGTTTACTCTTAATGTTAATGACAAATTATTTAATATTAAAATTATTTGTAAAACAAACAACACAATATCAAATTATACAACCCTTATAAGCGAAGCCACTTTGCACCAAATTATTGTAAACAACATTTTTTGAGAAATTGAGTTTTTATTGCAAGACTCTAATTTGCACTTCGTAATGTACCAATGATTTTGGAGCAGTTCACTACAAAAATTACTAGATAAATTGTATAACCCAATGCTCGCATTTTTACCGTATCATTACCGATCTTTAAAGTAAGGAGCAAATTTATTGGAAGCTCCTATGTGCTATCGTTTATGACAAACTTTAAGAAGTTTCGCATTGGCATTTTTACACCAAATTAAATGAAACTATGTGATGAAGTATTATTTCTACTTTCTTTACGTTCTTTACCACAACCTAGGTTTCGTTGTATTACAACATCTTCAGGAGGGTTATTAGCAAAGATCTTCAGGTGGGCAATTAGCAAAGATAAATTGTGCGCAAGTCATATTAATTTGTCTATTTGTAATCAATTGTATTAGCTCAGAACTTCGATGTTTTAATGTGTTTCTACAGAAAACGCAAATCGAAGTCATTATTGTCAAGACAGGGCCACCAAAACACAATGATTTCGTAGTGGAAACAAAGTTTATGAACTAAAAATGTAAATAAATACATCAAAATGATCTTCACAAAAATACATTGTTGAATCTGTAATTCTTGAATCGTAAACTATGAGCATGCCCCCTTGCAAGTTTTAGCCACTTTGTCCGTATTTTTTCATTGTTTGGAACATATATAAATAATTTGTTTGGCATTTTAATAGTTGTGCTTTTACACTGGGGCACTACACAGTAATAATTCGAATACATTTTTAATTAAAGAAAAGAAGCAACTGCCATACACGGACGGGATTGTTTTGATTTGTTTCGCAGGTACCACATTCAAGACACCATGGCAGTCTTGAGCGTTTTTGAGGTAAATTTAAATTTGTTTTTGAAAATGTAAAATACATAATATAAACGTTTGATTTTTGAAAAATATAATTTTTTGGGGTAAAATAGATATTAAAGATTTCTCAAATTTAGTCAACTGGCCTATTTTTGCAAATTTTTTAATATAATTGACAATAAAAATAAATGAATTTTTAAGGACGCTAAAGATGAAAACATCTCACTTCCCCGGGACTTAAAACATATCATTTTAAAAAAAACCTGTCGAAATGTTTCAAACAGTACAGGTTTGGTTCAAAGAAAATCAGTTATATAATATGTAGTTCATAATTATATACTTTGCTCTAAATAAAAATTACTTGCTTAATATTACCAAGATAAGAAAAACAGAACAAATTTTAAGTAAAAAAATTTTCTCCTGTAAAACTTAATTTTTGTTTCTTATCATAAAATTTAATATAATTTAGCGAAGGGGTTGACATATGATTTGATAATATAAAAAAATAGAGTTCATTAGACATAAAATGTTAGACCATAAAATACCATCTATATTTCTAATTACCATAACCATAAATTACATTCAATAGGATTACAAAATGCGTTAAAATTATGTACATAGTTTGTAAAGCATTATGCTTAGTTCACACCGACATAAGTGCCCAAAATATAGACAGGATCATCAGATGTACCGCAGAATTCTAGTTTCATAATTAAACGCAAAATCAAAATTAAACACCAAACCCAAATCAGTTTGTTGTAAAAAAAACTTATTTCCAAAAAAGCAAAATCTTCATAAGACTATAAAGCAAAAAATCAGTGCACTTAAAACCATATGAACCGTTAGAGTGCCGACGAAATCAGTTGCTGTTTAGTGCACGGTAGGGGAGGTCGCTTGCACGCATCGCTAATTTTGGATCTTTCTACGTGTTACATAAAATTCAAATTATAGTATCATTAGTAATTACAATATAAAAAGGATTCAAGAATAGAACATTTTTAACCCATAATGTCGGAATACGAAAATAATTCGAGTGAAAATGATAATTTTTCAAGTTGTGAAGAAAGTGATAGTGGGAGTGACATTGTGGTGCGCTCACAATTTGGCGTAATGCAAATGTTTAATGATAGTGATAATAGTGACGATAACAATTATTTTGCTGATACGGAGGATGTACCGGACTGCGAAAATATGATGTGACCTTGATTTCAGTTTTTGTTATAATTTTTGTTATAAGTTTTTGTTGTATTTTTGTTCACAATATATATTTCCATAATTTTATTTGTATTTTGTTATTCTTGTACAAGTTTTTATTAAGAAAACACCGAAAAAATTATTAAAATTGGATAACTTTTGGAAGAGATACTGTTTTTTTTCGAGACAAGGGTAAATGACATCAAAAACAAAAGATTTCTTTGGTATTTTTAAGTATATATGAGTAAAAAACCATGGCACTAAAACGGTTAAATGTTCTTGAAGATTACTTTTGCTGCAATTAAGTTGTCATATCTGTCTACAATTTTGAAAAAAAAATCAATGATAATATTTTTTTTAAGTAGAACATTTCAAAAATATATGCGTGTATACAGACCATTGCCTTGCTTGGAAAATTGGTGTCAAACAGCGAGATGAATGTCATAGTTTTTGGTAATCTGTAACCATTTATATTGTAAAAAAGTAATAATGGGAAACAGTGTATCAGGAAATAATATTTTGCATTTAAGTTAATTTTACAGTGGTAAGAACATAGCAGTGTCTTCTAGTAGTAACTTAATTGCTATTATACAATGTTATTTGCTTTATGGCCGCATCTGTGATATTTCTAGTATAGGTAGTTTACATGCGACATTACCAATCCAAAAAAAGCGAAATTTCAAATTCAATCACGTGACAGTGAACCAATCAGAAAGCATTACATTGTACTTGCAAAACACCATTGTTTGTTTTATTGTTGTTGACATTTTCATATATACATATATACAGAATAGGTTATTTTTCATCTTTAACCATTTTTGTCAAGTTGATACAAACCAAACGGTATTACGTGCTCAAAATCGACGCCATTATGCTTGGTTATTATTCAGATTTAGAAATGTTATTATTTAAATTTAGATTTTAGGTTATTTATTTAGATTTAGAAGAAGATTGTGAGTCATATTAATTTGTTCATTTGTAATCAACTGTATTAGCTCAGAGCTTTAATGTGTTTCTATAGAAAACACAAATCGAAGTCATTGTTGTCAAGACAGGGCCACCAAAATACAATGATTTCGTAGTGGAAACACAGTTTATCGAACAGGTACTTAAACTGCAAATAAATACTTACAACAAAATGATCTTCACAAAAATATATTCTTGAACCTAGTAGATAAACTACGAGCATCCCTCTTTGCAAGTTTTAGCAAATTTATCCGTAACATATATAAATAATTTGTTTGGCATTTTAATAGTTGCACTTTTACACTGGGGTACTACACATGGATCATCAGATGTACTGCAGAATTCTGGTTTCAAATTAAACACAAGATCTAATACCAAACCTAAATCAGTTTGTTATAAAAAAAACTTATTTCCAAAAAAGGCAAGATCTTCATAACGCTATAGAGAAAAATTCAGTGCGCTTAAAACTATTTTAAATAGCCTTGCAGACTACTTTTGCTACAATTGTCATATCTGTCAACAATCTTGAAAAAAATCGTTGATACTATTTTTTTAAGTAGAACATTTCAAAAATACATTCTACAAAGAACAATGCCATGCCAGACCATTGCCTTGCTTGGGAAATTGGTGTCCGTTTAGGTTTTTAATTTTCTAAAATATCTTATTTTGTACAGATCACAGAACTGGATATTATTTTCCATAGTACCTTGCAGTATTGTTTATACAATTAGTCAGCGAGATTAATTTTATAGTTTTTGGTAACATATAACCATTTATATTGTAAAAAAGTAATAATGGGAAACAGTGTGTTAGGAAATAATATTTTGCATTTAAGTTACTTTTACAGAGCTAAAAACATAACAGCGTCTTCTAATGGTGACTTAATAGCCGTTATACAATGTTATTTGCTTTATTGCCGCATCTGTGGTGTTTCTAGTATAGGTAGTTTACATGCGACATTACCCTAATAATTGAAATGAGAATGTACCCAGTTTTTACACATCTAATAAAATAAAATATTTTTGAAAATCAGAAATATCGTAATTCAAAATAGAATTAAGATATTTCTGATTTAGATATTCTTAATTATGATTGAAAAACAGATATTTATTTTAAGTGGATAAGCTTTGATGTTCGATGGGAAATGAAACAAAGAGTTAGATTTTTGTTTTGACACGACAACGTCTCACTCTGTAGGCTAGCGGGCCAGCATATTCAGAACGTTCGTTTTCCAAAAATTACTACGTTTATATGCGATACATGCAATACCTTTATATCAATGTACAGTTTAAGACCTAAAGTAAATGCTATAACTATAAAAAACACTGCCCAAGGACAGTACCGAAAATTATATTGTGTCAACAATGCCAAAAACGAAAAGAAAAAATATGTATATATACACACACACACACATTTATATATTAGTTGGTTGTCGTTAAAATAAAATTTAAAAGGTGACTTTTTGTTGGAAAATTCAATCTAGATGGTGTCTGGAACACCATTCATTCATTATTATTCATTAGATCAATCTAGATGGTGTTACAGTTCATTATTATTCATTAGACCAATTTAGATGGTGTTACAGTTCATTGTTATTCATTAGACCAATCTAGATGGTGTTACAGTTCATTGTTATTCATTAGGTCAATCTAGATGGTGTTACAGTTCATTGTTATTCATTAGATCCATCTAGATGGTGTTACAGTTCATTGTTATTCATTAGACCAATCTAGATGGTGGTACAGTTCATTGTTATTCATTAGGTCAATCTAGATGATGTTACAGTTCATTGTTATTCATTAGATCAATCTAGATAGTGTTACAGTTCATTATTATTCATTAGGCCAATCTAGATGGTGTTACAGTTCATTGTTATTCATCAGGTAAATCTAGATGGTGTTCTAGTTCATTGTTATTCATTAGATCAATCTAGATGGTGTTAAAGTTCATTGTTATTCATTAGATCAATCTAGATGGTGTTACAGTTCATTGCTATACATTAGGTCAATCTAGATGTTGTTACAGTTCATTGTTATTCGTTAGGCCAATCTAGATGGTGTTACAGTTCATTGCTACTCATTAGGTCAATCTAGATGGTGTTACAGTTCATTGCTATTCATTAGGTCAATCTAGATGGTGTTACAGTTCATTGCTATTCATTAGGTCAATCTAGATGGTGTTACAGTTCATTATTATTCATTAGGTCAATCTAGATGGTGTTACAGTTCATTGTCATTCATTAGATCAATCTAGATGGTGTTACAGTTCATTATTATTCATTAGGCCAATCTAGATGGTGTTACAGTTCATTGTTATTCATCAGGTAAATCTAGATTGTGTTCCAGTTCATTGTTATTCATTAGATCAACCCAGATGGTGTTACAGTTCATTGTTATTCATTAGATCAATCTAGATGGTGTTACAATTCATTGTTATTCATTAGGCCAATCTAGATGGTGTTACAGTTCATTGCTATCCATTAGGTCAATCTAGATGGTGTTGCAGTTCATTGCTATTCATTACGTCAATCTAGATGGTGTTAGAGTTCATTGCTATTCATTAGGTCAATCTAGATGGTGTTACAGTTCATTGTTGTTCATTAGATCAATATAGATGGTGGTACAGTTCATTGCTTTCACAGAGCTCCGCTAAACCTCCGCCGGCGGCAGGTACGTATAATTCACCTCGATGCACTTTAATGTGTGAACACGTTCACCAATTTAAGACCTATTGGTATTGTTTCGTTCAGAAAAAGATAATTTTCTATTTTTTCTTTTTTTTAATTATTGATGCAAATATAAATAAAATCTGTGAATAAGCATAAGTGAATTTTGAAAGTTATGTTATCACGTATCGAAGTTTTTTACATTATGGAAGAGACATTATCACGCTCAACACCTGCGGCCGTGTCGAGGATACAGTATGTCAATAAATAAATTGAATGAACAACATATATGAACTTTAAAATGGCGTCTATGAAACACTCATGTGCAATTTGTTCCAAGCAAATTATAAAAAATTCAGGAGGCATAAGTTGTGCTAACTGTAAAAACTGGTTCCATAAAATATGTAGTTATTTAAGAAACGATAAATTTTAAAAAATTACCACTATATTAAAAATAAAAAATCTTACCAACAGGCAATGTTTAAGATGTCACTTTGAGGTTTAACATTGTTGAATCTGACAATAAAAGTGACAAGACATCGATGATTCACTGCTGTCAACTAACGTGGGTGAAATAAAGCGAATATTCAAGAAATTACCACTAAATTAAAAAAAATCCGTCTTATCAAAAGGCAATGTTTAAGATGGCACTTTGAGGTTTAACATTGTCGAATCTGACAATAAAAGTGACAAAAGCATCGATGATTCACTGCTAAATTTAAAAAAATAAAAGTCTGTGTTGTTGAAAACAAATTAATATCAGCTGATGAATTTTCAATTGACTCTAACAATGTATGTAATATTTATCTACTTTAATGTATCTAATCGATATATATGGCAGACTTATTGCTACGAGAGCAATCTCTTACAGCCAACCATAATACCAGTCCACCCCTACGATGGCCAGGAATCGAACCTGGGTCTCCGCAGTGTGCCGCAACGTCAAAGGCCACATACCTTGTAATCAACCCAACACACCACGGCGATGACAATGAAAATAAAGCCATCATGGCTAAATTTTTTTACATTCATTTATTACATATATTATCATCATGGGATTGAAGCTCATGTCGGCATTGAAAGGAAAAAGTGTGTAATGTTCTTGCTAAGGAAGATCTAGACCTGGATCAACCTCCTACAGTCACACTCCTGTAGATGCAAACGCCGTTGCCAAACGTAAAATCTTTAACCAGCGGTTTGGTATGGCAACAATCCCAGATTTTGACTGCCCAAGAAATTTGTCATTTGCAATAGCAAGACTCCGCACAAGATATTTCAAAGGTATGGAAATATCATCAGAGATTAGCTCAAGATCCTATTACACCTGCAGGAAATGTCCCCAAACTCAACTAACACCGGACCACAGCTTTAACTGCCAAGCCATTATTGCCTTCCTTGTTCAACTTGGTTTACCACTGGATGAAATACTCCACAACCGTCAAGCTTCGAAACACGCGAATCTTGTCAATTTAAACTTTTGTATACACTTAGCACAGACTAACACATGACATCAACAACAACACAAAGGGACTCCTGGCAGATGTGAAACTTCGAAATTTTATAAATATTCACCAGACCCAGAAAGTATATATAAAAAAGCATGTTTGAACCATGCATTCAGTATAGCGCTATCTATTGAAATATTATGTGTACTATAACATTCCGATAAACCGTAGCGCTGCGTTTTGGTCAGTGACTTATTTGAAAATTTTAAATAAAAATTTGCCAAAAATATTTTATATTTAAAAATAATTTTACGCATTAAGAGTTGGAATTAATTCCTAGCTTTTTACAAGAGATGGTGTGGGTATTACAGTATTCTGTTTTAGCTTCAGAAACAAATTTATCGTAAATCATCTGTCATTAGGTGTTATTTTTACGACTCATCTTATTTTTCAATTGTTAATAACAACAAGTTGCAATTATTTAAATATGTCGAAATTTGTATCAAATACTGTGTTTTTGCGGGGAGTTTTACTATATTATTTTAATACGAATAAAAGTGCGGTGGAAAGTCATCGGAGTTTGGAGGAAGTTTGTGGTGAACAAGCTATAGATGAGCAAACATGTCGGAAGTGGTTTACATGTTTTAAGAGTGGTCATTTTGAGTTGGAAAACAAGCAACAACATGTACAGCCAAAAAACTTTGAAGATAGGGAATTGGAGGAATTACTTGAAGAAAACTCATCTCAAACAATTAAAGAGTTGACTACATCGTTGGGAGTTGATTTATCAACTGTAGGAAAATGCCTTAAAGCTTTGAGAATGATTCAAAAGATAAGAAATTGGGTCCCACATGCATTAAAACTGCGGGACGTTGATAGGCGTTTTTTAACCAGTGAATTACTGTTTCAACGGCACAAAAGAAAAAGTTTTTTTACCTCAGATTGTTACTGGTGATCAAAAATGGATAAATTAGGACAATCCTAAGCATGGAAAATCATGGGTTAAGCCCGGACAACCATCATCACCTTTGTCAGGCTTCTCCTTTGTACTTTGTGGGATGTGGTTTATTATGAACAAGGTGGTGTCAACAGGGTGTGGTTTATTATGAACTGTTAAAACCAAACAAAACCATGACTGGGGATCGTTACCAATTACAACTAATGTGCTTGAGTCGTGCATTGAAGGAAAAAAGATCAGAATGGAGCGAAAGGCACGATAAAATTATTTTGCTGCACGATAATGCTGAACTGCATGTCACAAAACCAGTGAAAACATATCTACAAACACTGAAATGGAAAATCCTAACCCACCCGACGTATTCTCCAGATTGCCCTTCGTACCACCACCTGTCCGATCGAAGGCTCATGGTTTGCCAGGGGAGATTTCACTTCTTATAAAGATTGTAAAAATTGGATCAATTCATGGATTGCCTCCAAGGACGAAGTGTTCTTTCAACGGGGTGTCCATCCCCTACCTGAAAGATGAGGAAAATTAGTGGCAAATGATGGGCAGTATTTTCATTAATGTATTTTTTTTATTTCCATTCAGAATAAATCGGTATTTGTCTCTCAAAAACACTACAAATTAATTCCAACACCTAATATAAAAATAAGTTTAGAAATGTATATTAAAATTTCAATAACCAAAACAACAGCTCATTAGTCTAGGGGATTTTAACACCCATCCAAATGCGCCATTAGATGTTTCACATCAAAAACATAAAACTAACATTATTGTTTTAAATATACCAGAGTCTAAAAAGCCAGTTGGCGCCGATCAACAACAGGATGATCACGAGACAGTAGCAGCACTAGTTCCATAGGAGCTGTCAGGGATTGTATCGCATTTAAAACTTCGTCGAATTGATCGACCAATTGCAGGAAATAGTCGCCCCCATTGCTGATAAATAGTTCATCCACAACAGACGCTAAGACTTTATTAAGATCAAACCCGGGTGGGTTTGATGTTTCATTTAAGCCAATTTTAACTCAAGCTCAACAAAATCACCTCAAACATTCTAAACTTGATATGCTAATTAAGAATGGAGATACCAATAAAATTATTATAAATGGGATACCAAAGATAGTCAATCAATGAGCAAACCTTTCATACGCCAAGTTAAAAGCACAAAGAAACATAAGCTATTTATCCACTACCAGAAACCCAGAAGTTTAAGAAAAAAATTAAAAATTTTCTTAGATATGTGATATTCAGAAAAGGCAGAGATAATCTTACAAATAATTATAAACCTAGAGGTGATGTCTTTATTGCGGTAAAAGATAACATTTCGGCGCAACTACTGGCAATCAATGACAATGATATCAGTATGCAGTCATCCTCAAGAATACTGTGAGAACACTTTATAATATAACGAAATACTCTTTGCTACCAGCCAACAAAATTCTTAACAAATCTTGACATATGCCTTTGCAGTACCGATATTATAGTAGATAAAACAGAAGCGATTATTAATGAAGACAAACATTATCCAGCACTAAGCATATGCTTTGATATCAAGACAAGACTTATAACTAATAAGACATCAAACCACACGTTTAACAAACTGACTACGTAGAACCCAATAGTTTCTTTTTAAAAAGTTACTGGATCTAATTTTACAAATTGGAATCCTTGGGCCAGGTTACTTGGTTCTATGAAAAAATCAATGAAGGAATTGAACAATTTGTCCCAATCCACTCTAAAAATAGGAACAATTATCCATGCTGGTTCTCAAGACAATTAGCAAACAAAATGGAAAATATAAAAAATCAAGCCCTGAAATCTACTATAATTGTTTCTGAAAATTAAGATTGGAGCGCAAAAAGATTAATAAAACATGTTACAATAATCACATACCAAGAATTGAGGACATGATGAGGTCAGATACCAGAAAATTCTGCAATTTTACTAGAAGTACAAACAACAACGAAGTTAGGCATTCCTAAGTAACTAACCTATTCACATAGTTCTTTAAAAGTATTCATGTAGCTAAGTCTAACAATATTACTTCCTCACCAATCAGAATGTCAATCTGTCTGAATGAGTCCGTTTTGATGCTGTCTTTGAACACCTATGTAAACTGGATGTAAAAAAAGGTGCTGGACCCAATGGGATACCCAAACATTTTCTCAAAAATTGTACTGCCGGACTAGCTGAGCTCATATTTTTGGTAAATCTCAGAAAGTAAGTATTTTTCCATCATCGTGGAAAAATATATGAAATATTAGCCCAATACACAATTCAATATCCAGATCAAACATAACCAACTATAGACCAGTCTGCATTCAGCCGTCCATATCTAAACAGTTCGAGAAGATTATACTGCTACAAATAACTTTTACATTTAAAAATATTGTACCAACAAAACAACACGGTTTCTTCGGCGACAGATCTACTGTTACAAACCTCTACCCGTATGTAACCAGATTTGTTGCATTGAGTGTGCTCAATCTGGTTACGGAAGTACACACAATCTATGTGGACTTTAGTAAAGCTATAAACATAATCAACTATAGACCAGTCCGCATTCAACCAACCATATCTAAACTGTTCGAGAAGATTATACTACCACAAATAACTTTTACATTTAAAAATATTGTACCAACAAAACAACACGGTTTCTTCGGCGACAGATCTACTGTTACAAACCTCTACCCGTATGTAACCAGATTCGTTGCATTGAGTGTGTTCAATCTGTTCAATCTTAACTTTAATAAAGCTATTGACATAGTTGATTATGACACACTAATCAAGAAATTAAATCGACACGGTTAAAAGATGAAGCACTTGATTGGTTTCGCTCATATCTATCAGGTAAATATTTGCCAGTAATTACTAGCAGGTTAATTTTTTTTTCGTGTAACTGACGATATTTTAACAGATTATGAATTGACCTCTGGTGTTCCACAAAGCTCACATCTAGGACCAATGCTTTTCAATATTTTCATTAATGACATCAGTGATACTCTGAAATCAGATTACCTGTCACATGCTGATGATTTGAAAATCTTTAGAAAGATAACTGGCGATGATGACAAGATCATTAATGACAAGATTCTCCTACAAGATCGTTAATATTCAGTGGAGGGTCTATGGATGTTTTCCATCCCAGCTTAAATTAAATAAAAATAAATATGTGATAATGTCTTTCTCCCACTCATTCCAACAACAACTTACAGAATAGCAACTTGATGAACATCAACACGTAAGTCACATCTGTAAAAGACTTGTGTGTCCTCATCGACAATAAATGGAATTTCTCTGGCCATGTGAACAAGATAATATCCCAAGCGTACTTGAGTTTATACTCAGATCAGGAAAAGAATTCAATGATGTCCACATGCTTACTCGTCTCTATTCAGCTTTAACCCGTATGATACATACGTAGTTATCTGCTCATTTCATACCAATCTTCTTACTGATAGGGTGGAACAAATACAGAAATAATTCTGTAAATACGTTATGTATCATATGAACACCAGGGGATCAAATTTGAAGACTGAGGAAGTTTATAATCAAAATAGGATCGACAGTCTCGAAGTCGGAGACAAGTCACGGATCTTACTTTCTTCTACAAATCCATCACCAGACAGATTGATTCCCCGAAGACATTAGAATAATAAGGCCTTGTCTCCTTTAAACCAGGTTTAAAATCTGACAGGTTGTTAAACACAGTGAAATCTTCGAAAAGCTACGTGTACCATGGGCCAAAAAACAGAATAGTAAATCTAGTCAGTGAATATTGTTTTGATATTAATTTTTTTTTGAGGTTCTTTGTCAATTTTTTGCCGAAGATACTGTACTGATTCGCTGACATATTGTATCGTATTTATAGTGTAATTTACAAACACAAACATTACTAATTGTTAATTTCAGTCGTATATAGCCAATAGGCATAAATAAATGTTTATGTTATCCACATATTACAATAAGCATAAATCATTAGACTCATATACCTTCTAAGCAAATACTGCTCGTGTAAGTTGCAGCAAAAGTAATTTACAAGTTACTTAATTACTTTGACCAAAACGTACTTACAGACAGACGTAATCGTAGGATAAACACAATCAAACATACTTAATGATACGTTGTATTATCATTTATATTCCAATAAAAATATAATATACAATAAATATTGGTCTATTTCTCATGTAAAGTTGATCTTCAGCACTAGGGTTTGGGCACCACTATCCTATCAAGTGATTTATTTAACCAGACTTGACGGGAACTGCTGTGGAGGCAGCCCCAATGTTCTTTACGGCCAATTTGATGACCATGGCAATGGAGAGAGCGCATACCACACCGGCTGGCATTATTTTACCGCTGTTGTAGTATCTGAAAGATTGTTTAAAAGAAATTTTCAGATGGAATTAATTTAAATAAACTAACATCATAACAATATGTTGTCTTCGTTCTTGGCATTGTAGAAGAAAAATTAAAATATACACCTTATATTTTCTATTATTTTTAAAATTACCTAATTTATTTTACTATACTTCGTACAGGATTTGGTCAGATTGGTGCTCGTATTTTTTCAAAGGTTTTTTTGTCAAGACGGCGATGAACACAAATATTTACAATGACCTCTAGCGATAGCTACATGTCAAGATGAACAAACATGGATGCTTCCCGTCCGTGCTATTTTGTTTACTTGTGTTGGAACAAGTATTCAGGTATAACCATACAAATTTCAAAGCTTTTACTATGTGCGTCATTAACCAGAAAATATATACTTTCAATGAATTCTCACATCTAGGTGTTGTGTGTTCTTATAACAACGCAATGGCTATAATATGCTGTTGTAGCCATTGCGTTGTTATTTCTTTTTATTAGTTAAGTATACAATGTGTATTAGTAATTTAAAAACCAGGTGGAAAAATATATACTTTCAATGCTTTCTCACAACTAGGTGTGGTGTATTCTTGTAACAACGCAATGGCTACAATATGCTGTTGTAGCCATTGCGTTGTTATTTCTTTTTATTAGTTCAGTATACAATTTGTATTAGTAATTTAAAAACCAGATGGATTGTTTGTTATTGAAAATTAAAATGTTTCTTTTGACCTTTAATTCTTTATAAAATTATTTATAACTAGCGTGACCCGTGCGAAGTCTTCGCATTATTTATTCCATTATGAAGCTCAGATGACAGATCAAACAAATATTTTACTAAAATTGACATATAGAGGCGCAAGTATCAAAAGCATTGAGCTAAAGCGCCATTTATTTATACGTGAGTGGATTTGAAATTAAACAAAAATTTTACCGACCGTCAATCATATTGACGTTGAGCCGTTAGATGGCAGCATTGCTGTTTTGTGTATATAATTTTAATACTTAATTAATTTGCAAAAACAATAGCAATAATAAATCTTTTAGTTGTGGATGCCGGTAGAGCAAGCAATTATCTATAAAATGATATATAATTTATGTGGATTAGTTGTGAGGTTTTTTCTAAAAAGGGAGAGTAACATCTTAACCTTAGCGTATTAATATATATGATCTTAAAAATTACAACAAGTAACTTAGTCCAATAAGGTAACGATTAACTTAATGCAGTAAGGCAACAAATTGACTAACCTACATTAATCAAAGCTAGAGTCCTCGGGGCAATGTCTTGTGACAAATTTTGTATCTCCTGTACACATACTGTACACATATGAAAATGTGGTTTTTAGAACCACATTTTCTGTCATTGTCATTTTAATCACTGATGATACAACGGTTGTAGCACTTGATAAAAACCCAAGAAGGCGCATGAAGGCTATGAAGGCCAACAAAACCAAGTTTTACTCCCCTTACCATGAGACAAGATACATATTTATCCGTTAAATCATTTTAATGAGTCATAATTCCACATGTAGATGTAACTAAGTATTTGGGAATGTGTCTAGTATGGAGACTAACATGAAAGAAGTATATATTTATAAAATATCTAGCTCTGCGCTAATAATTTTGTAAAATTATACTGTTAATCAGTAAACAAAAAATCGAAACTAATGATTGAAAGTAAACTGCTAATTTATAAAGTCATACTGATGCCAATGTGGACCTATGGAATACAACTCTTGAATACAGCGAAAAACTACGCATTATTGCTGAAACTCCTTGGTATATTACAAACAATAGACTACATTATGAACTAGGAACAGCCACAATGAAAAAAGAGATAAAAACCCAAGCTGTCAAATATAAAACCAGACTCCTTAATCACCCCAAAGCTCGCTTGCCACCTTATGGACCCTAAATCTTCATCAGGCTAAAAATAAAGGCTCCACAAAATCTATCCTAATCACTAAATAACATTATGAATAGGGATGTGTCACAGGATACATACCTTGCAAGTCTGTTCCGGCACTTTCTCAAGCTATTGCTTGCTAAATACTTTTGAGATAGAGGTAGATTGCAGTATTATCATATAAATGGAAAAAAAAATTTAAAAAAATCCCCAAACCATAATAAATAAATCAAGAACAAAAAATTTTGATGAAACAATGTATGCAGTTTAAGGCTTAATGTTTCGCGAATGAAACTTAATATTAGAAAAATAGTAAATGGATTCTATTTAAAGGCCAAAAGATCTATTTCATTTTAAAAAATCTATCCAATAATACTCGTAGATACAACGCAAAAAAAAAGAATTTCGTACCAACGTTACATCCCCCATCAAAAATATTTTGTTTTTATTATATTGCTATAAAATTTCAAACAAATATATCTAAAACTGTGGGGTTCTGACAAACGAACGAATAAATAGATGTAACAAAATTATAATGATGTTTATTTCCCTGGATAACCTGGATAATAGGAACCTGTATAATTTTATCAGATCTGTTCCCTAATAACTGAAGAATAGTGAATGTGAAGGGTTTACGAGTCAGCCATAAAAATTTATGTAACGTTGAGCTGGACTGGATCGATTTATTTTGGACTCTATGGTATTCATAAAAATGACCTTAAAATGACTTTGAAAAGTAATTTTCCAGGCAGCTTCGCTTTTCTTATAAAGGCTTCCTTCCTAAGAAGATGTAAAGTGTAACTATATTCTATGAGATATAATATATATTTGAAAATAACTAGAAGACAAAATATTTCAAGATATAAATTGCATATATGTATGTATATGATATGCATTGATTTTCCAGCAAAACCAAATGTCTCCATAGGATACCTACATCTTAGAAATCATGAGCAAGTTATCTAGATTTAAGTTTCGAAAAATTCCACATCTATCATTGACATAGATGATGACTTGAATGTGCAAAGACATCATATATGTCAATAATAGATGTGGAATATTATGATTGGTGGATGTGTTAAGATTGGTGGTCTTTGCAAAGTACCATATGTGATTGCTTTCTGTACTATTTATATATTTATTTATTTCTTTACTTTAATGTATCTAAATGACACATATGGCGGACTGATTGCTACAAGAGCAATCTCTTACCAACCAGAACACAAGTCCAGCCTCGCTCGACGAGCGTCCGAGAATCGAACCCAGGGCCCTGCGGCGCGCCTCGCAATCAAAGGCCGTATGCCTTGCGATCAACCCAACACACCACGGTGACGATGTAATTTATGTCTAAGTAATGTATGAAATTCATCGCCAGGATAATGACCTCAAAGTGTTTATGGATACACATAATCATACAATTATGTTTTTATAAACAGAGCAATGATAGTCTGCAGGTCACAATAAGCGCTCTTAGCGTTTAAAAGCAAAATGGCTCATGAATAGCGGTATCAAAGTCTGCTGCCCTTTACAAAGTGATTACACCATATAACCGAAGAAAAATAAATCTGTAAGTTACTTAATAGAGGTGTTTTTTGTAAATTAGGTTCTGGGAAAAATAATAAAACTTAAATATGATAGATTTATTATTTTTTTTATAATACAAACTACTCATTATGAAATCTATAGCACAGTAGAGGAATCATATTAATACCTTTTATAGTTATTAACATAATTTTTTAATAATCACAGTTAATGCATTAAAAAAGCTTCTAGCATATTTTTTTCATACCTAAACTCAAATAATATTGATGTTAAGATAAGCTATATTGTGTGTTTTTGTAGTTTTTTTTAATAACAATTATATTTTAATAACATATTATTATTTGAATAACAATACTTAATGGTTTTTATTTGAAAGTGAATAGAATAATGGATTATAAAAATGCGGTACAGAATTCCACATGGTGGACTACATAAACTATATAATATATTATAAAATGAAGATTAAGGCCTTGAAGTTGAAAGAGAAGTAGTTGTTTCATTAAACTGACTTCCATTAAACTATAAAAAATACCGGAATATTTCTCAATCAGTGACCAAAACTGAAACGGACATTTTAGACCTCAAATTTAATCAAAAACATGATGGAAAATAAACAAATTTGAAGCATTTCTTTAATTTTTAATAAACCCGGAATGGATGCTCCGATTACTGAAGTGATCTCTGGGAATTTGGACATTTTTTCATTTGCCTGTTTCAAGGTTAAATACACGGAGCCATGACTTTGACTCTACGATCACAATATTTTTTTAAGCAATCTTCAATACAGTCATAATGAATCTTATTTGTTTTTAATTTAAATTGGTAACATTCATTAGGCATATTTATAAAATTGGAAATTAACTTTTTGTTTATACATTTTAAGCCTTATTTGAAGTGAAACCCATTCCAATACACCACTAAAATTCGCACATTTTTCTAAAACTGTAAACTTTCACACAAAATTGAACCTTCATAAATTTACTTGTAATTATTACAGGCAGCCAGACATTTCTTTTGCAAGCTGGACTGACATGCTATACCCACACTGTCAAGCACCCGGCGCTAACTAAATTAATTTATGTCTCTGTCTGTGTTTTACCTATTCCAGTTGAGGGGAGCACAGTGAGATGGTGTTTTTCATTTGTCGTTGCTGCGTGGAAAGTGGAAATAATTTAAAATAGTAGTATTACTATCATTTCCTTTAATTTACTGAGGGAATGTTAGTTAAAATTGTTAGTTAAATTTGTTTTTTTCTGTTATATTTTCTTAATCAGTCCTTAAAATTTGGTCATTGACCAAAATGTAACATTATGTATAAACTAATAATTTGTAAACACCAGCGACAGTAATTATTTATAAAAGTTTATAATTTTACCTATATCCCATAATGCTACCGAGGAGTGCACTGGTTCCTAAAGTGAGTCCGTAGTTGGATGGGTCTTGCGAAATTTGAAATGCTCCAATACCTGAAATTTTTAAGTTATTAGATAAATCACCTTCCTGTTTCTTTCAAACACCTTTTTATGGTAATCCTTCTCTTACATAATAAAAACATCACTATACTGAGAAGTGAAATTTAAAAAAAATAGCAGAAAAGAGGATTATTATTATTAAATGGCTTCAAAGAAGGAGGACATTCTTAATTCTTGTTTCTTTTCACGTATGTACAACTGTAACTCAGAGACACACTGACTGATTTTAATGATTCTTTTTTGGTTGAAAGGAAATGGTTTCCAGTAGGTTCCATCTAAATATGGTCAAGACCTAATGATGGACTGCGGAGATATACTAAGGAACTCCGTAATGGCTGAGAATATAAAACCACTCAGAGAAATTCCATACTGAGTTTAAACTCATTTATGTCATTATAAGTAATTTAGTCATTGATAGTGACCAACGTATGATGATGGAGCTGGAAGGTATTGACCGAACTCCACGATGGTGAAGAATAAATTCACGAAATTTAGGCACATGAATTTTCTTTACTAGTCCTTTAGTGGCAAATGACCACAAGAATTGATCATGGAGTCAGAGTGTGGTGATAGGAAAGACTTTGGGCTCATTTGACTTAGCCAAAATATCCTTTAATCGCAAATGGTGGGCAAGGTTGGATGATGGAACAAAAAGGTGCGGCAGAAATTTCCTGACGGTGAGATTAGACTTATATGAATTGACATGATGTAAGAAAGTAGTAAAGTAAATTAGTAGGTAAATACAAACAGTTATACACGAAGAGATGAAGCGACTAAGATACTGATAGATAAGTAGATAGGTAGGTAAGTAAGGCATGAAACAACTAACATATTGGTATGTAGGTACGTAAGTATATACAGGCATATAACAAACATGAAGCAAGTAGGGTATTAGTAGATAAGTAGGTAGGTATGGCATGAAACAACTATGACATTAGTATGTAGGTATGTAAGAGTATATAGGCATAAAAAAATATTAAGCAACTAAGATATTAAGTATGTATGTATGTATGTATGTGTGTATGTATATATATATATATATATATATATATATATATATATATATATAGGCAAGAAGCAAGAAGGATATTAAGTGGGTAGATAGATTAGTATGCACAGGTTTATACAACGAAACACATGCGTGTGCGTGCGTGCGTGACTGCATGCATGCAAGTATGAATATATTCATGTTTATTAAATGCCGCAAATTCTTGTATAGATTTCAATAAATGAGATGTTACTGAATCTTTGTGAATTCGTAACGTTCTGATAACATAAAACATTATAAGCACTAAAAATGGAAAAATGACAATGATTTAACAAAAAAAAGAACCGATAAAAAATGTACTGAAAAGAATATAATAATAAAATTATGAATGGTTAGTTGGAACTTTTGCGGTATAATAAATCTTTGATTTACCGATGATGTAGTGGTTATTATGGACGATCTTAGCACAATGTTCAGGGATCTAAGCAGAGATTCCTACGACAGACAGGTCTTAAAATGAACATGGACAAGACAATGACCATGTATATGGTCCATATCATGCATGTAGGAAATGCTATTCTTCAAGTTGTTGACTACTATGTAGACCTAGGACCAAAGACCCAGTCGAATAAATTCAACTTTGAGAAAGAAGTAACGCATAGAACCAATGTTTGGTAGGGAGGAAAGGTTCTCGGGTATTGAGCTTGTACCAAGAAGACACAGACTGAGAAGTCACATCCTAATTTATTTATGTTCATAAATATTGAATATAAATAAATTTGGAAAATAGAGTTAAATACTGTTAGAGACTTTTGGAGTCGGTGTCAAGTTCAATGTAGCGTTTATATGCTGTGTATGGATGTAAATGAGAAAGAGGTATGGACTCTACAATAAGAGAAACGTATCCTTTAATTATTCTTTTGTATTTAAAATCAAATTCTAATTAACTTTCAGAGTTCTTGCTCACGTGTATCATTATTATCTATTACACTACATATTTTAATTACATTTTTTTTCATATTTATACATCTAAGTATTATTGCATAATAAGTTTACATTAGTTAATTGCATGCAATGATCAGATCAAAATCAGTGAAAAGCGTAGTCATCTCTGGTCATGTGAAGTACATGACCAGAGATGACTACGCTATACGTATAAAAAAATTAAAAACAGCATAGAGCAGAATGTAGGACTAGAAGATCTGCGCAAAATCGAACGTGTGACGATAATATCCAGAGTGTTTTTTCATCTCCTTTGATAAACTCTGCATACGAGATAAATCGAGGCTTCACATTCGCTTTCCGACTGTCTAGAAAAGGATTGAAGGTAATGCTGCTTTTTTGCGGTGTCATGGATTTAGCATCATGTATTGCACAAACAATCTTTGATTTAATTGTGACAAATATTGAAAAAGCTTCAACAGCTGTTGCTAAAGCTTCTATGAAAGTTGCTGCTGAAGAAGAACTTCAACAATCTGCCAATCAAGATAAATTACAATTATCTCACGATGGAATTATTGTATCCGGAGATGCCACTTGGATGAAGAGAGGTTTTTCTTCGCTTACAACATTAATTGGTTATTCATGGGAAAAGATTTCGACTTCGTGGTACAAAAAAAGTTATTGCAAGGAATACGAAATTTACGAAAAGAATAAAGGTACGGCTGAGTACGAATCTTGGTTAGAGAACCATCAAGAATATTGTTCAGCAAATCATAAAAGAAGTGCTGGAAAAATGGAGGCAGATAGTACTGTGAAAACGTTTCGGAGATCAATAGAAAACTATGAGGTTAAATATGAATATTACATAGGTGACGGTGATACAAAAACTTTTCTTAATATCATGAATTCTCAGCCATAACAAGACCTCGAGGCAAAGAAGAAAGAATGTCTAAAAATGTATGGGTAAACGTCTCCACGAAGTCATCAATAAATATACAAAATTGACATCAATCATAAAAGAGGAATCAACGACTCAGAAAATTAAACGAAGTACATCGAATTAGAGCAAACTAGTAAGTTTGGGAGGAAAAATTAACTGAAAACCAATAGACGAACTAACTATTTATTATGGTTTAGCAATAAGAAATAATATTAACTCATTGGAAAATATGAAAAATGCCATATGGGCGACATTCTACCATAAATCATCAATGGACGAAAAACCTTAGCATTTTTATCGTCCGCCTGGAGAAGAAAGTTGGTGTGATTGACAGAGAGCAAAAGTCGAAGGTACGTTAGATGAATACAAGCACAAAGCCGCTCTATGAATCATTGAGTATTGCTTAGGTGAATTTACACAAAACATTAATGAATGTCTCAACATGAAAATTTAGAAGATTGCACCCAAATGTACTCCAGGTAGTCGAAGAACAGTTGAAATAGCTACCAATGTTGCTATACATACAGCAATCCCCGTCATTAAAAGTACATACGTTTAATGACGGGGCAGAGAATATATTAAGAATAGAAAGATGCCGAAGCTGGAATGGGAGATTAAACATAAGTTTACAAAACAAATAAAAAAATTCATAAAATTCTTGCTTTGGCTGCGCGCAACTTCGAGCAAAATGCACTTAAATGCGTTTTTCTCGAAACTACTTTTTCCGACATAATCGGCGTGATAACTCACAGTTTTTAATATTTTTTGATGCAATTTTTTTCAAATATTCGAAATCGTTCTCTCTGTAGTATGTCGAGCCGGATTTTTGATTTGAAAATTTTATAAAAGTAATTAAAGTGTAAAATTTATGACGTAAAATGCATACTTTTTTTTTAAATGCCGTAAATTGTTAAATTCTACGAAATTCGTTATTTTACAAGAATTTTTTAAAATTATGCAGTTCTATCAACATTTACTGGAAATATGATGCCGACCATGGAGCAACTTTTTTTCTTAGTGTTGTGACTTTTTATATAGTAATTTTGGTAAAAATAAAGTGAAATAACATAATTTCTATTATTATCCCTACTAAAATGTTTTTTCTTTTAGTGCATTTTTGGCGCTGCTTACGTATGTAAGACATTAAAGTCAAATTTACATAAAGTGAAATAACATAATTTCTATTATTATCCCTACTAAAATGTTTTTTTCTTTTAGTGCATTTTTGGTGCTGCTTACATATGCAAGACATTAAAGTCAAATTTACATAAAGTGAAATAACATAATTTCTATTATTATCCCTACTAAAATGTTTTTTTCTTTTAGTGCATTTTTGGTGCTGCTTACATATGTAAGACATTAAACCCAAATTTACATAAAGTGAAATAACATAATTTCTATTATTATCCCTACTAAAATGTTTTTTTCTTTTAATGCATTTTTGGCGCTGCTTACGTATGTAAGACATTAAACCCAAATTTACATAAAGTGAAATAACATAATTTCTATTATTATCCCTACTAAAATGTTTTTTTCTTTTAATGCATTTTTGGCGCTGCTTACGTATTTAAGACATTAAATCCAAATTTACATAAAGTGAAATAACATATTTTCTATTATTATCCCTACTAAAATGTTTTTTTCTTTTAGTGCATTTTTGGCGCTGCTTAAGTATGTAAGACATTAAACCCAAATTTACATAAAGTGAAATAACATAATTTCTATTATTATCCCTACTAAAATGTTTTTTTCTTTTAATGCATTTTTGGCGCTGCTACACGTATGTAAGACCTTAAAACCAAATTTAGATAATAATGTATATTTTTAAACAATTATGAAATGAGGTTACTTTTAGGTAAGATTTCGTCTTTCCTAAAAGCCATAATAAATATGACTACTTGTAAAGTTATAATTATTTCTATGATCAAAATTCAAGGCTGGTGCACTAGTCGATAATAAAGCACTGGCCCGCAGGGTATGCAATATTATATGATTGACATAATTTCATAAAAATTGACAAAACGACAAACATTGGAATGTACAATTCATATCTTTGTTCGAAATTATCGATATATTAATATTATCAGTTTATAGATAATATAATATAGTGACAATATCTATAAATAGTAATTCACATGACAGCGTATGAACGTGAGAACAGAAGTAAATGATCATAATTGACAGACAAAATTTTCAGTATTCAATTGTTTTTATCAGTAGCCACAGTGTCTCTCTGTACATGTTGATAACCATGTTTTAAGCGAAATCTCTCAAAGATGTGCAAATTTTTTGAAATATGAGTTAATAGGTTTCCTTAGATATTATCAACCATTGTCTTAAATATATGGTAACACTACAGTATTACAATATATTTAAGACATTAATACACACAAGTTTACTCGTAAATATTCAGTGGAGTAGAACAGTTTTCAGATTCATAATTCTTGGTTACTCTAAATCATTATATTTTGAGTCCTGAGAATTAAACACAGCAAAATCAATAAAAAAATCGAGTACAAAGGTGCAACCTTTGTACTGATACTAATTTATTTCACAAACTTTCCTGAATTATTGTGATTTTACAAAATTATACAATTAAAATAGATTTTTTATGTAATGAGTTTCTACATTTAGAAAAAAAATTGCTAATTCATAGATTGAATTGGGTCAATATTAACATTATCTTAGATAGTTCTGCTGATAAAGATTTTGTTGCTTCTGTACATTGATTATAACTTCAAATGACTTACATAATACAGACGACTTATCTTCATACGAATTTATGTTATACTCAATTTAACACACATACTTAACCTGTTTACCAGATTTCGGTAGTTCCATTAAATATCTTTTAATGTGTTGATAAATTCTAGATCTTAATTTTTATTCACATCTAAATGAAACTACGTGCTGTAGTATTATTTCAACTTTATTTAAATTATTAACCACGACCTAGATTTCGTTGTATCACAATATCTTCAGGTGGGCAATTTGAAGGGAAAATTTTGTACAAATTCATTACGAATTTGTACAAAATTAACTCCAATTATATTCAATAAATTCCAGAATTTTACAAATCCCCTATTAAGCAAGGCAGAAGAATTAACAGAGCTAACTTAGATAAATATATCTCTTCATATCCTCCGTCTCCTTTATGAGGCAAAAGAAATCCAAAGTACTTTGCCTTGTCCGTCTATCCCAAGGATCAAGAATTGCTTCAATCGAAGTCTTGCTGATGCTCTTCAATTCTGTCAGCATAGTCCACCACCATGTCTGCCGTAGTAGACAGCTACACTTCCTCTTAACTTGAGAGCTCCGATCCAAACTTTGTTTCAATTTGTCTGCTTATTCCTAAGGTGGCGGAAGTACACACAGAACCTATCTTGTGATTCGCACAGAATCTACCCTTAAACATATTTTAAAGGTGATCACAAACAATATTGCATATGGTACCAACTGACGAGTACTCTAAATTTATATTTGTAGTCAAGCAGTTTCCAATGTACTAGAAAATTTTTTAACTTTCGCAACTTTTTCTTTAGTAATGGCTTAATATGCTTACTAGACCAAAATTCATGAGATATTCACCAGATCATTTCCAGATAGCGGATAATATAGGCAAATTCTCCATAGATACTGTCCATCCCTTTTTTAATTACTTTTTACCTTTCCGCTTGTTTTGTTCAGAATTGCAAATCCGCTCTAGGTTAGAATTTCTTAAATATTAAGCAGTTACTACAATTAATGATCCAACATATGCACCAGGTGGCATATGTTGGACAATTAATTGTAGTAATAATTAAGCATCATAGCATTCATACTGTTTGGGAATGTTCTTATAGGAAAAAGTTAACAATATATGTTTTAATTACTATCTATATAACAATACTGTACATTTATTAAATGTAACCTATATGATGAAATATCATCTAGTTAATTTTATAAAAATTCATATCATAATACCTTGGACACACGTTTTTTCCACCTTATGATTTTAAGCAATTGTCCATCTTATACTCTACCCAAAAGCTCATAATAGATTAGCCTAGCTCTATTAGTTTCAATATAAATTATGTTAATAAGAGTGTTACAACTCAGAATCTAATTGAATAAAAAACTTTTTAAATATTTAAAAACATCATTTGCCTTGGCATGTGAGCAACCTGGCGAAAATTGTACCAAACAAAACTTTCGTCAAAACTAGGCAATGTATGAAACACACCAATAAAATGTGACACGGTCACAATATGATGCTAAAGAATCTTGTATTACGTTACCAACATGGTCAGAAGATTTTGCATCAAGATTAGCAGACTTATCCGAGTTATAATAGAAAAGAATAACCAATAGAAAATGAACTATTAAACAACATATACATAACAATGCAATAACGTGGCTGTCATCTTTTTCTACTGCACGTGTATGGTCTACCAGTAACTTTCCAGTGTAAGAAAAAAATTCAGTTTCTTGCCTGTAACTCCAAAAATACTTTACCGATTGTAACTAAAGACAATAGGTACCATCTGTAGACCAATACGAATTTCCTGCAATTTATTTGGTTTCAATCCAATTAGCCTTACTTTAGTTTTTGTAGGACACAGGTTTAAAGTTTCCAGTGTCACAATTCAAGAGCAGAACAGATTTCTGACGTCAGAAGTTTATAGTTCCAGAAACTTATTGTTTTGTTCCGCTTTAAAAGTGCACGTATGCGATATACTCAGATTCTTCCCTTGCTTTCATTGATTCCCCAGGGTACTAACGCAATACATTTATCATTCTGATGAAAGTACAAATGAACGACTTTCTTTATAATTTATTACCACATTCATAGTCAAAATGAGGGTCCATTCAACTATTTAACTGAGTTCTACTATGCCAGACTTGACAAATTGTTTTTTTAGGGTTCCTTAGCCAAAGGATCTGAAAGTAACTCTATTGTTGTGGCAAACTTATCTGTTACGGGCTTCTAATTTTTAAAGATGTATGAATAATGAAATAAAACAGTACGAAACTAACAATGGTATTAATATGAGTTAAAATTTTATTTTCAGGACGTATTTATATAAATGTCTTTTTTTTTGACTAAAAACAAAGATTTCGTGAACCATCAAAGTTCAACAATTGCAATACAAACGGTGTTTGAAATTAAAACAATAAAAAATTACTTTAATTTAAAAATACATTTCTTATTGCAATTTACAAATACAGTAATACGTAAAATGCAATACAAATTATAGCAAAAGAAAAAAAACAATTGCAATACGAACCGAGTATAGATCCAAAAATAAGGCCAGCGCTGAGAGAAGGAATGGAGCCTGTAAATTAAATTATAATATTAAAAAGTTAGTAAAATATTATTACATTATATATTAAACAATTAGTAAATAGAATAAAATATCTTCAAAAATAAAACAACACTAACTGGAATAAAAACACTGTGAGTAACTTTGTATAAGAAAAATTACATAATACAATTTATAAGTACCTTTTCAATTCAGTCACAGGTAAAAAAATTTAAAGTATAATAAATCTTATAAATTAAATACGTTTTCTATTACATTATTATTCATTGAATTATGAGAAAATTCAAGGCGTGATCATGCTGATTTTTGACTGATACTAAAATAAAACACTAAAGTGATGAGAAAATGACTATGATTTTAGTTATTGTTACTACCTTCAATAATTTAGTCATAAGTTCCTCATTTTGATAAGAAATTTTGAAAAGATTGTATTAAATAAAGGACTTATTGTTTCTATTTACTTAAGTTATGTAGGTACTGGTAACAAAGTAGTTAAGCACTTTATGAACTTGGTTAGAAAAGTATATACTTTTGAGTAATTCAGAAGAATATTTTATCAATTTATATGTGTTTACAAAGTAACACATATACTGAAACAAATCCCGTGCTGGCAGAATTATTTTAGCGCTTTTTTATATTAAATGACGTGAATAACTTTGAATCAACTTTGATGAAGTGAAAGTAAACATTGACTAAGCAAATAATTAAGTCAGTCCCATCATATGATAACATGAGTAGAAAATGTGTTAACAGTAGAGGAGCTGAAAAAATGTGATGGCGTTTAAGACATTAGATAATTATGACACAATTGTGTAATTATACAGTTATTTATTAAACCACCTGATACATTTCTCTAATTATACAGTTATTATAATAATTGTGTAATTATACAGTTCTTATAATAATTGCGTAATTATAGAGTTATTTATTAAACCATCTGTTAAACAATTTTTATTTCCACTGATTTTGTTTTAATATTCATAACGATATGCATTAATTGACAGATAAAGATAGAAACACCATTTTCAAGAATGTAATTTTTCTAATCTATAGGTATTATGTACATGTGCATTTTTGGCTAAATAGGTATAGAAAACTGACATTTATGGTTTCCCAAGTTCAAAATAAGATAATTATAATCTATGAAATATTTTCATATCTGATCCTCCTTTCAAGATACACCATTTCAACATTAACGCAAAGGATTGGACGCACTCCGGACGCTGTGTGGTGTCATCAATGCAACAAGAGGTGAACACCTAATCGAGTTTTGAATATTGACTAATACAAGAATTATTTCGCAAAAAGAAAAATGTATTATACATAATTCAGTGTTTTCCTTAAATTATTGTTTTCGTGGGTTTAGTCTTCTTAAATTACTTATCTTAAATTTTTGTTTTCATTTAAATGAAATTAAAATAATAAAATGTTGAAAATAAGAAATATTTTGTCGTTGAATAATAAATGATTTTTTTAGTTACAAAAACCCAATTAAAAAAATGTTTTAGAATATTTTTATCTTATATTTTTGAGGGGAATCCAAAAAAAAATTCTTGTCATTTATACATTTTATATATCAGTTAATTTTTAAAATAAAAAACATTATAAAATTAAATTGTATCCACTAATGCACTTTACTTACAGGAAAATATTCACTTCTTTTTTTATGTTAAATAAAAGAAAAATATGTAGAGAAAAAACAAAATTTTAAATAAATGTGATTGCTACTTGTGAATATTTTATTGATATGATTTAGAGATTGTTTTAATGAAAAAATGTTATTAATGAAGATCAAATTTCCAATATAGTTTTACACAACTTTTTTTTAATTTAGTTTTAAGTATTCTGTAAGTTTTTTATCTTTAAAAGAGACATACAGTTTCGCATCAATGAAAATTTCACTGTGTATTGGTTATTAAATGAAAGAATATACATTAAAAACGATGTATACTGTCTGTCACAACCGTTTTTTCTCAAAAACTGTTTTAATTAGAAACTTGAAATTTAGTGTAGTAACAAAACATATCAATCTGCACATACCTCAATAACTAATACTCAAAAATATACAAACAGAAATGTTTGGATCAAATCAAATAGATCAAAATAATCTTTTTTAATTTCATGCGTAGTATGGGTTATCCTTGTGAGGATGTGTATTATAAATAAAAATAATAATAAAATAAAAATGAAAAATATGCCAAAAAAAATACGTTCCTTATTTCCAAACTTACTCAACTTTATGAGAAAAACGGGATTTTTAAAAGCTTACGTCGTAGGAAAACTATAGCGATTTCTATCTTATAATTATTTATCCATCTTATAATTTTTTAAATAGGCCCCATTTTTCAACACATGTGAAAAATATACCAGTTAATATATCTACATTGTGAAAAGTTAATATTTACAAATAGTTAAAAATAGAAATATTTGGTACTCTTAAATATTTATAAGTACCTAAAAGTGTAAGGAATACTTGTAATACGAGATCTATTTGTGCCTGCCAGGTTTTTTTTGGGTAAAATGGCCACAAGCAGTATATTTGTTTCATTAAAAAGGTATGAAGTTTTTTAAGTATGTATATTCTTTCATTTAAAAAAAGAAAAATTAAAGTATAAATTGGAGCTAAACTGTATTTACAACAAAACGAAAATAAAATTGGGAAAATGCAAATTTCCCTTTTTTTTGTTTTAAATGAAAGAATATACATATAAAACGAAGTATTTAAAAAATTAGAGCTTGGACTTGATTATTTCATTACAAAAAATGTATTTGAAATATGTACTTTCTATGGAGAAACGCGAATCAGTTGGTTGTCAAAAAAATTTCATAACCTCTCTTTACACGATCCTCTTTGCGCATTTTAATATTTTTATTTTTTGAGTTTCTTTTCATATCAATTCTAGTTTGTATGTGCAAATTTTGTGTTTAATGTTACTAAGAATGACACTTAAGTCAAAAATTTATAACACACTTCCTCGGAAAACCACACTTTTATATGGGAACTTTTTCAAATTACACTTTTTAATAAAATAATTGCGACCAAGCCCTAAAATTTGCAGGTACTTAATTTTTTTTTCCTATATTCTGTAATTTAAACCAAAAAAAGAAAGAAAATTTGCATTTTCCCTACACCAGACTTGTTCCCAAGAAATTCATTGTAACAACGGAATTTGTATGGAATATATTTTATTCATTGTTTTTTTTTAAATAAACAATTAGCGGCGTTTATAACTACCCAAAATAATGCTTAATACATGTTTACTTTTCAGTTAAATAAAGGCAAATTGGGAAAAATTCACTATTGTTAAGTGTCCTTCATCTAATATCATATATTAAAGCTTAAAAGGGAAAAAATAAAAAACTTAGCTTTTAATGTTATTTATTATTTAATCCTACATCGACATGGCCTAGTAATTTTTTGCAAACTCATTGTAACATTAATCAACACCTCAGATATCACAATCATTACCAGTAGTGTCCTTGAAGTTATTTGAAATTAGACAATGATAGACTTAATTGATAATAAATATATTCAATGATATGTAAATAAAATAACCTGCTTTGGCGTAACCCATAATACCGCCGGCTGCCACCGTAGCTGCATAAGCGAATCCAACGAAATCAATACCCATATTGATAAAGAAATATAATTAGGAAATAATTTAAATTTATATTACGTTGTTTATTTATGAAAAACACGAAAAATTAATAAAAATTGAGACGTCACGTTACTGTCAAAGCATAGAGGTGTTTGACATTTGTAATATGTTGTAAGCATAGAAAATTACCAATTGGCTTTATAGCTAGAGTCATACAACCATAAAGGCGGCCAAACAAAATATTTCTTATTTGATAGTTTGTGTCATATTTTAAAAATACAACAATTTTAGTTTGTGTTTCTAAAAATATTATCAGTCCCTTTATCCAATATATATTAATATAGTATGTTAGAGTTATAATTTGTCTTCTGGTTGAATGCGGATTTTCCTTCAGTTCCTATGTTCAGATGTATAAATACAGTCATACAATATTTTGGTTTTTAATGCAATCAACTTTGTAAAACATGAAAGTATTGTATATCTCATTACAGTATGTTTTATGTTATGTAAATAAATCAGTGTCCGTTAACATTTTACTATACGTTTTAAAATCAATATTTTAAGATTACCTGCTTATTTATTTATATATATTACATCTTTAAGCATGTTGAAATGTTTATTGAATAACATTAGTATAAATTAGACATCTGCAGTTTTTATTATTCGTAATTGTTAAAGCAATATATGGCAACTAGGGATGTTATTATTGCATAACTTGTAATCTCAGCGTTTCCCATTTGGTGGGTCGCGACCCGGCACCGGGCCACAAAAATAAAATTCCGGGTCGCAGCATTGTCTCTTTGTTTCAAGAGTCATGTTGTTTTTTATCAATGGGAACGTTCATTGCGCTGTTGCACTGATGAGTGGGTGAGTAGTGGTCGTCACATGTCCTGAGTAGCCTTTGTTTTAGACTCCCCGTGCCCGCACCGCGCTCACTGTACCCGCCCGCCACCGCCGCTTGTTGAGTTTGTACGTATCCAGTGTAATAATAAATAAGAATAAAGAATACGTTTCTTTCTGTGCGTGATTTTAATATTTCTTACCTGTGTACATTTATTATTATATCGATTTGATTTTTCAGTTACGTACACTACATGTAATGAAGCTGTAGGTAAATATAATGGATAAGTGATTAACAAAGGCAAGTAACACACACCAATAGCCGAGTACAAGCTTTAAGAGTGATTCTAATAACTGGCCGAACGAAACACAGATAAATATTTTCACAAAAAAAAGGAGTCCTGGGCCCGAAAATATTATGAAGATTACATTCAATTCGGCTTCATCTAGGGTAGTACCCTCGATAACACACCATTAATGTGTAATTTGTAATGCAGAATTTTTAAATGAGTCCTTGAAATCTTCAAAGTCGAAGCAGCATTTGAATTAAGACATCCCGATTATAAACAAAAACTAATAGAGTTTTTAATTAATAAGAAAAGGGAACTACAAGCCAAGAAAAAAATATGAGTTCGATAATTTCACAAAGATCAATTAATGAAGATAATTGCTCAAACTAAAAATCTTGTGTTGGCTTCTCATTAAATATCAAAATTTACTGCTGAGATTGGATATCCCCATACAGTTGGTGAGAAATTAATATTTTCGGCCATAAAAATAGTGCATACAATAGTGCATCTCGAATATGTGAAAAAAACAAGAGAACCAATTAAATGTGTTGGTGTTATCAAATAAATGCCGTGAAGCGTAGAATCGCGGATATGGCAGATAATATTGAATAAACAGTTGTGGGTCACCTTAAATTGTGTACTTATTTTTCCTAATAAGTAATGAAAGTATAGACGTATCAGATAATGCTAATTTCATATGTTTTGTAAGGTATGATTTTAACAATACGAAGAGTCGCTGTTTTGTAAAGCTTTGCCCACAAAAACAACAACAGAAGAATTATTTAATTTAATTAATAGATACATCAATGCGCATGAAATAGAATGGAAGAAGTGTGTGCGAATGAGTAGCGATGGAGCACGTGCTATGTGAGGTTGTTTCTGGACTTTATACGAGAGTAAAAGCCGTAGTGCCAGATGTTGTGTGAATGCATTGCAGCATTCATAGAGAGGTCCTTGTGGTCAAAAAAATGCCATTGATTCTAATCACAACGATGAATGAATGTGTAAAATTCATAAACTTGATTAAATCTCGTCCACTGAATTCAAGGATATTTTCTGCTCTGTGCAAGAAAATGGGAAGTGACAACATCTACTGCAATGGGTGTTGGAAGTGACCATGAACTGCTTCTTTTACATTGCGACGTGAAATGGCTATCAAGAGAAAATGTCTTATTGAATTAAAAGAAGAAATTTCATCGTTCTTGGAACAACATCCTCCAATAGAGAGCAATGTTTGAATTTAATGACAGATTTCATGATAATGATTGGTTACACAGGTCTGCAGATTTTAACTTTTATTTACCCTTTTTGGATTTGTTGGCTGATCTTAGGTACGCTGATGACGAATGTGTACTTAGATTTTCCCCATCACTCTCAGTTTTTTTGGAAAAGCCCTATGTATGAAATAACAAAAAAATAGTCAACTTCACTAAGTAAAAAAATTATATTACAATAAAAGAACAATCACGTAACATTAAATTATTATAAATACATTTAAATAACTTTAGAAAATAAATTAGAAATATTAAATACTTTTGTGGTATCTTGTTTCTTTTCACTGGAGCTCCAATTGTGAGATTTTTGCTCAAAAGTCCGACTTGGATAATCTCGCTTTAGCAACCAACAATAGTCTGCCATAATCTTTTATTCCACTTTCCCTGATATCGACGTTCTATCTTTTTGAAATCCTGATGAAATCTTTTGCCTCGCTCTTCACTTATAGCTCCCAAGTTATCAGGAAAGCAGTCTAAGTTCGAATTAAGGAAGTGAAGTTTAATGCTCATCAAACGTCCCATTTTTCCGAAATTTTCAATCATTTTCGTCACAATTTCCTCATAATTTGAACTCTTATTTTTTCCTAAGAAACTGTTCACTACTTTCTTAAAAGATTTGCAGGCTTTTAATTAAATTTTTCATCGAAAGTTATGTCTTTTATAAATTTTCTTATGTTCGGGCAAACGAAAATACCTTCTTTCTCTTTATCTTCAGATGGAGATGGAAAAATTGGATATAGATATTTAAAACCTTTTTCTTCTTTATTCAGCGCCTTCGCAAATTGTTTCGTTATTCCCAGTTTTATGTGTAAAGGGGGTAGCAAAACTTTTTCCCGGGGGACTAAATTTTCTATCCCAACATTTTTGGTTCCAGGAACTAGTTCAGTTCTCGGTGGCCACTCTTTTCTCGTCCAATGTTGTCCTCTGTTTCGACTATTCCACTCGCAGAGAAAGCAAGGATATTTTGTGTAGCCACCTTCTTCACCGAGCAGCATATTTATTACTTTCAGATATCCATAAACCATCCAATCGTGTTGTAGGGGAGGTAGGGGAGGGATGGGCACTTTTTCACAATTTAATGCATAAAAAATCAGATTTTATAGATAATCAACATTTATTGCCAATTCTTATTGCACCACACATTTGGCTAGATATCTTACAAAGAACTTATTTAAAATTATAACCAGTCTCAACATTACGAGATAATTCAGAAATTAAGTCAAAAGTGCCCAATGCTCCCTATGGCAGGGAGGTTTGGACACACCCTGTGGGAGGCTTGGGCATGGGCTATAAAACACTTTATATCTATAATAGAATCCAAAAATAAAAGTTAACAACAAATAAAAAACATCTTAAATAGGATCATAACTTATCTTAGATTAGTTATAACCCATAAAGGCTTATCAAATGTGTACTTAGAGTTACCACGTTTGGTTTTATTGCATGTCTTTGGTCTTGGTAATTTAGTTTTGATGTCCTCTAGTGGGACACTAGCTATGTCATCTACTTCAGGAAAAAAAAGGTGTCTCTTATCTTACTCAGCCTCATAAATTTTATTGTAGCCATGATATGACAAATGTCTTCGATTCGACCGACATAGTGCACAACAGTCTTTTTTGTATTAAATTTAACGAGCACAAATTCATTTATTTGAAAATTTCTGTCAATCATTATCACATCATCTTCATCTAAATCTTTTTCTGACGTTTCTTCAACAAATGATCCCTCAGAACTGTCAGCAATTAAAACATTTTCTACATCACTATCACTACTGCTCATTTTCCTTTTTTTTACTCTATTCGATGTTAGTTCTGGTGGAAGTTTAGGAATCTGTTTCTTCTCTGTATTTTTAAGAATGTTTTTTTCCTGCCTCTCTCTTTTAGCCTTGTTCTTGGTTTGTCTTTCTTGTTCTGCTAATTCTATCAGTCTCTTTTCAGGCGTGTCTGTTAATATCCTTGTCTTCCCTTTCTTCCTTGAATTTTTAATCAGTTTTCTTGGGCAAGCCTTTGGGTATGGTCTCACTATTTCAGGGGTTACAACTTCAGCGACTTCAATTGTTATTTGATCTGTAGCAAATGACAAAGAAGAATCAATGACAGCAATGTTATTTAAATTAACAGGCTCTGCTTCAATTTGATTTTCTCTTTCAGGCTGTTCTGGAAGGACTTGAGTTGAAGTTGGCTGGATTATAGGGTCATTTCTGGACGATAATGCTTCATCAGTTACGGGTGCATCGCGATCAGTGACTGAAGAGCAAAGAAAATCTTCATTTGAGAATATATTAGAATTTAAAGGCCATATCCCAGGTTTTTCAAATCCTTTTTGTATGTTTTGTGGTTTGAAAGCTAGAGGTATAGCAATAGCTGCTAGTTTGGGGATATCATATATTGTTACAATTTTTCCAGGATTGCTGATCATCCAGTCTGTTAAAGCTTTATTGTAGTAATTTTTTAGTGGTCCATACACTGTTAAGTCAAGTGGCTGTAACTTGTGGCTACAGTGTGGTGGAAAGGTCATCAGAACAATGCCAACTTCTTTACAAAAGTCTAAGACTTCCACAGAAATATGGCTCTCGTGATTATCAAGGAGCAACAACACTGGATTTTCAGGTGTTGGTTTTGCATGTTTCACAAAATGATGCATATATTTAATGAAATTTGAAGATGTCATCCATCCAGATGGATGTGTTGAGCCATCTGACCCAATGGGGGCATCATGAAGCATGTAGGGTCTGAAATTTACTCTTGGGAATATGAAGTACGGAGGTATTGAATTTCCAATAGCATTGATTCCACAGCACACTGTGACAAGTGAACCTCTCTCTGCAGATGTTGCTTGTCCAACTTGTTTCGAGCCTTTTGAAGCAATCACTCTTTGTGTACGCTGAACTGTCGTCAATCCTGTTTCATCTATATTATATATAGCTTCGGGACCAAACTGATGTCGCTGAAAGACCGTTTTTAAATTTTCGTAAAAATTATCCACATTTGTTTTGTTAAAACTTGTTGCATGTGACAACGATGTAGCTTCTGGTGTCCGTATTGATAAGTGAGATTGCCTGTTTAGAAATCCCCGTATCCAGTCCTTAGATGCAATTTTTTTCCTGATCCAGTTATCAGGAATATTAGTTTTCTTTATGGCTACAGCATAGTCATAGGCCAATTTACGTGCTTGTATCTTTGTCAATCCATAATTATGTTTAGAACAAACTATCATGTAATCTGACAATTTTTGTTCTTCTTCGTCGGTGAAAATTTGTGAGGTTATAAATCTGTGCGAAGAATCCTTTACAAAATCTTGTTTAAGGTACCGTTGCAAACTTGATCTAGGTATTTTATATTTATCAGCTGTTGTTTTTATTTTTGATCCTTTTGATACCTCGTCGATGGCTCGTAATATCAAATCTTTGGGAATTTCCCGTCGCAAACCTTTCTTTTTGAATTTAAACGGCATCTTTCTGTAATTAAAAATAATTCAAATAGTTTAATTAAAGCAGGCAATTAGAATTTTAAAAAGTCTTCCTATACCCAATATATAGAAGGGAGCATTGGGCATGCCCAAACCTCCCTCACATCGGAATGCCCATTGCTCCCTCTGTATTCATTTTCAACATAAGTTACCGGTATTTTTTTTTATTTAGGTATTTAAGTGTGAATTTCAGTTTAATTTATAAGTTAGTAAATATACAATAGATATATAATAAAAAATAGACATACCTTTCGTTAGTTTTCTTTTTATTGTGATCCGAAACCACAATAAAATATTTACTTTTACGAGTGCATAAACTTCAAACGTGTTTGTGTTTGACAACTGACAGAAATGACAGATAGTCTATGCTTGAACAGTGTTGCCAGTCGGTAAAGTAAACTACCAAATTAAGAAAACAAAAAGATCTGTGACCGTATCAGAGTAAAAGGGGGGTGCCCATGTCTCCCGACTGCCCGTCCCTCCCCTACCTCCCCTACGTACTTTATTTTAACCAACACATTTTTCAAATTGTCGTAAAATTCTTTCAAATGTACATAATGGGTGACTGGGCAGTGAAGCGTACTTATTGTTATTATGCAAAAGGACTGCTTTTAAACTTCACTTTGATGAGTCTATGAACAATCTCCATTTGTTCGTGTCATTTTCATTAAGCCAGGATTGTCTTTGCAATGATTTCAGCATGATTTTCAGCAAAATGTGGTACAAATTTTTTTTTCTCTGTTGCGATACCAAGAAAATGAGGTTCCAGGAGCATGCATATTCTTTTCTAATAGTCTTTATCCGAGGAGTTCAGCTGCATCTTTTGGCACGCTTAGATTTCTCGTTAAGTTGTTCAGTCCTGACTGTGAAAACCGCTGTGTGCCAGTTGCACTTGGTTCAAATCGATCTTCAGCTTGAGATACTTCTTCGACATCACTACTTATATCTTCAGCTTGCACTGATTCCAAATATGAAGGTGATGGCGGTTAACGTTCGGGTGGCGATGCACTGCGTGCGTTACTGATTGCACGGTTGGATATACCAAGTAGTTTTGTTTTAGAATTGTAGCCTGTAGTCTTGCAACAGCGAAAATAACAGTCTTCGGTGTGGTTCTGAGATTCTCTTACTGTCACTTTCGAAGTTCACGAACGTATGTCGAATAAACTTTATGTAGAACCCACTATTTGTCTTGGTTAGCGATAGCTAGGCCGAAATACATGTTAAAACATTACTTATGAATTCGACAATGTTATGTTGCTCTTTTGTCAGTATAACCTGATCACGAATATAAAAAAATTGTCCGGTGAGTTTAAACATTTTTGCGATGACATCTTTTAAGTGAGCGTTACGAATTCCACGGAAGTACTGATTTTGTAAAAACAATGGTGTTGCTATTTAAAAAGGTAGATTTTTAAATGTCCTAAAAATCTACCTTTTTAACAATAATACGGGTATGTCACTTAGTTAATTACGTTATATTTAACTAACTATTTATGAGAACTTATTCATTGTTGTCTGCTGCAACTATTCAGTGTGTTATCGTTGAATAAGAAACAATTAAAATAAAATATCAGTTCTTTACTAAGTTGGCCCAGGTACTTTTGGCAAAAACAACTATGCTAAATAACTAAAAATCCTGACGCGATGAAATTTTTTTAGTATTTTTCTGTAATCAATGCCTCAAAATCTATCAAAATCAGTCATCAATAAAAATCAGTCTCCATCAAATGGAGAAAACCATTGTAGACCTGTGAATTATTGAAGATAACCTATATTTGTGATATTTTTTAGATAATATAAACTTGATATTACAAGGTAATAATGTAACGGTATCCAAGGTGCAAGAAAAGGTGGAAGCTGCAATAAAAAACTTCATCGTAGTCACGTCGTGCAGAAACCGGAAATTACAAAGCTTGTACAAAGTTATCAGAATTACAAAAAGAATACAGCATAAGTTCTTTGTCGAAAGACACTTCAGCTCTTATTAAAGAACATTTGCTAGGACTGTAGACTAATCTGAAAGAATATTTTCCTCCACTCAACAGCAACAAAACATAGATCGGAAACTTATTTTCGGTCAACTTAGAATCCGGGACTGATTTGCCAGATTAAAATATCGATTGATTAATTGAACTGTCATGTGATACAGCACTCGAGAGAAAACCATCGATAGACTTTTGGTTGTCTTGTTGTCAAAGTATCCACTCTTAGCAGTTCAAGCGATAACATTTTAATGCCTTTTGTAACGGCATATAAATGAGAAGCAAGGTTTTCAACACTCGTGTTTCTATAACATAAATATAGAAACCGATTGGAAGTCGAACCGTATCTAAAAATAAAGGTTTTTTGTAATTATGTTAAAAAAAAAATTTGCCGGAAAGGGCAAACTTTGAGTTCATAATTACAAACAAACAGCTTCATACTTCTTACTCAAATATGATACAATTATGATACATCATTGATATAATATTGTTACGAAAGTTAACATTTTTCACTTTGATACACTAACGTTTTATGAACATTGAAATGTGTTTTTTTTTATTTTCCCTTCATGCACTAGGAGGGTTAAAAAACTTTTGGTGGGTCATGATGGGGAAGCATTAAAATAACCGGGCCAGGGCATAGTAAAGTGCCCTGGCCCGGCTTTGTTACTGGTAGTTGGGAAACGCTACTTTATCTAATTGGTATCTACATTTAGACTTTCTAGATGATCTATATACAAACCATTAACTGAATATTGAGCCTGGATAAGACCACAAAATACTTTTGTAGCCCTAATAATTCCCATTAAGTATTTAAATCGTATTTTTATTAGAAGTTATTTCATAGCAATTTAAATTTTGACATGTTCATAATTAAATGAAACTAAGTGATGTAGTATTATTTCTACTTTCTTTAAGTTCTTTACCACGACCTAGTTCCTCGTTGTAATACAAGATCTTCAGGTGGGCTATTAGCAAAGGTTCAAATTATCTTTGCTAATAGATCACCTGAAGACCTTAAAGAAAGTAGAAATAATACCTAAAGAAGTTAAAGAAAGTAGAAATAATACTACATCACGTAGTTTCATTTAATTATGAACAATGAATTTCTACAAAATTAACGCCAAATATATTCAATATTTTAACATGTTTATATCTATATGTATCGTAATCTGTTGCATAGTAGAACGACCGGTAATGAAACAGATATAAAGAGTAACATTTGACATTAATTGAGAAGGTTGTGTTTGATTATTTAAACATTTAACGTAATATCAAAATTTTTTACCAAACTAATTTTTAAGATGCTGTACCTAAGAAGGAAAAAGATAAAAAGGAGAACGAAAGATCTTATCACATCACTTACCTATCATTCCGTCTGTCACAACTGTTTTTCTAAGAATTCGTTTGACGTAGAAACTTGAAATGTAATATATTTATAATGCATATTAACTATTATTTACCCCAAAAGTTAACATTCCAAAAGTGTTTACATGGAAATTTTATTGTAGCTCAATTTAATAGATGTTTCTACTAGTATTTAATAGATCTTATTTGAATAAATGTGTCAGATACGCACTCGTATTTTAATTTTAAAAAGTTTCCTAGAATTTTGAAGATGACTATCATGAAAAATATCTCTTGGAAATTTTATGAACAGCTGCAGATAATCAGCAAATAACAAGTATTTTATAGTACTTATGATAAATCGACTTTGATTTATCATTACCAACAATCGGATAACCTATTTTTGATTTGAAGGTTACCTATTGGACTAATTGCTCTCAAAATCCAAAGTAGTTGACACATAATTCACTATGTTAAAAGACAAACCGCTCTCCAGTAGATTAAAAAGAGGCTTATGTTATATATACAAAGCTTTTTATAATCAAAATAAATCACATCCACTTTTTTGTACTCGTCATATTCGCTTGCTACTTAATTAAAGGCGAGATTTTTGATTGTCGCTGAAGACTTGTGATGTACTGGTATTTGGTAAAATGGAAATGAACTTGAAAATAGATATTTTTATAATCTGTCATTTTGTATATTTTGGCAAATACATAACGCGTTCTTATAAACTGTGATGACAAGCGAAATTTCGCTATTTGATACTAAAACTCAGTACGAAAACTTAATTTAATACCTATACTAAGTCAAAGTGAAAAACTAACACATTTTTTTAATAAATAGGGCAAAAAATTTGCATTTGATCACATCAGTCGCCCATGTCATTTTAGACTACAGTTCTTTCAATACAAGGTGTGTCTCATCCTAATTGAAGGTTAGGATGCTTATTAGCATAGAGCTGCCACACTGGCCATGTTAACACCATTGCTGTAACACACCGTTGCTGGAATTCAGGAGAATATAGGAGAAAAACTGATTGAAACTATCTGAGGAATCTTCGCTATGGAACAGGATATGGAACAGAATATGGAACAGAATTCCATATAAGAGAGTCAGTCGTAAGACGTGAGCTATGGAAACAGCATGTTTCTCATGTTTACGTAAAGAAATAAGATCTACGCGCCATCATTATGCATCTGGTTTATCAATTTCACATTATGTAATTAAATGCGATTAATATAATTGTTGGTTTAAAGTAATATTTTTTTTTGTGGTTAACCAATTTATTTACATGACGAATCAAATTTATTGAGTAGATAAAACTTACTTAAGTAAAACTGTATGCGCATGATTGAATTTTGTTATTTATAACTAACTTCGAGAACTTTGTGTTTCGCTTGGTCTTATGGGAATATATATCAAACATTATTGAAGTAAACTGTTTTGAATTTATAAATATATTATATATGACGCTATCCAAGAGCTATATATCGATTAGTTTTTGTTATATATATATATATATATATATATATATATATATATATATATATATATATAATCTGAATTATTGTGCCAACATTTCATTTAAAGACCGTGTGAATAAAATTTACCTAAAATAAAAAAAAATTATTTTTATCTCAAGCATAGATCTATACATTGTCATGTATTTATTTTTGTCCTGATACCCTTCTTATGGGTAAAGATTTTTGTGCCATACTTAAAACATGAGAGGATACTGCTATCCATTACTTTCCTTTTAAGGTTGAGACTGGTATTTATTCCACGATAGGTTTATTCTGTTTGTAACTTCCTTGATTTTATTGTCCACGTCAAACGAAGGCCATCTCCCAAGATAATAAATTTATTTAAATCGCATTGGCTGAAAAACTTCAAACGCATTATATAAAAAGATTACCATGTTTTAATTTCCGATTTGTTGATTAACTAATAAAAAAAAAGTTTCTTATAATGATATACCTGTAAATAAATATAGATATTTGAATATAATCTTTGTAAAGGGTTGGTTATTATTTCGATAAATAATTCTCTGTGGTTTTTAATTTGCCGAAAAATCTTGGAAGCTGTTTCAGCGTCAGAAGAGTAATCCAAATTAAAATTATAAAATTGAAAATTTGTATGAATGGACGGATTTTTTTTCTACAGATCCGTAATTTCTGAAAGTACCTACAGGAAATATAACCTGTTTTCCGTTTTATCCTGAAATCTGAAGTACTTCCTGAGGGACAGCATCCATCTTTCTCCTTGTTTATCTGTAAGGAAATTTTGCTAATTTGCTTTTTGGTACACATTAATTCATACTGTTTATCCAGAATACCTGACTCCAAGCATCGTTAACGTGCGAGAGCATACATCCCTTACTCTAACTTAATCATCATGTTACTGCTAAACGCAAGGTATTTTGGAACTAATTAGAACAGAAATTAATTATGACCTGGATCGAGACAGGCTATATGATAATAGTAGTTAAAATGACAGTCGTGATTATTTGTAACAAGTAGTCTACGGGATATTTCATAATTTGCAGACATCGACACAAAAAATTATAGCTAATTATTATAATCGGAAAATGAGGTAATAATGCTGAATTTATATTATTTCTAACTTTAGCCCGTGTAGAATTTTGATTAGCATAACAGAGTAACAATGTAAAATCAAGATAATGTATAATAATAGCTAAAACGGCAGTCGTGACTATTTTTAACAAGTAGTCTTTGGAATATTTCGTAATTGGCAGACTTCGATATAAAAAAAATTATTATTATAATCGGAAAATGAGATAATAATGCTGAATTTATATTATATCTAACTTTTTCCCGTGTAGAATTTTTATTAACACAACAGAGTAACAATCTAAAATCAAGATAATGTATAATAATACTTGCTAAAACGGCAGTCGTGACTATTTTTAACAAGTAGGCTTTGGAATATTACATAATTTGCAGACTTTGATATAAAAAAAAATTTAACTCATTATTATAATCGGAAAATGAGTTAATAATGCTAAATGTATATTATTTCTAACTTTTGCCCGTGTTGAATTTTGATTAGCATAACAGAGTAACAATGTAAAATCAAGATAATGTATAATAATAGCTAAAACGGCAGTCGTGACTATTTTTAACAAGTAGTCTTTGGAATATTTCATAATATGCAGACTTCGATATAAACAAATTATTATTATAATCGGAAAATGAGGTAATTGTGCTGAATTTATATTATTTCTAGCTTTTTCCCGTGTAGAATTTTGATTAACATAACAGAGTAACAATCTAAAATCAAGATAATGTATAATAATAGGAGCTAAAACGACAGTCGCGATTATTAGTAAGAAGTAGACTTCGGGATATTCCATAATTTGCAGATTTTGATATAAAAAAATATATAACTCATTATAATCGAGGTAATAATGCTGAATTTATATTATTTCTAACTTTCGTCCGTGTAGAATTTTGATTAAAATCACAGAGTAACAATCTAAAATCAAGATAATGTATAATAATAGTTGCTAAAACGGCAGTCGTGACTATTTGTAAGAAGTAGTCTTCGAGATATTCCATGATTTGCAGATTTTGATGTAAAAAAATATTACTCAGAATATAAATTTAGTAGCTAAAATGGCAGTCGTGACTATTTTTAACAAGTAGTCTTTGGAATATTTCATAATTTGCAGACTTTGATATCCAAAAAAAATATAACTCATTATTATAATCGGAAAATGAGGTAATAATGCTGAATTTATATTATTTATAACTTTTGCCCGTGTAGGATTTTTATTAATATAACAGAGTAACAATCTAAAATAAAGATGATGTATAATGTAATAGAAGCTAAAACGGCAGTCGTGACTATTTGTAAGAAGTAGTCTTCGGGATATTCCATAATTTGCACACATTGATATAAAAAAAATTATAACTCATTATTATAACCGGGAAATGAGGTAATAATGCTGAATTTATATTATTTCTAACTTTGGTCCGTGTTGAATTTTTATTAACATAACAGAGTAAGAATCAATTAAAATAGTTTTTAACATTTTAAACATACTCGTATTACCGAAAAAAACAAGAATGTATTGAGTATGTGTAGAATTACACTTAGGTACTTAGAAAAATTTAAATATTTATGTATACACAGTATTTTGCATTAAAATCTTAGCAAGTATTTTTTCTCACTGTGATATTGCATTGCCTACCATGTCTTTTGCAGGCGTAAAATATCGTGAATTCCTTAAAAATACTTTTCTTTTATTACTAGTGGCTTTTCTAATATTTTATATTAAGTTCTCTTTAAAATTTAATTTAAAGAGAATTTAATACAAAATATTACTATTTTAATACTGGTTTTGGGAAATATTACAGCCTAATTAAAGCTTCATACGTAATGGAATTTACTTATTTCTGTACTTTAATGTACCTAATTGATACATATGGTGGACTCATTGCTACTAGAGAAATCTATTACAGCCTACCAGAACACCAATCAAGCCCCACTCGACGAATGGCCGGGAATCGAACCCGGGTCCCCGCGGTGCACCCCGGATTTAAAGGTCGTATGCCTTGTGATCAACCCAATGCACCACGGTGACGGAATTTATCACGTGGAGCCTATAATAAAATGGGTATCCATCACTGCAGTTAGGAAAATGTTATAAAGTCAATATTATATTACCTTCTGTATCCCAGCAATATGAAATATTCATGTAAATAAAACAAATAAAAATATAAAATTTTGTTGCCTTTTACACATACGTCACAAGAAACTCATAGACAAGACAATATGTCACAACAAACTCATAGACAACATAGTCAAATTAGCCGGCGGGGTGAAAGGAGTCGCCCCGAGAGACGGTAGGTGCCGATGGTAATGTGGCGGCACTAAGCACTATGGGCTCGAAACGGCAAGTGGCGGCATTGCACTCGCGCTTTACACTTTCATGAGCTCGCTAATGGTGACAGAAGATATCGGTGGCCGCATCTGGCGGTTACCGAGTGTCACAGCGCTCTGAGTCATGCGAGCGATTTATAATATTGTTTGTTGATATCCCTAAAATGATCCAAAATTGGGAGACTTTGCCCATGTTGTTTTCCAAGCTTTACGTTGAAGAACCTTCTTTCTGAATCGAAATGTTTTGTCATCCATAGGTTCACTATTTGCTCCTATTAGTGAGTGTTATTCGTTACCAGTCAATTTAATTATTAATGCTTCAAAGTCTAATAAGATAATATGTCTGAAAGAATATATAATTTAGTGCCATTCGATTCACTATATGTTCACCATATTCTCACACATTTCACGATTTCTTTTCATCATATCCTATATGATACAAAATTGTTTATAGTTATTTTCCCCAGAAGCGTATATTTTGTGCAAACTTTGTCCCACGTTGTTTTCCCAGCTTTACGTTGAAGAACGTTGTTTCTGCGTCGAAATGTTTTGTTATCCATAGGTATCGCTATTTGGTACTATTAGTGAGTGATATTCGTTAGCAGTCAAGTTAGTTATTTATGTTTCGAAGTCTAATAAGATAATACGTCTGAAAGAATATATAATTTAATACCATTTGATTAGCTCAATATGGTTGTTCACCATATTCTCGCATATTCCATGATTTCTTTTCATCATATTCGATATAATACAAAATTGTTTATAGTCATTTTTCCCAGAAGCGTGTATTTGTGCAGGCCATGTCTATCCGAAAATTTATAGATTAACTATAATAAACAACTAGAAAAAACATTTGTTTATTTATTCAGATATAGTTGTTAACATTTGTTTGCAAACGTATATTTCAATAACAATGGTAGGACAGAGTTAAATAAAACAATTACTAAATTTAATGGCATTTATATTTCATACATAATGATGACACATTTCAAGAAATTCCTTTTCACTTGTTATAAACATATTATATTCTGATGCAAATGTGAACAGGTTATTGAACAGTTGAACACAATCAACAGTCCATTGCTGAATATAGTGATGTCCTAAAGCGCAACATTGAGCCCGATCTTCATCTCTTATTAAGTAATTACTGTCAACCTTATGCTGGTCGTCGTTCGAACTAGCCAGTTGGCGTCCTGGACTACGTTTACCTAAACGTGATCTCCTCCCTAGAACTTGTCTACTCTATATATTATCTTTTCTACGACAAAATTTACCAGCTCATTGTTATTTTAGCTTACTGATTGTATGATCTATGTCTATAAATTTTGATGAATACCAAGGAAAAGAATATAATTGTGTGTAGATACTAGTAATGCATAAAGATGATAATTACATGGAAGGTTATCAGTTAGGTCTTTCATGAGCAAGAATCTTTTCAACAAAACGGGATACGAAAGGGTTTCATTTAAAAATGGAAAAAATTAAATTGCGTTAGTGAATATATCGTTTGATCTATTAATAATGGGAACATATCATACTCATCTTCCCATTTTTATTTTCTACTTGTTTTCCACAGGATAAGCAAAATTTCCATTCTTGTAGATCAAAAGATTATCTGCGCTTATGAAATACATTTTTTTTATTTTTAAATTAAACAGTTTCGCGTCCCGTTTTGTAGAAAATGCACTTGATCTTCTTAGAAATCTAAGTAAATCTTGAAAGTTTTCATGATTATTCAGAAACGTTCAATCATCAAGATATTTATTCTATTAACGTATGCAATTTTATGGTCATTTTATCCACATAATGTGGTGGCGGATTAAACTGCTACTTTCCAAAAATTATTTAATATTTAATCAGTATTGAATAAATAACTTTTCTGTTATTCTTAAACTAGTCTTAATTCGTCTCCCCTCTATTATACAATATTGCTTCGCCATATTTAATTTGAGACAAAAAGGGGAATTTGTTGTTTTTTTCAGTGTCTTTTTGATCAGGTTATTCAGAGGGCAGTAGTTAATATAGAAAAAATCTACGAATTGTATATGAAAACATCATTTAAAAATATACGTTCCCATAGCTTTATTATGTAGCTGTGAGTAAAATTAAATTGTGTTAGCCCGCCTATTTAATAGCGCGCAATGCAGACGGCCCATAATGATCTTTAAAAATAGAACATATGGTATTTAATATTTTAACGCACTCGTCTTACGAAAGTTGGTTTTACAAAAAATACTATCTGTCTCTGGCTGACCCCGCTGATCTGAAAGTTATAATCCACTAATGAAGAAAAGGATAGAGAATACGACTGGAGACGCCGAATGATAATCCGCTAAAGGAGAAAAAGATAGAACATATTACTTAAGACGCACTAAAGGAGACTGAAGACATTTAGTCGAAGGCACGTGCCTCTTAACGTATAAATAGCGTCGATGATAAAATTGGCCACCGATCTTCTCCAATGAAAATCAGCAGTTTGTTAGCCCAGAATCACCTACTATGGTTGGTAATCTACGTTGTCTGCAATGTTTTATTTTTATGTAATCTTTACGGACAGCACGCTCATTTATTTCATAGGATTTATACTGTGTAAACCTAATCGTTTTAGTGTCATTACAAAATCGATTCATTACATGTCGATACAAAATAATTTGTATCAGTAATTAAATTAAAGAAATACATGTAAAATTGACGTGATTTTATTACGTCTTCATCTTCTCTCTCACCTCCACTACAACAGAAATGGTCTCTGCACTTTGCTGAAGTAGTGACTACAACGGAAAATGTCTCTGCACTTTGCTGAAGTAGTGACTACAACGGAAAATGTCTCTGCACTTTGCCTCAGATTCTTTTTATTTCTTACAAAATATTCTGATAATAGTAATGAAATTATACTATTTGGAGAGTATTTCTTAAATTCCAGACTATAATTCAATATTGTCCAAGTAGATAAATAATACTAGATTTTCTTTAAAAGTAACTTTAGTAAAATACAGTTAAAGCAGTTTATGTGTCATACAATCATTTAGCATTGTACAAATATTTTTTACAAATTTTGCGTCATCACGACTTTGGCTTTCAAATAGTGAGCGGAGGACAATAAGATAAATAATTGACCAAGGATTTACAGCAACTTACGTTACACAGGAAAAGGAAGTGCGATCTTGGTAAGGCATGTTGTACGCTTGTGTCCCTGTAAGCTAAACAAAAATATGCGATATTATTTCCAGTTAAATGTTTACAAATTTTTCTTAGGTAATGAATAATCCAAAACCTTAAAGAATCATGTCCGAATTCTGTAGGATCTAGGCTACATCCTAATTTTTCAGAAAGGTTAACAAACTTGTCTTTAGGAAGTAGAACATTTAGTGAATATATAATGTAATAACTTCCAGTGCATATATTGCATATGCATATGCGTCATGATTAGATGGCTATATGGACTGTAACTTGTAGAATATTACGACCTGTAGATATTTTGAATCAGCATTCTATCTAAAACTATCACTTAAATACTAATTTCATTTCTTTTATGGATTTTTCAGTATCTTATCGATTCCCGGCCGCTTATCAAGCGGGACTGAAGAAGTCCAATCTTTCTAGGATCTGGCAACCATTTTTCTATATGAGATCCTTCATCTCATGTGGTCACGACAACAACAACGACAATCTATAATACTTTGAAGGAGAAATATTAAAAAATACTTCAAGCTTACAAGAGCATTCAAAGAAATTAGAAAATGTTTCGTCTAACAGAAAAAAGACACGTAAGAGTATCCTGTTCCCAATTTAAGTTAATTTTTAGATGTACATCTGTTCAGGATATTTTCACTTTTCCAGACCAAATAAGAAATCAAAGTTTAGATCGTTTTAAGTCCTAAATTAATATTAATATCCATAAATTAATATTATTTTGCTTATATTATTGAGATTCCCTAAAAAATACTCGATAAAAACAGGCCTAAACTGTTGAAATCGTGAGGGTGTGTGAGATGAACGGTGATACAATTATTAAAGGAAATATTTTAAATCATCGAAATATTAATCTGTTAATTAGTAATGTAGAAAGAGCCGTAAATTATAATTTTCATAGTGGGTTATAAGTGAATTTTATGCTAAGTTTCAAATAAATCTATCTACACATAGAGATAGAAATATTAAATATACAAAGACAGAAAAAAGACACAATTTTTTATTTTATTTGAAACCAGTATTTTGATTAATTATTGTGAACGAAATATACTTTATTTTACTTTACCTATCCATTAAGAAGTATGAGAAGATCTTTGGTAAAACGGAAAGTGCACAGGAGGCGTTTTTTATTATCCATTAAATAAACAATTGTAAGAAAAAGTTAAATATACAAAAACGTTAAAAGTAGCACACAGTAGAGAAAAGGAACAAGGAGATCCACACAAAAGGGAGACGGAAAATAGCAGTCTAGTATGAAAATTGTTTAAAAAAAATTAAATTACTTGACAACTTATTGTGAATATTAATGAGTTTTTTTCTGATACTTGATCAATCGGTAGAGAATATGTTAGCCAAAATAGATCAAGAATTGTATCAGTAGCGTGTTCTCATACGTACGTACATAGGTACGAACCAACAGACGGATATCTGCCATTTTTTAAGTGCAAATGGTGTGGGTCATTTTCTATATAAATATTTTCGTTAGTTACAGAAATATGTGTGGGGTAATGTACTTAATTACTATGCCGAGTTCTACATCGAGCGGTTTCTGAGGAAAACGGTCATGATTTATGGACAGAGGAACACGTGAATGATCTCATAAGGATTTTGTTTTTCCTCTTGGGGTACTTTTTTCAATCACCTTATAACAATGTTTCTCTTTTTCTTTTTGGCGTTTACTGCTATTTTATTTTGTATATACGAGTATATATACATGTATGTATATACGAGTATATGTGTTCACCAGTTTTTCACGCACTTATTTTGATCAACGAGGTATTGTGAGAGGTGCCAAAACTTGATATGTTTTTCTGCTGCATTGACCGCTTTAGGAATATGATTATGGAGTTGCTTGGTAGGTCATGGTTGATAATTAGTTTTGTGTTTAATTTGAGTGAATGTGTTTTTTTCTGTTTCATTAGTATTATTTATGTTATTATTTATACTATGAATTGTTGTACTTTTAATGTTTACACATATCCAGCGCTTTGGGATAACTTGTAACTTTGACAATGGGAGTTTTCGATAAATAAATAAACAAATGTTTATTACTTTAAACCTTCTTAATTCTTTCGGTTTACGATATATAATTTTTGCGGCCTCAACGGAACGGCTATGAAAATATTTTAATGTTTTATTGTACGATTCTCGTACAGGAATTTATGATCACTTATCTTTTGATTTAAAAATGATACCTGCTGATATTATGAGATACGAGTGTCACTATCTGTCAAAGATCGACAGATAAGAGCCAAAAATATATCTGTTGATAGGAGAATGCTTACTGAATACACGTCATTAGATACGGCGGCAGAAATTTCAATAACTAACACATTATTTGGTTTCGAGAATATTTCGATCATCTTAAATGCTGCAAAATTGCAGCTAAATCACTCAATAATTAATTTAAATTTTTATCTAATTTATAGCTTGAACATTTGAGTAATCCGCTATTTTATTTCGTTTTTATATCTGAAATAATATATACACCAGCAAACATACATGCAGAAAACAATATCCAATCTTGTAATCATTTGGCCGTAAAAACCATGAGATTTAATGTTGAAGAGGTTTATATCATTATTATTAGCTTTGGTAATATCACAAAAGTTCGATTACAGGACCAGAGTATGAAACTGGTGCATCCGCAGAAAGATGCATGAGAGGAGCGATGATTTCTTCGAACCTCATCACCACTACGCTGGAAGATGTCTTCAAATTCTTGGATTGGAACAGATTTGGCATCAATATCAACGGAAAATACATCAATCATCTCCAATTTGTCGACTATGTATTGATTGTATCAGACTCGCCGAATAGCCTTGACACAACGCTCAGGGTTCTAAGCAGAATTTCCAAATATATAAGTCTTAAACTGTACATGCACAAGACAAGAATCATATCTAATGTCCACGTCGCACCTATTCCAGTATATGTTGGGAATGATATTCTTGAAATTGCTGATCACTATGTATATCTGGGAAATTGTTCATTCAGTTATTTTCAACTTCACGAAAAAGGTCGATCGGGGAATCTAATTCGACTAGGCAGCATTAGGGAACTTCACCATATTTTCTCGATCAAAATACCCCAGTGTTTGCCGATAAAGCTTTTTAAGAAATATATGGTACCGTGGTTCCACATTATCAGCCTCATAAAGATTCCGAGTCACTCAGTGAGCTAAGGAAAGAATTATGCTCGGGTTTCTATATGAAATATAAGCAGTAATAAAGGAGTCTGTGAGAAAACTAAGATGTAAGAGATCTGTAGGCTGATGTTACAACGAGCAGGCCACGTAGTACGCAGAACTGACGACCAATGGGGAAGAAATGTTCTGGAATGGAAACTGTGTATTGGTAGACGCATAGTATGCTAGGTGGACAGATAACTTGATGAAGGTCATTTAAAATTGTTCGATACAAGAGGCTCGGGATATATCTGGGGGATCCTATGTCTAGCAGTGAACGCCTCCCTGCTGATGATTTGGTTGAAGTACGAGTTGTATAGGCAGCACTGAAATGTTAGGTTACTAATTATCTGCCTTATATTAATTTCTGGCAAATAAAACCTAAGACAGAACATTGTTAGGTTAAAACCCTAATCTACAAAAATATACCTGCACTTGTACGCATAATTGTTATGTTGCATTTATATTAGAAACAACATTTAAATTAAAATTATATTTTGTAGCACCTTTTTAACGGTGGTTAACTCGCATAAATTTCTGTTTTTACCTATTGTTAGTAAGAGTGTTAGATCGTTAATTACGTCACTGTAGTCAGTAGGTTGTTATTTTTAGAGTTGTGTGATTTAAAATGGAAAAAAGAACAGAACAATCATCGGACAATCGGTCTGTCGTTTTCTGCCTTTTTCTTAGAAACAGTCAGAGGTATCAAGTTAAAATTAATATCAAATACTAAGACCTATTGCCTCAAAATTTTGAAAAGATCTTCTAACTCAATACTTTTAAATCAATGTTTCCAACTCAACGCTTCTCACTCAATGCAATAAAAAAGTACAATCTTTTAAACTTCGCTTGATGCAAACTCTCTCATAAAAAACTACTAAGAGTTCTTACCGTAGACCTAGAATTCGACGATCATTAATTTATAATTCCATATGGATTTATTATGTGACAAATTAAATTCTTTGGGTTTTTATTTTTTTTTAAATACTTTCTTATCTTTATGACAATATAATACAATGAACTGAATCCATAGGGCGCGCACTTGACCATCGTTTTTATATTTTTTATAGATACTCCTTATTTTCTGATAGACTCCAAGTAGTTCAACAATAAAAACTTCATTTAAAATAATAGTATTGTTATGTAACATGTAAACAATCACATACAAATAGACATTATTCATAAATATTAAAAAAAAGAAAAATCGCTTTTACCATTGTATTAATTTTAAAATATATGTGATATACGTACAGACAGACAGATGACAAATAAAAATGAAAATATTCCATTTCTATTCTATAGTTTATTTACAGTCTCATGAATTCATTTTTGGAAAATACCTTTAATATACAGATTTTTCTGCCTTTTCTATATTATATATTTGTATAGATAGAGACATGTCTAGACTGACTCATTCGCACAGAGCTGGAAGCATGAAATTTGGATTGTAGATATCTATAACCGCAAAGCCTCACCGATAAAGATTTTTTTTAATTAAACCCCTAAATGAAGTTATTCGTCATGTTTTCAACACTCCCATTACCACTAATTGATTGTGGAGATGTGTACTGTACTAATCGTAATGAAGAATACAATGTACAATTTGGAACGTCTTCAAAATTTATGCATCCGTTACGTCTTCGTTACCAGAAAATACGATCATATTTCTGAATACAGCACTCTAAATAGGACACTTCTCAAATGGCTGAAAATCCATGATCGACGCCTTCACATAGTTACATTTCTTTTCGAACGACGACTTCACATAGTTAAATTTCTTTTTAACATATTAAAAAATCCTCACAGCCTAACTTATCTTACTGGCAAATTTAAAGATTTGTCGGCTCACGACCTTGGTCTACGATCTGAAAGTTCACTCACCGTACTTATTCCTAAACATACCTCTTACGAAAAATCCTTCACTGTCCAAGCAGCAAAAATTTGGAATCACCTGGATCCTGACACCAGGAAAATCACGTCTCTAAATATTTTCAAAGATCGAATGAAAAAGTCTTGTCTCTCCTGAAACCTTTTCCTTTGTGCTCTTGTCCTTTCCTGTCTTTCCCATCTCAAATTAGGTCAATAGTTTGTATGAATTATACTTTTGTATTTTTCTGATTTTTTTTCGTCTAATGTACTATTTATAATTTTCATTGTTAAATCTCTTACTGTCTACCAAGTAACTTTCAATACCAATTAGGTATAAAGTAGTGTATAAAGTCCGCATACTGTGAAGTGGGCGCCCTTGCTCTTAATATATTTGTCACTAGTTTAAAGTGCGAAACTGTGATTAATATCTTATTAAATGTATTAAATCTGCATAATTTTAAGTGAGCGCCCTTGCTCTTAATATTTTTGTTATTAAATTGCGAAGCTATGATTAATACCTGGTTAAATGTATAAAGTCTGCATACTTTTAAGTGAGCGCCCTTGTTCTTAATATTTGAGCCACCATATTAAAGTGCGAAGCTACGATTAATACCTGGTTAAATGTATAAAGTCTGCATACTTTTAAGTGAGCGCCCTTGCTCTTAATATTGGTGCCACTAGATTAAAGTGAGTTACAACTTTTTTGTTCTGTAACATTATGTAATATACTTGACTGTTGGAGAGTTATTAAATAAAGATTATTTTTCGCTGGGTGTGTGACATTAGGGTCCCCCAGCGTCCATATCTTTAAAGGCGTGTCAAATTAATGGCTCTGATATTTGTTTAAATGAATAATAAAGAAAAAACAACAAATATCAATTGTGACTGATATTACATAAACATTTTTTGTTCCTTTTATTATTTTCATTTTTGTGTTAAGTTGTGATAGGTTATTGTCTTGTAATTATATTGCAAAGATGTAAAGAAAAAACTGCGACTCTCGATTATTTATTATAAAAAATCGATTTGAAAAAAATATTACGAAACATTCAATTACACCAAGATAACAAATATTCTACTATTTTTAAATCTTCAATTTATGGCACTTGATCTTAGTTCTTTTTTAATTAATAAATGTCAAGGCTCGGCCTGATCCAGTCCAGGCCGTGAAACAAAATAAAATAATAAGGACTGGAAATTACTTTAATTTAAGAAATAATGTTTAATGCGTGTACTTTCATGAATAATTAATTCATGTTATAAAAATAAATTACAGTAAAAATGTTACTTGAATTTTTTTCATAAAATAAAACAAGTTTTAGGGCGTCACTTTGTGACAGCTACTAATTTAAAAAAGGAACGCGAAAATTAAAATTTTACAACATATTTTCTAAGTTGGTATAATTGATTATTTTTGACAGTTTACATAAAATACCAACCGTAATTTGATACCTATTCGATTCATTCTAGGTTTTCATCGGTGCTTTATTTAATTGCACCAATTCACGTTTATGTTTTTTCTGTTTCTTAAGTGCATATTAATAAAAAAATTATGAACAAATTTGGTGAAATTTTTCCTGGGTAATTTCTTTTTTAAATAAATTTTTTTATAATAGATAATCGCGGGCTTCGATTTTTTTTAAAAGTTCGTGTTTATTGAATATTCTTTTATGTCACATCAAAAAAGGTGTCGAAATCTCATTGGTGCTAAACTTCATTTGTTCCATACTCCGTACTGAAAACGTGTTTAAACTAATTCAATAGGCTACTATTATCACGACATGACATGATATAAATTATATTACTTACCTTTTCTTATTTACAGCAACTATCCATTAAATTTTTTGATCTAACATTTGAAATCTTTAAAATTTACATTTGCTCTTTCTTGAAGTATTCTAGCTATTTACTACACAACAGCTATTGTGTCCATTCCGAAAATTTGCGATTAACTAAAAATAAAATACAAATAAACTAAAAATAAAAATATAGGTGTGTAAGTAAATTATATTATCTGTGACAATATTTACCGAGAACTTCCCCATATTTCCCTTTCTGCCAAAGCGAGCGTTGGGTAGTTTTGGTTACCCTTATTTTGTAATCCGCACTCAGCCAAAATGTTGTTGTAGATTGCTGTATGCATATGAAACCTCAGGAAAAAAGCCCGGATTCGAATCTCTCTAGATAAGAAAAAATACTGGTAAATTTTTCGACATTACCTGTAATTATAAATAGTTAACATTGCAATAAAATTTAAACTCCCATGCAAAGTTCACTGTATAAATGCAGAACCTTAAATTAATCTTAATGGAATTAATTTCTCGAACGGCCTGAACCTACTGCTATAATAAGGTTTCTGCGCACCCGTCTCTAGCTGCTAAGCCTGATAAGATAAATTTTTCGACATTATCCGTAATTACAAATAGTTAATATATAATAAAAATATAATATTAAAATAGCAAATTTAAACTCTTATGCCAAAGTTCACAGTATAAGTACTGGACCTTAAATTAATCTTAATGGAATTAATTTCCAGAAGGGCCTGAACGGAACCTACTGCTATAAAAGATTTCTGCCCACCCGTGTTTCAAACGTCTCTAGCTCCTAAGCGTAATAAGGTCTAAGGTCTAAGCGTAATAAGGTAACAAGTCTATATAAGACTTTAATTTTATACATGTTAATTAATTTTATGATTTAAAAACAAAAAGTCTATTTAAAACGTTGTACTATTTTGTCATAAGGGGGCATCCATAAATGCAGAAAATGGAAGGAGTGGGAAGCGAAAAGTAGGGGAAGGTGGGCATGAAAGAGACAGTTTTGGAAACTAACTCGTTTTAATATCTGAAACTCATTAAAACTAAATGGTTTATATTTAAATTAGAAATTTGTTTATTGCTCTTTAACATACAGTCATCAATTATTCCTTAAAGAAACATTTTAATAATAAACTTCACCTTTTTAAAAAAAAAGGAAATCGGCTCTTTCATAGCGTGTAGTCATTGAAAGAGCCACCAGATTTTATGAAAGAGTCTCACACGATATAACAAACTATTTAGATAAATCTCTTTAAAAATTGAACAATATAACTAAGAAATGGCACTTTATATCACAATACTATAAGTACTATATGAGATCACTAGTATACATTAATTATATAGAATATTAGAAAGTATTTATTAACGTGAAAAAGTTATTCAAAATAAAAATCTTCCTAAAACATCCCTATTTACCTAACATTAATCAGACTTTCATATTGGTATTAGGAACTAGAGGTAGAAAAATAAAATTAAAAAAAAAATGAAAAATAAAACATTTCTTGCAAAAATAATTAAGTGCTCCTTTTATTCCACAAGTCTCGTGCCCCCAAAGATCGCAAAGTTTACATTGATACCATTCCTCTTTGCTTTTACTGTAAAGCCCATTACAAACCACACAAATCTCCGTATTAGCTTTCGACTTTAGGACTGCTTCAGAAGCTGGAGTCTTTTTCTTAATTAGAGACAACACCTGATTATCGGAATCCGAAGAGTCACTGTGTAGTGACACATTGAGATCGCTGTTGCCATCATCATTTGCTTTTGGCTTTAAACATTTAACAGTCTTTTTTGTAGTCATATTTTTCACCAACCTTTTCGGTGATAATCGCTGATGTCATTTTGCGATTCTTCTGTTTTTGTAATCTAGGCGCCGCTTTCAAAAAGGGCCTGACCTGCTCCGGAGTCATTTGTTGATCGCTAGAAAGAGATAGTGACACGTATTCATTAATAGGAGTTACGCTCCTCTGCAATCCAGAAGTGCTGGGAAAAGATGTGTTTAATGTCGAAGGAGTTGCTTCGCATTGATTAGCGTCGATATCGTTAAATGGTTCGGGTCTATCTGTCACGAATGAAGAGAGAAAATCTTCATCAGAAAATGTGTTGCTATTTAATGGGTAAATCCCAGTTTTGCTGAAGCCTGAAGTTACATTTTTTGAACTAAGTGCGTGAAGATATGTTTCTTTCACAAATTGACCTACTTGGTAGATTGTAATGGTCTTTCCAGGATTCGACAGCATCCATTCGTTCATAGCAACACGGTATCGTGTTTTGAATGGACCATCCACAGAAACATCCAAGGGTTGTAATTTATGGCTGCAGTGTGGTGGAAATGTTACTATGATAATGGATTTTTTTCTGGCAAATTCAACCACACTTAGGTTAACATGTGAGCTATGATTGTCCATCAGTATTAATGCGGAATTATCAATTGAAGGTTTGACGTGTAAGACAAAATGTTCCAGTGCTTTTAAAAAGCACTCTTCATTTATCCATCCAGACAAATTTGCAAGTCCTAGAGCTCCAGGGGGTCCATTACTTAGCATAACATCTTTATAATGCACACGAGGGAAGATAAACACCGGTGGCAGAAAACCTCCTGAAGCATTGATGAAAAATAGCGTTGTTACCAGCGTTCCTCGCTCTGTTGATGTAACTTGACCTATCTGTTTTGATCCCCGTTCGCCAATAATTTTAGGTGGATTAGTCACAGTGCTGCAACCAGTTTCATCTGTATTAAATATCATGTGTGGAGGAAACTCATATTTTTCATAAACGGATGATAGTTTATCAAAAAACTGGCCGACGTTAGTTTTATAAAAACTCGTCGCTCTTGAAAGTGATGTGCTTTCTGGTTTTCTAATGGCCAGATCTTTATTTCGCTGCATGAATCCTCTGAACCAATCATCACTAGCAATGTTTTTATTTGATCATGTTTCTGGGCATATCTTGTTGACTACTGCATAGTCATATGCTATTTTTTTGGTTTGATTTCTTGTCAGGCCATAACACATTTTGGATGCAGTTTTAAGGTAATCAGCCAGTTTACTTTCCTGATCTAATGTGAAAATACGTTTATTGCCTATATTTGGATTGTAAGTCTTGTAAGTCTTTGAATGATTGTAAGTCTTTTCACCGGAAGTTTTGAATTTTTTAACAATTTTTGCTAAATAAGCTCTAGATATATTGAATGCCAAAGCGGTTTTGTTTATTGACTGGTTTGATTGTATTTCGTTCACTGCTTCTTCAATTGTAGAAACATTAGGTCTCTTGCGTGTTTTCTTGGGTTTGTTGACTTGTTCTGATGACATTTTCACGTCTATAACAAAACAAAAATGAAATAAGAAAGGTCTAAATAAAGGTGATATGAAAGAGCCGGGCATGAAAGAGCCGGCTCTTTGGTCACATGTTTGGTAGGCTCTTTCATGGCAAGTCGCCATAATAAACTCTTACCTTAAAAATATGAAATTAAATCGCGAATTATATCAATTAAATGTCACAATAAGAAGCTGAAATAAATACACATCCAAGTTGTAACACAATTTTAAAGTTAAATCTAAATATTTTATTGTAAGGGCGTTTAAAATAACAGCATAAAACTTACTTTTGAACACGAATTTTTTTGATTTGGTCTTGCTCCGCCATTACGCTTCGGTGAACTGTCAAATCTTTGTGGGTCATAGATTATCAATGTTGCCACCCGAAAATAAATTTGAAGTGGCGTTAATTTCATAAGGTTGGTTAAAAGTGCAAGCGGCTCTTTCAAAACATGGCTCTTTCATGCCCACCTTCCCCTATGTTTTTTTTAACATTTTTTCGCTAAAAATAAAGATATAAAGAGAGTAGAGCTTGCCGTTTCCGTACCTCAAAAGGAAAAACGAACACATTATAAGATCCCTTAAATGTACATCTGTCCGGTTCACAGCTTTTTCACAGGAAACGATTCAGGTAGAAATTTGCATTTGGTACGTAATAAAACATAATTAACCCGCACACATCTCGATAGTTAACGCTTAAAAATATTTTCATGGAAATTTTGGAAATTACTGGTAAAAGTAATTAACATTTCATATTTAGTTTTGAGGTATAGTTTGAAAAGGCTTAATTATAAGGGTAACAAAAATATTTTTTTACATAATTTTAGAAATACTTTTTCTTCAGAGATACTGAAAAATATACAAAAAAAAATATCCCTTGCCTTACTCTTGAAACTCTGAACCGAAAATTATGAAAAAACAAAGATTTTAGAAACCTATGCATGGTTGTAGAAAAACTCTAAGATTGATTTGAGATGTCATAGTTATTGAGATCTCCACAGTATATCCCCCAACTTAACCATATTATGTATTATTTAATATTTATTGCACTAAAAACCTATGTCAGTGATAACTTTCGATAAATAAAATAATTTTACGTCGAACGAGAATGGGTATCTTGATGTGCGAACCAGACTCGCGTTTAAATGTTTTTTTTTTGAAAATATATTTTATAATCAGAATTTTTGAAAATATCCAACATTAAAACAACTAATATTAGCACTATGTTTAAATGTAATAATAAATATAAAAACATTGCCTGACATACTTTCACAGGTATAAATATATCGTGAAGTTCTAAAAACGACCTATGAGATTTAGGTCCATCACCATAGTTTTCGAGGAAACATTAGGTAAACTTCTAACAAACTGAATTGTTGCTAAAAAGAAAAATGACTGTTATAGACAAACGGACGGTTACATGAATTATTTTAATATAGTAGTAGATAAAAGATTCCACGTGTCCCTTTGGGCCTACCCCCAAAAGCGTAAAAAAATTCAATATCGATCAAAGTGTGTACATGTACGTACATACGTTTATATATATATATATATATATATATATATATAAATTTGTGTGTGCAATTTAGAGACCATGAAGAAGTATGCTACGCAAGAAATGATGTAAAACCAACGGCGGAACTCAAATCGACATGTCGCGTAGTTATTGTCGAATTTTCCACTTTCACGATTCCGGTAATGGCGAGAGCTGATACCGCGTAGCGCTTCTACGTATTTCCACTATAATTACGCCGTTTATCTATGGTTTTCATGTGCAGGCTGCTTAGATCTAGATGAAATAAGATGAAATCTTGTGGTTAGGTTTTACGTGGAATAGATGTTTTAACAAGAATATGGTAAACGCTTTTGCTGTTGTAAAATGCATAAATTTTGTGCTTACAAGTCAGTGAAAAATAAATTGATTTTCGACTTAGGAAGTGCATGTAAAAAAGGCAATTGTTATGGGTGGAGACACGGAACTAGTTTAATCGAAGTGTATATATTTTTTGGATGTGTAAGCTCTTCGTTTAATGATGTTAATAACATTGTGTCTCACAATTAAATGAAACTACGTGATGTAGTATTATTTCTACTTTCTTTAAGATCTTTACCACGACCTAGGTTTCGTTGTATTACAACATCTTCAGGTGGGCTATTAGCAAATATTCAATCTTTGCTAATAGTATAATAAGTAACACATAGTTTCATTTAATTGTGAATAATGAATTTCTACAAAATTAACGCCAAAAATATATTCAACATTCTGTTTTTTAAAATACTACATATCACTCAGTGTGCTATCGATAAAGAGTTGATTTTCGACTTAGGAAGTACATACGACAAAGGCAATTGACATGGGTGGAGACATAGAACTAGTTTAATCGACATGTATACATTTTAATGAGGTTAATAATATTTTGTTTTTCAAAAGACCACAAATCACTCAATGAGCTATGGAAAGGACTGTGCTCGAGGTTTCCTTACGATATATGCTTAATAATGAGAGATTATTAGGATAACTAATACTGCCAGCATAGCAGGTAGGATGTCAAGTTGAAGTGGAATTAAGTAGGCCATATAGCGCGCAGAACTGGAAACCATTAGGGAAGAAAGGTTTTCGAATCGCCACTCCCTACTAGAAGATGGGGATTTGGACGGACGACGGAAAAATGATGTATATAAAACGGAAATAAAACGGCAGGAAGCCATTGAAGGCAAGCGGAATAGGAACAATCTTTGTGGGAATCTATGGAGGAGGCCGATATTCTGCAGTGAACGCCTTTAAGTTGATGATGATGGTCATGATTTAGCTTCTTCCAGAATGAATTGAGGCGGAAGATTGCAAGATTATAAATCATTTTTTTGTTTGTTGCTGTTATCGTTAGGCGCCGAAGAGTGAAGATGAGGTTGTAAGTAGAAAAGAAGAAGAGGATGATTATACGCGGACTCCCTTATGCGTGGAGTGATTCTGTGAGTAACATCTCCATATTAGAAACTTTTACATGTTTAAGTAGAATTAAAAAAAATTAGTAGTGGTAATTATAATGCTGCAATAACTAATATGAAAAATTAAATTCAAAATTAAATTTAAAATATTTATAATTGAAATATTAATTTAAAAGTTGTTTCCGTAATTAACTTTACTATCGCCTTTTAGGACCCAAGTTTTTTCCAGGTTATTTTTATTTTAAATGCCACCTTTGGTCGGTGATGCGAATTTCACTTGTTTTTCGTGGATACCTAGTGGGTCATTAAAGGACACCCATAATAGTCTATATAGTATCGGGCCCAGGTATTACAAGAATAAAAGTGGCACTCTGATACAGAGAAAAAAAACCAATTGCTTAAAATTTTTATTAACATCGTCAATCAGATGAACAAGAAATCTTGTGTAACTTTAAAAGTTAGGTTATTTTTTTTGTAAATGCTACTTCTATGGAACTCTTTTAATAAAAGATGTGAAATAAAGTGCAATAAAAAAACAAAGGTTGAGTCTTGATACCTAAATATAGCATTCGAATCCACGAGCCACATAGACACGATAGGATCGTCCAAAAAAGCCACGTAAAATGCAAAAGAGCGAAACAAATATTTATTCTGACAACAGAACGAATGTCAGTCACTTAATTTTTAAAAAAAAATTAATATAGGCAATCATCATAAAGGCTACATATTAAACAAATATTGGTATCGATTATTTCTTGTAATCGAACTTTAGTTTTTCGTTAGATTTTTATTGTTACTTCTGTTTCTTATTAACATTTCTTAAATATTAAAAATATAACATGCATAAATTATATTTTTACATAAAACATGCATAAATTATATTTTTACATAAAATATGCATAAATATGCATAAGTTATATTAATTTTTACATAAAATATGCATAAATTGTATTAATATACATAAATTATATTAAAATATGCATAAATTATATTTTTACATAATATATGCATAAATTATATTTTTACATAAAATATGCATAAATTATATTAATTTTTACATAAAATATGCATAAATTATATTTTTACATAAAATATGAATAAATTATATTATTTCTTGTAATCGAACTTTAGTTTCTCGTTAGATTTTTATTGTTACTTCTGTTTCTTATTAACATTTCTTAAATATTAAAAATATAACATGCATAAATTATATTTTTACATAAAATATGCATAAATTATATTTTTACATAAAATATGCATAAATATGCATAAGTTATATTAATTTTTACATAAAATATGCATAAATTGTATTAATATGCATAAATTATATTAAAATATGCATAAATTATATTTTTACATAATATATGCATAAATTATATTTTTACATAAAATATGCATAAATTATATTAATTTTTACATAAAATATGCATAAATTATATTTTTACATAAAATATGAATAAATTATATTATTTCTTGTAATCGAACTTTAGTTTTTCGTTAGATTTTTATTGTTACTTCTATTTCTTATTAACATTTCTTAAATATTAAAAATATAATATGCATAAATTATATTTTTATATTCATGAAGATACCTTTCTTTATATTTTTGTTACTAACTATATTTAATTTTTTTCATCTTTCCCGATTATCAATCGCTGAATTGCTTGTTTTTTAGGTTCTAATAAAATAATGGCTTTTTCAAAAATAAAATTGTACTTCAGCAACGTCAGGCTGTTTTTCAACGGTCTCCTTTACCAGTCTCCTTTAACTTATAGCTTAACTTTAATCTGAATCGTTGACTGTTGATTCCTTAATTTTTAAACTCGATCACATGGTTTTTACTGTAGCAGTATAAATAACCGGAGTTCAAATCCGTGACAGAATTTCAAACCGTAAAAAAGACGTTTTGCGTAATCGAAACCCTATTTGTCATCTCAGCAAAAGTTTTGTTCAAATCAGTATAGTGATTTTTAAATGGATATAAAACTGGCTAAAAATATTCGTGGCTACAAAATTATCTAAAAAAAATATTCATTGATACAAAACCTGTTAAACTGTAAACGTCAGGCCAATTTTCATCGATCTTCTTTACCAGAATACAAATAACTCATAATTTGACTTTAATTTGAATCGCTGACAGTTTATTCCTCAATATTTAAACCTACTCGCGTGTTTTTACTGTAGCAGTGTAAATAACTGAATTTAGAGACCTTGACAGAATTTCAAACTATAAAAAAGGCGTCTTCAAATTCTCTTAAAGATATTTTATCGAAACAAAGGTGATCGAAATCCCAACAGCCATCTTTGCAAAAGATCTATTGAAATCAGTCTAGTAATTTTTCATACTGCTCTAAGAAAGAGACAAACAGATAAAATTTGCTAATAATACTTATGGAAACAAGCTTAAATGGATAAAAATTTGCTAAAAATATACATTGATACAAAATCTGTTAAAAATATTCATTGTACGAAAGTTTCTAAAAATGTTCATGGATACAAAGTTTTCTCTTGTCTCTTTTAATACATAGTAATATTTGAAATACAGCGAAAACCCAACTTTTTCGAGCATTCATGTTCCCAATTTTCCTCTCCGCCACACAGACGTAGACACTACGTGGAAGCGATAGAAAAATAATAGGCATCCTAAGTGTGTAGTGTTGGAGTAGAATGTTTGGAGTTTCGTGGACTGAGTTTCATACTAATGAATCTATACTCCAAGAGCTTGATATCAGGTGGTGTTTGTCCAATATTGTACAAACTCGCATAATGAAATTCCTTGGACATGTGTCACGGTGGCGTAACGACAGTATTGAACGCCTAGTGGTAAAGGGCAAAGTGAAATGTACGTAGCAGAGCACCGGTGATATGGATAGATCAGGTCATGGCAGCCATGTTCATTTACATGAGTGCATCCGAAATATAGCTGATAAATAGTAATGGCGACATATGCTGTGGCGCATCACTGATCTGCAATATACTTTACATGTTAACATGACCACTTTTCTGAGAATATAACGACTAAGAAAGAGAATCGGGTTCATACAATAACTGCTTGATTTTATATTATGATATTAAAAATAATTTCTTAAATCAAATTAAAACACAATTCTAAAGCAACTTAGCAACAATATTCACAACGTGGATTGTCAAAACACTTAGTTCCATAACACTATGGCTATCTTGTCGAGCACTTTATTAACCGCGTGAATTCATTTATCCAATAGGCGATTTTTATTTTCCTATATATATATATATATATATATATATATATATATATATATATATATATATATTACATAATATTGAGAATAATGTATTCTTTCGTGGTAATTTTCAGTAATATCATATCCCTAGAAATATCTTGTATGCAATTTTGAAAAAAAATAGCTTTGAAATCTTTACAATTCGTTCTTCCAACTGATACGATACATGAATACACAATTCCGCTACTTCATTTACATTTTCTTAAATTGCTATCTAAATATGTTTGACTGTTATTGTATATACTATGCCATATTTCAACTTTCTACGTTAAGCGATTTCCGAGAAAAACGGCTTTAACAGATAGATGAACGGATCTGGGGGTGATCTTATAAGCGTTGCTATTGTTTTCTTTTGATGTCGAAAGTCCAAAAAAAAATCGCTGCCTACATCGTAAAATAAAAAGTTTTTCAAAATTAATGATTTTTATGCAGGTTTATAAATTTAAGTGTTTTTTTCATGAAACTTAGTAAAATCATGTATTCGAAATTTTAAATTTCCATCTTTAGCATTTGCCGAGATATTAGGTTTAAAAATCATCAATTTCATGGCTCACTTTTTTCCTAATAGATCATTGAAGCCCATAGGTCACTTTCAGAAGAGTTAGAACCTTTAAATTTGATACATATATTTAGAAAACCAATGAAGGAAAAACTGGAATTCGGAAACCGTTGACTTGTAACAAAGATAAAGATTATCTTAGCGTAGGAACGCTAAGTTTCTATTAGTTTGTTTCCACTGTTCTATACATGAATTATGACAACACCTGCGGCTCTAGAAAATATTAGGTAATATAGAAAATATAGGAACGCTATGTTTTAATTAGTTTTTTTCCACGGATCCATACACGAATTATGACAACACCTGCGGTTCTAGAAAATATCAGGTAATATAGATATATAGAAAATATAGAACGCTAAGTTTCAATTAGTTTGTTTTGTATACAAGAATTATGACAACACCTGTGGTTCTAGAAAATATTGAATAGGTAAATAAATAAACTATATATTTTGGACAAGAAGGACTATAGATTAATTTAGTACTTTTGTGGTTATAAATATAAACTCACTATAATTTTGTTTTATTTTACAACATAAAATCATTCTTTTTGACACTTGCAACCTTTTATAACTGCAAGTGTGGTTTTATAAAATATTAAATAGGTAAATAAATAAACTATATACTTAGTTACAACATACGAGTTTAGTATACATGTTTATAACTATACTTTTATAATTTTGTTACAGTATACAAGTTTATAACTGCAATTTTATAATTTTGTTACAGTATACAAGTTTATAACTGCAGTTTTATAATTTTGTTGCAGTATACAAGTTTATAACTGCAGTTTTATAATTTTGTTACAGTATACAAGTTTATAACTACAGTTTTATAATTTTAGCTTTTAAAATGATTTCTTCTCTTTAAGAAAGAAATTGGTTCCTTTTTCATATTATAAAAGTAGTGCTTGATAAAGTCAATGGCGAGCGCCAGTCAGAACGGTGTTTCGAATTTCATAGAAATTTCGGATTACTTTCACTATTCAAGAAACATAATGACAATGAGGAATAGTGTAATATGGGTAAATAGGTTGTACTTAAATTGTCCATAGATCTATTTTTTGAAGTTTCATCAGTTTTAGTTAAAATAGTAATTATAAAATGTTTACGAAACGATACTTTTAATTGAAAATGGAGTATCTTAATTGAATCTTAAGAAAGATCACTTAAATTAATTAGGAACTGTATATGCAGTTGTGGTCATATAATTAAGAACACCTTATGTCGGATGCACTTTAAGTATACAAGTAATTATCACTTCTGTATCAACTTTTTGTTACTAGATTTAATAACATTAAAATACTAGTAATTTAGTAGGTTTCTTTCTGGATTATTTCTGGTAAACTTTCTGGATTATTTCATTTATTTTCTATAGAGGTCGTATGCCAAAGATATTGGCCTTTGGACAAATAATTAGGAATGCATAATAAAAGGAGAAAATTGATTGCCGCATATTCGTATTCTGTTGTAATCGTACTTGCATTTTCTTAGATAAAATAAGAGTTGTGACCCATCCGCTTAAAAAACTATCATGGTACTTTATGGACACGATTGGTCTTAAATACAACATTGCTGATCATTTGAAATACTCTAAAGCTATTGTTTTAAATGCTATTAAAAACTCCAAAGATTAAACACCACCGATAACGTCGTTCGCAAGCCTAAAACATACAAAAAAACATCGAGTGAAGATTATTTGATCATCTGTTTAGTGAAGACTGATCCGTTCCAGGGATTTGCAAACATACGGAGGGAAGTTTGTGGGAATGAAGGTCTATCTGCACGTACAGTACGAAGAAGCCTTATGGATGCAAACTAATTATAATAATTGACAGAATTGCTTTTGATGAAGGAACACCGAAAAAGTTGTTTAGATTTTGCAAGGAAATTTGGTAAAGGCAGTAGAAAAAAAACAGCTCATTTTCGAACTAAACCAAAATAAATCGATTCGTTTCGGATCAAGAACAATATGGTCGTCGACCTGCTAACCAAGTACTGAATCGTAGCGACACAAAAAAGTGATGTATGGAGGTGGAAATATTAAAGTTTGGGAATGTTTCTCATGGTATGGTGTTGGATCAGTAAAAAAAATTGACGGCTTATTAGATCAATTTAAATACAAGTAAATATTAGAGGAAAATAGGCTTCCTTAAGTTGAAGAGACGTGGAATTTTCGACTACATAATGACTCTAAATACACTGATAATTCAGTGAGAAGTTCCCTCTCTGAACGACAAATCACTGTATTAGATTTTCTTGCTAACAGTTTGAATTTAAATCCCATTGAAAATCTTTGAAGCCAAGTTAAGAAGAGTGTAGCCGCTGAAAGAACAAGCGATCTGAACGCAATCTTCGATGCCTTTGTCTAGTCTTGGAACCTTATTTCTACTGAAACATGCCAAAATTTAATAAATTTAATGCCCCATCGGTGCAAGGCAGTTATTGAAGCCAATTTTGCTTTAATGGTAAATAATAATATTACTGTAGTATACTACAATAAATGTACTTAATTAACCGTTCTTTATTATTTTTCCAACTACAATACATATTCCAGATTATGGATAAGCCAATTGGACTCCGTTGGAAATACGTGATCAGCTCATTCTATTTGTATTTCTTAACTAATATTGTAGCACAAAAGAACTCCGTATTTGGTTTATATTAAGTTAAGATTCTGAACTTTATGGGATGCTAATGGACTCCCTTACTCTCCTATCCTCAGGTCTATCAAACCTATTCTATGAATTTGTTTACTGTATTTGCTACTAAGTTGTCGAATAAATTGGAGTGGCAAAAGACTATATGTATCGGAACTAAATGTAATATGAATAAAAAATACTCTCTGAAATAGAGAAAACGAAAAGTTTTAAATACTTAACAATTTATTTCAACCCTCAATCCAAAACGAAATTTTGTATTTTTTACGAGAAGTTATTTTTTACTATACTTCATAAATGATGTTCCTAAGGTTCTTTCCTAACCAGCAAGATGCAATAAACATTATGTCTCGTTACGCCCTCCATACATAGATGTAACAAACTAACTCTTGAAATTCGCAAGCCTGGTGGTGTCATCTGCAAGAAAAAAAGGAGAAATGTTGATAACACAATCAATGACGGTTAACAGTTCATCAGATCAATGAGGTTTAAAAGTTTATCAGATCAATGACGGTTAACAGTTCACCAGATCAATGATGGGTAGCAGTTCATCAGATCAATAACGGTTAACAGTTCACCAGATTAATGACGGTTAATGGTTCATCAGTTCAATCACGGTTAACAGTTCATCAGATCAATGACGATTAACAGTTCATCAGATCAATGACGGTTAACAGTACATAAGATCAATGACGGTTAACAGTTCAGCGGATCAATGACGGTTAACAGTTCATTTTTCTTTAATTTAGGCAATGGCCACCCGTTTGAAAAAAAAACAATCGCTGTAGATCAGTTTTTGTAATCGTATCTGAAAAGTTAGTAAATACTTTCTTAGATATTGATTGTTATTTTTATTTATTATTGAAAATTCTTGATAAATTCAAATGTAATGTATGTGTATTTATGTATATAGAATTTGTTATTGTATTATGATTTTAAATCGTATTTAATTTTTTATTATTTCCTGGTTTTTGTTGGCTGAATTGTTTGCTTTTTTATATTTGGAAGAATGCCAATATCTTAAAAAAATATTCTATTTCCATGGAATCAGGCCCATTTTTCAGTCTCCAGCTAGTCACTTTTGCATGGCATCCCCAGTAATATTTTTTCAGATTTTGATTTCAAATTATTCTCAGCATTTGAACCATCTGTATCTCAAATTATGTTTAAAATTTCAGAAACACTTTATTTTTCCAATATGTATATTTTAAAAGTTCCTTACAAAAATTAAGGAAAAGGTGAGCACTTGTTGAATTAACCTGATGTCAGTATGTTCTTTTATCTATCCCTGTGTCTTGGCTTAATTTCTAAAGGATAGAACGATGCAAAGAGTTGTATTTTGACACAGATGTAAGTAAAAGGCTTAAGTACAGAAGCTAAGTATAAAAATCTTAATACCTATTTTGGGGAATGATTTTTCAAAATCAGAAAAATATTTTTTCGATCGAATCTTGTGGGGTAATGAAATGGAAAGTAAATGGAAAATGTAAAGATACTACCTGTGTTCTGCGGTTATTCGCGCTTAAAATTATCTTAGTTATACTGCTGTCACTCTCGCGGTCCCTGTTCGCCAAACGACATTGTTCGTCGGGGTTGGCGGTACATAGGTGGGAATACTCTCCACCTTGCATCGTTTAGCAGGTTGTCCCGGGTTCTATTACATTCTTCACCAATATCCCGGCTCTGTAAGTTATAGCACGAAGATACATATTCTATAATCTTCCTCAATGTATGAGCTTATAAGCTGACGTGGATTTCAGTGATTAACTCCGCTTTGTATATTAGCATAGAAGTTATATATACCACCCGTTCATATGTAACATATTTTTTCGAAGAAGGAAGAAGTCAAAATTGTTGTGTCTTTATATTTTGAAAAAACGTGAAAAGTAGTATGTATTTTTGTGGATATTTTTAGCAATATTTCTAAAACTATCTTAAATAAAAAATAATTTTGGAATCCTTGTGATTCGCTTTTAAAATAAAAACCACACGACACGAAATTAAAACAATTTTTTTCTGAAATTTTTGAATGTTAACTATTGTGATTAAGTGTTAATATACTTTTGAACTAAATAAAATTTCACATTTGCACATTTTGACTATTTCCAAGGAAAATGTCTGTGAATGAAAACAAAAATAAGGATAAATTTGTGAGTGATTTTATAATGTTAATTTTCTTTCTTTTGATATGCAGAATCTTAAAACATCAGACGTAATAAAATATTACGACGTAATGTCTCATTTAATAATATAAATTTATTTCTAACTACTTATGACTGTATCCGCGATTCGTAAGAGTTAAAAAAACGTAACGATACCGTTCTTTATATGTATACTCCAACACTTTACTTTTGGCCACGCCATTTCACTAATGAATCTCTGCATGTAAAACTTCATTGCGCGTTTGAAAATGCACATAGCGCCATCTATTGATGTACATAGGTTCTTGTGTAATAACTACACATCGAATAGCTAGGCACTTATTTGTTGTTGTTGTACTAATGTAATAAAGGTGAACTTCTAAGTATCATAAATTCGTATAACTTCTGATTGAGTGAATTGAATGCGATGAAATTGAAACTAAATGTTAGTACAAGTTGACTTTGTATTTTTCTAACTAATATTCATCAAAATTACGTTACTAGTTTTTACGTTGTGTGTGCACAAACACAAAATAGACAGACAAAAATTCCAAAAAACATCTTAACGCATTATATCACCAATCCTTCATCTCCCCAATTTTTTTTTGGAAATATTTCCAATGTACATACATGCAAAGTATAAAGTTTTATTATATATACAAATTATATCAGTCGCGAATCAGAAGACGACCGAACGTCATAGCAAACTACTCACGTTCTTATTTTAAAATCAAATCTGATGCGACATGAACCTAGCTACAAATGGATTCGCACCGCCAACTTACCCACAAATGGAATGACATTCGTAAGAAGATATGCTTCAATAAATATTATCTCCATGCATTAAATACGAAATAAGCAACTAAATATATAATGGTGACGCTTTAATTTCATTTATTTGATTCACGCAATTGTACAGAGCTGTTTATAGAACCGATGACACAACACAACCTTGTCTAACATCTCCACTAATGTTTAGCCGACAGGTCAACGTACTATCCACTCTAACTCGGGCGCGATTGTCAATATAAGGAGACTTTATTAACCGCAGTGCGCTTGCCTGTCCGCGCCGTATATTGGCTACAGGGGAGAGTCGGGAAATCGTGGACGATTGCATAAGTACGAATCACATCGGAGTTTTTGTGTATGTTATGTACGTATATGCATTTTCAAACACTTATGCAATCTTAGGCAATGCTTATGAAGGGTGCAAGGCTTATGTAATGCTTATGAAGGATGCATTCGATTGATAACGGACTTTTTAGATAGTGCTCAGCGGGATGAGTAAAATTATATTTTCACAGCTCGAAAATTCATTTTTTCCATCAGAAATTTAATACTTTTCTCCCACAAAATCTAAGAAAAACTAATTTGATTTGTACCGGACAAACTGAAGGCTGTTCGTGCTGGACCACAGATAATACCTATTATTCTTGGTTTAAATCAGTAGAGTAGATTTGGATCTATAGCTAAAAATATTTTTTTATTTGTTTCGCGCCCATTTCCTTCTCACAATACAGCTATATTATTTTTCTTGCCATATTCATTATCTAACTTAAAACAGGAAATCGCACACCGTAGCAAAGGTAAGACTTCTTCCATTTATTTGAACTTTTTCGAAATATTTATGGTATATTGAAATTGTGTATTAATCTTCTAAATTCGTTAATTTCAAGTTGAAATCACGCTAAGACGATCCAGCTGACACGCAGGTATATGTAAAAGCTAAAACTTTTTAAGAATATTTGATATATCTTTTAAAGTATTTCAAATGTAAATGATATTTTGTGATTCTACGACAAACCATTCAAAACGAAAAAACAATTTTTTCTGGTCAAACCAAGAGGAAAACAAAGGCCCAAATTAAGATGGGCGGATTGCCCACAAAGTGTTTTTGACGCTCTTAATATAACAAATAGGAAAACCGCGGCGCCCAGAAAGAGGGCTTGGAATAGTCTGCTTGAGAAGGCCAGGATCCACCGAGGTCTGTCGAGCCACAGATGATGATGAAATGTTAATAATATTTTTAGATATGTTAATATATAGCTTATCTATACATCTCATCACACATATATAAATGTATATATATATATATATATATATTTCGTGTTTTTCGGCCTATCTATGGAGATATACTGTTTAAAACTATGAAACAAGATGGAAAACTGAAACCCGACTACAGAAAAAAATTACTGAAAAGCACAAAGTATATTAAATGGAAACTATTAAGCTATAATATATCCTAATATTCTAAATGAGAGTGATAGCTCTAACCATAGAAAAAACTTTCTATTGTGCCAGCTTGTTAAAATATTTATTATATTTTTGTAAAAAGTACTCGAGTCTAGAAAATAACGGGTATGAAAATATCTACCAAATTTTATCACTTAAAATTTATGTTAGCACTTAAATTTAATCATTAAAATAATATTGAATATATTTGGCGTTAATTTTGTAGAAATACATTATTCACAATTAAATGAAACTACGTGATGTAGTATTATTTCTACTTTCTTTAAGTTCTTTTAAGTTTAGGATTCGTTGTATTACAACATCTTCAGGTGGGCTATTAGCAAATATATCTTCGCTAATAGCCCACCTGAAGATGTTGTAATACGACGAAACCTAGAACGTGGTAAATAACTTAAAGAAAGTAGAAATAATACTACGTCACCTAGTTTCGTTTAATTGTGATTAAAATCATACACAAAATTTTAACGTGGCATTAAGTTAAAATATGAAGAGAAAAAAAAAGAATAACTTTTAGAAAGAAGTTTTAAGAGAATAAACGTCCTACACTACATTTTTCCATTAATAATTTAAATTTTGAAGGATATGAAGAAATGGTATATCGATTCTATTTCAGAGTACCGTAATTCAAAAGGTAAGAACCCTTATAAGATTATTCACGTATTCACACGTCTATCGGTCAAAGACGTTTTTCTTAGATTCGTTTGACGTAGACCTTGAAATTTAGGGTTACCACGCGTATATCTAGATAATTAAATACTCAAAAATAATTGCATGAAAGTTTTAGAACAGGCAAACAAAATAATATACTTTTTTATGTTATATATCTTGTAGGATGTCAATTCTAAGAGATTCAATCAATTCTAGAACAAAGGATATTATCTTTATGAGCATATCAAACTAACTTTTTTAATATTTTTTAGAGCATTCTTAACGTTATATATCCTAGAACACTCTCTGGATTATAATGAATCTAAGGATATCCCATTTATTGTAATCACTTTAGTACTTTAGTCAGTATGAAGGAACTAACTTACTCATAAATATACATACTATCGTACATAGTCTGTAAAAGTCATAACGCTTCTTCTACCGTATTCGGGTAAAAAATGTTTTCAAGTAACATTTTCAACATGAACTTAAAAAAAAATTGTATTTAATTTGACACTTCCAAATTTTACATATCCTTGAATTATACCCAAATATTATAAATATGAGTTGACACGTTTTATTACTACGTCAAATAATTCAGCGAAAATCATTGTCAATTGAGTCAGATCGATGGACACGTGAGTGATTTTATAGGAGTTTCGTTCTTTTTCTTTTCGAGACACAGAACCACAATAGTGATACCCATTATTTTAATCGACTGAACGTATTTGATGGTATTTTTTTAATTATTCCCCAATTACCCCAATGGCTAAGGGTAATCAGTTTACTAACGGATTTAGATTTGTTAATGAAATTATTCGCCCATTACTTTTTTAATCATGACGGCTGTCAATATTAAAAATTAATAACCAAAGCTCAGTTGTTTCCGACTTAAGAAACATTAACGACAATTGTTCTCATTTTGTTTTTTATTCCTTTTAAGCATGCGCAATAACCCCACTCTCCCCTACCTGCAATAATTAATTCAACCCTATCATATCCATATACATAAATGAATAATAAATTAATTCTTCATCGGTACAGTTCATGAATAAAGACGATTGCGGGCGTGTGAAATGTGCAGGCGGAGTTTTCCATAATTTTTTTTATTCTTTCAAGAAGGCGGATTTTTCTTTGTGGCATCTATGGTGAGCTAACCGGTTTTTCAAGGTTTTTCTCGTAATATTTCATTGAGTCAGTTTAATAAAACGGCTTGATGATACTATAAAAAAAATTATCGATAATGAAGTGTAACATATAATTTTTGATAATGAAATGTAACGTAATTAATACATCGTTTCAATATACCATTAATATTACAAAAAAAGCTCACGTGACTATAGCAAGTCTTACCTTTGTGACAGAGTGCGATTTCTTGTTTTAAGTAAGATACTGAATATGGCAAGAAAAATCATATAGCTGTACGGTTGATGATAAACTGTATATGAATTTCTTATAGCTGTACAGTTGATAAATACTGTAAAAGAAATAAATGATTGATAATAAAGAGTAACATGTAATTTTTGATAATGAAATGTAACACGTAATTAATACATCGTTTTATTATATCATTAATATTACAAAATAACCCAAGTAACTCTAAAAATCTTACCTTTGCGACAGAGTGCGATTTACTGTTTTAAGTAAGATACTGAATATGGCAAGAAAAATCATATAGCTGTACGGTTGATAATATACTGTATATAAATTTCATATAGCGGTACAGTTGATAAATACTGTAAAAGAAATAAATAATTGATAATAAAGAGTAACATATAATTTTTGATAATGAAATGTAACACGTAATTAATACATCGTTTTATTATACCATTAATATTACAAAAGGCTCAAGTGACTCTAACAAGTCTTACCTTTGCGACAGTGTGCGATTTACTGTTTTAAGTAAGACACTGAATATAGCAAGAAAAATCATATAGCTGTACAGTTGATCAATACTCTAAAAGAAATAAATTATTGATAATGAAGAGTAAGATGTAATGTTTGATAATGAAATGTAACATGTAATTAATACATCGTGTCAGTATACGATTAATGTTACAAAAAAGCTCAAATGACTCTAACAAGCTTACCTTTGCGACAGTGTGCGATTTACTGTTTTAAGTAAGATACTGAATATGGCAAGAAATATTATTTAGCTGTACGGTTGATAATTACTGTAAAAGAAATTAATTATTGATAATGAAGAGTAAGATGTAATTTTTGATAATGAAATGTAACATGTAATTAATACATCGTGTCAGTATACCATTAATATTACAAAAAAGCTCAAGTGACTCTAACAAGCTTACCTTTACGACAGTGTACGATTTACTGTTATAAGTAAGATACTGAATATGGCAAGAAATATTATATAGCTGTACGGTTGATAATAAACTGTATATAAATGTCATATAGCTATACTATTGATAAATACTGTAAAAGAAATAAATGATTGATAATGAAGAGTAACATGTATGTATGTATTTGGTACGCGCTTTATATAATGCGTACTATTGAATAATGAAAAGAAGCTTTGAAAATAAAGAAATTTAGATAGTCCAGTTATTTCTGTTTTTACTCAGTTTCCATCGCTTACACGTTGACACTATATTAAAACTAATCACAGGCCTACAAATTTGACCGTTTTTTCATCTCTAAGATTTGATGACTGATTTTGGGGTATTTTGTGGGTGGTAATTGCGAATATGTAACCAGTTTTTCCCCAACACGCTCAGATTTTTCAGAAAAGGGACTATGGAAAATAGACAGAAGAAGATACCTTCATGTAGTAAAAATTGTATATTTAAAAACATACTTATATGTATCAGTTAAATACTATTAAAATACGTAGGTGATTTATGTCTTAACATATTTACGTAACAAAAATCTCAGTGGCATCTTGCCCTTTTCTGCTCGAAGCTTCTATTCAGAGATTTTTCTTAAAATCGTTGTTCGGATTGTCTCGCTTCAGCAACCTACAGTAGTCCGCTAACATGCTTCTATTCTACTTTTCTTGATATCTACGTTCTATTTCTTTCAAGTCTTGATGAAATCTTTTACTTTGCTGTTCACTAAAACCAAGATTTTCCGGAAAGTGAAGGTTAAGGCTCATCGAACATCCAATTTTACGAAAATGTTCTATCATTTTAGCCACAATTTCTTTATAATCAGGACTCTTGTTGCTCCCTAGAAAGTTCTTAACCACTTCCTTAATAGAAGTCCATGCTTGTAACTCGTTTTCACTGAGTTTTCTATCAAATTCTGTGTCCTGCATGTGAGGTGTCCACAACTTGTCCTGGTTACTGATCGGTAGTTCAAGACACATTTTGTAAACATTTTTTAGAAAGTGAGTTATAGTCCTTTATTGTTTTGTCAACATGAATTTCCCACAAATGTCAACAAAAACTATCCGGTGAGGTTAAACAACTTCGCGACGATATTTTTAAGTTAACGTATTAAATTGTACAGTGTAACTGATGTACTTTAAAATCGGTTCAAGTAATTATATGTCTTTTGTTATTTCTTACCCTCGTTAACTATATTCTAATGAATCAAAGTGACCAAAGATTGCAATAGAGATTTAATCAGCAATTAGTGGTATTGTCTCGAATTTAGCTAATCAGTTAATAAGGTCACAATTAAATGAAACCATGTGATGTAGTATTATTTCTATTTTCCTTAAGTTCTTTACCAAGACCTAGGTTTCGTTGTATTACAACGTCTTCAGGTGTGCTATTAGCAAAGATCTTTGCTAATAAGATGTTGTAACACAAAGAAACCTAAGTCGAGGTAAAGAACTTAAAGAAAGTAGAATTAATACTACAAAATAATACAGCAAAGATCTTTGCTAATAGCCCACCTGAAGATGTTGTAATACAACGAAACCTAGGTCGTGGTAAAGAACTTAAAGAAAGTAGAAATAATACTACATCATGTAGTTTCATTTAATTGTGAATAATGAATGTCTACAAAATTAACGCCAAATATATTCAATATTTAATAAGGTAGTAATTAGCAAATTATGAAGTAGAATGTATTCTTTTGTACCAATAAAAACCATTTACATAACATTTAAGCCGTTAGATCACTTTTCATTATGTATTATCGAGCTTGAAAGCGAATAATAGCGAATATTAGAAAGCAATATATAAAAAAATATGACGTGTTAGATTTTTTTCATTATTTTTCCCGTATTCAGCACCTCTGAAACCACCTGAAACCACGTTCAAATTTCAGAGTGGAAAACCACTGTAAACTTGTGATCTATCAAATAAGAATAGAACTTGCACTAAGAGGGTTATGTACACGGTTGGACAATACAAAACTTTGAGGGTTTAATACATAATATTTCTATTAAATTATTGTGCATCGACTAAGGTTAGGTTAAGGTTAGGTTACTTAAGCCTTAAGTTTTAACGATGGAAGTAATTGTAACTCCGGTAATTTTACAAGTACAACCTTTAATCTCTGGAGATCTTCTACTAAATAAAACATATCAAGTGCGATTAGAATTCTCAATACAAAGGTCACGTACGCACTAGGTACTTATAAAAAATTTAAAGGTGGATAGTATACCTTTTAAACTATTTGAAATATTAATTTTTCGCAATGTAAACATATTGTTTACTATATCTTTCACAAGTGTACTAAAGACATTGTGAATATGTAAACAATTATGATATCTGGAATTATAGCTATGGTTTTCATATAATATTTATCTCAGTAAAACTGTGATTTTTCCGTAATTGTACGTTTAGTAGTAGTCTCGGAAGTAAGGGGTGGGAACTTAAATTTTCCGCAGAATATCTCCGAAGATACGTTCGTTCACCGGTTTTAACGGTGTACCAACAATATATATGAAAAACAAAAAAGTTCGTGTACTTAATTTACTCTCTCTCCCTAAAATTTCCATCTGAATATATTTGTATTATCTATCGACATATTTGCGGATTAATACGCTTTATGACAATGTCAAATTTCAAGTTTCTACGTCAAGCGGTTGTGACAGACAGACAGACAGAGACGTGAGTGATGTTATAAGTGTTCCTTTTCTCCTTTTGAGGTACGAGCCATAAAAAGCTTTAAAATTTCGTAATATTTAAGTAGTTATATTTTCCTGAAAACCTATTATTTTGGAGAAACAATTTTAGTAAAACTACTCAGTTCTTTTTCCGATAAAAAAATAGTGTATGTGTTTATGTACGCGTGTTAGAAGTTTTACTTCGTTGGCATAATAGCAGAATAACTTTATTTAGCATGCAAATAATTAATTGAAATAAAATAATAAAAGGGTTGGAGGATGCTTGTAAATAAGGTTGGTAAAATCTAAATTCAATCAAATAATTACATTTTAATTTATAATGCAAATAAATACATATCGAAACTTAACCCCACTTAGAGAAATACACTTAATATATATCTTAAAAAGCTTGTGAACACTATTTCTATCACGAATATTCACAGTAAAGAAATATTTTTTTATTATACGGACAACTTAAATTTCAATCATTAAAAATGTTATTTAAATGCACAAATATAACTAAGATTTATATGAACTTAAAACATGTGTTGTGCATTTACAAAGACCTCAATAACGTATGAATATAATATCAAACACTACATGCATGTTTCTTGAGCGACTTCGTCCTGTCGATTTTTGTTGCATGTGCGCGCGCAACGTAAAATTTCATTCTTAATATTTTTTTTATAATGCGCCTAAAGAAGCATGCTTTCAAAAAGCTCTTCTTGTAATTTTGTTTGATTTGTCCATCTATCTGTAACTGACTCACAGTTTAATTATTTTTGAAATTTTGCAAATACGTGCTTCAAAGTTGTAATGTTGTCGTGACAATTGTGTTTAAGCGCTTTTCATCAAGTAGAGTATCATTGAGTAGGCATTTTAAAAATAAATTGACGTTAGTTTACCACTATTCACTCTCAAGCTCTGCTTGGAAAATGTTAAGCTTCAAAGCGACACGCCACATGGTCGCATTATCAATTTTCCAACGACGGGTGAGAAAAATCAGGAAAAAATTCTAGAAAATAGCATAAAAATGATTTCGGTTCACAATAAATATTTTGAGGAGATACAGACAACCATTCTACTGTGTAAATATTCTAATACGCGTTTGCTCATCCGGTTTTTAAACATAATTTATTTATTTAATATATTTGGCGTTAATTTTGGAGAAATTCATTATTCACAATTCAATGATATTGATCGACAAACATTTCACAAAATGAAGTTTCAGCGGAATCACTTCGACAAACATTTCACAAAATGAAGTTTCAGCGGACTCACTTCGACAAACATTTCACAAAATGAAGTTTCAGCGGACTCACTATGACAAACATTTCACTAAATTAAATTTCAGCGGAATCACTTCGACAAACATTTCACGAAATGAAGTTTCAGCGGACTCACTTCGACAAACATTTCACGAAGTGAAGTTTCAGCGGAATCACTTAGACAAAAATTTCAAGAAATGAAGTGCCGGTTATTCAAACCGGGTAGTTCATTGAAAAATAGAAAATCACATATAATTTTTGAAGGCATTCATGACCTTCATATAATTTTTGAAGGTCATGAATGTCCCAATAATATTACAAACGCTAAAATTGTGTACATTTGTTACCTATAACTCTGCAACCAAGCAATAAATCATTATCTAATTTGGAATACATTCTGTGACGAAGTAACATATAGACTATTATATGTGGCTTGGCGCTCGGATTATATACTACAATAATATGTTTCTATGTTTGTTATTAAATTATGGGTATTTAAGTTGAGGTAAAAATTATTTTAAGCCCGTGAAACAGCATTATTTCTGTCGGACGAATCTCTGTATCTTTTGTCAAATAATAAAAATGTAATATTCCACTTTGTCATTAGTGTATCTAACGTGTAAATATTAAAAAAAATTAACATTATAGACAAATATTATCTTCTTTGATCACAGAAAAAAGCCGTTTTCATTGAAAATCCACGCGGGCCAAAATTAGTATTTAATATATTTAAAAAAATTATTAACGTCAATAGAAGTTTTAATTTTCTTTCAAGACATTAGTTTATTAATATTGTAGTAAGCCTAATTCGGATGAAATACTAAATATTACGTGCTAATTTTGATGGAGCTTTTGTAAGTTTTAACAGTTTTAACAGATTATGTCATAGTTTGTCAGAAAGCGTAAACATATATGAAAATTATCACATTTTTTCAAGGACAAACCTATATAGTTATTGTGATATATATGTGTGCATTGGAAAAGTGTGTAATATTTTCCCTGTCACTTATAAAATTTTATTATATTTAACATTTTAATAAAACAATTAATTAATCAGCAGTGAATTGCGCAAAATTATTAAAACAAAAGCCAAAAGTTTTAACAATTTTTCTCAAGAAGGAGATGAGATCGGAAAATCCGGTGAGATTATTTTTAAGTTGGTCGTAATGTTTGAATTTTTTTTCGTTTGAAGCTCAGAACGGTGGTAATTTGACAGTGATTGACGACGCCGAGACAGGCAACTTCCGGAAAAACCTGCCTTGTAAATTTTTAAAACGATTGATTTGTGACGATGAAAGCCAGGTTTTGGATACACCGTCATCTGTATGCTCAGAGGAATCCAAAATGATTAAGGTTTATAATTGTCGTAGAAAATCCAGGTCTCATTACCAATAATGATCGACTCTGCAGATACAGATCTTGATTTGACGATCGTACTTGATCAGCGCATGACATCTTCATCTAGATAAAATCGATTTAAATTTTTTTGGTAAACCATAGACCGTAATGTTGTCGATTGACACGAAGATATTAAAGCGATGCCCAAGTACCTTTTTAGAATCTCAGGTGCTGGAATATAAAACAAAACAGAAAAGAACCGGCCAAGTTTGAGAATGGCACGCGCATCAAGGTTTATGTTTGAAGTGAAGTTATTTTATTTATTATATGTCATATATCGACAGCTTAGCGCAATCAATATTTAGTATTATGTAGTTAAGTAACCTAATGCAGTTAAATAAAAGGACATTTATTTTGTCGTGAATACCCAAAAAAATATGATATCTAGAAACATCGATGTAGCTTGCCTTCAAACTTTTACGTAGGCTCCTAAAAACAAAGTTTTTTTATGTCCACTAGTTCAGGAAATAAGGGCTAATTTCCTCTAATCATATATTATCCAAAATTATGAAAAAAAATAGATTTATGACCCTTATAACTAGCCCTTTTAAACAATACCTCATTTTAGATTATATGGAATTGAAAAAAAATGTTTGAGTACTTAATTATTAACCCCCCCCCTATTAAAATTTCCATATGGAAATTTTTGACTCTAAGCTATAAAGATATGTGCGGGCTAATACGCTTTATTACTAAGTGATATGTCACGTTTTCACGTGAAGCAACTTTTAAGTTTCGACATCAAGCGGCTTTTAAAAATGTCTATGACAGACGGACAGACAGATTCTGAAGTGGTCTTGTTAGAGTATCGCTTTTCTTTTTAAGGCACGGAATCCTAAAAATAGAAAATAGGAATACAATTATACAGCCACTCAATAGTCTTTTAACTAGTTATTTCAATGTCACCATATTTCTTTCCATGATTATTGGGAATAATTCATCAAAAGACTTCATGAAGGTTGATGACTCTTTTCTATGGTTCTTCAGATACGATCCTCTTAAGTGCTTTCGGTTGAGCTGTTTCAACAGCAGACTATATGTTTCCCCGATGTGATGGAATATATCGGAAATTCGACACTAATAAAAACTGTCAGGTTCTCACTTTTGAAGGTGCCAAAAAGCTAGTGAAGCCTTAAACTATTAATTAATAGATATCAGGTAAAATTATTGCTTGATTGATGTCAAATATATAAGAGTTTTCTTCTTCTATGAGTACCTCTCCAAATAGTGAAGGTTGGAGTTCAGCTCTTGGTATTTAGTCTTGTGCTTGGCAAGGTGAAAGAGTTCGCCAGCACCCATAATTCCTCTATATTCTCGGATGTTTCGCAACCATGACTTTCTTCCACCACCTGCTTTCCTTCTTCCATCATTAACTTCCTTCCCCATAATTATTAGTTCCAAGAGCTCGTATTTGTCATGCCTGAGTATATACTCGTAATATGCAACTTTACGTTGATGGTTTGCAAAAGCTTGCGTTTCTTACCAACCAGTCGTAGAACCTCCTCATTAGTAACTTTAAGAGTCTTAGATTTAAACATTATGCGTCTGTAGACCCACATTTTTAATGTTTCTATGGCTTTCCTGAGATTTTCTTTAATAATCCAGGTCTCGCATCCGTATAGAAGCATTGGTTAGGTCTAACATTGGAGGAAAAGACTTCGGAGTGGGATTTTAAGGCTACGATGGCAGAGTACCTTTTTAATTTTTCCAAAGATAAAAGATTGAGAATAATTTTACAGGAACACAATAAACGGAAAATTATTTTGGAGTCACAGCGTGTAAATCCTAGCAGACTGACAGAAATAATCATTACTAAATAAATTACTTATTGGCGCAGGCTGTTAACAAGTATTGTCTTAAAACTTCAAAGTATTTTCAAGTATTGTCTCGCCTTTATTGTTGGTTGAGATAAAAAAGATATTGATGAAATCACTTAATTTTTCTGTATTCTGCAAGTTTAATTGCATTGCCATATAATTAATCGTCTTATAATGTTAAACAAAATATCTGCGGCACGCTGATTCACTTACTTTCAATTGATTCTGAGAAACTCACCTGGTATCTAAATATTTTCTTTTGTCATACGAATCAACTGCATCTAGAGAACGTCGTAAGTAATACATAAAACGCAGAGTTACAATGAGCCTTTGCAAGTGAGATATTGATGATTTAAGAGGAGTTTATGATTTCCAATATATCGAGGTCGTTTGATGCTAACGCAATAACAATATTTTCTAGTTATATTAGTGATCCCCTTCGGTTTCGCACTGATAAGAAAAGAATGAAGCGAGACGCGTTAATACGTGAAAATCCGATCTTATAATTTTCTTCGCTTTAAAACGCCGACATAACTTTATACTATTCTTTGGAAAAGTCCAGTATCTGATGTACGAGGGAATTTTTTCGATATAAGTTGAAGAAAATTACTATAAAATATAATTTAATGAACGTTAATAAAATTTTGCACAATATGCTCTAAAAATTGAGTTGGAAAATTACGTTTGTTCGTTACGTATTTAATGTAATATATGCATGTAAGCTGTGGAAAACTTGATTGTATATTTTTTAAAGGAACTATATAGTCATAATTTGTTTCCATGGATATCTAACGATTTAAGTAGAGCACGCCAAGATATTTCTATGGCAAATGTTTTTTCTGACTTGTCAGGTAATTTTGGGAAAATATTCATAAATTATCTATCGTAATATTCTTTGTAAATCAATCTGTCAATTACTAAAAACTGAAGTAATATTTATTATGTAAATACTAAGAAAAACGCGTACATACAGACAGGCATGACGGGAGATTTTGAAATGACCCTTCCGGGGAAACCTTTTACGGTATGAAAGACGATGTTAAAACGTAATACGTTTTGACATCGCCATCGTAATACGTTTGATTTAACAATTGCTATTATTCATTACAAGTTTATGCTATTTAAGCATGCGCAGCCTAATTGTTAATAACCATTTAATTATTGTGCTACAAAATCATCGAACCCCTACTCCAAGCAATAGGTATTATTAAAGCCTATGTATATTAAGTGCTTAAACTTCGAGTTAGTAATTCAGTTAAAAAACAGTCAGTACGATAGATAAAGTCACAACTTTTTTTCTTTTTAAGTTCTGCAACCGGTTAAAGGCCTTGGCTACCTTATAATTAAGTCTCCAGTATCCCTTATTTACTCCAGCCTCTATCCACCCTTATATTTTTAGAAGTTTAAGCTCTTCTCGACGTAGTTTAGTCTATTCTAGGCCTACCTCTCCATATTAGTAACTATGATTTCATAAAGGAAACTTTTTGGGAAAGCGTGGAAGACCACATATTAGTTATCTCAATCTACTACTCGTAACGATTTTGGAGATAAGTGTATTTTTGTACAATCGGTATAATTCAAAGAAAGTGGTGGTTTGTCGTTTACTGGTTCAAATATTGTTCGTAACATTTTCCTTTGTTGATCTTCAATGCTTTTGTTTAAACTCTAAGATTCATTAACGTAAAGGAGAACGGTTGATATAAGTATCTTATATGTAGATAGTCGTCTTTTAACAATTATTAAATGATATTTTAAATGTTTCCTCAGTATGTAAAAGCATTTATTTCCTATTGTCAATATTGACCTTGAGGTTACTAGCGATTAAGTGTACCGAGATATTTAATTGATCCACTCTGTAAAATTTTCGGTTATTTACGGATATAGAATTACTGTTTACTTATCTAGAGTTAAAATTATAGGCAGTGTTACATTTGACGATATTATGTCGATATTTTAGAATATTTTTTATACTTTTCCACAAAAATATCGAATTAATTTACTGAAACTTAACGGAAGTAATTGAATTCATTGTACATGTATCTAATCTTTAACTGGCTACGAAATAAATATTCTTTACTTCTTCAGCTTAATGTAAACAAAAAAAAAACGTTACAAACAGCTCCACACTTTCTCGGCACGGTGATTAGCGGCACACACTCGTTCCTTCTTCGGGAATCGTATGGGCGCTTCCGCGTTGCGCGCCGCGCGCTCACCCTCCCATGACATGTCGACGGAAAAAACGCTAGTTTGACCCGCCAAGACTGACCTGATGGCGCACGGGTCGTTACCACCGCCGTGATTATGCCAGCTGGGTTTAAATTACGTCGGGGTCCACTTGTGAAGAAGGTCGCGTCTGCACTTCGGGAGTTTCGTCTATAAGCATTTTGCATTATGTGTGTTATATTATTCTTAAACACATTCAAACGGATGCGCGATATTATATATGTTTTCTGTTTAGATTTTACAAGAAAAAACTATATTTTATAACCTGTTACCCATGTTATCTGCGCTTGCAAAAAAAATTAAGAATAAAACGAATTTATAAAGACCTCTGAAGACTCGAAAGTTCTTCTTAAATTCGCACTTAACTTTAGGTTATGATTTTTGAATGATATTTATTCTTGAAGAAGCTTTTATAATCGTTGGATATTGAGAATAGATATAGTATAGATATAGATGCATAGCAGAGCCAGTAAAAAATAAAATAATCTGTAGGACTAGTTGCAGTTTCTTACCGGTACTTGATTGGGTAGAAAAAATGTTCATGCTGAACGATCCAAGTTCTGATCGCTTCACTACTATTCTAGCTGATGCTCTTGAATTCCATCAGCACAATTCCACGCCAGGTCTACTTCAAACGGCCACGCTTCTTTGGAGAATTCTAATGGAAAGCTTCTTTGGGGTTGCCATTTAGAGCATGTGGAAATCAAATTCCACTTGGCACGTTTTACTTGGCACTCAAATTGTTTTAGTTGAGCGCCAGCCGTTTAAGTAACTCTTTTCTAGATACAATCTTGGAAAAATATATTTGGAGAATAAATCTAAGACTAACGAAGATTGAAGTCTTTCGTTAGCTTCCATGTCTCATACACATGTAGAAGTATAGTTTTAGATGAGAACACTTCGACTTTTGGGTTAGTTTCTTTGGCTGCTAGACTGGGTGGAAATGCGCGGAGTTTGCACTGGGTTTATCTATCTTTGAAGGAATGTCCGCTTCAAGTCTTTTCCTCTTTGATGAGACATTTTCATATTTCCATTAATTTATGTATGCTAATTGGTAAAAGCGGTCCAATAGATTTTATATGTGGAATAAATGAAACTGTAAAGTATCAGTAATGTGAGGATTCAAAAAGTTATTAGTAATTTTCCTCTTTTATACTGCCTTCGCTCACTTTTCTTTTTAATTACGTCTTTTTCATTTATTTCTCCAAATAAATTAAATTTTTAAGTTTATTGACACTGGCTTGTTGTTAGTATTTTTTCAAATATTTTGCAATTTTCTACTTAGTTTAAATATTCCACAACATACAATATTACATTTACACACATGGTATTTTATTTGACTGAAATAAATATTGTTCTCGATTCGTATCATAAACTAAATATTCCAAAACCGAATTTAAAAGTTATGGCAATTATGTAGAACATTTTCATGAGCATGAAGCTCCGTCATTGCTGAATATCTTGCCTCGACGGCTGATGCATGAAGATATTGAAGCAATATATTACAAAACATTATTACAAAAATTATGATGACCTAATTTTCAAGCTAAAATTTGTCCATAAATCGCTTGAAAGCATAATAAAAGAAAAGAATTTCAAAATTGTGGGCGCATGGCCCTCTGTTGTGGACAATTAGTTTCCAATATGGAACCTAACTGCCGATTTGTCCCGGTAGGGGGCTACCTGTATTTTAACGTAAACGTCATAGATAAACATGATGTGAGGTTTTGTCATTTACATCCGTCTTAAGAAGTGTCGAATTTCATTGGCTTTTCGAAGATTAAATCTTGATTTATAATAAATATGCATCGATGTTGTGCAGTTGGATGCAGTTGCAGTTAGAGCAGTTGATATTATAGGTGTCCATTTATTCCCTAAGGACAAACAGCGTCAGAACTTGCGGGAAATAGCCGTGAGATGCAAAAACTTTAATGCAATAAAACAATGCTTCAGCTTTTTTCAGATCATCTATTTCATTCTAATTTTTTTCTTATATTACTTTTTAGCTATATTTTCTTTCTCTGTTTTCAATTTTTAACGCTACAAAAGTCTACCTCTTTTTTGACGGCTAATTTTATTTACGTCTTATTTTGATAGTGCCATTTACGCTTAGCTTTACGTAAGATTCCCTATTGTGGGCGCATAGCCTTTAATTGTGGATACGTACCCATCAATTGTGGATACATAGCCCTCAATTGTGGGTGCGTAGCCCTCAGTCTGCTAATCAGACTGCAGGAAAGAGTGGGATGAAAAAGAAGTGCACTTTTGCAAAATTGAATTTTTCATGGAATTTACTTATTTAATTGGAAATAAAATTTATACTTAACGTCATTTTATGGGATTGCAAATGCTATAAAAAAACTAATAAATGCCAAAATTTTTTTATGACTTAGTTTTTTTACAGCCTTTATTTGATATAAAAAAACTAATAAGACCCAAAATTGTTTTAATGTAAATTAAGTTTCTATAACGAATCAGGCGTAATAGTTTTTTTTATTTCACATTTTTCAAAACTAAATACTTAATGTACAAATACGAGAACAAATTGTCAAAAACTTGAGCTTAAAAAATATGTATTCTGTGATAATAAGAAATATAAATTTCACTTTGACTGAACTTCACTTACACCTTATGGAGCACGTTAATGTTTGTCCTGCATTGAGACCCTCAAGAGAAACAACAAAAAAAAAACAGTATAACAAATCTGATACCTTTACTGTTCATAACTATCCGCAGCCATTTGGAGAATAGCAGACTAATTAAAAAAAACAACTATAATGCCACTTATTTCAGTAACGGCGTTGTTGTTTACAGAAGCCAATCTTGAATAATTCTTGTTATCGACTAAATAGTGAAAAAAGAACTTGACACAATTTTTCTCATGTTGTTTTTGGTGCAATTTCTTCTGTTTTTTTTTAAACTGAACTAAACTTGTATTTTTTTAAATCTTTGTCGCTTTTATTAAGCGTCAACCTCTATTTATTTTCTGGAACAACCTTTTCTTCTATGATGAAAGTACAATGGCAAAACGTGGAGGTAGAGTCTATTCGTTCTCTGCAACTTTCCCAAATAGTTTTGAATTAAATATACTACAAATCACGTACGTAAATTAATTTGGTTCTATTGCGTTGTACTGTCATGTTTTCTTGGAATGGGCTTAATAATTATATATTGTATGTTCGTGATTTCGTTTAAAATAAATCACAGTGAGATTATTTATCAATGGAGTGCACCTCCAAACAAACTTTTCCCAATTTTAAGATCTTCCGATAAGTTTTCACCATTTCCTTAATTCTTGTTTCATTTGTTTCTTCTTTCATTTCTTTAATTATTCTTATATACACTACCCATGTTCTAAATATCAAGGTCTAGGCACATTGAAAGTGATCACTAGCTTTTGATGATGATAAGTGGGCCAGTGAGAACATTTAATAGTTTTCCGATTAGTTCGAAACCCGTTAATTTGATAAATTTTGCATCAAATTTCGGATTTTCTATAATCAGAAATATATTAACTCTGGATTCCAATAATTAGTTTGATATTTAATGGCATAAAAAGTGATGCAAAATTATTCATGTAAATAGTGGACGAGCACGATGGGACGGGTGAATGATCAACGAAATAAATAAAGGTAATGCTTTTTGGATATATATTTAAGTAAATATATTATTTACCTTCAGAAAAATTAAAAAAGGCACTCTCGCTCGTAGTCGTTTCTCGTCGAATTCGTCTTCTCCGCTGCCATATCTGGTCCATAATTCCATACGGATCCGAGCCTTGGACTATTGGAAAAGAACTTAGGAAACGTACAGAGCCATTCGAGATGTGGACTTATAGATTCATGATGTCGATATTTTTGACTCACAAAATCACTAACCTACATACATTTGATGTCCACATCTTGGACTCGTAAAGTTACTAATGAGGAAGTTTTATTACGGGTTGACAAACCAACAAACAACGTAAAGGTGTATATCTGGGGCACGTGCTCAGGTATGACAGATGCGGGTTATTGCAACTAATAATGATGGGAAAAGTTGCTGGGAAAAGAAAAGCCGGTCGCGGAAAAAAGTCACCTTTGCGCAACATCCGAGAATGGACAGGAATTGTGAGTGCTGTCGAACTCTTGTACCTTGCCAAAGACAAAACCAAATACGCAGAGCTCACTGCCAACTTTCACTAGTTTGAGAGGCACCCTTAGAAGAAAAATATTTATTTTTCTGTTTAGTAAAAAGTGTAATTTTTATTTATTTATTTATTTATCAACTTTAATGTATATAATATATGGCGGACTTTTTTATTGCTACATGAACAATCTCTTCCAGTCAACCATAACAATTAGTATTGAAGTTTGGTAACTGTAAGAGATTTTGTAATAAAAAATATTATTGACAGTATATTTAAAGAGAAAAAAAAACAGCAAAGACAGAAGAATTTATAATGTAGGTACACTATTGAGATGATTTAGGATGGTAAAGAAAGGAAAGGACAAGGGCACAAAGGAAAATGGTTCAGAAGAGGTAGGACTTTTTCACTCAACCTTTGAAAACATTTAGGGACGTAATTTTCCTGGTGTCAGGATCTAGGTGATTCCAAATTTTTGCTGCTGCATTTTTAATTTATATCAAGACATATTATAAAACAAAGTCTCCCAACGCATTGTTGGTTTGTACTTGATTTTTTAGTAACTATCCAATGAATTTTCTTCTAGTTTCCATAAGTGAATAGATTGATTTGTGAGGAAGATTTAAATGTATATTTTATGAATATTTAGGGAAAATTACCCCAGATGTGACGATGGATGTCGATGAAGTCAGAAATTAAGTATTCGACGGACAGATATCTTGGTGTAGGCTGCTTAAATCGTTAGAGATACAAAACACATAAGCAATGTATGCCAATAATGTTTTTCTTAAGAAGCTCTACAATAAAGACCATGACAGCATATGTGTATAAATTTCATTAAATCTACATTAGATGTCTTAATGTTAAAAAACATAATTTTTCAACTCAATATTCTAGAGCTTATTATGCAAAATTATCTCACTTTTTACCGCATAACATTTTACAGCAATCTTTTTCAATTTATACAAGGTATCTGGCAATAGATGGTGGACAAAGAAAGACACTATTCGTTAGCTATAAAGGAATAAATTGTCGTTAAAATGAAACGTAAAATACTCCCTTTTTCTGAGTGCAAAAAAAATATTACATATAACTCTTTTTAACACACGCAATACTTGCCCGAATTGCGGTGTTTACCCGCAGTGGCGATTTCTTCGCTGTTGTTCGTGGGTATTCCCCCCAGCGGCGCTGAACAACGTCCGTAAGTATCGTGTGTTCAAAAAAGATGACAAATAATTGTGAATATTAATTTTAATTTTCTGAAAAAAAGTTATCTTTAAAATTTTTTTTTAACGGCAATCAATCTTATTTTAGTCAAGGAATAACGTCTTTCTTTGTCCGACAATTATTCCCAGATATCGTGTATACATCAATTTTTTCCTACGTACTGTAATATTATAATAGTTTAAAAGTTATGACGATGTTTTAAAGTAAACAAAATTATGCGCGCGGCCACGGCTCCGTGCAAAGTAGGTCCAGCGCAGGTCCAGTCCAGTCCAGCGCAGGTTGTTAATTTATAAATAAAACAGCAAAGTTACGAACGTGTACACACTAAGGTATATAATCATTAATAATTGTAATAAATTAATAAATTAAGACTACACGCAAAAATACAGTATATCTAGGACTAAAAGCTAATAAATAATATTATGAAGAAAATCTTTGTCGTCGTGTTTGCAAAATTGGGTCTCGGTAATTTTTCTATTTGGAATTCTATTATAATAATATGTTTTATGGTTTCTCGTAAACCATTTCTAATGTTATAAAATTTTATGGACTATTGTGTCTATATATTTATGGATTTTATAATTAATTAGTTTGCTGCCGGCGATTTCATTCGCGTGGTATATTTTTCAATTTAATGCAATAATATATTGAGTTGGAGTACCCGGATACGTTGCAATGCCACTCAAAAAAAATGTTTATGTTTTGATTCTGTTTATTGTCTGAATATTATTATATAGTTGTGTATAGTTATGCATATAATTTATTGTTATTATATAGTTATGTATATAATTTATTGTCTTACTCGTGCGCCATCTGTTATAAAATGGTTGTACTAATTCGAAAACTTTGACAGGCATTCACACAATTCACCAAAATTCCAATCGGTTGAATGTTATAGGAATGGGACAAACAAAGAAACATTTAGCGTCATGTATACGATTATAGGTATATTTTTTAATCTGCGTATAATAAATTTTGAAAAGGACAGTGCTGTATGATTGCTAGTTAATGAATTAACCTACTACGGTAACTGACATATTTGTCTTTGGTTTTGAAAATAGACAAAAAATAGACTCGAATATTGATAAATCACCCATGATGCAATTAAACCTCACATATTCACAAAAACGAATTGAATTTTATGCCCGTCCGATAGTTACGATCGCCGAACGAGGCCAGGTATCCCGGGACAGACCGGAAACGGACAGGCAGGAAGTCACTTCCGATGTTCGCCTTAAAGTAACGAACTAACCCCTTGCTCCCTACCCTAACGCATCATGAATATGAATATTAAACACACCTTCGTCCGATGGGTTGGTGCATTTACATAAATGCACAAGAAGCGGTATTTTGTACGACTGTTATCCGACCGTATACTTTGAAATTGTCGGCTAAAATTTATATATCTTTTTGAAAAGTATCGAGTAGATAATAATACCTGTTATTTTCAGTAATAACGAAACCTGTTATTTTAATATTATTTTAATACTGACGAAATCGAATTTTCTATCATCTTTCGAAAATTTCACTTTTACGAGATCGTTAATAGTAAAGTTTTAATGATTTATGTAAAGAAAAACAAAAAATATTAAGAAAAGCGATCAGGTAATTGACGTACTTCTGAAAAAGAAAGACAGTTTTATTAATGCGCATTCTTTTATATTGACGTAGATGGAAAATGGATAATATGGAAAATGGTAGATTATGGGTAATGGCAGATTCACTCCTTTTATTGCTTTTGTTGTTTACTTGGCGGAAAAATGTTCTATATATCTATTTATTTTTTTAAAATATTTTCATTGATTTTTTGTACATTCAATTATTTTGTAAACTATTAGCGGAATTGTGATAGTTCATGTAATTGATTAAATTACACTAATTAAAAAACTCAGCGGTATCTTTTCATATTAATTTTAAAAATTAACAAATGTTAAATACACAAATATTTTTCAAAGATTAGTACAACAAGTTAAATAATATGTTTATATATATATGCAATTAATAGCAATTCGATATTTAAACCATTATTACCAAGTGTACTGATAGTTGTTACGAAATTGTATACTCTTTGCACGTAAACCTTTGAAAATATCTATAAGTAATGCGCAACCAGACGATCGACCATGATTGGGCCGACAATCATCGGGGAAAATCGACATTTTATATTTTAACGCACATGTCCTTCAAAAACCGGTCCTACAAAAAGTTCGAGCAATTGTACCAGATCTCGCCGATCCAGACGTTACAAGTGAAAATCTCATAACGGAGAAAAATATAAAATATACGAATAAACACGACGAAGACGGAAGTATTTAGTAGGCGATGCGCGCCTTTCGATCTATGCCTTGAGTCGGTGGAAATTCGGTCCCCGATCTTCTCCCACAAAAGTCAGCAGTTATCTGCCGCCGACTTATTACATACAAAAGGCGATCATCTATGTTGCGCTTAAATGGAACCTTATTTCAACTTTTGCAATTTATATGTTTTTTTAAATTACTTTTCTGGCGAAACGTGACTGGAAACCTTGTGGTGCTTATGAAATGTGATCTAATCTACCGATACTATTGTTATTTTTAGATGTTATGAAATAAAAAGATACACAGAATAAATTAAGTCGATAAGCATCGCGATATTTTTAAGAAAAGGTTCTAGTTCCAAGGTCGTTTGCTTAGTATATACTATCATTGGACATCAAAATTGATGTATATGGAAAATACAAGTAGTGGGTGCATATTCATCTCATTAAAATTATACGTCAATATGTATTTCTTGTTTTTATTTATTATTTATGTGGGGATGTTTTTTTTTCAGCAATAATATTAAAAGCAGGAAATTTTGTTCAGTGAAACAACGAACAACATTTAATTATCTAATTATTTTTTCTGTTGATGATAAGTTATGTGTATATATTAAAGTCGTCTCGACTTAGATGAAAATAACTTATATTTTAGCTTAACATTCAAGATGACATTATAGTTACGTATCGTATTTATATGTATTTGTTTATAGAACTATTTCTGACTATAGTTTTTTTATCGTTTTTTTATTCTAAATATTTGATTTTTTTATAATAACATGCTCAATGCATTGGAATTATGGCTTTGAGTTGTCGAGTAACTTTCAAGTTATAAATGTACTTATAGATAGACAAGCAAACAGAAAGAAGTAGCTTTTTGTAACATGTGAGATTTCAAAAAGTAGTTACAAGTTTAGTGACATCAAAAATGTTTCATTTGGAGACCCATTTTTAGGTTGAATTTTGGTCAAAATAACAACCTTAATCATAAAAAAAATTAAGAAGAGCATAGGGATAATTTAAGAAACCTGAAAGATCTAAGTAATAGAAGTATGACGCAATATCACAACGCCCTTATGATTTTAAGGTTAAGCACAATATAATGGAGTACACGTACCCAATACATACAATATGTCATTATATAATATTATACTTGAAAGGTAAAGAAAGGAAACTTAAAAAAACGATAAGAAGATTAAAAAAAAAACAAAAAAAATAGAAATAATAACTTTTTTTTACCTGGGAGGGAAAAAGGACAAAAAGAAGACGTGAGTAACTATAGACCCATAAGTCTTATGTCAAATATTTATAAGGTGTTTTTCAAAGTTATTCTGGCAAGGATAAGTATAAAGCTCGATGAGAACCAACCCAGAAAACAAGCTGGTTTCAGACAAGAATTTTCCACCCTGACCCATATACACACAATGAAACAAATAATAGAGAAATACAACGAATATAATAAAAACCTGTATATATGTGACATTGTAACCCATAATGACATATGAAAGAGCCTGGAACAACAAGGGATATCTTCAAATTACATTGAAATCATCAGGAATATCTACTTAGATAACGAAGCGAGGATACGACTAGAAACAAAAGTGTAAAATCAACAGAGGTGTGAGACAAGGGGACCCCCTATCACCGAAATTGTTATCCGCCGTATTGGAAAGTATCTTTCACAAACTGGACTGGAATGCCTTCGACCTAAACATACATGGCGCAAAAATAAACCACTCAATATTCGCGGATGATATAGTCCTGTTGGAAGAAAATTCAACACACTTCAAAGAAATGATCAAAACAATAAATGATGAAAGCAAGGAAGTAGGTCTAACTATGAACAAAGACAAGACAAAACTGCAAACTAATTCCGAACCAATGACTACAAAAATCGACCACCAATCTCTCAAATATGTTCAAGAGTACTGTTACCTAGGACAAATAATTTCTCACGAAGACCAAACTACAAAAGAAATTAACAGAAGAATAGCAAACGGATGGAAGAAATATGGGTCTTTGAAAAAAATGGAAACCACTGGAGGAATATGGCCCGTGATAGAACACAGTGGAAGATGCTGGAGGAGGCCTGTGCCAAAAGACACGCTGAACTGCGAGATATCCTGCAGCCTTGTAGTTCAGAATAAAGGACTTTAAATAAAAACATTAATATATATTTTGGAGTAATTATATGTTACCAAGAAATAACTAATTTTAAAGTGGAAAATATTTTCAAAAATAGGAAAAATACGAAAAATATTATTGGTGAAGAAAAGTTATCTTTTCATTTGAGAAAGCTGAGCAGTAGGTTTGAAAGACAAGTCAAGATAATGACAAATTAGGATGTTTTGTTATTAAACGAAGGATGCGCACGTTTCTAAAGAGAAGAATTAAAATGTAAATAACCTTTATCCACGCGGGTAGAGTCACGGGCAGGGTTAAAATTAAATACAGCACTAGTTTAGGTACTCTTTTAATTATTTACGTTTTTCAATATTTAATATTTCTTTTCCAAAAATTGATAGAACTCTTTTCATTTTACTCATCAAAAGTATTGAAAAATTAAATTTCCAAATGAAATATTTTGGTGCTTACGTTGTTTCATGTGAAAATTGTATAATAACGCAGATATGCATATTTTATAATGATCAAGAGTCATGTTGCATAAAGATATTAAATTACAGTTTGAGAAATTGTATTTCTCAGAAGGTATTATTATTGTAACTAATTTCCAAAAAAATTGGATTAAATTTTGCCAATAAAAAATGATCGAAAGCTTAATCATGTTTCACAAGATGTAACTCAGTATTCAACTCGAACGTTCCCGTTGCGCTCGCTTCAAAGTATATAGTCTATGTACATCTTAATAAAATTTATAAACCTCTGAAATACTGTCTGGTTACCAAGAGGATATTAATCCACATTAATCTTTCTCTTTCTCATCAATATGCAATGAGGATCTGCCCAGATAAGCAAGAAAGAGATGGACAATATTTAATCAGCTACCAAAACTAATGAAGCGATGATCTTGGCATAAATATATTTCTTTTTTATTTGTATAAAATTTATTATACCGCTATCTCTTTCTTTTTATTGCCCGTAATGGAAATTGTGGTCTATTGAATGAAATAAATATAATTTTGATTGTGTTAATGTGGAGATTTTCGTAAGTTTTATAAGAATTATACAAAATATTTATCTTAAGATTATAGAAAAACATCACAAATCGATATTCAAATTATTCAATATGTCACGATAAATTGTACTTTAACTACATTGTATAGAAGATCGATTTTAGAATAACAAAGTATTGCTTTTTACGTCTTGTTAAATTTGAACAGGATTTGTAAAAAGCTCAACATTATGCCAAAGGATTCTGCACATTCATACCTTCTTCATTAAGGCCTTAGATCGCTTGCGCTCAAATTGTCTTATATCATTCTGTCTTGAAAAAGAACTAATCAAGGTAACACCTGTATACAATATTATTGTCACGCTCATACACAGGTAAACAGCACGAATGAGTGAAAAGGATAGAAATAAAAAAGTACATTTTCTCTTTCACCTTTAATTCTTACGTAGATCATTGTGGCGACACTGCCTTCGTGCGAATTGTGGGACTGTATTCGAAATATTTATGTGGAAGTTAGTTTGTCGTTTTAGGTTGCTCTATGACACTTTTCAATATTGTTTCGATCGAATTGCATACTTTACGAAATAAGCACAAATTTTGAAAATTACTTGTTCCGAAGTATATTGTTCCTATAAATTCATTATTTGAAAATATTTATATTCTATCGCAATACTCAAACTTTTTATTTTAGGAAATTTATAACAAAATACAATAAAAATACATTTTTAGGAAAATTATAATTTTTCAGAACGATTTTGTATACCTTAAAATTAATTCTGAATTTTTTTACGATGTATAAGTTTTTTTAATTTCTAAAAGCATCCTCTTGTTATGAAACGCTTTTCATTGTAAAAAGGTAAATAGAGCCCAAAAATTACTTGTAAATAATTTAGTAACCATTTATGACAAATTTTAGTGATTAATAACCAAATGAAAAGAAATGTAATGACTTTGTGAAATAAAGTGCAATTTTAAATTTTATTTATATCTTATTAATATTACTAATTTTCCGACTTCATGTCAAGATTTTAAAAGAGTTTTCGGTAGCCAAATATAATGTAATTAAATCATATTAATTTTCTTACAAATGTAAAATTTTACATTTTTGCTGAAGCGGCACATAGCATGTTGTGTGCCCGTAGCAGATTGTAGGTTGTTTTATTTGTGGGACTGTTATTAGATAAATAATTATTTCTGAGTTTAATTTGTACATTATTTATCACATGATATGGGTAAAACTCCGTAAGAAATATGTATTTGAAACATAAAATAATATTACAAGAATTTTGGTAATTTAATTTTTTTATGCTTTGCTTAAATATCTACACGAGTACATTTGTTCGCTATAAATATTGATTTTGGGGGCGTTGAATAAAATAAATGGATTTGGCGTACTGTTTACTCCGTTTTAAAAGTAAATCATAACTTTATTTTTATTCGATTAATGTGTAGATTTTATGCTTTTTTTATAATTGAAACATTACTATTTAATTTTTTACAATTTAAACTTATAAAGAAAAAAAAATTGGTCCCAAAAACGACTGCCCTACGCACATGCCCCTTATCAGACGTCCACCGCACCTGCGCGCGTCAGCGGCGGGAGGTGCGCCCGCGCAGCTCAACCAGTCGACACAGATCAGCGGGCGGCGGCGCGCGCGCGGGAACTTCGGCTGCCAACGTTTGAATTACGAACGACCGCCATATTTGTTTCGCTCCGTACTAAATATTTAAAAAGAAGTTAAATTTTCATCACCAAACCTTATCCATGTTTTTAAAGTGACTATAATGTTTTTTAAATTAGTAAAAAGATTGCTAATTTAATTTATTTTTAAATTCAAGTGCCTCCGAGCGAGTAAATCCGGTGAATATTTTAATTCGGATATTGTAATCGCATTAAATTCGTACGTCTTACAAGTGGGAGTGTCCTGTTTAAATACTAAATTAGTGATTTTTTCGAATAAATAATTAGTGGATCATTCATTAAACAAATAAAAAGTTAATTGATAATTAAAAGGAAAATGTGTTTTGATGTGAACAATCGAAATTGACATTTCATCTGCAATTGTGTGGAATCTATGGTCATTATTTATTTTTAATTCTTATTAGCTTAATTTTTTTTAAAGCCGTAAGTTGCTTGAACACAAAAAAAAATATAATCGCCTATTCTAGGTCAAATAAAACATAGTCCCCAAAAAAAAACAAATGCAGGAAAACGGGCGTTGAGGTCGTGCACGCGAATAGAATTAAAATAGCGACCTCTTGTTATTTAAATGGATTGATTCAATTAAATTTTGTATCGATAATTACGCTAAGTAATGTACTATTTTTAAGACAATCTAAGACGTGAGCCTATTTTTAAGACAATCCAAGACTTGATCCTTTTTTGTAAAACAATCTAAGATGTGAGCCTATTTTTAAGACAATCTAACACGTGAGCCTATTTTTAAGACATTCTAAGACTTGAGCCTATTTTTATCAGATAATCTAAGACGTACTCCTAAAGAGCTTTCAAAAAGCTTTTTAAAATTTCCTAAAGCTCTTTTGAAAATATTGTTCGGATAGTCTCGAAGTCATTTTGTTTGAATTTTATTTATTTAATTCAATTATTAGATGAAGTTTTATTAAAATAAAAATATGTCTAATTTAATTACAAATAAGCAATACCTATCACATGTGGGCTAAAAATTTTTTATCTTGAAAACTCATGATTATAACGGATTTCAAGCCATTTTTCTTCGTAAGTTTCTTGATAACGATACTTGTAAAAATATTTTTAGCTAGCATTTTTAAATACCCTGTGTGAAGCATTATTCTATCTTTCGTGTTCAGTGAAAATGCTTTAGTGGATTTGTATAGTATTCATACGATTTTTAGAGTCAACAGTCTAAATATTTTTAACTGGGTTTTTCGAAAATTATTTTTATTAGCTTGTTAATGTTTCTAATATAGCTAATACCATATGCTTCATGTAATGGCTTACTTACCCATTTAATTTACCTGCCTAAATATTTTTACCTATGTACAGTAACTGTCGTACGATAATTTTTCGTTTAGATGTTTCAAAATTCATGTTTTACGGTGGATTTGAAGTGTTATCTTTTTTGTCACATTTTACGTTTAAAAATAGTTCCCAAATGCATTTTTTTTAAAATTCTGGTTAATGTTTCGACTTCGCCGCATATTTTTATTTCTTATTTGAACATTAAACATTTTCTTATCATTTATATGGATGGTCATAATTTACTATCATACGTTAACGTCGGGTTCAATTCTTTGTTATATAGATAATTTCATTGTATCAATTTATTCTATAACATTCAGGTAACGACTTTTCGTTATGTTTATTGTATGTATTACCCATTATAGGTCTTTATGTGACTATAGTGGTAAGCAAGAGTGATTACAGAGCCACGAATTGTATTTACAAGACAACGCTACCTGTCTTCTCTAAAAGTTAGGATGAGGGCACATCATTTATAAATAAAAGAAAATCGTGGAAAATTCATATTTATATATTGGGCATTGTTGTGCAAAAACTGATTGCTATTTAATGTACGCAATTGATTAAAAAGTTACAGTTTTTAGTATTTTCTCTGGCTGCTTACTTATTTGTTTGTGTGCAAATAAAAATGACTACGCCGATTTGTTTGTGTGCGAATCGCGTAAAAATGACTAAGCCTATTTGTTTGTGTGAGAATCAGGTAAAAATGACTAAACAGATTTTAATATGACTTTAAATTTTAAATAACCTAGTTATTCGACCAAAAACTTGTTAAGAACGAGTGAAACTTCCGTATATATTTAGGTATTTATAAACATTTTATGGTATATAGTATTTCTATTAATCTATTTAAAAAAAATAAATTTTCACATCTTCAATATATTGCCTAATATATCTTTCACAGGCGCCCATTAAAAAAATTTTGAATTCCACATACAATTACAAATCATTAATTTTGAAAGACAATGTGTAAATAAATAAATATTGCCTTCATGCGCGTTTGAAAAAAATGTATAATCTCGGATAGATTAAGAAATAATTAATTATAGGATATTTTCTTAACTTGTGCTATAACATTTTCCATTATGCAAACGTTCAAGACGATACATCGACCAGAAGTAACGTATAGACTTTGAGTTTCAGTGAGTAATACTATGGTAAAAATAAAGAAAAATTGCCTGTAAACGCGATTGAAAAAATGTATAATCTCGGATAGATTAAGAAATAATTAATTATAGGATATTTTCTTAACTTGTGCTATAACATTTTCCATTATGCTAACCTTTAAGATTGTACATTGCCCGGAAGTACCATATAGAGTTTGAGTTTCAATGAGTAAGACTATGGCAAAAAATAAAGAAAAAAAAACACTTTAAACAGCCATATTTTTTCTTTCGTTAACCAAAAAACTTGAAACTTTAACAACTTCAATTTGATATCTCAAGCTGTCTCTGAGAAAAAAAGGTTTTAACCGGCAGATGGACAGACGGACAACCAAGTGATCATATAAGGATTCCGTTTTTATCATTTTGAGTAACAAGTAACTAAGCTAGAGTTAACAAAGACTTTCAGAGATCGGAAAACTTTTGCAAGAATTATTAGAAAAATAATGAAACATTTGCGGTATCAAAAATCTTACAGCCAACTTTCCGCAACTCGTGAGTAGTCTTCAGTTAGGTTTAAAAAAAAAGGTTTTCCGTGAAAATAAATTTTGCCATGTCCAAATTTTAACGCCCGACTTGAAATTTGGGTGTTAAATTTTACTTAAATATAATTAACAATTTTGCAACTTTAAAAAAGTTTGATCCGGTCGAAACTTGTATATACTCTTGTAATTGTCTGTGTTACCATAAAATACCAGGATAAAACCATTACTGATTTGCTTACACAATACATTTTGGACCTTAAACCTTAAATTCATTGTCGGTTTACGATTTAAAATTAAAATGTCTGTGTTTATTATTATTAGTTTTTAAATCTCACATGTACCATAGACTAACTTGTAAATGTACGTCATGAATAATATTAAAGAAAACAATTTTATACTTTAAAGAAATGGGTGTATTTAAACCCTTGAAAAAATTCTTACTATTTTTAATATGACGTGGTGTAAACTTGATTTCTAGGGTTTTGAAAATGAATGTGAAGGTTATAAGGTCTATCATATAATAAAAGTAAAACGTCGTCTATTTATATGTTTGTCTTTCTTTCGCGCTTAAATAAATATGAAAAGATAAGATACATATATAATTACGCTAATTATGCTTACTAATATAATAAAAGTGAAAAGTTGTTTGTTTGTATTTATTCATTTATCACTACAAATGTTAAAAGTTAGATCCGACAAATGATTTTCAAAATAACACCTACCTCATAATTATATAACTGGTCTTATGGATTCTATACTCATTTGGGTATTTTTTTTTATGTATTTCTAATAGCACGAGGATAAAGCCGCTGGCAAAATATAGTAACGAATATAAAATAATTAATATTATGACAGGATATTAATTTCAATTTAAATTTTTTTCAATATCATACAAATATTATTAAACAGCGCCATCTTTGATGCGTAGATAAAAATTAATATCATCCGTAATGTTATAGACATACTTTTATAAATTTACCGCTAGATCGCGCTGAGATAGCGTTATATATTAATGAAACACTATTAGATTAGGTTTCATCACTTAATACAAAAAGTTTACTTGAAAAGATCTATGCAAAACCCACGCGTTGAAGAGGAACGTCTTGTTGTGAACTTAATAGATTTGTTAAAATTTATTTAATTGTATACACATTTAATTTGGCCTATGTTATGTTAATATATATATATATATATATATATATATATATATATATATATATATATATATATATACATATATCTGACAAACAATAAGTTGAATTAACACTCTATATACACAATTTGATATGTAACTTAACCAATTTATGCTCATTCACAGAGCAGGGAACTATCCCCACTTCCGCCATGTTTTTTCGTCACAAATTTTTGTGAAGACACCAGAACGATAAAAATTTAAATTTAAAATATACAAATAGTTTTGTATTTTTATATTACTTTACTTTCGAGCGACGTAAATACAAAAAAAATCGAACTTAAAGTTGTTGACTGGAATCGATTCTATAGCATTAATGGTGCATGTACAATTCTACAGTTTAAAAAAGTGTCTGAATGTATATCCGTATCCGTTTCTCTGTATCGACATGTAAATTATTAGACCCACTTAGATTAAATTTTAAATTTGGGAGTCTTTTATAAATATATTGAAATTTTTTTTAAAATCTCAAAATTTTGTATTTTAAAAAGGCTTAAAGCGATATTCTTATTTTTTTCTTCATAATATAACTTTTGTATAAGTCAAATAATACATTATAATTCCAAAGAATAATTCCATAGAATAGTTTGTTTAGGATATGTCTCATAAAAAAATGTATACTTAATTTTCTGAGCTTGCAGTAAAGTTATCATAAGTAATTAAACAAAAATCTTAGGCACCGCGAAATGTGGGCTTTTAAAAGGCTCGAACGATATTCTTAAAATTTGGCACGCCGTCTTTACTCAGTAGATTAAATAATATTTCATAATTGTTGTTCCCGGAAAAAGTTTGTTTAGGATGCGACTCATAAAAATCTTGAGTATATTAACCTAACAAATGTAGGTTTTCCAAAAGGTTCGAATGGTATTTTTAAAATTTTTCATGTTATTATTATAAGTAAAACAATATGTCATAAATTTGTGTTTTCGGCAAAAATTTGTGTACGCTTTATCTCATACAAAACTTAAGTAAAGTTTGCATGCAATCATAGTGCGAGGATGCTGCGTGGTGGGGAAAGCGTCACGTTGCAATGTTTAGCGCCTTTCTATAATCAATTTTCATAGTGATATTTAAATAAAAGATGTGTGAACGTATGAATGTGTGTGCAACTTTTATTATAATTAAATATTTAATTATTTTAATTTTGATACCCGCTTATAAGTTTCGTAAAGTTTGGGGAGTTTTGGTTTTTATTGCTTTGAATATTTTCGTATATTACCTTTCGTTATCTTGCGTGCTCAAATAGAGCAGGTATTGAAAAAAGTTTTTCTTAAACGCATTAATCTTCAAAATAATCTCTGTCAGTAGTTCTTATCGGATACAAGTGGAGTGTATTATTTTTTTTTATTTTTTCTTTTAAATATTCTTCAAATAAATTGAAAATCATGTTTAATAAAAAGTGTTTTTTTCAGAGTTTTATAAATGTGAGGAATATTATAAATAACATTAGCGAATTTAGATTGAATACGGTCCCACAAAAATACATGATGAAAAATCATTAATTAGTAAAGATTAGGAAAGTTTTCATTTGAGGACGAAAGCACTACTGGTTTGGAAAAGCGTATGAAAAAGTGAATAAATGTTTACGTCACTAATTTTAAGTGACTCATTTATAATTTTTGACATTTGCGTAAAATAATCGATTCCCTATTTGGAAAAAAGATGACGTAGTAAGACCAATAAGAACCACGGTTCGTGGGTTCCGTGCCTTTATATTGTATTATACTAAAGTAAGTACGAACATACAAAAAAAGATAGAAAAACCGAAAAATTAAGTTTATCTCCTAGTAAACGAACATAGAGTTATTAATGTTTTTCTTTTATTTGTATGACGAGGTCGTTCTTCTTGCAAACTTTCATGATTCCAGGTTAAAGAGATGTCACTACAGGTTTTGATTGGTGAATCAGTGAATCAGTATCAAAATATGTGATATTTGAAGGGCCGTCCTTTTATTGCATAGGGTTAGAAGATTGAGTTCATCAGATTTGTTAATTAATATTAATTTTAACTGAGAAAAAAGATCTTAACTGTCTGCTTGTTCTACAGATAGACGGACAACAAAATGATCTTCCCAGGGTTCCATTTTCGATTCTAAGTTACAGTAGTAAGAAAAATAGTTTAAATTAATTTGAAAACTGGAGAATAAAATTGAAGCCAGCAACAGTAGGGAAAATTAGCCGCAATAATAGGGTAAATTAGTGGCACTTGATAGATGATAAAACAAAGATGTTGTAAGAAGTTTTAATGAAATAGTAAGTCAACAAATTAAAAAAGAAACAATATAACAGTTTACCTTATTAAAGCCGAGAACTGTCTAATAAACCACAAGTTACGGAATGAAATAATAAGTTATTGTGCCAAAACTGAAAGTATTTTTTTAGATCACAAATTTCAGAAACTTATAAAAGTTTATCCAATCGAAGCCGAAACTTATCTAATAAATCTCATAGCTTAAAAATGTATACCAGTTTATCCTACCGAAGCCAAAAGTTGTGTAATAAATAGTAAAAGTTCCGAAATTTATAATAGTTTATCCTCTGGCAGCCGAAAGTTGTCTAATATATCACGCAGTTCAGAAATATGTAATGGTGTACCCTACAGAAGCCGAAAATTGTCTAATAAATAAAAAATTACGGAATTATATAATAATTCATTCTGCTGAAGCTGAAAATATTTTTTTAGATCACGAATTTCAGAAACTTATATAAGTTTATCCAATCGAAGCCGAAACTTGTATCATAAATCGCAAAGTTCAGAAATATATAATAGTTTATCCTACCGAAGCCGAAAATTGTCAACTAAATCACGAAGTTCAGAAATATATAATGGTGTATGCTGCCGAAGCCGAAAATTATCGAATAAATGGCATAGTTCAGAAATTTATAATAGTTTATCCTACCGAAGCCGAAAATTGTCTAATTAATCACTAGTTCAGAAATTTATAATGGTTTATCCAACTGAAGCAGAAACTTGCCACATGAATTACAAATTTATCACTTACTTGCTGAGAATATAACTCTTAGCTTGAGTATATTGTAGCACTGTATGACTTGCAACATTTTGAAAGTCTATTCCAATTATAAAGACACGCGATCCACAATAGCTTAAATTCTTGACCTTCTTGTAACACCAAATATAACTAATATAACATAATAGTGGAACATGACAATAAAGATGTCAGTTTAATTATGGATAAAAGATGGTTCTGAATTATTATTTTTAAGACTTACATCCATATTTTTTAAATTCGTCTACATAAAAACTGCAAAACTTAAACTATTAAAAATATTTTCCCTGTGTCAGAATATTTAAAATGTGAACCGTACACTTACAAAGTTTAATAAATATATGAATTCTAGATACCAATTTTGAAGTATTAGAACTTAAAAAAATGATGAATTAAAAATTGTTTGCAATTGAAACGAAACTTAAAAAAAAAGATATTTAAAAAGAACTGAAAAATGTTGATAAATGCACGGTCCCTTATAATCAGATGATAAAGTAACACAAAAATATTTTTTTATTTATAGAAACCTGCAAATTATTAAAAAAACTAAACGCAAATGTTGTTTTTTTATTTAAATTAAATTTAGACTTAAAATCTTTTATTTAAAACAGGGTATAATTTTCTTTAACAGATAATTTTAAAAGTTGTTAGAAGTAGTAATAATTATTTCTATATTTAACTAGAAATGAAATCTATTTTTCACCGTTTTTTATGTTGTTTGTATTCGATGAAAACTATATTGTTTTTTTTTTATAATTTATGTCATGGAAAAATATTCATTGTGATTAACTTGACATGTAGGTGAAACATAGTATTCCAGAAAAATTTATTTTTAAACAGCGATTGGTGTTGTGAAATGACTTTGTTCTGACTTCAGCTGTTAGTAGGATTACTTTAATGTTATAATCAGAACCTTATATTATAGTTAATTATTGTTGCCTGAGGATATTCGATATGAGAAATATTCATTGATTTTTAATTTAATTAATTATGCATTTAATTATTATGGGACCAAAAAGGCAATTGAAAATATTATATTATTAATAAAAAAATTATATTAATAAATTTGGGATATATTTTTAAAAACAAGGCGAATATCAAGACTTAAAAAGAAACGTTGATATATAACTTTTATTTATATTAACTATAAGATATTTAACCACTACACTACACTTATCTACTGCGAAAAACCATTTGAAATTAAATATAACTCCATCAATGTGGTGTTAATAATTATCTAATATGGCGATGTGGTAATTAAAAATAAAAAAATATTGGTTTTAAGAACAGACAACCAAATAAATATTATTTAATTACAATATTAATACTATTCATTATTCATTTATTTAGTTAAGGCCCCAGTAATAACAAAAAAAAAACAATTTAAACCTTGATTAAATTTCGTTAATTAACTTGTAAACTTTTAATGACATGCGAATATTGGGCTTTTACCGATTAAGTTTAACGGATAAAATTCTCTCATTTTATTATTAAGTCTTTTTTATTATCACTTAATTGAAAACCATCCAAAAAATTAACTTTAAACTTTTCATACAGAAAGCTTATACGATTTTTCAAAAGTTAAGTGATGTGAAAATGCGCTTTTATTGTGTGAATGAAAATAATTAATTGTATTTTACTTTGCCCATTTTCCAAAATACATTAAGCTTTATTACTAAGTAAACCTGAATACCCAAGGCTAGGGTGTAATGGCGTTTATTTATTATAAAAGGTTAGTGTATTTTGGAATATTTTATTAATTTAATATATTGATTGACCACATATTACGAATTATTGCTACATTATGTTTTGGTAGTGGGAATTAAATACATATGCTGCATAAAATAAAAGAAAACAAAACTGTTTTTTCTAACTAACTAAACGAAAATTATATACACCTGAGTATTATCGACTGGGGTAGTTATTACTTCTAAATTTACCGTTTTTAATAAAATGTCATGAAAATCATATCATAGGTTAATTGAAAACGGGTAGACGAATACTTTTAAAAATTTACTAATAAATTAGCGAGGTATGCACTTTTAAATTTAATGATGGAGATAGATTGTCGATATCAATCTGTCTCATTCGCTCTCGTAGAGTACAATGAGTATTATTAAAAATGACGTCACAATTCATTATTGCCTTTCTTGTCTCACTTCTCATTCTTATTTCTGGTTAGCACATAGTAACAGCTAAAAGTAAGAAACATAAACAATTCACGGAATTTTTCCGGGAAAGGTTTATGTTTCCGAAAGAAGTTTGACTAAGGTATTTTTTCGTAATAATAGCGGCAATACACATATGCATATCACTGGTAGTATAAAGCAAACTACCCTGTTGCGTCTGTATATCTCTATGTTTTAATCTCAGTAAAGGATTTTTTACCAGTTTCCATCAAAGGATATTTACTCGCGAGGAAGGTTTAGATGTAAAATTTATAAATATTACATGTAAATTAGTAGTCACACAACGTTGAAATCGTGAGAAAACCAATCGTTGGGGAGGTTTCTTGTCGTATGCTGCTTAAAGAGTTGCTTCAAATATTTAAAGTCGGCATTAGTACAAGGTTTTAACTCAAATATAGAAAAGCAGGTCTTAAAAACAGGTAACGTGTAAAGTAATGCTTAAAGCAGGTCTTAAATACAGTGTAACGTAATGCTTCGAATAACAATAGTCCTTTAAGTAGAAAATTTAAAATTCTTTTAAAATCAATGTATTTTTCATTTAATTTAATTAATTTAGATAAAAATTGTTTTTCACATGGAACCAATTTCATGAATAGTTTAGACACAATTAAATGAAACTACGTGATGTAGTATTATTTGTACTTTCTTTAAGTTCTTTACCACGACCTAGGTTTCGTTGTATTACAACATCTTCAGGTGGGTTATTAGCAAAGATTCATTCAATTGTCAATAATGAATTTCTACAAAATTAACGCTAAATATATACAAGAATAGTTTACATTTAACAAGGGGGATTTTCAGAAAGCGCAACAAACTCGTGCTACTGTCTAATATGTTCAAAAGAACGATTTCACCGAATTAAGGTCCCAATTAAAATAGTTCCATTATCCTGTAAAACTATGTTTCTTGATTGGCACCAACAAAGCACAGTGTCAAACATTAAATTTTGCTTGTTTATATTTTGATTTGTGTAACATTTTTCACATTTCTGGTTGTACGTGGTCCTGTCACGTATAACATCTGATAAATCTGTTCGTTCTGGCACTTGGGGTGAAATAATTAAGTGGTGTATAGAGAAATATTTCAAACTAGCGTGACCCGTGCGAAGTCTTCGCATTATTTATTCCATTATGAAGCTCATATGACGGATCAAACAAATATTTTACTAAAATTGACATATAGAGGCGCAAGTATCAAAAGCATTGAGCTAAAGCGCCACTTTATTTATACGTGAGTGGATTTGAAATTAAACAAAAATTTTACCGACCGTCAATCATATTGACGTTGAGCCGTTAGATGGCAGCATTGCTGTTTTGTGTACATAATTTTAATAATTAATTAATTTGCAAAAACAATAGCAATAATACATTTTTTAGTTGTGGATGCCGGTAGAGCAAGCAATTATCTATAAAATGATATATAATTTATGTGGATTAGTTGTGAGGTTTTTTCTAAAAAGGGAGAGTAACATCTTAACCTTAGCGTATTAATATATATGATGATGATGATGATGATATTATCTATGTCGATAATAAACTGTACTCGGTCAGGTGGAATGGCTACTGACAAGCCATAGACAAGTTTTTGTAATATGTTTTCTAGTTTATTGTTAATATTTAAATTAACATTAGGTAATTAGAAAGATATATCTATAATATACAATAATTAAAAATAAAATAATTCCGTTTTTATTATATAAAAATTGTACCATTTATGAATATAATCGAATTTTGCCATAAAGGGGCGTCATAAAATATATAAATGATTGTAACAATAATAAAGAGACAAGTATTTCTAACTAAAATTTTTAATAATATTACTTTATTCCCAAACTGACAAATCTTTCGGAAACAACAGTTGTTCCGTAAATTTTCAAAGAAGACCACTATATCCATGTAGTATTCTAAAAAAAGTGACTTTTGTAAAAATATTTTTATAATAGAATAAAAATGACAGTTGTATAAAGAAACACTTGTAGAGAAAATGAAATAATTAAAAACCTTAATAATTTTATTTAAATCGTAAATCAAACAAATTTGAAGTTTTGATTTTTTTGTATGAAAAATGTGATTATTTTTCATAATAGTTTGCAAATGCTATTTCTACGGAATATTTTTAATTTGAAATATGAAATATAATATAAATAGTGTCCAGTAATAGTGTCCAGTTGGATTCTTCATATACAGATATAACACGCTAATCTTATTATACTTAACATACTAATCTATAACTGGCAGACCCGACACAGTTGTCGAAAAAAGATACACAAAACTAGAAAAGAGCAAAAACACATTTAAAAACAAAGCACGAATGTCAATGACAGCTAACAGTTGATTTTTAAATAATTTAGGCATTGGCTACAAGTCAAAAAATCGATCAATATTAATTACTTTTTGCAATCACTCCTAAAAAGTTATTATCTATCATATACACATGTCAGATGATCTTTAAAAAAAAACTACGCGTTCATAAAGTTAACTTTTTAAAATTCTTATTACGGCTGAAACTGTATTTCCTGCTTTTCTCGATTGTTTGTTTGTTTTTTCATTACATTCTAGTAATGCCAGTTTAATTTCGCCGATCTCGCTTAATTTTCACACATTTGGCCGATACAGACAAATCAGACTTAAGATAAAGTCAAATATTTCCACACGTGCAGATAAGCAATCGCAATGTTTGATGTTTAACATTACGTTTCGTAATATTCGAGATATAGACCATAAAACTTGAATAGACTAAAAAATAAATAAAATGAAGTAAAAATACATTTCTGGCTGAATCGATATATATGTAAAACAATGACATTTGTTACAAGCGTATACCATTAATACATAATTAATCTGAGATATATAGATCTTTTATCTCACGAAGGTAATTGACACCAAGATGTTGTCGTTTGTAGCGTACGTATATTTATAAGTACCGTTTCTTGTCGATCATGTAAAATATGACAAGTGTTGTAAATACACTTGTATCGTGTTTTACGTTATCGACAACAATACAACACTTACACATGAACGACATGAATGTGTAAAGCGGTATTGTTGTCGATAACTTTCACGAGATGAAAGATCCATACTCCGTATTGGATATCGTGTTTACATTCAAGTGTTGGTCTCTGGAGACACTTTAGTAATATAAATATAATGTACACCATGCACCATCTATTGATATGTTGTAGTACAAAGTTTATATGGTCAAGTAAAACACTTAGTTTTATTCTACAGAAATTATGCTATTTTAATCTGGTTAATATATTGCATATAAGATAATTTACTTTATAAATTATTTTTATACCAGGTTATATGACTGCCCAGATTTTTACGTGTGATTATGCGTTAAATATTCATATACACTTTTCGTAGTATTAGCACTTCCCGCAGTTGAAGTGACTATGTCACATGAACTATATGCAAATGTGATACGTCCCTTGGTTGCAGAGTTATTAGGTTACAAACAAATTGAGAAACTTATCAATTTTTGTATTTATGTTATACAATATTTAGTAGTTTACTTTATAAATTATATTTATACCAGGTTTTATGACAATCTGACCAGATTTTTACGGGTGATTATGGGTTAAATATTCATATACACTTTTCGTAGTATTAGCACTTCCCGCAGTTGAAGTGACTATGTCACATGAACTATATGCAAATGTGATACGTCCCTTGGTTGCAGAGTTATTAGGTTACAAACAAATTGAAAAACTTATCAATTTTTGTATTTATGTTATACAATATTTAGTAGTTTACTTTATAAATTATATTTATACCAGGTTTTATGACAATCTGACCAGATTTTTACGGGTGATTATGGGTTAAATATTCATATACACTTTTCGTAGTATTAGCACTTCCCGCAGTTGAAGTGACTATGTCACATGAACTATATGCAAATGTGATACGTCCCTTGGTTGCAGAGTTATTAGGTTACAAACAAATTGAAAAACTTATCAATTTTTGTATTTATGTTATACAATATTTAGTAGTTTACTTTATAAATTATATTTATACCAGGTTTTATGACAATCTGACCAGATTTTTACGGGTGATTATGGGTTAAATATTCATATACACTTTTCGTAGTATTAGCACTTCCCGCAGTTGAAGTGACTATGTCACATGAACTATATGCAAATGTGATACGTCCCTTAGTCGCAGAGTTATTAGGTTACAAACAAATTGAGAAACGTATCAATTTTTGTATTTATGTTATATCATATTTAGTAGTTTACTTTATAAATTATGTTTATACCAGGTTTTATGACAATCCGTCCAGATTTTTACGGGTGATTGTGCGTTAAATATTCATATACACTTTTCGTAGTATTAGCACTTCCCGCAGTTGAAGTGACTATGTCACATGAACTATATGCAAATGTGATACGTCCCTTGGTTGCAGAGTTATTAGGTTACAAACAAATTGAGAAACTTATCAATTTTTGTATTTATGTTATACAATATTTAGTAGTTTACTTTATAAATTATATTTATACCAGGTTTTATGATAATCTGCCCAGATTTTTATGTGTGATTATGCGTTAAATATTCATATACACTTCGTAGTATTAGGACTTCCCGCATTTGAAGTGACTATGTCACATGAACTATATGCGAATGTGATACGTCCCTTGGTTGCAGAGTTATTAGGTTACATACAAATTGAGAAATGTACCAATTTTTGTATTTATGTCATACAATATTTAGTAGTTTACTTTATAAATTATGTTTATACCAGGTTTTATGACAATCCGTCCAGATTTTTACGAGTGATTGTGCATTAAGTATTGAAATACACCTTTCGTGATATTAGCATTTGCCGCAGTTGAAGTGACTATGTCACATGAACTATATGAAAATGTGATATGTCCCTTAGTCGCAAAGTTATTAGGTTACAAACAAATTGAGAAACTTATCAATTTTTGTATTTATGTTATACAATATTTAGTAGTTTACTTTATAAATTATGTTTATACCAAGTTTTATGACAGTCTGTCCAGATTTTTACGGGTGATTGTGCGTTAAATATTCAAATACACTTTTCGTGATATTAGCATTTCCCGCAGTTGAAGTGACTATGTCACATGAACTGTATCCAAATGTGATATGTCCCTTGGTTGCAAAGTTATTAGGTTACAAAACATTTGAGAAACATACCAATTTTTGTTTTTATATTATACAATATTTAGTAGATATATGTCATTAATATAAGCATGTACGAAAGGTCCAATTTTAGCGAAAGGTTATTATTGTAATATTCAAGTTACCACAAATTATACAAACTAATATTTGCTATATATTTTAAAGTAACTTTATTTTGAAGTTACTGATTTATTCCACTAGCAGACACAGAAGTGAACAAAGACTGTCGCGAATACGGTTAAATTTTCAATGTGGTATGGGTAATTCGACAATTATTGATAACTGGCAAAGATTTTTATGCAATGGAATACGAATTTTAGAAGCGTGTCAAACATTATTACATTACACATAAGTATTTAAACAAATAAGTACTCTGTCCATTCTTTTAATCTATATTCTTTTTTTAATCTTTAATCTATCATTCTTTAATTGATATCTATATAATTTATAAATCTGAAAGTTTGTTAGTTTGTAGCTTTTAGTTCTTACTCAATAACTCTACAACTACCATCTAATTGCTGTAAAGTTTAGCATGCAGTTCGTATAGCGGAGTAACATACTCGTATAGATTGCAATATGTGGCTTCGCTCGCCTGAAATACTAAATCCACAGCAAGTGTATGTTTGTAACTCAATCACAACTAAACAGCTCAACACATTTTCATAAATTTTCATGAAAATTTATAACCTATATTTTAATTCAAATTATAGTCTATAATTTGAATTAAAATATATATTACTGTTTATAATACGAAATTATATAATTTATGTAGGATAAAACTTGGTGTTTTTTACTTAACAATATTTGTTTAATATTTCGATATGTTAATAGATCTTGAAACGTGTATATTAAATTTGATTTTCATGTATCTGTAATAACATGTAATTACAAAGTAAAGCGTTTACTATTAGTTATTTGCAATAATTCCATTGGGTCAGGGATAAATCCTGCTATCTTGCTGAAAAATACACGCGGGCGAAGCCACGGTAAAATTCTAGCTATAATAAAATTGTAGTGATACTCTGAGTGACATGTGTTATATATAACGTGCATCCGCTGAAATAGCAGTATCTAGAATGTCTCTCTCCTCTCTGTGCTTGTCTGTACGTCTGTTTGTTTAGGTTCGTTTCACAAAGAGTGATTGGACGAAACTTTTGTGTAGTATAGTCTTTTACATGATGTGAAGTGTTATATCGCGCTATCAAGTTGCGAGAAGCAGAACAAAAACCGACAGAGAGAAGCCAGGAATCGTCGAATTTTATTAGCGAAACAATGATACAACTGCCGATTACAACGTTACGAATTATGTAGTGTTTAAAGAAATACGGTCAAGCGAGAGTAAAACTCGCACTCTGAGAGTTCCGTACCGCTACAACATATTATCACACCTTAGTATTTTACAAATATATAAAAAAAAATCGAAAACAATTTAGTTTGTGACCTAATAGTCCACATGGAATTACAAATTAATTATTCTAGAATTTTTTCATTTACTGGTGCTATGAGACCTTACTTTGTACCAAATTTCTAGATTCTAGGTTAACCGGAAGCCTCTAGTAATTTTGATGATATTATCAGTAGCAAAGTACGTGATATTCGAATTGCCGTATCTCTTTATGGTATTGATATAGAGAATTTTAAGTGTATAACATAAGACTTTGCCACCATAAACCTTCTCATTTGATATTAATAGGGTGAGGGGTTAATCATGGACTTGGTACCTCTGGTCATTCCTGAGATAAACATATATATAGGAGGACATACAAACGATCAACAAAGTGACCCTATAAAGGTTGTGTTTTTTTTGAGGTTCGGGCCTCTAAAAATCTATAGAATTAGTTTTGTTACCTTTAAAAATCACGCGAGTTAAGCCGCAGCTAAGATTTAACAGTAGATAAGTATCGTCTTTGTAAAATTACGTTATTTATTTATTTATCTACTCTAATGTATATAATTGATACCTACGGCTGACTTTCGCTACGAGAGCAATCTCTTACAGCCAACCAAAACACCAAATCTAGCCCCGTTCTACGAAAGGCCGGGAATCGGACTCGGGTCCCCGCGATGTGTATCCTACATCGTCAAAGGCCGTATGCCTTGTGATCAATCCAACACACCACGGCGACAAAATTTTTATATCACCACTTAGAATTTATTAGAATTGAAATAGCAAAGTGAAAATTTGCATTAGAAAAAAAATTACTTGTTTCACATTAGAGCAAATAAATTAATATTTTTATTAAAATTTTATTTTGTTACATAAATAATGTAGAGCCACCTTTTAGTAAAGTGCTGTCTTCTAGTAGAAACTTTATTGACAGTTAATATTGTTGTACAACGTTATATACGTAAGTAGTTTAGACGGCGTATTACCCATACCACATTGAAAATTTAAATGTTATTTATTTATTCTGTAGTTGGTATCACACATGCTTATATAAATATATTTCATTTCTATATATTTGTAAAAAAAACAATTCATGTGCATGTATGAATGTGTTTTGTTATTTAATTTTACAGTATTACCATAATGGTTGAGCCATCAACTTATTTTATATATTTATTGTGACAAACTGCTACTATCTTCCTAATTTCTTGAATTTTGGAAAAATTATTTCTATTATGAAACTATGTGAGTATCATGTTTAATAAAATTTTGCGGAAGTTACAAATATATAATTTTTGTCAAGTAAACTGAATCGAATTAACGTATCCCACGTTAATAAAACAAAAATCAGTGTCATTATTTTATATTACAATATTACATGCATTTTCTTTTAAAATAACATTTTAATTATCAAAATGTCTGATACAAGTTTTGCATTTTTAATTTATAGGTTTCTTTAACTCGAGAGAAAAACCGGAACCCTTGTTCCGGCTTTCCTTGTAAGTATCCATTGTAAGATCACTTACGTATCATAAGTTTATTTGTCTGTTACAGCCGGTTTTCTCAGAAACCGTTCGACGTAGAAACTTGAAATCTGGAGTATTATAAAGTATATTAAACCATATAGTTTGAAATAGTTAAAACTGAAATAATATTGTAATAAAATTTTCAAACTTTCTTTAAATTTCCTTTAACATTGGGGTTCAATTTTCAAAATTACTGAACTCAATATTATAGAAAAACAACGTTCCTAGAATATTACCTAAAGTTCAACACAAAGTCATGGTGATGATACTAACTCATATTTTATAAAAAATTAAATGTAAATTTTATACTCAGCACCCAATATTTACGAAGTACTACGTCAACGTTATTTTCATACAATATCTCTTGGATATTTTTGATAATCAAAATAGAACCAGGTTTATTTGACCTCTTTAAACGAAATGCTATAATTAGTTTAATTTAGAAAAAACTTTAGATAAAAATAAAAAGCTTCTTCTCTTAAAAAGCATCTTCTCTTTTAGGTAAAAATAGTTTAGGTAAAAATAAAAAGCTTCTTAGGTAAAAATAAAAAGCTCTTTCTTGAAGAGATAAGCTGATAAAATATAATATACTTAATAAAATCAATCTTATCAATTTTTATGATAAATAGTTTAGTAACAAACATTGTCATACTTCTAAACAATCAATAAATTCGTGTTTTTACGGCATATATTTTTATTCCTTTTATTTCAGACTTTTATGTATACATTTGAATATTAGAAGATATATTGCTACATGGGCCATTTTCTTCTAATCAAAACACAATGATTAAATTTTCAAATATTGTTTTATGGGACATTGTAAAATATTTTTTTACAAAATTAAAAATAACCTCGATTTAGAAAAACAAAAATATTAAAAATTAAATGTTATACGCATAAACAACAAAATAATTAATAACATGGTGCCATTAAGGGAAGGAAGCAAGATGGGATTAAAGAAATTAGGAGTTAAGAATTAGGAGAAGGTTTTCAGAGGAAAGAGTTCTTAATCCGAATCCAGTTAGTAGGTTATATTTTCATAAATTTTCCTGTAAATCATATTATATAAAACGAAGTAAAATATCTGTAATGAAAATTTATATGCTCGGAACTACTTTTATACGATACTCGTATTAAAATTTTGGGAAAATATAAGATATTATTGAATAATTAATTTTCAGTGAAAATTAATTTTCAGGTTAAATTTCAAGTATAAATATTCCAGTAATTAAAGATTAAGGTAATATTCCAGTATTAAAAATTTTCCTAAAAACATATTTAACAAAAACGGTTACGCTGAAGAACCATCCGCTCCTGGTTTAGAAGAGAAAGATGGAAAAATGAAAAGAAATGTTACTTAAAATTATGATTTTAGTCTTGAAACTAATATCTTCATTAAATACGTTTGATTTCAGGAATTATTTTTAGACTTATCAGTGGAATATTAAAAACATAAATTTTCTTTTTTAAAGATATATATTTCCTTTTTTTTAATAACAAACGGAACCGACTTTTGCACGTTCCATAACCATAACGTCTTAAATTATGACGTCATCGCATAACGTCTCATCACTATGACGTCTTCAAAAACCGGAAGAATATTCCTAGCGATAGTTAAAACATTTAAAACATATAAAAAGAATATAGCATAAACACGAGTACTGTAAAGTTTATAACAAGGTAGTCGAAAAAGGAAATGCGTCTTTAGACAAGTCTTGAACGCAAAGATTAACGTTACCTTATTTATGTCTGACTAGAGTTGATAAATAGCGTTATAGAACGTTGTGTAGCAGAGTGTATGACATTGTGAATAAAGTAAGATACAGTTTTAACCTTAAAGTTCTATTCTAAAACATTCTCCAATCGTTATTATAACAGTTAATTACATATAACTTCTCAATAACCATCTTGAAGATCAAAGAGTTTTCGTGGTTGTGTAGTAATCTAGATTGGTTACTTTTTCTGTAAGAAATGCTTTTGAGGTATTGTAAATATTATACAGTTTTTTTTTCTCTTCATGAAAACTATGAAATAATATATAGATATATTTTCTCTCTTCACAGTGACTATGAAACGAAGACTATGAAATACTATACAGCTATTTTTTTCTCTTTACAGAGACTATGAAACGAAGACTATGAAATAATATACAGTTATTTTTTCTCTTTTCACAGAGACTATAAAACGAAAACTGTGAAATAATATACAGTTATTGTTTCTTTTTTCACAGAAACTATGAAACGAAGGCAATTAAATAATATATAGCTATTTTTTCTCTCTTCACGAAGACTATGAAACGAAGACTTTGAAATAACATACAGTTATTTTTTTTCTTTTCACAGATACTATGAAACGAAAACTGCGAAATAATTTACAGTTATTGGTTCCCTTTTCACAGAAACTATGAAACGAAGACAATGAAATAATATACAGTTATTGTTTCTCTTTTCACAGAAACTATGAATCGAAGACCATGAAATACTATTCAGTTATTTTTTCTCTCTTTACAGAGACTATGAAACGAAGACTATATAATAATATACATCTATTTTTTATCTCCTCACAGAGACTATGAAATACAGTACATACAGTAATTTTTACAATAGTACCTATACAGCTATTTTTTTTCTTTTCACAGAGACTATAAAACGAATACCATAAAATAATATACAGTAATTGTTTCTCTTTTCACAGAAACTATGAAACGAAGACAATGAAATAAGATATAGCTATTTTTTCTCTCTTCATAGAAACTATGAAATAATATACAGCTATTTTTTCTCTCTTCACAGAGGCTATGAAACGAAGACGATGAAATAAAATACATTTATTTTTTCCTTCTTCTTGAAGGTATGACAAACTTTAACTAAGATGAAGAGGGTATGATTTATAAAGTAATTCAGTCTGCTAGTATAAATACATCTTATATCACTAGGATTAACATCTGGAAGAGATTAGGTTGACGGCCTTTAATAAACACAAAATTATTTTGTTTTACATACTTTAACATATTAAAAAGATATGTGCAACTAATTTACAAAATTAGTTATGTGCAACTAATTTACAAAATTAGTTGCCCACATCTCCTTAATTTGTGCTTGCTTGTCCGTCTGTATATCACAGCTCTTTAATTTTAAAACCCATTGCAATTAAATTTTATATGATGACGTATTTAAATTACGTCAATAGGAAAAAAAAGAAGAAAAATGTTAATTTCTGTTTTTATAGCATATGTCAGAGTTGGGTCTGATTTTTTTTCTCCAGACCCCTAAATTGGAATCAAAATTATGTGGTAATATTTTCTGATGCTGTGAGATTCATAAGACATGAATCTCAAAGCGTTATGTAGTATCTCCCACAACCAACTTTTTAAACTTATGTTATATAGACTTATATTTCGTGAAGGAAATGTTGTTTCAGAAAATGACATTGTAACTGCCTTTTAAAATACCCTGTCAATAACTTTTATTATTTATTAAAAGAAATATAAAATGGAAAAACTGAAAAAAATACAGACGGAAAAGACGAGATACAGAACCATGAAAATCAGCATAATCACGAAATCGGTAATTTAATTATTAGTTGGCTCGTTTAAAAAGAATTAGGCTAAGCAATCTTGGCTAATAGCCCACCTGAAGATGTAGTACAACGAAACTTAGGTTGTGGTAAAGAACTTAAAGAAAGTAGAAATAATACTACCTAGATCACGTAGTTTCATTTAATTGCTAAGAATTGGGCGTTAAGGTAACTTCTGTTTTTTTGATCTTTGACCATATTTTGGTATGATATAAAATAGTAGGTTGCGTTTGGACTTCATTCCCCTTAAGAACAGTTCCTTATTCTTTAATTTAAAGCATCAGTACTGAAGCACTTTAAATAATAAAGAGCTTTTCATTTGAAATGATAACAACTATAAATGACATTCTTCCAACCCAAAGTTTGTACAGAACTTAAAAGATGAGTTTAAATATTTAATCTAAAAATGGTCAGTCTTGAAGATCGATAAAGTTTAAATTTATCTCTGGTTTAAACAATAGTTCATGATAACAAATCATTCAAACAAAAAATTAAGGTTAGCTTAAGAACCGTTTTAGAGATTTGGACAGGTTCGAATAGTAGAAATAGACTCTTGTGTAGCGACTTGGTAAATTAACATTCCATGTAAAAGTTTTGGGTACTTTTCATTTTTAAATTTATGTAATAAATAAATAACTGTATCTAAAGTATAAAGAAAAGAAACTTTGAAAAATAAAAAATGATTATGAAAAAAAGAAAAACATTCAATAAAAATTTACGGATGTATCAAAAATCCTCTGCCAAGCAATACCGTCATAAGGGAAACACTATTCTTACATTCTATTCATATGTCAGGAACGGTTTTAATTCTATTCTTAAAATATTTTAGTGATTAATGTTTAATTATAAGGTATAATTTAGATTTCAAATTAATTAAAAATATTTGGTCCCTCAATAGGATTAAAAAAACAACCATCTTTAGGATCCTTAGTGATCATCATCATATATATTAATACGCTAAGGTTAAGATGTTACTCTCCCTTTTTAGAAAAAACCTCACAACTAATCCACATAAATTATATATCATTTTATAGATAACTGCTTGCTCTACCGGCATCCACAATTAAAAAATGTATTCTTGCTATTGTTTTTGCAAATTAATTAATTATTAAAATTATATACACAAAACAGCAATGCTGCTATCTAACGGCTCAACGTCAATATGATTGACGGTTGGTAAAATTTTTGTTTAATTTCAAATCCACTCACGTATAAATAAAGTGGCGCTTTAGCTCAATGCTTTTGATACTTGCGCCTCTATATGTCAATTTTAGTAAAATATTTGTTTGATCTGTCATCTGAGCTTCATAATGGAAAAATAATGCGAAGACTTCGCACGGGTCACGCTAGTTGGATATTAATAAGTTTGTGGCATTTTCTTTTTCAAGTTTTTACTTTAACTAATGATGTCATATATATATATATATATATATATATATATATATATATATATATATATATATATATCTGAAATGATTCAAGAGATATTTGCTTCATCTATGGCTTTGCCAAAATGATAATCAATTTGAAGCCTTCAATGCTCAGTTACGCACTCGGCCCAGCGATCGGGCGAGATCAGAGCCTCGGTATGTACCAGCTCGACAACACCGCACGAAGACGCGTTTGTTTTCAAAACGAACAACGGTTTAATTAAAAACATTATAATTATTTATTATTACAAGCCGACTCGCTCTGATGTCATCCTTGCTTGGCGCAAGACGTCTTCGCGGTGCGGGAGCGCTCCTCTGAAGAATGATGTTGTTAAAATACATTTAATTTATTAAATCGATCGATAAGTTGGATCTTTCGTATGGGGGTTTAGAGCATTGAGTTATTTTGTTTACGTATTGGCAACTGCTCATATGATATAATCATCCGAAAGTGCGTAGGTTAATCCACACTTAATGACACATTGAGACGTGGACCTGATCCACAAGTTCTAAATCGCTCAGCGAACATAGAAGGAGCTAAGCTAAGAGATGATCCTGGAAAGTAATTGCTTTCAAAATGCAAAAAGTTTTTTCTACATATAATTTCTATTTTTAGAAATTATCATGGATAAACGTAACATATACTTCTTCTCAGTCGTGTCGCTCTTGACAGAGCGGTCGTGGTCATGATGAGGCTACATCATCATTGGTGGTTGATGTGATCCTCCTCACACTTTCTCGTCATCTTAACCTATTGGCTGACATCCTAGTGTATTTGTGTAGAGGGTTTCCAACTTCTGATTTTATTTGATCAGCCCATCGCATAGATGATCTGCCACGCGGTCTGTTTCCCTCCACCCTTCCCTGGATCACCAAACGCTCTATAGAATCATTGTTTCGCCTCGAGATATGGCCAAAGAATTTTAAAAGTTGAGACTATACTAGGGTTGATAGACGCTACGTGATGCGGAGTTCTTGGAACACGTACAGAGTTAATATTTTTTGGGAGTTATTTCAAAATAAATTTGCAACGCATTTTAACAATTTGGTCAGATGCCATGATGTAGGCTCATAGTTTGTAGGCTTATCTTTTTGAAAGTATTATTTTGCTTAGTTACAAAAATAATTTTAAAAACATGTGTTAGTTTCAGCACTTTGTATCGAAAAAATACATTTTAGTAAACCTCTTGCGAAGAACTTCGATTCCCTAAACACTTTTTTAAAATTTTGCAAAAATTAAGTTTAATTAAAATGTTTTTTTTTAAATATTATTTACGGTACCGCTGTTAATTACACTCTTAATTAACTTATTGTTAACATTTTATTAGCTTGCCATTCTTTTTACTGCGCTCCGACTTCTAAACCATTCACTTTGTTTTACAAGTTATCTCATTGTTTTATTTAACAACCGCCATCTACTTATACTTAGATTCCTCTTGTTTGTAATTTACTCCAAACTATGCGTTTCTAAGTATTATGTAAACTCAACGAAAAATGTGATTCCATCTTAAAATTTGTACTCAAAATTTCGTTGCTATAAGATTAGATTTTATATGAGTTCGCCACTCTCAGATCTTTGTTATAAATAATATTATGGTATCAAATCAAGATGTAAGCTACAGATCGTTTTATTTAAATAAATCGTGCTGGTTTGAGCAAACAAATTAGTAGATAAGCAGAAAAACTTTCTTCTAAAATAATAGTTTATTTGTTTTTTTTTATACCCCCTATTTGGAAAGAAATGTTTTACTAGCCGTTATTTTGGACAGCCTGGCAATTAGTTCTATTTCGTATTTTTTTTCGATCTGTACCGTAGTTTACTAAAATATCAGTAGTTATATTATACTATACTGTATTTTACTATAGATAGGTAGTTATATATAGATTTATAAATATATAAATCCCATAGTTAAGCACATTTCAATGCAGTGAAACGTCTTTTAAAATACTGATGTATTTTTCAATATCGTTGAATAATTTATACTTAAGTTACATTGTAAACCGTTGAAGGCTGATAATGGATAATAAAAATTAATTCGTGCATTGAACTGGTTTTTGTTTAAACTAATTGTTCGCAGCTACATCTGCATTAAGATTTTTTTGCTGCGAGGTCATATGTCTATTAATATCGCCAATTCACAAATTTATTTCTTAAAATATATTTAACATAAGTTAGAGTTGGGAAATTGGGGAGACTGGAAATTGCTTAGATATTAATTATAAATGTTTAATAATTAATTATTAAATATTTAGTAGTGCATGAAAATGCTTTTCGTGAAAATTTTGATCGCGCAGATTAGTTAAGTTGCTTCAAAGTGGATATAGTTAAAATGAGTTTCTTTAAAAAACATAAATTGGTAATGAAAAACTTTTTTCAGTTTTCGTGAGTTTTTTTTTCAGAACTTGTTGAAATTTGTCGTGTATTTCCATTAATCTTATTTTTCATCCATTTTGATGCAGAGAATCACGTGTATGAATAATAAACAAACCTTTTATTACAGTTTACATACATACATATAATGTAACTCGATTGTCATGATCAGAATTTATACATGTACACACTTTCAAACATATTTCTATAATACTGCTCATATAAAAAGATTTTTCCGTACTAAAATACCAATGGTTTGTGATATACTGCCTAATAATCTGTTGTTGTACAAACGAAGCTTTAATTGATTGGCATTCAACGAGTATATGACATTCGGCAATGATTATACGTTTAAACATGTTTGAAATTGCAAAACACACTTTCAAACGTATTTCTATAATACTGCTCATATAAGAAGATTTTTCCGTATTAAAATGCCAACGGTTTGTTACATACTGCCTAATAATCTGTTGTTGTACAAACGAATCTTTAATTGATTGGCATTCACCGAGTATATGACATTCGGCAATGATTTTACGTTTATACATGTTTGAACTTATATACACTTTCAAACGTATTTCTATAATACTGCTCATATAAGAAGATTTTTCCGTACTAAAATACCAATGGTCTGTGATATACTGCCTAATAATCTATAGTTGTACAAACGAAGCTTTAATTGATTAGCATTCAAAGAGTATATGACATTCGGCAATGATTATACGTTTAAACATGTTTGAAATTGCAAAACACACTTTCAAACATATTTCTATAATATTGCTCATATAAGAATATTTTCCGTACTAAAATACCAATGGTTTGTGATATACTGCCTAATAATCTATAGTTGTACAAACGAAGCTTTAATTGATTAGCATTCAAAGAGTATATGACATTCGGCAACGATTATACGTTTATACATGTTTGAACTTGTACACACTTTCAAACGTATTTCTATAATACTGCTCATATAAGAAGATTTTTCCGTACTAAAATGCCAACGGTTTGTGATATACTGCCTAATAATCTGTTGTTGTACAAACGAAGCTTTAATTGATTAGCATTCAGTGAGTATTTGATATTTGGCAATGATTATCGATACATATATATATATATATATATATATATATATATATATATATATATATATATATATATATATATAATATGTGTATATATAGGGTCCGGGAATAGATGTCGGACAAAGAAAGACGCTATTTGTTGGCTATAAATTAATAAATTGTCGTTAAAATAAAACGTAAAACACGCCCTTTTTCTAATCCACTGCAAAAAAATATTACACATAACTCTTTTTAACACACTCAATACTTTTCTGGAGTGCGGGGGCTTACCAGCAGTGGCGACGTCTTCGCAGCTGTTGGCGGGTTATTCCACCGAGCGGCGCTCAATAATGTGTGCAAGTATCATGTATACGAAAAAGATGATAAATATTTATGAATATTACTTTTCAATACTCTGAAGAAAGGTCATCTTTTAAATCACCGACAAACTATTTTCCAATCAATGAATAACGTTTTTCTTTGTCCTTCACTTACTCTCGGACATCGTGTGTGTATATATATATACATATATATATATATATATATATATATATATATATATATATATATATATATATATTTCAGACGACTTTAAGACTTGTATATTAAGATGTACTTTGTACATAACAGACAAATATATACTATAAATATTTGTGCTGTAAACGAGCGCTCATAGAATACTTGATTTTATTTGGTAATGAAGACAAAGAGAAAGACTTCGGATCGTTATCCTTAGCCATGCACAACAAGGCTAAGATATTATGGACTTCTTAATATTAGAGGTTGAATTGCTTGCCACTAGATGTTTTAGTTACTATTTAGACTAGGCCGATCACATATATTCACTTAGCTATGATACGACCTGTAACTAAAAACATGACTAGATTTTCTGCTGAGATATAGGGTTACACTAAGATATAGAGATACACTGAGTTATAGAGGATACACTTAATACTAAGCCATTTAGCAAGCTAGATGACACGAATGTATCAACAACTATTCTCATCTGAGAACAAGTTGTTCATTTGCCGAGAACATTGCCTGAATCAAATTATAAAGCCGTGAGAACAAACGTATAGAAGACGTTGATATCATAACAACTGTAACAAACAAAAAGGTCCATGTTGATAAACAAATAGTCAACATTAAACAGAATAAGAAAATCTAAACGAAATATAATTTTTATGTTAATAAAAATTTCTAAACCAGCTCCTAATAAAGATATGTACACAGATGATACAAAAAAATACATTGAATTGGGCATTCGAACCCAATGTTAAAGAAATATTTAAGTACAAAGATAAAACTCCTTGTTGTCGGCATTCTTCTCTCAGCCGTATCGGCGGCTTATTGCCGCAGAGCAATCCCCCGTGCTATCTGTCACCGCCGTAGATAATGCAAGTGCTCATCGGCACACGTAAGCGACTGTATAAGCTGATAGCGCTGTCGTGATCGCGCGCGGGTCTCCGCCTTATCACCTGCCGCTGATAACCTGTGTTTTGATTACTGTCAGCTGATTGGGCCGGTGACTGTGCGCTCTTGCAAGGTGTTTTCTGCGTTTGCGGACGATCCGCGTCTGGGTTCTTGAATAATACATTGTTTAGCTGCGTATACTTTTTCTTTCACAATTATCGTTAATTAAGAAATACTTTAATTTTAAAGATTATTAATGCAGTTAGTTGCATGGTCTTACTAGTTGCTCATGTAGAATGCAACGGTTGTTTTTTGTCTTGATATCGACAACTGTTTTTAAAATTTTGCTTTTTTTGTATTAGAAAAAATAAAAAAAAAGATTTTAAAAGACAAAGAATAAAGCATGGATTTCGGTTAAACCAGCTATGTAGTTACGTGGTAAGCAATATTTTGAATATAATACACCAGACCTGATTCATTTTTGCAGCATGAACATTTTTTTTTAGAATCTATGTTCATTTTTTGTTTGTGTAAACGAAAGCGTAATTATACTAAACTTACTTTTCAGTTTAGTATTTATATTGTCTATACGCAAAATTTTTGGGCCGTTTAAGCGCGAAAGAAAAACAAAGAACTGATTCGACGTTCAACTTTATAATATTAGTAGGGATGCGCAATATGGATTTAAAATGTGTTATGTGTAGATTATGAAAAATTAATATATAAATAGAAGAAATAATTTTGTGACTTTTCTGTATTGAATATATTTGGTGTTAGTATTATAGAAATTCAATATTCACAACTAAATTAAACTACGTGACGTACCTAGTATTATTTCTACTTTATATAAGTTCATTACCACGACCTAGGTTTCGTTGTATCACATTTTCAGGTGGACTATTAGTAAAGATTTTTCTGTATATTTTTTATATCAGTATGAGAGTAAAGATGCTTGTATACATATGTATTTGAGAAATCTCGACTTAGGTAGGGCATTGATATCGAAATAACAAAAAAAAAATAAATTGTTGTTTAAAGTATGAAACTGATTTTAAAATACTAAATCTTTCAATATGACAACGGATATATATTTATATATTAAAGACAACAATATTATTATAGTCATTACTAAAAAAAATTAATAATCTTACCTTAAGTAAATTGTTTTAACCGTCGTATCTTCACCAGAATGCTCTACCACAAGTATCTCCAAAATTTTCTAGTTTTTCAAGTTAAAGTTCACCTCTATCTAACACTTATACTGCTTCTGTTTGACTATGGATATGTTTGTAACTATAATCTTACTACGAATTGTCTTAAAAATTAGAACATTTTTAATACATTTTTATTGCAAAAAATATTAGCGTATTTCTCAATTCAGAGCATAACTTAATAGTCGGAATCCCATGGTAAACATAATCCATTCTTACACTTCTTTGTATCATTTTGAATAATCAAAATTATGCAACATATCTTAGAAGTTGATTTAATTACCTGTCTACTCACGGTCTAGGGTTACGCTCCGGTAAACCAGCTAAATCTCGTTTTTTCCAAACATACAGTCATATTTTATGAAAGTTCTTCTCTATCCAAGTTTCAAACCTTTGGTAGTTCCAAATCAACTGGCACTAGCTACCCTTTCTCTACAATTTTTTCAAAGGTCGTATGAAAAATTCCTTCCATTCGTAATCCGTTAGTCCTACCCTTATTTAATTCCATCTTGTATCCCTTTCTTTATTCATGCCAGGTGACGATTTGTGATTAATATTTTTTTTTAATATTTAATCTTGTTTCTACTTCTTTTTTATATTTTGTTTTTTTTTTACTTCCAAGCGTATATATATTCATTTGTAATTTTTTAATACAGTAAGCTAACAAATATCCTTTACAGTCTTCAATGTTACTAAATTCTAATATTTAACCATTAGTAAGCACATCAGACAACTGAAATTTGTGTGTGGTAGTAGCTTTCGTCTTTTATCGCGTGCTATGGTGGTTACGTATGGGTGGTTGTAGTGGTGTGGGAGACATGGTGGTAAAAAATGGTCGATTTTTGGCATTTTCCACTATCGACCACAAACCACCAAAGTCCCATCATTGAAAGTACTTGAATGAAAGAGAATATACTATAATGAACTAGACTGGAATGATCGGGAATGTTCTGGAATGTTCAAAGAAGTATTATGTACAATTATATTAAAATTATTACGAATGTACTGGAATATCCTTAAATATGCTACGATCATAACGATCGGAAGGATAGAGAATGTTCTCGAATGTTCGCGAACATTCTCAGCTAGTAAATAAACAAAATTATTTCTGGAATACCCTAAAAATTATACAAACTAAAAACATCCTACGGTAAATAAACTATGATAAACTTAACGTGTAAGCGTTACTGAAGTACAAGCGCTACCCACAGAGTTACTTTGGGCACAGGTATTTCCACCTCCATCTGTTTTTTGTCGTCACACCTAGTCCTCACCATTCCACTCTACTTGTTTATTTTCAAATAATTCTATGTTATTTTTTTTGAGTTTTCCCTACTTCAATAGAAAAAAAGGGAATATTCATAGAATCAATCACATTTCCGTGCGTCAGTTTGCCACACCTGTTTTTCTCAGAAATTCCTTGATTTAAAACTTTTAAAATTGGCGTGAAGCATGTTAACTCCCATATATTTTAATTATTGATACCAAAAAATATTCAGCCTGAATTATTTTTTTTTTCATGTGTCATGTTAAATGTAATTTTTTTAGAATTTCATGTAAGATTTGAAGAAAAGCTACTGAAAATGGCCGCAAGAATATCCCCGCCCGCCCTATCTCCGAAACTGTTCAAGACAAAATTATGAAGAAAAAGAATAATATTACTAGAAGTCTAACAAAACTTACCGGAAAAGCTATAGCGATGACTCCAAATATCAAATTTGTATAGAAATTCATGAAGAAATTTGTGTGAAAAATAATGTTAATATTTATAAATAATTTAATAGAAAATGATATTGAATGTTTACTTATCCTTAAGTGTTCATGAGAATCTCATAAAGCAAGTTTTAGCAGCGTACTATTTATATTATTTTAATTCACCAAATCTAAAACTAATTTCCCGTGATATATTTTATACAATAATTTTAAATTTATTAAAATTTATTTAAAATATTCAATCGTAAATAGGTCTCGATTATTATGAGATGTTGTCACCACAAAAACCTGCAGCTGTCCTGGCCACTATTAAGTTTTTGAAAGAAATATTTTGCCAAAAATAAGCAATTAAACAAGATTACAACAAAAAATAAATCGAGCACATTACGTATATCGAATAGCAACTTGATATTTCTTCTAATGATAGCTGACACCATCTAGAATTTCTGCATCTTCCCCGATTTCCATAAACAAAAGAATAGTGCTACCGGTTCAGAGGCTCGCCTCGTTACTCAATCAACAAACGTGCCTCGCTAGTCAAACTTCACCGGCATTTGTCGCTGACGGTAGCACATTACGCGTTCACGTGTCCGGCGCTCCGGCTTTGGCTCGGCTAGGCTGCGCCCGCACGTAGCTGGCCGTGACTAATCGCCTGTCACGTAGGAACCAGCGGAGGAGCTGCCCGATTAGAATCCCATCATTTGATGCTCTGTTCTTGCGATATGTTAGGACATAATTTTGCTGAAACACGTGGCAGCTTATTACCGAATGATTGGCTAATTTTTTCTTACATCATATAAGATATTTCAAGATTGATTATCTGACGAGCATTAAGTAAGTGTTTAGTAAGTGTATCCCGACGTGACACTTTTGGGATATGAAATAAGTTGACTCTGATAATAAATATCATTCTGAGGGGTTAGAAATATCACATCCAGTGTTATGTAACAAGTGATCAGAAATATAATTTTGTTTACAATTTTATTATCAATAATTCTTTCTTTCCAATGTATTAATTCGATTTGTGTTAAAGAGTTATTCAATTAGCAATAAATGTTATCTTATAGTTCACCATATATCCTTGAAAACAGAACATTCACGACACGAGCTACAGTTTAAATATCCAGAGTTATTTTTTATTAATAAGCAATTATTCAATATCGTTGTGATCTTTAGGAGAAAATAAAAATTGTCTTACGAAATACTCATATTTTTTCCGTTTTCCTATACGTGACAGATATTTATCATCAACGCGAGTATTATGATAAGAAGATTGCCCTAACAATATATGCTTCCAAACGGTTGGTGTTGTTATACAACTTGTGCTGTCACGTATAGAAATTTCTATACAACTTGTGCTATCACGTACAGAAATTGCTAAACAACTTGCGCTGTCACTTATAGAAACTTCTAAACTATGTGTAACAATATACGTCTCCAAACTGTTGGTATTGCTATACAAATTGTGCTGTCACGTATAGATATAGCTACACAACTTGTGCTGTTACGTATAAAAATTGCTATACAACTTGTGCTGTCACGTATAGAAAATGTTATACAACTTGTGCTATCACGTATAGATATTACTATACAACTTGTGCTGTCACTTATAGAAATTGCTAAACTATGTATAACAATATACGTCTCCAAACTGTTGGTATTGTTATACAAATTGTGCTGTCACGTATAGAAATTGCTACACAACTTGTGCTGTTACATATAGAAATTGGTATTCAACTTGTGCTGTCACGTATAGAAATTGCTGTACAACTTGTACTGTCACGTATAGAAAATGCTATACAACTTGTGCTATCACGTATAGATATTACTATACAACTTGTGCTGTCACTTATAGAAACTGCTAAACTATGTATAACAATATACGTCTCCAAACTGTTGGTATTGCTATACAAATTGTGCTGTCACGTATAGAAATTGATACACAACTTGTGCTGTTACATATAGAAATTGGTATTCAACTTGTGCTGTCACGTATAAAAATTGCTATACAACTTGTGCTGTTACGTATATAAATTGCTGTACAACTTGTACTGTCACGTATATAAATTGATATACAACTTGTGCTATCACTTATAGAAATTACTATACAACTTGTGCTGTGATGTATAGGAAATTATATTCTGTAATATTTTCTAGAATATGAATCATCAGTATTTTACTAACTGTATCTGATACATGTCACATTATAATAAGTTTGAGTGTGGTCATATTAAAAACAATTAAAAGGAGGCTGCTTTGAAGTTGATTATTGTCTTGATGAGATTACGCCTGATTAAACGAAGCTAATTTTTGTATCGGTTACAGAATTCAATCGAGAATAGTGAAGAACCAGAGCGTGTATGTTGGACTGTAATCCTCAGTACTCAGCATTTTTCATATTGTTTACTGTAACTGTTTGGATTCGATTAGTAACTTTAGGAATAAATCAAATTAATAATTTTTAGACTCAATGAATGTGTATATTAACTTGGATTTTTTTCTTTTTTTTCAGATTTCAACTACATCAAAACTCCAATTTAATCGTCTCAATACGGAAAACGAACACAAAACAATATTGCCAAATACGCGTATCAAAACTCAGCCAATAAGCTATAATCTATAAATAAAATTACGAAATCGTAGGTATGTCTACTGATCGATAAGCGTTATCATTATCAGATCGGTAAAACCGAATAAAACTTTCATACACATTTCTCTTTCATAGTCCCGTGCTGCCTTATCGACAGCTTATCGGCATTACCGATAACGGAAAACCGATGTTAACTCTTAAGTAGTTACGTAACGCTATATAGATCTTCATAATTTTTAAATTTTTAATTTACTTTTTAGCTTTTGACGTTTTGCACGAATTTTGCTTGTTCATTTGAATTTCTTTAAATTATAAATCAAATTCGAAATGTGATAACAAATCGGTTGCGCGATTTTAAATTAAAATAAGTGTATGAAAAAATAAATTAAATTGTTTATATAAAATATATAAATATATAAGTGTCAGTGCTTTCTGAGGACGGATGAATACTCTATTGCTAGCACCGGGGGCGAGTCACGCCTCTGAACAGGAAGACAGACCGTGTATTGACACCGCTATGCCGTTCAATACATACAAGTAAGTAAAATATAATAGTTATATGCTAAATAAGTATATATATATATATATATATATATATATATATATATATATATATATAATAAGTCGAAAAGAAAAAAATTTAAATGGAATTGCTGTTCGTTATATTTATTGATGATGTAAAGTTTTATATATAAATAAACATAAACAGCGAATATAATTTTGATGACAAATGCATGTCAGCTACTGTGTTCGGCACTTACTGTTTGAAGTGTAGGTGTAGGTTACTACTGTTTACTATCTTTCTAAAAATTCTTCGCGTGGGAAAACTTGTGCTATTCTGCACATTTTTTGATTTTCCAACTTTCCAGGAGAGTGTGATAGATAGTGGTAATGTATAGGAATAAATCTGTTAGCCAGTTATAAGACTTTTGTTTTAAATAAATTAAACACCGCCATCTAGTGGAAAAATATGTAACTACACATTTATGATAATTGCATCTAAGAGACTCAGATGTCGTTGTTAACTAATTATGTACTAATCTCTTAACTAAGTAGCCTCTCATTTAAATTGCAAAAGTTAATCAAACCTCAAGGTATAAAATTGCATAGGGAATCATTTACTTGAATCCTAATCTGAAAACTTCCCATAGTGATGTTCTGTATTGTGATGTATTATTAGAAATATAAAATGGAAAAAATAAGTTCCTCACAATTTTTATTCAAATCGTCAGACAAATGGAAATTGTTGTATTGATAAAAATTCAGGTTATTTTTCATAATAGTCAGTAGATGCTATTTCTATGGAACTCTTTGAATCAACAAGGTGAACAAAGTGCAGATTGTGTTCCGTTGTATCCTTCACATATAGATGTATTATACTAATCCATAAAACTCGCAGGTTCCACGGGTCGTCGAAAAAGCTGCGTAAAATTTGAAAAGAACGAAATAACTTTCGGACAGAATTAATGTCAATGTCAGTTAACAATTTATTTTTAATTATTTTAGGCAATGGATACACATTGAAAAAACTATTGATTTTGATTAATTGTTTTTTAATAGTTATCATGTATTTCGTTAGGTTTTTTATTTCTTATTACCGATTCTTGATGTTTTAAAAATATAATACATATGCAATTTTGAATTATAACTTTTTTGTGCTATATTATATTTACAAATTATAGTTTATGTTTTGCTTTTTCTTTATTGTCAATGTCTGAATTTTTTGGCTTTTTATATTCTAAAATATAACAGCTTTTTTTAAAAATTATATTATATTTCTGTAATGTCAGGCCAGTCTTCACCGGTCTGCTTTGATTATAATACGTACAGTTTATATTTACGTTATGCAACATAGACCCAACCCCACTACCACTTTGTTATATGTCTTGTTTGACGAGTTAACAAATTCAAGTGGGGAATAATTACGTGATTGGCCAAATTGTGTTTCAACAAGTGTTGTTACTTTTTTTCTTAAATCTTTTGGTATCCAAAATCTTTTTCAAATCTATTTGTTATTTTCTGTTATCAGTTATGATAAAATTCGGTAAATGTATCTATTTATGCGCATCGTGATATCATGTTAGATCACAAGTCACGGTTTTGGGGGTCACGAAAATGAGTTTTAACCATTTTGCCTGTGTTTTTTTATGTTAGCAAGAAATGTTCTATTAACTTAAATCTTTTAGTGCTTTGGTGCTATAACCTTTCATCTTTTGGTGCCTAAAACCTTTTTAAAATCTATTTGTTATTTTCTGCTACGATAAAATTCATATAATTTATCCATTTATACGTATCGTGAGATCACGTTAAATCACAAGTCACGGTTTTGGGGATCACGAAAATCTTAACCATTTTGTCTCTATTTTTTATTTTAGCAAGAAATGTTCTCTTTAGTTACTCAACATTATAATGTGTAAATGAAGACTATAAATATGGGTATATTAATGGTTCATTGAACCTTCATTGTATGCAATATCATGTATATGTATATTTGTCGTTTTCTGTTCTATTATTTTTTTGTTACCTTTGTCAAATATTTGTTTTCGAGGCGCTAATTACGGTATAGAAAGTTCATTGCTGAGATTTCTGAAATGTTGAATATCAATCCCCGATCTCGGGAGCGGGATTATCGTAAGGACCCTTTCTTTTTTGTATCAAAACTAATTACGAAACAAAAATATAAATTAATTATCACTGTATTATACTAGTTTACACACGTGCAAGTTCCAATCTGTCACATTAGTCACTAGATTATTACCAAAAAAGTGACATTAACACAAAGTAACGATGAGTCCTTTCGACTGATAATAAAATAAAATAAAACTTGGCCAGTATCGTAATTCTGTTTTTAGGGGTGGAGATAGCCAATTCTCGAAAGTTTAAAACAAATAGAAGTTCCCAAACATACTCTAGAAAACACAGGGCGTTTCCAATCTAATTTTTGCCAATTTCAGTTCTTTTTTCTTCAGTTTCATGACTTGGTCAATTATAAATGGCTAAAGATATTGGTGAGTCTTTTGCATCAAGTCCATTATATACCGTCAGCCAAAATTACCGATTTTTATAGTTCTATACCTCAAAAGGAAAAATGAAACCCTTACAAGATCAGTCACGCGTCTGACACTCTTTCTATCACAGCCGTTTTTCTAAAAAATCTTATATTATCTATAGTATCGTTTGAAAGGGTTAGTTATAAGATTCATAAAATTATTTATTTTCATAATTTTAGATATATATTAAGAGAAGGGATGAGGAAGGATACCTTATTTCCACAACTACTTATCCCAAAATTAAAAAAAAATATGTTTTTAGAAGCTTAAGCACAGATTCTAGGAAAATTATAGCGATTGCCTTAGATCTTATAATTTTTGAGATTTGCACCATGTTTTAACGCCTGCGAAATAATTTACATTTGGAAATAGTTAGAAACAGAAATACTAATTACCCTTAAATGACACTTACAAAAAGTGCCTAAATATATACGGAACCCTCGTAGTGCGAGTTCTACTCGCGCGTCAAAGGTTTCACTAATGTATAATTTAAAGATCCTCGAAATTGGTGGTGTAAACAGTGCATCATTTTTTTTTCGAGAACTTACCCGTTCATTGTAGCGCCTTTAGTTTTCTTTAGAATTTACCTATCCATTGCTGTGTGCTGAAGGGTTTTTTATGAGATTTCCTGCAATTACTGTGTGGTTTGAGAAAACTGTAATTTTTCTTAATACAAAATTAGATTATTGCTGACAGAATTAATAAAATTGTTAGATATGGGTTCGCATATGATAAATAGCATAGATATATATTTTTAGTTTTTGATACCAACTGCTAGATATACATTGCCATAAAAATGATGAGCTATGGAACTAAAAGGAATATACTTCTCAGTCGTTACTCTCTTGGCAAAGTGGTTGTAGCGGTCGTGTTAAGTGTGTTGGAGATGGGTGATGCGCCACAGGATAGGTCGCAATTCCTCTCTATCAGCTGTTCTCCAGGCGCACTCGCGTAACGGAACATTCATGGATACCTTGATCTGATTCAACTATCTCATCGGTGCTCTTCCACACAGTCTACTACTTTCAAATTTGGCCTGTACTACTAAATGATCAATACTATCGTTGCTATGCCTCGACATGTGCACGAAGAATTTCATTATGCGAATCCATTTTGCCAATTATAAGCTTTTCTCTGAGTGCAATCGTATATACGAACATCCATGGCTGACTTGACTTGATCCACCTCATTGATGGTCTCCCACATAGTCTGCTACCTTCAACTTTGTCCTGTACCAACAAGAGTTCAATATCATCGTTGTTACGTCACAACACGTGTCCGTAGTATTTCATTATGCGTTTTGCGATTTTATTTTGCAAATTTTATTCCGTAATATTGCACATATTGAACAAACGCTGCTTAATACCGAATTCTTAGAGTGTGGATACATTAGTACAGAATTCAGTCCACGATACTCCAAGCATTCTTATCCAACATCACATTTCCAGGGCGTCTATCTTTTCTTTCTCGCTTTCACGTAATATCCTCGTCTCTACGACTTAGAGGAAAATGGGGGTAGTTTTTGTCATGTTTTTATTCTTCCTTCGTCATATGCCTTTTGATTATTTACATTTCCAGGGCGTCTCTTTTTTCTTTCTCGTTTTGCTTTTGTATTTTAGTTTTTTTTCTTTTGTATTATTCTTTCTCGTTTTGCTTTTGTATTTAAACTTTTTAGTTTTAGTTTTTTCTTTTGTATTTTTCTTTCCCATTTTGCATTTGTATTTTACTTTTTTCTTCTTTTGTATTTTTCTTTCTCGTTTTGCTTTTAAAGTTTAGTAATTAGCTTTGTATTTTTGATGCTATTTACATTTCCAGGGCGTCTATCTTTTCTTTCTCGTTTTCACGTAGTGTCCTCGTCTCTACGACTTAGAGGAAAATGGGGAACATTAACGCTCGGACGAATCGGATTTTCGTAGTTTTTATTCTTCTTTCGTCATATACCTTTCGATTTCGTCATTCGTTATTGTTAGAAATTAATGCCCAAAAACACACATATGATTGAATCATGTCGCAATTGGCTAGTTGTGTGACTTCGGGCGAGTTATTGTTAGTACGGACAATAATCATCATCTTCATCTTATTGATACGATTTTCAGTCCCAATTCAAAGGTGATGTTTTCCATTCTTTGCAGTCGATGATGAAAATTATTTACGAATAAGGAGTAATCTATACACAGTCAAGACGTGATTTTCGACAAAGATATAGAAAAAAAAATTAACGTTTCGATACGTATTCTTGAAAATCAGTTTTACTCAATAGAAACTACTTTTATACAGTTGCGACTGAGCTACAAAAAATTATTCAAATACTTAACTATTCCACTAGGAGCGTTTCCTCTACAAATTTTCGAAATATATCTATATATATATATATATATATATATATATATATATATATATATATATATATATGGAAGTATAGAAAAGATTAAGAGCTAGAAGAGATGTAGAATACATAAAATACTCTTTTTTGAATTATTCTTTTTGCTTATATAATTAACCATTAAAAGTTTAATAATATATTCAAATTAAGACGATATTCTCTTGAATCGTTCTCAATTTTAGTAAGTAACGACTCCAGCAGTCTGCGTTGAATTTATTCATGACTTCTCACTACTATAAAAGACGCGTCGTCCAACTCGGCATCGTCACCAACACTCGCTGCCTCGAGAAACGGGCGAGAAGACGTTCACACAAAAACTGCTGCACTAGCTGCATTCATAATGAGGTTCGAAGCCGTTAATTGCTATCGACTCGCCCAGAGCAAAAACTCATCTGGCGAGGTTTGAGCCAATACCAGTAGCAAGGCACGACTTAATTATACCGGTCTATAGTGACAACTTGGGCGAGGCAAGCCTGTAAAGTTGAGATGTTGCAGAAGGTAATTTGTAAACACATAATTCAAGTTAATTATAGAATGAAAATGTATATTATAATGTGTAGTAGTTCTCTGACTACTATACATATATTGTTCTCCACTTAATTTGACTTATGTGCTTACAAATTACCTTCTTGAAAAGAAGCTTTCAAATGAACGTAGTTTGAACACTACGAATGTGCATAAAGATTTATAATGATTTTATTCCAGAAGTTACGAAAAGTGGAAGAGTTGCTGTCAGTTACAATAATATTCGTACCATGAGATCCCGGATTCCAGATACCAGGTCGATGCAGAAATTATATTAATAGTGTTTTGACGACGGAGCTTTGAAATCAAGTCTATGAACTGTGTCAAGTTTTAAATAAATTTAACAGCTGCCCATATTATGCCAAGCCAGGAAACAATCTATTAAAATATTTCCAGAGACTGATCATAAGGACAAATGAAAAACTTGACGAGTTCGATTCAAAGCTGCCGATTCCTCACGAGTTCGATTCAAAGCTGCTCGTTGAGGGGCTTGTCTGATATTTTGATTGGCTGTACGAGATTGCTTTCGTAGCAATAAGACCGCCATATGTATCAAATGTGTATATTAAAGTACGTAGATAAATAAAGGAATAAGGTTCTTATATTCATTCAAGTAACTTTTCTGTATGTATTTGTACACTGTTTATGCCTGAAGGTTACGTAAAAATGTCGATTCTAGCACTAGACTTTCTCCATTCATTCAAGTATTCAAAATAAATTTTCTTGGTTCTGAATGGTCCTTAGTTCTTGGTTGAATTATATATTTTTTTGCATTTTTTTAAGAATAAAATATTCTGATCCAAGTGTATATTCGGTTATTCAATATGATTTTATTGTAGAAAACCTATTGTAAAATGTTAAATTTTAAATGTTTTCCAGACAATGTTTCCATTTAATTAATTTTGTTAAGTTTTTTTTATGTTTAAGCAGTTAACGTTCTTATTTTTATTACAAGTGTATAGTGATAGAAAATTTCAGTCAAGTCGAAAAAACCATGAACGATTTGTGGCCAAAATTGTATTATGTCGATTTTTTTAATAAGCCGTGAGTGTTTCTTCTGATTATACTAAATGTGTACAGTATAAGTTTTCTTTAAATAAAAATAGAGAAAAGTCACTTTTACTATAGTACACTTGTTTCAAGAATCATATTCTATGAAATGAGTTTAGACTACTGCACTTAGTTTTCGATATTATCTTGATATGCAATTGGTATCTTTTTAATGTTATCGAAGTAATAATTTTCAATGTTTTTGTACTGATGTATTTTTATTACAAAATTGTTTGAATTTTTCTTAGAAATGTCCAATATTACAGAATTTGATTGAAAGTTATACCTTAGCATTATCGAGCAGATAAGACAAGTGTTGGAGTTTTGTATGTCAAATTCATTAGAATTTTTTTATACATCCTTATTACCGTTAAGTCTGCATTTATCGAACCTCCGTAAGTCTTTAAGATGCTAAGAACTTCATTAAGAAAAAAACATCCAGTTCGTAAGATTTACCACATATTTTTTGACCAGGTATCCCTTAAGATGGACGGCAAACAGTCGCATGAAGGAAAGAAAAATACCGCGTACCGAGTTTCGCGATAATAAATGATAAAATAAATCTGGGCCGGCGCCGGGACTCGAACCGCGGACTTTTTTGCCGCAATCACGCGCCACCATGCATTATTCAGACGCTCGCGGCGGATTATGAAGATGCTTCTGAGCTTTTTGCCTTAAAACCGCTTTTAACAAAATTCTTGTGCGCTGCGTCCGCTTCGTTCACGCGCGTATTGGCGCCTTTGGGACGATCGGACTTTTTGGTCATTTGGACGCGTTTTTACTTGCCCAAAAAATTCTTAAACTTTTTGGTATTAAATTAAATAGTTAATTGTGGCACAATTAATTATTTAACTAAGTATCGATAAATTTCCAACACTGTCAAGATGGTCTGAATTGTCTGCAGAAATCTCTGGAGAGATTCGAGAAAAGTGGGTTATTAATGTGTAAAAATTGCTATATTTACTATTAATGTGTATAAATTAGCAGTAGCAATTTTAACACATTAATAATACTCTAAAATTTTTACACGTTGATAATATTCTAAATTTTTTACACATTAATAATATTCTAAAATGTTTACACATTAATAATACTCTAACATTTTTACACATTATTAATACTCTAAAATTTTTACACGTTACTAATATTCTAAAACTTTTACATATTAATAATACTCTAAAATTTTTACACATTAATAATACTCTAAAATTTTTACACATTGATAATACTCTAAAATTTTTACACATTAATAATACTCTAAAATATTTACATATTAACAATACTTTAAAACTGCCGTACTAAAATACAGCAATTTTTGAGTAAAGCTTCAATAGACCTATAGCTCAATAGACTTAATAGTAATATCCAGTTGCATAAAACCTATATATATATATATATATATATATATATATATAAACTGTTGAAATTAGAGTAAAGTCGGATAAATACCAATAAAATTGTAAGTTAAATATTTTTGTTACGTAAATCGCCTAAATTTGAGTCGCAAAACTGTTATCGTTTACATGTACGAATGTTTATTATAGAGTCGTTTTTCGAGAAGTCAGATAAACATAATAAAGAAAAGTCGGATAAATACCAATAAAATTGCAAAGTAAATATTTTTCTTACGTAAATCGCCTAAATTTGAGTAGTAAAATTGTTATCGTTTATATGTACGACTAGCTATACTACCACATCGTACGCGCAGTAGACTGAAAAATACCGTTTTGTTCAAGTATACTCCTCACTTTGGGTCATGTTCAAAATACAGTAAAAAACAAACACAAAGAAAGTGTTTGTGAAAGGTGTTTTCCAACAAAATTTCCACTTTACCTCTCGTGCCATTCCAAATTTTCCCTTTGCTTCCGCCCATTTCGACAATGTATATCTGGGTGGAAAACTTCTTTACGTGATTTAAACTATACGTAGCGCCATCTATTAATGTACATAGACAAGCTATATATTTATGTAAGTACTACGTAGTCTTATTTATTGTTGTACTAATGCAACGTCAATGAATTTTCTTGCGATCAAATAATAATTAAACATAACTATAAATATTACTAAGTAATAACTAAATATTATTAAACAAATAAATCGAATGTGTTTTTTGTAGCATTTTTGTCAGTAGCATTTATGTGATGTGTGTACAAAAAAACTAATATAAGTCAGTTGTGTGTACAGGCACAAATAGGGAGAAGGCAGGTGCATCGTAAGCAAGTAATAGCTATTTCCTTAATAGAACATCCGATATGGTAGCTTATTCTTTAAATGCGATAATTGGATGTCGATAAAGATGGAACTTATTAATAGTATATTTCCTTCTTTTTACATTAGATGACATAATAATATTCTGCCCACTAGATATAAAAGCTAATCAATTACATAACTAACAAAAGAAAGCAACACAAGACATTAAAACATTTAAACGTAACGATAACTTACATAATAATTAGTGCGTAACAATGCCACATTCATAAAGCACTGATCGGCAGCCTGTCACCCTTTTTCGATTAATCTTAATACCATAGTTCGATAAGAACAATATGTTATAAGCGATTCATTCTCTCGTTCGCGTCGTCGCATCTAGTCGTATAGCTCCATCTCTCTCCCGCTCGTCTAATAAATCTTTTTGGGCACAACCTGTATTGTTTTAGTAGGGTGACCACACGGTTTTTTACTAGAGAATTAGATTATTTTTTCAATTATAGGATGTAATAAATAATATATTGGACACTTTATTGATACTAAACGAGTGATTCAATAAAATTTTCGTTTTTAGAAGTATAATTTTGATAAAAAATAAATAATAAGAAAATTTTTTTCAGAATTACTGCGAAATTTATACAAATTTATAGATATCTCCTATAAACAAATTAAAAAATGAAGCTATTTAGCTCAGTCAAGCGAGCCATTTTTTTGTATCTTATAATGTGAAGCATATACAATATAAAAATGTTATATTAATGGCGAGATAATTATGAGTAACGACATAGTTAGAGTTTTTATAGGGATTATTACAATATTTTTGAAAGTATAGATACTTCTGCATGGTGACTTTTTATTCTGAATAAATTAAAATATAAAAACATCCAAAAAAAATGAGAACAATAATTAAGACTATAAAAACCGGCATAATATACAATTAATTATGAAGGGATGTTCAGACAGCAATGATGACGATATATATAATCAAATAGAAAAAAAACAAGTGCTCCCGTTAGACTAACAGTTGCATTGTGACCCTATCCCCCCGGGCGTTATGAGGTCGCTTTTTATGAAATTTTTGCGAATAGCGGTCACTTTAGTCGCGCGCTTTGAAGACTTGTTAAGCTTTAAGCTTTCTATGCGTATAGTTCGTCGGGAGCTTTTATAAGACAGAAAAGAATTGATAATCCAAGTTTTGGGACTTTTAAAATGGCACTTTTGTTTTAATCATCAAGTAAGATTGCTAGCGCAACGCGAGACGATTAACAGAAATGCCAATTCATAATTAATTTGATAAGAATACTTATATACTTTGATCAGTGACGTCCTTTATATAACTTATGTCGATTGGTTATTATTATGTGTTATTGTTATATAAAAAAAATAAGAATAAGATTATTTTAAAATATTATTCTTATAATTAAGTGATCAGTCGTCAGCATTAAACGATTAGTTTTTAAAAATAGGCGGTCTGATGAAAATTCCATCAAATGTAACTCTTCAAAACGAGCCAATAGCCTTTATAATTCACATTTAAATAGTAAACCAACTAGCACGAAAATTGTCTGACGATTTTGCATCAGAAATAGCATATTTATCAGAGTTAAAGTAGAAAAGAATAGCTATCAAACAATATAGCCATAGCAACGGTATTAACGTGGCGGTAATCTTTTTAGTGCACGTGGCCAGCCAGTAACAATTGCTGGAACTACTGGCAGCAGCAGGTTCAAATTTACCTCGTTTTTGTGTCATATTTAATAATTTTTATAGCATTATACCCTCAAATTGATACGACAATATACTTAGGCATATTAACCTATGCGCCATCGGTTCGGGCTAATTGGTGCGTCGAGATCCAGCTAGTTATTAGACGGATTGTGCTTAGGTCGCAGCGTGTCCGCTGTTAGCCCTGACTAAAGCTTACAGAATCTACTCAACATATACGTAGCCGGTTTCCGGAGCTCTTTTGCTTGCTGATTTTGCGATCGTAGAACGCGCGGCTAACTTCGTTTTGACACATAATAAGACTTTCTATGCGGATCAGTTATACTTTTAATTCTTGGTGGAGAAATTCCTTATAGATAGAGAGGTATTACAAAGATCTTTATTTTTCACTGGCAATCTAGATGGTCTTTCCGCAACTCCACGGGGGAAACAACCAGGTTATTTTTCCTCGATGTTTCCGAGCAATTAAGTAAGAACTGGCTCGTTAGTGATTATTACACTTGGCAATTTTTGACGGACATGGCCCATTTCGGGGCAATTTGTTTAAATTTGCCTTCAGAGATAGTTGTTCATGTTCCAGTGATTTCGAAATGCAATACATGAATTGTGTTTTGTTCCACTGCAGTGAACACGACGATGACCGTAGAGTTTCGTTGGAGAACATAAGTCTGAATAGTAGAATAGAATCAGGCAGAGCTTTAGAACGTAATACATTTGGTTAAAGTGATTTAGTTGGAAATGAACCAATCTTTGAGTCTTTTAGAGCGTTCGCAAAGTGTGTTCTTCAAAAAAATTGAGACTTTAAATGGTTCATTGCGTAGGGACAGTTGTGTACAAGCGATCGATGGTAGATACGGAACATTATTAGGGAACTTTCAAGTGTCCTCTCTTTGGATGGATGTTACGGGTCCCTGGAAGGGCCCTAAAACAACCCGGGTGGAATGGTGGGAATACTTTGTGTTTATTTAACTAGATGAATCATTACAGCCGTATTGTTAATTGATTACACTTTTTTATTATTTTTATATAAACATAATTAATATAATTTTTAATTAGATAAATAAACATACGGTCTCCTATTGAAGTACAGAAAAATCCATTATTATTGTGGGGATCTCCCAGTAATATAAACGGTTGATTGAAAATTTAATATCATGTTCCAATTATAATACGCTTCTTAATTCAATTATTTTCTTCGCGCCTTAATTCAAATAAATAAACTCTTATAATGGCTTTATTATACTAATATATATATTACTTTATGTTTTTACTAGCTGATGTACTCAGCAATCAAATATTATTGAAATTCTCGCGTAACATAAACAGTTGAATGGAAATTTAATATTATATTCCTTTTATAATACGCTTCTTAATTCAAATAAATAAACTCTTATAATGGCCTTATCATCCTAATATATTCCTTTATGGTTTTACTAGCTGATGTACTCAGTAATTAAATATTATTATTGAAATACTCCAGTAACATAAACAGTTGAATGGAAATTTAATATTATATTCCTTTTATAATACGCTTCTTAAATCAAATAAATAAACTCTTATAATGGCCTTATTATCCTAATATATTCCTTTATGGTTTTACGAGTTGATGTACCGAGCGATCAAATATTATAATTGACATTCTCCATTAGTCCAAGAAAGTGGAATGATATTATATTCCTCTTACAATATTCTGTGTTTATTTAAGCAGATAAACTGTTGCAGTTGATGTACTGAATATCTAAATAGTAATACGATAGACGATCTTGTATATCTGAGTCTAGATATAATGAGTTGACTATTTACTCGCATACTGTGCCATGTTACCATTATTAGTAACAACATTAAATGCTACACTTCAGAATCATAATGTTTGATGTATTACTTTGAATGATGAATGATATCATAAAAACACTTGGCCCATGATATCATGAGGCAACTTGTTAATAAGGATATCGCATTTCAAATCATAATAATTATGCGGTGACCACATTGTAAATTTTTCTTTATTATCGTTGAATGTAATACAACATATGCGGAGTAAATTTGTGTAAATTTTTATTTTCATTTCGAAACAGTATCCCAATTTCTTGTAGTGGTTATTTCAGAGTAAAATGAAACGTCTCCTTTAAGTTTCATCAAGTGTTTAGTGAAAATGTGACGTTGGGCTCTTAAAGTACTAACCTTGTAACACGGTGTCCATATCTCTCTATCACTTCTGTGAACTCGCTCTATGAACACGCACATTGTTTTTGTACGTTGAGTGGTACGCCAATCGAATTATTAAAAAGGGGCCTCTGAAAAGGGACATTGAATATTTTTTGGCTTTTAAAATTGACAATATGGAAGATGAAAAAAGTTGTGTGTACAGGAAGTTTAAATTTTAGTTTAATTTTCTCAAAGTATCATCACTTGCAAGGTTCGAAAGAAAGAGAAACGTGAAGAAACCTCACAATATATTTATATAAAAATTTTCAAATACCAAAATTTTATTCAGATCCATCCTTTGGTAGGTACGGAAAAACTAACACCCAAACATACGTACACATTCCCAAACGAATTTTTTTGTATTCGTGTTTCTTAGCGTCTGTTAAAGCAACATAATAAATTTTCACAAAAAAGTCAATTCGAGCTTTAGAGCATTTAGTCTTCAGTCTTTAAGTTACTCGAAACCAAAAAAATAATAACAAAACGTAATGTTTTCCCAAGTAAAAATAAGTCATACATTCCAACAAAATAGTGACACTACCATAAAAACAGTAATAAATTTAATATAAAATTAAAAGGTATAACTAGCGGAACTTACACCCGGTGCCAGCTTTATTCATTATGCCTGATCCTCCTTTCTATATTCACGAGCGTTTTTACCTCTATGAAGTCTACGGCCTGTGCTACGACAGCGCTCGCATTGTCGTTGTTAAAGCACTGCTCTGAGGTTTAACGTTTTAGAAGCTTTTAATCACAAACTTTTTCACATATATTTCCTGATTTGTTAAGTTTTTCTAAATCTGCTATTAAAATCGACTTACAATCTCCATTTTAAACATAATGTAACCACCGTGTTTACAACAGAGAGTCATTAATTTTTACTTCCATTAATCAGAAAGATGGATATATTGTGATAGCATCCAGTGGGAGATTCATAAAAAGCAGTAAAGGGAAGTGTTTTATTTTAAAATATCACTGGATTAATACCTAAGATATTAAAGACTGCGAGTACGTATATATTACGTGCATATCAAACTTCCACGCTTTTTTAAAGCTGGCGAAATTTGAAATAAGTTTCCACTTAAGTCCGCACTTTTTTGTTTTATAGTCTTTAGCCTCACGTATATAACAATATATTTCCAGCTTCGTATAACTATATCGTTCTCGAGATATGCTCCCTTAAAGTTTATATCTACGTCTTAGAAAATTTTAGGAAAAGGGGATGGGTAAACTTCCGGTTTTTTACTTTGTTAGATAGACAGTACCCGTAGTTTTTGGTTAAAAGGAGATATAAGGAACTCGCGTAAAGAAGAATGGCCGGTGTGTTGTTGTCGATGCTATCGTTATGTTGTTTGATAATTTGTGATGTATATTGAAAAATTTCTTTTGATAAAAAATTTTATAATGGTTTCTATCGCCAATATCTTACTTCAAGTCTTTAAGATGTCTTAATTAATGCAGTTATTTTATTGACCAGTTGACGAGAACAGCATTTAATATATTTAAGCAAAAGCTATTTAGGATCAAAATCATTCTCACTCGTTCTTCTAAATATAGCTATTGAGTACCTCCATACATGTTATATGATATACATCCTCACCTCGCCGATAAGGCGAACGCTATCTTATCTGCATAATGCACGAGCAACTTAATAGCACCGCTGCTACTCGCACAATATGTGCATCGAGTCATTAGATGCACATTGTGCCATATCGATTCAGGCTTCTTTTTATTTACTTAGTTATTTTAAGATTGTTCTCTTATATGACGAACTTCTTGGTGTCTACTATAAATACTTTATATTAAAAAAAATGACAATTACTAAATGCAGTAAGTGAAAGTTTGCTCATATTCTTCTTCATGAGTAAAACTGCCTGTTATGCTGTGGCTACCTCGACAAAGTACTTCAGTTAGCGTTCTCTATCCAAGAATACCTTTGTCGATTCTTTCACTTTGAGGGTGGTCAAGTTCTTCTCAGTATCATCCAATCATCAGAATAGTTGGCAGTATCTAGCTTGTTTCATTTCTGGATTTTTGAAAGAATTTTTTTATGGATAGTTATCTGAGCTTCGCCATAGGTGATCTACCCATTTGAGTCGGTTGCTATGAATAATTTGAACAATTTGTGAAGCTCTATATAAACTATAAAAAATTCGTAGCTGTATCTGGATCGCCATTGTCCGTTATCGTGTATTGGCCCAAAAGTTGCTCCTAGGAATTTCCTTTCAAACACATCCGGCGGGTATTGGGTTTCCTTATTTAAGGTCCTTGCTTCACTGCCATATAATAAGACAAACTGGATGAGTATTTTGTATGTTCTGAATTTTATTTTTCTGCTGATGAAATGAGATCTTATCGTTTTCTCAGTTGTGTATGGTTCCATAAATACAGAGGAAAACAAAAAGAAAATTTAAATCTGTGCGTGGAAACCCGTGTATTGGAAATGAAACTATTTTTATAATAATGATTAGTTTCGTTATTACGTGATGTAAAATTTTCTCACGGAGCTGTTTTTCAGACAATTTTTTCATTCTCCTCTGAGCAAATATTTGAAGATACTGTTTCAAAAAATTAATAATTTAATTTATGTAAATAACGTAGGGCTCCATCTATGATGTTTAGTTTAACTTTCAACATTAATTTCAATGAATATTACAAAAATTGTTATGTAAATTTTCTTATAGATGACATCAGTATATCATAGTCAATAAAATTATGCGAGGCTTCATCCGCATGAAAATTTAAAAGAAGTTTTGCTTCAAAAATATTATATCCACGGAAATCATATAACATTCATTTCCAATTTTCATAGACAATCGCTTGATGTAAAACAATGTATCGATCGCACATATACGATAACAACTTCCTGTCCTAACAACGCATAATAAAATATCTTAAGTGCTATAAATCTAAAATACATGTTAATTGACAGCCCCAGTTATACGCCTGAAATTTGTCCAATTTTATATAACTATAATGTATTCGCATTTTTTAAAATTAATAGCAATTGTGGGAAACGTTTCACACTCATGATTACTGGCAGAAAATTTATTGTTTAATTAGCGTCTCTTCGCTATTCTAACAACACCACACTACCGCAAAGTGTGATAACATCTTACCACCTTCATGGTCAATGTGCTAACTGTTTAACGACAAACGTCAGTTTACGGTTTTGAAGAAAAACATTTGTGTTTATTTTTATGTGCAAACGCTGTTACAAAACATTTTTAGTTTGATTAAATCATTCTAGTGTGGCGGTTATCTTGGTGATCACCATCATATACAAATATCTGCATAAAATCACCGATTAAAGAATATTGTTAGAGCATCTGCTGTGAAATATTCTTCATTCGGTTTCAAATAATTTTCAAATAATCATTGGAAAATATTTTTAGGTTCAAATGCACGTTTTACCAAAGGACTTTTTTTATCTAAAGCCAAATATCACTCTCTGATTGGTTTATCATACAATTTTTGGAACTGTGAAGTCTATAAACTTAAAATTTGGCAGATATATGTTTATCTTAACTTCGAAATATTTTATAAGAAAGAATTTGTCAAAATTCACCCCTCAAGGTGGTAAACGTAGGTGGAAGATTGAGAATTAAGGAAATTTCGAAATAATGAAAGTTACAGACTTGAAAATTTGTACTTAGACTTTCAGATCGAAGTAGAGAAATATCCATTTCAGCCTTTTTTGCAAAATCGCTAACTGCAAATAATTATTATGTAAAAAAGCGAATCAAACAAAATACAACAATAATCCCGTTTCGGTCGAGAAAAACCGGGGCGACCAACAAATAATAAATATAATTTTAGATTTTATTTGTTTTTTAATCGAAATAACCAAATTTACTTCATACAAACAATGTTTTCGCAATTATTAACTTACTACGGTACCTCCGCTTTGGTGATTAGCTTTTGCAACTAAAATTAATAGAGATGTTACTTATCTTTATGACATAAGGCAGAATTAAAAAAGTTATTTTATTTTTAAAAAAAGAAATGAAAATTAATAAGGGAAAATAATTCAATTAAAAATATTTCAGTTTCCTTTCCTCAGACCGAGACGACCCCTAACGATTGACCGTAGTACCTGACCTCTAAGTCATAAAGAGGTTGCTAACCGAGAAAATATAATGAATTCATTTAGTAGAACCCCGCCATTTGCTGTGGAAATGACAGTTTCATTGACCCAGATCGGCTCCACCTACTTGATTAATTTCCCGGCGACCAGCGTTTCTCAACATATTTAACGATTACACACTCTCCTTACCGACATACTTTCTTCATTTCTTCTATTACATATTACACCTATTATATCTAGAAATTTCTTAATTAATAGCAAGGTAACTAAAACTGAGGGATGCCTCTATAACTTTGTTACAAATTTTTGGTAAAGAACTTGGTGAAATATTTTTTTTAATTCTTTACCTAAGTCTGAGAGTTAACCATTTGTATCATATTAGAAATATCCAGAATAATCTTAATATCTTTCTATAATTCTTGAAGATTTCGACCAATAGAACTATAGCTATTTTGTTTGAACCCAATTATATGTATGCTTCAGAGTCAATCCTTGAAATTAAAATATTTTATTGGATTTTTTTATTATATTGGATTCGTTGTGAGAGACACATAAATACAAACGTTTTTTTATAGAAGTTAACAACACGTTGCGATGTAAGCAATTATCCTATTAGAATTAGAATTCTGCTAAGAGTTTTTCTGTTTTTTTTTCCTGGAAAATGAAGCAATATCATTTCGTTATTCATTGTTCACTTTTAAGGCAACTAAAGCCAAATATGTTATGAAGTTGATGAAATTTTTCTATTTTCGCGCTTTCCATCGAAGTTCTACGGCTAAATCAGCACAGAAGAAAATATGGACAGTAATTTTAACGTTCTAACGAGTCCTAAAGGCCCTTTTCATGAATGATTTAGTACATATAGCAAACGTACTAATGTTATTTTTGAAAAGTCAGCGAAAATAACCATTTATCCTTTTTACAAAGAGACCTTTTGGCTTTCTCTGTGTACTTGTGCAATAATAATTAACTCTATAAATCTACGCTTTTTACTATTTCGGGATAGCGAAATCATTTTTGTAAACTGTTTTATGAAAAAATACCAAAAATAAAATATCGTTTTATGTTGGAATATTTTTTGACTCGCTCATTCATTTTCATACTATCTGTGGTGAATTTTTACAATCAAATTTTGTTGTTTTTTCAAGTACACTTCATTAAGTTTTGTTATTTTTAAATAAACTTAAAATGATCGTGGTTACTTGCTATGAAATTTAATCTATTTTTTTATAATACATTATCAGAATGCATACAGCGTTTTATTGAGCCAATATTGGTGAAATTTAGGTTTTTTTACAACTAGATACTACACTACTTTCATTATCCATAGATATTGGAAGTGTTTATATTTTACTGTGAAAAAACTATCCCGTAATCACGATGTTGGAAATGGTTTTATGCGAGGGAGAAATAATTCCGCGGCAATCACACTTTTTACAATTTGGTGATAATATTCATTATCTATAGATGTTGGAAGCGTTTATTTGCTAGAATGCAAAACACTTCGGCAATCACACTTTTTTAAAACTAAATTATAGATCGTCTTCATTATCTATAAATGTTGGAAGCGTTTGTTTGCTAGGACGCAAAACAACTCCGCAATCACACTTTTTTAAAACTAGATGGTAGATTATATTCCTTATCTACGAATGTTGAAGCAATTGTGTGCTAGGGTGCAAAACGCCGCCGCAATCACACGAATATCCGTATTTAGAATTGCAGAGAATTGGTTGACATTTTTTAATAATTTTTTGGTTTTATATTTTAATTTTTTCCAATATTTGTTTAATTTAACAATTTATTTAAAATTATATTAATTCATATCGGCACATTGCTACTACAAGTTATTTATTTAAACCGTAGCATCTTCACTACAGCTTCTTGGCACTTGACTTCTATTTGATTGTTAGCTTGTTTAATATTTAACTTTTGCAGGCCATTTCATTAAAATAGTAGTCTCTTTAGTTTTAATTACGCAGGCCATACTGTCCAAATGATAACTAATTTAGTAGTTAACTTTTGCAGATTAATATTTTGAAATAATAATTACTTCATTTTCGTGAATGATTCATTCCAAATAGCGTCATCTTTAATATTTGACTTTTGCTGTTCGTCTCATGCAATAGTTAATGTCGTATATTTTTATCCCATATATTAAATTAAAAAATTGGATCATAAAAATGAAGTTTCAATTAAATATCACAGTTTAAGTAGCGCTGTTCAAAAAATATCTCTATCTAGAAGCAACTGAACTACCTCGTTACGCCGTAGGATGCACGGTTACTGATAATTATCAAACAAATCATTGATAATTATGCCCGGCTAATTCGTTTGGAATAACCTAGACTAGCCAAGTACTTGCAGTACAAGAAGTGCAAGGAGTAAGGTCTTATCTACGTAAATAAAGAGTGAAGGCTAGGTACTTGCGCACAGTTCTTTCTGGCGGACTGATAATGAAGAAAAATATTAATGAAGTAATAATAACACTTATGTGATGAATTCTGAAACTACATTGAATGCGTTACAAGCATTGTAATTTATTTATGATTACAATGCATTACAAGTGCACCGTCGTTTACTATTTTCATTAGCTTTTCACGAAAATTTTCACGATCGCGGTATTTTCACAACCAAAATGTACGAAGTGGAAGTGTTTAGTTTCCGGAAGAAAACAGGGACGATACAAAGAAAAATTTTCGGAAAGTTAAAGATAGATTGTAGTGGAAGAGTGGTGTAGTCAGTTGAATGTACATTCATGTTTCACTTATATATATTCTTCATTATCTAAGGATGCTTCTTCAATTAACGAAGGTTGGCAGTCAGCTCTGTTTATTTGGTCTTTTCCTTAACAACGTGAAAGAGTTCGGCGGCAATAGTAATCCCTGTCTATTCTTGGATGTTACGCAGCCATAACTTTCTTCTGCGACCGGCTTTCTTCCTCCCAGCAATTTTTGCCATCATTATTAGTTATAAGACCTCGCATCTGTTAAGCCAGAGCACAGGACCGCAATATGCGACTTTGCGTTGTTTAATGGTTTGTAAAAGCTTGTATTTCTTGCCAACTGTCACAGAACTTCCTCATTGCTGATTTTCAGAGTTAAAGATAGTAGCTGTTACGCGTCGCAGGCCCAAATTTAGAATGTTTCTATATATTTCCTGAATAGTTCTGAATAGTCCGGACCTTGCATCCATATACAAGTATTGGTCGGAAGTAGCACTGGAGAAAACGAATTTTAAGTTGGATTTTAAGACTACGATTACAGAGTACCTTTATGTATATTATTATTCTAGTAAAATATATTTATTTTGAATTGTTAGGCTATGTTCTGAAGACAAGCATTCCAAGTAATTTATGGAGTTAACCTGGTTTAAGAAATTATGTTAAATAAGTCAATATGTCAATCAGTGTAAAAATGACAGAGCTAAACTTTTTGAGAAAGTTTGATGCTACGACAAAAATTATGACATGCTTTTTCTATTAAAAAACATATTTAAATTGACTTGATAGTTAGTTCATAAATTAAGTTATAGGAAAGCTATAAAAAGTTATGAATATGCAATTAATATATATATATATATATATATATATATATTATTTGCATATATATATATATATATATATATATAGCATGGAAGTGTCCTTATTCGTAGTCACCCCGAACTTCATATATAATTGTAATCTGAACAATACAGAGTAGATTAGCTATAATCCAGCATAATAATAACGTAAAATAATGAAAAGCCAAATAGCTTAAAATATCCATAGCAGCGAAACGTGTCCCTTCTGTTGCTTTCCTTCTGTAACTCATTTTCGTAACGTTACCTAATCCATTTTACTAACCATCATACTACATAATTATGTTCAGTTCCGGAATAATAAAATAAAAATATAAATTCAAAGCTTATATTTTACAAGAAAGAGAAAAAAAATCTAATCAAATTGAATTTACACTGCATAATTTAATTATATAGAATTACACTGCAAATGAAATTGAATTTACATTGCACTAAAAAAAGCTTTTTGATGTATAAAATTTGTCCATCAAATGAAAGTTAAACAATTATATAACGATTGAATATATTTGGCGTTAATTATGCTAATAGCCTACCTGAAGATGTTGCAATACAACGACACCTAGGTCGTGGTAAAGAACTTAACGAAAGTAGGAATAATACTACATCACGTAGTTTCATTTAATTGTGAATTATATAATGATGTGAGGATCTTTCTGTCACTAATATTTGAAATTTGAGTATATAAGCTGAATATCGAAAATAATGAACTTTCATATTATGATAACAATCTCAACAAGAAGTTTTATATGTTAAATGTAAAATTCCATTGAATTTTGGATAATTTACGTCAACATTAGGACAGTTGATCTGTTCCCTACATGGCTGAACTTACCTGCGGATACCATGTCAGCTTTAACGGGATTACAAATATTTCGAAAGTTAGAGAAAAAAATAACTTTCGTCACCAACAAATATAATATACTCGATCGATGCCGTGCGAACTATTCCTACAACATCTAGCTATACCTCATATAGTCGAGTCTTATGCCTCAACACAGACCTACTGCTGGCCACAGTCTTACGCCCCCTACGGCCGTCGGTCCTCGACTCGTCTGCCGCGCACGTGATTGGCTTGCTAATTGCTGCCGAGCATACCACCGGCTCAAATCTTAAATCAATATAAATGACGAACGGGCGAATATTGCACATTACTGACCAGCGCTTCGGGGCCTTATTTATAAGCTTTCGTGACCGGAGGCGAGCGCGAAAAGCTCGTTTGTGCTTTCGTCTTGTTTGTTTATTGGAGTTGAGTTATGTATTTTTGTTATTTACTTGTGCTACTGGTCGAGGAAATATATATAGTTGGCCTCTGTATTTATATTTGTTTGGTGAATATAATTTTATGGGAGTTTACTTACCACTTTCTGGAATGCTTGATTTTATGTTCTAAACTATACGTATATGTAATCTTAATGAGATTTATAAAGTTGTTAGATTTATAAAGATTATAAATTAATTTTGGACTCATTTTATAAGACGTAAATATGACTATTTTTTTATCATTAGCGAGTTATATTGCTAACTAATCGTGACCTACAGTTTCACTCACGTAAAATCTTAAATATGATGTTTCACTCTTCCGCCCCGTTCATTAAATACCTCTGTTCCGTTTGCTAAATGACATCGGTCGTCGGGCTCTGAGTCCCGATTTTTGTTAATTTTTTTTTACTGTTTTGCCCCTATGACCCATGGCGTAATGATTTAAAAAATTATAAAGTTGTTAAAGTATGGTCTTTTCAATACAAAAATAAATTTTAAAGTCAGACTTGTGGTTCCAAAAATTGGCGCAAAACAACAACAAAAAATACAAACAAACTTTACATATTAGTATAGGTAGACAATAAAATAGTTAAGAGCGAAGCTTATTGATGAAAATAGGCTGATTACAAATTGGGTTCGCGCTACGAAGGTTCCAGGTAAGGGTTCCGTACTCGCTACGAGAGGTCCGTACCGAGGGTTGTTTAGTTACTTAAGTTTCGCTACAATTGAATGCCAAATTAATTTTTAAATTCACATAGCGTGACATATGTCATTTATATACTTGATATACAAAAAAGAACTTGTGTTTTTATAACTCCAACCTATAAATCGTTATAGTTGGAATTGGGCTCAGTATTTAGTGTGTATATATATATATATATATATATATATATATATATACACATATACACACACACACACACACACACATATATATATATATATATATATATATATATATATATATATCAGGATCTCGGTAATACATGGACCTTTGGCAAAAATGGCATAATTTTGAAAATTATTATAAAAACCAATGAAAAAATATATTTGTACTCAAATCGAAGTTAATTTTTCACCGCTATCTTATGAGTCTACGTAGAATACTTTTTTTCGATTCCATTCACACGCAGGACCTTCTTACAAAAATTATGTACTTTACGTTATTTTTAAAAATAAATTACAAATTTGAAGTAGCTATACCTATATATTTTTTATCTAAGGGTCACAGACCTTGACAAGCAGTTGGATAGGCAGAATAATAATTATAATAGTGTACCTTTCGCACTTCTTGCGCATAAAAATAATAAATTCTTGCTCGTAAAAATAAACTTTCAAAACGCTATAAACGTAAGTACTCACCATAGAGTATAAAACAAAAGAAACATTTAAAGAAATTTATATTTTAATTCAAATTTTGTAAAAAAATGTTTTTTTTAATAAACCTTTGATTTTAATGAAATTTATCAGGACAACGGAAACGAATCAAATCTCTTTGGGTCTCCTATTCATCATTAAGGACATTCTTAGCCTACCTTCCAATTTCATCATCAGAGCCTAACACCAGCTTCAAAATGGAACAATTAAGTATTATTCAATTAATTTCATGTGTAAATATCTCAAAAAAAAATTGCCCAAAATTTTAAGTATATACAAAGTATATCTGAGATTTCAGTATTCTTTTTACCTTACCCTCCCTCAAGGAAACTGCTAAACTCAAAATTAGGAATATAACAAGATTTCCCAAGACACAAGAAAACTTCAGAGGTTATCCTTGGTAAATAACGTATAGTACGTTGTTTGCCAAGTTTAATATATTTGCGTGGCGGAAAATAATGTTACTATTTGTAAAAAGTTAAATAGAAATATTGTGCCCTTAAAAATTTAAACTTTTTTGTTTACTAAAGTGTTTATGGAAACCTTATAGTGTTAGTTCTGTTAACACTTAACATATTTATTTTTTTATAAAATGTGAAGTATATTCAATCTCAGTTACTTGTTATCTGACAATTTTTTTATTAGATTAGAAATTTTTATGACAAACTTTTGATAGGCGTAACAATAAAAAAAAATTTAAAACTGTAGTTTCGGATTTTACCTGTTTGTTAGTTTATTTTGATTTTCGAAAAGTTTACCTATATCCGTTTTTTTTATTTCAGTATACTTCTAGGATAACAAAATATGGTAAATTACATAAACTCAATGTTATTCGAGAATAATTGGGTTTGTTAAATTATGTATAATTGCGGGAGATAATTAAAATAAGTTATTGAATAAAAAAAAGTGATAAGTACATTGTATTGATCACCTTTATAATTTACAGGGTCATTAATTATAATTATTCATTTATCAGAGTATTATTCTATCTTATACTTTATGAAATATTATATTGCAAATATTATGTTTATTCTTGTACTTATTATACCAGTGTTGGATAATTGGTAGAACAGGAATTTTTTTCGGAATCTTCTTAAAAACCCGAAACTAAAATAATCTATAATTTTTTTTGATTAACCCATTTCTTGCTGAGAAATAATTAATTTTTCAACAAAAATATTTTCAGACGTTAACATTTTTCATTTTCAACATTTTCTGAATGATAATTTAATTTAAATGTTTCATTATAATAAAGAGAACCTTTATGAAAATAATAACCTGAAAAAACTACTAAATTATAAGTAAAAAGAAAGTTCCCGGGAAATAATAATCGTGTTGCTCAATAATCGGAGCCGAAAAAGATACTCGCCGCGCCGCTTTGACGACGTGGCGCGTCGCCCGGTGTGCGTGCTCTGCAGGACACTTAACCCTTGCATTAACGTTGAATAACGCAGAATTTTCGAGATACGATAATTTCTTTTATTTTTGTTATAATTGTCTTAATCAAGAAACTGTCAATAGAAGCAAGCGTGTTATAACTATTTGAGAGCAGCTGTATGTTTATGTACATGTAATATTAAGCAGCAATAAGTTATATAGATCATATTTAAGAGGTAACTTTAATCACAATTAAATGAAACTACGTGATGTAGTATTATTTCTACATACTTTAATTTCTTTACCACGACCTAGGTTTCGTTGTATTACAACTTTGTTGTATTAGAACGTTGTATTATAATAACGTTGATAATAATATTATAACGTTGTATTATATTAAGATGTTGTAATACAACGAAACCTAGGTCGTGGTAAAGAAATTAAATAAAGTAGAAATAATACTACATCACGTAGTTTCATTTAATTGTGATAAATGAATTTCTACAAAATTAACCTCAAATATATTCAATAGTTAACTTTAACTAAACTCTTAATGATATGTTATAGTGAAATGCTATATTTACTGCTATTATAAATACAAAGTTGTTATTACCTAATAGCATAACAACTACCTGACCTATCGTTACAAAATTTGCACAGGCGTAGATCGTATTATAAGCTAAGAAAATTTTAAAATAATTAGAAAAAAACCTGTCAAGCACGAATATAATTAACACTATTTACGTTACATACACATTTGAGCATCTATAAATATTTAAAGATGTATAACTATTTAAAAATATTAGTTTTTTTTTCTATGTCAATATATATCCACTATTATATTATTCACAATCATTACAATTTTGAAAAATTATGATATTTCGAAAAAGCCTATTTTTTAGGATTTGTTGTTCATTAATTTTGGAAATAGGGAGGGGATTGCTCTATTTTTAAATATTTTGTAGAATATATTTCTGAATGTGCAATTTAAAATCATGACAAATATTTTTATATTCCTCGTAATAAGTCCTTCTAAATGATATCCTACATGAAATATAAAATGAAAAGAAAAAATGTTGAAAGCATAGTTAATTTCTGTTAATTCACTACTAATTTCTGTTAATTGTGACAAATGGACAAAGAGACACGTGATCTTATAAGGGTTCCTTTTGTTTTGAGGTACGGGAAATGGTCATGAAACAATAACAATAGTATAAAAGCAAAAAATACATTTACTGAACGTATTAAGTTAACAAATGTTTAATTACAATCGGCTAGAAAAAAATACCACTAAAATTTGAAGGAAACTTCCACATATGTCGACAGATTACGTCATTAAACGTATAAATACATTTAAAATGCCGAGAATTATATCTAAGCGAAAAAGATAATAAAACCATTACGAAACTTAGGAGAGAAATTCGTTTGTTTATATTATAGATTTAATTCAATAACCGCTTTCAAAACATTCGACTTCATAACTCAAAATAGCTACTCTAAATATCGATTTCTCAATCATGCTCAGACTACGACCTGTAGCCGACAGATGATATCATTAAATGAAAAAATACATTTAAAATGCCGAGAATTATATTCTAAGCGAAAAAGATAACAAAACCATGACGAAACTTAGGAGAGAAATTCGTTTGTTTATATGATAGATTTAATTCAATAACCGCTTTCAAAACATTCGTCTTCTTAACTCAGAATAGGTACTCTAAATATCGATTTCTCAATCATGCTCAGACTACGACCTGTAGCCGACAGATGATATCATTAAATGAAAAAATACATTTAAAATGTCGAGAATTATATTCTAAGCCAGAAAGATAACAAAACCATTACGAAACTTAGGAGAGAAATTCGTTTGTTTATATTATAGATTTAATTCAATAACCGCTTTCAAAACATTCGACTTCATAACTCAAAATAGCTACTCTAAATATCGATTTCTCAATCATGCTCAGACTACGACCTGTAGCCGACAGATGATATCATTAAATGAAAAAATACATTTAAAATGCCGAGAATTATATTCTAAGCGAAAAAGATAACAAAACCATGACGAAACTTAGGAGAGAAATTCGTTTGTTTATATAATAGTTTTAATTCAATAACCGCTTTCAAAACATTCGTCTTCGTTACTCAAAATAGCTACTCTAAATATCGATTTATCAATCATACTCAGACTACGACCTGTATCAGATAGATGATGTCATTAAATGAAGAAATACACTTAAAATGCTGAGAATTATATTCTAAATGTAAAAGATAACAAAACCATGACGAAACTCAGGAGAGAAATTCGTCTGTGTCCACAATAGTTTTAATTCAATAACCGCTTTCCAAATATTCGTCTTATAACTCAAAATAGCTACTCCATTTAATGTCATCACAGTATTGTAATACAACTTTCAAAATCTTTTACACAAATAAGGAATTGTTGGCTCTCAAACTGTACAACATTACGTTTCCGAAGAAGACGTCTGCAAAGCATATTATGTTTGGGATTTATCGATAGCTGTTATATTTTGTTTATTATGTATTTGTTGTCGACTCTATGTTTACCGCATGAAAGGAAGTACACGCGAAAATAAACCCATTTTAAAAGGACATTCCATTTCAATCTTATCTTTCATAAATTATCACAGTCAAAATATATAATTTTATCAATTAGTCACGTAACCACAAGTATATTGTCCCTATACTGTCTGACGTTGTACTCACTGTGGCAGACGAATTGTGATAAAAATATTTGTTTTAAATTTTTTAATTTCCTACCGACTTATTGCTCAAGGAGTCACCTCTTGCAGTCGATCAAGGTAAGAAATTTAGACAGTCGGTACCGAGGTAAACTTCAAAACATTTCAGATACCATATAACTGAAAACTGTTTACTAAATACTACATATCTTCAGAATGTTAAGCAGTATACCTTTCGTTGTTGTAAAAATATCGCGAATTTAGGGGGCATTTAAAGCGAAAAGTCTATAATATTTAGAGTGGTAGCTAATTTATCTTACCTACTTTTACTGTAGTCTTAACGAACTTTTACTGTAGTTTTCACAAATATATTACCCAATCGAAGCTTTTTCAATTAGTTTCACGTGAAGTTTTCACGGAAAAATTATTTGAATATCGTAGCCGAAAATATTCACAGGGTAATTTCGAAATTATATTCATAAACGTGGGTGTCGATTTTGACTGATAACCATAATAGACCATTCTATGATTCATTGTAATTTTAATTATCACTTAATAAACTCTGTGTTTTTCCTAGAACTCCATGGATGAGATGACATTTCTTTACAGCAATTGTTTTAATGAATAAATTAGCATTTAATTAGTTTGAGCTCTGCGGCCAGAGATTGATGTTGTGTACCTCATTTGTTTACTGGAATTATAACTTACTACTGTAATCTTGATAATTTTATATTATTAATCAACGTGCCACTTTGTTATATGTAAATTTTTCCAATAATCTGAAATGGATTTTCTCTGTTCTTGTTTATTAATTTTTTATTAAAATATGTAACAAATATATTGCACAACAGATTTCGTGGTCATTTCACAGATTATTAAAGTTATATTTAACTAATATAGACATTTAAAAAAGACTATATTAGTTGAATATGGATTCTAAGACTCCGACAGTCGGACTGCTATCGCAACTCGCATTCTATCTTTTTAAAAAAGCAAATATTGTAAAGTATATTTTAAAATATGTGAGATATCGTAGGACATCCGACAGAAACAAAGCTTCTTATCCATAGCTTATATAATTAAATTTTTAATATTTAATTAATAAAATATAATATCAAAATGTAATAAATAATATATATTTTTACAACAAATTTTTGAATTTTCCATCACATATTAAAAAACGCTTAACACAAAAAATAAAAAAAACGAATATAAATAAACTTATCTAAGTATACCAAACCCCATATGCTATATTTAACCTAAGTGTAGGAAATAAGTGTTCACGTGAGAAATTGATTGCTCTAAAATCGGTTCGCGTCTAGTAATAACGTCTTGATCGAGTTATCAAAGGGAGAACATTTAGAATGTTCGTAAACGGAAACGACATTCGAATTTAACAATTCAGTATGAGTTAAAACATGCTAAAATATAAATTACACAATTTTATACAATAAATGAAACTACGTGATGTAGTATTATTCCTACTTTCTTTAATTTCTTTACCACGACCTAGGTTTCGTTGTATTACACCATCTTCAGGTGTGATATTAGCAGAGATCTTTGCTAATAGCCCACCTAAAATCTAGATAATGGTAAAGAACTTAAAGAAAGTAGAAGTAATACTTCATAACGTAGTTTCCAAATATATTCAATACACAATTTTACTTAAAGACAGTACTAAGTGATCATGAGTAGGATCTAACAAACATCATAAAAAATGGATACTTGCTCCTTAAGAACTATGTCAGCTTTTGGAATATATTTGTTTATTGATGCAGATAATAATCTGTTTCTATGTCAAATTTTGTGCAGATCTGTTCAGAAATTACTGAGTTATAGAGTAACAAACATACATCCATATAATTATCCACATAAACTTTCCTGTTTATAGTATTAGGAACAAATAATATCAGATACTGTTTTGTTAATTAGTTACTAAACTTATTAAAGTAATATAGACCAAAGTCACTTGTTTAGGACGCCTAAGTTTTTTTTCATTTTTGAATTAATTTTGAGGAGACATCTTCACACCTTTTCTTCTTTTTCTAAGGATACTTCTCCTATTAAGAAGGTTGGCAGTCAGCTTTGCGTATTTGGTTTTATCCTTGACAAGGCGAAAGAGTTTGGTGGTACTCGTAATCTCTATTCATTCTCGGATGTTACGCAAACATATCTCGTTTTTCCTATAATTATTAGTTGTAAGAGCTCGCATCTGTTATGCCTGAATATATGCCCTGGATACACAATTTTACGTTGTTTGATGGTTTGCAAATGCTTGCGTTTTTGACCAACTCTTCTCAGAACTTCCTCACTGGTGACTTTCTAAGTCCAAGATGTAGACATCGTGAGTATGTAAGCCCACATTTCCATTGTTTCTATGTGTTTTCTGAGATCTTTCTTAATAGTCTAGGTCTCGCATCCGTATAGAAGTATTTTCCAGATGTACCATCAGAGAAGATAAATTTAATGTGGGGTTTTAAGGACGGCTGCGATTGTGGAATACCATTTTCATTTTTCCAGAGGCCCTGCAACCAATTTCAATGCGAATTTTGATCTGTACTTTACTATCTCAATTTGAGTCCGGTAGGTTACTATATTATATTTATTTACCTGTTATAGTTTTTGATCCTCCACAAATGTTTGGTTGGAGATTAGGGTTGTTAGAGATAACCATAAACTTTGTCTTGGTAACATTCATTCCAGCTTTAATAATACGCTCGTTAACTTGATTGACAATCTTCTGTCGCTATGCTTCCGAAGATGCTATGAGAACTGTATCATCAGCATACCCTAAGTTGTTAGTGAGGCCACCATTGACTTTAACACAATAGTCTATTGATTTTAATCCACAAAAAATTATAGAAAAATATTTTTAAATATTTTCTGATTACAAATGATAATCGAATATGCCTATAATATGTAATTATACTAGCTGAGCATGGAAAGCATATAATTTCAAAGCGAATTAACTACAAGTAATTTAATTACCAGTAATTAGCCTTATGTGTTTATCTTGGTATATAAGTCCGGCGTATCGGAGTACTAGATCGCCGCAAGGGTACAATCTCTACTTCCATTTGCGTGTAATAAACCCGTCCTGACTAGAAGGACATAGCATAGCATACCTCCGTACCTACTACGATGTACGTATGTCGTATCGTAGAGCCTCTATACAGCCTGTATCTACGACGGCCGTCGCCAAACTGGACACCGCAACGACCAGCGGCCGGCTATACACACAAACAAAGCAAAACAAAAGCCGAAGAGAGTCGACAGCGCGCGGACATCCACGAACTAACACACCGTACAGTTGGAGGAAAAAAAATCGTATGACAAGTCCGTGGCTGCTACCGAACTATAATTTATTGCCTGGAGGCGCGACGGGTCTCTATAAACAATACTGAGATGGGCGCTGCGTGTATGCAGGTGACTATGCTCGCGTATGTATGTGTGTGAGATGTTGCATTTTGTGTGTCCGTATGCGTGTAGGAGAGGAGCGTTGGGAGGGGTGATCGATTCGGTCGCATAAATTTATTTTTAATTATTTCGTTGGAGGAAAATTATTTGGTCATTAAATTGATTGTCGAATGGGCACGCGTTATTGCCATGAACGTGTAGTGTGGGCGTCACCATTGCTTGCAATAATGAGATACGATTGTAGCAAAAAAATTAGCCTTGTATATTTTAAGTGATGTTTTTGCTTTAAAAGTAACCTCTTCCTAGTTACTAAAACCAAATAAATTTTGAAATTAAAAATATACAGGTGTAGTGTTGACAATAGATAGTATGAATAAGATAAACTTATTGGGTTTTTTGACATAGTACAAATATTTTTTTGGAGTTTTAGATACAACTTGGATTAGCATAAGCTAATCTCTGTATAGAAAAGCGATTTAGAAATAATAGTCAGAATGTTTGTCACGGTGAAAAATTTTGTTTGGAAAAATAATATTATTCTTGTTAAGTGATAAATTATATTTTAATTAAGTTACTCAAATGATAAAACTGGTGATACACATATAGTAAAATAGGTCAGATATACCGAGCGTGAACACGCTTATGAGTTGAAATGGTCTGTGGTATTTTGAAACTAATTGATATTAATATGATAATGTAGAATATATATTATATATAGATAATATAGAATATATATAATATAGAATATAGATAATATAGAATATATATAATATAGAATAGATAATGTTAGAACCTAATTAATAACTTTAGGCATTTTTAAATGATATTAAAAGGAAAAATTACATGACTAATTGAAACTCTCGAGACATTTTTAAACGAGACTAAGAGGAAAAATTACATAACTAATTGAAACTCTCAAAACATTTTTAAACGAGACTAAAGAAAAAATTACATAATTAATGGAAACTCTCGAGACATTTTTAAACGAGATTGAAAGCAAAAATTACATAACTAATTGAAACTCTCAAGATATTTTTAAACCAGATTAAAAGAAAAAAAATATATAACTAATTGAAATTATCAAAACATTTTTAAACGAAACTCAAAGGGAAAATTACATAACTAATTGAAATTCTCACGATATTTTTAAACGAAACTAAAAGACAAAAATTACCTAATTAATGGAAACTATCAAGACTTTTTTAAACGAGACTGAAACCAAAAATTACATAATTAATTGAAATTCTCAAGATATAATTTTTTAAACAAGACTATAAGAAAAAATTACATAACTAACTAAATTTTCAAGAAATTTTTAAACGAGATTAAAAGGAAAAATTACATAACTAATTGAAATTTTGAAGAAATTGTTAAATGAGACTGAAAGGAAAACTTACACAACCTCGTTATATTAGTGTAATGAGGTTATATAATTTTTCCTTTCAGAATTATATTTTAAAACTTAACTGAATTTTTCTGAATCTTTTTTTTGCATCTGAATTTTTTTTGGTTAGGGATCAAGTGAACATTATTTTAATTTAATTATGTGCATCAAATTTCATATGTTAATATCATGAATGATTGAAAAAAAACTTTATAGTCTAAATCCATGGTCGAAGTCTGCAGCTATTAAAAACTTATGAAAAAATGAAGTTCATCTTGCAGTGGCTAAATGGCTGTAGGACTGTCCTAAATATATGAAAGTTCATAATCATTCCACAAGGTAATAAATAATTGAATCATTAAAGTAAATATTAAATAAAATACAGAAAGCACATTAAATAGTTTTCCTTGTACAGTTTAAATTTTAACTTGTGTATTCGTAACCAAATTTTGTCGCTGATATTGCAATGTCATAATCACCAGTATCACTTAACATTATATTCCATACGTAAATGTAGGTTCTTAAAATTTAAATCATGAGCAGCTAAGTTCGTAAGTTAGTAGTTAAAGTTAACTGTAGAATAAATGTGTTCTATTTTTTGTGTCGTATTTTACTTTATATCTTCATTAATCATTAATTTTCATTATTAATTGAAAGGCGTCAACTATCGAACATATACAAACATCGATCCCGCAAACATCGATCCCATTTCGTTTGCATTTAATAGCTTCTCGTCCCCTTTAACCAAGTCATCTAGTAATCCCACTCTGCGTATTCCGGTACGTGGTCGTCATTCCAAAAGTTTTCTTCCCCAACGTCCGTCAGTCTGTGCAATATATGGCCAGTATATTGCCTGCAAGTTTGCCAATCCTACAAGCTTTGTCGGTAATTTCACTTTTTCTACGCGTCTCCTCATTACGGATCATATTTTGTAGAGAAACTCCTAGTATCAAATATATAACAATATATGGATTGTCTCACTATATGAAAGATTAAATTGTATTGTAGATCAGTAAAGTACCATATAGCTTTCATTAATTTGATAATTATTTGAATATTATCTTATTTTACACAAGAGACGAAACTAAAATATTTAATATATATATTAAATATTTAATATATTAGAACTAAAATATTTAATATATATATTAAAACATATTCACTAGTGATATTTTTGATTGGCTTTATTTAACAGTTGTTTATTACATGTATACGCGAAGAAAATTTGTGCTTTGAATAAACGACGAACCTCTATGATATCTATGAGTTATCGCTAATATTTCGATGGTCCCTCTAAAACTGCGAGCCGTATGCAAAAACCAAAAAGAGCACGTCGATCGGCGCGGTTGAGGTCTCAAAATAAAAGGCGGCGGTCCAGGGTTCGACTATGTCGCCAGTAAATACACATTTTATACCGTTATTGGGTATTTTTTTGTCAACGCGATCTGGCCTTTTTGGCATTGAGATTTAGAATATTCCCCGCGCATTTTTTAAGTCTTGGACGCTAAATATTTAGTTGCGCCGAGAATAAAGAAACCGTTAGCAATATAAATATTTGAGAATCTATGGAAATTTAATACGTGACGTATTTTCAATCCCTTAATATACCGCCATCTATACGTATAATAAAATTGCAACAGAGTAAATTCTGTACATGGCAAATATTTAAAAAAGACTGATTAATTTAGTGTATAGAATGATATTGGAAGTTAGAAAACCTATTTTGAAGTAAAACTTCTTTACGCACGCTTGACTTGGGGAGAAGCTGGTGAATGCGTGACGAGGGCGTTACGAAAAGTGTGATCAGACGAGGCGAACGGAAGTTGAGAGGGAGATATAAGTTAGTGAAGACAGAAAGAGAGAAAGTTACGTTTCGTATATTATTGTAGGGACAAGAGAGAGCAGTGCGCGCGCGCATTGTCTTTCTCTCTTCCTCTCATAGCCAGTGCATGAAATATATATATATATATATATATATATATATATATATATATATATATATATATCTCAGTCAGTAGTTCGTTTGCGAGTTTGCTAGCGTTACGCGAACCGAATTTGATTATTTTGTAATATCATTTCGTTCTTGAACAATTTTATAAATTATTATTTTGTTCAATACGTTAAATATTCTACGTTTAAAGTGAATAAAATTGTAAATTCATTTTAAAGTTCATATTTTGTGAATTTGAAGTTTTACTTCAGTCGTGTGGTCTAAACTACACTCGTTTTTTGGAATTTTTTTCTTTCTGTCTGTATGTTAATTTGTTATTCAATCACGCAAAATATATTGCACGGATCTTAATTAAATTTGGTACAGTAATAGTTTATACCCTCAAGCAACATATACGATTTTTATATGGATATTATAGGTATTATTTATATCGAAATTCATGCAAACAAAGTCCCGTCGGCACAACTAGTAGTATGTAAATAAAATATGTCAAACACCTGTTACGCAACAGGTGTTTGACATATTATAACATATGTTTTATTTATTTGCCATTGTAAGTGATAATGATTTATTCAATATATGTAATTATTAATTATTTTTGTATATTTATTGTTTTTATAATTCAGTAATTCAAATTTTTTGTTTTTATAATTAAAATTTTTCATGGCTTCGAATAAGTTTCAACTTTATTTAGCATCATGAATGTATAATTTGAAGCAAACCAATTTTACATATTAACAACTTGTTTTAAATTATTTTGATTTTCAAATAAATCAAATAATTGTCGTATTAGAATGGTTATTTTTTACGCCCCAATAGGATGGTAACTGAGTAGGGATTTACGTTTAACTTAGTTGATTTCGATTGACATAGGTGTACATGGCCTTACATTTTGCTTTGAACATTTTTGTATTTTACTTTGCTCCAAACTTTATACCTTCTTCTATGGAGGTATAATGTTTATAGTAAAATATGGAAATTTTATTTTGTAGGAGATATATTTTTTAGAGTAAAAGTCGGTTCTGTTAAATACAGAATTGGATTAGATAGTAGAGAAAGAAGTGAAGAAGTGGTAAGAGATTAAGATTGTTGCTAAAACTAAAAGTTCACACATCCTTTTTTTTATTGTTTATTAGATAAGCAATCGTAAAAAAAATGTGCGTGTCAGCTTTGACGCGCGACTGAAGTTTACTCCTTAAATACGATTGTCTTGAAATGTATACAATAAGTAACACTATATGTAAATATAAATATCAATATCATTAAATATAAATGGAAAATTCTTTAATAAAAAATGCTGACAATATAATTATTTTCAAGTAAAACACAAACGAACAAGATCAAATTTATACAACAAAATTAAAAACATTCAGTAACGTCAGACTAAGAAGTTAAAATTAAAAGAGACTTTTTAATTTTTTAGGATAGAAGACATCAAATATTCACACATAATGACATTTAATGATTACATCTTGATATAAGCGAACGATAGTAAACTATGTGTGCTATGCTATATTGATATCTCACTCTAAAGATGCGCACGATCAGAATGTAACGGTTAGACTTTTTTTAACGCTCTGAACTTCTGATTTTACTTCTCATAAAACTTCATATCGGGCGCTATATATGAATATCGATTCTTAAGGAGTAAACTCCAATAGTTAAAAATGGAAGAGAGTACAAAGAAGAAGTAAGAAAATCATCACAAAACGGAGACCAAGAACAGTAGTCCAGTATAAAAAAGAGAATTTTATACTGGACTACTAGAATATTGTTTTTATCCTGTGTCCATCGATAAATAAAAGATTCATCAAAACTGATCAATAATTTCGATCTGTAGCGTATCCTCAAATGTATGTATGTAGTCAGGTACTTACGTACTTACGTACCGACTAACGGACGGTGACGACCGTCATATTCCAAATAGAAGTTTATATCATAATAAATATTTTTAATGAAAAAATGTCATCTTTTTAAAAAGCTATGTTAAAAATTTATAACTTGTTAAATTTTTCAAAACCTTTATTAGCGATAGGTTTTGAATATCAAAATCGAATCAATAGGTTTTGAATATCCAAATCGAATCAATAGGTTTTGAATATCCAAATCGAATCAATAGGTTTTGAATATCCAAATCGAATCAATAGGTTTTGAATATCCAAATCGAATCAATAGGTTTTGAATATCCAAATCCAAATTTTTAGTCCGTAGTTTATAATACGCATGGCAAAATAATATTATCAGGAAGTGCCACTGTGTTTGACTATAAAATTTGTTTAGAGGTATCATAGTATATAATTTTATTTATATAATATTATTTATATTATATAAAATTTGCTTAGAGTCATCATATTAACTAAAGCTAGTTTATGCTTTAGTTTGAACGTTATCTTAACCATAAGTAAATACAGTGTTAAAATTTCTTCCTTTGCGATAAAAACAGATTAAAACAAAAATATTTCTATTACTCTAAAAATATATTTTTTGACCTTGATATTAGGTATTTAATTCTGTTTGTCAAATTGGTAAATTAATTCAATTATTTCTAGCGGAAAGTAAGCGCCAATTATAATAGCTTACAAATCATTACAAAACATATTAAATTGTACATTACAATTGTCGACTGAATATTCGGTAATAAAAGAAGACACGAAATTACAGACTATGTTTCTATGGAGAATTGAAACAAACATTAATGAAAATGATTTAAATGTAACGCGAACTGTACATCATCAAATAATATGGTATTTACGTAGATTGTTCATGTTATTAAGAATATTAGCTTATATAGCATATTAATAGTCAACTTCGCATAATAACAAATTAATGAAATAATGTACAAGGTTTTCTATGCCTGATCATTGAAGTTAGGATTAGTACCCATGTATATGTGGATGACAGCACGGAAACGTAAAGAAATGTCAACTTATTTTAAAAAAGATCGTTGCTAGAGCTTATATCATGGCTGAAGATCCGCGATCAATGCCAACCTCACATACTTGGACTTTTTTTTAATATATTCAAAATTTTCTACCAACTAAAAGTAAAATCTACCTTTGTGAAACACTCCTATTACCACTAATTGATTATGGAGATGTGTGCTATCCTGGTCTTAATGAAGAATATTTTACAAGTGTGCTTCCGGTATATCTTCGGCCTCAGAAAATATGATCATATTTCTGAATACAGGTCACTTCTCAAATGGCTGAAAATCCGTAATCGACTCCAACTTCACATACTTACACTTCTTTTTAATACATTAAAAAATCCTCAGAGTCCAAATTATCTTACTGACAAATTTAAAGATGTGTATGTTCACGGTCTTGGGCTACGATCTGAAAGTTCACTCACCCCACTTATTCCTAAACATACCCCTACCATTTACGAAAAATCCTTCACTGTTCAAGCGGGGAAAATTTGGAATCAGCTGACTCTTGACACCAGGAAAATCACGTCCCCAAATATTTTCAAAGATCGAATAAAAAGTCTTATCTCTACCGAAGCCTTTGTGCCCTTATCTTTTCCTTTCTTTTCCATTCCATTTTTTTCTATCTCTTAAATGTACAATAAATAATTTTTATAGCAAAATCTCTTAGTCTGCCAATTAAATTTCAATACCAATTGTTACGGTTGACTGGATAATATTGCTCATGTAGCAATAAATCCGCCATATGTTTTATATATTAAAACTGATAAATAAATAAACATATCCTTACTTAATATTACAAAAGCGAAAGTTTATTTACATATTATCTATGTTACCGAATAACGAGCTTTTGCTCGCCGTTCTGTGCGGGTGAAAATGTGATTTAAAACTTTAGTAATAGGATGATTTCCTATTCCAATACCCAGCACCGCTGCTGTCTTCACTATTCATCGCTTCCAACTTGCTCTTATTTTAGAGTATGCATCATAAACATGGAAAAAGCTCCGTAACCTAACTACATACATTAATGATTTGTACACAAGAATCTACTAGAATTAACGTCCTAGAAACGGTTTCATGTGATACTGTTTCTAGGACGTTAATTCAATCCAGTAAAACTCAAGTTATAAGCGAACAGTCAGGGAGACAGACAGACAGATGTTGACCGTCATATACATACACACACACACACACACACACACACACACATATATATATATATATATATATATATATATATGTGTGTGTGTGTATGTATGTACATTACGGTCACTAAATTCTCAATATAACAATCAATTTATGTACACGTCTGGAAAAATCGGACATTACCAATTTTTTTACTTAATTGCCATATAAAATTAGGACAAGTGAAAAAGTATGTACATTATTTCGTCGCATCTCTGAGTGAATCATTGGCGAAGCGGTAAAATGCTAAAGTCTGACCTCTGGAATACTGGGTTCAAATCTCAGAATGAATATTTTTCGTTAAAAATAAAACAAAAAATCAATGTTTTTCTCTAAAACTATTCTAGACATGAGTGCACTTTCATTTCAGCTCCATTTCATCATCATTTGTACTCCTTAAGTCCATGATATACTGGATGCAATATAATATAATTGGGCCTATTTTTAAATGTTTTTTAAAGACGTTCGAAATGCGGACTGACATGAAGTCCAGCTTCGGACATTTTTATTATTAGATTAAGTTATTTATAATTTCCTAACACTAGTAATAGAGCGTTTAAACGGATTACGAAGTTTAATTACGGGCGAAGTTGATTATGTAACTGTTGCTTTCTTACTTGTCAAATTTAATCCACGAAATTATATTATATTTCAATATATATATATATATATATATATATATATATATATATATATATAGGTGATATGCACTTTTAAATGGGTACAAAATAGTTAGCCACTAAGTTCTAAATTAAAGAAACGCAAAACCGCTATACTACACATTTTACTCAACTTCACAGCTTTCACGAAGTCTCAAATTCGAAGTAGCTTTATTTAATCAATTCTAAACATAAAGCTCCACCTTACTTATCAATTTTATTTTGCTAGCAAAGCTCTTTAAGAACTCTGCTGTCTTTAAACCACTTTTCACTTCAAACATTGTATATAAGAAATTGGTTTCATTTTACAGTACTGTTATGATGGAATAAATGTATAATATAACACGACTCTCGCATTTCAGTTCGTTTTTGAAGGATAAAAAATCCTCCCTCAAAGACCGAAGACCTCCATCAATCTGTATATAATTTGGTCATCCTCTTATCGAGTAGACGATGTACTCAATAGAAATTAAGCATATCATCTATATACTTTTTACGAAATAAATAGTTTTATTAAATTGTATTAAAATAATTAATTTAACAGATTTCCATAGATGTAAGTAGTACCAAAAATAAAATTATTTCGCTGCCAATTTATCAGAGAATAGCTTGTTTTTGAATTCATAGTTCACGATTTTCAAATATTTTACGAGGTAATATGTTTTTTTTTTAAATAATTTTGCTATTTAAATGGTTTGTGCGTATCAAGTTGAATGTCGTAGAGGTCATATAGGCTGAAAACAAGATAAAATATTTATAGATGCAGACTGAATTTTAATGATTATTCATTTGAAACGCCTGTGTCTAGCTATATGTGTGTGTGTGTATATATAAATATATATATATATATATATATATATATATACATATATATAGTTTAAAGATAAGTCTGAATCGTTCAGTTGCTTAAATAAGATTGAGTGAGTAAAGGTAAGTTGATAATTGCCAATCGAGCCTTTCAACTAGGATTGTCGCTGATGTGATTTTTGCTGATGCTGAGAGACTGACATCAGCATCAGTCGATATTAAATATACAAATTATATTAAATAATTAGACTAATATAGACTATGTTGTAAATTAGACCATTATATATAAATTAGCAATTAAATTTAATGTAACATTGAGGTTTCTTTTGTCTAATTAAAATGTGTACATATAATTATTTAATGTAATTAATATATTTCTAAATATTAGCACCACTATCAGATGACGGTATTGTTAAAGAATCAGCATCTACAAAGACCCACATCAACAGCAATTTTACTTTCAACCAACATATCAAATTCTTTTCGTCATATTAATATAGAAAGTTTTGGTTCATTGGTAAAATGACAAGTTTTTTTTGTTTTTTTTTTCAAAAATTTAATGTGGAAGTAATCTATAATACCTTTTATTTTCATATTTTATTACAGACAAATAATATATTTTTCGATAAAAATGATATTTTTGATTTTCAACATTTCCTCAATCACAATTAGAATTATTAGTTTCTTTATCGTAAGCAGAGCCTCAGTGAAGAAATAAACTTAAAAAAACATTGAATCAGCTGTATGGTCGATATTGGTTTGTATGTATTTATTTTCGTATCGTTAAATATTCAAATCCCTATGAGATGTGTGTAAATCGTTACGTCACGTCAAATACCGGAAATTGTAAACGTCGATGTTGATACAGGAACTAGCTTAACTAATTAACATTTTAATTAAAAAAAATAAAATGTGTTTTTAACAAATAACTAGTTTTTAATAATTCGTTTTTATTCTATGTTTTAAGTTACTTAAAATCTTTCAAGATCAAAAACAGAACTTTAAGACAACGTATGTAATCGCAAAACATGCAAATAATTGTCCAGTTAGTAGTGTAACAATATTTACGTAGTTGTTAGATACATTGACATATTTACATGATTGTTTAATAACAAATACTCCTGGTATTAAAGAAACTTTTCTTTTATGCCTTTTTGAAATACCATATCAAAGTTCACGCCCACTCAATTTTATTAGCTTAAATATAGCAATATAAAGCCTAAACAGAGCAACTAAGTCAAAATTGCGTTTACGTAATTTTCGAAGTTCAGAATTTTAAAGATGTCTGCGTGATGGATGAAAATTATAAAACCGCAATCACGGCATCAGTTAGTTAATACTTCTTTGTCGTTACGCTCTTTGCAGAGTGGTCGTGGTCGTCACGTCGACATTAGCGGCCTGTTTCATAATGCGACGCCACTCTTCGCGAACTCTCCCTCTCCTTGTACATTCGTGAAGGACTTCTTTATTTGACCTGTCCACCTCATTGGTAATCTGCCGCGTGGCCCTGCACTACTAGGCCCTCTATGAATTCGCATCCGCGTCGTGTTATATGTTCAAAGAAAGCGAGAATACGAGCTTGTACTGTGCTTGATAGTCTTTGTTCGATGCCCAGCTCTTGAAGAATGGACTCATTGCTTCAGAATTCTGTCCATGAAACATCGAGCATTCTTCTCCAGCGCCACATCTCAAGGGCATCGATTCGTTTTTTTCACTTTCTCATGTTTCAGCAGCATAGAGGAATATGGGGATTATGAGAGCCTTAACAAGTCTAGTTTTGGTGGCTTTGGTGGTGTTTCGGTCTCTCCATATTTTCCTCAGTTTATCCATAGCTGACCTGAAGATCGCCATACGCCGCTTGATCTCGTCTATACAGCCGCCATTATTTGATATGAGTTAGTTAATATCAATATTGAAAAGTAATACAAATTAATTCCGAATCACGGTATTACGGAAATCCGGGATCCCAATATTGAAAATTCTTGTCATATCGCTTTGGCGATGTTGTACGGCACCCGGTGCATGCGCATTGCATGAAAGTTAACCCTTAATTTAACGTTGAAATAATTTATCTCTAGAGCGGGATTAGTTATAAGAAAATTCAGTTAGTTAAATCGGTTTCATAATGTATAAAATATAACGTATATAATATTCTTCGATTTTTTATCTAAGTTTTGTGCAATATGTTTTACTTCTGCAACCTTAGTAATTTTTATGTGATTAGAGCCCAAATAATTAAATAACTAAGAAGGAAAATTAGAGGTTATATTTTAGTTTTCAAGTAATATATTGAGATAGTATGTACCTTAATTAACTCCTGAGAATAAGTAAGCAGTTTTATTACGTTAAATTTTTGACATGTTGTTAAAGTTTTGCTCCTGTATTCTAAGTTTTGATTCAAATCAAGTTTGATCTTTTTCATAATTCCAATTTTTGAAACTTCTTAAAGTTTTGCTGCAGGATTCTTAGTTTTTGATTTAAAGCAAGTTTGAACTTTTCCATAATTCCAATTTTTGACAAGTTGTTAAAGTTTTTCTCCAGGATTCTTAGTTTTGGATTCAAATCAAGTTTGATCTTTTCCATAATTCCAATTTTTGACAAGTTGTTAAAGTTTTTCTCCAGGATTCTTAGTTTTTGATTCAAACCAAGTTTGATGTTTTCCATAATTCCAATTATTGACAATTTGTTAAAGTTTTGCTCCAGGATTCTTAGTTTTTGATTCAAATCAAGTTTGATATTTTCCATAATTCCAAGTTTTGACAAATTGTTAAAGTTTTGCTCCAGGATTCTTAGTTTTTGATTCAAATCAAGTTTGATCTTTTTATTGAATATATTTGGCGTTTATTTTGTAGAAATCCATTATTCACAATTAAATGAAACTACGTGATGTAATATTATTTCTACTTCCTTTAAGTTCTTTACCACGACCTAGGTTTCGTTGCATTACAACATTTTCAGGTGGGCTATTAGCAATCTTTGATCATTTTCATAATTCCATTCCTCTAAAAGAAGAAAAACAAAACAGATGGAATCATCTCCAAATTCCTGCCTCCCCCTGTCGCAGCCATTTTTCATGGAAAGCGATTGACGTCGAAGCATTAAATTTGACATAGTAATAAACATATCTAAACAGCTAACAATCAATAATATTTAGATGAAAATTTTACCAGGGGAGCAAGGCTAAATTAAATACTGAATTTTTTTCGTAATTTTAAATGGCTTATCTTCAGGAATATACAAAAAAATAGGTAAAAATATGTCCTCTCTCTATTTTTGAATCTGCTTAACTTAATATTATGAAAAACAGGATTTTTCTAAGCCTTCAAGAAAGTTGCAGAACAACTATGTTTTTATAAGCCTTCAAGAAAGTTGTAGAAAAATTATGTTGTAGAAGAACAGGATTTTTATAAGCCTTCAAGAAAGTTTTAAAAGAACTATGTTGTAGAAGAATTATGATGATAGTTCTAGACATCATACATAATTTTTGAGATATTCACTATAAGATACATGTCCCTCATAATTAATTACATTAGGTATTACAAAATGTTTATTGCTCTAGGCAGTTCATATCAGTGACATAGTAATAAAGCACATATTATATACATTGGTCTGTTTTTCTTTTTAATACCGACATTCTATTTCCTCTAACTATGGCGATTATATAATCAATACTGTAACTAATTGACTAATACAGAATCGACATTCACCCAATCAAAGGGCTCTAGGTAGTTCATATCTGTGATGACATGATAAATAAAGTAATTTCACGAGCTTCATCCTTGATGCGCGGTTGGTCTTGTTCTTGCTCTGTTTTTTTTAAATACTGACACTACATTTCATCTACCTATGGCCATTATATAGTCAATACTGTAACTAATTGACTAATATAGAATCGACATTCACCCAATCAAAGCGCTCTAGGCAGTTCGTATCAGCGATGACTTATGATAAATAAGGTAATTTCACGAGTTTCATACTTGATGCTCGGTTGGTCTTGTTCTTGGTCTGTTTTTTTTTAAATACTGACACTCCATTTTCTCTCCCTATGACAATTATATAATCAATACTGTAACTAATTGACTAATACAGAATCGACGCGCTCCAGGCAGTTCATATCAGTTATGACTTATGATCAATAAGGTAATTTCACGAGTTTCATCCTTGATGTGCGGTTGGTCTTGTTCTTGGTCTGTTTTTTTAAGTACTGACAATCCATTTCCTCTCCCTATGGCAATTATATAATCAATACTGTAACTAATTGACTAATACAGAATCGACATTCACTCAACCAAAGAGCTCTAGGCAGTTCATATCAGTGAATATTTATGATAAATTTCACGAGTTTCATCCTTGATACGCGGTTGGTCTTGTTCTTGGTCCGGTTTTTTAAATACCGACGCTCCATTTCCCCTGCCTACGGCAATTATATAATCAATACTGTAACTAATTGACTAATACACAATCGACATTCACCCAATCAAAGCGTGAGCAATAACTATTCAGGTAACTGATTCAATAATTTCAAGTTATGCAATAGGGTCGCCTAGATATCGATATCGAGATACGTCGCGTAGCTGCACGACATCGACATATAGAGCGGTATTCCCGCAATTCGCTCTATGGAATTTCGTTTTCGTCTGAGGAAGCCAAGGAGATACATATTTCGATAAAAAACCGCAGCCGAGGAAGGCCTATCGATAAAAAGGAGCCCGCCGCTAGTTTTAGGCTGGCATTACATCGGAAAGCGCGTTTAATTTTTTAATTTTTTTAATTGTAGATTTGTTCACCAGTCAAAAGTCTAAAACTGTTTTTAATAATATTATATTAAAACCAGGCAACATATTTGATCGAATATATCGATTATATGTTTTTAATTAATTATTTAATAAGTAATTTAATTGAAAACTTTACTACTTATTGCCTACCTAACGGAGTATGCAATAAAATAATGTACGTTATGGTTTATGATATTATACGAGTACGTGCCGAATTAGGTAATTGTGGTTTCAGGGGTTTCAGGTAATTGAAGAAAATACATTTTGATTTATATATTACCATAAAAAGAGTATTTTTTCCAATCAAAATATTACATATTTAGAAAAAGGAAAATTACATTGGATTCCTCCAAGTAAATTTTTCTAATCAGTTTGTTTTCTGACGTAATTAGAAAAAACACTCCTTAATGGTTAACATTTTTTTCTTATGAATATAAGTTGAGAGTATTAGCAATATAATGACACTTAAGCGATACCACGTCATCACCGCGATAGCGATGACCGATACCTCATGGTCTCATTTTTCCTGAAATTGCGGGTCTCCTCATAGTACGAAATTTGTTAATATTGATGATGGATTCTTCAAATTTATGAACGAAACGTTTACGAGTATTAGAATGGATTGTGAATTGAAAATGTCTTAATCGTTATATGAAATCGGTCGTTACCGTGGTATGTTGAGTTGTTCACAACGCTTACGGCCTTTGACGGCGTAGCACACCGCGATGTCTTAGATACTCTGTTTGAGCGAGGCTGGACTGATGCGTTGGTTGGATGTAAGAGATTACTTTCGTAACGATAAGTACACATCACATGTATAATTTGTGTATATGAAAGCTTTATTTGAAAATATTATTCAATATGTAGGGAACTATAAATCAAAATATTCGTTTTAAAGTTGTTGGGAAGCAAAGAAACAAGATTATACTTTAACCGATTGAAATAATTATTATACGAAATGAAGCTTATTTCCACAATAAAATATATTCATTATCTTTTTACGTGTAATTAAAAAACCTTTATATTTATGTATTTCGCTAAAATTTATTTTAACATAACAAATGCGACTATGCGACCGAGGTTCACTGAATATCTTAAAAAAGTGGAGAATTTGGATTTAATCCCATTTTTGATAGAAGTATTGCAAAAATGTGATAAGTTTGCGGGTTTGTCTAAACAAAATTTTAGTTTTGTTTAAAAAATCTTTCTAGTTAACAATCGAAAAATAACTTTCATAGATGAAATTTACTTCTGTTCCGTAGTGAAATTTCTTTCTTATTGTTTCGTGATGTGAAAAATGGAAATATGGCATGTCCAGGTGAAATCAGTACGAAATGGAAAATAAAAATAACCACACTTGTGTACAAGTATCAAGGAAACGTCTTTGAAACACATTTAATCATCATGCTGTTCTTGGCTTTATGTGAACTTTAAACAATTGAGCCCGGTACTAACTTATTTCGCAATAAAGAATTATTCACGTCAAATATTATGAAATTACCAACGTTTTTACTCTGTCACCAAAAACAAAAAATAGCAGAGCACGCAAAAATTTTGGTTGCAACCTCGCCCTTTCGTCAGATTTATCACGAAGGAGCGCGAGCGCAGTTCTAGGAAGCGGCGGGCGCTTTAGGCGCGCGCCGCGCCCGTGGTTGCTATGGCGACGCGCGTGCTATTGGACGACTAATTCGTTCCTCGTTCGAATTGGCCATTTAGATTGCGCGATTGGCTTTATCTGGCACTGTGTGGCGGATTGTTCGTTTGCTTGCTTGCTTTTCGATCCGTGTGCTTTGTATGGTATTGGAAGGATGTTGTTTAGTGTCTTCGATTATCTATGAGAATGGGGGCTGTAAATGCAATTGGTGTTACTGAAAGGGTAAATATTAAATATACACCCTACACTTTTGTTATGTTGTTGTTGTTACACTTGGTATTTTTAAAGGTTATCTAAATTTTTGAAAATTCGTAAATGATGGATATTATCTTTCATCTTGGATTAAAGCGTGTAATCCGGTAACCCATCTTGTGGGTGCAGGTGCATTTTTTTATTGCAGGGCACAGCTTTTTTACTTTTCACATCGTTTTTTCGATTCTGTGAATACCAAATTAATTAGCCATTTCCAATTTTAAGCCATAATTTTTACGAAAATGTTTTCTTTTTTTATATTTCTTTAATTTTTTCTCTTTTCCATGTAATATAAAAATTCTTTCGTGTTAGTAGAAGCATACCACGGATGGCAAAAGAGGTAAAATTGAAATAAAAGGGTTTGTACATAATTATTTTATATTGAAAATATTACATACGAGCTGTGTCACCCGGTTTCACTCGCGTGAAATTCGGAACAAGAAACATTTTTTTCCTAGTATTGCTATTGGGTATATTACTATTACCATACTAAATTTTATTAAAATCCGCCCAGTATATTTTGCGTGATTGTTGCCCAAATTAACATAAAGACAGATACATGAAAATTCTAAAACAAAGGTTTTCCGCTTCTATTGTCATTATATACGCTAAATCAAACACTATTTTCAAAATATTTTCCGTGTACAGAGTTTACTCTGTTATAATTTTATTATTTGTATAGATAAATTATTTTTTGGTATTTTTGGGTAGAACATGAATTAGTTCTCATATTTATTTTTGGGTAGAACATGAATTAGCACACCACTATTAGGTCAATTTAGGTACCACTTCACAGCACTTATGTGATTACATTTTTCCAAAATACCGGCTTTACATGAGCAAGTTATCTTTGCAAAATTAAATGATCATTCGAAAATAAGCAGTTAACAAAATATGGTAGTTAATTTTAGTTTAAATTAAAGTTAAATTTAATATTTATTTCGATTCAACTTATTATTTGACCAGTAATCAATGATAATTTTTCTTTCGAATTCTTATTTATCGATAAAATTCCAAGTTTAATGCTTTCATTAATTTTTTGTTTAATAGCCATATTTTAAAACTAAGTTATTTCTTTAAGCCAACGTATTGTTTTTCGTGTTCAGTTCGTGTCTCTTATGTCATGCAAATAATGTTCATGCAAATAGTTCGTGTCAAAATGGTGCAGAAACGTTTTAATCCTTTTGCTCGAAATTGCGAGTTGAATCAGTAAGAGTTATAGATTTGAAAGAAACACTAATATAATTCAAACACGAACGACTTCAATGTTAATTTATGAAACAGGAAATAAATTCAGTCCAGGTCAAGGTCTGAAAATTTTAATATTCACACGAAGAGCGCCACTAAATAATTGTGTCACCAGGCGCATATATTTTTACAAAAATTAGTACTTTCGCGAGTATCCAATACCTAAGAAATATGACTATTTTGGTAGAAAATATACCAGTATTGCTGCTAGGTACAGACCAAGTTGAATACGTCCACCGAGTAACATTCCTCGACAGTGCAGAATCAAAGTCAGGAGTCTCTAAAGAAAATACCACTTCACCGGGAGGATTTTTTTTCTGTTTGTACAATATTTTCTTCAGAAATATGGAATGGACATAACATAATTTTAACTTCACATTAGAAAGAAACTTTAAGTAGACTTTAAATAGAGATGTATTCTAGCTATTTCAATAGATTTATATTTATTATAATTTTGTCTTTTATAACATATGTTTCAGGCATATTTCCATAACTAAAGTTATGAAGTTGATTTCATGAAAGCATTCGGACTTCAAAGCGTTGTATGGTAAAATATCACATATACACAAAGCATTGTGCGGAATATTTTTAATAATTATGCAAAATATTTAACAGTGTCTTGGAAAAGATTTAAAGATGCTGATTTGAAACGAGACAGCCTTAATGAAGGGAATTTAATGATTTTTAGGGTCTCGATCTGAATCACTGAAGAGATTAATAAATTGTTAATGATTTTTTTTGTAAAACTATGCCAGAGTTTTATAAAACATATTTAAGAATAGTTAATTGAGTAAATTTTTGTTAATATGGTCGTACGAAACCATAGTTCTGAAACTGACCGTGAGATAAAATTTAATGAGAACTGAAGAAAATGTGAAGAGTTCAATGATAATACGTGATAAAACACACAATTAATTAGTGTTTATACTCAGAAACAAGAGTGCTATACTCAGAGTATTTACACTCCTACGTGATGGTGCTTTCTGGGTCAGAGATGATGATTGTTACTTACTAAAATGTTCTGAGTCAAAAAGAATATGTCTGATATTTTTGTTAAATTTATTTATACATGCTGAAAAATGATGTTTCAGTTCGGTGTTAATACTTATTATAATTTATCAATTAAGCTTTGAAGATCCGTCACCATCCTAAAAAGGAAAAAAAAACAAAATTCTGATAGGATCACGCGCCTATTCATCTTTTGTCTGTCCTACCTCAGAAATCGTTTGACGTCGAAATTGGAAATTTGGCGTGATGATTAAGCATTTTAATCCTCCTAGATATGTCACATTAAATATTATCAAAGTCGTGTGAAGTATTAATGCAAAAACGAATTATGGCGATTCCAAAACTATATCATTTTTTCAGGATTTTATGTGGTTTAGTTCCAAAAATATTGACGACTATTCCTACAGAAACAAAATGATTCCTACTCCTTCGAAATTGATTGAGTCAATATTATGAAAAACAATTATTACTTGAAATTTTAACTAAAGTTTACGGCAAAACCGTAGGTAGCTTATATTTCTAAATCTAGCAGTTTTTGAGAAATTCACGGTATGTTTACGACTGTAAAACAAACTAGACAATATATGTAAAATCGTGAATGCCAACATTAATGTTTATAAATAGTTTATTAGGACTACTGTGTAGCCATGAATATTTATGTATCTTCCTGGATACATAGTAGTTTTATTAAACTATTTTTAACATTAATATTATCTTTCGTCGTGGGACGAGTATAACAAATTTTGTTCTTCCTACTTTCATTCTTGATTTTAAATATTGTTTAATTAAACAGATTAATAGTAAAATGGTTTCCTGAGTTATCACAATTTTAACAAAATGTAAATTAACTTTAACTCCGAATTTTTAAAAACTCAAGTCAATGTTTTTATGCAAACTCAATTATTTTTTTATCCTAATAAAAATTAATGAGTCTCAACTATAAATATCATATGAATCAATGATGAAACATGGATTATTAGTCAAAATTGGTTTCTAGCAATCAGTTGTCCTTTGTGAAAAAAGGCAATTAATTGCCATAACGTCTGTGAATCTGTAACAGAAAATACTTTACATATAATGCTGCTTAATACCCGTAATCCTTGTTGATACAAAACAAACATGATAATTACTGATAAGTGATCGAATGAACCAATGAACGTTTAATAACCATAGACCTGTTGTCTATGGTTATTGCTAGAAACCAGAAACCGCAGGCTACCAAACTATATTATTTTGAGATTCATCACAACAATTCTAAATAATGTAGTTACCACATTTTTAGGGTTTCGTATCTCGATAAAAAAAACGGAAACTTTATAAAATCACGGGTCCGTCTGTGCGTCTGCCACAGGCGTTTTTTTTAGAAACCGCTTGACATACAAAACTAAAAATTAAGTATAGTAATTCAGCATACGAAACCGCACGTATATGAATAGCTAAAACTCAAACACATTTATGTGGAAATTTTACTGGTTGGGAGATAGGGCAAGTTAAATTGTCGATTTTTTTTTATATTTCTGATGTATTACGGGGACCTTTTGAAAAAGTTGGTTATAAAAGGCAAAATAAATTCTTCATTTTAACGAGAATACCTCTTCAGATATATACTTAAAAATATGGAAAATATATATCCTTACTCTTTTCCCGAAACTACTATACCGAAAATTATGAGATAAAATCTGTCAAGTACGAGTGGAACTCGCACTACGAGGTTTCCGTACACATTTAGGCATTTATTAACATTTAATGATATTCCTATTCTTATATATATTGAATAAAATTCCTATTAAAATGTTTACAAAATTTTAATTTTTCAGAACAAAAATATGTTGCCTACTATATCTTTCACAGGCGCGTATTAAAAAAAAAATTTTTTTATTTGATATAACAACAACACCTTTAATTGTGCTTTAAGACCTTAGCTCTTGCCAACTTTCAAGATTCTAAATCAACGAGAAGTACCCTATAGGTTTTGATTTATTTGCGAGTGTCAAATATACGGCATAAATGGCCATGTTTTTAGAGTTTTTATTATCGCGTTGACTTAGAAGATTGATTTTTTACGACTCCAAGGGATCGTAGACCTAAATATTTGATTATGGGTTTTAATAGACGGACACACAAACGTACAACAAAGTGATCCTTTAAATAAAGGTTCTTTTTCTCCTTTTAAGATACGGAACCCTGAGAACAAGATTTTAGAAATCCTATTCAAAGACTGTAGAAAAAATAAAACGACGATTCTAGATGACACAGTTTTTGAGATATACACTATAATACCTGTACCCTACTTAATTATAATACATCTCCCCTACATAATTTTAACACATGTCCCCTACCTAAATATAATACATGTCTCCTATATAATTTTAATACATGTCCCCTACTTAATTATAATACATGTCCCCTACTTAATTATATTATCATAATGATAACTGAAGTAATTTTACTTCCAACGTGTTATAGAACCCTCGGTGAGCGAATCAGACTCGCACATCTCATTTTGTGTTGCTTTAATTATATAAATGCTAGCACTTCTAAAGTAAAACTATTCATATCAGTACAATAATAGACTGAAAAAAGGTAGCAGAAATTAAAAAAAAACTCCTTTTTATCCTTTCATCGATATCAGTACAATAATAGACTGAAAGAAGGTCGATTTGATTATATAAATGCTACCATCTCTAAAGTACTCTTATCTGTACAATAATAGACTGAAAGAAGGTTGATTTGATTATATAAATGCTAGCATCTCTAAAATACTCTTATCAGTACAATAACAGACTGAAAGAAGGTCGCAGAAATTAAAAATTCCTTTTTATTCTTTCATCGATATCAGTACAATAATAGACTGAAAGAAGGTCGTAGAAATTAAAAACTCTTTTTTATACTTTCATCGATATCAGTACAATAATAGACTGAAAGAAGGTCGTAGAAATTAAAAACTCTTTTTTATACTTTCATCGATATCAGTACAATAATAGACTGAAAGAAAGTCGTCGAAATTAAAAACTCCTTTTTATCCTTTTATCGATAATACTGACGTGGTATACAATGCGTCATGATAATGCGACAAGGAAAATATTTAACATATAGGTATGTCCATCATACTGAGGTATTAGAAAACAAGCTAAGTTGCAAGTGAAGCTAGGTTAATATAGATACACTAAATGTAAAGACCTGGTAGCGTATTATTAATTTAGTAGACGTGACATAAATTTTCCAACTTTTCTTTTGCATTGCAGCCCGATTTACCGCGCTCGTTTGCCGGGAAAGCAACCGGGCACTGATCGAGAGCGTAACTCGATTTTGATTGTCGTGCAGTCGGTACGATTCGCGGTATAAATAGTTGAAGCGACGCTTTCCGCGAAGATTTGCCGCAAATGTCAATAATCAACGCGACAGAAGCATTGTCCGAGCTGATCTGTTCGCGAGAAGAGCACAATGGGGCGGCGTACTCGGAAATTATGTGCGTCGCACTCCACAACGATCGGCGCCGGAAAATATTCTGGAAATTAAAATCCGTTTTGGAGAATACCAGAGCAATGAAGCTGGGGAGAGAGGGGATGATCAGATGTGAGAGTGTGTGGAAATTAAAACAATGCCGATCTGGTGAAACATAGGCAGATACTTGTCATTAGAAATTAAGGATATATTGGAAACATAGGTATGTGAATAATATATTAGAAATGTAGGTTTGTGAATAATACATACCTATATTTCTAATATACCAAGTTCAGAATGTATATAGTCCTAATGTTCAAGAACTGTCGAAACTGTAGTAGGGTATATTAGGATAAGAAAAATTTTAATTTACTTTCTTCGTCTCCGGAAAACGAAAAGTCTGCAGCGAAATTATAACTTGGAAAAAATCGATAAACAAACCAGACAAAATGTTTCCCGTTGCGAGCGGTTGGTGATTCTGCAACATCAAAAGTACTTTTGAAACAGTTTATGAAAACTATGAAAACCTAAATCTTTATTATTAAATATTTTCATTAGATTTCTGTTTACATAACCGTATCCGGTATACCGATTTTTTCGTGTTTCTTAGACATATACCCTTATAGTTCCGTTACATCCCTTCATCGGTCAGTCCTCTGTCTGTCGCACCCTTGTTATTTCTATATGCTTCATAAAACATCTCAATTATGTGCAAAAACAATTTTTTACCTATTTTTAAGGTACTCTCCTTTCACAATTAAACGAAACTACGTGATGTAGTGTTATTTCTACTTTCTTTAAGTTCTTTACCACGACCTAGGTTTCGTTGTATTACAACATCTTCAGGTGGGCTATTTAATTAGTTTCAATTAATTGTGAATGATGAATTTCTATAAAATTAATGCCAAATATATTCAGTACTCTCCTTTATTAAGAATAGCAATAGCAGGTCCAGTTGTAAATGTATTAGAATCCTTATTGACCCCTATGGACCTTTATTGCCGATAAAGGTATTTAAGTATAACCACATCATAAGAGTTTATAAACTATTTATCATTAGATATTTTGTAAAATCAGTGGAAAACATTCTGCATAATCGTATATGAGTTTGGCCAGTTTTTATTTTTAAACTCCATATGCGAAATATTACACTTCCAAGTGACGTTTAAAATTCCTCTAATTTTTCACCTATGGGTTTAAAAAACGTGAAATATTAGGGTTTGACGAGAGATTAACAAACCAAGTTAATAGAAATCATTTCATCTGATATCTCTAGTCAAATGCTAGTCTTTAAAATGTTTCACATTTTTTAAACCCATAGGTGAAAAATTAAAGGACTTTTAAATGTCACTTTAAAGTGTAATATTTCGCACAGGGAGTTTAAAAATTAGAACTGCGAAAGGTTATATTGTGCTCATTCCTGTAAACACTTGGGTGATTTTTATTGATTCTATGAATTGAAACTTAAATTCAACCAGAACAAACCGAAAAACAGATATTCCAGAAACATCCTAAATCATATAAAGGAAAAGGCATTTAAATATTTGTGGATATAAAAAAAATATGCTCTTAAAGTTGGCATTTTTTCTCATTAATTGAAAGCATATATATATATATATATATATATATATATATATATATATATATATATATATATATATGCTTAATTTCATCGCAGAATATAGCAACTAATAACTTCGTGACCTAGTTGTAAAGTTGTTTATTTGCTATGGAATATTAATAAAACAGTTTTATCCATACCTTGTCACGCGTTGCATTATCACCCTCAGGAATTTGCAAAGGGGTGTGAATAATTAATTTTGTTCTAACATTTTGTTTCGATGCGATCATTCCTTCTAGACATTGATCGCGTGTGACGCCGATAACATTCGATTTTTCAATCCAACGGATTTCCGGGGGACACCGCCATTAATAGCTTTCAGCATATTATTTTGTTTTTCTGTTTAAACTGTTCGTAAATAAGTTCGCATCAAAAAAACTGCGTCTGATTAATATTTGAAGCCAAAATAAATATTTTCACACTTGGTTCACGGGAAAAGAGAGTTCATTACGTTATCATTGTTTTTGGTCGAACCCAGTTTATAAATAGGCGGCTCTGTGGAATGCAGATAATTAATCAGCACTATTAATCAGTCAAATAACTTTTCCAACGCTCATTTGCGCACTTGCCAAAATGCAACTGCATCGGGCCTCACCTTTATCTCGAGCTGCTATCGTGCGGCCTTATCTCATGGCCTTTGCTGTCCAAGGTCAGCGACACCTCAACGGGGGTCATCCGTCTCCGGTATGGTTATCCGGAATAATAGTGAGATGAGCAATGAGACGAAATGTCGATTGAATTATGTCGATGGTCATATCTGAAACAAAGGACGTTCACACTAAGTATAATATCTTTTTAAAGCTTCATATTTCAAAAGTATAATATGGAACCCTTTAAAGCGTTCTTTTTTCGCTAATGTGTTCTTCTATCGCAGCGTATATTTATTGCAGCGTATTTCTCGGAAACTGCTTTTGATAGAAATTTCGAATTGTTGAAGATAGTAGTGGGCCAAGTACTGAAAATATCGGTATGAAAATTATATGAGGGATGAGAGCGGTGTAAAATGTGTGTGTCTCAATTTTTTTTAAATGCCCTATATTGAGGTGGCATCATTTGAAATGGTTAGTTATGAGTTTTTGTCCTAATTTAAAGGCTGTACATCCTCAGAGGTGTAGTGAAAAATATTAAAAATATATATTTAAACACCTCTTTTTTCCGAAATTACTGAACTTAAGATAATTATTAAAAATAGGATCTTTAGAACCCTACTCAAAGGTCGCAGAAAAACAGTAACGCTATCTCTAAATATCATATAGTTCTGAGATATTCACGACTATGTACATGCCCCCTTACTTAATTATATAACGTATTATTAAATATTTATTTAATTAGGAAGTTCATATTATTTATTTCCTTTCACAATTAGTTTATTTTAATATTATCTGATCGGTAGAAACACATTCTGTAATATTCTTGTATTATATGTATATATATATATATATATATATATATATATATATGTATATATATATATATGTATATATATATATATATATATATATATATATATATATATATATATATATATTAAAAAATCAAAGTAAGAAAGGTCGCACATCAACTCGTTAATTGTGTGTTTTATTCAAATTTAAATAATGGCTATAAGTTAGCTATAGTATAAGGGTTTATCAAATATATTATATGGATATTGTTATCTCTGTGTTCAATGGGTAAAGTACTCAACCAGGGAGAGCTTCTGTTCTAATAAATTTCAATTAACAAGTTAATATATTTCTGAAAGGATGTGTTGGGCTCTTATGAATAAACTATAAAGATTAATCGATAATTTTCGGCATTTCTGTCTGTCTGTTTGCTTATTTGAACACGCAATATTGAAAATTATTAAACGAATTACAGTGGTTTTTCAATAGTGTACTGCTTAGTATTGCAAAAGTATGTCAAAAAAACTGTTGTATCGACCCAGAGCTGATAAATCTTTGTATATCTTTCTTTCTGTTTGTTTATTTATATATTGGTAACGAAAAAATTATTGAAAATTGATATAGTTTTCAAGTTTAATTGTCTAAAATCCTATAAATAAAATGAGGTAAGTAGCTAGGAAGTAAAAAAAGAAACATGGTAAAATAATTGTTTCAAATTATTACGAAAATCTCGATATTAATATTTTATTTTTATATTTTTTACCAACAAGCATGCTAAAGAACATTATAATGATTTTAATTGTCAATGTGTTGATATTTTAATAGCGCTTTCAACGGACTTCAGTAGATGTCGCTAGATGTATGTCAAAACGCGTTATCGATATCTACCCTTACATTAATAATCCGTGCAAATGTAGTCGTGGACAAAATTAGAAAATCATAAAATTTAATCCAAATCAACATATTTTATAAAACTGCAATGATGTTTTAAAGATAAAAGGGTTGTATTCAATAAGGTTATGTGGATAGCTTCATACGAGAGGTAAAAAAGACAGATTTAATTTGGCCATAACACTTTATTTTTGTATTAGTGAATCTTAATTTGTATGCTATATAATTACTGTATTTCACCTAAAAAAATTTAAACAAAACGTTTCTTTTAGAAATCTGAAATCAAAATCAGAAAATAAAACTGTAATGCTCAAATTGAATTTTATTCCGGCGTTTACCCGCACAACCGCATAGAATTCAACTCACGACCATAAGATAACACGACCTAAGAAACTGTTCATTTCGCTCTCGACGACTTATATAATTGAAAAATTGCCGTGAACAGTTTTGGTCAAACGAGTGTACTATATAGATAAATATTATAGTCCTAATACTGTAGATTTACCAAGCGACTGTACTATATAGATAAATACTGTGGTAGTTTTGGCCAAACGAGTGTACCATATAGATAAATATTATAGTCCTAATACTGTAGATTTACCAAGCGACTGTACTATATAGATAGATACTGTGGTAGTTTTGGCCAAACGAGTGTACTATGTAAATAAATATTATAGTCCTAATTCTGTCGATTTACCAAGCGACTGTTCTATATAGATAAAAACTGTGGTAGTTTTGGCCAAGCGAGTGTATTATATAGATAAATAGTGCAGCAATATTTTGTATTTTTTCGAATAAGTAGCAAATTAAAATCACTCGTCAGTTAATATGTTTTGTGTTCCTTTTATTACTAATCAAGATACTGAATAATGATGAAATCTAAAGTACTGCCGAGTACTTTAAATTTCATCTTTACATAAATGTAAAGTAATGTCTCTCTATTAGACGATATGGTTATTATTCGTGATAGTATTAAATTTTGGGAGGAAACTTATATCAAATTTATTATTAGACTAGCTTAAGTGGATTATTTGATTTTCCAAGTCTTCAATTGCAGTAAATAGTAAAACTGCAGACATTTTCTACGATTTCGTAACCAAATGACAAAAATGGATTTGTTTTAATTTCGTTATGTTGGTTTGTCCATCTATCTCCATATGTCTTCGCCTCACAGTTTAAGATCGATTACGATAAAATTATCTAGAAAGACGTAGAAGTATTTACATTCATCGGAAATTGGGGTAAAAATTGTTGTTCTCACGGACCACATCAAGTTATTGAAGTGATCTTTTATGTGAAAATGTATAGTAATACTTTTTCATAGAGCATTTTCTTCGCGAGATGTGAGTTTCTTAAATATTTTTCAGTACCTTCTAATACTTTAATCCCGTAAGTTAAGACTCTAAAAAAATTGGTAAATGCTTCAATGCAAAATAGTTTCTATTAATTTTGTGAAAGATATACTTGGTAATACATTAGGTTGACATCTGAGGAATCTGCCACTTTTTCCCAGCGATTGCTTAAATAATATGAAAACTTTATCGAAATTTCTAGTAATAAGCGTAAGGGAGTGCTATGTTGGATAGTATATTCAGTTAGCAATTGTATTTTCAAAAGTAAAGGACAAAATATAGAAATATTACAAAAAGAACTTAAAATGTTCATATTTCAAGCATTCCGTATATGGAAAAAGGTGAAAGAAGCAACCCGTAATATTTGCACAATGATAGCTGTGTGTACTTTCATTCAAACAGCTAAGCGTTGCTTTTAAATATTGAAGGATGGAATTGTTCAAATCTCCGATAATTTTCAATCAGGGCGTCCCCCTATATACTCAGAAAAATTTAAAAACCTTATTAGAATATATCTTTTTTATGAGTTTTTTATATAACAAATGCGTTAGCAACTGTATTTTGACGAGTAGGCGACAAAAATACGGACATGTCACGAAAAAGACTTATAGTGTTCTTGTTTCATGAATTCCGTTAAAATGGAAAAATATGAACGAAGCAACATGCACTATTTGCACAATGATGGACGAAGCTGTATTTTTATTTAAAAGGCTAAACCCAGTTTCTATATATTCCAACATCATGCTCTCAAACTGCAACAGATAGTCTTCACGGCTTGGGGAATAAGTGGATATATTCTGCTTGATCATCACAAGAGCTAATACTGATAAATCAAGATGGTGGTTTCAAAAGTTAAATTATTAATATTTAAAACATTTAAGGGCATAATCATTTCATACATCCATAAATGTTTTGAATTTCTTCATAGTACGAATTCTATTCGTACTTAAAAAGATTTAAAATAATGATTTTTGGTTCTTAAATTACTTCCCATACATTAAAATATTCCCAAAACTTAGAATACAGTCCTACAGAGACTCATTAACAACTGTAACATATTATAGAGTAGATATAATTCAGATATGTATTATGCACCCTCAAAGTTTGCTTTCAATAATCTGTTTCTAGAATAGTTTCACTCGAGAACTAGTCTTCCTATTTTTGATGTTCGTTTCTTCATTCTTTCTCGGTGCTTCATTTTCAGTTTGTATTGCCAAAGTAATCCTGAGAAAGCAATAAATCTGTGGAACTTTATGGTTAATATCCTAGAGAATAATCGATTATATATATATATATATATATATATATATATATATATATATATATATATATATTCCGTAATCGCTTGATTTTCTCTACAACCACCTCGGGGTTGTGGTGGTAGATAGATCTCCCACCGAGGTTAAGAGGACTTGTTAGCGGTACCTATGCGTGGATGGAAGTTGATGGCGAAAATGTGTGATGTTGTTAAATCTTTACTAAGGGTATTTCAGTTTCTTATGGAAAGTTTCAGAATTTTCTAGTAAGTGCCGCAATGTCGTGGATTTATCACAAACACACGCCTTTCCTACCCATTACGATCTTACCGCCCCTCCACCTCGCCAGCGGATATCGAATGGATCTGTATATTCAAGAATTTTCTTAACTGGACATGTACAATACTATATATAGCATATATTCTAGAAATTGCGATCCCCGAAGATATAATACGAAATTAGGCGCGCGTATATTCAAGAATGTTCCGGAAATTGTACGACTGGAACTTTACATCCCATATTCTAGAGATTTCGATCCTCGAAGGTATAGAAGATGAAGTTCGTGTATCATAGTTAATATTATTTAACAATGAAAAGGAACGGATTGAAGAGACTAAAAAGCGAAAATTCAAAATAAAATTTTTGTTTTTTAAATTTTTTTAATATTTTTTTCGTGTTTGTTGTTGTTGTTGCTAAAATGTCAAAACGTAAAAGAGTGTTTACATAATCTAGCAAAATCGCTAAGAGAAAAGACGGAAAGGAAACAAGTGAAAATATTAGAAAAAAAATTATAATTAAAAATGTTATTCCCGGACGCAGACGGCGAATAAAATCATTTTATTATTAATTCATTATTAATAATAAAATGATTTTATTATATTTGTATTTATCTTCATTTTAATAATCTACACTTCGATACTTCTTACACATATCGTATAATCTTTATTATTGATTACAGCGGATAAAATATGAATTACCTAAAGAAAAAGATTATAAAATATGAATTACCTAAAGAAAAAGATTATAAAATATGAATTACCTAAAGAAAAAGATTATAAAATATGAATTACCTAAAGAAAAAGATTATAAAATATGAATTACCTAAAGAAAAAGATTATAAAATATGAATTACCTAAAGAAAAAGATTAAGATAATTAAAGACAATAGTAATTAAAAATATTTTATTTAGCTCTAATTTATTTACTAATTGTTCGATTTTAAATTATTATAGGTGACGTGATTCAACAAAACCATAACTTAACGTAATCGTAATGACGCAGTGTGATACACATAGTTTACTATCGTTCGCTTATGTCAAGATGTAATCATTAAATGTCATTATGTGTAAATATTTGATGTCTTCTATTCTACAAAATTAAAAAGTATTTTTTAATTTTAACTCTTAGTCTGACGTTATTAAATGTTTTTAATTTTATTGTATAAATTTGATCTTGTTCATTTGTATTTTACTTGAAAATAACTATATTGTCAGCATTTTTCTTACCAAAGTATTTTCCATTTCCATTTAATGATATTGATATTTATATTTATATACAGTGTTACCTATTTTATACATTCCAAGACAATCGTACTTAAGGAGTAAACTCCAGTCGTGCATCGGAGCTGACACGCATAATTTTTACCAAAAAATAACCCATTTTGTTAAATTGAATTTAAATTTTGTAAAGAGTATTCTGCTTGTTGAAGAAAAATCCATAACAAAGTACTTGCACAATATTTCTTGATGGCATGAAACTTATGATTGGTAACATTAAGAATAGGCAGCAATATTTCGTATCGATTGCTCTCGTTCACTTAGCTTAAGTTCTTACTTCTGGATATGCTATAAGATGAGCTTGTTTCATATTCTACCTCGTTGCTGTTAAGCGAAGCTATTCTACATTTCAGTCGTGTATTAAGTAGAATATTTTGGTTCCTTGGACATGTTTTAGTGTCATAAAAATTTATTTTTCGATGTTATCTTTGTTTTTACAGCGAGATAACGATGCAGCTATTCGCAATTTATATAATTAACTGAATAATAAATATATTTCAGATTATAATTTATGCTAATTCTGTTTTTTCTTACTCTTTTTTGTTTCTTGTTTATTTATGTTGTTACTAAACTTTTGGTTTCACCCTTAGTGGCTTATTTATTATTTACTTGAATAAAATATTTAACAGCTGACTTGGAAAAGTACTGAATAAAAACGTAATAAATTGAATTGATGCAAACGCAATCCCTTGCGTTCTTTGCAGTACACCGAAAGTGATTATTGGATTTAATACGAGTAGATACCGCAACGTACTTTTTTGTTTCTTGTTTGTTCATGTTATTACTAAATTTTTGGTTTCACCTTTAGTTGCTCATTATCTACTTGAATAAAATAGTTAACAGCTGACTTGGAAAACTACTGAATAAAAACGTAATAAATATGAAAGATACAAACGCAATCCCTTGCGTTCTTTTCGGTACACAGAAAGCGGTACATCGAAAGTTTAATAGATATTACAACGTAGGAAAGTGATTATTGAATTTAATAGATATTACAACGTAGCCTAAAGTGATTATTGAATTTAATGGATATTACTACGTAGCCTAAAGTGATTATTTAATTTAATAGATATTACTACGTAGCCTAAAGTGATTATTGAATTTAATAAATATTACAACGTGATACAAATTCTGTTTTCTCCTGCTCTTTTTTGTTTTTTGTTGGTTCATGTTATTTCTAATCTTTGGATTTCAATTTTAATTGCCTGCTTATGTGTTTGAATAAAATACTTAATAGTTTATTTGGAAAACCACTGAAAAAAAAGAAGGAAATTTTACTAATCAAACGCAATTTCTTAGGTTCTTTGCAGTAGATAGAAAGTGATTATGGGATTTAATAAATACTACGTAGTGATTAAGAAATATAATGATACTAACAGTATAATAATGATTTATGGAACGTTTCTGAAAAAATCCGGTGTCAAAGTTGCGATTTCACCGAAACACTTTTCAGAAACACTTTTATAGGACATATGTACTTATTTATATTAATATTTTACATAGTTTATTTCAGTACACATAGCCAATTGCAATTGAATACAACACAGTGGATTTTAAACTGCATCAATTTTGTTTTATAAAGTGTAAGTTATCATCCTTGAAGAAATTAGTTCATGTTAGCATTTGTGTACATTCAGGTTTGTAAATATATAAATAAACAAATTAAAAAAAAATCACCCTTACTTATACGATTCCGTTATTTAACTGAATCTATGGTAATTAAAACTGAGTAATCCAAATTGTATTCAACAATTTTAGCTTATTCTGTTTAAAGAAAATATTAAGTTCTACTAAGTTTTCCGTTACTTCGTGCGTATATAGACATATGACGTCATAATTTTTCAATTTATCCTTAATTTATGATATTCGTATATAATTAAAAACATTAATAATTTATGGTTATTCGATAACTTCCCAATACGGTAGTTGATTCATTCTAAATTTTGATATTTTTCGTACATTATTGTGAAATATAAGTTAATTAAAAACCAGTCTTGAAAAAAATTCAAAAATTGTTTGAAAAATAAGCCAATTGTAGGCTTCTAAATTTAAAGATACAGGTAGGGTTGGGTATATCCCTGTCTCTTTTCCTCTTGCAGAATATAATGTGCAATATTAAAAATGACCTCACAACACAGTATTCCCGTCCTTGTCTAAAGATTAAATTTAAACTTTTATAACTAGGTCAATTTTTAAGATTATTAAAAAAATGTTTCTCTTCATCTTGTACCTTGAAATTATGATTAATGAAATAAAAAAACTTTAGTCAAATACCCAATTTATGTATTTGCTATGTAAATATATAGAAAATACACGACATTTTTATGTAGCTGATGAATGTAGATATTGTCACTTATATCGACTTCAGGTTCAGTGATAGTTATATCTACATAAATATTCCGAAAATCTATGCATGAAAATATGCACTTATTTCTGAAGCAACTGAACCTAGAATTATGGAAAAACAGAGTTTTTAGAAAGCCTACGCAAAAGTTGTAGAAAAGTAAGAGGGATGATTCTGAACTTCAGAGTTTTTAAAATATTTACGATAATTTATTTTCTGCTTAAGTAGGGGTACTTAATGATTTTAGGTATTCACTGATTAAATATATATTATGCTCGGAAGTGTGGTTCTTTTGCTTCCTTGATGACCTACGATAAATAAAGTAATTATGCTTTAACCGTTTGAGTGCCGACGAGCGCCATTGCGCTCGTGCGCGTACTTACTAAGTTTGCCACGAGCGCGATGGCGCTCGCGAAATCAGTTGCTGTTTAGCACGCGGTAGGGGAGGTCGCTCGCGGGCATCGCTAATGTTTTATCTTTCTACGTGTTACATAAAGTTCAAATTATAATATTGTTAGTAATTACAATTTTAAAAGGATCCAGGAAAAGAAAATTTTTAACCCATAATGTCGGAATACGAAAATAATTCGAGTGAAAATAATTGTTTTTCAAGTTGTGAAGAAAGTGACCACAATTTGGCGTAATTCAAATTTTGAGTAATATTGACGATAACAATTATTTTGCTGATACGGAGGATGTACTGGTCTGCGAAAATACGATGTGACCTTGACTTCAGTTTTTGTTATAATCTTTGTTCACAATATATATTGTGATTTCCATAATTTTCTTTCTATTTTATTATCCTTGTACAAGTTTTTATTAAGTAAACACCGAAAAACTTATTAAAATTGAACAATTTTTGGAAGAGATACAGTTTTTTTTCGAGACGAGAGTAAATGAAGAAAACAAAAGATTTATTTGACATTTTTAAGTATATATGAGTAAAAAACCATGGCACTAAAACGTTTGAACTAAATACGGAACCCTGGATGTGCAAACCAAACTCGCACTTGGCGATATTTTCATTTATCAATATATTGTAAATAGTGGCTATAAAATTCACTTGTTACGTGTTTAGTCATAGTATTATGTGCTATTTAAAGAAATAACAAATATACATCTATGTATCAAAGTGAAGTGAGCGTGATTTTAATAAGGAAATTTTAAAAAATCCTCCCGGCACCTGCCAAACTTGCATTTGGACCTTTTCCATTTTTTTATTTTTCCAATTTTTCTGTTAACATTTAGGAAATTAATTTCTAGAATAGCGATTATTTTGAATGCCACTTATAGGTCATAACGTTCCAAGCAGTCAAGAGGGGGATAACCGCGTGATATGGAAAACCGATGATTGCGCGATGACAGCACGTTACCCGTGTGAAGTCGCGCTATCAGTTCGCTTTCGAGATAATGATCTTATCGGGCTCGGCCCGGGTAAGATTACACAGCAGACGGGTACGAGTCGCTCGCGAATTTATCGCCTTCGGAACTTTCCACACATGGCAACCGATCATACTGAAAATGGCTACGGCCGTACCAAGTCTGCATCCAAAACCTGGAAGCGAATCTTTAAACAAAAAATCCGGTAATAATTACATCCTTCGGAACTTTCCACACATAGCAACCGATCGTACCGAACATGGCTACGGTCGTACCAAGTCTGCATCCAAAACCTTGAAGCGAATCTTTCAATAAAAAATCCGGTGATAATTACATCCTTCGAAACTTTCCGCACATGGCAACCGATCGTACCAAAAATGGCTACGGCCGTACCAAGTATGCATCCAAAACCTTGAAGCGAATCTTTAAACAAAAAATCCGGTGATAATTACATCCTTCGAAACTTTCCGCACATGGCAACCGATCGTACCAAAAATGGCTACGGACGTACCAAGTCTGCATCAAAAACCTGGAAGCGAATCTTTAAACAAAAAATCCGGTAATAATTACATCCTTCGGAACTTTCCACACATGGCAACCGATCGTACCGAAAATGGCTACGGACGTACCGAGTATGCATCCAAAACCTTGAAGCGAATCTTTAAACAAAAAATCCGGTGATAATTACATCCTTCGAAACTTTCCGCACATGGCAACCGATCGTACCAAAAATGGCTACGGACGTACCGAGTATGCATCCAAAACCTTGAAGCGAATCTTTAAACAAAAAATCCGGTAATAATTACATCCTTCGAAACTTTCCACACATGGCAACCGATCGTACCGAACATGGCTACGGACGTACCGAGTCTGCATCCAAAACCTTGAAGCGAATCTTTAAACAAAAAATCCGGTGATAATTACATCCTTCGAAACTTTCCGCACATGGCAACCGATCGTACCAAAAATGGCTACGGACGTACCGAGTATGCATCCAAAACCTTGAAGCGAATCTTTAAACAAAAAATCCGGTAATAATTACATCCTTCGAAACTTTCCACACATGGCAACCGATCGTACCGAACAAGACTACGGACGTACCGAGTCTGCATTCAAAATCTTGAAGCGAATCCTTCAATAAAAAAATCGGTAATAATTACATCTAATAAAGTGTAGAATCAACACTTATGAAATCTATTATTGAAAATTCGTACAAAGTGCAAATTGCTAATTTATAGCAAAAGAGGGTGTCTTATTTCATCAATCCCAATCGCGTACAAATATTGGTCAGCAATCATATTAGATTTTGATCTTCGTTTTATGATTTCAAAGATCCAATTATTACGCGTCTCCGCTGTTGGTATCTAGTAGACGTCTTTTGTTTTTCTTTGTATTTTGTAACGTTATAATGTTTACGAGGTTTAAATCAGACGAATAACTAAAGTATATAAATAACCAAATAAATAGTATGCCCATTTCTTTACATAATCTCATCGAGATGACGTAGATACAGGTAATAAAATGACATCCATACGCTTAATATTCACTAAGTATAAAGAGTATATAGATGCTATGAGTTTCAGTACTCGTAGTGATTATAATATAGATGCTATGTGTTTCAATACTCGTAGTGATTATAATACAGATGCTACGTGTTTTAATACTCGTAGTGATTACAATGCAGAACCTATATGTTTCAATACTCGTAGATGCTATGTGTTGCAATACTCGTAGATGCTATTTATTTCAATACTCGTATTGATTATAATACAGATGCTGTGTGTTTCAATACTCGTAGATGCTACGTGTTTTAATACTCGTAGTGATTACAATGCAGAACCTATATGTTTCAATACTCGTAGATGCTATGTGTTGCAATACTCGTAGATGCTATTTATTTCAATACTCGTAGTTATTATAATACACATGCTATGTGTTTCGATACTCGTAGTGATTATAATACAGATGCCATGTATTTCAATACGCGTATATGCTATGAGTTTCAATACTCGTAGTGATTACAAAACAAATGCTATGTGTTTCAATACTCGTAGGGATTAAAATACTCACAGAATTCGATTATTACGTTTTATGATATTTATATATCGTAGAGCGACGATCTTAATTTTGTAACGGGCAAAGGAGAATAACAAAAACCTGTATTTCGCTAATTTTTGATATGGCAACAGAATAACCAAAATAAAAATAATGACGACTTGTCAATAAATCTTACATTATATACACATATGTATGTATGTATATATATATATATATATATATATATATATATAGCAGTGATTTTATTTTTTTACGAAAAGTAAGGTTATTTTTTATTAGACGTACTCCATAAATAACGTATTTCCTTTGTGTTGGAAATGAGTCTTTTCTCTATCTGCAAACAGTATATGCAGATAGAGAAAAGACTCATTTCCAAACAGTATATAGAAATAATTATAGTTATAACACTAGTAAATCCAGAGATCTTCACGAAACCTGACTATGACCATGACGATCATCGGAAAAAACCACGTCACACTCGAAAAGAGCTGAAAACACATTCATTCATTTGCATTCATCATTCTGGAGATGGCAAAACATTTAAAAAACGATCTATATTTTTTATGTTTTTTAATTGCTTTGAAAATGTTGTTTGGATGGTATTTTATTAAATTTTGATATTGTCCTTCATCATTCTGTGTTATGGTCATAAACTGTATTTTAAATTTTGCAGTTTCCTCATTACAAATAGCGGAATTGTTTTGTTTGTTATTGTTTTTTAAAAATATATGTCACTTTCTTGTTTTAACTATGCTTTCTGTAGTTTTTATAAATATCCCAATTTTCGGAACACGCTTGTGCTCAATAAGTTCTCAAACGTATAAAAATGACCCAGTAGAAAGTAATATAATTTCTGGACTGGTGTATATTATCTATATGTAAAACAGAAAGGTGAAATCTTTGTGAAGTTGTCTCATTCTCTCTTCTGACGTTTCTCATTCTTTATCTTAAATACTTTAAAATTTGAGGTGGAATTTTATAAAAAAATAGAGGACATTATTTGAGATTATATAAGTTGCTAATTTTTACGGCACACAGTAATGCAAGACGATGTTTCTAACATATATATATATATATATATATATATATATATATATATATATATATATAGATGTTCTATAATCCTTACTTTTAAAGGTTGGTTCTGGAATTGCTATCACTTGTCTTTTTTCCGTCATTTTTTGCTTTTCTTTATTTAGAATGTATTATTTACTTAGCAACTTAATCTACTGAAAAAGACACTACTTTATTTTGTGTAAAACTTAACTTGAACTTGAATTACAATTGAAAGAAAACAATAATAATTTCGCTGCAGAATGCTTTTTAGATTTATTACCTTGTAGGTCTTGCAGGCAAGTATGAGTGATATTAAGATTGATTGCCACTGGCAAAAATCGATATTAAACGCCGCGTTACGAACGCCGTATAATCAAATAAAAATAGAAATAATCTGAATCAGAATGCGGTCAATCTGTGTCACGCACGGATTTCGGAATTTATCAGTGACGTGCTATTTACACTTATTTAAACAAATCCAAACTAATAACCAACAAATGTTATTAATATTTTATCATAATTATTATTTTCTACAGAATCATTTATGAATCATTATTCTGGTGAAACTAAAAAGATTCTCTTAAATTCTGGTGAAACTAAGAAGAAATCTAAAAAGATTCACGTAATTCTTGAACCATTAAAAAGACGTAAATTTGTGTTCATTACAAATAAAATAAGTTCTTAATAGGTAAAATCAAACACAAATTGTACTGTTTTTGTCTCTCAAATCCTTAGGTCTGATTAATGTTTATTTTCCATCTAAACAATATCGTCATAAAGCATTTTCTGTAGTTTCATTAAGTTTTGATTTTCCCGTATTGGAAATGTTTCCATCATAAAAAGAAATTGACTAATTTCTTTGAGGTTTGGCTATATCATGAGTTCGAGTTGTGATTCATAATGGATTATAATCCATTCTGAATTGTGAAATCGTAACTTTCAGTTCAACAAGTCTATGACTTTTCTAGTAATGTGAAGTAATGAAAATATAATGTTTTTTTTTAAAGGAACTATTAAAAACAATTGTGAAAACAATTTTTCAACGAACAAAATGGTTTCAATTATTAGTACCTTTTTATGGCGCCCATAAAACGAGCATTTTCATTTTGTTTTAAGATCTAAAAATGGCAATCTAACCAAGTACGACTGATTTTGCTACACTTTCTAATTCTCATTCACTAATCATAAAATCTATCTATTAATTTTGTCTGAACCTAATGATTGTAAAACTTAATTACTTTCTGGTGAAGTTCTCCATAACCAAAGTAATTTTCAGTGGCGTTACTAATTTTAGGACTTAACGCACTGTTTATTGGACGATATCAATGGATTAATTTTGCTGAGTAATTTCATCTACTGATAAGTTTAATATTCATATACCGGCAGGCGTTTTCCTTTTATCAAATTATCGAACTGCACTGTTTTTCTCGCTCTATTTCACTTTTATATTTTTGTTTTTAAATTACTTGATACTATTATTACGTCGCAGAACTGCAATCGGCAAAATTTTCTGGCTTATCCTGTGCATTTTCCTTTTCCTTTACTCCTTGGCTACATGCTTTCTCCATCGTTTTATATTTAAAGCAGCTTTTCCCCATTCTTTCACTTCTAAGGGTAGCCAAATCCTTCTCAGCGTCATTTACACATCGAGTTGTTAATCTATTTCCAGCTCAAATGCCCCTTGGACTTTTCAAAGTTGGGGCTTTGACTGAATAGTTATTTGGACTTCTTCACATGTGACTAATTCGTCTGAGAAGTTGCTGTGGTTGATTTGTGATTACCTGTATAATCTGGCCCAAAAAATGTTCTTAGAATTTTTCTTCCAAACAGGTACAGTTCGGTTCATTGCCAGTGAGTGTTCGGTTCAATGCCATTTAATGAATCTGGATATTTGAATTTTTTTGTATATTATGAAATTAAATTTTGCAGTTGATGAGATTAGATCGTAGCGGTTTGCTCAATCTATAGAAATAAAATAAATTAATCTAGCTAAGTAATACTTAGAAAGTAAACGCAGAAATCAAATTTAAAATGAATTACCTGAACCATTTCCAACCAAAAAAGTTCTTCTTAATGGAGATTCTCTTGTTTGTCTGTTATCCAATATCTCGTTAGGTAAACTAATTACTGAGAGAGGATTGGATAGAACAGGCATCATAATTAATATATATATATATATATATATATATATATATATATATATATATAAACATATATATATATATAAACATATATATATATATATATATATATATATATATATATATATATATAGAAAATTGAATTGAAAGCCGTAAAAGAAGTTTTATCCCTTCTTGAAGAATCAGCCAGAAATATTGACTTACAGTGGATGAAGATCAAATTACATTTATAGATATCACTTGCTTTACTGCAGATAACAGTAACGCCATATATATACTTTTGATAGAGCGAAACAGTTTAAATATTTTGGTACACTCATCAACGATTAAAACAAACTAAAGACTGGAATTGGTAAAACAACTAAAAGGGCTAACACATGTTTTATGAACTGATGAAACAGCTAAGATTTCATCTCGTCATATTAATTACTTGGGTAATAACTAGTCATAAATATATATTGTAAACATTGCTCTAAATTCTGTAGTGATTACAAATTTCTCTTCACTTTTGAAGGTGATTTTCAAAGCGTATGCATCTACATTTTCACCAACTTAATGATACGCCACTGCATCCAGCTAGTTCGCATAATATGACAACGTGACAGTATGACCTAATACTCGACCGGCAGAAGGCGAGTAGAGAGACTGCAATTGGATTAACAAACTGCACTGATATGAACCTTATCAGCGACGAACTGTTGGAGATAGCAGCCCAGCCTTATCGCTGCGGGCGACCGAGGTATGATGACGTCACGCTTGTCTCATCTAGCTGTATGATATTTTTCGTTTCGTTTTGGTGTTAATATACAACATTAATTGTCAGTGTTATTTATTACTGTATCAACATAACTATTTTTTACAACTCTAGGACGTTTTGGGTCATTGCAATAGAATTGCAGTTATCTCTGTAACGTGCAATGATAAGATAGAAAAGTTGAGTATTAATTATTTTAAATTTTCTTCTCAGCGGGTCGCTCTTGATAGAGCGGTCGTGGTCATGGTGAGGCTATATCATCATTGGTGGTTGATGTGGCCCTACTCACAATTTCTTGCCATCTTAACCTATTAACCGACATCCTAGTGCATTTATGTACAGGGTCTCCAACTGCTGATTTGATTTGATCAGCCCATCGCATGGATGATCCGCTGTCTGTTTCCTTCCAACTTTCCCTGGGTCACCAAATGCTCTATAGAGTCATTGTGTTGCCTCGAGACATGGCCAAAGAACTTCAAAATTCTAAATTTATAATATGGTAAATTTTTTTATTACCTTAATTAATACCAACTTTTTAGAGTAAAAAATACAGTTGCTAATTGCCAAGTCCGTTTTAATATTTATAAAAACTACCATATCTTTCTAGACTTTGAGAAAGTATATGATAAAGATGTGAGGGAACTTATAGATGTAGTAGGCGTTTATAGGCTATAGCAGTATTTTAGCTAAACTAATCATTTAGGTAAATGTGGGCAAATGGAGAAATATTCCAAAATTTTCACTTAAAAGACACTGTTCTTTGGGCGAATTAAAATAAATAGACATTATTCCGCAATATTTTGGGATAAAATTAGTATTTTATCAAATTCATAACCAATACCATTGTGTTAGGCTTTTAGAAAATACTATCATACGTATATTTTACTGTGTAAAATTGATAATCATCTTTACAAAAATATCCTTCAACAAATGAACTAAAATTAAAAAAAAACGTACTTATTCGTGCATGATGATGAGTTGTAACATTCAGTAATTGCATAATTTCTCATGTTTCTTTGCAGCAACGTTTTTAGACGTTAGATTTTTGATGATTCCCACATATATAGGATAAAATCATGTCCTTTAAATTAAAAGTGTTTGGTCCTACATTCACTTAGCGTAATCGTAAATTTAGGAATTTCAGCAGAAAATTCTCCTACCATTGACAAAATATTTGTACTAATATTTAAAAAAAGTGTACTTATTTATGCAGGATGATGAATTGTGACATTCGGCAATTGCATAATTGTTCACGTTTCTTTTGCAGCAACTTTTTTAGTCGTAAGATTTTTTACGATTATCTATTAAAATCATGTCCTTTAAATTGAAAGTGTTTGGTCCGAAATTCACTTGGTGTAATAGTAAATTCAGAAATTTCAGTAGAGAATTCTCCTACCATTGACAAAATAATTGTACTAACATTTAAAAAAGTGTGCTTATTTATGCAGGATGATGAATTGTGACATTCGGCAATTGCATAATTGCTCATGTTTCTTTGCAGCGACCTTTTTTAGACGTAAGATTTTTTATGATTCCCACAGTTATCAGTTAAAATCATGTCCTTTAAGTTGAAAGTGTTTGGTCTGACATTCACTTGGTGTAATAGTAAATTCAGGAATTTCAGCAGAGAATTCTACTCCAATGGACAATATATTTGCCCATTGTGCCTAAGTGACCAGCTTTTAGCTAATATTCTTCTTATTCTAAACGTTTGCGATGTGTATATAAATATATATATATATTTATATATATAATACAAAGTGGGCAATAAGGTACCAACTTATTTACTTAAAGTAGTAAATAGTAAATACATTAGCTGGTACAAAATTTGTATTGTATTAACTTATATATCAATCAAATATTGAAATGAGTGCATTTACTATAGTTTACACGATTGTGTATAAAGGAAATCGATCTTAGTAAGGATTCTTATCGGTCAGTGCGGTGCTGGCGCGCGTGTATTTTTTGGGAAAATACTAAAAATGTCCAAGGCTTATCATATGTAAATATATATATATATATATATATATATATATATATATATATATATATATATATATATATATATATATGAATGATAAAACAATAACAGAGTGAATTCTGTAGATTCGAAAAATTATTTAAAACAGTGATTGATTTAGCATATAGAATAATAATAGAAGCCAGAAAATTTTAGAATTGCTGTCTATCTGTCTGTTAATTTGTTATTTAATCACGCTAATTCTAATGAACGGATTTTGAGGAAATTTTGGATGGTAATAGTTTATACTCTCGAGCAAAGTACAGAATAGTTTTTATCTGGATATTATACATTTATAAAAACACTCACTTCCTGAATATTACGGTGTCGATACTGCCAACGCCATCTATTAGCGTTTTAGTAAACTTTATGTTATAGATATTGTCAAAACAAACAAAAAAAACAGAGAAATGATAATGTTCTTTATTTCTTGTACATTTTCTTATTCTAAATTTCATGCCAACGAAGTCGCTGGCACAGCCAGTACAGAATACTATTTTAGCAAATAAAACTTTTCCATTACTGAAAACAGAGTCGATTCTCGTCATTATCCTCTTAATGTCCAATAAATTCTAAACTATCGTCATTTTCATTAATACAGTTTCAGATATAGCAAAATTATACATAAACCTGTAATAATATTGAAAATCCAACATATAATATATAAGCATATATTTCATAGAAATTGATCAAGTGGTTTCAGAGATTAGCAATACGGTCTTTATAGATTGCCCATAAAAGATTATCGAAACAAAGAAGTTTTCCTCTTTGTATAATAGCGTAGATTATCGACATATGAGCTCTATTAGTAACTATTTCAACCAATAAAATCTTTATATTACGATAGCAACACTTAGTTTGAAATTAAACTAATAACGATAGTTGGGTAAGGAAAATGGCTATGTTTAATATAAGCATATATTGCTACCGTGCTATCATGGAATGATACACCTTCGGAATTTTAGTGTTGTTAATTTATGATGTATTATTGCAAAAATAGTGTATTTTTTATTGTTTCCTTCTTTGATTACTAATTTTCATTGAAATGTATATTATTTTATGTAACAATAATGTGTTAAACAAAAAGGACTACGACTACTCATAACACTAACAGGTGTTGTTGTTGTTGCTGTGATGTTACAGTTTAAATTCTCGTTTATTTTTTATTTCCATAACATTTTTACATTTTTTCTCCATAATTAAATATTATTCTAGTATTATTTATAGAACTGCAATATAAAATAAGTACGACAAGGAATACATAACAGCATGTTTAGGGAAAAATATAAGTGTGAATGATGATGAGTGAAGAGTAACTCTTGATAATGTTTTCAGGACATGGGGATAAATTTGTATATTTTGAAAGTTTACCGCCGTGGAATAAAAAGATTGTTATTGTATGTTTGTTGAAGACAATGTCATTTTATGTTTTAAAGCGACTGAAGGAAAAGTATAAATCGTTCAATGAGTCTTTTTAAAATATCAAATAAACTTTAAAAATAAACACACAAATTTAAAAATACTCCTGTATTTTTTCCATCACTTCCCGGCACTTTTTCCAAACTCTGAACTAAACTTGATTCCTGTCTTTTCCCCATAATTTTTCACTACTTTTTCTAAACCCTGAACTATACTCTACTTCTGTCTTTTTCCAACCAATGCCGCTACTTTTTCGTAACTCTGAACTAGACTCTATTCCTGTCTTTTTCCCATCACTTACCGCCACTTATTCCTAATTCTGATCTAGATTCTACTTCTGTCTTTTTCCCATCACTTACCGCCACTTATTCCTAATTCTGATCTAGACTCTACTTCTGTCTTTTTCGCATCACTTTTTCCAGACTCTAAACTAGACTCTACTCCTGTCTTTTTCCCATTAATTACCGCCACTTTTTCCTAATTCGTTTCTAGTCTCTACTCATGTCTTTTCCCATCAATTTCCACCACTTGTTTTAAACTCTGAACTATACTCGACTCCTGTCTTTTTCCCATCCATTGCCGCCACTTTTTCCTAACTTTGAACTAAACTCTACTTCAGTGTTTTTCCCATCACTTTCCGCCACTTTTCCCAAACTCTAAACTTGACTTTACTTCTACCTTTTTCTGATCACTTACCGCCCTTTCTCCTAATTCTGAACTAGACTCTACTCTTGTCGTTTTTCCATCACTTGCCGCCACTTTTTCCTAATTCTGATCTAGACTCAACTCCTATCTTTTTCCCATCACTTTCCAGCACTTTTTCGAAACTTTGTATTTGACTTTAAATCTGTCTTTTTCTCATCGCTTACTGCCACTTTTTCCTAATTCTGATCTAGAATCTATTCGTGTCTTTTTTCAGCATTTACCACCACGTTTTCCTAATTATGATCTTAGACTCTACTCGTGTCTTTTTCCCATCACATACCGTCACTTTTTCCTAATTCTGATCTAGACTCTACTCCTGTCTTTTTCACATCACTTTCTGCCACTTTTTCCTAACTGTGACCTAGATTCTACTCCTGTCTTTTCTTATTACATTTCACTACTTTTCCAAACACTGAACTAAATTCTAACGCCCTCCAGCTTATGGCACGTCATTGTAAATAAAAGAACAATTAACAACCTCACGTCATCATCAACGATCCTCTTAATAGCTCAGGATAGAACTGCATTGTGCAGAAGCTGCATTTGTCATGTAATTAGCTCCTTAATTATTTTCAATTGTTTATCCTATTTAATATTGTATTATAAACCTCTAATATTTTTATAAACATATTCTATAAATATTCTAATTTTCACTGGTCTATTTTCATTATTTTACAAGTGTCAATAATTACAATTTTCCATGGCGCTAATATATCTCACTTGTTGCATTGCATTCGGTTGTCAGAGATTGCTCTTTCAGAAATAAGCTCGCCATCATAACTTTCGTTAAAATTTAATAAATGGACAAATTATTAAATATAATATTAGTAGGAGCAATAATACCTTTTATACGGTATTTGTTTGGTATTTTCATCAAATTATGGAAGTATCACATTAGCATCTAGGGGGTTTCATGAAAATAAGGGAAGAAGGATGTTTTCCAAGGAAATATTAGTGATAAGCATAAAATTTATCAGGGTATATTTGTTATGTATCCACGTAGGTTTGTGTGTATGTATGTACACCTTTACGTAATTTCATAGTCTTATGAAATTAGAAGGGACCATCCAATTGGTTACAAGAACTTTTGTTGATAGAACTTAGCGGAATGAACAAAACGGAAAATTGGAAAATTTATACTAATATTATACAAAGACAAAAAAAATTAGATGAGTGGAATCAGAAAAATTATTGGCTATTAGTATTGGTACATAGATGGTATCTATAGCTTTAGGTTAAAACTAGAGAAGCAGTTTCGGAAATCTAACCAAAAAATGAATATTTTTTCATATAACAGAAAGTCACTGACAGGTACGCGTGCGACCCGTATTTTAGAAAGTGATTGGTCATTTGTTGCCGTTGCTGTGGTGATACTTTTTCATAGGTGAGATTCTAGAAGTTTATCATTTTGCTGTCATAACTCGGATGATGATTACTCTTGATGCAAAATCTTCCTAGCATTTGTGTGACAAGTTGTGTTATTTAGTATTCAATGTCATACATTATTAAATGGTTATGATTTGCGCATTTCCTGGTAATAAAATAAAAAAAGACCTGATTAGTTCCTTTAGTATTTTTATTTGATAATTAAAAAAATAAAGGTAGTTTATAAAGACTATTTCTTTATATGCATTCATTCTAAACGAATAATGTGATACTCTGTATAAAGTAACATGACATATGGACACCATGTTTAAAAAGTATTATTCACATTTTCAGAACTTATCATTATTCATAACACACATAATTTTTGATGCATCAAAAAGGAACACCTAACTTCAATGCTTTTACACCTACTTCTCAGATTTCCCTTCATGTACATGGTTCCATGTAAATCGGAGGAAGTCTACGCACAGCTGGATAATGGACGTAGCCACAGTTTTATGCATTGACGTAGTAATCCTTTTCAGTCAACTCCTACATCCTGTCTACTTCGTGGAAAGCTGGCGCCCGTCGAGGTACGACGTTTTCCTTTTGACGTAGTCGCGTTCGTCATCTTTCTGTTATTAAATAAATTTGCATTTAATATTAGGCTCCTGGAAAAGGGTGCGTCAAGTATGTGTTGAATATAACGTCCTGATAAATTTTACGAATTTAGTTTTTGGATGAAAATTCTGTGTTACTGAATACACTTTTCTTCTAGAAGTTTGATTACTTTATGTGCTTCCGCAAAACACATTTTTAGCTCTTATAATATCGTAACATCCATCTGTCCATCTGATCATTATCTGTACATTTGCCGTTCATTTGTTCACCTGCTCATCTGTTTTATATAGCGTAACAATTTTTCGCATTTTAGATGACTTATCCGCACGAAAATTTTGAATATGTAAAACATATCCGCAAAATAAAGATCTCATTCAATATACACCAGATCTAACATTTCTCCGGTTCCGTATCCAAAAAAGAAAGATAGAACCCAGTTATATCACTCGCATATCCATCAATCTGTCACAGTCGTTTTTTTTTCAGAAACTGCTTGACCGACGTAGTTCAAATTTGTTATAAAAAAAAACAGAGTTTTTAGATCTTATGCAAAGATTGTAGCAAAATTATAATAATGATTCTATATAACATAGTTTTTTAGATAGTCACTCCATTATTTAATTATATAATTACTAAATATTTATTTTGTAACAAATAAAGCGATTTCACTCCAAACGAGGTACAGAACCTGGACGCACGATACAGACAAGTGGAAGTTTCTGCCGTTCATTTATTTGAAATTTTCGTTTTTAATTTAAACAAGCTTCAATGTAGATTGTAATGTGTTCCTTCTATATTTCTAACCAGTACAAAAAATATGGGAAAAAGACAATAAATAATAAAAATAAAAAAAAGAAAATATTTCTGAAATATTACATAATACGTTAGTAATATTTTTATCCATTTATTTAAAAATTCTAAAACTGCAAACCTTTTCTTCATTGCTCCATAATAAATGCATCATATCGTTACCTCATTAAAGGCGCATTCCGAATATGCATTTCAAAGCACCTAATATTATCGTCTTTCAACGAGAACTTTAAACCCTGAGTTGTTCTTTTATTTGAAATCCTCGTTTTTAGTTCAAACAAACTTCAATGTAAATTGTAATGTGCTCTCTCTATATTTTTAATAAATAGAAAAATGTGGAAAAAGTACAAAAATATTTCTGAAATATTTCCTACATAGTATGTTTGTCACATTTTTATCCATTTATTTGAAATGTCAAAAACTGCAACCTTTTTTTTAATTGGTAAATAATAAATGATGATGATGTGATGACATCATTACTTCTTTAAAGGCGGATTCCGAATATGCGTTTCAAAGTACCTAATATTATCGTTTATCACCGAAAACGTTAAACTCACTGATAACTAAAAAACTCGGGTCTACTTTAAGGGAATTAAAAAATTTAAACCATTTAGTAATTTCACTATCACACTTCGAATTTTATAATAATTTCGCCTGTTATTTTTTGGGGTTTAGAATGGGCGTTGTATTTCACAAGGATGTGGATTCAATTTCGAAAATTTTATAAGGAGGCAAAAAACTTTTCCGGGAAAATTACTAATATTATATTTAATAAATTTGGCGTTAATTTTATAGAAATTCATTATTCACAATTAATTTATTATTAGTATTTTTGCTAATAGCCCAGCTGAAGATGTTGTAATAAAACGAAACCTAGGTCGTGGTAAAGAACTTAAAGAAAGTAGAAATAATACTACATCACGTATTTTCATTTAATTGTGTGGTATTATATTTTAAATTCCTTATATAGTCATTAGAATATTTTTATTTTAATATCTTTATTATTGATTTTCTAAATTTGTCTATCGCAAAGCTATCTAGTACAGATATTTTAAAGTGTTTTCGATTTTCAGTCTGATATAATTAAGTGGAATTGACTTTATACGATTAATAAAGTTTTTAAAAAAATATGTACTGAAAATGGAATGAGGTGGTTTTGAAACTAAACACTTAAGGCGTCTACGTATGGAAAAAAGTAATATGACATATACAACAGACAGACAAAGCCATAACTTAAGGTTACTCATTATAGAAACTACAATATATAATACACGTATTTGCATTCCACTGCGAACATAACTCGCCGTTGAGTCACCAATATTCGTGTTCATATTTAGTCGACATTGCACAGCCAAATCAAATAGTCAGGGTTATTTAGCTTTGAAAACATTATTCAAAGTTTAAATGACAAAGCTTTTAAAATAAATGAAGACATCAAATCCTTCACAATTAAAGTCATATAATTGCATTAAATTATTCATTGGCTTTTTCTTCTGGTTGGTTATAGAAAAACAAAGATCAGCCTAACGAATCAAACGTTAGGCTGATATTTGTTTACCTAGTTTTTTCAAGACTCCTATATGGTGTAGATATGCACATTGAAGTAAAACAATCATGCTAAACCATAGTCTGGAGATGTGTGCTGACGAAGACTTTTGAGAATCTCGTGCATTCAGTATTACACCATTGTTTGAGTTTTTGTCGATTATGCAACCAAGAATCCCAAACTTGTGAGATGTACATTAAAGTAAGAAGAAAGAGTAGATCGTTTACAGCTCCGGAGAAAGTAAATAGCCGACTATTACAGAGTAATTTTATAATATGGAGCTATATGTCCATTAAAGAAAATTCCGTAATGCAGTATATAAAGAACATCATCAAATGAATGGTAAAACATCAGCCATTGATTTCTAGGAAGCATTAAAACTTTTTAGAATTTCATTTAATGATTCGTCGATCTTTTTCCTGGTTGGTTTTTAGAGAAACAAAGATCGGTCAAATGAGGTACTTATTTTTTTCAATACTCCTACATGGTGTGGAAACGTATGCGTTGAAGCAAAATGATCACACCATATCTATAGAATGGAGATACGTTACTGACAAGACTTTTGAGAATCTCGTGGACTCTGTATCTCATCAGTCTTTCAGCTTTCGTCGATTGTGCAACCATGACTTCCAAAAGTATTGGGTACACATTAAAATAAGAAGAAAAGGTAGATCGTTTACAGTTCCAGGGAAAGTAAATGACCAATGATTACAGAATAATTTTCCGATATGGCGAATAGACCTAATAAGTTCATTATGTAAAATTCCATAAAGCAACATGTAGAGAATAACATCAAATGTACCATACGGTAAAACATCGTGAAAGCAGTTATACTCATAAAGAATATAACAAATTCCCTTTGAATTTATCTTCATTACGACTGCAATTAATCTATTATGAAGTATATATCGATGAACAAGATTTCATGGATAAAATGAAGCAAAACATTAAAGCTTAACTTAAACTTTAATAACAATATCATGCCTCCTTTTTTCGTCCATTTTTTATTATTTTTTGGTAAAATATAAGTCGAAAAACTAGCCTGAAACAAAACTAACCGGAAAACTAGTTTTAGTATGCTAGACACCAAGAAGGCATACTAAGTTTCGTTTTGCAGATGCAGCGTCTGTATATGTAATAAATTCATTAGAAGTAGTTTAAGTAAATTCTTACGTATATTACATTTGTTAATTATCTATTTCAGAAAGAAAATTTAAATGGAAAACCTACATTACGTAGAATATTTAAAGAAACTGCAAACCATTTTAATTATGCAATATTTCTTGCATGCCCATATCGGATGATGTAGGCTTCCGATGTATTTTAATACGATATCTACTGCACGTAGTTCCTTATCTTCGGAAAATATTTCGATTATTGAAGAATAATATACGAGGACATACTGACGTAACAATGACATTTATACATGTGTAAGCGCTGGATCAATTTTGAACGAGTTTTCTCCAGTATCTCCTTTATTTTGGTGTTTATAGTTTTATGTAGTAAATTAAAAAGCAGTTAGTGCAAATATAAATATAGTAATTTCAAAATAGTGACGCAATTTAGAATAGCAGGCGAAATTGATTATTAATAAATGATTATCAACGTCATGTAATGTAAAAATCGGTTTTAGGATAACACTATTAAATTTGATATGTCAAAGAAGTACAGGATTATAGGGAAAGATCACTATACAAGAAATAAACAGATCGCTTATTGAAGGTGATAAATAGTTACAAAGCTAAAGAGTATTTGAAGGTTTTTCCGATCTAAGGTAAGTACAAAAATGAGCATAATTTTCATAAATTTAATAGATGATTATCAACGTCATGTAATGTAAAAATCAGTTTTTGGATAACACCATTAAATTTGATATGTCGAAGAACTACAGGATAATGGTAAAAGATCACTATACAAGAAATAAATAGATCCCTTATTTAAGGTGATATATAGCTACAAAGCGAGAGAGTATTCAGTATTTGAAGGTTTTTCCAATCTAAGGTAAGGATAAAAATTAGGAAAATTTTCATAAATTGATTGCTTGCTGAAATTGATGATTGAAGAACATATTTTCCGTACAAGTGTTCAGAAATTCCGATGGTTGATTTAATGTTGATGGAATTAAGCTCTTCATTTCTTTTAACCTGTATTCATGAAGTTAAGAATAAACCGAAGAAATTATAGTAAATTTTGGTCAGTTGAACTTTGATTGAGAAGTAGTGGTTTTAGACTGTGACATTTTGGAAGGCATGGCTCCTTCAACGAGGAGCAGTATTGATAAGCATACGTATGTGAAGTAATTCACATTTTATAATACAGCTCACAAGAAAATAAGTTTTATAAAATCAGTGTATCTCCTTCGCCCTTAAAATAATAAATTTAACTGAAATTCTCCTATTTAAATGAAAGTTTATTAGTAATTGAAAAAAGAAGCAACTATATATATATGGAGACTTATTGCAAACAGATCTTATGCAGGCAATAGTTATATGATTGATGATATGATTGAAGAAGTGGAGTTGTAAAACGGAGAAAGGGTTTATAATATTCAGATAATTATTTTTTTTTGTTAACTCAGTGCGTAATTATCTTTTAATCTTATAATGAAGGCAGTTGAATCTCACTTTGGTCTTCATTCTCATTCTTTTTTTCAAAGTCTCATAATGTTTGCGTTATCAACTATTGAATTATTTGTGTCTGGAAATAGAATTATAGAAGGAAGAGAGGATTTAGTACTTTGTGAAATGTTTTTTTTCTTCTGTTTACTAAGGGCATACTGATCTTTTAATGTTATATTTGAGAGATAAATAAGGATAATTAAAGACTCATCTTGGCCTTTGTCTCTTATTCTCATTCTTTTTGTCAAAGGATCATAATATTTGCCTTATCAACTACAAAATTAGTTGTGTCTGGAAATAGAATTGCAAAAGAAAGAAAGATTTGTGATCTCTTAATTTTATATATGAGAGATAAATAAGGATAGTTAAAGACTCATCTTGGCCTTTATTTCTTATTCTCATTCTTTTTGTCTACAAAATCTTTTCATCAAAGGATCATAATATTTGCCTTATCAACTACAAAATTAGTCGTCTGGAAATTAGTTGTGTCTGGAAATATAATTGGAAAAGAAAGATAGATTTATTATTTTGTTAATTTTTTTCTATTAACTAAGTGCATAGTGATCTTTTAATGTTATGTATGAGACATAAATAAATATAGTTAAGACTCATCTTGGCCTTTACTTCTTATTCTCATTATTTTTGTCAAAGTATCATAATGTTTGCGTTATCAACTACAAAATTAGTTGTGTCTGGAAACAGAATTGTAAAACCTAAGTTCTTCCAGCTAATTGCAAAGTGAACTTTTAATGTTACGTAAGAGAGATACATAATAATAGTTAACATTTAGCTTAATCATTATTTCTTATTCGTGTTATTTCTTTTAATTTAAGAGAATTGAAGAAAAAGTCATGAAAATAACTGGATGACAGTCAGGTGCTTTAGCACCTATCGTTGTGACAACAAAGGTCTGATTGTGGACAGCGGCATGTCCAGGTGGTGACTCATGATTGAACATTCATGACGGTTGTTGATACAGAGGAACCATTGTCATCGCGCTGCGTTCGTCAATTTATGATGCGTTTGTTATGATTTAATGAATTTTATTCGGACCACCGCGCGGTTTCGAGGCCTAGGTAACGCATATATTGATGTATAATAAAATAGTATGTGGAACATTTTGACGTGGAAGAGTCCAGGGATTAATACATTACATCAAGTACTAGTCTCATATCCACCCTCTGATAGTTGTCCTACACTGCCTTCAAGAATAGGTTTAAATCTGCAAATCTTCATAGCCTTCAAAAGTTATAAATACCTTTATAGTTTACTATTTAAATTCATACTGGCACAAGGTCTAGGTAATACATATATCGACGCATAATAAAATAGTAAGTGGAACATTTTGACGTGGAAGAGTCCAGGGATTAATACATTACACTAAGTACTAGTTTAATATCTATCTGACCTGATAGTTGTCCCATACTACCTTCAGGAATAGGTGTAAATCTGCAACTCTGTCACAGTCTGCCTTCAAAAATTATAGATACCTTTAAAGGTTACTATTTAAATTCATACTGGTGCTAGATATTTACAACATAGAAAATATGGCGATTGTATAAAATGTACCTATTTTAATTTACTACTTTTATTTGATTTCATCTGAGGAAGTGCTGTCAATTTGAAGTGGAAGTGAGAAGGATATCTGATCAGATACCAAGATTACCGATAAAGTTGGAGACCAGCAGGATGGAAATAAGGAATTGGAAGCCATACATGTCATCAAGTTTCATCCAGGAAATGGCTGTGAAAATACTGGAGATATCACAAGTGAGATATCACTTGTGACATCACCAGCAGAAATAGGTGGAGAGATTTAAGGCAGCCTTATGGCCAATACTAGACATTAATGACATGATGATGATTAGGACAGGCACTGTTAGTCGATGTGGTTGGAATTTGAGTATTTGGATGTCATATCTGAAGTAAAGGTTTTAAGTTGTCATGAGCTTAATAAGATATTGGTGCATAAAAAAGAACATTTTATGGCTTATAGTTTTATTGTGGAAAATTGTAGCGTTGTAGGATAATGAGTGAGAATTAATACTTGGGGCAATTTTATGATTTTAAAATTCGGTTCTGTCTCCAGGTGATTGTGCGCATGGAGAAGTGTGAGATTTGATATAGTTAAAGTTATTGTAGGAATACAGTATGGAGAAGGAGTGCAGAAAGTGTATATATATATATATATATATATATATATATATATATATATATATATGTTTGTATATGTCCATGTATGTATATAATATAAGTTACAAATATATTAAAAGATGCATTGTCTACTTCCATACTGTGAATGTCAAACACTTAATAGTCTATGGTCAAACAGTTGCACAGAATAGATATTGTCGCCAAAGAATTTTAAAATGTCAGATTGACTGACTGAGTTTCGTGCTATGTGATTTTGTGTGATTTCGAATGTTCTTTTTCAAAAGTCTGTAAATGTTAAGGCAAGAAAACGTTTATTTTATATTTTGTGTAATATTTATCTGTGTTGTATATATTAGTGAAATACAACTTGCTTAATATACACCTGTCACAAAAGAAAAAATAAAAATAAAATGTTCAAATCAATGTAAAAATATTCCGCAGTAAACTGAAAAGGATACAGGAAATAGCATAAGTTAGAAAGAAAATGAGGAAAAGAATATTGAAAGAAATAACTTTTGGGACGACCTTCATATTCATAGACGCCTTCCGGGTGACAAATTGTAATTTGATAATACAGTTCTGTAGTACATTCATATCCGGGAGTTTACGCGTGATTTTATCATATTTGAATATTACGATTATTGCAGACTTGCAACATTTTCAAAATATCCGCACAAAATTCTCCTGCTATCTAAATTTGGTTTGTACTTCCATCAATAGTAAGTAGCGCGGTTCCGTAGCACCAAACAATATTAACTTATAGTTTATATTTCTCAAAGATACAGAAAAACAAAGTTATTGTTGCGGTCGGTACAGAAAAAATCACATATTTCAAAAACTACTCAACATATCTTATTTAAACTAATTTTCAATGAAAGTTTGTTTTAAGTCCTACTCTCTTGATTTTTTTCAGAATTTTACACATATTAATTGAAAAGTTAGAGGAGGACCACACTTTTTAAAAATTTAGAAGCGCATATCTCACCAACTATTGTCTTAAGTAAAAAAGTTATTTTGGAACGTCTGTACCATTTTTTACCTATCTATACGACTACGTGCATTGATTTTTTTTTCATACCTTAGTTACATGTATGGAGTACTACCCAAAATATTATTTTTCTGCATAATTTCACTATTTCATAGCATAGTCGTTCATAGAAGACACCTACCATAAAAATTTCATATTTATAGTGTCAGTAGTTTCCTAGTAAAATGGCTATGACATATGGACAAACATACGGACAGGTAGAAACTATATGTTTCTATTTTTGCCATTTGGCTACGGAATCCTAAAAATGGTACCAGTAATGATATCAATAATGATATTTATTACTGTCTTTTTAACTGAATCATATGAGATAATTTTCAAATCATTTTCTGGAGTCGCTTTTTTAAACCTCTTAATATTTATAAAAGACAGACATACAATTTTGGTGCAACATGTTCGACGTAGTTAAACGGAAGAAAATGTCCAAATAGTACAAATTTCGTTTCAAAAAATCTTGCATTTTTATTTTTAAAATGATTAAATATACAAACAAAACCCATTTATTACTTCAGAATTATTTTAACAGAAGTTTAAATGTTCTATTTGGTATTTAGTCTTGTGGACTATCAAAAATATATTACTGACTATGACAAGTTTACAAATAAATACCAATTATATATATTAGAAAAAAAATATATTTATGTTTCGACCCCCATAAGACGACTTAAGATACCTAACTACATAGAGACGTACCTTAAACGGAATAACGGAACCCTTATAAGATCATTTACGTCACTATCCATCCATCCGTCACAACCGTTTTTCTCAGAAACCGCTTGACGTGAAAACTTGAAAATTTCGCATAGCAGTAAAATATATTAACCCGCGCATATCGTAATCTAAGACTCAAAAATATTCATTTACAAATGTTGGAGAGGGTAAATGAAGTATTTCTTTTTAAATTTCCTATGTAGTCGTTTGAAAGGAGTTGTTACAAGGATCTCAAAAATATATCTTCAGGAATATATGCAAAAAAAAAACATATTCCCTGCCTCTTATTTCCGAAAATTACGAAACAATATGGAGTTTCAGAAGTCCATACGAAAGTTGTATGAAAACTACTGTAATGATTCCGGATGACATAATTTTTGAAATATTTTCCAAGTTTTTACGCCTAAAAATTATATTCCTTATGTAGTCGTTTGATAGGACTAGTTACAAGGATCTCAAAAATATATCTTCAAGAATATACTGAAGAATATGCAAAAAACACATTCCCCCGCCCTTTATTACTGAAAATTATGAAAAAATATAGGATTTTGGAAGCTCATGGGGAAGTTGTATGAAAACTATAGCGATAATCCTGGATGAAATAATTTTCCAAACATTTTCCAAGTTTTACGCCAATTAAAGATATAGTAGACAATAAATTTATATTTTTCTATTTTCTCAGAAACCATGCGGTGTAGGAACTTGGAAGATAACACAGTAATACATCTTATTAATGACATAGTAATACATCATATATTTTGCACATATCTTAAACCATCTAATTTTTTATACATTTTGCACAAATCTTAAACATTCTAATTAAAACCGTCTACTATTACTGTGTTATCTTTCAAGTTCCTACACAGTAATCTAGTTCCTGCACAGAACACAGTAATACATCTTATTGATGACACAGTAATACATCTTATTGATGACACAGTAATACATCTTAATAACCCATATATTTTGCACATATATTAAACCATCAATTTTTTTGAAATATCCGTATAACAGTTAAAGAGCAGGAAAATAAAGGTCTTAAAAATATTTTTTTCTTATTTTATATACCACGTTAGATACCATTTGAAATGGCTTCTTATGAGGAATACAATCACATTTTTTTCACAATTTTAAGTTGCATTTAAATATGTAAGATATTCTGAAAAATATGCAAAAAACGTAAGAAATATGCATTCCGCTGTCTTATAAAATATCCGTGTAACAGTTAAAGAGCAAGTAAATAAAGGTCTTAATAAATTTTTTTTTTCTTATTTTATTAGATCACGTTAAGTATCATTTGAAAAGGCTTCTTATGAGGAATTCAAGCACATTTTTTCACAAATTGAAATTGCATTTAAATATGTAAGATATTCTAAAAAATATGCAAAAACGTAAAAAATATGCATTTCGCTGTCTTATAAAATATCCGGATAACAGTTAAAGACCAGGCAAATAAAGGTCTTAAAATTTTTTTTTTCTTATTTTATTAAATCACGTTAAGTACCATTTAAAAAGACTTCTTATGAGTAATAGAAGCACATTCTATCAGAATTTTAAATTGCATTTAAATATATAAGATATTCTAAAAAATATGCATTCCGCTGTCTTATAAAATATTCGGATAACAGTTTAAGAGCAGGCAAATAAAGGTCTTAAAAATATTTTTGACTCATTTTATTAGATCACGTTAAGTATCATTTGAAAAGGCTTCTTACGAATAATACAAGTACCTACATTCTTTTCACAATTTTAAATTGCATTTAAATATGTAAGATATTCTAAAAATATGCCAAAACTTAAAAAATATCTATTCCGCTGTCTTATAAAATATCCGGAAAACAGTTAGAATATGTAAATTAAAGAGTACGTAAAAATTTGTTAAATATTTTTTTTAGAATATGTTATACATATTCTAAAAAAAAATAGCCGAGCCAAAAATCAAGAAATAAACAGACTTGTTAAAACCTGACAGGAACATTGTAGGATAATCATAGCAATTATCCTAAATCTTATAATTTTTTGAAAATGCGCTATGTTTTTAAGCCTTTAAAAGATATAGTATACAATCTGTTGCGTTATATTTACCTTGTGAATTTGTAAATAATTAAATAGAATACTATTTGCACTCAAATGTTTATAAATACCGAAGTATACCCGTGTATATTTCGATACATACAGCCTCCTTAATAGGATATATGTTAACTTACGACACACACCTCGTTAATAGGTTACCTATATGTGTATTTTTTTATTTCATAAATCATAATTTCAAGATACAAGTGGGCGGAATTTTTTGAGGTATATGATTATATATTTTATTTCATAAATCATAATTTTAAGGTACAAGCAGACGAGGAGTACAAATTTTTAATTTTTTGTTAAATGTTAAACATTAACGGAGTCATATAAGTTTAAACTTAAACGTTTACATAAGGGCGGCAATACTGTGTTGTGACGGTATTTTTATTAATATACATTGTGTTCTAAGAGAGCGAATGAGACAAGGAAATATGTTCACTTTATCCCTAATACTAAAATTTAGAAGCTCATAATACTCTGGTTTTCATTAAATTTTTATAATTTTTTTTCGCTGTTGGTTTTACTTTATTTTCATGACATTTTACTTAAAATAGCAAATTTGAGTGTAGTCAACTACCCTAGTAAAATTGAATAATACAAACCATTTTTAAAAAAAATTTCTAGTCTTCCCTAGTTTAACACACTTACGGTATATACTAGGTACTAGTTGTGCCTCATTCGGAATACGACAATTATTTTCCCCCCATATGTTACTTTTGTTTATAAACTATTACCTTACCAAATTTCATCAAAATTTGTAGATTTTGGATGATTGACGCACAAAATAACACACAGACAGGCAGACAAGAATAAAAAAATGGTTTTCCGGTTTATATTACCATTCTATACGCTAAATCCATCACTTTTTAAAAATATTTTCCAAGTATAGAATTTACTCTGTTACAATTTTATTATATACATAGATTAAAATATAAGTTAAGAATTTTATTGGAAAGATAAACACAGAGCTTCTTGAGGAAAAATAGAATACTTTTTAGAATATCTTTAGGTGGCATTATATGAATGAAATAGCTAATATATACATACATATATATATATATATATATATATACACACACACACACACACACACACACACACACACACATATATATATATATATATATATATATGAGAAACTTCACACTTATAAGAAAAAAGACGGTTATTTTCGAAAAATAGTGTCAAAAATATCGATAATATATCGATATAATGAACGTTATACACAAATTAAATTTTATGTCTCGACATGGTCTGGAATTTCCGGATTTTCCAATAATGTCTTTGTTAAGTATGCTTTCTCACCCATTCCCCATGCTAGCCGAAAAGTATGTCAGTTGTGTGAACTGGTAGTTTCAAATGTTGACTCTTTTCTAATTATTGTTTTACCACTTTCCTTGTCATGATTCTTATCTTGTGATACTGCATTTCACAGTATATTTATACTGTAGGTACTACGCGCACAAAACATAATAAATTGTGCTTCTGTCACACTCCTTAGAAACCTTTCTTAATTTTTTTTTATCAAAAACGTCATTCTACCAACCTTTTACAACTTTATAATATGAAAGATACATTTTTATTTTATAATTAATTAAGTAAGCACAGAAACATGCAAATTATCATTCCACCACCAACCTTAATTTGACAGTACATAATATGTTTCCACCATAGCGGTGTCGAACGAGCAGTGACCCTCGCGCTCAGCGGAGAGCGACGGTCCAGTTGCTGTGGCAGCCCGGGTTCGAACCCGCCAACAATGGTCCATTGTGAATGGCGATTGCCAATAAGTTTGCGGAATAACAACTTCATCATCAACGAGTGCTGAGTCGGCTCTGTATGTGTGTTTACGCGGTCAGGGGTTGCCTACTTCGGGTTTTTGTTTAGGAAAAATTCGCTGAGTTGTGCTGATATGTGATTTTGCAATTTTCGTTAACTCGGACAGAAATAGATGTTGAGATAAAAGTCTTTTACGTACACTTATTTATTTATAATACATTTATGTGAGATTTAAAAACTCGCAGAAGTATATAAAAATAACGTTTCTTCTGTCCGACTACGGTAATAGTGTGATGAAAATTTGTTGGATAAATACTGTGAAAAATGGGGATAAATACTGAAAAATAATTGAAATAAAAATATTAGCTTTCGTAAGACAAAATACTTCATAGGACAATACATAAATTTTTATGAAGTAGTGGAGAGAAAAAAATGAACATATATTGTGAAAGGTAGAATTTTGCAGAAAGCTGTATTTGTGAATGAGGAAACGAGAGGAGTTTCCGGAAGGCAATCCAAGGTCATGAGCAGGCGAGCTTTTCAATCTAGAATATTAATAATAATCTTAAACGAAAATGCCTTGCTGAAGAAAGTTTATTCATAAATACAAAAAAGTACGATAACTTTCCTTTTTACAGTTTATTCGTGGAAATAAGGAAAGTATGATAGCTTTTCTTTGTTTATCATAGTGATAGGTTCATATAATTTAATATGCAGGTTGTAACAAAGAACAAGTTTAGTATTCAACCAGGTGATTCTGATTATATTTGAGGCGTGTTTCTGTCAATAAATTTAAATTTTCTCGTGTCAATATCAATAACTAAAATAAATAACAATTTTGACCGCAATTTTTTTAAAAACGTTTGTTATAGCTATTATATACATATATATATATATATATATATATATATATATATATATATATATATATATATATATATATATATATATATATATATGTATATATATATATATATATATATATACATACAGAGGATATTTATACCTCAGGTTAAACTAATATTGCCTAGGCAAAATTATCAAGGTAGGTTTGTTGGTTAGGTTAAATCACGTTTGGCTAAGTTAAGTTAGGTTAGGTTTGATTAAGTTAGATTAGGTTTACTTTTTCCAGAATTTTAAAAACATTTATTCATTTTCGAAAAATGTCATTATTAAAGATAATATTTATATGCAATATAATTATTATTTTGCAAAAAAAAACTAAGTTTGTACGCGATTCCAATAATGTTTATATTGACAAAAACATTTTAATTACAAAGTGATTGCTTGATTAATAAACATTCAAACAAACGAAAATTCTCACTTTCAGGTAAATAATATAAATCGGTATCGAATAGAAAGTTAAATTTTAGATTTAATAATTAATTGCCCTACCCGGTTTTACCTAGGCAGAAAAGAAACTTGACTGTATTTTGTTTTATTTCTATATTTTATATACCAAATATTTAGGATTAGCAATTTTGGTAAACGGTGCAATAGGTGTGTCTTTATTTCTATATGAGATTCTAAATTTCTTTTTTTTAACTTGAATTATTTCTCATTTCCTATATGGATTTCCACGTCCATGTTCTCATTGCATTAAATTTTATTACATCGTCAAGAAATTTGCAATTATTTTTTAAAGTAAGTAAATTTATATCATCCAGTCGTTAGAGAAAAGTTGTGTGTGTGTATATATATATATATATATATATATATATATATATAAATATAGAATATCAGAAGTAGGATAATTGTAAACGTTCAAAAGTTATACACATATTAGTCAGTCTCCATGTTTTCACTTTGAACAAATGACACAAGAGGCGTATAGTAACTAAAATAGGAAACAAATGTTTTAGTTTCAATTTGATCTATGTATCTTTGACATACAGCATCAATTACTGTTTTAACGAGTATTAGACAGTGTGCAATATAGATACACACCGACGCTTGCTCTCTACACATATGTACAATGCTTAGTAGACGAGAGGGAAATACAACGAAGTATGGCACAAAGAGGACACCTAAAATTAAAATCAAAACGATTCTAAAGAAGCTTCACTTGTTTCTTTGTCGTGACGCATTTTCGTTTCACCGAGTTTCAAATCACAATGATTCTAAAGAAGTTTCTCTTAAAAAAAAAGTTTGAATTAATTTCTGGTATCTGTAAATATTCAATGACTCCAAACATATCGGTTTGTTGAAACCAGTTACTGATGAGATAGAAGCAATAGTACTTTACGTGGATAGTTTTCGAGTATTCGCAGCTATCGACGAAGCGCCAAGTAATCGGCCGAGCTAGTGGCAGATAGCAGTGCGGTTCTGCATAATCGGCTCGTGTTACCGGTGTCCGGTCGCGGTTCGCAGTACCGCTGTCCCTTCCCGAAATGCCGCTTTTATGAGATTCGAAGTCGTTTCGCGTTACGGTCATGGGAATATTCTAATACGCATGTCGGGTGCGGCGGTGATATGATTACTTTGTACTGACAAAAGTGTAAAATGTATCGGCAACGTGATAGATATGCTGAAAACATAAGTTAATATAAGGTAACAATTACTAAATAATGGTTGATCGTAAACCAATCAGCAACTTCAGAACTAAATCTGTGAAGCAGTTAATAGAGAAACAAAAATAAAATAGAATGCATTTTGGGACACGCTTTCCTCTGAAACAGTTTATGGAAGTAAACTGAAATATTTTCATTTCAAAATTCTAATTAAATACCAGTATCCAGATTTTTCTGGATTCCTCAAACTTATGGCTGAATAGGAAATGTCATTTTTAAACAAAAGACTTACCCAATTTCATCCCACTCGATAGGATATGACCGTTATAATCATCATTGTCAGCTCATATCATTACATTGCTGGACATAAGTTTCTGAGCCAGATTTTCAGCTTTCTTTATGTAAAGGTTTCCAGCAATCTTACGCAGTTCATTGCTATACGTAGACGAAGGGCGTCCTACACTTTATTTTTCTAAGTGTGGCCTCCTCTCTAGAACTATTCTGCTCCATTCCTTGTCAGTACTACGACATATAAAATCGGCCCATTTCCACTGCACTTAGCTTATTCTTTGAAGTATGTCGGCGACTTTAGTTTTCTGTCAGATTGCGTCATTTCAGATACGATGCTTCAGAGAAAATGCTAGCAAAGCTCGTTTCATAGCTCTCTGAGTAGCTTTGAACTTATAGACCAGCCGCACTGTAATTGTCTAGGTCTCAGCTTCGTAAATCATTACGGACAGGAGTAAGGAAAATAAAAGTACATTAAAACCATTGCTTTGGTATTTTACTATATATCAATTGATATCTCTATAAAACGTATATAATTTAATAGATTTACATCTGTAATAACTGTAAGGTAGTTCCAAACAGACGGAAAGGACGAATTTATGAAGGTTCTTTGTTTTATTACAGAACCCTAAAACGTGAGTAAGAACTGATCAAATTTTTAACGGTACAAGAATTTTATTCAACCTTATGAGCTCTGGCTCAACATAATTTGAATAAAATAGGAAGTCGTTTTTGTATATTATATTGTACTATACCACCAACTTATATCATGGAATTATCAATATAATCATTTAGCAACATGATGAAATGGCTGATCAAAATTGACTCACAGATAATAAATTATAGCAAGACAGTTGTCTATCACAGGATACAAAAAAGGATAAATAAAGAAAATGTGGAAATTTTCAGAAAAAATAATGTAACAATGGAAATGTCGTCTATATTCTTTATAACTAGCACCTGTTTCTTAATTATAATCTTATATACATAAGTGGGAAAAATAATTTAAAAAATGAGAATGGATATCTTCATTGTATTTCAGAAAGTTTTCAGACTTTGTAACGACATGATTCATCAGCCTTTTTTTATATACGAAAGTCATGTTAATTTGAAACCAGTCTTAATTTAAAATACCATACTTAAATATACCTAAACAATTTCAGTGGTTTGGTAAACTTTTGGTCTGTATTAAATATAAAAACCTTCAAACGTCTGTTTGAACGTTATGTCTTGGTGACGGACAACTGTCATTTTTTTCCTTTTCGAAATAGAAACCTATAAAAAAAGAAATGTTGAAACATAAATAAAATTGTAGAAATCCTTCCATCCCTCCATATATTTTTGTAAGAATTTATGAATAAATCTTGTTTGATGATAATTTATGTATGTTGTTTCAGGAAAATTGTTCTTTCCGTTATTGAATCAAATATAAACGGTTCACATTTCATTTTCCACAGCATGCTGGAGACAGGCGGAAACGGAATGTCAGAATCACCGCCTACGTATCACCGAAGCTACGAGCAATACGTGCAGGGCGCTGTCGATACAAATCTAGATTCAAACCCAGACCAAACAGCGCCAGAAATGACCTGGTCAGCCCTCCCTTACAGTTTAGACTATAGGCAGTACGACTACAGATACGATACAGTCAGGGAGTTCAGTCCCACGCCTTACGGGCGAGCCCCCTTCACGACGAAGATGGGGCAGGCGAAGGCTCTGAAGGAAGCCAGGATAAGGAGGCCAATGAACGCGTTCATGGTCTGGGCTAAAGTCGAGAGAAAGAAACTGGCTGATGAGAATCCTGATCTTCATAACGCTGATTTGAGTAAAATGCTGGGTAAGTTTTATTTTCGTAATCAGTAAAGTTTACAATTCTAGACAACTGGAAAATTTGTAAATATATTTTTCTCAAAAGAAAATTTAACAATGTACGATTTGGATTTGACAGTTCGACATTAAATGAATCTTCATATACCGTTTGATGTTCTTCAAACGTACGTCAAAAATCAAGTAGCAACATTTAGTAATTTAGCCACAGGAATAGTTTGTAATTTAAAACATGATGTATGTAATTCAAAACACGCCGTGTTGCTTTGCTACCGGTGCTGACAGCAGCAACACCAACCACGTGCCGTTGCCATTTTGCTAAGGTTAGTAGCATACACATTGCAAGTGGTGTTTACGTTTTGTTTATATTAAAATTTATTTTATTTTTTTTATTCTTGGAGCAATTTTTTTATTCTACTATTTTGAAGTATTTATGACAACTAGTAATGACTGGGTTTTCATTTAATGTCGAATGATCAAATTCACATTGTGTAATAACATTTCGTATAGTTCCGGACCCTTTTTCCGATTGATAAATAAATATTTCGGATACTTGTTTGCAAATTTTCATCTCCTTTTTAATACGAAAATGTATGCATCTAATTTGTAATGATTTATTTTCACAGCCTAGGTTGTGCGAAAAATCAAAACGTAAATATTTTTATGAAAAAATCAGTTTTTTTATTGCCTGCTGCTGTATGCTACACAGATATTTCTGAATTTACTCTTTTTTGATCTTAAATGAGATGAGTTGATAATCTTAGTTTCTTGAGTTGTTATTGTATAATCTTATGTTTTACGAGTTTTGTACCCTAAAAGTTAGAGAAATACAACGGAAAAATTAATAGAAAATTCAATAAACATAAAATAGCGTTCTTTCTAAATAAAATTCATCACTCCTGAATTTTCCGAAAATTATTTTATTTTTTTCGGTAGGATTCCAATTTGGTATTTTATTACATGTCATAATCACTTCCGGCTTATAAAGGGTTTTGGCCACTTTTCACTTGAAAAATATGGACAAGAAATGTTTAATATTTTTTTGAATGAAAATAAATATCTATTTTTCAGTATATTAACATGCAACAACTGAAAAAAGTGCTTACTTTCCATTATTATATACTTTTTTCAATAAAAATACTTTTTCATACTTGCAACTTTGCACAAATATTTATTAATTTTTTTTTAATTCTCTGTAAAAGTACTGCATTATGACTAAACAAGTTTTGCTCGCCCAAAACTGCAAGAAAAGAGCATTTTTTATTGTGCTAATGCATCAGCCTATTAGTTCCACTTTCTTATTATTAAAATAAATGTTGCAACCTGTTCACATTTTAACATAATAAGCCTTAGCATTGGCTGTGATATTTATCGCAATGTAGGGTTAAGAGCAGGTCTGTTATTTAACATTTCGCTTTGTATAGTGAAACCTATTCTGTCACTACAGAAAAAAATTTACCAAATATATATTTTTTGTGAAATAAAAAAAATTACTTTTTTGTCTACAAATTTTAGTCCATTTAAGATAAATTTAAGGAAACTTAATTAGGTGGTTTTTTTTATAAACAATTTTATTTACCCTCGGTGTGCTATTTTATTTTTTTTAAATCGATTTAAAATATATTCTCTATATATATATATAATACGTGAAATGAAAATTTTGTTGTTCTCGAAAGCGAAACCTACTGATTCTGTTGTAATAAGAGAAATTATTTTCTATGTAAAATGTTTTTCTTTCAGCAATGATTTTATTGCCAATCATGTAAAATTTTAAATCCAAGTTAAATTATCGTTAAGTTACATCAAATCTGCCCCACATCTCATTAAAGAAAAAAATCTCTATTCTAGTACGATAATTCAATTGGCTTATATTTAACGTCAATTTAACATTATCTTAAAAGAAGGCCATACTAATAAACAGATCATCAACGTGACGGCTCCGTTGTAATCAAAATTTTATCAAGACACGTACAATGTACGATAAACTGAAATAATTTTTATCATAATTTGTGTATATGATAAATGATTACAGAGGTTTATCCATAATAACACCTGTCTGCATTTTCTAGTTTTATTTCTTGGGTTGGTGCTTCATTAATTTAACTTTACTCTCCACATCGTTATCTTGAAAGTATATTCAGTATCTTAGAAGTATATTCAGTTTTTTAAGGACTTTCTCTTAAATACTTTATTAAATCTTATAATTTAGTCATCTCCGTGTGTCTCCGTCCATCTGTAACTCCCACGTAGCTTCTAACGTTTTGGAATTACATGTACGATATTTTGTAAGGGTCTTCAGATAAGAATCTCAATTATATAATTGAGATATTTTTAATCCAATTTTTAAGGCTTCATCCCTGTTATATAATAAGGGAAGGCCTCATTATGGTAATAAAAAAAATTGTGCGTGTCAGTTTCGACGCGGGTCTGGAGTTTACTCCTTAAGTCTGTCTTGGAATGTATGAAATAGGTAATACTGTATATAAATATAAATATCAATATCATTAAATGTAAATGGAAAATTCTTTAATAACAAAATATTGACAAAATAACTATTTCCAAGTAAAACACAAATGAACGAGATCAAATTTATACAACAAAATTAAAAACATTTAATAACTTCAGATTAAGAAGTTAAAATTAAAAGAGACTTTTTAATTTTGTAAGGTACAAGACATCAAATATTCATATTATGACATTTAATGATTACATCTTAATATAAGCGAACGATAATAAACTATATGTATCACACTCCGTCATTGCGATGACGCCATAAGAAAATGCCAAATAAACATATTGATATCTCACTCTAAAGATGTGCAGAAATATTGCGTGGAGAGGCCGCCCAATGATTATACTTTTTAACGCTCTGAACTTCGTACGATCAGTATACACTTTTTTAACGCTCTGAACTTCTTATTTTACTCCTCGTAAAACTTCATACCGGGCGCTATTTATCAAAATCGATTCTTAAGAAGTAAACACCAAAAATAATTTAGCGTTGTTAATTATGTATCGTTAGTACGGCCTTTAAAAATGGATATTTGATCAATAATTTCGTTAGTATTGGAGCTACTAAATAAGCCTTAAGAATGTGGACGGAAATTGACTGTGTTACAGTGTAGTTAAGATTAACGTCTGTGTTACAGTGTAGTTAAGATTAATATAAATTATTAAAATATGTTTTGCAATATTTAATTTACAAAATTTAAGAAAACGAATAGCAATAGCAAGTCTAACTGTCGGGGTTTTGGAACCTTTAACATGGATCTTTAAGAGCATGTATGAGCATTACATAAACATTTATAAGATATATGTAGTTTGATATTTTTTTAAATGATTACGGAACCACAATTTATGCGAGGTCCAACACGCACTTAACCGGTTTTTGAATTTTCATCAGTAATGAATATCGTTTTCAAATATAAGTAAGTTGCCCAATGGCATAATCACTTTTATGAAATTGATGCTTCTCTCCAGCTCCAGCTTGTCAGTGGAAAAGGTAAATCCTTTTCCACGCAAAGCCGGGTACCAAAAGCGAGGGCCGCGCGCGCGTCGTACGACGAAATTAACATAAATTCAAACAACCCAAATCAATCAAGTCCGTCGACGATGTCTGGCAGTCGGTGACGCGAAACCTCGCCATGACTCAGCATTTCTTTCTCCCGCAGCGCCACTCTTGGGGCGCGCGCACACTGGCTCCTTTCTACGCTGCGTTTTGTTTTCGTTTTTAAGTTTCTGAATCCATGTTTTTGTAAACTGATATTACATACAACTTTTTAAAAAAATCATCAAATTTCAAATAAGCACTAAATAATAAGCACATAACGCTACGAGTACTTAGTTGAAATTTTTTCCATACAATATCGTTTCCAAATATGAACAGATTTACAAAACACTGCCACTACTCTGCCTTTTTGGAATCGGTTCTAAATCTATGCTTCTCTTTCCCTCTCACCTATATGCATATGAGTTTCCAAATATGAACAAATTTACAAAATACTATGAACAAATTTACAAAAGACTGCTCGAAATGTTTGTTTTCAGTTCCAAAACTATGCTTGTCTTTCCCTCTCACCTATTTGCATACGCGTGTCCAAATATGAACAAATTTACAAAATACTGCTACTGCTCGAAATTTTTTCTAATTACTTCAAAATCTGTGCTTCTCTTTCCCTCTCACCTATATGCATACGCATTTCCAAATATGAACAAATTTACAAAATACTGCTATTGCTCGAAATTTTGTAATCGGTTCCATATCTATGCTTCTCTTTTTCTCTTACCTATACGCATACGTGTATGAGTTTTTTATGGAATAATTACTAAAGACCCCGCTAGATGGCATTTCTACTTCTCTGCTTAATTAGAATCTTTAATCATTTTAATACACTTTTTGTGTTGATTAGTAAAAAAAATATTCATACTGATTTGAAATCAGTCGGTTTTTGACATATTTTAACCGATTTAGGTCAAGAAAAAAAATTAAACCAAACACGCGACTGGCTCGCGCATCGAAGTTTCCAGACATCGTCTGGAGTGCTTTATTTATCATAAGTCGTCACTAACACGGCATCTAGGATTATAGTTATATTTTTCATAACCTTTACGCAGGCTTTTAAAAACACTGTTTTTTTATAGTGTTAAGTTCACTAGTTTCGGAAAAAAAGGTGGAATATCTCTGAAAACATACTACCCAATATTATGGAAAATAATTCAAACGATACCCTACGCTATACACGGAGAGTAAAGTTTTTTTCTGGTAATTAATTTACCCTCCCACCCTAAAATATTCACAAAAACATTATCTGGTATTAGCTCTTGAGATATCTGCGGGTAAGTAACCTTTATAAATACCCAAATTTCGATTTTCTACCCTTGAATGATACCCTACGCTATACACGGAGAGTAGTTTTTTTCTAGTACTTAATTTACCCTCCCACCCTAAAATATCCACATAAACATTATCGGGTATTAGCTCTTGATATATCTGCGGGTAAGTAAGCTTTATAAATACCCGAATTTCAATTTTCTACCTTTGAACGATACCCTACGCTATGCACGGAGAGTAAAGTTTTTTTTCTAGTATTTAATTGGCCCTCCCATCCTAAAATATCCATAAAAACATTATCGGGTATTAGCTCTTGAGATATCTGCGGGTAAGTAAGCTTTATAAATACCCGAATTTCAATTTTCTACCCTTGAACGATACCCTACGCTATGCACGGAGAGTAAAGTGTTTTTTCTAGTATTTAATTTGCCCTCCCATCCTAAAATATCCACAAAAACATTATCGGGTATTAGCTCTTGAGATATCTGCGGGTAAGTAAGCTTTATAAATACCCGAATTTAAATTTTATACGCCAAGCGTTTTCTTAAAAAGCTGGCTGTAACAGACGAACAGACGGACTCGTGAATAATCTTATGAGGATCCATTTTTTCTTTTGAGGTGAAATAATAGAAAAATATATCTTTACAGTTGTAAAAAGTAATAAACAGCGCCATCTGTGGTCAGTAATTGACGTTTCTCACGAATATTACAGATAGTATTAAAGAAACACTTTTAGAAATTTACCGGCAGATGGCGTTAGAACTGTCTTATAAGTCAATTAAATAAAATTACCCCTCAACGTTTTATGTATCAAAACGAAAGAAGTTTTAGATAAGGAAAGTCCTAAACGCTTATCTTAGTACGTCAGTATTCCAAAAGTATCGTGATAATCTCAACTTTACTCGTAACGGTAATACCTTAATTAAATATACCTGCAGTAATTTCTAGAAAAAAGGTATAATTTCTAGACTTAATAGGCTCCACACCCACTTCCAATATCTCCACGCGCAATTCATCTGCCGCGCCACATCGAACCAACTCTGCGCGCGACCTAAACAGAGTGTCGAATAAAATTTAAAATTCAAATTTTTTTAATTCGAAATGAGCGCGCGACAGTCGGCGACTTTCTAGCGCGGCGTGGGTGGCTCGCGGCCGCCGTACCGCCCCTAATCTGCGCGCAGCATCGCGCGGCGCGCCTTTGAGAAGCACGATACGAAATTAACATAATATTATATGAGTAACGTTTTTTGTTAAAGTTCTTCTTAAATGCGAGTTAATTTCTCGTTAAGGAGAAGTGGAATAGATATACGGTACTGCCACATCTAGTCCGCCTCTGCTTCAAGTCAAATTTATTATTCGTGTAATGACAATTAAATTAACTCGCATTTAACTTCAGATTAACGTTCACTTAATAAACAATGTTAAGATCACAATTACATAATCGGCTCCACATTAAGCACCCTGCACTTGTTAAGTCTGAAATGAAAACTTAGTTGTCTATTTTCTTCACGGTGTCTATATAAAATTTACATCATTGTGAAGACAATTTTCTGTCTAAAATTCTAAATTTATTTTAGGGAACTTCATCAGTACATCTTGTATGTCTGTTTTAACTGTGCAAGTACAGTAATGTGGAAAGACTATAAGTTGAAATGCTTTAACTACCTGCTTGCTAGGGTCTGAATAATAAAAGCGGAACACTTGTTGGATCATCTCGACCCCTTCCTGTCTCTATGTCCCCTCGGGAAAAATGGAAAATGGTAAATTTTTAGGGCTTCTTACTTCAAAATTAAAAATGGAACTCTTATAGGATCACTTCGTTGTCTGTCTATCTGTCTGTTTGGTAAAACCATTTTTCTCAGGAACGCGTAGAGGTATCAAGTTAAAATTAATATGAGAGTTCATTAATATCAAATATTTAAGTCTACGGTCCCTTAGAATGGTATAAAAATCAAGCTTCTAAGTCAACGCAATCAAGAAGAACCCTAAAAATACGACTATTTATGCATATTTTGACACTCGCAAATAAATAAATCCTATAGGGTAATTTCCGTTCAATCATGAAATTTGGCAAAAAGCAAGATCTCACAGCACAAGTAAAGGAAAAAAATCATTAATTTGTAATTAGATCACATAAAAAAATATTTTTTTTTAAATAAGCGCTTGTGAAAGACAAAGTAAGCAACGTATTATCGTTCTAAAACGTAAAAAAATGCAGATAGTTTAATAGGATTATTATGTACCATCAAATGTTTATAAACGTCTAAATGTATATCTTCCCTTAATGCGAGTTCCATTCAATCTCGCTTGAAAAAAAATCCAATCGTGCTTGACATGTTTTTATTTCGAAAACCAAGTTTGGAGGATGAGCAAACAGAAAAATGTTAGTGACATTATGTGTTTTCAAATCAAATAGAAACTACTTGGAATTCTAACACGCAATTCTATCATGTATTAGTAAATACATAAATTTGCCTGTTTGTTTACCTTTATGTATGGAATCTCAAGTTCTATTTCAAAAATTAGTTTTATTATAAAAATTTTATACTATAAGAACAATGATGGACTATATGTAATCACGCTAAAATGTATAAGAACAGAGAATTGATAAAAAATGTAACTAAAGTTGGGAAACAGTGTCTATGCAGGACATGGTATAAGAGACCATCTTATTCATTAACTGATCATATCGAGTATTACAGCCGCTATACCGCCAGTCCTGTCGACCGATGTCGTTTGGCAAACGAAGCGGAGAGATTTAGTGACCATATAAGGAATCAGTACAAATAAAAAATTCTAGGAAGTAGAAGAATAAGTCTAGAAAAATAATTCTAGAGTGATGAAATCAGAAAGCATAACTAATCTCAAAATACGTCGCAATTATATTCTAAATAAGGTGCAGATTGACGGTAAATTGTCAAGATAGCACTTGAAAGATATTTTTTTTTGTGAATACCACTTTTATTAAAACCTTTTTATGTATTGCCAAATAGAACCGTATTCAAGTTCATTAAGGTCTGATTTTTGGGATAATTAGAAATGAATCTTCTAAACCAGTACATTGATATCTAGATTTGTTTAATGAGTAAAATTTAAAAATACACATCCATTAGATATTGGTTTTTTAAAGATAAATTATTTGGAACCAAATAAAAATTGTTGGAATCGAAGTACTTACTTCTGTTCTAATTTTTTTTATAACAATACTTGCCGTTAAACACGTCATAACTTGCCGTTAAACACGTCATATCTTGCCGTTAAACACGTCAGGACCTTGTTAAGTATAAAATTTAATAATATATACATCAGTTCAATTTTTTTAACAAAAACTAGTATGTTTAAAATTATATTTTTTTAAAGCAAATGAAAATTGCCGGAATCAAAAAATTATTAATATATTTTTTTTCTATTTGTTGTCGTACTTCGGTCCTATTTTTCTTTTTGTGGCAATACACAACGCATTCAAATAGGATTTTGAATAAACAAGATTACTAAGTTTCATTAATAACATTTTTTTTTAGTCAAAATTGCATATGCGACGAGAGTTTACATCTAAATTAATTTTATTAATTTCGTCTTGCCTATCCTTTGTTAGGAAAAGGACTATGAAGACTAAGACTAATTTATGACAAATAATTAACTTAACCTCAACTTAACGTTCTCTTAACAGAAGGTCATAATTACAAAATCGGCTTAATAAATTATTCTTACTCACGATTTCCGCTAACGCATGATATTAACATTTTGGAACAACAGCAATACAAGTTCTAGTCAAATGTGATTGAATTTTTATAATCATTCATAACTATTCGTTATCTGATCTAATGTTGACCCGTGTTACGTGTGTATGCGAAAACTTTGCATGTTCATAGATTGTCGGTTTACATTTTATATTTCAGAAATTTGTGAAGGAATATAGAAGTTTCAAGGTTAAAACCTTCATAGAATACAGAAGTTTCAAGGTTAAAACCTTTATAGAATATGAAAGTTTCAAGGTTAAAACCTTCTTTTCAATTTTTATTATTTACTCTAATTATTTCATAGCAAGTTCGTTAATATTGACATTTTATTTTCAAATTAATATCGATAGAAACTTAGTAAAATTATTAAGTTCAGGTGCGCTGAACTGAAATATAAATTCGAATAAACTTTCCAAGTTCGTTGAGTTTAGTTATCAATATTTTACTTACTATATAAAAGTGAAAAATATGTAGTTTATTTTGTATTGTGCCTAGTATAAAAATTTTATAGAATTTTGTTGAAACTCAATGTACAATTTGTTTATTTTATTTATTTTCAACTCTAATGTAAACATATTATTACACATGTACATAAATATGGCGGAATTATTGCAACAAGATCTATCTCTTTCGGTCAATCGTAATGCCACAATATTTAAATATGAGTAATTGCGAGTTATTAGCAATGTGGAAGACCGAAAGGGATTTTTATAAATATAATCATAACTAAACTTAAAAAAAAAGTTTAAATTACAAATCTCGTGACAATTAATGTGTATTCTATTTAATGTACTTGACAGTAGCAAAGCTTTTTAAAGCTCCTTGTATGAGAAAATTTACACATTTTACATTTCTGTGAAAAACAATTTGAAAATAGGAATGTAAAATTTCAATATCTCTCTCAATTACGTTGAAAATATTATTAACAATATATTTCATACAATTACTTTGTAATCATATTTTGAACCAATTACTGGTTTAGCTTCGTTTCATAATCGGTGAATCTGATATGAAGACCAGGAGATATTTAATGTCGATTACTGTACCATTTTCACATAATGAGTTTAATATTAACTTTGTTTCTAGATTAACTGCTACGTATTTGTTATATTTTGTTAAAGAGAATGCTAGAATAAATCAGAGTTACACTAATTAACCGATTTTTAAACAACTGTCTACATTTCGTTTTACAACAGTTATTTTAACTTTAATTTAATATCCATTTTGTGTTATCACTTGGAAAAATTTGAAAGTTTTAATTATAAAATTAGCTTCAATTTCATTTTGATTACAATTTATAATCTACTCAAGTACATACATTTTTTAATATGGATTTCTATTTATTGAAACTCAATTTTTGAGCAAAGCCGACTTTAGGTTAATGTCTTTAAATTACTCTAAATATGCACTATTTGTGCGTTTACAATAATCAGGTTTGTCTTATCTCATTTCGCAATTATGTATCGTAAACACGTACCACGTACACGTCCCGTACCACAAAAGGAAGAAAGGTACCCTTATAGGATTACTCCATTTTCCGTCACCCTTATAGGATTACGTCGTTGTCTGTCTGTCTGTCTAGAGCCTTTTTTCAGGAACACGTGGAGATATCAAGTTGAAATTAATATCAAATACTTAGGTATACTATCCCGGAGCTGTCACATCAGGGTTGTAAGTCAATGCAGTCAATTAGAAGAACCCTAAAAATATAGCCATTTATGTCGCATATTTTGACATTCGCGAGTAAATCAAAGCCTGTAGGGTAGTTTCTGCTTACCTAGAATCAGGAAATTTGGCAAGAAATAAAGTCTTATAGGGACAAGTAAAGAAAAAAATTCGAAAATCGTTAATTTATAGTTATATTTTGAAAGGTGCCCGATTTTTTTAAGGCTGTGGAAGATATGGTAGGCATATATTTAGGTTGGGTAAAACTAATGTTTGTAAATAGTGTAATAGGAATACTTGTAAATATTTTTAAGCCCCTACATTTCAGAACCCATCTTCTATATTCCCTGGATTATATAAATACTTCGACATTCAATTATCAGAATTTAAAGTCACTTATTAAGTTTGAACTCATGAAAAAAGGTTTAAGATATTCCTCAATTAATTTTGAATTTTGACGTGACACATAAGTAGCGTCAATATGACATAGGAAGTGTCAATGTACCAATTACTGGATTATATTTTTTCTCGTCTTCCAAAATTTATGCGAAATGTATTATTTAATGGGGCAGTTAATTTGCTCATTCCCTGGATTATATAAGTACTTCAACATTCAATTATCAGAATTTAAAGTCACGTATTAAGTTTCAACTCATGAAAAAATGGTTTAAGATATTCCTCAATTAATTTTGAATTTTAACGTGACACATAAGTAGTGTCAATATGACATAGGAAGTGTCAATGTACCAATTACTGGATTATATTTTTTCTCGTCTTCCAAAATTTATGCGAAATGTATTTCGTTAAAATAAATATAATTTCAGATCAATAGACGCATTCATAGATTGTCGTTTATGGTGCCTAATTTCATATACAACGTCGCAAACGATAAACACTGGAGATAAAGAAAGAAGGAAAATATTAAATCAGTAGTTTTAAAAGTAGTGTTATTGATAAAATCATTCAAAATCGATGTCCATAAGTTTTCACTTTCACAAATATGTGTCTTCGACTGATTGTCCTTTACATGTCGTACAAATGGATGTAGAATAAATAAATAAAATATCTTATATCAAATGGAATAGTAATGGATTAGAGACACATAAACCTATGTATAAAACCCTAGAAGGGCGAGTTCCGCTCGTGCTTGACAGTTTTTTTTTAATTTTATATAACTAATATTTCTAAACTGCAAACCGAAACATGTTGGCTCTAACGCGCTGAACTATAATGAACGAAAATTTTGTTTAGGTAATAATACGTGGTATCACTTACGTGGGGTATACAATTTTAAAATTTCCTAAATTTTACGTTTGTATTGACAGCAAGAAACTTTTCGTAAAAAGACAAAGAAACTAGGAAATAAAATAAAAATATTAATTACATCAATCGATTTCATTTTAACAATAAAATGAAAAATAAATATCAAACAAAAAATAAAAAGTTACTAATTGGTAATTACATAAATGGGGTCATTTGTTGAAATTAATTTAAAACCTCCGCTTTAATTTAATAATATCTTCTAATTTAATAATAATTTAATAATGCAATTATTTTGAAATAATATTTCGACACAATATTTCATATTTAATTTTATACTTGTAAATATTTATATAAAACCAGAAGCAACAGTCAAACTTTATACGTACCATCCTATAATATTCAGTGTTATACTGAATAGAAAACAGTAAAAAACAGTACGAAAAATTCTCGTTTGTTTTTTTGGAAAAATCATTGCCAAAATTGCATTTTTATCAAAAAATCATATGTTTTCGCACAATATCGGTAAATTGAATGAAGTCATAAATTTAAAAAAAACTAGAAAAGCCTTGGACATTTTTGAATGTGTTATCTCAATAAATTAGTTATACGCATAGCTAATTTCGTAAGGCCATATTGCAGCGTTCTTAAGATTTTAGTTCGTAACATGTATATTTTAGAATGTACAAAATATTTAGTTCTGTGTGTATGTACTGTGTATGTATGTATGTATGTACTGTACGTATGTATGAACTGTACGTATGTACAATAGTTCTGTACGTATGTACCTTGAAAACGAATGCAAATAACAATAAACGGTTAATGAGAACGAAAATTATTGTTTGTCGGACCTCAAATGGTTCATGATAGGTATCGGCATAGTGATACGAAGGTGCGGTCTGCCCCATAATCGCGACACTTGCCGAAGGTGCAGATCGTATTTGGACCTCTGAAATGGGGCAGTTAATTTGCTCATCACGCCGAGTCTATTATCATCGTCATTACGGGCGGCTTGCAACATCAACTACTACCAGCGTGCGACTTGACTAAGATCCAGTGGTTGATAACCTTTTGCCAATTTTCTTGATAAATTAGTTACTTATCTATGAGATATATCCATATACAGACTGTGACCTGATAAATTGCAACTATCTAATACAACATTAGTAATATTATACTTATGTTGGTTTACGCAAATATACAAATGTATAAATAAAATGGCGGGCGACACTAAAGCAAACTTAGCTTGTTTCAGTTTTCACTATGCTAATAGTCATACCAGTGAAACTTATATTAACTTTTCAATAATGATAATATTTAAAAAAATAGCTTCAAGTTTTTATTAGTACCACATAGTACCACAAATACCAGTTTCCAGATATGGACAGAAAAAAAATGCATAAATTAGGGTGCTATAGTCTTTTCACTAAATATAAAATTATATATACACATCGAATAAGGATTCTAATACTTCGACAATTGGACCTACTATTGCGATTAGTTTTCTGTTTATTTTTAAATGAAATATTGTAAAAGATAATCCAATAATTAATATTAATTTATCTTAAATACACTATTACGTCCAGTCGGTCCGTAATTTCCGTCTGCGTTGTTTCCGCTGCTTTAGAGTTGTTATAGTTCAAAAACTAATGCGATAGACCTCATCAAATGAGTACTTCCTAATACTACAGTTTTAGAAAAAGATTTTCTTTGTTGAGCATGACGTTGTTAATAAAAGCAGTTAACGATCGTTTGTGTTGAGCATGATATTCTTAATAAAATCAGTTAACGATTATCTGTATTAAACATCACATCCTTAATGAAAGCAATTAAGAATTGCCTGTGTTAAATGTGACATGCTTAATGAAAACAGTTAACAATTATTTATATTGAGCATGCCATTCTTAATAAAAGCAACTAACAATTATTTGTATTGAGCATGACGTTGTTACTAAAAACGGTTAATGATTGTCTGCATTAGCATAATTTTTCAGAATAGGATTAGTCACACTATCCTGAATAAGAAAAGGAAAAATAATTGTTTTTCCTTTTAAATTTCCTTTCTTTTTATCATTCAGCATAATGGGCCCAATCACCCGTGTGAAAATATATCAATTTCACTTGCATTAACAGCAAACGACATTGATTCGCAAAGGTTTTAAGAATATTTGTGGAAAATCAGTTTCTGATTGCGGCAGTATAGCTTTTGTCTGCGAACTCTCTTCTGTTTTATTTATGTGCTTAATTTTAACACTTTTTAATATTTGAAAAATATCCTAAAATGACAAGAAACAAATTGCAAATAAAAACTTACTTGACTAAATCACATTTTCTCATTTGTTTTAATTAATATTCTTTAGATTCTGTGCCTTGTGTCATATTCAAAATTAAAGAAAACTTTCAAATGAAAGTAAACAAAAATCAAACGGATCACAGCTTAACAAGGATTTAATCTCAAAAATAAGAAACAAAATATCTTTCTATTTGTAAATTTACATCTTTATCTAAAGTACACATTTGCAAATTTTCTGCACTTAGGTTTGAAATTGTAGAAATTACAAATGTACGATCAACGGACCACAGCTTCTCCACCCCTGAACTCCTCCACCTCTACCTACACCTTCGTGTGTATGTACATCGGTAGTCGGCCACGCGCCTTCTAAGGCCCACGGCTCCATGGGAGGCAAACGGATTTCGTCACTGCGCGCGCGCAAGGCTGAAGGTACAATTCCTGATGTCTACGCGTTATTGTAACGTTGTTATATTGTTATAGTTAATCATGTTTACCACGCGGCTCTCCATCGGAGTTGGTTAGTAAACGTCACCGGTTGCCGGTACAAATCGGCGAGCGGTTCGTCGGGTTTGACCTCGCTATTTGGCTGCTCTTAATGTAAACGGTAATCTTAAATTGTGGACGTTTATAGTCGGTAATATCGTTAGGCTTAGGAAGGAATTACGGATGGGTGTAATGGTTAATTGCTTTATTGGAGACGGCGTCTTTGGGATGTTCTCAGTCACGGTAGGTTCTGGTATTGTTTGTTTAGTGGCAACTTTTATATGAATGGGACAGCGAAAATTACGTCATAATCTGAAATATGGCGTTATTCTTCTGTAAGCGTTAAGCAATTATTCAGAGCAAATAATTTGATGCCATGATGCTTTACTAACTTATGAAATTGCACTGTTGTATCAAAAACATTAGAGCTTTTAACTGTTTACTTTATAGTTGAGGTTTTTAAATCGTTTACCCGACAATTGGTTAGTAATCGATTTATTTCTAATATACAAATTGGTTAGTAATCGATATATTTCTTTTTAATATGCTGCATTAGTTATGTTTTAGAATGTTATCTGTGCGAGGAATTTTTAAGTAAACTTTTATTACTTTTAATGTTATTTTTGTTACATTTCCTAACATAAATGTGATTAAGTAGCTAAAAATATATAAATTAGAGACATTATTCATGACGAAACTGCAAAGATATTTTCTAACTCATTTAATCTAAAAATATACCGTCAAAATTATATATTTTTCCAAATTATGTATCAATTCAAAATCTATCTAGCCTTTGAAGTGTTACGAGTAATAAATAGGGATATAAACACATAGCCAGCGCGGGCTGTATAATCTTCCTTTGACCTTCACTGCTATAGGTGAAAAAGGTTTTATGTCCACTGATCTAATAATTGTGTATCTTATTTAGCAAAAATGCTGTAAAACAAGTCTATCATTTATGAAACGCCGCAAGAAATGTATCATTACCAAATATTAGAAACTTTAACAGAATTTCACTGCACCAAAAACGGTGTGGAAAAGCTGACCGCAAAAGAGCTAAATGCAGACAAATTCAGCGCCTACCAGGCAAACTGCCAACGAGACCGGAGTTCGATGCCCACCGCCGACATAATCATTAAACCGAAACCATAATTAAAATCAAACTCATTGGATGCAAATTAAATGCATTTGATCGTGCATCAATATGCTAATATATCGTCGCATTTCCCCCGTTTAGCGCTGTGGCCATTGTCTACCGTCAGGATTGGAAGTGGCATTTGAGTTGGCTCGCTGTCAGCCGTTCCAGCATTAATATTGAGTTGTAATACACATATTTATATTGTTAATACGAATTTCCGAGATATGCCAGATGGCCATGATAAGAATACGTGATGGGTTTTTGAATTAATTTATTAGACATTCAGATTCGTCATTCAGGAATTGGGGACAGCTGTGGTGGCTCATGCCGCCGCGGTCACATACGGCTCGGAAATATGATATACACTTACGTGAGTTCTGTTCAAACCTCATAATGTACGAAATTAATAATTTTGGATTATGATTTAAAAATTAGCTTATGAATCATTTAAATTACTCCTGCTACATTCTGTCAGATATTTGTATTCATGCCACCATTAATGTTCATCTCAGTGCTATTGTAAGTTGTTTTGCATTTTTCTTTCACTTGTATATTTTAATGTTTGTTGCTTTTATTAATAGCTACGTTTTTCAAGTTTCAGGGGTTTTACATATCTTTGCTACTAAATATGACAGATTTATGTAGACTATGAGTCTCACTTCAGAAAATCAAATTATTGGTGCAAATATATGGAATACTATCATTTTGTAATCAAAATCCCTGAATGATAGTAGAAAAACATTGGGTAGTTTGCAAGAGTGATGAAAATGGTAAGCATAGATGGGTAATTCGTCATCAATGTTTGAATGGTTAGAGTACATCAGTGACACAATCTGTGAACAATATGAAACTATGCTAATTTAGTCACAAGGGTTTCTTTTAAATGTTTGAAAAGCAAAATGAATAGAAATAATTTTTAGTATTTCAGATAAATATCTTTAAAATTATGGCTTAGCAATTTGAAATATTTTTTTTTAATCATTGATTACCATTTGTTTACCAAATTTTCCAAATAGAACCTGAATATCTGTGTGACAAAGTCCCAAACACGATGGATTATTGAAAATGAATGATTGTGTTTGTAGAAAAAGTTGAACTAAGTTTTAGGATACTCTATCAAATAGCCCAAGAAAATACCTTAGAGTTTGAAGTGGTTTAGCATACACGTACCATGTGTATATGATACCAGGATCATAAAATTATCATTTTTACGTGAGAGTTATTTTCAGCTTAATTAGTATTAAACTGGAAATCCTTGAAAGAAATTTCAGTTCCGCAAGTGTTCTGTAAAAATTATCTTAAAGTCAGGCTGACAAGTCAGGCATTTAGTGAAGCAAGAGGATGGTGATAAAAATTGGTAACATAGAAAGTTTTGAGAGTACAAAATATGGAAGTTTATCATCAGCTCATTCGATGAAAGCATGGAGAGAAGCAGTCGAACCTCTCTTCCTTAGACACCTCTTACACAGCTTTTTCAAATGCAGTTACATTTCTTCGGCATATGGGAGTTGTATTCCTCACAGTTTATCTTTTATTCTTTGTTATAAATAGAATTCGAACGGTGCAAAGTAGGGACTGTGTGGTAGATGATCCATAATTTTGTTAATACTAAGTAATCAAATATTCAGTCATTCATTTGGCTGAGTGATGATGAAGGAGAATCCCAAGAGGACAATGCTACTCCCAAACTTTTTAAAAAAAAATCCTAGTGTACCAGTGCAGTAACTATTATTTTATTTCCATAATAGCCTATTCGCCCGTAGAATGAGCTGACCATCAATTTTCCAGCACTTGATTCTTTCTTCAGGTTTTCAGGCAACTCTTCCGAAATAAACACCCACCATGCACATCGTCTTTTTCTATTTGGCTTCATAACAATATATCTCATAACATTAATCTTTATAAATTGTCCACTTGAAGATGTTGTCATACAATGAAACCTAGGTCGAATAAAAATATATCTAATTTTCATCACCTATGGTAATGCCGGATATTGCATTTCAATGATTTCCGTCGAATTTTTCTAACATTTTGCCTCACTAATCAATGCGATAATGTACATGAGCTTTGGCCAAGCCATGAGACATCTAGCTTAAAGCTTCCTGACGGTTTAAGGTTGATGAAGAATTTTCTTTTCTTGATTCATGCCAATGCCTTACATGATTGAATTTTTTTGAAAACTTACTCTCTTGTCAGTCTTTATAATGAGTCTCGTTTCTGTTGTAAATAGTGGTACGGGATTGAGCTCCATTACAAAATGCCAATCAAAGTCGATCGTAATATTGTTGTTGGTAGAGACAATAACAAAGGTCGAAGGAAATCTTCGAAAAAAAATGTTCCCGCGTGAAATGCATTTTGAATACAAGCAAAATGCCATCATTATGAAACTGTCAGCGCTACGCTCGTGTTCATCATTCTCATGTTATTGTTAAATATTAATATTCTATTTTGATCTATAGTTTTATTCTTCATCGTTCCCTTTTCCAATGTAAGTCCCTTCTTAATCATTTCACTTTCAAGTTTAACTCTTTTCGCAACTAACACAATTTTCTACCAAAACAATTCATCTTGTTTATAGGAATGAGTTTGTTACCATTGTGAGTTTGTCATATAGGTTTCTATGTTCTGCTGGGGACAATGGATTGGCCAAACGAGAATTAATAAAAAAAATATTTCAAATTGCTAAACCATAATTTTGAAGATGTGTATCTGAAATAATAAGAAAGGTTTCTATTAATGTATCCTAATTTCAAATAAATTCTCGCGGCTATGTCAGCACAGTATTATGTTGTTCACAGATTGTGTCACAGATGCATTATTAGTGATGATGACATTAAACATTGATGACGAATTACTAATTCATGCATTTTCATAATACTTGCAAACTATCCAATATCTTTTTACTGTCTTAATATTTATTAGATTCATATAGTTTTGTATTGATTACATGTTATAGAAGCCCTCTTAATGCTCTTATGTTGATAGTAAATTACTCATTTATTATTATCGTTCTTTTATTTCTTGCAAACTACCCAATGTTTTTTTTACTGTCTTAATATTTGTTAGATTCGCACAATTTTGTATTGATTACATATTATAGAAGCACTTTTAACGGTCTTGTGTTGGTAGTAAATTAACCATTCATTATTATCCTTCTTTTGCTTCTTGCAAACTACTCAATGTTTTTTTACTGTCATAATATTTATTAGATTCGTACAGGTTTGTATAGATTTCATGTTATAGAAGCGCTTTTAACGTTCTTGTGTTGATAGTAAATTACCCATTCATTATTATCGTTCTTTTATTTCTTGCAAACTACCCAATAATTTTTTTACTGTCTTAATATTTATTAAATTCGTACAGTTTTGTATTGATTACATGCTATAGAAACACTTTTAACCTTCTTGTATTGATATTAAATTACCCATTCATTATTATCGTTCTTTAATTTCTTGCAAACTGATTTTTTTACTGTCTTAATATTTATTAGATTCGTAAACTTTTGTATATTATTATATGTTATAGAAGTGCTTTTAACGTTCTTGTATTGATAGTAAATTAACCATTCATTATTATCGTTCTTTTATTTCTTGCAAACTACCCAATGATTTTTTTACTGTCTTAATATTTATTAGATTCGTACTCTTTTGTATATTATTACATGTTATAGAAGTGGTTTTAACGTCCTTGTGTTGATAGTAAATTAACCATTCATTATTATCGTTCTTTTATTTCTTGCAAACTACCCAATGATTTTTTTACTGTCTTAATATTTATTAGATTCGTACTCTTTTGTATATTATTACATGTTATAGAAGTGGTTTTAACGTCCTTGTGTTGATAGTAAATTAACCATTCATTATTATCGTTCTTTTATTTCTTGCAAACTACCCAATGATTTTTTTACTGTCTTAATATTTATTAGATTCGTACTCTTTTGTATATTATTACATGTTATAGAAGTGGTTTTAACGTCCTTGTGTTGATAGTAAATTAACCATTCATTATTATCGTTCTTTTATTTCTTGCAAACTACCCAATGATTTTTTTACTGTCTTAATATTTATTAGATTCGTACACTTTTGTATATTATTACATGTTATAGAAGCGTTTTTAAAGCTTTTGTGTTGATAGTAAATTACTCATTCATTATTATAGTTCTTTTATTTCTTGCAAACTACCCAATGATTTTTTTACTGTCTTAATATTTATTAGATTCGTACACTTTTGTATTGATTACATGTTATAGAAGTGCTTTTGACGTTCTTGCGTTGATAGTAAATTACCCATACATTATTATCGTTCTTTTATTTATTGCAGATTACCCATGCGTACATATCTTTATTACATCAAAGGCATATTATAGATATATTATCACAATTTTACATCGATTTCAGATTGCAGGTGCATATTTACTGTTCTCACAATTTTAAAGTTTCACCTCGGTTCTAGGTCGAGTGAATACGGTTAAATCCGACCCGGTAAATATTGACTGTCGATGCATTCTTACCGTTCTCGGCGAATTCAAGGTTAAAAGTTGTCTTCAAGTCGAAATGATCGTCAAAGGAAACGGATACATCGTGCGGCCGGCGGCGCGTTAATGTATTCGACGCACGGGCGGCTCGGCGGTCGCCTACGCGCGTGCGCCGCCGTCGCGGATCGAACCGTCCTGATCCTTGGTTCGATAACTTATCTTTTACGAGCATTGCTACCCGACTTTGTGCGGTTGCAAATTTATAGCAACGTACTCTTTCAAACAATATCTGTAGATTTTGTGTTATATACATTTCTGAAGAACGACTTCTGCTTATGTTAAAAAAAAGAATAGGGAATTGTAAAGGTTAGCAACCATTCATAGTGAGATGTAAAAATAATTTTTATAATAATTTTTTGGATTCTTTTAAAAGATAAATCAGTTAATTTTCTAAGGTCTAAGGAGCTAAGTCTAGGAGGTACATCTAGATGGAAACGGTCTAGGATGTCAAAGAAAAAAAACCCAGATTCTTCCACAGTCTTTGACAAATATACACGGTGTAAGTGTCGGACAAAGAAAGACGCTATTCGTTGGCTATAAAGGAATAAATTTTCGTTGAAATAAAACCTAAAACACGTCCTTTTTCTAACTGAGTGCAAAAAAATATTATACCGGGGCGCGAAGCTTACCCGGGCAGCTAGATATTTTCATAGCTGTTCGCAGGCTATTACTCTGAGCGGCGCTGAATAATATGCGCAAGTATCGTGTGCGCAAAAAAGATGACAAATAATTAGGAATATTATTTTAAAATATCAGAAAAAAGGCATCTTTTAAATTTTATTTTACGTCAATAAACTATTTTTCAGTCATTGAAAAACGTCTTTCTTTGTCCGACACTTATTCCCGGACACCGTGTGTATGTAATACGTAAGTTCATTAAAATCTAACACAAAAGTTGTACAAAATAATGCAGAATCGACTTGGTGAATAATTATAAATAATGAAAGAATGCTTGAAGCCACAAATCATCATCGTATGCTTCTTAACATTAGTGCGTAACTTACTGAGACTTCCTAACTCAGACTGCATTAATAAAAAATAGTCGATACCATTTTGATGTAATACAAAGTTATCGGTACTATCTATCATCAGTAATCATTCAAGGAATTGAAAGTGTAACTTACTACTCAGATTGCATTAATAAAAAATAGTCGATACCATTTTTGATGTAATACACAGTTATCGGTACTATCTACCATGAGTAATCAATCAAGGAAATGAAAGTGTAACTTACTACTCAGACTGCATTAATAAAAAATAGTCGATACCATTTTTGATGTAATACACAGTTATCGGTACTATCTACCATGAGTAATCATTTAAGGAAATGAAAGTGTAACTTACTACTCAGACTGCATTAATAAAAAAATAGTCGATACCATTTTGATGTAATACACAGTTATCGGTACTATCTATCATCAGTAATCATTCAAGGAAATGAAAGTGTAACTTACTACTCAGACTGTATTAATAAAAAATAGTCGATACCATTTTGTAATACACAGTCATCGGTACTACCTATCATCAGTAATTATTCAGGGAAATGAAAGTAAGACTTACTGCTCACACTGCATTAATAAAAAAATAGTCGATACCATTTTGATGGAAAACACAGTTATCGGTACTACCTACCATCAGTAATCATTCAAAGAAATGAAAGTAACCCTAGTTAAAACTAGTAACCCTGTAAAAAAATTGTAGATGGATTATGTAGTTATAAATTTTATAAAAATTAATAAAATTGATTGACAGTATGGAATTAGCAATGTTTCGTGGACACTTTTCTCATTAATTTAATAAGCCCCAAGTTATTTTAAATGAAACTGTTCATTATGAAACGGATGAGCCTTATATTAAAATTAACTTTTAAACTTTTTTTACCCTGGTGCAAAAATCGTAAGGATGTGAAGATTACAAACTGTTTCAAAGGTTGTTATTTTATAAACGAGGCTTCAAGGTACTTCGGGAAGCTTAATTTAATTTCAAAATACCTACGAATGATACATTTATTCGACGTAAAAGAATCATTTCGATTTTGTGGAATAAAATGTCCAAAATTTGTTTGCTTACTTTGCTACATAATACTTGGATGCCTGTTTAAAGCCTCTCTATTTTAAATTTTATTTGGATAAGTTAAAAATTGTATGGACTAAGACTGTGATTAATAGCGGCACGATGTTAGAAAAGTCCATGCTTTGCACAATTAGAAGTGTCAATTTTTGACTCATGGACGCTTCTAAAATCGTGTTTTGTGAACACGATTTTAAAAGCGTCCGTGTTTTGCAAACACGATTTTAGAAGCGCCCGTACTTTACGAAATTACAAGCGCCCACATTTTGCGAACACGATTTTAGGAGCGTCCATGCTTTACGAAATTAGAAGGTTTCATGTTTTGAGAACACGATTTTAGAAGCGTCCATGATTTACGAAGCTAGAAATGTTCATGTTTTGTGAACACGAAATTAGAAGCGCCCTTGTTTTCCGAATAAGATTTTAGAAGCGTCCATGCTTTACGAAATTAGAAACATCCATGTTTTGTGAACAGGATTTTAGAAGCGTCTGTACTTTATGAAATTAAAAGCGTTCATGTTTTGCGCACAAGATTTTAGAAGCGTTCATACTTTACAAAATTAGAAGCTCCGATATTTTGCGAGTAAGATTTTAGAAGCGTCCATGCTTTACGAAATTAGAAGTGTCTATGTTTTGTGAACACGATTTTAGAAGCGTCCATGTTGTGCAAACACATATTTAGAAGCGTACATACTTTACGAAATTAGAAACGTCCTTGTTTAGTGAAAACGATTTTAGAAGCGTCCATGTTTTGCAAACACGGTTTTATAAACGCCCGTGCTTTACGAAATTGCAAGCGTCCTTGTTTTGCGAACACGATTTTAGAAGCGTCCATGCTTTACGAAACTAGAAGTGTTCATGTTTTATGAAGACGATTTTAAAAGCGTCCATGATTTAAGGAATTAAAAGCGCCCATATTTTGCGAACAAAATTTTAGAAGCGTCCATGCTTTTCGAACACGATTTTAGAAGTATCCATGCCTTACGAAGCTAGAAGTGTTCATGTTTTGTAAACACTATTTTAGAAGCGTTCATCGTTTACGAAAATAGAAACGCCCATGTTTTGCGAATAACTTTTTAGAGGCTTCCATGCTTTACGAAAATAGAAACATCCATGTTTTATGAATAGGATTTTAGAAGCGTCTATGCTTTATGAAATTAGAAGCGTTCATGTTTTGCGAACAAGATTTTAGAAGCGTTCGTGCTTTACAAAATTAAAAGCGCCGATATTTTGCGAGTAAGATTTTAGAAGCGTCCATGCTTTACGAAATTAGAAGGGTCTATGTTTTGTGAACTCGATTTTAGAATCGTCTATGTTGTGCGAACACACATTTAGAATGCTTGCTTTACAAAATTAGAAACGTTCTTGTTTAGTGAAAACGATTTTAGAAGCGTCTATGTTTTGCAAACACGATTTTAGAAGCGCCCGTGCTTTACGAAATTACAAGCGTCCATGTTTTGTGAACACGATTTTAGAAGTGTCCATGCTTTACGAAACAAGAAGTGTTCATGTTTTGTGAACACGATTTTAAAAGCGTCCATGCTTTAAGAAATTAGAAGTGCCCATGTTTTGCTAACAAGATTTTAGAAGGGTCCATGTTTTACGGCACTAGAAACATCCATGTTTTGTGAATAGGATTTTAGAATCGTCTATGCATTATGAAATTAGAAGCGTTCATGTTTTGCGAACAAGATTTTAGAAGCGTTCATGTTTTACAAAATTAAAAGCGCCGATATTTTGCGTTTTGTGAACACGATTTTAGAAGCGTCCATGTTGAGCGAACATGCATTTAGAAGCGTCCATGCTTTATGAAATTGGTAACTTCCTTGTTTTGCGAATACGATTTTAGAAGCGTCCCCGCTTTATGAAATTAAAAGCATCCATATTTTGCAAACACGATTTCATAAGCGGTGAAGGGTTCATGTTTTGCAAACATGGTTTTAGAAATGTCTGTTTATCGAATATAATTTCAGAAGCGTCCAGTTTTTATTTTAGAAGTGTCCATGTTTTGCGAACACAAATTGAGAATATTTTGCGAAATTAGAAGCATCCGTTTTTTACTACTTAACCTTAAAAATTATATAATTTTTTTTAGGGCAAAATTCAACACGATTGGTGTAATTTTTTTTACGTTCGACTAACAAACAGATAAACATATTTTTGACACTTGCATATTAAAAGGCTAAGGATTGATGCGTTTACTCATCCATCCATTTTTGCTATGCAGCCGTGATCGGATCATAATAATTACGATCTGTATGCGGGGCTATCGTCTATCAGCCGCAAACTTGACCTTAGTGGTCTGGAACATACGAAAACATTACGAACAGGGCACTAACCTTTAAAAAGCACCGGCCAAGCATACGCAGGTGTATGCTAATTAATGTTTGCACCATCAGCGTACGTGGCTTAGGTATTTTTATATGAAAATGGATACTCGTTTAGGTGCTTCATAATTTAAAGTTGTTTTAGAAATTATTATTTGCTGTTAATAGAATGGTCGATGTACTATTTGTGTGTTATCCTGTGAATATTAAAGGGGACAATTTTATAGTTGTTCTGCACCAATTTTTCAGGTAAAACATTGTTTATTTTTATATATTTTTAAATTTATATTTGATCACTTTATCAATTTTTTTTCTGAATAGATATTTTAGAAAGAAAGTTGGTTTAAAAAAGACAGGCAACATGTGACTCTGCATAACTGTGAGTTTTAAAATAAATAAACCTCAGTAATTCACCGTACTGACTATGATTTACACAATACATTTTTTTTCTAAATTATATTTATTATCGGTCTAAGAATTCGATTACACTTTTACTTGTTTTAATAAATTACTTTTAAGTGTTTTCCTACGATAAACGAAAAGGCTGGTGACGTAGTATGATTATTATTAGATATAAGATTAATGCAAAAATATGCTAGGAATTTAAATGTATGATAATAAATTGAATAGAACCTTTTTGAAGTTAAGTGAGTCTTCTTCGACATAAGCTACTTATAAAATGATTTTATTGGAGATTGTTTTCCAATGAAAAAATTATTTTATAGTATCATTTAATTAAATACTGTGATACTGTGCTTTAACTGCAATTAAAGCGTTTTGGAAAGTACATATTCAGTCATTACGGTCTGTATATACCACAATATAAATAGTTTAACGTTCACGATCACTCGGTTGTACTAGGCGACACTACTGAATGCGCAGCGATGATTCAGCGCGCCAGGTGCGTGCGCCCACTGCGCGCCATGCCGCCGGCGCGCACCGCTATGGTGCGGCACGGTGGCGCAATATAAGCTACTCAAGTCATCTGTGAACTTTGCAGATATTGATACGAGGAAATGTATATGCGGAAATTGGTGGTAGAACCAGGATTCGAAGTGGTGGGTACAAGTACGGGAAAAAATTGTATTACACTGTTTTTAAGTAGTCGTAATTTTCAGGCGTTATCACTATACAACCATTTTTCGGTCTCGGAAATTTTCCGGTTTCAGAAACTTGACCGATGTGTCAATTTAATTTTATTTTCTATTTATTTCATTACATATAATTTTTCATGTGAAACATCTAATGGCGCATTTGCATGGGATTTAAAACGTTCTGATGGTACGTTGCGACGTGCCATTCGGCCAGCTTCGCGTCTTGTCGGCTTTTTCCGACTTAATTCGGCCAGCCTCGCATCTTGTCGGCTCTTTCCGGCTTATCGTTTCCCTCTCTACTGAACTATACACACGCTACTTTACGTGTGTGTTAGCCTATCAGCATTGTATATTATACTAACACAACTTTATTCATTCATGCCCGTGTTTTTAATAACCTTTAATGATTAACTGAATGTTAGTAAATTATTATTAGTGTCATTTTTACTACCATAACATCACGGGATTTATGGAAATAAATATATTATAGTAACAGCAAACGTTAAATAAACTTTATAAACTATGGGTATTCATTTAAATATCACTGTTATTAATTATACATGTATTATTCCCCAGAGACATTTCAAAAAGTGCAAAAGATTATCACGTTTTGGGTTCCATACCACAAAAGGAAAAACGGAATCCTTTTAAGATCACTGAGGTGTTTTTCTGTCTTTCTGTCCGCTTGATGTAGAAATTTGGTATATTAATCCACACATTTTTCAGCAGTTAAAACTTAAATACATTTAAAATGCAAGTTCTTCAAAGAGAAGGCTCATGTTAATTGTGTTTTAATTCAATAAAATTATTTAATTATCTTGATAATTATTTCTGCTTTAGGCTATTTCTACTTTTAGAGTTTTAAATTAAAAAAATCAATTAATTATCTTGATAATTATTTCTACTTTTACTAAAATTTTTTTTATCAACCTATTATTCTAATCTAATCCGAAAGAAATCGTTATAATAACAAATTCATTGCGTACAAGACTTATTCATTATATTTAAGAAAATTATAATAATATATATAATAATAATATTATTTAAGAAAATCCTTTGCCCACTATTTTCACCATCTGATCCAGATCCATCGGAAACATGTATGTGGACAAAATTTCGAATTTCCATACCACCAGCAAATGGATGAAATATCAATTATACAATTTACAGCAGACAACAAAGGAAGCTGAAAAAAGTTTTTAACAATACTTGACGATAGAGGGTTCTAATTTAAATTAGAATACAATTAAGAAAGCGTACACCTTTCGAAACAAATTACGATTTTTTCCTTTTTATTAAGGACATCATGTTTCATTTGCCCAAATAAAGTAAGTCTAAGTTTTTAATCGCAATACTTAATAAAATGCTTAATAATTAAACAAAGTAAATATATTGTACTTTAATGCACCATTTTCGAATACTCCGTTATTTATATGTAATAATTAAATTGTTGTTAAATTTTGACAACATAAGGATTAGCTCCTTCGCTAACAATACTGGATGTTCTGTATAATACAATTTTATTCATGTATGTATAATTGAAAATTATAATAAAGCCTTGTTTCTGTTAACCTTGGAAGACTGTGAGAGTCAAAAAGCATTGGCAGATAGGTTAAATTTTGATCGGTTTCGACAATTAATGAGTGGGTGCCATGTCTACGTGTGGGTTCATAGGACAAGGCTAAACGAACGGCAAAATATAATAATGTTAAATAGCAGAACTTAAAATGTTGAGAGTTAAATATGTGGTACTAGAATCGCAAATGAGTTTATTGCATCCTATAATTATGTTTGTTTCTTATTAAGGTAATTTATTTCGAGTAAAGGTTTCATTGAAGATAATTCTCCTGGATGCAATGAGCATGTTCTTTTTCAAGTTCTAAATCCCCTTGATGTTACAGAGGACATTCACAGTATTACATCACGCAGATCAAACTTGGAGATCATATACCACTCTACTTTAAAACTTTTTTATAGTCCACGGTAAGATCTGCTTGAGAGTGTTACGCTTTTTCCCGAATATAATAAACTTTAGGTAAGCTTCTAATAACCCAAGTAACCTTGTTTTTTACAATTTTTAATCCAGAGTTTTCAGAGATTTGATGAGGCTTGTATGTTCGTAATATCTCAAAAGCTATCGCCCGTAAAATTTTTAAAATTCTTGTTTTAGTATATTTTAAATAGTATCTCACACGGTACTTTTCCTATCTTAAAATTTCTGCAATTTTTACCTGAATCAATTTCTTGGAAAAACAGCTGCCAGAGACAAATAGAGGGATGTATATATGAACAAGGGTTCCATTCTTTGCTTTAATTATTTTTTTTAATTAGGCACGGAATATCGAGGTGCAATGTAAAGATACGTAACAAACATGATACTTATTCCGTAACTGTATCGTTTTCAAATTTTCAAAACAAAATTCAAAGGAAGTAGCTACATGGTTAATAACAAATGTAGAAATTTAAAATAAATACTTCTCCGTCCTTGAGCATGAGGTTATGAATAGGTTCCCTTCTAAGCCTAAGACCAATCCTTTGAGCGTGATCTAAGCATATGGAATATGGCAGAGTGAGAGAGAGAGAAAGAGAATAAACTCTTTCCCTATCTCTCTATCCCTCTTTAATAGGAAGAATCTTACAGAATGGGTGTTATTCATATGGATAGTGAGGAAGTTCATGGTGGATTTTTGTTTTTAGCAAGTATTACCGCTGTTGCTATAGTTCTCCATTTCTTGCAGTTTATGATATGGCGCGTGCATTGTACTATTGTGGATTGTTATGTTCAGATCGATCTAACGTGTCAATGTTCAGTCTCGGACCCTTTTGCTATCCATTCCGTCTTGTACCGCAAGTTGTTCCAAGGATTCGTCATTTTTAGAAATGTGTCCGAAGTACTTTAGTATCCGTAGAGGAACTTTCGAAAATAAACTTTCTTTGGTGTGAGCCTTTTTTTCATGAAGATTAGAATACGAGAAAATAAAAGCTAAACCTCGACAAAGTACAAGTCGTTCACGTTTTCTTAATTGTGAGAGTGTGATTTGGACACAATATTCATTTATTAAAATTTTATTTTAAAGTAACTTAGAGGATCGTAGTAATTGTAAAAACTTATGTTTGGAATCATTTGTAACTTCAAGCGATCTTGATATTGTATATTTAATTACAGAGTATTTGCAATATATAAGAAGAATTCAAGACCGTAGGTCTCAGGATGATTCTGATATACTTCATAACAAAAATGAATTAATTTTGACTATTCTATGGACCTCTGATATGATAAATGTTAAATAAAAAAAAGTCAAAAAATGTTCTTTTTGGTGGTGGTTTTGATTTTTGTTCGCAAATTTAAATAGAAAAATAAGATTTTCTTGGAAGAAAATAAGACTTGTCAAAATAAATCTTTTACATGTATGGGGGCTTCAACCAAATTTAATTACTTGAGTGTTTTTATATGATACAGGCAAATCTTAGGTTAGAAATTAATTAACTTGCCACTTTTGTTCCATAGATTTTTAGAATGTTACAGAAACTTGTTAACTTGGTAACTTGGTAACTAAGATATTGTAAGGGCGCTTCGATCGATCTTCCTTTCAGGTAGCAACTAAGTAAGTCGGCGAGTAAAGCGTTAAGAAAGTTTAGGAACTTCGCGAATATAACTTAGAACACTCTTACTTCATAAATTCCGTTTAGGACAAAAATGAACCAAACAACACGCAATATACGCACAACGATGGATAAAGGGGAGCTCTGCTATGGCACAGCCAAGTTTTGGTTCCAAAGATTCTCCTTCTTACAGCGCTATGACCATCTGTGGGTCTTGGCCTCTTCCACCCTTCCTCTCCACATGACTCGATTATTCTCCTCTCTTCTTCGGTTGGTGATTTTTGCATCGTCTTGAGGTATTCCTCTACATAATTAATCCATCGTTTCCTGGCTCTGCCTCTTGATGACTTTTGTTGCCGTATCCATCTGGTTACAGTTTTCGCAGAAGACCCACCCATTTTAGACGCCCTAATTTACGGAATCCAATAATGCTTTCTTGTTCCGTTACTACTTTCACTTCGTGGTTCATTCGAATACAATATATGTCATCCGTCTCTTTCACTGGCCGAAAGATGTTTTTGAATTCCTTCCTCTTAAAATGGCGAGCTTTTGTTTATCTCTCAGGAATAAAGGCGAGGTCTCGCACATATTAGGCACAGCAGGTCTTATGATAGTCTGATAGATCTTCGATGCTGTGCTTATAAGATTTGAGCTTAAAGGTTTTCTAAGAGTTCCAACGATTCAAGGAAGAATATTGAACTTATCCGATAATCCTCAACTAGAGCAACCTACTATATTAAATTTAGAAAAAATAAAAAACCTCATAGAAGCAGAACTCAGGTTGAGATCTGTAAAAGTTGTGATTCTGTCGCAGTTTGAGAGCTATTCTCATACACTCAAACTGCCACAGAAACACAACTTCGTACTTTTGAAAAGGAACGAAAATATTTTTTTGACAAATTTTAACGAATTGAGATTATGGGCTTATTAGTTGCTAATGTAATATTACTATATAGCTTAAGAGCTTTAAGCTTCTAACAGACAGGGCGGTGAAATAACTAAATAACCCGATTAATTTATCCATGAAATTTTTCATAATTTTTATTAAATTTATTTCAGTGGTGGATAATATATCGTTATGAAACATACCTAACTATAGAAAAATTCAAGTAGTAATAGTTCAGCCTATAAATGGAATTTTTGACATATTTAACTTAAAATATTTATTAACCAGGAAGTTGCCTAAATGCATTTTTCTTTAACTTACAATGGTATCAATAAACCTGGTTAATTTTCTCAAAAAGCCATAAATATAGATTTTCTCTAACTTGGAAAATATCATAGTTTTACCCAATCTTATTTTCTGCAGAGATACAAAAATATCTCACATTATTTTCTGCAGAGATACAAAAATATCTCACATTATTTTCTACAGAGATACAAAAATATTTCACATTATTTTCTACAGAGATACAAAAATATCTCACATTATTTTCTACAGAGATACAAAAATATTTCACATTATTTTCTACAGAGATACAAAAATATCTCACATTATTTTCTGCAGAGATACAAAAATATCTCACATTATTTTCTGCAGAGATACAAAAATATCTCACATTATTTTCTACAGAGATACAAAAATATCTCACATTATTTTCTACAGAGATACAAAAATATCTCACATTATTTTCTGCAGAGATACAAAAATATCTCACATTATTTTCTGCAGAGATACAAAAATATCTCACATTATTTTCTACAGAGATACAAAAATATTTCACATTTACAATGCCTATACTCCAAAATATCAGAATTCAAGAGTTAGGGTTTGGGAGAACCAATTTTGAAAGTATTTCAATTTGTTTTTATAATTACTATCTGTACTTTAGATTTCATGTTCCTCAGGTAGTTTCTCGATATCTATTTCTGAATTTAGACGTCTTCTTCGAAATAAAACTAGCTCCTATCCAGAGATTAAATGCCTAATGTTTTTAATCTCTGCATCTCGCTTCATTTGCATCTGCTCAGTGACAGATGTATCCAGGCATTCCCTCTATCGATTTCTTTTCGCCATAGGTTTGACTGTATTATATTTTATAATTATAGTATTCTTTGCTCCATCCTCATTATTTATATAACATTTAAAGTCTTAAATGCTTTTATTTGTGTCATTACAAAGTCTTAAATGCTTTTATTTGTGTCATTATTTTACAATTTTGAATATACAAGCAGAATTTAATTATATTTATAAATAATTCCCTATTTCCTCGTGGTTTTTAATAATATGTAAGCATTAATCTCTTTTTAAGTGACTGAATTTTTTACATAAGTATAAATTTAATTTTATTATTTTTAGGTAAATATTATATTTGACCTAGAGATCATAATTCAAAACCTAACCTGTGTACTAAATATGTCAATAACTTAAACTTCTAAAAATGATAACAGACAGCAAAACTATAAGGTATTTAGTCTAACAGAAGATTGAATATATTTGGCGTTAATTTTGTAAAAATCCATTATTCACAATTAAATGAAACTAGGTGACGTAGTATTATTTCTACTTTCTTTAAGTTCTTTACCACGACCTAGGTTTCATTGTATTACAACATCTTCAGGTGGGCTATTAGCAAAGAAAACATATTTGCTAATAGCCCACCTGAAGATGTTAATGTAATGATGTAATACAACGAAAACTAGGTCGTAGTAAACAACTTAAAGAAAGTAGAAATAATACTATATCACGTAGTTTCATTTAATTGTGTCTAACAGAACAACAATAAAATTAATAATTTTTTTAAAATTTAATAAATACAATTTTTCCTGCACTAATTATTTTATAAATTTTACGGGCATTACGGCAGAAGTATAGCGCTAAAGATCAGAGTTTAAAGGGCGGAATATCATTATTTAAAATAACACGTTCCTATTTTGAATAATAAACCATTATTTACAATAATACGTTCCAATTACAAATTATCGCTATTTAAAATATCCCATTCCAATTTCAAATAATACACTATTATTTTAAATGAGGACATTTTATTTAAAATTCGAATACATTCTTTTAAATAATATCGGCTGCAGCGTCCAGCTCTCGGTCGGGAGTTATTTTTTAATTACCCCTCGCCTATTAGCATAGATACTGTCAATCAATCGGTGACTCAACACCCATATACGCTCCCATTAAATCACTTCATTACCGCACTTACTACCCGCGAATGCGGTCTATCATTCCCGCCGCAGATTCCGCGCGCGCTCCCACTTCCCTTTTCGCGCGCTAATTGCCGTCATTAAGATGCCTCCACTCGCGCCAAGAGTAGCACCTTATTTGCCGAGCGGTACGGCGCAGAATAATTATTGCCCGACTCAGGCGTACGGAGGAATTTGATTTGCGGAAGCGCGAGTGCGGCGCGAAGGCTGCGTTGCGAATAACGTCTGAGATATTGTAAATATGATTTAAATTAGCAACTTGAGTGCCATTTACAATCAAAGTCTAACCAGATTTCATAGTGAACACTGGGTAATAGCCGGTATAGTGTTACGTGTCCGCAGATGCTAAAAGTACAACCTCTAAATCATAAAATCATCTATGATCGCAAGATCATAAAATGAAATTGACAATCAAATAGATATAACACGCTCGTATATAATTGGCGCCATCTACATTCGTACTGTTTAATTATTTTGTTAACTATTAGTTTTGTTGGCCAATTAGTTTGGCACATTATACGTATTTTTGTTCTTATATATTTTAGTTATAAATATTTGAAGTGAAATTTTTGTTGAAGTCTTGGTAGAGGAGACACTGAGAGATAATTTAATAAAGATTCATTACTATATGACGTCATGTTAATACTATCTATTCGTCAAACGATATTAGAAGTAGGATGTATATATTGTAATCCGTACGAGTACGAAATATTTGCGTGGAACGAACGTACTAGGGTATGAAATACCGCAGATACCTGTTACATAATATGCAACCTGCTGTCACTCTTTGTTATGATTCAACTACTATAAGAGCAAAAGAAACAAAGCAATTCCGGACGTACGCAGGCTATCCCGTTCATCGTATAAGCGTCTTCTTAGGAATAATGAAATAAAAAACATTCCGCGTAATAGTATCATATTGGTAACATGTCAATCTTTGATAAGCTGGTATTCCATATACTCGCACTTTGTTATTGTTAAGTGTCTCTAAAGTCCATTGCGTATCGACGTTTAGCAAGCACTTTTTTTTTCATGGTCTCTGAAAGTCCGTGACTTAAGATTTTATAATGATAGAACAATAACCATTAGATTTTATTTTTGCAACTTTTTATTTAGTTGCATTCAAATTAGTGAAAACTAAAATATGAGAAATCCTAGTATGTAACAAGCAAAAAAATGTTTAATTGAATGCTCTATACCAAGTTTTATACCTGTGCATGCCGCGTAAAATTGAATGCTTTATGCCGAGTTTTATGCCTGTGCATGACGCGTAAAATTGAATGCTTTATGCCAAGTTTTATGCCTGTGCATGCCACGTAAAATCTAGTATTTTGCAACAGGTATAGAAACATATTGTTTTTACATACTCGTTACAGAAAAACCTAGTACGAAAAAATACTAATATCGCCCACCTCTAATTGGTATAACTCTTTGGAAAGAACTAATGCTATTACGCATAACAAAATTAGGATGTAAACACCTTTGCTTGTGTATCGATTATTTTTAAAATGCTGTGCGGAAATAAAATATTACTTATACAATTAATAAGCTGTAATATTTAATAACTATCCGCAATCAAGAAAATTATAGTCCATTGTTATTTCAGTACAATTATTTAAGTTAATGAACTCGAGGATGCTGTTATAAAGATAATAACAACGTAATAACGTAATAACGGTCACGTAAAAACCGGATCGGTGTCATTAGATGTGTAACTTATTTTATCACATCTAATGTCCTGAACTAATTTTAATAAGACAAAACGCGATTATTATAGACGTTTTACTCCTGATCCATGATGTATGGACCAATATTTTTTTTTGTTTTATTGGGGTTTTAATATCGATATTTGGAGCATTGCTTATTTAATGTAGGTATATAAGATTTACAGGACCGAGACAAATTTAAATGATACATAAAATTATTTTATTCGCTTCAAATTAACACTTATATTTTTATAATGGTTTTAAATAGAAATAGTGGGTAAAAGAAAAAAAAATGTTAGTAAGAACATACTTGTAGTATCTATGGTTCTGAGCATTTTGATTTATTAGCCATATAAAACATGATGAGATGCGAAGAGAAAGATAGATAGATAGATAGAGAAAGATAACGAATATGTAAATATGATTGTGCTAAATGTAGGTTTCCAACAATTCATGGTTTCCCCTAGTGACTGACTACCTAAATTTAAGTGTTCGTAAATGGATATGCTCCCACATTTTTGCAACTAAAAGTTAAAATTATAGATTCTATGTATATTTTTATGTACAACTTCTTCTTAATAGTCACCTCCTCATGACTGAGGGTCGTATTCACTAGAAGGTCGGCTCGCAGAATTTTACAATTCCTTTTACTGGTCCTGACCTTGGACATACCCATGGAATTTTTGAAGGATCACCGGATAACTTCGTATTTGGTCCGATCATTTAGTTGAAAAACGGCTTCTTGGTCTCTATATCCTCTCTAAATAGCTTTTCTATATTATATGTATATATATATATATATATATATATATATATATATATATATATATATATATACACATATAAATAGCTATATAATCAAGTTATGCGAGCATTCTTTATATGCAGTTGGTGAACATGTTTTTATGTTCGGCTCCTGGAGAGAGACGATATAGTTATTTAACAACTTGAGGTACGCGCAGCATTCTGTGCAAGTACTACAAATGTGCAATGCATCGAACTTTTTTCTTTCAGCTTTTTTTAAAGTTCATATCTCGTGTTTGTGTAGATAAATAAAAAATACTGTGGTTCTTACAAGTCTTATTGTATTTCTAGATATGTGTCTATCAAGTATATCTTGATTAGTTCAGTCATACTGGCTATGACATTTGTATCCTCCTAGTTGTCTCCAATTCACATCCTTCCTGATCATTCAATATGAATCCAAGTATACAACCTGGTTTTTGAAACTCTATAGAGCATTTGAATCGGGAAGTTTTTTCTCGATCGAAGATAATAATTTCTGTTTTCGCCCGATTAATGCTGAGTTCTTTTTTTATTTTCTCACTCAATTTCATTAAGAGCATTTCCGCTTTATATTCTGAGATACTACAACTATCTATCATAAATTATATGAACAATTAAAGAAAGAAGATAGTTAAGTCAGATCAGGGGTGTGCAGAAAATTTTCCGCCAGCAATGTGTTGAAAAGGATTTTGGTGGGCGTGGAAAACTAAGGTCGCTTACATCAAGCCATTATCGGGTACCTTGAAGGAACAGGACTCTGGGACTTGACATCGATATGTAGAAATGTCAATCTGTCACTTATTATGTCCAATTTATATTTTAACTAGTTAAAGTTTTGTTTTGGAATCAATTGAATTCTGACACTGTAAATCCATCTTCGATAAATATTTATAGAAAAATCGTTAGAAAAATCTTATCTTACCCTATCTTTAGCCACTTCCACCTACTTATATTTTCCTTTTATCAATATTGATTCATATTAATCTCGATTTGATTTATCTTTATTTTAGTTTCCTTTTTTATTATTTACTTCTACAAGGATCATAAATATAAAACAATTCAACGTTACTTTATATCATTACTTTATATTTGTTCGTTATATCATCATCATCATCATCATATATATTAATACGCTAAGGTTAAGATGTTACTCTCCCTTTTTAGAAAAAACCTCACAACTAATCCACATAAATCATATATCATTTTATAGATAATTGCTTGCTCTACCGGCATCCACAACTAAAAAAATTATTATTGCTATTGTTTTTGCAAATTAATTAATTATTAACATTATGTACACAAAACAGCAATGCTGCCATCTAACGGCTCAACGTCAATATGATTGACGGTCGGTAAAATTTTTGTTTAATTTCAAATCCACTCACGTATAAATAAAGTGGCGCTTTAGCTCAATGCTTTTGATACTTGCGCCTCTATATGTCAATTTTAGTAAAATATTTGTTTGATCTGTCATCTGAGCTTCATAATGGAATAAATAATGCGAAGACTTCGCACGGGTCACGCTAGTTAGTAATATATTAGCCTAGTTGTTGATTGTCAATATTTCTTTTTAAAAAATGCAATTTCTTAGTCATATTTAATATGAAAAATATTTGGTAATATTGTAATTGATTTCAATTTAAAATTTGTAAAAATTAATGCCAATATCAATTTATTCATTTATTGGCCCTTCTTATTCTAGCTAATATTATAAATGCGAAAATTAGTTTTAATGTCTATCTCTCCTGCTATCATGCTTTTGTATAATTGATGAACTTTAAGTTTTGCTTAGCTGTAGCAAGTATCATAAAAATCAATATAAGTACAATACCTATTATTTTAAAATAAAATTTTCTGGTAATAATTTTTTGTCTATCTCTCCCGCTATCATGCTTTTGTATAATTGATGAACTTTAAGTTTTACATGGCTGTAGCAAGTATCATAAAAATCAATATAAGTACAATACCTGTTATTCTGAAATCAAATTTTCTGGTAATAATTTTTTTGTCTATCTCTCCTGCTATCATGCTTTTGTATAATTGATGAAATTTAAGTTTTGCATATCTGTAGCAAGTATCATAAAAATCAGTATAAGTACAATAGCTGTTATTCTGAAATCAAATTTTCTGGTAATAATTTTTTTGTCTATCTCTCCCGCTATCATGCTTTTGTATAATTGATGAACTTTAAGTTTTACATGGCTGTAGCAAGTATCATACAAATCAATATAAGTACAATACCTGTTATTCTGAAATAAAATTTTCTGGTAATAATTTTTTTGTCTATCTCTCCTGCTATCATGCTTTTGTATAATTGATGAAATTTAAGTTTTGCATATCTGTAGCAAGTATCATAAAAATCAGTATAAGTACAATAGCTGTTATTCTGAAATCAAATTTTCTGGTAATAATTTTTTTGTCTATCTCTCCCGCTATCATGCTTTTGTATAATTGATGAACTTTAAGTTTTACATGGCTGTAGCAAGTATCATACAAATCAATATAAGTACAATACCTGTTATTCTGAAATAAAATTGTCTGGTAATAATTTTTTTATAAAGAATGTGGAAAGAGATGGAGATTTGTAAAGAATGTAAAAAAATTGTATATCCTTTACAAATAATAAAATTGATGAACGATATTTTTTATACCTGAATCGCTAACTTATTTATATTAGGGTACTATAACTGTCTTGATTTATACGCTTGAATGAGCTAATGCTACATCACAGTATACTAATAGTATATAATATATATGCTATTCTATAGTTTATATAATATATATGTTATTCTTATTTTCATTCTAAAGCAATAATATGTTTCTATTCCTATTGCTATGTTATTTATTATAGGTAAAACTAGCTGTCACTCGCGGCTTCGCTTGAAATAAACAAAAATTATGGAAGTCGGCTGTATATCTGAAAATAGAATATTTACGTTAGTTGACATTAACATTAGGCTGATAACCCATAAACCCACCGTTGCAGTAAAAATGTGCGGTAAATAATTGCGACCTAATGTTTTAAAAAAAAATCGTAGACAGACAAACTTTTGACTGCCTAAATACACATCTTCATAATGTATCTTATTAAATTAGATTCATAACAAATGATATAAAAATGTTTTCTAATTATTGTCGCGAGAATTAAAATTTTCTGTGAATTAAAATTTTCTTAAATATTGATTGTAAAAAAAAATTTACCACTAATAAGACACAGAAACAAAGTGGATAATACAAAAATTAATTTTATTATAACACCATTCAAGGGAAGAACAAAAATTTTTCATGATTTAATAAGAAAACACTTGATTTTCCTATATAACCAGCATGGGAAACTAAGGCTATGTTTTTCATATTGTTTATATGTGTGTAAATGTTTATAATTATTGATCAGATATTTGTTTACTTATTACTTAGATAATGAACAAGTATGCAGATTTTCGCAATCGCAGAAGTACTTTAATTTGATACATGTCATTTAAATTATTCGACGAAAATTTTACAATGTTATTATTTCTTAAATATAAGTAACTTATTAACATAATGTAGATACCGTATTGACATAAAAATACATATTTTCGCATATTTAAAGGTGGGTGTTGAACGAAACGGGTATAGAAATTTAAAGATCCATGTTATTCAATTAAAAAAGACAATATATATATATATATATATATATATATATATATATATATATATATATATATAGATAGACAATTAAAAATAATAGTTGCAAATTACCCAGATTTTTGTTGATAATAATGAATGATAAATAAAAGTATTAATCAATAAAATAGATGGTTAAACAATATAATTTAAAATTAGGAGAGCAAAATTGAAGTTTTGTAAATTAAACTAGGTTAAATCATTCTAAATATAAACATAAATACAGACTAAATATTTATATATTTAGGAGTTTCTTATTAACCCGATTTTCAATAAGTTTATTTTAAAAAAAATGAGGTTGGGGATCCAAAGAATTCCACACATGAAGGAAGTATTTAACGGCGCGACTTAGTTTGTTAACTGAGGCAGACAATTCAATTATTTTTCCAGATTTAGACTCAGGACATTTAGGGATATTTAAAAGAAGAGAGAATAGGTATTCTGTCCGCTGTTGTTAAGTTTATAGCGTTGATGTAGCGGGCTGCATTTACTTACCCACAGGTACCTACTTAAATACAGTTAAAATTTAAGTTAGTGTATCACAATTAAAGTTATTATTTAGTTAAGCTACAGATACGCAGTCGGTTATTGTTAAGTTTACAGCATTGAAATAATGGAATGCTATAAATTGCATTGAAATAATGGAGTGCTATCAATTGCATTGAAATAATGGAGTGCTATCAATTGCATTGTGACCGAGTTTACAATCAATGTGTTTTTTTCATTGACCCAGAGTATTCAATTTAAAATCATTATTTCTATAATGCGATAGATATAATTTTCGTTTATCTCAACTTCGAATTGTATGAAAAATAATTTAACGAACTGTTCTCAAGGAAAGCATAATTATCTAAAATGAAAATTTCAAGTGTTTTGTAATAATAATCAACAGGGTGGTCCAGCATTAAATAAATAATAATTTTAATTAGAAAAAAGGATTATTTTATATAATATTTATAAGTAGACTAAAAGCAAATGCACCAAGTATTCCTTGAAATTAATTTAATCAATATATTAGAGACTTTTGCACCATTTATAGATTTAGTTTGAGAAAATAATAGAAATATAATCACATATAAATGATGAAGGTTTTCAAATAAAATTGAACAGGTTTTCAAGTTCCAGAACCTAAATTTGGCACTTGATCTGTTATTTTTTCCGCAACAATTAAATTTTTTTTACTACAGATAATAAAATTTCAAGAGGTTCTATGATTCTGAAGAAAGGAACTAGATACATATATTTTCGCTATCGTTATACGACTGTGCCCGCGATTTTTTTCACATGGTCTTTCAGAAATTATTATCAACTGTAATATTAATAAATCTAATTCTATCTAATACAATAATTATTTGTAATTTAACAATTTTTTTAAGCAAATGCCCTTTGTATTGAAATTTTAAATTACCATATCGTATTTTTGTTAATATATTGGGATGAAGTAAGGCATATGTGTTACCTTAGATTCAATAGAATCCACGAGTGAAGCACAATCAAAATTCCTTTAGTGCTTTTTGCATAACGCACGAACAAACAGACTCACAGACGAACGGACAAACATGCCTAAGTACAATATTTCAGTGTTTTATTACTTTTAATACGATCCCCATAACCATTATTTCTTAAATGTATTCAATATACAGACAGCTTAATTCTACAGTAGATATTATTATATGCCTAGACAGGTAATTTTCTTAGGCGTATTTGTAATTAATTTTCCAATTTTCAAGAACGTATTTCCATTCTTATGTGAGATAAGATAACGTCTTAATCCAATTTAGATCTAATTACACTCCACCGACGTCGGGATACGATTGACTAAACGAGCAACCGAAGTTTACCATACCTCGCCGACCATACAAAGCCGCAGCCCATGCCGCAAGCGCCGACCGACTCACAATAAAAAAAGCCAATATGCAAACTTGAACCGTACGCAGGCAATAAACACTAAAACCGGTTCCCGAGCAAAATTACATACGGCCTACAACGAGGCATACACATTCCTACTCGCTTAAATACGCCGCGCATACACAGCGTTGCGTTCGTCGCTTACGAACGGACACGAACACATTTACGTTACAGCATCACAAGTACCATCCCCCCGCAGCGAGCGGAGTGGGGGTAGCGTGATCTATCTCGATCGTCCGCGTAGATCATCCCCCCCACCCGCGTCCAGCGGCCACGCCTGGTCCAATAGTGACCACTCGAACGGGCAGCGGTCGGCCAATCGCATGGCCGAACCGTTTCCTCACTGTGATCTAGAGAGATCTCTCGTATAGAGCAAGCGCCGTCAGTTGAACTCGTATACGGGCTTTGGCGCCGAGATGCTGATGGTGCTGTTCGTTTTTGCGTGTCGCGTTAATTGTGAGTTATCTAGTTCGTTGAACTACTGTTTAAATGGTATATTCCAGTAAAGATGACGGTAAAAACTTCGTAGGCATTGACTTCCGCATATTTTTCTAAGAAATAGATATGAATTCAGAGTTGCCTCTGTAAATTGGACAAAATTATATAGTACCGTGATTTTATTGTTGAAAAATGATATAGTAAAATACGGACATGAAAAATGAAAATCTTATTGTTGAAACGTGCATTTTGGACAATGGAATGATATGAAATATTCAATATAATGAAAGAGAGGGTGTACTTACCAATTATTAAAATTAAATTTAGAAATATATTTGATTCAAAAAACTTATTTCAATTAAATTCACAATTAAATGAAACTACGTGATGTAGTATTATTTCTACTTTATTTAAGTTCTTTACCACAACCTAGTCTAATTCTTTAAGTTCTTTATCCTCAGGTGGGCTATTAGCAAATCATTCTTTGCATTCTTTGCTAATGGCCCACCTGAAGATGTTGTAATACAACGAAACATAGGTCATGGTAAAAATCTTAAAGAAAGTAGAAATAATACTACATCACGTAGTTTCATTTAATTGTGAATAATGAATTGCTACAAAATTAACGCCAAATATATTCAATATTCGATTAAATTGTTACATCTTTCATATTATCGAAGGCATAAGATGTAACAACAAGAATTTGAACAGCCAACATTTGATTGTTAACGCCTCTTCTATTCATATGAATTAAAATTATTGTTTTCAAGGCCGATTTATTTGTCTATATTGTTCATGCTTATGATGATTATGGAGTAAATTCATAAGGTCTTACACGGAAAAAATACATTGTATATAAATTATATATCAGGACGAAAATAATTCTTATGTGTGAAAGAACCATTATACTGACCCATTTGAAACATTTAATGCCCATGAACAAAAATATTTTAACATCAACCACTGTACGTGCTGATTAGCCCATCAATTACTGTAGACCATTTTTCCATAGTGCGCTTCTTCTATTTCTTCGTTCTTTAACCTTTCTTAATTTCTCATCTTTCACTTTATTTTTATTAACTGTGGAAAAGTTATTTTTATTGTATATTTTTTGAAACTAAATGATTGTATCGTAATTATCCAGAGAGATAATTCTGATAGTAATTTGAGATTCGATCGATTTCTTAAGATTTTGTGAAACAGTAATTTCCTTACCTTACGCACTAATGATAGATTAAAATTCTCGAGTTATTATGTTTATTCGTCAGCTAATGCTTTAAATTTCTTTAATTAATCTTGTTAATGACGGTAAGACTATATATGGTAGAGTCATACAAAAAAACAAGGAACGTTTTTCGATAGTCAGTTCAAAATGTCGTATACTGTGTCTTACTTATTTTAAAAATGTTAAATGTATTTAAATAAAGGGAGAAAAAAATATTTGAACATGTACCACTCTAAAGTCGTCAGTTATTTTTTTAATAAAAGCCGATCCTGACAAAATTTTCAAATCAAACCATTAATTATTGCTAATATTCAATAAAGTTTTGTGACTTACTTGATTCTTAATACACATAACGCTGGACAAATTTTTCTGTATATTATAAATAAACCAAGGTAATATATAATTTAGAAACTTAACTTATAAAGTTCGTTGGCATTTTAAGCCAGTTAAAAAATATAATCCACGAACTTTTGTTCGGATATTCATGTACTCCAGCAAATGTTCGACGAATGTCCGGGGAACTTCCAGTTCGATTTACAGAACCGTGACGTTAATGGACTATGCATGGCATAGATCGCTAGTCTTTGAAGCGTCAGTTCGTCACCCGCCTTGCGGTCAGGCGACTGTTAGTCTATAGAGTCAACACACACTGTGCAAGTTACATTTAGCTTTCACGACAAATTTTAATTTTTTGATAAGCAACAAAAATGCGTTTAAATGGTTCTTAATGTTACTGTCCTTGTTAAGACCGTTGTTGCTGTCCTGTCATTTTCTTTGACATAGAGTTATTAACCATTAATTCGATATAGAGTTATTCAACATATTTAAGAAAAGAAGATTATTTATATCTGATTCACTGTTCACTTATGTTGTTCACACGATCATTTTTCCAACTTCTTAGATCTCTAATATTTACTAATAAGACCTTTGACGATTGAAACTTAAAAAAATTAACAGTATTTTCTTTCAACATAGGTAGTCTGCCATTTTACCCGATATAAAGAGAAATACAACTCTTGCGAAATGCTGTTTAAAAATGTTAATGAATTTCGAAAAAAAATAATAACGCTTCCAACTTATTTTATCATCATCACTTCACTTTCTAGCATTTACTTTTCATTTGTTTTCATAATTTTCTTTTCTATATATTGAGCTGAAGTAAGGTTTCTCTCTTCCCTTTTGAAAAATATTTTCCATAATTGGTCACAATCCGAAACCTACTTATAAATTCATTTTTGCCACGTTCAATAAGCTAATATTATTACCTTCTCTGTTTTATAGCATAATTAAAACTGATGCTGTGTCCATTCTTTACATGAAGTAATTTCTTGTAAAGATTGGACACAGCATCAGTTTGAAGCAGGCTTGGACACAGCATCATTCATTGAAGTAATTCTCTTCTTTATTTCTTTCCTTTTCTTATAATGTACATTGTCTTTCTTTTGAACACAACCAGAGTTGTTTTTTACTGCGCCTTTTTCAAGTAATTAATAAGTAAATATGTGAATAATAAGTAGCTTTTGTGTCCTCTTTAGTTGTTTATTATTAAGGTTGAATCAGGAATTATAATCTATGTATTTACGCTTATTATCTAGTGATTACTAACTCAAATTGTGTGTACTCAGTTGACTGTTTCTGATAAGTAATCGAATTTCTACGTTGTTTAGGATGTAACATAAATGAATGGTTGTACATGTAGATGTTATTCATTTTTCACTTTTAAGTGTTCACTTCCTCAAAACGAAATTATCAGAACCCCTATAAAACAACCTGGTTTCCTTAGAAACCGTTTGAGGTAAAATTATGAAATTTGGCACGGTGACAAAGAATAAACCATAAGCCAACCATAAGTTCTCTCTGCTATAAAAAACATTTATATAGACATTCTAAATATGACAAATGAAGTAAGCGAAATCCTTTTTTTTTTAATTTATATGCCCGGTAGAAAATCCATTGAGAAAGCAAGTTATAACGTTTCCAAAACAATTTTTTTCATCTAAGATAGTTTTAGATATATGGTTGGAAATATTCACAATAATTATTTCTCCCAAATCTGAAAGTACTAAAGCCAAAATTAACGCATTCTGCTTGTGCGTAACAGCTTTTAAATATTTTTGATGCAACTACAATTTCGGTATTGAATTTGAAGAAAATATATAAAAATATAATATCTAAACTAGCTAATCCCGTGAAAGCCACGCTTATTTTATATTATGTAGAGTAGTCAGCAGGCAAACTACATAATAGTTTGCCCGCAGAATAGAAGAGAGAAAGTAGAATAACTTATTGTCATCAAGTGCAACTAAGGTATCAACAGAGAATCTGTGTTCTGCTCTTGCTTATGCTACATAGGAATTTGCTACTTTCTTTGCTTTTTTATATTCATTCTTACCGGCGTCCGACCTTGAAGCCTGCCATTTTTTAAAGGCATCCTTTTTATTTCTCAGTGTCGCTTTTATTAGAATGAGGATTCTACCATAATCCTACGTGGTGGAACGAGGAAGGATTGTTGGTTTTCAATCTTCCTTTAGATATGTCTAAACTTAGCTGTTTTCAGGCAGAAATTGTGGAGCTCATTCCACTGTTTATTAACGTCAAACCTATCAGAACTTACCATTGAGTTTTCAAGTAACTTCTTCATCTTTTCAATAAAGTTATCACCTTGAAGCTTGCTTATGTTATACTATCTTATGTTATGCATGGTTGTGGTTTTGAGTCAAGCTGCCACTTCAAGAACTAAGACTGAAGTCTTAAGCAAGCTACTAGTAGTCTGTTTTGTGTGACGAGACCTTCCCCGGGTATGGCCTTACAATCTTTAAAGCATTTGAGTATTGTTTTATCACACATAAATTAATCTATTTTCGAGATGGATCTGTCACTCTTATAAGTCATAAGATGCTCGCTTTTCTTTCGAAGAATGTGTTCATCGATGACAGTTTTCTCTTGGATTTCAAGTACCAAATCCAAAGTTACCATGGACTTGTGTATAATCAGGCGCAGTACACCGTACGTATCCATTCAGGTCTCCACCGATAATTGTCTTTTCTATACCTATGTACATACTATATAATGTCTTGGAGATCCCCCCAGAAAGACTCTTTCTCCTCGCGTAAGCAGCCCACTTGCAGAACTATCAGATAATTTTGTCGCTCAACATTTCTACCTTAATTATTCGTTGCTTTAGATCTTAGTCGAGGTCCGCGCCGAATTCGTTCCTATAAAATATTATCCCTTTCTAGAGGAGTTGATTTTTTCTGCCAATATCTCTGGATTTCGCACCTTTTCATTTAAGTTCTTGCAGGCAACAAACGTTTACGTTCCGGTTGTGTAAAGTATCTGCCAATTCTTGGTTACGTCCGGTCAGTGATTCCATATTCCATATTGTGTGCATATTGTTAGCACTGCGCCTAGTGTCGTCATTTTTGGAGTACCCTCTAGTACTTTTGTTCGTATATATTTGCCTCTCACCGTCGCTTAAGAGGTACGCCCTAGCGTCTACATATTTTTCCTTGTGCTGTGTTTTATTGGATTCGGAGATTTTTATTTTGCTATAGTTTTATGACCAGTTGCCACTTGATGGCAAGGCCATAGTTTCTCTCACAAACCTGGGCACCGCCTTTGGCTCCTCCGCCGCCATCCTTCGTGTGCGTCCTGGCCTAGTGCATAGCAAGGCCGTTGACTTCAACTTCGAAATAAATCAGAGCAGTTCACCGAAGTGGTTTGTTACGAAGTCACCTTCTTCGACCTGTTGGTCCGAAGGAGTTATTTTATTTTGTCCCTACCCTCCACGTGCCACTTTCGAGACACCTGGTGAGCGTCCTCCTATCCGCCAACAACAGACCTGCTTTTTATAAGTCAGGTTTCCCGGATGTACTGATGAAATCATAAGGTCTATAATGATTACTAGGTCTGCTAAAGACAAGCTGAATAACGACAACTTGAGTCGTTCAAGCATAAGTGTTTCCCTTGTTGTTTTACGCCGCAGAGACGTTGACAATACGTGAGAGTAGATGTTCTGGAAAGGCAATATTAGGGAAAAATTCTTATCCATATTCCAAAAAACTCGGCATCAACGAGCGTTTACCGAATATTGCATAAACTCGCATAATGAGATTCTTCTGACGCCTGGTGGTACAGTATAAAGCGGAAGGTACAAGACCACGTGGACGAGCACCAATGAGATGAATAGTTTAGGTCACTTCCACGATGACCACGATCACTTCGCCAAGAAAGTAACGACTAAAAAAAAATCTGTTCCTATCAATTTAAATTTATATTTTAATTTAAATGATAAAATGTTTTATTATTGGGGGGAATTAAATCTGTAACAAATAAATTATTAAGAATAAATAGATTGTATTTAAATTGCGTGGATTTACTGGCGCACATTTTAATTTTACAGGATTCCGTACAGCATAAGGAAAAATAGAACTCTATCACGAAGGTCATACTCATGACCTTCTATCCGTCAGTACCGATCGTTTTTCAACAGACTTTCGACTTAGATACTTGAAATTGGGTATTGCAATAAAGTATTTTAACTTCTACATATCTTAACAGCTAAAAGTCGAAAATAGTTATGCGGAAATTTTAATGGAGAATTTATTTCCAGAATTTCTTTTTTTTCGAATTCCACATATAATGTAGAGAATCGTTTGAAAGGGCTTTGACAAAGGACATTGAAAAATATACAAAAAATAAACACTCCCTCCGTCCCTTTATTTTTGAAATTACTGAACTTAAATACAGTAATTTTATTTCAAACAGGTACGGAACCCGCGATTCGGGATTTTTCCTAATTTTATTTTCAGTAACTCAGAACGTACCGTAATTTTACTTTCAGTATTGTAGTAGCAGCATTCTGATTGGTTGTAAGTGATGGATTAAATGGAAAAATTAAAAGAAAATTTAAATTAATAGAATGGCAGATGATTCTACAATATGAACGTTTCGAACAAATTGTGACAGTCATAGTCTAAACGCTATTTCTAGTTCGTTTTCTTGTCGCAGTGCGGATTCGACCTTAGAATTAAATATGCTGAGGTCAGATGGGTCAAATACCGGCAGGTAAACACGTGCCCCCAATAAACTACGGTACGCCAACGATATACACGCGGTGTCCACACCGCTGCGTCTATGCACCTCTTTGGACCCTGGCCATCGGCCGCGTCTTCAGTAAACATTATTAACTTTTTCATTGATACGTAATTTGGTACTTGTTCACTGATACATAATTTAGGATTCTCTACTTATGTTGCAATGTGCTTAAATATACTTTTCTTCTTTACTTTAGATTTTTCCTTTTCAATTTTCCAAATTCGTCTTTGGACCTGTTTGAACCCTGGCCATCGGCCACGTCTTCAGTAAACATTATTAACTAGTTCACTGATACGTAATTTGGGACTTGTTCACTGATACGTAATTTAGGATTCTCTATTTAAGCCGCAATGTGGTTAAATACACTTTTCTTCTTTACTTTAGATTTTTCGTTTTCAATTTTCCAAATTCGTCTATGCACCTGTTAGAACCCTGGCCATTGGCCACGTGTTCAGTAAACATTATTAACTTGTTTACTCATACGTAATTTGGGATTCGCTACTTAAGTTGCAATGTGTTTAAATACCTTTTTATCCTCTACTTTAGATTTTTCCTTTTCAATTTTCCAAATTCGTCTATGCACCAGTTTAGACCCTGGCCATTGGCAACGTCTTCAGTAAACATTATTAACTTGTTCACTGATACGTAATTAGGGATTCGCTACTTAAGTCGCAATGTGGTTAAATACACTTTTCTTCTTTACTTTAGATTTTTCGTTTTCAATTTTCCAAATTCGTCTATGCACCTGTTTGGACCCTGGCTATGGGCCACGTCGTCAGTAAACATTATTAACTTGTTCACTGATACGTAATTTGGGTTTCTCTACTTAAGTTACAATGTGGTTAAATACATTTTTCTTTTTTACTTTAGTTTTTTACTTTTCAATTTTCCAAAATCGTCTCCCTTGATCTATGTAATTACGTACTCAATTGTTCAATTTATATATTTCTGCACAAAAGTTGGACCGCTTGGTGAATTATTGTCGTAATCATTAGGTAATTGGTAGAATAAATATCATGAAACTGAAGAACAAAATGAAGAATGTTTTCTTATTGTTTATTATTAAATCACGATTAAAGTAATCTATGTACTTCAAACTAATTTTTAATTCAATTAAATTTGGAAATAAACTAAATTAATGCCTACGTTTAAAGGTTGCAAAGTTATCACCGAAGTTAACGTTAATCAAAACACGTCTAGTTATTGCTGTATTAATAAACTTCGATATACCAGTATTTAATGCTTTATTACGCCTTGTTTTTTTTATTTACGGTGTTTAAGCAATATGTTACTATTGAAACACTAAGTGGTTCACAAAAGAAAAACAATTTGTTCCTAATATAAATATAAATCCGAATGCTGATTTTTGTCAGCTTTTCGGTTTTTACTACATTTTTTTTGTTATTTATCAAAACACGTCTAGTTATTGCTGATTAAAGTTAATAATGTACTTAATTCTGCATTACGCCTTTTTCGTTTGTTTGTGTTTATGGTATTTTACGCAATACGTCACTATCAAAAGACTAAGTGGTTAGAAAAGGGAAACAAAAAAGTTTGTTCTTAATATAAATATAAATCCGAACGCTGATTTTTTTCAACTTTTCGGTTTTGTTTTGTTACTACATTTGTTTGTTATTTATTTATAATTCTACAACGAATATGGTTCTTATATAGCGAATGATATGCCATTGTTGCTTTAGTCGCCTGGAATATTAATATTACAAAAAGTGTGTTTGCATGTTTGTTACTCAGTCACGCCTAAATGGCCACCCTGATTTTCATCAAAATTTGATGGAGCTATAAAAATATTTCGAGTTAGCGTATAGGTGACTTTAATACGGAAAACAGCATAATTTTCATTGTTTCATAGGGAAAGGAAAATTCAAAAAGAAACACGGGGAAACATTATAAGATTATTTGCGTGTCCGCCTATCCGGCCTTCACTTGAAATTTGGCAAAGCAATAAAATATATTAAATCCTACGTCTCTCAACAAATACCTAATACTAAAAATATTGTGGAAATTTAGGGGGGAGAGAGGGAGAAATTAATTGAATACTCAAAACAATTTTATTTATTCATATGCAGTGTTGGGTTTTTACGTAATTGTAGGTAATATAACTTCAGAGACATGTAGAAAAATATGCAAAAAATTATATCGCACCCCCATCTTTTTCGATATTACTAAATCTAAAATTATAAAAGATCAGGGTTTTTAGAAGCCTACACAAATTTATAGAAAAACTAAGAAAATGTTTTTCAACGTCATAGTTTTTTTGTGATATTCAATATAATATATTTCGCCGTCTACTTAAATTTTTTAAAAGTTATTAAATATTTGTTGGCACTGTAAGTTTAAGTTAGCGATGACTTAGGGTAACTAACGTAATTTTACTTCAAACGAGGTACAGGACCCTCGATGCGGGAGCCAGACTAGCACTTGAACGGTTTTTGCATGATGAAACTTGGTAGATTTGATTCAATAATACACGTTTAATACTAAAATATGCCAATAGATGGCGCAATGCCAACTTGTTTGCTTTTGCTGGACGCTGTAAAACATTTAAGATAATTTATAAAGGTTTTGGGATAGTGTTATTGTGTAAGGGACAAATGTTACCTTTTCAGTTGAAAATCGACGTGGACGAAACTAAGGTAAACTATAAATATAGAAGTTTCTGTGTTTATTATCACCTAAAATACTATATATTGATCGTCATTATAATATATCTAAAACTATAACTATATTTAATTTTAAATATAGTAAAAGAATATAGTAAATATAGTATATTGAAAATGTATTTGAAACTACTTTTGCTGGTCTAGATTTCAGGTAACAAAAAGGCCAGCTATATATTATTTTCGAGATATATAAGATTTTGATCATAATTTGCCAGACCTGATTTTAATATAATTTTACAGTACGTTTTTTCATTAACATTTTTGAACCCCCAATTCACATCATTAGGACCTGATTTCTAAAAAAAACGGTCAAATATGATTTTAATATTTATTAATTAGGGTATTTTTACAGAATTCCGAATGAATAAGACGAATTCAGTTTTTTTTCTCCACGCAAACTTTGAACTCCGATTTCACCGTTTTAGGGGTGGTATTTAAATAAAAAATCTCTTTTGTGGATTCGTTTCTATTGATTGAGGCTTTAAATTCAGTTATTCAGTTTATTAGTCAGCCAGTTTATTCTTTAACCTACTTGAAGAAAGGGCCTCCTCCTTTCTCAGTTCGGCTGTATGTTTTTTTCTGTTTGGAATGACATATCCCCAATATATTTACATGAAAATTTGCTTAGAATCTGACCATAGAAATTAAAGATACAACATAGAATTCCTGAACACTGAATAGCACAAGTGCCGTGATCGAGTTTCGGTGATAAAGGTCTAATGGTAATCCATTAATACACGACTAAGGGCGACATTAATTTCCTTTTTATCAAAATCGCGCCCAACGATGAAGCCGGAAGGTAGTGACAGGAACTCTTTAGTAATTTTAGCATAGTTTGAGCTAAAATGCCGTGCAATATAACTAACCCATGAATTTGGTACCTATGTGAAATGGAACATGTCCTTCTACTTTTAACAATTAAATTATACACGTGTTCAGTTTTTAGTGTTTCGGCTTAATTCTTATTATGTATTCAAAATTATTTAATTAGAACCCTTATGTGTTCACTTTGTTTTCCCTCTGTCTGTCAAAGCCCTTTATCTCAGAAATGGCTTGAGATGTCAAGTTGAAATTATTATTATATATTGAGGTTTATTGCTATAGAAATTCTAAGTTTTTAAATCACGCAGCAAAAACATAATGTCCATTAAAGGATTTTTTTGTTATTTATACTGTTGCCAAAACCTATATCGTACTTCCGGTCGACATACAATCTTGAAAGTCGGCGTGAGGATTGGCAGGTTTTATAGCACAAGTAACGCAAAAAAATGAAAAAACCAAACATTTCTAATTCTATGTGGAATTATAATTTTCTTTTTAAATATGTGGCTGTGAAGAAGATAGTAGGCAATATATTTTTAAACGTTCTAAAAAAATTAAAATTTTGTTAATAGAAATACTATGAACCATTAAATTTTTATAAGTGCCTATATGTGTAGTGCGAGTTCTATCCGTGTTTGATTATTTTTTTAGTGTTTATATTCACTGACTTACTCTTGCAAATGACGTCATTATATATAGCATGTTTTTAATTTGGGATATGTATTATCTATACCCAAAATTGTAATGAAACCTTTTAAGCTATTTAAGAGTAAAAGAAATATAAACAAACAAATAAACAGGCGATGTTTCCTATTCTTATATATTAATAATAAAAATCCATGTTCTAACCTACTAATTTGTATAAAAACTAGATACAAAGTGAAATAATTGAATAGTAACAATGATAAAGAAACAAATGCACTTATGAAACATTTGCTCTATATGGATAACAAACTTATATGCCAATAATGAAAGTGGATTAAACATGCTAGTAAATCTAACCGAAACATTTTATATAATAATAATAAAAATCCCTTTTCCAAGCAACTAATTTCTAAATTTATAAAAGCTGGATACAAATTTAAATAATTGAATAATAACAATGATAAAGAGACAAATGCACTTGTGAATCATTTGCTCTATATGGGTGACTAAATTATATGCCAATAATGAAAGTGGCTTAAACATGCTAGTGTAAACCTAACCGAAACATTTTATATAATAATAATAAAAATCCCTTTTCCAAGCAACTAATTTCTAAATTTATAAAAGCTGGATACAATTTGAAATAATTGAATAGTAACAATGATAAAGAGACAAATGCACTTGTGAATCATTTGTTCTATATGGGTGACAAAATTATATGCCAACAATGAAAGTGGCTTAAACATGCTAGTGTAAACCTAACCGAAACATTTTATATAATAATAATAAAAATCCCTTTTCCAGGCAACTAATTTATAAAAACTGGATACAAATTGAAATAATTGAATAGTAACAATGATAAAGAGACAAATGCACTTGTGAATCATTTGCTCTATATGGGTGACAAAATTATATGCCAACAATGAAAGTGGCTTAAACATGCTAGTGTAAACCTAACCGAAACATTTTATACAATAATAATAAAAATCCCTTTTCCAGGCAACTAATTTATAAAAACTGGATACAAATTGAAATAATTGAACAGTAACAATGATAAAGAGACAAATGCACTTGTGAATCATTTGCTCTATATGGGTGACAAAATTATATGCCAACAATGAAAGTGGCTTGAACATGCTAGTAAACCTAACAGAAACATTTTCCAATCAATGGATATATGCTAAGAATTTTTGGATAAATAAATGTAAAATAAATTTATTTAAAAGAAGCAAGACCTACCAACACCTTTATGAATTACGAGACAGACTCAAAATAACACTTCCAGACGAATACGAAACATAAAACTACATAGAATGTAATCAATAAAATTATATCAAAGATAAATAATTGAAAGCAGATTTAATTTCAAACACACAAACCACACAACACAAATACGCCTATAAACTTACGTAATAACATATTCGTATTTCATAACCACTATCGCTTGGCGAAAAGCCAGTGGTTCTGAAATAATATACACTTAGCTAATCTTGGAGAAATTGGAAGATATTTTTAAATCTTTATATAAAAATATAATAATCATTTAATATATAATCATTATTAGATTAGTAGACATGTTCAAATAGGTTTGAAATGTCTGACAACGATATACTCAAAATAATTTAAATACACTTTATAAAAATGGTTTAATACTGTTAACGATCCACAATTAAATGCAACTACGTGATGTAGTATTATTTCTGCTTTATGTAAATTCTTTACCATGACCTAGATTACAACATCTTCAGGTGGGATATTAGCAAAGATTATATTTTTGCTAATATCCCACCTGAAGATGATGTAATGCAGCAAAACCTAGGTCATGGTAAAGAACTTAAAGAAAGTAGAAATAATATTACACCACGTAGTTTCATTTAATTGTGAATAATGAATTTCTACAAAATTAACGCCAAATATATTCAACCGTTGACGATATTACCTACTTCTTCAGAAGTTTGTTATTCAGATATAAAATATTTTCTTCTTAATATAACCTGATATTTTTCTGATATTTCTAAAGGCACTGTCCACAATTTTTAAAATTATCGCCTAGAATTCAACGATACTGGAACAAAATTGCTAAATGAATCGAAATAGAGTGTTATTTTTACGTTAGGTAAGAATCAAATATTCCATACATGGACAATGCTATTTGTAACAAGCATAACTCTTGTATTGTTCCTGAAATATATGAAAAACGTCATATTTATATATATTTATTTATTCTTGATTATCAATTGTTTCTACCATAGCACTATCGCCCACCGGAATTAGGGTTGAAATTATGGCAAAACGTAATATAAAAAAAGCACTGCCATCAACACCGCTAGGGAAGAACATTGTAACTCACTGCATAATCTCATATGGTTCACTCATTATCACTATGAATCTTTCCATAACTGGGAAATCATTATGCTTGGATAAGTTTACGATTTTCTATAACAATCTTTATTAATTTCCACCAAAGTTATGGTGTTACTAAGAACTAATCTACACATAAATCATAAAATTTATTCAGCAGTTGATTTTATTATGGGGCGTTTTCTTTTGAGTAAATAAATAGGGTTGTTTAGAAAAACTCTTATCGACGGCGCAGTTTTTCAGGTGAAAGTATACAAACTTAAATTTGCATTGCATTATCAAAGTAAAATGTTTAATTTAGCGATGAAATAATTAAGTTCTCATAATGAAAAAATAATAACATTTAGTTTTGATGACAACCTTAAAGTTACTTTTTCCAATATAAACAAATTACGATAAAACGTAATAAAACGCAAAGACCATGCGAAGCAACAGCCGGCCATACCGCAGCCGTAAGTTATGGTGACACAGAGCGAGACAAGCGGACAGTTATATTTATAGATATCTGCATATATAACAAATTTTATGTTCGTCTCCGCGCAATAATATTTCGAACGGCAATTCCGAGTACCGTTGCTGGGCGCGACCGCAGCGATTGACTTGCAAATGATTATTGACATCGCGCGCAGAACGAGCCCGCTTATATAGCACGAGACGCGTTCGCTTTTTGAACGTTTTTCTTCTTTTTATTTTGAAGTGACGGGCGATGGATGATGGATTGTGTTGCCAGTTTTGAAAACTTATTTCTTTTAAATGTTGCTTTCTAGTTTTTTAACTGCGTTGCGGAAAGAGAAAGACGTTTCAGGTCAGTTAATTTTAATTCAGTTATTTTATTTTAATTGATGTGCAATTTTAGTACGTTTTAAATAAAATATTAATTTATTGTGTTTTTATGTTAATGTACTGATACCGTATAGATATAAATAAAATAAACCAACAAGTTTAGAAACAATAATATACTAGAAATACTAGGTTGTATTATCGTAAATATCACAAAGCTAGGAAAATAAAAGAAATTTGTTTTTTTGAACTTAAATATCAATTCACCAAAAGCACGTGCATAATTTTGTATTATGAAGTTTTTCAAATTATCCTAATATTCTAAGGTATCTTTATACTTCAATATTAAAATTCAGCAACATCTCATTCCTAATCACCATAATCAGCACTTAACAATCTCTATGACACCAATTATCATGAATTATAAATGAAATCTACAACGTAAGTATTGATAAACCAAATCATTTGAAATCAGCTTGGCATTTATCATCTGCTACAAATTACATCTCATCGAACGGATATACTCTTATCTTAAACTAGATCATTTTTTCGACAAGCTCCGACAAAAACCACAACCGGGCATCGACACCTCCCTCCCAATACCGGAATCGAACCCGCGACACCGTTACTAAAACTTTAATTATACGACATGTCATATTAAATCCGTCCCTACCTATGCTGTCAAATATTGTATCAGTTCCTCGCTATAACAAGCATGACTTGCAGAGCGGTTACCACGGAGGATGGACAAAGAAAGAGTGATCGACGCGGAGAGAGTGGGCTGTTCTTGTCTCATTTGTTATTCTTTTATATGTCACTCGACTCTGCGTGTTAATATCCAATCTAAATATATTATAAGTTGCCACGTGCTGGCGCGAGGTGCTCGTCGGCGCGAGCGCTATGGAGATTGGTGCCCTGTTGTTCTGGGCCTTTTAAAATAATTGGACGTTTATACGATGACACGCCTTTACGCCCTACGGTGTTATTGGGTACAGAGCATGCTATATACATGTGCTTCATAAATCTTTATTTAAGAATGGAATGGTAAGTAATCAATAGAGCTTTAAACACAAACTCAACTTCAAGGACTTTATTCTAGAATTAAATGATCTTTATTCTCTTTATTCTAGAATTAAATGGAAAATAATCATAAGAGCGTTATACCCAGGTATTTCACGGGCTTCGTAAATCTTTATTCTAATCGTAAGAACGTTATACATAGGTATTTCTGGCTTTTAATATTGCGAAAAACTATTTTCGTGTTCCTTATAACTAGCCCTTTCAAAGAATGCCCTAATTGTACACGAATTTTAAAAAAATTGAGTATTTAATTTAACCCCCCTAGATCTATATAAATATTTTTAGTATCAAAGATATGTGAGGATTTATACGTTTTATTATTGTCACAATGCAAGTTTCTACGTCACGCGCTTTTTGAGAAAAATAGTTATAATAGACGGACGGACAGATACGTGAGAGGTTCGTTATTAGTTTTTAGGTACAGAACCGTGAAAAGAAACACTTTGTTAGGATATTATCGCTATCACTCTGATTTGGATAAACTTTATTATATAGGATAAAATAACGGCATCATTTACTACTCTAGCCCTTTCGATTTTTTTCTACTCTACTAGCTATCGATATTCTCATACATCATAATATACCTAGTAATATAATAAGAGTAAAACTTTGTTTGCTTACATGCTTGTCTTTCTTTCACGCTTAAGTAGCTTAATTGATTTCAATTAAATTTTGTATACAGATAACGTATATTCTAGCTTAAAATATAGGCTATATAAAATTGCGCCAAGAACATAGCAAGTAACATAAATGCTTAAAAGTTACATATATCACTTTAAAGATATATATATATATATATATATATATATATATATATATATAGCTTAGAAGTTGTAAGGGTAATCGTTTACCCTTACGTATATTTACGTGATACCAGCGTCTTTCGACCGTGCAGCGAATGGCACATGAGCTTTTACGCATGTGTATAAGATGAAGAAAGGAGGGGATCTGTTTTAGGTAAACCATGTGTTACATAACTGGTCTGCATGAAATACCATCGCGTATGCAGATGATTCTCTGCCGTTGGTCGGAGAGTTGAGCCGCAGGGAATTAGAGAATAGGACAACGAACTCCCTCGCCAGGTTTCATGACTGGGGCACTAATAATACGCTCAGCTTTGCCCCGCAAAAGTCTGAGGCTGTCCTCTTTAAGGACAGACTGGCGAGGGAGCCATATATGGTGATGACTGAACGTGGGATGGGTGTTCGGGATTAAGTAATATACCTGGGCACATTCCTCGATGCACGACGGAGCTTTTTACCATAGACGTGGTACATTAGTGAGAGTAGCCTTTTTTTCGCCATAGCCCGGTTTACCAGTGCCGGCTGAAGGCTGAATAACTCTACCCTCAAACTGATATATACTGCAATATACTTTAGTATATTGACGTATGCACCATCAGTTTAGACTCCAAGGTGCTTCAGAGTCCAGCGGGTTGTGCTGAGGTCGCAGCATACGCCGCTGCCGACGCTGATTAAAGTCTATAAAACTTTCTCTGCCGTTTTTTGACTGCCGACCTCATGATCGTTGAACGTGCAGCAAATTTCGTCTTGTCACGAGGTAAGAGTTTCAATGCGATTCCATTGCACTTTGAATTTTTTGCAGATGAATCCTTTTGTGACAGAAAGATGCGTATCTTAAAGATCGTCTATATTCATTGGCAGCTAGGTGACCTTCCCCCTACCCTAAGGGTGAAACGACTAGGTTGTTTTCCCCCGATGTATCCGAGGGGTTGCATAAGATTACTATGCTTTGCAATTATTGACGGGCATGACGTATTTCGTGCAAGTTTGTTTAGATTTGCCTTCAGAGATAGCCCGTCATATTCCTGGGGTTTCGAAATGCAGAACATGAATCATGTATTATTGCATTGCAGTGAGCACGATGATGCGCTTAGAGTTTTGTTAGAGAGCTTCATATTAGAGTAGAATCACGCGGAGCTTTAGAAAGTGATATATTAAACCACCGTGACTTGGTTGAGAATTATCCGAGTTTGAGTCATTTAGAACGTTCGCAAAGTGCGTTTTTCAAAAAAATGGAGACACTAAATGGCTGATTGAGTAGGGACAATACTCAACCCTGTTTGGATGGAAGCGATGTGATTCTAGATACGGTATACTATTAGGGGATTTTCGAAGGTCCATTCTTCTGTATGAGGGAGATGTTATGGGTCCCAGAAGGAGCCCTGAGACAACCCGGCTGACAACCCAAAAAATACCAATTTTTTGCAAAGAAAAACGGTAGGGAAAAGCTAGAACTTAATTTAAATTAGAACATACTTTAGAAATCGCTAACTTATTGAACGCACAGTGCAATGGCCCTATTAAACCCATATATGTCGTTATTAGATGCAATTTGTAAACGCCACTTGCATTATATTGTCATCGGAACAATGCAACTTTTGAATAATTACGAAACGGGGCATGTACAGTGAACTGCACCGATTTCCGCTCACAATGGATGCGTTTCTCGAAAAAGCCCAGGTCGATGAGTCAAATTCCAATTCCTAAACAAGGTTAGTGCGCTTTCGAAACTGATTTCTTCTGTTGACATTGATTATATTCATTTGCCTGATTGAAGTCTATTGTGCGACACGGTGAGCGATGGAAAAAAAGGCAGGCGTTACCGTTTCATTAATAGCTATTGTACATTTTATTGAATGCAATGATCGCATGTTAAAATGCAGTTCTTGATTTGTAACTGTGATGCAGGAGCCGCTGAAGTAGCTGCAAAGCGATGTGTAAGTAAGCATGTGACATGCGCCTGGAATCAAAACTTTCTAAATGCTGACTTCAAATAAACTGTTAAGCACGAATAGAACTTAAAACATGTATGCTCCATTCCATCCAAAGGAGAATGTTTGTAAACAAACCAAAAGTTCAGGCATTGTAAACCTTTTCATTACGTTCACATTAGTAATATAATATGTAATTATATGGTATTTGTAATTAAGAAACATGTTTTTATAACTATTTCTTTTATTAAATATGTTATTAAAAAGCATACTAAATAATTCGCAATTGGATAAATCATTTATGAATACGTAAACATCCTATCGAGAATCGAACCAGAGGCTCTCTAGTCCTGCATTAGCGTCTTGGTGACTATGCTATGGGCCGGTATATAAAATGCCAAAGTGCATATGAATAATACCGATCATTAACTTTAAGGTTTTCAAATATTATTTATATATATATATATATATATATATATATATATAATTTTTTTTTTTCTTTTGCTTATTTTTCGGCTTATCTATAGAAATATGTTGTTTAAAACTATGAAACAAGATGGAAAACTAAAACCTGATTACGGAAAAAAATGACTGAAAAGTACAAAGTATATTAAAAGGAAACTATTAAGCTATAATATATCCTAATATCCTAAATGAGAGTGATAGCTCTAACCATAGAAAAAACTTTCTATTGTGCCAGTTTGTTAAAATATTTATTATGATTATCCTTAGATATCATTAGATTAATATTATATATAGATATCATTAGATTGATATTTATTATGATTATCCTTAGATATCATTATATTAATATTATATATAGATATCATTAGATTAATATTTATTATGATTATCCTTAGATATCATTAGATTAATAAATCTAAGGATATCACATTTATTGACATCACTTTAGTACTTTAGTCTGTACGAAGGAACTAACTTACTCATATTTACATACATACCGTACATAGTCTGTATAATTCATAACGCTTCCTCTGCCGTAGTCGGGTAAAATATGTTTTCAAATAACATTTTCAACCCACGACACATGACACTAAAAAATATTGTATTTAACACTTCCCAATTTTACATCTCCTTGAATATATATATATATATATATATATATATATATATATATATATATATATATGTATATATATATATATATATAAATATTTATATGCCATATAGTGTGCAAAACATGTAATATATAGTACAAAAAAAATACTAATACTTATTGAAAATAAAATGTCATAATGTTTTTTTCACTATCTTTACGCCATATTTATTGCAGCCATCTTACTGGAAATGTTACAAAATAAATATTTGTAGCTAATTGTATATTTGGGTATAGATTTCTCACGCGTCGGAATATTGAATATCATTCCAAAATGTTTAATATCTTCCAGTTTTGTATAATTGACAGCAAGCGTTGTCTATTTTTCTCTTCTAAATATTAAAATTCATATTAGTATATTAACGGTGTAGTATTGAATATATTTGGCGTTTATTTTATAGAAATACATTATTCACAATTAAATGAAACTACGTGATGTAGTATCATTTCTATTTTATTTAAATTCTTTATCATGACTTAGGTTTCGTTGTATTACAACATCTTGAGGCAATTAGCAAGGATAGATATTTGCTTTGTGAAGATAAATCTTTGCTAATTGCCTACCTGAAGATGTTGCAATACAACGAAACCTAGGTCGCGGTAAAGAACTGAAATTAGGTAAAAATAATATTACGTCACGTAGTTTCATTTAATTGTGAATAACGGTGTAATATTGGTATTTATAATATAATTTAATGTGGCAGTTTATTAAGTTAATATTCATGTAAAATAAACCGTTATTGAAAATAGTAGTTTAAGAGTACTATTGGTGAATAAAATAAAGTAGTCAGGTATGAATTGAACTTCAACGAAAGTATTCCATACTGTAATCGAAATAAATTAGATATCAGTGTTGTTCATTATTTTCATGTAATATAAAACCCATCACACTCTATATTTTTTTGTTTTTTCTTTATTTTATATTTTATACATCGAAATATGGTATTTTTTAAGTTAAATTCAACCGACTTTTTGTACATGCGAATTTTGTATTAATCAATTAATCGACGTGGTTAAATCAAAATGGCGTGTCATTTGCACCCCTAAAGTTACGATGAAATTAGCGATTGAGGTCGATAAACTTTAGATACATCTTGGAAGTAAGTGATGTACTCGATTTTTTTTTATTTCGTGTGTAGCATGTAGTATCACTTGAAACAATGAGCAATATTGATTTCACGATAGTTACTTTTTCAGAATCATACTTGAGATGGGTCTAAAGCCAGATAGGGCTGAGAAGGTCCACAAAAAATACGTCCCCATCTTTCTACCCCATATTATGAAGAAAAAAAATTACTAGAAGTTTACATAATAGAGATGGTTTTACACATCGTAGATTTTGAGAAAGCCGCGATATGTTTACTTTTGCGTAAGATTTAAAAATATTATTAATAACTGCATATCGTTCAATTGAATTACCATGTACCATTAAATTTTTAAAAATGCCTAACTGCAAATATGTTTACTCCTGTTTAATATGCACGGTTTAATCCAGTTTTAACACAGTATTGTTGAAATACTAAGTCATCTAAATGCGAAATGTTATCTTTGACAATAAAGGTTAGCAAACATTTTACAAAGTTCCCTTTCTGACGGTCACTTGCCCGCAGATTTATTATTAATCATAAAAAATTTGTCTATGAGGAAAGTTTGATTGTCAAGCGGTAACAAATTTTATGACAATCTTGATTTCAATTAAATTTTTGAAGTGAAACTTCTTTGGGTGCAATGAGAATTAAATGTCAAGGTCGAATTTCGTGCAACGTTTAGTTGTAACGTCTGAATGTAACGAATCTGTCGCAAGAAGGACGGAAAATAGTTACTTAGGTAACAACGAGAGAAATAGATGAACTCGATGGTATAAGACATATAATAAAGATGGATGTAATAAGTTTTCGCGCATGTGTAATAAGTGTAACAAACAAAAATAGCTCTCACTTCTGCTATCATTTTGTAAGTTATATGTGTCAAAAGGAAACTGTCAAAATTTTGTTAATTTGTTTGTCTATTTATGATTGCTTTATTACTAATTTTGCGTGTACTTCATTCATTACAATACTAGCAGCATATGTACTTAATTTATTCATAGGTTCCCAACGAACCCGCATATATAGTTGTCGTAAATACAATTTACGATAGGAGCAATGCATCCCGACTTCCTTCAACCGCATTTAGCCATGTTGTGGTACTGGTATCGTAGCTATTTTTTAATTGACTGTAGTCTATGTAAATTTATATAAAGATTTTATTAGAGGTCTAAGTCGATTTGTAATGACATTTTATTAATTTTTCTGAAGGTATAGTATTAGAATCGTTTTATACGAATTTAGGGTAATCTATGGACTAAGAAATTATATATATAATCTCTCTTTCTCTCCCCTCTTTGCCGTTTTACCCCTTACTACATATTTACAAGTCGAGGTTTAGATCGCTAAAGAAGTTTCACTTCTGGCGTACTGAGTTGCAACTCAGCGCCCAATTTTTTTTAATAATTCTTAGCTTAGGCTGATTTTATATTTATTCGTTTATTAATGATATCTATAATATACGTTGCGAATAATCCTATCATGGCGAAACTACTTCTCCAATTTCTCTTTTGGCTGTTGCGGTTCCATGTTTTGCGTCACGCCAACCATGTACGCCAACTCATCATGCCATTATGTTTTCTCTCTTCCTGCTGCTCATTCGAAGTATTTTGAGTACCAATTGTGGTATCTGTCGTCTCTACATATCGTGACATGATCAGCTCCTTTCACAATTTTTAATGACTTGTGGGTGTTCATTATTCATCTTGGTTGATATAACACTTTATTAGTCACTTTTTAAATTAATTTCTAAGAATAATCTTCTCGTTGAGAAACTTTAAGTTTCTTTGACAGATATTTGCTCATGGCTCAAATTGTGCATCGCAGCTGAATGATAGAACAATACAGTCATCAAAGAAAATAATTTACCGCGTTACATGTAGCACACAATTCGTTATCAGATTTCATATTCAGCACCATGGACATCTAGTAATCAATTCATTGTCTGATTTAAAATACTACGTTATTTGGTGACGATAACCTGGTAAATTTTGACATCAAATGTAGTTAGTTTTAACTTCCTAAAAATATTTAATTTTCTTTCTTGGGATAAAATGCATACATTAGTTCACATGTCACAATGTTTAATTAAGACGCCATAAAACCCTGACATACAGACAAACACACCGAAAATAAAAAGAATCTAATAGTCTTCTATATCATATCCGTTACGTGTCTTTTATTTAAAAAAAATTGATCCTAATCTTGCAATTACAGAGGGCATTAAATCCCCTTACGAAAAGTATATATGAAAATAATATAAAAATACCAAAACCTGTCAATCACGACTAACACTCGCACTGCGATGGTTCCATGCCTATTTAGGTACTTTTAACCACACAACAGTACCTAGTTTTTTATATTAAAGGTTTTAAATGTTAATTTTTCTCAACGTATATATATATATATTTATATATATATATATATATATATATATATATATATATATATATATATATATATATATATATATATATATATATATATTGCCCACTATATCTTACGCAGGCGTTAAAACATGCCGCATATTTCAAGAATTATAAGATCTAGAGCAATAGCTATAGTTTTCCTACATCCTTTACGTTAGCTTCTGAGAATCCTATTTTCTCATAATTTTAGTATTCTTAAATAAGGGTATTTGAAAATAAGGGTAGTGTCAGTATACCCCTGAAGATATACTACTTAAAGGCTCAACGTAAAATAGATGTAATGGGGTGATATTTTTAAGAGATAAAGAGGTAAAGAAATGAGATAAGGTGATGAGGAATGGGACGGAGAGAGTGCGAAATGGTTAGATTATATAAAGGTAGCAACCAGGGTACTATTAAGATAACTTTCTCTGCATACAGTAAAAATGGGTATAATATTTATCCTATTTCTTACCACATTTATCATTAGTCATTTTTATTACTCTGTTATTATAAAGTCAAGTTCAAGCAAGAATACGCCTTTACCACTTTTCGAATAATGTTGGTGACGTAACGAATACATGTTTAAAATCTATAACGTAAATTTTGGTTTTTGAAATACGAGCAAATCTTCCATCTCTTTTCCCATTTGTATACTTACCTACAGCAAGTGTCACTAAATGTCCTTTGCCTCTTAGCCTCATGGCATTCAAAACTAAATGACGATTTTGGAAAATGTTTTTTTTACTACATTATTTCGAAATTTACAATTTACGTACGAGGCTGTAATAATTCCGGCCGTACTCATTTCGGTTCGGCCCACAATCTGAATATTTCTTACCGAACACTTGCTGAATCTTGCTATAATCATGAAAAAATAATTGTGAGACCCTTATATACCTTATTTTATAGCCCTTTCAAACGGTACAACACACTATATACGGAATTAAACAAAATTACTTAATATTGAATATATTTGCCGTTAATTTTGTAGAAATTCATTATTCACAATTAAATATTAAACTACGTGATGTAGTATTATTTCTACTTTATTTAATAAACTACGTGATGTAGTATTATTTCTACTTTATTTAAGCTCTACCTAGGTTTCGTTGCACTACAACATTTTTTATTAGCAAAAAAAGATTATTTTCTAATATCCCACCTGAAGATGTTGTAATACAACGAAACCTAGGTCGTGGTAAAGAAATTAAAGAAAGTAGAAATAATACTACATTACGTAGTTTCATTTAATTGTGAATAATACTTAATTTACCTCTCTTCCTCCAAAATTTTCACAAGTTTTATTGTTGTGCCAAATTTCAAGTTTCTACGTAAAACAGTCTATGAATCAAATGGCTATAATAGACAGACAGACAGACAGGCGGATGATATAAAAAGAATTCCATTTTTTTATTTTAAGGTACGAAATGTTTAACAGAATAAATAATATAAACTAAATAAGTTTCATCCAATTTCCGATGACGAACTCAATAGTACATCTCGATTGTATCGACTTCATTCAAAGCGTACAAATCGTAGGCGAGTAATTATATCGCACGCGCCCAATCGATCCGTCTCACTGTTTTAACCGTAAACTTGATCGCACGTTACGTTAATAAGCGGTTAATACTTCTAATAACATCGTTAAGCTAACTGTGGATCGTATCGGGTTAAATAAAGTTATTATTTTTAATTAAATATGCGCTTTTACCCTGGTTTGACCAATGTTTCTTAACCAAATTGCGGTAAAAGGACCAAAATATAGATAGTTGATTTTTTTTAGATCAATGCTACGAGTATATAACATTTTGATGATTTAAACAAACAATAGTTTTGGAGTAGATAACTGTAATATAAACTTTATCCATAGTTGCTTTTACTCTAGTTTTCAAATGTTGACCAATATTTCTTATGGAAATCGCGGTAAGGACCAAAATATAAATAGTTTATTGTTTTTAGATCAAAGCTACGAGTATATAACATTTTTATGATTTATACAAACAATCGTTTTGGAGTAGATAACTGTATATAACTTTAAATGTTTATAACTTTATCCATAAATAAAAGTTTATAACTTTATCCATAGTTTATCAAAGTTCATCATGCTTTCTTAAAGATGAAGTTTCGATTAGATCAAGAAAAGACTATTCCGTTAATTTAGCTTGTATACACTCTTGAAAAACTCGGAAAAATTAGAGACGAGACTAACCTTTCATGATTTGTGGATATGTGCTTATTTAAACCTACGTTGCTCGCTGTTTTGTTCGAACATTTTTTTTATTTTTGCGTGGAAGTTTTTCTCCAGTGATAAAGTATTTCTCTAGTAATAATGTATTCATGTCAAAATTACATTTACTCAGGATAAAAATAACTTATAAAATTTTATAATATAATAGCTGAATTATTATCACAGCCTTGACACTTCCTATTTATCAGCTTGGTCTTATTGTCTGAGTTATAATAATTTAATTTTAAGTTTCTCAAAGGAAGTCTGAAAAAAGGTATGTATTTTAAATATTATGGTATGCATCTTAATTATTGTTTTAATTTAATTTTATTTCAAATCACCTTAGTATTTTACGCAATATTCAAACAAACATACAAATCGATAAAAAAAAATAACGGGCAGGCAGAAGTATAGCCTAAACTTTAAATTTAATTCCAAAAATTATTCCATTGAAATTTCTAAAAATTATCTCGATTTATTGAATGGTTTATCTCGCTCTTGCCTCGTCGACTGTTGAGTGTTTAGCACCCTCGTCAATTATAGGTAGATGCATCTCCCACTCCATGCCGAGTTGTCAAGTCAAAAGCATTGGGTTTTTCGTTATTTACTTGACGAACTATTATAATAAAAAGGATAGACTCCAATTTAAAAAAAACATTAAAAAATATTATTGAATATTATATCAAACTAACGTTCACTGAAGCAAAGTAAGAACATTCAGTAACATTCTAAGATAGGTTTATTGTTATTTTTTAAAGAAATTTATGTTTTTCGGGGATAAATGTCAAAATTTTCGATGATAATGATCAATTAGGGAAGAAAATCGTGAAAAGTGAACATTCATATATTTAAATTAAGATTAAATAAAGAATTAGGCAAATTCCGAGACATTCAAAATATGAAGCGAATTCGAGGTTTTCCAGAAGTTATAGATAATTTCTTTTAATTATGTCTCCTACCTAATAAGGTTATGTCTGACTGAAGTACTCATGACTGAAGTGTCAGTGTGGGACGTAATACTTCTCTTGGCCTTTCTAGGACATTGTATGCAGAGTAACTAACTATGTATCCTCTCAAATAAAGGAGGCAAGGGGGAAGGTGTGGTTAATTGAGTTAATAGAAATATATCCTCTATTATCACGGATATCGCTTTTATGTTGGATGATGATTCTAACTAATGCAAGACATTACTATAATTAGTCATAAGAACCATACTTCACGACTTCTACTTAAAAGCAAAACGCATATCCAGGTAATGATACTTTGAAACGACCGTTAAGGCCGACACTGAATCCAATAACGTTACGAGCGACCGAGCTGGGCGCGGTTCGGTAATGAACGTCTCGTTGTAATGAAGAAGTGAGAAATACGATCCTGAGATTTATTCACACAAAGACGTTTATTCACGCTAAGTTTTAAGGGCAGAATTCGTGCCGAGTTTGGTTATAAGATTGTGTGTGAATATTTTTATATTTTCTGACGTCGAAAATTCTTAAATTTTTGTTCAATGATTCACGGGACGTTTTAGCAACTTTGTTGATGGAAATTTTTAGAACTATTGAAAATTTATAGTAAACTTTTCTCTGGAAATTCATATTTAACTTTAAGCGCGTAAAGTTCGAGGAAAACGTAAAATAAGTTGAAAGAAAGCATGCTGGTAATATTTTCGACTCATCAGTCATCGTCTAGGTGGGTGAATCCTCACTCCCATACAGCGTTTTAAGACATTGTCAGGTTAAAAGCATTGCATTTTTCGTTATTTTACTTGATGAAATGTTTTAATAACTGAAACGGGAAGAACATTATTGAATATTATATCAAAATAATGTTCACTGAAGCAAAGTAAAAGCATTTACTGACATTCGAAAAAAAAGGTTTTTTTGTTATTTTTAAGGAAATTTGTGTTTTTACGAGAAGAATGTCAAATTTCTCTCTGAATCTCTGTAATATCTCCAATTAGTATGCACTATTGGTAAGCTTCGGTTTTGTACCTTTAGGAAATATTAAGCAACAAATAAACAAACAAAAACATTATTAGGCACTAACAAGCAAAGAAAAACGTTATTAAGCACTAACAAGCACAGCATATTATTAAGCAACACATAAGAAAGACATAATTAAACAACAAACAAAAAGTTATTAAGCAACAAAAACAAACAAAAACATTATTAAGCGACATAAAACAAACAAGTACAGTTTTAAGTATGAGGCATCTGTATATAATTTTTCAAAAGATCAAAAGCATTTTATTGTCATTTTTAAAGTGATTTTTTAGCTACATTATATAACTTTTACATGAAGAAGTCGTATATATGACAAATGTAACTTGTGAGCGAGTCGTATTTATCTGATACGTAGAGGAATAAACGCGCGGTTATAGTTTTAATCCTATTCTTTAGCCTTTACAAAATTAAGGTGTGTAATACCTGTAAATTTTATCGGTATAATATTAAATTTGCGAGTATTTTTATGTAGTATTGAAATGGTGGAAAACAATTTTTTTTTCAGTTATATTCGTAAAATAACTTTTCCAAAAATTATCAGTGTCAATGGACATGAAATTTGCTTTTAAACTAATCAAATCTACCCTACAACCCTTTATTAACCTTATTAAAATAGGAATGATGTAAATGTATTTAATGAAAATCGATCGATTTCGGATACAATTTCGGTTTTCGATTCGGTTTCGATTTTATTCAACTCAGCTTCCAACTTAGTAACATCGCAACAAATTTTTAATCTGTTTTAAAATCACTGTGACATTCAGAAAAATCAATCAATCAATTCATTTAGAAAAATCAATCAATCAATTCATTCAGAAAAATCAATAAATTTTTTTTATAATTTTGAAGGCTTGTTTAAAAAAATTTAGTCTTGAAATTTTACAAAGCAAGTGTAAAACAAATATATCCGTTTCTTGGAAAATTTAATTACTGAAAAGTCATATAAAGACGAGAACGACACGAGATCTTTATGACGAAATAAAGATTTCATTGTTGAAAATAACGTGTAACAGCATTTTTCTTTTTCAGAATGTTAAGGATATTCTATCGGCTTTACAAACGCTGATGGCGTCTGTAATTTTGTTTAATAGCTATATATTTTTACTATTATTACCAATTTTATTTTGCTTTCCAAATAATTGGTTTTCCTTCCGAACGTTTTTTTTCTATATGATGATGTTTGCAGATGTTGCTTTCAGCACAACGAAAGATTACACAACAAAAGCAACGTTTCCGGATATTGCTTTCGTTGTGTTTCCTGCAGATGTTGCTTTCAACACAACGAAAGCAACATTTCCAGATGTTGCTTTCGTTATGTTTTTTGCAGATGTTGTTTTCAACACAAGGAAAGATAACACAACGAAAGCAATATTTCCATTTTGTTGCTTTCTTTGTGTTTCTTGCAGATGTTGCTTTCAACACAACGAAAAATAACACAACGAAATCAATATCTGGAAATATTGTTTTCGTTGTGTTATTTTTCGTTATGTTGAAAGCAACATTTGCAAGAAACACAAAGAAAGCAATAAAATGGACAATACAACGAAAAATAACACAACGAAAGCAACATTTCCAGATGTTGCTTTCGTTATGTTTCTTGCAGATGTTGTTTTCAACACAACGAAAGCAATATTTCTATTTTGTTGCTTTTGTTGTGTTTCTTGCAGATATTGCTTTAATCACAACAAAAGATAACACAACGAAAGCAACATTTCCAGATGTTGCTTTCGTTGTGTTTCTTCAAATACATGACTCAACTTTGTCACTTAATTTCAGACCATTTTGGGTCTCTCGCCATTAAAATGAATACCATATTTAATCGAGCTTTTTATTATCGATATAACAAGCAACTCAGCAGGTGTATACAGGTTATTTACACCGCCAACTCATTATCGAAGCAGTAGAAATTGGTAAGGCATGAATATACAATACAATCTGTAGCGATATCAAATCCTCATTGGCCATCGATTGCTGTTGACGATCTCTGAATTACATTGTGTCCGAATGGTGTACACCATGATCAGCATTTACGTGACCAGTTTCATAAGCGATGTTTATTTTGATGCACTCGAAAATGGGTTACTCTTTGTTCGATTGTCCTTCCGAATTAGTTGCAAGACAATGTATTCGAAGTTAATCACATCGCGAGGATCGTATTTGTAATTTATAACGGTATCGCTGTTAATGTCTGCCATTCGTAACACGCGTAGAGTGCGTCATGGACACCTCGTCAACCCTTCCCGATAAGGTCGCCGTAAATTTCTTCATATGTTAGCAACTGTTTTATGTCAGAATTTGGTTTGAATGTGGGATTTGGGCTTTAGGTGCGCCGTGGCCGGCTTACATTGTAGGATTTGATTGACATTTACGACCAGAGTCACGCACTGAGGATTGCGAAAGCTAAATCGGCCGGGCGTATGGGAAGGAACATTTTTCAAAATTGATTTAATGGCTTCGACGAATGGGCTCTGGACTGGGAGTTTTTTTTTATTTTTTACCAGTTTTTAAGACAGATGGTAGCGGCAAGACGAGTACTGCCATCGTATGTATCGTACCATCAGCCATGTCGTGAGCGGAATATATTAGTTTGAATTTATTTAGTACAACCCTGAGATGATATCGCTGGATTATGCCAATACTATAACTAAACTTAAAAGTAATTCTGTAAAATTTATTCCTTGTATGTTTTAGACGAAATTTACAACGTATAACTTTTAATTCTATTTTAATCATTTCCTAATCTGCTCGTTTCTTTTTCCTTTACATTGAAGTTTTTATAAGTTCTACAATGATTGAAAAAACCGATTGTTTTTTGAAACATTAAATTAGTGTAAAAACAGTTAATGCCGATTCATAATTCAATCTGTAGAATATGTTCAAAAAATTGACCAGATTTAAAAAAAACTGAAAATATTTAAAAAAACACCTTGACATCTCTATTCTGCATCTTCGTTAATTAGCCTGTATGTACGTGCATATAAGGACACGCTGCAGGCAATTCCTGACCGATTTTGGTGATTATTTTTTCATTGATTTGGATAACTGTCAATACAGAAGTCTATATGACAAGAACGAAGTTCTTTTTTGAAGCCTATTTTCATAATGATTGCGCAAGTAGTTTAATTTTTACAAACAATTTTCCATTGAGAATTCCTGTTTAGGGTTCCGTCCCTCAAAATGAAAAGAAGAGAACCATTATAGGATCACTTGGTTGGCCCTCAATCAGTCCGTCTGTCTGTCAAAACCCTTTTTCTCAGAAGTGGCTTGAGATATCAAGTTGTTTATACCATATACTGAGTAATTGTATAATAAATAATACAATTCGTGAGTGCAATTAATACCGTATACTGAGGCTTTATGAACTTGCATTGTTGAGAAAATTTCAAGCCTTTTGATTTACGTAACAAAATATATAGTCTTTTAAATCGTATTATTTATTAAATAGTATATATCTTACTGATCATCAAAACCTATAAAGTATTTCAAGTCAACCCACACTCTTAAGTCATAATGGAGTTCTTACAGCACAAGTTAGAAGAATATATATATATATATACATATAGAATACGAGAAGTTATATATAAATTATACATACAAAACCTATTTATATATGCAAAATTTAATTTGCAAAAAAACATTGTGTTTATGTGCAATTCACACACGGTAGAAGTGAAACTTTAGAAAAGTAACCTGCGAGAAAATGAGATAAATATAGAGTATCAGGAGTAGGATAATTGTAAGGTTTTTTTTATAAATTTGTTACCACTGTCAAAAGTTATTTTGCATTTTATTTAACATATATTACATTACATATTAGTCAGTCTCCATGTTATCACTTTGAACAAATGACACAAGAGGCTTATGGTAACTAAAATAGGAAACAAATGTTTTAGTTTCAGTTTGGTCTACATATCTTTGAAATACAGCGTCACTTATTGGTTTAACAAGTATCAGACAGTGTGCAATATAGATATATACTGATGCTTGCTCTCTCGCTTTAGCTCGGCAATATACAGGTGCACACATATGTAGAATGCCTAGTAGACGAGAGGTAAATACGACGAAGCATGGCACAAAGAGAAGACCTAAAATTTAAATCACAATGTTTCTAAAGAAGCTTTACTTGTTTCTTTGTCGTGACGCATTTTTGTTTCACCGAGTTTCAAATCACAACGATTCTAAAGAAGCTTCACTTGTTTCTTTGTTGTGATGCATTTTCGTTTCACCGAGTTTCAAATCACAACGATTCTCAAAAAGCTTCACTTGTTTCTTTGTCGTGACGCATTTTCGTTTCATCGAGTTTCAAATCACAACGATTCAAAGAAGTTTCACTTCAAAACACCCAGTTTATAAAAATATATGTTCAGTCATTGTTTACTCACGTATCGTCCACGAAGAAGACCAACCTATCATCTGAAAGACATGTTAGGTGTACTAGTTCTCTTCATCGTGGACGGTATAATAAGACGTCTGTATCTAACAACAGTTATCTCAGTATTTCAAAAGTTTTAAACAATAGTTATATATGTATTTTTAATATTTCTTAGACTGATTGCACTTACGTCTATTTGTTTTAGCGTAGCTTTTAAACTGCTAAATGGAAATACGACTGGTTTTTACAAACATTTTTGTTCGCGTAGAGTATTAACATACGAACTGATTTTGTTTAACGTCAATCAACGGAAAGACAGGAATTAGTCTCGGAAAAAAACATTTCCATAACTAATATACACATAAAACTCGTTTAATGGAGCCAGTATTCAACCTTCTTTAACTATTTATCTAGAAGCCACACGAGCGGCACTATCTAGAGATACTTATCCGCCGATCGTAAATCTTGTTTATACATATTTAATGTTATTTTACCGATGTGGCGTATGCGACCTTATCAAATGCACCGCTTTATTGCCCGGCTCGACCTCTTTTAGTGACGCTCCGACGGCAATCTGCGGAGTTGCAAGCGGGCCTCGATTGTAAAAGGTATTAACTGCTTTTAATACCTGTAACGAAAAATACAATTTAAGGACCGATTCACAGTAAACGGTTTCGATGATATTGTAAATTTTTTTTGTTTGAGCGAAGCGTACATTGAATATACATAAATTTTCTTTGAATCGAACAGCTTTTTTGTTAATGAAAGACAACTAATTGCGTTATAGGTTGGTGAAGAGAGCTGATTTAATTACAAATTATAAATATATAAGATATATCTTACTTTTATATATGCTATTGAAAATTCGTGCTGAATAATGCATGTACATTGAAGGCAATTTTGAAAAAATATTAAGAAATTTCTTCCTTAACCACGTTTCACAGTTAAGTTATTCGTCATGTACTTATATACTATCCTACAATGATTTATCTAACCTATGACGAATGATATGTGGATGGTTTCTGAACTTTTCAATCAAAAATATCATTTATTCAGACTAGACCCTTGAAATTTTTTGTTAATTTTTTAAATGAATTGCTGCTAGCAATATTTGTGGAGAAATGTATTAGTATCATTTACTGGAGCGATTTAAAAAATTAAGAACATAAAATTCTTGAGGAAGAAAATAATACAGAAGAAAATAAAATATAAAAAGTGACTTACAGCCACATAAACTTATTAATAAGACTTGTATACGTATAATAGTGATAAAAATAACATTCTTTTCCAATCCGATTTATTCTGGAAAAGATTTTTCTCAATGTACAATTTTTATTTCATAATTAGGAAAAACGAGAAATGAAAATTTATACTGAAATATTCATTTAAGCATAGCTATTTCAAGTATGTTGCTATACACACTTTTTATGTGTGGTGTTTTTATCAAATCCACCGATATTATATTTGAAATTTGACAATTAACAGCCGTTTCAGAGTAGTATCAGCAAATTTCAAGTCGATATTTTTATTATAGTCACGCGGCGATTTTTTTTTGTTAAATACTCTGTTTTTTTATATAGTTAGAATAAAAGTTAAATTTGTTTTAACTAAACTACATTTACCTAAATGAAAATATATATTTTAATAAATTCACGTTAAAATAAAAATTATTAAGGAATATATATTATTATATTTTCCGTGTGTCAAATATACATTATGCGCACAATATTATATTTTCCGTGTGTAATGTATATTTACATTATACGCACATTAAAATCACTTTCAATCAATGCACGAAATACACTCTGTAACAACTTTCACCGATGCAAATATTTCTTAATTTTGAAAATATTAATTAAGTAATGTAGAAAATATATAGATAATTTAATGAATGTCCCCACTTGGACACGATGGACTTGAATGGGTTAATTACGTTTTTCTTCAAGTATTTAATTAATATTTTCTATATCATATTTTATATTTTTCTGCATAACCGCAACTGGAAAGAAAACTAGATTAAATTCATAAAAATATATTTTTAGAATGTAGTTTAATAAGTATTTTCTGAATCAGTGTTACACAATACTAGCTAGTATTCTTCGCCAATATAGTTGAAATGAAAAATATTTGAGTACCGTGGTCGATTAGTTACAGTCCAATCTTCTATTACCATAAAAATAGCTGGGGAAATAAGCTATTAATACAAAACAAGAAATTAGTTTTGTTATTCAAATTTAATCACATTGTAGTAAGTATATAACATATATACTTACTATACATTTTGATTACGTTGTAGTAAGTATATAACATATATGCTTACTATACATTTTGATTACGTTGTAGTAAGTATATAACATATATACTTACTATACATTTTGATTACGTTGTAGTAAGTATATAACATTTGCATTGGGAACATCATAAGATTATTTCAAAAATTTACTGCAGCGACTGAGCTGAACGAAAATGGTACGAATGCTTTTTACAAATTTCTTCACGGTTCTTGCATACCTTTTGTTGCGAGTACGATAAAAAATTAGTTGAACCCTTTTCAATACAACACTTTTTGGTGACAATGACTCAAATGAGTTTTGACAAGTTTCTGAAATATTTGGGCTAGAATTTCCTCGACATACATTAATTATGTATATATTTTAGTTATTTAGTAAATTATTCTGTGCCTTATATATTTATTCTAGATTTACTTGGTATTATTCAGGTCATACATTAATCAATTTCTTCAAGGTTGTTTGCTAAAACGCCATGAAAACACGTGATTATTATAGGTAAATATTAGCAAACTATATGAAAGAAAATGCTAACTCAAACCAAATACAAAATTATATGTAAAAGTTTCTAAACAAATAAATTTACGTCTTCCGGGAAAACTTGCTTTCTGCCGTACGTCGATTGCCAAAACCCGCTGTTGCACCTGAGTGCGATATGTTTCACTTGAGTGAGAAGGCTTTTGTGGAAAATATGTCGTCACTTTTGGTGTTTCGCATCATTATTGATGTGTGCACAAGTCGTTGTTAGATACACTCTGCTAAGCCTGAGTAATGTATGAAGGATGAAATAACATTAGAAGTGACAGAATACAGAGACTTTTCTATATTCGATATTTGCACACGATCGTTTTGCTTGAATTTCTTTCTTTTCCTTTGTTGTTACACTCTTGGCAGAGTGGACATGGTCATCGTATCAAGTGTGTTGCAGATGAGTGATGCGCCATGGGATATGTCGCCATTCCCCACTATCAGCTGTTCTCTGAGTGCAATCGTATATACTCTATACGATTGCACTCAGAGATCATATCTATACTATAGAGGAACGTTCAAGGCTGCCTTGACCTAATCTATCCTTCCATTCCATGCTCTTTCACGTAGTTTGGTACTCTCCAATTTGCTTTGTGGTGTTCAATATTATCATTGCTATACTGCGACACAGGTCCGAAGAAATTCACTACGCGAGTTTTATACCACATTGAACGAACGGTTCTTGACACCGAGTTCTTTGAGTAACTCACTCCACGATACTCCAAGCATTCTTTTCCAGCATTTTTAGGGTGACTTTTTTCTCTGGCTTTCATTAGTGTGCATATCTCTGCGGCATATAAAAAAATGAGAAATATTAATACTCGAACGAATCGGGTTTTCATTGTATTGTTTCTTGAACACTAAACTATTTAAACAAAAATTTGAAATGCCCCAATTTTGGTCCGCTCTGAAGAAATTTGAGAGGCATTGAAAATTTTTGGGTTACAATATACAGCCTTAATAAAAGAAATTGTTTTTTCATTAAAACGTAAAATATGAAACTGTTAAGGAAATAATAACCAAACGTAATATTTTTAACACATCCAACATTTTTTTGGTTGAAAAAAAAATGTGACTATAAAATAAATAAGATGGTACAGAAAATGTTCTCTGCATTTTCTCATTAACCATGCAATAATTTTAAAATCGAATTATACTAAAAATGATTCGCTACTCGAACATTCAAGTTAGTGCGTTGCCTTTCACATTGTCTTTTCCCTTATCGTTTCACTTTGAATTCCATCTCGGAATTTTCCGATTCTCTATCGTCGCGATAGAAGTTTCTGTTCAGTAAATAAAAGTGACTTCTGCATCTGAAACTAGTACTAAATTGAATTACTAAATTTTTTTGTAATTAAAAAACTAAAATTTAATTCAGTCAACTATATTGAAATATCAAATACAATCTGTGCAATTAATATCCATCAAAATAATATTTAAACGTTTAATCACAAGGCTATCTAAACACCTCGTCTTTTCAACCAAATAGTACTTATAATATCTTAAAAGGCAAGTCTCCGTTTTTTAAAAAGAGTTAAGGTTATTACCCGTTTTTGTAGCAATATATGTGTTTTTTAAATTAAAGTAATGTATCGAAATATTGTACGACAGTAATTTTCTGAAAGGATACAGCGAAAAGCAATTAATATTTTAAATCAACATAATATTCAACGTTTAATCACAAGGCTATCTAAACACCTCGTCTTTTCAATCAACTAGTACTTATATATAGGCAAGTCTCAATTTTTTATAAAATGTTAAGGTTACTATCCGTTTTTTCATAGCAATGTATGTGTTTTTAAATTAAAGTAATGTATAAATGTATCGAAATATTATACGACAGTAGAGGCTCTTTCAAACTAAGATGAATTAAAGGTTTTACATTTCAAAATAATGAAATTTATTTGAAATCACATTTTTTATACGTATATTAGACCCATGTTATTCATTTAAATCACATTAGATCAGTATATCTCTAAAGTTAAAAAAAAAAATTTGAGAACGGAGAGAAGGGGCAAGCAAGTCCGCACGAAACAGAGGCTGAAAAGAGTTGCCAAGCACGAGAAAAGGAGGTTTTTACAGAAAATCATTTATAAAAATTAAACTATTTAAAAATCATTCCGAAAAACAATAAAATTCTGTTAAGCAACAAAGCAACGGACAGAGACGCATTGTATTTTTCAAAGACAAATTTAGAATATAATAGATACTTTTTTTTAAAAAATTATTTATAAAAATTAAACTAATTGAAAAATTATTGCAAAAACCAATAAGATTCTATTCTGATGTTAATCAATTGTAAAAAAATAATCACCAAAATCGGCCAAAAATTGCAACATGTAGCTTGCCCTCAATTACTATGTACGTATATTCGTACATACGTACATGGTAACGGACGGAGACGCATTGTATTTTTCAAAGACAAATTTAGATTATAATATATACTTTTTTTTTTAAATATTTATAAAAATTAAACTAATTGAAAAATCAGTGCAAAAAGAAATAAGATTTTATTCTGATACTTAATCAATTTTAAAACAATAATCACAAAAAATCGGTCAAGAATTGCAGCGTGTAGCTTGCCCTCGATTATTATGTACGTATATTTGTATATACGTACATAGTAACGGACGGAGATGCATTGTAATTTTCAAAGACAAATTTAGATTACAATAGATACTTTTTTTTAAAAATTATTTATAAAAATTAAACTAATTGAAAAATTATTGCAAAAAACAATAAAATTCTATTCTGATTGTTAATGAATTGTAAAAAAATAATAACCAAAATCGGCCAAAAATTGCAATATGTAGCTTGCCCTCAATTACTATGTACGTACATATGTACATGGTAACGGACGGAGATGCATTGTATTTTTCAAAGACAAATTTATATTATAATATACACCTTTTTTGTAAAAATTTATTTATAAAAATTAAACTAATTGAAAAATCAGTGGAAAAAACAATAACATTCTATTCTGATTGTTAATCAATTTTAAAAAAATAATCACAAAAAATCGGTCAAGAATTGCAGCATGTAGCTTGCCCTCGATTATTATGTACGTATATTTGTACATAGGTACATAGTAACGGACGGAGATGCATTGTATTTTGCGAAGACAAATTTATATCATAATAAATAGTTTTCAAAAAATAATATTTTTTTAAAATTTTTCGAGGAATGTATTCTGTTTCCAAATAGTTATATTAAAGCTTAGTTACTTATGAGTTATTTTCTATGGCTAAAACTTGAGCCAATCTATAATACAGCAACCGCAGTATATGTAAGTAAGTATTGCCTTTTTCAATAAGTTTATGTAAAAATGCCTGCATTTTGCGAATGATTTAGTGGTTTACAGCAAATAAATAAATTCACAAAATAACGTAACTTAATGTTGTTTTTTAATATCAATTTTATAGATAAGACATTTCTTACACGGACACAAACGCATTGTAATGCAACGTTACATATAGCTTTGTATATTCATAGGTATGATGTACATACGTTTATTAGTACATCATTTATTGGATGTATGAAGGCCAAGACGTGGCTAGGATTGGCTACAGCACGTGTAAACCTATTAGAAGACGGCAATTATGAGATTGGTTACAATTTTAGTCTCCTGAGATTACATGCTTTTCTTTTTGATTTCACGGACGTTATGATTGTTTGTTCTTGCGATTTTGTATTGCAGTATGCGTTTATTTTGATAAATTATATGATATATTGGACGTTCTAAAGAAGACTTGTTACTCAGTAAGCGGACTTGCTGTTGACCTATGGTTGTGATAACGATTTGTTCTCGTATTGACCGTTGGTAAATGTTTTTTTTTGTATTTATTTTTATTTGTAATCTAAGCTTAAGGTTTGTTTAATTTCAATGATGTGGTGATGTACATAAGTGTTCTAAATTCAACTCTATAGTTGTGACTTGCTGATATAAAAATTATCTCGATGCTCCATAATATTGTTTACTGAGACATAGAAACATTGAAAAAGTATACAATTTCTTTGATTTATTAAATTTGTTTGATAATCACCATAGTGACAGTCTATGCTAATTTCAAGATCCGTGCCATTTTGTTGTCATCCAATCTCATTCATAAACGTTGTTCGTGCTTTTAAAAACATTACTCTTCACGTCACTAAGTTCTGAAATTCATTGGATTCTATCATCAGCGGATTCACGGTACATATACACTCTATACAAAACTCGTCTAAAATAAATGTACCTGTCTTGACTTAACCTGCGCCGTTTTCCTTCCGTTCACATCCTGTTTCCCTTCTGCTTCATCCTTTTCTTTTTCTACTGACAGACAGTAAAAACTAAGGAAATGGCCTAAATGTTCCAAAAATTTAGGCCATTTCCTTATTAATAATTACTTTCACTTGTAGCAATAAGTCTGTCAAAAATGATGAATTCAGTAAATAAACCATTTCATTATATCCACCCGTCCATTATTCCGTTATAGCCTCATATAATTTTAGGTGTATTAGCATGAAATTTCACCAGTGCTTACTCGATAAATTTCATGCTCAAAGCCTTAAAAGAAATTAAAGATCTTAATGGATATGTATTAAAACTAATACCACATTTCTATAATGTTCTTCGTCTACTAATGGGCTGTCATTGGTTAGGTCTTTTAAAATCATCTTTCTGGATTATTTGAAGTTTGGGTTGCAAAACGTTAAGTTTCAAAATGGTGGAGCGGATGTAAAACAAAATTAATAAATCTTGAATAATAAATCTTAATGAGCATGTTCATTTGTAATTATATCAGTTATACTGTATTAATAAGTTCGTTTTGTGAAATGGCTACGAAATCTGCTTATAAGTGTTTTACGCGTATCTTCTAAGTCGGATTTATCAATTTACATAGTGACATTCAAATTTGTATCTTTACGCAGGACTTTAAGCAGCGGTATTAAAATTTTCGCAGTGATATTCAGATTTGCATCTTTACGTAGAACTTTAAGCAGCAGCATTAACATTTTCCTAGTGACATTCAAATTTTCACATTGACATTAGATTTGAGAATTTAAGCAGCGGCATTAAAATTTTCGCAGTGACATTCAAATGTGCATATTGATATTAGATTTGAGAATTTAAGCAGCGGCATTAAAATTTTCGCAGTGACATTCAAATTTGCACATTGAGATTAGATTTGAGAATTTAAGCAGCTGCATTAAAATTTTCGCCGTGACATTCAAATTTGCACATTGACATTAGATTTGAGAATTTAGGCAGCGGCATTAAAATTATCGCCGTGACATTCAAATTTGCACATTGACATTACAATTGAGAATTTAAGCAGCGGCATTTAAATTTTCCCAGTGACTTTCAAATTTGCACATTAACATTACATTTGAAAATTTAAGCAGCGGCATGAAAATTTTCGTCGTGACATTCAAATTTGCACATTGACATTACATTTGAAAATTTAAGCAGCGGCATTAAAATTTTCGCAGTGACATTCAAATTTGCACATTGACATTAGATTTGAGAATTTAAGCAGCGGCATTAAAATTTTCGCCGTGACATTCAAATTTGCACATTGACATTACATTTGAAAATTTAAGCAGCGGCATTAAAATTTTCGCCGTGACATTCAAATTTGCACATTGACATTACATTTGAAAATTTAAGCAGCGGCATTAAAATTTTCGCCGTGACATTCAAATTTGCACATTGACATTACATTTGAAAATTTAAGCAGCAGCATTAAAATTTTCGTCGTGACATTCAAATTTGCACATTAACATTACATTTTTGTAGTGACATTCAAATTTGCAGGGATATTAAATTTGGGAATATAAGCAGCAGCATTCAAATTTTCACAGTAACATTAGATTTAAGCCAGTCCCAGCTGAGGGCTGAATAGCTCTACCCTCAAACTAATGTATACGGCAATATATATAGGCTTCGTCGTGCATCGAGGTCCAACAAGTTAGAAGAGTTGTACTGAGGTCGTTGCGTGTACCGCGCGACATTCAAATTATACAATGATAGATTTGGATATTTAAGGCGCGGCATTCAAATTTTCACAGTGACAGTAGATTTGGGAATTTAAGCAGTTGCATTTAAATTTTCGTAGGGATATTCAAATTATACAGTGATAGATTTGGATATTTAAGGCGCGGCATTCAAATTTTCACAGTGACATTAGATTTGTACATTAAAAAATAATCGCAGATTCTTTATATGTCAATGAAATACGTTTCACTAATATTCCTTACGCATCTTATTCCATCATAGTATTATCTACTTTTTTATCTTATATATTATGTGTGGTATCTCCTAAAAGGGTTTATCATGAGGAATATAAAAAAAAGTTTTAAATTGCATATTTAAAAAAATATATCCTAAAAAATATTCGAAAATAGAGCGCTCCTCCCTTTCTTTATTTCCGAAACTACTGAATCAGAGATCATAAAAAATAAGTTTAGTAAAATCTGAGTAGAAAATTATAGGAAAACAACAGCGATTATCCTAGACCTTATGTTGTATGAAAAATTAATCACGTTTCTACGCCTGTGAAAGACATGATAGGCAATATATTTACGCTGTGAAAAGTTAATTTTTATAAACAGTTTAATAAATAATCCTCTTATTTTTGAATAAGTAATTCTCTTATTGCCAGTTTTATTCCTACCTGACAGAACTTTTGACAGAATTTTTTTTCCTTTTTGCATGTCTTTTTAGATTATTTTTAAAAAACCATAGGCAGTTATGGAGGCTGCCGACAGAAGAAAAACTTAAAACAATGAAATAACATTGGTTTCATAAAATTTTATAGAATCTTTAATTTTAAAATCCGCGACAAAAATATTATCGAACAACTGGAAATCTGTTATACCACGCTAGTAAGATAACTTCTAAGCCACTATGAAATACTCATTGTACGGCAGAGGTCATATATTAAAAAAAAAAATAATATCAAATTTTTAAACGCAAATATGGATACAAATATTGTAGATATTTGAAAGTAAATGCTTTTCTTATATTAATTTTTTTATATAAAAATATTAAATACCCACTATTGTACTGCGCAATGACCCAATAACCAAACAATTCAAATAATAATGAAACTAAAACACAATTTAAATAAAGCACAGTATAAACACATTGAACTTTATTTACAGTTAAATTGACTACGTACGTACGTAACATACGTAATTTAACTTTGTACATACGTACTTTGTAATACTAACTTTGTACATTTGTACATACCTAATTTAACTTTGCTCGTATAAATATACACAGCACTAATGTTGCACAACACGTCATCCTCATAGATACAGATATACTGCTATTACAGCATGTCGGTGACGCGAAGCCATAAGATTTTCCCCTACCAAAAATCATTCAACGTACACAAAGACGTTTTTACTTCAAAAATATATTATTTACCCTACTATATTGTAAAATAATTGGATATTACAACATAATTGTTTATGCAACTCGCTTCACTACACCCGAATTAAAGTGAGGCATTTTTAACAATTATTTTATTACTTACGTACAACTAAAGGCTTAAACAAAAATGCAATCCGCACTAGGCCATTGAGAGAAATGGTTTGATAGTGCGGTCTGCAATCGGCCCAATCTGAAAAACTGTAATATTTTTAAATTGTTATTATGCGCTTGTCAGTTACAGGTCAGGTGTCACCTGTGGTTCGCTGTCATTGCTGACTGCGTGTCAGCCCAATGTCGTCGATATGCGACCGGTCTTTGAACCTGAGCATTTTTTTATATCGAGCGAACAGTTCATCGAAGTAGCTTCTACTTTCTGAACGCTGTCTTACTTCTTACGTTCTTTTAACTTTCCATAATAAATCCTTATTTCTTAAATAAACAGAAACTCTCGTGACAAAGATTATACATATACTAGCGTAACCCGTGCAAAGTCTTCGCATTATTTATTCCATTATGAAGCTCAGATGACAGATCAAACAAATATTTTACTAAAATTGACATATAGAGGCGCAAGTATCGAAAGCATTGAGCTAAAGCGCCACTTTATTTATACGTGAGTGGATTTGAAATTAAACAACAATTTTATCGACCGTCAATCATATTGACGTTGAGCCGTTAGATGGCAGCATTGCTGTTTTGTGTATATAATTTTAATAATTAATTAATTTGCAAAAACAATAGCAATAATAAATTTTTTATTTGTGGATGCCGGTAGAGCAAGCAATTATCTATAAAATGATATATAATTTATGTGGATTAGTTGTGAGGTTTTTTCTAAAAAGGTAGTGTAACATCGTAACCTTAGCGTATTAATATATATGATGTTTCTTCACTCAATTCGTTGAATACTTATATGAAATATATACTCCCAAAATTTCGTGTACGCAGATATAAAACAGTAGAAACTCCGAGGAGTTATCGGACACAGAACAGAACACGAAGACGAACGGACAGACAGAAGAATATTATTTTATTTAGTAAGATATATCTAATAACACTGCAATAGATATATCTAAAAAAGAAATTTAATCCTTACTTTAAAAAGATTTCTATTTAAAATATGCAGTTATAAAATTGCATGTATATAGATCTAAAACTAAAGAAACTGAGATTGTGACAGACGGACGGAAGTATGTAACGAAGTTTTAAGACATTCATCAATAACTATTTCAATACTGTGCATCAAATCACATTTAATCAGTGGTATAAAATAAATCTATAATTAAAAACTGTTATTTATATGACATTGATTTATTCGAATAATAAATAAAAACATCGTGAAATAAGTAAACAACTTACATTGAATTAAGATTACGTTATCTTTTTTTTACACATTTAATTAAATTTATAATCATTAATTTTAAACAAATCTCACTTAACAACAGTTGTCATTAGATGAATGAGCAGACAAATGCAATTGAAAATTTCCGGTATGTTTAGTTTTAGCCATCCGAGAAATTATTAGGAATGGAAAACGTGTATTTATTCAATTATAGACCACAAAAACATCTATTTAATTACACAAGTCTCCTCAATAATAGACAACTTGGAATTCTTTTTAATGTTACAAGGTTTTCTTTTCAAATTTATAAATTTCCCAAAGCAGGATCAGAAATGTTAACCTAATATGTGAACCTGCGATTGAATTCGCGCCTTCGAAATTATGGAATGTTTGACGTTAGTCAATGAACTACGTGATAAAACGGACTGAATATTAAAGAAACCTAGAATAATTTTTACTAAGTTTCTCTAAATTCAGACAGCTGGTTAGAAATATGAGCTTTATCAAAAAACTGACTTGAAAAAATCGAGAAATTTTAATAGATTCGAAATCTATAAACAATGATTTAATATATAACGAATTTTTTCAAAGAATTTATTCGAAAAACTTTGGATAGATTCGACACCTGTAAACAACATTTTCACCAAAACATAGAACGAATTAAAATCAAAGAACTGAATCAAAAAAGTTAAATATACTCGAAACCTATAAACAAAAGTTTTGTCAAAGAACAAAACGCATTTATTAAAGAATTGAACGGAGAAATTTTTAATAGATTCGAAATCCATGAACAACGATTTTATAAATGAATAGTTCAAATTCTTACTAATATCGTTTTTATTTTAGTACTTCATAGTCTGTGGCAAACTATCGCCAGACATAATTAAAAATACAATCGATTGCTATAAACACTATATTTAATGACGTCAATTATCGTCCACGAATATACCTACAGCAATCAATAACAAATCGGTCATTTCGTATCGTGCAGCGGGCTATCGCCGTTCGAAATGTGCAATTAATTAGCGATGGTTAACCTTGCAAATCGCATTCTGAACTAATCACTGCTTGTCGGTATTCAGAACTTTAGATCCGGAACTTTGGATTCGAAAAGCTCCCTGTTTTAAATTCAAAAATTTAAGATTGATTCTACACTTTAAAAGTAAACAACAGGAATCTAAAGGATCCTTTGTGGATGAATATTTATATTACTTATTGGAACTTTTTCTTAAGGCTCCCTGTCTTGAACTCAGAATTTTAAGTTTGATTTTGCACTTTAAAAATAAAAAACAGGAATCTAAAAGGATCGTTTGTGGATGAATATTTATATTTACTGGAACTTTTTCGGAAAGCTCCCTGTCTTGAACTTAAAACTTGAATTTTTATTCTGCACTTTAAAAGTAAAAAACAGGAATCTAAAAGGATCGTTTGTGCATGAATATTTATTGGAACTTTTTCGGAAAGCTCCCTGTCTTGAACTTAGAAATTGAAGTTTGTTTCTGCACTTTAAAAGTAAAAAAGAGAAACCTTAAAGGATCATTTGTGTATGAATATTTAAGATATTTATTAGAAATTTTTCGGAAAACTCTTTGTTTGAACTTAGAAATTTAAGTTTTATTCTGCGCTTTAGAAGTAAGAAACAGAAATCTAAAAGGATCATTTGTAGATAAATATTTATTAAAACTTTTTCGGATAACTCTATGTTTTGTACTTAGAAATTAAAGTTTGATTCTGCACTTTAAAAGTAAAAAAGAGAAATCTAGAAGAATAATTTATAGATTAATGTTTATGATATTTATTTGAACTTCTTCGGAAAACTCTTGAACTCAGGAATTCAAATTTAATTCTGCAACATGAAAGTAAAAAAAAACAGAAATCTATAAGGAACATTTGTAGACGAATGTTTTTAATGTGTTAAATGTTGATGGCTATTTTTAATGTGAGTTGTGTTAAATCCCTATCAACAGGCAAATTAAGAATAGTTGTAGAAATGATTTTTATTTTTGTTTTAGATTAAAAGTGAGAACGGTTTTTCTTGTTAACGATTTGAGATATTTGTTTCAAAGATATATGTTAATTACAAATGGTATGTTTTTGAAAAATAGCAAAAAATACACGGCTGCCTTTTTATATTTTAACATTTATTAGTTTTTTACTCCCCATAAACGAATTTGCCATCATCATTAAGCAACGTTGCATTTTTGTTTTTTTTTAGTAATCGAATTTTTGCTCTTGAGGATAAAAACTTGATTAGTTTTTTTAATTTTAATTCTATGTGTTAAAAAGTTTTTATTTATCTTTTTTTTAAATCTATTGCTTGAAATAAAACTTATCTTTGTTTTATATCTTCACCATTGCAAAATGACCAAAATTCCCTTATTCAGGGGTGACTATTGCGTCCTCACTCAGTTTTTACTTCATCTGTAATATTTTGCTCAATTTTTGTGAAAGATAGATAGTAAAAGTCCTATAATTTATGTTCGAGATTTTCCATGATATTAACGCTTTGTCGATTTACCTTCTTGAGACGATTTCCTATAAAAAAAATACACATTGATTTTGGATAATTAAAACTCAAAAATTAAAGAGTTTTGTACAATTTCTAGTTTTATTATAAATTATCTTTTCCAACTCCAATTCTTTTATCGCACATTATTATTTATTTATGTCACCCCGATGTGTCAATTGCAGATTTTTTTTAAAATAATCTTTCATTTCTTAATTTCTTCAGTCTTACGTAACAGATTATTTTATTACGTTGCGATCGTCAACTGGTCGTAGTAATGAAAATACTTTATCTTAAATTAATATTGAAGTAATTATTGTAAATAATATTATAATATTCAAGGCAGCTAATAAAACAAAAACTTATAAAACTTTTAATTATTCAGAAATATATAAAATTTCCAAGGTTTTCTTTACGGTATACGGAAAAGTATGTCGCTTGACTCCTTTTAGTAATAATGACGATTTCCGGATGACTAATTTTTTATTTTGTATATTTAAATAGGTGAGAAATATTTAAAACAAATAATATTCTTTTCGCTATTCTAACAAATGAGGCTTATTTGAACTGAAATACTTTATTTTTGGTATTATATGTTATGTTAAAGAACAAAGAAATATAAATAAAAATTAAAGTTTTTCAAAAGAAGCTGGAATTATGCAATTTTTCTATGTTGTTGCTCATCTATGATTATGGAAATTTCTCAAGTAAAATGTACCATGGTGAAAATGGGCAGCAATGCCCATTTTCACCATGGTACATTTTCTCATAATTTGAGTTTCGATTGTCGAGTTATTTTTGTGCAAAACAATGGATTTTAAAAAATTGCCGCTAAAAACAATCTGCACGCACATTCCAAAAAAGCTCTCTAAAGCTCAAGTTAACGAATCCGTGCGAGCTTACGACACGACGCAACCGCACAAAGGAGACACACTCACGTCTCTCACGCAAAAAGCAAAAGCACCTCCCTCCTATAAATAGAATACGCGCATTACAACTAGCACACGATAATACTACGGCCCCATGAATGAATGAATGAACCGTAGAACAATGGAAGCGCGCGACGCAGGCTATTGTTCTGCCAGCTGATTGCGGCGATCGCGTGGCTCGCGGACCGCGAGACGCCATCTGTGACCAGTATGTCTCGTGTGGCCACGGAAGAAGGCCACGTTTGTTGGGCAAACTTTACTTGATTTCAGTTTAACCAATTTTTATTAAAGCAAAAAAGTTCCTACCGTGAAACCTTTTATATGTGTTAGTCTATTTGTGACAGTTGGGAAACTTTCAAAGTTTCAATCTGTCTTAATAAAATTTTGATTTTTTTTATCAATTACGTATGGAAAAGGTACAATATATGATTCTGAAGTTGTGTATATTACATTAAATTGTTGATTAAATTTAGCCGAACCAACTTTATTCGAGAATTCTAGTCGGATGCTAGGATCAGGATTTTTTTCACATTTTTCCAACCCGTGGTTGGAAAATTATAATTTCTCGTATTGCTCGTTACATTGGAACTAGTTTTTCACAAATGAGGCTTAAAAAATGAAAAATGAAAATAGTCAATTTCATTTTAAAAGATCTAGCACTGTATGATACCCTATTTAACATTATATGATTTTAATAAAAAAAATTTTCAAATTTAACTATATATTAATTGAGATTTCTTTATGAAGCTATAATTGTATCAAATCTAGGGCTTGAAACATAAAAAGGCGTTCAATTATGGAACTAGAATCCTACATAACAGTACCAATGGACTTCAGTTTTGCAATTCCGGAATTAGTCCCAGAATTGGCGTTTTTCCAAATCGAAAACAATTCACATCAAATTAGTTTCATTTACGTTAAAATCATTAGAAACTTAACTGCGTGTTTGGAAATAAAATTAATTTAACAATGTAAAAGCGTTTGTGATATTAAGCAAATACGTTGCAAAATAATAGAAAAAAATTATTATTATATCAATATTCTCAACAGTATTTTTAAGGATTACCTAATCCTTAAAAAAAATAACTTCTTACAAAATCAAAATACTTCAATTTAAATAAACAAATATAATACGGTATTTGACAACAGTCTAGAACAAATAATAAACAAATATAATACGGCATTCGGCAACAGCCTAAGTTTTTAGCAAATAATATTTTAACCCCTCTTGCTAACAACGTTTTGTTTTCAGTCTGGAACAAATAATAAACAAATATAATATTCGGCAATAACGTAAGTTTTTAGCAAATAATATTTTAACCCCTCTTGCTAACAACGTTTTGTTTTCAGTCTGGAACAAATAATAAACAAATATAATAGGACATTCGGCAATAACCTAAGTTTTTAGCAAATAATATTTTAACCCCTCTTGCTAACAACGTTTTGTTTTCAGTCTGGAACAAATATAATATATAATACGGCATTCGGCACCAACCTAAGTTTTTAGCAAATAATATTTTAACCCCTCTTGCTAACAACGTTTTGTTTTCAGTCTGGAACAAATAATAAACAAATATAATAGGGCATTCGGCAATAACCTAAGTTTTTAGCAAATAATATTTTAATGACTTTTGCTAACAATATTTCACTTTGCCTTTTTAAGAGTAAACCCGTAAGGGTAAACAAAATATCAACAAACACTTTGTAGTCACAAAGTATTTCAGCTGGGAATAAGTTCTTATAAATGGTGGCGAGTATAAATTTTTTTCTGACAAATTTCTCGAATAATGTACTTCCATATGCAATTCAACATTTCTTTCATTAAGAAACTGATGTGCTACGCGATTTTTTTCCGAGTTTATTCCGATTCCGCACTTACGATTTAAGTACTTTTCAATTCTGAAATTCTATAATTTATCCCCTAGCCACGTTCACGTAGAAATATAAGGATGTGACACACAAGAATTGGCAGATGACATGATGAAAACAGAACATTCCGTTTTTCGCCATTTTGCGATGAAAGTTTAAAAAGAAAAAAAAAATAATATTCTGGTTTGTGTTCTTTCTGTATTTTTTAACTTCTCTATATCACGCTAAGAAGTCGTTTAATTTTTTTACAACCCTGAGTTATGCAATATTGAAAACTCTATTAAACTCCCTTCAATAGCTTTTTTATTATGGATGTTTAATTATGGATTTTGAATTGTCGAGTTATTTTTTGTATAGTTTCTTATAGTCTCACGAGCTCTTTTTTTTATAAATTTTATATACATATTTTTATACCTATCTTTTATTACGCGGATATATCACACCTTTTATTAAAGAAGAGATACATTTTTAAGAATATTTACATACCCTTATGTATCCAAACTATTTTGAAAACTTGTAATTACATTGATTTTAAAAATAAAGGGTGAAAGAAAAAATCCTTCTTTAAAATATAATATAAAAACACGATAACAATACCCATAAAATTCATAAACGTACAACTAATGGCTTGACGACATAATCTGAAGGAAAGATAAACAGACAATCAAACACGAATTTGTTGTTCAGAATTTGCGCGTCAAGGTAGAAATCGTAATATAATACCAATTGACTCATGTTACAGCCTAGCTTACATATTTCGACACGGAAGTCGTTTGAAGTTTCCTAGCTTCTTATTACATCAGTTCGATGTCGATCATCAGCTGCTCTTCCAAAAACGGCAATATCTTTTATAACTTCTAGCAAACCAGGTTGGTAACCTTCTTCTCTAGGACAGTCAACAGTTTTTTTTTTTAATTTTAAGAGCTGCAGCCAAGTTGGGGTTACCTTCTTAATAACCTTTTGGAAACACGACTTTTTATTTGTCATTCAGTTGCTCCTAGCATTCATTTTAGTTTATTCATTTTTTATTTGATTTCATTTTTCAAAGATATAATTGCTTTATTTGCATCATATGTTGCCACGTCGACATCACATTTCTGACTTTTAAGAGGTACATCCAAATTAGGATTACTTTCATAAGCATTTTTCTGGCATTTTTCTTCTTTTAGAATCACAAATTTTTCATTTTTCGTTCAGCTGCGCCGAGCTTTCATTTTAAATTGTTCCTTTATTGTTTGATTTATCTTTTCAAGGATACGTTTTTTATTTGCATCATCTGTTGCCGTACCGACATCACATTCTTCTAAATTTTAAACGCTGTAGCCAAGCCTGGATTACTTTCATAGAATTCTTGCATTTTTCGTCTTTTAAAACAACGATTTTTCATTTCTCGTTGAACAGTGCTAAGCTTCCGTTTTAGCTTGTTTTTCCTAATTTGATTTCTCTTTTCAACGTTATAATTTTTTTTTGTTTGAGTCGTCTGTTACCGTAAGGGTATCACATGTCTGAGTCGTCTGTTACCGTACGGGTATCACATTTTTTGTCTGAGTCATCTGTTATCGTACGGGTATCACATGCTAACAACATGTTATAAAGTTTCCAACCCTAGAATTTTGTTTTTTTTAGGTATATTTAATAGGCGACAATAATTCAAATAATGAAATGAAATTGATTCACTTTTCGTGCGCTAATAGTTTATTATAATATTGTTATGTTTTCATAAAATATAAATTATCTTTATATGAATAAAATTGCTTTATGTCTTAATACTAACGCCATAAATTTATTTTCCTTTAAACACTTTGAAGTCCGTACAAAATAATTATATTACAATATTTTACATACAAGGGGTAAAGTTTAAAATAATTAAGCAACGAAGGGAAAAGTGAAAACCGTTTTCTTTTTAAATTCTGTGTAAGGAAAAAATTATCACCGTTTGAAAAGAAAAGTCAGTTGACCGCTTAAGAGTTGAGTACGTAATCTTCAAATGATTTATGTAATAGACGACAACATAGGTTCCATTTCAAATCTAGAATGTTTTGGCTTTTGTAGAAAGAAAGTTAGAGGGTTTATTGATAGTAATAAATGATGTTTTTTAAATGAGAAGTAAAATATCTAATAATTTTGTAATAAATTTCATTTCTAAACTTGAATAATTCAGAAACCGCCACGAATTTGAAAGAAAAACTATTTCTATTGTTCTATTACCTCTCCCCCCTCTTTGCATATATATATATATATATATATATATATATATATATATAACTTCATCGTACATTTAAAAGACTTACAACTGTATTTCATTAAATTCAACTATTCATATTAAACTTTTTTTAAAACTAAGGAAATTAAATTAAGTTTGATATAATAAGGAGAAATTTAAAATAATACTTAGTTATGAAATTACCTATTCCTACCAAACTTTAGAAAAGTTTAATATGGGTTAAGATATAATTTGTTCCATTTAAAAATGCTTTTGATAGCACAAAACCAAAACTTTTTAAACTTTGTAATCTTAGGCTTCCTTTCATAACATCTTAAAACTGAAATAAATAGAATCTATGACCTATTATTTACAATTATTTAATAAACAAATACCTTTCCCAGACTAAAATTGTCATAAACAGTTTCATTCCAATGAAACAGGAAAAAGGAAACAAATAACGAAATGAAAACCCGAAAGACATATTTGAATAACTTTCAAAAACCATAAGCTTCGAATGTAGAAATTCACTTCATTACATCGTTTAGTAGTTTATTAACATTCGTAAACAGTGTTACCATAATTGGTAATATCAATTCATGACCAAACTTAACATTGGTAACTCGCTACAAACTGGTACGTGGTTACCTAGAAGATACAGCGCGTATAAAAGAAGAAACAAACGCATGGTCTAAGGACTGGAGCAGTAGCATCCACGGAGACAGTCGCCTCCCACGTCGCGCCGGCTCACGGGTGCGGGCCTAATTGTCCACTATCGACTGACTGATTGATCTCGAGTCAATAGTGAGACGAACGAATCGATATCCTATTGATATCGAATTACTGACAATAATATGTGCAAATTTTGAATACCGTGATATTTTATGTCTTCGTTAGTTGTTCTTCGTTACGAGTAGTTGCTATTTTATGTCTTCGTATGTTTACGTCTTCATTAGTTTTTATATCATATTACTAACTGTGCCCCGTGGTTTCGCCCTCGTAGAATTTTCTTTATTATACTGCTCCTCGTGGTGTGGTTACTAAATGCCTCCGGTTTGCTTGCCAAACGATATTGATTGTCGGGGTCGGAGGTAAATCAGCGAGAATAATCGGTCGATAAATAAGCAGGTCTGTCTCTATCTTTTTACCGTTTATGCAGTATTTCCCTATTTCCGTAACTTTTTAATTACTTTTTTACCCCTATGATATACAACCTTTTTATCAAAGTAGGGGTTCAAAGATGAATTTTTCAAATCAAACTTCGGTTCTAGATACCGCGAACAAATGAAAAAACAAACTTTTTCGCTTGATATATTAAGGTAGGTATTGATGATTAAACATTTTTCTTAGTCCACAATTAAGTTATAAGTAAGACTAATATTTTGCCGTCATAGAGTTATAAATTTTTACTCAAAGTTGTAATACCGTGCGCGTTATGCGACTTATATTCAACGTTAAAAAGTATATGTAAAAATGTGTTTCTAAAAAAAAAGATTTTAATGGAGAGTTATTTGAAAAAATGACATCTGAAATAATGAAGATGATTTTTCTTAAATCTTTGTTTTCATTTTATGCCCTTCCATTTATTACCACCCATAAATAAATAGTCGATTAATAATTTATTTTTAACCTTTTTCACATAGAAATTAATAGCATGTTTTTATGATTTTTAAATTTTTTATGCGCAATTAATCTTTAGTAAATTTCCATAAATAATTGTTAGTTACGATTACAAATTATGAATAAAGTTAGTCATTAATCATGACTAACTATTAAAATTTTCAATCATTTTTAATGATAATCAAAGGGTTAAGTCACTAGTTTTCATTTCTAAGTCATGATTAACACATTATTAATACTTCTTTGTGTTTTTCACAAGCCGCTGTCCAGAAAATCGTCTGCCTGCTAACGCCCTAGTTATTTTAAGAGCAGTACAAAGTTTGATAGATAGAGGATCCTTTAGTCAATTAAAAAAATTATATTAACGTCTGTCAATTAAAAGATAATATTATTGTTATAATATTATCACATTACCAATTTGCTGTTATGATATATTTTTTTTGAATTGACAGCAATATAATTATTTTAATTGACAGTTGTTACTGTCAATTAAAATAATTATATTGCTGTCAATTAAAAAAAAATATATCATAACAGCAAATTGGTAATGTGTCAAGCCAAGCATAAAAATTTCATAAATTCAAAATAAAATCTTCCTCGAGATTTACTAATCTATAAATCTTCCTTGAGTAAAATTTATAAATCTTGATAATAATTTATAAATATTCCTTAATTAAATTTCTATTATATAATTAATAACATTTTTATATACAGCAGCCCAACTATATTTATTTCCGCAGTTTAGCGGTTATGGATATTTCGAATCCATTTTTATGTAATGATGCTGTCAAAGATCCTCGTGTTATATGATGACAATAGCAGAAGTGAAAGCCTAGGAATGGTAAGCATATTCCAGATATTATTACACCATAACGTGATGACTTGTCAGTAACCTTGGTCTATCAGTCGCGTCATCTGGTCCTTTCTACCCTAGTCGAGCTTTACGTAACTTCAACTTAAACTATTATTAAAACATCGATTTCGACATCGCTATTTTTTAGTTTGATTTTGAATTTGTTTACGTGTAAAAATTATACAAATTTTAGTTATCAAAATTTATTATAAAATTAGGATTAAATTTAGGTTATTATTATTATTTGAGAAAAACGAATTATATAAATAATAATAATATTTATATAATTAATTTTTCTTAACGTCTTTTCCAATTAGAGCTGTGTAATTTATCTTCAGTAATAATCAAAATATCTTGTGTTATTTAAATCCAAGACATTTTCATTTGTTGGTGTTTGCGTCAAATAAAGGACAAACAATATTGAATCTATCGAAATTCTGTCGATATTAAGTTATATAATAATTAAAAAGAAAACATTCGCCATTTGAATATATCTATAATCGTATCGATATCATATCAAGCGATGCTTAAAAATGGGCATCCCTAGCGCGCGACACGCGAGCTCTCTGTAGATATGTTATCAGTAAATGATGTTGGGAGAATTTCGTCTCGTTTCATCCATCACGCTGCTCGATATGAGCTTAGTCGTCGCGGAACATGGGTTCGAATTCCGTTGAAGTGTCACTTTCATATTGAAATTAGTTTTTAGTTTTCACTTCTCGACCCTGAATGAAATATTGAATATAAAGATTTCAAATGTCTTATCTGTTTTCTATTATTGGTCAAAGCTTTCCATAGCTAAACCTACATTTGTCTAATTAAAAGAGTCTCGTGTTTAATATATTTTTATGTTGACAGAAAAAATAATAATAAAAAAAGTACGCGAATAAACCTGCTGCTGAATTATAATTAATTTAATTACACGTCTATTTATTAAAATATATAAAAGTTATTAATAGTAAATATTCCAAAATTAATAATATTGCATAACATAATTTTTTTATAATTATATGATTAAAAAATATGCTATCTGTGATCAATAATTGAAAATTAATTTCAGTGAATGACACAGATAATTTTAAGAAATATTTATATTGACCAGTAGATTGTCTTAGTGTGTGTCGACATACATCAGTCATACATCAACTATCATTCGTACTCTATTGATCTTAAATTTTATTGAAGCGAAAACTTCTTAAGGCACGCCATGCGCACTTTCTTTGAATAGTGAACAAACTGACCCGTTACGCTCGGATCGGTGACGCTGAATTGGATAAACTCGGCTTCCTTCGTCATCGGCCAAGCAAGTTCACTGTTCGGGTAAACTCGGTTCACTTCGGCGTCGGCTGAATGAGTTCTCTGTCTAACACGGAGTGTATCGTTTCAAGAATTACGCTTTGTTTTTATTATTATTATCTTTGAATATAATTTAATATAATACGTTTATGTTATTGTATATAATCAGTGTAATATTTCAATGAAGTTTTGTAACGAGTGTAGGAAGATAGAACGACAAAACTATTTTTTCTGGCCAAACCAACTGGCTCAAGAGGAAATGGAAAATCCAAATTAAAATGGGCGGACTACCTACAAAGTGTTTTCGATGCTCTCAACATAACAAACTGGAAAACCGCGGCGCCCAGGAGGAAGGCTTGGAACAGTCTGCTTAATAATGATGAATATTTCAGTGGTAAACAGTTAGTGTTTATTATTTTATTTGTGAGTAGTTTCAAATAATACACGTATTATATTGTATTTTTTGTTTACTTTTCATTTTTATCGTGTGCTTATTGCCCATAAGCACACACCAGGGTTCTTTTAATTTTTACATCTGAATTAAATCTCTCCTTGTTAGTAGGCCAGTTATTTTGACTAATTATAAGGAAAAAACCTTTTCGTTAAAATATACATGACTAATTTCATGTTAAGGGCTCTTAAATCTTAATTTATAATTTCTTAAAATTATTGACCTATCAAATGAACCTATCAAACGTATATACTTTCATACGTATATAACTACTTTCAAAAATGAAAAAAATGATTACATTTTTAGGTAAAGGTCTCCTCTTTCTTAAAAGCAATGTAAAAGTAATAATTATTTCCATCGTCAAAATCGAGATAATCTATAATAATCGCCTAATCGATAATAAAGCACACATCCGCCTGGCGTGTATGTATATATATATATATATATATATATATATATATATATATATAAACGTTATATATATAAGTATTTTTAACTGTATTTCTGAGGAAACCGACTGTAACAGACGGAAAAAAGGACAGAAGGTGGGAGAAAGATCTCATCTAACGGGGAATAGTAGCAGGTGGGAGAAAGATCTCATTTAACGGGGAATATTAGTAGGTAGGAGAAAGATCTCATCTAACGGGGAATATTAGTAGGTAGGAGAAAGATCTCATCTAACGGGGAATATTAGTAGGTAGGAGAAAGATCTCATCTAACGGGGAATATTAGTAGGTAGGAGAAAGATCTCATCTAACGGGGAATATTAGTAGGTAGGAGAAAGATCTCATCTGACGGGGAATAGTAGTAGATGGGAGAAATATCTCATCTAACGGGGAATAGTAGTAGTTGGAAGAAAGATCTCATCTGACGGGGAATAGCAGTAGGTGGGAGAAAGATCTCATCTAACGGGGAATAGTAGTAGGTGGGAGAAAGATCTCATCTAACGGGGAATATTAGTAGGTGGGAGAAAGATCTCATCTAACGGGGAATAGTAGAAGGTGGGAGAAATATCTCATCTAACGGGGAACAACATAACTCATCGAGTTTAAGCTCACTTGCTTTAACATGATAAGTTATTTTCACTTCATATTTTTGGAGACAGTCTTTTGGTAGATCTAGCACTCATCAGCATATCGCCTTGAACTACGTTGTGGAGACAAGAATAGCATTCTAGTCTTCCTCCAGGCGGAACGCTGAGTGGGACTAAAATGCTATTCTTGTGAGTATTCATGAGTTCTACTATACAACTACTATTCCCCGTTAGATGAGATCTTTCGCTCACCTTCTGTCTCCATCATCGTATCTTTATGCAATTCTATTCCTCATTTGTTATTACCAGAAATAAGCGTGCACCAAGTTTCAAAGACTACCTTTAGCCCATCAGGTAGTGGTTATAATATCGATTACGATGTTTGTAAAAGAAAGACAAGTGACGAAGCAACGTAAATAAAAGCTTCTAAAAAGTTTAAAAAATGAGTTACCTAAACTTTGTTAGATCCAATGTAATGTTTAGATCTATGCGCATGTTGTAGGGACAAAGATTAATCGATTCAACTAAAGAAAATCTTACGACTAACATCATTAACGTTATGTTACATGTTAGTTAATGCGCACTGGATAATATGAACTAAAAACGATATATGATAAAATGTTATGCTTTAAACAGGAGCTTTAAAATAGCTACCTAAGCTTTTTAAGCTTTTTTTCACACTTATTTCGAATGTTTGTCGAAGGATTGCAAATACTGCAATATATAGTTAAAAGTTTAAATTTTACTTAAAATAAAGAATCTGGTTCGTTCGAGTGTGGTTCCTTTTCAATTGACTATTGATTATTCAACTTCTTATACGCCTAAAATGTAAAGACTTACATAAGCTCGTACAATTTAAGCTCAAAACGTAATACAAGTAGGATATGACACTGAATACTAAAGAAATTTGTAAAAGATGTATCCATGAATGAGACTTAAATAAAGCGGCGTTAATGGATCGAACCCGGGTGCCCCTAATCGGCTTTCAAACCTCACCACTGAGCCGGGGTCCGATCGACAAGAGTATGAACCACGAAATATTATTAAGAACCGGTCACACCGTGACTCGGCAGTTAATAAAATATTATTTTAACAGTCATCACTGACTGCCTGTCTACCTCTCGCTCGTGCGACCGCTCCGCTGTCCTCTTCTGCCTACGTAACTCTTGCCTATAGTCAAATTAGTTTCAATGTTTGCCATCAGAGCTCGAGGATTTGGTTTGTGGTGATGGAGGTGGCCTTTTGTAAATGGATTGTAAAAACGTAACGTGCTATAAATTCTAATATGTTTCATGCATAGGGTTCTTTTGTAAAGAAAAGCTTTTAATTAAAATTTAAAATAGTGAGGCTGTACCGCGATATCAGATAAAAACTATTCCAAGTTCGAGTCGAGCTCGCATATAGACAGTTCTACACCTCGTTTAAAGTGAAATTATTTATCATAAGTCTTTACTAATATGGACTTATTAACACAATAAATATTTAACTATATTTAATATAATTAAACGGAAAGAACATACAAATTATCATAAATATCTCAAAAGCTATATTTGTAATTTTAGTTTCTATAATTTCAGGAAATAAAGGGGAGGTATGGGTATACTTTTTTATATATTTTTCAATATATCTCTGAAGATTTAATATTCAAAGTTATAAAATTATTTTGAGACCTTTATAACTAGCTCTTTCAAACAATACTGCATACCGAATTAAAAAAACATATTTTCGATTAGAAAAAAAATCACTCTTCAACGTACATTAGAAGTGAAACTTCTATATTTATATTTTAATACTCAAAAGTTCAAAAATTTAATATTAATGTGACCGTAAAAAAAACAAGAGAATCTATTTAAGTGCAATTGTTTTTAACAAGTTCCTTCTTAAAATACAGTGTAATTTGTATGTTGAAAAACGAGGTTGTAACGAAAACTGAAACAATATTACATTACTGATAGTCTGTTATGTATGTTTCATATTCGTTACGGTCTCAATTCTCGACATAAAAACTTACATTTCTATGAAAGGAAAAGTTCACATCGAAACTAATTATCAAATTAAGCTCTTATATACGATATCCGTTCGATCAGTTAAGTTCGACAAATTAAGTGTTTACATGAATTAATCAAATGTGACATGTTGACTTTGCTTTATAATTTTTCTTTTCTTGGAAAAATTAATTAAAAATAAATATATTACTAATTTTTTAACTTTTTTCCTGCGATTTATGGAATGTTAAAGCAATTTCTCGCATTTCCCTGTAATAATATAATATAAAGAGCAGGGTATTCAATATTTTGTTTAGTTAAATTTTGACTGAGTCTTGAGAAGTGGGGAACAAACAATGTATGAATATTTCATCAAGAGAAATTTGAAATATTATTTCTTCGTGAAATCCGTTTAAGATGAAGAGCGAATGAAGTTACAGACAATGCGTGCATAGCTATAAGTGAATATGTACTCTCCTATGACCTAGCTAAAGAAGTGACTCCAAAGGTGATAGTCAACCATATCCTTGATTTTTTTATTTCCTACATCAAAAGATTGAAAATTGGATGGGATATTAAAAGTGCAATTTTCTAATAGTATAATTGTATGTCTGTACAAATAGTGTAACATGTTGTTTTATAGGGACAACAAGAATATTTTTTTCGGGTTGTGCTCGAAAATATAATTTAAAAAACTTTTTTGAATTGGGAATTTTGGATGACAAATGTTTTATTTATCAATAACACAATATTTTTTACTAGCTGTTGCGATGCAACTCAGCTCATCTGGAATTTGGTACAAGAAAAGTTATTTTTCTCTTAGAATTCTGTGAGCATTTAGTTTACTAAAACGCAAATAAATGGCTTCAGTAAATAAAAAATCTCCTATATGTTGCTTGAGGATATAAACTATTACCATATCAAATTTCATTAAAATCCATCCAGTAGATTTCACGTGATTGAAGAACAAATTAACACACAGACCTATAAACAGAAAAAAATTATGAAAAAAGGATTTCTGGCTTTTACTATTATTCTATACGCAAAACCAACCAGTATTTTAAAATCATTCCCATGTACAGAATACACTCTCTTACAGTTTTCTTATATGTATAGATTTTCAACATTTAAACGTTTCATTATCATAAACAGAACTAATATAAAAAGAAAAATTCTAGTGTACCAGTTTATAATTTTTCTTCGCAAAATAATTATCATGTTGCTTAATATTCATAATAGACTGTTCGTAACGTAGGTGTTTGCAGCGTCGCTTTGATGATGCCGCCCGGCACCCGGTGTTTGTGCATTGCAACGTTTAACCCTTGTGTCATTTTTTTGTGTGGATATTTTCTGTAATGTCTCTAAAACTACCTTTCGTAAAATTCTGAAAAATAGTTTCGGAATCCTAGTAAAACCTTATAATGACATGGAATTTATATATATATTCATACATGAAATTAAAAAAAAAATTAAATTGACATTTGTAATATTATCATATAAACATTTTTAAAAGTTAACTATTGAGATAGACATGGGTTATAGATGCTTTGCGACTATGTCAAATTTAAAGTTTTTACGTCCAACGTTTTCTGGAGAAAAACGGCTATGCCAAACAGACGGACAGGTCGTGAATTACCTTATAAGAGATAAGTTTTTCCATGTTCGAGTATGGAAGAATGAAAATTGTGGAAAGTGGTCCAAGTTTGTAAGCGAGAACACCCTGACTATAAGAGTAAGAGATTCATAACTTGATGTGTAAAAGTAGCTGCTGTTTCTGGCGGTTTATGGCCATCCGATGGCTAGTGCTCGATTCGCTAGCATATGCTCCTAGCCCTGATTACCGGTAACCGACATTTTCTTATGGTTCCTTACTTAGACAGGAAAAATAGAACCCTTGTAAATTCGCTCACTTGTCTGTACGTCCGTTTTTCATAGCAGCTTTTCTCAAGAACCGCTTGAAGTAGTAACTTGAAATTTGGCATAGTTATAAAGTAAGTTAAACGGCACATATCTTAGTAGCTAATACTGGAAAAAAGTATATGAATTATTAAAAAAAACTCTATTAAAAAACTACTAGACCTGTTTTAGAAACCTTCGCAAAGTTTTAGGGGTAAATTATGATTTCAGATGTCATAGTTTTATTTTATGATTTCAGATGTCATAGCTATAAAAGGGTTCATAAATAAATTTTTTTTCGCAATTTTTTTTCTCATAAGGATAGAGTAAATGAAGAGAAATCCAAATAGTTATAATAGTATATATTACTCACTGACTTATATCCCCGGCTATTTACATTTTAATTGATCAATGCAGAATATTGCCCCATCCATATACCCTTAACAAATCCGTTGCTTAACTTGTCCAAATTAGACTTCAAGTCGCTATACACACCAAAACTCTAGACGCTCTTGTATGAAAAAAATTGTATATATATATAACCCATGTTTTTTTGTCGTGTTTGTGTAGATATTAATATTGATTGTGTTAATATTTATTAGGCGTATTATCTGTTTGACCGTATTTTGAGGTGTGTCACTAGACGATTGTGGTGATTAATTTTCTAGGCCCGAGTTGTGGCATTAATACGCCCCCCACGCGCTGTGCGTCGACATATTGTTATCCATATGTATAAGTAGCTGTAAACCTGACCGGGCTCGATTTAATGATGAATGTATCATTTTTTTTGGCTAACTGTGAACTCCTTTTTTACTGATAAAATTCAGTTTTTCGATTCTTCATGAATTTTAAACTTGAACTTTCCTGAGGAGTTTTGAATTTAATGTTGATGAAGCATAAAATGATAAATGCTCTTTTCCATTAATTTACTATAATTTTACTAAATTAATATCTGCTTAACACCACAACATCATGAAGTGTTGTTTAACAAACTATAGTTAAATCAAAATTCATATCTTTCTGAGATATAATAAAGATTGACAATTATGAAAAAATCTCATATTGAGATATTTTCATAATTTTACTAAATTAATGTCTGCTTAACGCCCCAACATCATGAAGTGTTGTTTAATAAACTAAAATTAAATAAAAATTCATATCTTTCTGAGATATAATAAAGATTGATAATTATGAAAAAATCTCATATTGAGATATTTTCATAATCGATTAAAAATTTAATAATTGGATGATGCTCATAAAAGCACAATTAGTAACAATAATTAGTAACTCCAAGTTTAAGTCAAGTAAGTAATCTCTATTTATCAAACTACGTTCATTTAACTGTTAAACCTTTGATCCAAAGTCGTAAAGAGCTATTTAAGTGCTAAATAAGCAGATAATGTAAGATAGAATAAATTAGCGTTAGTTCTCATCTTATTTAATTACCTAGTGTTGCTCTTTTTAATTCATTTATATTCTACCGAATGTTTGCTGTAATTTATTCGTTCGTGACTGTAAGGTATTAGTTAATAATTGCGTATGGTAATGATCGAGGTGTCTCAAGATATTTTCATAATCGTATTGTTCTTTAGTATTATTTGTAATAGCTCATAGTTATTATGTAAATGAATAGCTGTTCCAAGTAATAGATTACCGTTTAAATAAGAGGACTTTGCCTAATTTAATTAAGCACACATTAAAACGTTTTATAAAATATGAAGTGAATGTAATTACAACTGAATTAAGACAACGCAATGCTATTAGTGGACTACTTTGAAATTTTGGAATCGTACCCTTGAATATCTCAATTACGTAGAAAAGCCTGTCAAGTAAGTGTAGAGCTCGCACTACGAGGTTTCCGTAAACATTTATGCATTTATAAACATTTAACGGTATATAGTATTTATATTATACTATTCACAAAACTTTTATTTTTCAGAACCTAAATACATTACCTACTATATTTTTCACAAAACCGTATTTAAAAAAAACCTATAATTCCACATATTATTATTAACCATTCATTTTTGGGTTTCTCCCTTTACTTGTACTAAAATACCTCTCATTATACTGACTTCAAAGATAGATTGACCAGAAGTATCCTAAAGATTTGATTATAAGTTAGTAAGACTATGGCAAAAATAAAGAAGACACAATTTATAGGATCACATTTTTTTGTTCCATGAACCAAAAAGCTTGAAATTTTTAAAGCAATGTATAGCTATAGGCCTCGGCATACGATATTAATCAATATTCAACTTGACTTCTCAGACTGTTTCTGGGAAAAAAGGCCTTTGATAGACAGACATACGGACAACCAAGTAAGTGATCCTACAAGGGTTCCTTTTTTATTTTGGGTAAAGATCTCTAAAAAATATAATTAATTATATAACCGAAGAACGCATCACGCTTTTGGTTCGTGCTCGAAAGTTATAGAAATAGAACCTAACACATTTAGACATAAAATTAAACTAGCCATAAATATAAGCATGTATATATATATATATATATATATATATATATATAACTATATATATATATATATATATATAACTATATATATATATATATATATATATATATATAACTACATATATATATATATATATATATATATATATATATATATATATATATATATATTTAACGATTAGTTAGTTTCATTATTTGAATGTTTCTTTTTTATTATTTTGTTCCATAGTTTGTTAATATTTAACATATAGAATCGCCTGTAATAATAATATACACATTATTATTATATACGGTGCGACCTGATATAAATTAGAAAACAAACTTAGCTATTCCACTTCGCGTGTGCCATTATGTAAAGCAAATGGCGTTCACCTGAATTGACAGCAGTTGGAACGGAAAGGCTTTGAAGTGAAACCGGGGACCAGAGACTAGGGGCATTGTTTTTCCAACGAGCATCATGCTTCTGAAAGTGGCAATAAAGAATTGACTGAAGAAAGTGCAACATCGGCGGGACTGACGTTCTAGAGAGGCGGCGTTGAAAAGCGGATGAAAAACTGTTAAAAAAGAAAAACTTTATTAACTGATTTTAAATTTTTTAACTTTGACTTCAGAACTTTAATAAATAATCAAAATAGTACACTTTACATGAAATAAGATAAAGTTAAATTAAAATATATACATACGCACGAAATATCTAATTTAGATGAAACCTCGATTTTTTTTAATATTATTGTTATTTTAGAAAAATATATAATAAATAAAAATGAATGCGGTAAATAGGAATCAATAGATGCTGAGATAATCAGCATTGAAAATTTGACAGAAACATTTCGTATTTACAAAATCATCAGATCACAAAACGCTTGTACACAGTGCGCCAGCCCGGAAGAATTCAACATGTAAACCACAGAAGTCAGCCAATCACACCTCAAAAAGACCCTCACACGAATCACACAGTAATAAAAGAGAAAAAGGCTCACAAACTCCACACTCGGCACTGGCAGCGGCTGTTATGTCGCGGCCGGCGCGGCGTCGGATTACCGATGCCCTCAAGTCAATAAACGTATTGACCCCGCTCGTTCTATCCCGCTTGCTCACCTACTGCCGCCTCCCTCGTACTTTCGACGACCTAAGTCCAATAACTCATAAGTCGCACGTCACACCGGAGTAGCAAAGTCTACAAACCAAAGAAAACCGCTGGCTCGCAAACTTAGACTATCCACTTCATCGCCGGAAATGAAAAAAACCAAAAGAAAAAAGAAAAAAAACTTATGTATGTGTACACAAAATGTAAATATAAATAAGATAACAACTGAACTATTGAAACGACATAGATATATAGAATTTTCATGAAGCTTCAAAATATTTCCCGAAAATGTATCGGAACATAATTGGAACACTCCAGTTTCCCACTGTATTCAACTGTTCAACCACCTGGTCAAGGTTGAACCCGAGAGTAATAAATAAATATATAGTTTAGGTATTGATTTGTCCATAGATTTGGATATAAATAAGCCAATAAATAAATATATAGTTTAGCTATTGATTTATCGATAGATTTGGGTGTAAATAAGCGAATAAATAAATATACAGTTTAGTTATTGGTTTATCGATAGATTTGTATGTAAATAAGCCAATAAATAAATATATAGTTTAGCTATTGATTTATCGATAGATTTGTGTGTAAATAAGCAAATAAATAAATATATAGTTTAGTTATTGATATATCTATAGATTTGTATGTAAATAAGCCAATAAATAAATATATAGTTTAGCTATTGATTTACCGATAGATTTGTGTGTAAATAAGCAAATTAACAAATATAAAGTTTAGCTATTGATTTGTTCATAGATTTGTGTATAAATAAGGCAATAAATAAATATATAGTTTAGCTATTGATTTACCGATAGATTTGTGTGTAAATAAGCAAATTAACAAATATAAAGTTTAGCTATTGATTTGTTCATAGATTTGTGTATAAATAAGGCAATAAATAAATATATAGTTTAGCTATTGATTTATCGATAGATTTGTGTGTAAATAAGCAAATAAATAAATAGTTTAGTTATTGATTTATCGATAGATTTGTATGTAAATAAATAAATAAATATAAAATTTAGCTATAGTTAAAGGAAAAAAATCAAATATCTCGTGATGATTGATTTCTTTTAAAGACAGAAGAATTTTAAGGACCTTTACAAATGACTATTTTGAAGGTAAACTAAATAGACTTAAATTATATTTCCGTTAAGATATATTTTCATTGATATGCAGTCAAACTTCTCTTTTTACATATTGAATATATTTGGCGTTAATTTTGTGGAAATTCATTATTCACAATTAAATGAAACTACATGATGTGGTATTATTTCTACTTTCTTTAAGTTCTTTACCACGACCTAAGTTTCGTTGTATTACAATATCTTCAGGTGGGCTATTAGCAAAGATCTTTGTTGTAATACAACGAAACCTAGGTCGTGGTAAAGAACTTAAAGAAAGTAGAAATAATACTACATCACGTAGGTTCATTTAATTCTGTTTTTACTCAAATTCTAGAAAATCTCTTGCATAAATTACATTAACCACATTCATTTCTAAGCAAATATTACCAATACTTGTAATGCTTCAATGTCTAGTATTAAATGTTCCAGAGAGCAAGGACCTGTAAGATTGATTATGGATTTTCAAAACGCAACAAGTCAATAAATAATTTTTCCCCTATTAATGTTACTTTTCTTTCTATTTCCATTTACGTATAATACGTAAAAGTTCAAATTGATGGTCTATTTGGACCAATTTTTTCACATTACGCACTTTGCAGTCTTGTGATTTATTAACGGCTAGAGAGTCAACCACAAGTTTTGATGATAGATGTAATTATAACTAGGTTAATTTTACAATTAATCAACTATCAGCCTTTTGGAAAGTTAATTTACAAGTAATCAACTGTCAGATTTAATCAATGGTTAATTTTACAAGTAATCAACTGTTAGCTTTTTGATAAGATTAATTTACAAGTGATCAACTGGTAGATTTTAATCAAAGGTTAATTTTACACATAATTAACTGTTAGCTTTTTAACAAGATTAATTTACAAGTGATGAACTATTAGATTTAATCAACGGTTAATTTTACAAGTAAACAACTGTGAGCTTTTAGACGAGATGAATTTACCAGTGATGAACTGTTGGATTTCATCAACGATTAATTTTACACGTAATCAACTGTTAGCTTTTTGACAAGATAAATTTACAGGTGATCAACTGTTATATTTAATGAACGTTTAATTTTACAAGTAATCAACTCTTAGCTTTTTGACAAGATTAAATTACAAGTAAACAACTGTTAGTCTAAAAAATGATACCATCTTTTAAATTTTTTAAAATATATATTGTGATCTAAATTTGCTTTTCAAAAATGACATGCTTCTCCGTACATTGGTCTAGACGTATGTATGTAAAAGGATACGCTACAGGTCGTAATTCTGGACCGATTTTGGATATTTCTTTTATCTATTAGTTAACTATCAGAATGTAAGCTTATTTATCATCACAAAGATTTGTCAAATGGCTTAATTTTTATAAACAATTGTTAACAAAATCTCCCTTTTATCGTACTTGGCGCTTGTTTTCTGCTTCGTGTTGTTCAAATTTTCTTGTCTCTTCTCTGTGTCCCTGCTGTTGTTGCCTTTTTTTTAATTTTTAGATTTTCTCAGAATTATTTATTAAATAAACGACAAAAAAAATGGAATGTGTGTTTTTAAATTTTGCAATGATTTGTTAATTTACATTTTAAACTGAACATCAATAAAATTTACATTGGAATGTCTGCAGTAGAACTTGAGTTATAACAATTTATTGAGACGAGCAAGATGTTTGAACAGTCTGACTTTTCTGTTTTTTGATATGAATATATAAGATTTTCCTATGTAATTATTTCTTAACTAAATTTGTTTCATATCTGCTGAAATGCACTGGGCAAAGTTGTAACATAGTATAAAATGAACGGGACCGTTCTAGCAAAAGGAAAATGTGGAAAGCTAACGTGATTTTTTTTACTTAATATATAGAATAGAATAATGAAAATAAGTATTTTGAGGAAGCAAGTATGAAAGTACATTTTAGTTTTTATGGTGGCATTCCTCAAAATGAAAAATAAACCGAATGGTGGGAATACCACCTTAAAAACACAAACATAAAAAGTACACCGAATTCTTATAGGATCCCATGGTTGACCGTTCGCCTGTCTACTAAAGGCCTTTTCTCTGAAACAACTTGACATATCAAATTGATATCATATACTGAGGTCTCTGGTCTTACATTGCTGTATAAATTTCAAGCTTCTTAGTTTATGATAAAATAAATATGGTCCTTTAAAACATTTTTTATTTATTTATACAACAGTCTTACTCACTGATTGAGAAAACCTGTAGGACACTTCCGGTCAACCTACAATATTGAAAGCTTGGGAGGACTTAAAGCACAAGTAAAGGGAGAAATTCAAAAATCAATAATTTTGAATATTATTTCGAATTATGCACTTTTTTTTGTAAACGCTTTAATAGAAATAGTATGTACCTTTAAATGGTTATAAAAGCTCATATGTGTACGGAACCCTAGTATCGCGAGATGTAAACGTGCTTGGCACTTTTTTACTATTTAGTCGTCTACATTCGAAATAAAAAAATTATAGTAGTTTTACACTTTCTTTCTCATGGAATAATATTGATTACCCTAGAATACTCATGTATATATATATATGTATATATATATATATATATATATATATATATATATATATATATATATATATATATATATATCATTTAACCCAAGATTTATTTAACGAACTTTGCAAAAGTAACATTTCAAAAAGCATTAGCTCTTTGTTCGATAGATTTCTAACTCATTCATATAATTTTTCTTCTAATTGTTAATAAGATTGAATCACATAAAATGACAAATGTTTAGGAAAAATCCACTTAGGATTTTTCTTAAACATTTTCTTTCCAATAGTATTTTTTTAAATGTCTGTGGAACCAAATTCTGTGACGTCCTTACTTATTGTTTCCGAGTAATATTAATCAAATATCAATAATAATTATAATATTAAATAATTATTATAATATTTAATATTAAATAAATATTACCGTTCAATAATTTAAATTAAACTGTCTTAAATAAAGACTTTGATGAATAAGGTGGTGACAATTCAACATTGCATTCGGATTATTTCAAGAAATTTAAGGGCCAGTTTAATTGTAAATTTAACTGTCGGTTAGAAACATCTTAAAATCTTATTTAGCTCTTGCTATATTAACAAGACTAATGACTTGAGATTGACTCTTTGCCAGAAAAATTTTCTACCTAGGATCTTTGAAAGTATAAAAGAAACTAACATATGGAGGAGTAGATATAATTTTGAGCCGTATAAGTTTTGTGAATACCCAGATATTATAGAATTTATCATAATTAAACGTTTAAACTCGGCTCCCAATGTTGTCAGAATGGGCGACTGAGATCTTGCAAAGAAATTGCTTCTGATGAAAGTTACTAGAATACTTGGAAAGATTACTAGATTAACTGAAGAAAACTCATATATAGTGACTTCAAAGCATTAAATGCTAAGAACTGGCATTCTGTAATTTATCTGATAAGGAGATATTTATCTGGTCTGTGGAACCACGTTCTACCAATCCAAAAAATGGTTGTCATGATCTTAGTTGATGATGATTTAATTTTATTAAACGTTTGCTATGTATTTCTGGGACATGCGTTGACCATAACTTACTACAAAGCAATAAATGTTTAATATAGTTAACTTTTTACTGTTTTTAACAAAGATAAGTTGTTTTAATTCCATTTTCTTTCTTCAAAGTTTTCTTCTTACTCTTTGCCATATCTTGGTTTCTTCCGTGTGCTTCCAGCTTAACATTGGCTATCGCTGTTAAATGGCGTTGCGTTCAGCAGGCTATAGCACACCATACCGATGTTTGTATTGCAATCGACGCCACCAATATTATACGAGAGTCGTATTTATTAAATATCGAATAATACGTACCGAGTTATCGAATGCTGGCGGAATGCCCTTCGAATAAGGAAGTCCCTCAGTAATTTTAGGGAAATTTTGAAAATCTTGCTACACCAATTACCCAACAGCCTTTTTTTTATTCTTTAATCAATAAAGCATATTCGCAGTATCTGTTCATCATTAATTAATTCAATTCAGTTTTATATCAATCTACAATCTAAAACTATGGATAGAAAAAATGAAAAAATTGGCAATCCTTTGTCTAATATAACAAGCTGGAAAACCCATTTTCAGCTATTATCTCTGCATCCGAAGACAGTCACGACAATTTTGAAAAACTCATATGAAAATTTGTTACTCTTCGTTTCCATTTTTAACTGCTTGTTTTGGAATACATGAAGCTTTCTCTTTCAATTCATGTCCCACAAGAGCAAAAGATTAAGAAAAAGAAATATTCTTTATATGTGACAATCAAAGGTTATTTTTATATACTCAGCCTGTGGAGAGGATGCCATTTAAAAAAATATTTTCTTACAAAAGAAATTAAGATTTTCTTTTTAAGCCCATCGCCCAAAATATGGAGCTTAAAATCATAGCAAAGCTCTCCAAATAATACCAAAGCTCTGCGTCGCGCCCATTATTTTAAAACAATTGATTTAAAATCTGAAATAATTTTAGATAATTTTTTCATATAAAATTATTTTAATTACTTTGTATCAATAATTTTGAGATACATAAACAACTACAAAATAAAATTTTGCTTTATACGTTTATCTCGACCTGCAATTGACTTTTGCGTATCGAGATAAACACAGAAACGCAAGCATTTATATATGTGTATGTATAGATGTTTTAATTTTGAGATACATAAGCAACTACAAAATAAAATTTTGCTTTATGCGTTTATCTCGACCTGCAATTGACTTTTGCGTATCGAGATAAACACATAAACGCAAGAATCTCTATATGTGTATGTATAGTTGTTTTAATAAAGATAAGTAAATACACCATGATTACATTACTCTAGTCGTAACCTTAATAGAAAAATTGATTAGCATATCTATTTGTAAAGGAAATTGGGTAATTGACTATATTTTTTATTACTAAAATAGAATAAGTAATATCATTAAAAACGGTTAAAATAAATATATCGTACCTAGAACTTTTCATTACAAAGTTATAATGACTTAAAAATTGACGAACTACGATTCGTACGAAAACGCCCCATACAAAACATAACTGGCTTATGACGTCACTGGCCAGTATTTAGCATTCATTATAAGAGGTTATTATAAATATTGCGTTTAAGTTACATATTGCGTATTATAATTTTGTAATTTTTTGTGTGGGAACTTAATTCATGATAACTTTTTCAATTTAGTGAGCAAATAAATTGACACTATTCAGAAGTTTCGATTAATTGTTTGTTATATACATTATTTTTTTCATCACAAGGTTTTTTTTTAAAAAACATGACAGCTTTTTACTTTTGACTTCATTAATGATAACAATCATATTAACGCTAACAGATTTTCGAACAAATTGGTGAATGATAAATAGAAATTTCGATTAATTGTTTGTTGTATAGATTATTTTTTTCATCTTAAGGTTTTTTAAACCTACTCTAGAGTTTTAAAACATTTTTACAAACATTATCGACAACAGTCAAAAAGCCTATTAGTAAAAAAGCCTTGCCATGCCTTTTTTACTCTTTGGTCTTATCAATAGCAACGATCATATTAAGCTAACAGATTTTCGAACAAGTAAACCGTACAAGAATATTTATTTATTTAAAATATAATTTAGGCGATACATCAAAATTCTAAACAAAATCACCTGGGTGCATCGTAAATATATATTTATTTAAAAATAGTTTAGGCGATACATCAAAATTCTAAACAAAATCACCTGGATGCATCGTAAATATATATTTATTTAAAAATAGTTTAGGCGATACATCAAAATTCTAAACAAAATCACCTGGGTGCATCGTAAATATATATTTATTTAAAAATAGTTTAGGCGATACATCAAAATTCTAAACAAAATCACCTGGGTGCATCGTAAATATATATTTATTTAAAAATAGTTTAGGCGATACATCAAAATTCTAAACAAAATCACCTGGGTGTATCGTAAATATATTTGTGATGGCCAACGACGGTCCGTTGGAGCGTAACAGGGCGCGGCGTCGCCGACGCGTGTCGGGCGCGGTCGGCTGTCGCGCTGTGTCGCGGGTAGGCGATGAACTCACTCGTAAATTGTTCGCTTTAGGGGTATCCTGGTTCAATAGACTCGTAAATGTAAAAAGAAGGAAATTAATTAAAAATGCGGGTGAAATAATTGGAATACTTACGGCGGTAGCAGTGAACCGATTGCGCAGGTATGCCAAATACTGGAGATCGAATCGATTGCTTAATTGAAGAGGTTCAAATTAAAAATCTGATTGACTCGTCATACTAATCGTTTGCTTTTCAATCACACAAGAACTAATAAACCAATTAACTTAGAACGTCTTCAAAGAAGTGTTTACGATTATTTATAATATGAGGAATGTTGCATGTCGATTTTATAGCTTATTGCTCTGTTTCTCGATAGATGGCGCCACCAGTTTAAATACACTGTACACAAGTTAAGTCAAAAAGCATACTAGTCAATTAATACAGCAAAAAGAAAAAAAAAGAAAAATTAGTTTTCGCTTTTGAAAATGGCAATAGAGTTAAGTTATTACGGCCTACTTAAAGTCTCAGAACGTTAGTGGCCCAACATATTTTTTTAATTTATTTCAAAACTTTCTGAATACAATTTTTTTCAAGAATTTCTTAAAAATTTGCCAATTTTCATTTGTCCAGTGTATGGTGTGTGCAAAGAGGCCGATTTCATTTTTCCAGTATAGACCGACGACGATTCTAAAAATTGTACTTCAATATAGTCTTCTTATAATACCTTCTATATATTCTTCTTGTAAGTACTTCCACATAACCTACTTATAATCCTTGCTGTATAACTTTCTTGCAAGTACTTATGTATAATTTTCTTATACTCCATTGTACATACTCTTCTCATAAGTACTTCTATATAGTCTACTTTTAATCCCTTCTGTATATTCTTCTTATACATACTTATATAACCTACCTATAATCCTCTATATAACCTACCTATAATCCTTGCCGTATACTTTTCTTGTAAGTACTTGTATAATTTACTTATACTCCCTTCTATATGTCCTTCTCATAAGTACTTCTATATTTCTTACTTATAATCCCATCTGTATATTCTTCTTATAAGTATTTCTATATAACCTACTTATAATCTTTGCCGTATACTTTTCTTGTAAGTACTTATATATAATTTACTTATTCCCCCTTCTACATACTCTTCTCATAATTACTTGTACATAGCCTACTTATAATGTATTCTAAATTTTCTTCTTACAAGTATTTCTGGACAACCAAGTTATAGTCCAACAAATTCATCTTTTTTAAGTATAAAAAAAAATTTCCCTTTAAAATTACAAATGGTTATTTTTTTAATATTTTATTCATCATTTTATATAAATTTCTACGTCAAAAAGTTCCTTGCTTACCTTCAAAAGTAGGAAAATATTTATTTAGTCACCCATTTGTTTTTTTCTTTCTGGACATTATCAACTTGTCACTTTTTCTTTAACTACTGTGTGAAGATATTTTTATTATCTTATCAATTTTCTTTTGAGAATCTAGAGGAAATGGGCTTCAGCGGATCTAAGGGAATGCAACAAAATAATGAAAGATCAGACAATTTTTGATCATGATTCTTTCAAGTGCGAGTGAAATTATTTTCACATTGTTTTTCCAAGATTTTTCGTCTGTCAATTGAGCAATTTCTTTGTCTTAAACCTATAAAATATATAGCAGGTTATATATATTTTCGTAGTGATATATGAAATCTATGATAATAAAAAAAATGAAAACACTAAGTGCCTTTAAATGTACCATGTTTAAATACAAACATAAATGTATTTAACTGTGTACAGAAAACTGTAGTTTAAATACAATTCATATTTAACCATTTTCTTACGTCTGTTATATATACAGATGGCGTACAATCGAAAGGTCCACAATAACTAAATTTTTAAGTTGTTAAATAGTGAAAATGTGTAAAAGTCAACATATATTTTCAAGAAAAAAAATAGAATTCGATGATTATATCAAGAATCGAACTGATAACAACTCGTGTCACAGTTTAAAAAAACCTGAACACTTTAGGAATCTAAACTGAACTAATCTTATGCTAAAATGTTAAATTGTTTTAGGATCTGGCTTATTAAAAATTAGTACTTTAAATAGGCTTTTTAGAGTTCGGTAAGTGATAGACTGACATCTTTTTAAATTGATTTGGAAAATAAAGGCAAAAAACAAAATTATTCTCCTAATGTCATAAGTTGATAGTTTTATTATTATTGTATATATTTTATAGAGAATTCTTAAAAAGTTTCGTCTCCTTAAATTACTCAATTAATTTTTAATCTTTCTGCTATCCAGACCCTTCCTTATCCAAATTCTAAATCTTTTTAATATTTGTAATTTTTATGCCTAGTTTAGATGAGGAAAAAGATTTTCTTGGATAAATTTCTGGAAGATTCCTGAAAAAATGTTTGTCTCTCTAAATGATTCGCCTAATCACTAGATAGTCTTTCCAATCTCTTTATCATTTTTTAACGAACTTACAAGTCTAGCTAGTGGAGTAAATTCAAACTTAATGCCATATCGGATAAAAAAAGTAATTTTTTATTTCTGAAATAAAAATTACAATATTTTACTGACTACCAATAGGCTACGACTTTAAGACCTTGTAAAATTATCGACACAGACGAGACCGCGCACACCTCCTAAAGCTGCGGCCAGCGTAGGAACCCTGCCCTTCCCTCATTACATCGATACATCAAGATAAGCAATTGGGAGATGTCTATCCAGCTTCCCTAAGGCGTGACTTGCATTTATTCAGATACAGCCTGTTGCATTGTTATCGGATCGCTGAGATTGTTGTACAATCATAATGTTTATAAAGTTGTTGATGGTAACCCTGGCTACCTTATTCCGAAATCATATTCGGCGTGGAAGGTGGGTTTTTATAAACCCTTGTGAGCTTGCAAATTAGTATAATTTCTCGTATTGAAGGAGATACCTTTTGCATCACGTATTTAAAAGTATAAAAATATATTAAAGTAATATTTGTAAAAAATAAGAAAGCAGATTTAGACGACTCCATACTCGGCAATTTTTCGGGGAAGCACTAAAAATGAATTTCATTAGTATGGAAAACACACCATATTAATATTTCTATTGTACTACTAAATTACAGTAAATACAGCAATGTTACAGAACATATTTTATAATAATTTTGTCGAAAATATAGAACCATGGCATCAAAGAGCTCGCCAGATGACTCTACTGAGACTGAGTTTGAGATAACAAGAAAACAGATATTTATTTCACATGTTCGTGAAACTGGTTTCTTTTCTAAAGGTCGGATATTTGTCATCAATATCCTTAATCATCTGATTTTGTCCAAATTATATTTTTAATCTGATGTCAAGATTTACCTACGTTTTCCTATATTTTACTTTCAAAATCTTTTTAACTGTTAAGAATCCCAAACTACTTTGCGTTGTATCTAAAAATTACTCCTGAAAGCAAAATCTATTGAGAAATTTTTCGAAAACGTCTTATGAAAAATTCAACATTTCCTAAATCTGGTTCTTAAAAAATTTAACCTTTCTTATATCTGGTCGTTTGTTCTTTATTTATCACAATTTTTAGTCTCGGTATTTGTAATTTTTGTAGTCCGGCTAAATTCATTTAAATTTTCTTTTTTTATCGAACGGCTATTTTAAATATTTCCTTTTAATTTTCCCTCTTATACAACATTCCCCAAAATCAATTTTTTTTTCTTCAACTGTTATCAATAATTTGAAAATAATCTTGTAGAAATAAGTTTCCTATATGCATATTCAAACTTGTATAGGCTTACATGAATGTCTTAAATAAGAAACATTGTTGTTGAATCAAAATATACATATAAATGAAACGGTACGAGGTAAATAGCTATAATTTATTTACTTGTGGCATTAAGTTCTCAATATATGTATTTAAATTTATATTTGCATGACATAATTAATAATTAAATATGTATGCACGAAAGCATTAATGATTATATTAGTTTTCCTTACAGTATGTTGACAAGCCATGTTCCTATTAACTTCATGTTTATAAAACACATAAAATTGCCATTTATTTGATAGCACGTCTTTTTCTAATTATTTCAAAATTAAACAGCAATTTTGGGGGTAAAATTGTAATGAAGGAAATGAAATCCACTCGGCCGTATTACTGAGTATGTATGTTCATAATTTAATACATTATGAACATACATACATAAACATATGAACATACATATTTACATAATTTTTTTATGTAACATAGATTTAAATTGAGTGTTAAATATGCTCAAATGTTATAGTATTATAGTATTGAAGAAATTCAGTTACATATTTCTTATTTTTCATGAACTATTTCAAAATATTGGTTTATGTTCCGTAGTACTTTATACACTATACTGATGTTACCAACAATATATATATATATATATATATATATATATATATATATATATATATATATATGTGTGTATATATATATATATATATATATATATATATATATTTAATATATTTGGCGTTAATTTTGTAGAAATTCATTATTCACAATTAAATGAAACTACGTGATGTAGTATTATCTACTTTCTTTAATTTCTTTACCACGACCTAGGTTTCGTTGTATTACAACATCTTCAGGTGGGATATTAGCAAAGATTAACTCTTAGGAACAACCAACAGTATTTATATGTTTCAAACACAATAGCGGAAGCCTGGTTTGTGCGGATTTTATTATATATATATATATATATATATATATATATATATATATATATATATAAATATATATATATATATATCCTTTACGTTCTTCTAAAATACTAATTTTGTTTATTTTATGCAATCTGGGTATATTTAGACGTGTTCCCGGATTTTTTTATAAAATGTTAGAGATACTTCTAAAAAATGGCTAAAAGATGAATTATTAATAAATTAGAATTAAAAACTTGAAAATACCCTGCTATATCAGTAATTTAAACCTGTTATTCGGCATTTGTATTTATACGAACAAATAGGTGAACAATATTTTTTGTCTTGTTTTTTGATTCGTCACGTACTGCAGTTGTGAAAACAATTGAGCGCGACTACCTCCCCATGCCCGCCATTGATATAAAGTCGTTTTTACGTAAACAAATATCGCCAAAATATAAGTAAATATTGTGTAGATATACCAGATTTCTACTAAAACAAGATACAATTCCTGCTAGTAACGTACTTATTAGATTTCGTTGTTCAATCTTTCATAAGCACTCTTTCTTTTAGATTTTTAAATGCATAATGCAAAATAAAAATAAGAAAATATTTTTAAAAGTAAATAAGAGAAGCTGGGTCATTACTTCTGCACTTATTATGCAAAAAAAAACAGATAAATATGAGTCCAAATCACATTGCAGTATACTGAATATATTATACTGTACAATTCATATATTATTGCGTATTGTCCGCCTGTTCGTTCAGCTTGCCACAGCATTCTAACTAACATAAAGATAAGTTTAAGGCCGATTGTGATTACATTTTTTTAAGAAGACAGAATTGAACTACTTAAGCAAATATTTTTTAAACTTTTAAAAGAAAAAGTAGTTTCTAAATTTATTCAAAAACACGTCCCCACACATAGAATTCGGGGACGAAAAATTGTTTTCTCACAGACCACAACAAGTGTACCATCACACATTAACACGTGATGCAGATGAACGATTTTTGCAGAAAGCTGCCGACTTTTGTAAAAGATCGGTGGTTAACTTTTGGTCGACTCAATGTTTACGTCAAGAGACGTGTCCCTTCCGACTAAATGCTTCCCGTTTCCGCCAGCGCGTGTTCAGTCGTATGTGCTATCCTTGTTTGTATTGGCGTACTTCAACTTTCAACGTTCAGACATTTGAGTTGACAAGGATCTTCCAGAGTTGCACTGGTTTTTTATAAGATCAATTTTTTAGGGTGTAGTATTAAATATCGTATGTTCTATTCTCGCAGATTATTGTCGAGCTAATTAATGTCGATCGTCTGCATTGCGTGTAAGGAGATCTATTAAAATACTTATAAATATTTATTAACCTTCAATACCTAATGATATTTTTTGATAATTAGCGGGATATAAGACTTTAAAATTATGTAAATATTTTAAAAATAAATCAGAATTTTTCTGATGTGGACGAATCTGAAGTTCACATGTCTGCCAGCTTGACGTAGCAATAAAGCATATTAACTCATTATTCATACTCATAATCATAATCTCATTAGCTAAACTCAAAAATATTCTGGGAGTTTAACAAAAGTTCTAAAATTCCTTTTAATTCCATAAATTGCGTGATGTATCGTTTAAAAGAGTTAAAGAAAATTATGCAAAACAAAATTTTTCGCGTGCAATTCAGTACACGTGATAGAAGTGAAACTTCTTTGACGATTTAAACCTCGATTTTTAAGAATATAGTAAGGGTAAAACTTATTAATATTTTCGAAACTACTTAACCCAAAAATTACGAAAAGTGTATGAGTTTTTCAGAAGCTTACTCGAAAATAGTGATGATTTTCGATAGCATAATTTTTGATGTGTGCACTAATGTTGCATTGTGTTTTTATGAATCTGAAGGATATAGTAATTTGTCAATTTTATAAACAGTTTAATATAAATATTAAGCGAAATTAACTGTTTATTTATATCCAAATATATATAAAACCCTTTGAATGCGAGTTCTGTTCGTGCTTGACAGGTTTCTTACAATTTCGAAGCTACTACGTCTTTTGTATATAAAAAAAGCACTAATGTTGCACAACATGTCACCCATATAGCTACAGATATACTGCTATTACAGCATGTCGGTGACACGAACTCACAAGATTTTACCCGTCCAAAAAGGGTTCAACGCGCACATCATTCAATTGGGTATAAATAATGGTCTGGTTCCAGAGGAGTAAATGTTATAGATGTATTTATATATATATATATATATATATATATATATATATATATATATAAGCTTTCACTGCTGGCCAAGCGCAACACCTCATACAGATATACTCTTAATATTAGCATGTCGGTGTCGCGAACCCATAGGATTTTCGCCCATCCAAAAATTGCTCAACACGTCTAAAGAGGTTTTCACTTAAACTGCCCACGACGAGTGCATTATCATTCACACGTGATGCAGACAATTGATCTAACAGTGTGCCGTCCATGCATAATGCGGTAGAAATAAAGCTTCTGCTATAATTTCTTTATAATTTATTAATTAAGAGCATGTGATGTAATAAAATAAGTTAAGCACCTAGCTATAATGGAGAAATGTTTACTTGATGGTTATTGAAGTATATATTGATAGTGGTAATATAAGTTTATTCAATTAAATAATTATGGTGTAATAATAACCCACCATTATTTTAAAGGATACCGAGAGTTATTTAACTACTCTTCCTTATTAATTATATATATTTTAATTATACATATTTTGGAAAAAGTGTCGCAAATTCATATTGTCATTTAGTGTTTACACACGAAACGATTATGTTCAATTTTTTTCTTGCACAACAATGTTCGTTTTTTCAAAAAAATTTTGTTAATACCTAAATATAATTTATCCTATGGGTGGCATTAGCCCAGCGTTATATGACTTGAAATGCTATAGAATTATCATCAATAAAGTATTAATATAAATTATATTTAATTTCAACGAGTATATTTATGTATGTATATTTATATGAAATAGGCTTAAAAACAAATATCTTTCGAGAATTAAACTAATTAAAGGAGACACATTTAAACATGTTTATGTGAAAAATAATGTACTAAGATTGTATTTGTAATATTATCTTATGTATATTAAATTTATTTACATTTGTTATATTATATTTATGTATATTATATTATGTATCTTATGTTTATTAGTATACATTTTAAATTTGAAACAAATTCGTTTCATAACTTTGTTCATAACTAAATATTGCAGTTAATTTTTTATTAACAACCGCGTTAATAACAAAATTAACAGCTTAGCTTGCGTTATCTTTTTTATTTAGGCGATTGTTAGCGACAGACGTCAGTTGTTAACCAGATACAAGCTGTCAGTAGGCCGATATAGTTAATCCGTGTATTGTATTGAGATTTTTTTAAGACCGTTCATTGTCCTTCTCATGCTACATCCTGTGCCATCGGCTGCGTCAGCTATCCGCCGAGTTCGTCCATTCCTCGTGCGCGCCCTGGGCGGTCTGACGCGGCGCATTTTCACAAATTTATAATTCGCTTTTATTGATTATTTTTTATTAAAAATGTATACTTTCATTTCGAATATATTATTGAGAATAGTTCGGGTCGGTCTCTTGGCTATGTATCTGCGATTAAGCTGGAAGATACGAGTTCAAAATAACGATTTCAAAATTGCGTTCATATTTAAAAGCCTTAAATAAATATGAAATACGGACGTCTAATTAGGTTTATATATTTGTCAAAATATCTCTCTTTGTATGAGATAACATTTTACAAAGACAGACTTGGAAGGAACTTGAAAAGAGTTTCTTTATTATTACAAATTTGATTGGTATGGTTTGATGTTCAAAGTCTGGCTAAGTACAGTGAAGTCAATTTGTTGTACCAAAATTAGGTATGATAATGGTATAGATAAATATTAATAACTACAATGAATAATTAGTGTGTTTTACCCTTCAAAGTGTTTAGCAAACTTGGAACCATATAAATGTCTGATGGTCCTAGCTTAGGGCTCTGCACCATCACATCCTAATCATATTTTTACCATTTTCCACGAATTATAAAAATGTGTGAAGTCTTGCATTGTAATAATATAACTCGATTCCTTTGATATTCGCATATTCTAGCCGTTTTGATTCCTATCCACTTTAATTTTTTTCCACTTTAATTAGTTATTTACATTCACAACTGAGTTAATCTTTTGGTTCCCTGGAAACAGCTGAAAATACCATGGGAATCCCACCAAATTGACAACACGATCTTTGTTTAATGCAATTCAGCTTTCTATATAGTTTGTGCTGCTGGTTCATCACTTTTGGACCATGATTTTTTAGATTAATACAATTATATAAACTATAACTTTTCCATTATTTTCCATTTAATTATATAAACGATATATTTTCTATTTAATTATGTAAATGATACATTATCCATCACCATTGATGATTTGTCTAAAAAAGGATAAATATCCTTGGGTCTGAAGTGAACGTGGCAATATTTATTTGTATGTTAAATAAGACATTTTCATGCAGAATGTAGATGTCTAGATCCTTAAGGAGTCTAAGATATTTCAAATAATTGTCAATTATTTTATGTTATACATCTAATCTATTTGTTGTATTTGGCATACTTATATGACTTGATTAAGCTCTGACTTCGATTTCATCATCATCAGCTTCAACAGGTCGATCGGATCATTGATCATCTTTGAGTGAAAAATTTCCCGAACCTAACGTTTTAAACCAATTCAGAGAAGAGAGTTTTCTTAAGTAAGTTTTATAATGAATTTCGTGAATGTCTTCATGAGACTTAGCCGCTTTTCCGCCTGTATGGAAAACAAAAAAATATAACATTAACAATTTTTTTTCGAAGTATACATAATGCTTTCTGCTTGTAGAAACCAAAATTATTTTCTTGCCATATATATATATATATATATATATAATATATGTATATATATATATATATATATATATATATATATATATATATATATATATATATATATATATATATATATACGGGGTCCGGGAATAGATGTTGGACAAAGAAAGACGCTATTGGTATGCTATGAAGGAATAAATTGTAAACGAAACACACGACATTTTTCTAATTGAATGCAAAAAAATCATATATATTAATACGCTAAGGTTAAGATGTTACTCTCCCTTTTTAGAAAAAACCTCACAACTAATCCACATAAATTATATATCATTTTATAGATAATTGCTTGCTCTACCGGCATCCACAACTAAAAAATGTATTATTGCTATTGTTTTTGCAAATTAATTAATTATTAAAATTATATACACCAAACAGCAATGCTGCCATCTAACGGCTCAACGTCAATATGATTGACGGTCGGTAAATTTTTTGTTTAATTTCAAATCCACTCACGTATAAATAAAGTGGCGCTTTAGCTCAATGCTTTTGATACTTGCGCCTCTATATGTCAATTTTAGTAAAATATTTGTTTGATCTGTCATCTGAGCTTCATAATGGAATAAAAACGTAATAAGCAGTGTGCAAAATTAGAAATGAATTGAATACCTGCAATCAATTTTGATTTATTAAATTGAGTTGAATAATTTATAATGCGAAGACTTCGCACGGGTCACGCTAGTATTACATATAACTCTTTTTAACACACTCAATACTTGCCCGGAGTGCGGTGTTTACCTACAGTGGCGATGTCTTAGCAGCTGTTCGCGGGTTATTCGCCTGAGTGCTGAACGACATGCGTAACTGAATATTATTCTCAACTTTCAACAAAGTTTCCAACAAAGTGGAAACTTCATTTAAAATTACTTAGTATTTTGTAAGTGATACAAGCTCGAACAAATAAAACGTTCTAACAAACAGATAGACAAGTGTCCCTAAAACTCTCATTATTTTATGTTCTCACTTCCACACACTTTAAGAAACGCAATAACCAAATTCTTTTAGTAGTTTTGAAATAACGTCCGGTGAGATAGATAGATGCACATGCAAAAATTCACTTCTTTATAGCTCCCAGAATTTTTTTTCTCTAAAAATATTTAATGAACAAACTTTTTAACTTGACAAGTCCTCCATATTCAATATTCTTTGGCGCAGTCTCTTAGTAGGTCTGGCTCTCGTCAGTACATATTCTTGAAGTACAACTACGCTGTAGAGACAAGAATAGCATTCTAGTCCCCTTCAGTATCGAACTGATGAGGAATCACTTGTTGTAAACGCCATAAAGTTATGTAACCAACTGAATTTGGAGTCGAAATTCATTTTAATACTCAGCTCCTGTTATCTTTCTGCCCCTTATGTGTCCCTTATTTTCTGTTATTTAATTACTAGCAGCAAATACTCGCTTCACTGGGTTTTTTGGTCGTACATTTGTTGATATCTCATACAATTTCTTTTTGTAAAAAATACATGTTAAAAAACCTCTCTTTTTTATTACTTTTTATATTTTGTACATACATGTCTTACAAAGTAAATATGCATACATATATATATATATATATATATATATATATATATATATATATATATATATATATATATATATATATATAGATGTATAATTAATAAAGTAATTGCGCTATATTTTAGAAAGGCAAAACTATGAACATAAACGCTGAAAAAAAATGTGTGCCCATGAAAATTCTGAATACACTTCAATCAAATTAATTACTTAAAGTAGTGAAATGCGTTTAATTTTAAATGCAATATCTATTTCTTTGAAAAAAATATTTTATTTCCTTTTTCTATCACCGCCCGGGTAAAGCCGCGGGAAAAAGCTTGTGCATAATGCAAGTGAAAGTGAGTTTGCTTGTTTCGTTTTCACCGCTCAACCAATCAAAAGATCTCCATAAAATGTTATACACAATATAGCCTGTATCACAGAAATGAACATAAAATATCTTCGTGTGTCTGAGAAATGAATATAGAATATATTCATGTTAATCTCAGACATGAAATATAATATCTTCATATTCATCTTAAAGATGAAGATAGAATATCTTCATGTACGTCTCAGAGATGAATTTATAATATCTTCATGTACATGTTATAGATGAATATAGAATATCTTCATGTTAATCTCAGAGATGAATGTAGAATATCTTCATGTTAATCTCAGACATGAATATAGAATATATTCATGTTCATCTTAGAGACGAAGATAGAATATCTTCATGTTCATCTTAGAGACGAAGATAGAATATCTTCATGTTCATCTCAGAGATGTACATAGAATATCTTCATATTCACCTCAGAGATGAATATATAATATCTTCATGTTCATCTTAGAGATTGACATAATATGTCTTCATGTACATCTCAGAGATGAATATAGAATATCTTCATGTTCATCTTAGAGATGGACATAGAATATCTGCATGTACATCTTAGAGATGAACATGGAATATTTTCATGTTCATCTTAGAGGTGAATATAGAATATCTTCATGTTCATCTTAGAGATGGATATAGAATATCTTCATGTACATCTCAGAGATGAATATAGAATATTTTCATGTTCATCTTAGAGATGAATATAGAATATCTTCATGTGCATCTTAGAGATGAAAATAGAATATCTTCACGTTCATCTTAGAGATGGATATAGAATATCTTCATGTACATCTCTTAGATGAATATAGAATATCTTCATCTTCATCTTAGAGATGAATATAGAATATCTTCTTGTGCATCTTAGAGATGCATATAGAATATCTTCACGTTTATCTCGGAGATGAAAACAGAAAATTTTCATCTTCATAAAATGGATTTAATTTTTTCATTAACTACTTATCCCGTTAGGGATAAGAGCTTAAATACAAGTATTTATGTATATTTACGTTGTAGTGGATGATATCGTCCCAATTGTACAAATAGTTGTTTTGATTTTAAAAATATTATTAAGGAGTCACACCATTTTTTTCCTTTTCCACCTGAACGAAGCCGCAAATAAAAACTCTTTTTTATATGTTTAGATAGTAAATGAAAATAAATGGGGTGATTTAGCGATTTTTAAAAAAATACAAGTGTCTGCAGGGTTAAAGAAAAAACGCCTTATTTAGAAATACCGTTATGACTGCTTACACGCTTCGGTAAGTGATGACGTCAGGGTACACGTATGAATGTAGCATTATATTTAGAACGATTTTCTCGCCGCTACGCGATTGGGTCACTGCATCTGCTTCAGACTGAGGAGGTGGATCCGTGCGATGTTTACAACACAAGCAGCGGCGGCTATTAGCGAAGGTAGAGGTTAAGCGCAACCGTGCGAGGTGTAGTCGATACACGAGCGTACGCAAGGTAGCGTGAGCTATGCAGGACTTGCGGCGAAAGAAGGTTTACTTTTTAATATCATTTTTTTTATTTCGATAAAGTACAGTTGATATTAAATTTTAAGTAGTATGTATTTTTAGTAATGTATTTTTTCACTTTATTTCATTTATTTTCAACGTTTAGTTTTTTATCGTTAAAATACTCAACGACGTCATTTGAAGTAGCATGAGCTATTGTCGTTTTCATGCGAAGTACTTCATTTTAATTTATGACATTTAGATCTGAAAATATTAAAATAAATAAATTTCAAATAAAAATATTTTATAAAGTTAAATTAATTTTCCCATAAGAAAATTATCAAAACAAAGATTTCAACTGTGTAGACTTACCTTTTGCACGTATTGTAATGAAACGTAAAATATCTTATCCTAAACACAATTGTATCATAAATATCGTGAGAGCTGTTTTCTCTTAAGCTTAGAAAAAAACAAAAGTAAACGAAAATAAAAATATGGCGTATGTTAATAATGTTGATATCGACAAAATTAAATGTATTTCAATTGTTGTATTGTAATTGTTCTATTGTCCCGTCGCATTGGAATTAAAATAGATCGAGTGATTAAACAAACAAAAATAACAATGTTAAATGATAGTTAAACAATACTTTCAAATTTATCTATTTAAGACTTCAAGTCATCTTTTACTAACGTCTGATAAAAAGGGACATCAAACCATATATACGTGACAATCGTCACGCCTATTTGTTAGGAAGACACCCTTCTGAAAGTTTTTGAATCACTGCTGTTTTGTAAATTTGTAATTTACAAATGAATTATTGAAATGATTTCATGTCCCATTGCAACTCTACTTGGTTCACTTCCTAAGTAAAATTATTACAGAAAAATTATTTTATTTATACCAGAAAAAATATGAAGTAATGATAAATATTAAAGCTAACGCAATTAAAGAATACCTGAATTGTAAGGTTAAAAAAGAGAACATTTGAAACATATTTAGAATAAAACTTGTAAATACCAAATTTTATTTAAATCGACCCCGTAATTTAGGCTCTAGGCTATAAGACATATAGACACTCATACATACAGACATGCATTTTTTGGTTGAAATTTTTTGTACTCTATTTCGATCATTATATCCATTTCGATTCATGGACGAATGCAATATATATTTTCTTCTCTTTCTACGTCACAGGTAAAAAGTAGAAAAAAAACCGCTTATCCATGCATCGTAAAAAAATTGATTCCATTGTATGATTCACTTTGTGTTAATTTTACAATTAATTTTTTTCAAACAAAAATATGTAGCTATAATTAAAATTAATATATAATAGCATACCACCAGTGTGCCACAATTGTTCGCTATGATATTTGAAAAAGACGTAATTTTCATGAAATATGATATCAATAACATAAATCAACTTATGCGTATGAAAAAAAATATGGTAAAGAAGGAAATCGAAACAACCGTTTCGCGGTTGGAGTCGCGCGCACCGGGGCGAACTAGCGGCCGAGGCGCGCTGTCGCGGGTGGGCGCACAAGCTAATTGCCGACCCGGAACGCGCTCTAACGGGGCCGCCCTGAACTCTGACTGCCGCTCTCCATCGCTCTTTGAGCGCCGCGCGCGGTTCGTCGCTCAAACGTAGTCAAGAAAAAACAGATTTAAAGAAACCTATACCTAAAATAAATAACCTCAAAATTAAGAAACACCTTTAAATACGTTACAGCACAGTAAAAGTGACAAACCAAAAAATAACTCCTAAAAGTGTATTCACTTATTACGCAGTAGTAACCTTAATTATATTTTGCACGAAACGTACTCGCAAATAAATGATTATCTCGTTCAAGAGATCGAGGTGTGAAAAAAAACAGATTTAAAGAAACCTACACCTAAAATAAATAACTTCAAAATGAAGAAACACCTTTACATATGTTACAGCACAGTTAGGTAAAGTGATAAACCAAAAGAAAACTCGTAAAAGTGTATACTTATCACACAGTAGCTACCTTAATTATATTTTGCACGAAACGTACTCGCAAATAAATTATTATCTCGTTCAAGAGGTCAAGGTGTGAAAAAAACAGATTTAAAGAAACCTACACCTAAAATAAATAACCTCAAAAGGAAGAAACACCTTTAAATATGTTACAGCACAGTTAGGTAAAGTGATAAACCAAAAGAAAACTGGTAAAAGTGTATACTTATCACACAGTAGCTACCTTAATTATATTTTGCACGAAACGTACTCGCAAATAAATTATTATCTCGTTCAAGAGGTCAAGGTGTGAAAAAAACAGATTTAAAGACCTACACCTAAAATAAATAACCTCAAAATGAAGAAACACCTTTAAATATGTTACAGCACAGTTAGTTAAAGTGACAAACCAAAAAAATACTCGTAAAAGTGTATTCACTTATCACGCAGTACCTTAATTATGTTTTGCACGAAACGTACTCGCATATTCTACAAATAAATTATCTTGTTCCTCTTGAACAATCGAGGTGTTATATTAAAAATATGATTATACGTAGATTTTATATAATGGATAAGTTTTTATATATTACTAAATGTCTGGTTATTATCCTTCAGATTTTGTAATGGGCATAATTTCTCATAATCGGTCATTTTGTAATAATCGGATGTAATTCCGTTCAAACTCTGAGGGAATTGTTTTTAATCAGTAATTTTTTCAAAATTAATAACGTTACGTTAATAACCCCAATCTTGGGTTCAGTGGCGCTTTACGTACTCACATTGTTCGACATAATATTATAAGATGCACCAAGTCTTGATATTTATTTCTGCTTCATTGGTCATTTCTGGAATGGGGTTATGGAGTGGCTTGGTGGTTAGCGACTGATCGCCAGTTAGAGTAATGTTTATTTGAATTGCGATGTAGTTCTGTGTAACTTGTTATTGTTCGTACTTTTCTATGTTAATTGTTATTATTTTGTACATTTTAAAATCAATTTTGGGTTAGTCTGTAACTTAGATATTTGTTTTTTAATATAGAAAGAAATTAGCAGACGAATATATATTACTTGGAGAAAAATTCTGGAGTCGAAGATATACTTAAAAATAAAATTTTCCCATGAAACTAAAACTTAAAGTATTGGATTCAAATATACTGCCCAGTCTCACGTATGGACTCAAAACATAGTATTATAGTAACCAATGAAAAGAACAACAAGTCTGTCAGAGTGCAATAGAATTGAGCATTCTAAACAACAAATTGAATAGCTGAAAGTACAACGTATTACTTCACAATTTCAAAGAATAAAAGATCAGCTTTTTGGTCTCAAGTAGTGACAAAGTGGTAAGGTCCACTTGGTACATGGCGACGAGTAGACCGCAGAGAAGGGGGAAAACAACATAGTGGTTACTGCAAGAAATTAATGGATGGAAGTGGCACAAGACCGCCACCGATAATCCCGAAAAGCTTAGAGGGAGCCTAAACCCTGAAAATGAATCCTTAATGAAATCATTAAAATTAATATATATAATAAATTAAATTGATAATAAAAGTTTGCTTAATACAAAAAATAAAGTAATATAATTTAGGAAAAGATAAGTAAAATGGCTTTATAATTATTATACACAGATACACTCATTAAAAAAAACTTGAATTAGAATTTAAATTGGCTCTCAAACTTCATAAGGTACCACTGTAAATTATTCATATGCACGGTTTATATCAAAGTGGACGGATTTATCCGATTTTGTCTATTCCCTTTATCTATTATCACAATAAAACTATATTCAAATTCTTACAATTTATTAGTATACCAGAAATCATGTTAAAGGTTTTTTAAAAAAAGTATTTTTAACCGATTTCCAAAACGAGCATTTCTCACTTCGACTCTTTATAAATAGGTTAACGCGTATTTCCAGCATTTATGAACTGATTTGAACGACTTTTTTTATATATATAAAAGAATAAAACTCGAGGGTAATCCCTGTAAAATTTAATTAAGACCTAGTGATGCACTGCGTAGATGGACGATGGAACTTTTCAACGGGTGACCCGTGATTGAAAACACTTGTTTCTTTATGAGCTTTTTTGACGAAGCAATTAGATCATCAGCTAAATTAGGATGTGGCAATAGTCTATAAACTTATGCAACTGAAACTCCTCAACAGAAAAAAAGCACGGCATTCTCGACTAAAATATATTTGTAAACATCTGACCTTCATATGTATTTCCAATTGCATAAATAATAGAAAAAAAACAAAAAAAAAACAAATCAAAACGCATGTTACATTAAATCAATATGATACTTGTTTATTTTTATTTGTGCTTAGTGCCGACTCCAAAAAAACTAATATTAATTATTGTTTTTTTTTAAACTCTATAATAGTATTTGGAAATTGTTTTTCTTTATCAGTATAATTAATATTAATTATTGTTAATAACTAAAAGGAGAAAATTTAAAAAAAAAGGTAACTATTTATAAAAATTATCACTGTTACGGTAATAAATGTAGTGAAGAGTTTATGTGGACTACCCACATGAATAGACGACAGTAAACAACTGTTTAATCTTTTATCAATTAATTGAGAGATCATACCATTTTTATTTTAATTGGAAATCACATTAGAACAAAATTTTAAATATTATTTTAATAAATCTATGAACTAAATTTAAAACAAATGCACTTTAGCACAAGTGCTCGTAAATATTTCAATATTTTCCTTTATTTAATTAAAAGAAAACTCGTGTTAAACCTTGTTTTGTGAAGTTAAGAAGGCCTATTGTGGTTTATTTTACTAAAAATAATTAACGCAAAATAATACTTCCAAAATATTAACATTTATACAATGAATCATTTGTAATCGTTTTTTTTCAACTTAATTCACTTTTTTTTAATATACAGAGAAAAAATCATACGAATATCAAATCCAAAAAACAAAACGTAATAAAAGGGATATACATGCGAAAAACCTTTAAATTATCTGAAAAAGATGATTAAAATTTTGATATTTGACAATTGTTTGTCTGTATTAAAAGCCTTTCTAAATTGATAAAATGTTTTATTAAATTAATTGTAAGCTGCCTTTAAAAATATTACGTATGTCATTTTTTTCAGTATTCTTTAATATAAAAAAAAGAAAAAAAATTATGACAAATTCACTTTTCCTAAAGTATAGATTCATATGTGCATTATAGTTTTTGTGACAATTTTTTTTACGATTCCCTTAAAAATACAAGAATGTATACCTAAATAGATATTCGCAATAAATCCTAGCAACATCCACCCAGCAACTTCCGTGCAAAACACCGTAACCACCAAAAAAAAATAAGAACGTAAAACTTGTAATTACTCAACGTAGATATAATGTAAACGACAGGTATAGTTCACGCCCCGTTACCGGCCGACCGCCGTAACAGCGCTCCATTGTTAACCAATCTACGGGCGAACGTATCCATCCACTACGTTCTGCTACACAGCTACGTTCTACGTCGGAAATGAGGCACGGAGCGCCGCATCCGGTCCGTTTTCACAAGGCTTAATTGGAAATTTCAAAATTATAGCTCGCCCGCTGATATCTTTATCTCGCTAGTGTCTGCCAGTTGTTAGCTGCATCCGGCTGATCTGAAAATAGGCTCATGTGGAAAGCGTTTCGGTTAGTTTTGGTTCACAGCGTAGGAATACCATATGAGTTTCGTAGATTCATTACCATTCGCTTCGCGTTCTAAATATATGCAAATATATAATGTTATTATATTTTATGATAGGATAATTACATTCTTTAAAATAAAAAAATCGTTTCCATTTTATTGACTGCAAAATAAATCGTTTTACATTTTATGTAATAGAATTAATGAAAATAATCACAGTCACACACATTTTCCTTTTTTAGGGTCCATACCGCCAAAAAAAAGAAAACAGAACCCTTGTAAGTTCATTCACGTATTCTTCCGTCTGTTCGTTTATCACAACTATTTTTCTCAGTAATGGTTTGATATGGGAAATTTATATGGTGGTAAAGATTATCAACCACCATACATGTCAGAAAATATTGATAGAGGGTCCAAATAAAACATTGGGTTTTTTTCATAATTTCATCTGGTATTAATCAAATGAAAATGTAATTTTAAAAAGTGAGTCATAAGAAAATAAAAATTGTATCCGTTTCTATAAAACCTTACACAGGGTAGTTTTAGATGTATCATGGATACGTTCACAAATAAAAATATGACCAATTCCTCTGTCCCCAAAAGTTGCTAAAGAGAAAAGTTTGAAAAACAGTGTTACTGGAAGTTGACCTAAAGCTTACCGGAAAATCTTTCTGGAAAGTAGATTCTAAATTTCAACATTTTTTTCATTTAAAATATTTGTATGCTTATGAAAGATTGTATCTTGTATTCTCGTGGTGTTAAATATATACCATTATGCTATATGCCAGTTTTACTTTATGAGGTCTTGTTCACATTTTCCAAAGATATCGCTTTATTTACATGAAAAGTTAGTTAAACAAAAATGTTAAGTTTTATTTAGTTGAAAAAAATATTTTGATTCCCCATCACTATAACCTTATTTAAATTTTGAACATTTTTTTTAAGATGACAACACTGCTTTTAGATTTTACCAACTGAGATAAATAAAGAACCTAAATAAAATCCCTGATATACTGAAATATAAAATATAGAAAAAATCACGCCTTCAGGGTTTAATATTGAAATATCCAATTATATATACTTTTCCTAATTCTAAATATTAATTTTATTGATTATAATAAAGAATTCAGTATTTAACAGGCTGAACATGTTAAGTAACATACATATAAAACAATATGAATAAAAGCCAGACAACAAGGGCTTCGTGTCCATTTAGGTACATAGAAATTTTTATAAAACTATTACACACACACACACACGCGCAAGTGTATATATATATATATATATATATATATATATATATATAATTTTTCACTTGTAAATGCATCGCGTAACATACATCTGAGAGGATAAAAAAAATAACTTGGTTGCCTATATTTCTTTTATTTATCAAATTTAATATTAATATTTACAAATTATTGTTGTCGTAATTTTTTTTCAGATTATTCTTGTGCATAGTTAAAAAGTTATAGTGGGAGGTGGGAAAACTATTTGACCCTTTGGAAACTCATATCTTGTAAAGGAGAAACCGTATCTAAAGAGTCATATAAAGTTTTCGATTCACTTTTAAATAAACCTTTTCTACGACACCCCACTCTATGGAGTCCGCGAGAAACGCCTTTTTTATTACGAAGTTTGATGTAAGGATGTATGAACAAAAAAAATTTAGTTTCTTTATCTGTATTATGATGCTATAACATAAGGACAGACAGAAGGACAAGTACACATGACAAAATTATGGGGGTTCTGTTTTTGAAAATTTTACTGAAAATAAATTAACAAAACGAGACTTTATTGTCTTCAATCTAAGCATATACTTTTTCAATTTAAATCTAAATATTTACCTGACTAATTATTATTTTACCAAAAAATACTTGGCATATCTTCAAGGAGTCGCAATCATAATTCAGGTCAAGCTCATTTTTTTAATGGAATTCAACATCCCATTCCGACTTATTTGATCCAAATACACCTAACGAAATATGGCAATTAAACCATTTTAATTTTTGCAACTTCAGCGGGCGCCGCAGCCCGGCATGACCCAGTTCTAGCTCTCTGCGTACTGGTGCCGCTATGCCATTCACGCACACTGTCGTACTCCAACACCGCCAGCAGCCATGGACGGCCGTGCAGCTCCCAACGGCGCGGTGAACTCTCGCACTCATAAGTAACGAGGCACAGAGGCCGAAGCTAAATTGAAGTGTCTTGCGCAAGGCCCGCCACCGACTCGGACAATAAATGATATGGAATTCTATTGTGTGTAGCAGTGCGAATAGTTTCCCACAAGAAAAACGATAGAAACGGCCGCGATAGTCGAGTCTATCCTTCGTTCGGCTTGCGCAGTTGCTAAAAACTAAAAAATTACATGTGTACGGTATGAGTGATGGCTGCGCGGTCGATAAAAGAGGAGAATGTTGTGAAACGCAGAGTAGAAAATCATCGACGCCCGCCTGCGAGGTGTGGTTCCATTTATCTATTTATGTCATCACAATATCGTCCATCAAAACGGGATTTAATACGAGGTAAAGAATTTGACTCGCTGGCGGTTCGAATCGTGTACGTAGAAGGTATTCACAAATTCGATCTACAAGTTTACAGATGGATATTGGGTTCGAATAAAATAACCAAGTACAATTGCCAGAATTCAGAAAAAAACGGAAGACTTTTCAATTTTCCCAAAACAAGGTCGTATGTGGGGAAAGAACTCAAAGAAAACAGAATACCATCGAAGATAGAAACGGCGAGCTATATTCTGAAAATTATATTTTTAATTTATAATTTAAAGAAAAATATTTTCACATAGGTTTACAATAGCACAGCAAAATGTCTGAAAATGCGTCTTTAACATCCCCGCTCAATTTAAACAATCGATACTGATGTCATTTCTGATTATACTTAATCTATTCAAATTCTTACGATTCCAATAATCTTGGCTCCAGTTTTACTGCGAGATTTCGATGTGTTATTGAAAACCTATGTGAAAACATTTTTCTTTCAAGTTAAATCGAATCAAAACTAGTTCGAATTGGGTATTTGACTGATTTTTTTTATTTCATTAATCACAATTTCAAGGTACAAGCTGATGAAGAGTGAAAAAATCTTTAAATAATCTTAAAAATTGACCAAGTTATAAAAGTTTAAATTTAACCTTTAGATAAAGACGGCAATACTGTGTTGTGAAGTCATTTTAATATTGCACATTATATTCTACAAGAGGAAAAGAGACAGGGATATACCCAACCCTATCCGTATCTTCAAATTTAGAAGCCTATAACTGGCTTATTTTTCAATCAATTTTTGAATTTTTTTCAAGACTGGTTTTTAATTACCTTATATTTTATAATATTGTAAAAATATCAAAAATATCATACTACCGTATTTATAAGAGGATTTTCCAAAGACGAGAATAAGCAAATTAGTGAAGTTCCTCTATAATTTATCTTGCTTTATCCCATTGGCAGCAAACAAATTTCAATTCTTTATTTCCTATTCTTGAAAAGTTATTTCTAACTATATAAATAATATATATGAGCTTTTAAATATTTATTGTAAGTATTTTTTATTATTTTATTTTATTTTTAGTTAATTACCCAATCTATTGCAGTCTACTACAATACCATTTATCGTTTTACTACTGTTCTGGTTTTCTATAAGATATTGATCTCGTAATAATTAGCTTGCCATATATACAATGAAGTCTGTAAATAAATAAAAATAAATTCATTCACAAATTCGAGGAAAAACCATACATTTTATAATTTTCATTTCGAAAATTGCTCTTCACCCTTTTCACTTCATTCACTTGTTTTTCCTCTTAATTTTAATAAAATAATAGATTCAATATGTCACTGATTCATGAATTCATCCTCATAGAATAGGAAGGCATTATTAAAAATTGTCAATGGATTGGTGCTACTAACAGTTGTATTGCAAAAATTAAAAATTACTCCATAAACTGATTGTGTCCTACTGGGTGAGCGAAGACCTTACCAACTTTTGATATAAAAAGCAAAAGATTAAAATTATGAAAAGCAGAAAATAAGCAGTTTAAAAATCATTGTCCTTAGGCAATTAGTTGAAAAATTTTATTCCATGGCATGTTAATTACGATTCAGTCCATCAAACAGAGCATTAAAATTATATCCAACAATAGAGCATTAAAATTATATTGAACAATAGAGCATTAAAATTATATTGAACATATAAACTTGTATGAATAAATTGAAAAACTTCATTGGATAAACTGAATTGATTTAAAAAGTCACTATGACATGTAACCAAAACAACACAGTTTTAAGAATCTTAAGCGTTGCAACAAGTTAATTAAATAAATAAATGATTGTTGAGATGGAAATATTTTTCACAAAGTGTTTTCACTTACGCTCTACCTTTGGGATTTTCTAACGACTTAAGTTTACTAGAATATCAGCCTGGTGTCCCAACAAAAAAATAATTAAAAATCGCCTGATTTTAGAATTGATAAATTTGTAACATAGCTTTTTGGAAAGAAGAGATCTTCTTCTAAAGATCTTTTTTCATACAGCTTCAGTATATCTCTGAAGACATAACATCTAAAATAATCAAAAAATATTTTTGACATCCTGATATCTAGCTCTTTCAAACGACACCCCATATCCAACGATACTTCCCACATATATGGAATTCCCATACATATGGATCCACATACACATGGATATCCCATCCCCATACACATGAATCCTTTCGCGATATCCCACCCTCATACACATGGAATTCCCATGCACATGAAATTCCCATACACATGAAATTCCCATACACATGGATCCCCATACACATGGATATCCCATCCCCATACACATGAATCTTTTCACGATGTCCCAACCCCATACACATGGAATTCCCATACATATGAAATTCCCACATGAAATTCCCATATACATGGATCCCCATACACATGAATATCCCATCCCCATACACATGGAATTGAAAAAAAATTGGTGTATTTAATTTGTCCCCCTAAAATTTTCAAATAAATATTGTTAAATTTTAGCCATTGAGACATATAATATTGTTAAATTTTAGCCACTGAGACACATAATATTGTTAAATTTTAGCCATTGAGACATATAATATTGTTAAATTTTAGACACTGAGACACATAATATTGTTAAATTTTAGCCACTGAGACATATAATATTGTTAAATATTAGCCACTGAGACATAACATTGTTAAATTTTAGCGTCAAATTATTTCTGAGGAAAACGGCTGTAACGGACGGACAGAAAGACATGTGAATGATCTTATAATGATTCCGTTTTTTCTTTTTAAGTACGGAACTAGAAAAACAAAGTTATTCTAAAGTTTAGCGGAGAGCTACAGCGGTAACTCTAAATCTCATGATTTTTGAGCTATTCTCAATATTTATATTCTTGCAAAAGATATTCTAGGCATTAGATATATGAGATTCTTGCAAAAGATATTAAAGTGATTGAAAACAATATTAATATGTTTATATAGTTTAGTAAATATACCATGTACTTATCAGAATTCGTGTATAGATCATTATCAATACATTCCACAGACATTTTTATCGCCATTTGTAATATTGAAATCATACTTATATAGATATAACTAATACATATAAATATTTACGTCGTATTTTATACCTCAAAACTGCTTATATGCAGTTAAAACTCGTATAAAGATTTGACCTCTGTGTTCGTTTTGTATGTACCTTTATGAAAATAAGCAAATAAATATTGGGTGAAGCTATGTCGGAAAATTTTCTTTGTGCAACTTAATTTTCTGTTCATTTAGAATATTATATAGAAAATTTACTGCACAACCCGCGACCTTACGTTTTTATTATCGTGCTTGCTTCGAGTTTTGACGATATAATCACTTATAATTCGAGTAATTTTACGAGCAATCAACTTTTAATATAGCTTTTTTGAGGATATTTTTCACCAAAACTGATAATATTTTTAATTTTTTTAAAGTATTAAAAAAATAACAAATATTATCTAAATTTGTCTTTACAATATAATATGCATCCCCGTCCATTAGTGAATCCTTTTTCCAAGCATTAGTTAACCATTAGAATAGAAGTTTAACGATTTTCACAATAATTTGTTGATAGTTTAATTTTTATAAACAAATGTCTACAGAAAACTTTTTTTTCTTGCTCGGTTACTGTTATCGGCACTCAGTTTCCCGGAAATTTCTTTGTAAATAAGCAAAAAATCAGCACAACACTTTTGGTTTTAACAGTTATTTATCAAATTATATTTAACGGAAATTTTTGACGAATCATAGGGACAGTTATGTAAAATATTTGAAAAATCTGATTTTTCTGCTTTCTTTGGTGAAAAATTCCGAAAAATAAAATTTTTAAATTTCTTATAACAAGTTCAAACGATACATAAAACTGAAAAAAATGACATATCTAAAATTAACATATATATATTTTAAAACGTTATCCTTTGCAAAATATGTAGGTTATTATGTTCTATTACTGAGACATATTTCAAGTTTCCACGTCAAACGGTTTCTAAGAAAATCAGCTCTATTATGAGGATTCCGCTTTTCCTTTCGCGGTACGGAGCCCTAAAGATAGGATTACTCTAAGGGAAATTGGCACTTCCATGCAGTATGAAGCTCGACATTCAATAGACAACTCAATTCAATTGACATGTTACGAGACAGCAACTTGGTCGCACGACCGCTCCATTCATTATATACTCGTGTCATTGTTTACGGCAGTACGTAACGTGTCGCAATTGCTTCTACGCCGCATTTGGGCAGAATGAGATGTGGGTAATGACATTCTGATTGGTTAATTTGCGAATGTAGAGACCAATTACTGTAATCAAAATTTACGTAGCAAATTTGTTGAATCCAACTGGCGACATTTCAATTATTAAAATATTTGTCTATTTAAACAAATTAAATTTTTAACGTATATTATAATTGTGGATATATGTGTTATCTGAATTTATACACGAAACTTCACAATAAATTAGAACGATTTCAAGACTTATTTGATTCAACTTCAGCTTCAAAAACCCGATCATACATCGAAAATGTGAATCGTGCATAATTGAAAAAATAAACTTGAAACTAAAATCTTTTATCGGATTAGAGATTAGTAACTTTAAAGGAAAAACGAAACGCTTATAAAATCACTCATGTTACTGCCTACTACAATGGTTTTTCTCAGAAAATTTAGCACAATAATATAAAGTATGTTAACCTGTACATATTTCAAAGGTAAAGCAACTTAAAAATATTTATGTGACAATTTTAGAAAGGACGAATTAAACATATTCGAAAAAGATTGAAAAAAATAAATTTAAAAAAATGGGGTATCATTTGAATTTTAGCTAAAATTATCAACTCGGTGTTTCATCACATGTAGTTTGCATTATTAGAGAAGTATAATATCTCAATTGTGGAGGACTTAGACCAGCTCCTCCTCAAATGGGTAAAGCAGAACCTTCTCCGTCATTGAGATCTATAATAGTGTAAACAGCACACGATGAAATACCGGCTCATGTGGTCCTTCGAGCCGGATATGAACCAGCGGAACTTATTCAAAATAATGCCAAACACAAGCCAGCTATACGTAAAAAACCTAGATAAGACAGAATTAGATGGTGACAGTAATAATATCTTTCTAAACACCGGGTATTTATTAAAAACTGAGTTTTTAGAAGCCTAAGCAAAGGTTGTAGAAAAAATATAGTTCTGTTTTAGTTCAAATAATACATATGTCCTACGTATTTTGATTATATTGTTATTTTATTACGTTGTCGTAAAAACTCGGTATTGAGATCTATACATCTAATAAATTGTAACCAAATAAATTCTGTTTATGGAAAATATTTTTAAAATTGTGATTGATTTAGCGTAGTGAGTTTCTGCTATCATTCTATAGAATGATAACAGAAGCTGGAAAATCTTTTTTTTTTAATTTTTGTAAGTCTCTTATTTTGTATATTATTTTGTGCGTTTATCACGCAAAATCAACTGAATCACGCAAAATCTTTTCATGAAATTTGATATAGCAAAGTTTATAACCAAGAGCAAGATATGAGAGAAACCAAAATTCTTATTCCAAATTAGATGCTAGTGAAACCGTGGCGCACAGCCAGTCGGTAATAAAGCACGCACCCGCGTGGCGAATATTCTGAGGGATTAAACGTATAAGTTCGTCGGAAAAACTATGTGTTTTTCGCAGAAACCTGCAGATGTGTTTATAACGTAATTATGAAACGTGAACCGGTATTCATAAATACGCCCAGATTCACATATGAAGCAATGCCCACTAAGTCAAAGGCATTCGCTTTTACATCTGCTCATTATAATTTTCCCACAATTTTACCGTGAATGAAATCGCAAAAAGAAAACTAGACATATTTAAATATAATAATAGCTGTGCACCCCGGTTTCGCCCCATAGAATAATCTTAATTATTCTGCTGTTCTGCCGCGATCACTAAACATCTCTTTGCCGTTCGCAAAACGATATCGATTTTCGGTTGGTGGTCAAATCGGCGGAAGTACTAGGCATAATTAGGAAATAAATAAGCCTGTCTCTCTCGTCTTATATTTACTGTTGTTTTTTTTTCAAAATGATATAACACAAAAATAAATTTCGACGTCGAACTTATAGCTGTGGAGATTTAAGCGAATAAACAAATAAGTTAAATAAAAAGCTTTTCCGCCTTATGAATTATATGACTGCCCCTATGAATTATATGTCTGACCATTTAAAGTCTATAATCTTTTTCAAAATATGAGCTTTCTAATACAAAAAGACTTTTTGGTTTAAATCGGATCTGTTGTTCCAGAAATTAGCGCGAACAAGCTAATTTTTCCATTTTATGCAGATATACCATAAATCAAGGATAATTCAAAAAAGGGCGATAGACCGGGTAATGAATAGGAAGCTGGCAAAATTTAATGCTTCAAATTACTTTTATTGTATTGTTTATTGTATTTAAAAATTTGCGCGAAAGACATAAAAAAATATGTATGTTTACATGAAAATTCAAACATAGGTTATTAATGGATGCTGTGGTTAGGCTGCAATATCATTTCTTCTGTAGTTAGAACTGGTAAGTTTTTTAAAGTTGATCATAGTAAGTTTTTTAATATTTTTTGCATTACATGCGCCAATTTTTTATATAAATAAGCAAATCTAAGTAGTAATTGTTTTTTGCAATACATTATTTATTTTTTTCTGAGAGAAACGTAATAGCTATCCTAAAATATTTTAATTAATTCAAAACGGCTATTACTAAGCTCTATTTGCCAATAAATAAATTAACAGACTTAATTTATAGCCGTGGTATTCAAAACATTGACCACAGTAGCGATTTTCACGAATTTAAAAAAGTGTCTATATTTTGAAAAATAATAGATTTTTACTAATCAATTTTTTTCAGGTAGCTAGTCATAGCCCGATAAAGCACCTCTTTTCAGATTATTTCTGATTTATGTGACTCTTACATATTAATAGACATTTTAAACAAGTGGTTACGTCTCTCAGTAATGATAAATATTTGTATTCATGAATTGAAAAAAATATACATCTATACCTAACGCCTATAAAGATTGTACTTTTCTACATCGAAAATAAAATTTACGTCACAAAAAGTGTAACTTCTTAGTATAAATTGAATTTGTTGTCATATTTAGTGTATTCTTCTTTTGAATTCTACACGATGAATTTTCTATAAAATTTTCCAAATTTCGAATTTCCGGCGAATTTTCAACGAATTCGAGGTTTATCTAATTACGATTCTGAAAAAGAGTTAGAAAAACTTAAAATTTAAGGCTTATATATTTTAGATACGAAACAACGCTTCGCACAAAAAGGTGCATACGCCAAAAATTTGCTACTCTCGAACGAACTCGATGCGCCATTTCACGAAACCGGTTAGAAAATCGGTATAATAAACTCATAAGAATGAACTCGCGTATTACACACGCACACGCCTGCGAACAGCACGCACACATGTACACGCACACAACATTGCACTCCTACACCAACGACAATAATCTAGCAATTTTTACACTAGCATATATGCCCCCATACACGGATACATTAAAAATGAGTTTTATAAAGTGTAAAAAGAATCAAAACGTGGGAAAGTGGCGCAGTAAGTTCTCACGACCCGGGTTCGTACCCGCGACCGTCATTAGAGAAACTGTATGAGCGTGGATGTGTGCGTGTGTTTGCCTGTCCGTATTCTCTCCCCCTCGACTGATGAAGTACGTTTCGTGATTAAATACAGCGTGTGTTTTTCTTGTATCTTTCGAATTACGAGTATTAATCGTTAAATATACATACGCTTTTTAACTAAACTTTTTTATCCATAGTTACATAATGATAAATCATAGCGAACAACAATACTGAAGAAACTTTTTTATCCATAGTTAAATATTAATAAATCATAGCAAACAACAACACTAAAGAATCTTTTTTATCCATAGTTACATAATGATAAATCATAGCAAACAAAAACACTAGAGAAATATTTTTCAATTAGCAACACAGTTGTTTATGAGTATGGCCTAGCTCTGGGTATATTATATGCCAGTGATTGTACTTTACCAAAAAGTATAAATTCAGCAAAAACTATGTCCGAGATTATGTCGGTTACAGGCGCTTAAATATGTTTTATTTAAGGCTACTTAGTTACTGTCTGAAAAATTGTTAAAGAAACATTGAGTTCTTTGTAAATTTCTAGGACTACATGCAAAATATCAACGTCTCAAATGTATCGAGTCATTTGGAAGTGGTGAAATGTCAATGCATATATTGTACTTTCCCTTCCTTTGTTTTTTTACCATCGTATTTATTTGATGACGTAATTTCACGGCCTGTATTTATTCCATATTTTTCCTTTGTATTTGCGGATATACAACTAAAAACAAATTTTCACGTGAATTTTTTAAATAAATAATTCTATAAACATTATACTTGCGTATTTCATTTTCTTATGCTGTAACTTTTTTTATTACCCGTTTTGCCTTCCAAAATTTATTAGTCATTAAAAGAAAACCAAGTATGACTTTAGGATATAAATATTTCATGATTATATCTTAAAATCTTTAGGTTTCAGGATTGTAATAGCTGTCGAGCAAACAAATATTTTTACAGAGCAAACCTATCACAAATATTACGGTTCATTCCATGCAGCTTTATATCTAATGTGGCTTTGAAAAGAATCGTAATGTTTATATTTATTTTCGTGATAATTTGTCAATGATATACGAGTTTTCATTCCTATTATTTTCAAAATTACTTCAAAATATATCAGTTTTTAAATATAAATCGACAATTTTTTTGGAACGTACGTTTATATGAATATTAAAAGAAACTAGGTGTTTTGGTATTATATTATGAATTTATTAATAAGAAGATCAAAAATCTTTAAATTGTTTGTATTTATTCAATTTGGTACTAAAAATAAAATTAAAATGCAATAAATTTATATATTTCGTTGACTATCTTTTTTTAAGATTATATCATTAATTTTTTTCACTGTTTTGAAAATTTAATAGATTAAATCCGTTATTGTCTGACATTAAATTAAAATATTTATCTACTGAAAGAACGAAAATAGTAAGTAGTGATTCTTATTTATTTATTTCAGGCTATGTTGATGTAGTATACCCAAATATATTCTGAGATACATTTATACTATTTCACAGATAAATTTCTTAAAAGCCTTAAAGTTTAAAAAAGAAACAAAAAAAGAAAATTCCCTCTGTCTGCGAGATTTTTTTTTAATTTTAATTTAATTTATTAAAAAAATATGCCTTATGCTTTCTCATTCAGCTATTTGTTACTTTTTTTGAGATGATCCAAGCTAGCGAAATACAATAATATTTTCATTCAGAGAGAACTTACAGAGACTTCATTATAATATACAGCATGTCCCCAAGTCCTATGTATTTAATTGGTAACCTAGATATTTTTAACTATCAACTTAACTTGTAAAACGTGGTTAATATTCTTTTTGAATATTAGCGTTGTCTTATTGTATATTTTACGTGTCTAAAATATTCCAAACTATTGTAATATAATTTTTAAAATATAAATTAGCAAATTTCTCAGCCTGATTATCTGGCGCTAAGCGAATCAAGGATTTTTTTTAACCATAAATAATTAGTATATTTTAATTCCAAATGACATAATTGGGTATTTGACTAAATTTTTTTTATTTCATTAATCATAATTTCAAGGTACAAGCTGATGAAGAGTAAATTTTTTTTTTTAATAAACTTAAAAATTGACCGAATTATAAAAGTTTAAATTTAACCTTTAGAGAAGGACGGCAATACTGAGTTGTGAGGTCATTTTTAATATTGCACATTATATTCTATGAGAGGAAAAGACACATGGATATATTCAACTCTATCCGTATCTTGAAATTTAGACGCCTACAACTGGCTTATTTTTCAATCAATTTTTGATTTTTTTTCATGACTGGTTTTTAATTAACTTATATTTCACAATATTGTCGGAAAAATATCGAAATTTAGAATGTGTCAACTACCGTATTGTAGCATGACGATAATGGTCCAAGGTGGCCCTGGAAATATAATGCGAGTATAAAATTTCATTGGTTTAGAAGCAGAAGAAATAAAGTCCAAAGTCGAGTCCGAGTTGACCAAAAGAATTCATTTCCCCTAATTTTCCTAAATTTCTTTTCAATATTTGCAATTTTACAAAAGTATTTGAAAAATGAATAATAATGTTTCCTGAATATGGACCCGATCACTTTTGCTTCACTATAAACGAAATATGTGTAGCAAACAATGAATTATCTTAAAGAATTATCGTTATCATCTTAACTTAAACTTTTAATTTAGACTTCAAAAAAAATTGTAAACAATATATAATTCTGTTTATCAATTCATATTTACAACTCATTCTTTAAAATTACTTGGTGTGGAAAACTTTAAAAACAACGCTGTTTAATTAAATAATTATAATATTAAATGTCAACGAAAAAAAAGACTTTCGAAATGAAAAAAAATATAAATTCACAATTATATAATTAAATAAAACATTATAATATTAAATGTCAACGAAAGAAAAGACTTTTGGAATTAAAAGAAATCATTAGGTTTCTAGCTTGCAATAAACTGATTTTTAGGATTCTGTAACTCAATAACAAAACAAAAACGGAATCCTCATAAAATCACTCACGCTCCCGTTGCTCTGTCTGTCTGTCACAACCGTTTTTCTTACAAACTTTTTGACGTAGAAGCTTTAAATTAAGTGCAGTAATAAAATATACTAACCTTCATATTTTTCATTTGTCGATAATGAAAAATATTCATGAGGAAATATTAGAAGGATAAATAAAATAACTACCATTTTTTACATTTATTTGTAATGAAAAAGAAAGGTACAAGGATGTGGAAAAAAGGTTTTCAGAATTTTACATAAGATACCACTAGAGATAATGCAGAATACGTCTCCAAAAATGTAATAAAATTTCCGAAACCACTGGACATTAATGGAAAAACTCCGTTATTAGAAGCTTACCTAAAGGTTGTCGGAAAATTGTAGCAACGTTCTTGAGATATATACATTAATTATATATATATATATATATATATATATATATATATATATATATATATATGTATATATATATATATATATATATATATATATATATATATATATATATATACTAGGCAAAATATTTGCATAGTGAAAAGTAACATTAATATCTGTAAATATAGTTTAAAAGAAATACAACACACTCTTAAATGTTTATATGCAACAAGCCCTAGATTGTTTATATGCAACACGCCCTTAAATGTTTATATGCAACACGCCCTTAAATGTTTATACGCAACACGCCCTTAAATATTTATATGCAACGCGGTCTTAAATGCCTAAGTATTAATCGAATCCTCGTATTGCGAATTTCACTTATACTAATAGGTTTTATTATTTATCTTATCTAACTTTATTTAGAATTTATTTCAACATTACGTAAAGTTTTATTTACATTAATTCATGCATATTTTCATGTCAAACCTGCAACAATTTGCATATCATGCTTATTTTTTGGCTTACATTACTTATTGAGCTAATTTTTTAATAAATGATGTCTCAACGAATAATGGCCATACTGACCTCCGCCTCTCTCTCTCCTCTCTGCAGAGCGAGATATCACTTGCAGATTTCGTGCCACCTGCGAGGCGCGAGTAGCTACAAGCTACATTTCCGCTCCACATTAAACGAATACATGCGCTTTCTTAATTTGATAAATGAACACGAGACTGGGGAGAGACATTCACACATTTTGATTTGATAAATGTTATTATTGTGACGTTGCGGAGATGTCTACATTCGGTCGGATCCGAGCTGTGGAATAATTAATATTGTAATACTTTCTATTTTGATTTAGATATTTTGTCTTTGAGTGTACGTGAATATCGATGTACGTGTATATCGATGTACGTGTGTTGTCAATTTGTGAAGTATAGGTGTTTATGATGGCAAATCATTTTATGAAAGTGGATTTAAAATATCCTTAAACTTATCGAGTGATAATGAACATTATAATGGGTAATGCTCACGAAACTATAGAACATACTATCTTATAGAAAGTAGTTGTACATGAATGAAACTTACTTTATTTTATTGTGTTAATCAATTTATTGAAATTAAAAAATACTTCTAGTGTAAAACTTCGGGATAATTAATATTGACGATTGAAATTATTGATGTTCGAACGCTATTTTTTCAATATTGTTTTAAATACCATGTAATGTAATCATTAAATTCCTAAACTGTTAACATTATAGAATAAGCCAAACTCACTGAATAATAACTATAAGGTTTCAAAATACTTTTATTCAGTTAGGGATAAAGTTATGTCAATATTATTGTTACAGATGAAGGGAATAATAACATGAGAATTGTAAACAAATAAACAAAATATATACCATAATCACATTTTATTTACAAATTAAATAAACAATCAAAACATATTATTAGACACACCATATCCATAATTAAAGTTATGTATTTTGGGAGCTTTTTATGACATTCTTTATGGTGTGTTGTTAAGTAAGTCATGTCGGTATTATACAATAACTAATACGCTTTTTAATAACGATATTAAAAATAATATATTGAACCGAATGAAAGATAATTCGTAAAATTAATTAATTAATAAACAATCAAAACATATAATTAGACATATCATATCCAAAATTAAAGTTACATATTTTGGGAGCTTTTTATGACATTCTTTATGGTGCGTTGTTAAATAAGTCATGTCGGTATTATAAAATAACTAATGCACTTTTCAATAAAGATATTAAAGATAATATATTGAACCGAATGAAAATACAATTCTGAAAATTAAATAAACGATCAAAATATATTATTAGACACGGAGTATCCAAAATTAAATTATGTATTTTGGGAGCTTTTTATGACATCCTTTATGGTGCGTTGTTAAGTGAGTCATGTCGGTATTATAAAATAACTAATACACTTTTCAATAACGATATTCAAAATAATATATTGAACCGAATGAAAAGATAATTCTGAAAATTAATTAATTAAATAAACATTCAAAACATATAATTAGACATATCATATCCAAAATTAAAATTACGTAATTTGGGAGCTTTTTATGACATCCTTTATGGTGCGTTGTTAAGTGAGTCATGTCGGTATTATCATACCGATATTCAAAATAATATATTGAACCGAATAAAAACACAATTCTGAAAATTAAATAAACAATCAAAATATATTATTAGACACACAGTATCCAAAATTAAATTATGTATTTTGGGAGCTTTTTATGACATTCTTTATGGTGCGTTGTTAACTAAGTCATGTCTGTATTATAAAATAACTAATACACTTTTCAATAAAGATATTAAAAATAATGTATTGAACCGAATGAAAAGATAATTCTGATAATTAATTACTGAAACGATTCATAACCCGAACTGTCAATAAATATATTGCCATTCCACTACAGCCATCTTTCACGCTATTTATTTACTGCGCGGTTTTGTTTTCCCATTTTGCGATTCTTTATTCCCATCACAACATTCGCCCATGGAGTTTAATGTACTTAAGGTGGGGTAATCTATAATAAATTAAAATGTTGTTTTCAATATTTATTAGTAAAAGATACAAACCATAAATAACCGATAGTAACTTCGATGAAAAGTAATTTAAAAATTGTTACACTTTACGGCAAATTTGGAAAATCATTTCCAAATTTGCCGTAAAGTGACATCTTCGAAAATAGAAAATTGCAAACGATACTTTTTCTCGTTATTAAATTCTGCCAAGAAATTCCATCTACATGATATGGGGTAAGTTGTAATAAATGAAAAGGTTATTTTTGATATTTATTTTATGAATGTATAATTTAGAAATAACTGATGGTAGGCATTTTCCTTTGCGCTATGTTCTCGAAGTTAGAGTCGCATTATATTTAGGCTTAATATATAGTTTAGTGTAGCGAATGCTAGTTAATATATTTTGAACTGAATTTATAAGCGACCCGAGATACATAATTATTTTATTTTTTTGTTCAATTTTAGACCAAAAAATTGTTATTATTGCAATATTTTTATCTAATATTTTGTTGACATTAGGCGCAAATATCGTGATTAAAACTGTAAAATGATTTTGTTATTTGTTAGATATAATTTTAATTAATGTAGCCTAGTAATAAACCAGAAGGTTTTTAATTTTCTGATTTGAATGTGCGTATCTTTTTATTTTTAACCATTTTGAAAACTTCAACTATGTTCTTAATTTTTTTCATTATGTAAATTATTTGTTTTTAATAAAATAACAAAATGCCTTATAAATTTTAAATTTTGCAGCAAAATATTTGATTGCTAAAATCGTGACTTTTATCCGCCCAATCGAAATTATTATTTGCGAAAATTGGGTTAGAAAATGGTCCACTTTCTATTTATACTAATATACAAAGCGGGAAATTTTGTTGGTTTATATGTATTTTACATAGAAAGAATGTTTAATTTTCGCAATACGTCATGAGTTGTATCCGCACAATCAAAATGCTTACTTAAAAACACAGTGGTAATTTTTAAACTACTCGTTAAAAAACTAAGGCGCGAAAGGAAAATTTTATCAATTTAATTCAGAAAGATAACTGTAAAATTTTAATCGTTAAGTGTTAAGACAGTTTTAGAAAATAAACTATAAAAGATTGAATTGAAAAATACATTTTTAGCAGTAAAACCTTTATTACGAATTTTATGTGCATACGTTATACCCATATGCTGACATAGACTTTATTACAGGCTTTATGAAAAGAATAATTTTGACATATATTATATCTGTTTTATACATTATTTCCTAAAGCCAATAAGGGTAGTTTCGGGTAGTTTTTATAAGATTGTCTTAAATTATATATCTATGAACCTTCCTCTTGAATCGAACCATCCATTATGAAAACTCAGGACAAAATCCATTCAGTACTTAATGAGAAAATTTCGTACATAGAAACAGACACGACAGTGGGTTAATTTTGAAATATTGCTTAATTAAAAAAAAAGAAAATTAATTAAAAAATAACTAATTATAATTGTCGCTTAAGATTTTTAACAAGATTTCTTTATTTACTACTCAACAATTCGTCTTTTTAATTTATATGAATAAAAAAAGAGTTAACGCGTACAGTACATTTAACAAGAATCAGTACATCTAAATTAAAAACTTTAGAAATGGAACGATTTCCAAAAAAATATGTAACACCGACCAGTATAACGTAAATGAACGAACGGTAATTACAGAAATCTGCGCCAACTCACAATTTTCATTCGTTAAGAGCAAACAATTTACAAATATTGTACGAGAACAATCAAATTACAAATATTGTATTTCTCACCGTTTGTTTATTAAAGTACGTACTTTATTACTATAAACCGAGTTAATGATTGCGTTTCTCAAAATATTATGATGGACGGCGCTCGTTGAAGGACAGAAGGTGATCGGTGAATGTGATGATGAAATGCTGACGAACGAAAGAGGTCTTCGCGCTGCAAGATCTGAAGAAATATACGAAACGTGTCAAAATTAATTACTGAATAAATTACGTTTATTGCAGAGTGTTTGATCAACGGTAGCTTTTACCTGTGTCTTCTCTCGCGTGAATCTTCCATTAAGGCGGCAAAATTGGGTATTTGACTATTTTTTTTATTTCGATAATCATAATTTCAAGGTACAAACTGATGAAAAGTGAAAAAAAATTTTAATGATCTTGAAAATTGACCGAGTTATAAAAGTTTATATTTAACCTTTAGAGAAGGACGACAATACTGTGTTGTGAGGTCATTTTTAATATTGCACATTATATTCTACGAGAGGAAAAGAGACAGGGATATATTCAACTTTATCCGTATCTTCAAATTTAGAAGCCTACAACTGGCTTATTTTTCAATCAATTCTTGAATTTTTTTCAAGACTGGTTTTTAATTAACTTATATTCCACAACATTGTACGAAAAATATCAAAATTTAGAATGAGTCGACTACCGTATTTTGGCTCTTAAGACACGGAAGCTATAAATTTATAATAAACACCTTGCTCCATCTGATATGTGATAGATTATATTAGTATTCCTGAGAAAAAATACTGAGTAAATTTAAATATTCTATTCTCTGATTAAAAAGTAGTGTCTGGGTTAAATCGAACTATAAACTATGTTTATATAAATTTTCATGAAAGTCGATCAACTCGTTTAATACGTTTAAGTTTTATTGAGTAATAAACACTCAACTAAACTTTCCACGGTATTAATATTTGACGCAATCAAAACAGAGGATGATAGTACATATAGTACTTGTACATCGCACACGAAATATATGCATGTAATTCGTTGATTTCTTGCAGAATTATTAAATTACGAACAAACAGACAAGCAAATCCTGTTTCAGATTTATAATATTACTAAACCTGCTAATTTATCTGAGTAACTATAGCAACAGCATCTAGGAATATAAGTGTAACAATTTAAAAATATTTTAATACTCTTTTTTAAAAGTGTTTACATCCCTTCCCCTAAATAGGTTGTATAGAATTAACGCGGTACAGTTACACATTAGGGTTGCAGAAATAAGGCGTAAATGCCCCGTGGCTCATCATAAGTGTTACATTTATTAAATGGGTTACAGTATTTTGAAGTGTTTTATTACAGGAGGGACACATCAGGATATATTACAGGAGGGCGAATAATACAGTAATACATAGCACACCTGGATATATTACAGGAGGGCGAATATTACAGGAGGGACACACCCGGGTATATTACAGAAGGGCGAATATTACAGAAAGACACGCCGGGATAGGTTGTCCGTCCTGTAATATTCGCCCTGCGAGTAGTGAGGGTAACTTGAGAGTGGTTTATTTGATTTGTTGTTGTCATTTTAACAAAACGATCGATTTAGCAGAATTATTTCTTCCTTGCCTTCACTGCATCACAAACAGTCTGCAAATAAGCTGTAAAACATATTAACAGGATTTAAGCTGTTGCACTTGCGCTATTCAAGGTAATAGAATAATTTTTATCTGCGACAAGATTAAAAGGATAATATATAAATTTTAGTAACACTCAATACCTGAACCATATTCATTTATATAGGTCAATTAACCTATATTATTTATAACCGTGTTACTTTTATGAATTTTGGGGAACCTAACAGCACCAACCAGTGGCGCAACTAAGAAAAGTATTTTTTTTTTACTTAAGAAACTCTGTGTTTTTCTGTGGATGACAACCACTATGATCGTCCGTAATACAACCTATTGGTATGCAAAATTTGTTCACAGTTTCGTCCACCCGATTTATTAGGAAAATATAAATAACTTTTTTTTAAAGAAAATTTGTGAGCAATATATTTGTTTAAACACAGTGTAATTTTATTTTCAAGTGTTTATACATTTTACCAATAAACATCAATGAATATGAGGTTTAGCAATAACGCTTTTATTTATCACTAAAACATTTATTGTGTGTCTCCTATCGACCGGTATATATCATTGAAAACTTTTCCAATAACTTTCTAAAGTGCGTTCACTTTTTCGTTCTTTTCGAGCATAATTTTTTAAGTGTTTGTTTTCACTACTTTTCTCTTGTAAATAAGAGTAGTAAGCATTATCTATATGCAAAATTTTATTGAAATTTTTTACGCCGTTTAAATAATAAGACAAGACAAACAAATAAATAAACAGGTTAAACAAACAAAACGATTAAATAAACGAATGAAAAAATGAAACGTTTCTTTTTATTATATATTGTTTTTATATTTAGAAGAAATGAAACGTTTATTTTTATTATATAAGCAGATATTATTATTGTTATTATATTTATAAATTTCTGATTTTCATTATCTGTTGTGTTTTGGAATAAATAACAAGTTTATTTATCTAGACATTACTAGAAAATTAAACAAAAATTTACACAAATTTGACAAAATAAACAACCCTATGTTATCGAAGGCAAAATATTTTTAAATAACAATATGAAACTTTCTAGGCTTAATAAGATTTATTACAATTTCAACTTGTTTTTTATTTTTAAAAAAATTACAATACTTTATGAATACCTTGTGGGTAAATAGTTACTCATTCACTTACGTTCAACTACGTTATGACAATTTTGGGTTGTAATTCATTATTTTATTCTACTAATTAAGTCAGCATGATATCCCTATAAATATACCTATTTTTATGCTAAATTCATAAAAAAATGTCATAAAAGCGAGTATTAATTTTTATAAAGTTGCACAAATGAATCAAAATGACTAAGCAACTTATATAATCAATTCGACTTGTTCTGTTGTTTCTTATATTACCGCGCGTTAATAAGTGCGTTCGTAAGTAGATCTGATTTACTTGCAGTTTTTATTAATATATATATTTATATATATATATATATATATATATATATATATATATATATATATAATAATATTATTATACCCTGATATGTAGTTTCAACAATGTTTTGAAGTGAATATTATGTGTGAAATATATCTGAACAAACAATCAAAAACGATTATCAATTTTACACAGATATTCAGGTTTAGAGCTTTACTGTTAGAGGTTTATGTCTGCGTTCTTATTTATATATAACATTACTTTTCGAAACGCAAATAGGCGAATATTTAATTAAAACATAACATAAAAACTTTTTGTTTCATTAAGCATTTCATCTAAAGAATTAAACAATTACCATATAAGGACATCCTTAAGTTAACCCATTTTTTAAAAAAAATAAGAAATAAATACGAAAATTGCCTCTGAAACTCATTGATTCTGAAAGTCATTGGCTTTGAAGGTTGTCAATAAAATATATATAACTATGTTTTCCCACTTGTCCATCCAAAGAAGAGTTCAAAAACATTGGAATTTTGAAATAGCGGGTTAAATCTTTGACCCTCTCATGTCGCGAAATAAATTAATAAAATATAATGCAAAATTACAGGACCGCTCTAATTTGATAAGGAAAATTGAATTAAAAATAATGAGAGCTTTAAGAAGTAAAATATCTACAACTACGTGTTAAGAAGTAAAATAAATTTTCTCATCTCTTCGAATGTTTTTCCTCGAAAGAACATTTTTATATTTTATCGCTTCTTTCGCTAACATTGACATGCCATAATTTATAAAATGGAAATCGCAGTTTTCAATAATATAGTCTACATTCCTTTTTTTGGAAGGTGGAAAATTGTCTTAGACTATTCTCTCTTACTTTTCTCGGCAATAACTCACACAGCTTTCCGTAGAATAAAAAATGGGAAAGTCTGGTCACCATCGGACCCATTGACAACAAACTACTACGAGCTGTGAGCGTTGCCAGGTTCAGAATGCAGACTGGCCATGACTACCTCGCAGCACACCTACACCGCATTGGTGTTCTCCCAACCTCTGAATGTCCCCTGTGCGGACACGATTTAATGAATGCGGATCACCTGCCGGATTGCAGTGGAATCAACCGCCAGGGGGACGATGATGACCCATTCAAAGATGTTTATCTATACTGGTCGGCGCGCCACCAAATGGCTCAACAGCCAAGGGTGGGCGTTGGCTAGTAGTAGTAGTAGTTACTTTTCTCTAGGAATTTCTTGGGGTTGAAGCAGGGCTAGTTGCTTTTTATCGATCACTAATCAATAAACAACGCATAATTTATCACGCAGAAATAACTAATCAGATGGCAAAACATTTCTTTTCAAAATCATTTCATTGTAATCTTTTTTTACAACACTTTCCCATATAACAAATCTTCGACTTCAAAGTCAGCGTAATAATCCTACAACTTTGTGGACACACCACCATATTTTACAGATGGCAATACACAGGTAACTTTTTTCAGTACTGCTGATTTGCACATATATTTTGATACACCTTTATAGAAAAATACTTCGAACCTAGGTACATTTATCCAAAAAATTGTCTGGTAATTCTTCCTATACAGTTTCAGCAACTCAATGGCCAATCCATTCTCTTTCATTTTTTTTAATTTGTTTTTTTTACGACCTTCTCTGTCTCCGTACCATAGTGTACCTTAGACTCCTTATATTAAACTTTAGAATAATTTTTCGTTACTGTAAAGTGCTTTTCGTATTTACTTGTAAATAAAAAAAAATTATTTCCATTTCCAGTAGTCACGTTTGACGTCTCTAAGCATGTCGTCCGTTTTTAATATTGCTGATTTGAGTGTATCACTTTATTGTACGATGAACATTGAAGTGATACACTCAAATCTTCAACAAATGAGTAAATGAGTCTTCGATAATTTCAAGTAAGAATTATATGCTTAAATTTCCATTTTATATAAGGATTTAAAGTATCGCCTTCATTTGAATTTCGCATTTAAATTCCAAATTAAAAAGTAATTCAAAATTAATTTTATATCAGTCTAATCATAGCGGTAGACAAAATAGGGTTGATAGATGTTTAGTATTTAATTTAAGCTAAAATTTTATTTAAGAGCACCAAAAACTGTTATTAATATTGATAATATAATAAAAATCTTCTTATAACCTAATAAATAACGATAAGATTAGAGTATTGGTTTAAGAAGTATTGGTTTAAAGTAAACAATAGACAGCTGTTAATACCGTTTTGTATTTGTTCAGCGCTATCTTCGTGTGTCGATAATTTGGATTTTTAATGCTTCTATTGATTAATGGATTCTTACATAAAATAATTTGTTTTAATGGACACAAATTGATTTTTAATGGATTCTTATATAAAATAATTTATTTCAATGGACACAAATCTTTGATCAGCGACTTAGACGAAAATTATTTTTCATAAACTTCAGTTGTTTATTCAATCACACCTTTCTAATTTCGATTTCTTCGTTACATCTGATGTCAAGAAGGAAGAGAGAATCCAGAATTTGAGAGTTTAACCAGTTTCCTTTACTAATAGACAAGTATAAATAAACTTTGATCTATGATCGACATTTTTGGAATTTCTTTCTTTGTAATTTTTTCGACTTTTAATGCATCCTTAAGGAAACATATTTATACATTGAATACATTTAGTGTTCATTTTGTATCACTTCATTATCACTTATTTTTTATTGAAAACTAAACCAAACTACGTGATGTAGTATTATATCTACTTTATTTAAATTATTAACCACAACCTAGGTTTCTACGTATGACAACATCTTCAGGTGGGCAATTGAGCAATTTGAAGAAATTAACTCGTAGAAACTTCCAGCAGCATTTAAATGTTATACAAAACAACACCGGAAATGGGGTTTGAGTGGGTTTTCCTAATTTTTACATTAATAGTTTTTATTATATTTTCCAAAGTAATGAAATAATATTTTAGTGTGGCTAATAAATTAAATTGATTTTATTCTATGAGTTTCTTTTTAATTAATTTAAAAAGAAAATGTTACCAAACTAATATACTTGTACATTGTATAACTTTCCAAAATGTAATAAAAACGATTGACGTAAACAATTGGGAAAACCCTTTCAAACCCCACTTCCGCTATTGTTTTATATAATATTTAAATATTGTTGGAAGAGTCTACCAGTTAACCTCTTCGAATTGCTCACCTGTAGATGTTGTCATACAACGAAACCTGGTTCGTGGTTAATAATTTAAATAAAGTCGATATAATAAATACTACATCACGTAGTTTTATTTAGTTGTGAATAAGAATTAAGACATATTTAAATAATCCATCTACCATATATATTTTTTTACTATTTCGCGTCCTGAAAATTGCCGGTTACTAAATCAGTGATCTCACTGGCTCAAGGTTGCTTGAAAATTATTTGCTACAATGGCAGTGAATAATGTTAATTGAACAGATTTAAACCCTAAATAATCTATTAAAAATTTATATTATCCTCGGATTATACCTCTGAACATCACGTTCATAATTTTACCACGTATCATTTTTCTTCTTTTTGACGTTCTATAAAAACGACTCATTACCCGTTTCAAGACAATTTAATTACCAACATTTTCTCCGATACACTTGGCCAATCGACCGGATGCAATCTGCCGAGTTGATAAATAAAAATAGGCGTAATTTCTCGCCGAATTGTGGCGGCGGAACCACGGAGCTATTGTGCTTTAGTTTAGCGGCTTCAGGAAGTGAGCTTTCCTCACAACCGGTACGTTCCATGAGGCTGCTTTTTGCGTTCAAGTTTCAGGATAAGCCTTTGAATGATTAATTAGCACTACAAATGTAACCGTAGGTTAAATTTAGATAAAGTTATTTAAAATCTTTAAAAACAAGAATTTATTTTCTTCAGTAAACTGCCCAACTATATTTTTAGGAATTTTTCACGTGAATTTTCATTTACGTCTTGCTTTTTGGACATTAATCGCATATTTAATAAAAAATATTTTAAAAAATTAATTTTTTTATAGACAAGGTTATTTTTAAAATCAAAATGAGAGACTGATTTCGGAATCATAAATAAAGATAATACTGCGTCAGGTTTTTTAAATCTTAAAAGGCCTCAAAGTATTTCATTATTAAATATATGCAGTTGGATAAATTTTATTTAAAAATAAGTTTATTATAGTTTTACTAATAAAACCACGTATCGGTATCCAAACGGAAATTCTTTTTGTTCATATTTGTATTGACAAAGAACTCAGAGTATTTAATGACATTTAGCTGCAATTTAACATAATATTAGACAACTTAAAAACAATTTAGGTTCTTCTGGAATCTGACTGATCTTATGATAAAACGAATAAATTATATATTCTATAATCTTCTTGAACTCCTATTAGGTGACAGATTATTTAAGTATGAGGACATAATGAACCATTACTTTCAGACCAGTCTATACTTGCCATCAATACTGAATGAGACTCACGTAATAAACGTAACATTTTTCAAATCTGTAATAATTAAAGTAAAACAAAATATCACTTTCATAATTTAGAAATATATTAATTTACGAACAGAGAAGGAATTTTTGGAATCAATTAAGTAGTTAGTTAAACTTTCTGTAGTATACAATATATCTGTCATCGACGCTAGAGTCCATGAAGGACGTGTCAATCTAATGCTATCAGGTTTTCGATTACGTCGTCCAGCCATCATGGTGTCCATCGTCTCGATTTCCTTCTGCTCACAGATTGGCCCTCCTACAAGACTTATTGAGCCGCTCTTTTTCTGTCAGAAACTTTCCTATCATACGTATAACATTTAAATCAACATAAAACTTTGTCTCTTTATACATAGTACTACAAGCTAATGTATTTTGAGGTCTATATTTAGGAAGTCAATATCTAAAAAAAATAAAATGTTGTTATTACTTTTTTCTGTCATGTAATTTAATTTATTGTGAAAATGAATGTTATATATCCCTTGCATTTTCATAAATGTGTTGAATCAATCTCAATTAAAATTTTTCATCCTCTCCTTATACTATTTTTTCTCTAGTCATATATTTCTCCATTTTCCACTGTCGCCATTTTTTTCTCCAGTCACCTATTCCACTGCTTCTTATTGATCCATTTTTTTATTTAGTCGCATATTCTTCCACTTTTCATGGTTATATTTCTCTTCTAGTCACATATTCCTCCGTTTTTCAATGCTGCCATTTCTTTTCTGGCCACGTGTTTCTCCGCTTATCATTGCTACCATTTTTATCTCTTGCCGCGCATTTCTCCAATTCTTATCGCTACCACTTTTTTCCAGCCACATATTTGCGCTTCTCCATGCTGCCATTTTTTTCTCCATCCACATATTCCTCCACTGCTCAACTGTGTAATTAGTATTCGTTGGAGTGTAGTAATAGAGAGGCGTCGGTCGCGGTCCGCCGCCCGGCGCGTAACTAGTGCAAAGGTGAAAGAGACTAAGGCGAGCATAAAAGTGTCGTAAAGGTTGTTTCATATCACGCGGTCTTATGATAGAGATATCTTATATTAAATATCTAAAAGATTATGAAGTTCGACTAATTTTTATGTAATACGGACTATATGTGAAATTAAGTATATAATAAAATTATGGTAAATGAAAACTTGCTATGTGCGAAATTATATTAAAATAGAGTATGGTAGACACATTACACAGATTCAATTCAACAAAACTCTTGTAAAAATGTTGAGAAATTAAAAATTGATTAAATTTTGAATCGTATGCTATTAACATAAACCTAGAATTATTTTTTCTTACTATTATTTTAGTATAATAAAAATACGGACACGTTAAAATTATAGAGTTAACGCTTCCACAATAAATATTCTATTGAATTTATATGGAACTGTTTCTAGTACTTGCTGCCAATATGTGTTCCAGCAACATTACTGTGTTTTTTCAAGCGCTGAAATACTACGGCAAAATATATTAAGAATTTTTTAATACAAATTGTGTGAATCTATGTATTAAAAAAATCTACGTATTTTGTAACTTTATTCGAAAGTACTTTTTAGATTTGTTCGTTGTGTTGAATTTTCAGGTGGTTTTGATTTTTTTTCAAATAACGACAACAACAAGTAATATTAGATTCACGTTTTTTGAGTCCTTTCGGGTTAATATTCTCAATATACCTTCACTTAACTGCCAACTAATAAAATTGTTTTGTTATTTTGAGATGGTCACTAATATTATCAACTCGAAACTTGGAGTATTTTTCAGTTTTTTTTGTTTGTTAATATTTCTGGAACCGTAAAACAAATTGCCATGTGTATGCTACAAGGGATAGGTTGCTAATATTTGTCCATATATTGCTAATACCAGAAGAAAAGCATGTTTGAATGTTTACAACTCAATTACAATTAAACGACTAGAAAGAGTTTTATAAAATTTGGTTCGGCATACAAATTACCCAAAGTATAATGTTTCCCTCATGAAAATGAAAATACTTGTTACTCACTGCTTTGCTCGCATAGTTTGGTAATATCAGGAAAAGTATGTTTGGATGCTTATTACTTAATTACAGCTAAACGATAAGAAAGATTTTCATAAAACTTGGTTTGGTATACCGATTGCACCATGGTATACCGGGTACCTCCTGTAGTTTAAATACTGGTCACTCACTGCTTTGCTCGCATAGTTTGGTAATACCAGGAAAAAAATAGTTGGACGTTTATTACTCAATTACACTAAACGACAAGAAAGGTTTTCAAGAAACTTGGGTTAGTATAACGATTACCCGACGGTACTGGTATACCGTCGGTTACTCACTCAATGAAACTTAATCTACTTGTTTACTCGCATGGTTTGATAACGCTATCAAAAGTATATTTGCATGTTTAATCAATAATGGCTAAACTTCTAGACAGATATATCATATAACTTGCATTAAATGATCATGAAACTCAGTTTGATGTAACGGTTATCCCCGGGATGCTGTTTACCCAATGATACTTAATTTACTTGTTACCCACTGTTTTGCTCGTCAAACCGTTAATACCACAAAAAGTGTATTTGTATGTTCATCGTTCTAGACAGATTCATGAAGCTTTTAAAGGCACAATTAATGATTATAATTAAATTATATTTTGGTTACATTTTCACACGTGTAATATCATAAGTCAAGCTAAATGAAAGGGTCATTCGACATTTAGTAATAAAAATGTATACGACGCGTCGTGTATGTTAGAGTTAAGTACGTATGGCTCATGCGTCTTGATAGCCCACAATTATCATTTACATATGTATATTATATAACCCGCGTTTATCAAAAATCTACGCAGGTATATAGATTAGTAAAACCCATTTTAATTTTAGCAAAGTTCCCAACATTTTTACAATCTACGTTAAAACAATTCGATTGGGCAAATAAAATCAATTTTCTTGAAAGCGGCCTCGATGTGAAAGCGGCTTTACGAGACGTTCTCCCATAGAATTTGTGCAAGCCTGTCGCAATATCCACAATTAATTTGCTCCATATATCTTCACGCTAATTGCATCCGTTTAGATAACCGCGATACGGATGAACGTATAACGCGTTATACGTATGTAATAAAATCTTTCGCGCAAATGAGATCAACGTTAACTTTGAACTCGTTTTCGTAAAACACAATCAGCTGCGAGCCAGTACGTGTAAATCTGTTTCTGAAATAGACATTTAACTTTTCTATTAAAAATCTAATAAAAACTATAAAATGATATAACAAAGCGAACAGTTTTGTTAATTTTAACTTACAATAATAGGGAATAATTAGTTTAACTTTTTGTTAAAATGTTGTTACTAATTTCAAGTAATTTAGTTTTTGTTTGTGAAAATGAATAAAGTAATCGTTTAGTTGAAGTTTAATTAATTCTGACATTATTGATGGAATTACTGTTATCGATGGAAACCTTAAGGAGTAGATTTGAGCAAGAAGAGGTAGTTATGAAAAAAGTTCTGATGTTATATGGCAATGCAAATGAGAATCATAAATATCCGTGAGTTAATATACAAACTTGCCTGAAAAAATTATAAAGCTTCCCAACCTGCTTTGTTAAATTTTCTTTTGTGTCCAGAGTTGTATTTTAAGAGTATTATGATAGCATTTAGTCTGGATCGAATACATCTTCTACACAATCAGTCTCTTATTATTTATGATAATGGCTTGACAGGTATCCTGTCGAGCACTTCTTTCCATCGGTTCCAATCTTCCGCCACCTGATCGTGCTGCTTTTTGGGTCTTCACTATGATATTTTAACAAAAAATATTAATAATTAAAATTGTAACAATTAGAATTAATAAAGTTATATTTCAAGATTGTATTAATCGTAAAAATTGCATAATGCTACTAACGTTTTTTATCATAATTAAATAAACTTAATTTAATAACTTACTCAAATCCATACTTGATTCGCGAGAAGCAAGGTGATATATATTCTGATATTATTATCGTCAAAGTGTTTTCTTTTAAAACTTTTTTTCTAAAAATGTCTATCATGTTTATATTTATTTCTTATTCTATCTAGAAAATATAAATTTTAAAGAAACTCTAGAAAATAGCCGCAATTTTAAATTGCATCTACATTAAAAAGATTTGAACCCCGCTCGTACGCACCGCAATAACTAAAATATACAATAGATCATTAATACCCTAGTTTTAAACGAGGTAAGTTAAGTTTTTACATATTCTACTTCTAGAGAACCTTATTTTGATGATCTATATAATTAAGTGATCACAACAAATATGGAAGTTCTATGGATGCACATTTCCGAATTTTTTCGATTTTTTTTATATTTATCTCATTACCATTAAACTTTTTTTCTGTATTATCTCATTATCATTAAACTTTTTTCTGTGTTTATCTCATTATCATTAAACTGTTTTTCTGTGCTTATCTTTTTTATTTTTAAACTTTTTTGTGTGTTGATATTATTATAATAAATTTAAACATTTGGGCTTTATAATTGGTTAGATAATTAGCTGCGACAGATAGATAATTAACTTAAGCCAATTTATTTCTAATTACGATACATATTTGTTAATAACATAACTTAAAGCTTAGTTAAATATTTCGTCACCAAATATTCCAATCACTAATAATATAGATTTATCATATTAACCTGAAATTACGAAAATTTGTTTGTATCACTAATCATTTTCATTGGGAAAAATCTCACGCCAAAAAAGTTTTTCTACTTATTCAAGTGATTATATGATAAAAAGAGTCATAACAAAATACATTAATTAAATTCTGTTTGAACCATGGAAATTACAAAATTTCCGTTTCTTTCTGTAAAAACACACCCTTAAAAACATTTTCAAGTAAGTTTAAATGTATATAGTTGGTTGTTTAACACGAAGGTTGTTTTAAAGTTTTACGAATATTTTTAATAAACTTTTGTGAATAGTGTATTACACAGTTCATGAAAAATAAGCCATGAAAATATAGTAAACAATAAATGATTCATACAGTCTAAAACCCTTAACATGTGCATCTAATTTAACTCCAAAAATGAAAAGCCTTTTTAACACAACTTATATGCATTTAGTAACTTTGTAATTTATCCTACTAAAGCAATGTCGTCACCGTGGTGTGTTGAGTTGATGACAAAGCATACGGTCTGTGATGGCGCAGCGCACCGCGAGAATCCGGGTGCGATTCCCTGCCGGTCGTCGAGCGGGGCTGGACTAGTGTTATGGTTGGCTGTAAGAGATTGATTTCATAGCAATAAGTCCGCCATATGTATCAATTAGATACATTAAAGTAGATAAAAAATAAATAAATATTGTTTCTCAAAGTTTAAATATTTTTAATCAGAAGCTCTTTTGTTTGGCTTGAGAATCGGAAAAACAATGGTTTTCCAGGAAAGGTTTAAAATCCAGGAAAGGTTTAAAATCTCAAGTAGTTTTCTTTTGGCTTTATCTCCAAAGTTTTTTATCATGCTGCCGAAGGTCAGGTCACCGCCTGGAGCCTTCATAGGGCCAAGTTTCGAAATAGCACAGTCTAGTTCCTCTTTTGTGAAAGTGTCAGAATAGATGTTGTTATTGGAAGGTTTAAAATAACCTTCAGTTAATTTTCTTGCGACCTTGAGAACAACTTTATCTATTTTTAATAACTTTAGCTTTTTCTTTTTGAAACTTGCGACTCTTGTTATCAAGACTCTTGGAAACATTTAGCACATACCGATAGACACGACAACAAAAACAACAACAAATATTTGTAATAAACAAGTCAACATTCTTATTATTCCTGTAATCTATCACATTTAATTAATTTTCGCTGTTAACAACAAGCCAAGAACAGTCTAATGCTAACCAAAAACAGTCCAATTCTAACCAAGAAAAGCTCAAAGAACCAGAATCAACATTTAACTCATTACACAATAATTAAAGTGTTGTATAAATAGCAAGCATTTTAATAAATACATCAAATTTCATATTAACCTCATAATAACAAATTTTCTCGGCTGGTAAGCAAGAGATACCAGTACCTGGCTATCAATTGCAGCGCACAATCGGCCGTCGCAACGCTCCAAAGCTACCGCCATACAAACCCGTAACATTCACACGAATTCTGTACCCAGACACCGTCAAATCGCACTCCATTGTTAATAATTACATATCAACACAAAACATCAGTTTCCATCAAGTCCCGTGTTGTATGCTAAACGACGGCTTCGCCCACACGACCATTAGCTAATGCGAACGTTCAATTAATTACCGGTGACCACTAAGCATAAACGCGATGTTGCTATTAACACCCTGTAGGTACAAATGCCCGTGGGCATTGAGTGTGAAATGCGAGGTGGTAAGCATATATCACACATCAATACACAGCATGATTAACGAGCTTGTTAATTGCTTTTTGAGGTGGATTGGTCAATCGACTATGTACACACGTCACTTCTCTATGATTAGCTCATCAAGGTGAAGTATGATACGGTTTCTTGTAAATATTTAATGAATTGTAAATAGAAAGTGTTAAGCATAAATAGGAAACATATTATAATATTAAATCTTAGTTTTGAAGAAACCATATAAAATAGCAAATTAATCATGCATAACTAACAGTTAATTAAAAAGAGATTAATTAAAAAGAGTTAATTAAATTTAGTCAGTAATCATAAAATAAATAAACGGCTCTAATCAACATTTCCTTTAACAAAACTTCCTCCAATATCGAGGATATTTAATTACGGAATTATCAAATAAAGATCTCTAATTTGTTCAAAATTTGTCTCAATAAATTAGCTTTTCCATAATCACTTCCTTCGTAACTTATTTTCCAGCGTGCTTTTAAATTTTTCTGCTCATCTGTGAGACAGATTTATTTGTTTATTAATAGTTCTTATCAGTAATGTCTTATTTATTTTTTTAGAAACTTTATATATACTTAAAACGTTTTCTCATTATAATTCTCATTGTAATAAGGAAACAGCCTTAACTGGCATATTACAAAATGTAAACGACTAAAACTACATCATTGGTGTGATAATTTCATGAGTGAATCAAGATAATTCGGTTAAATATCCTCAAAAAAATAGTAATTATTCGGCACTGACTTTTCCGAAACATATGCTTGGATAAGCAGGCAAAATTCGTTAGGCTTCCGAAACATGAAATGCCAAATTTGTGATTTTGGCCCCTTAATAACTTAATAAAATAGCTGTAACCTCCGTTAAGTGACTGCAAGTTTAATGGGATGCTCGTATAAAATGCTTAATATATGTCTTCAGCTCCTGTATACATAAATATGACACAACGAGAAATTACGAAATAGGTTAATACAACGAAAATAGAAAATTTTAAGTCAGTCTACTTTTGCGGCAGAAAAATGGCTGAGGTCCAACGCTTGCCGAGATCTGGCGACCGCAACGGGGCGCTAAGCGCGCACGTACTCTTGTATACATAAATATGACACAACGAGAAATTACGAAATAGGTTAATACACCGACAATAGAAAATTTTATGCCAGTCTACTTTTGCGGCAGGAAAATGGCTGAGGTCCAACGCTTGCCGAGATCTGGCCACAGCAACGGGGCGCTAAGCGCGCACTTACTTTTATATACAAAAATATTACACAACGAGAAATTACGAAATAGGTTAATGCAACGACAATAGAAAATTTTAAGCAAGTCTACTTTTGCGGCAGAAAAATGGCTGAGGTCCTACGCTTCCCGAGATCTGGCGACCGTAACGGGGCGCTAAGCCCGCACGTACTTTTGTATACATAAATATAACACAACGAGAAATTACGAAATAGGTTAATACAAAGACAACAGAAAATTTTAAACCAGTCTACTTTTGCGGCAGAAAAATGGCTGAGGTCCAACGCTTGCCGTGATCTGGCGACAACAACGGGTGCTAAGCGCGCACGTACTTTTGTATACATAAATATGACACAACGAGAACTTACGAAATAGGTTAATACAAAGACAACAGAAAATTATAAACCAGTCTACTTTTGCGGCAGAAAAATCGCTGAGGTTCAACGCTTGCCGTGATCTGGCGACCGCAACGGGGTGCTAAGCGCGCACGTACTCTTGTATACATAAATATGACACAACGAGAAATTACGAAATAGGTTAATACACCGACAATAGAAAATTTTATGCCAGTCTACTTTTGCGGCAAAAAAATCGCTGAGGTCCAACGCTTGCCGAGATCTGGCGACCGCAACGAGGAGCTAAGCGCGCACGTACTTTTGTATACATAAATATGACACAACGAGAAATTACGAAATAGGTTAATACACCGACAATAGAAAATTTTATGCCAGTCTAATTTTGCGGCAGAAAACGATGGCCGAGGTCTGACTACCGCAACGGGGCGCTAAGTGCGGGCGTACTTTTTTATACATAAATATGACACAACGAGAAATTACGAAATAGGTTAATATAACGACAATAGAGAATTTTAAGCCAATCTACAAAGACAACAGAAAATTTTAAACCAGTCTACTTTTGCGGCAGAAAAATGGCTGAGGTCCACGCTTGCCGAGATCTGGCAACCGCAACGGGGTGCTAAGCGCGCACGTCGGCGAGCACCTCACGATTAGAAACGAGTCGTTCAAACAAGCAAAAGTGTGTAAAAGCGAGCCGCCGACGCGGACCGACGCGGCACCGCAAGAACGTGTGAAAATCTCACAGCAGACAATGACCGAGCAGCGCCCGTCTGATCTGCCGTTAATTGCGAGCCGCAGCCCTGGCGCCTTAATTGCCTCCAGCTGCACCTTTCTAAAAGTCGTTATTTATTTTATTAATTAATTTTGTAGCGATTAAGCGCGCGCTTGAGGTTATCTTATGTTTGGGTCGCGAAGCAGTATGAGCTGCGTCGTTTAAATACGTACGATCAATTCTTGGTATGAAATTATCTCAAGCTTGATTATCTTGCCGGGTTCAGCGCTTCGTAGCCAATTTAAACATCCTGGCCTCCATATCCTGGTGTCCATAGTCATATCAGTTTAGTAGCTACAGCTACTAAGTACGAAATATACTAGTAAAAATATATCCAATCTCAGTCCTTACCCAACTTCAAACCCTCAGTAACCTAATTACAGCAGACAGTTTTCAGCCATTCTTAAATAACAACGAATAGACTGGAAGCCCAAAATGATAACAAATAGATCGTTGTTAATGTTAAACTTAGTTATTAATGTTAAACTCAAATAGTTAAAATTATCTTGCTGAATATCATAGAAATAAATTAGAACGCCTTCAAAAGTTCAAAATTTCGCACATTTTCAACATGTGCGCAACAACGAATGTGTAACAACGAATAAACTCGAAGCCCAAAATAATAACAAATAGATCGTTGTTAATGTAAAACTTAATTAAACTATTAATGTTGAACTCAAATAGATAAAATTATCTCGCTGAATTTCATATAAATAAATTAGAACGTCTTCAAAAGTTCAAAATTTCTCACACGTTGAATAACAACGAATAGACTCGAAGCCCAAAATAATAAAAAATAGATCGTTGTTAATGTTAAACTTAATTATAAATGTAAAACACAAATACTTAAAATTATCTCGTTGAATATCATAGAAATAAATTAGAACGTCTTCAAAAGTTCAAAATTTCGCAAATTTTGAATAACAACGAATAAACTCGGAGCCCAAAATAATAACAAATAGATCCTTGTTAATATTAAACTTAATTATAAATGTTGAACTCAAATAGACAAAATTATCTCGCTGAATATCATAGAAATAAATTACAACGTCTTCAAATGTTCAAAATTTCTCACATGTTGAATAACAACGAATAGACCCGAAGCCCAAAATAACAAATAGATCCTTGTTAATGTTAAACTTAATTATTAATGTAAAACACAAATGGATGAAATTATCTCACTGAATACACTTAGACATTAAATTGACATTAAATTGAATTTTTCAGACTTTTTATTTCATATCATCATAATTATAAAACAAAAAACAAATTATAAAAGTCACTTGTGTGTGACATTTAGAATTCTATTTATTTCCTTTCTAAATCTTATTTTATAAAATGATTTTCCATTAAATTTATAAAATCCTGTTGGAAATGACTTATATTCAACGGAAGGTCTATATAATTGTATTCATATCATTTTTCTTAAATCCTTTTCTTGTATCATCTCTTTATCTTTCTAGCATTGAGATTCATAACAATGTTAAAGCAGTTTGTAAATTGAATCAAGAACTTTCTTGTTTTTCATAAATTTTCTTTTCCTATTAATTTATTACTGTTTACTGAAAACGAGAGTCGTTATGACAGCTACTCTATCATAATAGTACAAATACCCTATTATACGTATTAATATATTGACTAAAGACAAATGAAATAACGTTTATAGGCTAATAATACACACAACCAATCAGTTTTATAATACTCTCCGGACAAGAATGTTCTAAAGGTGATATAAAATATTTAAAAATATGATGTGAATGATTAAAGTAATTTTATAAGGATGGCTTAAATCCATAGACAATGGTCACGCTTTGTGTATACATAGACAATTGTCTACATTATATTTATATATCGACAATTGTCTTTGATATAACAGAAGAAGAATGCTACTTACATCGAAATGACGAATTATTTGTGTAATAAAAATAATTCATAAACATAGACACTTTATGTGATCATTAGTCTCGTGTTTTTTTTTTAATTTTTAAATCCACATATATATAAGTTTTGGTCGCTATATTGGTGCATTACTTAAAAGAAATGCATTAAAATACATTTACGCGCTTATATTTCTTTCCCATTGATAGATGAAATATATATTATGGAAAAAATCTCAAAATTTAAGTTCACTCGATTGGAGAAAATTTCCCGGTAGATCTGCATATAATTTAATTCTACAAATTCTTCTCTACACGTACACAAAGTGTCCAGTTTCAATCCGATCCAGAATAGCTATGAAGATGATTATTTATTAAGAATAATAAAATTAGAAAACTAAATAATTTCCAAAAGGGACAAGTCCCTATTAATCACAGTAGCAAATTAGTTCTGCCATGAGCTTTTAAACTCTACTCCGGCCATATTTAATAACCTTAATTATACCCCTAACCTAGGTATACTTTGTTTTTTCCAACACGTTCCATGCATGTCCACTTTCTCTTTCAAATTGCTTTTTTCACATATTTGTTTGATAAATTCTCTTATGGATCCTAAAAAACTGCAAAATCTTCATTCCAATCCATTAGAGATTTTTATGTAATGCGCATGCAAACAAGTAGATATACAGAAGATATTTCCAAATATATGTTTTTCTCTTTAGTCTACTTATAGTATATGGTATTTATTTATTTTTAATATTCTTAATATGAAAACTCGTCTTTCTTTACAATTTTATTTTTTTGCATGTATGTCTTTATTATTTGCATTAATGTTTTAATATTAACGGAACTCTTTTATTAACTTTTCATGATCGAGATTTCATTTTAAATTTTCCATGCGGTTTTGGAGAATTGTTATACGAAATATCAGATTCTGATTCAGAAGATAATAATGAACTAACTTCTAATTAAATATCATGTATTTAGTTTTCAAATTAGTGATTTCGATTTGAGAAAAAACTGCAGCTTACTGCAGCAGCTTATGGAACTTCAGCGATCACACGCAATGCTCTCGCCACCCCGGAGACCAGCTCAACAGAATACTTTCGGCCCCACATCACGCCACACATTCGGCTGTTTCTAATAAGACGGTCGCGTCACGGCAAGAGAGGGGCTCGGGGCGGGCGGGGGCGGAAGCACGGTCGCGGGTCGCCGCGCGCGCGCGCTCGAGCGCGGCTCGCGGGTCAGTGCGCCCGCGGCGGGTGACCGGGCTCGAACCACGTGCTACTGTCTGAACAGTTATTGGACCGCAGTAAAAACGGCACTACACCTACTATTTTGGATATGGTAGTAGATTATAGTAGGTGTAGAGGTGTTTCACCTCTCTGCACATAGTAGATACCAAAGTTCATCCCTGAAATACCCAAATTCCACCAACAAATCAGTTGAAATTACGTCACCATTTACCGATATACAATAGGGTGACTATATTCATATATTTATTAGGCTCATAAATGGTTATGGAACTGTAAACGGATTTTGTATATAGTAGTGAAGTTTACCTTAGTTCTACTGTTATTCTCCACATATGATTGATTAAGGATACTGTGTATTACTTTATGTCTACAGATAAGTTAGTCTTCAGCATCTTTAACCAACTATAGCTGGAGAATAACAGCAAAACTATACGTAAAGTAAACATTACTGGTAGATACCATAGGATAATTTCTAATATATCCAAAATCCGGTTCCATAACCATACGATTTTCGTCTAAAACTGAACACTTAGATGTTAGAAATAAATATCACGGTCGATTGACCACTTTTTAGATGAAATGCTGTTTCTATCTAAAGTCTTTATTTTCAAACGACTTTAGAAGTTACGGAAATATCGTCAATCATTCAAAAAATTGAACTCCAATATTTCTTGGGAATCGATTGTGCTGAATTAACAGAACCTAAAAAATACGAAATAAAAAATGTTTATATCGGTGTGTCCATTAGCCAGTTTGGCGTCAATGGGTCGATCTAAATGAAATTTGGTACTTTATAGTTTTCGTAAATATCTTCAGCCGTTTTTAGGGTTACCCTAAAAGAACAAACGGAACCTTTATAAGACCACTCACATACCGTCTGTCACAGAACTTCAAATTTGACATGGTAAAAAGCCAATCAACCTGTATATGTCTGAATATTTAATGCTCAAAAATATAAATATTTACATGGTTATTTAGGGGGGGGGGAGGGGGAGGGAATACAATTAAGTATTCGAAACAGATTTTTGTATACCGTTTGGAAAAAGTTTGTTAGAAGGACCTCAACTTGGAATTTCTTTACCAAGAAATAAAAGGTAAATTTCTTGGTATCAAAAATATATTCGAGTATTTTCTCAAGGGTTTTCACATCGTTAGTGCTTTATAAACGAATATGTTTATGTGGGTCGGGTACCGCTCTTAAAAATTATGCAACTTGGTAGTAGTGCGCGATTCCACAATGATTAATAATTAATGAGGTCATCTATTCAAATAATTTAAAACAGCAACAAAAAAAGAATAAAATTTTATTGCGATTTTATAAAATAAGCAACTTTGACGAAAATGAGGCAACGCCTCAATTACACTAAAAATATGACGTGGAAAACATTTTAATATTAAGTCAACAACCTCGTATCATGTCACAAACATGTTTGGAAGACTTCTATTCAAGTTTAACAGACTTATCCAAGTTGTAGTAGTAAAAGAATAATCTAAAGTATCTGAGCTAACAATGTAACCATAGCAACGGCATTAATACGGCAGTCATCTTTTTTTTCTATATCTTTTCTTAAACATACACGCGGCCTACCAAAACAGCCTGCTGCATGGAAAAGAAGTCAATTTTCTGCATTCATCTCCGGAAAAACTTTTCCGATTATAACTAAAAACGTACGATTAAATTTATGTACTATTAATTATTGTAAACCAGATCAATATCTGCGATGTATCCAGTTAGAACTCAATTACTTTTTCTTAACTTTGGTAAAACTAAAGTTTTAACTTTCCAGTCACATAACTCAAAGACGGATCAGATTTCCATGCTCAAAATTTATAGTTCCGTTCATTCCGCTTATTAGTACCTAAAAAAATCCGTTGTTAATTGAACTGACTTCAGACCTATATAAGCATTTAAAAGTGCATGTACGTACGTATACATGTACATACATACCTACGTATCTACATACGTACGTACGCAGGTAATTACTTATATATGTACAGATTCAAATGGAAAAATACAAATGTACGTACGGAATTTCAATATTCTACTTTTTACGTAAAAATGGAAAAATACAAACGTACGTACAGAATTTCAATATTCTACTTTTTACATAAAAATGGAAGCGGAATTGCCGTTATATTTCAATTTTTTTTCTTTATTTTCTTTTATTTTATGCTATATTTAGGTTTAGAATGAAATAATACAAATTGACAATTTTGTTTTCCAGAAAATTTTGAAAGATATAAACATAAGACAAAATCCGAACGATTCAAGTGAAATAAATAATTACCTTCGTAGAATAAATAAATAATCCAGTAAATTATACATTTGCTTGTTTCAGTTATTCTAACATGGGTAAATAGAATTTTCTGATTTGGTTCTTTTATGCTTCAAGGTTTTCCACGTTTCAAACAAGCCTGTGTAAACAGTTATTAAAAATACAACATTCTTGACGAGAACCACTTTTTTGATTGAGACTTCAAATACGAATACTATGTCGGTGAAACAGCCGGCACAGTTCCAGTTTCTAACTAAGTACTGATAGCCGACTTGGTAAATCAACATCGAAAGTCAGCTCGTAATGACCATTTGTATTCCTCGCTATATTAAATATTCAGTTATGGAGCTTTTTGCATTCGAACTCTATAATTTATTGCCGTTTTCAAAGCAAATTGCGTTGCAAATTTTAGTTGAGCAATTTGTGAACCAGTTGTGAGATTACTTGCCATGGGAATTCTGAATTTCAAACTAAAATTATCTTGTAAGTTTTGTGGTTAGCGATCGGGAAATAATCTTGGTATATATATCGAAATTAATTATCACATGCAGATTACAAATACTATTCTATTGATGACGATGACTCTGAGATTAGGGAATTATGGATTTAAAATACATAATAAATTTTGAATTTCCTAATGTCAAAACTAACAAGAAATTCATGGCAAAATGTATATATATATATATATGTATATATATATATGTATATATATATATATATATATATATATATATATATATATATATATATATATATATATATATATATATATGAGTTAGGATATAATATAAACATTTTAATATTGAAATAATTTTCGTTTTACAAATATATTTGTAACACTTTTTCTTCTACGTTTGAATCAATATGTGGCGCATAAAATGGTCTCAAAAACAATGAACATAGAAAGAATTACATAGGTTAAAATTATCAAATTAACCTAAAACTTAAAAAAACATGTTTCGTAAAAATCGGTAAATTAATTTTTTTTTGCTTAATATTGACAATATTAAACCAAAGTTTCGTGAATTGCTTCGTATAGTTTAATACTATGGAATCATAATTACGTATTTATAAAATATAGAAATTATCTTTCGAAAATATTGATATTTTAAAATTTTAGAATATCCAGTTTTTATTTGACGGTATATTACAGATTACTAAAACCTAAACCGTGTAACCTAATGGTAATTAGGTACCTCTTTGAAAATTTTTAGGATTCCATTCCTCAAAATGAAAAAGGGCACCTTACAGGATTCCTTTGTTGTTCATCCGTCCGTCAGTCTGTCTGACAAAGCTCTTTTTGTCAGAAAAGCCTTGAGATATCAAACTGAAAATAAAATCGATTCTGAAACCTGTGGCCTTACATTTCTGCGACAATTTCAACTTTATTAATTCACGCAACTAAAAGATTTGGACCTTTAAAGCGTTTTTTTATTCATACTATAATCTTACTGATCATCGAAACCTATAGGATACTTCCGATCGATCTACAACCTTGAAAATCGGCATAATGAGAGGTGTTATAGTACAAGTAAAGGAGAAAATCCAAACGTCACGATTTCTATTTCTGTATGGAATTAGTTTGTTTTTAGGCCTGTGAAAGTTGTTGTTGACAATACATTTACGTTGTGAAAAATTAATATTTCTAAATAATTCAATATAAACACTATGCGCACTTAAATAATTATATGTGTCCAAGTTTGTATGAAATCCTCGTTGTGGGAGTTTTATTCGTGTTTGATGGGCATTTTCAGTACAAGTTTAATATAGACACCTTGTAAATATTTTTGTATATTTCGATCTCTTATATGGAAATTTACCCATAGTCTTAGAAAACAGACCAACGAATTATGTTAAAGCAGTGATGGATTTAAAAATAACTAGCAATATGACACAGTAGAACCTATAACGTTACATTTCAATCAAATCATTCGTTTGGCTAGACTAATTATAGTAAAACTATCAAAAGTCGTGTATCCTATCGTAGTATGTATATCTTTTTGACTGTTACCTTTTTTGGGTAATTTTTTTGTAAATAAAAAGCAGTGATTGATTTAAAAATAACTAGCAATATGACACAGTAGAATCGATAACGTTACATTTCAAATTTGTTTAGCTAGACTATTCATAATAAAGCTATGAAAAGTCGTGTATTCTAACGTAGCATGTATATCTTTTTGACTGTTACCTATTTTGGGTATTTTTTTTATAAATAAAAAGCAGTGATGGATTTAAAAATAACTAGCAGTATGGCACAGTAAAATCGACAACGTTACTTTTCAAATTTGTTTGACTAATGCTTTTATAATAAAACTACCAAAAGTCCCGTATCCTATCGTAGTCTATATATCTTTTGACTGTTACCTATTTTGGGTAATTTTTTTATAAATAAATTAATTAAATCGTTTTCCCCACAAGCGGTCTCAATGGCAAAACGACCGTATAAACGACTGAGATTGGGTAACGGCCCGCGCCGGTAAGCACACACACACACAAATAGCGCATAATTAGCATAGGAGAATTAATTAAGATTTGAGTGTGGCAAGAGGCGACCCAATTAGAGAGCCATTGTTTGAGACGCCGTATCGTTTCACACAGTTTTATCGACTCACACCTACCGGGCCGGCTGTCTCTCTCTTTTTTTGCTGTATGCGTGCGCTTTTTACCCGCTTTTTGCTTAATTCATAAAATCCGAGGCAGACATATGCACGGACTCGACTCGTGCTGCATTGAAAGTCGCCTGAGTCTGATATCTGTACAGTCACTGTGGAAATTGTACATGATCTCTACAGTCAGCGTGGAAATTTCAGTAAATGTTATTTTCTGCTTAATTTGGTTGTTTGTAACTTAAAATTTATATTCAGCTATTGTTTTGTAGTTATCTACGCCCTGTTTATATTATTGTGCTGTAAACGTGGTTTCTAAGTCCTATTTAACTTAATTTTCCTTTTTTTAATATAGAAAAATAACTTTTTTCAAAGCTCTTGTAACAAAGCTTTTCTATTTAATTTTATTCAGTTTTTATAACAATTTCAATCAGCGATAAAGTCCTCTCTTTAATAAAACTGTCTTACATAACTTGGAACACGTTGAACAAGTAAAATATGGGAGTTCACAGAGGCAAAATCAACCTTGTTAAAAGCTAAACGTGTGGACCGATCCAGGATACCAAGCATCTTCCGATCTGTCCTAATGTTCTACTACCTATGCCCAGCAAAACCTGAATGAAGCCAACGAAACAGCTACTTCCGTTGCTATCCAGTATTGCACATCTAGTCTATTATTTGTGCAGATGGATATTGATATATATTTGAACTAATATATCTGCTTCCACCCTCTTTTGCTTTTCTAAGTTTGACAACTTTTTTCATAGTTGTGGAAGTTTTTATTCATTCACACTTTATCCCAATAACCATTAGCTCTCCAATAAAAACGAAATTCTCATTGTTTTTAAACAATTCGTGTATTATAGCCTTAAGACTTGATACTTTCTGAGGGAATCCTTGTCCTTTTATTTTGTTTATTAGTATGTCACATCTCAACTAAGTTGTGACATTAAATTGTCCTATTGACTTATTTTTGGCAAAAATATGGAATTAAGCTTAAAATACGAATCACCATGTCGAAGTTCTTTAACTGAAGCATGGCAATTTACTGACCACTTTTTATGGAACTGATAGAGCTCATTCAAGAATTGTCATGTACTTTCACTTTTTATTTGGAAATGAAATTTTAGTAATTGCCTACCCAGACTTAATTAAAAAACCAAAAATTTTATCATATCTGATGATAGCATTTGATAATGGATAGTACTATTTTGATGCTACATTTAGTGTCTTTAAAATAAGTAGAAAGACGTTCCAATTAAAGGTAACATTTCTCACACATGAAACAATACTATACGATTTAGACCATATGTTAATATTTGACAATGTAATTAATCATTTGTTTTCTAATCAAGATGTTAATAAAATATAAATATGTTGACAACAAAAACATATTAGAGCAGAACTAATAAAATCTAGTGGCAATAACAAACAAAAGTTATGATACACAGCTCATATCTTTATGATTAATTTCTGTTTTGCAGATATTCCGTCCATCACATCTCCAAAAAGCTGCAATGTGAACAAAACAGTTATAAAACTTTTTCCAAATTAGTTTGAAATTATCCTATTGAATAATATCAATTAAAAAAAATATATCACTGGAAGTCTTAAAAAAAAACTACTTAAATATTCGTATCAAATGTAAATTTTTGATAATACATCATCTTTTTTTTTTTGTCGACATGTTAACAATATGTCAATACGTTGACATTAAAAACAGGTGAAAGCAAAACACGATTACGGAAACAAGCAAAAAATCTACTAGTGTGCTCAGATCGATGTTTCTAAACAATACTATATAAAAACCTGAAAAAATTCCGGAAATGGGTCTTGATGGGTACTTGAAAATGAAATTATTTCGAGTAATTAAATTTCATTGGTTTTGGCAACATGAAAAGAAAAACTCTTAAATACGGTTAATAACGCAATTACTGGACAACTGCGCTTGTTTAAGATGATTAATATAGATTATTAAAATATGTTTTGTAATATTTACTTTTTAAAAAAATTAGAAAGATGAATCAAAATAAGTTGCAGTAAAACAGCAGGTCCTAATGTCGGGGTTTTAGAATCTTTATTCAGGTACTATAAACCTTTATGGACACCTATGAGCACGACCTAAAAATGTATAAAATTTGTATATAGCTTAATATTTTACTGAAATGACTGCGGAAATATTAATATTGTTACGGTAAATATCTTAACACGCAGACTTTTCTATAGATTTTTCGTTATCTCCACAGTGTAAAATGGGTAGAATTCAATTAATACAACGATAATTATGAATGAAAATAATTAATCAAAGTAAATATTAAAACATGTACAAATTGAAAATTAGCTTTGTATTTACAAAGTTCCATATCGACTAACAATGTCGATATGGAACTTTGTAAGCACAGAGCTACAAAGTTCCATATCTGGACCCATTGTAACTTATCATCGTTAATTAGCGGATCAAGACTTTCAAACTTTCCACATATCAATTCAATACACACATTATATATTAATTAGTGTAATCTCATTTGTTTATGATAATTTTCGGTTTACATTATTTTTTAGTTTGTTTATTTATTTCAAACGTTAATGCACACATAAAATTATATTTGCATTTGGCGTACTTATTGCCACGTGAGAAGTCTCTTTTAGAAAATGATATATAATAATATGAGAATTTAATAATAAAGCAATACCTTACAAAGTTTAAATATTATAGTAAAGGGATATAAGATAGTATTAAGGAAGGGTTGGATTAAGAGACTATGAAAGGAAGGACTTTTTCCGATGACCTTGTAAAGGACGAGTTCCTAGTGTCAGGTTCCAGTTAATTCCAATGTCTTCCAGCTTGAACAGAGAAGGAATTTTAAAAAAATGGTTGGACCTTCTGAGAGAAGGAGACTGGGCTAGTTTTCAGAGCGTATCCCAAGACAGGGAGCAGGCAAGTGACTGAATCTTGGCTTTTTATGAAAACGTATCGAATTGATCGATCAAGCAGCCAATAGTTTTTCTGTAACATTGATTTAACTAATTACATTTCTACTAATTACATCTAATTACATCGCTACTTTCAGTTATCAAGGTTGTAGATAATTTTATTCGGAGATAACGTCTCCGTCTGTCACAGCAGCTTTTCTCAGAAATTGTTTGATATTGGAAGTAATTCAGTTTTTCTCAGAAACCGTTTGATGTAAATGTAACTCGCATATGCAAGTATGAACATTTATATGGACATTTTATAGAAGAAAAATGAATTGCTTTATTTTATTTTCAGTATTATGTAAAATATCAACTGAAAGAACTAGCTATAACGATTCGAAAACATTTTTTTCAGTATTTTATTTAGATAGTTCTAAAGCTTTAACTGCTAAAACCCAAGTATGAGATTATTACGGTCATAGAAACGGTCATGATTGTGGTCATAGAAATGGTCATTATTATCGTGATAGAAATGGTCACTATTATGGTCATTATTGTGGTCATATCTATGGTCATATAAATGGTCATTATTATGGTCAATATTGTGGTCATAGAAATGGTCCTTATTATGGTCATAGAAATGGTCATTATTGTGGTCATAGAAATGGTCATTATTGTGGTCACAGAAATGGTCATTATTGTGGTCATAGAAATGGTCATTATTGTGGTCACAGAAATGGTCATTATTATGGTCATAGAAATGATCATTATTATCTCATATTTTTAGGGTTTCGTACCTAAAAATAAAAAAAAACCACGGAACCTTTAGGGCAATTGTTTGGTTGTCCGTCAGTCCATTCTTCTGACCTCAGAAACAGTTTAAAATTTATATCGTACGTATCCGTTTAAAACGTTTCTTTATTTTTACCGTAGCCTAACTCATTGATTATTAAAACCAATCGAGTAATCCCGGTCGACCCGCAGTCTTGAAAGTTGAAGTAATACGAGGTCTTATAATACAAAAGGAAAGATACTAAAGTAAATGATTTCTGGCAATTACCGTATGGAATTATAATTTTTTTTAAACATGCGCCTGTGAAAGATATGGTAGGCAATATGTTTACCCTTTGAAAAATTAAACTTTTGTAAATAGCTTATTAGAAATATTGAGTACATTTAAATGTTTATAAATGTCTAACTGTGTACGCAACCCTCACAGTGCGAGTTCTATAGGTGCTTGTCAGGTTTTTTTGAGGAAGTCTCTATTATAATGTGCAATATTTTACGCCTATGCAAAAAGTACTAGGCAATATATTTAAATGATAAAGATTATTCCAAAGAAAAAAAGACTATTAATTTTAAAGACTATTCATTTTTATATAATTCAATAAAAATATTATAAAGCTACTTGATGTAGTATTATTTCTACTTTCTTTAAGTTTTTTTACCTTTCTTTAAGTTCTTTATTTTCTTTAAGTTCTTTATCTACTTATTGCCCACCTGAAGATGTTATAATACAACGAAACCTAGTTCGTGGTAAAGAACTTAAAGAAAGTAGAAATAATACTGCATCACGTAGTTTCATTTAATTTTGAATAATGAATTTCTACAAAATTAACGTCAAATATTTTCAGTAAAGATAACACTATTAATTTTTAAATAATTCAAAAATACTATGAAGCCTTAAAAACTTGTTTGTGTAAATATATACGAATCACTTGCAACAAGAGTGCCTTTCGTATCTAACAGGTTTATTTTCATATTTGTTAATAAATGTTTTTCATAGTATACGATTGTTCTCTGAAAAGATATCCAACATTGGTAACGTTGGATATATTTTTCAGATATTAAAAAGAAATCGTTATGGTGACCTTAAAATTTATGAAAAAAATGAATTTTTAGAGTTCTGTAGTGAAAATAAGGAACCTTAATAATTTTGTCCATCCATCCGTCACAGCCTTACAGTCTATAGAATATAAACTCACGCGTATGACAAAATTATTAAAGAAAAATTACGTACTGGCCCCTGCGCCGAGAATAAGAGCGAATTTTTTTTTTCACGCTTTTCATTGAATAGGGTGTCGTTGGAAATATCTTTTAAAATTAAAGTTCTATCCACTATTTTTAGTTTATTAACCCCAATTGCAAAATATGAAACTTCAAACTGACAAGAAATCTGTCAACCTCAATTTAATTTGTATAACCATCAATTAAAACTTATTTCAGTTATCTTGGTTCAGCCTTTTTAAGGTATCTCTCATCTCAGGTGTTGCCAGAATGAATAATTATGCTCTTGTATAAAGAAAATAAAGAAATAAACCAGAATGAATAAATGATGATTATAGAAATAAGCTAGAATAATACAGAAATAAGCCAGAATGAATAAATGATGAAATAAGCCAGAATGAATAAATGAATAATTATGCTCTTGTATAAAGAAAATAAAGAAATAAGCCAGAATGAATAAATGATGATTATGCTCTTGTATAAAGAAAATAAAGAAGTAAGCCAGAATGAATAAATGATGATTATGCTCTTGTATAAAGAAAATAAAGTAATAAGCCAGAATGAATAAATGTTGCCAGAATGAATAATTATGCTCTTGTATAAAGAAAATAAAGAATAAGGGCGAATTTTTTTTCACGCTTTTCATTGAATAGGGTGTCGTTGGAAATGTCTTTTAAAATTAAAGTTCTATCCACTATTTTTAATTTGTTAACCCCACTTGCAAAATATTAAATTTCAAAATGTCAAGCAATTTGTCAACCCCAATTTAATTTGTATGAATTTCAATTAAAACTTATTTCAGTTAACTTGCTTCAGGCTTTTTAAGGGATATATAAAATTAGAGAAGCTAAGAGCTTTAAACACGTCCCGACACGCACTGGCCCGTTTTTATTTCAGGATCTCGTATTACGCCTGTTTTCAATGTATTAATTTTTCCGCATGAGAATTAATGTTTTTTTAATTGAAAAATTAAGTTGCAACTTTTCTTTTTTCTCCGACTGCAACATCTGAAGATGCGTATTGCGTTTATCAGTCTATGTAATAGTGTATTTATGTATATATGGACGTGGGGGTGTCGGGATGTAACTTTTTAGAGTTGAAAGGATAATCCGATTTAGTCATATGGGTTTCGTTAGAATTACTTTAACTTTCCGGGTATCCTCAAGTAGGTGACACCCATGCAATATGAGGATATGGCGGCTGAGAGCCGCAATTTCTTCCAAAATGAGAAAAAATTGGAACCCAATGAGATTGGTATCAAATTAAAGATATTGATGAGTAGATTTCAAAACTATATAATATATTGTACAAATTAATACGGTATTTAATAAAAAATCGGCCAAGTGCGAAGCCTATCGAGCGTCTGTACATCGTTTAAAGTGAACTTTTTAATTTATCACAAGTCATTGCTAATATGAACTTGCTAGCACAATAAATATTTAATAATACCTAACATAAGTTAGGTATTATTTAATGTTGTACTTTTTATTAAATATTATATTATAATTTATATATATTTATATTTATATATATTATTGCGAATATCTCAACAGCTATGACATACAGTCATTGTTAAATTTTCCTACAATTTTTACGTAAACTTTTAAAAACCCTGTTTTTTCATAATTTTAGATTCAGCAGTTTTTTATTATTTTACTTTAAATTATTTTTCATTACTTGTAACAGACAGACAGACAGATGGTCACGTGAGTGACCATCTGATAAAATGGGCTCCGTTCTTCTGAGATACTAGATAATAGAGATATTGATGTTATGTTATTCGGTACTTTTAAAATTAAATTTCTTTTTTACAGCTTTAATTAAATGCTTTAATGATTAGCCAATTAGCTAATTTTAATGATTTATAAATTTACGGATTTCATAATAAATCTTGAGAAATTTGAAAAATAAAATTATTCAACCATTGCCCCAAAACACAAACGAAAACGTTTCGAAAAACCAGTTCAAAAGTATATAGATATATCTTGTACGAAATGTTATATAAATGTGAAATTTTAAATGAAATAATTTATCCGAAAAACCAGTTGAAAAATATTTAGGTATATCTTGTACGAAATGTTATATGAACGCGAAATTTTAAATGAAATAATTTATCCGAAAAACTAGTTGAAAAATATTTAGGTATATCTTGTACGAAATGTTATATTAACGCGAAATGTTAAATGAAATAATTTATCTGGATCCATTATGAAACCTATAGATATATAAACCAGACCTATACAAACTTATACGAGGGTGACAAAATTTGTTTGTATTTGATTTTCTAAACCTCTATGCTATTGTCGTTAGTTTGTTCCCGTTAAATAACTTACATCTTTTTATTTTGAGAAGACAAAAAACACAAAAAAAATAGATAATATAAATCGCAACGTCATAAAATGCATAATTCTAGATAAAAAAAGGGACGAAGACATGTTAATATTAAACATAAAGAAACGGTTTACTTAATTAATGATTAAAATAATAAAAATAATCGTAAAAATGATATAATTTTAGCTTCTAAATCATATTCCAGTTTAATCCACATAATTCGATTACCAAAATCGAACTACAATATTCCGCAATGTAATTCACCACTACGCCGCAGGGCCAAGACGTAAGTAAATCAAATAATAAAGATGAGAAAAAACCTTTACCGAGATTAGGGTTGCCAATTCTCAATTAAATACTCGTATATTAACCTTTTTTCGTGGAGTTAATAATAATTTTTATTCAATACGCACCGTGTTTATACACGGTGTCCGGGAACAGATGTCGGACAAAGAAAGACGCTATTCGTTGGTTAAAGTGCGGTTTTTACCCGCAGTGGCGATGTCTACGCATCTGTTCGCGAGTTATTCCCCCGAGCGGCGCTGAACAATATGAGCAAGTGTCGCGTGTACGAAAAAGATGACAAATAATTATGAACATTATTTTCAATTTTCTGAAAAAAAGTCATTTTTTTAAATTTTATTTTAACGACAATAAATTATACTTCAGTCAAGGAATAACGTTTTTCTTTGTCCGACACTTATTTTCCAAACACCGTGTATTGTCTGCTTGTCCGTAGTCTGAGAGATGGCTCGTAAATATTAACATAGCTCTGCAAATTCGAAACTTACTTTAATGTATTATAGAATAAAAAAAACCTTTAAAAATAAACCTACATGATGGCGAAAACCGCATCAAAATCAATTTAGTAGAAACCAAGATTATAGCGAACGGCCAGAAAGGCAAACGGACGTTGCGTTTTATATTAATACACGTATTATACTCCTTAAATTGGGAGGAATCAATTATTTAAAAAAAATTTCTTGGTATAAACTTATTTCATATTTATATTGTGGGTATAACATATATACGGTCAATATAAATAAACTGTGGTATCCCTTATTTAAAAAAAAAACATAAAATTTTTCTTTTCAAATAATGTTTATTTTCAAATGAGTATATGTTTATATTACAAAGTAAAACAAACTCTAATACATGTACATTTTTCTCTATAGGTAAATAAATTTTATAAAAACCGTCCATAGTTTGATAGATAGATTGATAAAGATGTCAGTACTATTAAATACACAACACTAGCGCCCCCTTTTGGTTTTTCGGGCAAATGAAAACCATACCTGCATAGTTTAATCCGCTTTTTTATATATTTAACTGTTTATTAAAAACGATAAAATTGTTTTTTATTTATTTCTATCCGAGATTCTAAATACAAATTTTAATGTTTTTAATTTTAATTATCTCAAAATCCACTCACATTTATAACATTTTAGCGATTAAAGTTTAGAAATGCATGGTAAGCTCAAATTTATAGGCCCTATAATTCTAAAGATTTGTCATGAGTCAGTGAGTGATATTTGGCTTCTATATATAGATCATAGATATAATCTTAATGAATGTCTTGATGTTGTTGTATTTGAAAATGTTTTATCCATTTTAAGCTATTGTTTTTTATAGTTGTTACAATGACGAATCGATATACATAACCGTTCTTTTTTATCACAAATACTATTACGAATAATACTAAATAGTGAACTGGATAATTTGAATATTTTTAATATATTTAATACAGCTTTGTTTTAAATATTGATTTATGAATATAAAAACTACCTCTTATCTGATCTTTTCCTTTTTTTTTGAAAAATGCAAAAAGGTAGCGCAGAGGTGATTCGTGGATATAAATATGCATATAGATCTTCGTTATACGTTTTCTGACCCTTAGATTATTTTAATAAAAATTTTATCATTTTATATCAAAACCAGGTAATGAATTTTATGTTCAATAATTTTGAAAAAAATTAGTTTCATATAATGTCTAGACAGAAATCTATTTTTTTACAAATTTTTTGCTTATATGTTTATTGGTTTGTAAGTGTGGCATGCAAAAACTACCTCATCGATTTAAATAGAGTTTTCAATGAAAGAATGCTTGGAATTAAGATAAAATTTAAGTTACCTTTTGTTCCAATAGGGCATTGTTTATGAGAATTAAAATTCAATTATGAGCACTCATGCCCTAAGAATCGACTGTACGTACTGAAAAACTCTTGAATTGAATTATAAAAATAATATTTTAATTTAAAAATATAGGTTACTTTTATTCCTTTCGAGAATACCTTTCAGTTACAAACGTTGAAACTGAAAAAAACTCAGCTATATTAATTAAAAATCGTTGCTAGAAACAGTCAATTAATTAGTAATTCTGTTAATAGAGATGACATTTTAATAGAAAAAATTATAATTCCCTAATGGCAAAATAAGATTGAAATAATTAATTAATTTTATTTAACACTATTAATTAAATTACGTAATCTATTCAAACTGGATTTCAAGTTATTATAATTGGTTATATTTGTAACTGGTTTCCATTCAAGGCAAAGTAAATAGACAGTATTGTCCAAATTCGCTGATAATATTATAGATACTCATTATTTCCTAGATACTGTTTTTTGTCCAAGTTCATGCGATTTAGATATGGTAATATTTATTATAATTAATGAACAATCGTTTTTACTCGGTACTTGTACAGAAAAATATCTTTATAAAAAAACGACCCGAATTCGGTTTTTAATAACAATAATAATTCAAATATCTTTGTATAAACTAAAAGAATTAACCTATCGTTGGTGGCAACCCTATTACCTTATTACATCCGTTGTCCGCCATATATCACGTGTACCACACCCAACTGACCTTAAACAGTTCATTACTAAACAATAAATCAACCGCATTGCGTCCGCACGAATTTATAATAATATTCATTTTCATCGTCACAATATTGCCTCACAGCAAATAATAAGAAATAAAATTAAATAAAAAATGTAATAAAAATAATGAATATTAAAAAAAAGACATCACTGTATGTGGACACACCTTTATAATTACATGTATCAAACTTAATATTTCAAATAAAAATAACAAAGGGATAGTACATCAAGTGGTTCGAAATTTTGTATTCAATGTTATACACAATAACCTCGAATATTTGCACATAAACTTAAGGACCGCCCTGTCCCGAAAATGTATATTCAAAATATTGTACGAGCGCTTCGTTATTTCGATCACGTATTTTGAGACAGTGATTTGGACGACCCGAAAATTCTTGATCAAATAATTGACTATGAACTATAGAATTATGATCATATACTTTAGGGTCACATCGCAATAGAATCGTTGGCTTAAAATTGCATATTCATTTTGAGGAAGAGTTATTCGTAAATTTGATCAGATATTTTAAATCGCGCCGGTCCATAAGTGTGTGCTCAGTTTTGAATACAAGCTCAAGCTTAAAGTGAACTAATAATTATGAGTCATGGTATTTTATTTGAATTTTTATTTTTATGTTTACCGCAGCTTTGTCAATTATATACATTTTATTTTGACAGTGTGCTAACATTATATCCGCGTTCATTAGTAGCATTTGTGCTAAGCGTTTTTTGACATTTTTAATAGCCGTAACATTATAGAATAAATACGATTTTTATTTTATTCTGTTAGTGATATTCAAATGGCTACACTGAGGCGTAAAATATATTTTTTAAATTATTGTGATATTACAGTAATTCTCAATGTTTTCAAAGTTATTTATCAAATATTATGGTATTAGCAATAATATGGTTCCACAATCTAATTATTACTGCGTCTAATTTGAAAGAAATTAGTGACACTTCATTTCTCTACAGAATATTTCATTTTTATTTTGCTTTTAGATTTCCATAGCGATATCCCATTACATCATATCTATTTATCCGTCTGTTCAAACATATATATATATACACACATATATATGAAATTTTAAAATTATATGCTTCAAGTAGAGATATCAGTTACTATATAGCAACTTATTTTTAATATCCCACCCATACTAGGGGGTAAAATTTGTTAAGCACTTCAGGGAATGTATCTGTCTTCTTTTGCTTCTTTAGCCATGTTCTACCGCAGAGCTGTAAGCCTCATTCATTCTGTACTACTCTCCTCGATTTTGTGCTTTTTCCGATCATTTCTTTCCAGCTGTTCTTTAGATGTCATCGTACCAACGCATATTTGACCGTTGTAATGGGCCCTTTTCACCTCACGGTCTCCATTCTATGAGTCTTCATTCCTTTACACCTAGAATTCTGGCGACGCGGCCAGCCATGACGTCCGTTACCCTGCTTTTCTCTTTGAGCTACTCGTTCCCCTTTCGGTCTCACAGCTTAAGCCCTGCCGGTTTTCTTTCAATTGATGTGTGAGCCACCCTGAGTTTGGTAATGTTTCTTTTGTAAACACCCAAGTTTCAATTTCATATGTAAGTACTAATATGTTACGTACGATCATGTATGTGAGCTTTCTGTTCAGCCTTCATTTTCATTTTGAAGGTGAGTTCCATTTTGGAGTAGGCTACTACCCACGCTAGTCTAATGAATCGGTCTATTTCGTTGGTTCGGTTTTCTTTTCGCGTATATATACTCTCTTGATCAAAGAGGTTAAAGATGTTTCTGTACTATTTCTATAACTCTTTTTTTACCTTAATGCTCACGGTACTATTTGAATAGTTCATCGTACACTAGGATTTGTCCAAGTTCATTTCCAACCCAATGCGCCCAAAAGCATCGCTTAGTTCATGTACCATGGTTTCGAAGTCTCCTGTTTCATCTGAGAGTAAGGTATCATCGTCAGGGAAACCTAGATTGAAGAGTCATCCTATTACGTGTTCCTCTGTATACTTAGCTTGTCAACGAATTTTCTCTAAAGGAATGACACCTGTGACCCTTTTGAGGTTGCAAATTTTCGGAAATGTTACTAAACCTTCCTTTATTTTTAGGCACCCTTATCTCAAAAGGGAATACATTAATCTTGTAAAAACACTCAAGTGAATAGACGGAATTGTTTTGCATTGCTATTGTTATCAAGGTTGAAGATAATTTTATTTAAAGGTAAGTTCTTCCTCACTCACAGCTGTTTATCTCAGAAATTGTTTGACGTACGCAGGTGGTCCAAAAAGTTCGCAGAATGGAGGAGATGGCGAAGGATAGGGATTACTTACTTCGATAATCGCTAATAACAAATTCATTACGAGTGTATATACCAAGTTTCAGCTTATTTCAGCTAATGAGAGACTCGTTACAAGTATATATACCAAGTTTTAACTTTATTCTGTCAATAACCTCTGAGCTATCATCGATCAAATAACTTATTTTGGAAGGAATCATCGACTATGGAGAAAATCGAATTTAGAGCTGTCATCAAGTTCCTGACAAAACAAGGAAAAAGACCATAAGTCATAGTGAATGAAATGCCATCGGTTTACGGGGACTCTAGCTCTAGTAAAACCATGATGTCCAAGTGACATAATCTCTAAAGTACCTTCGTGGAAAAGAAATCAGCGGTGATGAAAAGATCAGGTTTGTAATTTCAGATTATTTTCAAGATAACGATACATCATTTTCTTTAATGGTATAAATAAATTAATCGAGAGTTGAAAGAGAATATTGAAAAGGAAAAGTAGCACCACGTTTTTTAACTTTCCTTCCACCCCATTACGCAAGCTTTTTAACCTCCCCTCGCAGAAACTTTAAATTTGGCTTGGCATATTAACCATCACATATCTCAATATTTAGCACTTAAAAATATTTGCGCGTAAATTGTGAACTGAGTGGAAGGAAGAACTAAGTATTAAAAAAAATTAAAGTCCATATACAGATATAATTTGAAAGACCTCATATATATACATATATATATATATATATATATATATATATATATATATATATATATATATATATATATATATAAAGTAATAAATGCCCCAAAAATAGTTATTTAAGGTTCTTCGGATATACATATATGCTGAGAAATATGCAAAAATATATATACCCCTCCTATTTGTGAAACTACCAAAAAAAACAAGATTTTTAGAATCGGACGCATAGATTATGTGAAAACCATAATAGGAAGGTTCCGTATCTCGTTTAAAATTAAATTATTATATTTTTCATTAGTCATCATTAATATGGACTTCTCATTGCGATAAATAGTTAATACAATATAAAAATAAGGAAAATTAAATAGGGTATTAACGTAGACATCTTAAAAACTATAACGTACAGAATCATTCAAGTAGTTTTCTTACAACCCTTGCACAGGCTGCTAAAACCCTAGTTTAAATAATTTTATGATAAATAGTTTCGGAAATAAGGGAAGGGAACATATTTTTCGATATATCTCTGAAGATATTAAATAGGGACATTAAATAGGGTATTCATATTATCGTAGACATCTTAAAAACTATAACGTACAGAATCATTCAAGTAGTTTTCTTACAACCCTTGCACAGGCTGCTAAAACCCTAGTTTAAATAATTTTATGATAAATAGTTTCGGAAATAAGGGAAGGGAACATATTTTTCGATATATCTCTGAAGATATTAAATAGGGACATTAAATAGGGTATTCATATTAACGTAGACATCTTAAAAACTATAACGTACAGAATCATTCAAGTAGTTTTCTTACAACCCTTGCACAGGCTGCTAAAACCCTAGTTTAAATAATTTTATGATAAATAGTTTCGGAAATAAGGGAAGGGAACATATTTTTCGATATATCTCTGAAGATATTAAATAGGGACATTAAATAGGGTATTCATATTAACGTAGACATCTTAAAAACTATAACGTACAGAATCATTCAAGTAGTTTTCTTACAACCCTTGCACAGGCTGCTAAAACCCTAGTTTAAATAATTTTATGATAAATAGTTTCGGAAATAAGGGAAGGGAACATATTTTTCGATATATCTCTGAAGATATTAAATAGGGACATTAAATAGGGTATTCATATTATCGTAGACATCTTAAAAACTATAACGTACAGAATCATTCAAGTAGTTTTCTTACAACCCTTGCACAGGCTGCTAAAACCCTAGTTTAAATAATTTTATGATAAATAGTTTCGGTAATAAGGGAACATATTTTTCGATATATCTCTGAAGATATAACACTTAAAATTATAAAAAAAATCTTTTTGTGACTCTTGTAACTGCACAAGAAAATTATATAAAATTTAAAAAAAAACGGGTACTTAATTTGACCCCCCCTTAAATTTCTGTTTAAATATTTATGAATGTTTTCTATTAAGATATTTGCGGGTTTATTATATTTTATCACTATATAACATTTCTAGTCGCTACTTCGATTTGTGGTTGTGACAGACGGATAGACGAACAAGAGAGAGATCTTATAAGGATTCCGTTTTTCTTTTTTACGTACAGAACTGTGGGTCAAAAGTAGTAGGAGTTGTAATTTATGATAAATTGGTTGTAAATTAAGTGTAACACATTTAACATATATAATAATAGAGATTATTAAATAACCTACGCTGTAGAATTTGGTGACGTTGACACATGGAACTGAACTTCAAATAAAATTGGAAAAACCTATATCATCTGGACCTGTCCCAACAGTTAACAGCAAATTCAATATACTAGTTGAAGTTAAAAGTGCAATTATTTAACTGAAGCTCTTTTACTTTACCATTATTAGGTAGCTTTATTTCTATTAATTGTGGATCTGAAATCACCAATCGGTTCCATGGTTTACAGAGTAGTGGTCACATGGTTTACTAAATATTTACAAACTAAATATTAAAATAACATCCCAATATAAATAATTTATTTAAGCTATTCTATCGCAATTACTATCGGTTTTCTGGAGATTTAAGAAATAATTAAAAGCAAATTCTGGTCTGGAATAACGTCAGAGGGAACTTTCAACAAAATAACATTTAATAAAGTTTTAAATCCAAATTTAAACTAAATTTTATTTTTGAACCAAGAAAAAAGAAAAGGAGACTAATTTTTTTTCGCGTCTAATGATTCAAGCTTCTCGTGAATATTGTAAAATAACCATAATTCTGCAATAACTGGCAAGCAAACAATTAAGTTTTTTACCATTACCCAAGTTATGATTCCAAATAACCCGGCGGTTCGACCCCTAAAAATTATTCGGTACGGTACTCTAAATCTGACTTGTTGTTTGCTTATTTTACTTTTTGCTCCATAATTCTGTGCATTCGATCAATTCCAGATCTAAACCTAATATTCCCAAGAACAAACATTATTGTCAGCCTCATTTATTGTAAAAAAAATATAAATTATACATAAACAAACAAAATATTTAGGACGATTGCAACAAAAATTATTATACTATATATAACTCTTACTATGTTTCTGATAAATTTGGAATAAACAGTTAAACCTTGTATAAACAGAGAATAGATAAAAACGCTACTAATAAGCTCAGTATATGACAGACTCTTCATAACGTCATCTGTCAAATAAAATTCCGACCTCGACCTGAATTTAATTTTGGTCTAACCTAAAAAAGTTTCGGCAAGACATTTCGGTAAGTACATCTGACAGCATGTCAGTTTTTGCAATTCAATTGTTTTTATAATGGATTTAAAGAAAATGGCTACACGTAATAAATTTTTTACAATCGAAACTATGCAGAAGTATCATTTAATTTATTTTATGTAGCTACGCCAAAATCAATATTTATTAATGACAATTTTTAAATTAAATAAAATTCAAATAATATTCTCATTTATTGTCAGAATATTTTAAGGGAAATTGTGAAATTTTTTCCAAGATTGTAATGCGAAATTTTAAATTGGCCGTAATTTGTTCATGCTATTCTTATGAAGTTTCCATAGTTAGCTCATGCTGTTTTTTCATCATCTCATGCTCTTTTACAACTGAAAAAAAATTTAAAAAAATCAACAAGAACGGACGCATGCAAAGAATAATATAAATTTTAACTATTTTGTAAAGACGCCATTTGATGTGACAATATCATATTTTACGTATTTGTTTACGAAACGCGACATCACAATGTCGTATTTTGGACATAACTTCGAAATAGTTTCATCATTTAATCGAAATAGTTTCGAAATAGTTTCATCATTTAATCGAAGTAGTTTCGAAATAGTTTCATCATTTCATCGAAATAGTTTCGAAATAGTTTCATCATTTAATCGAAATTGTTTCGAAATAGTTTCATCATTTAATCGTTTTACTGTGTTTATTAATAATAACGGATATCTTCGTTATACCAACATTATGAACGTTATAAATATTCTCAGAATAATAGTAGTATAACTTAAATTTAAGCAGTTTTTATTAGTAACAATGTAAAATTATAAACATTTAAAAAATCTACATGCTATTTGACTTCGTTGCTGAAACATCCATATTTTAGTAAGTAAGAGCCATATTTTATAAACACCAGCAAATATCTCGAGTTATCCCTACTCTAATATGCTACTCAAGTCCTACTCAAGCCGAAAATATGTACTCAACGTATCATCCAAGGAAAGAATTTATTGATAAAAATACGAGTACTATTATGAATGAAACATTTAAATGTCTTAAATAAGTAAATAAAGTGAAGGAAGTTTGAATGTAAATTGTCAAAAAAAATTAATTAAATCCCTAAAAACTTGAATAAATAAAATCAAGTAAAGACTGGAACTAACCGAAGAGGATTGAAATAGATTTGGACCACGAAAATAAGGAATTCGTGAAGTCTTGGTATCGACAGTACACTAATTCCTATTTTGTAATTTGTCCATTCCATTGCATAAGTATTTTGTTCGTTTTTTTGCACTTTCGCTAGTAACCACAGCAAACTTCCTGTAATGTCAAATGCTTTCTCTTACCGCACCTCCCCGATGGCCACCTCCCATTGCACTGTCAGCAGCCACCTCCTTGTTGCTACCTCGCCCCACCACATTGCCAACGATGACGTCAGCCTGATGACGTCAGCGCACAGGTGCAGCGCACGCGCGCGTCCGCTGCCGCCTGTGACCTGCATGGATAACGCGCCGACAGTCGCTGCCATGTTAACACGCCGCTACAGGCTACTTGCTAATGGTAGCTTTGAAGGACCGCGGTACAACGCCTGAATATGCATGTACTCACGTCGTGACTCCGGTATGGATGTCCTTCTGGACCGATCGAAGTCAAGGGCGCTAGTCACTATAGCTTATATCAAAAAACCTCTCAGATCTCCAGTCCAATTTTTACTTGAGTTCATGGCTTTAATATTGAAAACAATTTCAAAACACGACAGTGGTATTTATTGGTGACAAACAATAATTTTTCGTCTTCTCTTAGTCATCATTATAACAAAGCTAAACTTTGATGGCAATGCGATATCGTAAATTTAATTCAGGTGTTGTTAACTTTGAAGAATTGCACTATAGCATCTATTTATGCAGTGTAACACGATAATAAGGAAATTATTAGTGGAATTGTAATTTGAAAACCCAGTCCAAAAAGGTCCAGCCACAAAGTTATGATAGGTAGCAAAGTAGATATAGCTGGGCATCTGATATGATCATTGCAACAAGATTATTTTATTTATTAAGTGGTGAAGTTTGTTATCCAAAATGAAAACAGAATCATTTAAAAATAAACTGAATTTTTTACCAAAATTTCAATGAAGAAAATATTTTCCAAGGTACTTGGGCGCGGTCTTTCCTTATCAATATATTTTCAATAAAGACCTAAATTTGATTCATGTCTAGACCCAACTTTAGATCATTTCCCATAATTATGTAAACTATGAGAAAATTTAATTGGGTCAAAATTATAAAAAATCCGCAGGGCATGTCAATAAATTTAGGCGATAAGTTTCATATCTTTGATCCTAGCCTATTGAATAAAGTTTTGGAAAATAATTTTCTTTAACTTTTAATATAATTTTACATTAAGTATTTTAGTACTGTATAAACTTATCAGGTGCTTCTTTACTTTTTTACGATTTGCACATAAAGATATACAAATCATCCGTCTGTATGATAGAGCACTGAAATCGTTCGACTGTACAGAGTACTGGATGAGAAATTGAATCACAGGTATATTTTATTATTGTGCAGATGACTCCAAGGATAACATTTATAAAAGTGTCAAGAACAAAAGTATTTTTTATATACTTCACAGAAATATACAAAAGTTTTCATATAAAAACTGACAATTTTCCTAAACCTATAATAAATTGAAGTTGTAGCAATGATTTTAAATGTTACAGCTTTTCAGATTTTCACAATAATATATAGGTCCCTCTGCTTAATTATATCTTAGGTATTATTAAATATTTTCTGCGCTAGGAAGTGTTAGTGATAACTTATGATAAATAAACCCTCGACACGCGATAGCCATGCTAGCAATTTTCCGGTTTTTTATCTTAATGAGTACAAATAAACAGAAAAATAAATCACTCCTTAGCTTTGTACTAATTGTAATATGTACATTACCTTACTTCTGCACACAAAAGCAGACAGACAGACAAAATTACAAATGTAGTCGATTCGTTTTCTATAGCTTATTTACAATCTTCCTAATTAATTTTTTTGGGAATATCTTAAACTTCTTCAGTATGGTCCACCTAAATATAGATGTAAACAGTTTTCCCCAGTGACTGACTGCAAAAACCAGAAACTTATTAAAATTTATAGTAATAATATAGTTTTAAAAAATCTGTTATTTTTTAGGATGTAACAAAAAAAATAATTAAGCGATTAACGATCAGGGTGAAAAAATCATGATTAGATTTGAAAACGAATCATATCAAGACTTTTTAGAAATGATACAAAAAAGTAAGCACATCGATCGCTTTTTTTAATGTGTAGCCGTTCTTAAATTAATTAAAAATAAGCTATTAACTAAGGTCGACATTTGTTCAGAATGTAAGTGTGTCAAAATGCAAGTCCTTTTTTCAAATTCTACTTGACTTTTTTCGTCAACCTTCTCAGGTTCTAAAAATAATAAAATAAGTTCTATGGATTAGTATTTTACATCAGTATATGAAAGATATAACAGAACACAATCTGCACTTTGTTTAAATCTTACTCGTTCAAAGAGATCCATTAAAAAAGCATTTGCAAACCATTATGAAAAAGGACATTAATTATCATAAGAAAAACACAAAATTTTTCTTTTGCCTGATTAACTTGTTATTTTTATTCTTGTAACAACTGGGTTCAACACTATTTGTATTTTTGCGGGTTTCCTTTACGTACAACTAAGTCAGTTAAAAAGTCTATTAATCAACTAAAATATGTATGACGTCACTTTATCTCTTACTACACAATGGTAATGATTTACTAAAAAAATTCTGAGCATCTACGTAATCAATTTCTCAAATTCAATTCATCATTAATAAATCCACAGCCAGCTGGCTGTTTCGGCTTTGCTTGTACAAAAATGGACTATGACTATATTTTGTTTTATTAACCCTTCTATATAACAATTATTTAGGAGATGATTTTCTAAAAACGCTGAAATAATTGTTTAAATATTTCTATTTGAGAGTCTAAATATAAATTTTACATGTCTCTTTCATTTTTATTCCATAAATACCAATAAATATGGTGTTGTGTATTCTTTCCATTCAGCTTTGAAATCTGCTCCAGATTTTGAAACTGTCTTCTGTTCAAGTGAAATAGTCTGGAGAGTAATTACAATTAAGGAGTTTGCAGTGGATTCGTAATCTATGGCGGATTATTAACGGATCAATAACTTTATACTATTATGTATTTATGAGATCTAACTGAAATTTTCGGCGACCACGCTCAAAATTGGTCTGGACTTTGAATAATTAATTTAATTTAATATGCTTATCCAATACATTAATTTATTGCAGCGTTTGTCAAAATGTTTAGATTAACTTAGTAATGGTAGTTCTACCGATAACGTTTTAGCAAAAATATGTTAATACTTTGAGCATAATCGTTTGCTCTCCTAGAATGCAATGGGAATTACTAAAAATATGTCATAATTAAATATTATCGTCCTTTTCTCATAGTTAAGTTTCAACTTTTATAACTCCGTAATTTTTAGGTGTGTCAAAATTTTTCTCGCTTTTCATCAGATTGTACTTTGAAATTGTGATTAACAAAATAAAAAAAAACAGTCAAATACCTTGTTGCTATATCTGTTGTTTATTTCACTTAATTTTATTACAATCATTAAAAATAAATTAAACGAAGGAGAAAGCGCTTCACGTAATGGATGAGAAAATTAACCAGCTTTCTTCTTGTACTCTCGTTTAAAACGCTTAACAATTATTTAAAATATGATTACAGAAGAAATGCGTGTGACAGACAGACATCGTAATGAATCCATAACCGTCCTATTTTCAGGGTTTCCGTAATGTGTATTTTCTGCCAGTTTAAGAACGATTATGGTGATATTGTATACATGAAGATGTAGTTAAATTATATGAGTACTTAAAAAAAGTAAAATTTTCTTTTGACTTTTTCTCATAATTCCTCCCCACAGTTACATCGATATTTTCTTTAACATAGTGGATGGATCTTTTCAAAATGTTCATACATATATTTATACAGTATAATCAATATAAATAGTTTCACTGTTTCATACTGTATGTGTATATCAGTAGTTTCAACTATGTCTTACCGTATGTGTAAAATCAATATCAGTAGTTTCAACTGTGTCTTACCGTACGTGTAAAATCAATATCAGTAGTTTCAACTGTGTCTTACCGTATGTGTAAAATCAATATCACTAGTTTCAACAGTGTCTTACCGTATGTGTAAAATCAATATCAGTAGTTTCAACTGTGTCTTACCGTATGTGCGAACTAATATCAGTAGTGTTAACAGTTTTCAAGTTAATTTCGTACTGGAGGCAGACAGGCAGATACACGGGCGGACAATATGTTTTTAATGTTAGATTCGTTTGTATACATGAAGATGTAGTTTAATTATATGAGTACTTAAAAAAAAGTAAAATTTTCTTTCGACTTTTTCTTATAATATCTCTCCACAGTTGCATCGATATTTTCTTTATCATAGTGGAGGGATTTTTTCAAAATGTTCATAAATATATTTTATATAGTCTTTTCTTTGTGAGAAATTAGTCTTCAAAGCCTAATACACAAGGCTTTTCTTAAATGCCTTTTCTTAACTTTATAACTATTACAAATGTGGTGCAATCAATTACAGGCAATCTTTTATTTTTCTTAGACATAAGAAAGTTAAACGATGTCTTTCATTTATATAGTGACAAAATTGTACTATCAGTAAACAATTTAATAGAAATATTGTATATCGTTAAAGTTTAAACTTTTATTTCTAACTAAGTATACATAGAAAATCCAAAGCGCGAATTATATTCATACTTAACTAGTTTTTTTACTTATTTTGCTATGGAACACAAAAAATTAATGATATTTTAATATGTCTCAGATAATGGTCGGCATTCAATTTTTTTATACGCCACGTGTTACGTCAAAGTTGGATTAAACGTGTTTTAACTAACCATTTACGGCACTAGACCTCTACGATGCTACATCACCCGTCGTAAGATTCCATCCATGGTCTTTGACCCAGAGGACCCTAAAAAAAGACTCACAACCAGGGGTCCCACCTACACGTGGGTCGTAATACCCAAAACGCAATTCGACAAAATAAACGTCCAACATCAATGATTACGCTCTTTAATGACACGGACTCTTCAATGACATAGAATTAGATGACGGATTTGACTCAAAATGCCTTGTGTCCATAATGACAGGGGACCCAGGTTCGATTCTCGCGCACTGCAATTATATAATTTATCATAATGTCTATAAGTTGTACGTGACACATTTCACGCTGGCCGGGCGAGGGAGATGGGGAGATGCAGCGTGAGAGAGATGGGTGCGGAAACAGAATGAGGGACTTTCTCATTCATAAATAAATGTTCTGTCTGTTAGCCGCGCCTGTGGGCTCGTGGCGCGTCCGTGCTTGGAATTTCCTGTTTCGCTCCGTTACCCCAAAATGAGCTTTTAGGATCTCCACTTGTTTACCGAATCAATGATGGAACTTCTTTTTTCTATTATTAGGAGTGTGTATATATTTTCGAGTTATTCTGTTTAGCCTGTCGACGAAATCCTTGTCATTCTAGCGCGACTGTCAGTCTAAAGCACTTTACGCACCGTTCATTTTGCACGGTCAGCAAAGAGAAACGCCGTTATATGAAAAAGCGAGATAGACATACTGCTTAGTTTAACATTCTCGTTTTCTCTTATAGCGGCGTCTCTCTATGCTGGGCGTGTACGATGATTAGTGTGTAAACGACTTTTTCTCTTCCCTCTCTATGTCGCTCAACGTATAAGAAGTCATTTATGGTCTGTGGCCCAGAGGACCAAAACTCCATCAGTGCGAATGGGCCAAAGATCCACAATGAGAAGTTCACATTATCATATATATATATATATATATATATATATATATATATATATATATATATATATATATATATATATATATATATATATATATATATATAATATATATTTTACAGGAAATTATGTTTTTAATTTTTGTTCTGTCGATGTGTAATTTGTGAAAAATATATAATACATTAATAAGATTAATATTAGTAAATAGTTTAACGAAAATACTAAATTTCCTTAAGCGGTTAAACTTTTTTATGTACCTAAGTGTAAACAGTATCCTTGTAGCGCGAATTCCATTCATATTCAACAGGTATTTAAGAGGCATCAGGAAAAATCTCTAGTACAAAAATTAAACTTTGTTCTTACTAAATAAATAACCAGTGGTACCACCTGGGAAATATTTTTTAAGTAACCAACTTGCGGAAGTTTTGAAAATGTCATCGATTGATTTAATGAAACAAAAGAGGTTTACAACAAGGTATATAGTTGAATAAATATTGAGATTAAACGATATACTTGGAGACTGCCCAGCATCTAAGTTATCTTAACTGTTTTCCTAATAATGACGATAGTTGCCAGCTGAAATGTTTGATACAATAAATATATTAGAAACTAGCAGTATCCACAAGTTCGCTCGCGTGGACTTTTGGATTTGTTTAGACAGATTAGTTAAAAAAATCGTAATAAAACATGAATACATAAAATTAATCACGGGTTTTGCAACTGAACCTTGGATGGTACCTTATAGAATATAATCGAAAGTATAAATATAGTATAAAAATATATAGTAGGTACTAATTAGAGTGAAATAATTATATGGTTCCCAAATGATTTCTAGATTCCATTATATTTTCCCCAGTAAGTAAGAGTTTGTAAATTTGCTTCACGGAATCCAATACGAACATCATCATATACTTCAAAACCTTTTGAGATCTCACTTTGAAACAAAAACTGGGTCAGTATATAATTCGTGTGTTAAATCAATAATAATAGTTTCAACTGTGACTTACCTTGTCTGGAAAATCTATATCAGTAGTTTCATCTGTATCTTACCGTATGTGTAAAATTAATATCAGTGGTTTCAACTGTGACTCACCGTATATGTAAAATTAATATCAATAGTTTCAATTGTGACTTACCGTATGTGTAAAATCAATATCAATAATTTCAATTGTGTCTTACCGTATGTCTCAAATTAATATTAGTAGTTTCAACTGTGACTTACCGTATGTGTAAAATTAATATCAATAGTTTCAATTGTGAATTACAGTATGTGTAAAATCAATATCAGTAGTTTCAACCGTGTCTTACCGTATGTGTAAAATCAATATCAATAGTTTCAACCGTGTCTCACCTTATGTATAAATCAATATCAATAGTTTCAGCCGTGTCTTACCGTATGTTTAAAATCAATATCAGCAGTTTCAACCGTGTCTTACCTTATGTATAAATCAATATCAATAGTTTCAACCGTGTCTTACCGTATGTGTAAAATCAATATCAGTAGTTTCAACTGTGTCTTACCTCATGTATAAATCAATATTAGTAGTTTCAACCGTGTCTTATCGGATGTGTAAAATCAATATCAGTAGTTTCAACTGTGTCTTACCTTATATATAAATCAATATCAGTAGTTTCAACAGTTTTCGAGTTAAACTCGTACGCAGAAGTAGAGAAGCAGATAGACAGGCGGACTATATATTTTTAATGTTAGATGCGTTTTAATAATCGAATAAGCTGCAAAATTTGAAATCACAGACACTTTAATTTTATTTATATGTATTGATTATTGTTTAGTATATCATATAATTTTATCAAAAAAGTACTTCGTAAATAAATACTTAAACAACGATGAGTAGATTATTTTGCATGGACAATAAAAATATATTTAATAATTGATATAAAATGTTTCTCTTTTCCAACATTCCGGAGACGTCCTTCAATTCGATTAGATCATTACATTTATAAAGTACTACGAAAATTTGTGACGGAAGTAGGTAGCGTCTATCCCTACGATAGCGCGCTACGCTACACCTGAAAATATTCCTGTAAGAATGCACCGCATATACCGACACAGATTGTCGCTCATAACAGTATTATTTTCTTTATATGCAATCATATAATCACTTTAAATAATCTTATTTAGATAATTTATTAACATATTAGTTTATATCACGAGAGAAAAAAACAAATTTTACAACGGCTAATTGACTTAGAATTACTCAAACTGCTTGGAATTAGCAACAGAAATCTTATACGAACCCTGATAACTTTGAATAACAGCTGCTAGTATACAAAATGTATTATTAACAAATAACCTCCATTTCCCGGGTAACATTGAATAGAAATCTAATATACAAAATATATTTTTTATAAATAATCACCGTTTCCCGGGTAACTTAATATGAATAATAGCCAGTAGCAGACGAATATATTTTTTGCAACTAACCTACAATTTTTTATTGCAGAACCAAATGAACAAATTAGGTTAGTGACATTAATAAACAATACAATTTATTTTTGATATCTTGTTTACAATGTTATACACAATTTTGGTGTAATTACACAATTTTATTCAATACTATCGCCCGTGGACATTAGGCATCCACATAATACAATAAAATGCAGATGGAAATAGTGGCGTCCCGAATATTCTTCGGAAATTGGCAAAAAATGGGCAGCTCATTGGAACGCCATATTGGATTTGGTAGGATCTCGCCGACAGCATCAGCTGCACGTATTGATACTGAATCGGTGATATAAATTCTTTAAAAAGATATCCAATCAACAATTCCACCAACTTGAGATAAAAACTACTTGTTAGACCAAATATAACACTGGACAAAATGTGGACCATATTTATAGTTTTCCCGGGACTTAACCCTAATATGGCTTTGTAAATGTAATGTCTTCTGTTTTAATAAAATAAAAGAGATATTTTGATGTTTTCTGCGTCTCTTCTTATAATTATCGTCTTAAACAGTGATATTAAACAGTTCAAGAATATTAAGATAAATATTTAAAAATTAATATTGATATATTCCTACAGGATAAGTAAAATGTGATATAAATTAAAATAATTAGTTTATAATTAGTTTATAAAATAAATAATGCAGAATTGTTACTCGATATAAAAGACGAAAAATGTTATTGCATTTAAACCTTCAAGAAAAACCGATTTAATTGTATCGGCTGCTAATTATAATGAAAATAAAGTGAAACGAAAAAAGAAACTATAAATCAGAGAGATATTTTAGGTTTTCTTTGTCTCTTCTTATAATTGTCGTCTTAAACAGTGAAATTAAAAAGTATAAGAATATTAAGATAAATATTTAAAAATTAAAATTAATATATATCTACAGGATAAATAAAATATGATATACATTAAAATAATTTGCTTATAATTTGTTTATAAAATAAATAATGCAGAACTGTTACCCGAAATAAAACAGGAAAAATTTTATGGCTTTTTAACTTTCAAGAAAAACCGAATTAATTGTATCGGCTAATAATGATGAAAATAAAATAAAAAGAAAAGAATTATTTTACCAATTTATAGAAAGGTTTATTGTTAAAATGGAAGATAAAAAATTAATAGAAAAACTTAAAATAAAAATTTAAAACTAAAGTAACATAAAAAAGTCGCGTTTGAACTGAATCGTATTTATTCTCCTCGATTGAACCATGAAACGACTCCTTTTTGACAATCCGAATTATTTGAATTTCTTTTATTGCTAAAAGTTTATCTATTAACGATGCAGTCACCAGAATCATCAATCACTCATTGGCGAACCTTGATACAGTCTGAAGATGAATATACCTACAGTAAACCTGCACACGATTTACATGTAAATAAAATCATGTATATTTTCTCAATGATAATTAATTAATTGTATATTAAAATTGTAGCATACATGTCCAAAAAAGGATGTTTAAAAAAATCTTATTGCTGTCTATGTAATTCTAGAACTTAGCAGGTTGGTCTTGGAAGAAATTGGTGAAGGCGCTCTTAAAAATGCCGTTAACTGAGAAGCATAACCCTCGCAAAAAGTTCCTTAGTGTACAAAATCTGAAGAATACACAGCTCAGCTCTGCTCCTTCAACTGTTGTTGCACGGCGGTAGTGACTGCTGTGAAGCATAGTTGTATAGAAAGTGCACCTCATACATTATTCTGCTCGTTTTAATTACCAACAGCTGATTTACAAAGCAGAGCGAGGCAGATATCGGAAGTAGTGGTTTCTCTTTAATTTAGAAATTTATAACAAATATTGTAACCAGAAGTTTGGAATAATCGTTTATCCATTCATTTTCCGCAGATCGTCACTTTGGCAATCATTTTTTTCCCAACAACCGATAACTATCCCACGTTTTATTTTTGTGTAAAAAGCTTAATCTGAAGAAACTCCTAGTGTCCTCAATAACTTGGGATGACACTTGCTGGTTCAGAAACATTTTGCTACACTATTGTTGTCATTGGTCGCCTGTATCATGACGCTAGCGTATCGTGACTTATAAAATATTAACTCGAATGTCATACTCTTCCATACAGACTAGAAATACAACCCTGGACGCGTGCTTTTTACATCTGCCGAGTTAAAGAGTCTACAATCATCTTATTATGCTGAATTTTATTTTCAAAATATTTGGAAATAAAAATGGATAAGATCTTTTATTAAAAGTGGTTCATTACTTTTAGTCAATGTACTTTCATTTTTATTACAGCACTCACTTTAAATTCACTTAAAAGATGTGCATTGCAGAAAAAAATCACAAATCATTATACAGCCAAATATTTAACTTTTACATTACTGTATTATGTTTATATACTAACCCCACCTACGTCAGGCTGTTTCAGTAACACGTTTTCGTGATACCGCCAGAAGTTATTCACATTCTGCAATAAGATTAAATATTTTAACTTCTTCTATGATTTTGAATTGTACATGGTTTCAGAATTTCACTTCTTTATAATTCAATTCTTTCTCCACATTATTTTACACAACGTTTACTTAGCCAGTTGAGCATATCGATTTATTGACCATATCGATTTAGTGACCATATCGATTTAGTGACCATATCGATTTATTGAGAGTATCGATACTAGCAATATCTACTGAGATTTGTTTATAGTCTAGTTAGCATTAATAATTAATACGAAGTGCTGAAGTCAAAATATATTCTGAACTAGCATTTTGCTTGCGGCTAAGCTAGCGTAAACCTCTTTGTTTATTTGTTTGTAGAGAATAGTCAATGTTATACCGTGTTGATCAGTAGACTAATATGTTTATTTTTTTAAACTAATGTATTAATTTCTTGCCCAAATCTTAAGTAATTAAAAGAATATAACCTAATTAAAATTGACTAAGTATTTTTTTGTGATACGACTACAAACAAAAATGCAAATGGGTGTTATTACTCAATTCATTAAGTTGTATCGAGATTCTACGTATCATCATCGTTTTATTCCAGAAATTAAAGTTAGAAACTTAAATTGTCCAAATTCCTATTCCAAAGTGTCTGCAGCAGATTTTGCACGATTCACGTAAAAAAACAAACTGGCAGGAAAGCAGACAAACATTTAAATTACAATCGATTCTTCTGTATTACTTTTTGATAGTTCGTCGAATTTATTTTTCTTATTTTGTTTTAAAAAAGATATTTATATACAATTTCTGACAATAATCCTTCACTTAATGATTTAGGTTATGCGAATGATAAAATGGTGTCTGAAAATCGATTTTTCGATTTTCAGTACGCTGTTTGATAAAACAACTACAAAAAATATGTCAACAAGACGACTAAACATTAAAAATATATCTCTTTTTATGTACTTTCTTTTAATACTTGTGTAAAGGAATTATTATAAGTTAGATTTATCTTGATCACTACGGTATTTAAAACGCCCTTACAAAATAATTTTTACAATATATTTGGATTTACAAAATAATTTTTACAGTATAACTAAATAATTTTTACAGTATATTTGGATCAACAAGTGATGAATGATGAGGAAAGAAAAATAAGTTATGACAGAAAATTAAAAATGGGGAAATCGATGATCTGGCACGAATATCAAAATCAACTCTGCACTAGAGTTTATTAACACATGGACTGTAGGAAAACTCGTTGAAGACGGTACTATGTTTGAGGAAAGTGCGAAGGTATTCAGAACGTAATGTGAGGTCAAAAGATGAAAACAGGGATACTTCAAAATGACAAAAAGAAGCATAGAATATGCAAATAGCCCCGATTTTATTTTCTTTCGCAAAATCAAACAATAAAATCACTTTATAGGATCGTATACAGGAAAATATTTCCATCAGCAGTTTCGAATACGTAATTTGTGATATTTTATTTCGTAACGCGTGTTCGTGTATTCCTAAAATGCCATTTTAATAATATGACTATTTGTTCAGTCATAATTAGCACGTCATTCCTATGAACCTTGCTGAGATGATACTTGCCATACCCGTTGCATTCAACCAAGGTGTAATTTTTTTTCAAACAGTCCCGTTGGCAAATGACATACACTAGGCCGGGGTCAAACACCTAATCGCAAGGCATCAACACTCATAACGCGCCCAATAACAAACGCGCAGCGTAGATTGCAGGCGCGGCCGTTTAAATTTTGTTTTCAATAATAAGCCGCCGCAAACGGCGGAGGGAGCAGGACGGGATGCGTGCGAGAGGGAGGGCGCTAGGGCGCGGGCGGCACGCGCGCTGCGCACGCGCATGGAATCGTGAGTGATTCTACTACGGCTGCGCCGATGCGCGATCTGACGGTTGCGATCTGCGAAAATATAATTAAAACCATTTTTTTTTAACTTGTCAATATTAATGAATATTATCGTCAAATAATATGCGACAAGCTTTTTAGGACTCAGCATCTCAAAAGGAATAAAATCGTTCATGTGTCAGTCTTCTTTCACAACCGTTTTTCTTAGAAATAGATCAACCTGCAAACTTAAAATTTGACATAGCGATAAAGCTTAATAACCAGTATATATTTCAATACACCCAAAAGTATTTATTTGTATTTGGCGTCAATTTTATAGAAGTTCATTATTCATAATTAAATGAATGTACGTGATGTAGTATTATTTCTAATAATCTGTAAGTTCTTTACTACGGTCTAGGTTTCGTTGTATTACAACATCATCAGGTGTGCTATTAGCAATTAGCAAAGATTCTGATTCTGATCAGACGAATCTTTGTAAAGTGCCCACCTAAATATGACAACGAAACCTAGGTCGTGGTAAAAAACTTAAAGAAAATAGAAATAATACTACATCACGTAGTTTCATTTAATTGTATTTATTTTAATTATCGATTTTTTTTCAGAATTTTATCTAACAGTTCTAAAAAATATTTTTGAAAAAACATGTCCTTCCCGCCATCTTCGAAAATACTTATGAAAAAAAGTATTATCAAAATTATATAGTATCAAAATTATGAAAATGATCAGCGTTACTAAAAGCTTACCCAAGGCCAATTTTAACAAACTGTAAAACTATAATGATGATTGTAGAATTCATCATTTTTGAGAACTTCGAAGTATTTTACGCATGCAGAAGATATACTAAACATTATATTTTCATTGTGAAAAATAATAATAATATTTGCAAGTTAATAGGGATACTACCCTTAAATTTTTATATATGTGCACGTAACCCACGCAATGTGTATTATACTCATACTTAAAACGTTTTTAAGGGCAAAATGAAACCGAAAGCAATAAAAGCATTTAACAATATTCATTCCAAATATGTGTCATAGATCAATATATGAAGAGAAGTAATGATTAGTAACATCCCGAATCCTCATTTTAAGTATATATCAAATCATCTGTAACGACCTTTCTTTGTCAAAAACAGAATATATATCAAAATAGATCAGTACATCAGGAGAGGTATTTTTAGTGTATATAAAATCATGCATAACGACCTTAATTTGTGGGAAAAAGCGCAAGGTTCGTTCAGAACATATATATTAGTATGTCAATATATCAAGTGTGGTAGTGATTAGGATCATTATAGATACGTACTTGTTTGTATTTACCAAATCATTTGTGACGAATCTAACAAAGAGACAAAAGGTCGCTTATAAAAATGAAAATTGAAAAAATATCATATGTCCATTGGTAAATGGTTCTAAATATAACAGAATATAGAAAATTACTTTAATGTTTGTTTGCTTTTATCACTCAAATAGATGAGTGAACTTGATTCAATTTTTCTTTTTTTTATTCCGGATAAATCTGGTAAATTCGTTTAGATTTACATAATCTAGATTATATGGTTGATTGAATAAGCTCTGACTGTGTTGAAAATAAGTATTAAATTGTACCGTATCGTTAGTTAAAGAAGTTATTGGCAGTACGCCAGGTAATGAAGTACTGCATGTGTGCCAGGGATTTAATTGTTTGACACCATTTAAGTGGCGAATGGTATTATCATGTACATAAACAGGAAGGTCTAGAATTCACCATTCTAATGAGTCATTAAAAGTTTAATGACTTTAAGGCGATTATCATGTACATAAATAGGATGATCTAGAAGTCACCATTCAAATGATCCATTAATAGGTTTAACGACTTTAAGGCGATTGTCATGTACATAAATAGGAATGTCCAGAATTCACCATTCTAATGAGACATTAATAGGTTTAATGACTTTAAGGCGATTGTCATGTACATAAATAGGATGATCTAGAAGTCACCATTCAAATGAGACATTAACAGGTTTAATGACTTTAAGGCGATTGTCATGTACATAAATAGGATAATCTAGAAGTCACCATTCTAATTAGACATTAATAGGTTTAATGACTTTAAGGCAATTGTCATGTACATAAATAGGAAGGTCTAGAATTCACCATTCGAATGAGACATTAATAGGTTTAGTAACTTTAAGGCGATTATCATGTACATAAATAGGATGGTCTGGAAGTCACCATTCTAGTGAGACATTAATAGGTTTAATGACTTTAAGGCAATTGTCATGTACATAAATAGGAAGGTCTAGAATTCACTATTCAAATGAGACATTAATAGGTTTAGTAACTTTAAGGCGATTATCATGTACATAAATAGGATGGTCTGGAAGTCACCATTCTAATGAGACATTAATAGGTTTAATGACTTTAAGGCAATTGTCATGTACATAAATAGGAAGGTCTAGAATTCACTATTCTAATGAGACATTAATAGGTTTAGTAACTTTAAGGCGATTATCATGTACATAAATATGATGGTCTGGAAGTCACCATTCTAATGAGACATTAATAGGTTTAATGACTTTAAGGCAATTGTCATGTACATAAATAGGAAGGTCTAGAATTCACTATTCTAATGAGACATTAATAGGTTTAGTAACTTTAAGGCGATTATCATGTACATAAATAGGATGGTCTGGAAGTCACCATTCAAATGAGACATTAATAGGTTTAATGACTTTAAGGCGATTGTCACGTACATAAATAGGAAGGTCTAGAATTCACCATTCTAATTAGACAATAATAGGTTTAATGACTTTAAGGCGATCAAATAGTAATAAATTACATATATATATATATATATATATATATATATATATATATAACTTTTTAAGTATAAATATATATGTATATATATATATATATATATATATATATATATATATATACATATATATATATATATATATATGTATATATATGTTAGCTTAACCAAGCTCACTGACGTATGTATGGTATTACAACAAATATGCCTTTGTGAATGTTCAAAATATATTGAACGGTCATAATATTTACCTTTATAAATACAACTATACATATCTTCGGCTATGGTTTCTTCCTACAAAATGTGCGCTTATTTCTATATAGCTTATATATATTTATATTATATATAAAATAATGCAAAATTCGATATACTAATATATTTATTACTACAAAAGTTTAAAATAACTATTCAAATATGAGGCAGACTTATATATTCTTCGTTTCGTACCGCTTATGAAAATTTCATAGTAAGGAAAGTTCTTTTATCCTATTAAATTATTAACTCATTTTCACGTCACGTCAAAATGTTACTACGTATGCGTCATAATTTTTCCTCATATTGTTTATGTACAGTTTTATAATATGTTTATAATTTATTTTTGTTATATATAGTAATCATAATGCAATAGTCAATAAAATAAAAAAAAATAAAAGACCTTTTGAGGATGTCAATAATAATAATAATAATAATAAAAGACCCTCTGAATAATAAACAATATTCATTATTCGAAATTATATTACTTAACCATAAGTATTATTTTTGTACCAAAATAAAATAATAAATTTATAATAATTTACGATTTGATAATTTACTGAAGTGCCTTATAATCCACGGAACCTTGATGTAATAAGAATGCATTTTATCGAAAGTAACAGGAAATTAATCAAAAGTAATCAAGAAATAATTAATACGGGAATTAATCAAAAAGTTAATCTTAATAAAATATTTTTCTCACACAAAATTTCCGAAAGTGCGACTTTTATAAAATTATTTTATTAATCATATTTAAATCGTAAAAACTTTTCCATGAATATTATACTCGGTAAAATCATATAATACTGTCAAATACCAAACCATCGCTTTCTGCAAAGGTTTGACACTTGATCTTGATTCCTGCAACATTTTAGCTCCCAAATCTAATTTTTAAAAGACTTAATTCACCTACATAACCGAAATATATATGTATGTATATATATATGAGAAATGCCAACACTAAATAGCTTTAAAAGGTATGTGTCCCGATATAATATGTCAAAGTATTTATGAAGGAATCTCAATGTATCGACATCGTCTCGCTCGGCCGCCCTATCTCTGTCCCTTTCGCGCTCGGTTAGTTTCGTGAAATTTCGTGACGTTTTTGCGCCCGACGGATGTCACGGGCCGCGCACGCGCAGCATTCTAAATTCGAAATCACTTCGTTCGAATCGTTTAAATTTAAAAATTGAATCGTTTTTATCTCATTTCTTGCGTGTCGCGTTTCGTTCATTTTTGCTTTTGACGGTTTTTGAATATGAATGACTGGCCCTTATTTATAAACTATATAATTTCATCGCTTCGGACTTTGGGTCAAAAAAATATGACTGAAACTAAAATCGTCAGTTGAGGAACAGTTATTCGAATCTCAGTCGTTTTTCGAGGTTATCGGTTGGATCCATAATTAATTGTCTTAGTAATAATTAAGTTATGCGTTCATAAGAAAAAAAATAAAGAACTGTTTTCTTGCACTGAGGATAGTACAACTGATTTCTCAGACTGAGGATAGTCTAGAAGTAATCCAACAGTAAAACACTCACCTCAATCTGTCTAGTAGATTTCATTCCACGTATAATCAAACAGAAAGAGACGAATATGTCACATTTCTACAAACAAATATATAATATGCACTTTTTTTGACAGTACTGTATTTAGGTATAAACAAGTTATAAATAAAAATCAATGCAATCGGTCGCAGAACTGATTTATTGGACAATATATGCACTAAATTAAACATAGAGGTAGTTTATATGAAAACGAATATATGGTAAATGATCGATCAAAAAAAATCGAAAGTGGCAAATAGGTATCAACTTTGTTTCAACTTTTAACAGAGAACTAGACCTCTCCTGTCTCCTTCTTAAGTAAAGTTTATGAAATGAGAAACCGATGGCGCTAGTGTACTGCGACACTTACCCCCTTTTGTAATAAAATCAAGTTCGAACAATATCACGTAGGTGGCGTTAGCTTCTTATGATTCAGTTTTATTACTTCGGTAGGTGAACATGGCAAATACAATAGGGTAAATTTTATCCAACTTTTGGTGTGCTGTTACATATGGTGTGCTGTTACATATGGTGTGCTGTTACATATGGTGCGCTGTTACATATGGTGTGCTGTTACATTCAAAAATTAAAAAGCAGAAAATTGTAACGTATTTCTTTATAATTTAATATTTATACTTACAATCTTTCTTATGAAATAGTTTTTATTGCAGTACAATTTGTAGCCGTTCGCCATTACTATGGTTTACCATTATAGATCAACTACGGTTTACCATTTTTTTTCGATTCCGCTAATAAGCTTTTAAAGCTTACCGATTCAATAACATCAATAACATCTCTTTAACAAGGACTTCTAGTATTGCATGTTATTAACTTGCAATACTAGAAGTCCTTGTTAAAGAGATGTTATTGATTTTAAATACATTAGTCATCAAAGATCATTACTAGGGTGATAATGCTATGTTAAAATTTTGTATATCATACATTGGGCAATTTGAATACTTAAGATGAGTAGGAAAAATTATTCTCAGGTAAGGAGTAAAGAAAAGGTGTCATCACGCAAACCAAGATCTGCTCTAGTTTAATTGGAAATTATACCAATGAATGGCACGTATCGATTCATCGATTGATCGGTGATCTTGGAGCTGAATTTTTAACTTCCGTTGATTAAAACAATCATTTAAATCAACAATATTTTTTTCCTTTATTATGGTAGTTGAGACTTTTTTAATTGTACTTATGTCAAGCATATTAAAATCGCCCGCTTCAATAAATATGTTATGACGGTAAAGTTGCTCGCTTCAATAAATATGTTATAACATTAAACTTTCTCGTTTAAATAAATATGTTTAAATATTAAACTTGCTCACTTGAACAAAAACATGAAAAATCGATAAATTTTGAGACCAATTCGTGATACGAGTGTTCCTTTCTTACATTATTTAAAGTTATATCATCATCATCATCATCATCATCATATATATTAATACGCTAAGGTTAAGATGTTACTCTCCCTTTTTAGAAAAAACCTCACAACTAATCCACATAAATTATATATCATTTTATAGATAATTGCTTGCTCTACCGGCATCCACAACTAAAAATTTATTATTGCTATTGTTTTTGCAAATTAATTAATTATTAAAATTATATACACAAAACAGCAATGCTGCCATCTAACGGCTCAACGTCAATATGATTAACGGTCGGTAAAATTTTTGTTTAATTTCAAATCCACTCACGTATAAATAAAATGGCGCTTATATCAATGCTTTTGATACTTGCGCCTCTATATGTCAATTTTAGTAAAATATTTGTTTGATCTGTCATCTGAGCTTCATAATGGAATAAATAATGCGAAGACTTCGCACGGGTCACGCTAGTACACATTAATACAATAAATATTTATTGTATGGATTCAAGATTCACTTACGTATACTAAATTTAAAAGTGATAACCTAGACTATCGAATTATATTGAAACATTTTTTTTGTCAATCGTAAATTACAATAGTTGAACGTAACCTTAGCACTTTTTGTTTAAGTGAGGGATATTGTCTATTTATATTAACTAAAAATGCCAAGTATAAATATGTTATAACATTAAACTTGCTCGCTTGAACAAAAACATATGAAAAATCTACAGATTTTTTGTCAAATTCATGATACGAGTGTTCCTTTCTTACATTATTTGAAGTTACGTACACATTAATATAAAAAATATTTAATGTATGGGTCAAGATTTACTTACATGTACTATATTTAATATTATGTATATATATATATATATATATATATATATATATATATATATATACTATAAACACCAAGTATCTAGGTGTAAAGGTAGTCAATTTAGACCTAGTAACAACCAACTGCGGGTCTGTGACGTCATTATTTTTAAAAGTACAAAAAATAATAGTCCACCCCTACTGAGACATGAGCATTCTCTCGAAATGAATTTGTAGTTTATTGCATTATACATTTTCTTCATGTTTTGCAACTGTCATTTATTTTATTCAAAATGTAAGCCTCCAACTTTTCCGTTTAGACACTAATTTCCTTTGACAAACATACGGATAGACAGCGCAGTTACAACAAAAGAATTCCGTACGCACCTTTCGAATATTGAATCCTAAAAAAGACATAAAGTCTATGAAATAGTATATAAAAAAACACTAACACACCATTGTATCATAAAAATACCATTATAGTTTTCAAAAAACTTTAGTACTTTCAATACGTAACTAAAAATATTTTGAAATTTCTGTAAAGTTGTCAGTTTTATTCGCAAAATAAAACATCGTATATTTTTTTTCTGCGTAGCTACATTAATAAGAGATTAATGGTGCTTTATGGAAGTAAACTATCATTAATTAATTGATCGTTTGGCGTCTTTCATTAAAATCTGGTTTATATAAGCTGTTACGGTTAGCCGTTACGTCGCATACGGGAATGTAGGGCTTATGCCAAGTTAGAAACGTTTCATTAATTAGCTACGTTAAATATTTTGAAAACATAACTAATCTTACAATAATAAAAGTATTGCTCATTATTCGCACAAACATTGGTTATTTTGAAACATTAAACAAATTATGTAGTAATGAACAAAAAAATCATTTCACTATTTAATTACGACACTTTATAAGAAAAATAGTAACTAAATTGTTAAAAACCAAGTTTTAATATAATATCATAAAATAATTTAATAAATTGTAATGAAAATCGTGTTTAATATTTACGATTATAACATTCGTCATCATGACGCCTCTTCAATGATTTATTTAATCAAGATAGTTTAATTTTCCACAATAACAGAATGAATTCCAAAAACCATGAATTCCAAAAACTTGTAAATATATCCAAAAACCAATTTAGTTTTAAAATTCCTGAATTTATTACTGTGTTTGTAAAAAGTCTCTAGTTAAGAATTGAAAAGGGCACAGTAGCAGAAGTGCCGCAACTCTGAATCTATTGCTACGCCGCTACTGTAACTCTATTTTTTTTTGTTTAAAATAGATTTGTTATATATAACCTATCTACAAATTATATACTAGGGGTACCTTGCGGCTTAGTCCGTAAGAGTTTGTGGTCTTTTTCTGAAATGCAAGTTATCCTAGGGTATTATTTAAGGGTATGTGATTTGTTTCCGAAACGCAAGTGCAGTGTTTTAATGCGTTTATTTTATGTTTTTACATTAGAAATTTAAATCCCGCGCGGGCAATTTTCTCAACCTCTCTCTGTCTTCCGCTGTTTACTCCCTAGTATTTCTGCAACCTACCGCTTACCCAGCATTTATGTGGCGAAAATTTTCTACGTAATCTTTTCATCATCATAACCTCAGAATCTTTCAAGATATCACGATAAATTAAAAAATTAATTGGTACCAGAGTCACTAGCTATTAAATGTATATGTCAATAGATTTAGTAGCTTCCAAATTACATCCATTCATCCGGGCAGACAGGTATACAGAAATTTTTTCAGATTGTTTTCAAAAATCAAATATACAAACGGAAATATACTTTAGTTTTATTTATATGTATGATTAAAGTTTTAAAAGAAACAAATAGATATTAAAGCTTGAGCATATTTTATAACACGACGAATAATTGTTTCGATAACTTGTCGACGTTAGAGTAGCTGCAGTTCAATGCTCCTAGCTGCACGCGTGGGTGGGTTGGCATGCATTATTTCATCTTCCTTAGAGGTGTGCTGATATTCTGCAGCGATCACAAATCATCGGCCTTTTGAATTGCACAATGTCCATCTGTCACTATTGATTGATTTCGCATGACTGAAACAAGTAAATATATATTTTTTTTATTTTGAATCTTATATTTTCAAACTGCTGTACACGAAATTATACATTTAAATTTTATTGTCTCATTTGTATAATCTTAAATTGTTTTTGTTTGTTTGTTACCTAATAACTTAGCAATAATTTAACCAATTGTTACCGTATTTACATAAAATATAAAATCTACTACGAACTCTATGTACAGATATATTACATCTGAAAATAGAATAGTTTCTTAGGAAATAATTAAAAGTATCTTTGCTTTTCTCAACAGATGCATTGGTTGTTTTCAATGTCCAACAGTTGCAGTCTTCCTTATAATCGATGTCCTATAAAATATTAATTCAAAATTTAGGTTAACTTATACAATTCGTGACAAAATTTAAAAATTATCGAAGATGTCTCATTTTAGACATCATATATGTTATTGGTCATAAATAATTAGGCGAAGATGTCTCATTTTGAACAACATATATATTATTGGTGCTAAATAATTAGGCGAAGATGTCTCATTTTGATCATCATATATATTATTGGTGCTAAATAATTAGGCGAAGATGTCTCATTTTGAAAATTATATATTATTGGTGATAAATAATTAGGCGAACATGTCTCATTTTGAACAACATATATATTATTGGTGATAAATAATTAGGCGAAGATGTCTCATTTTAAACAACATATATATTATTGGTGATAAATAATTAGACGAAGATGTCTCATTTTGGACATCATATATATCATTGGTGATAAATAATTAAGCGAAGATATCTCATTTTGAACATCATATATATTATTGGTGATAAATAATTAGGCGAAGATGTATCATTTTGTACATCATATATATTATTAGTGACAAATAATTAGGCGAAGATACCTCATTTTAAACATATAGTACATTGATGGTAAATAATTAGGTAGTCAAAGGTCAGTGTGTTTATAAGACTGCGAATCGAATATTGTTTTCTCCTTGGTAAAAGTTGTTAATGTGAGTAAATAGATACTTTTTTTATTGTCCAGTTCGTTGTCAACGTTCGACAATTATGAAGGCTTCCTAATCATTGATGGTCTATAAAATATGAATTCAAAATTTAATATATACATATCGCGAAAAAAAATTGCAAGCCAAGGAAAAATGCCTTATTTTCAACGTCATTATTGTATATTTGGATAAACAATTAAGCGGTCAAAGGTTTGTTTGCATATTAGTGTTTGATTGGTGAAATAATTCACGATTTATAAAATTATGCAATCAATTGAAATATAATACATTGTAATAGAGATGATGCATGATACCTCAATTTGAACGTCATAATTGTATATTTGGATAAACAATTAAGCGGTCAAAAGTTTGTTTGCATATTAGTGTTTGATTCGTGAAATGATTCACGATTTATAAAATTATGCAATCAATTAAGATATAATACCTCGTAATAAAGATGATGTATGATACATCAATTTGAACATCATTATTGTATATTTGGATAAACAATTAAGCTGTCAAAAGTTTGTATATTAGTATCTGATTCATGAAATGATTCACGGTTTATAAAATTATCCAATCAATTGAGATATAATACCTCGTAATAAAAATGATATATGACACCTCAATTTGAAATTCATAAGGTCATAACTGTATATCGGCATAAATAAATATGAAGTCAAAGGTCATGTACCTATAAAAAATTTAAAAAAACAGAATCACTGGAAGTTTGCCTGAAGTTATCTTAGTAATCCCAATTGTATATTGGAATAAATAACTAGACAGTCAAAAGCCAATCTAGATATTAGCCCGCGAGTTATAAGATAATTCACAGTTAATGAGGTGATACATATCAACTGAGATATCAGTCACCTTAATAGAGATGTGTGATACCTGAATATGAATGTGATAACTGTATATTGGGATAAATAATTGAGAGGTCAAAGGTGAGATTGTATGTCAATCAAGGAGTAATAGGTTTTATTTCATCTGCAACTAAAGTAAAATATGGAGCAAACAGAGTAAACATTTTGTTTTAAGCTAGTCGATTTCCGTAAAAGTTTATTGCAAAAGAAGCAGTAGTTAACGGCTAACATAAACGCCAATTATTACTAACTCAACATCTGATTGAGTCATCACGAAATCTGCGGAATTACAAAGCTTGCATACTTCAAATTTGACATGTATATTCCTTTTATATAGGAATATGCATGTCAAATTGTATGATTCCTGGGTTTTCTTTAAGAAGGGTTTTTTAAATTAATTTCCCAAGACTGTGATAATGTTGGTTCAAAATTGTACAAGAAATTTCAAATAATTATTAAAGTTGGGGATATGAAAATTTGTATCCTGACTCTCAGATAGAAAAAAGAAATACATCAATTTCGCCATTTTTTGGAAAATTTAATATAATCTTAAGTAATAATTATTATAATATGTAATAAAGGAAAATGCAGTTATGGTCCTTTTTGTCGGGGGGAAACTGATTCGTACAATTAGTCTATAATATTTCAGAACATTTTTTTTTCACTTGCTTTCATGTTGAATGTCATTACATGTGTATGTGTATATATATATATATATATATATATGTATATATATGTGTGTATATATATATATATATATATATATATATATATATGTGTGAGTGTGTGCGTGTATATATATAAGCACAGTGTAATTAACCTACATCACTTCTTAGAGTCAATGATTATTAAGAAATATAATATGTACTTATTAATAAATACAATACATTGATTTTTATTTCAAAAACCAGAAATAGGGGTCAGTATCAAACAACAATTAATCCAAGGAAAAACATATGGACACTAAGCCACTTGTTCATAGATTTTGCCATTATGAAATCAAATTGGAATTTTGACATCTTCGCAATCTTAAGTCGCATGCACAAATATGGTGTAGGCAATGATCTAATAATTCATAACTAATATTATAAATATAAAAGTTTAGGTAGATGTACATATATATATATATATATATATATATATATATATATATATATATATATATATATATATATATATAATATATATATATATATATATATCACTCTATAAATCCGTAATTTCAGACATAAAGTTATAATACTGTAAGAATAGTTTATAGCCTGGATTAATATACAGGCTAGATTTTTATCCCGAAATTTGAAGTTAGGTTCGTACTTGATAACATAGTGCTGTCTCTGCGAAAAATGCTTTAAGTTTCCTTTTAATATATATGAACTCATATCGATATCCCTACTTCTAGGAAGTATCGTGGTTCCCGTGGGGCAGCATAAACAATTTTCTCTCTTTTGGAAAAATGGAAACACAAATAAATTATGGCCTGGATTCACATATAATATATTCTCTATTAAGAACCAATTTCTATATATGATTATACCATGTTTACTTCTTCACTCTAAGTCAAAAATAAAATTATAAATATATACTTTCTTTCTGTTTTTTGCTCCTTTGCGTGAATTTCTTGGAAGAAAACGATATTATTACATCTTATTAGAATAAAAAAAAATTTTAATTTTCTATAATAGTGTTATGATCCAGGAATTTTTTTATTGATTTAGAAATATTTATGAGAAATATATTAGTTTAGAAGCAACCTAAATGGTATCATTAAAAATTAATCATATGAATTTAATGTGAATATATTTTTTTATTTTTATTTCAAAATGCAATAAGATACACATAATTTTCATATATTATTTTTAGATGTTTCTAGGATATTATCTTACCATTGGCCCTCAGTTATATTCTTGGTTAGTTTCGTTGGTATACGAGCGTGTATGCTCTACTGTTAACTAATCAAATATAAATTTCTGAATTATTTTTTCAATATCCAGGAACCAAATTGCTTTTAACTTATTATGATTTGAAATCCATTAAATTCCCAGTAGTTCTTAGATGATTGCAATACCTTTCTCGAACTTAGTATCGCACAGATGAGAAACTTAGACTTTAGACTATTTAAAACTTACAAGTGTCTTCAATATTTTATTGAAGACATGAAAGGAAATCCTATATTTCTTATAAATACAAATATTTTACCTAAGGATCTGTTTGATAAATATCGCCTCATCTAAGATCCCCATTCTCCTCCGTCCACAATGAAGCCGCAGCTGAGCTGTTGAAATGGGCTGTAACGGTAACATTAGGTTATCCGACCATCTCACCGGACAGACGGACAAACGTCCATCAATCACGCACAATCCAAATATTGATAAACAATTAATTATTGTTACACTTGATTTATCGTATCATTTGTTATTGACGCCTTTGATGGGCGCCGACGCCGCGTTACTTGACCATCCGCTCCTACGTTGCAATCGTCTATCTACGTCGCTTCATCGTCTTCAAATTCAGCAAATGTAACGGGGATGATGAAGTAATATTTTCTACCCCAATATATTATTTATTCAAATTGAATATTGTCCTATATTACTGTTACTTTGGATGTGTAATAATCCCTTATTTTTCTCGTATATGACCCACTAGAAGCAGGTACGCACACTGTGCCGTCTTCATAACTCATAAAATGTTATAAACTTGCCAAAACTACGGAAAAAATTTTATAAACTTGCCAAACCTACGTGAAATTTTAGTATATAATTTTAAGTTAAATAAACCTAACAAAAAGAAATAAAGACAATTAAAATATTCTATTTATATTAATTAAAGAAGAATTAAAAAACATTTATATATTTTTTTTATTTCTAGGGAAATTTGAGTCACGTAATTATATTTTTGTCTCTGAATATGTCTTGAATCGTTAGTCATAAAACCTTTGTACATGTAAAATTAACTTAACGAATATTACACGAGTACCTGTGTATATAATTAATATATTAATCTTCACATTTACATATACGTAAGCAAAATTCATTACATTTTATATTACATCTCGTATCACAATATCCCGCCGTTTGTACTAGAAATCAATTTAAAATAGAGTTTATAAAACATATATATATATATATATATATATATATATATATATATATATATATATATATGTAGATATAAAAAATAGGACTCGAGATGATGCCACCATAACGCCTAAAGTTTATGTATCTATTTAGAATAGGCTTAATGCTCACGATCTTTCCGTGCGTTGAATCACAAAATGAACCCATTACGGAGATATACGTGCCAAATATTCCAAAAGCAAACAGAGGATTTATTTGATTTTGATTTCGGCTTATGTTTCAGTATGGATAACGTATATTAAATGAAAAATTCAGTTTATAAGTGCGATTAAATGCAAAGTTTATACGGTATATATTTAATGAGAAAATATTTGCCGGGAAAAATTAGGCCTAAATGTAATTTGTCCTTTATCTTTTGAACAGAGCCGTAACAAGTGTAATGTGAACGATGCTGTAGCACAAAACTCAGGCTAGTTAAGCACGCGCAATCAAGCGTGACAAATATAGGTGGTACAGGAAAATACTAATAAATAGAGCTAATTACAACACTAGTTTTAAACTAATAACATTACTTAAATTTATACGCAAGTATTTTTCATCTCATGTTATGGAAGCGTGAATTAATATTCTGCGACAACTCCAGTCGTTCCCACATTTGTTTCCTTTGATCCGGTATTGAGGGTTATGTGTGATCTAATATATTCTTTTGAATTTTATTGTTTTCTTGTGACATTGTATTTTCACTATCCATATAGTTTTGAAGATTGTCGTAATATATTTAATTGAATTGAATTGAATACGTAACTATGTTTAATCTCATTTTTCGGACACGAGAATATACTGTTGTAAACTCTGATCGATCACGCACTTGCGTCTTTTTTTTCTGTATTGAGGACTATGTGTGTTTATAATATATTCTTTTGAATTTTATTATTTACTTGCTACATTGTATTTCCACTTTCCACATAGTTTTGAAGATGGTCAAAATACGGAAGTATTTCTCATTTCATTTTCCGGAAACGTGAATATACTGTGATAAACTCTGATCGATCACACACTTGTGTCTTTTAATTCGATGTTGAGAGCTAAGTGCAATCTAATATATTCTTCTGAATTTGAATATTTTCTTTTATGTCCGGTTTTGTTATTTTCATTTTGGCATTGAGAATTTTTTTAGCTTGTGCCCTAATGTGGGCAGCATCAGAGCTGATACATGACAGATATCTATATTCAGATATTACTGATTTAGATATTACTGATTAAGATATTACTGATTTACATATTACAGATAACTATAGTAAAATATTACTGATTTACATATTACAGATATCTACAGTCAGATATTACTGATTTAGATATTACTGATTAAGATATTACTGATTTATATATTACAGATATCTACAGGCAGATATTACTGATTTAGATATTACTGATTAAGATATTACTGATTTACATATTACAGATATCTATAGTCAGATATTACTGATTTAGATATTACTGATTTACATATTACAGATATCTATAGTCAGATATTACTGATTTAGATATTACTGATTAAGATATTACTGATTTACATATTACAGATATCTATAGTCAGATATTACTGGTTTAGATATTACTGATCTTAATCAGTTATATTACTGATTTACATATTACAGATAACTATAGTCAGATATTACATTTTGGCTCTACTTTCCTCATACATTCGAAGATGAGAAACATACGGAAGTATTTTTTCTGATATTTTGCAAGCGTGAGCCCAATATTCTGCAACCATCCGGTTCGACCGCGCACAATTAAAACACATATGTCTTTTAATTCGATAATAAGTTCTATATCTGACCTGATATACTTGTCTGATATGGTTATTTTCTTCTGCACCTGGTTCTAAAATTTTCATACCGCCTTCAGGTATGTAATTAGTTTTGGGACTATAAATTGATTCAAAATTGAAAGGTATCTATTATCATTTAATTGAGAATGTGAAATTCTTGCATTTTTTTCAGCTGATGCCCTCAAGACATAATTTGATATCTGACGGAAAAATACTTTATTTCCACTTTCTTCATAGCTGCGGACATGGTATATATATATATATATATATATATATATATATATACAAATACATATATATATATACATATATATGTACATATATATGTATATATGTACATGTGTGTGTGTGTGTACGTGTGTAGGATAGTTATATGCACACATACGTATATGTACACATGTATATATACAACCGACGGAGAGACATGTGTCTTTTTAAAGATAAATTTAGATCTCAATAATGTTTTGTAAAATTATCAATCTTTCCAAGAAGATGTCCAAAATGCCTACTTACCTTACTTCTCTTTTCAATACTCGAAGCTGACGCTCTAACACGTAATATAGTCACAATTAAATAAAACTACGTGATGTAATATTATTTCTACTTTCTTTAAGTTCTGTAAGTTACCGCTACCTAGGATTCGTTGCATTATAACACCTTTAGGTGGACTGTCAACAATTTCTATAAAATTAACGCCAAATATATTCAACATAATACAATACAACACCCGCGGAGCGATTCTGAACTTGCAATAAGCAGATGAACGGTTAAACTGATGATACTACAATATACTATGTGTATATGTATATATATATATATATATATATATATATATATATATATATCCAGCAATTGGGTCGTTTATTGTCAATAACAGAGAGAATGTTGTCTTCCAAGTGGTCCAAGGTGTGTGGTTTATCCGCGTAGATTAGCAACCTCACATGTCCTCACGGAAAATAATCCATAGGTTTAGTATCACACAATCTTGGAAGCCGATTCATAATGGCATTATACGAAGTTCTGCGCTCATCGAATATTTTCTATAATAAATTTATTGTGACGCCTACTGTATGGCATGTTGCACCACCTTGCTGAAACCAAAGCTCTTCAATATTAATGCCATTCAATTGAGGAACAACAAAGTCAGTAATAATGGTTCAAAGTTGTTCTCCATCGCCTATAATGTCCTCGCCGGTATCGTATTTGAATGATTCCACCAGTCCATAACACCTCTACTCCTCCACCATGGATACTTCTATAAATACCCATGGTTAATAAAACACCCGTTTATTTAAACTAAACCCCAATTGAAATATCATTTATTACGTAAACTACGTATTCATTTGATAACTAAATTTCCAAAACCTTAACACACTATGCAATAATTTTATTTATATATATATTTTAAAATGCAGGTAAACACACACGACAAAAAATTGACGTAAATTAATTTGTAACCATTAAGCCGACGGACCTCGAACGTCAGTTTTTGATGCGAAAGCGAAGGTTGTGCCTCGAACCAGGCGCCCTTTTTGAAACGTTTCGATATTCGTCCTTTTAGTTAATCGTTTCCTATTCATCATGCCTTTGAACGAGGGTTCATCTCGTAGATAAGGTTCAGTTAAAATATTATCCAGTTCCTAGAATGGTAGTCAACAACAGGTACGTGACAGCGTGGCTAATTTTTTTTATATTTAATATAGCAAATTTATACCAGAAATGCGTTAAAAATTTAAGAAATAAAATTGAAAATACTAAACCAAGAATATAATAAAAATCATATAATAAAACAAGTGTTTGTTCTATAAAGAAATATATTTAATAAAGTTTAATATTCCGTGTAATAAAATCTACTTCCCAATCAGGTTCAAATACCATTTCGTTTCTTTAATTTATAAATGATATAAATTTTTCAGTTATAATGGTAATTATACCGTAGATGTATTTAATACAAAAATTTATTTTTATATGTATAAAAACTGTCGTGGTCCTGTTTGTTCTGTTGATCACAAGTCATACGGCCTTGACGGCGCAATGAACCATGGGGACACGAATTCGATTCCTGACCGCGCGTCGAGTGGGGATGGAGTGATATCTCTCGTAGCAATAAGTCTGTCATACGTATTAATCGTGTATATTAAAGTAGATAAATAAATAAATAAAGCTATTGCATAAGCAATGTTTATACCTAAACGATTTTAACGAAACCCTACTTAATTTTATAAACACGTAAGTTTGTTGTTTGTTTGTTTGTTTGTTTGTTTTTTGTTTGCTACTTAATTACTAAGAAACGAATTGTTTCCAAATTTGGCTTGTATAGTTCATGTAAAATAGCAACATATAGGCTAGCGTTATTATTCAATCACACTTAAACGATTCGACAGATTTTCATTAAATCTAGTGAAAATGAGTTTCCCAATTTTAATTATGTATAGTTTACGTATATTTTACCCGAGAAATAGCATAATTCAAATTAGCATAATAATTGCAAAATGTAATACCACAACATATTAATAGATGGCGTAACCTATATATTAAATCCCACTTTAATCAAGTGCTCAAAATCTGTACAAATAACTGTACATCATACAAATCGATCAATTAAGGAGCGGGAGACTTTAGAATCAAAATTCTACGGAATAAAGCCCCAAGCAAAAGTTGGTTTTGAATAATAAAGCCATCATACATGTTTTTTATAGGTATAACTAATATATGCTTCAAACACCATATTACTAAACCATGATTAGAAAAATCGAGCAATGTTACTATCTGATCTGTGAATATTGTTAATATCATATAAAGACTACGATTATTTTAATTTTTAGTACCGAGAAGTTCAGTACCGATGGATATTGTTGGAAGAGCTCTTGAGGTAGAAAAAATAAATTTAAAAAAATTAGCGTCCAAAAACATATTTATAACGTTTTATGGCCTATTTTGTTACCAAGTTTATTTTGATAAGTAACCATTTAGAATATCTGATCAATATACACTAAACCGCTATATAATATTTTATAAATTACGAGTAATATAAAGTTAAGTTTTTATCAATATCCTCTGTGGTTTCATTTTACACTTTATAATATTGAGTAAATAACGGAAACGTGTTCTCCTTAAATTGAATTTCACGTAGAACTCGCACTACACTAAATACTCTATATTTAAAAAAATAAACCATAAATTACCATAATCATTACATCTTTATTTATTTATTTATCTACTTTAATGTCTCTAATTGATACATATGGCGGACTTATCGCTACAAGAGCAATCTCTTACAGCCAACCAACCTTACCTTATAAGTTACGAGTAACGTAAAGATATGTTTTCATCACGATACTCTGTGGTTTCATTTTATGCTTTATAATACAGCATAAATAAATGAATTGTTTCTTTTTTAATTCAAAAACAAGTTTATCTTTTCATTTTACACTTTATAATATTGAATAAATAAACGAAACATGTTCTCCGTAAATTGAATTGCATGTAAAACTCGCACTGCAATAAATACTCTATATTTAAAAATATAAACAGTAAATTACCTAATTCTTTATATCTTACCTTGTAAGTTACGAATGACGTAATGATTATGTGTGTTTTTTTTAATTCAAGTACAAGATATACCAACAATATATAATTCAAGTACAAAGATATCTTTTCATTTTCCACTTTACAATATTGAGTAAATAAACAAAACGTGTTCTCCTTAAATTGGATTTCAAGTAAAACTCGCACTACATTAAATACTCTATATTTAAAAAATATAAAAAGTAAATTACCTAATCATTATATATTACCTTGTAAGTTACAAATAACGTAAAGATACGTTTTCCTCACGATAATCTGTGATTTAATTTTATACTTTAATAATACAGCATAAATAAATGAATTGTGTTTTTTTTTAATTCAAGTACAAGTTTATCTTTTCATTTTACACTTTATAATATTGAATAAATAAACGAAACATGTTCTCCGTAAATTGAATTGCATGTAAAACTCGCACTACACTAAATACTCTATATTTAAAATATATAAACAGTAAATTACCTAATTCTTTATATCTTATCTTGTAGGTTACGAATAACGTAAAGATTATGTGTTTTTTTTAAATTCAAGTATAAGATATACCAACAATATATAATTCAAGTACAAATTTATCTTTTCATTTTCCACTTTATAATATTGAGTAAATAAACGAAACGTGTTCTCCTTAAATTGGATTTCATGTAAAACTCGCACTACATTAAATACTCTATATTTAAAAAATATAAAAAGTAAATTACCTAATCATTATATATTACCTTGTAAGTTACGAATAACGTAAAGATACGTTTTCCTGACGATAATCTGTGGTTTAATTTTATACTTTATAATATTGAGTAAATAAACAAAACATGTCTCCTTGAATTGAATTACATATAGAAATCGCACTACGCTAAATACTCTATATTTAAAAAAATAAACAGTAAATTATTCTAATCATTATAGCTTACCATGTAAGTTACGAATGACGTAAAGATACGTTTTCTTCACGATAATCTGTGGTTTAATTTTATACTTTATAATATTGAGTAAATAAACAAAACATGTCTCCTTGAATTGAATTACATATAGAACTCGCACTACGCTAAATACTCTATATTTAAAAAAATAAACAGTAAATTATCCTAATCATTATAGCTTACCATGTAAGTTACGAATGACTTAAAGATACGTTTTCTTCACGATAATCTGTGGTTTAATTTTATACTTTATAATATTGAGTAAATAAACAAAACATGTCTCCTTGAATTGAATTACATATAGAACTCGCACTACGCTAAATACTCTATATTTAAAAAAATAAACAGTAAATTACCCTAATCATTATAGCTTACCTTGTAAGTTACGAATGACGTAAAGATACGTTTTCCTCACGATAATCTGTGGTTTAATTTTATACTTTATAATATTGAGTAAATAAACAAAACATGTCTCCTTGAATTGAATTACATATAGAACTGGCCCTACACTGAATACTCTATATTTAAAAAAAATAAACAGCAAATTACCTTAATCATTATATCTTATCTTGTAAGTTATGAGTAACGTAAAGATATGTTTTCCTCACGATCAACCACGGAGGAAATATATCTTGTAATCAAACCGAATCAACTCTTAATCAAACCACAGAGGAAACATATCTTTACGTTATGAGTAACGTAAATATATGTAGTATAAATAAAAAATATAGCGTAAATAAATGTTATTCTAAATTTAAAAAATAAACGTTGAAAAAGTATTATTCTATATTTAAAAAATAAACGTTAGAAATACGCTGATTATCATAGAATGTTTTTTAAGTTATGAGTCAGGATTCAAGGACTTAATATAGTGTTTTTGTTTCCATTTTGTAGACATGATATCAGTGTTGAACATATATCACTTGAGAACATTTTCGGTAATGGCTAATTTAAAATTATAAACGTATTTAAGAACATATATCACTTGAGAACATTTTCGGTAATGGCTAATTTAAAATTATAAAATAATAATCCTTTTGTTTAATATTGGCATACGTGCCACACTGTCGACAAAACGATATCATCAGTCAGTTCGTTGATAATTGATATAATAGACGCACTTATTGTTAAAATGGACTCGTACATACATAAAATAAGAATAATTCTAAAAAATCTTGAAGAAAGATTTTTCTCAACATCTATTAGGAAGTATTTTTTACCAGATAAATTTGATTCCTCGCTACCCCAATTTCCTAGAGAGGCCAAGAAGTTGCACGAACAAGGCAGCGAAACGTTATTTTCTAAGTATTATTTCGCCTTCTCGCGAAGACCGTAACACACAAATGTGTACATACATCGTTGCTGGTAGCTAGCAAGCTAGCTGTTTTTGTCCCCGATCGCGCCGTCGTCATTAGTCGAGCCGACAGCGGCCCATCACTCAGTCGCGATATGTTACGATACGCGCCACCGCGAGAGTCGCACGCACACACACACGCACGCACGCACTGTTCTCGGGACCGGGTGCTCATCAAATTGTTTATTTATATTATTACTTGCGCAGAATAATGCAGTAAAATAAAAGACACACTTAAATTATTTCTAACTTACAATATAATGAAACTGAACTTTTCATTCAAACTAGTATGGAGCTTTCATTTCACAAATATCTTTAAAAATTAGTACCTCGGAAACATTATACACAGACATAACAATGGCATCGATCTATAAATTTGCTGTTATTCAAGTTAAGAAAAGTTTTTGGCTAAAATATTTTTAAAAAAACCAGGTTCAAAATCATCAACATTTTATTTATTTAAGTTATGGTATTTATACATATTAAAATACTTTTCCTTCCATAATAATATTTCATATTATTGGCATTTCTATTAATAAAGCTCAGTGATATCGTATTCAAATTCAAAAGATGAAAAAGGCAACCGATAAAAAATTGCTAAATTTAAAAAAAGTTAATCAACGTGATTTTATTAGTTGAATTTCACAAACAAGTAAATATAAAAAGACATTTAATTTCTTAGTTTGTTGGCCTACTATATAATATGTTATATAATTTTATCAACGTAGAAAAACAATAAAAACTAATAAACTGGCTACCAAATAATGAAATTAAAAAAAATACAAAATATGTCCTTCTGGGACTGTGACTTTTAACGCTTATAACGCCCGGATTTTATAATGTACCTATTTTCGTTATTTTTAAATTATAGTCTTAATATGTATAATTACTATAACTTAGTATAGGATCAAGGATATATTTTTATAAAACTTATATCAACCAATGGCATAACACATGTACATGGGCTATTTTAACTTTATTGTGTTCCATTTATTATAAAGGCACGATGCCTTTGATGATATTAAAAAGGTAAAGTTATATTTTAATAAAAACACTCTTTTCCCTTGTTCAGAGGAAATCGACCAACAAAATATTATGATGGAAATTACGCATTTAAAATTAAAAAAATAAACAAATATTATAAAACATATATAAACATATATATATATATATATATATATATATATATATATATATATATATATTAAATCACCCTGCTTGATTCACAAATTGGTTACTCAACAAATCTCATATGATTAATAACGACAAATTTTTATTAAAGTTATGGACTAAACTACATTCATCTCATTACTTCTCACTTCGTAAAATATGTTACTTTGACCTAAATATAACTGTTTTATATTTATGTTTATGTTAACAATAAATTTTTAAATTATTTCAAGTTTTATAAATTACATTTAATGAAAAAAGTGCTGTCACAATTTGCTTAGAGAATATGTGATAACCGCACACATTATCTGTATTGAAAGTACAAAAATAACAACCATAATTCATCGTAAACTCATTATGTCACCAGATACATTAATAATAAAAACAAATGACAACCGTTTCAAACTACTTGTAATTTATATGGTAAAATATTGTGTCATAAAGAAATAATATTCACATTCATTTCAAACTGGTATGCTTCGACGTTCCTATACGATTTATAGGATTTCAATTTAACTTATCTTTAAATAATTATTTGTAACAGATATTTATTGTTATTGCAAATCAACTGATAAATAACAAAGTAAATCAAATCTTATTAAATCTTTAGACGGCTGCGTTACGACCACCCTATACCGGATTAACAATTTCCAATTTTTTTGTAGCAATATCTCAAACTACATCTATCTCGTTCTAACACTAAACATGTCACACCCGAGTTATTGCCGTCTGTCTCGCTCCTGCTGTCTCTTCAGCTGACAACACGGGTTTAATTGAGTGACGTAACCTGGCTAATCGATAATTCATTTTACGTTTTTTTTTTTTATTTATTGTCGATAAATTAGTTTTGCCGACAGTTTGTATTTTATATTCCTCTATGTACATTGGCCGTTGCTTTATTTAAGGCGGTTTCTTGTTTGATTCCTTATAAGATGAATTCTGTTTTTACTGCAATTTCTAGTTCTTTCGACCATATTATAACAACATAATTTTTCACATTACATTGTCTATTTTAGTCTACGTCTTTATATCTTTACTTGTCAACTTTGAAGGTTGAAACCTGTTTTGATATAATCCTATTAAATTAATACATATAATGCAACAATTTTTGTTACAGAAGTACATTCATTATAATCCTTAAGACATATGGATGGCATATTTTTAATATATCTTAATAAATATTTAAAAATATATCAATAGGTTATGATACATATTGACAATTGTTGCATGTTTTAAAAGTAATGGCTTTCAATAACCTCACACATCAAATATGAGCTGATGATGCTAAATATAGGATACAATTCAAAATCGAATGATAATTAGGTACTTCTATTTCCTAATTTACTATGGTTAAAATTAGTTATAAAGAAATTAGGAAAGTTAAAATTATATTACCGTCATTTTATTATGACAATGACTTCCACAAGTTTTAATATAGTTTAACTCTACTGATTTAGATGTGGAAATTACTTGACGTAAGCAACTTTTAAATTATTATAAGTAATTATTATAAGCAACTTTTAATTATCACTAACATTAAACACAATTAACATACTCAACAGTAATTAAAATGTAAAATGCAATTTTATAATAGTACATAAATGCCGCGTAATTCTGTAATAATTAGAATAAAGTGTAAAATCATGATACAAGCAAAACCATTGTTAGTGAATTCAAAATTATTTAATTTTAATCAAATTTTCTTTGTCTAAAATGTCTTACTGTGTATATAAAATTTTTTGAGGTAAATATTCATAAATGTTTATTTTTATTAAAACATTGGTCGCCTTGCGTAACTTAAACGTGACTTACTTCTTGTCATTTTTAATAATTTTATCAACGTATAAAACTTTCATTAAGGTTTTAATTTTCTGTAAACATTTTTCTTCAATATTATATTAAAATATTCTATTACCATAATTCAAAATTCATAAGATACGTACTTAATTTTACTATAAAAACTATTTCTATAGTTATTTTGTACTTTTTTATAATTTAAAAAATAAGTAGTTAATTGCAATAATTTGTTTTTACAGCTCGAGATATTGATAAACCTAACAAATATTGAATATATTTGGCGTTACTTTTGTAGAAATTCATTATTCACAATTAAATGAAACTACTTGATATAGTATTATTTCTACTTTCTTTAAGTTCTTTACCACGACCTAGGTTTCGTTGTTTTACAACATCTTCAGGTGGGTTATTAACAAAGATTTTGGTGTGTGATGTGAGTTATTAGCATCTTTGCTAATAACCCACCTGAAGATGTTGTAATAAAACGAAACCTAAGTCGTGGTAAAGAACTTAAAGAAAGTAGAAATAATTCTACATCAAGTAGTTTCATTTAATTTTGAATAATAAATATTCTTAAGAGAAAAGAATGACAAAAAATTACGTGACTCTCAATTATTATAGTAAACTTAATCACTTACTGTCCCAGGTTTAATGGAGTTTCCTCAAATTAACCGGTTACTTGGGTGACGTATTTTTGCAGGACATACTGTTATCACCGTGTAACAGGAAAATTACATGAAGATATGGAGAAAAATGATATTTGTCTTTTATATTATTTATTATTGTCGGCTAGCGCCTTAGCCTCGAGTTTTGATGACAGAAGTAATTATAACTTTGGTAATTTTACAACTAATCAACTTTTAATATAGGTTTATTGGGAGGAAATCTTCCTATAAAAATGATATTATCTCATAACTTTTTTAAATGTTTATTCATCTCCAAATTTGATTTTGAAAATTGAAAATTCTCAAATTATCGATACCAAGCAAAACGTCGACCTCGGTGCGTTATTGCAGCAACGAAGCGTTATCTACACGGGAGTATTTTGATACAAGTTTACTTATTGTATTATGAGTTTGTTTGTTTGTCCGTTGTAATTTATAGCCCGGGAGCTGCACGCGTGATATATTCGTGAATGAATTGAGCCGACGTGTGCGATAAGCGACGAGAGCGCGGGGCGATATTAATCATCGGCGGCTGCCAGAACGCCGGACAAGTGCCGGGGGTCCGCTTTCAGTCGCATAGCGTACTTGTGGCACCTTTTAGAATTGTTTTTTTTTTCTCTGTTCGGTAACTTTAATCCACGTGAAAGAAAGTGTGATCCTACGCAAGGAGAAAGGTTTTTATTGGTAGGAAATTGGGTAAACTGACGACGACTAACAAAAAAAAAAAAAAAATATATATATATATATATATATATATGTATACAATTATCATAATAAATATGTGATCTCACTTCCGGAACTGAACAAAATATATCCGTTTCTTTCCTAAAGCCTGATTTTATTTTTCTATTCCAATATGCACATGACAGTAGCTCGGCCATATAATGGAAACTTCAGCTGAAACATATTTCAATTATTTTTCGATGTTTAATTCAGGACGTCGCCCTGGATAAGGTTTTTTTTAACCGATGCTCGGCTACATCATAGTACCTAAACATTCACTAATCGTCAAGTCAAGCGGACTTCATGAAACAATAATAATACTGTGAGCCTTCTTGGTGAACTATCCATTTTTTGTTTGTTCTATTCGTCGAAACTCATTTGCTAACTGAACAGAAACTCAAACGCCCCATTGTAGATACATATATACTCTCAAAAGTATGCAATACAGTTTTTAGCTAACTTAATGACTTTACCCATGGTTTCGAATATGTAGATTTTCGATTAATATAACAAGGTTTTGAATTTTCTGCCTACGTGATTTAAGATATACGTTACGCCATCTATTGACAAGTTGTAGTAACTAAATATTTATCATTCGCTAAAAACACAGAGTTTCTCCCCTTAAACTTATGCTTTTTCTCGAATTAAAAAGTAGTTTATATGTTAATCTGAATCATGAATTTCCAAAAAAAATATTTTTGTGGTAAACGTCATGAAAAACTATTTAGTAGTATGAACGTGACTGAGTACCAAATATTCGAACATATTTATCTGATATTAGTATTTCACGTGAGCAAAGCCAGTAATCACTGCCTGTAAAGTTGTCTACGGAATTATTAGGTAACGAAAAACTAACAAACATATTACACTCGATTTGTAATGTTTGCAGCGATAATTAAATAACTATAAATTGTAAGTGTAATAAATTATACACAAAAAACTAACCAAATGCTAGTCTGGCTCGCTTATCGAGGATTCCATACCTTGTTTGAAGTAAAAATACTTTATTTATCATGAGTCATCGCTAATATGAACCTTCAAGCGTAATAAATATTTTATGATACCTAATACATTTAAGCAGGTTTCGGGATATATAAATAAAATTTAAATTTTTATTTTTAAAAAAATCTACAAATAGAATTTAAAAAACTTTTTTCGTGTCCCCACTGAAATTTTATGATTGCCTCCCCCCCCCCCAACCCCTCTAAAATTTCCACATAATAACACGAGCACCACGTAACACATTTTATTTGTTAGTATTTACAATTTATTATTTGCATTTACGTTTACCAATATATTTTTTGTTACTTGCTATAAATCCATTGTCGTCCAGCATAAAATTGCAATTATTAAATTACATGAAAATCGGGAAACCTTTAGGAAAACTTAAACAAATGGAAAAAACATTTATATATTTCAAACCTAGGTAGTAAATATAAAGTACGTTATAAGTACGTATTAAAATTGAATTTAAAAGAAAATCCTAAAAAAAATGTAAAAATGGAAAGCGAAAATTATACAATCTATTTCATTGAATAAATGAACAATTTTAGAGGTTTTCCAGAACGATATCTAAGATTATAAAAAGAAAACACTAATTAAATACTTATTAGGAAGATATAATGTAATAGTGGCTGCAAAACTAAATTTAAAATAGAAAATAATATTTTCCTGTGACCAATTTTAAAAACGACCTCCTGATGTGAGTAGTTTTACGAAGGTGCAAATAAAAGTCAAAAACCGTAGAAATTCATGATTAAATGAAGTGTATGAAAGCATAACCCAAAATAAGAATAGGGGATCTAAATTGAATAATGTAATACCATTGTATCATACAGTTCAAGTGTACAACATAGACATTTATACGTTGTCTTTGCTCAATACTTCTTATGGATAATATTGAAAAAAAATAGTCACCCTGTTTGTCTTTCATTATAACTTACCCAATATTTTCTTTTAACCCACAGGCAAGAAATGGCGCTCCCTCACACCGCAGGACCGGCGGCCCTTCGTCGAAGAAGCGGAGCGACTCCGCGTCATCCACATGACCGAGCACCCCAACTACAAGTACCGGCCACGGCGACGCAAGCAGAACAAATCTCGCGCACCGCCCGGTACGCCCGCGCCCCCCGTCGACTATCTGGCCGCCGCCTCTTCTCCCGTGCCCGTCTACAGGACTTCACCTTTAGCAGCACCGGCGCCCTACGCTGTCGCAACACCAGATTCACTATCCCCCACCCAAACTCCGGAACCCCAGCCTCAAACACCGAATACCACTATGCCAACTCCAGAGATGTCACCCATGGAGCATGAGAAAGAAAACTTTCAATACACGGAGGAGAAAAGAAGAGCGGCAGCTAATGCTGCTTTGTTATCTGGAGGGGATTCCTACCAATCTCCTTACAGCAAAACATATAGGTTACCCTCAACATATGCACCGGCTCCTGTTGCAGCTATGGGTATGGCTAACGGCATGTACGTGATGTGCACCCAAAGAGGTTTATTGGAGCAGCCTCCTTTAGTTACGGGCACATTCTTTCCACCAGTTGCTACTTCCCAGGATCAGCAAGCGCTAGGAGCACCTGCCCCAAGAACCAGCTCCGCGCCCAGCATCCCTGTGTCGTATTCAGATATGCACTATCAATCATATCCCCAATACGACACATTGTATAAAGCCGAGGAATATCCCACACCATCGCATTATCAGGAACCTATTAAGGTCGAATACGAATCGGCAGGCGGCGGCTATTCTTTCATAGAAGACAACCCATCCACTTCCACTCCGGGACCTAACGAATCACAAGATAGATCGGTTATGCCAGGTGACTCGCCGTATTTGCAAGGTAGGCCTGAACTGAGAGCTGGTTCTCCAGATTCAGACGTCGATGCCAGGGAATTTGATAAGTATCTCGACTACGGTGGGGACAGCAGTTCCACTGTAACCAGTTCTGGACCGGAACAGTACAGGATCTACGAGCAGCAGCAGCAGCAGCAGACTCAATACAGAACCGGATACTGCACTGAAATACCACCAAATGGAGAGTACTGCGTGCCAAATGGTCCCGAGAGAATGTATGCAGCTCCGTACGCTTCAGTTATCGCTGGTCCTGCGTTCGCTCCTCCCGCTGAAGTTAGACCTGAAGATGAATTTAGTGTGATTTTAGCCGGAGTCCGACAGACCTGTTACAGTAACTGACTAGTGCACGACAAGGAGTGAATTATCTATTGAAAAAGTTTATTTGGTGTACGGTTAATTCATTCGTAACTTTTAGAAACAAATGTAATTCTCACGTACTTAGAATAAAATTCAAAGATCGGATCAGTCAATAGAACAAAAGGCTTGAATATTGAGTAAGACAATTTTGGGACGCTGGTATATTGCTTAAGACGTCTTAAAATGTTATGTCAAAAACATGCCAAAACAGTTCATGGATTCATTTTAGACAATTTATGTTAATTGTAAAATGTACATAAAAACTAAATATAAAAAAGTACTGACACACTCTGGTTCGAATTTATATTACAACATTCATATGTAAAGAAGAGTTACTATTTTATAAGGATTTATTAGTAATATCGTTATGTAAATTGGCAAATGGTTTTACGATCCAATAATATTATTAAAAAATGTAAAATGATTGTTAAACTTAAATAAATAATATTAAGATCAGTATTATCTAGTAATTGAATTTACATGAATTTTGAAAATAATTTCTTTGTAAATATTAGCGACAATGAATTATCTGACCTCAAGTTTGTCGCTTGTCTAATTAATACTAGAAATCAACAAATGTTTGACCCTTAAACAACGTAGTTAGTCAACTTTCTAATGTCTTTGTGTTCATTACAGCTCAAGCCTTCTTATAAAAGGCTTCATGAGGAGTTTTACGTTACACGTAAAATAACCAAATCACTTTATTTAAAGCATAACGTAGATTTTTTCCAATATATTATAAATAAGTTTAAGGGGTTTTTTCCAAATATATTTTGATACTATACCTTATTTCTAATATTTTTTTTAATTAATGAAAAATTTAGGCATTTTTAAATTTAAATTTTACACATATCGATTACACGCTTATCTATGTGTATAAATTAATTAAATATAAATTCGATATATTTATATATTGTTTGTTTATGTACATTGTTGTAATTTTAACATACTCATGGTTAAATACTTATTATAAGTTAATGTATATTAGTAGTTTTAATATGAAATAGATACTGTTGTGTTTAGTCACTTTTGGTTCGGTGAAATCACTAACAGAACAGGTAGAATATTTCTATAATCAAATCAATCTCATTGGGCAACTATTTTCACTCATTCAATGATGATTCAAGAGACGCCCGTGATTTTAAAAACACCATAATTGCTTGATTTTTTTGAAGCATTTTTGAAGCTTACAATTTTATTTCGTTTTTATTTACTATGTTCAAAGTTCAAAGAATATAATCGGATGGACGTTACACGTTTAGATATTCTGACTTTCTAAGCTGCATAAAAGTGCTGATCACAAAATCTACATGTCATCTTTTTACGATTTCCTTTGAAGACTATTTCGATTTCGTGTAACATATACATTCATTTTAAATTAGTACCATTCTTATTACCACAATATTTAATCTTAATTCCATCTAACGATTTTTTATTTCTCTACAAGTTCCTAGACTTGTCTTGCACAAAACAGATGTTAGAATTAAAGGTTAAGAGCTTTGTGTCAATAAGAACAAGGGCATATCAACAATTTATTTAATTCGTGCTTCTCGTTTCCTGAAAAATTCGGATTATAGACGTCTGCTTCCAAAATTACATTAATAATTTCTTAAATAAAGTTTAGGAAAATAGCCTCATTTAATTTTGAACCTTTTACGACACTCGTTGTCCTATCAATTTCATCAAAAATGTTTATCTTTTTCTCCATGATATCGCGTACGTTCCAGTTACAATAGAACTCTGATATTTCATTCGTTCTAGCATTGATCCGTTTGTTTAATGTAAACATCAATTGTTCTTCATATTGGTTATTCCACTTGCCTAGCTGAGTCTTTTCCTTTTGCCTGGCTCCTCCGCCGTTGACAATAGGCACTTGCATGCTTGTTTTAAAATAAAAGTCTTCTGTAGATTGTTTGATTTTTTCTAAAAATAAAAATCTTTTGTTGATAATAAGGATTAATGTTTGGGTATCGGTACTGCATTGTACTAGGTCTTCTCTGGAAATTACTTTGATAAAAAGGAAACTCCTGAAAATTGTAGAGTAAATTTTTCAATTTAGAAAAAATGGTACTACCAAATCATGTCGATTTGGAAAAAGTAAGTTTTGATGCCCAAATTTATAAGCAAAATATTTTATCTAAAAAGTGAAATGTAAAATTGTGGTTAACAGGTATTAAAGTTTTACTTTTTAATTTCGAGAAAAATTGTCAAAAAGTGGCTTCTTGTTTTTACCAATACGGACTACTTTAGTGAACTTATTAAATTATGGTGGACACTAGGGTATTTCAATTCTATCCTAACCTTAAGGTTTTATTCAGCTACAAATTTTATGTGAGCAAATATATTCCTGCCCTATTTATCTTCGCTTCATACCTGTCAAGTATGTACCCTAATTTTTATATTTGTTATCTGCAAACATAAACTTTTTAGTAAACAAATCAGCATCCTGGATTTGGTGTAACATTTATACATTAAAATAAAATATATTTGCGTCAATGAGAATTATACATTTTTCTTGACTTACTAGACTCTACTGGTGTAATCAAAACATCATTTTTACCATACACATTCCGATCGTAAAGGTGCTTAATGTTTCTTCAATATGACCAATAAGACTCTGTAAATAGAACTTTGTAAGTATGTGATTGATTATGTGGAATAATAATATTTTAAAATTATCTCATTTATATAAATTGATTTTTATTTGTAGGTTTTATCGTAAGAAATCTAGTTTTTAAATAAGTAAATAAAGGAAAAATATATTGTCTATTATAATTAAAAATTAAATTTAATAAAATCATATGAAAGTCGATATAGTTCTTAATTTGCATAAATAAAAATAGTTTTATTATAATTGATGAAATGTCAATACGGGGGCTTATTGTATTTATGTATTTATTGTAAAATAAAATAAAACCTTATATAAATTTTACATATTGAAAAATAAATTTCAACTTATTGCTAGTTTTTCACAATACATTATTAAATTTTATTGCAGAAAAAATATCATCCATTCATAAATTTTACTCAGCATGAAAATAAAATGAAATTTATTTTAAAAAATATTTGAATAATTCTGTATTCAATATAGGCTATTTCTTAAAAAAATAAAAAATCTATAAATATTATTATAAGTATTACACTAAGACATATACAAAAATTTTAATTACACTTAAGCTAAAAAATCCGAGCGCTCTTCCTAAGTTTTAAATATTATTAAAGAAATGTTTTGAAAATTTAAATAAAATGTTATTAATGAAATGTCTGATGTTTCATTTCAGTTTTATTATTTTTAATTTAAGTATTATTTTTTGTGAGAGAAGAAATAAAAAAAAATATTTAATATACCTTGTAATTATAAAGAAATCATAAATTAACATTTCACAAAACCGAGTTCATTTCGGATTTATAGAAATGTATATACGATGTATGTATGAGGAACCTTCCCTATCAGCTTTCGACCACTAATCTATATGATGCTTGCAAGTCCACACGTACATACATGCAGAAACACTTTTAGATTGTGAATATTATTGACAGATTCGAGTAACTTATTTGTACTCCTTCGTAGTGGTTTAAACTATAACAAAATATAATTGACTAAAATTTTGCTATAATATCAATTTTAATAGCAGACATTTACTGAAATGTTTATTTAACCAATTGGTTATGGCACTCTTTCCCGAATCTAATTTAATTGCAGTATTTTAACTTAAAGCCCAAAAATATCCAATTAAACCAACTAATTCGTGTTGCAACATAATCTAGAACTTTTTCACATTTTTCAAATTGGTAATTGAAGATTCGAGATTGAAAAATCCCCAATTCGTAAAAGAAGAAGACAGAGGGGGGAGCATTACGTGGCGCTTTGAAGTTTAATATTTCGAAAACGTGGCTTAAAAATGGTCAATGGAACTAAGAAAGGCACAAATCTCTAATTCAGAAGCCAAAGCGATCTTCGCGGTGGACAGCGAAAGTGGTAATTTTATCCCTTCACTATGCATAATACAAATAACAGTTGTGTCAGTTTTTTCTTATTCACACATGTATAAATAGAACGATCGAGAACGCAATATCTTTCCCACTCCCCGCTAACTTCACTTCCCCTCTGAGCTGCGGATACCGTACCAATACAAATTATTAACTAGGGCGTATCCAGTGGGCCTACCGTGTGCTGACGGGACGGACATGTCTCTACGATCGCACCTCAATTTAATTTTAAAAAGTTTGTACAGTGATACCCCAGTTCAAGAGACGCAGGAAAAAAATTGCACTACCCCTCCCCCTTCCACACCCGCTTTACATGTTTATTTATTTACTTATCGATTTTAATATACATGAGCGCACATACTGTTTCATGAGCGATCTCTTTCAGTGAACCATAACATAATATACATAAAAGTATATATAAAAAAGAAACAAGATATCTGGTTAAAGGATAATAAGTGTAGGTTACACATGGATGGGGAAAAGAAAGAACAAGAGCGTAGAATGGCTAAAGTTTAGTTGAGGTGGGACTTCTCAATCGATACTTGAAGACATTTATCATAAGTATTTTCCTGGCAGACGGTAAAAGGAGTAGTTTCGGAATATGTAGAGATATGTCCAGGAATAAGTGGAGTGCTTACGTTTTCTGAGCGTAACCCAGAACGGTGTGCAAACAAACCTATGAACCTATCCTTAAGATATTTAAGCTCTGAGGATTCTTTGATACGTGAAAGAGAAGCCTAAGTATGTGAAGTTGGCGTCAATCTTTTTAGACGTGAGCTGTGTTCAGATATATGATCATATTTACTGAGGTCGATGATATATCGGATAAATAGATTTTGATGGTGTGCTAATTTGTTCGAATATTTTTGAAGTGAAAACTTCTTTAGGCATGTTGAGATATTTTTGGTAGAGAAAAATCTCATAGATCCGCGTCACCAACATGCTAATGTTAACAGTATATCTGAAGCTAAGAGTATGACGTGTTATACTTGGCCAGCAGTGAAAGCATATTATATATATATATATATATATATATATATATATATATATATATATATATATATAACAACTAAATACTGACACACGCGTGTACACGTATACACATTGTATATACTCGACTGTATGAAGTGCGCGTTGGACGCTTTTTGGATGGGTAAAATATTGTAAATTCGCATCACCGACATGTTGCAATAGCAGTATATTTGTAGTTATAAGGGTGCAACATTAGTGCTGCAACGTGTGCAACATTAGTGCTGCATATATCTATACAAGTAAAGTTAACTTGACCACGTGGAAATTTCAATGTGTGTATACTGTGCATTGTTTAAGTTGTGATTTACTTTATCACTTTAATTGTTTAATTATAGGATCACTGTGCAGTACAATATTGAATACTATATATGTTAATATTTTTATGTAGAAAAATGAATCAATAGTTTTAAGTTTTGACTTCTGTTGGCAGTCCCCATGACTGGTTATGTTTTCTTTTCTTTAGATCAGAATAGCACATAACCTGATAGTCCATTAGTGGCAAGAGGAGAACACAGCAAAGGTCGATTTTGGTATTAGTCTGCAAAGAATTTTGAAGACGCTTGAGAAAGAGTATCCTCCTGAAAATAAGACGTTTAACTAAGATTTTAAATGATCCATAGAGCCAGGTCTTTAACAGTTAGCATGTATGAGATTACTGTATTATTTAGCACTAGTTAAATAAGTTAATTATGTTTATTTTTTAAGCAAATCTTGGTCTACCAACTATGATAGACTTTTTGCATTAATTAAACAATCAATTTCACCGAAAAGTGGGACTTCGATTAAAGTTGCCGTTGTTACCGAATTTTTTTTTAAATATTTTGCTACGCGTTGATTTACATCTTCATATTAAGCAAATACTTGCAAAATTTAACTTTCCATTAGTCTAAAACTGTGAAAAATCTGAGTCTATGATAGACGAATGGACAGACATAACAAAATTATAAGGATTCCTTATGTCAATACAAAAACATGAAAGGTGTTAATCTTCTCGTACGCAATATATTATTAATCATTTATACTATGACCATTATTTTCGAAAACAGTAAATTGAGCCAATAATACAATAACGAATGGAGTCATGAGTCACATTCAGGAAATGCTCCGCTATCAGTTTAAAGCCATAACATATTCAGCACCATGCAGTGGAAATGAATCTAGCTCGATCTTCGTATATTCTCTGGTTATCCACAATGTTGGAGTCAGAGAAATAAAAGAGGCGATAACATTACCTGGAAGAAAGAGTGTAATACAACGGACCGACAACGCAGGACCTACCTTTTGTTCGAAGCTGACATTTTGATGCCACATAGCGGATGGTCCAAAAACCATTTAGATTTTGGGTCGCGTCATGCAAGGAATTTCCGGTATGTATCGTAGTTTTAGACTTTTATACCGTGCTAGTAATTTTCGACGTATATAAATCAATCTATTTCTGCTTAGGAAGTTAGTATCTAACCATATACTTGGTAATCTTCTTAAAATCTATAAGTTTGGTCTAGAATTACAGAAGATGTAAAAGGCTTCGTTATCGATGAGTATTAAAAAAACTTGTCAAATACATGTTAAATAAGCGTAACAAACGTTTCAAATGACGATAAGGGCGGAATGAAAGTATTATTTTTCTATTGTCGTAGTGAAATATTTCAAACAAGAATAATTCAAAACATTATGGACACACTTAATAAAGGAAAAAAATATTGTTGGCCTAACTTTATATTTAGACATGATGTATCTTCAAAATATGTATATATGTGTATATATATATATATATATATATATATATATATATATATATATATATATATATATATATACATATATATATATATATATATATATATATGTGTGTGTGTGTGTGTGTGTGTGTGTGTGTGTGTGTGTGTGTGTGTGTGTGTGTGTGTGTGTGTGTATGTGTGTGTGTGTTGCGCTATATACTGAGAGGTTGAATTAGTAGCATTTTATTTTTGAAGAAAAACAAAATAATGTTATTATGATATAATGTTATTGTTACAAAAATAATGTCATTTCTCGAGTTAAAAGTAACTAATTTGTTAGTCTTAATCATGAAGTATGTGAAGGAAGTTTGTCAATTTTTGACATATATTTTGTGAGCGAATGCACGTCATTCGAGCTGATCGAAACGATTTTCCTTTGCGAAATATATTTTTTGTTAGAACAGGTACAAAGTACAAAACTTATGGCAAAATGATACTAGAAAACAAAAAAAACAATATCACTTACCATAAGTAAGTCCACTTTTATTTAATTTGTATAATGCGTATAATTCATAAATTAATGAAATGTTAAGTGATGGTACTCTGCATCGATATTTTAAATAAAAATATAAATATAATATAGTATTCTGCATAAAATATTTCTATAATATAATTTGTTCGTTACATTAATTTCCAAATTATAATTTTGTCGGTACATACAATCATATCTCAATTGCAAACTTTCTTTTTGTCGTTTATTCAATGTTTGTTAATGGTAGTAATTATAAATATAAATACTTATTAAAATGAAGTGAGATGGTTTTCGATTATTTTGATGAAATATTTACAAAAACTCACACCATCGATTAATTTGATAACTGTGTTCTGTGGCCCTGGTGTTGCATACCACCAACATCGTAATTGCGAATGTTCGTATACTAGTTACCTAATAACTCTATAAATAAGCAACATTCGTTGCTTGTGACCAAATCTATACATATAGTTATATGAGTAACAAATATTCAAACGCACTTTTCGTTGTAATAATACTACGCACAAGTGAAATATTCTTACAACGAAAAATACGTTTGAATATTTGTAGATTTTCAATATCGTAATTGCGAGTGCATACCACCAATATCGTAATTGCGAATGTTCGTATACTAGTTACCTAATTACTCTATAAACAAGCAACATTCGTTGCTTATGACCTAATCTATACATATAGTTATATGAGTAACAAATATTCAAACGTACTTTTCGTTGTAATAATATTTCGCACTAGTGAAACATTATTACAACGAAAAGTACGTTTGAATATTTGTAGATTTTCATAGAACTCTATATGGATCAAAAAAGTATCACCACCAATATCGTAATTGCGAATGTTCGTATACTAGTTAACTAATAACTCTATAAATAAGCAAAATTCGTTGCTTGTGACCAAATCTGTACATATAGTTATATGAGTAACAAATATTCTAACGTACTTTTCGTTGTAATAATATTTCGCACGAGTGAAACATTATTACAACGAAAAGTACGTTTGAATATTTGTAGATTTTCATAGAACTCAATATGAATCATAAAAGTAAAAATAGTTAATGGAGAAGGTTCGAAATACATTTTATATGGAAATCAAACTCGCCGCTAAAACATTTGAACGGGGGAAAGTTAATACAAAGTCGTGTAAAGTAATTCGTAATATCAGTAAAAATAAATCGGATACTTACTTAATTTAAATGATTTTTTATTTATAAGATCTCCTGAATGAAAGCGATCGTGTACTTTCCGAATTCGAAATGCTTTGATTGGTGTGAGTAAAGAAATTTGTGTGCGATTTGCTAAAATTGTCATGACTTTTCATAAATAATTGTATTTCTGTTTAGCCAAAAGTTAGCGAAAATTTCACATGAAATTTAATTCTTTATGGATGCATAAATTGTATTTTATTTTGGTGATGTAATTTGTTAGAGGAATATTACTCATGTGAGTATAAAAAAAATTTTACAATACCTGAACTTGCATTTTACTTTGTTGACAAATATTCTCGTTTGGAATGATATTAATTATAGTTGTACAGTCCGTCTATAGAAAGAACAACATTTTTCACAACTTTTCTACTCGATTTTCCGAGATAAAAATTAATCTTTGTAGTCTATGACGCAATGGAAATATATACAATTGGTCAAATAGTTACTGAGTTATTAAGTGACAAATTAACGGAAAAATGCCTTTTTGTATTTAAAAGATCAATAAGGGTTACGATTTAAAGGTCCGCACTGATGATGTGAGCAACAAACGTCCACGTAATCGATGCTGATCATTTATTAAATTCCCAATACCTGGATAAAAAAATATGTTAGTCTTTTATGAATGAATGCAACTCATCATAAGTAATAAAGCTCTGACGCTAGAAAAATTAGCTTTAAATCATCAGATCTTCAATCATCAGACAGTTTTTCTGCAATATTTGCGTAAGGCCCCTAAAAATCTTGTTCTTTCATAATTTCAGGTTAACTAGTTTCGGAACTAAGGGAGAATATAGCTTTTTCCATATTTCTCTATATATTTCTGAAGATATCACCTCTAATTATGAAAAGAAATATTTGTCTTCCTTGTTATCAGTTCTATAAATAAAATATTCCAGTTTAAATTGGAAATATTCCACCCTAAAATTTCAATATAAATATTTTTTAATATTTAGTATTGAGATATGTGTCGCTTAATATAATTTATTACTATGACAAATTTTAAGATTCCACGTCAAGCACTGCTTGAGAAAAAAAGCTGTGACAGAGAGATATATAAACAGTTGAGTGATTTTAAGAGGTTTAAAGGTTTGTAGTACGGGACACTAAAAGCTGGTATTTTTGGAGTATAACAACCCAAATAATTCAGAGATAGACAACATAGGAAAGAGTAGAAAAAAAAAATAATTTGTAACCATGACACAAAACAATAAAGTTACATTCATAAACATAAAAATCCATTGAAATATATTATCATTTGTTCTTTAAATGTATAGCCATTACCTAAATTAATTGAAAATAAATAATTAACTGACATTAACATTCGTTCTGTGTTGTCAAAATGAATGTTTCCTTCACTCTTTCCTTGTTTTATGCGTTTTTTTTTCGATAACGCTATGGAGTCTGTGGGTTTCATGGATTAGTGTATTACATCTGTGTATAAAGGCTGCAATGGAACAAACCTACACCATATTTTATCTTGTTAGTTCCAAGAATTATGTGGAAATAAAAGATTTCTCATTTCTCATGGAAGATTTAAATGAACATTAGAAGGGATTTTTTTCATTTTTCTGTACATATATATATATATATATATATATATATATATATATATATATATATATATATATATATTTATATATATATATATATATATATATATATACACGAAAGTGTCATTTTTATTGTCGTAACACCTGGGCCTAATACTATGTGGAACTTTGCCGGTCTGCTTTACTTATATAAATTGTCTGTTGCAAGTGGAGTGTTATAATTTTTTTTTAAATTATATGATTATGATCGGGGTCTATTTCAAAAAAGTACCCAATCTTTCATATCCCACGACTACTTTCCTAAAAAGATATTCTCTATTCAAACTTCAAGATTTCAGAATAAACTTGATAACCTCATCAATAAATCACCCCTTCAAATATTTCCAAGGGTAGTTTGAAAAAGTCCTATCCCTTGTAACCCTTAATTCCTGCCATATATCTAGTTTTCATTCATTCCATAATCTTAAATATTATCTTAAAATTTTTCACACTCTTCCGAGAAATTAAATTTTAAAATTCAACTGCGCAGTTTGCTAAATGAGAGTGCTCTTGTTGCAAGTGAATATATATATATATATACTAGCTGACCCGTGCAAAGTCTTCGCACTACATCGCCATCTAGCGTGTTCCAAGTATACAATTTGGCTAAGATATTTGATGTGTCGCCCACAGATGGCGCTCATGCCAATTGTTATAAAAATTAATTTTTTTCGAATTTTTTTATATTTTTCGCCCAAAGTAGAAAACATAAGCTTTAAGTGGGTATTTCTTTTATTTTTTTTGGTGCAGTAGTAGTGCTTTTTAGAGATCGAGCCGCTCGACCAAAAAACACCTTTTAGAAATAATATATTTAGATATATATATATATATATATAAGACAATTTTTTCGAACTTATAAGGAATTGCAAAATTCAATTAAAGAATTTCGTTGCTCTGAAAACAAAGAAACGACATTTAAAGTTTATTATTTAAATTGTCAATTCCTTTTTTATACACTTTTAATATAACCAAACAGCCTGAATAACAATGCGAGTTCTGTCAACCAATAAAAATCTACTTTGCTGACTGAGTTAGCCGCCAATACTCACAGCGCCATCTATGGAGATACATAAGTACATGGTCACTGCATACCGACAGAAGAGCGCTGTACCAATTAAAGAAATATATATATATATATATATATATATATATATATATATATATATATATATATATGTATATGTATATAATTGACCGAAATAAATAAATTATATACATTAGCATGCTCTTATTTATAAGGTCGGCTGGGGAACTAATTTTTCTTGTCTCCAAGTCGAGATATTTCAGCAAAATTTTGCTTCGAAATAAAAAAATATTCAAATTAAAAAAGCAATGACTTTGCGGCTCTCTCAAGACAAAATGACAAGCATTAAATAAATTTCAAAATGGACATTTATTTATGTTTAAATGGGAGGTGTGCAAGTTGAGACGGACGCGGCTCGGCCGGGTGGTAATTACACGTGAGGACGGTACGAGGCCACAGCGAAACTATACGAAATCCGGAGTGACATAACATATATTATTATTATAATATCTGTTATTAATATATATATATATATATATATATATATATATATATATATATATATATATATATATATATATATATAAATGATATTATGTCATTAACGTTGCGTGTTAGAAAAATTTTGTCACTCATTATAATTTCTATTAATTTTGATTTCATGATTCTTTTTGTTAGTGTTAAATCAATTTGTTAGTGTTTATATATAACCTTGAAAGAATATAAAATATTGAATTTCAATATATATCATTGCTGCAGAGTGAAGTTTATCCTATGAAAGTCACTTGAAGTGAACAAGAAAAGGATATTAGAAAAGAGAGTGTACACATAAATGTAATGAAAAAAAACTTTAAAAATATGGAAAGTTTGAAACAAATTAATATTTTGTAAATCTAACAATTACAGACAACCGAGTAATATGACTTTGAAAAAAACAGTTCGTTCGGCGATTGACCATCAAACAAAGGTAAAAATAAAATACAGTACATAATACATTGGACAACTTATCAACTGACTCAGTTAAGATGTACTAAATTACGTCGTAATTGAGTACATCGTAATTATGTCAATAGCTGTGTAATGAACAATTAATTTTTAAGGCTGTGTAATGAACAATTAAATGAAACTACGTGATGTAGTATTATTTCTACTTACTTTGATTTCTTTACCACGACCTAGGTTTCGTTGTATTATAACATCTTCAGGTGGGATATTAGCAAATATTATACTGTGTAATGAAGTTAAATATTTATGGTTTTTAAATAACTTAGTGTTTAAAGGAAAATGTTAAAAATTGATGAAAATTTAAGCCTACATTCACGAAGACGATTTCATTGTCTTAAAAAAAATCTGGCTTGTCATAACTTAATAGCGACATTACATTTCAGATAACTGTATATTTCTTTTGTGAATATCTCAGAAAAGGAAGATACAGCTTTTTAGTTTTAGAATTTCCCACCTCTAAAGAAAGAATAGAACTATCCGTCTATCAAGGACGTTTTTCTTAGAAACCACTTGACATAAAAACTTCATTCTAACTTTCTACAAATTTTTCACAGTAATAAAACATTAATTATAAAATATTAAACCTATTTCTAATATTCAATCATATTTATATGAAAAGTTTTGGGTTAAATTAAATACTCGGGAAATATATTTTTAAAACACCATTTATATTACGGGAGTTCGTTTAAAAATATTAGTTAGAACGTGTTAGTCAGACCCTTAAATATTAGAGGTATGTATGCTCAATGGGTGACCATGGATCAAGTAATTATTACTAAACTACCTGCTTCTTCAGCAGCAAGTCTTCATACATAATTGTGCATGCATCTCTCTAATCTTTCCTTCCTCCATTTGACACTGTTCGCTGTCTTTTTCATTCAGATCAAACCGGCGGTTTCCTTGATGCAATCGAACCATATGATGCGTCGCCAGTCTACAATTCTTTTTCTCAAACAGAATCTCCACTCGTATGTGCCTTTCCATTGTTTCAATGTCCAAAATGTCCAGTTCAGTCCTACTTCAGTCTCTGACGACCATCCGGGTATGTTATTAGGTAATTGATCTCGTATCAAATCTTATCGCATACCGAGCATAAACGTGCCGTGTTCTTTGGACTGCCCCGAGATTGTGGATTTTCATGTCATAGCTGGTTGAACTTGTTGGTTCAATGCTTTGGTCTTGAGCTGCTGGAACAACAAAAAAACGCAGGAAAGTCGTCCAGCAAACAGAATTTTTCAGTTTATCTTTGCCATCATAGTATTATAAGTTAAAATATAGATGTTGGAGCGAGAGAAAATATGAATCATAAGTTTATCTTACCTGTATTTATTTATATGTAAGACAATATCAAGTAATACATCTTATATCACATAAGATTTTGTAACACTCTGTAGATCACCTGGATTACGTAATATTTCTGTACAGGTAATAAAAAGTTCGCATGATTTAAAATTTTTGTAAAATGATAATTGGGGGAATGAAGGACAAGTGATAGAAACCATTAAATTTATTTTTGGAAATTTTGTTGTTTGTTTGCATTTTTGTGTTTGTTTGTGTACATAGTACATAAAAACTATTAACCAGATTTGAACAGTTTTCGGAAAAAAACAAAAATTAACTTGAAGTAACATAAAGTTATTATTTCATTTCAATCAGTTACTCTGTCAGAAGATAAGCTAATTAATGTTTTAAAAAATTGATTTACAATTTATGAGTGCAAAAATAAATAAATAAGTAGTTATTCGATGCATAGTAATCACACAAATGTGAAGTATACCTATGTACATAAATAGATGGCGCTACATGTATTCTAAATTGCGGAATGAAATTTTCCATCCAGACCTACATTAGCAAAATGGATGTGGTTAGAGGTGAAGTGTGAAAATGAGGTAGTTCGTAGACAAAATTGTATTACATTAAACCAAGTAGATTACTTGAGATCATCATATAAGTAGTAAGTGATTTTATAAACAATATCACGTAAGTTTAGGTACTTTACGTACATCACAATATAAAACAGTAAGATCGTAATGTGACACGTCACGTGATATTAAGTACGATCACGTATTAGCATATATGACTAGCTTTCGTATACCACACAAATTCTAAAAATAATTAAAACTGTAGTTTGTGAGGGACAGATATGAATTTGAAATTTAAATATTATATTTAAACGGATAAATATTTTCATCCCAGGCAGACGAAATTTGGCCCGCAGTGCCGAAAAAGCCACGCCTTCGCACGCGCACGGATCGAACTTCTCTTTCATTATCGAGTACCGAAAGTGTAAATAAATGTTCGTTTCCCATCATTAAATGCGTTATCTGTCATAATAATATCATTAGCATTTAGAAATTTTGGTGCTCTGTAATTTTGGGGACCCCCGGGGCATCGACTCGGCCTGTGGTCGAATTAAATTGGGACACATTTTGTTACGATTCCGACTGATTTTATCCTCGATTAGATATTGGATTCATTTTTGTAATTGAGATGTGATATCCGAAATTCTCTGAAAGTAAAGTCAAAATCGAATTTTTATTTACGTAAAACTCCCACGGGAAGATTTGCCCCTTTAAACACTTCAGTGTATATTATATATTTCGCTATATATATATATATATATATATATATATAATATATATATATATATGTATACATATATATGTATATATATGTATATATATATATATATATATATATATATATATATATATATACAGAACCGCTGGAGAGCGATGATTTTAAAACCAGTGACGTGAGTCGCAGGACCATCCTAGACCGGACTAGCAACCGATAGATTTTATAGGAGCCGGCTAGAGGGGGCCTTCACCCAAAACCCGGTTGGTATTCGACTATCATTAACTTAAAGTAAACTAGTTTTAATTCACATCAAACTTATGGAATAATAATGATTATAATTACTTTTGGAATTCATTAAACGTAATGACATATTTCACTGCAAGTAATGTCATAATTCATATACAGTTAGTTGAGATATATTATAATAGTGAATTGAATTGGATATTTTTTCTAGGTAATGTTTATGAGAAGATTGATATTTGAATATACTTTTTATAAAATTATAAAACAAACTGTACAATTACATAAATATATATTTTTCTTGAATTATATTCTAATGATAGTATGTTACATAGATAAGAAACGTTAAATTCCATATTAAATTAAATTTGCATGTTTGTAAGTCGAAAAATGGTATCATGGAAATAATGTTCTTATTGTCATTATTATAATTATTCAAACAAAATTTTACGACACTGTGTGATGCTAAATTATTTAAATATATATTTTTTTGAATTATATTCTAATGATAGCATGTTATATAGATAAGAAACGTGAAGGTCCATATTATATAAATCTTGCATGTTCGTAAGTCGAAAAATGGTATTATGGAAATAATGTTCTTTCTATAATTATTCAAACTAAAGTTTACGGCACTGTGTGATGCAAAAATTATTTAAATATATAAATATATATTTTCTTGAGTTATATTCTAATAATAGCATGTTATATAGATAAGAAACGTGAAGTTCCACTATATTAAACTTGCATGTTCGTAAGTCGAAAAATGGTATTATGGAAATAATGTTCTTTTTATAATTATTCAAACTAAAGTTTACGGCACTGTGTGATGCAAAAATTATTTAAATATATAAATATATATTTTCTTGAATTATATTCTAATAATAGCATGTTATATAGATAAGAAACGTGAAGTTCCATACTATATTAAACTTGCATGTTCGTAAGTCGAAAAATGGTATTTTGGGAATAATGTTCTTATTATCATTATTATAATTATTCAAACTAAAGTTTACGACACTTTGTGATACCAAATTGTTTAAATATATAAATAAATATTTATTTGAATTATATTCTAATGATAGCACGTTATATAGATAAGGAACGTGAAGTACCATATTATATTAAACTTGCATGTTTGTACGTCGAAAAAAGGTATTATGGGAATACTTATTATCATTATTATATTTCACAATTAAATGAGACTACGTGATATAGTATTATTTCTACTTTCTTTGATTTCTTTACCACGACCTAGGTTTCGTTGTACTACAACATCTTTAGGTGGGATATTAGCGAAGATCCACCTGAAGATGTTGTAATACAAAGAAACCTAGGTCGTGGTAAAGAAATCAAAGAAAGTAGAAATAATACTACAACATGTAGTTTCATTTAATTGTGAATAATGAATTTCTACAAAATTAACGCCAAATTTGTAGAAATCAATTATATTCATTATTATATTTATTCCAACTAAATTTTACGACTCTGTGTGATGCACGTACGTACAAAAGAAAGAATGAAGCATTTTCGTAGCAAAGGATTTAAAGTTTCAATTTCAGGTGGTCTCCACAATTGCAATTCTGAAATATTTTGAATTATTATATCTAACCTCTTGGTATTTTTTTTGATGCACGCTTTGTGCAGACCGATATTGTAAGCTTAGTTAAGCAAAATGTCTGAATTCCTATATGAGAAAAAAAAATAATTTTCTTGCTGTAAGTATGGGTGTATATAAATAGGTTTACAGGTCTGGTGGTTTGTACTTACTAGCTTTTATCCGTGACTTTATCCTCGTAAAAACTAATTTATAATTGAATTTGATTTCAAATATAGTGATCATGAGTAACTGATGAAATGACAAGAAACGACGCCATGTTGGTTCCTTAAACAAAGCATCACCTAGCGAAGCCCTAAGAAGGATTTTTAGTTATTCCTCAAGGAACTTTCAGCTTTGCTGTGGTAAAAGATGTCCTCTACGTTATTCCTTTATGATATGTTCTGCTAGTAGGATATTCATTTTTGTAATTGAGATATGATATCCAAAATTCTCTGAAAGTAAAGTTAAAATCGAATTTTTATTAACTTAAAACTCCCACGGGAAGATTTGAAAGTGCGACAACAGTATACATTTCGTTATTTTTTGTGGTATTGAAAGAAAATATTGATGTCTTTTTTTAATTTTTATTCTGAATATATATATATATATATATATATATATATATATATATATATATGTATATATAAATATATATACATATATATATATGTGTATATATATATATATATATATATATATATAAACATGAAACTATCGCAGGACCGACCTAGACCAGATTAACGGCCGATAAATCTCATTGGAGGACGATGGAGGAGGCTTTTACCCAAAAATAGGTACCCGAATATTAATTCACGGCAAACTTAAGGAATAATAATAATTATACTTAGTTTTCAAATTCATTAAACGTATCTAACTGCAAATAATGACATAATTCATATACAGTTAGTTGGAATTCATATATTATAGTAGTGAATTGAACTAGAAATTCGTTCTGGGTAATATTTGTGAAACGATTGATGTTTGTATGTCTTTTTTATTAAATTTTTTGTATGTCTTTTTTATTTATGTAAGGATAGATTGATTTCTTAAAGAGCTCTAAACAAGTAAACACACAAAAGCATTTCCGCATTTACATTCTTAATTTGGATTATATATTTTTCCTTTTTAAGAACTCCGGCCAATGATCCAACAGTGTTGAGACCATTGGATCATTGTCCCTAGTATTATCCTAGGCATAATGGTCGGTTGATGGATGAATTTGAGTCTCATATTAAATTGATAATATTACAAAATGAAAACTTTTTTCAGAATTTAAAACGTATTCGTTTTAAATCCGAGATTACAGAAGAGCTGTTTTAAATGAGACTCTTAAAACTATCAAATTTAGCTCGGTCGAAGATAATTTCGATGGACAAACGAGATGACATGAAGCTTTCCAATTAAATGCTAATCACTGTACAATACTAAATGTCAGTGGAAAATTAAAAAATCAAATAACTTCCGCTAGATCTTGTGATTCAGTTATGGAAAAACCATTAACAAACCCTACATATAAATTAGAGATATTATATGCGATTCCATAAGTATCCTTAGACGCTCTAATAAGATATAATCCATGATAGAAGGCCGTTCGTTAGAAAAAAAAACATATAAAACTCGAAAAGTGTGAAAAACAATTATCATTTTGACAAAAACGCATCTATTAACATAAGAAGTTAACAAAGGTGTCTTGAAGAAGTGAATTTTAGTTATCGTAAGCAGAAAGTATAGGAGTTCCTTAATTAACCATTCTTTCGAAATATTATAATCTAGCCGAAATCGAGTATGGCCTTGCTTACACTACCCCCTAACCAAGCATTCATCTATAGCATTATGTTATATACACATGGATACATTTACATCTGTGCACCTCCCGCAAGCAACGCGCGGTCCGTGGCCCAGCATCTTCATCCCGCAGCGCATCTCCGCGGCGCAGATGGCGTCCGACAATGATATATTCGCGGCCCGCGGCTTATCTTCAAAGGCTTCGCCGCGGCGCTCCTTTGCGCGAGCCGCCGCCCCGCCCCGCAAGGACACGCCCTCCGCGAGTCAGGATTTAACACTTTTGCATCAATAAATATCGGTACCGACCGACTTGGACTTGTTCGGCTGGGCAGGGACCGCTCGTTGGATTGGGCTGAGACACGGAGAGCGTCGTGTTGGGTTCGAGTGAAACGCAGAGGGTAAGTATTTATTTTGTCGTCTATACATAATGTACTGAGTACTTATTTATTTATTAACTTATTTCACTTTTGATATGAGAAATATATACATATTGTCGACTTATTGTCGCAAGAGCAATCAATCTCTTCTAGTTAACCTAGTCAGTTCTCGCAATGGGCATGGTCATATGTAATTTCCTTTAACTTCATCGGAAATCACTTTTATTTATGCATTTTTTAAATCATTACATAATTATTTTGATAAACCCTCGGTCTGTACCAACATTCTGCAGAACCTCTTACCTACTTTTATCAACGCGGTATTGCGAGATGTATTCAAACCTAATATGGTTTCTGTTCCATTGACAGCTTTCGGAAGGCGATTAAGAAATTGCTTGATAGTTCACGATTGCAATAGCAAGTCTTATGTTTAATTGCAATTAATGTGTTTTCTTTTTATATTGTATTTTAAAGTATTGTAATTTTTATGCTTACAAACGTCCAATGCTATGTGGCAACCTGTAAATTAACGTGTTGTTTTTAATAACTAATTGATGAATTTAATGTCGTATTATACTTTAAATATTTTCTTAAATATTATAAAAAAATATTTACAAAAACAAAGTAGCTTAAATAGAATGGCCGCAAGCAAAACGGAAGTGGATGAGATAGAAAGGAAACAGGATATGAACAGTGTGATAACAATGCGAGTGATGTTAGAAAAGGTATGGTTTTTTCAGGCGATTTTTGAAAGCATATGATACGCCGTGCATTTCTAATGAATTCCATAACCTACTCGTAAATACTATATACTATGAATAGAGCATAAAACAGAATATGCCACAGCGGATATTGAGGTAGTCAGTAATAATTCTTTTTAACTATTTGCTAAATACGTACAAAGAAATCTTTTCTGTCTTAATTTCTATTTCATCTTTCTTTTGATGAGTTATACTTTTCAGCTTTTTATCTAAGGCTTGACCTATGAATATATGAAATTGAATTACTTCCTGTAAAACATTCATTCCTGTGGACAATCAAAAATAAAGTATTTGATATGGTTTTCACTAATATTTTCTTATTCTGTATCTGTACATATAATGAAAGTGTAAACAGTGCGTATGTGTACGTTAAAAATACTTACAAGCAAAACAATTAGAGGGATGAAAGTATAAGTTAAACGAGGCAATAAGATCAATTTTGGATTATTTTCCGTTTGTCTGTTTGTATAATTGTTTGTGTACACATCTCGTGAAATCTACTGATCCAATTAGGATGAAGTAAAAAAAAATAGGGCTTAAGTTGACTTAACATTATTTTTTATCTTATCGCAATTAATTAGCTCAATCAAAAGACATATGAATTTCATTTTTTTAATGAATTTACATTGCATTAGTACAGCAAGACTATCTCCAGTCTAGTTATTGAACGCGTAATAATTATACAAATATATAGTGAGTACACTTAAAATATACAATAGATGGCGCTATAGGTATATATTTTAAATCGTGCAATGAAGTACTCCATCGAGCAAAATAGACGTGATCAGAGGTGAAGTGCGGTAGTATGTTTTTTTAGTGATCTGGGAGTACGATATCATGGGCACGGCTAACTTATAATAAAATCAAAAGGGAATGATTTTGTATATGGAATATATTGCGGAATAAATGATTGGGGGATTTCAACTAATTGAGACTAATAGAAGCCAAAATTATTATTTTGAAAATGTTTTATATTCCATTTTACCTGTCCTTCGAAAGACATGTTACTCAAAAATGCATTGTCTGATTTTAAAAAAAACTAAGTACAGTTTCAATTATTATCCTAGGTTAACTTCTAAGACCTAATTCATCACGCTGTCACCTAAGTACAGAACGAAAAAAATAATTTCTCAAAAATTAAATGATACTTTACTTTTATGCATTTTACGTTGATAATGTTCGCCATTTATGGTAAATAGAGAATGGAGTACAATATCCGCGAATAGTCTTTCGCAGTTACAGATTTATTTTAATTTTTTTTGTCAAAAACATTCATATTACAATATTTTTGTATCATGTTTCCAGCATTAGCTAAATGAAGGCTAAAATCCACTCTAAGGTAATCGCGAGTACAGTTGTTCTCAAAAACGTATATAAATCTATATAATTATTTCTGCTGCAAAACATTGCTCTCGTATAAATAAATCTACTCAAGAAAATAGCACAAAAACATTACAATTTAATCTTTCACTTATATTTTTATTACAAAATAAATAAATACATTACAACAAATCTCGCCGCGCTTTTCGTTAAGTCGTTTGTAAGTGTAAATGTTTCCATATACGAAATAGCTAACATTCGACGAAGGTCCAAACATGACTTGACTGATTAGTAACTGAAATTAGCAACAAGTTCCATGCAAAATTCTTCCTGTTATAAAACGTAAAAGGATATTGCACTCTGTTTCACCGATTACTAACTAATTAGCAACTAGTCAAAGATTGTTCGATGCAATTCTATTCACAAATATAAAATCTACTTCAGTTGCATAGTTGCATGATATTTACTATTTCTAAATTATTATATAATATTATTTTCAAGTGAAAGCAAGGAAATCATAAAATGAATTCAATAAAATTTCAACCATACAACTCGTGAAAGAAGAGGGATTATTGGAAGACAAAATCACTTGTTTAAATTCTTATTAACACTGTTTTGACATTCTATCGAATAAGGCCATTGTGTTAAAAACTTGGTGCCTATCTCTAGCAATTAGGAATTATCCTATCCCTACAAAAGTAGCATATTATGTTGCTTTTCAATTTCTGAGTGCGATTATGAGAACGTAAAAGAACCGTGTCACAAAGTGATGGTCAAAATTCAGTACACCGATCAAAAATAAAATGTTTAGTGCAGAAAATATTGGGAAAACCTAGAGTTCTGAATACTTGGCACATAAAACAATCGATCTGAACTACCGATTCAAATAGCGTCGTATTTGCAACGTTTTGTCTTTGAGTATCAAAACAGAGTGGTTTGCAACTCAAACTACAGTTTCAATCGCTACCTGGTCGAGTTGTGTACAGAGGGTCCAAAGATAATATAAGACTGCATAGATTGCAGTTTAGAAATTATGCAGAAAATGTCAATTTATGTACCAAAAAATGAATAAAAAAATTATTTGGAAATGTCTGTTTCCGATCTGTCCTTTTGTCCGTTTGGGACTTCTAGATCGTAAGTGAAAAGAAAAAAAAGGGTGCGTGTACTTATGTACGCGCGTGTGAAGTTATACTTCTTTGGCATCATTAAAAAATAGTTTTTAATTGTATGCAAATAATAAATTACAATAAATGAACAAATTTAATGAAAACTTTTTGGTAAAAATGAAAAGTGAATATTAAAGTAAGAAAATTATAACAATATTTAAAAAATGAATAAACTTAAATTCAATGAATTCAAATTGAATTTATTATTAAATTTATTTATTTACTTTTAAAATATTGAATAACCAATAATACATATTTAACATTAAAAATTTAACAATATTTAGTATTAATTATGTTAAATAATAATATTTTAATTTATATCAATAAATAATACATACGGATAGATAACCTCAATTATATTGGAGCACTTGAAAAAGTCTATAAACACAATTTTTTCACTAATATTTACGAATAGTAAATATATTAATCAAAATATTGAATTTAAATCACTACTGAATATAATTTATCAGCACATATATAAATCGCACTTATATGAAACTAAAACACGTGTGTGAATGTAGACACTAGAAACATGTGGAAAATAAATACTATGAATATGAAAACAGTGAACAGAGGCGACGATGGTGCCAACTTGCGCTACTAATAGAGGTTCTATTTTGTTGGTAGCTTTTGTTTCGAGACTGCAACCGCTGCAACTTGATACTGTAACTTTTGTGTGACGAATCTTAAAATTTCACTCTCATCATTTTTCATAACGCGCCTAAAGAAGTATAACTTCAAAAAATTACATCAAATTTATATTCGTCTTGTATATTGATTTAACTCAATACTAATAACGTATTTTGATTTCTATATAATTTAATTTCCAGGGGTACCAATAAATAAAATTTGGGGTCGATTTTCAAATCTACCAACCCTCGATTTTTCAATCTACCCTCAAAGAGGTCAAATATGGACTTGCTTCACGAAATCTAACTTAATAACACTATTATTTAGACAGTTATAATTTGTTTTCAAGTTAATGTGATTGAACAAGTAATGCTAGAAATGTTTGCATGTAAAGTATTCTATAACTAATGAATAATATTAGCAACACATTTTTGTACGCCTCTGAGAGATTTACCAAGTAATAAATTTCCATAGCGAAATAAATATATTGGAATAGTTTAAAAGAAATAGCAGGTGATTAAATATTTAGTTATATATATATATATATATATATATATATATATATATATATATATATATATGTTTATTTGCATTACAATGAAAAAATTAGGCAAATTTTCGTTGACAATCTAATTTCTATTTAACAGCTACCAATTTGATTCGGCCATACTTATATCACTTAAGAAGTGAATATCTTATAAATATAACGAAGTTTTACGCGGCTTACAGTAGAGCGAACTGGAAGAAATCGTCACGTAAGGAAAAAACGTTATAACCCCTCCAGGCGACCTCTATAACCCCTCCAGGCGTTTCTTTCTCTTTCTGTCTGTCTCTTTCTCTTTCTATTATCGAGATCTATATTCCAGTATCGAAATTCAAGCAGCAAGCATTGTGCGCGGTCAGCTGTATAAACTCAATTCTAAACACGTGTAAATATTATTTAAACTTATTTTTTTTATTTTACTGGCTTTCTGTTGTAAGCCAATCATCTGCCAGACCGTTTCCAAATTTATATGTATTTATTTGCATTATAAATTATTGCTATAACATTTACTAAATATTAAAAATTTATGAATTACAAAAAAATTTCTGCTAATTCATTTATTTTCATTAATTAATTAAACTGTATTTAGATTGTTTCAGTAATTTTAACAATTCAATATATTCATTTTAATTTTTGAAATATTTAAAAAGGAATAATTTAATTTGAATGTAACTAAATTTTATTCTAAGAGTAATTTTAAATTTGATCAATTTATTAAAAAAATTACTTAATAACCTTAATAAAAATATAAATAACCTTTAAAAAATATAAATAATGAAATTTTAATTTTTAGATAATCCAATTTAAATTTAAAATTAACTTTAAATTTGATTGATTTAATAAATAAATTAAAAAAAAATAAAATGAGAAAACATTAAATATTTGGAATAATATAATTTAATGTTAAAATTATTCTTAAATTGAATTTATTTTTCAAATAATTAAAACAAAAATAATTGAGTGCAAACATAAAATTTATCTTAAATTTAATTTAATTGATTTAATAAAAAAATTTAAATTAAGAAAAAAATAAGAAAATTAAAAAAAAATTGTTGGTAGGATAATAAAATTTAACGTTAAAATCAATTTTAAATTTAATCAAATTTTGAAATAATTAAAATAAAAATATTTTAATTTTAAAATGCTTCAATTTTAATTTTCAATTGAATTAAGTTTAAAATTAATTTTAACATGAAACTGTATTATCCTAAACATTTTTTTTTATTTCATCAAACAATCGAAATAAAGTTTAACTAAAAATTAAAATAAATTGCCGGCATATGCTGGCAATTTATTATAGTTTATTAATTATAAGTATTTCGTTATTGTTTTTTTTCTTATTTAGATTGATTTTATAGAGTTGAATAAAAGAGGGCTGCGCTTATGGGCGTGACAAAATTACACTAAAATAATCAATAGAAATCTACATATTAAATCTCGTTTAGAGTTGAAAAAAATAATGTAAAGAACTTTGTTCCTGACAGGGGTCCCCGACCTCACAGTATTTTTTTTTATTTTAACTGTTTATTATGATCTTTTGTTCACGCTACAGGTCATAATAGATCGCTACAGATCTTTTGTTCACGCTACAGGTCATAATAGATCGCTACAGATCTTTTGTTCACGCTACAGGTCATAATAGATCGCTACAGATCTTTTGTTCACGCTACAGGTCATAATAGATCGCTACAGATCTTTTGTTTACGCTACAGGTCATAATTCTTGAGCGCTTTTGTTGATTCTTTTTTCTATCGATTAGTTAACTATCTGAATGAAAGTCTTTTGATTTGTTCAATGAATAATGTCTAATAATTAAATTTTTATAAACAACTTCTGCAGAAAACTTTTATTATGCTCAGCGACTATTTTCGACATCCGTTCTGTACGAAGCTTCACGCACCTTCTCTCTACTGCCTGCTATTTTAAACGTTTTAATTTTTTAACTTTTTTTATGACCAAAGGCGTGGTTAATGACTAGATATTTAATTGATTTTTGCCTAATTATTAGTTACAATTAAATAAACTTCTCGCCTCAAAGCATTAAAATAATATTCATGGAAGGCAAAACAAACTGTAAAACTACCAGATCCGTAAGGGAATGAATCTTTTCTTTCTTTTGTTTAAACTGAAACAAAAACTATTCAAGAAAAATATAACGGATTTTAATGTCTGTTCCATAAAGTTTCCTACGTTAATTATCGCGTCCAAGGAACCGCATTTGTACTAACATCTTAATTAAAATAAATACGTCATGTTGTGTAAAAAGAGTTCAAAAATTTACATCCCAGGATCAATACTTCTATTTAACTACTTCTACTTAAAACCTATTTAACACCTATTACACTACTTCTATTTAACACCTAAAAGAGTTTAAGGATTTACATCTCAGGATCAATACTTCTATTTAACACATATTACACTATTCTATTTAACTACTTCCATTTAACACCTAAAAGAGTTCAAGGATTTACATCTCAGGATCAATACTTCTATTTAACTTCTTCTATTTAAACCTATTTAACACCTATTACACTACTTCTATTTAACACCTAAAAGAGTTTAAGGATTTACATCTCAGGATCAATACTTCTATTTAACACATATTACACTATTCTATTTAACTACTTCCATTTAACACCTAAAAGAGTTCAAGGATTTACATCTCAGGATCAATACTTCTATTTAACTTCTTCTATTTAAAACCTATTTAATACCTATTACACTACTTCTATTTAACACCTAAAAGAGTTTAAGGATTTACATCTCAGGATCAATACTTCTATTTAACACATATTACACTATTCTATTTAACTACTTCCATTTAACACCTAAAAGAGTTCAAGGATTTACATCTCAGGATCAATACTTCTATTTAACTTCTTCTATTTAAAACCTATTTAACACCTATTACACTACTTCTATTTAACACCTAAAAGAGTTTAAGGATTTACATCTCAGGATCAATACTTCTATTTAACTTCTTCTATTTAAAACCTATTTAACACCTATTACACTACTTCTATTTAACACCTAAAAGAGTTTAAGGATTTACATCTCAGGATCAATACTTCTATTTAACACATATTACACTATTCTATTTAACTACTTCCATTTAACACCTAAAAGAGTTCAAGGATTTACATCTCAGGATCAATACTTCTATTTAACTTCTTCTATTTAAAACCTATTTAACACCTATTACACTACTTCTATTTAACACCTAAAAGAGTTTAAGGATTTACATCTCAGGATCAATACTTCTATTTAACACATATTACACTATTCTATTTAACTACTTCCATTTAACACCTAAAAGAGTTCAAGGATTTACATCTCAGGATCAATACTTCTATTTAACTTCTTCTATTTAAAACCTATTTAACACCTATTACACTACTTCTATTTAACACCTAAAAGAGTTTAAGGATTTACATCTCAGGATCAATACTTCTATTTAACTTCTTCTATTTAAAACCTATTTAACACATATTACACTACTTCTATTTAACACCTAAAAGAGTTTAAGGATTTACATCTCAGAATCAATACTTCTATTTAAAACCTATTTAACACATATTACACTACTTCTATTTAACACCTAAAAGAGTTTAAGGATTTACATCTCAGAATCAATACTTCTATTTAAAACCTATTTAACACCTATTACACTACTTCTATTTAACACCTAAAAGAGTTTAAGGATTTACATCTCAGGATCAATACTTCTATTTAACACATATTACACTATTCTATTTAACTACTTCCATTTAACACCTAAAAGAGTTCAAGGATTTACATCTCAAGATCAATACTTCTATTTAACTTCTTCTATTTAAACCTATTTAACACCTATTACACTATTCTATTTAACTACTTCCATTTAACACTTAAAAGGGTTCAATGATTTACATCTCAAGATCAATACTTCTATTGAACGTCTTCTATTTAAAACCTATTTAACACCTATTACACTACTTCTATTTAACACCTAAAAGAGTTTAAGGATTTACATCTCAGGATCAATACTTCTATTTAACGCATATTACACTACTTCTATTTAACTACTTCCATTTAACACCTAAAAGAGTTTAAGGATTTACATCTCAGGATCAATACTTCTATTTAACTTCTTCTATTTAAAACCTATTTAACACATATTACACTATTCTATTTAACTACTTCCATTTAACACTTAAAAGGGTTCAAGGATTTACATCTCAGGATCAATACTTCTATTGAACGTCTTCTATTTAAAACCTATTACACTACTTTTATTTAACACCTAAAAGAGTTTAAGGATTTACATCTCAGGATCAATACTTCTATTTAACGCATATTACACTATTCTATTTAACTACTTCCATTTAACACCTAAAAGAGTTCAAGGATTTACATCTCAGGATCAATACTTCTATTTAACTACTTCTATTTAACACCTATTACCTTCTATTTATTCTTTATTATCAACACCTATTTATTCTTTATTATCGAATTTTCAAAAATTACATTTTTCATCAATATTTTCGCGTCATAACTTATTATCGCTGCCGTGAGTTAGGTTAGTTACATTTTCCGGGTTTAAAACTTGCCACTCATCGATCAAGACTGAACTAATGTTCTGGTTAACTGCAAGATATTACTCTTGTAACAATAAGTCCCTTATATGTAATAGTTGTGTTCATTAATTAAAATACAAAACAATATGCAATATTTTGGGACTTGATAATTAAATTGCATATAAATTGTCTCTAAACAAAAATAGATGCTAATGAAATTATTTTATTAACGGAGAGGCAAATACTGCTAAATTTTATTACAGATCTGACATTACGATTGTTTCTATTCACCTACGCATTTCTATCCAATTTGGCTTATTATAATAAGCCCGTTATATGTAACAGTTGTGTTCATTAAAGTTTGTAAATAAATAAATACCTAATTAAAATACAAACCAATAAGCAATATTTTGGGACTTGAAAATTAAATTGCATATAAATTGTCTCTAAACAAAAATAGATGCTAATGAAATTATTTTATTCACGGAGAAGCAAAGGCTGCTGAAGTTATGCTGCTGAAGTATTACATATCTGACATTATGATTGTTTCTATTCACCTACGCATTTCCATCCAATTTGGGTTATTATAACATATTGGTTCGCTTTATGTCATCTGCTATCAGATACCCTATAGCTTTATTTGACACGATGGCGTCAAACAATTCAACTGAATGTGAGTCTGATTACCAGTATTAAAATGTGTAACAAAACAATATTATCTATCTTTCTATAAGCAACATGGAGTAGCTTCTGTAATATTCTACCTCCTGAAATTCAGAAAGAGTCGACACATGAAAAAAATTCGATATGGGCTAGATACGATGAAAATATAAGGTTACCTTATATTTTCATCGCTACTAAATCTAATGAACATATTAAATACTAGTAGAACTTGCAATACTGAAGTCTCATACACGCTTCGCCGTATATAAATATTTAATATTATAGTATTCTAGTATGTCTATTATAATATTTATAATATTAAAATCATTTTTTCTCACCATGTAAATAATATTGCCTATTATATATTTGAAAGGCGTAAAATATTATTGTTTTGCAAGGATTCCAGAAAAAAAAGATTTTGTCAGTTTTATATCTAAGTTAATTCTAGAGAAATTTTCCACAATATATTTCTTACAGTTATGAAATAGAAGAACTTCATCACAAGTTTCCCTTAAGTTTACGAGAAAACTATGGCGACATTATAATTTTCACAATTAAAATAGCGCTATAGTTTTCTCGTAAACTTAACGGAAAGTTTTGATGAAGGTTTTCTATTTCACAATTTTGAGAAATATATTGTGGATAATTTCTATTGAATTAACTTAGATATAAAGCTGAAAAAAACGTTTTTTTACAGGAATCCTTGGAAAATAATTCACAACAGGATGTATTAATTTGTTCGCAGCCATGGATGAAGTGAAAAATCTCTGTTAGTAAAAAAACCGTAGTTTAAATTGGGTGATTTAATTGTTATAATTATAACAACTTTAAACTTGTAACGAGATAGTAAAAAGGTGATGTTTATACGCGCATCAGGTGAAAGCTACTGGATAGATTTTAATGAATTAACATTTTTATACCTTAGAGTCTTATTTCACATCTACAAACATCTAGAAATTATCAAGATTATTACTAAAATTTAAGTATTTATTTAGCTAACTAAGATTGCTACTAAATTGAATGAGAGCGACATCTGTTTTCTTTCTAAGCAACATCATGTTTGCGTAGTTTCATGATTCTCCACTAGATGGCGGTATTTATTTTAATTTTAATAAATGTTCTTAATTTTAATATATCATTCCTATTTACATATTAGCAATTGAAGTATCATCTAATCTCTTAGACTCTAGAGTACCCCCGGCACCCAAAAGTGAGACAGAGAGAGAGACAAAGAGAGAGAGAGAGAGAGAGAGAGAGAGGGTGTTGAAGATCGAAAAATGTGTAATATAGCATAATTTTTCCTACGCGATGAGCGATATAGTCACAAATAAATAGTAGCTTTTAAATATTGCAAATAGTAATAGCAAGTAGCGATCCTATATCCATCCTTTTTTCTTTCATTTATACAAGGTATACAAACTACATCTGTTCCCTCTTTCACTCAACGATACAATTACAAGAATGATATTAAAGTGATGAAAGTTTACAATTTTATTTTTACCACAGATTACTTTTGTTGGCCGATATTTTAGGGTTCCACAGGCAAATGACAAAAAAATGGGTCCCTAGTAGTTAATAGCAAAGTTATATTCTTAATTCTAAAACGTTAAAAAAACATTTGGGTAACTTGGGTCAATAATTTGAAGAGATGTAGACAACTATGGAACCTTATTCTGTGCAAGTCTTGGCCAGTTTTTTGTAAATTAAATATGGATTACAGTGAAAGAATCATAAATTTGAATTTATATATATATATATATATATATATATATATATATATATATATATATATTTATTACTTTTTTTCTACTTTACTTACGTAATCATTTTGTAATTAGAAATTACCGAGAAAAATGGTTTTCTATATTTGAAATTGAAGACGGAGTAATGAAATATGCAATTAATTTTTATCATTCCAATTTTTAATGTGACTATTGACTTGAAACTTCAACATATTCCCGCTTTATTTTGATTTGCAAGTTTTTAAGCGTCATGTTGTAAATGTGTAACTGCAACTTATTCCCACCATATCTTGTAACAACAACTTATTCCCGCTTTATTTTCATTTACAAGTTTTAAGCGTCATGTTTTGAATGTGTAATAACTACAACTTATTCCCGCTTTATTTTTATTTGCAAATTTTTAGGCTTCATGTTTTAAATGTGTAACTCCAAGTTACTCCCGCTTTATTTCGATTTATAAGTTTTTAAGCGTCATGTCGTGAATGTGTAACTACAACTCATTTCCGCCTTATTTCATAACTAAAACTTATTCCCGCTTTATTTGTATTTACAAGTTTAAGCGTCATGTTTTGAATGTGTAATAACTACAACTTATTCCCGCTTTATTTTTATTTGCAAATTTTTAGGCTTCATGTTTTAAATGTGTAACTCCAAGTTATTCCCGCTTTATTTTGATTTACAAGTTTTAAGCGTCATGTCATGAATGTGTAACTACAACTCATTTCCGCCTTATTTCATAACTAAAACTTATTCCCGCTTTATTTTTATTTACAGGTTTTAAGCATCATATTTTGAACGTGTAATGACTACAACTTATTCCTGCTTTATTTTTATTTGCAAATTTTTGGGCATCACGTTTTAAATGTGTAACTCCAAGTTATTCCCGCTTTATTCTGATTTGTAAGTTTTTAGGCGACATTTTTTAAATGTGTAACTTCAAGTTATTCCCGCTTTATTCTGATTTGTAAGTTTTTAGGCGACATTTTTTAAATGTGTAACTTCAAGGACTAATATTACATATATTATGTAGGGAAATTTGGAATAATTCCTGTAGTGTGAACACTAATACTCCAACCTCATCACTGATTACTCAAATCCAACAAGCAATAGTATCAGATTGGTCGCCACGCAGTTGTTATATTTCTGTAATGTTTTGTTTAGTTATTTATTTCGTGGAAACTCCACGCCCAACTTACACATTTATCCAAAGCGGTCGACATGCAAAAGACATTTATACAAATAGTTACAAAACAATAACGATTAGGACAAAAAAGTAATGACAATACCGTAGGTAAATATAAATAAATATTGCCTATTGCTCATGTTTGAAATATCAAGCGTCTCCATAACTCCATTTCTTAAGAATCAAAAATTCTTTATCTACAAAAAAAGCAAAGGCCTCATTGCATACTATCGTGATCGAAAAGTTTTCTTGGGGAAAAAACAGACACTTGTTTCCGATTATCAATAGACAGTTTGCTTGGGTTTTTTTCAGGCAAATAAATAGACACTTGTTTCGGGTTATCAATAGACAGTTTGCTTGGGGCTTTTCGGGCAAATAAATAGACACTTGCTTCGGATTATCAATAAACAGTTTGCTCGGGGCTTTTTGGGCAAATAAATAGACACTTGCTTCGGATTATCAATAGACAGTTTGCTTGGGGCTTTTTTGGGCAAATAAATAGACACTTGCTTCGGATTATCAATAGACAGTTTGCTTGGGGCTTTTCGGGCAAATAAATAGACACTTGCTTCGGATTATCAATAGACAGTTTGCTTGGGGCTTTTTTGGGCAAATAAATAGACACTTGCTACGGATTATCAATAGACAGTTTGCTTGGGGCTTTTTTGGGCAAATAAATAGACACTTGCTATGGATTATCAATAGACAGTTTGCTTGGGGCTTTTCGGGCAAATAAATAGACACTTGCTTCAAGATCAGCGCAATATTGCCCCTGTCTATTACTTATAAACCCATTTGAGCCGGGAACCATTTCACAAAAACCGCTAATATTTAACAAATATTTCAGTTTTCATTTTTGAGGTTTTTTTTCTCCTGTCCTTAAACAATTTTCAAGGCTGAAAGAGCTGCTTTTGTGAGGCCTATGAGGTATAGAAATTTAATCAAAGTCAAACACCAATTTTCTAATATTAATGTTATAAACAACCTCTTAGATTTATTAAATTTAATTAAGTTATTTCAATGCCGACATCTCTATTTTAAATACCATGCCATCGGACTACCGTATCGCTGTTTGTAATTAAAACGTTTTATTATTTTTATTGCTTATAAATATTGCGAAGTTAAAAATTTTCCTTTTTTTTCAAAAATTGGCATCAATATTTCAATGTATTTTACATTTATATATAGAAAAAATTTCTAGACTGGGATCATCTCTCAATACTACATTGAATAATATAGTATTGAGAGACGATCCCATATACGCTCTACAATATTCATGCGCGCCGTAAACAGATAAAATAAACTATGACATCAGTTTCTCATATAGCAGCCAGCAGCATAATGCGCTACTAAACTCAAGATTGAATAGTTATCAAAGTAATGATTTAATAATTTAAAAAATGCTTAGTCAAAAGCAAAAAAAATTACATCCGGTTAAGCCTATCTATCTAAAATCTGAGGGGATTATAAAGGATAACACCCCTACATTTTATGTAAAAAAATCTATTTAACTTTTTGAATATTTTCTCCAGGATGAGGATTTAAGTAGCTTTATTTTTATTCTTATGATTCAGATATGCAATAATCGCATTAGTTTAATATATTTGGCGTTAATTTTGTAGAAATTAGTATGATAAAAATTAATTGCATATTTCGTTACTTCTTCATTAAATTCGAAATTCAAATTTATTATTCTTTCACTGTAATCCACTTTTAATTTACAAAAAACTGGTCAAATGTATGTCGAGACTTGTATAGAATAGGGTTCTATAGTCGTTTATATTACCCCAAATTATTTATGCAAGTTACCCAAATGGTTTTTTTATCGTTTAAAAACTTTTTAGTATTAAGATTTTTTTCAGATTTATTGTGTGCCGGGGGTACTCTACAGTCTAAAAGATAGCTATGATACTTCAATCGCTAATATGTTAATAAGAGTGAAATTTTAATTTAAGAACACTTATTCAAATTAAAATAAAAACCGCCATCTAGTGGAGAATTATAAAAGTACGTACTTATGAAATTGCTTAGAAAGAAAACAGATGTCGCTATAATTTAATAATTGTGATAATTTCTAGACGTTTGCAGATGTTAAATAAGACTCTAAAGCAGGAGTTCCCAACCAGGGGAGAGCGCCTCCCAAGGGGGGCATAGCGAGATGTCAAGGGGGGCGGAAAGCGTTAGCATTTTAGAAAGAAAAAACAAAAAAATATTCAAACAACATTAACAAATAAAATTACAATGTAATGTTTAATTTACATGCATAAAATTAATGAAATTAAATATCATATTCACTATTATTACCACAAACTTGCGAAAATTTGACATTTTGGTGTACATTTTTTGTTGAGAAATCAGTTTGAGTGTGTAAAATTATTGTGTCTCACTGTTAAAAGGTAAGTTTGTGTATTTACAAACTTGAGTTACCATTTTTATTTCATTTACTAAATCAAAGGGGGGGCATGAAAAAGTAAAGGAGGGTGGCACGAAAATATAATTTACAGTCCGGGGAGCCTCAACAAAAAAAAGGGTTGGGAAACCCTGCTGTAAAGTATAAAAATACAACATTTCATTAAAATCTGTCCAGTGGCTTTTATTTGATGCGCGTACAAAGACGGACTTATTACTGTCTCGTTATAAGTTTAAATTTGTTATAATTACACCAATTAAACCATCCAATTTAAACTATTTTTTTTTTATTTCAGATCACTAACAGAGAAGTTCCACTTCATTGGCTGGTACTGCAAACAAGTCAGTACATTCTGGTGTCGATTTTTTTATTCAAAATTTATTTCGACGAGTCGATAGTTGTGAAAAATATATGTACTTTCTGTCTTTTCAGGTCTCAACAGCCTTGTCCAGCAATGGAGCAACTTTATGTCATGTCTCACACATCTTCACCTCCGTCCACGCAGCATCTAAGCAACCAGCCGGCCAGACCACACGTGTCGCATACGAAACGAGCCCACGTGTGGCGCGACGCACGCGCGCCTGCGTCGCTCTGACTAAGCAGCACGTGAGTATGCGCGTCGCGTGGCGAGCGCGTGCGCGCGCGCGCGTCTAACGGGCTTGCTTTATGTCTAATACACGCAGCATAGAAGTGGCTTTAATAAAGTTACTGATCGAATTGAAAAGTTATGATGGGATTACCTTTAACATTTTTTTAACATGCGTCCGATTGATCTGCCGTAAGAATATAACCATTTAAATTATTCGGAACAATTGGTTCGTCTTAAATCCTATAGCTGATGATAGATTCGGAAAGAAAAATGAAGGTAGATTTGTAATTGATTACATAGTAGGTGCTCTAAATTATTTCCATAAAATTAATTAACATTTTGAATCACGAGTGAAAATATATATAGTTTAAAGGCCGAAATAGAGAATGGAAAAGAAATAATTGAATAATTCGTGATAGTTTCTATTCATGATTGATCAATCATTTTAAATTGATGGCAACTTAATCAATCGTTTAAAACTATTCGGTCAAATTGCACTTACTTTCTCGGAAAACAATAGCAAGCATATAAGTCCAGTAACGTTGCAAGAAAATGCTATTGTTTTGCTTGTATTATTGGACTAATAAAGTAATACGCAACGAAGCATTAAATTGCACTTACTTTCTCTGAAAACAACAGCAAGTATATAAGTCAAGTAACGTTGCAAGAAAGTGTAATTATTTTATTTGTATTATTGGACTCATAAAGTAATAAGTAGTGAAGCATTAAATTGCACTTACTTTCTCGGAAACCAACAGCAAGTATATAAGTCAAGGAACATTGCAAGAAAATGTTATTGTTTTACTTTTATTACTGGACTCATAAAGTAATAAGCAATGAAGCAATGAAGGATCAAATTGCACTTACTTTCTCTGAAAACAACAGCGTGTATATAAGTCAAGGAACGTTGCAAAAAAATGTTATTTTTTTACTTGTATTATTAGACTCATTAAGTAATGAGCAATGAAGCATCAAATTGCACTCACTTTCTCTGAAAACAATAGCATCTATATAAGTCCAGCAACGTTGCAAGAAAAAGTTATTGTTTTACTTGTATTATTGGACTCATAAAGTAATGAGCAATGAAGCAATGAAGCATCAAATTGCACTTACTTTCTTCCTCGGAAAACAGCAGCAAATATATAAGTCCAGCAACGTTGCAAGAAAATGTTATTATTTTACTTGTATTATTGGACTCATTAAGTAATAAGCATTGAAGCATTAATCATCCCCAATCATCTCCGCCCTTGCTTTACGAACTTACACTACCAGAGTTTCGTACACATTTCGGCTCTTATAAACATTTAATGGTATATAGTATTTCTATTTAGCTATTTACAAAATTTTAATTTTTTTTAGACCATAAATAAGTATATTGAGTTCTATATCTTCTACAGGCGCATATTTAAAAAAAATTATAATTCCAAATAGAGTTAGAAATTATTGCTTTTCAGATTTTTCACCTTACCTTGTACTATAAGGCCTCCCATTGTACCAACTTTCAAGATCGTAGATCGACCTGAAGTATCCTATAGGTTTTGATGGTCAGTGAATAAGATATGGTTTAAATAAAGAAAAATTGCCTATTATATCTTTTACAGGCGCATTTGAATACATGAAAGGCAATGTCCTGATTGACGTATCAACGCCCAGCCCCCAATGATAGAAATTGAAATTTAGAAAGGGTGTTGATTTTATACTGGAGTCGTTTAAAATGGGATATCTAGAATTTTATCCCCTAAAGGTATAAAGGGGTCGTAAAATTGAATGGAAAAAATATTTTTATAGTATATAGTTTTTACTTAAAACTTGATATTAATGCTCTTCAACACAAATAATGAAATGCGTATTCAAGCATTTTCCAAGGTTTGAACCTTGGAAAATGCCTGAATACGCATTTCATTTGTTTGTTGACCACTCTATCCCAAGGGTTGACCCCTAAGGGGTTAAACACGAGTGGCTAAATTTGAAGGGAAAAAAATATTTTTATCGTAATTTGTAACAGTTCGAGCGATATCGCATTTGCTCCATGTTTTCTTAACTCGAAACTGTCACCACGCCTTGATTTTGCGTGTGTTCAGAACGACTTAAAATTAAAAATTCAAGTGAAATTTAAAAAAACTAATCGTCTACGCGAGCGAAGCCGCGGGCGGAAAGCTAGTATATCATAAAATGTATTATTCCACATAAAACTACCAATAGTTGGTTTATAGATTTTTCCCTTTACTTATGTTATAAAACTCCCCTAACGCCGACTTTCTGGACTGTAGGTCCACCGTAATTAACCTCTTGTCTTGAAAATCAGTAACACAAAAATGATAAAAAGTACCTTTTAAAGAGCCAAATCTGTTTTGTTGCGTGAACCAAAAAAATTGAAACGTTTGCAGCAATGTAAGGCTATAGGCCTCAGTATATGACATTAATTTAAACTTGATACTCAAGCCGTTTATGAGTGACTGACAAACAAGTGGTCCTGTAAGGGTTCCGTTTTTTTTCATATTGAAGACTGAATCCTAAAAGTAGCTTTTTTCACGAACGAACTAACAATGTATTTTTCATAATTAGGTAGTTGACCACTCCATCCAACGGGAGTGATCCACTGATTAGCCATTTTAGCAATGTCGTGTAATAATCTATTTTTCATTATAAGGTGTTAGACCACTCTGTCAAACGGTAGTGATCCACTGATTAGCCGTTTTGTAATAAGTCGTGTAATAATGTATTTTTTATAATAAGGTATTTGACCACTCCATTCCACGGTAGTGATCCACTGATTAGCTGTTATAGAACGATGTCGTGTAATAAGGTATATTTCATAATAACGTAGTTGGCTACTCCATCCCACGGTAGTGATCCACTGATTAGCCGTTTTTTTTAATAAGTCGTGTAATAAGTTATTTTTCATCACAATTTAGTTGTTGACCACTCCATTCCACTGTAGTGATCCATTGATTAGCCGTTTTAGTACGATGTATAATAATGTATTTTTCATAATAAGGTAGTTGACCACTCCATCCCACGGCAGTGATCCACTGATTAACCGTTTTAGTAATATGTCGTGTAATAGTATATTTTTCATAATAAGGTAGTTTACCACTCCATCCCACGGTAGTGACTTACTGATTAACCATTTTAGTAATAAGTTGTGTAATAATATTTTTTTATAATAAAGTAGTTGACTACTCCATCCCACGGTTAGTGATCCACTGTTTAGCCGGTTTAGTGATAAATGGCGTAATAATTCATTTTTCATAACAAGGTAGTTGACCACTCTATCCCACGGTAATGATCCACTGATTAGCGGTTTAAGTACTATGTCATTTAATAATGTATTTTTCATAATAAGGTAATTGACTACTCTCTCTCCGGTAGTGATCCACTGATTAGCCGTTTTAGTACGATGTCATGTAATAATGTATTTTTTTATAATAAGGTAGTTGGCCACCCCAACCCAAAGTATTGCTCCTCTGGTTAGCCGTTTTAGTAATAAGTCGTGTAATAATGTATTTTTCAGAATAAAGTAGTTGACCAGTCGACCCGATGGGAGTTATCCACTGATTCGCCGTTTTAGCAATATATCATGGAAACATAGTATTGGTGAGTTATGAGATTCTTGTAATAGTGAGGGTTGATTAGGGACACTATCTCGTTCACTCTCGTAAAATTCAATGAGCTTAACTAAAAATAATTACGCAACTCAATATTGCCGTCTTTGTCTAAAGTATAAGTTTAAATCTTTATAAGTTTGCAAATTTTTAATGTTTTCCAAAAGTATTTCCCCCCCTTTTTAGCTCGTACTTTTGTAATTGTAATTTACGAAACAAGAAAAATAATGAATAAATGAGAAAAATATTTCTTCTATCCAAAATGTAATTTTCTAATACACCCTTTTTTGAAGAAGATTCAAACCCTAGGCTCGATCTCAAGTCTAAGGTAGTATACATTTTCAAAACAGCTTTTTGTTGCTTTCCCGGGTTACGATTTGAATATTTGTACGTATTGCGTGACCCTTTGGTTATAAATTATCCAGTTTTTTCCAAGAAAACTAGTTCAACCTCACATGACATCAATTTATATAAAAAAAATCGAAAGAGATCAGCGGCAACAACGCCGCCACATTTTACTTAGAAATGTTTAAAAGAATTTCCGCGTCTCATTTAATAAAGTTTTGTCAAATTAAAAACAGATGGGGTTAATTTCCAACGATTCTTTCTTCTTTTTATAATAGAACGTAGTGCAAACAATATCGAAAAGATGGCGTTACTATTTCATGTCACTGTCACTTTTCATTTTTATAAGAGAGAATAATATACAAAAAATTGTGAAATCGAACTAACTTAAATAGATAACTCTCTATTGTAGAATAACAATTTGAATAGTTGGATTGAAGTTAATTATAGCTAATTATAAATTGGACTCTACAATTCACACAATGCCATATTTTTATTGCTGTACAATTATTATTGTTGGAGGTATAGGCACTCGATATGACACTATCCTATTATCAGAAGAGGCAGTTTCAAGTCAAAAACATAACGTCAAAACCTAATTTCAATATAGTGATAACCACGCTTTGAATGTGTGTAGGGTTTTACAATAGTGCTAAAAATGTTGAGTGATTTGCATCAAATGAGAAAAGGAAAATGGTACATGCAAACATACCCCTCAGGCGTCCATTACTCAGATCTGTGTCGGCAGAGACTAGTACCACTGCAACTAAAATAGTGACATTATAATGATATAAATATATATATATATATATATATATATATATATATATATATATATATATATATAATATTTGATGTCTTTATTATCGCTGTAATGTACGTTTTGCATTTATTTACATATTTTTTGTGATATTCATTCTTTTTTTTGAAAAACTTTTTCTAAACGTAACTGATGAAGACGCGAAAATGTCACTTTTATTTTCGAAATCTATTAATAATATTATTAATTGTGCATGCTTGGTTTAAACAATTAATTACAAAGATAGGAAATTAATTTGTTTATTATTTGAAATAGTTTATTTTTTTTGTATTGTCCTCTGATGCACATAGAATTTTGCCTCTATTTCTGGTGGAATTTCTACAATTTTATATCTGTTGTTCCGATTACTTTTTTCTAACCTACGTATTTTTATCGTCGGAAATGTCATTTTATGCTAGTTCATAGCAGTATATAATGTGGTGTAATTCCATATCTATTGAGTTATGGAGATTATTTATGATATAGTGTTGGTTGTTGAGATATGTCATAAGAAAAGACATAGAACGCAAAACTATTGCCTTTGGAATTTCGTATCATTATAGAATAGCTAAAAGAATTTCCGTGAAGTTTTTACTGATGAATGCTGTTGAGTCTTGGGTAACATATAGACCAAATTTTATAATGTCGGTTATATTTAAACGTTAAATTTCCGTATCTTTTTTAGATGGTTATCTAAAAAAGATACGGAAATTTAAAGTTTAAATATAAAGCACGCTTCCTTGAGAAGAAGTATTTTATAATTACTGTCAAATGGCGTTACGTGCCTTAATCTTACAATTAAAAATATATTCTGAAGATCGATATACGAACGAATTCGCAAGCATAGCTAGTTTTAAAATAATTTTAACAAATTGACATATATTGACATATATACTTCACAAGTTTGCATTTATTTAAAAACCGTCTAAGTATAAAATTGATTATGTTTAAGTATATATAGACATTAATTTCAATTGCAGAACTCTTGCGACTTTGTTCGGAATATACTTAAACGTATCGTGTATACAATGCGCTGCTGCGCATGCATTTATATTACTTGTGAACTTGACTTACGCATTGATATAGACTTAAAAACTTACTATCAAGTGATTTAAAAAAGAGCCTATTTTTTGTTTCCAGAGTTATTTTCATACTTTTATTGATCATTACTATACGTAGGATTAATAAACTAACAGCTAGTCAACGAGTGTTTATAGAGAAATTACAAGTTATCCCTTCAAAACCACGACCCCATTAAAACTATTAAATTAAACATTAGAAGCTTTAGAATTAGTCATATCTGATTTGCAACATCGGAATCCAAATGAGATGAAAAACCGATGTCTGAAAAAATACAGCCCCAAAAATTTATTCTGTATTACAAAAATGTAAAAGTAACTTTTCCTATCGGGAAAATTTGGCCTTTCCAAAAAGCTTTTTTTGTATCATCAAACGATTTAAGCTCGATAAAATAAAAAAAATATTAACATGAAATAGACAGTCACTTCAATTTCAAGATAATGAAATAAAATATTCTTGATTTCCTTATTAATTCTTTTTTTTCGTAAAACCTTCATAAAAAGCTTATTTTTCTTAAGCTTTAAGTAATGACAGAATCTCCTGTCTCCAAAACGGATAGAGTGGCCAAGCAACAACGAAGCGACCACCCCAGTGACGCCTACCACGTCGCACGTGCCACTTTTATTGAGGAAAGCACCCTGCCACCGAGCTTTTATGCCTTTTATTTCTGTTTTCGTCTGGTGTTTTAGCAATAAAGTTGTCTTCTTAATGTCGCCGTAGAGACCCCGGTACTTTTGGACCCCGTTAAATACGGTCACGTAGTCCCGGTACGTCGTTTGAGAATAACTTAACGGCGTCATATTTAAATGAGAAAGTATGGTAATGAATTTTTATTTTCAAGTTATTTTAAAGTTTTTATTTAAGATTCATCCCTCGACCGCGCAGGAAATAGTAAATATTTTATAGTGTTTCTATTAATCTTACATAATTATCATAAAATATTTTAGGTTCTTTACTTTAAAAGGGAAAACCACTGTGAAATTAACATCGAAAGATTGAGAAGAAAACAATATTATTAACACGGGAAATGGTACACTTTTAAGATAACTCACATACCGTCGGTTACAACCATATTTCTTAGTAACTGCTTGATGTAGAAGTTTTAAGTGTGATGTTAATACAGGATATTAACATGCACTCTTAACGCCCGTATGCACCACACACGGTCAGGACTCTCCGCCAAATTTACTGGCAGTTAAAAATTTATTTTGTATGTATACTTTAGGAACTGGATCGTGCAATATGTTACGGTCGGTAAAGTAAACTTTTGTTCCGAGTCGACTGATAGTTAATAAGAAATAGAAATACCTTTTTAACTGTTAGTAATGGTCAATACTGTCAGTCAGACGACTGTCAGTCTTGACTGTGTATTGTGCATATGGTCGTAAATAATACTCAAAAATATCTACATGGTTACCGGCACCTACATGGTTAAGAGGGCAAATTAAGTACTCGAATGTTTTTAGTTCCATAAAGAATGTGGGTATATCGTTTGAAAAGCAAGTTATAATAATTAGTAATAAGAATAAAAATAGTATACCTTTAGAGATACTGTTAAAAAGAACCAAAAATAAACATGACACCCCCTTCACCACTTATTTCCAAAAGTACTGAACCTAAATTTATAAAAACTGATTTTCAAAAGTCTACGCAAGGAAAGGTTGTAGGAAAAAATTAACTATGATCCTTGGTGTCATAGTTTTTGAGATACTTACCATAATATGTATTTATGTCATTATATTATTACACTTCTTTTTGTTGGCACTACAGCATAGAGCAGATGTTTTATGTTTCCAGTTTCCAGTAACCTTTAATATTTTTTAGTCATTCTCGACGTCATCCAGCATGTCAGCAGGAGTGCAGGTCTTCCCCGTTTCCTGGTACCCCCTGGCTTGTTGAGAGTTAGTAGCTTGATCGGGTCGTTATCCCCTGATCTAAATAAGTGTCCAAGATACCTTATTCGGTTTGATTTGGTGACTTTAACAATGTCTGGTATTTATATCGATTAAAAATTTCATGATTGTAAAGAATTCGCCAAACCTTATTTTCTTGGACAGCATTGAAGATTTTTCGTAGCATTTTTTTTTCAAAAATTAATAGTCTGATTTGGATATGCTCGCTAAATTTCCAGCTCTCGCTGCCATAAAGGGCTACTGTTTGAATTAGCATTGTATATATATATATATATATATATATATATATATATAATATATAAATTTTTGTTCTATTGCTAATGAGTCGAGATCTTAGTTGGTTATGTAATTATATAAGGTACTATTAAAAACGTATTACGCTAGAAGTCCATATTTGTGGTTACATATGATGAATAAAAAAAATTCACTTCAAACGAGGTACAGAACTCTCGATGTGCGAGCCAGACTCGCACTTGATCAGTTTTTAGTTATTGTTAAAAATACTAAAACATAAAACAAATTAGTGAAACTTCATAAAGAAACATTTTCAATCAGTTCCATCGGCATCTAGCTCATCATAATATGAACAACACACATCATAAACAGCTCACATCATAAATTGAAACCAACAATTTTCTTGATCTATATAAGTATAGCGTAGCAAGATGACGCTTTATAAATTAGCTACATGTTCAGAAAAAAAAATTAATATTTTTCTTCTTCATTGGAAAAGTTTAAAAAAATACAATTTTTAAGAGGAAAAATTCCCACGCTTACTTTATCCACAGCCATTATCAATATTAAAAAAAAAAGTTAAATCGAATCTATTAGGGGTTGAGTAATCAACGGAACCATTTCTAAAGAAAATCGTTTTGTAAAAAATGCAATTAAAAACTGAAGCACTTGTTTCATTTATAACAATTGTTTTTCTTTTAGCGCTAATCTAGGAAATTCTGATTCCATAAAATGGTCCTTCCCCAAGTCATCGTCTTTGTTGCAGACTTCCACTTTTTTACAGCAGTTTTTAGAGCAATTGAAGGCAGTGATTGTACAAAGATATAGTGTGTATAATCACTTTTATTGTAAGGTTTAACGATCCTAGCAAAGTACATATTACATTATGAATTAATGTCAAAATAATTTAACAAAAGAGATCACAACAAGCGAGTTGAGTTAACATATGGCTACTTTTTATCCCGAAAACTTAAGTACTTCCCAAAGTACCCCTAACCAGCCTAAAGTAAATAATGTGCAAATTTGGATTTATTAATGGATGCAGGTTTATTATTCTATAACTAATATCTGAACGGATCTACACAAAATAGATTACAGGCTGACTTATCATATAGACTACTATTTATCTCGTAATCTTAAGTACTTCCTGAGGTACACCTATCTAGCCTAAAGTAAATAATGCGAAAATTTGGATTTATTGATGCGTGTTTATTACTCTATAACTAATTTCTGAACGGATTTACACGAAATATATTACAACTTGAATTAACATATATAAGCATAAGGATATAGACGCTATCCTTATGCTTATATATGTTAATTCAAGTCCTTTACGATGATTATTAAGTCTGCTGGGAAAATTCTATAAGTTTGATTTTAAAATATATTAAGTCATACCGTGTACTGTGGTCTCCCAAATTTGCGCGTGAATCCCAAGGGATAACATACAAAATTTTCGTTCTTTTATAACCATCATCATGCCATCATCATTTGTAGATAAATTATAATCTGAATTGACATGTAAGCCACATTATTATAGGCTACACGAACTCGTAGCCAGTAGTTAATAATGATATATTTTTTAGTCCTGAAACTTTAATAAATATAACTAAAAATTAACAGTTGAATCCTTATAACCCATATGGTACTATTAAAAACTATTTTAAAAGTTGCCTGACCATTGTACTTGTCATTCTTAACGTGTTTTACTTTTTAGATATATTAGTAAATCCATGCTGTATAACTGTCAAATTACAAACTGTAATAGACAAATGTGTTATAAAACAGTAAACGTTAATCATAAACACATTTATGTATATAATATAATGGAATAACCATTTTAAAAAAATTAAGACAGAAATTTTTCCGCCATCTTGGTGCATCTGCCATATTAAGTTTATAATGGCGCCTTCAAACCCTTTCAGTTGTGAAGGAAAAGATGATCCGCCATCTTGGGGTGTCAGCCACATTGAATTTAGAACATTATTAGATAGAGTATATTGCATTGTCATCGAACTTATTGTATACGTATATAAAATTTCAAAGGTCAAACTTAATTAGAACTAGTCGAAATGTTGATTCCATACAGAGGAACTGCTCCTGTACAAAAAAAAATATCCACAAGGGATTTTTATAAGAGTTTTATGTTTCAAGATTGGACCGTACGACTTTGTACTCAACAAAAGCACAGAATCAATACCCAAAACGTTAGAAATACCGTTAACTAAAATTGAATATATTCATAGTCATTGTTTACCCGGATAAAACCAGGACGGGTTAATGGAATATAATAAATAGCGAACGAAGAGGAAAACTAAATAAAATCGTCTAAGTTTTATAATTTAAGTTTTTACTTTAAATAACAAATCACATATCTTTTTTAAATTGAAGTCACCATCGATATGTCACCAGGGGTTTTGTTTATTTTAGTAATTTGGTTTCACAAGCACTTGGACTTTTTCCATGTTTTCATTGCATATTTTAATTGGAGTGGCGAGAGGAAATTGATTAGTCTTTTTTATAATATATTGTCCTTTATAAACTTTTCTTTTTCACAAAAAAATAAATATCGACATGTACATATAAATATATATATATATATATATATATATATATATATATATATATATATATATATGTCAGGTAAATACGACGTAGCCTATATTTATGATTTTTCAGAGATTTACATCACAAGGAGCAGATGACACATAATCGTTTGACAACTGTTGACAAAAGTAAGAATGTAATATTTTAGGGGTGTGGCTTGATGCAGTGGTAACACATATTAGTGGTAACAAATAACACGAAACGGGTCAATGCATGGAAACACGGATGTATAATTTTTCATGTTTAATACATCTTCACTACTTTGATACTATTCGAGCACTTTTGACACGATACGTTAGGAAACTGTAGCATCCAAAGAAAATATGATCTATATAAGTTAAGGAAGACCTCTAAAAAATTTAATTTGATAAAGATTTAGACAGTTTTGCACAATAAGGTCTAAAAATTGAGTTGTAAAAAGGTATTTTTTAATGAAAAATATAGCATTAATTGTATTTAAAATAAATAAATAAAAAATAATAAATTTTATTGTAGAACTTTTGGAAAAAAAACGATTTTACAGAATGTACAGCATATTGTCGCCATGTATCTCAAACATTAAAAGCAGATTTGAGCAACGCACGCAAAGATACTTTTCCGACGAATGCTTTTTCATTCATCGTCCCAAGTCTGACAAAATAATAATGTACTTTAAAACTAAAATTTTCTCGTAAACCAAATCGAGTCAATAGTCACTAAGAAAATCGCATAGAATCGACAGACAGACACGGCGGGGTCTTAGTGTTATAATATAAATTAATATTTTGTCCGATGTTAAAGCAACTATTTTAAATCATTTTTATAAATTATAGAGATACAAAAAAGATATGAACATTTAAATTAAAATAGTATTTCGAAACATTTTCTCAACAACGAAAATACCTCTTCGCCCTGCTTAACTTCGATGACAGCAGAATCTTCTCGCAGCACCTCTACCCCTCGACCCATCTACATATACCGCTCTTAGCGATGCGACGGTTAGCGCGGACCTGGCTTCCCTTATCGCGGGCGCAATCGAGGCCCCCCCGCTAATGAAGGACACCACAATGGGCCCTGTCAAGAGCTGGCCGGACTACCCGGGACAGCGGCAGTCCTGTGAGTGGACTTTGTTGTCGATGTGGCGGTGCGGTTTGTCTCGTAATTATTTATCACATATTTATGTTGATTCACAGCGAAACTGGATCGCAGGTTAGTTCGGCGCATAAGGACGTCGGTAAAATCGATCAAGTACATATCGGTATTGGTCGATTGCATATGGTTGAAATAATATTATAAATAATTTAAAATGTTGGTATGATGCCTGCTATTTGGTATATTAACAAAGCCTGCTATTTGGTTAACAAAATGTCGGGATTTAAAATCGAAATGTAATTAAATTTGAAATTCAACACTAACGCAAAGAGTAATATTTAAAAAAATTTCGAGAACAGAAACCAATAATTTCAAAGGGAAAATATAATATAACAATGCAGTTCCATCACACGTCCGATACTGAAAGGGAAAGAAAAGTCTTAGTAAAAAGAAACTTGTCTCCATTTTTTGTTTTGAAATAAAAAAATACCCTCATAAAGAAAAAAAATGTAAAGTGCCGTGGGACACCCGACAGAAGCGAAGATTTTCACGCATCGCACATAAAATTCAATTTATAATTATTCATTAATATCATATATTTAGTAATGAATAATAGAAATTTTTACTATCATACAGTAAAAATACACTTAAAAAAACGAAAATACATAAACAGGTTAAATATACCAAATAACCGTCCCTGTGAGAAAATAATTTCTTTCTCTACCACATGAGCATGCGTCACACATACACAAACATACACACACACACACACGCGCGCGCACACACGCACACGCACACACACACACGTGTGTGTGTGTGTGTGTATATATATATATATATATATATATATATATATATATATACACGACATATGGACAACAGTACGCGCTGCCTAGCTGATGAGGAGCGTTTCATCGTCACGTTCGTTCGTGACGTTTCACTTTTTCTCAGTTAGGTCGCCATCTCAAACGTCCGTTAAGAAGCTTCGCTTGAAAAATTGTTTTAAATAGTATTGTTACTTTTAATAGTGTTGAAGCAAATATAACATTTGAAAAAACATCTTTACGTATTAAATTAATCTAATACTTTTTTTTATTTAACTAGCAATTCTAATCACTCTTCGTACGGGAAGACTGAGCTATTTTACACATTTCTTGATTTTCGATGTTTTTTCCTAGTCCCGATATTTAATAATTATTAAATCAAAAACATTTAGGCGCAAATAATATTATAATGGCCCCGTCCGTATGTAAACCGAAAATTTTTTTCAATAATTACTAAGCGAATTTTGCTCCAGTAATTTTCAATAGCAGATAGATAGGTTCACGAGAAAAGTTGGAATATATTTTATGAATATTTTGTGAAAATTATCCGTTCTGTGACAACGGATATCGATGAAGTCCGAAAAAAATTATTCGTCGAAGAAACAACGCATGCAACATAGTTCTTTTCAAAATTACACATTAATAAAGTCCGCGACAATATATGTGTATATATTACATAAAAACATATGTATGTATATATATATATATATATATATATATATATATATATATATATACATATATATATATATATATATATATATATATACATATACATATATATATATATATATATATATATATATGGATATACATATTACCTAAAATTTCTAATAAACGGTTCACTGTGTTTTCAATCCAATTTTCTAGAGTTTATTTTGCAAAATAGTCTTAATCCTCATTAAATTAAATTTTACAGTGATCTTCAAACCAAAGAGATTAAATTTCCCTTACGTATCGTAGTTTTCTAACAAATAGCTAAAATTAAAATTTACGACTGTATTATTAATTTAAAATTAAAATTTATGTTAAATTAAAATTATTATACTGTGTTTTAATTTAAAACTATAATTTATGACCGTGTTTTAATTTAATTTTCAAATTTATGACTGTGTTTTAATTTAAAATGTATGACTCTATTTTTAAATGAGCAAAGTTACATTCGCAGTCTTACATGCATTGATCTGCCCCATGAAATATTTTCTGGTGGGTAGTTAGTTAAAAATAAACTATTGGAAAATTTAGGAGACAGCAGTGTTGTTAAAGTTTCTTAATTTGATATGAAAGAACTCATAATAAGATGGTTTCGTTTAAAAGAAACGAACGTGGGATGAGTTCGTTTAAAAGAAAAGAAACTTCTTTCCGACTGAAGATGGTTTCGTTTAAAAGAAAAGAAACGACTTCCGAGAAATAGGGGAATAATTTTTATTACAGATTTTTGAATGATAAACGCACAGATATGGTTACATTTTTGAATGGGTATTGACTATTCGCGTTCTTATTTGCCTAACAAAAATTTTATAAAAACTAAAGCAAATTAAGTAAAGAAAACTACACGAAATTATTCATTGGAAAAACATAATTACCATTTAGTATGTTTTCTTTCAATTAAATAAAGGAAAACCCATAAAATTTCAATTGAAAATACGCTTATTTCATTCGTTGTTGGAACGCAATAATGAATAGGCAGTTTTGCGTCGTTAATGTTAATTAAGACTATATTGATACTAAAAAAGTTTTCAAATGAATGAAAATAACTGAAAATATCTGAATCGCAATAATTTCTGCAATGTAAATGGCGTAACTCAATTTAACTCAGCTCCGGGAATATCTAGCAGAATAATTAGCATAAAGTGTTCCATTAGAGCTGGCGCGACGTGCGAAAAGCACGCGCGGCTCGCTTTGTGCAGTGCCGGCTGGTGTACAGCTCTCTGCTACCCCGGTCGCCTTGTCCTATCAAACTTTATCAGCGAGTACAGACTCTATAAAGATAGGACCCCAATTAGAAGCTGGCAACTACGTGCTGGCGATTTATGGTAAATTGGTATTTAATGGGAATTATATTGTACTATTTTACATTGATTTGCGGGATGTTGTATAAACTTCTTGAATAATTCTTCCAGGACATATTTAGAGCATGATGCTCGACCTATTCAGTTATCAACTGTATTTCGGCGTGTGAAAAACAAACAAAATGTGAAAATTTTGCAAAGAAGACTCTTGCTTTCTAAATTTTATTTAGGATGAAAAGCGAACTAAATCATATGCAATATATGGGTGAAAACGTATGAGTCTCCTGCGACATAACCAAATGTTCGCGTCGGTTCAAGAGATTTAAAAGAAAAAAATTTCTATCTCTGTTTTTTAAATCATTTTTTACCAAATTTATTTCTTAACGTTTCACGTTGTTGAAATGATTTATAATATACGCAAATACTGAAGTCTCAAATTGGACAAAATTTTGAGGTAGCTTCCTAAAAATGTCATTTTCCTCAAGAGCTATAAATGTTTGACTCAGAAAAACTTGGAAAAACATTGACAGGTATAAAATGGTGACGAACCAATGAAAATATAATTTTTTAGATTAAAAAAAAATGTGTGTGTCTCAAATGAAATGAAACTTATTTAAGGGTAAATGTTAATAAATTAGTCCGTTATTTCTTTTATTCCAGTTAAAACTACAAACTACATTTTCAATCGAAATTATTAAACAAATGATAACGTGACACAAAACTAAATAAGCGGTGCGTAAAAACTCGAAAGAAAAAAGACTCGAAATTCAACAGCGACCATCCTGACTTTCTCCAACTGCATGTAGTTCTGCTGTGTTACACAATTTTAACGTGACAGAAAGGCTCAAAGTGCTATCGCTAACGAAGTTTCACTCAAGAAATAATTTATTGAAGAACGTAGCTGCACTGAAATTTTAAATTTATTTTCTTTCATTCCTAGAAACATCACAGACAAGATAAGAAACAACTACATTAGGGGTACGTTCAAAGTTGTCAATATAACAAACAAATTGCAGGAGAACCGCCTACGCTGGTATGGCCATGTTATGCGTAGAGATGATAATCATATGACTAGAAAGGTTCTGGAAATCGCTGAACCAAAAAGCGGTCCGGGACGCCCGCCAACGACTTGGAAGGGGAAAATTAAGAACGATATCAGGACTAGGGGACTCCAACTAGAATTAACACAATTACGCTCAGAGTGGAGAAATAGGATTAGGAGGGCCGACCCCAAGAGAAATGAGACCTAACGCCACGGAGAGAAGACATTCATAGAAATATCCAATATAGCTTCTTTTATATAATTTTTAAGTAAGCAACATTTGTAATTTTTTTATAATCTAAATCACCTTTAGAATACCTAAATAGTTTCATGTGAATGCAAAATCTCGCGTAATAGACGTGTGGCATGATCGGCTCCCTTTAAGTGCTAGCCGTGCTGGTATTGGTCCAGATAACGATAGTACTCGCTTACTATTAGTATTCCCAATCTACCTCTATAAAGTACTAGTAAAAGCCAGGTTCCACTTCTAACTATTAACGATTTTAATTTTTCAATGTACAACTACGTCTTTCTCTATATTAAATGGCATAGAATCTAGGTATTATGTTCTCTTCGCAGAATTTTTGTAGTATTGTCTTTAGAATAAATGAATAGTCACGAAGAAAATAAACTGTCAAGTATGTACAAACTCTTAAAGATTTGGTGCACATTTAAATGCATATTAACATTTAAGGATATGTAATGATTCTATTAAAATATTCATAAATATTCACTTTACTTATCACCATGTAAATATTTTATCTTATATGTGAATATCGTGTATTTCTCAGAAATACTTTGGTTTTATTACTAATAACTTTTTTAATACTTTAAACCTTGGTATTTTTAGTATTTTTTCTTTAAATTTATGACGTGAAAAATTTTAGAGTTGAACTACAGCTACATATATATAGCCGTTTTTGAGGTATACCTGGTCAACATGTGAGTCCAAAAATGGCTATATTGATAGTTCAAAACATTGTCGTTTTCAATGAAAAAATATTAAAAAAAGATTTCTAAAAAAAATCAAAAACTTCGAAGACTTTAATGTGAAATTTAAGAAAGTTTGAATTTTATTTTTGTTATAAATTATCAATTTTATCCGCTTTTCACGAGAAAGACCAAAGAATATAAAATCAGACTTTTTTCTTTGGTTTGCACCGAGAAAACTCTCCCCCCCCCCTAAATCTAATAGATAGTGATAACATATCAGCTACTTTCCAATACATGATATAAAAAATAAATTTCAATAGAGCTTTTGAAAATAGTGAGTCCAATGTTCAATTTAATGTCTGTTTCCAATGGGTAATGGAAACTGACGGTAAGAAAAGGTTGTAACGAATGTTAGCAATACATTTAAGAAAAAATAATCCATAATTTCTAATTTTTATTTTACAATTAATTTAAAAATTATATTCGTCCTGTTTATTTTAATATACTATCATTAAAAACAATTTATATACTGTCATTAAAAACAATTTTAGAAAATGGTATTTTAAATTTATTATTTTTCTACTTATTACTTCGCTATAGATCGGTATAAGCAAATCTGGATATTGCATGAACAATTAATATACTGTCATTAAAAACAATTTTAGAAAATGGTATTTTAAATTTATTATTTTTCTACTTATTACTTCGCTATAGATCGGTATATGTAAATATTAATATTACGTAAAAAATCAATAATTTAAAATATAATGGTATTATAAAACGGTATTTTTAATTTGTAAGTACATTAACGCGGACATGCTTAGTATCGAATGATTATCTATGAATTTGGACCTTCATTCTGTTATGATACCCATTTTTTCCGATATTTTTTTTAAATAATCTGTTTATTTATTTTTTGATTTTCTTTAATATACAAATGCATAACATAGGAGCAACACCTTCAATTCAACTAACACAACAAATAATAAAATAAATTCTGTATGTAGGAAGACTGAAACAGATTTTGAAAACAGTTTAAAAAAAAAGGAAACAGTTTAAACAAAAACTGGAAAGCTAACAGAAAAATAACGAATAAAAAATGACTAACATTATAAAAACAATTATGCCAATTACATATTAGAACTTAAATATATTTCGGTCGAATTTCCAGCGGAAACGAACTTTTTTTTCCATTTATAAAATAAGATATTATTGCGTAAAATGACAACAACATCTCACTTTTCTTTTGATGATAGGATATTGAAATACTTAGTTTAAACATAAAATCATAAATATATAAAACATTGGCAAACAACTTTGTTGAAAATTGAATATATTTGGCGTTAATTTTGTAGAAATTCCTTATTCACACTGCTCCCCTACAATAAACTCACTGACGTAAGCAGTGGGAAAACCCGCACAAAACCGACTTCCACTATTGTTTTGTGTAATATATAAATGCTCGGTAAAGAACTTAAAGAAAGTAGAAATAATACTACGTCGTGGTAAAGAACTTAAAGGAAGTAGAAATAATACTACGTCACGTAGTTTCATTTAATTGTGAACGTTGTTGAAATTGCGTACAATACCATTTTTTACAGCAAGCATTCAATAGCATTAGCTCAACGTGGTACCTGCCCTCGCTCGGTTCACCCAATCGGCAAGTAGCCACGACGATGCCTTTTAAGTAAGAAGTATGGCCGTGGTACGGCGAATGCTAAATCTGGTTAAGTATTGATAACGAAGTATATCTATCGGCTAACTTATGGTGAATTTCGTCGGATAACTTATCAGGGCCACGTACTCTGTAATTAGACATAGGAACGGTTCGTAATGCGGTTAGAAATGCACCACGCAAGCCTACTGTAAAATATCCTCTTTAGGCGTTATCGATTAGAGCAGCACTCTTTGCCTCTGAATCTAGAATCGCGCAGTTGACTATCTTTGTATTTAGTCCAGTAAAATTGAATTTTTTTGCATGGTTAGGCTAATTTATATATACGTGATAATATTGTTAAGGGTCATGTCCTGAGTTGTTGACGTTGTGAAAGAGTTTTGCTAAATCCGCCATCTTTGGGCGATGCTAAGATGAAAGTGATAGTATCCTATTTTATAGGACCTTTTATACTTCCTTCAATTTATTGCTTTCTACTTTTAGAGCATTCAAATTTATAAAAATCCTTAACATCTTATTGTATTGATTTGATTTAAAGAAAGAAGCCTCGCCCATAAAGTTCTAGAAGTGAAACTTCTTTAATAATTCATGTTAGTTAATAATTTAAATTAAACATTAGTTATCTAAAAATATGGTCGTTTTTTTGTTATTTTGAATAAAACTATATGTTCACTAATTCATAATAATATAGTTAATCAATTTTCATTTGAAGCTATTGAATAAATGATAACGTCAAACTTGCTAACAATGTTTGCAATATACCGGAGAAACCTGGCTTTTCATATAGCTTTTAATTAAATTTTTGGACATTCTCCGCCGTCCAGTTGCTAGTGTTCTGTCGGTTCCGCAGCCATTTGGGTGCTTTCAGCATTTGTTTTCTCAAGCGTTACACAATTTTAACGCGACAGAACGACTCGCTAAAAAATATCCTTTCAAATACTATTTTCTGTAGATTTTAATTTGCTGAAACTTGTAAAGTGTAGATTCTAAGAAAATGGTCTCAGAAATGGCGCTGAAGATAATTATGATAAAATACTCTACAAAAACTTTTTATCGTTTTTATAGTTACGTACCTCAAAAGGACAAACGGAACCAGCATGAAATGACTCACATGTCTGGCTGTCTGCCACGATCGTTTTTTTTTAAACCACGCAACGTTGAAACTTTTCATATTAATAAAACATATTGACCTGATATTTTAATAGCCAACATTTGAAAATATTTAGATGGAAATTTTTGAGGGGTACGCAAATATAATATTCGATTTTTTTTAATTCCCTAATAGTGTTTGGGATCGTTTAAAATGGCTAATTAATAAGGGTCTCAAAAATATTTTATTTATAATTTTAAGAAAAACATGAAAAAAATATAATACTCTCCCTTATTATAGAAACAACTCCTGAAAAAAATTGTATGTTATGAAAAAATATGATTTTTAGAAGCCTAACCAAAGGTTGTAGAATAAATATAGCGATTATTCTAGATCTTACATTTTTTTAAACATGCACCATGTTTTAACGCCTTTGAAAGTTGTAGTAGGTAACGTATTTGCATTGTGAAAAATTAATATTTTTAAGTAAACTTAAATACTAAGTACCCTTAATTATTTACAAGTACCTAAATGCGTACGGAAACCTCGAAATATGAATTCTTTTTGTGCTGGACTTATATTATGTCGTGGCAATTTCAGCAAGTCTTTTTAGAAAAGAGTTTTGAAGTGAAACGTCTTTAGTGACTTCCGAGTCATGCCTGTCACATTAAAATTGTGTAACGCCTTAAAAAATAAATGTCGAACGTATCCAACGGGCGGCGGAACCGACCGAGCGCTAGCAACATGGCCGCCGAAAATGTCAAAAAATCACTAATCTATCGATGAATCGACTAATCGTCGCTGTCTTAAACTAAACAGTTATTACGAACCTATATGTTAAACAAATTTGATGGACTAATTTATCGTTGCAATATGCATAGTAGTATATTTTTAATTTGTTAAAAGTATCACAATTATATACATTTTAACTCCCGTTTCGATGTTATATTGGCTGGGTGCGTGACATCAGCGCCGCCTAGCGTCAGCAGCTTTATAGGCGCCTCAATTTTATTAGTACGCTTCAAATTAACGGCTCTGGTAAACGTTTACGTGAATAATACAGGAATAACGGAAAAATTCTAAATAAATTATTTATTAACGAATTTAATAAGATTTTAGTTGCCTGTGCCTAAAAAATATAATATGAATTTATTTTAAGCTCAATAAAATGAGTACAATAATAAATGTTTTACACATATTTAACATTTCAACCATAAACAATGTTAGATGGAATGTATTTTATACCAGCTATCCATTTATTTCTTTTTATCTAAAAAGAAATAAATCTATAAAATTAAAATTTGTTATTTCTTAAAGTATTTTTACAATTTAATACAAAATAACTATCATGTCATATTTAGAAAATTTGCTTTTAATGCATAAAAAATTAGGTATGAATTCACTAGAGCAAAAATACTAATTTTAGCGATTCTTTTAAGTTCATGAATGCATTTTTTCCTCATTATTAAATTTTAATTAAAAAAACATAAAATAAAGATTTAATAATAAATTTTTAAGATTGGTAGAATTGAATATTTTTATCGATATTAAGGGAGACAGAAGTCATCTTTTTAAAATTTTATAAATTGTTATAATTCATATTTATATGTCGATTTCGTTACCCCCACTCTGCAGTCTGCACTCGGCCAATACATACCTTCAATTTTTGTTTTCTAACATTATCATTTGTCAATGATTATAATTCGGTCGCTCGTTCACAATAATCATCAAAGTTTTTGAATTTATTTTTATATTTTAAAAGATACGCGAAACGAATTTTCTAATCATTTTTGTAACAGTCCCTGTTAATTTACCCGTAACATTGTGGTGTCAAACAAACAAAAGAATAGCAAGGATCATTTATAGAGGCAGTAAATCAGAGGAACTTCTGGTGTAATTAAAGCAAAGGTTGTTTTTTTAAGTTTTTTACGTATAGATTTAGTTAACGCTACTTGTTAATCGCAAAAAGCAGTTTATGATTCTGTATTTTTATACCAAGGAAATTTTTGTCGCCAATTGTTTACAAATAGCTTATCCTTATGCCTGTGAAAGATATAATATTCTATATATTTTCGTTGTGAAACATTAATATCTGTGAAAATTTCGATTAGAAATAATATGTAACCTTAAATGTTTATAGGTGCTTAATATGTACGAAACCCTTTTAGGGCGATTTCGATATGTTTTTTGAGTAAGAAAGGTCCCCTTTAGAAAAAGCTTTATTAAAAGTTGGTTAATTGCAAAATTAGCCGAATTACAATTACTTCTATCGTCGAAGCTCGAGTTTGATGTACTAATCGATAATAAAGCACACCGGATGTGCTATTGTTTACAGAAAACTATTATTACTAATTATTTTCAATTTCAAGGAAAGGGCTATGCTCGGTGTTTTTCACGAAATATGATCGTAATATGAAGACTCTTGGCAGTACTAATTTAATGCAATTATTACAAGCTATATATTGAATATATTTGGCTTTAATTTTTTAGAAATTCATTATTTACAATTAAATGAAATTCCGTGACGTAGTATTATTTTTACTTTATTTAAGTTCTTTACCACGGCCTAGGTTTCGTTGTATTACAACATTTTCAGGTGGACTATGAGCAATTTTTGCTAATACTTTATTAATATTATAATAAATTAATATACATAAAAATATTTAAAATAACAAGTAAAAAATGTTTTCCCATGAGAAATTTACATCAAGCATTATTTTTTCGATCTCAAAAATATTTCAATCGTAATTTTCAATTAAACTCTATCTAACAAATAAATGGTGACTTTTGAAGTTTACAAGTTTGAAGACAAGTAGTTATATTTCAATGTTAATCTCCTTTAAGAACTTGTATTAATTTTTAGTATTTTTTTTAAGTGTTAGGTAAAAAGTGAACAAATAAGATATTTTGGTAACTTGTTTAAAATTTTTGTTAAAAAGTATTTTTACCTTTTTCTAAAGCAAATGTATATTAAATTAAAACAGTTTTTATTTCGGGCTGGAGAGCTCAATCCATTTTTTTTTTGGAGAACTAATTAACCCACTTTTCGATCTCTTCATTAGTTTAAATGTTATTAGAAAATAAATGTTATAATATCTTTTCGCAAAATATCGTTATTGTCCTTCAGTGACTATATATGAATTTCAAAAGTACTTATAACTGGTACAAAGGTAACTTGAACTTTAAGATAAAGTCTTGCTAAGATAGACTTGAAAATAGGATATTTGACTGCTATCGTATTTTTGTAAAAATGTTTTTAAACTGCAGAGTAGGTTGACAAAAAAAACCCACAAAACAAACAATTGTTTAAAACTTATAAACAGGAAGAAGTGTTAATTTTTTTGTTAATTAAATTGGAAAAGTCATAAGGAATTTAGTTTCCACACAAAAAATAAGAAAATTATAACATGCCATATATAACTTAAACGCAATATTTAACGAGAAAATAAAAATATTTAATGAACTCCCTTATAATGAATGCTAAATACTGGCCAGTGACGTCATAAGCCAGTCGTATTTTGTATGGGGCGTTTTCGCAGGAATCGTAGTTCGTCAGTTTTTAAGTTGTTACAACTTTTCAACGGAAACTCCTAGGTACGATATATTTATTTTAACCGTGTTTAATATTATTACTTATTTTATTTTAATAATAACAAATAACTTATTACTTTTTATTAGTTCATAAGCCCCTATACTCAATGCTTAGTTTATATCGAACGTTATATATATATATATATATATATATATATAAACTTGGCTGATTTATTACATAAGCTATCTCTTCTGTTCAACTTCAATGGATAAGTATAGGAAGTTAATAATATATAAAAAAAATATTTATAAAAAACTTTTTTTGGAAAATTTGCAAACCAGGATAAACACTGTTTAAAGAATGGGCAGAAAAAATATATATCATAAAGAAATTAAAACTGAAAAACAAGACAGCTAATGTAAACAAATGTTAATTAGAAATCTTGACATGGTACAGTTGAGGAAAGAGTAGAAAGATGGAATGAAGGAAGAATAACATTAAGAGATGATTGAAAAAAAAATTATAGAGAGCAAGTTCCTGGTGTAAGGTTCCAGTTGATTCCAAAGTTTTGAAGCTTGAACAAAAAAGGACTTTTCATAACAAGTTTGGAAAAAACAATGCTAAGTGGTTTGCGCTCAGCCCTCAACCATGAACAGACAAGTAACTAAATGTGCTTTTACTATTTGTTAGTGTTGCAAGGTCTGTAAAATACTGTCAAACTCGAAAAAAATCGACACGAAATAATGTGCAATAGGACATTAGTCCTATATGCATAAAATTATGCGAGCAAGTGGTTCATATTGAGACCTCAAATAATTCGTGGCAATATATTAAAAAAAATTGTAGCATCTAAATAGACATCTAGTTTCTAAACAGACTAAATTATTAGCTTAAACTTTACAAAATTACAAAAACGTCTCCAAAAATATTGGACTTGTAATTAAAATCTTTTTCAAATCCAGTTCCAGTAATGTTTGTATTCTTTTCCATTGGTTTAGCAAATATAAAGAAAATAAGCTAAAAAAATCTTGAAATTTTTGGTAATTACTTGACTCCATAGGTTTTCTAAAAAATTGTACAGCCTCGCTCCCTCCTAATTTTGATTCTTAATCAGATTTGTTAGTTTGACTTGTATTTGCTGTAATAACATTAAATTGAAATAAATAGAGTGATATGTATTGAAATGTTTATCTTTGTATAAGAAGTATAACTTTTTTGGCATAACACAAGAATGACTTTATTTAGCACGCCAATGTTTAATGGAAAAAAAATAATAAGAGGACTGGAGCGTGATTATAAATAGGTGTGGTGAAATCTAAATTCAATCAAATAATTAAATTTTAAATAATTTATAATTTCTGGCTTAGAGAAATACACTTAAAATATGTTTTAAAAAACTTACAAGCACTATTTCTATCATGAATATTTACAATAAAGAAATGCTTTCTATTACATGGACTACTATTCAATTTCAATTATTAAAAAATATTATTTAAAAGCACAGACATAACTAGGATTTATATAAATAGAAAAAAAACGTTTATGTATTTACAAATATGTAGAACTAACATGAATATAGTATCAGTCACTACACACATGTTTAGTGAGCAACTTCATCCTGTCGATTTGTGTTGCATCGTGCACACGCATCATAAAATTTCATTCACATAATTTTAATTTAAATTTCGCCCCTAAAGAAGGACAATTTCAAAAAAATTAAGGTATTTCCCCGTATATTGAATTTTTTTAGCGCGTTTCTTCGTGTGCCACATATAATGGAACAATTTTAAATTGTATAAAACGTTGCGGAATATTTCTTTATGGGTGTCCGATTAAATCCGGTTCACTTAGCTGGTTGAATAATTCTGGTGAAAGTTTCAACAATATAAAGAAATGCTATATTCGTTGTGACAATAGTTTTTAAGACTGAAAAATTTATCAGCACTGCTAGAAATCTTTTTTTTTTTGAGGTTCGTCGATCATTATTCATAACAGTCGATCGTCGATCATTGTTCATAATCCGTCTGTTACAGGACCGATTAATAAAATGTCATGAAAATGTAGACCCATTAAAAACGACAAGTGAACAATTTATTACAAAATAAACGAGTTACGAGCTTTTACTTTGCTGTTACTAATAAGAACATCCCAATTCAATATTACCGTCCGAGTCCAAACGTCAAACTTAAACTTTTATAACTCAGCTAATTTTGAGATATATAAAAAATGTTTTCCCCCTATTCAACTTGTACCTCATTAGGAGCAGTTATGATTTATAAATTATAGAAAAAAATGTCAATATACCCTATTGAATTTATCAAGCTTCAATTTTCGAAAAGTATTATGTTTGTTTGCACAAATCGGTTTAATCGTAATAAAATGTGTGTTTACATATTGTTTTATCAATTTTTTATTTTTATAATAACAATCTACTAATATATTTATAAAAAAAATTAAATTAATTAATATCAGATCGCGGTACAGGTGAACCGAGTAGATAAAAACGCCTTTAGAATACGTGAGAGGCAATATGTGAGCAAAATAGCTCCTCGTTTACTATTTAAAATAATTTCAATATACTTAATAATTTTATAATAACTTTTACTATATTAAATATAAAATCTACTAATAAAATAATTATATTTCATTAACTTCTATTAATTATCTTTTTATTATTTTCAAAATGTTTGTCACACGCAATCAAAGATCTCCTAAACAAACATTAAGAGTTTATGCAAATTAATTTTGTGTTTTTAATATTTATTAATATTATAGATTTTTCTGTGTATTTTTTAAAAGGGTCCAGTTTCATTACCGAGACTTTCTCTGATGTATATATGCTTATATTGCATATATAATGTGGGCATCGTTTGGAATGGCTAATATTGAATATATTTGGCGTTAATTTTGTAGAAATACATTATTCAGAATTAAATGAAACTACGTGATGTAGTATTATTTCTACTTTCTTTAAGTTCTTTACCATGACCTAGGTTTCGTTGTATTACAACATCTTCAGGTGGGCTATTAGCAAAGATCTTTGCTAATAGCCCACCTGAAGATGTTGTAATACAACGAAACCTAGGTCGTGGTAAAGAACTTAAAGAAAGTAGAAATAATACTACATCACGTAGTTTCGTTTAATTGTGAAATGGCTAATAATAAAAAAAATATTCTTTTGTAATCTTATGTAGTATCTTTATAGTGTATCTTGAGGAATATACTGAAAAAGTGAAAAAGAGGTTACCCCTCTAGTTCTGAAAGTACTCAAACTTATAATAAAAATAAAATTATGAAAAAATTGAGTTTTTTGAAGCCTACGCAAAATTTGTAGGAAAACCATAGCAATTGCCTTGGAACTAATATTTTTTTTATATACGCTCCATATTTTTATAACTAAATTAAAAGAAAAATTATCACAGCTAAGAAGATTACTAATTCACGAGTAATAGTCGACCAACTTTCATAAGCTTCCAAATTTCTAGGAACTTTTTACAGAACTTTAAAAAGTTCATAGAAATTACACACAAGTAACTTAAATCAACTGCAAAAACAACTTTCTATTTTATATAATTTATATTTATTATGTCTGTGAAAGATGTACTAGGCATCATATTTATATATTTACGTGGTGAGAAATAATATTACTTCAAAATGCATCACGTTTTTACGCCTGTGAAAGACGTAGAAGGCAATATATTTACGTTGTGAATAATAATATTTGTTAATAGTTTAATAGAAATACTAGGACCTTTAAATGACCATAAGGTCCTAAATATGTTAAAGACCTCGTAATTATATTTGATTCATACTACACACGTTTTTTATATACTATTACGTGATTTGTTTGGCTTCTAACGCTTTCTTTACGTGATGCATATGAGTGCTACATATAGCCACTACCTTTTCGTTTTATATTTCGCTGTCTGTTTAACATAACATTGCATTGAATGTGCAATATAGTATCGGAAATATAATATTGAGGCTCTTTTGCTCAATTCAATTGCTAATTTGCTCTGATTTACGATACCCGATCCATCTAATATTTTCTTATAAATACAATGTATGTTCGAAAGGTTTTCCCATTAGAGTTTTCTTTCATTGTAATTTTTGAATAGTAAAAGCCTTCATTTATTTATCGGAGGCGTCTAATTTCTAAATTATTTGCTTAAACTTTGCGTGTGTAATTTTTTTTAATCAAAGTCGGAAAATTATCTCCAAAAATATTGTCATTTCTTGTCTTGTTATTGTCGTTTCCTGTCTTCCCCATCCCAAATTATGTCAATAGTTTGTATTACTAATACTTTTGTCTTTTTTTTCCTCTCAAATATACTGTAAATAACTTTCATTGTAAAATTTCTTACAGTCTAGCAACCAAATTTCTACCAATTAAACAATTGACATTGAATCCCAATTGTCATGGTTGACTGGAAGATATTGCTCATGTAGCAATAAATCCGCCATATGTATGCACAAAAGCTGATAAATAAAGTCTTTTTCATATCGTTCTAGTAATGTTTGTATACTTTTCCATTGTTTTAGTAAATAAAAAGAAAATACAAAAATCTTAAGATTTTGTACTATTACTCGATCCCATACATGCAACATTTTCCAAAAATTTCCATTGTACAGTCTGGTTCCCTCCTAATTTTAATTCACAATCAGATTTGTTAGTTTGACTTGTATTTGCTCTAATAAAATAAAATCGAAATAAATAGAGTGATATTTATTTAAATTTTATTATATTAGAACATTTAATTTTTTATTATGTGTTTTTTAATTATATTTCATAGAAACGTGCAAGGTAGGCACAAAATATTTTCTTCTCTCAAACCTGTACGATCTGTCTTTAAAAATAACTCTTTGAGTATGAATGTATTTTTAATTTTTTTTTCTTTTAAAATTACGATTATAGATATTAATTATAATGGACTCTTTTTGTTGCCAGATATATCTTGAAAATTCTAATGCTTAAGTACTTACAATTCTTAATAAGGTAAAAATAATATAAAAATATTTTGTATTTAAATATTGCATATATATATATATATATATATATATATATATATATATATATATATATATATTTATATATCTATATTATAATAATTGAAGGTAATCTTAATATTCAACTACAATCATTAGTAAATTGAATTGAATAAAACAGAAATAAGTTTGTTGAGTTAATCTTATAAAATTCTATCACATCGTTTTCGAAAATGTCTGTCACATCGTTTTTCTCGTAAACTGCTTCATATAGGTCTTGAATTTTTTAAATTAAGTACATAATATTGGGTATCATTTGAAAGGCCTAGTTGTAAGAATCCTAAAAATATTTAAAAAATATTACGAAAAACATGTTTTTCCCATTGAAGAGAAATTTTTTTCATAATTTTTTAAAAGCGTATCTTCAGAGTATACTAAAAAGTATGCTAAACATATATATTAGTCTTCCTTATTTTCAAAAATACTAAACACAAACTTATAAAAAACAGGATTTTTAGAAGTCTACGGAAAGAAATATAATTATGTAGAATTTTTTGTAAACAATAAATCTTTTAGCATACTCGTTAAATCTACACATGACGCGAAATTTTAGGATAACTATAACAATGATTCTAGATGTCATAGTTTTGAGTTGCTAATACACAATTATATATAGGTCTTCCCTACTTAACTATATTAGCTGCTATAAAGTATTTATTACACTAAGAGGAAGATATAAAGTATGACTTAGATTAAATAAAATAATTTCCCGTCAAACGAGACATGGAACTCTCGATGCGCGAATCAGACTCGCACTTATCCAGTTTTAGTTGACACGATTCTATATGGTATGACTTATAACAGTGTAAATAAATTAATCATCATCATCATCATCATATATATTAATACGCTAAGGTTAAGATGTTACTCTCCCTTTTTAGAAAAAACCTCACAACTAATCCACATAAATTATATATCATTTTATAGATAATTGCTTGCTCTACCGGCATCCACAACTAAAAAATTTATTATTGCTATTGTTTTTGCAAATTAATTAATTATTAAAATTATATACACAAAACAGTAATGCTGCCATCTAACGGCTCAACGTCAATATGATTGACGGTCGGTAAAATTTTTGTTTAATTTCAAATCCACTCACGTATAAATAAAGTGGCGCTTTAGCTCAATGCTTTTGATACTTGCGCCTCTATATGTCAATTTTAGTAAAATATTTGTTTGGTCTGTCATCTGAGCTTCATAATGGAATAAATAATGCGAAGACTTCGCACGGGTCACGTTAGTCTTGTATTATGCTCATTAAACCTATTTACGAGGAGAATTTTCAGTTTATTTATTAATATTTCGTATGTTCTTATACGTATATACTCGTATATAGTATGACTTTATATAATATGAATAATCTGACTATAAAATGAAAATACTTGATTATGGATAAATGAAACAAAGCTACTTCACCGACTTTTTGTTCTATTTTCATCAATATTAGGTTTTGACAATTATTCACAATTAAATGAAACTACGTGATGTAGTATTATTTCTACTATCTTTAATTTCTTTACCACGACCTAGGTTTCGTTGTATTACAACATCTTCAGGTGGGCTATTAGCAAAGATCTTTGCTGATGAAGATGACCCTGAAGATGTTGTAATACAACGAAACCTAGGTCGTGGTAAAGAAATTAAAGATAGTAGAAATAATACTACATCACGTAGTTTCATTTAATTGTGAATAATGAATTTCTACAAAATTAACGCCAAATATATTCAATATTTGACAATTATCTTAAGGACATGGTTATGTCATTTGTTATTAACCTCTAAAACATACTACACCTTTTGGCTGTTTTTAAATATTATAGTATGCATACCATATTTAGATGACTAATCTTAAGGACATGGTTATGTCATTTGTTATTAACCTCTAAAACATACTACACCATTTAGCTGTTTTTAAATATTACAGTATGCATACCCTCATCTAAATAATAAAGAAAACGTAATAAATATCTGTATTAATCTAGATTATGTTTTCAAAAACTAAATTCCCATATTCCATTCGTTTAATGTAACAAGTGTTACTTAATTTTTTAATAACGATCTCAAAAAATTATCTCAATCAGACTCGCACTTCTCCAGTTTTAGTTGTCACGATTCCATACGGTGTGACTAATACCGGTGTAAATAAATTAATATTTTATTATGAAGAAAAAGAACAGAACTACTTCACCGACTTTTTGTTCTATTTTCACCAATCTTACCTTCTGACAGCAATCTGAAGGACATAGTTATAAAATTTGTTATTAACGATAAATAAATTACGCCTTTTAGCTATTTTTAAATATTAAGAATATATATTCGTTCATCTAAATAATAGAGAAAACAAATAAATGATAAATATCTGTATCAATCTAGATCATGTTTTTAAAGATCGTTAAAAGCTAAATTCCAATATTCCACTCGTTTAAATATAACAAGTGATACATAATTCTTTAATGACGATCCCAAAAACTGATTGAACTTAGCCTCATCTCCCCAATATCATAACCCCACACCCCACGAGCTCAGCCACAAAATCTACCAACGAACAAATGGACATCATTCCGCGTACGCCTTATCACTCTATAAACAAAAATCTCACATATTGCCATAACAACCAGCTCGCTCGGTGTAAACAACTCGACAAGCCACCTGCTTCAATAATGCTATCGCCAAGCCTTATTTACAATCCAGCTGCTGTTGGAAAAATCAAAATAAACCACTGAAAAAATCGGTGAAAATAGTTCTTTGTTTACCCGCGTAGGTCGTTAAGATTAATTCGAGTTTTTTCGTTTATCTGATCGGGTTTTCTTTTATAAAAGAGGAGTTTTCGCAAAAGACCATTAAGGTTCATTTTTTGCCAAATAAATCACATAGTTTTGTTTACTTATTTCTGTAGCTATAAATGCTTTCTTAACACACGCCATCGATTAAATACAAACAAACGTGAAAAAAAAACAAAATATATGTATGTACGAGTGACTCTACTCCTTACTTCCCAGACTTTGGTTCGTCTCACGTTAGAGATAAATTATTCGAAGTTTCGAAATATAGATACATTATAAATACAAACACCTCTAAAAAAACGAAATGTATATATATATACATATATATATATATATATATATATATATATATTTATAATATATATTTGCAATTTACTTTTCAGCCGCCGTGTTATATCTGCGAATCGTTTTACATTATAGATAAATATATTAATAAAAATACATGTAGATTGAATATTTTGGAATATATGTAATTTACCTACAATTACAAAAAATCATAAAAAAACGGATTATAATTTTGAATCGTTTCACAATACAGATAAATATTTTAATAGAAATAGGTATTAGATTGAAAATATTGGAATGTAAGTGTTTTACAAACACAAAAAATCATAAAAACATGGATCATAATTTTGAATCGTTTCACATTTGATTTAAATACTTTAATAAAAACATATTTATCTTTTATCGAATCGTTTCACATTAGAAAAATTTAAAGATTGACAATTTTGAAATATATGTACTTTATAAAAAAAAAAATCTTAAAAAAACGGATAACTTTAAATCGTTTCAATTAGAGATATACACTTTAAATGATACATAGGTTCAAATATATATATATATATATATATATATATATATATATATATACATACATATATATATATATATATATATATATATATATATATATATATATATATGATACTTATCAGTAACATAAATATAATATTGTAATAAAGATATTAAAAATTTTGTAATGTAGATACGTCACAATACGAAACATATATAGTACACGTAGCTTAAGTTGTCAGTCCTCAAATTATATCTTCGAATCTTTAACCTTAGGAATAAATATTTTATTAGAGAAATAGATTAAAAAATTTTGGAATGTAGATACGTCATAATACGAAACATTTATAGTACACGTAGCTTAAGTTGTCAGTCCTCAAATTATAGCTTCGAATCTTTAACCTTAGGAATAAATATTTTATTAGATAAAAAGATTCAAAATTATTGGAATATAGATACGTCACAAATACGAAACGTATATGTGTAACTTTACTTGTTAGTTCCCAGATTGTAACTTACAATCTTTCACCTCAGAAATAAGCATTTTGATTGAGATATAGATTCAAAATTTTGAAATGTATATACCTCACAAATACGAAATTTAAATATATAACTGCATGTCATTCGCCACGTTATAACTTCGAGTCTTTCACCTTAGAGATAAAACATCTTAATAGAGATGTAAATTCTAAATTGTATAATGTATATACTTCACAAATACGAAATTTAAATATATAACTACTGACCATTCGCCACGTTATAACTTCGAATCTGTCACCTGAGAGATAAAACATCTTAATAGAAATATAGATACAACATCTTGGAATGTTGTATCTATATTTCTATTAAGATGTACTTCACAAATACGGAATTTAAATATATAACTACTTGTCATTCGCCACATTATAACTTCGAATCTTTCGCCTTAGAGATGAAACATCTTAATAGAGATATAGATTCAACATTTTGGAATGTATATACTTCACAAATACGGAATTTAAATATATAACTACTTGTCATTCGCCACATTATAACTTCGAATCTTTCACCTTAGAGATAAAATATCTTAATAGAGATATAGATTCAACATTTTGGAATGTATATACTTCACAAATACGGAATTTAAATATATAACTACTTGTCATTCGCCACATTATAACTTCGAATCTTTCACCTTAGAGATAAAATATCTTAATAGAGATATAGATTCAACATTTTGGAATGTATATACTTCACAAATACGGAATTTAAATATATAACTACTTGTCATTCGCCACATTATAACTTCGAATCTTTCACCTTAGAGATAAAATATCTTAATAGAGATATAGATTCAACATTTTGGAATGTATATACTTCACAAATACGGAATTTAAATATATAACTACTTGTCATTCGCCACATTATAACTTCGAATCTTTCACCTTAGAGATAAAATATCTTAATGGAGATATAGATTCAACATTTTGGAATGTATATACTTCACAAATACGGAATTTAAATATATAACTACTTGTCATTCGCCACATTATAACTTTGAATCTTTCGCCTTAGAGATAAAACATCTTAATAGAGATATAGATTCAACATTTTGGAATGTGGATATGTCACGAATACGAAACATAAATAGTATACTTGTATTATAACATAATATATACTTGTCAGTCCTCAGATTATAGCTTCGATTCTTTAATTTAGTGATAAATATATTAATAATGATATATATTAAAAAAAATTATAATGTAATTACATATTTAATTTTGTAATTACGCATTAATAAAATTATACTTAAAATTATTGAAAAACGTAAAAGTTATAAGGGTCAAACCAAATACTAACTGATATTACATCAGTTTGCTTTGGTTAATAGTGTTTTATCCAAGAGACCTGTCTAAGAGACCTTTTTTAGTCTGTCACAAGATTTTTAAACTGAAGATATCAGTGACCTCCTAGATGGCGGTAAGGTAAATAACTTTAAAGAATGAGACTATGAAACTTTTAAATTTTAAAATATTTGTTCTGACGCCAAATCGGAGTTAATGCATGAATGCAGTATATGCGTGGACGCTTGCATTGATATGGATACATGTATGAATATTACTAATGTTTAAATATAACTAATACTAATACTGTTATTTTAGGGTATTTTTAAATAATACTGATATAGATATTTTAAACTAATACTGATATTTTAGGGTATTTTTAAATAATACTTATATTGATATTTTAAACTAATACTGATATTTTAGGGTATTTTTAAATAATACTTATATTGATATTTTAAACTAATACTGATATTTTAGGGTATTTTTAAATAATACTGATATTGATATTTTAAACTAATACTGATATTTTAGGCTATTTTTAAATAATACTGATATTGATATTTTAAATTAATACTGATATTTTAGGGTATTTTTAAATAATACTGATATTGATATTTTAAACTAATACTGAAATTTTAGGGTATTTTTAAATAATACTGATATTTTAGGGTATTTTTAAATAATACTGATATTGATATTTTAGACTAATACTGATATTTTAGGATAAGGAATAATTACAATTTGCTACTGATACCTAATGGTTAACATTTATACGACATTCATTTAGATTTAATGTGGTCTTCATTTAATATTTAACCGACTTTTAGGGTTCTGTACCTCAAAAAACGACAAAGCTGAGCCGTTTCAATATCATTCACATATCTCTCTCTCTGTCAAACCTTTGTTTTTTTGAGAAATCGTTTAACGTTGAAACTTGAAATTTGGTGTAGTAAGAGATCACAATAAACTGCATAGCTGAGACTAAACATATTTGGTTTTACATGTAAACATTGTGTAAATGGACAAGAATTACGAATGGAGGTAGCTGGAAGAATTGTGAAGATAGCTGGAAGAACGTGGAGCCGGATGGCGAGAGATCGATGGCAGTGGAAGCATTTGGAGGGGGCTTTTCACCCCTACAGCTGTTTTTACATCGAAAATAAATATTAGCAAAACAGAAATGTAATTCAAAATTAGACACATTTTAATACTAACATTACTATAAATCCAGTTTACGTTTTTAGTAAAAGTGTAAAGAATACGTAAATCTGTAATGCAATTGATGTTAACAAAAAACAAAACTTTTCCCTGCTAAGATAGAAGCAAACATACAGTCAACGTTAGATTTTATAATCGAACTCCAGACATTAATTTGAGAGGTTTTGTTTTACCGTTCTGTAATCAGATTTACAGAAAAAAATACCTTTCTATAAAAAAAAACCTATTTTACCGACTTTTGCCTAACACTAATATTTCATTTTACTATTGAATATATTTGGCGTTAATTTTGTAGAAATTAATTATTCACAATTAAATGAAACTACGTGATGTAGTATTATTTCTACTTTCTTTAAGTTCTTTACAACGACCTAGGTTTCGTTGTATTACAAGATCTTCAAGTGGGCTATTAACAAAGATTTCTAATCTTTCCTAATTTAAATATTTGTTATTAGCAAAGATTTCCAATCTTTGCTAATTAAATAGGTTTTGAAGTATTAATTTTAAGTTTCTGTAAAGGATTAGGATAATAGGATATAGTAGGATAATACTGTACGTTTAGACCAATACTAACATCTAGAATATTCATTGTCGAATTAAGTACTAAAATGCAAGTCCTTCTCCCGTCATTTCCAAAACTACTGAATAAAAAGTGATGAAAAAGCCGGGTTGATAGGATGTAACCTGACGGTTACAAGAAAATGTAAGAAATTATCCTAGTTCTTATAGTTCTTGAGAAAGTTACGATATTTATATGCTTGTGAAAGGCAATATGTAAATAGAATTAACATCTAAAGCAAAAATATATAAATAATATTAACATTCATAAATAATTTAATAAGAACACTATGTACCCCAAAATGTGTAAGCTTTTACATGTACGAGTACCTAAGTATATACTAAGTCCTCGTAGTATTAGTTCTACTCATATTTGACAAATATTAATTTCTTATGTAACTTCACACAACAGAACGGAGGTAAAATTAGCGAAGAGCGGAAAAAATAATCATCCGTTTCGCTCTCGTTCGTTCTATTTGTCCATGTGTGAATAAGAGAAAAACTGATTCAAGGATTGTTTGCTCTTTGTATAGCGAAATGATAACAATTTTGAAAGAAAAAATACAAAATTATTTTCACATTTTTATTTATTAAGCGAGATCGGTGGAAAAGTAAAAGGTTTTTTTTCATAATTTTATTATAAGATAGTTCTAGAGCTATTGTTGAAAAAATGCAAAAAACAAAATATATCTAGGCTATACCAAAAACTACTAGTTTAAAAATTATGGGAAGAAAACAGGGTTATCAGAAAAATACGTAAAATTTACAGAAAAATCATAGAGATATTTTAAATTTCATAGAAAATTCACTATCACGATACCCTGTAAAGAGATACACTAATAAATAATATATGTCTACTTACATGACAAACAAATTTTATATTTTTAAATAGTTCCATTAAAATACTTTGTACCCTTAAATGTTTATACGTTCCTAAATATTTGCAGATTCCCCGTATTCCAAGTTTCACCTGTGCTTAACAAGTTTATTATAATTATACTTTATCAAGGTTTAAGCTGTCTACCTGTTATGAAGTTGCTTGGTATTTCACGTTTGATAATTAGTTAATTTTATGTTTAATTTCGATTAATGTGGATTTTCTTTTCTGTTTTATTAGTTGGTTGATTGGTGTCGTATCCATTTGAAGTCAAATTAGTCTCGAATTGATCCGTGTGCCAAGATCACAGCTTTGGCAATGTCCACAATTTGTTGTTGTAAACATTTCCCTGAAATGGAAATTCATCCATTTAATAATGGCTGGGCAGTTGAGAATGTGCTAGGGGGTGAGTTCTTCCCCTAGACAATTTCGACATGATTTATAGGATCTAGTGCCATCAGTATTTAGTCATTCCACTTAGGTGATTGGTTCTGAGTCTAGAAATAGTCTTAGTAATATTTCTACCTGCATTGATAACGCATACTTTGTTCCTTTTTGATGTAGTTTTCTTTCAGTCTATATCTAGCAATGGCATTAGCGTCTAATAAAGTTATGACGTTTGGACCTTCAAAATTTAGGTTTCTGACCTCTTTCGCTATCTTATCAGCATCCTCATGTCCTTCTATACCCACATGTGCAGATATCCATTGGGAAGTGCAGTTTTTTCTTTGGTGGCCAATTTCCTCTAAGCGATGATGGATATCCTGCACGACTTTGTGATTTATTAATTACTTCTGTTTTATTAATTATTATTTATTAATAATTATAATCATTATTCCAAGTTTCCTACATTCATTGTAACTTCGAAGTCCTAGTTTTTCAAAAATCTGGGTCTCAAATACCTCGAGGAAAAAACTATTTAAAAAATACATCTTTTTAAAACTGAACCAGGATATCCGGGTAACTAAGTAGACGCATATAAGGTAAGGTAATTTTGTAAAAGTGCCAATAAAAAATGTTTATAATGTGAAACATCCGATGGCGTGTTCACTTGGGAGTTCCGATTCATTCGACGAATCGATGTTCTAAAGGCGAATTCACGTGCCATCAGAAAAAGTTCTGAAGGCACGTCGCGACGTGCTACTCCGACTTAATTCAACCAGCTTCATGTCTTGTTGGCTCATTCCGACTTATTTCGGCCAGCTTAGCATCTTGTCGGCTCTTTCCGACATATCGCTTCCCTGTCTACTACACTACACATACGCTACTTTACGTGTGTGTTAGTGTATCAGCATTGTTTCTTATTTGCTTTACTCGTTTAAATCGGTTTATTGCATTAAACTGTCTTAAAAATTTAAAAGCGTTTATTAATTTAAAATATAAGTTACAGTAACACAATAAGAATGATAATAAAAATCAATTTTCAATTATCATCGGATAGATTCAATTATCATCGACCAATTGTCACTTTCTTTCCATAAAACCGGCATCAACAGTTACTGTTATTGTAATAACATGGGAAGATATATCTGAAAAAGCAACTTAACAATATTATACAATAAATATTTTATTTTTAGTATATTATTAAACAAATATTTAGGCAATAAATTATGTCTTAAAAATGAAATTAGAAAATTAAATTAATATTTTATTATTAATAAGTATCTAAATATTTGTTGTTTCATATTTTCAGTAGATTATTAATAAAAGTTTCTGTGATAAACTATTTCTTAAAAATTAAATATGGAAATTAAGTTAATATTTTATTATAAACAAGAATCTATATACGTCCATTTATCATTCACTGAAATAAAAATATTTCAATATAAAAATATAAGAAATTTTTTATATTTCACATCTGCCAGGCGCCCCATGATGGCTCATATTTTTATATTCAGTGCAAAGCCATGACTTTTTCTTATTGAATGAATTTGTACCCATCAAAGGGCTCATAAGTTTTTTATGCATATCGTTTATCTAGTACCAACAAGGTGTTTTGTAGTTTACAGAATCTACTATGTTTCTGTGTATCAGTAATGCCCTTATTATCATATACCATTGCTCGTCAATTCAAATGTCCCATATTTTTTAATAAAAGAGGATGGTTAAGACAATTATTTTAAATGACAGTGGTAAAGAAAGACGAATATTTTTTTAAAAGGGATGGTTAAGACAATTATTTAAATGGCAGTGGTATATAAATGCGATTATTTTTATAAAAGAGGATGGTTAAGACAATTATTTAAATGGCAGTGGTAATAAATGCGATTATTTTTATAAAAGAGGATGGTTAAGACAATTATTTAAATGGCAGTGGTATATAAATGCGATTATTTTTATAAAAGAGGATGGTTAAGACAATTATTTAAATGGCAGTGGTATATAAATGAGATTATTTTTATAAAAGAGGATGGTTAAGACAATTATTTAAATGGCAGTGGTATATAAATGCGATTATTTTTATAAAAGAGGATGGTTAAGACAATTATTTAAATGGCAGTGGTATATAAAGGCGATTATTTTTATAAAAGAGGATGGTTAAGACAATTATTTAAATGGCAGTGGTAAATAAATGCGATTATTTTTATAAAAGAGGATGGTTAAGACAATTATTTAAATGGTAGTGGTAAATAAATGCAAATATTTTTATAAACGAGGATGATTAAGACAATTATTTAAATGGCAGTGGTAAATAAATGCGATTATTTTTATAAAAGAGAATGGTCAAGACAATTATTTAAATGGCAGTGGTAAAGAAATGCGATTATTTTTATAAAAGAGGATGGTTAAGACAATTATTTAAATGGCAGTGGTAAAGAAATGCGATTATTTTTATAAAAGAAGATGGTTAAGACAATTATTTTAAATGCCAAAGGGTAAATAAATGTCAAGATTTTCCTACTAAGATAGAAACAACCATACAGCCGTAATTAGGTTTCTCTATCGGCCTACTGCAATATTACCTATTTGATATGTCTTGTATAATTACCACATAGTTTTGTTTAAACGTTCATTAATTAATCTTAGATGGAATATCAAATTAAATTATTAAAACAAATCTAGTCTACATAAGCCGCTCATCAAAATATTTCACCTTATTTTAGAGACAAAGCAGTTTCTTAGACGATGGGAATATTCAGAATTATTACTACAGAATGTTACTACAAAGCTATAAGTCGCATGCCTTGATTATATAAAGCCTTCCCTGCTGCTTTATTAAGGAACATAAAAAATCAGTTACGAAAATTAGTCAGTCAAACAAGAGTCAACCAGGAATTATGAGGAATTTCTCCACGTTGGACCATATACATATTCTGAAGTTGGTAATAGCAATGCATAATGAATACAATAATCATTTATATATAAGCTTTATAGATTACTACAGAGCATCTATCTCTTGTAATTAAATATGAAAGGATGATTGAAACAAGGCACGAATTCCAAGTAGATTGATATTATCAAAAAAATATACACAAAGAGCTTCAAGGATCAGTCCATTCAGAATCCATTCTCTATAGAGCATGGATTAAATAAAGGACCTTCACTCACCAAAGCTATTTATCACTCTTTGAGACAAATATTCAGAACACTAGATTGGGAAAACTTTGGTTTGAAAATATATGGGGGATATCCGTCAAATTTACTATTCGCAGACAACATAATATTGCTCTCAGAAGACCAAATTAGAATATAACATAGAGTCAATAAATCGACAAAGTAAACCAACGGAATGTGAAATAAAACCGAAAAGGAAACCAAAGTCATGACCAACTATCGAAGAATTAATTTAACATTGGACTCCACAAATTCAGAATGTATTGAAAGCTACATCTATCTTGGATATTTTATATGGTTTAAAATTTTATTGATAACGGAACGGAAGAGTTAAAAATACATAGACAATCTGCTGGATAATGAAAGAACTATGAATGCTAAACTATCAATAAACATAGAAACAATGATAATAGAAACATGTTTAGCACCATGCTTAACTTATCCTTGCCAAATCCGGACTTACAAAAAGATCTCTCGAAAAAAAAATATGCCAAAAAGTTACAAAATAAAGTATGTCGGTCTAAGACTGAGAGACAAAAAACCATAACATAAGAAATAAAACAAAACAAAGAGATGAAAGGAAAAAAAAAACAAAAATTAAAATGAGCTGGCTACTCACAAAGAACAACAAAAAAATTGTCTACAATAATAACAAACAATTGATTTAGATACAAAATGCAAATAAGAAAAACCCTACAAGAGATTGAGCGATAGCACGGTGGAGGTAGCAGAAAGAATGGTAGAGATAGCTGGGAGAACATGGAGCAGGATGGTGAGTGATCAATAGCATAGAAGCATTTGGAAGAGGCTTTTAACCCCTACAGCGGTTCTTACACCGAAAATAAACGTTATTAAAGAAACAGAAGTGTAATTCAAAATTCAATCCATGTTCAAAGACTTGCATTAGTAATAATCCAGTTTAAGTTTTTAATAAAAGTGTAAAGAATATATAAAGCCCTAATATAATAAATGTTAACAAAAAAGAAAACTTTTCACTGCTAAAATAGAAGCAAATATACAGTCAACATTAGTTTTAATAATCGAACTGCAGACATCAATTTGATAGGTTTTGTTTTACCGTTCTGTAATTAAATATACAAATTTACAGTAGAAAAACTTCACTCTAGAAAAAAAAATATTTGCCTAAAAGCAATATTTCATTTTACATTTAAAAAAACGCAAAAGATTCAGTCCTAATTTTAATATTTGTTTTTAAATAAGATTTAAAGTTTTAATAAAAGATTAAATAATTACGCAGGATATTGCATATTTAAAATATTTAATTACTAATATACTACATACTTAGACCAATATTTAAAATATTTATTGTCTTTTGCAACCATATGTACGAGTATGTACTCTTCGCACTTAAAAAGGGATATCCAAGAAGAGAAAAATTCATAACCTCTACAAAAGTGTTAATTTTGTTGAATGGAAAAAATATCCTCAGTCTTGAACACTTAATTTAATAATTAAAATTCAGATATGCTAAAACTTTTTAGATCTTACCATATTTCTGATGTGGTAAATCAGCTATCTAATCCATTATGGTTATATTCATTTTATGCAGCTTATTTGTAATACGTCAAATGGGCTGCATAAAATGAACTTTACGTACAAAATGAACTTACGCATAAAATGAACTTTACGTACAAAATGAACTTACGCATAAAATGAACTTTACGTACAAAATGAACTTACGCATAAAATGAAACAAAATGAACTTACGCATAAAATGAACTTTACGTACAAAATGAACTTACGCATAAAATGAACTTTACGTACAAAATGAACTTACGCATAAAATGAACTTTACGTACAAAATGAACTTACGCATAAAATGAAACAAAATGAACTTACGCATAAAATGAACTTTACGTACAAAATGAACTTACGCATAAAATGAACTTTACGTACAAAATGAACTTACGCATAAAATGAACTTTACGTACAAAATGAACTTACGCATAAAATGAACTTTACGTACAAAATGAACTTACGCATAAAATGAACTTTACTTTCACGTACAAGTATCTGTAGATTCGGTCACCATTTCATTCAAACCCCTAATCTAGTCGCGATATTAAAGGATATGGCTAAGAAACAAAATTTCCTTGAAACAATTTTCTAAGTCTAATTAATGCATTATTGTTATTTTTCATGCTTTCCTTTTTCAATCTTTTCTAACGAATATTTTAACTGTTCATTACATCATGCAACATTTTAATGACTTCAAAAATTACAAACTTTCTTAACTCACGGAAACAGCTACACAAATTTATATAAAACTGTTTAACATTATTTATAATGAAGAACAACTACGTGACTTAATATTATTTCTACTTTCTTTAAGTTCATTATCATGACCTAAGTTTCGTTATATTACATCTTCTTCAGGTAGGCTATTAGCAAATATGTTGTAATACAACGAAACCTAAGTCGTGGTAAAGAACTTAAATAAAGTAGAAATAATACTACATCACGTAGTTTCATTTAATTGTGAATAATGAATTTCTAAAAATTTAACGCCAAATGTATTAAATAAAGAATTTAATAATTTAAAAAACTTTTCAAATAAATACTTCCATTACAATCTTTGGTCCCACAAAAACATAGACTTAGCCGCCAAACTCCAGACATAGACTCAGCCTCGAATATTTTATCATTAAGTATCCATGTTCGACGTCATCTTGATATCTTAAATAATCCACAAAATTTTAATTACCTTTTTGGCGGATACAAATGATTATTTATATTCTAGTTTATTTAAAAGAAAAACACCGGAAAAAAAAACAATATTCGTATAAAAATAAATATTATATAAGAAAAATGAATCAATTGCCATCTCTGACGAACATATAAGGAAATGAAAATTGGAAAACTTCTTTGAATAAACGATACAACAACAACAAAATATACCCGACAAAGCCAATTGGAATTCGCGTAAAAGACAGACCAAAATTGTCATACACTGATACCTTGAAACAATTTCAGTGTACTGAAGGCGAGGAACTGAAGGACAATGGCCATGAATGCGTCACATAAACCCCATGCTAATAAGGCTGCTGCGGTAAGAGGATAAAAAAACTTATTTATTTAGTACCCGAAGTGCAAAATTTTCCAATTATTTCATCCAGATATTCTTCTTCTTCTTAAAGGTCTTCCAAAGCTCGGTTGGACTATCTGTTTCAACAATATGTATTCCTACTTCTTGTAACATCTACATTTATTCCCTTTTGCCATTTTTATTTTCCTACCCTTCCACGGTACTTGATGCCAACGTCTTGTGGCCAGTACCAACCGTTTGACTCTTAATCTTCTCAACTTGTCTATAATTTTCAATTCTACTGACTCAGTCCTTAACCAGATCTGTTTCAATCGGTTACATTTACTCTTGAAGGATGATAATTCTATATCCTTCGTATATTTCACAATTAAATAAAACCACGCGATGTGGTATTATTTCTACTTTCTTCAAGTTCGTTACAAGGTTTCGTTGTATTACAACATTTTCAGGTGGCCTATTAGCAAAGAATTCTCAATCAGAAAAAATCTCAAATCAGAAAAAGAGATTATTTGCTAATAGCCCACCTGAAGATATTATAATACAACGAAACCTAGGTCGTAGTAAAGAACTTAAATAAAGTAGAAATAATACTACATCACGTAGTTTTATTTAATTGTGAATAATGAATTTCTACAAAATTAACGCCAAATATATTCAATCTTCGTATATTTGACATATGTTTTATTTTCCTGCTTTATTCAATGAAGTTTTCACGTAACATTTCCGTTTCAATTATTTTTTTAGTTTATACACCATAATTGTTTTCGCAAACACAAAATAATTAGGAACACGGCAATTTACTTTGTGTACATTTAATTTTTTAAATAAACAAAAATTGTGATGCTAAGGTTATCACTTTTAGAAGCAGCACTCCAATAGTTTCTACTTTAATATGTTTAAAAAAACATAAACTGTACATATCACTTTTCCCCCCTTTCAATAGGTAGAAAAAAATATTAAATAAAAAATATAATTTTCGTCCAGTATTTAAGTTGGTGCTGAAAAAATAAAGGAAAATACGTTTTTTATTGTGAAAATATTTTTAAAAATATTTCAATACCTAGGCCCTGCCCGAGTTAGCAATGAAAGGCTTCTGTTGTCTGCTTTTATATCTTTATATCACGTGACTCAAGGGTTGTAGTGCCAAGGGGTTTATATATTCAAAAAATAGACTACCGTGTGTTGCTTGTTAATGCACTTACGTCACTGTGCGCTTACGTCATCAAGCGAGGAGGAGGAAGGGACGAAAAAAGCCTCGAAATTCAGTCTACGCGACCAAAGAATTTGTCATAACTCCACAAAAGAGAAGGTTACCCTAGGTATTGGTATGTCATCATGTAGATATTGAGGTTCTTTAAAAAGTAAGCTAAGCAGAAAAAAATCAGATTGTCGAGAATTTATACCGGATGACAATTTATAAAACTTTCTAAAATTGTCTCAGCTTATGCTGCGCAATTACAAAATTATTCGACACCAGCAAAAAAAAATTAAGAGTTTTCAGGCAAAAAAATTACGGTAATGTAAATACTATCCGCCCAAATTATTTTTTAAAAAAATTTGGGCGGATAGTATTTCCAGTCTTTGAAATATAATCGAATATGCTTACCATTATTTTTTATGTGGCTTCGTCACTAAACACGAGTCTTCAAAATTGACGATCTGCCTTCTTCTATCCTCCCGACCTTCCTTCGTAACTTTTCAACCCCTTACATCAAGATTATTTCAGTAAACTTATATTGATAATTTAAAGGAATAAAGGTAAGCAGTTATTTATTTTACGCCTGTGAAATATATTCTAGGCAATATATTTTCATAGTGAAGGAGAATATTAGTATTTTTGTAATAGTTTAATAGAAATGTTACATGTATAAACTTAAACAGCTAAACTTAGTAAATTTACGTTAGTAAATTAAAGGGATGAAGTCAAGCCATTATTTGTTTTACACCTGTGAAAGATATTCTAGGCAATATATTTCCATAGTCAATGCGAATATTAATATTTTTTGAATATTCAATATATTTGGCGTTAATTTTGTAGAAATTCATTACTGATAATTAAATGAACCTACGTGATGTAGTATTATTTCTACTTTCTTTAAGTTCTTTACCACGACCTAGGTTTCGTTGTATTACAACATCTTCAGGTGGGCTATTAGCAAAGATCTTTGCTAATAGGTAACCTACGTCGTGGTAAAAAACTTAAAGAAAGTAGAAATAATACTACATCACGTAGCTTTATTTAATTACCATTAATGTTTTTGTAATGGTTTAATGGAAATATTACATGTATAAACTTAAATGGTTAAATTTTATACATTTAAGTGTGAACGAATTCTTTGTGGAGAAAATTTTACTATTAACTAAGTAGTTTATTTTGTTTTTAAGTCTGGTCTTGGGAAACAATGATTGCATTATGTCCCACATATTGGTATGTTTAAAGATAAGGACAATTTTAAACCTCCACTTTTGCTTTCTTATTCCGCTTGATGACCTTTGTAAAAGAAAATTTTTTTTTTATTTTTCAACCACCCTAACCCTAAATAACGGTATAAATTTCTTTTAACTATAATTATTTTAAATTTTTATTCTGTAAGTGAAAGGGGTTGCTAAATAAGCATATTTATTAACATGAGAGTTTTGTTTGTATGAATTCTTAATACTTCAAACAAAAGTGAATTCGCGGTTAAAGTTAACCGTTTAACAATTAACCGAGTTATAAAGGTTTAAACACAATTTTTAGAAAAAGAAAGCAACACCGAATTATGACGTCATTTTAATAATCCTCACTTTATAAATGAGACATGGAGATTTCCTCACTCCCTTCCAACCATTACATTTGGAAACTTATAACTAACTTATTTTTTAATTATTTATAAAATGTATTCAATGTTGGTTTTTAATTAACCTATATTTTCATGATACTTTTCAAAAAACCATTGGATTTAGAAGCAGTAAACTACCGAATTGAAAATATGCAACTTAATAAAAATGTGTTTATTACTATTTTCACTAAAATAAAATGTTAATATGATACGTAGCACACAAATAAATCTCTTACTTACGACCAACCATAATTATGAAATAATATTATCCATTATAGCTTTTATTATGTAAGTGCATTCTTGCATTTTTAACCAGTTTAGTATAGAAAATAGATAACAGATCAGTATATATAAATATACTGATCACATGTAACTTACACCCAAGTTATGTATAATAATTTTAAATATAACCATAAAATTAAAAATTATTAATTTAGTTTACTTTATTGTACTTAAAATACTATATTTGAAGTTACTTCATTCAAAACTCTAAAATAATATTTAAACCTATGGGGTGACATTCCTATAGATGGCATTATCTCAAACGATACAGATATAAAAGTAGCTACCATTATTAATTAGGACCCCATAAAACTAACTTGTATAAGGTGGATGTAACCCTAGCGAGACCCTCAAAACTCACCCCCGACGCGGAGGCACAAACGTAAGCCATTACAATTCCGCCGCGCTATCAGCTCGAGCGCAGCCTCCCGCAATCGGCTTGCGATATATTTATCTCGCGACACGCGGCCGCCATCAGCCGAGACCGCCGCGCCTGTCGGCACCGGCTAAAGTATGGTGTAGGGGGAAAATAAAAGGTGGAAAGCGAAGTAAATCGATGGTAATCGGTACGATATCGTAACAACCCGTCCGATGTGGACAACGGATACGAGAGCGGGTCCGGCGACGAAGGTTGCATCTACAAATCTCTCTCGTTCACACTTTAAAATTGGTTGCGCCTTAGATTAAAACAAAAAGGTAAGATACGGTACGCTTTAACGGTGCACGATTCGCGTAAACCAGGTCCAATGGACCTGATTGTGTTTTGTACAATTGATTTGTACGTAGATAGGCGGTCTGCATAGACGTGGGGTTCTAGAAATCAAAATTACCAATATTTTCAGTTAAATCGATCGATCGCCTTGTAGTGCTTCTACCAGATGTATTAACCATTAATGAAACAAAAACAGCATACATAATTATATAAAAATTTTGAATTTTCAAAAAAATATTTTCTTTTATTACCGTCATGTTTGAATGACAGCAGCATGAACAAGCGCGGAACCGTGAAAAGCTATCATACTAGTAGTGCGTTCGGTGCGAGTTGTTAATTTGCTATAATACGTTAATTCACTCGCGCTACAGTCACAATGCATCGCTTTGTCTCTTTCGGTTAATTTCACATGTAGACAACTTGTGATTACAGCTGTGAGAGTTTACGTGCGTATAGTTGTACCTATGCCCATTTTGTATTTATGTAAAGTAAGGATGTACCATATCTTCCCTTTTTTATTTTGATCTAAGGGTTGCGTAAAAATATTTAACATGACATCACCGCTTTCATGACTTTCAAAAATGCCTTTCTTTCATGCAATAAAAATAAATGTTATGTAAGATTTTACTAAAAATATTAATTAAATTTTTCGTTGTAAAAAGTTCTACGCTCTTTCAACATATAAATGTTAGGGTAAAGTCTCCATCATAGAACTAAAAACGAATGGAAACACATTAAGCGTAATAAAGTTTAAGAACTAAGGTTGCCACTTTCGGGCTGGTCGCCGGGTTTGCGGCGAAGTGAAAAAGGTTATTTTGCAAGGTTTTTGTGGTAAAAAAGGTTTTTATTAGACCGAGATTAAAGCGGGGACAATTTATTTATTCAATACAATCGATATCGATATTTTCGTAATTTGTTTAAACTTTAACGTCGGTTAGTTTATAAATCAACAACGTAACAGGCAGAAGAATCATTTTTTATCAATTTAATTCAAATTAATTTAATGATTGTGGAAATAAAAAACAAATAAAACTATTATCGTTATAAAATAATAAAATGTAATCATCAACAAAAAAAATATTTTAAAATATTATTTGATGTAAATTCATATTTATTATTATTATTTGATATAAGTTTATAACTTTTTGAGGCGATGTTTGAATTCGGAATCCCACCAAAACTTGTCAATCTTGTCAGAATGATTTTACGAAGTGTCAAATGTAGAGTTAAGCTTATGTCCGATGTTTCAGATGTACTCTACACAGAGAGAGGTCTCGAACAGGAAGACTCTCTGTCTTGCATCTTATTTAACATACCCCTTGAAAAAGTTATAAAAGACTCGGGGATTAACACAAAAACTACCATTCTGCAAAGATCTACACAATTGCTGGCCTACGCTGATGACGTTGATAAGGTTGGGAAAACCAAAAAAGATGTTATGGAGACGTTCATTGCCCTTGAAACTTATGCTAAAGATATTGGCTGAGCAGAAAACAAATAAAAAACAAAATTGTTGGTAGTAAGCTCGAGAGCAGTGCAGCCGCTCCAAATTGGAAATTTTACCTTTGAAGGAGTCACCCAGTTTAAGTATATAAGCACACTTACTACCAGTAAAAATGAGATAAAAGTTAAAATTGGGAAGGAAGGAAAAGATGTTCAAAACTAACAGATGTTGGCTAGCACCTAACAGATGTTGGCTAACAGATAGTCTAAAAAGACAACTCTAATTAAAACTCATGTCTATTAATACAAAAATAAGTATAAATAAAACTCTCATCAGACCTATCACTTTGTATGGTAGCGAAACCTGGGCAATCAATAAAGCAGAAGAAAATAGGCTACTCATCTTTGAAAGAAAGATTTGGAGCGGTTAAAGAAAATAATATCTGGAGAAGTTTATATAACAATGAAATTTATACTAAATATGGACAAACAAACATTTTGTGAGTAATCAAGTCCTTCAGAATCAGATGGTTGAGACATGGTTTTCGACGAGATTTGGACCCAGTTAAAAAAGTGACGTTCGCGTAGATTGAAGGTACGAGGAGAAGGGGAGGACCACCTACAAGGTTGTTGGACAGTGTAGAGAAGGACTTAAAAATTTTAGGAGTCAACAGGTGGATAAATCCTGTCATCAGGTGGAGATCAAGTCGTACTGCCTGGAGGGAGCAAATTGGACCTTGGCCTGCACCAGGCTGTAGTGCAGACAAAGAAAGGCTGTAGTCATAGTAAAGCAAATTCTGTAATAAATTATATTAAGAAAATTTACACCAAGGTCACGTATTACCTACAGGTTGACATAAATATCAACGCTATTATAATAGTAATATAAGAGATACAAAATTTAAAAGAAAGTACGTGCAAATAATGTAGCACAATAAAAATTAAATAAAACAACAATTTGAAAGAAATAGAAAATTAAACCCGAAAGACATTGATCGAAAACTGTCGAACGAGTAAAATAGTACTAAAATTTAACATAATTTTCAGTTAAAATTGAATTACATTTATTTTCAAAATTTTCAAAACACACGACAGATGCTTTACATAGAACAATCAATCCAATTTTCCTAATATTTTATATTTTTTTTGAAATTTGGACGAATAAAAATTTAGACAATTGAAGAAAATTATCGAAAATTTAAAGAGAAAGTAACTTGTACATAATATTGGAAAGTACGATAAAGAAAATCAATTGAATCGAAGCACATCATTTATAATATATATTTATTAACGAACAAAAAGACTAGATTTAAGTATAAATGCTTCAGGTAATAAATAACTACGACTTTTAGGAAGATGGTTAAATTTTTCTTCAAACTGTTCATACGGTGGTGTGAACATCAAGGATACCAGTTATTTTCAATTTGCAAAGCTTTGATCCAAAGCTTCTTCTTTTTTGTCCTTTAAATATTTTGAACGAAATCGGCAAACACTGTCTATACATTATGATAACGAGAATTTAATAAGTTTTTGTTTTTTAACGTCACTTATTAAATTTTAATTATTTTTCTCATTTAAATAAAACATTAACTTAACAAAAGTTCATCAAAAAACATATTTTCCTATCTTTCAAAATCGTACGTGATGTGAATCTCGTGATGAATATAAAAAAAATACGCAAATGCTCAATCCGCTTTTATAATAACAACACCTATTTCTTCAAAAAATTAATATATGTATAAATAAAAACAAGGTGATTGATACAAATGGAATAAGTATTTATGTAATTGTCATAAGAATACAAATTATCGATAAACAAATAACCATTTTTAAAGTTGACGTTACTAGTTACATTAACAAAGCTAAAAATAACTGCCGTTTTTGTCGATTCTTTTTGTTTACAATTATGAAAATTGATATCGGAAAATATATTTACATCTGAAATGTTACACCATTACTTTTAATTTTTGTGTTTTGGGAATGATTTTTGCATAATACTGTACAGCTCAAGATAGTATATTACTGCTCTAAACGAATTTAAATATCAGAGCTCTGTAACGGATAGTTGCCAATGACTGGTAGTCGGCAAGGCATGTACACCCATTTTACATGTAATTTCGGTCGCGCAGTCGAACCTATATGCGACTTCTAGAGTCATTCTATATTCTACAACTGCACTAGCATACGCTATTGCAATGAGCTGCAGCGATTTGCTTTCGTTATTGATCATTACATACCAGTGATAAATAACTGTACTTTCCTAACATACCAGTGATATATAACTGGACTAACATACCAGTGATATATATTCCTAAGGTTTTTACCCCACTGTGCTTTTTGCAATTGTTCATTCAACAAGACTCCTCGTAAACGTAAAAGTTTTCACAAAATAACCTCACCGAAGTACACTTTGAGCATTGGCGACCCATTGGCAGGCATCTGCAGCGCTTTCAAATTATAAGCCAGTTTTGGTTTATATGCAGCAGGCGCGTCACATTGTAGTACTTCATCCATTTTTTATTTATCCTGTAATATCCATTGTAGAAATAGGACATTAAAATTATTGATCCATTTCACCTATTTATCAATAGATTGCGAGATCAGCAATAGTATTTTAGGGCAAAAATTACTAACGTAATATATTTAACATTCCATACCAGTGACTTTTTCATATGGAAAATATTTACATGCAAAATGTAAATGAAATATTTCATATAAAAGAGTTACACGGCCGTTTAACATATAAACTTACCAGAAATACCATATTGGGATTACATCTCCATTGTAGGAGTATGAAATTTATGGTATTGATTAACTTCGCCTATTTCAGACAGCGAGGTTAGGTTGCTATAGTACTTCACGTATGTGCTTCTTTATCATTGACTGGGGTGCCAACCTCTTCTCAACCTAATTCTATAAGCGATCAGCTTATGGTGTAGCTTTTTGGAAAAGGATATCTTTTCCTTAAAAATAATATAATTTTTAATGTTTCGGAATATTTATTATGATCTAGATTTTCCTTTGTTTCCCAAATACGAGTTAAATTCGCACGACAAAGGTTCTCTACACTTCAATGAACTTATAGACATTTAAGGGTACGTAGTATTTTTAGTAAATTATTTCACAGGTGTTTAAGAACATTGTGCATATTTAAATAGTATTACTTCTTGTCATATAAATGTGTAATATATTGTCTGGTGTAATTTTCACAGACATAATAAATATACATTTTAAAATGCATATTTATTATACATTTTTAAATGCTGTGACCATTTTTCTTTTGATTTCGTCATATATACTACTATTGCGAACATTTTCCAAATATTAAAAAATAGCGGTTCAGATGGTAGGGGGTAGGAACACGTAACTCTAACAAAAATTACCACTTTAGAGCTTAATATTTCATAAATGTATGTATACAGTATGTCTTGAATACTTTCTCAATACAGGGACTGTATCGGGAAAGTATTCAAGACATACCTACTGTTAAATATGTATTAAATGATATAAAATATTCTATTCAAAATTTGCTGTTGCTGTACAGATTTTTCTCTTTGTCGTATAATGAACAACTGTTACTTCACAAATTCTGGAATTTTCCCAAATTACAATAAAACCTTTTTTATGTATATGTTTGCTCAGTATTGTAACAGAAAGAACCGTACTTATGTCTATTTAAGCAGACGGTAATGACCGCCATAAAAATTTACCCTTTTTTAAATTATTATTTTCGCTGACGATATCTGGGCCTTCCCGATCATAAAATATTATTGCTAGCCTTATGTTCCACACTGGCCCTAGCATATCCCACTTCCATTACCTTTAATTTCCGCTTCTTCAAACACATCTTTAAATTTAAAAATTGGAAATAAAAAGTAATTAATACGAAGCGCTGAGACGAGCGGATCTCTCGACACGTAACTTCCGCCGTTACTTAACGTGTACCTTATACCTTTTTTTTTAATTGACCTACTTTTCGTCACCCTTTTTTAATTCAAATTATTTGAGATTTAAAATAGCGTGAAAATTCAATACTTATTTCTATGGACTAATACCTTGAAGTTTATTTTCTATAATAATCAACCATATTCGTGGAAACATAAGTGTGGTAACACTCTCATAGTGAAAAGCCCCACCATTTTTGAAAGACCTGTTCGATATACCTCACACAATGGGGCATGCGAATAAAAAAATCATCCACTTTCTTAACAGAATTATAAGGGTTCCTAGTTGACCAACCAAACCCTAAAAATGGCGCCCGCAACCTCGCTTTTCCGGTCACTTTTCCAGCAACCACGTACGTCCTTCTGCCGCTGAGCACAATCGGACATCCTGTGACATGCGGCCGACTGCGCACGCGCACGCAGACGCTCGCGCCCACGCACACGCACACGGTCGCGCGCGCACGCGGCGGCGGCCCGGTAGCCGTGCCGTGTCGCGCCTGTCCGCGGTCCCCTCGTACTTTGTTTGCATATATGGAGAGCGGCCGGCGGGTGGAGCTGTAAAGAAAATGTGGAGAAAGGTTTCGCGTATAAAAAAAATTTAAAATTTTTTTTGTAATAAAAAAACGTAGACAAAAACAAATTAACAAAAACTGACTACACGCTAATAGAATATTAGTTTTGGATCACTGCTATGTGATGTTGAAGTAACGTCCTAAGGGAAGTATCCTCGTGAATTCGTCCTATTGAATGTTATTTGTCAAGATACTGAAAAGTTAAAAAAAAAACATTGGAATATAATGTATATTTTTTTTCAATATTACGTAAATATAGTACTGAATAAATATACTTTTTTAAGTATTTTTTTTAATGGGTGCCACAAATAACATATACACATAACGAATTCTATCGCTACGCGTACAATCTCTTGCAACCGACCACTAAATTGGAATAAAAAAAATATTTGTGCTTTTGAATGTTGAATCTGTTATAGACAAATAAATAATGACAAAATAAAAACAAATATACACATGAAACAAAATGTTGAGGAGTTCGTGTCTGTGCGCGCATCAAGCAAAAACCATTGGACCTATTTTAATGAAAATTTAAAGTTAACATCAAGATTATTACTCAATCTACTTCTACTACTTGATTAATCGGTAGCTACACCTATTTTTTATGATAAACCACCATTTTTTTTAGAATTTTCCACTAGATGGCCTTGTTTCTTTTGATAAATGTTTTGAATATAATAACATATAACATACATGTACGTGTTATTACATAATAACATAATACCATATAATATATATATATATATATATATATATATATATATATATATATATATATATATATAATTTAATGTAATGGATTACTTAATATATATACAAAACATGTTGTATTGGAAAATACTCAGTGAAATTTATGCGTACCAAGTGACTATAATTGCTTTATTACTTCTTGAAAACTTCATATCTAACTTTTACCTAAAGTACCATAGAAACAAATGGTTATAAAATATATGGTAAACATAAGAAACCAGACTGAGAACATTTTTTGGTCTCATGAAAATTGTTCACTATTTTATGTTTAAAGGTAGGCCCTAAAATATAGGATTTTTTCCAAAGTACAATTAATAAAATAGGTTTAAATTCCATAATTTCCTTTACGGTTTCACCACCTAAATAAGTACATGTTTATCAATAAAATATTGCTTCATCGAAATTTCAAAAACATTTAGTTCAGATACACAATGTGTAATATATATTATAACCAAAGTATACTAAAAACTGTAACATTAAGCTACTTAAGAACAATCAATCTTTCTGTTCTGTTTTTAAAAAAAATATGGATATTTTAAGCAACATGTTTTTCCTCTGATGTTTCATACGACAAGAAACATTTTTAAAATCTGATACATTATTTACCCTCTCCAAAATTTCCTCACAAATATTTTTCAGTTTTAGCCGTCGATGGTTAGAACCTTGCTTAATTACCAAGCCATACTTGAGCGGGACCTGTCAACTAGTGTGTTTACAGCAGCTGTCGAAATAGGTCTACCTCAAAGTTGCTCTACGACTTTTATTATAGATAAATTAGTTGGACAAAGAATTTGAATTAATTTTTGTGTTTTAAACGAATTTTTGTGCCGAATCCTTAAAAATGTTAAATAAAGACCTATGGTGACTCGACTGTTGGTACAAGTTATTCAAAGAGAGGCGTGAAGTAGATTTTCCTCACCCCGAACGGCCTTCAACGTCTACCACTGATGATAGATTTGTGGAAGAGTAATCATGGATAATGCATCTTCTCACAAAGCAACAAATATAACAGAGTACAAAGCCAAAAACTCAATTAACACCATCGACCAACATATTCGCCAGAATTAGCCTCGTGTAACTTCTTCATGTTTCCAAAACTGAAATTGCTACTCCGTGTAACCCATTTTGACTCAATGGAATACATCATCGTCATCAAAAGCATAACAACCCTCTGCAGGCCAAGGCTGACTCATTGATCCTCCTCCACCTGACCTTGTTTGATGCGATGGCCATCCACTGCTTGACTCCCATTAGTTGGAGGTCCTTTTCAATGTCATCTAGCCAACGTATTGGCGGTCGTCCTTTTCGCCTAGTCCCCTCAATCTTCGAAAAAGTCAATTTTTTGGTAGGAATCAAAAATACATATCCGTAAAGATGGCCAAGCCACCAAATACGTGATGCTTTCATGGTTCTCACAATATCAGTTCCGTCGTATTTGTCATACTTTATGTAAATTGCATAGTTGTGAAGAATTCTCCAAATGTTGTTCTCTTGAATAGGTTCAAAAATCCTTCTCAAATTTTTTTTCGATACAATACAATAAATGGAATTTGCAACGGGAATTAAAGACCAGGCTACTTTCAGCCTATGAGAAGTGTATGGAAGAGTGGATCTAGCGTTATCACAGTTGTATTGCAAATAATGGGGATTACTTTAAAAGCTACAAAATAAATTTTGATGAGTAAACTTAAATTTGTGTGTTTTTAACGATTTCGGACACGATTATGGAATTAACGATACTGTATAATACGGGTTAAAATGTTTTATCACTATGCCAGATTTAAAATTTCTACCCTAAATGGTCTTCGAGAAAAATGACTGTCACAGATGTCTGTATACGGGAATAATCTTATAAAGGTTCCAATTTTTTTTTCTTTTGTGGTATGGAATCCAACATCAACACATAGAGTCGATTACACCTTCAAATTCTAAAATGGACTTAGGAATGTGTTATGACCAGTATTTCTGCTTAGTGTTAAAGGAATGAAGGTAGAGAACGGAAAAAAATTACAGGTTAGTCAACGTAACAATATTGGAACGTTAAACTTCTTTTAGCATGGAAATCCAAGTATTGTGATGAATGAAAGCACAACGAAAAAAGAAATACACCGACAGTCTGGAGGGCGAAATAGAACAGATTCTACCCTCGTAAACAAAGTAAGTAATAAAGTACATATTAAATACAATTAAATGAAACTATGTGATGTAGTATTATTTCTACTTTCCCTAAGTTCTTTACCATGACCTAGGGTTTCGTTGTATTACAACATCTTCAGGTGGGCTATTAGCAAAGATCCCACCTGTAGATGTTGTAATATAACGAAACCTAGGTCGTGGTAAAGAATTTAAATAAATTAGAAATAATACTATATCACGTAGTTTCGTTTAATTGTGAATAAGGAATTTCTACAAAATTAACGCCAAGTATATTCAATACATATTCAATTTTATGTATTAATTATGTATCCAAATACATGTTGAAATTCGGAAATTAGAGTGGATGAACGGATGATTGTTACTCTATAAAAACGTAATTTGTGCATGGATCTACAGAAAATTTGAAACGAGGAGATTGTATACTTTTCTATTCTGAAATCTGACGTAGTTCTTGAATAAATTGCATCCATCTTTTACTATTTTCATTAGGTTCTACGTGATCACCTAGTATTTAGTTTGTAAGGAAAATTCTGTTAGTTTGATTATATCCCTTTTCGAGTAAATCACATTTAGACTGCGAAGTCTTGGTGCCATCAAAAAGTCTTGGAAGAAAATTTTGACAAGTTTGAATCAGATCGATATTCCAAAGGTGTGGCATCTTAGCCTTAGCTTTGTTAGTCTTATTAGGTTTTAGTATTATCATTTTATTATTGTCTCCAGACAGTTTTCAGTCCTTTATTAATTAGTAATTAATATTACTCTTCCAAATGTCTATACACAGCTCCATGTTCTGAGTCACTTATTATTTTTAAACGTATTCTCCTAGCTTTTTAGTCTTTCTACTAAGCCTTAATCTGTACTGCTATGCCTTATGTGGTTTTCGACGAGACGTAAAGGAACAGAGACCGTCGTATTTACTATGAATACTGTGTTTGGAATTATATCTTTTTATTTATCATTCCCTGGGCGAAATTTCTTGTTATAAAATTCCTTCTCTGTTTCTACCTATTTGACTCATCCAAGGTCTTATTTTTACTTGCAATATATGAAAAGTTTCATCTGCGATATATAAAAAAGGACAGACGTGGAGATAAATAACTTCATAGAAGTTAAAAGCTACAATGCGCTGAAATTAACCCATAAAACCAAAATGTTGTACTAATATTAATGCCATCTCCACTTAAACCATATGTGTCAAAGTTCATCTACAAACCGGTACGCATAGCTGAGTGAATTTATCCAGATGACACGATTCGATACAACGTTCGTTGAGATTCTTCTAAAATTTAAAAGCAACTTTAGGAACCGAGACTAGTGCAATTACAAAAATAGTTCACAAAATTAATCATGTACATAATGTGAAAGGCAAGACAAAAGAGGATATATATATGGAGCTCGAAACCCCATCTAATGGAGAAGCCGACAGGAAATGGAGAAAGAAATAATGCAGAAATAAAAGGAGAGTTTCGCTATATAAAATGCAAATAATTTTTGTCAGTGTTCCACTTATTCACGTTTGTAGAAATCGGAAGATTTAAAGAGAAACAGACGATTATATTTCCGCTCCCCGCTTACTTCACCTCCCCTCTGATATACCGACGTAGTACCCATATAAATTATTATCGATGGCTTCGCAAATAAACCCATTATAAGCCAGCGAAACAATGATGCATTAAATATGTTTTCGTGAAAACTATTATGTTTCAAGGGTTACAAAACAAAATATAGAACAAACCGTTCTAGGTTTTAAACTTCTTGTCTACCTCTCTTTCTATTTGCTTGTTCACTCATAACCTAAAAACTACTGAACTGGACAAACTTAATGGGTTTTCAATTCCTTAAAAACTAAAATAGAATATAATATATTAAACGTTTTTTTCATCTATTGGTCTATTGGTCTATCTGTCATTATGTTTTTTTGTTCGAGCTTGTATGCTTTGAAAGAAATTAGTAAATTCATACAAAATTATTATATAGTCTTGAAAAAACCTAAATAACTTATTTTTTAATGAAAGGGTTGAATATTTAAAAAAAAGTGTCAACGTACTAATGATTATATCCTGATGAACTAATGATGTCACTATCATAGCCACTAACGACTAGGTAAAATAAATAAAAACTGAGTGATGCCGCAGACAAAAAGCAAGTATGCTATGCCGCACGAGAGAAAAACAATGCTTGAACTGTGTTATACTGAAAATGTAAGGATTTTTTTATAGTTTCACAGCTACTGTTTTGAATATTTTGTATATGCAAGCCCTTTTTTTACCTAATTACGAAAAAACCTTGAACCAATCCAAAAATAAGTCATGTCACCATGAACATAAGAAAGTATTATGTAATTACGTTTATTTCTCTATTAGTAAATAATTTTAGGACTTTTTTAATCGATGGCTACAGAACAGTCTTATCTGTTTCCAAATATATATTCAGTTTAACTAATTTTCCAAAAAAACTTCGCAAGCCATCAAATATTCTGAAGAATGAATCAAAACACTTGTCAATTTTCAAGCGAATAACGATATCGATGCGATGACGTTGGAATTGAAAAATAAGCAGATGAAACGATTATGCAATGAAATTCTGAAAAATAAGTGAAAATACAAATACCAAACAATCGAATTATGTATTTATAAACTTTACTGTGTACAAATAAACTTCGCCAGCCATAAAATATTCTGAAAAATAAATCAAAACAATAAAATAGGTGACGTTAGAACGGAAAAATAAGCAGATAAAAAAATTGCAATAAAATTCTGAAAAATAAGTGAAAATACAAATACCAAACAATCGGATTATATATTTACAAACTTTACTGTGAACAACTAACATATAAGACGGTTTTCTGCTACAGGAGTTTAAATTATTATTAAAACCAGTCAAGTGGTCGTGTATCAAATGGTTCCGTAACTTATTTGAAATGAAATTATTTATCACAAGTCATCATTTATACAGACATCATCTATTCGTACGGCTTCTAGAGCAATAACCTGATAATATCTATATTATGGTTTAGGTAAATACCTAAAAAACTATGACATCTAGGATTATCGTTATAGTTTTCATACAAACTTTTCATAAGCTTCTATAAACTGTTTTTTTTATAATTTCGAATTTAATGGTTTCAGAAATAAGGGGGAGAGGAGGCATATTTGTTGTCCTCAGACTTCTTACTTTTCAGAAAATATTCCATCAGAAATTACGAAAAAACAGATTTTGAATCCCTCATAAGATATCCCATGCTCAAATTTAAAAAAAAAATTCCGCGGTTTCCGACAAAAAACGGCTGTGACAGACGAGTATACGAGTGATCTTGTAACGATACCGTTGTTCCTTTTGAGGTACGGAACCTAACTAACCGAAACATAGGGAATAAAGTAAATATTATAGTGAAATATTGCGATCCGTTATCAAATCATGGTTTCATAAAAAAAATGCCTAAACTTATCCGCACAATTATGTGAAGATGTTTACATTATACAACAGTTATTATACGTACGTAAAATATATACAAAGCAAGTTACAGGAGCAAGACAATACAAGAGAAAAAAGCATGATCAATAAATGAAGAAATTATAAGAACACCTTTGTGGGACGAATTTGAACTTGAGATCTCACTTTATATAAAAATAAGCTAATCTTTTATTATATCTTCTTTAGGCGCCTTGAGTGATTTTTGGTAAAATCTTATGGGTTCGCGTCACCGACATCCTAATGTTAACAATATATCTGTAGCTATGAGTATGACGTGTTGCGCTTGACCAGCATAGAAACCATATATATATATATATATATAATATATATATATATATATATATATATATACATATATATATAGATAACATTACTGCTCTGCCACGTATACACATATATATACCAGCATTGTATATACCCAACTGTATGGTGTGCGCATTGGACGCTTTTTGGATGGGTAAAATCTTGCGAGTTCGCGTCACCGACACGCTGTAATAGCAGTATATCTATAGCTATAAAGGTGATGTGTTGTGCAACATTAGTGCTGTGCTCTATACAAAAAAAGTTAAATTGACTACATGGAAAGTTCAAAGTGTGTGTACTGTGCATCGTTTAAATTGTGTTTAGTTTGATTATTATTATAATTATTCAATTGTAGGAATACTGTGCAGTACAACAGTGAGCACTTAATTTATTAATATTTTTATATAAAAAAATGAATAAATAGTTTTAAATTTTCACTTCTGTCGGCAGCTCCCATGACGGCCAACGTTTTGATTTTTAATTTTTTTTTTTAAATTATCCTCTTTTTATTAAATAATATACTAAGCCTTTTCCCCATATGCTTCTGGTGAAACTCCTTCAGATTTTTAACAAATATAATGATTAGAAGCAAATCTCTGTGATTAAGGAAGGAAGACATTCTGTAATGAAACAGTAAAATATACTTAAAGGAGCTGTTTCTCATTAAAGCGATGGGCAAATTGATTCAGAATATCTGCTCCTAACCTGCCCGTTAGCATTAGAACTTACAACCAATTTCGAATACATTCGACGTCATGCCAAGATAGTTACGAATTAACAATCAAATCTTTGTTATATCAAGTCATAAAACTTGCTTTCGATATAGTTCACTGCAATTAGTTTGCATTATAAAATGAAACTTTATGTCAGAGTTACCAATTAAAAATCAGATCTTTATTATATAGAGTTATAAAACTTGCTCTCGATATAGTTCACTACTATTAGTTTGCATTATAAAACTTTGTAATAAAGACTGATATTTATGTAAATATATACTCAAATCTTAACTTATAATACATTAGATTTCAAATTTAAAAAAATCTCTTTAGCACACCAATTTATATGACCGTAACAAACTAAATTAAATATACATACATATGCACGTGTGTATATATATATATATATATATATGCATACACATTTATAAATATATATGTATATATATATATATATATATATATATATATATATATATATATATATATATACACATGCATATGTATGTGTGTATATTTAGTTTAGTTTGTTATGAAGGAAACTTTGTGATCTTAATGATGTGTAATACCAACAATATGTTATTTTTTTCTATAAGTCGCCTAGTTTATAAAATAATTGAAGTTTAAAAGTTTGGCAACGTGTTCGTTTCTATGAAATGATGAAATGTTTTCTATGAAATCATAAGTTTGGCAACGTGTTCGCCTACTGCAAACTTTGCACTGTCAAGTTTTAAAATGGACTGTTACTTATTCATTTCAAAAAACCTAATTTTTTAAACATACGTACATAGTTATTACAACAAAAAATTTTATTTTAGAATATATTTAGTATTTACACATACCCAAATTTTATGTTCCATTTCCACGTTAAGTGCCTTCCTGATACTTCCCCATACCGCACTTTCGCAACCGATGTCAATAATTTTAACTTAAATAATTATCTATATTGTGCATCTGGTATTCGAAATTTGCTTCCTTATAAAATGAGTCAGCACATTTTGTTCCATATTTATCGATATTGTTGGAGAAGTATCACTGAAATGACGCGTTATCCTCCTGTATTGAACTGATCGTAACAAGACTTGGTTGTATGATAACGTTCGATGTACAGTTTTAGGGCTATTATAATGATATTTGGTATACTAATACCATGTTCCACCAGCACTAAAAAACGACATAATGTTCGTAATTTCACTCACTCGATGTCACAAATAACAAATCATTTAACAGAATAAAATTGAATTAAACCAATCAACTGTTATGTCAAACTAAACTTTGAAGAATATCTAGCCAGAATAATATATAATCACCATAATATATAATCACCTCACACATTTCTCCTGGCCACAATGAATAATAAAAAAATCCATAAAGATTCAATTACAAATAGGCAATTAAAATTAATATTATTTTATTAATAAGAAGCGAATAATAATTTATCTAAACGACAAGTGAAAAAATATCGTATTAATAGTTATTCTGCCAAGTTAAATCAACTTATATTCGATAATAATATTTTTATAAACTTTAATATTTTAGGGAATAATTTTAGATAGTAAAACGTATATTAGCAACTAAGGTAATGAACTTAGATTTAAAAATTAATGGACTTCTGGAATAATTTCATTAATTGCGTTAAACAAATTAAAGAATGTGAAAATTAAACTGGTCTCTTATCTCCATTTATTTGAGGTGAGACCTAAACACTCCTATCTCTTGTGGTCATGCTCTTAGTATTATATTTTTAACCAAACTTTAAACTCCGTATATTTTGATATTTTCTTCCTCTAATCATCCTATTGACATAGCGTGATCACATAAAAAAAAAGAAAAAAAAATAATATATATATATATATATATATTAGTTATATGTATCTTCATCCTTATCGCTATTCATGATAGTAGTTTATATAATGAAATATACATGATAGTAAATTATAACGAAAATATTACAGAAAGTAGGTCCTACTAGTTTACGAGTAATAGTTGATCAACTTATAACATGTAGTTGGGCCTGTGAAAAGTTTATAGAAACTCCACATCAGTCACTTAAATAAACTGCAAAAATGTCTGTGAAAGATAAACTAGGCAATATATTTATATACTTACATGATGAGAAATAATTCTATCTAAATATATAAAATAAGTATTCATGTTGCTAAAAATTAATATTTATAAATTGTTTAATAGAAATGCTACTCGTGTGTACACTTAAATATTTTAAGTACTTATGTTTGTTAAAGATAAACTAGGTAATATATTTATATACTAAAATGATGAGAAATAATTCTATCCAAATATATAAAATAAGTATTCACCTTGCTAAAAAGTAATACTTGTAAATAGTTTAATAGAAATACTATGTACCCTTAAATCTTTTTAAGTACTTATGTCTGTGGCAATATATTTACGTATTTACAAGATGAGAAATATTTTTATATAAATATATAAAATTAGTATTCACCTTACTAAAAATTAATATTTGTAAATAGTTTTATAGAAATACTATGTACTCTTAAATGTTTTTAAATACTTATGTCTGTGAAAGATAAACTAGGCAATATATTTAAATATTTACATGATGAGAAATAATTATATCTAAATATATAAAATAAGTATTTGCCTTGCTAAAAATTAATATTTGTAAATAGTTTAATAGAAATACTATGTACCCTTAAATCTTTTTAAATACTTATGTCTGTGAAAGATAAACTAGGCAATATATTTACGTATTTACAAGATGAGAAATATTTTTATATAAATATGTAAAATTAGTATTCACCTTGCTAAAAATTAATATTTGTAAATAGTTTAATAGAAATACTATGTACCCTTAAATGTTTTTAAATACTTATGTCTGTGAAAGATAAACTAGGCAATATATTTAAATATTTACATGATGAGAAATAATTATATCTAAATATATAAAATAAGTATTCACCTTGCTAAAAAGTAATACTTGTAAATAGTTTAATAGAAATACTATGTTCCCTTAAATGTTTTTAAGTACTTTTGTCTGTGAAAGATAAACTAGGCAATATATTTACGTATTTAGAAGATCAGAAATATTTTTCTTTAAATATATAAAATTAGTATTCACCTTGCTAAAAATTAATATTTGTAAATAGTTTAATAGAAATACTATGTATCCTTAAATGTTTTTAAATACTTATGTTTGTGAAAGATAAACTAGGCAATATATTTACGTATTTACAAGATGAGAATTATTTTTATATAAATATATAAAATTAGTATTCACTTAGCTAAAAAATAATATTTGTAAATAGTTTAATAGAAATACTACGTACCCTTAAATGTGTTTACGTACTTATATCTGTAAAAGATAAACTAGGCAATATATTTACGTATTTACAAGATGAGAAATATTTTTATCTAAATATATAAAATTAGTATTTCCCTTGCTAAAAATTAATATTTGTAAATAGTTGAATAGAAATACTATGTACCCTTAAATGTTTTTAAAAGAGGCATAATATATTTTTATTTAGTTAAACATGTACGAAACCCTCGTAGTGGTAGACATACTGGCACTTGATAGGTTTTTGAACGAAATTTTATAGTAGTGGTATCATTTTTGAAAGACTTAAAATCCTAAGTTTAACGAACTGGATGTCTCTGGCCAAGAACAGGAAAGCTTGGGAGTTGATTCTGCCGAAGGCAGGAGCCCATCCTGGCCTGTCAAGCCATTGAAGAAGAAGAAGAACTTTTGAGATATAATAAATACTCTCTTTGGCAACGATAAGATGTTTTAACTTGCTGAAGCCATTTAATAAACTTTAGCAAATAATACTATGAATTGGGAAAGAAATACAAAACTAAATATTAAAAAGATCATACGACAACATTTTACTTCAAGATCTTAAAAAAGTTACGCATTCCGACCAACAGATATTGAATGTTTCCTCTAAATCTACCACTATACAAATCAGATTCGAGAGATCCACACCACTCATCTCACAAGGCAGCTCCCGACTCACATTCCCCTGCGCAATCCCGGAACAATTACCTCGGTTGCACCCTAATTAAGCCGGCACTAACCCGCGCGGTACTCACGGGAGACACGGCCGTCCTTAAGCAGTCTCTCGCGGCTGTACACGGTCCGAATCGCCGCGTCCCTGGCCATCGGTGCCTATTTAAATAGCGACTGTCGGCGGCAACGCACAAAGCGAGCGCGGCGCGGACAGCGAGTGGACGCAGCGGCTAATATACGGCCCCTGTCCGCGACGTTATAAATGCGGCTTTTAATATTTAAATACTGCGCCGGGAGCAGCGAGCCTTCTTAATAGGATGCCCGATGGCATGATATATGTGCATGCGAACGGCGAGCCAACGGGAGAGAGCAGTCCAGAGCTTGTGACTTTGATGTAGGCACCTATGTGTGGACCGTTACGACTTGGCTCGGCTGGTGGGGTAAATTATAAACAGATAGGAGAGAGGGAAGTGCCGTAGGGGAAATTGAAGGTTCTCTTGAAGGTCTCTCTGAAAACGAGAGTGGTATCTGGGCTGAGCTTGAGAAAGATAAACGTTGATTAGTTGACATGTTAAGAAATAGAGAAAAACAAAGAAAGTAAGAGATTTTTATAAATAAAATCTAGTTATGGTTTAAAGTTTATAGAAAAAATTCCCTTTTTTACAGTTAAGTGTAAAGAAAACTGCTCTTGAACTACAACATGTTGATAACCTAAAAACAATACATAGAAAAAAAGTTAAAAATAACTTTCAAAGCTCTCCTATAAATTTTCAAAAATAGTATCAAAAACACGTGTGACAAAAGTTACAAATTAATGTGCTTTTTCAAATGCTTTCATTGAAGTTTAGAAAAAAACCTTTGAGGGCCGCGAAGATTATTGAGAAATTATAAGAGATCTTTAATTATCTAAGATGTTAACTGAAAAACACATTTTTATAGAGAAACATTAAAATAAAGTGTAAGCTAATGGTGAAAGCTAATAACCCATAGAAAAACATCTTTATTTACAAAAAAAATTAGTAAGAATATTCGACCTGAACAGGTTTTTAACACAGGAGGGATGCCTGAAAACAATTTCTCTAATTATGAAAATAATAAAGAATCCACTTAATTTATTTTTTTCTATCATAACGTCTATTCGGCCACCATTCAATTGCTGTACGCCATTTAAAAACCTCTTAGCATAAATAAAACTCGCACAAAGTGGGTTCCGTACACTTACAAAACATTTAAGATTACGTAGTATTTCAAATTAACCTACATATATTAATTCTTCAGAGCCTATATATGTATACATATATATATATATATATATATATATATATACACACATTATATATTACCTACTACCTCTTCAACAGGGATATATTTAAAAAAAACTTTAATTCGACATAGATTTAGAAATCATTGCTTTTTGGATTTTTGCTGTACTTGTTCTATGAGACCTCCCATTATGCCAACTTTCAACATTGTAGGTCGACGAGAAGTACCCGATATGTTTTGATGATCAGTTAGTAACACTGGCCATACCATTAACCAAAAAACTTGAAACTTGTACAGCAATGTAAGGCTATACACCTCATATAATATTAATTGCAACTTGATATCTCAAACCTTCTCGGAGAAGAAGGGTATCGATGGATAGACCTATGGGCGGACAGACAACGAAGTGATCCTATAAAGGATTCGTTTTCTTTTTTTTATTTTAACCAATGCAAGTACCTTACATTACTACTTCTTAGATCGAAGTATAGTAAAGAATTTGGAGAGGAGATTTTATGAAACTGACTATCGAGGGTAATACTATTGGCAAATAATTGACAATAAACAGCGCTGGCTACTCAAGATCGCATCATTTCTCAGACATCAGCATTTTTCATGCTCATTGATCATAATCTTTAAAAACAACTTATTGCATTTTTATGATTTCGTACCTCAAAAGGAAGAAAGGACTTCTTATAGCATCACTTCGTTGTCAGTCTGTCGGTTTGTCAAGACCGTTTTTCGTAGGAATGCTTAGAGGTATCAAGTTAATATTAATACCAAATACTGAGAACTATGGTCCCTTGGAAATGTAAAAATGCAATCTAGAAGAGTCTTAAACATAGATCCGCATTATACCGCATATTTTAACCTATGTTTATACCGCATATTTTGATACTCGCAATCAAAACCTCTAGGTATCCCGTTGACCTAGAATCATTAAATTTGGCAAAAAGCATGGTCTTATAGCACAAGAAAATAAAAAGTTCCGGAAATCCTTAATTTGTTGTTATATAATTTTTTTTAAATGGGCGCCTGTGAAAGACATGGTAGGCAACTTATTATCGTTCTAAAAACCAAAATTGTTTAATTGTTTAATAAGGATATAATATTTATAATGCCTAAATGTGTACAGAACCCTCGTAGTGCGAGTTCGATTCGTGCTTAACAGGCTTTTATTATTATAATATGAATTGCTCTATAGACAATAGGGTATTTGACTGATATCTATATTTTTGTAAAAATGTTTTAATACTGTAGAGTAGATTTAAAAAACCTCGTGATAAAAAAAGTAATGTTTTAAAACTGTAGAGTAGGTTCCTCGTGATGAAAAAAATAATGCATATAACTAAAAATTAATCAAAACTTCTAAATAGGATAAAGCGTATACTTTTTTGTTCAATAAATTGAAAAATTTATTATGAATTTAGTTTCCACACAAAAAAGTAAGAAAATTATAATATGCAATATATAACTTAAACGTAATATTTAACGAGATACTATAAATATTTAATAAACTCCCTTACAATGAGTGCTAAAGAACTGGCCAGTGACGTCATAAGCCAGTTGTGTTTTGTATGGGGCGTTTTCGCGCAAATCGTAGCTCGTCAGTTTTTAAGTCGTTACGACATTGTAATGACAAGTCCTAGATATGATATATTTATTTTAACCGTTTTTAATGTTATTTCTTGTTCTATTCTGGTAATAAAAGAATACAGACAAATACCCTATTATCTGTATCTCTGGATTATGAGTATTGATTTCCTGGAATTTTCTCTTCATGAGACAAGAATTATTTTAAAGTTTTATCTCATAAAATAGCGTAATAAAAACGTTTTTAATTCACTAGTATTAGCTTTACCTTCTCTAAATATTATATCCGGGTAGTGGCTTTTTTTTGTTTTATATCAATACTAGAGAGCCTCCCCAGCTTTGCTCCAGCTAAAAAAGTCGGTGCAAAAAGTTCGCCCTTATAATTTTACGTACATAAAAATAGTATTACTCTAGGCAGGTAATCGGAGAGGTCCACCTAGACTACTCACTGGCAATCCAAGTGGATCTCCCCAGAATCCAAGGGGGAGATCCACTTGGATTGCCAGTGACGGTGACGTTAGTCCAGGTTATTTTTTCCCGATATTTCTCAATGAATGAATAAGAATCGGGGTGATAGTGATTATTATACTTCATAGATTATGACAGGACATGGCGCTTTCCACGAGAGTCTACATCGATAGCCGGGCGGTTTAGTATAGTTCCTGCGGTTTTAGAGTCAAAACTCAAAACAGCCAATGACGCACGTAGAGTTTTGATGGAGAACATCCATCAAAACAGCAGTAAAGTAGAATCTCACAAATCGTTAGATTGAGGAATTTTTGATCATCATGACTTGGTTCAGTGTGGACAGATTTTTTACTAAAAGCGTTCTAGAAATAATGGAGATATTACATAGCTCATTGAGCAGAAAAAGCCCTTAACCCCATGGAGTGAAAGCGTTTGATAGTAGATGCGGGACTCTATTAGAGGTGTTTCGAAGACCCCCTTTTTAGTATGAAGCGGTAATTATGGATCCCAGGAGAGGCTCTGGGATAATCCACGTGGTGGCTTGGGAGGTATGTGCAATGGAAATTTTACTTAGGTTGAGGAAGTTTACGGTAATATTAAAATAATTTTGGAAAATAAGGTCTAGATATTTCTAATATTAGGTTTTTTTTAATAGTAAAATGTTTATTATGAATTTTATGTAATATGCTATTGGTACTGTATTGTAGTACTTTTTAAGGCGAACAATGTAGCCGTACATTGTTTCCATGTATATCTAATGATTTAGGTAGAACATGCCAAAATACCTCTCCAATTTTTTCCAGCTTTTTCCGACTTCCTCGATATTTATTTTCCGACCTATGACAGCGATTTTCATAAAATATTCATTAGTTATACATTCAAACCTTTCCCGGAAATAAATCAATCCAATGCGAAAGCAATGCCTATCCACTGTTGTTTACTGAGAAAATACAGACAAACATACCTGACGGTATTTGAGGCAGCATCTTTTACTACTATCTTGCAGGCTGTCGAATTTTATCGAAGTAGACATCATTTTAACGTTTCCATCAGCGTTATCTGGCCTTATCATCGGGTTGTCAAATTTGACATGAACTGCATATTGCACAAAGCGACCACCAGGTTCACCAGGTTCGAATTGGTCCCTCCATAGAACAGGACAGTTTATTTTTTTCGTTTCCGTATTCTGTCCAAACGGTGGTTGTATCCCGTCCAAAACGTATCAAAACCCAAGCTTCAGCCCATATTTAAATTTTTTCTCAACATAACTTTTGACTCAGTACACACTCGTACATAGAATTTACTTAACAAATCTCTAGTTTTGTTAGAGTTTTTTAAAATTCGTACAGCGACATATTGGCATAATCGTTTTCAAAATACCGCTCCATATATTGAGGACGAAACGTTTTTCCTCGTGGACTCCATCGGGTGAAGTGTTATTGAAGAGGCCCATATATGGGGAAGGGAACATTTTTTCTCGTGGACTCCATCGGGTGAAGTGTTATTGAAGAGGTCTATATATTGGAAAGAAAACATTTTTTCTCGTAGATCTCATCGGGTGAAGTATCACAAAAGAAATATTTAACATAGAATCGAAAATATATTTTGTTATTTTATGACATGACGTCTTCACGAGATGTGACTCTTAAAATCCTTTTTTCTTCTCTCTTCTTTTAGGGCCCCGTAAGATAAACTAGGTTATAATTTCGCCATATTTGTTTGTATTTCTGTCTGAATGTCACAGCCATTTTAGTCGCAGACTACTAGTGCTATAAATCTAAAATTTGGCATGGTTTTACGTTATAAATATGACGCCAAAAGTTATGAAATCAAATACTTTTAAAAAAGTTCAGGCTCCTTTTCTATACGTAAATTGGTGGTAATTTTTTTATTATTCGCATAGCCCATTTTGTATAGTATCGTTGCACAGGTCTTATAAATATGACGCATGAAAGTTACGAAATAAAAATATTTCTAAAAAAGTTTAGGCTACTTTTTCTATATGTAAATTGGTGGTAATTTTTTTATTATTCACATAGCCCATTTTGTATAGTATCGTTGCACATGTCTTATAAATATGACGCTTGAAATTTACGAAATAAAACACTTAAAAGAGTTGAGGCTACTTTTTCTATACCTAAATTGGTGGTAATTTTTTTATTATTCACATAGCCCATTTTGTATAGTATCGTTGCACATGTCTTATAAATATGACGCTTGAAATTTACGAAATAAAACACTTAAAAGAGTTGAGGCTACTTTTTCTATACCTAAATTGGTGGTAATTTTTTTATTATTCACATAGCCCATTTTGTATAGTATCGTTGCACATGTCTTATAAATATGACGCTTGAAATTTACGAAATAAAACACTTAAAAGAGTTGAGGCTACTTTTTCTATACCTAAATTGGTGGTAATTTTTTTCTTATTCGCTTACCCCATTTTGTATAGTATCGTTGCACATGTCTTATAAATATGACGCTTGAAATTTACGAAATAAAACACTTAAAAGAGTTGAGGCTACTTTTTCTATACCTAAATTGGTGGTAATTTTTTTTCGTTGCACAGGTCTTACAAAAATATTAAGTATTCAATATATTTGGTGTTAATTTTGCAAAAATTCATTATTCACTTCATATATTTGGCCTTAATTTTGTAGTATTCATTTGTTGTGTTAAAGAACTTAAATAAAGTAGAAATAATACTATATCACGTAGTTTCATTTAAATGTGAAAAATATTGGTGGTAAGCCACGAGCAATTTTTTTATACTGAGACTCATTTTCCGAATATTAAGCTTTAAAGGGGTAATTTTTATTAAAATTCCACGTTCCCACCCCCTACCAGCAAAACGGCTATTTTTAAATATCTGGAAAGTATTCGCAATAGTAGCACATATGACGAAAATTAAGTTAAAATTATCACAGATGATTAGGCTCTACTAGTTTCCGACTAATAGTCAGTAAATTTATGACATGTAGTTGGACCTTTTTAAAAATTCATATAAAATTAAATTATCAGGAAAAATAAGTTTTTGTTTCAAAATTTATATTTATTTTATCTATGTAAGATGTAGATAATACAGGGTGATATATTTTTGTATTTAACAGTGATAAATAATTTGAATAGAATTTAATAAGATTATATGTACACTTAAAGATTTATATACGCCTAAGTGTTCACAGAACTCTTATAGTGCACATTATACTCGCACTTGACAAGTTTATTTTCAGCACGTATTTTAAAAAAATTAAACATATTAAATTATTATGTAATACAAATAAAAACGAAGAAAAATACAAATATATAAAAATTAGAAAAAACATAAATTCAACATTTATTCACTATGACGCTAAAAGGTAGTTAAATAACGTTTAATTGTTATAAATATGGTTGTCCTACTAAACTAACAAGTTTAAAAATGTATTATATTTTTATAATATTATTTATAAATTCGTTAATGTCTAATTTTATTAGCTATTTCCATAACTAAGAAAAAATAATTAAATAACACAATTAAATTATACAAAATTAATGCCAAATATATCCAATTAAATAACAAATACTGCGATACTGTGGCATGAATAAACATCATGTTGAATAGAGAATATGTGATAATATTCAGTTATTAACTATTCCTTTCCAAGTATTCAATTTTCCCCTTACTCATAAAATTTATTTATAAATGTTTTTTTTTTTATTATCCATAGAAATATTTGCTGTTTAATCTGTCTTATGCCAAATTTCGAATTCTTAAAGGAATGTATTTAACTAACTTATTTTCTTTACGTGTGTAAAATATCTACTAGGCAATAAACGTATATAGAAAAAAAAATCAGTATTTATAAATAATTTAATGGATATTATATGCACCTAATTATATATAAAACTTTTCTGATTAGAGTTCTCGCTCTTAACAGGTTTTTGGGGTTCTATACCTGCAAGGAAAAAAACGGAAACCTTACAAGATCCTTGACGTTCTGCCTATCTGTTTATTGTCGTTTTTCTCAGACCCGGATGTTGACCTGCAATTTTCACAGAAAAAAAGAAATGATACGATATTTATCTGGAAATTTCGGCCAGGGAAAATTTGGTTTAAAACAGAAAATGATTTTCTTCTCTTTCAATAGAGTGGGGGTTTAATTCAAAGGGCGAGTTATTAAGATATCAATACATTTTATATTTTACCTGTCCGATCAAGGATTTTCTGAGAAAAACAACCGTGACACACAGATTCGTATATGACCTTGATATGGTTCTTTTTTTTCTTTTTGAAGTACATTATCTTGGATACGCCAAAATTTTCTTAGAAACATAAATAAATTGACGAAAACCACAAACACTACTACTAGATTGCGTACTGTAATATAATATTACAAACATCTTCGCTTTACCTTGGAAAATTTCAGTTATTTGTTTAATAAATGAAATATTTGTAGTTTTGACTTTGCAATACGCACAAATATAATTTTCTTTGATCTTAAATTATCAAAGTTTTACCATCGAAAAAGGACAGGTTTCTAAAATTTATTTGAGGTTTTCCATCGTATATATCCTCTATTACGATTGAGAGAGGAAAGCTCATGATCACTTCTCACTGCGTTTGTAACTATTCCATATATATCTTGAAGTCATTTTGTCATGTTTTATTTGTTTTTATTAACGTATTTAATAATTTAATTTTTATAAAATTATCTTGCTCTTTACTAATCATGGATATCACATTTATAAACATACCTAGGTATACCTTAAGAAGTTTATTGTCATGTTTTATTTGATTTTGTTAACGTATTTAATAATTTTATTTTTATAAAGTTATCTTGCTCTTTACTAATCATGGATATCACATTTATAAACATACGTATGTATGCCTAAGGAAGTTTATTGGCATGTTTTATTTGATTTTATTAACGTATTTAATAATTTTATTTTTATAAAATTATCTTGCTCTTTACTAATCATGGATATCACATTTTTAAATATGCGTATGTATACCTTAAGTCGTTTATTGTTGTTTTATTTAATTCCATTAACGTATTTAATAATTTTATTTTTATAAAATTGTCTTGCTCTTTACTAATCACAGATATCACATTTTTAAACATACGTATGTATTTCTTAAGACGTTTATTGGATACATTGCTTTTTTTCCACTACAGTCGTAGATATGTACCAAGTAAAAAATAAAATAAAAAAGCTATTCAATACGATTAGTACACAAACAACCAGAGTTCAGTACGCGCTTAGAAACAGCACAAAGAGGCGACACTTTAAAAAAGCGACGGTACATAGTATTTCCATAAATTATAAATAAAAGTAGAAAAGGGCTATTCAATATGAATAGAATACACACAACAAGAGTTCAGTATAGATTTAAATACATATAGAAGTTTAAAAATAGAACGGTGCATAGTATTTCTATTAAATTATTTGCAAATATTGATATTAAAAATAAAAGTAAAAAAGGCTATTCAGTATTAATACAATACACACAACGATAGTTCAATACGCACTTATGTGCGTAAAGGAGTTTCAAAATAGAACGGTGCATAGTATTTTTATTAAATTATTTGCAAATATTGGTATTCAAAATAAAATTAAAAAGACTATTCAGTGTGAATAGAATACATACAACGAGAGTTCAATACGCACTTATGTGCGTAAAGGAGTTTCAAAATAGAACGGTGCATAGTATTTCTATTAAATTATTTGCAAATATTGATATTAAAAATAAAAGTAAAAAAGGCTATTCAGTATTAATACAATACACACAACGAGAGTTCAATACGCGTTTATGTGCGTAAAGGAGTTTCAAAATAGAACGGTGCATAGTATTTCTATTAAATTATTTGCAAATATTGATATTAAAAATAAAAATAAAAAAGGCTATTCAGTATTAATACAATACACACAACGAGAGTTCAATACGCACTTATGGGCGTAAAGGAGTTTCAAAATAGAACGGTGCATAGTATTTCTATTAAATTATTTGCAAATATTGATATTGAAAATAAAATTAAAAAAGACTATTCAGTGTGAATAGAATACACACGAGTGTTCAGTACACTCTTAGGTGTATATAGAAATTTAAAAATACAACGGTGCATAGTCTTTTCACTGAATTATTTGCAAATATAGATTTTATTTTTCACTATTTAAGTATATATATTGCCTAGTATACCTTTCACGGGCGTAAGATTATCGTGCATTTCTTAAAAACTATACGATCTGAAATCGGCACTATAATTTTCTATTAAACTATATGTTAACCTAAATATTTTTATTTTTATAATTTAAACGTGAATAACCATATTATTAATAATTTGTAATATTAAAGATGGAAGGGAATATTTTAGTGAATAACAATGTCTCAACTGAAGTTTTAAAAAGTATATTGCCTGAAGTCCTGAAAAAATTACTTAATATTGATATCTCAATAAGTCGCCTTTTTAATTTAAATCCCATACCGCTGAAAGGAAATAAAATCATTTTCTTTTTATACCAAATTTTCTCTGCCAAAAATTTCCCGATAAATATTTTATGGGTTCTTTCTTTTGTGAAATTCGCAGGTCAATAAGCTTTAAGTTGTGACTATGCAAAATTTAAATTTCTTCGTCAAACAGTTTTTGGGGAAAACGATAGTAAACAGGTAGGCAGATGGACATGTGAATGATTTTTAAGGTTTCCATTTTTTTTTCTAGACGTACTGAATCCCAAAAACCTGTTAAGAACGAGAATTCCAATTGCAACAGTTTTGTACTTATTATTATTTAGGTACATATAATATTCGTTAAATTATTAATAAATACTGATATAAATTTTTTCTAAGTACATATATTGCCCAGTAATTCATTTAATTAAATAATGGAAGTTAACGCATTAATTTTTCATTAAAACCGTTTTTCTCAACATTAAATACAGTGCTTCTGATCTTTTGCAGACTCCTTACCTCAAAAGGAAAGACGGGACCCTTATTAGATCACACACGCGTGCGTTTTTCACAGCCAACATTTAACTTTTTGTCAAAATCCCACACTACTGAAAACAAAGAAAATAATTTAATTTTCTTTTTTAAACCAAATTTTTAATGCCCATAATTTCCAGATGAGTATTGTAGGTTTTTTTTCTTTTGTGAAAATCACATGTCAATAATCACAGGTCAATACGTCATAGTTTTTGAGATATTCATTATAATATATGTCATTTTACTCACCTAATTATATTAGGTTTTACTAGATATTTATTGATCGAGAAATTCCATATTAATGATAACTTAGAATAACTAATGTAATATCACTTCGAAAGAAGCACAGAACCCTTGATACGGAGTAAGACACATTCTTACTTGGTTTCATTTTCATTACGTGGTCAAAGAACTGAACTATTTCTTCCTGTAAAGTTTCATTACAATCGATCTTGAACTGAAAAAGCTATGATACTGTTACCTGCGGACAGATAGGATAGCAATGTAAATAGTAATATGAAAGCAGCCACACTCTTCCATTCTAACATACTTAGTTTATTTCGCCAACTCTCAAGCATACCTGTAAGTAAACACTTCTATTTAAGTAAGTCTTTACATTGAATAAGAAAGCAGGCACACTCTTCCATTCTAACATACTTAGTTTATTTCGCCAATTCTCAAGCATCCATTTAAGTAAACACCTCTATTTAAGTAACTCTTTACATTGAATATGAAAGCAGACATATTCTTCCATTCTAACATACTTAGCTTATTTCGCCAATTCTCAAGCATCCATTTAAGTAAACACCTCTATTTAAGTAACTCTTTACATTGAATATGAAAGCAGACATATTCTTCCATTCTAACATACTTAGTTTATTTCGCCAATTCTCAAGCATACCTTTAAGTAAACACCTCTATTTAAGTAACTCTTTACATTGAATATGAAAGCAGACACACTCTTCCATTCTAACATACTTAGTTTATTTCGCCAATTCTCAAGCATACCTTTAAGTAAACACCTCTATTTAAGTAACTCTTTACATTGAATATGAAAGCAGACATATTCTTCCATTCTAACATACTTAGCTTATTTCGCCAATTCTCAAGCATCCATTTAAGTAAACACCTCTATTTAAGTAACTCTTTACATTGAATATGAAAGCAGACATATTCTTCCATTCTAACATACTTAGTTTATTTCGCCAATTCTCAAGCATACCTTTAAGTAAACACCTCTATTTAAGTAACTCTTTACATTGAATATGAAAGCAGACACACTCTTCCATTCTAACATACTTAGTTTATTTCGCCAATTCTCAAGCATACCTTTAAGTAAACACCTCTATTTAAGTAACTCTTTACATTGAATATGAAAGCAGACATATTCTTCCATTCTAACATACTTAGCTTATTTCGCCAATTCTCAAGCATCCATTTAAGTAAACACCTCTATTTAAGTAACTCTTTACATTGAATATGAAAGCAGACATATTCTTCCATTCTAACATACTTAGTTTATTTCGCCAATTCTCAAGCATACCTTTAAGTAAACACCTCTATTTAAGTAACTCTTTACATTGAATATGAAAGCAGGCATACTCTTCCATTCTAACATACTTAGTTTATTTCGCCAACTCTCAAGCATACCTGTAAGTAAACACTTCTATTTAAGTAACTCTTTACATTGAATATGAAAGCAGGCATACTCTTCCATTTAACATACTTAGTTTATTTCGCCAATTCTCAAGCATCCCTTTAAGTAAACACCTCTATTTAAGTAACTCTTTACATTGAATATGAAAGCAGGCATACTCTTCCATTCTAACATACTTAGTTTATTTCGCCAACTCTCAAGCATACCTGTAAGTAAACACTTCTATTTAAGTAACTCTTTACATTGAATATGAAAACAGGCATACTCTTCCATTCTAACATACTTAGTTTATTTCGCCGATTCTCAAGCAAACCTGTAAGTAAACACCTCTATTTAAGTAACTCTTTACATTGAATATGAAAGCAGGCATACTCTTCCATTCTAACATACTTAGTTTATTTCGCCAATTCTCAAGCATCCATTTAAGTAAACACCTCTATTTAAGTAACTCTTTACATTGAATATGAAAGCAAACATATTCTTCCATTCTAACATACTTAGTTTATTTCGCCAATTCTCAAGCATCCCTTTAAGTAAACACCTCTATTTAAGTAACTCTTTACATTGAATATGAAAGCAGGCATACTCTTCCATTCTAACACACTTAGTTTATTTCGCCAACTCTCAAGCATACCTGTAAGTAAACACCTCTATTTAAGTAACTCTTTACATTGAATATGAAAGCAGGTATAGTCTTCCATTCTAACATACTTAGTTTATTTCGCCAATTCTCAAGCATACCTGTAAGTAAACACCTCTATTTAAGTAACTCTTTACATTGAATATGAAAGCAGGTATAGTCTTCCATTCTAACATACTTAGTTTATTACGCCAATTCTCAAGCATCCCTTTAAATAAACACCTCTATTTAAGTAACTCTTTACATTGAATATGAAAGCAGGCATACTCTTCTATTCTAACATACTTAGTTTATTTCGCCAACTCTCAAGCATACCTGTAAGTAAACACCTCTATTAAAGTAACTCTTTACATTGAATATGAAAGCAGGCACACTCTTCCATTCTAACATACTTAGTTTATTACGCAAATTCTCAAGCATCCCTTTAAGTAAACACCTCTATTTAAGTAACTCTTTACATTGAATATGAAAGCAGGCATACTCTTTAATACTAACATACTTAGTTTATTTCACCAATTCTCAAGCATCCATTTAAGTAAACACCTCTATTTAAGTAACTCTTTACATTGAATATGAAAGCAGACATATTCTTCCATTCTAACATACTTAGTTTATTTCGCCAATTCTCAAGCATCCCTTTAAGTAAACACCTCTATTTAAGTAACTCGTTACTTTGATTATGAAAGCAGACATAGTCTTTCATTCTAACATGCTCTTAATATGCCTTAAGATCACAAAAATAGGTCCTTCCATCTTTACCATTACAAATTATGACAAATAAGATTATTCACCTTGAAATTATAAAAATAAGATTACTTAAGTTATTGTAAAGTTTTTTGAAAAATATAGTGCCGATTTCAGGTTCTTATAATTTTTATGAGATATACAATAAACTTACGCCCGTGAGACATATACTAGTCAATATATGTACTTAAATATTGAAAAATAATATAAATATTTGCAAATAATTCAAAGAAATACTATGCACCGTTGTATTTTTAAACTTCTATATGCACCTAATTAATGAAGTGTAATGAAATCTGAATGTGTGTGTTCTATTCAAGTTGAATGGTTTTTTTAATTTTACTTTTAATATCAATGTTTGCAAATAATTTAGTGGAAATACTATGCACCATTCCATTTTTAAACTGTCATATTTTTAAACTATAGCAAGCGTGTACTGGACCTCTCGTGGTTTACGTTCTAATCATTCTGAATAGCCTTTATTTTATATAATTTTTACCTGGTACTACAGTGGAAAATAAAACAATGTATACAATAAACATCTTAAGGCATATGTATACGCATTATATGTTTCACTAATTCCCATGCATCCCATTAAGATTACTCTTCTGTTTTTACAAGTCTACATTGAATATGAAACAGGCATACTCTTCCATTCTAACGTACTTAGTTTGTTTCTCATGAATCATTTTAAGAATACTCCAGTATTTCTACGACTCTTTACATTTCCATATCGTATACGTTCCTCTATTTGTTCCATCAATTCCATTTTCCAACCATTTCTTTCACACTTTGATACTTTCCTCCAAACCCAGTCAGTGTTCTTTCCTTTGCCTTTCTTTCTTTTACTTCTTTCATCATAAGTACTCTATACATTATGTTAACAAAATATATTCGCCGTTGTACATAATTTTCTATTTATCCTTTTTTAATAGGAAAACTTTCTAAGTAAATAAAATCTACTTGCCCTATAACCGCATTGGTTATTTTATTTTTACGTAACATTTTGCTTCAAATTTAATAATTGTAGTCCTAATATCATATCATTTAAATTTCAAATGCTGATCTAAATCTTATCAATAAGTGAGCCAATCAGCAAAATCTTATGATCAATTCATTTAAGTAATAGAAAAATTTTATAAAACTACAGTTGACTGCAAATATTGTCCGCGTGACTATTAGTCTGCCATCTGTGTACTTAGCTTTCTAAGTCACAGTAAATTTATATAGAATAAAAAGAAACTAAAATAAATATACATAATAATAAGACTGTGCCCACATCACTCAAAAATTACTGAAAGTTTTACAAAACTACAGTTGATTGCAAATATTGTCTCTGTAACCATTAGTCGGCCATCTGTGTACTTAGCTTTCTAAGCCACAGTAAACTTAAATAAAATAAAAAGAAACCAATCTAAATATATACAATAAAATGATAACAAGACTGTGCCCGTATCGCTCGAAAATAACTGAAAGATTTTACAAAACTGCAGTTGATTGCAAATATTGTCTCTGTAACCATTAGTTCGCCACCTGTGTACTTAGCTTTCTAAGTTACAGTATATTTAAATAAAATAAAAAGAAACTAATCTAAATATATATATAATAAAATGATAACAAGACTGTACCCGTATCACTCAAAAATCACTGAAAAATTTTACAAAATTACAGTTGATTGCAAATATTTTCTCTGTAACCATTAGTTTGCCATCTGTGTACTTAGCTTTCTAAGTCACAGTATATTTAAATTAAATTAAAATAAACTAATCTAAATATATACAATAAAATGATAACAAGACTGTGCCCGTATCGCTCGAAAATAACTGAAAGATTTTACGTAACTACAGTTTTTACACATACTATGTAACAATATTTGCAATGGATATGTTCAAGATTATTCTCAAATCTGCTACTACTTAATGCATTAATAGACAGCGACATCTTTTTATTTTGTAATTAACCATTGTGTGCGTGTTGTTTTATAATACTCCGTTGGGTGGCGCTATTTCTTTTTATTTTAATAAATGATTTTAATTTAATACCGTATCTTTATGGACGTTTATGACCTTATCCCAGCACAGCAATTTTGGTTCAGAAAGTCTCATTCTACAGTTGAGCAAGCTCACTGCGTATACTATACTATTCGTCCGAGCTTCAAGGAAAAAAATACACGTCTGCAGCTTTTCTAGATGTTCAACAAACCTTCGACCGCGTCTAGCATAAAGGCTTCCTCCGTAAAGTCAAGGTAAAGCTGCCACACTCATTGTTCCTAATCATAGCATTCTATCTAACTCAGAGAAAGTTTCAGGTAAAGAAAGGATATGCAAGATCTAGTCTGCATAAGATCGAAGCTCGAGTCCCACAAGGTTCGGTCCTGGAACCAGTCTTGTATAATATCTTCACTTCTGATCTCCCCACCGCAGATGTAACCATCGCAACTTATGCTGATGACGTTGCTTAAGCCAAAGATCCAGATTCTTCCAGCAACAAGCTCCAAGTATTGCTGATCAAAATATATACCTGGTTGCATAAATGACTCATCCTTGCTAACGCACAAAAATGAACTCATAATGTTTACATTGAGGAAGGGCAATTGTCCCGAAGTGAAGCTAGGAACCGACACGTTACCGCACATTGATTGTGTTAAATATTTGGGCTTCCACCTAGATAGGAGGTTTACCTGGAAAACTCACATCAAGCAGAAACGTGACCAATTAAATATCAGGTACAAAAACCTGCACTGGCTGGTGGGTCGTAACTCTGTGTTATCGGTGGATAATAAACTAATATTATACAGATCACTCCTCAAACCGATATAGACATATGGCATCAGCTGTGGGGCGTGGCCAGTAATAATAACATCATGTGTCTCCAAAGAGCTCAAAACGCAATTCTAAGAAACGTAGTCAGTGTAACTTCACGTGAAATTGTGAAATTTACGAATAATTCTACACTCCCACCATTCTACAGGAGATTAACAGAAAAAGATACGCAGAATGGCTTACTACCTATCCAAATCCTCTAGCTACTCAATACCAAATTAACTAACAGGCTCAAAAGAATCCAAGTATTCTAACTGAGTAGCAGTGGCATTGGCCTCTACACTCTAAACGCCAAATTTCTCACCCAACAAAACTGATAGTAGTCCAAAGGGACTGACCATAGTTATATATATATATATATATATATATATATATATATATATATCTGTCTGCTGGCAAAATCGCAAATACTTCCGAAATTGGAACGAATAAAGTAACAAAGAATGCTAAAAGTAAACATGAGTATGATTTTGCGGAGATCAGTTTTATTATGGACAACTTCTTTGTTACTATCTCGAATTAAACTCTTCGGAGATAAACGGTACCAACAAATGGAGCCACAAACCAATACACCTCAATCTTTGCGTTGTCCGGCTTGATGTTGATAATCTGTATGTTGCCTGTCTGCATCTATGTCTATTTGCATCTTCGCTTATTTGTCAGAATATTGCACATGTTATATCGAAAACTTTGTTACTTTCACAAGGACGATGCTTAGGACTCAGATTAAAATCTATCTTTTATCCGAACGAAACATTTCTTAAGAGACTTGAAACTCAATTATCGACGTGCAGTAAATATCAAGTGAATGGGCTATAGAGCTGAAAATTATCCAGATTTTGCGATAATTAAGATTAAAATCCAAATGAATATATGAATTCTGGCCAGTTTTAAGATAAAAACCTAAGGCATCAACGATAAAAAGAACACCGTGGAAAAAAACCGAAAATATGATAAAAGTCCTTTAAATAACCGATACTGTTTTTATTTTCGTTTTATATTTACTATTAATGGCAAAAAATATCACCACGAAAATAAAAAAAGTCTTTAGGAGCAAAACCGCATACAAATAATTTTATATCATTAAATAACAAATAAATTTTTCGAAATGACGAAAATCCATCAAATAAAACTTTCATTAAAATGAGGTATTATGTTAATCGAACCAATAGTAAATCAAGTAACCTCGTATATGTTACAAACATAGTTTGACAAGAGGTAGACTTATCCAAGTCAGGATAGAAAAAGCTCTAACACTCTGAGCTGCCAAAGAACGTAACCATAGCAACGACATCATCGTAGCAAACATTCACTGCACGCGAGACTTGTAGTAACTTTTCAAAGTTTGTAGTAAATTTTTTTTTAAAAGTTCAGTTTTTTTGCCTTTACCTCCAGAGGTACTCTCCGATTATAACCAAAAACAGCAGATACTATCTATGGGCCAATACGAATTGCCTGCAATTTGTGCGATTCCAATCGATTTATCTTACATTAGTTTTTGTAGGACATATGCTTACACTCTCGGCGGCATAACTTATGAGCGGACCGCTTTAAGCTCGAAAACTTATTGTTATGTTCGTTCCCCTGAGATAGTGCTCAGGATCCGATACTTCCTTCGGATTTTATGAACTTTTTAAAAGACAGACATACACATGCACACACACATATATATACACATACACAAAATCAAAGTGACTCGTGCTTATCGACTAGCATCTCTTTGAAAACACCTTCTTTCCCATACTTTTATAACGTTTAAACTAACACTCGGATGAGGAAATAAGCCCAAACCGGATACGTTGCTCAAATTAAATTGAACACAAGGCGGTTTCCGAAATTACTTTCATTTTCACCGGTCCTCCTCTCATTACAAGCCTCTCGAACCCGGGACCACACCCCGGGTGCGATAAGAGACTAACCCAACGGGCATTAGACGCACTCAATCATCGCGTCTGATGGCCACGAGATAATGTGGGTCGCTGGCATGTAGCGGAAATTGAACGTGGTATCCCCTTGACGATCTGTCAAATGTTGTGCTTTTTGTGTGTGGCTCCGAGTAGTGAGTAAATTAATAAAGTGGAAGATTGTGTAACTTCACGCTTCGATTCGACGCGTGTCGTTTCTTTTTTTACGTACGAGCGACCTAAGAAGCAAAGCAAGTATTGTAACCGTCCAAAAAAATCGAAAATTTTTTTTTATGGAAATCGTTAACGTATGAAATACATATCATATACGTTTGTTTCAAAAAAATTAAAAGATGGAGCTAAAAACCTGTTAAGTACATATAGAACTTGCTCCGTGAGAGTTTTATATAGATTAAAGTACTTATAAACATTTAAAGGTACAAGGTATTTCTATTAAACTATTTACAAAATGTATTGTCTACTGTGTCTTTCACAGGCGTAAAAACGTTATGCATTTTTAAGTAATATTATTTCTCACCATGTAAATATATAAATATAATGCCTAGTACACCTGTCGCAGACATAATAAATAAAAGGTACTTATAAACATTTAAAGTACAAGGTATTCCTATTAAACTATTTACAAAATATATTGCCTACTGTATTTTTCACAGGCGTAAAAACGTTATGTATTTTTAAGTAATATTATTTCTCACCATGTAAATATATAAATATAATGCCTAGTACATCTGTCGCAGACATAATAAATAAAAGGTACTTATAAACATTTAAGGGTACAAGGTATTCCTATTAAACTATTTACAAAATATATTGCCTACTGCATCTTTCACAAGCGTAAAAACGTTATGCATTTTTAAGTAATATTATTTCTCACCATGTAAATGTATAAATATAATGCCTAGTACATCTTTCGCAGACATAATAAATATAAGGTACTTATAAACATTTAAGGGTACAAGGTATTCCTATTAAACTATTTACTAAATATATTGCCTACTGTATCTTTCACAGGCGTAAAAACGTTATGCATTTTTAAGTAATATTATTTCTCATCATGTAAATTTATAAATATAATTCCTAGTACATCTTTCGCAGACATAATAAATATAAGGTATTTATAAACATTTAAGGGTACAAGGTGTTCCTATTAAACTATATATAAAATACATTGCCTACTGTATCTTTCACAAGTGTAAAAACGTTTTACATTTTTAAGTAATATTATTTCTCACCATGTAAATATATAAATATAATGCCTAGTACATCTATCGCAGACATAATAAATATAAGGTACTTATATACATTTAAAGTACAAGGTATTTCTATTAAACTATATACAAAATATATTGCCTACTGTATCTTTCACAGGCGTAAAAACGTTATGCGTTTTTAGGTAATATTACTTCTCACCATGTAAATATATACGTATAATGCCTAGTACATCTATCGCAGACATAATAAATATAAGGTACTTATAAACATTTAAGGCTACAAGGTATTTCTATTAAACTATATACAAAATATATTGCCTACTGTATCTTTCACAGGCGTAAAAACGTTATGCATTTTAAGTAATATTATTTCTCACCATGTAAATATATAAATATAATGCCTAGTACATCTGTCGCAGACATAATAAATATAAGGTACTTATAAACATTTAAAGTACAAGGTATTCCTATTAAACTATTTACAAAATATATTGCCTACTGTATCTTTCACAGGCGTAAAAAAGTTATACATTTTTAAGTAATATTATTTCTCACCATGTAAATATATAAATATAATGCTTAGTACATCTTTCGCAGACATAATAAATAAAAGGTACTTATAAACATTTAAAGTACAAGGTATTCCTATTAAACTATTTACAAAATATATTGCCTACTGTATCTTTCACAGGCGTAAAAACGTTATGCATTTTTAAGTAATATTATTTCTCACCATGTAAATATATAAATATAATGCCTTGTACATCATTCGCAGAAATAATAAATATAAGATACTTATAAACATTTAAGGGTACAAGGTATTCCTATTAAACTATTTACAAAATATATTGCCTACTGTATCTTTCACAGGCGTAAAAAAGTTATGCATTTTTAAGTAATATTATTTCTCATCATGTAAATATATAAATATAATGCCTAGTACACCTGTCGCAGACATAATAAATATAAGGTACCTATAAACATTTAAGGGTACAAAGTATTCCTATTAAACTATATACAAAATATATTGCCTACTGTATCTTTCACAGGTGTAAAAACGTTATGCATTTTAAGTAATATTATTTCTCACCATGTAAATATATAAATATAATGCCTAGTACATCTATCGCAGACATAATAAATAAAAGGTACTTATAAACATTTAAAGTACAAGGTATTCCTATTAAACTATTTACAAAATATATTGCCTACTGTATCTTTCACAGGCGTAAAAACGTTATGCATTTTTAAGTAATATTATTTCTCACCATGTAAATATATAAATATAATGCCTTGTACATCATTCGCAGAAATAATAAATATGAGATATTTATAAACATTTAAGGGTACAAGGTATTCCTATTAAACTATTTACAAAATTTATTGCCTACTATATCGTTCACAGGTGTAAAAACGTTATGCATTTTTAAGTAATATTATTTCTCACCATGTAAATATATAAATATAATGCCTAGTACACCTGTCGCAGACATAATAAATATAAGGTACCTATAAACATTTAAGGGTACAAAGTATTCCTATTAAACTATATACAAAATACATTGCCTACTGTATCTTTCACAGGCGTAAAAACGTTATACATTTTTAAGTAATATTATTTCTCATCGTGTAAATATATAAATACATTGCATAGTTTATCTTTAAGGGACACTATAAATATACATTTTAAAATACAAAGTTGTTTTTGGAGTTGATTTAAGTTACTTGTGTGTATGAACATGAGTTTCTATGAACTTTTTACAGACCCAACTACATGTCATAAGTTGGTCGACTATTACTCGTAAGCTAGTAGAGCCTTCTAGCTGAGATAATTTTATTTTTAATTTCATTATATATACTACCATTGTGAATACTTTTCAGATATTCAAAAATAGCGCTTTAACAGGTAGTAAGGATACGTAACTCTACTAAAAATTACCATGTTACTGCTTAATATTTCGTAAGCGGATCTTTGTATCGAAAATCAACGATACCCTTCAAATAAGAAAAGCCACCCCCAATGTTATATCTAGGGGAGGTAGCCTATATTTTTTTTTAAAAGATGTAATATCATAACTTTGTGTGTGTTTAAATATGTGTAACCAAATTTCAGCTCAGCGGAGCTTGTCGCTTAGCGGATCTTTGTATCGAAAATCAACGATACCATTCAAATAAGAAAAGTCACCCCCATTTTATATCTAGGCCTCTATTTTATAGCCTATTTTATAGCCTATAATTTTTTTTTTAAAAGATGTAATATTATAACTTTGTGGCTGTTTAAATATGTATAACCAAATTTCACCTGTACAGCACTAATCATCTGTGAGTAAAATAACTCTGACGTACAGACGGACCGACAGATAGACGGAAATGGTGAAACTTTAAGGTTCCTGGTTTAGCTAAAGAATCCTAAAAAATAAGTGTATATTTATGTGCACGCGCATGCTATTTTCCGTATGCACTTCCTGCTATGGTTTCAAGCATGTGTACGTATGTCTGGTGTGTGTGTGCGTGTATTCGTTTGCCTTTGAGAGTTTATACACACTGCGTGCGCTAGTGTGTTCATCTATGTATATGTGTATGTACGAACGTGCGCCCGTACATATGTGAGTGTTTGTGTGTGTGTGTGCGTGTACTTGTGTGTCGTATGCGTGAGCATATGTACGTAGATGTGTGATCGCACATATGTATATTTATGTGAATGTATGTAAGTGCGTATAGGCATATGTATTTAGATTTATTTATTTTAGAGCGTGCGTGTGTGCATACGTATGTAAATGTGTTTCTTTCCGATAATCTAGCGTTTAAACCAATAGATTGATCTGGTTACAATTTTATATTTGGCCGTTTCTTTTAAATATCTGCGACTATTTGCTTTAATTCTTTTGTTACCTCAAATTTTACATGAATTTGCGTAGAAAAAAATATGAAAATTCGAATATATTTTTGTCTAAAACGGATTCAACAAGTTTCTTCCAATATGTTATATTATTCCTTTCCTTACTAAGACAGCATCATACAAAACATAAGTCACAATCGAGCGTTTATACAACGAAAACAAATGCTGGACAAGACACGCAACGTTGTAACAATTAATTATTTATATGTCCCACAATACAAATATTTTATAATCCTAACGAGAAGATAATACAAAAAATTGGGTGTGGCTGTGTCATGGACACGGTGTGTTGTACATGAATACACCTATGTACCGGGTTATATTTTTTTAATAAAATATTTTTATTTATGTATTTAGGATAAAAGCAAGGAAACAAATAATTATTGTGTTACAATAGCGTATAGGCCGACATTATATATTTTTGATAATACTTTTTTATTCAAACACCTTATTATATTCACTGTCCCTACCTTAAACTAATGTTTTAAAGCTGACGATTAAAATATAAACGAACATCGTAGCTTTTCCGAATCAAAAGTTATACTAATTGCAAATCTCGATACGCAGCAAAATAACCTCAAAATGACGGCGCTTCCCCCTCCACCGCGCGCGATGCGTCACTGTTCTCGCTTATCGTAATGAATCCTTTAGCTATCCAGTGGTATAATTTAATTTTTGATGTAGAGGATATATTCGAAACTGCAACGCCAAACTGTATCCCCCGATTTTGTTATCATTAGGTTTTTTGGATTGCCTCCGTATGCTAACAAATTTAAAGACGTATTCACGTCAAAACATTTATTGCGACGTGACAAGAACATATATATATGGGCTTGGCTTTCGCGAGAAATCACGTACATTAAAGAACATACGTACATAAAGAACGGTTGTATAGTTTATTTTATAAAAAATTACGATTAAATATTGTTTTTGGAAAATATAACAGTACAGTAAGTGTATATTAGCTCCGAGCCAAACATTTCTACAACGAAAATAATATTATAAAAAAAATTAACCCAGTAAAACCTGCCTACGTGTTAACGTAGGTTTTAACATTTTCTTACGTTACTTAATTTTCTATTTGTTCTTATCATTGTATACAAATATTTAATCAGGTTGAAACTATAAATTTTATAGGTTTTGATTCTAAAATGTTTTAGAACAACACATAATATTTTGGTACAATTCAAAGTAGTACGAAAAAGAGAACCTTATCAAATGGAAAAGTGTTTTTATTGCATTATTTGTTTTTATCGAAAGGGTTTTTTCTAAATTATTTATCTTTTTAGAATCAAACATTACGGAATCCTACAGATATGACGTACATCTATGTAATTCCATAATCTACATATATATATATATATACTAGCGTGACCCGTGCGAAGTCTTCGCATTATTTATTCCATTATGAAGCTCAGATGACAGATCAAACAAATATTTTACTAAAATTGACATATAGAGGCGCAAGTATCAAAAGCATTGAGCTAAAGCGCCACTTTATTTATACGTGAGTGGATTTGAAATTAAACAAAAATTTTACCGACCGTCAATCATATTGACGTTGAGCCGTTAGATGGCAGCATTGCTGTTTTGTGTATATAATTTTAATAATTAATTAATTTGCAAAAACAATAGCAATAATAAATTTTTTAGTTGTGGATGCCGGTAGAGCAAGCAATTATCTATAAACTGATATATAATTTATGTGGATTAGTTGTGAGGTTATTTCTAAAAAGGGAGTGTAACATCTTAACCTTAGCGTATTAATATATATGATGATGATGATGATGATATATATATATATATATATATATATATATATATATATATATATATGTATACTAAGAACTGACTCCCTTTTAACGCCGGGAATAAGTAATTAGTGACGCCAGACGTTCCTAGTTTTAAAGGAGTCATTACTCGTCCCACATAAGCCTTAATGCGCCTTTATGCATTTACAAATTCGTAAACATGAAAAAAAACATTTTTTAAATTCGAAAAACCGGCTCTTGTTTTTAATTATCAAGGTATAATTATTAACATTTAACAATCTTCTTGATTAGTTATTAAGCATATGAAAATGTTTAGGTGCCTACATAACAGATTACGAAACTAAAGTAAGTACTAAATAGCAAAAAACACTTTGTTTTTTCTTGGTTTCCACAAGCCGATTTCTGCAAATTAAATCTGGCAACACTAGATGCAGTTAAGTGTTAAAATTATTATAATCCATAACATAAGCAATTCGACTACCATACAAATATCTTCTAAACGCTGTAATATAATAATATAAACTCTGTAATCATCAATAACAAGAATCGAACCCACGTAATCAGTGTACTCTGCCACCTCGCCCGATCCAAGCGGGTTAACTTACCTGTTGCCAGCTTGTTTCGTGTGCTCCGTGACAGACAATAAGCGGCTAGAAGTGGCGTCACTGATTTGCATACAAAATTAATTTAGATTTCATTTGTCAGAGATGATGCGTCGCGGATGCTGATATTGGTGATTGATGGACCGAGTGACATTAATCTTGGACTCCCTCCTTCTGTCCGATCGGGCCTTGTAACATATGCGATAAGTTCGTATGTAATATCCGGAGTATTCTTTAAATTGTCTGTCTGTATGTTTTTTTTTAATTCACTTGTCTAGTTAAAATGCATTTTATACAGCTACCGAGCGTTCCAAATCTCTTTTAGCCTTCAGACTAAACTATTAATGAAAGTATTAAAAATCTTTCGTCACAAAAATATATTGTTCTATTACTACTATATTTTAAGTTACAAAACATATGAAATGTATCAGAAAATGTAAAAAATTACAATCAGTTTAAAAAATTACTTTGTAAATCAGGTTGTCAGTAAGATTAAAAAAATTTAAGGTAACTTAATCTTAACATCGCCATTAATAATATTACTAAAATTAAGTTTCCTTAATTTTCTTTAATCTGATTGACAATCTAATGATGCCATTAATAGTATTAATGGCGCCATTAGATAGTCAATCAGATTATAGAAAATTAACGAAACTTAATCTTAACGTAGCAACAAATAATTGTAACAATAAGTTTTTTTTAGCTGTATTTTGATAAACAAGTGACTTATATTTCCGTACTTCAAAAGAAAAAAAACAGAACTCTTTCTGCTTAAGTATTTTGCCTGGCATCAAAAATTTATTACCATTAGTGAAGATCTTGTAAATTTATAAATTTTCATTTCAACCTTTTTTAAATCTGTTTTTTTGACCTTTTACACTAGAGGACATATTTAAATAAACCTGGGTGGGCAAAATAAATCGGTCAAATATATTTATTTTATAAAACAGATCTATATCGTCCGCCTGGACTACTTGTTTTACCACGTTGCTAGTAACAGATAGACGATCATCATTAGGCCGACACTTATCGATGTCACATCAAGATACCTCAACTTTTTTCCAAGGTTTTAATAAATACAATATGAAATTTACATAAAACTGAGCAGTTTCAAAGTATTTTAAAAGATAATATAAGTACAAGTCAACAAACCACAACAATTCTAAACTCTTAACACCTTATGTTTCTTCTGGATTTAGGATGTACAACAGGGAAATAGTAATCAGTGAAACCCCTATTTAATTTAATTTGCCAAATTATATAGGGTGGTTTCCAAGGTTTTATTAAATACAATAGAGAGTTTACATAAAATTGAGCAGTTTCTAAGTATTTTAAAAGATAATATAAGTACAAGTCAACAAACCACAAAAATTCTAAACTCTCAACACCTTATGTTTCTTCTGGATTTAGGATGTACAACAGGGAAATAGTAATCAGTGAAACACCTATTTAATTTAATTTGCCAAATTATATAGGGTTTCACTGACACAACTTTTTCACTAATACAACTGTATCAGTGAAACCCCTATGTAATTTAATTCAGCGGTTTTAACGTGACGCGTCGTTAAATAGATAGAAAAAACATAAAATTTCTTAAAAACACAGCTGTCTGTTCCATAATGTTTTGTTATCGCTGAACTCACTTTTTTCACAATTAAATGAAACTACGTGATGTAGTATTATTTCTACTTTCTTTAATTTCATTACCACGACCTAGGTTTCGTTGTATTACAACATCTTCAGGTGGGATATTAGCAAAGATATTAGCAAAGACGAAACCTAGGTCGTGGTAAAGAAATTAAAGAAAGTAGAAATAATACTACATCACGTAGTTTCATTTAATTATGAATAATGAATTTCTACAAAATTAACGCCAAATATATTCAATCACTTTTTTCAGTAAGATATTTAATAAATATATATTTCTGTTTTTTTTTTTCTATATTGCACATATTGGAAGAAAATAAACAAAAGCATTTCTGGATAATATTAAAGAAACATTGAATAAAATTAATATTAAAAGCATCAAGCATAAACGAGCTTATGTGATGATTTGTGGATCTTTGAAAAATAAGAAAAACGTCATCGTCATTTGTAATCGTTATCAAATCACCAGTTTCCTTATCATTGCTCAGATACACAGTATTTTTATTGGCTTAACCGTCCGTCTTGTTGCAGGTTTTAGAAGTGAAACTTCTTTGGGCGCGATGAGAGTAAAATGTCAAGGTCGAATTTTGTGCAACCTTTTAAACGTAACGAATCTATCGCAAGAAGGACGGAAAATAAGTACTCAGCTAACAGCTGAGAGAGATAGATGAGCACAAAATAATAAGACAAGAAGTGCAAGCATGCGCTAAAACAAACAAAAATGCGCTCACTATTACTATACGAGTAAGTAAGTTATGTGTGTCAAAAATAAACTGTCAAAATTTTGTCAATTTATTTGTCTGTTTATGATTGCTTTTTGACTAATATTGCCTGTACTTTGTCCATTACAATACTAACAACACATATGCTTTATTTATTTATAAATCCGTTATGAACCCGCCCCGTTATGAATTAGTTGTCATAAAACAATTAGGTGGATTAGCAAGGTTTTAGCTACAACTTCGGGACTTTTCTAGAAAAGTTCTCGAAACTTCTAGAAGGTTTTACTGTAGAGTATAAATATTCCAAAGTGCAGTCGGTTGTCAACAGTAAGTGCCGAAGCTTTAAGTGAATTACATAAAAGATAATGGATTTAAATCGATATTAAATACGGATCAATTACTTTACGAATTTAGTCTGGGTCGCGATGCAAAGACTGCCACAAATGACATAAGTCATGCGATGGGAGAGTTCACGGTATCTTATGCGATGGCAAATATTTGGTTCAGAAAGTTTAGGAATGAAGGCTACGATCTTGAGGACGAACCCCGTACCGGACGTCCTCTTGAATAGGACGTTCAACGATTACGACACCTAACTGAGGAGTATCCTCAACTGACGGCTCGTCTATTGGCAGATAAGCCACACTGCAGTTATGGTACCATAGAAATACATTTGTACGAATTGGGAAAAGTTTCAAAATACGGTATGTGGATACCCCACGAGTTGTTATTTTATCACCTTCAGTGCAGATTTGATACTTGTCAACAGTTATGACATTGAAACGTAACCTCGACTGACTGAATCAGTTAATAACAGGCGATGAAAAGTAGGTTACATACGTCAACCATACACGCAAACGTCAACGACTGGGTGTCGGAGACGTTTTGAATACTGAACAGGAGTTTCAGTATACAAAACTGAAATAAGTACCAGAAAGGTGATCCTCAGCTGCTGGTGGAATGTCAAGGACATTATTCATTGGAAATTGCTTCCAGAGGTATCTACAATTAATGCAGATATTTACTGTGAACAATTGGACCGACTAGTTTACAAATTGAGTAGTCAACAGGATCGAGTTTATTTTCTACATTATAATGCTAGACCACATGTTACAAAACGTACTTGTAATAAATTTGAGAAGCTCGTCTGGGCTCTAGTCATCATCCACCATATTCACCGGACATTGCGCCCTCTGATTTGTTAATGGTGTGTACTTAAATTAAATTTAGTGGAACATAGTTTTTTAATAAAAATTGTTGACAGCAACTCGGGGTTAAAAATTGATTAGCCACCCCAATAAATTACAACAGGAATAATACATCCCAACTTCCTTCAGCCGCATTTAGCCGTGTTCTGGTACTGGCATCACAGTTATTTTGTTTAATTGATAATTGAAATTGCTGTGAAGATTTTTTTTAGATATTTGCGTCGATTTTTAATAGCATTTTATTAGTTTTTCTGAATGTATAATATTAAAATTGTCTTTTGCGAATTTAGTACAATCTATGGACTTAGATTTAGTATATTTTTATTCTCTCTATCACTCTCTCTCTTTCTTTCTCTCTGTCGTTTTATCCCTTACTATATATTTACAAATCGAGGTTTGGATCACTAAAAAAGTTTCACTTCTGTCACATGTACTGAATTGCACGTGCCCAATTTTTTTTTCAAATTACGTCTTATAACATACGTAACAATTTCGTTAATTTTTGTCGTGATTCTAGCCTACACGGGAATGCGATCCTTTTTTCTCGCTTCTTTGATGTTAACACTTGGCTGCACAGTTATATCGTATTCCTTAGGTCTCAGCGCGTATCTCGGTAGCCGGGGGCAGGTAGCGGGCGGCGTCTGAAGGTAAAGCACGCGGTGCTTCCATCGCGACACGATTATCTAATCGCGACCTTATTGGGTCGGAAAGCGGGCCAGCTACTCGCGCGCTTTGCGCCGATTCAAAATATGATTATTTTCAATTAATTAGACGATATTAATTATTTTCAATTAATTAGACGATTGGTATTGTTTGTCCTTATCTAGTCTTCAAGTAATAACATAAATTTCAGACCGTTCTTTAATATAATTGTACTTATCGTGTTAATTGCTGAGCACGTTTTTTTTTTATTTAATTAACTGCACGTATTTCTTATTTAATTAACTAGCCGATATCTGCAACTTCGTCTGTGTAGAAACTCATTATTGGTACGGTTTGTCCTTCTCTAGTCTTCAAGTAATAACTTAAACTTTCAGGACGTTCTTTAATATAAATGTACATATTGTGTTAATTAATTAGCACGTTTCTTTATTTAATTAACTTCACGTTTTTCTTATTTAATTAACCAGCCGAGACCTACAACTTCGTCTGTGTAGAAACTCCTTATTGGTACAGTTTATCCTTCTCTGGTCGTCAAGTAATAACTAAAATTTTCAAAACGTTCTTTAATATAATTGTATTTATCGTGTTAATTAATGAGCACGTTTTTCGATTTAATTAACTGCACATATTTTTTTTATTTAATTAACTAGCCAGTGTAGAAACTGTAGAAACTCGCCGTGTAGAAACTCATTATTGGTACTGTTTGTCCTTCTCTGGTCGTCAAGTATTTATTGTGTGAATTAATGAGCAATTTTTTTTATTTAATTAACTAGCTGATACCTGCAATTTTGTTTGTGTCGAAACTCATTATTGGTACTGTTTGTCTTTCTCTGAAATGTTTGTTTTCTTCTTCAAAGTATTAATCTTGCAGAAAGTTCTTTAATATAATTTTCCAATTTTTTCTCTTGAGCTGGAGAATATTCAAACTGACTCTGAAACACTATATCTAGCCATAAAAGGAACAATCACTCCTCAGATCCAAACCAACCAAGTTTCCACATATGTCCTATTATTGTAAGCTAACCTTTACAAGAAAATGCTAGCCATGAACTCTAAGTAATCTGAAGAGACCTGAGAAACTCGGAGGATGAACACCGTTTCTCCTTGTTTGATGCTATGATAATCTTAACTTCAATTACGTGTTCACATATAAAAAGTCTTAAAGTTTGAATGCGATAATTAACTTTGTGTTATTTGGTGTGGAAAATTCATTTATAATAATTTCCTTTCTTAGCCTCTTGAGGGATGACTTTGGAAAAGCATTATACAGGTATCCGTTTGTTTACAAGAAAAAGTTCAAATATGAATATATAACTTTAAATATATACACACCTTGACTTTATGACAATCAGACCAGATTGTATAAATTTTCATCTCTTATTTCTGAATAAAAAATGAGATACATTCGATAACATTATATGTGTCAAAAGAAAAATGACGGTCACAGCTTCTTTTGGTCAGTGTCACATAAAGTATTGTCTGACAGATCCCATGAAAATTTAAGATCACAATTAAATGAAATTACGTGATGTAGTATTATTTCTACTTTCTTTAAGTTCTTTACCACGACCTAAGTTTCGTTGTATTACAACATCTTCAGGTGGGCTGTTAGCAAAGATTAACTCTTAGGAACATCCAACAGCATTTATATGTTTCAAAACAATAGCGGAAGCCGGGTTTGTGTGGGTTTTCCCTCTGCTTATGTTAGTGAGTTCATAGCAGGGGAGCGATTAGGTTTTATTATATTTCCGATAGTTATACCATATACAAGTATTTTAGTGAGGGTAATAAATTCAATTGATGTTATTCTATGAGGTTGTATAATGCAAATGTCCCGGTGTATGTAATAAAATTAAATGGAAGTTATTCTCAGTAATATATTTATACAAAAGCAAGGGTATCTGAAAGTTAGAACAAGGTTATACCACTAATTCTACATACCTCCCGTTTTATTTATTCATTTATTTATTATATTTTTTGTTTATTTTTATTTTTTATTTATTTACTTATTTTTTTTTTCCTTTAAATCACACGATCTTAGCGATCAGTTACAGTAACATTCGGGCTTTGTGACAAAGACTTCGAACTAACAGACTATTTAATTAGTACCTGACAGTGTCACGTGCATACATATTGACAGAAAAAACGTGCTATTTGGTACATAGCATCGACTTATCAGAAACATGTGTTGCAGATGTCTATATTTTTAGCTGATGCCCATCTCATAAAACTATGTATTTGGACATCAGCTGTACCAAATCAATCAGTAAATCTGTTGAGATGAAATTAATGTTCTTGTGATCCTATTGAATTTTCGATTCTCCACAGATGACAATTTTGTTTGTTAACAATGTTATTCATTTATGTTAAAATGATTTAATGACCAAAAACAGGTTCAACTTTTAACTGTCTCAAAGATCAGTCAGCGACTATAGGGCGCAATATGTGATCATAAGGATTCAGATGTAAAAGTGCAGTATTAAGGATGAATATAAAATTCACTAAGTTGCTGTTTACGTAATGTCCTATTCATGTATTCAACGAGAAATTATTTGAAGTGCATTCTCGCCTATGTCACATTTTTTAATATTGTCTTTAAAGCAAATTTCGGACATACTTTTTATATTATATATTTGGATGTAATTTATATTTTAGACACATTGGGGTTTATATAAATTTTAGGCATATGATAGTTTCTATAAATGTCTTAAAAACTAATTTTTGAATTCTGAAAAGAATAGAGTAATATTTACTTTCTCGAATACTCCAGATAACTTGATCTAAATCATCTAATTGATGACTCTATCTTACAGTAAACTACCATGTCATAGAGCAAAGAAACAAAAAATTAAAATATTGAGTTAGGTTAATGAGTTTTTAACTCCTGTTCTACTCAAATTCGTTTCCATCGTATCGTGACTATAAATGAGCTTCAGTTGTGACTGCCATTCAGCCAATTAGGGGTTGTAATCTAAGCTATTGATTAACAGTTATATCATTCTCTTTACTTTAACTGTAAAAGACCTTGGCCTACTAATTGACCAACATCTCACATGGCATTCTCCAGTAAATGATGTTAGTCCTAAGATTTTCTACAAAGTATACTCTCTGAAACGGCTTCAAAATTGTCTTTCATTGTAAACAAAAGTATACATTTGTCAAACTTTACTTCTGCCTATTCTTAATTATGGAGATATTTATTATTCTAATCTAAATGAACATTTACTCAATAAATTAGAACAATTTCAAAACCTGTGTATTCGATACATTTTCAGCCTTAAAAATTTAACCATATATCTTCTTAAACGGTTAAAAATCCATAATCGACGCAAGCTCTAACTTCTATGTTTTTTTAAATAATATCCTCAATAATCCCGTTACTTACCCTTTACGTAGTCTTCATACCTTAAATCTAGATTCCAATACCTATCATTCCATGAGCTGTAACTAAGATCCAAATAAGTATACCCACCTAATTCATTATCATTATAGATCTGAATTTTATGGCGAATTCTTCACCATACATTCTACTCGATTGTGGAATGAACTGACTACAAATAAACAAAGTGCGCCCTCGTTCTCTGCGTTCAAAAGTTGTCTGAAAATACATTATCTATCATAATCGGCAGATCCTAATTCCATTCTGTTATAACCCATCCTTGTCCCTCCCTACTCCTAAACTGTCGTTTTGCTTTATTTTTAATTATATTATTTTATTACCACACATTGTTATATATTTTATATCGTGAGTAAAATTAATTAATGTTAAAAAACCATTTACAATCTGCCATGATAATTAATGTTCTCATCTAGCTCATTGTTGTTGGCTGTAAAAGATTGCTCTTGTAACAATGAGCCTGCCACTGTGTACTTAGTTTTCTAAGTTTGCAGAAAAATAAATAAATAAATAATCTTTGTACATCTAATTCGAAACAGTGACCAAAATGAAGTTCGTCCTCATTATTATATTCTTCGGTCTTGACCTTTCTAAACTAAATTTTCGGCATTAAAAAGGACATTCTTAACTCAATCCTTACAAGGCATATATATTTTTATGGCGATCTGTATATAGTAACCCAGGCAGTAGACATTAAGTGGAGGAGTCTGTAATTGAGATCATTTTGAATCATTAAGTGGAGGTGTTTATAATTGAGATCGTTTTGAATCATTAAGTGGAGGGGTCTGTAATTGAGACCATTTTGAATCATTAAGTGGAGGTGTCTGTAATTGAGATCGTTTTGAATCATTAAGTGGAGGACTCTGTAATTGAGGTCATTTTGAATCTTTTTTAAAGTTCTGTACCGGAAAAAGAGAAACGGAACTCTTAAAAGATCACTCAGTTGTCTGTCCGTCCGTCCGTCACAGTAGTCTTGATGTAGAAACTTGAAATTTGGTATAGTGATAAAACATAATAAACCGTACATATTTTAGGTAAAATGTAAAAATATCAATTTGGAGATTTTGGGAAAAGGAATTAAGAATAAGTATTTTTTTTTAATTTCATATATATTTTGGAACATCGCCTGAAAGTGTCAGTTAGAAGGGTGTCAAATTAATCTTTTTTTAATTGAATCTTTTTGAAGCTGTACTAAAATATATGAAATGAAAATATTTTTTACCTCTTTTTTTTAATTTCATATATATATATATATATATATATATATATATATATATATATATACATATATATTTTGGAACATCGTCTGAAAGTATTAGTTAGAAGGGCCCCAATATGCAATGAAAATAATTTTTCTCTCTTATTTCCGAAAGTACTCAACCAACAATAATGAAAAAAATTTCGATTTTTCGATAAGCCCACGCAAAGGTTGCGGGACGACTGTAGTTATGGTCATAATTTAAGTCATAATTTTTAAATGTCATAATGATTTTACGCCTACGAAAAATATGGAAAGCAACGTATTTACGTTATTCCATATTCACAACCAAGTTTCTCAGAAAGCATGCGATCTAAAAATTTGAAATTTCATGTTTTACTAAACCACATATTTTTCACTGTCTAAATAAACGGGGAGTAAATAATTTTTTTTTTATTTTAGGTACATTACTTGCGATATCATTTGAAAGGATTTGCCAGTTCTCCCACATTCACAACCGAGTTTCTCAGAAAGCATGCGATATGAAAACTTAAAATTTCATATAGTAATATATTTTACTAAACCACATATTTGCACAAGCTAAATAAACGGGAAGTAAATAAATATTTTTTTTTATTTTACATTACTTGCGATATCATTTGAAAGGATCACAAAAATCGTAATTAGAAAAAAATCTTAATACTAGATGGCATATTTAAAAATATATTCTAAAAAATATACGAAAATAGGGCATCGATCTTCCCCGTCCCTTAATCCTAAAGCTATTGAACCAAAAATAATAACTATTACATAGTTGGCATAATATGAGTAGAAGATTACAGAAATCTATGTATAGCCTAGATTTTACATTTTTTTAAATATGCATCACATCTCTGAAACGTTAAAAGTTTAAAAGTTCTCAAACATCTACGGAACCCTCGTTGTACGAATTCGCTCTCGACAGGTTTTTTTATGCACGCCAAAACTGGGCGCTTAGCTTGAAATTAAATGCACTTCGGCCTTTTTGTTGTAATAAAACTCCCTAAAATTTGAAAAAATCCTTTCCGAAAATTCCCGCACTTGCGGCTAAAATGTTATATATTATACAAGTATTTTAGTGAGGGTAATAAATTAAATTGATGTTATTCTATTAGGTTAATTAATGCAAATGTTCCGGTGTGTAATAAAATTAAATGGAAGTTATTCTCAGTAATATATTTATACAATAGCAATGGTATCTGAAAGTTGGAACAAGGTTATATCACTAATTCTACATATCTCCCGTTTTATTTATTCATTCATTTATTATATTTTTTGTTTATTTTTTATTTATTTACTTATTTTTTTTTCCTTTAAATCACACGATCTTAGCGATCAGTTACAATAACATTCGAGCTTTATGACAAATACTTCGAACTTACAGACTATTTAATTAGTACCTGGCAGTGTCACGTGCATACATATTGACAGAAAAAACGTGCTATTTGGTACGTACCATCGACTTATCAGAAACATGTGCTGCAGATGTCTATATGTTTAACTGATGCCCATCTCATAAAACTATGTATTTGGACATCAGCTGTACCAAATCAAACAGTAAATCTGTTGAGACGAAATTAATGTTCTTGTGATTCTATTGAATTTTTGATTCTCCACAGATGACAATTTTGTTTGTTAATAATGTTATTCATTTATGTTAAAATGATTTCATGACCAAAAACAGGTTCAGCTTTTAACTGTCTCAAAATTCAGTCAACGACTATAGGGCGCAATATGTGATCATAAGGATTCAGCTGTAAAAGTGCAGTATTAAGGATGAATATAAAATTCACTAAGTTGTTGTTAACGTAACGTCCTATTCATGTATTCAACGAGAAATTATTTGAAGCGCATTCTCGCCTATGTCATATTTTTGAATATTATCTTTAAAGCAAATTTCGGACATACTTTTTATATTATATATTTGGATGTGATTTATATTTTAGACACATTGGGGTTTATATAAATTTTAGGCATATGATAGTTTCTATAAATGTCTTAAAAACTAATTTTTGAATTCTGTAAAGAATAGAATAATATTTACTTTCTCGAATACTCCAGACAACTTCATCTAAATCATCTAATTGATGACTCCATCTTACAATAAACTACTGTGTCATACAGTAAAGGAACAAAAAAATGTAATTCAAATTAAAATATTGGGTTAGGTTAATGAGTTTTTAACTCATGTTTTAACTACTCAAATTCGTATGTAAGCGTGGTAAATCCAGAAGTAAATTACTCATCTTCAATTAGGGTTGTAATCTAAGCTATTGATTAACAGTTATATTATTCTCTTTACTTTAACTGTAAAAGACCTTGGCCTACTAATTGACCAACATCTCATATGGCATTCTCAAGTAAATGATGTTAGTCCTAAGATTTTCTTCAAAATATACTCTCTCAAACGGCTTCAAAATTGTCTTTCATTGTAAACAAAAGTATATATTTGTCAAACTTTACTTCTGCCTATTCTTAATTATGGAGATATTTATTATTCTAATCTAAATGAACATTTACTCAATAAATTAGAACAACTTCAAAACCTATGTATTCGATACATTTTCAGCCTTAAAAATTTAACCATATATCTTCTTAAACGGTTAAAAATCCATAATCGACGCAAGCTCCAACTTCTATGTTTTTTAAATAATATCCTCAATAATCCCGTTACTTACCCTTTACGTAGTCTTCATACCTTAAATCTAGATTCCAATACCTATCATTCCATGAGCTGTAACTAAGATCCAAATAAGTATACCCACCTAATTCATTATCATTATAGATCTGAATTTTATGGCGAATTCTTCACCATACATTCTACTCGATTGTGGAATGAACTGACTACAAATTTATAAAGTGCGCCCTCGTTCTCTGCGTTCAAAAGTTGTCTGAAAATACATTATCTATCATAATCGGCAGATCCTAATTCCATTCTGATATAACCTATCCTTGTCCCTCCCTACTCCTAAACTGTCGTTTTGCTTTATTTTTAATTATATTATTTTATTACCACACATTGTTATATATTTTATATTGTGAATAAAATTAATTAATGTTAAAAAACCATTTACAATCTGCCATGGTAATTAATGTTCTCATCTAGCTCATTGTTGCTGGCTGTAAAAGATTGCTCTTGTAACAATGAGCCTGCCACTATGTACTTAGTTTTCTAAGTTTGCAGAAAAATAAATAAATAAATAATCTTTGTACATCTAATTCGAAACAGTGACCGAAATGGAGTTCGTCCTCATTATTATATTCTTCGGTCTTGAACTTTCTAAACTAAATTTTCGGCATTAAAGGACATTCTTAACTCAATCCTTACAAGGCATATATATTTTTATGGCGATCTGTATATCGTGACCCACTCAGTACACATTAAGTGGAGGAGCCTGTAATTGAGATCGTTTTGAATCATTAAGTGGAGGTGTCTGTAATTGAGATTGTTTTCAATCATTAAGTGGAGGTGTCTGTAACTGAGTTCGTTTTGAATCATTAAGTGGAGGAATCTGCAATTGAGATCATTTTGAATCATTAAGTGGAGGTGTCTGTAATTGAGATCGTTTTGAATCATTAAGTGGAGATGTCTGTAAGTGAGATCGTTTTGAATCATTAAGTGGAGGACTCTGTAATTGAGGTCATTTTGAATCTTTTTTTAAAGTTCTGTACCGGAAAAAGAGAAACGGGACTCTTAAAAGATCACTCAGTTGTCTGTCCGTCCATCCGTCACAGTAGTCTTGATGTAGAAACTTGAAATTTGGTATAGTGATAAAACATAATAAACCGCACATATTTTAGGTAAAATTTAAAAATATCAATTTGGAGATTTTGAGAAGAGGAATTAAGAATAAGGATGTTTTTTTAATCTCATGTATATTTTGGAACATCGTCTGAAAGTGTTCATTAGAAGGGCCTCAAATAATTTTTTTTTAATTTTATATATTATATCTTTGGAGATATACAATGTTTTATGGAATAAAAATATTTTACACCTTATTTTTTTAAATTTATATATATTTTGGGATATCGTCTGAAAGTTAGAAGGGCGTCAAATTAATCTTTTTTAAATTTTATGTATTACATTTTTGAAGCTGTACTAAAATATATGGAATGAAAATATTTTTTTCCTCTTTTTTTTAATTTCATATATATATATATATATATATTTTGGAACATCGTCTGAAAGTATTAGTTAGAAGGGCCCCCAAAAATATGCAATGAAAAAAATTTTGATTTTTCGATAAGCTTACGCAAAGGTTGCGGGGCGACTATAGCTATGGTCATAATTTCAGTCATAATTTTCAAATGTCACAATGATTTTACACCTACGAAAAATATGGAAAGCAACATATTCGCGTTATTCCATATTCACAACCAAGTTTCTCAGAAAGGATGCAATGCAAAATTTGAAATTTCATGTAGTAATACATTTTACTAAACCACATATTTTTCACTATCTAAATAAACGGGGAATAAATAATTTTTTTTTTATTTTAGGTACATTACTTGCGATGTCATTGGAAGGGATTTGCCAGTTATCCCATATTCACAACCGAGTTTCTCAGAAAACATGCGATGTAAACATTTGAAATTTCATGTAGTAATACATTTTACTAAACCACATATTTTTCACTATCTAAATAAACGGGGAATAAATAATTTTTTTTTTATTTTAGGTACATTACTTGCGATGTCATTGGAAGGGATTTGCCAGTTGTCCCATATTCACAACCGAGTTTCTCAGAAAGGATGCAATGCAAAATTTGAAATTTCATGTAGTAATACATTTTACTAAACCACATATTTTTCACTGTCTAAATAAACGGGGAGTAAATAATTTTTTTTTATTTTAGGTACATTACTTGCGATATCATTTGAAGGGATTTGCCAGTTATCCCATATTCACAACCGAGTTTCTCAGAAAGCATGCAATGCAAAATTTGAAATTTCATGTAGTAATACATTTTACTAAACCACATATGTTTCACTGTCTAAATAAACGGGGAGTAAATAATTTTTTTTTTATTTTAGGTACATTACTTGCGATATCATTTGAAAGGATTTGCCAGTTGTCCCACATTCACAACCGAGTTTCTTAGAAAGTATGCACTGTCTAAATAAACGGGAATTAAATAAAGATTTTATTTTTTTTTATTTTACATTACTTGCGATATCATTTGAAAGGATTTGCTATGAGGAACACAAAAATCGTAATTAGAAAAAAAATTTAATATTAGATAGCATATTTAAAAATATATTCTAAAAATATACGAAAATAGGGCATTGATCTTCCCCGACCCTTAATCCTAAAGCTATTGAACCAAAAATAATAACTATTACATAGTTGGCATAATATGAGTAGAAGATTACAGAAATCTATGTATAGCCTAGATTTTACATTTTTTTAAATATGCATCACATCTCTGAAACGTTAAAAGTTTATAAGTACTCAAACATCTATGGAACCCTCGTTGTACGAATTCGCTCTCGACAGGTTTTTTTATGCACGCCAAAACTGGGCGCTTAGCTTGACATTAAATGCACTTCGGCCTTTTTGTTGTAATAAAACTTCCTAAAACTTGAAAAAATCCTTTCCGAAAATTCCCGCACTTGCGGCTAAAATTGATTGTACAAACGAATAAATCGTCTTGGCTCAGATCTGCTAAAAATATCGCTGCTGTCAATCTAAAGGTATGAAATTATTTATTTAAAACTTCATACATATTTTAATTAACAAAAAATATAAACTAAGCATCGTCGCAGCGCTCCTCGTGCTCAATAGTAATCGGCACCGAACTTTTAACATGCGCGCTGCGACACGGGATATAGAAGCCGACGCTGCACTATGGATTTAATTTTAATATATTTTGACAAAATTCATATTAAATGTATTGCAAACCATCTCTGAATCGAAGAAGTAAACATTATATGCATTTTAAACGTAAAACTTTCAAAACTGCACTTATTAGGTTTCCTTTGAGCTCTGCTCTGTGTAACTAGCAAAATATTATAATCTACTTATATTTTCTGTCCGATATTTTTCATGCCGCTTATAGGCAAGGCGATAAGGTTGTGTAAAGAAATGAGTCAGTAACGTTGCATGAACACAATGAGTCAGTATTGTTGCATAACAAACGTGTATATATAAATAACGTTAAACTATATGCAGCTCTATACTGTATCATATATCTTTGCATAACGTAAACATCACGGAATTATTAGTATTTGTGCAGACGTCCACATGTTGTATCATCGTGAGACCTATTTTGACAGGTGTGCACTTTATTTGACAGTCAAGCAGACCTTTATTCTGACAGTTACGCAAATGACACCTTATTTGAGTCTACGTGAAGGTAGCTAATACGGTTGATGTTGCGGAACGTTTTATAAGTTTTTAAAATATTATATAATATATTAATTGTATATTAATTAATTGAGTAAACTGAAAGGTGAATTAACCAATTTCAGTAGTTACCTTCTAAAATGATGTATAAGATACCAACAAACGGCATTATATACTCAATTTTTATATCATCCGTACTCTAGAGTTTAAAGGATGTCTCGGATCCGTTTATGTTACCAAATAGTACTTTTGTGAAATACTTTTGACTATCTAAAGAAATAACAAAATTTTCATAATTTGCGACCGATATTAAAAGTGACACGACGAATAAACCTTATTTGAGGCTCAACGAAATATCACGGCATACATAAAGTACAGAAATGTCATTGTCAATGAAATAGATACGTCCCTTTCTATCTACCCGTAAAATTATATGATGCTATCCTTTTCTCTCAAGCCACCGAACTTTAATGAAAAACAAAGGCAATGCCAAGGTCAGTGTAATACAACATACTGATTTTTAAAGCAAACGTTAAGACAACCGCTATTGTGGAGCGTTAGCTAAGGTATGCATTAAGTAAATGATACAAAATGGAATTATTTTTTTCATTTCGGAACAGTTTCCATTTTCGGAACAGTTTCATTTAAAATTTTAAATAATTTGTATATACGAAAAGCTCGTAAAATAAAGTACGAAGAAGTGCTATATTTGGACTTTTAAAAGCGTTTAATATAGTCGATAGGAATAAGTAGCTCACAAGTCCGACTCTAATTTACTCTGTTTTTTGACTATTTCGTCGCCTAATTTTTTTACATAAATAAAAAAAATTTCGTACTTGTAGATAATAACCATTAAACATAACCAGCGCTAATATTTACAAAAACAGTAATAGTTGACTATTTAAACAATTTCGTGTGTCAAATAAGTGTATATGAAGTAGTATTAAAGGGCAAAAGAGACGACCGTAAATATTCGATCGGACAATAATCGGAAAAAAACAGAACATCTTATATTTACATTTATACACGTTCCGCAAAACACGGAGTAACTCTAACCGACTCTTGCCGATCCGAACGTTATGAGTTAAAAGAACGCTACCGTAGAAAAGGATAGAACATACGATTGACCACGCGCTTGAAGACGGGAGATCATTAGTCAACGGCGCACATATCTTCACATATGCATTGAGTCGATGGGAATTTGGCCACCGACCTTGTCCGATAAAAATTGACAATTGTTGACTGCCGATTCACCACCTACAAAAGTCGTTTGTCTACGTTGTCTGTTAATGACCTGATTGTCCAGATTGGAGCGTACATCAGAAGTCGCCAACCTAATCTCGTAGATCTTACAAGCTTCACATCCTTTCATATATCTACCCATGTCACTTTTAGAATTATGCAATGAAAGAAGAGACCTTTATAACGTAGTTATGTCAATTCGTCAGCCCATCACAGCTCCAAAGTTTTTAGTTTTAGATAGGTGTAAATGAAATTTTGTAGGCAGAGATGGAGTACTCCATTAATATGTAGCACAATATCAAGAAAAGATTTTGTGTAAACTCCCATATACCTTTGTAAAATAGAGGCAAAATTTTCTTGTCCCTCTCCCCATCAAGTTTACTATCGTTAGAAAGGTCTTTCATATGAGACTCATGTTTTACTTACAATTTTCTTTTTTAAAATATTAGGCTTCCGAGTGTTTTCTCTCTTCGGCTCTCATTAAAATTTTCAACTGTGAGTTCAGAAATTCTAGGTAGACGGTTAACAAGAAATATAAATAACTAGATAACCATATTTTATGTGTGTTCCAAATCGAATTAACACACATTCTATGAAAATGCCATGAAAAAATTTCCATGAAAATTATTTCTTCCCCAAAACAGACAAGTAGATTTGTCTTCTTGAAGTGCCTTGCTAGAGAAGCTTATCATCTGCTTTCGTGTACCCTTCCTTTGGCTTGTATCTGAGCGGCAATAGTGAGGAGTTTGACAATGATCTTAACCTGATCCGACCAGCTGGTGGGATACCAATGGTAAATATTTTGCTCTCTACTTTTAACGGGTTCAAGGCTGGGTGAAGCGTATTACTTGGCTATTACATGAAGAGTCACCTATATAAACTACCCCATCAACTCCAATCCCAATCTATACGTGGTGAAACCTGTTACGTCGATTGAGATTGTGGTAACCAATTCCCTATCCAGATATAGATCGACAAGCACATATAAAGTGGGGGTATTGATATAACACAGCACAAAATTTAGATGCCTGATGTAGGCAGAAGGGCACTTTGGCCACCAATGTATAACATTATTGCGGTGCATAAGGCAAAAAGAAACCTCTGCACTATTTATTCTATGAAACCTTTTACGACAAAAATCAAGACAAGCAATTAAGGTCTTCAAATATATGAAAACATTGATTGTAACGGACTTCATTCCATGAAATAAAGATTCTTAACGGGCATGAGGTGCTCATGTAGAACATTTTTCTCCTATTTTATGTTTTCATTTAGCCTTTAATTTCTTATCTATATGCATATCTAGATTCAAGATTTTACCTTAATCACTATCCAAAAGAAATGCAATCCATTTACAGATGTTAGATGATATAACCTGGTAATTAACTCTCTAAAAGTGGTTCTTAAAATTTGAGATATTTTATTACAACTTCACTCAATTCTCTTTAGTAAGAATTGCAACTCATTAGTGTGTGGTTGTCTATTATCATTGTGCTATTTTAAGAAAATATCTATCAAAACAGTTTTAATTACACGAATACTGCCTGCAAAATTTAGCGAATAGTATTCCATTCGTAAGTACACGTAAATAATATTTAATTTGAATTTTGTACGATATTTATTTTTGAATCACTTCTAGAAGGCAAGAGCTAGATAACAATAATGAGACAACAACACATAGACATTTAAATCATATTTCCGGTGTATCAAGTGTGAAAACCAAACTGAATTCAATCGTTTTAATACAAATTAGGATACTATCCGCCATCACTGTAGGTATTGAACGGTTTGCCTTTGAGCAATGCTTTCACATTCGCACCTACGTCGTATTGGTTCATCTATAATACAAACGTTAGAACTCTCATAATCAAAGCTATATCTTTGCATATTTTTTTTGATCTGTTGTCTCATTCTTCTGTCCTTGTAATTTAATGTTTTATTATGCAATGGAAATTTCAAAATATTTGTGTATTCGCTAGCTGGAACCACTATGTTCTTTGCTTTCGTAAGGGTAAAATGTGTTTAATTAATATAGCGAATATCTACATAATTGTCCTCAGAATTAATTTAACAGTCTTAGTGGTCTTATTAAAATAGCATGAATTTCGAATGATTTAATTACATGTTAAAGTAATTTTTATAAAGAAAAAAATTTAAACATTAAAAACCTTTAGGCAAAATACTATCTCTCAGTTTAGCATGAATTAAATTTGACAATATTTATTACAATATAAGATATGGACAACAGAAAGGAAAAGCAATTACAGAAAAATACATTAATTTTTGTGAAGAAATGTGTAACCAAAAAATACCGCTAAGGCCGCAGATGATTTTTCGAGGGTATTCAAGTTATCTGTCCAAGAATCCATTTGGCATTAATATTTAAAACTATATATTGGTTAATTATTAACTCGAATTAGCAATATTTACCGATTAATATTTAGTCCAGAACATTCGAATATAATTATTGCTTCGAATGTTCTGGACGTAACCGTTACGTTCGGTGCCAAAGAAGTAAATAAAGCCGGGCGCGAAAAATCCAAAGATGGCTGTCGTGTTGTTGTCAACACTATGGAGTTATCGTGTATTGTCGGTCAATATATGAAATTTATGTTAAGTTTCCAATATCTTATCAAGACATCGTTCTTTATAATTATTTATGGTTCAAAAATTATGATTTAATTTTGTTCACGAAATTTGTTTCTTTGTATAATTATTAAAAAGAACGACAGATATTTTCAAATATTCCAATACGGTGAAAGATGTACACAACAATATAACAATTAATATAAAATAAAGGTAAAAAGAAGAAAATAGATTTTTTTTATTTTTGCAACAATTGAAAAAAACCGGTCAAGTAAATAAGGTCTGGCTAGATGTATTTGTATTTCATTAAGATGGAATTTTATAAGACATACTATTAAATAGATGTAACCATAAATACATGACATGTCAATTACCTTTAAAATGCCAGGAATAAAAAAAAAGAAATTACTTCCAGCAAACACTTACGTCTTCTACTTCCTCGGTCTTGACTGACATTTAACATATCTCGCTCCTATATATCAACACAAATAATTTGTTTAAACAAAGTAGGCTTTTAATTAATACTTTTGACACGTCATGCCGAGAAACGAGTCCACTGTGCATAGCGGAGGCCCTTTATTTGCATTGTGCATCCTCGAGTGCAATTAATTGGGCAAGCTAATTGTGCGCTTGCGCATCGCCCTGCGCAAGGAAGAAACAGGGTGTTTTAAAAAAAATTAATTATGAAGTGTCATGTCCTCTATCTTAATACGCCATTTTTACATCGTCCCGCCTTGCACCATATAATTTTTTTATGAACAAAAAATTACCTTACTCAACTATAGTTTTTAATTAACTGAGAAAGATATTTTGTTTAATTAATATTGGTCTGCGATTTTGCCCTCATAAATTTTGACATCCGACTTTTAATAAACTTATGAAATAATTAAATGAAACTACGTGATGTAGTATTATTTCTACTTTCTTTAAGTTCTTTACCACAACCTAGGTTTCATTGTATTACAACATCTTCAGGTGGGATATTAGCAAAGATTAACTCTTAGGAACATCCAACAGCATTTATATGTTTCAAAAACAATAGCGGAAGCCGGGTTTGTGTGGGTTTTCGCACTGCTTATGTTAGTGAGTTTATTGTAGGGGAGCGGTGTAGGTTTTATTATATTTCCGAGAGTTTTACGATATACAAGTATTTTAGTGAGGGTAATAAATTAAATTGATATTTTTCTATGAAGTCATGTAATTCGAATGTTCCGGTGTATGTAATAAAATTAAATTTAATAAAATTTACTTCGTTCGCATTTTACCATTTTAAGTCTTTTATTCCAGTAAAATGTATTGTCTATCAATGTTAAGAACGTTAAAATTTCATTCTGGAACAATATTGGAATTAACATATATTTACAAGTAAATAATTTATCTATGCTTGTGTTCTGTGTAAATCTAGATTAACACACTTTACAATCCGAATCAATGCAGCATTGGTTCTTATGGTAATTGAACTATGAAACATGTGGTGTACACTGGATCGAGCACAGATGCCGAACGGATATCATGTAGATTGCCGCATTGTCCAATTACAGATGCCGAGCGAATATCATGTAGATCGCCGCATTGCCCAGTTACAGATGCCGAGAGAATAACGTGTAAATCGCCGCATTGCCCAATTACAGATGCCGAGCGAATATCATGTAGATCGCCGCATTGCCCAGTTACAGATGCCGAGAGAATATCGTGTAGATCGCCGCGTTGCCCAATTACAGATGCCGAGCGAATATCATGTAGATCGCCGCATTGACCAATTACAGATGCCGAGCGAATATCATATAGATCACCGTATTACCCAATTACAGATGCCGAGCGAATATCATGTAGATCACCGCATTGCCCAATTACAGATGCCGAGCTAATATCATGTAGATCGCCGCATTGCCCAATGCGGTCGGCCCCGTAATTTCCAGCGGACTTATTCTGAACTCAAGGCATTTCCGTCATTGTCACCCACGTAAAATCACCCATGATTATGAGGTACACGCGTCAAATTCGTTAATATTTAATTATTTCCCACCATCTATTATTGATACTCGAGAATAGATAGAGTAAACTAGACTAGAAGATACGCAAACGTCTAGAACGTTCCTTAGTTTCTGGTCGTCCTTTTTTTTATAGACATTTTCATAGAAAAAACAATTTAACCAATTCACTCCTAAAGCGATGACACTTTAGGAGTGAAAATGTGATAAAACTTTTCTTTTAACGGCTGGAAAATTTCAAGATATATAAAGAAGTGCATCTTCCAAAGGAGACCATCCAAAACGGACCTGGCATTACAGAAACAGAATATTATTAAAAAAATCATATTTATATAGAACAAAAAAAGAGGCAATTACGCGATTGACAATTAGGAAATGGGTAAAAATGAAATATAATTTGTAACCATAATTCAAAAGAAAAGAAAACTATCTTCGTAAACGCGCATATATTATTATACTTTTAATATATCAAAAATTGTCAAAAAAAATAGAAACACTGGTAAAAAATTTAATGAAATACATAATAACTTTTTCGAAATGATTGCAAAAAAATCAAAATCAATCGCTCTTTAAATATATAGAATTTATCTAAAGGAATTAAACACGAACAATTAACTGACATTGGTATGTGGCAGGACGACGTGGTAAAGAACTTAAAGAAAGTAGAAATAATACAACATCACGTAGTTTCATTTAATTGTGAATAATAATATAATTTATTTGTGGATATAAAATACAACAGATAAAATAATAGACATGTACAGAAAATGTCTTAGACCTAATGACAATATAAAAATTCAAATTTAAGTTACACGTCTTAACTTTAAATTTTTCACTATTTTAAACACAAAAAAGTAAATAGCTAGGCTTGTGCAGTTATGCTATAAACATCACCGACACGGCCGGTTTATAGCTAACACCCGTTTGATATACATATACATACATACACACACACACACACATATGTATATATATATATATATATATATATATATATATATATATATATATATATTTATATATTTATATAACCAAAATTCGAAAAGCCAGAGAAAAAAGAAGATACGAAACGAAAGACAATGTCTTAATAAGATATTGGAAAAATAAATGTCATATGTTAACCGTTAGTACACGACAACACCATAGTAATGACAACAACACGACAGTCGAATTTCGATTGTGAGCGCGCGGTTTTATTTACCCCTTAGGCCCCGAATGTATCAGTGACATCCTGAACATTTAAAGCAATTATATTTTGGCAATAATAATTAATCAAAAGATAGTTCTCTTAAAAATTATTTTAAGACATCCTGCAATCCAAGCAAACTTTCAGTTTCAGATATCCTGTTCCGCACCATTTCTTGAATCCCATGTTTCTTTTATAAATCTCCTTGTGCTACAAGAAGATCCTTATTAAAAAAAAATTAAATAATCAAAAAAGTTAAATTTGTTAATGCAAGATAGTTTGTTTATTAAAATAACTTCTTACGTTTTCAAAGTATGTATAATACAATAAGACTGAAAACATTTTTATCACAAACTAATGAACGTCCGAAATATGGACTCCAATATAGGCGAGATATAAGCATAAACATGTTAAGTATGTTTAGAACTCACACTCTTAGTATTCTGTGCACTTTTAAGCCCATGTAAAGATTTAAAACATTCACCCTCATGTTGTTAAAAATCAGAACCAATATTCTTTGACGGAAATATTCTTTTGAATTTCAATATTTTTTGTGTTAAAAAATCCAGATTATATCGTTCTTTAGTTTGCTTAAACAAAAATCATTACAAATTAAAATGCTCTTCTCACTACCCCATATCCAAAACACCAACATGATGTTTACGTATTATACATAATATATAGATGCGTATATTTTACGTGTTTATATATGAGAATTAGTTCAGTCATAAAAGACATTCGTGAAGTGCGAAACAAACAATATTCGCAATACGTTGCTGACATGCGACACTAACTTCACAGGCCTATTCCAACGCGAGAACAAGAAAGCATATAACGAATTTCTCAAGAGCGAGTGGAATACTAAATATACTAGATTGATAGATCTTTTAGGTTTCTTTCACTTCGATCTCATTCAATCCAAAAGAATCGATCTGTCAAACTGAATTAATCTTAAAAGGTTGCAAATCTCGATCAGTCATTTGTGTTTGTGTTTTTCGTAGATCGTTTGTACCATAGAAAAACGATACGCATTTGGCAGTTAACATATATTTTGGAATTTTAATGGCATTCTCAGTTCTGTTTTATTATTTTCATTATTTAAATTATTTTGCATTATTTAAATACGTCGAAGTTGTGAGTTTATCGTTAAAATTTCCTAAAAAGTAATAATTGAAATAGTGCAGATTAGGTTTTTTGCTTACTTTAGTAAGTTTAATTACTTTTTTTACAAATAATAATATTGTGTCGTCTCTCAAACGAAGCGAAATATGGAACCATTATATACGAGTTTACCGGGGAAAAGGCAAATTGTAATTATTGCTCCCAGGTAGTGGTTCTAGGGATAATCAGGAACCACCACCAGCCAGGATAATTCTCTTTCTTGACTGGTGGAAGTTAAATTAAGATATTTATCCACACCCCTATAAAATTCCACACCCCTATTACCTTTTGACTGGTGGAATTTAAATAGAGATAATTATCCACATCTCTCTAAAATATTTAAAATGGGTTGTGTCTATGGCTACAACCTTTTGATTGGTGGAAGTTAAATAAAGATAATTATCCACACCTCTATAAAATATTTAAAATAGATTGTGTCTCATGACCACAACCTTTTGACTCGTGGAAGTTAAATAAAGAAAAAAAATGCTTCTTGACTGGTGGAACTTAAATAAAGATAATTATCCACACCTCTATAAAATATTTAAAATAGATTGTGTCTCATGACCACAACCTTTTGACTCGTGGAAGTTAAATAAAGAAAAAAAATGCTTCTTGACTGGTGGAACTTAAATAAAGATAATTATCCACACCTCTATAAAATATTTAAAATAGATTGTGTCTCATGACCACAACCTTTTGACTCGTGGAAGTTAAATAAAGAAAAAAAATGCTTCTTGACTGGTGGAACTTAAATAAAGATAATTATCCACACCTCTATAAAATATTTAAAATAGATTGTGTCTCATGACCACAACCTTTTGACTCGTGGAAGTTAAATAAAGAAAAAAAATGCTTCTTGACTGGTGGAACTTAAATAAAGATAATTATCCACACCTCTATAAAATATTTAAAATAGATTGTGTCTCATGACCACAACCTTTTGACTCGTGGAAGTTAAATAAAGAAAAAAAATGCTTCTTGACTGGTGGAACTTAAATAAAGATAATTATCCACACCTCTATAAAATATTTAAAATAGATTGTGTCTCATGACCACAACCTTTTGACTCGTGGAAGTTAAATAAAGAAAAAAAATGCTTCTTGACTGGTGGAACTTAAATAAAGATAATTATCCACACCTCTATAAAATATTTAAAATAGATTGTGTCTCATGACCACAACCTTTTGACTCGTGGAAGTTAAATAAAGAAAAAAAATGCTTCTTGACTGGTGGAACTTAAATAAAGATAATTATCCACACCTCTATAAAATATTTAAAATAGATTGTGTCTCATGACCACAACCTTTTGACTCGTGGAAGTTAAATAAAGAAAAAAAATGCTTCTTGAATGGTGGAACTTAAATAAAAATAATTATCCACGTCTTTATAAAATATTTAAAATAGTTTGTGTCTCACGGCCACAACCTTTTGACTGGTGGAAGTTATATAAATAAAAAAAAATCCTCTTGACTGGTGGAGGTTAAATAAAAATAATTATTCACACCTCCATAAAATATTTAAAATAGATTGTGTCTCATGACCACAACCTTTTGACTGGTGGAAGTTAAATAAAGAAAAAAAATGCTTCTTGAATGGTGGAACTTAAATAAAGATAATTATCCACACCTCTATAAAATATTTAAAATAGATTGTGTCTCATGACCACAACCTTTTGACTCGTGGAAGTTAAATAAAGAAAAAAAATGCTTCTTGAATGGTGGAACTTAAATAAAGATAATTATCCACACCTCTATAAAATATTTAAAATAGATTGTGTCTCATGACCACAACCTTTTGACTCGTGGAAGTTAAATAAAGAAAAAAAATGCTTCTTGAATGGTGGAACTTAAATAAAGAAAAAAAATGCTTCTTGAATGGTGGAACTTAAATAAAGATAATTATCCACACCTCTATAAAATATTTAAAATAGATTGTGTCTCATGACCACAACCTTTTGACTCGTGGAAGTTAAATAAAGAAAAAAAATGCTTCTTGAATGGTGGAACTTAAATAAAGATAATTATCCACACCTCTATAAAATATTTAAAATAGATTGTGTCTCATGACCACAACCTTTTGACTCGTGGAAGTTAAATAAAGAAAAAAAATGCTTCTTGAATGGTGGAACTTAAATAAAGATAATTATCCACACCTCTATAAAATATTTGAAATAGATTGTGTCTCATGACCACAACCTTTTGACTCGTGGAAGTTAAATAAAGAAAAAAAATGCTTCTTGACTGGTGGAACTTAAATAAAGATAATTATCCACACCTCTATAAAATATTTAAAATAGATTGTGTCTCATGACCACAACCTTTTGACTCGTGGAAGTTAAATAAAGAAAAAAAATGCTTCTTGACTGGTGGAACTTAAATAAAGATAATTATCCACACCTCTATAAAATATTTAAAATAGATTGTGTCTCATGACCACAACCTTTTGACTCGTGGAAGTTAAATAAAGAAAAAAAATGCTTCTTGACTGGTGGAACTTAAATAAAGATAATTATCCACACCTCTATAAAATATTTAAAATAGATTGTGTCTCATGACCACAACCTTTTGACTCGTGGAAGTTAAATAAAGAAAAAAAATGCTTCTTGAATGGTGGAACTTAAATAAAAATAATTATCCACGTCTTTATAAAATATTTAAAATAGTTTGTGTCTCACGGCCACAACCTTTTGACTGGTGGAAGTTATATAAATAAAAAAAAATCCTCTTGACTGGTGGAGGTTAAATAAAAATAATTATTCACACCTCCATAAAATATTTAAAATAGATTGTGTCTCATGACCACAACCTTTTGACTGGTGGAAGTTAAATAAAGAAAAAAAATGCTTCTTGAATGGTGGAACTTAAATAAAGATAATTATCCACACCTCTATAAAATATTTAAAATAGATTGTGTCTCATGACCACAACCTTTTGACTCGTGGAAGTTAAATAAAGAAAAAAAATGCTTCTTGAATGGTGGAACTTAAATAAAGATAATTATCCACACCTCTATAAAATATTTAAAATAGATTGTGTCTCATGACCACAACCTTTTGACTCGTGGAAGTTAAATAAAGAAAAAAAATGCTTCTTGAATGGTGGAACTTAAATAAAGAAAAAAAATGCTTCTTGAATGGTGGAACTTAAATAAAGATAATTATCCACACCTCTATAAAATATTTAAAATAGATTGTGTCTCATGACCACAACCTTTTGACTCGTGGAAGTTAAATAAAGAAAAAAAATGCTTCTTGAATGGTGGAACTTAAATAAAGATAATTATCCACACCTCTATAAAATATTTAAAATAGATTGTGTCTCATGACCACAACCTTTTGACTCGTGGAAGTTAAATAAAGAAAAAAAATGCTTCTTGAATGGTGGAACTTAAATAAAGATAATTATCCACACCTCTATAAAATATTTAAAATAGATTGTGTCTCATGACCACAACCTTTTGACTCGTGGAAGTTAAATAAAGAAAAAAAATGCTTCTTGAATGGTGGAACTTAAATAAAGATAATTATCCACACCTTTATAAAATAGTTAAAAAGGTTTTGTCTCATGTCCACTACCTTTGATTGCAAACGGATCTTCTCGAAGGCAAATCAAGTGTTCACCGAGAGGAGATCTACATTAACATCTTATAAACTTTCACAGATTTTATTTCTTTAGGCTAATATTTGAAAAAAATTTAAATTTTCTGTTGATTTATAATTCATGTTGATATGGTTGTTACCCTGTAGTTTACTTATATTTTAAAAATGATTTAGTTTATAGGACAATTTGAATATTTATTGAATTTGAATTGAATTCTATTGAATTTGAATTGAATTCTATTGAATTTGAATTGAATTCTATTGAATTTGAATTGAATTCTATTGAATTTGAATTGAATTCTATTGAATTTGAATCTTTGAAAATGTTTTTGACCTGTGATTGCTATATATCGACAATTTGTTTATTTTTTAAACGATTTAAATATTTTATGAATTATTATGTACGTTTATTTTTTATTTCGTTTGTTTAGCTTATTAAATTGGTTGACTAGTTGTAGATGAATAATAGTAGTAATTGTCGTCATAATGTCGAGTGAAGGGTATTTTTGTAAACCTTTTTTGCAATTTTTGTAATTTTTTAATACGCCAGTCTATTAAGAGCTAAGACTCCCAGTCTCAAGTCTGGAAGGTATGAGAGGAAAATTGGTATTTTTTAAGCCGAAAGAACGAACTAAAAGAACTAGTTCTTGACTTTCAAAACCTAAATTGAACTAGGTTACACAAGTGACCTTAAACGCCCATCTCTATTAATAAGGCGTCCTTAACGCCGTATGTTGGCCCCGCTAAAAATAATCACAGACCCTAAAAACTTTCAATATGCGGATATGTAGTAAATATTATTTTTCATAAACAAATCATTCACAATAAGGAAATTTCACTTTAAATGCACGGGTTTTCATTATTTCGCTAACATGATAATTGATATCAACAGTTGGAACACTCTTTGCATGACATACATACATACGTACAGTTCACCGCGCTTGCTTCCTTAAACGGTGCGGCGCTGCCAGGAATCGTATCCATGGTAATTGCAGCAAAGTCAATACACGATTCAATCGATTATTGTATATGTGTTGGCTACCTGCACGACCCGCTGTGCTCGGGGTAAAAGTCAGACAGATTAAATATACAATCATGCAGCAGCCGGTGTGAATATCTACACAAGTTTTGTGTTTAAATATTGAGTAGCTTTCGACCAACGAAATTGTTTAAATAATAAAAAAACCTATGACGCACTGGTAGAGTATTAGGAGAATTCCGTAAACAGTTAAGAACATTTAAAGGTACGCAGTATTTTTATTAATCTATTGGCAACATTTTAATTTTTCAGAACACACAAGCGCATATTTAAAAAAAAACGTAAGTCCACATAGAATTAATAATCATTAATTTTTATATTTCTCCCTTTACTAATGCTATAAGACCTTCCCTTATGCCGACTTTCAAGATAGTAGGTTGACCGGAAGTACCCTACCATGAGTACCTATCTGACCTACCGGAAGTACCTACCTGATCAATGTGTAAGATCTTGATATAATCTTTCACAGGCGCATATTTAAAAAAATGTATAATTTCATATGCTATTAGAAAGCACTGATTTTTTTATTTTTCCATTTACATATACTATAATACCTCCCATTATGCCAACTTTCAAGATTGTAGATAGACCGGAAGTACCAATACTATAGGATTCGATTATCAGTGAGAAAAACTTCAGTAGAAATAAAAAAATACGCTTTAAAGGTCCATATCCTTTTGTTGTGTGAACCGAAATTCAACTTTGATTTTTTTACAGCTCTGTTAGATAATAGACAACTCATTAGAGACGTTGGGTTTATGAAATTTATTTTTCAACTGTTAAAAGGAAAATGTAACAACATCTGAAGAAGAACTAACTCTGAACTTTACAAATTATTTAAAGAACCGGATGTAGTCAAATACATCGCAATTCAGAGAATAAAATGGGCAGGGCACTTGAGCAGAATGGACGGCAGTTGGGCAACAAAAAAGATCTTCTCAGCCAGACCATTGGGCTCCCGAAAAAGAGGAAGACCTAAACTTAGGTGGCTCGACTTCCTGGAAAAATCTTTAAAATCCGAAGTGTAACGAACTGGATGTCTCTGGCGAAGAACAGGAGAGCTTGCGTGTTGATTCTGCGGAAGGCAGGGGCTTCACAGCCCAGGCCATCCTGGGCTGTCAAGCCGTTGAAGAAGAAATAAAAGGAAAAATGTATTATTGAGGAAACTTTCATTCTTTACACCTGACAATTTTCTGTGGTTACACAAGCATCATATTCTTGCTAAACCACCCTTCAGAAACAAGTTATTATGGGAACACTCCAGTTTCCTGCGGCATTCGACTGTCCAACCAACTTATAGCGGTCGCACCAGAGTGTGACTTGTTTATGATGAATGAAAGTAAATTCGTCGAAATATGTCATCTTTATCTTTCATAGTTCTTGTGTACTTTTATTTTCAGGTTTAAAACTATAAGTTTAAATTTTGTTACGCCATTATTGTTTATCGCCTCCAATAGGTTATCTGTAATGTATCGATAAACAAGTGGGTACCTAAATAAATAAACAAATACGGCACTTTTTGCTGGTTTTATTTTTTATTAAAAAATCCACGTTTAACTTACAGAACGCTCCAAATTATTGGACATATGCAAGAAACAAAAGCACAATATAAACAATCATTAATAAAACAATGAACACACATTAAATCAAATTAAATATGAAACTAAGTCAGTGTCAACAGTGAACTACCAAGCAACTCCATATAATAGAACCTATTTGTGAATTACCCAAATGGCGATTTTCCCATCTAAAATTTGATACAAAAAAAATTATTCACAGTTCGTTTATTTCACTCAATCAATAAGGTTAAGAAAATAACACTTATTAACGTATATAAAGAGTGTAATTATAAAATATTTAATTGCATTTGTACCAAACTTACGTATTTAAGTATAAAATATTTAATTGCATTTGTACCATACTTACGTATTTAAGTATAAAATATTTAATTGCATTTGTACCACACTTACGTATTTAAGTATAAAATATTTAATTGCATTTGTACCACACTTACGTATGTAAGTATAAAATATTTAATTGCATTTGTACCATACTTACGTATATAAAGAGTGTAATTATAAAATATTTAATTGCATTTGTACCATACTTACGTATTTAAGTATAAAATATTTAATTGCATTTGTACCATACTTACGTATTTAAAAATTTCAAAAATACTGAAAAACAAAAAAAAATGTGTGTTCTTGTACATGCGTTATAAGTTACACTTCATTTGTATAATACAAGAATAACTTTATTTAGCACGCTAATGTCTAATGGAAATAAAATAATATAAGGACTGGAGGGTGCTTATAAATAAGCTTGGTAAAATCTAAATTCAATCACATAATTAAATTTCAAATAATTTATAATTAAAATACAAATAAATATATACCGAAACTTAATCTCACTTAGAGAAATACACTTAAAATATATTTTAAAAAACTTATGAGCACTATTTCTACCACAAATATTCACAATAAATAAATGTTTTTTTTTTTACATGGACCACTATTCAATTTCGATTACTAAAAAATATTATTTAAAAGCACGGATATAACTTCGATTTGTATGAATATAAAACAGGTTTTGTGTGTTTACAAATACCTCAATAACTATCATAAATATAGGTTCAGTCACAACACGCATGTAAACAAATGTTTAGTGAGCAACTTCATCCTATAAATTTTTTCCGCATCGTGCGCGAGCATCGTAATATTTTACTGCCATAATTTTTTCATAATACGCCTAAAAAAGAATCAAACAAGCCACCGTCTCTTTAGGAAAAAAGACTTATAAAGAAAAAGTCGTCACAAAATGCAATTTTCCTTATTAATATAAAAAATCGAAAACAGTAATACAATGAAAAGTTACTTATCCTAGTAAAAAAAATACGTCAAGGTTAAGTTTTTGGTGAACCTTCTCATTTCTTTCCGCAAAATACAACTATTGAAAACAATAAATGTGAACCTTTATAATAGTTAAGGAAACAATAAATGTGAACCTTTATAATAGTTGAGGAAACAAAACATGTGAACCTTTATAATAGTTAAGGAAACAAAACATGTGACAATTTATAATAGTTAAGGAAACAAAACATGTCAACCTTTATAATAGTTAAGGAAACAATAAATGTGAACATTTATAATAGTTGAGGAAACAAAACATGTGAACCTTTATAATAGTTGAGGAAACAAAACACGTGAGCCTTTATAATAGTTAAGGAAACAAAACATGTGAACATTTATGATAGTTAAGGAAACAAAACATGTGAACCTTTATAATAGTTAAGGAAACAATAAATGTGAACCTTTATAATAGTTGAGGAAACAAAACATGTGAACCTTTATAATAGTTGAGGAAACAAAACATGTGAACCTTTATAATAGTAAAGGAAACAAAACATGTGAACATTTATGATAGTTAAGGAAACAAAACATGTGAAGCTTTATAATAGTTAAGGAAACAATAAATGTGAACCTTTATAATAGTTGAGGAAACAAAACATGTGAACCTTTATAATAGTTGAGGAAACAAAACATGTGAACCTTTATAATAGTAAAGGAAACAAAACATGTGAACATTTATGATAGTTAAGGAAACAAAACATGTGAAGCTTTATAATAGTTAAGGAAACAATAAATGTGAACCTTTATAATAGTTGAGGAAACAAAACATGTGAACCTTTATAATAGTTGAGGAAACAAAACATGTGAACCTTTATAATAGTAAAGGAAACAAAACATGTGAACATTTATGATAGTTAAGGAAACAAAACATGTGAAGCTTTATAATAGTTAAGGAAACAATAAATGTGAACCTTTATAATAGTTGAGGAAACAAAACATGTGAACCTTTATAATAGTAAAGGAAACAAAACATGTGAACATTTATAATAGTTAAGGAAACAAAACATGTGAACATTTATGATAGTTAAGGAAACAAAACATGTGAACCTTTATAATAGTTAAGGAAACAATAAATGTGAACCTTTATAATAGTTGAGGAAACAAAACATGTGAACCTTTATAATAGTTGAGGAAACAAAACATGTGAACCTTTATAATAGTAAAGGAAACAAAACATGTGAACATTTATGATAGTTAAGGAAACAAAACATGTGAAGCTTTATAATAGTTAAGGAAACAATAAAGTTGAACCTTTATAATAGTTAAGGAAACAATGAATGTGAACCTTTATAATAGTTGAGGAAACAAAACATGTGAACCTTTATAATAGTTAAGGAAACAAAACATGTGACAATTTATAATAGTTGAGGAAACAAAACATGTGAACCTTTATAATAGTTAAGGAAACAAAACATGTGAACATTTATGATAGGTAAGGAAACAAAACATATGAACCTTCATAATAGTTAAGGAAACAAAACATGTGAACCTTTATAATAGTTAAGGAAACAAAACATGTGAACCTTTATGATAGTTAAGGAAACAAAACATGTCAACCTTTATAATAGTTAAGGAAACAAAACATATGAACCTTTATAATAGTTAAGGAGGGGGAGGGTACTGCACTATTACATATAACTAAATGCAATGCAAAAAAGTAATACATTTACCGTCTAAGGCATTTATCCATTTAGAGATGGATAAACAATAATGCCATAACATATCTGAAATACTTTAAAAACTTAAATTCAATAGCTTACAAAACGTGGAAGAAATGAAGATTTTTTTAAACTACACGTTTAGCTTAGTTATGAATGGAAATACGTCAAATATATTGTATACTACTATAAACTAGTATAAAATGATGTTTCCGACAATAATAAAAAACTAATTACGTTATATAGAAAAAAATTATCAAAGTGAGAAATCTAAAATTGGTACAATTCCATGGGAAAAGGCGGTAAAATTTTACCTATTTCAAATAAAAATATAAAAAATATAGAATTAATATTTCAAATAATAGATAAATTATTTTCCCGTCTTCTCAATAATTTTTTTATTCAAATATGAAAAATCCAATAATATTACTAATATATTTCGTAAGTAGAAGTGACATTTTCACGTCCACATTACATATTTTGTTAGTTTTAGAAAAAAACAATATTTATTACAAAAATATACCAATAGGTACAAAATAAATATTACATAAAATAATAAACATACACTTATGTTCGTTCCATAATTACAAACACAATATTTTAAAAACAAGTCACAATCACACCAATTTTTCATCACTCCAATTTTCAAAGAACATGATTCTTTGAAAATTGGTGCTCCAAAAATAACTGTACTCTACATATGAATATATTCCCATCCCATTTGTTATTATCTCATATGATATACATTCTCTTTACCGTGATATATAATTGTGTTCATGTTTATTTCATTTTAACCTAAGTTTGAGTGGCGCTTATCACAATGACTCAGATATGAGTCAGGGATGCCCGAAGGGTTAATAATACCCTCACGAACTTCTCCTTCCTTTCGAAGATACATTAAGCTGTTACTCCTAGCTGTTGTTATAACAGTTGTCTAGAATTACTATCTAAACTAATACATTTCTGGTTTCCCCCAATAAGTTAAGAAAGCCAGATAGCAGTCACTTCATACAAAAACTAGCGCCTCAGCCAAATTGGATTAGATGTCAATATGCAGGATAATACTAAGTCGACGTATATACGATAGTTCTAAAGATATTCTTTAAAATATCAAGTTTCCATGTCCAAGAGTTTCTGAGAAAAAATTGTGTAACAACCAGAAAGATAGATGTCACACAGTGTTAGTGATAAAGGTTCCGCTTCTTCCATTTAACGGACTTAGGAACGGAATAAAAAAATTTTTTTTTCAAAAATCATGTCACAAATTTATAATACTAAGGAGATAATATAACTTATAATTTTCTGAGAAAAAATTCTGTAACAACCAAACGGATAGATATCACACAGTATTAGTTATATTATAAATGTTTCGCTTCTTCCATTTAACGGCCTTAGGAATGAATTAAAAACATATTTTTATTTCAAAAATCATGTCACAAAGGTATAATACTAAGGAGATATAACTTATAACATAACTCTATGTAATTTTCCCAAATTAATCTTTCACTAAAACCGTGAATTTTCCTTTTCACTGCACCAGTCTATACATTGTCAGCTTAATTACTGCAGTATTACAGAATACAAACCGGAGAGAATACTATTTCCTTAGTAATCGAGTAGTTTTTATTAAAATTATTTTGGGTTTTCGTGATCAAACAAGGAACATAATAATTTGTTTATACCATTACTCCCCCAACATCGTTCCAATAAGACCATAAATCAGCAATGATCATGAAAATGCTAGATCATTCGAATTGTACATCATTTCGGAAGCCACAAATTGAAAGATATTTCACAATTAAAACTACGTGATGTAGTATTATTTCTACTTTCTTTACGTTCTTTACCACGACCTAGGTTGTATTACAACATCTTTAGGTGGGCTATTAGCAAAAATAGCCCACCTGAAGATGTTGTAATACAACGAAACTTAGGCCGTAGTAAAGAACTTAAAGAGAGTAGAAATAATACTACATCACGTAGTTCCATTTAATTATGAATAATAAATTTCTACAAAATTAACGCCAAATATATTCAATATTTGAAAGGTATTTCTTTCGTGAACAATTGTCCAAAAATGAACCACAGCCCTAACCTTCATGCAGTACCACTGACGACATAGTAAACTGAAGGCTGTACACCTGACGGCAGAGTATAGCGGTGGCGAAAACACAAAATGGCGGCAACAAGATGGCGGCAACGGCAGGGTATAAATAGGCGGCGGGGCGCACGCTCTCGACATAAATACGTTTTGTCGGCGGACGGCGTAGGGAAAATTTTCACAACTGCGCTCAGTGTGTTTAGAGCTGGGCAACAGAAGGAGCTAAGTCTTACATTTTTTTAGTAAAAAACATGACATATTCATTTTTATTGCAGTTTTCATCTCTTGCCTTCATGTCCGTTTCACTTCGGAGATTAGGAATTTATCAAAAAGAAAATTATATCGCTTACATCAGAAACTTTATATTTCTCTTAAATATTCATTTTAAATACATTTTCTCTTAAATATTAATTTAGGAAATATCCACTTCCTTTTTTTACAGAAAATTATAAAGCGTTTCATATTTTATTTTAATGTAAGAAGTGATAAGGTTTTCAGCTTCTTCATTTCCATCCTTATGATTCGGGTGAAAGAAAAACAAACAACTAAGTATAAATAGAACTCGCACTACGAAGGTTCCGTTACATATATCAATATTATTTTTAAAGATGCAAATATTAATTGTTTATACTTCTTCAATTCATTAATGCAAGGTAACCAATACAATGTCCATTTTTAGTGTTTATTAAATGTCAGTAACGTGTTTATTTCGGAGTTTCCTCGTGTCTACAATTATAATAGTTAAGGGTTGGAGGGTACGCTATTTGACACTTTGAAAACTCATTTATTAAAGAAGACTCATTTTTCTACAAATATTTCCTATGACACCCCACTGAATGAGGTCTGCAAAAAAATTCATCCGAATTTGATATAAGGAGGATCTATAAAAAAATAATAGTTTCTGTTTTTATGCCTTGATGTAATTAATATACGTATTGCTGAAGAATTTCGATGGACAGACAAACATGACAAGATTATGAGGATTTCGTTTTTACCGTTTTGTTTCAGAACTCTTATTACCGACCCGTTTCTACTGAGAGTGACGAGCATGTGCATAAGTTAGAGTACCTATACGTTCATAAAATAATTTTATAACACCCTTATATTTTTATAAATATATAATAAAATAAATGATATCTTAAGAATATTTTATAAGATAAGCAACGAAAAGCATAATGAATTTAAATAAACCTACAATCCTAGGCTATTTTTTAAACGTTCATTTTAAACTTCTCCGCACAAAACCTTTTCATACTGTTATTATTGCACAGTATTTAGATCTAAAAATTAAACATTTGTATTTAAATTAACATCTTAAGGTACAGAGAAACATACGTGCAGGAAATACTCAAAGTTCATATTGTAAGAGTAATACACCATTGAAAATACTCAAGATCTACATTGCGAACGTAATGCACCACAGGAAATCCTCAAGGTTTAGGCTGCGCAGCCTAAATCTTGAGAATTACGGCAATTCATCTAGACAAATTCTTCAGAATAGATGTGTCTCTTGTGAATCTGTGAATCTTCTTTTATAAAACTATGTAAATAAAAGTGATAGTTTAAAAGTCAAATTCACCGTAGATCGCTAAGAAACGGTTGTTACGCTTATAGAAATAAAAGATATAGGTTTGTAACCTCTACGAATTATATAGCTTTGTTTTATTTTTACATTTTTGCAGATTGTGACTGGCAATGAGAGAGAAAGGATGTTGTTGTTTAAAAAAGAATAATTGTTTTTGACGTAAAGAAAATGTCATCGAGTAATAAATAATTTAATTTAAAATAAGTAGTGAAAAGTTATTTTTAAATAGAAAAACATTAGTATAAGATGTAATAACCGCTACAGATTGATACATTTCCACGTAAATGACTTAAGACGAATTTTAAATTTCGGAAAAAAAAATGGTATGATTTTTAATAACAATTTATATATATATATATATATATATATATATATATATATATATAGACATATATATATATATATATATATATATATATATATACTTAATACCCAAAACACATAGTGTATTATACTACCCGTGGTGCACTATTTCCGATTGAAGTGGCGCTATTTAGTGATAGTACATACTGTATTATGCATTTTCTCGCATTCTGCTGCAAATAAGCAGTCGATAGCAGTCGAAATCTTTTCATTTGATTAGGTTATGGCTACGATAACTCAATGACTGAAGATAATCTTGATAATTTCACGCATCATATATGGACTAAGTTAAATCCTCAAAGCCTGGTCTGCAAACTTTCTCCTTCTGTATTTCCTGTACGCGTGTGCTTCTCCTGCCTAATATAGTTTCGAATTTTTTTACATCTCTGTACTGAAAAATGTTCGTGTGTTAGAAAGAGAGCCTTTTAAAAAGTGGCCTAGAACATAATACACTGAAACTATCGATATTATAATTTGTTACTTAAACTACATTTACAAGTCTAAGAAGAAGTGGCTCATATGTGATTATCCGATTGAATGAGAAGCTCGAAGCTCATTTAAATAAGGCAAAGTTTAAACCTATATAATGAAGCAGCCTTTAAAGAACAAGGACTGCTAATTAAAATCTACATAACATGGATGCTGATATACTGACGCATTATTAATCGCGAGGGGTGAGAGTGTTGATCTTCATTGACTGTCAGAAACCACCTTTCGAATAAAATAGTTCTAATACAAAAAAAATAAAAACTGAGTTAACGTAATAAGATGGCCGAAAATTCGACGTCCCAACTAGACAGAATTTGGAAAGATCGGAACATATCAATGAAGATGAAGATTTCACTTGTGAGTTCTTTAGTTATGGCTCGGACGCATGGACGATAAAAAAGGCCGAACATGACCGCATTGATCGAGATGTGGTGCTGGAGGATGATGCTTCAAATTCCATGAACTGCATTTCGTACAAACAAGTCTATTCTTCGTGAGCTTAACATCAAGACCTCCCTTTCCACTATCTGCCCGCGAAGGATTCTGGAATTCTTTGGGCACATGCACAGAAGGATGGCCATAACCTGGAGTAGCTGATGATTACCACCAAGGTGGATGGCAAACGACCAAGAGAGCGGAGACCTGCAGGGTTGACCACACACGTTCGGTGTTGGGCACGAACTTGCATGAGGCAATCCACGCCGCTAAGGACCGGAATAGATGGAGAGATATCGTGCATGCAAAATTGACTTCAAGTCAGGGAGTTCACAACCCTCAGAAATAACGAACACGACGCGAATAGGGGGAGAAGATGACAAGAGGGCCTAGAAAATACTGCCTAAAGTGTTAATTTTATACGGTGTAATTTCCATTCAAGTCAATTATTTATAAAAACACGGCGAATTTTGAAGCTTTAAACGTAATTTCACAAAAAAGTATATTTTTTTTAATTTAGTAATTTTCGTTCTAAAGTTGCGATATCTACACAAGTTGCGATAAGTATGCACTAATTGTAGTGTCCAACGTACCCAGTATATTAGGACTGAATCTATAATTGTTTATCCTTTTTCCAGGGCAACACCGAGGTTAAAGCGCAAACAGTATTCATAATTACTTATCATCTTTTTCGTACACACGATATTTACACACATTGTTCACCGCCCCTCATGGTAATAACCCGCGAACAGCTACGAAGATATCGCCACTGCGGGTAAAAATAGCACTCTGGGCAAGTATGGGATGTGTTAAAAAGTGTGATGTATAATATGTTTTTTTGCACTCAATTAGAAAAAGGGCATATTTTATGTTTTATTACAACGACAATCTATTACTTTATAGCCAACGAATAGCGGCTTTCTTTGTCCGACATCTAGTCCCGGACACCGTATATTCATATATTCCACTACTTAATTATATAAGGTATTGTAAAATATCCTTTGCGTTAGAAAGTCTATGATAGTGATAACGTGCGGTAAATAAAGTAACTTCACTTCAAACAAGGAATGGAACCCCCGATGCGCGAGCCAGACTCGCACTTGGCCGGTTGTTCGTTATGATCTTTTTTTTTCAACATGCAAATTACACTATAGAGGCAAAAGAAGTTTCACTTGGAAAAATGAGTGAAAAAATTATTTCATTTATGAAATATATTATTAAAGGGGAAAATTATTTTTTTTAAAGGGGGAAATTATTATTTTTTTAATATGATAACTTCTGTATGCACGTGTATTAACCTATAATTTTAGTTCACTTGATAATCTTAAATATTCATCATCAAATAATTGTTTTTTCTTATCGGTAAATTTTAGTGGAATTTGTTTTTCATTAAAGTAGTAACATTTATAATATTAATTAAATTTTTAATTTTTCACATCGAATGAAGTTTTCTTTCACCTTAATTTGGAATCAATTTCCCAATTTCATATGTACATATACCACCAACGTTTTCACCTCAAATTTACGTGTGATTTACAAACTACTACTTATGCAGCAATAATTGCAAAACATATAAAGAAAATTTTATTACGTGCAAATAATTTCTTAAACAAACAATCGATTAAAATTAATAAACAAACAAGACTTATACTTGTTTGGCCACGGGGTTATGTTTTGAAAGTCACGCGTCGCAAAGCGCGTATTGGCATATACGAGTATGTGGTGACATAAAACATAGGGTAGCGGACAGCAAGTGCCGTTTAAAAAATTCCTTGTTTTTAATTCTTAAACACGCATTTATAATTTTGACACAATTTTTATTAAGGTCAGGACAATACTTTTTAATTGAATCCATATTATTTATTTATTTATAATTTTTTACGAATGGAAATAATAAGATAAGGTTACTGTTTCAGAAAGAAAAGTGTTACCCAAAGCATACGTAATTAATTGGTCAGAGTGATATGTTAGACTACAACCAGCTGTATAATTTGAAAAAAAATGTATAACATTTTTTTATTTGTTAAGCCTTTATTATATATATATATATATATATATATATATATATATATATATATATATATATTTATATATATATATATATATATATATATATACAACATGCAAATATAACAAATATCATATAACACCGTGTAACTCAACATGATTAACTTTTCTGGAGTGCAAAAATCTTTTCAATATTGTATTTATTAACTGTATAATTTTTTTTAACAATAATATGCTTCAAAATTTTAAAAATATAATAAAAAATAACAATGTTATGTCAAGAAAGGGTTAAAATATAATTTCGACAATCAAACCAAGTATATAAACATTTCATAAACTCTATTTTTTATTGTTAGTATGTAAACAAATATACGTATATGTATGTAAACAAACATATATTTAGACAATAGTTTAATGTGTACAATGATAAAAACATCATACGTTAGAGACCAGCTTATTCCATAGTTATTTTAAGCAGTTTGCACTTACAGTGCAACTAACATAGCATTTATGTAAAGATGTATTATGTTTAAGGACAAGGAAGCAAGGAAGTTTTCAGGATGGCATCCAAGCTCATGATGAAATTTCAGGCTACAAATCTAAAGCAAAGGTACATATTTTTCTCTTGTTGGTTTGTAATATTGTGCAGGTTTAAGGAATTTCGATAAAAACTCTTACCGAAATATGCAAAAGTGAAACTCCGTAGAATATGATGCGATAAGCAAAATATCGGATTGTTTAAATTAATCAAAAGAAATTATGTTATTAATAAATAAAACAGATAAGTCCGAGGCGGTTTCGCATTACGCGAGTTCTGTGCCTGCATTATTTAAAGTAATAGGTACTTTGACAAATAGATATCTATTTTTGAGGTTCCGTAGCCGAATACCAAAAATATATACCTACAAATTTATTCAATAAAATATTTTCGTCATAATTTTTCCAATAAATTTAAAACAATATATTTTGGAATGATTTATTCATATTAATTTTAAGAATAAGTGATTTTTCGTTACATGTAAAAAAATCTCTTAAAATAAACACTGAAGTAATTTTAATTTACGAATACTCAAATCCTTTTTAATTGTAAATCACTTAATTGTAAATCACAGTGTAAATTAACCATAGTATATTTCAAGAAAAAAAATAAAATTAAAAATTGTTTATCCTTATTTCTAGCGTTTATTCTACCAAATTTTGAAAAGGTCGAAAATTTTAAATCCATCGAAGAGTGTATTGACAATATGCTTTTCGAGTGTATTAACAATGTGTTCTTTCGTACCTGAAATTTTAAATTGAAATAAATATACAAAGAAGAAAAAATAAATTTTACGTATAGATCTTGATAAAATTATACCTTGATTAAATACATATAAATGGTTTAAAAAATATAAAAGTTTAGTCTAATTCTTAATAATGAAGAAATTTCAGAAAGTTTATTGTATTTAAAAGTTCACAATGATTAAGTTAGTTTACTTAATTCAGCATTAACAACTTAAACCACTTTTAATTGAACGTTTGAAGATTTGTTAAAAGAAATATTCTTCAACAAAATCAATAATTTTACTTAAGTGCTACGATTATTGGACGACAGTAAACTAATGGTCCATGGAATGTTAGGATATTGATTTTACAAATAAATGCAATAAGCCCTAATTTGTTAATCACGAATTTTAGCCAAGAAAAGTATTTTAAAATATAGAGGTTTCTGGAGCAAATATTTTCTTTATACTTTTTCAAGATATAATCCTTCTTCGTAATAAATTTTAACGGAGTATATTTAACTGTCACCACGTGCTTGAGTAACAAACATTCAACATTATTAGTATTTATAATTTTAGTTGGAGATATCACAAGAATAAAACTAAAAAAAATAACATTACTACTTTGATTACCAAAATTGCATAACATAATGATAATAGCTGTTTGGAATGTTCTACCTATGTTTTACCCCATATATATATATATATATATATATATATATATATATATATATATATATATATATTATATATATATATATATATATATATATATATATATATATATATATATATATATATATATATATATATATATATATATATATTGCACTTCTCAATAAAAAATGTCGTATAATGTCTTTCAAGGAAATGAATCCTGATGGCATTGTTTTCATTAAACAAATTAATTTACATCCATACACGATACTTCTCTTCAATTGAAATTTAAAAAAAATGAAATGTTTTTCAACGAAATTTATCGAAAAATATAATTGTATGTTTGTCCCTTCAAATTTTAATATAACTTCATGGAAGGTATGGACGTATATGAAAACCTAGACGTAGAAATTATTTCCATAAGCACTGGTACTTAATCTACAAAACTGTTAAAGCTGTAAATTTCAATAAAATTTTAGAATTGGCATGTCTGTACATTGAAGATATTTACGAAAAAAATATTTAGAGAACATAATAAAAGCAACAGAGTTTAAAAATATTGTTTTTGAAATGTTTTACTTTTAACTTAGTCGCACATCACGCATGAACCACTGACGCTCGTATGGACCCCACACGGTCATGACTGTCAGTCAAAATTACTGACAGTTAAAAAAGTATTTCTATTTCTCATTTACTGTCAGTCTTGTCATTACTGTCGGACCAAAAATCTAGTTTACCGACTGTTCCCCATTGCATGTTCCAATTGCTAAAGTATCCACAGGAAGTACGTTTTTAACTGTTAGTTAATCTGAGGTACAGTCCTGACAGTGTGTGGTTCATAAAGGAATTCTAACTGGTTATAAACTGGAATTAACGTGGCCTTGTTTTATATCAACCTAATCCCCAGAAAACAAGGTGTGGTAATTTTAACTTTCAAGAAATAGCGCACTTATTTGAAAAAAGTTTATTTTAGATTAAAGTTTATTTTCACTATAGAGGACATTATATGTATTTTAATATTAAATATGGACTTTAACTTCATAATTGTTTCCAAAGGTTTACGTTAAAATAGTCATGGGCATAGCAAGTAAAAATAAAACTGCTAATTAAAAAACAAACATCTGTGGAAATACACTTATTGTATTAAAATACAACACAATTATTTCAACCAAAAATGCAATATGTTAAATACTCTGTCGACGTTATTAACAGTAATAATTGAACAACGGAATAATTACAAATAGTGACAACACTAATATATTGAAAACGTAATTTATAAATAATCATTAGAAATAACCCGACAAAGTATAGTAATTCACCAAGGAATTCACATAGTATAGCATAAAAATATTTATTGTAAAACTGAACAAACTGTTTTCTCATAGTTATTCTAGCTACTCGAACCTACGGAATAACATTCCTATGTAAAAGTTATAACGATAATGATCCCTCGTTAAATTTTATATAAACAAAACTAACTAGTTTCATAAAAAAACCTAGAACTCAACGCTATAATGCATACTCGGGATAGATTCCATCAATACTAACGTCGCTCACGGGCCGCGGCCTATAAATGTAATAGCTTAACAACCCCTGCCACACAAGCCATCGCGCCGACATAAATCGTCTACCGCCGCGACATAGCTCAGCCGCGACTGTCCACCGCTGCCGCAGCGCGCGACTAATCGCCCCTATCTGCCGCCTTACCACTGACTTAGCCACATGTTGCCTGCTTAAATCCACTGCGAACGACTTGATGTATAATCGCTTAAAATCTCATTCAAAGAACATCCGCTGGGAGAACAGAGAAATAGAAATTGATTCCTTATCCTATCTCGAGTAATTTACATCACCTGAATCCATTGGCGGGTTACGATCTGTAATTGAGCAAGTAAAGGTGTATTTACATGCGTCGAAAGTTATCGATATTTTTTGCAAAAACATCGATATTTATCGCTGATAATTATTTTTCGATGAAATATAAATTACTCGAGATACGATATTATCTTGAGTGATTTACATCACCTGAATGCATTAGGGACTACGATCTGTAATTGAACAAGTAAGGTATATTTTCAGGCTTCGAAAGTAAAACTCGATATTTTGATGCGAAAATATCAATACTTATCGCCGAAAGTTTTTTTTTCGATATATGGATTCAGGGGGGATATTACTCGAAATAGGGCCCTAACCTGAGTAACTTATGAACCTATTGGTGGGTTACTACCTGTAATAGAGAAAGTAAAGGTTTATTTACACGCTTTGAAAGTAGGATCCTACCTTTTTCGTGGAAATGTCGATATTTACCGCCGAAAGTTTTTTTTGGATATAGGAAATCAGATGAATAAATTACTCGAGATACTATACTATCTCGAGTTATTTACATCAACTGAATCCATTGGCGGGTTACAATCTCTAATTGAGCAAGTAATGGTTTATTTACATGTCTCGAAAGTAGAACTTAACCTTTTTTGCGGAATAATCGACATTTATAGCTGATAGTTTATTTTCTACATTCGATATTTCGAATTTAGATACCAGCGTCGATCTTTTTAAATTTGCCACCATTGTTTTAAAAGATTATATAAAGCTACCACTATTCAAGAAGCTATATCATCTCGTATACGAGTTGTATCAACCATTATCTTGTAGCGTTTAGTAATCGCAGTTTTCAGACAGCAGAGCATATAAAAACATGTATCCTTACAAACTCTTGGCCAAAAATAGGGGCACATTTAATTTTTTGTGTTTTTCCTTTATGTGTATTATTATTTACTGAATCATCTATGTCTTTTTAATTTTACTTCAAATCTTTCTTCTTATGTGTCCATAAAAAAGCTATATATCGAAATACCGAGATTTCTTTTTGATGTGTGAAAGAGCCACGGTGATATATGAATTGCTCGAAAGAAATGTAGCAATGCAAGATGAGCAAGTAGCAATGGCAGATCGTACCTTACTTCAACTTACTCTCACGTGAAAATTATTAGGCTAATGGTTTTGGCCTTTTCTTTACCATTGAGAATAAACTCCATATTTTACATCAAAGTGCTTTCGTTGTTTCGTGCTTCGCTCATCGCGATATTTATACAAACGTCTTTCGGATCTCATCGCAATATTTATACAAATGTATTGTGTATGTTTGTTTAGACAAATATCTATCGGGTCCCATCACGAAATGTATACAAATGTTTGTGGTATCCTGCCGAGATATTTACACAAATATCTTTCATATCCCATCAATATATTTATACAAATGTCTTCGTATCCTACCGCAATATTTATACAAATGTCTTTCGTATCAAATCGCGATATTTATACAAATGTCTTTCGTATACCATCGCGATATTTAATTATATTGTTTTACTATTATCTAGTGATATGGGTTATATTTGCAGTATTATTATTACTCGATGCTAAATATATATTTCTGGGATTAGATGGGAGTTATTGTCCCATCATGTTCCATTTTGGATACTTATATATCTGAAACTAACAATAACAAACAATAGATAGACAATAGGACTGTAAAATTTATCTTACAACAATAAAGTATGCTGTATTCTTGAAACGAATGCAGTGATACGGTCTTCGTAAGGAGCTACTTACATCCTCACGGGGAGATAATGTGACAAAAGTTCAATATGTTTTTATATTATAAAATGTGAGGGTATTATCCTTACTTATTTCCTCTCAGATTTTATAATGGATATGGTCGAATGTGATTCCCTTGAGCTTCGATGGGAATTACTTTTGATCATTCTTTTTTTAAATTATTAAATAATTACGTTGATCACCCCTCGATTGAGTTTAATAACGTTTTTTTTGCTCCTGACTACTAAATGAGAAGGCAACGCCAGAGCTTATTTCTTTTCGTCATTCATATTTTTAAATGATTAAATAATCACGTTGGTACCCCCCTCCCCCGCGATCTTGAGTTTAATAACGTTTTTTGCTCCTGACTACTAAATGAGAAGGCAACGCCAGAGCTTATTTCTTTTGATCATTCATATTTGTAAATGATTAAATAATAACGTTGATTACCCCCAGATCTTGAGTTTTATAGAGTTTTTTGCTCCTGACTACCAAATGAGAAGGCAACGCCAGAGCTTATTTCTTTTGATCATTCATATTTTTAAATCATTAAATAATTAGGTTGATTACACCCCCCCCCCCCCCCCGATCTTGAGATTAATAGCGTTTTTTGCTCCTGACTACAAAATAAGAAGACCATGCCACAGCTTATTTCTATTAGTTATTCATATTTTTAAATGATTAAATAATTACGTTGAACACCCTCCCCCGCCCCAATTTCAGTTTAATAGTGTTTTTTGCTCCAGACTGCTAAATGAGAGGACAACGTCATAGCTTATTTCAGTTGCCTAGAGACTCACAATGTTTAACGCAGTATTCCGAAATGCACCTAGTCTAGATATTCTCTTCTGCTCCATTGACCACTTCAGAAATGGGGTTATGAAGATACGTTCGCGGCTGATAATTAGATGATATTTATTCAAATTGCAGTATGTTTTGGTCTCACTCGTTATTGTTTTATCATCATCATCATATATATTAATACGCTAAGGTTAAGATGTTACTCTCCCTTTTTAGAAAAAACCTCACAACTAATCCACATAAATTATATATCATTTTATAGATAATTGCTTGCTCTACCGGCATCCACAACTAAAAAATTTATCATTGCTATTGTTTTTGCAAATTAATTAATTATTTAAATTATATACACAAAACAGCAATGCTGCCATCTAACGGCTCAACGTCAATATGATTGACGGTCGGTAAAATTTTTGTTTAATTTCAAATCCACTCACGTATAAATAAAGTGGCGCTTTAGCTCAATGCTTTTGATACTTGCGCCTCTATATGTCAATTTTAGTTAAATATTTGTTTGATCTGTCATCTGAGCTTCATAATGGAATAAATAATGGGAAGACTGCGCACGGGTCACGCTAGTAACTATTTGTTCTTCTTCTTTCCTCAGCATGCTCAGCACTTTGGGTAAATCTATAAGTTGGATATAGGGCTGTCGTTAAATAAACGAAAATAAAGAAATTAAGCTTTTTTTAGATACTTTCCCGTTTGCATATTCGATTACTGAAACGAGTCAAGTAATACCAAAGAATTTGAATGAATGGATTTAATTCAAAAACGATTAGAGTATGAATTTTGCAGAACTAGTGCAACTTAGTTCTTTATAGTGATGTCTCAAATGGTTCATACTAACCTCACCGTAACTCTATGATGAGGTTAGTATTGGACTCCGTGAAATATACATGCTGTAACAAGCATTGCAATATTCAAATTACTTCAGAAAATGTTTAAGAATTTTTTTAATTGACATTACTTTCTTTTGGTTCTTTCTTTACAAGCATTTATTTAATTCCACCTTACGTATATATATATATATATATATATATATATACATATATATATATATGTATATATATATATATATATATATATGTGTATATATATATATATATATGTGTGTGTGTGTGTGTGTGTGTGTGTGTGTAATTTAGTTTCCACTTATATTTTATAGTTCTTTTTAGTTGCTTGCGAAACAATACGTCGCTAGCTTTTATTTAATAGCCATATATCTAACAAATGCTTTGTAACGAGCTACAGTCGAGAGCGCGTTTCCATCGAGTATAAATACACCATGGGCGGGTCGCCCTTACTGAAGTAGTCAACCTATTGAAGTGGTGTGATTACGTGGGATGATCTTGGGGTTAAATTCTTTTCGCCCCTAACTTTTCGTGATAATTTAGGCAATGCAGAGAGAAAGTCATTCAGAAGGCTTGGAATTGGGTTGCGTAATGCCAGTGACTCCCGATGTATTTCCTCAGTTAACATGTTATATATAACATTAGTGCGAAGCAAGTGAAAAGCTAACACTATTATTTGTTTTCTGGAAAAAATTCTCTTTGGGAAATTTATTTTACTACTTTTAAATGAAACGAGTTTAGTCCTAATTTATTGGACGAACTCTCACTTTTCGTATCTGATAATTACCTGCGCTCTCGTAGTTAGCATCTTTTTGCTATACCGATATCTAGAACTGAGTTATGTCGAAATTTCCCACTTTCCCACTGTACACAACTGCTCAACCACCTGATCGCAGTTGTACCAGAGTGTAGTTAGTTTGTGATGAGTGAGAATAAACTTATTGGAATGAATTATTGTCGTGTGTTGTAATATTACCGAATTTATTTCATTTGACTGTTATCGTTATTGGAATGAACACGTGTAATACCTATAATAATTCCATAACTATATGCAAATGAATAAAAATATAACTTAAAAAAAATATGATTGCCTTTTTGTGTCCTGTGACTTTTCATCTTTGTCCATATTTCCAAATTTGATGAATTGGAATTGGCATTATGTACGGTTTCGAAGAGATATAGGTTTATTAAAAATTACATAAAAATAAGGCCACGATAATTAAGACACTGTTTAAGCGTTTTTATATTAGTACAATAGTTCATAAAAATAAACCACAAGAACAATAATGGAATAGAGAAAAATACGATAAATGAATCTATAAATAATAATTTGATAAGTTGTGGTAATAGTAGACCTACTAACAATCACTACGTGATAAACCATTGGACACTTATGTTACTGTGATTAATATAAGATAGGGAAAAGTTTATTAAAGTCTACGCGATTAAAGTCACGGGCAATAAACTCGAGTATATTTTTGAAGTGAAATTTCTTTGTGCGCGATGAGAGTAAAATGTCAAGGTCAAAGTTAATGCAACTTTTTCATTGCAACGTTTAGTTGTAACGAATCTTTCGCAAGAAGGACAAATAATAGGTACTTAACTAACAACCGAGAGAGATAGGTGAACACGATAGAATAAAACAAGAAGTATACGCATGTGCAAGGAGAAACCAAAATGGAGCTCACTGATGCTATCAGCTGTTTTGTATGTTATGTGTGTCAAAAGTAAACTGTCAAAATTTTGTCGATTTATTTATCAATTTAGGATTGATTTATTATTAATTTGGCTTATACTTAATCCATTACAGACTAACAACATATGTATTTAAAATATTGTACGATATTTAAAAAGTATAAAGTCAAGGACATACGTTTCATATTTTAGTTATAATAACACAATAGTGATAACTCTACCAACACGAATATAGCCAGATAATACGGTAAATATCGAGGCAATAAATTAAAAAATGTAGGTGACATTTTGTCTTTATTGTTCTAATCTTCATCCTTTAAATAATACCCTTAAATCCTATAGGTATTATAAGTCTTAGAATATTTTCCTCTCTATCTATCTCTCTCTCTCTTCTCTCTCCCTCTCTCTCTTCCTCTCTCTCTCTCTCTCTCTACCGTTTTACCAATGATTATAATCTCACTTACAAATCGAGGCTTAACTCGCCAAAGAAGTTTCACTTCTGTCACCTGTACTGAGTTGCACGCGCCCAAATTTTTTTTTAATTGAAAAACTATCACAATTTTATTCTCCGTATTCGAAATTTATTTAATAACTTTGCTCTGCATTATATTAACAGAATGTTTAATAACTATCTAATTACCTCAGCGTTAAATTTGAGTTAAGTATATCCCATCCTCTTATACACTAGTTAATGTTTTCTTAATAGTATTTATTTTTGCTAATAAACTAATACTTAATAAGTTTTACTCGTATTTAATAAGATTTCCTCTCTCACTCCCAAAAGGGGCTGACTGCCCACGGCCCGTGAGCTGAGACCGTTTCCCAACGTCTGAACAGGCGAGAGATACGAGATCAGCGCTCGTCCGGATTAATATAATAATAATAACAATATTATTAATAATAATAATGGTAAATAATAATAAATAAATAACAATATTAGCGGAGTTAATAACAGTGATTGCCGGTGGTGCGCCGTCTTATCGCGCCCGCGCAATTCGCTGTTAGGTGACCGTGCGTTCCTGGTATTGTCAATACAATTGTACAATATTGACAAATAAATAATGACGTGGTGAAAGATATGAATTTTTACTAATGTTAAATCAATGGTTTATACCAATGTGTGTAATTAGTATTAGTACCAAAATTTAAAAACTGTGATTTAACAGAATCACCTTGATGTTTGTCTGTCCGCCATAAGTATTTTTACTCGCAAACCATTTCGTTTACATTATGAGAAAAGTGGAAGAAGAAGCGAAAGATTTTTTTCCAATATCATCTTGTTTCCTAAGATTATAAAATAAAAAAAATTATTAAAAATTTTGTTCAAAAATGTTATGTTTATTGGTTTGTGAAAATATACTTATTGGTATATTAACGAAGAAATGATGACATAGTAAAAAATATAAAATTTTACTAGATTTAAAACAATGCCTTATACCAATATGTGTAATTAGTGTTAGTACCAAGATTTAAAAACTGATTTAATAGAATCACCTCAATGTTTGCCTGTCGGCCACAAGTATTTTTTCTCGGAAACCATTTCGTTTACATTATGAGGGACAGTGTTAAAGGCTGGGAGAGGAGGCGATAGGTTTTTTTCCAAGATCATCTTGTTTTCCAAGGTTATGAAATTAAAATATTATATTCATTGGTATGTGAAAACAAACTGGGCAATGTATTGACAAGTTGAAGAATAAGATTAATATTTGTAAATATTTTAATTAAAGTTTTATATACCCTTAAATGTTCATAGGAGCCTAAGTGTGTGCGAAAGTTCTACCCATATTTAACAAGTTTTTTTTCTATTAATTATTTTAACTCAAAAAAAGATAATATTTGAATTCAATAATTATATAACCATGTTTGTTTCGTTGTATTAATTTTATAGAACGCGAGGTATTATAAAATCGTGATTGATATTTTACTGGTTTAAATAATATTTCGTAGGTATTCTTTTATGAAAATAATATGTATACAATATTCTTTAAATTCATAATGTTACATGTCATACGTATTTTCCACTTGCAATTTATAACATTCTACATCCAGTTAACTTGTTATATTATATTTAATTTGCCATATATAGTATCATTTTCTAACAATTTATCACTTACCAATATCGAAAATATTTTTTTCAAATCGTATGTCATAACGCAAGGTCACCCGATGTCGATAGTGGGGCGTAGTGGGGCGGCATCTACCGAGACTGCGGGCCGAGCATGGGTGGGCCCATAGCCCAGCGGTCCCACGCACCACGACCCGGCTCTTGGTGCACCATATTCAGTATATCACCATACAATCGACATTACCATACTGCCAATGTGGAAAAAGAAGATTTAATGAATAGGTTATTCATAATGTAAAAAAAAATTTACAATGGTAATTATATTTGGTTTTATTTTTTTTAGTAAAGACTTAAATTTTCTTAAGCCTTTTATTTTTTTTATTTTATACTTGGTATTGGCGCTGAATTTCAAGATTATTAACTAAAATGGAACTATACTTTAAAATCTTATAAAAAACAGACGAAAAAAACTAAAATTCGTCACTCGAAAACGAAAATTAAAAGAAATCAATTACAATTGGAATTCAGAAATTTTAAATTTAGTGAAAAAAACCGGCTTTCATTACATTAGTGCATTCTTTTTAAAAGTTATCTGCCAACATCCTAAGAAATTACATAATTAAAACTGACATCAAACAACATCAAGGAACAAAGAGATTTTTTTACCTAATTTAAAACATTTAGTTTGTACTATTCGTTTTTTTTACACTATAACGTTTCTTTATTCTAAAAAAGTCAGCAAAGTACGCCTTCTACCTAGTAACCCTAAGTAACCTTCATAAATAATAACCACAAGTTTAAAAAATCCAAGCTCTCATATATTAAGTGTACTCAATATTATGAATATGGCAAGTAATGCTATAAATGTATGATATCTTACTATGAATGTGGCAAATACTGCTATTAATGCGGAACATGACACTGTGAATAAGGCATATATCACTATAAATGTAAGATATAACACTATAAATGTGACATGATACCGCGATTGCAGCACATGACTATAACTGTGGCATATAACACTTTGAACGTGGTATACGACTGTGGATGTGGCTTATAACACGCCGAACGTCGCACATTATACAATACATGTGAAATTCACACTATGAATATTACAATGAATGTGATTTAAAACAACCCGAATGTGACACACAATATTATGAATTTGATATAAAATAGCACGAATTACCACATTACGCTAGAAATGTAGCATAATACACAATAAATGTATCATTTACATTACGATTTTAGCACATTACTCTATATGTATAGCGTACAACAATTAAAATTTATACTAATATTCATTATTGCGCCATATGCCACGTTCATAATATCATATGCCACATTCATAATGTAATGTGCCATATATGTGACGAATGTCATATGCTCTATTCAAAGCAGCATATGTTATATTCACAGTGTACATATGCCACACTCATAGTGAAATATGCAACGTTCATGATATTCAATACCACATACGTAGTGCCACTTACAGTGTAATAAAACATTCATAGTTTTATATGCAACAGTCATAATGTTACATATCATATTCCATATACATAGCGCAATGTGCCACATTCATACTGTCATATGCCACGTTCATGTTATGTGCTATGTGAATAATGGCAGGTGCCACTTTCATATTGCCACGCGTGATATACATAGTGTTACATGCTTACTGTCACAGTATCATGCAACATGTTCAAAGCGGTATATACTACATTCATATGCGTAATGTGCCACATTTGTGGTATTATTTTCATAGTATCATATACCGTATCCATAGCATCATATGCCACTTTTATAGCGTTATTTGCCATTTTCATAGTGTCATGTGCCCCATTTATAGTATTAGAGATATTAAATTTATTAGGAAGTTGAGAGTTTAAACATTTTTCTTTGCTTTTTACTACCTATATTTATAAAGATATAAGTGTTACTTATAATTCCCTGATTATTTCGGATTAAATAAAAATGACTGCATGCAAGCTTTGTACTAAATCTTTCTATTCACTGATAATTTGTGAATTTAAATAAAGTGACGGGTATTCTGAATTGCTTCATGCACACTTGCACATAAGTGTTAAAAAAATACAAACATGTAAAAGAAAATCCGTGCTTTCATTAATAAGTTCTGATCTGTAATTGTATTTATTGTTTTTTTTCGTTTTTTAATTACCAAATCTTATTTGAAAATATTTATCGTCTCTTCTTTATTGTTCTCTCTTCATCCTGTAAATACTACGCTTAAATCCTTTAGATACTATAAGTCTTTTAGAATATTTTCCTCTTTCTCTCTCTCTCTCTCATACCATTATTATATTTTATTAATTGTTTTTCTTTTCGTTTTTCAATTACAAAATCTTATTTGGAAATATTTATCGTCTCTTCTTTATTGTTCTCTCTTCATCCTTTAAATACTACGCTTAAATCCTTTAGATACTATAAGTCTTTTAGAATATTTTCCTCTTTCTCTCTCTCTCTCTCATACCATTATTATATTTTATTAATTGTTTTTCTTTTCGTTTTTTAATTACAAAATCTTATTTGGAAATATTTATCGTCTCTTCTTTATTGTTCTCTCTTCATCCTGTAAATACTACGCTTAAATCCTTTAGATACTATAAGTCTTTTAGAATATTTTCCTCTTTCTCTCTCTCTCTCTCATACCATTATTATATTTTATTAATTGTTTTTCTTTTCGTTTTTCAATTACAAAATCTTATTTGGAAATATTTATCGTCTCTTCTTTATTGTTCTCTCTTCATCCTTTAAATACTACGCTTAAATCCTTTAGATACTATAAGTCTTTTAGAATATTTTCCTCTTTCTCTCTCTCTCTCTCTCATACCATTATTATATTTTATTAATTTTTTTTTTCGTTTTTCAATTACAAAATCTTATTTGGAAATGTTTTTCGCCTCTTCTTTATATGAATATATCCCAGTAACATTAAGGCTTGACCAAAAGGAAATGATATGGCCCGTTTACGTCTAGAATTATTTAGTAATGACCGTGAATTTAAAATAAATACGAAAAAACTAAAAATATATTAATGAATTACCACGTATTTTCTACAAGCAATTTCCTGAGTAATTATTTATGAGTAAATATTTATTTAGTTAGAAGTAGTTTTTACTGAGTGATTATTTATGAGTAAATATTTATTTAGTCAGAAGTAGTTTTTACTGAGTGATTAGTTATGAGTAAATATTTATTTAGTTAGAAGTAGTTTTTACTGAGTGATTATTTATGAGTAAATACTTATTTAGTTAGAAGTAAATAGTATTTACTGAATAATTATTTATGTGACATAAAAAGGAATTGTTTTGGAGATAATTTTTTTTTACTTTGCTTGCACGTTATATTATTTTGACATTCCATTCAACGTCATTCAATTATAAAGTAAGCCAAATATTTTAATGTTATATATTTTATATTAAAATTAAGTATGATTTTATAGTTAAAAAACCATTATTTTAGTATAAAAGTTGTCTGAATAACCCAATACAATGTGAAAACGGTATTGTTACAAAATCATGATGAGTTGTAACAATTATTTTGACAGTTGGTGTTACTCACAAATGACAGCGAGCATCTATTTACATTGAACTCTTGCTGTCTTAAAATGATTCAAGTCCATTATTTAAGGCTGCAATAATAACATGATTAAATTTTTTAACATCAACGTATTCTTATTTAAACAAAGATTAGTATATTAATGTGATGAATATATTAGAATTGCATTTGTCATATTTTGTTGCGAAATACATGTGTCATGTTTGGTATTTTTAATAATTCTTGTATGAAGATGTAAGAAGATGCAACTTTTTGTATCTAAAAGACAATAATTATAATATATTATTAAACAATTCAAATTAATTTTTAATTATATATTCTAATTACTAATAAAATTACTTACACAGAAAGTTTTTATTTAAGGCTGCGATATAAAATGATTAAATATATCGCTGACTCTATTCTTGTCCTGAACATCAACGTATTCTTATTTAAACAAGGATTAGTATATTAATGTGATGAATATATTAGAATTGCATTTGTCATATTTTGTTGCGAAATATATGTGTCATGTTTGGTATTTTTAATAATTCTTGTATGAAGATGTAAGAAGATGCAACTTTTTGTATCTAAAAGACAATAATTATAATATATTATTAAACAATTCAAATTAATTTTTAATTATATATTCTAATTACTAATAAAATTACTTACACAGAAAGTTTTTATTTAAGGCTGCGATATAAAATGATTAAATATATCGCTGACTCTATTCTTGTCCTGAACATCAACGTATTCTTATTTAAACAAGGATTAGTATATTAATGTGATGAATATATTAGAATTGCATTTGTCATATTTTGTTGCGAAATATATGTGTCATGTTTGGTATTTTTAATAATTCTTGTATGAAGATGTAAGAAGATGCAACTTTTTGTATCTAAAAGACAATAATTATAATATATTATTAAACAATTCAAATTAATTTTTAATTATATATTCTAATTACTAATAAAATTACTTACACAGGAAGTTGAAAAACTAATATACGACAGCGACAGATGACACTTCGTTTTGCTTGACGAAGTACATAATATTTTTTGTAAGAAATCTGTGTTTATTGCATGTCGGAATAAATATATATATATATATATATATATATATATATATATATATATATATATAATAGAATGCTATCCTCCTAAATGTAATGTGCAAAATTCTTTATATTTTATGCCATATTGTGGTATTATATGCCCCATTCATATTGTGATAGACGACATTCATAGCGTCGTCACATTCATATTTTTAAATACTATTTTCTCAAGATCGTGCATCGTATTCATAATATAAAGAGCCACATTCGTAATATTATAAACCATATCCATATTTTATACACTACATATATCCCATTTACTCTGTTGATACTACAAATATGGCAATTAACACGATAATTGTGGCCACATGATGCTCTAAATGAGTCACATAATGCAATGGATACGGTATTATTCATACAATCATATGCCACACTTATTGCATCATATACTAGGTTCATAGTGTCATATGCTACATTAAAAAATTCATTAACCATATTTATAATGTGGATACCACATTTTTAGTGTAATGTAGGAAATTGGTGATGATTTATACCTTTTTCATCGTTACATATGCCGCATTCATATTTATTAAATGCCATATTCATAGTATTATGTGCCACATTCATAATGTAATTTACCACATTCATGATGTTATAGGCCACATGTATATAGTCAACTACCATATTCATAATGCGCATATTCATCATAAATGTTGCATGTGACAATATAACTGTGATATGTAACACTAGAACTGTGAAACTTACACTAAAATGTGGAATTTACACGACGAACGTTACTTAAATACTAATTATCGTAGCACATGAGACTATGAATGTAGCCATATGAATATATGCATCGCAAATGTGCCCCATTGGACTATAAATATGGCATACACCATTATGAATCTGGCACGAGAAATGTGGCATATAAAACTATAACTGTGACGTATAACATCACGAATGTAGCATATTACAATATGAATATGGTCTATAATACTATGAATGTAATATGTGAAACTATGACCGTAGCATATGACCACGAATGTGATATATTAAACAATGATTACTGCACATGTTTCCTTGTAACTTTATAAATCTGACACGTGATGTTATAAATATGGCATATGACAATATGAATGTGACATATAAAAGCCAGAATATGGCATATTATACTATTCATTATGCACATATCTAATTATGAAGACGTCATTCGACACGATATCTAACTATGAATATCTCATATGACGCTATTAATATTGCAAATGATACTATATATCTTAAACCATTATAACAATTTTAAACATAGAGCTTTTAACACTTTGTTTAAAATTTATGATTTTTTAAATTATTTATAAATGGCTTTTATCAAATTTTTATAATAGATACAAAAAACTATGAATGTGGCATATAACATTCAATCTGCTACATGACTTTACAAACGTAACTTACAATATTACTCTCGTGGTTTAGGATGCTATAATTGTGGCATATAACACTATGAATGTAGTATAAAACATCACGAATGTAGCAATTTGTACTATGAATGTGACTCGCGACGCTGTGAATATAACATATAACACTGTGAATGTGCCACGTGGCACTATGAATGCAGAATGTAACATTATGATGGCGGCACATAGTGCTGTAAATGTCACATATTTCCTATGGAAGTAGCACATGACAATAAGACTATGGCATATACTACCACGAAGTTTTTTCTATAAAAATATAGCACATAGTACTAGAAATATAGCACTTATATTACTATGAAAGTGGTATAAAATAATACCAATATAGTACGTTATACTATTAACATTACATATAGCGCTACCAATGTGGCAAATGACAATATAAAAGTCTGTATATGAAAGTATATAATAGTGTAAATATAAAAGTAGCATATAAGGCACGTGGCACGTAACACTACTTAAGTTTTATGTGACACTATGAATGTAACATAAAACAACACGTAATGTACCATACATTACACTATAAATATGGCGTTTGCGCTATAAAACTGGGAGAGGGCATTTTAAATATAAGATAAACACTGACACTATAAATGCCAGAGTAAATGTGGCACATGACACTCTGTATATATCATATAATACTATAAAATTTGGCTATTATACTATAAATGTGGCATATAACACAATGAATATGATGTATAACGTCACGAACTTAACATAAAACGCTATGAATGTGACACATATCACTATGAATTTACTATATGTCACTATTAATGTGGCACGTTACGATACAAATGTGACACTTGATATTAAGGACGTGGCATATAATACTATAAAAAGTTTATATTACTCTACATTATTATGTCATATGATACTATGAATAGGAAATGGAATTCAGAACAAGACATAAAATACTTTGAATGCGATACGTTCGATGAATTTAGCATATACTCCTATAAATGTAGCACGTAACATAATGTGACATACACAATAAAGATGGTACATTGCACTATGTATGTAGTATAAATGTAGTATATAATAGAGTGAATGTGGCACATGTTACTGAATATCGTACATACTACTCTAAATGTGGCACATAAAATTATGAATACATTACATGGCACTAAGAATGTTGATTGCGATACTATAAATATGGCGTATGGCACAATGAATATATGGTATATAGCACTATGAATGTGGTACATGACACTATGAATACGGCATGTATCATTATGAATGTGATACATAACGCCATGAATGTGGTATACAATAATATGAACGTGGCATAGAACACTATGAGTGTGTGGAATTGATTAAATAAACAAGTTTAAAAAATTTTAAATAAAAAAGCTATTTCGACTAATATTGCTTCCTTAAACGCCACAAACCCACAAATTCATTATAAAATCACCACAGTCTATATTGAGAAAATTTTCAAACATATACAGCCATAAATGGAATACCACACCTACTTCCATAACAGAGATTATAAAGATAGGAACTATTAAAAAGGCAAGATTAAAATTTCTTTATTTCTTACATCTACTACAGTAAAAATTTAGTCAAATAATATGATATTAAATTCATAATTAAGCCCAAAACTACAAAATATATGTTATACTATTTTACATATTACCGAATTTCACAAAGACTAAACAATTTTTTATAATTAAACTTGCAAAGGCTTTAAAAAAATTAATAAATTTAATTTCACATTACGATCTACTGTTTGCCACCATTTTAGAGAAAATGACTGATCGTTTAACTTCTTTTCTATTTCTCTATCCCTATTATATCATTTTAAAGGCAATCTAGATTATAGTAATTTATTAACGACTATCTTTTGTCCGCGACTGCGCTCAGGGTTATAGTTACTAACTTATAAGGAGATATTAAAACATGCAGCGCCATCTAGAATGACTAAGGGAAATTAAATTACCCTTTATTTTCATAACTTTATAATACAAATGACAATGAAAACAAAAATATTTTCCTGAAAATTAGGAATTAAAGAAAGTGATTCTGTTACTCCTATATATTAGTAGTTTTACAAAAAAAATCACAAAAAAGGAAAAACAAACACACTTTACCGTTTATAATATTAATTAAGATATCATTACAGAAAATCACTTTCGTTGGTACGAGCATGTTATGAGGTGCGACGAAGGCCAAGACAGTGTTAAAAATAGAAGAAGGAAAGGGAAGCCGAAACCGGCCTGCTGCCATCTGGAAGAGTACTATAGATAAAGTTCTTAAAATTATGAATTTGAACTTAATGTCAACACAAGATAAACTGTTGTGGCGAAATGTACGAGGAGAGCTGATTCCAGATGAGATATGGAACCATAGCCAGGAGAAAGGAGAAAAATATATTACATGTACCACCAAACTTCTGTCGTATTGCAGAATATGGTAATTTAACATAGTTCTAAACACAATATGTGGACAACTCTAAATATTCCAGGTCCTCATAACCACTTTTGGAACTCAATGCAAATCTATCCGCCCATGATCAATATCATTTGATTTGACAATGTTTAATTTTTATACAATCTTGTAACACACGTTTCTTTTATAACGAGCTACTGTTCAATTTTCTTTGCATTTTCCGAATTTTACATTTTAGCGAATATTCAATTTGAAAATTAATTTTCAATTGTTTATCGGATGTAGCAAGTTATAAACAATTATAAAATTGGATATTTGCTGTTATATTATTTTACTTTTTTTCTTTTTTTTATTTTGTCTTTCGCTTTTTCCTTTTCTGTTTTTCTTTCCTTTTTCATGTTTTATTAAGAAGTCAATTTGTAACCAATCATTATAAATTATTTCTTATATTGAAAGCCCACCTGAACGATATGGCGGACATTAGCTAGTTCTATGTATAGTAATTCTATGCTAATTTACATACTCATATTCACACATAATCAGAACCTGTAACCCATTCTTTATTCCAATTCTATATTATATTAAAAGTCCTAAAATTCTATGCCCATAAATGAAATTTATCTTGAGTATAAATTACCATAATATAATTAAAATAATCAGTTAATTGGTCCCAATGATCGATTAAAACAACTACAGCTGTCCATCTATCAAGAAATAATGACATGGCACTGGTATCCAAGCTATGATATAACATCAAAATGAAAATAAGTCTCATATAATATATTTATATAAAACAGTTCACTTAAGATAATAAAGTTCAAGTGATATAAAAGAAAACAAATAGAAATTTAAATATTTGAGTATCACAGAATTTGTGTTAAAGTATATATGTTGGCCAGTATAAATTTCACAGAGGTGAAAAATGATTTCTTTTCGAGGAAAATCCCTCGTCTTAAAATAAAAATAAATTTAATAAATCACAATAACGGTATTTAGTAAACACTACCTTGTTATTTTTTCGTCTGTTAAATATATGCTAGTCGATATATTTACATAGTAAAAAATGACGTCAAAAAAAAGGAAAAAAAAATATGTATATATATATATATGTATACATATATATATATATATATATATATATATATATATATATATATATATATATATATATATATATATATTATAATAGTCCAATAAATCCAACGTCTACTTGTTTAAATTGTTATATGTCGGGACATTACAAATATATTTATATGTATATACGTATGTACTCAAGTGAGACAGACATTTCGTGGTCGAATTCTACTCATAATTAACAATCTATTATAGAGGCGCAAAACTCTAGAAACACCAATTATAAATTTCATTCCAAAATATATTTCAGTTATTAATAACCATTACGAATTATTAATGAGTACCAAAACAGAAATGTTAGAAATATATAATTCCTAAAACGCTGATACCTCGCTAAACCTTGTTAAAGAACGGATGTATCTGTTAAAAATATGCGTTGCTATTAATTATAAAAAAAAACTTTAGCATTATAAAAACACGAATATATCATTAACCATTTCGCCAAATCCTATCTCATCCTACGCATGAATCCCACTCATAGATAATGCAACAATGACCTCCTTCCACTATTCGCATGACTAATAATTGAGTACTCATTCCATCGAGCACAGCTATAAGCCAGACTAGATTATATTAAATAATTATAATTAAAAATTTAGTAACAGTTATAGTTTAATTTGTTTTTGATTAATTTTGTATTAGAACACAAAGGATATTGCCACTCAAATTTTATAAAAGACTAGGGGTTACACGTGATTTCCACCTAGTAAATTTACCTTAATTAAGAATTGATTAATTTTAAATTAGATATTCCGAATATATGTACAAAATAATCTCTTTTTATTGCTTCGAAATATACTACATTCTTGGTTTTATTTCCTTTGGGTAGAAATATAAACTGTTTTCACCAAGAACACTCGGAATAAACAGTCAATTAATACGCCGATCGCTGTACTTTTCAAGCAGAGTTTCCCGACTTCTGCTACATTTTTTATTAATATATAGAAAGATATTTTTCCCCAAAGTATGAGATTTCCAACACAAAGACTTTATTAAATCGGGCAAGGAGTTCCAGAGATTAACAAAAACATACAAACAACGCAAGTACAAAAAAATTATATTTCGTCACGACTGCTATGAACCTATAAATCGTAGCGTAATAATATTTCGTAACCCATAATCTTTCTGAAAGTTTAGGCTTTCTAATATAAAAATGAATTTTATAAATCAGGCAAACAAACTTTTCCGCTTTATACATTAGTACAGGTAATAGCACAGGTATTACGTGGATCTTAAGGTATTCCCTTGAGCGGTATAAAAATATCTTATATCTTATACTGAATTTTAAACTAAATTACTGTAACATATTCTAAACTATATCTGCATTAGTTTTTAAGAAAACGCACTCGGCTCTTACTGCCTGAGCGATAATGACTGAATTTCAAGTTCCTTAAGATATATTAAATTGAAACGATGTTACGATGTGATGGGAGACCTGTGATCTGGTCAGTCAATCGGGCAGGAAATCTACCGCGGAGTCGTTTACCATTGACTTTCCCGATAACCAGTAGCTTTTCTAGGTTATCTGATTCCGTGCATTCAGTGTGATCAAAGTAACTATGGATTATTTGATAGCAGATGGTAGACAGTGTGGTATTGATTCTGAGTTATTTTACGTTCGTTCTTCTAGCCGTCCAAGTTATGTGCAGTATTCGTCTCCAGCACCACATCTCGAATGCGTCTATCTTCAATAATTAAGAGATGTCAAATTAAGCAATAATTTATAGGAGCAGAGTAGTAAACATAAAAGCTAAAAGAAATTATGTTGCGCACAAGAAACTAAATGATCTCATTTAGTTTCTTGCTTGTAATTTTATTTTAAAAAATAGTGGAATATATTTTATTTAACATGTCATTCATGGATCAATTTTATGGATCAATTTGTACGACATTTTAGTCCAGACTATCATCGCATATATCGGAAAAATTCATGGATCAATTTGTACGACATTTTAGTCCCGACTATCATCGCATATATCGGAAAAATTCATGGATCAATTTGTACGACATTTTAGTCCAGACTATCATCGCATATATCGGAAAAATTCATGGATCAATTTGTACGACATTTTAGTCCAGACTATCATCGCATATATCGGAAAAATTCATGGATCAATTTGTACGACATTTTAGTCCAAACTATCATCGCGTATATCGGAAAAATTTATGGATCAATTTATACGACATTTTAGTCCAGACTATCATCGCATATATCGGAAAAATTCATGGATCAATTTGTGCGACATTTTAGTCCATACTATCATCGCATATATCGGAAAAATTCATGGATCGATTTGTACGACATTTTAGTCCCGACTATCATCGCATATATCGGAAAAATTCATGGATCAATTTGTGCGACATTTTAGTCCAGACTATCATCGCATATATCGAAAAATTCATGGATCAATTTGTGCGACATTTTAGTCCAGACTATCATCGCATATATCGGAAAAATTCATGGATCGATTTATACGACATTTTAGTCCAAACTATCATCGCATATATCGGAAAAATTCATGGATCAATTTGTGCGACATTTTAGTCCAGACTATCATCGCATATATCGAAAAATTCATGGATCGATTTGTACGACATTTTAGTCCAAACTATCATCGCATATATCGGAAAAATTCATGGATCAATTTATACGACATTTTAGTCCAAACTATCATCGCATATATCGGAAAAATTCATGGATCAATTTGTGCGACATTTTAGTCCAGACTATCATCGCATATATCGGAAAAATTCATGGATCGATTTATACGACATTTTAGTTCAGACTATCATCGCATATATCGGAAAAATTCATGGATCAATTTGTACGACATTTTAGTCCAGACTATCATCGCATATATCGGAAAAATTCATGGATCAATTTGTACGACATTTTAGTCCAGACTATCATCGCATAAATCGCACCGCACCATGACAAATTTTGAAAATATTATCGGACAAATTATGTTCAAAATTATACTTATCTCGTAACTACATAACTGACCTGATTGAATTTTATATATAACTTTAATTTTTTTTTTTTACCTTTCCCTAATGTTAACCGAGAAAAGCCGCGGGTAAAATTAGTTAATAGATATACGTTAAAAATTTAAAAAATTTTTATCAAACAGAACAAAAGTAGGAATTTACCTGGAGGTTTTATTATTAAAACCCAACAGAAACGTAATTATTTCAGCCAGTTTATTTTCAATTATAATTAAATTGAAAACTATAGGTTAAAATTAAAAAAAAAACGGATTAAGTAGTCAAAAATTCCGAACTTCGTTTGAAATTAAATTACTTTATCTATCATCACTAATACGGATACCATAGCGCAATAAATATTTAAAAAATATCTAATATAATAACATAGGAGTAACACGTATACTATAGTAAATATCTCAAATACTATGATACCCAGAATCATTTTTATAGTTTTTCTATAACCTTTTAGTATATAATTTTATTTTCATTGGTTTCGGAAACGTTTTCTTCTGGGGGGATGTTTTTTAGTATATATTTAAGGATATACTACGTAAAATTAGAATAAATATTTTTAAAATCCTCGTAACTAACCCTTTCAAATAATAGAATGTAAAAAAAAATTCCTATAGTTAATTTGTCTGACATCTACTTTCGACTCGAGACAAATAATTCGTTTTGCTACCAACTCATCCCGAAAGTTAGAAAGGCATACAAACATTTTTGAAATTAAAAATAATGTTAGTGAACCGTAAGTCCTATTAAAACTTTTCATAAATGCGGCAAAAAATTCTATTATCATTGATAAAACTAAAAGTGCTCACTCCTAGTTATTTTACTAAATAAACAGACGTAAGAAAAAGTAAAAAAAAAATTTAAAACAGTAGAGATTGAATCATAGACTATATACTCGTTGTAATAGACAATAAGGACAAAAAACGAATTTATATAATAAATTCAGTGCCGGTATTTAAACACTTAGAATATTAACTTAGTAATTCAATGTCTACTTGGTTTAACATAAACTTCATCCTCCAGCCAATCAACTTTTGAAGTGCATATTTCTTCCATTTTCTCCAAAATTTTGAAATATTCCAAAACTTTCGTACTTCTAGTAATTATAATATATCTTCTCAAATATTCAACATTTTAAATACTACTTACATGTCGTTAAATAATAAACTATTTATCCTACCTGTCTAATAAAGTTACGATGTACTGAACAGGATCTAGTTTTTGGGTCATCTATATTTCCGTACTCCGTAGCACCGTCTCCATTTTTCATTCAAGGTGGAAGTAACTTTCTACAAGCTGATGAATTATTTGTCAATATTAATAATATAAGAAGAACGGGAGATATAAAAAAAATAAAAAAGAACGAGAAGTGGCATGGAACACCCGGTTGGAACGATGTTCCTTTCGCTATATATCATGTATTAAATATGTATTGTCTACAATAATAAAAATTTCTCAGCATAATAAAACTTAAAGCTAGTAGCTTAGCTTAATAGCAAGATGTGAAACAATATTAATGACAATTAAACTATCCGAGCAGTATCTTTTAATTTAACAAAACTTGTATAATAGGTGAACAGTTTTGTATGTTTTAATTTTGGTATCAATTAATATATGAGTAAAGTTTTGTCGATGTAAATAAAAGATGATAACAAAATTTAAGTTTAAATTTATTTTTATTTTAATTACTTTAAATTCAATTTAAAATTAATTAAATCGACATTAATTTTAAAATGAAATGTAATGTAAATCTTGAAAATTTAAATAAATATTAAATAAATAGTCAGCATTCAATTTAATATACGTATATATGAAACGGACTGGCAGATGCTTGGCTTACAATGGAAAATTGGAAAACCAGCAGAAAAATAAAGTGGTGGACCACTCATCTTTGAATTTTATATTATCATTATTTAATTTTTTTAATAATTATAAAAATTTAAATGTAAATATGAATTGTTAAATTTACTAAAACAAGCTAAATAAAGTCTACTTAATACTGAAAATAAATCAATATTCTTACTATTTTATTGTAATTTATTAATGTTTACTATTTAATAAATAATAAAGTAATATTTATAATTTATAGTGCAAATAAATACATACCGAATAGGAAACGATCTGGCAGATGATTGATTTACAACTTAAGGCAGGCGAGATAAATAGTTTGACATACGCTTCTCAACACACAAACGTATAAAAGTTTGTGTAAAGAAAAGTGTCGATCGAAATCTTATACTTTCAGAGAAAAGTGTTGATCGAAATCTTACACTATTATAGAAAAGTGTCGATCGAAATCTTACACTTTCAGAGAAAAGTGTTGATCGAAATCTTACACTATTATAGAAAAGTGTCGATCGAAATCTTACACTTTCAGAGAAAAGTGTTGATCGAAATCTTACACTATTATAGAAAAGTGTCGATCGAAATCTTACACTTTCAGAGAAAAGTGTTGATCGAAATCTTACACTATTATAGAAAAGTGTCGATCGAAATCTTATACTTTCAGAGAAAAGTGTTGATCGAAATCTTACACTATTATAGAAAAGTGTCGATCGAAATCTTACACTTTCAGAGAAAAGTGTTGATCGAAATCTTACACTATTATAGAAAAGTGTCGATCGAAATCTTACACTTTCAGAGAAAAGTGTTGATCGAAATCTTACACTATTATAGAAAAGTGTCGATCGAAATCTTACACTTTCAGAGAAAAGTGTTGATCGAAATCTTACACTATTATAGAAAAGTGTCGATCGAAATCTTACACTTTTATACTGTAGTAAAGATAGCGGACGAAATGTTACACTTTTTTCGGACTAGCTCTCATTCGCCAAGCGTGTAACGCGCCATAAGGAATTTTGTTACAAAAAAATTAACAACAATAATAGCTTTTATCAAAGCAAACTACATTTAAATACTCCACTATAATGGCTTTGGGTAACAAAATTCAATCGAGTGAATAATCAAGTTTATTATACAATGAAACAACGCCTAAATCTTCAAATGTTCCAATTTTCGACTGTCATGATCTTCAACTATTTATACCTAACAAACAATAACAAACTTAACATTAGCAAATTGTCGAAGAATATTTTTGCGCCCCAAAACAGATCGTAATTGCCTGCTTACGTAGCAACTCGACACAAGGACAGACGCTACCGATTTAAAAGTTGATTTATTATCAATAATAGACTAGTTGACAATTTTTCAGACACTAGTTAATAATTTATCTTGCTGTCTACTGTACCCAGAATATAAATATTTAAGTAAAACGCAAACGTTCACGTGGTTTATTTTGTATTTTTATAAACCGATTTAACTTTTTTCCACCATAACTCTATAAACACTCTTGGCGTCTTGTATGACGTCACGTCTTGCCAAACAAATAACTGAAGTTGAGTGTGATAATAAGTGTTTATAAAACAACTTGAAAGTTTTACAAGTGCTATGCCATACAATAATGTGACAGTACGACAATCAGAATATGAACATTAATTATTTACGTGCCACATAAGTCAGAAATACGGAATAAGTGGCTGCAACTTGCAAGACGGATCCCTAATTACGTCTACAAGTTCTAGATTGTATTTCTGTAAAACCTAATTGATGTAAGCTTTATTTCCTATTTCTATAATGTCAAAGTTAATTTTATACATAATTTTTTATTCCATGAGTTTAACTTTGTGTAAATATCGCTTTATTTTTGTTTAATAAATAATCGTAAGACTAAACCTATCCACCAAGTTTCATTTTGTATTTACATTTGATGGTGCAAAGTTTTCCATCAGCTTCAGGAGAATATAACTTACGGTATCATCTCCATACGATGCTCGCTATGACCTGAAACTATACTAAAATTTGCTATAGATTGAAAATAAAATTTGCTATATATTAATATCCAGATTAATATTTGTTATAGATATAATATCCTTAAACTAAAATTAGCTTTTTCCTTTGACATAACCTTAAAAACATATCTAATCAATACTCACACACTCAATTAACATTTGTTCTTTGTTAAAAGATAACTTTAACCGTTAGAGTGCCGACGAGCGCCATCGCGCTCGTGCATGTACTAACTAAATTTGCCACGAGCGCGATGGCGCTCGCGAAATCAGTTGCTGTTTAGCGCGCGGTAGGGGAGGTTGCTCGCACGCATCCCTAATTTTTTAACTTTCTATGTGTTACATAAAGTTCAAATTATAATATTATTAGTAATTACAATATAAAAAGGATACAGGAAAAGAAAATTTTTAACCCGTAATGTCGGAATACGAAAATAATTCGAGTGAAAATGATCGTTTTTCAAGTTGTGAAGAAAGTGATAGTGGGAGTGACATTGTGGTGTGCTCACAATTTGGCGTAATGCAAATTTTTAGTGATAGTGATAATAGTGACGATAACAATTATTTTGCTGATACGGAGGATGTACCGGACTGCGAAAATGACGATGTGACCTTGATTTTCAGTTTTTGTTGTAATTTTTGTTCACAATATATATTTCCATAATATTCTTTGTATTTTATTATCCTTGTACATATTTTTTATTAAGAAAACAACGAAAAAATTATTAAAATTGGATAATTTTCGGAAGAGATACAGTTTTTTTTCGAGTAAATGACATCAAAAACAAAAGATTTCTTTGGCATTTTTAATTGTATATGAGTAAAAAACAATGGCACTAAAACGGTTAAATAAGTTGGGCTCAGTTTAATAATAACTAAATGTTTTCATATTCCGAAATTCTGGGATAAATCACTGTTAGATGCGAAAAACATTCCGATAATCGCCGAGTTAATTTTGTGTAAATTTTTGCCATTTGCTTATGTAAAACCTTCTCGCATCGCAGAGAATCTTCTTATTATCTCACAAAATCCGCAAAAATATGTCAAAATAAACGGAAAAGAGCAAAAATCACGGAACCACGATATCAAAAACAACTTGTTTCGCAAGTTGTGACATCATGCTTTATGATTGGTTTTCAATATCACGTGATCAACGTCTTTAATAGCACGTATTTATTTCTAAAAAATATGGAATATACTTAAATATTTTAGTGATTAAACTACGCAGCAGAAATATATATATATATATATATATATATATATATATATATATATATATATATATATATATATATATATATATATATATATATATATATGTCAACATTATATTAACGAAGCCTTCCTTATAAAATTAGATGACTTTGTTGATATCACTGACTGCTACGTTTATTCATCCCTTATGGTACCACTGAGTTTGACAAAAACTAAGACAAACTAGTGGATGTTGGCATTCGCTAAACTCATACGTACGACTTACTGACGACAAAAATTTCGTCGTCTGCAAATTAGTATGGAAACCTATCATCGATACTAATTTGCAGACGACTACCTTTAATCGTTGGAAAGTCGTACGAGTGAGTTGCTCCTTATGCGCTAAAACATTCTAATACGAACCGATCCAGGAAGAAATGATCACAGAACGAAAAAAGTACGTCCTTGTCGCAGCACTAGTAGTTATTGTATAGCAATAATTTTATTTAGTGGCAACTAACTTATTATCCTGAGATACGCCCCAACCTTTTCAACCAACTGTAACTGAATTACAAAGTAAATTTCAAATTCATATATTCAGCTGCAATAAAGAACGTGTCTATTATTCATACAGATGATTATGTGCATCAAACTAAACATATTTGAAGCGAGTTTCTGGAAAAAATGAAGTGAAAACTTCTTTCTGCTCACTTTGGTCAGAATATTTTAATGGAAGAAGATTTGCTGTTTCGTATCACGCCAAGTGTGATGCGATTAGAGTAAACTCGGCGGTAGACCGAATAGGGCCGAACGGTTCGACTTCGGTTATATTCAGCGCTAAGTCAAGCGCAACCGAACAAGAAGAATATAGAGCGTCCGAGTTAGTGTGTATTTTTATTTCGTTACTTCGCCCAATGGGTCACTGGCTCAGGGGCAAAGTACTGCATTACATACGGCACGCGACGGGAGTGTAAGTTGACATTTCGATCTTGTGTTTTTCTTGTTTGATTCTTCTTATTATGATTTTTAGGTTATTTTATTATAAAACTCTTTTCAGCTCGCAGCGAGTACTAAGTATATAAAGTGCACGTTTTATAATGAAGATGTAAATTTTGTTTTTTTTTGTGTTTATTTATTTACCATGTGATGTATTTTATATGTAAATTCAAAACTTATGATAGAATATAATTAATTAAATGTGAACAATGCATTGTTTTGTATTGTTCACGTGTTTTCATGAGTGTATCAGTTGAACACGGCTACTGTTAACGGTTATTATTTTTGTGTTTTTAATTTTTGTATTCAAACATTCCAACATACACAGTACGATTATATTGGTTTCCAGTTTTCACTTTCCTTTTTCAAGCATACCGATTTTTTTTCATTTAAAGAACAAATCTGACAGTGAATCTTGGAAATGGTTCGAGAATATCATATAATTCCTCAATATTTCTACATAATTTGATATACAGAATCACTTGTATGAATAATAGACAGGTTCTTTGTTACAACCTATGTACTATATTGCAATGAATTGGTTAATTTTGCAATCTTTTTTTATTTCATATTTTTTTATGATTTTTTTGTCTATTTATTGAATAAAAAAATCATATTTTAGTAGATCACGCGAAAAAGTTGAGGGATAAATATAATAAATTTTATAATGAAAGTTTCAGTTGACGCAACCAAGTCCACGGAGTCGCTACGCCCATAATTTTGCCCAAGGCTCACAATCAACAGCTTCCGTATCATTACAAGACCAACTCGAATATCTAATTGAATATTTCACCTAATCTCCAATCACTCTACCCACATATCATTAAACCCTACCCAATATCCATCCCACCTCGGATGACGAAACAAAATCCATCAAACAACTATTCCCATAGTTTACGAACATCGCGGAGTACCCATCTTCCTATCCTCAGGGCACTCTGATCGGCCTCGCGCTCTCTCGCTCTAACTATAACTCGGTCTCTGTCTGGCCGGCGCGTTGTGAACATGATAATAGTATTCAATAATGTGGATTATGATCCGCTATGTTTGTTTAAGGAAGGATGCTGTACGCGCAGGGAGTGTGGATGTAGGTGAATGCAGTGGATTCAATTTATTAATTTTTTGAGAAGTGTGCTCATTAAATTTGAATATAAAATAGACGGGACTTAAATGCTCCATTAACAATGAGTAATAATAAAATTTATATAGCTATTAACAACTATTGTCATTATCTTCCAACTCTTTTTTTTATTAATAAATTTGACGAAAAGTTTATTTTTAGTGTTTTATGAAAATTTTATGATATAAAATTATTAAAGAAAATTTCAACTTTGACTCTTAACACAAAAATAATTTTTACAAAAAATGCGTACATGACCTACTATTAACAATAATTGTCATTCTCTACCTATTCTTTCTTTTTATCAATTTCAACTTTGACTCTAACACAAAAACAATTTATAAAAAAAAGCGTACATGGCCTAGTCTTAACAATTATTTTCATTCTTTACCTACTCTTTCTTTTTATTAATAACTTTGATAAAAAGCTTACTTTTAGTATTTTATGAAAATTTTATGATATCAAATACTTTAGGTCATCCCATAATTAAATTAAAATTTCACCTTTGCAAATAATACAAAAATTATTTTAAAAAATGTGTACATGGAAACTCGTTCATTTTAAGTGATTCTCCCTTATTATGAATGAATGATTTATTTACAACTAATTTTATTACATTACATAAATAATTTACAAATTGACAGCGCTGCAAAGTGGATGATGCAATCTCAATATAGAGAAGTGGACACGTACTATGTTATTTGTGCAGTTTCTGTCGTTTTTGATTAGACGAATAATAGAAACGATGTCTGCCGATCTTTTAGGTGCTAATAGTTGAAGATGAAAGAGCTTATATTAAGATTAAAAGTTTACGTAACAAGAAACAGGTAGAAATTTACCGTCCATTTTATAGCTTTACAGTGTGCAGAAAATAAACTACATTTCAGGTTCCATTTGGACAACTTCTTATTGTGAAGGACGTGAAAACGTAAATGTTGGCCTACGATCATAAAAGTCGAGAGATACTTTGTTAATTTACTGATATGAGAGAAAGTTCTCTTCAAAAACATCTCATCTCATCTGCAAAAATATCACTAGACCGCAAAAAAATGGACATTACTTTTCATACGTAATATACTATTAGTTAATTTCATTTTCAATTAACTATGCAATTTTAAAATATCGAATTAGATTATTATTAATAGAAGCGCGCCTTTTTCGTTGGTGTTGTCAACTTTAAAAAAAATGTTTAACCAAATTAAAACGTCTTATTTGCTTGGTACTAAAAAATGTGAAATTTATTTTTATAAACTGGGAGATTTCGTTGGAGAATTTAGGGTAACATTTGAAATTTCCGTTGTCATATTCAATTTTGGAATATTTTACATATTGCATATATAATCAGTGTATAAGATTACGGAGATCAGCGAAAGAAATATATATTACATTCATTTTCGCTGTCTGTAACTTCCTGAAAATACGAACCGATATTGTTCACAATGAGTAGAAATTGTACCACGAGATTGAACGCTAATTAATATAAACTAGCGTGACCCGTGCGAAATCTTCGCATTATTTATTCCATTATGAAGCTCAGATGACAGATCAAACAAATATTTTACTAAAATTGACATATAGAGGCGCAAGTATCAAAAGCATTGAGCTAAAGCGCCACTTTATTTATACGTGAGTGGATTTGAAATTAAACAAAAATTTTACCGACCGTCAACCATATTGACGTTGAGTCGTTAGATGGCAGCATTGCTGTTTTGTGTATATAATTTTAATAATTAATTAATTTCCAAAAACAATAGCAATAATAAATTTTTTAGTTGTGGATGGCGGTAGAGCAAGCAATTATCTATAAAATTATATATAATTTATGTGGATTAGTTGTGAGGTTTTTTCTAAAAAGGGAGAGTAACATCTTAACCTTAGCGTATTAATATATATGATGATGATGATATTTTTTTCTTTCCTTTTTGAATTGCTTTATTACGAGATCGATTATATTATTTTCAAATTTTTATAGCGGGATTTTTAACCACCCTCTTTACTTTAAGACACTAAAGTTATTGTTTTCTTTTTGTATTAACAAAAAAAAACAAAAAATTATTGACAAAAGTACCTAAATAATTTTGTAGATTAATGTATACAGGCACACTTGCACGCAGGCTCACGCACACACGCGCGCATACGTACAACACTCATACATATTTAATGATAATCATTTGAATACTAATTTTAATTAATAAAATGGTAAAGTTTCTAGTAATTTTAATCTATATTCTTCAGCATGTTTATTTCAGAAATTTAACATGACCATAATAGTACTTTATGTAAGCGAAACAATGCACCACACAAGTAGACGAAATATGTATCGTACTACCGCAAGCAGGTATATTTATACGCATTGAATTCGTGGCGTTAGTGGGTAAAATTATTTTGCTGGTAACACTGCATGGGTAGGGCGGGGCGCTAGTAGAAAGAGCGCGGCAGAGGTGAAGCAGATATTTGGCTTCAGGCAGCCGCGAAGAGATGAGTGCGTATGCGCCTTCTGGATTACTCTATATTCTAAGTTTAAAACCTTTCAATAATTGTATGTATATTAATAATGATTAGAAATAATTTATAGTTAAATAATATAAATATTCAATATTCCAAGTTGTGAATTCTTCCAGGATCTCATATTGTATAATTCAATATATTTTTTTAAATTTCTTTCATTAGCTTCGCGGCGCTCCCCTCGACCACACCGTACAGCCCCAAGTGAGTAGATCAGATTAGTGCGAGCGCTCGTTGAGTTCGCGTCTCCTACACGGCCTTATTGTTATTATTATTATTTAATAAAATATTTTCGAATAAGCCAAGACACGTCACGACTCATCATTTGTACACTCAGATAGGAAAAGGAAATTCCATCTACCTGTGCTAATAGATAAATCTGTTGACATATTTTTACTTAACACAACCCAAAAATAATAAACAAACAATAGAAAAAAAACAAATATTTTTGAAAAAAGCAAAAAACAAACATTTTTTAAACTTGTGTACACTTTAAATACTTTAAGATACTCAAAAATGTTTAATGTTGCCGCACATTTACTATTCAATGCTTCAATGCATACTTTCTACAAAAATCAGTCTTACCGAAAAAATTTCGACCGATTCCGATTTTTCGACTCTGAACGACATTGCCCTATTTTTCGGCATTGCGATTTTGACCAACTCTCGCCGTTCCAAACGTTATAAGTCAAAATGCGCTAATGGAAAAGAAGGACAGAACACATGAACACGCGCTATGGAAGTCGGGAAATATATATTTAGTCGCTGGCGTACGCCTCTTGACGTGTACAATACGAACGACATATACGGATAAACTTGGTTGATATCTTTCCATCGACTCAAATGAGGCGAATCTGCTGACCAGCCATATCCAACGGCGTGTCCAGCCATAACCAAGAGGGTTACTCTAAAGCCTGAAAGAAAGTGATGATTTTGCAGTTATTAATTTGTATCAGAAACAATTATTAAAAATGTAATAAATACTGCCATCTCGTGAAAAATTATAAAAATACCTTTCAATATATTAAGATAACAAGTTGTTAATAGCTTTTTAACAGTGTTAAGTATTAATCTAATAGTGCTTGATCTTACTTGTAAACTTGACAACCATAGCGCTAAAGGAGACGGCAAAAGTTAATTTAGTGTTGGATGTAAAAAGAATAAAAACTTAGCTGATTTTGTAGCAATACGGTTTAAAGTTTACTTGTCTACTTTTTGATGATTATTTTATTAAAGAAAAATTGGGATTTTGACATAAAAAATGTAATTAAAAAATTTATAGAAAGCATTTATCAATCATTAATATTAAGAAACTGTTACATTTTCGTTATCTAGCTTGCCTAAATAGGTGAGTGCGTCATGTAATAAATAGCTTTTAAAAAAATATAAAAACGGTTATTGTTAGCGATTGTAGAATCATACTAATTATATTTTGGCTCACGAATTTGGTTTGACTTTTTCGTCCTCATTTGAAAAATATTCCACAATCACATATCCCACTACAAAATTTGTCGTACAGCCTGTAATTACAAATAAACGTTGCTTCTAGTAAATAACCCATTGTCAAAAATTCCGCTGGCTGTTCTTGTAAAACTACTTTTTGAAGTTTATTTTTTAATACACAAAATAAAAATATAGACACACACATATATATACATATATATATATATATATATATATATATATATATATATATATATATATATATATATATATATACATTGTTTATATATTATTTTAGATATTCGCTCTGCCAAGATAACAATAATACATTTAAACTTAAAATTGTAAATTTAGTTTACAGCATTAAATATATTTTTACAATTTCAAATATTACCATCAGCGTCATCAAAATAATCTAAGGAAATGACTGGAAACTCTCATTGAAAAAAAGTTTGCGAAATTCTCATCAGGTTAAAGTATTATTACAATTTTTTATTCACATCTTATACATTTTTATATTTACTTATAAATTTGTATCTGCCCATTAACATTTAATATAATTTTACTTTAGACACGATAAAATATAAATTGCTTTTTTTTAGGTTCTCAAAAAACAACACCTCTCACAAAAATCTAATTTATATTAAATATGCTATACTATTAAAAGTATCTTACTATTTTTTCATAAGTCAAAAATCGATATTACGATTAAGGTCGTTGAAATAATCATTCCAATTACTAATTCCATAAAACGGATATGAGTGATTAATTTAAGTGTAAAAAATATGTAAAGAGAAATAATTTATTTATGTTTGAATTTCTGCTTTTTTGCTCTTTTTTTTTATTTAACGGCGTATTCTTTATGGAAAAATTTAAAACAGGCATTTCTGACCTATGTCATGATCTCAATAAGTGTTTAGAAAACAAATGAAAAAGAAAAGTTTTTTCACAAAATTTATTGAACATCCCATCGTCAACCAATTAAGCAAAAGAATAAAATAAGCTGCTTAAAAGTTTTATTTAAATAGCTAAACTTTATTTAAATTACCAAACAACCAAACAATTTCCGAAATCTTGTATTTTTTGGAAAGTCAGGTTATTTATATAATTAATTATAAGTACTATTACCTTGCAACCTTTGAAGCATCAATATGAAACGGTAGATTGTCTTTCATTGTATCGTCCATTCGTAAGGCTTACAAAGAGCGAAGAACATATTCATTTTGACAACACAGAATAAATGTCATTAAAACAATAACAAAGCATCTTACGCTTGATTTGGAGATATCGGGATCAGATATCGTTCTTGCATGCGTGCCTAGTCACTGCGTCATAGTCGGTAATGGAATTGTTAACGCAAAAGCCAGATTCGAAGCCACGAACGGGGATTCATGTTTCACTCGTATTTTCATTGAGGATCTCCTCCCCCTAGCTCATTCCTAGATGGTCTCTGATTGGCAAACGGCACGGGAAAAATCGTCCCAGATCACGGGTTGCAGGATATTTCTAGATCCAATCTTCTATTCCTTCAAAACCCTGGTTTTCAAAATTTACTTTTTCTCGAAAGGAAACCATAGGGGTATCTCGTATACGTTTGGATCACTGTTCTATTCCCTCTCATTTGGCTAGGCTGCGTATCAGAGAGTCTCCAGCCTGTGATTGTGGGTTTGGTGAGGGCGATCTAAATCATCTCATTTTTGCATGCCCATTAAACAATAAATTTCCTTCATTCGTTTATATACTATTAAATAAAAAAATTCAATTACATATTAACATTAGATTCCTTCTATCCGTTTCTAATAAAATCATTCTTGATTTAATCATTGAATATATTAGAAAGAACGACGTCGAAATCTAGGTCATTTTATATTCATGTATATTTGTTTGTCTGTTTTTATGTTTCTTTGTATGTTCATATGTGTATATTCTTATTATTTAACCTAACCTAACCTAACCAATAAATCTAAACTTGACACTGGCAAAAGTTCTCTCTGGATAGAGTAATCACCACAGAATAAAAGTAAACCTTTTTTTTATTAATTTAGGCAATGGCTACGTGTTTAAAAAAACGATTGATATTGATAATTCTTATAAATATTTTTAAAAAGTTACCGTGTAATTAGTCAGATTTTTATTGTTATTTTTTCTTATTAACAAATCTTCATATAATAAAAATATAATCATCAAAAGAAATACTTATATAAAATTTTATTTCAATATTTTCTATATTTTTGAATAAGAAATATTTTCTTTCTTTTTTTTGAAAATTTGAAATTAAATAAGAATATTTTTTTAATAAAAAAATATTTTTTTTTCGTTTTATGTTATGATTACAAATTGTATTGTATACTTTTCTCTTTTCTGATTGTCGGTGGTTGAATTGTGTATTGTTTTTAATATTCTAAAAAATGCCAGCGTTTTTAAAGGTTGTATTCTATTTTTGTTTCAACTGGCCCGATTTTGCAGGTCTCAAACGCTCATTCTTTGAAGAGGAGAGAGCATATAGCACACAGGCAGGGAGACAGATAATGTTTTTTTATATACAAGAAAATATAACAATGGTATATAAAAGAAAAAAAATGTTACGAATCGCCGGAATGGCGTCTGACATATGGAATATATCCTCGGTGAAAATTATCGAAATTTGTCCGTCAAAGTCATGTATTTTCTTTGTACCTAACCCTTCGTCCCCTAAAGTCTTGATTTCTGTCACTTTTCGTTGATTTATTTAATTAATATATTGATTTTATCATAAAGATCTAATAATATACTATACCATTAAATCTTTTATGATAGAAAAGCAAATCGATTTATTCGAACACTCATTCCCGTAGTTATGAATATTATTTGCCCCGTTCTACGCGTAGCATAGTACGGGGCATATGTAAATATTTGCACAGGTAGTGTATCAAATACAAAAATTGAGTGAAAAAAGAGTAAAATTGAGTGGAATTGAAAAAATGAGTGAAATTGAGTAAAACCAAAGTGACTAGATAAAACAATGAAAATATATCATTCGTCTGAATTAGTAAAAATTTCCAGAAGTTATTTTTAATATCTCATAATGCCGAACTTTTTTAACATCTTTATCGATTGGAGTCAACGGTTAAATTTTTTACCCTTCCTTCACTTTCTTCAGCAGCCAAAAATTTATGCTTGTCGACACATAAAAACTTAACGCCTGCAATGAAATGAACCAATTCGTAAATTTTATCATGGTATTCAAACTTTAAAATGTTTTAAAATTTCAACTCGCTTCAATTATATATCACTATAATGTTATATATATATATATATATATATATATATATATATATATATATATATATATATATATATATATATATATATGAAGGAAGCATAACTTATAAAATGATGTTAATGACATTGACTATCTACTATCTTTATTCATCCTTTGTGATATCACTGAGCTTGACAAAAACTAAGACAAACTGGTAGAAGATGGCATTCTTACTCCAGTGGAAAAACCCGCACAAACCCGGCTTCCGCTATTATTTTGTGCAATATATAAACGCTATTGGAAGTTCCTAAGAGTTAATCTTTGCTAATAGCCCACCTGAAGATGTTGTGAAACAACGAAACTTAGGTTGTAGTAAAGAACTTAAAGAAAGTAGAAATAATACTACATCACGTAGTTTCATTTATTTGTGAATAATGAATTTCTACAAAATTAATGCCAAATATATTCAACAACGTATTATTAAACCGAGCTCGAAACTAAACTTTCAAAGGAGTAGAAGTGTGGTCTGAAGCAGATCTGGCGATGAACCATGCTGAAGACCATCAGAAGTGGAGAAACCCATAAGACTTAGAATGAAGCGCATCACGATATCCAGGATCGGTCGTATAGCAAAACACCTTGGATATTCTTCGTCCTATCAATGGGATATAGAAAATGAAAGATGCCCTAGTAAAGAGATTTTGGAAAATTCATTTGAAGCTATTTATTTCACTTTTGAACCTTTTAGGATCAAAACTGAAATAAATAGCTCGCAAACTTTTTGACATACCTTTTATCTATATTGAAAGATACCCTAGTGTTCAAGAGATTTCGGGAAATTCATTTGAAGCTATTTATTTCACTTTTGAACCTTTTAGGATCAAAACTGAAATAAATAGCTCGCAAACTTTTTGACATACCTTTTATCTATATTAAAAGATACCCTAGTGTTCAAGAGATTTCGGGAAATTCATTTGAAGCTATTTATTTCACTTTTGAACCTTTTAGGATCAAAACTGAAATAAATAGCTCGCAAACTTTTTGACATACCTTTTATCTATATTGAAAGATACCCTAGTGTTCAAGAGATTTCGGGAAATTCATTTGAAGCTATTTATTTCACTTTTGAAGATTTTAGGTTCAAAACTGAAATAAATAGCTCGCAAACTTTTTGACATACTTTTTATCTATATTGAAAGATACCCTAGTGTTCAAGAGATTTCGGGAAATTCATTTGAAGCTATTTATTTCACTTTTGAAGATTTTAGGTTCAAAACTGAAATAAATAGCTCGCAAACTTTTTGACATACCTTTTATCTATATTGAAAGATACAGAGAAAGGCTAAGAAAACCAAGCTTGTTTTCATCAATAAGAGATTTAGTTTTCTACAACAACAATACGTATGTATTTAAGATATGATTGGAAAATTAAATACTACGATGGGATACAAAATTATTTGGTGAAAAGTGTAATGCAACGTACGAAATTATTTGGTGAAAAGTTCAATGCCTTATTAATACTTCCCTAAACAATACGAATGAGCTTGAATTACGTGGTATGAAACGCAAACCTTGCGCCAGATATTCATATTTTACTTAGTTCTCTATTTTAATGACTAACGCCTATTTTAAGTGAACCCAGGAAACGCCCGATCCCAACTGCTCTTAAAAATACAAAGACTTGTGACAGAGCATAAATTAGAAGGTTCAAAACAGAGCAGTGGTACAGTATCACACTTTTTCCTGCTTAGATTAAAGAAACCACTAAAATTTTAATAGAAAAATAATATTACTGTTTGCATTTAGTTAGTAATATGGTACCAATTTGTCTACTAGTCACGTGTCACATACTCTGCACACAGACTGTACACCAGAGGCGCTCCGTTCATAGTGGTTGTGTGTAGTAGGTAATAACTGCCAACAGAGTTCATCGCTCAATCAGGCCCAGCAATGACGTCACGGCGTCGTGCGCGATCACGCCCACACATACACAAAGTACGTACATGCATACATGCATACGCTCCATATTGATGAATTTAATTTTATGCATATTTTAAGTCACTCCCTATGTCTACATAAATATACAACTTATTGCTTAACGAAAATTCTGTAGAGACTTCCCTCGATATTTCATACATCGCTCTTGAAACACAAGACTATACTCTATCCTCAACACGCTAAAGCTGAGACGGGCCTTTGAAATTTTCGTTCTTGCTGATATTCTGCAGATTATCTCTAATAACGGGAGTTTCTATTTTTTTGGTGTGAAAAATAACTAATTTATGATATTAAAAAAGAAATCTAACAATGGTATGATAAAGAAATTTCCTATTATTTTCAGAAATACCTTGAACAAAATAATAACTATATTATATTTATTAATCCTGAAAGTAAGTTATGTCTTGTTAGTGTTTATGAATAAATAACGGTTAAAAATTCGAAATTAATTTTTTAACCGATCAATATATATTGATCCATCAACCACAAAGAACTAGAAATACAAAATTTTGAGTAAGAAAATCCGGAGTTCTGATTGAAACTCCAGAAAAGAAGTTTCGACAGAAGAATAAAAGAAAAAAATGCCATTATTATCGATACTGAAAATTCAAAATTTTGAGTAAGAAAATCCGGAGTTCAGATTGAAACTCCAGAAAAAGAAGTTTCGACATAAGAATAATGGAAAAGAAAGAAAAAATGCCATTATTTTCGAGAAAAATTGAGTTCGAAAGCAGAATAAGAATAAAAGAAAGGACACAAAAGTGAAGGCAAAGAAAATTTGGTGATATGAAAATTTCTGCAAGACGATGGTGGTAATATTGCTGACGAGGATAGCTTAGAATACCATTGTATAGTGTGTTGTGATAGCCACTTCAACCCGCGTCCCTATAAATGAAAAATGAAAATTTATATTTTATTTTAGAATGAAAGTTTGCCCATTCAAGATAACAACAAGTAACATATGTCATTTGTGTTTGATTTTAATTCTGATAGATTGTGAGGCGATTTACCAAGATTGTTATTTAGATCCCAAAGTCTGATTAGCTGTTTAAAATAACTATAAAGACTGTTTAACTAATTCGGTCATTATTGGTTTTTTTAATTTCATTAATCCAAAGAAGACATCTAATAGTTATAGGATAATAGCATACTTTTTAATATAATTTTAATAAATAAAAAAAACCATTGATAAGATTTTTGATCCCTAGAATGAGTGGGGTGCTGACTAAATGAAACATGAAGCCCGATGAGGTAGGAAAGTGACAGAATATGAATATGGTACCGTTATTTTTTTTATTTTGACCGTTTTTCGAAGCTTTGAAAGTTTTATCTCCAAATGTTCACTTCGCCTTAAAGCTCTAAGTTTCGTTTAGTCAATTTCGTCATATACTTCAGACTCTAAAAATATTGACAATTTGTTTAGTTATTTTACTAATTGTTATTACTTTTTTTTAATAATTCATAAAAAATTATCCTTTTTTCCATATCAGTAAAATCGACACCCTACGAAGTTGATGCCTTAGCAATAATTGTTACCACAAATAAGAGACTTGATATTTTCACATTAATAAAATACGATGTACTCATAGAAATACTACAGACTGCATGCATTCAGCCATATGTTGTACCATGTTACTTATGAATAACCTAAGCATTACTTTAGGTAGACGTCCGCATGTTGTATCATCACAAAACCTTTAACAGTTACATAAGTTAAAATGGCGCCTTATTTCACTTTATGTAAAGGTAGTTAAACCAGTGGAAGTTACGGTTGACTTTATGGTTACTTATATGTGTTTTTTGATAACTTGATGAATTTAGCTTTGCTAGTAAAATTAATTATGCACTGAAAGATAGGATAGGACTTTTATAGTTATCTTATAAAAATATGTTGTATGTTAAATTAAATAACTAAAAAGATCGTTAGAAACTTCATCTCCTAAAAAGTATTTGGCATTTGCATGAACGCCTGTACTCTAGAATTGAGGGATACCTGTGGTCCATTTATATTTACCAAATAGTATTTCCATAAAATACTTTTAAATTATCTAAAGATTTAATAAAATGTCTATTCGACAATTTGAAGCCTAGGTTGAAAGTGACATTACGAATAAACACTATTTGGCGTGCAACCAAAACAAAATAAGCTATAAAACACAAAACAGAGACAAACTATAAAAATGCATCTTCTGTCACCGTCTACCAATAGCCATATCCTTTTCTTTCTACTAAAAATAGCGTTCGTATGGGGTACTTTAACGAACAATAAAGGCCAGGACAACGCAAGTGCGATACAATGTACCGATTTTTAAAACGACCGTTAAACAAAGTTGTCATGCGTTAGCTACCGTACATGTTAAATAAAATTAATGACACGGCATAGGGCTGATTATCTGTTACCGTAATGGAAACATATTGAAATTAATTATAGTACTAGGTTTTGCAGTTAAATTTTTACAATGTAATTAATTACCACAATTTGTATTAAGCACGTTGTTAATGATTGTTTGCAATAATTGAACTACTAATTACATTTTATTATTTGCCATTAATTGTTAATTAACATATTTTTTAAATGATTCAATTTTTTTGTAGAAAAATATGTTTTTTCATATTTAATAAACGATATTTACTCAGTATACATATTTTTTATTAGTAAAAGTCGACAAATTACAATAAAGTGACTTCAAAATATAGGCAATTTTGGTTCGACAGACGGCTTATACTATCGATATAATTATATCATTTATTATTATATTAATATAAATACCATCGCGTAGAACTACATCTTTCCTGCATTACGCGCAACGCAAATTAAAGACTTGTAGTGGAGAGTCACGGCCGACAACTACCGACTTTTGTGGGACAAGGTCGGTGAACAATTTCCCACCTACTTATGTTCTATCCCTTTCACTGTCAGCGTGTCTTAACTCATAACGTTCGGATCGGCCAGAGTCGGGCAGAGTCCGTCGGGTTTTTTGCAGAACCGATTTTTGTAGGACGCGTGCGTTTAATCTCATCATACTCTTTTTTAGGGTTCCATACTTCAAAACGCCCCCATCTTGGACTCAGAAAGTCACCAATGAGGAGGTTCTACGAAGGGTTGGCCAGAAATGCAAGCTTTTATAAACCATCAAACAACGTAAAATTGCATATAGGCCCATATGCTTAGGCATGATATATACAATCTCTTGCAATGGTGAGAAAATGTGGGGAAAATGATGGGAAAAATTGCTAGGAGAAAAAAACCGGTCGTACAAGAAAATCATCTTTACGTTACATCCGAGAATAGACAGGGATTACAAGTGCTGCCGAATTCTTTCGCCTTGCCAAGGACAAGACCAAATTCGCAGAGTTGACTTCCAACCTTCACTAGCTGGAGAAGCACCCTTAGAAGAAGAAGATTTCAAAAAGAAAAATGGAATCGTCATAAAATAACTCACATTTCCATCCATAAACATTTCAGAAACCGCTGTATGTAGAAACTTGGTGTTTGACATAGTAACAAAGCATATTAGTTCGCACTTATCTCAATAACTTACTTAAAAATATTTTTTTGTTAATTTACTACTCGAAAAAATAATTTCAAAGAATGTGGGGTGTCGTTTGAAAGGGTTAGTTAAAAAGGTCTCAAAAATTTTTGGTAATTTTAGGTAATAACTTTCAGAGATATCCTGAATAACATGCCAAAAAAAATTCACCTTCTCTTCAATCCCTTAATTTCCGGAATTGCTCAACATAAAATAATGAAAAAGACAGGATTTTAAAAACCTAAGCCAAGGTTGTAGATAGGAAACCTATATCAATGGTTGTAGGAAACCTATATCGATGGTTGTGGGAAACCTATATCGATGGTTGTGGGAAACCTATATCGATGGTTCTAGATGTCACAGTTATTGAGATATTCACGATAATATATAATAATACACTAGGGATTATTAAAAAAATTCCTTGTGTCATGATGTTCATGTTAGTGATATCTTCTGACTGAACATGATTGGATGTCAGTAGCTAGTTTATTCCTTAAAATAACCTAAACATTACGTTTTTAGTCATGGAATAGAATCATAAGCAAATAATGAAGAGAAAGAAAAAAATATATAGACTTCGCTGATCACGATTCTCCTCTACCCAATTAAGTCGTGACCTGCACATTATGATCGTATTTTTTACGAGAGTGTGATTATGGCTGAACTTAAGTGGTTGTCAGCGTCTCTGCCACTGTAAATATACATTTTTTTATTAGCGACTCGCTCATTCCGCAACTTGTACTGTTATGTTGTTATGGTATTTGCGTTTAGAAAATTTCAATTTATGATTCGTAATTCCAGAGCATTAGCGTTTCATTTGCAATTGATGTTAATCGCATCACTAGCAATTTGGAATATTAGCCATATTATTTGTAGTCTAGACGAGCCGTAAGACGTTTATTCAACACTAAATTTTACCCGCGGCTTTGCTCGCGTGGCATTAGGAATAAGTAAACATTGTGTGTGTGTGTGCAATTTACACACGGTAGAAGCGAAACTTCAGAAAAGCAACCTACAAGAGAATGAGATAAATATAGAAGAGTATCAGGAGTAGGGTAATTGTAAGGTTTTCTTTATAATACTTTTACCAAGTTTAAAAGTTATTTTACATATTAGTCAGTCTCCATGTACGACTGCTGCGAGAATTACGCTACTGCTTTGTGTTTTCATGAAAATGAGGAAAGTATTAAAGATAAGATAGGAAAAGATAAAGTGTTAGTGGATAAATATGGAGCACTTTGGAGTATATAGTGTATATATATATGTATTTACTTATGCAGGAATGCGGAGGCACATGTTTATTTACAAACTGCTACTAAAATCTGAAAAGAACTTCCGACCGACTTCAAATCTCTTCATTTACGTACAAAACAATAATTTTCCGAGCTGAGAAATCCAGTGCGCCTTTGTTATACCACCGTAAAGTTTAAACCTTTATCCTACAAAAACTTATTATTATTGAAACTGGACAATTGCAAGTTATTCATTTTAGTACATAGATTGTACCTATTACTTTTTGTTATAATTGGAAAATTTTTTCAGAAGATAGACGCAAAAAAGTGATTTTCCATACGCTGCAAAGTTAATGGCAAGCCACGCGTTCGAAGTAGAAAAACATATGTCTGCCGCATTAATGACGTTGCTATAATTATGTTGTTTGACAGTTCAGACTTTAGAAGTTATTCTTTTTCGTCTTAGCTCGTATAAGTCTGCTACTTTTGATGCAAAATCATTCAACCATAGTTGTGGTATAATACAAGGTTAGTTGTTTTAGTATTAAATTGCAATTAAATCACACTTTTATTAAGCATTTTATTTTGCGGAATTATCGTCAGAATACCCGGTTTTTTACTATTCCATACCAAAAATGACACAACGAAACGTTTACAGAATCACCACGATGCGTCCCTTTTTATATACGATATATGTTTTTCTCGGAGACCACTTTAGTTAAGAAAGTTAAAATTTAGTGTAGTTGTAACAAAGAGTCCTTTTGTAACTAATGAACATAAAGATAATTTTTTACGATCAATGGAAAATGGACACTTTTTCATTTGAAAATTTTCCTTTTTATTATTCTTATATATTGTAACGATAGGTTATCTAAATGTGCAGTTCAAAGGACATTTAGGTTTTTCATTTGCAAATGAACTACAAAACGCGAGCATTCATCCTTAGCAAAGCATTTTATTTATAAAGCGTTTACACATAATCCATCGTGCACGACCAGCAGTGGGTTAAGGGGTTTGTGTTTTCTGTCTCTGCTTGTCGTGAAAGATGGATTGTACGTACCTAAAGCGCTTTATACTACTAGCTATTATTTACTTACAAGACTGAAACAGAACTAAGACTGAACATATATATTTCAATCGGGGAAGTGGATTGTCATAAAATTTATTTTTATAAAGTATTGTGTCAGGGTATGTTTGGGGTAGAACAGAAGCCAAAACAATATTTTAATGTAATTATTGTTATATGCCCATCTGACTATCATTTTATTTGCTAGAATAGTCCGCAAACTTATTTGACCAAGTTGAACGTGTCTTTCATTGCTTGTCCCGTCCGAATATTCCTCTTATATAGGTAATATGGTACGTTTTTATATGGTAATTTTTTTTTTAAATTAGCGATTTTGGAGCTTAAAATTAAACAGTATATTAGTGTTTTATTTCTTTATTAAAGTTACATTTAATATTTTTTGTTAAGAGACACATTTTGTTATTATAAAAATAATGATTTATAACATGTAAACTAAATAAGAAAACCTTGTCATTCGTCGTCTCATCAGGTATGTGCATATAAGGTAACTTTTTAACCACGAAATAAGATCTAGTAATAACGTAGCTAAATTATAAAAAGTAGGTATAATTTTTCAGTACAATAGCAACTGGTTGCCTCTTTTTCTAATTGTACAAAAATATTCAAGTAAATTCATGAGTCAAAGATCCAGGAACTAATATTGCATCGGATTTTTTGTTTTGCTTAAAACTTCCCTCTAACGTGTACCAACAGTGACGGAGGTGCGATCACCCACCTTGTTTCCATAAAGTAAAATGAAATGAGATTAATTCATCATTTTTTAATTTAAAAGTACGCGCAGAACATTTGAATACAGATGGCTGTATCACCTAAATAAAAAGTTGGCCATCTTATCCAATCGTACTGACAATATAACCGCATGTCAAATCTATCATTACTTAGGAAATCGAATTTTGGATTTAAAAAAAATTGTGAGCCATCATCATAGGACGCCCGGCCAATTTAAATTTTTTTTAAATTTTTATATTGATATATTTGTATTTGAATGAATTGAAAACGAAAAAAAATATTCAGATAGTGCGAAACGAAAAAAGAATAATAAAATGTTATTTTAATTTTATTGTTTTTATTTAATTTTATAAAATAATTTATCAAAAAACTATTTTTATTACTGCTAGCTGGCACGCCGCGACGTGTCATCAGAACGTTTTAACTCCCATCCAAACGCGCCATTATATGTTTCAGAAAAAAAAACAACGTTTAAAGTAGCTGGCATGCACTAGTAGTCATCGTTAATTGGCATTAACTAAGGAAAATACCCAGATACATCTTATCGGAATGGCCATATTACCCGGAATCATCCTAATTATCCTTTTGTCCCGATCGAATCAAGCAAACTTTTATTTCAACGATGATCCGTCTGGTGTTGTATTGTCATAGGATACGAACATAGAAACGCATCTCTCTAGTTTTTTTACGTTTCGTATAACTGCCATTATAACAAACTGTAGTTAGAACTTTTTAAGTGTAGTTAACACTTTATAACCCAGCGCTGACGTTAGGAATTTAAAGATGACAAACGGTTAAATGGTTAGTTTTTTGATAAATCTGTTACTAATGGTAGATGAGTAATAACTAGATACTGTATGTTCGTCATTCTAGTTAGTCGTGAACAAATTACAACACAGATGTCAATACAGTGCATCTGGATATGTTTGCCCTTTGAAATAACCGCAAACTCAACTTTATTATAAATTTTCTCGTCTTAGACAAACTTTTCAGTATATTCTAATTTTTTCTACGTAAAATGTTGTTCACATTTTCATTATAAATTTCAAAGTCCTAAGTATATTGAAAGTTTTCGTTGAATTTTGTTGATATGTCAATTTGTCACTGAATGAATTCTAAAATCTATTGTTGTTGACTACCTTGGATTGGATGTAGAGAAAATTTCGGATTCCCTCTAATGCTTTTTACTCTGTTACAACAGAGTTTTACTGGATTCCAATTACTACATCGATATATAAATTGGTCAAGACCGGCTCAAAACGTTTCGCGTAAAGAGTGCTTGGTGAATTTCGACCTACGCAATACCCTGCTCCTAGATTGTTCAATGTTACCTACCTAATATTTAAAACGTTGAAAAATCAAGGTAGGTACATCTTATAAAGTTATTCTACTGTACCACTCCACATAATAACAAGTGTTTTATGATTTTTACTTTTGAGTAATTATTAAAATATATTAAGATAATCAAGCAGTTTCAGTTACTTAAAAAACCTGTCAAGTACTCGCACTACTAAGATTCTTTGCACTTTTAGGCACTTGTAAATATTTAAGGATATATATTTTAGTATTTCTGATTAATATATTTACATATAATAATTTTTCGCAACGTGAATATATTGCTTAGGATATTTTTCACAGGAGTAAAAACAAACTAATAATAAAAATATATAATTTCACATAGAATTAGAACTCATTGATTTTAGGATTTTTCCCTTTACTTGTGTTATAAAACCTTCCATTATGCCAACTTTCATGGTTGTAAGTCAGCCGAAAGTAAGAAATAAGTAAGTTTTGTTGATCATTGAGTAAGAATATTGCATGAAAAAAATGTAATGTCTACCATAATTCTGACCGGCACATATTTCAATAAAATGTACAATTTCATGTAGAATTAGAAGTCATAGTACGTTTCCACATAGAAATAGAAATTAAAATTAAAATATTTGAAATTTTTACAGCAATTTTTTGACGCCATAGACCTCAGTATGCGATGTTAATTTCAATTTGATATCTCAAGCCATTTCTGAGAAAATGAGCATTGACAGACAGAGAGACCTACAACAAAGTGGTCGTATAAGGGTTCCGTCTTTTTTCATTTTGAGGAAAGGAACCTTAAAACATTGATATTGGATAAAATTACGTAATTTTATTAAATATTAATTTAGCTTATTAAATTCTTACTTACGCATTGTCGGATTTTGTGTCTCATTCTGCCCAACTGGTTATTTTCATATTGAAGAAATTGTTAAGAGTATGTAATTAAATAACAGGTACATATACCTGTTACAAAATACTAGGTTGTACGCGTACTTACTTGTCAGGTATTCAGTGGAGAGCACACTCGGCATAAATTATTCATTCCTTTTGCTTGTACATATAAAGATTTATCTTATTTTGTTCTTTAACTTATTTGAATGAAACTAAACAAAAAGTTACAAAAATAAAATCTAATTTTTATTCTTCTACGCCCCACCTCTAGTTGACAAGTATAGGGCAAGCTTCACCATGTGATCGTCCGGGCTTCTCTGGTTATGGCCATACCATCGGAAGTGTTTTTTTTTCTTTATCAATTATCAGATCGACTTTAAAACTCTCTCTTATGAATTTATTTCTTTTATCAAGTGGATTGACGGCTGCTGACCAATTAAATATGTGTATTTCTGTTCTGCGTAGTTTTTTGAGGTGTTATATATTAGTCGCCCAACGTTCTCAACTATATAAACCTACAGGTTGTGTAGTCGTTTTGTACTCTTTTTTAAACTATTTAGTAAATTAGATATTAACATTTCTTTAAAAAGATCACATTATGTTAGAGAAAAAAAATATATTAAAAATAATTGATTATGTCAAAATTAATATTTCTCCAAAGATACTTTCCAAATTTCAAGTGATATTATTAATTATACTTTATGGTGAGCTTCATCTAAGATACATAATTTTGAGACAAAAAAGTTGTTAAGCTGGTAATTAGAAAGTTTTTATTTTTTTTTAAATGTATCAGAGTCTTAAACAAGAAAACCACTAATAAAAAAACTATTTAAATGTCTTTAAAGTTATATTATTACTCTTACACTATATCGAAAAAAAACGAATAGAATTTTCAGATATTGCCATGTTATTTTCGTAATAACGTCAATAGTGTATAATATATTGAAAATATATATAATTTTTGTTTTAAACCACTTAATGCATTTGCTACTTGGATTTATTGAATACAAAATAGTGGCGTGAGAAGTAATATATATGAATATGGTTTGAAATGATTTCAATACTTTTTACAAATGTCAAATATATACAAGTTTTCCCTTGCGTTGTTGACCTAAATCATTCCCCCAATAGTTCATGTTCAAAGAATTTCTACGTCTATGCACATAAGAGGGCAAACTATTCATCTTTTCTCTATGATACTAAAATGGCACTATGCACATTTTTGGTAGAATTATTCAAATTTGGAATTGATTCAAAAGAAGCTGTCGCTAATTTGGGCGCGATAGCCTCCACACAACTAATCTTTTCACGTCAATAGACTTTATAAAAGTTCACCACTTTTTAATACGATGTAAAGGGATGTGATCACACTTTTTTAAATAAGACTTCGATATGCTTCCGAAAATAATGTTAATATGGGTATACTATTAAAAATAATAAGCAATTTTATATAAAATACAACTTGGTAGGTACCTATAGTAAAATATATGTTCATAAATATAACAATCGTTCCGTAACATTTATGCTTTGATAAATTTATTTGTTGGCTAAAGTTAGTATATTTTCAGTAAAAAGGGTATTTTTTTAGTAAACATGTCTTTTTGGATTTTCGATTTCATTTCTAATGTTTTGGAAAACCTTTTGGAAGATACCCATTTCGATACATTTATTGATTTTATATTAAGACTTTAAAAGAACATAATACCTATTAAGCAATTGGTCGTAAGGTTATATACCTCTCCATCTTTGATTTTTTTATTATTTTGCGTACTGACATCACTCTGGTGCGTTCGTCCTGAGTGACGTTTTTAAAATAGCAGGCAGTCACCGCGTAGCCGTTTGCGATGCAGAAAAAAAATTTAATAAGGTCACCAAAAAAGTATCGATACGATATAAATTATTCTTTCAACATTTTTCTATCTATATTTATTACTATTATCTATTATTATTTTATTCAAGCGCAAAGTTCCTATTTAAAACATTGATCTAAATCTCATCACAATATTAACGGCTGTTACTTACTATTAACATAAATGAAAGAATGTCATTCAAAATAATGTTATTGTAGATAAAAATTTGACGCGAACCTTACTTACATTTTAGTTGCTTCCTTTTAGTTGAAGGAACAAAAGAAGAAATAGTTTCTTGATAATACAAGTCAACAGTGAATTCAATTTTCACTCATAGTTTATCATATACAAAAATTAAGAAAATATATTATGGTGTATCATAGCGCCATCTATAGATAAGGCTTTGAATTTTGTTCTCGAGTGGAGCATTTTTTTAAACCTCATATTCCGAATATGGTCAATACTTTTGCAAGGTCGTAATTTCATTATCAATTACCTACCAAAAATGCTATAATGAAAATAATAAATTACGTGATGGTATATTTAATATTACATAAAAATGGAGTAAAATTTTAGTAAATAGTAATTTTTTCCGTTTTCACTACATATTAATCAAACTTTTTACATATAGCAAACGTCATTTTAAACTTATTAGATTTCTTATACGATTGATAATACACAATTAGATAGAATCTGTAAGAGCAATAAAGTTATTAGGTCGTCATTTCTATTTAAATAAAACTTACGTTGATTTATTTCAAGCAAATCAACTCCGAGAACAGCTTCCAATTGACAAGCGTTCGTACAAAGCTACTTCCTTCGTTCATTATACAATTCAATATGGCGGCCCACAATAAACAGTAAAAACAGTAAATGATGTCAACTACGGAAACATTATGATAACGTACACAAACTGAAAATTTACGTGTTTTAATCTTTATAAGTGTAAAATTTGATGTTAGTCATTTATTAAAATATCGAGTCAATGGATTTAATGGAGCAAATGTGAGTATTAACCCATATTTACTGTTATTGACAATCACATGTAGCAGAGTAGATCTTGTAATCATTTTGTTTTTGTCAACAATAAATTTTGCCATATGAAAAATTATTTACTCGTTATATTTTTTGTTCTTTGTTTAGGGTTCGATATTTGGCTTTAATACTTGATATAAAACGCTAACAAAATGTAACTGGGTTACCTCAGACCTTGTATTGACAATTACCCTTTGTCCGAATGCATTGAAATTTTTACTCTATAAAAGCTATTGGATTCTTATCTGAGTGCGAAAGGCAAATTACCGGCGAAAGACATATATTTCTATAGGAGCTATTTCTATAATTGAACCATAAAAAACCCACGTTTTTCATTTGAAAATAAAATATTGAAATATTTTTCTAAAGTATTAAAATAAAACATTTTGCAACGAATAATGTTTAATTCTTTTATTATAAAAATAGGTCTTGATAATGTGATGTGAGTTGAATTTAATATAAACTTTATTAATTTCAATTATTACAATACATGCATAAATTACAATGAATATTATATAAACCTCATTTTGGAGAAACAAACAAGTGTATTTAACTTTTTTGTCTTTTCATTTAAATATCTTGAATATTTTCCAAGAGCAAAGTGTTGGATATATTACTGGTTTTGTCCGAAAATATTTTTTAAATTTAATAATGGAAGTAATTTTTCAGTCTTTCCTATTCCGAAAAGTTAAAAGTAGTGCGCATTGCGATATCTAAATGGCAGTGAAATAGTCGATTTTTTCATTTGGAATAATAGAAGTACTGATTAAGGATATAATTATAAAATTAAAAGGAAACATACCTAATGTTTTTATTAGCAATATCACAATATTTATATTGGCTTTATTACTTATTATATAAAATGTCAAACGTGTTTAGTTGGTAATGATGAATAATTTTCTATAAAAAGTTTATTATTTATATATATTAAATACATACATTATTTATACATACATTAAATACATACATTAAATACATTATTTATATAAATCTAATCTAATTCATATAAGTCTAAAGGATTTCCTTGTAAGAAATGAACCGTACTTTTGTTCGTTCTTGTAAAATGCTAGTTTTTAAATAGTAAGCAATGCTTATTTTTAACCTTTTTTTTATTTTTAACTTCACTAATACGAAATTTCTTTAAAAATTCTTTTAAACATTTTAACCTTATAAACTATATTAATATACTCTTACTATTATATTTGTAATTGCTTAATCTATTCATAATCCACGACAACAAGTAGTGTAGATAATTTTAATAGCGTTAAACATTATAAGCGTGGATTCTGCTAATCTGTAAAGGACACCAATGATAATTTGTCCAACCCAAATTGATTTGGGCACCAAAAAATGCTAATTTTTTGACCATATTAGTAATATTTACGGCCCATCTGGATTTCATTTGGATACTTAAAAACGTAATTTTAACTGTTTTGTAAATGCATCGTAATATATTCTTTAAACTTCATGAATGCTTCATGAAAAATAACATTATCCCTAATTGATTTTCAATCAATAAAAGCAATTTTCTAGGTTCTTTACATTACCCATCAATTGTAATATATGTTGAATAACTGATATTATTTATCCAATAAATTGTGTTTGTTTTTATGCATTGAAATTGTAAATGATTACTTACGGATGTGGCCAAAAATCTGGGTTGCAGAACTGAGAACTGTTGTTTAATGATCTGTCACTTAATGCTGTTTCGAAATTATTGTTATTTTCCATTCATACGCTGTGATTTTACTTGTCAAATATTATTTATATCCCATATGCAGCAACGTATTTAATGTGTCCACGGTTTAAAATACATTTTATAGTCTGAATATATGCATTTCATTGTCGTTCATCGATATTTACAAGTGGGTTTGATTAACTAGAACAATTCTCCGGCTTCGTTCACAGAATGTGCAACATTCTGAATTTTTGTAATTTTCCATATTATTTTCAAACTTTTATGTTAATAAAAAAATGCTTCAATTATAACAAAGAAACATATACAATAATATAAATATATGTATACTGATAAAGCCACTCTATAGCTTTCTCTTATGACATAGTTTGCAATTTTTTGCTCACAAATGTTTGAAAAAAATTCTCAGAAGTTAAATCATCCATTTACTTCATTAACAGCCCTGTTTTCTCACAATGTATAGTAATGTGAACATTTGCTAAACCCATTTTTCAAAAGGAAATATTTTTTTTAAGTCAGTAAAATGGTTAGCTGGAATATGACTGTTGTCCTACCATGAAAGCAAGTGAAAATAAATAATGAGGCCTTGTCATACTACTCAACCTCAACATAGTTTGCTTTATTCACTGATCTAAAATTTTTCATTTGACTTTCATCTGTGTCTTTTTTCCTTCATTTATACTATTGTGTTTCTTCAAGACTTTCTAATCTGATTTAATTGTATTTCATTACATCAATTTGGCAAACCTTTCTTTATTTTTACCTAACTAATTTCAGCTGAATAAGTTAGGTAAAAATAAAGGAACCCTGAACCTGAATAGCTAGACCAATATTTTTGTAAATGAGATATTAATAGATTTAAACTTTTCATCCACATGAGGATTAAGATGCCGTTGACAACTAACACGAAGGATACGGAACATACATTTATAACAGTTTTAATCCTTTCATACTTCGCACTGATTTATAATGGGATATTATAATGGTGGTGAAGCAGCTAAATGTTGCTTGTGTTACCATTTTATCAATGATGCTGTATGTTAGAGGGAGTTTTGGCATGATTAATTGTAAATAGCCATGCTATGTGTAACCCTGAGTTCTAAGCTAACTTGTGTCAGTGTTAATTCACTTAATATTTATTGAATAGTTCTGTGACAAATCTTGTAGTTAAAATTTTAAATTTTTGATCATGATATGTGTAATATAACCATTCCTTTTATAGTCCGTATTTCAAAACGAATATACGGAATGCTTCTAATGTCACTAATGCATCCATGTCACAGCCATTTTTCTCAAAAAACGTTTAAAGCAGAAAATTGAAATTTGGCATAATGATTGATTTTATTAATTCGCATATTTCCTAAGAGTAAGATCCTAAAATATATTACTGTAAATTTAGGAGGAGGCAAGTAAAAAAACGATTCGACAATCGATCGATTACGAATATCTCGGCTTTTAATTGTAAAGGCGAGTTACAAGTATTCCAAATTTACTTTTTTTTCCACATTTTTATGGCTAGTAATATTATTAAAAATGTCCAAAAAAATGAGTTGTTTTCTCTCACATTCTCCATAAAAATGGCTGTAATGAAAAAAAAATGGTTACTAGAAGTTTTTCTAATGTTTACTGCAAAAAAAACTGTTGCTGTTTCTAGATCTCATAATTTACTAAACTATATACATATATATTGTGAAAAATAGTAATTAGTATCCTTTTAAATATTTAAACTTCTAATTATACTTATTGTGTATGTATTAGTTTTATTCAGTTTGCTTAACTGGTCAAAACTTGACAGGTTTTTGTCAATTAATGTTTATTTCAATAAATTTATTTAATTAGTCTCTTTAATTTGTTTTACGTAAAAAAACCAGTTTAAAAGTTTATTACTTCCTTGTGCCAAAAACCACAAAGCAACAGTCGTTTAATAATTATTAATGACCTTCAATACGACAAAATATTTGTTTCTGAAACTAAAATAATTTATGCGGATTTGTGAAGATTAGAGTTTTCTTGGTCTAGTTTGTAAAGATACGCATTATTTCTTGGTCTCTTTTGTAAAGATACGCATTATTTCTTGGTCTCGTTTGTAAAGATACGCATTATTTAAATACAATTCAAGTAAATCGAGTTATCCACACGAGATTTGTCCCCAGATTATGTAAGGTGAAACTGATAAAGTTCTTGTATTTGAAAAGAAACAAGATTAATACATTAAACTCGACATTTATAGAATTTGATGCTAATGTTCGCAGTGTGTAGATAGCTAAAATTTATCGTATAAATTCTATGATTTTTTAAAAAAATTTACTATTCAGGAGATCTTTACATCAAAGTTTCTCATATTGTGGTACATATACCAATGGTTTACAGAGTATCTCAAGTTAATATGTAAGAAAAAATAACATACAATTATGGGTTCTATACTGCTTTACCATTTTGGGTCATTTCAATTGGATTTATCCAAATGAAATGTTTAATAATTTAGTAGTAATGTGTCTCGTCTCTAATACATATGAGTGTACAAAAAAAAGTTTGAGATCATCTGCTTTAAGTAAATCTTTTAGGAAAGTCTAATTTAATTTTGAAGAATACCATGTGTCCCAATACAGGTATGCATAGAGTACAATTTATTAAAAGATTTTTTAAATTTAAAAAAAAAATATTTAAAAACATTCTTTTTTTGGAAACGAAAAAAAATTGTTTTAGTCTTTACATGTGTTGGTATTTATTGCCGCACGATAAAAAAATTAAAATAAAATTATTGCTTGAATTAGGGCAAAAAAAAGCCAGAAGTGAAACTTGTTTGGCAATCTAAACTTTAATTTGTGAGTTTATACTAAGAGGTAAAACGGCAGAGAGAGCGAATATACTAAGTGTAAATTCACAAGATTGTACTAAATTTGTATTAGAAGGTTTTAACACTATACATTCAGAAAAATGTCATTACAAATTGCCATAAATATCTAATAAAATCTTCATATGAAGTTACATGACAATCGTTAATAAAAAAATACCCAAGATGCAAGTATCAGAACACAGATAAATTCGGTTGAAGGAAGTCGGGGTGTATTGCTTCTGTTGTAAATTATATTTACGACATCTATATAAGCGGGATCATTGCAGATTTATAAATGAATTAAGTACACATGTTGTTAGCCTTTTAATGGATGAAGTACACGCAAAATTAATTATAAATAGAAAATAAATCTGCAAAATTTTAGAGTTAGTTTACTTTTGATACACATAACGTAAAAAACAGCCGATAGCAATAGTGAACACCATTTTTGTTTGTTTTCGTGCAAAAATAAATCTGCAAAATTTTAGACAGTTTACTTTTGATACACATAACTTACAAAACAGCCGATAGCAATAGTGAGCACCATTTTTGTTTGTTTTCGTGCAAGAATACACTTCTCTTATTATTTTCGTGCAAGAATACACTTCTCTTATCACGTCCATCGATATCTCTCAGTTGTTACCTAAGTACACACATTTTTAATTTCTAAAAAATAGATATTTTCCACCCTTGCTATTGATACGTTACGTTCAAACATTACAACTAAACGTTGCATGAAAATGTTGCATTAAATTTGACCTTGACATTTTAGTCTTATCACTCCAAAAGAAATTCAAAAATCTATAGTATTTGGTACTGAATTTTGTGGAGACGTAAAATTTTCACAATAAAGGGAAAAATATAGCTAAATATGATAAGTTTCATATTTAATTTTGGCTGGATTATTTAGAAAATAAGAAATAAAAATGTTTAAATCAAAGCCTTTTTTATTTATTCACACTAGCAACACTATGATGTTTATGTCAATATATGTCGTGCACTAATCTCTATCGTATTAGTACACTGAACTGGCTTTACACAAATTCGTAATGTCGCATCTTGATTCTCACCATTTTGGCACGGATAGTGAACGTCCACAGTAGTGAGAGTCCATGCAACTAATGTTAGAGATGGACAGTGTAACAAAATAAGTCAATAAAAACTTCATTTAATTAAAGTTTCATATTGTTTATTTTGTTTTCATCGATTTATTTACACAATTACCATAATAAGACACTGATAATTGGTGTCGATAATTGAAAGTTTTCTAGGGGTAGGAATATAATATAAGATATATAAAAAATACAAGTAACATTGAATGAGAATTGATTGGTAACAATTATTCGTGTGAAAAAATTACATATATTAATCCTTGTAATATATAGCGAATATTTTTTTATTGTTGTGATCAGACGGATATCTATATATTTTGCTTTAATTTGCTTTATAAATATATGAAAGTGGCTGTTAAAATAATTTGATACCAACTATGAGTATACCAATGATTACCTAAATTGATCTTGTAAATTCGAAGTGATGTTCTCGTTTCATACATAAGATCCTTAAGTACTTTCACAATTAATAGTGGGAAAGTTTAATTCCATTGGAGGTTTACCTTTCTTATTTTTACAAGCTTGGCGGAATAATGACTCTACCAGTAAACTTGCAGAAGATACAATTAAACCCCTCTCTTTTTAAATAATGAGTGATATACCATTTCTACAATTCAAAATGGAATCTTATGGTACAGATTTACATGCAACTAACCAATCGTCACACTTAATTTTCTTTCAATTCGCGCGAATGTTAAATCCTGAAATGTATCCGACATATTTTTTAAATGTCTTGTTCGCGCTAGAGTCACCAAAAATTCACCCAAAGTAAGCGTCACCCAAAGTAAGATAAAAAAATTCACCGAACTCATTTTATAGCGATGGTAATTCTATTTCTTGTAATGTTTTTATTTTACTTTGGAACAGCAACACCGACGTGTAACGCTTTTCTTTTGATACAAATTAAAACTGTAACTAGGCAACTTTTTTATTTCATTTGTACCCCTAAGATACCCCCAAAATATAGATAAAAAACAATGTGATATTATAGTGTATCGGTACAATGAATTGTGAAATGATATGTGTGTAATTAAATGTAAAATTTAGTTCCCGGGACGTTCATGGTGGCACTTTAAATAGGTACAAAGAAATAGGTGTCATTTAATATGGTATAGCCAGTTTAGTGTACTAGTATAATACAGGTCAGTGCCGTGGTGTAATAAATGGTGATACTTAGCATTTGGAGTAATTTATACTGATTTTAGGTTAATCGATAGTCAGTCCATTAATAAGGGTGAATAAAAAATATATAGAGACAAGTCTGTTCAATTTGATCAATTAAAATAATTAATTTTTGATTAATGTTAATATATACAGAGTGAAAATGACATCTCCAAGGAACAACAGTTGTAACTGTTGAATATATTTGGCGTTAATTTTGCAGAAATTCATTATTCACAATTAAATGAAACTACGTAATGTAGTATTATTTCTACTTTCTTTAAGTTCTTTACCACAACCTAGGTTTTGTTGTATTACAAAATTTTCAGGTGGGCTATTAGCAAAGATTGCTAATAGCCCACTTATCTTTGCTAATAGCCCACCTGAAGATGTTGTAATACAACAAAACCTAGGTCGTGGTAAAGAACTTAGTTTCACATGTAGTTTCATTTAATTGTGAGTTGTAACTGTATTCATTTAAAGTTACGACGAATGGACAGTCTTGTAGTGAAAAAATGAACAAGAATATAACTATAGTTCAATATCACCAACATGTGACTTCTTAGGGTGTCTCGAAAGTGCACAATAAAAGTCACCTTATAATGAAAAAACTCCCATGTCGAGTTTCGATGTATTTTTTAACTAGTCTTTTGTTATACGCTTCACTTATTTATTTTGTAAGTTTAAGTCGAAATAACCAGATTTTTCCAGTTCAAAAAACTTACATTTTTACAAGACTCTTTTCATCAACAATGAATTAAAATTAAAACAAATTTAAAGTATAGTAAATAAGCAATAAAAACAATTCTATTAGCTCTATAAATGATAAAAAAAATCAGTTTTTAATCTGATAAATCATGTCACAAAATTTTTTAGGGAATTATTTCAAATTAATTGAAGAAATCTTGAGAATCAAGTTAATATTAGTGCGCAGAACTTTAATAGTACAATTTTGATAGGAATTTAGAAAATGGATCTAAACTTTAGATTGGGCACAATGTGTAGATTTTATGACTAAAAAAATAAAATTACATTCAATGAAAAAATTAAATTTAGCTGAAATAGCTTTTTCCATTAACTGAAATAGCTTTAGCCATTTTCCATTGGCCATGCCATCAATTTCTTTGTAATTATCTTTATATGTACTGTTGTGTTATTCAGCAGTGGGACAACATGTTTCTCAAAATTTGCCATTGCACACTCTTATATATGTTTGCTTTATTATTAATACAAGTAATTATAACTCAAGTAATTTTATAAGTAATCGACTTTTAATATAGCATTTTGGAAAGAGATCTTTCTCTAAAATTGATACCATTTTAAAATTTTTTTAAATATTGTAATCTAAGTTTGCCTTTGATAAGTAGTATGTATCTCAGTCCATTAGCCTGTATTTGTATATGTATGGGGACACGCTATAGATCACAATTTTAGACTATCACAAGACTTCTTTTTTTCTTGCTCAGTAATTGTTTTCAGCCTCCATTTTGTATGAATCTTCTTGCCTCTTCTCTCTGCTTCCTGCTGTGTATGCTTTTTGTTTACGTCTTTTTCTTACAACTGTGTTTCTAAGAAACAAAAGACATGTCAAACACGAGTGGAACTTGCACTACGAGGGTTCCATACACATTTAACCATTTAGGAACATTTAATGATAAATGCGATGCTTTTTGTTTACATCTTTTTCTTACAATTGTGTATCTAATAAACAAAAAGCCTGTCAAACACCAGTGGAACTTGCACTACGAGGGTTCCATATACATTTAGGCATTTAGGAACATTTAATGATAAATGCTATGCTTTTTGTTTACATCTTTTTCTTACAATTGTGTATCTAAAAAACTAAAAACCTGTCAACCACGAGCGGAACTTGCACTACGAGGGTTCCGTACACATTTAGGCATTTATAAACATTTAATGGTAAATGCTATGCTTTTGATTACATCTTTTTCTTACAATTATGTATATAATAAACAAAAAACCTGTCAAACACGAGTGGAACTTGCACTAAGAGCGTTCTGGACACATTTTGCCATTTAGGAACATTTAATGGTAAATGATATTCCTATTACAAAAAAATATATTGCCTATTATATCTTTCATAGGCGCATATTTAAAAAATTTTTTTATGTGATATTACCTTGCTTCTTGCCAAATTTCATGATTCTAGGTCAATGGGGAGTACACTATAGATCTTGATTTATTTGCGAGTGTCAAAATATGCAGCATAAATAGCCTTATTTTTAGGGTTTTTGATTGCGTTGACTTAGAAGCTTGATTTTTTTACAGCTCCAAGGGACAGTAGATCTAAGTATTTGATATTAATTTTAATTTGATACCTCCACAAATACCTAAGAAAAAGGGTCTTCACAGACCGACAGATGGACAACAAAGTGATCCTATATGGGTTCCTTTTTTCCTTTTGAGGTACAGAACCGTAAAAAAAGAGCCGAGTATTCACTTTTCTATTCGCTAAGATAATAATAGTAATTAGGATAATATTAATATCTTTTTATGCTTGTTTTGAAGTGAAAAATAGAATGTCTTTAATATGAAGTTTTATTGATTTTTTAGAGGACAAAGTAATATGTTTGACACATATGCTGAAGAGGAGTTGAACAAAAGTTACGGAAAAAATAAAGTTATTAAAAAATTTAATGCCCCGAATAATGTGTTACTAAATGAATTATATTCAACATTAGTTAGTTCATGTTTAATTAGTTTCCATTTCAAGTCAGGTTAAGATAGATACTAATTAAATACAATCTAATTATATTGATTATATATATTATATATTATTATTATATTGATTATATAGCTTCCCAGTTATAATTTTTATTTTTAAATCTTCTGTGTATGAGTGTCATAATTTTAAATCTTCGCTCTATGAGTAAAACCATTTGTATAATTTGTATAAGCGAAATAAAATTGATTTAGATAAAACGTGACCTATTTGTAACATACACTCAAGCGTCATTTGTAGGTATTATATATTGCATCTATACTAGCTCTATATTGCATCACATATTTTATATAAATGCACGTTTCATTTGAACTATCAACAATTTCTTGATCATTGGTTACGCATTTAACGAACAGTTAGTTTATTATTATATTGATACAATTTTTGAAGAACAATTAAAGACTAATTAGCCATCTTAAGGCTTCCTTCATGCACCCATGCCATATCAGGCTTAAATCAGCCCTTATGGAATGATTGCTTGGTTTCTAAATAGTATTATATGACATGTATTCAAGCAATGGTTATCAGCGACTTGACAAATCTGAATGTATAATTTTTTCCGACCTTTCGGTTATACCGAACCAAACTATAGCCATGGAAACATGAATTTAAGGGATTTACAGTTTTATTTTAATTCCATGTAGCTACGGCTTATAGTTTATTGGTAGGTAAATTGAATTTTTTTTTAATATTTTGATTTTATATTATTAATTATGTTGATAATTTTATTATTTAGGATATGATTGATTTTATTAATTGAGTTGTAAATGTTAGGTCTCTTTAAGAGCTTGAACGTAACGTCACTCAAATATAGGGTGCGACTATGCTACGTTTGCTACATAACCTACGAGTATACAATGTTTATTTTCGTTATGTAGGATTTTTTCTGTCATACGTAATTTACAACAAATTTTTGTTTGTAACACAAGTATTTCAAAGAATTAATACAAAAAAAATACATTCAAAATCCTTTTAAGATGAAGCGTCTTTGAAGCGCAGAATGAAACTGATAAATTGAATTGAAGACAACCCTTGACTGTGAAGGTTACTTTAAGCAAATAATTATCTCAGTTCTTCTTATCGGATCACCTGTCATTTTTGAACTCTAACCTCCATGTGAGGAAGTTCTATGACACATCATCTAAGACTACTTTGATGTTAAGCCTCTATTGTTGTCTATATATTCATTAATCCATCGCACTGTAGTTATGTATGAACTTGGGATACACTTGATTTTCATTGGGTAATTAACATATTAACTACTAACTCATAAATGGTTTTCAGTAATGGAATAAATAGCAAAAAGTACTAAAAATATCTATTTAGTAGATATACTACTACATTTTTTAGTCAAAAAAGCCATTTAAAAAAAATTTTCTGCTTTTTTCATATTTCCTTGAAGAATCTGTTCCTTGGATGTCAAACATACTTTTTGTATATCTATACTAATAAAAAGCTCCATCACTTATAGAGTCAAAATTTATTTTTTGTAAAATTTACATCTTTGTGGATTAAATTTATTTTGTATTGTTGGCTTATATATATATATAGAAACTGTTATATAAGCCCGCAACACTCTGATCTCAAAACAAATGTAAAATTTGTAAATTTAAATTATTAAAATTTATTTAGAAGCGTGTCTGCAGTTAGCAGTTACAAGGTTAATGTATGTTTCAAAATATTGTAATGCATTGTTAAATTAATTAAGGTTTATTGACTCATGGGTCATATTTCGCATATGTGACTGACCTCTATTTTCATGCCAAATGTTCGTAGTCATAACTCTCGCATTTTATACTGGAGCATACAATACTTAGTACCAGTATTAAACTCAAATACTGATACTAAGTATTGGTTTTGAAGTATGTCTGCAGTTAGCAGTTACAAGGTTAATATATGTTTCAAAATATTGCAATGCATTGTTAAATTAATTAAGATTTATTGACTCATGGGTCATATTTCGCATATGTGACTGACCTCTATTTTCATGCCAAATGTTCGTAGTTATAACTCTCGCATTTTATACTAGAGCATGCAATACTTAGTACCAGTATTGAAATCAAATACTCATACTAAGTATTGGTTTTGAAGTGTGTCTGCAGTTAGCAGTTACAAGGTTAATATATGTTTCAAAATATTGCAATGCATTGTTAAATTAATGTTTATTGACTCATGGGTCATATTTCACATATGTGACTGACCTCTATTTTTATGCCAAGTGTTTCGTAGCCATAACTGTCGCATTTTATACTAGAGCATACAATACTTAGTACCAGTATTGAAATCAAATACTCATACCAAGTATTGGTTTTGAAGTGTGTCTGCAGTTAGCAGTTACAAGGTTAATGTACGTTTCAAAATATTGTAATGCATTGTAAAATTAATTAAGGTTTATTGACTCATGGGTCATATTTCACATATGTGACTGACTTCTATTTTTATGCCAAATGTTTTGTAGCCATAAATCTCATATTTAATATTAGAGCATACAATACTTAGTACCAGTATTGAAATCAATTGGCTAAGAAATATCGGAAATATTTACAGATCCCAGTATTTATATTTCAGAATATTTGTTTTTATTCACATAGCCTTTATATAATCTAAATAGTTTTAGTACAATATCAAACAACAATATCTTAATCATTTTATAATATTAAATATTGTACTTTTTTATCAACTGTATTAATATTAGTTTGAGTGATTTGTTTTTTAATCAATCTTTTCCTTGCAACAATAATTATGAAAAAATCAATGACTTTTAATGTTAATTAATTCACTGCCAAAAACCTTGTCATTACAAGTCACACAAATATGTAAGTACCGTCGTATACAACAAAGAATGTTATGTAAGCGAACGTAAACGTTAAAAGAAACGTGTCACGTTCTTTTAACGTTTTACGTTCGTGTAAATATAAATATGTATGTCACATATTTATATTTACCTGAAGCAAACATTTCACTTCGCTGATGGTATTGGTGACTGACTGTTTTCAAATTTCATCTTTACTCGTGTAAGCGAGAGTGGCAAGAAAAACATGGCAGCTACACATGCTCTAGCGAATAAACTGGATGGAAAGCTGGCCACATTTGCATGTATGCTATGCGATGGGGAAAGTCTAAATTAATTTGCATGAATAAGTTTGGACATTTCATGTTAGAAGCACCATAGATTAAACACATATAATAAAAATTATTTTGGGTGCTTTTAAATGTTACAAAAATGACGCAAAAGTTTTTGGAACACAGTTTCGTTCACTATTTGGTAGTACTGGTATTAGCTAGCAATACCAGAACTGGAATACCGCTAAAATTATAATATAAGTATAAAAAAAATAATTTCAGATCTGTAGCAAAAGAAATAGACCATTTTTAAAATTCTCGCCTGTCTTCTGTATTTGTATGTGCATAATAAAAAACTACTAGGTGAATTTAGAGCGGATTCAATTTTGTATTCCTTTATTCTAGTGACCGTATACATATTTTATTTAATTCTTTAGTGAACCGAAACGAGAATGTGACTGATAAGATTTAAAAAGTCTACAATGCCATTGCAGTGATTACTTTAGCCGTTTTTTTCATCAGTGGAGAGCTATTTAGTTAAGTTTAAGGATTTGTTTGGAGCGGTTGAAAAATATTTCATGATTGGGAACAAATAGAAAGACACGTGATTTGATAAAGAATTGGGTTTTAAAAAGAATTAACTTCAAAGAATCTTATAGAGTATTTTAATTTTAGCGTAGTATTTAATTCATAATACGATATGAAAATTTTGTAAAATGGTACTTGCCTATAATTACGTCTTTGGACACATGACAACACAAAAAATAAACTAAACAGAATGTAAACATATTGGTTACTTAATGTTCTCGATGCAAATAACCTCTAAGCAACGGTTGAGTAACACGTTGAGAAGGGTTGAAACTGAATGTGGGGTGCTACTAAATTGACATATTATCTCCATATTTAATTTCAATCGGTTTTTCAGTACGGTTTACACTGTCGCTTAGTTCAGAAAAAAAACTTAAATTTGTTTTATCTTAATATAACACCAGGAAGTGGAAAAATAAAGAAAAAGTGTCGGTTTATTCAAGAAAATTGAGTTGGGAAAAATTGGATCGTAATGTTACAAACGTTTTTACAATTAAACTTTGTAAACATTAAATTTGTAGTTTTTAGTTATTTCACTTTATCTGCCTGAAATATCATCTTGGATATTTGAGTTCAAGTTTTTGGTTCAGTTAATACCTGGATAACCAAAATTATTTAAGTATTTCATTTGTTGTTAGTCAAGTTATTATCATTTGAGAAATCAGCTAGAATGAATTGCAGACTCTAACTATATGAGACCATTCCACACTTTCAGAATGAAAGAGAGCTAATCAAAAAAAAACGGAAAATTGCTTTTATATAAAAAAAATCTAGAAAATATTTTCCATAATATATAAATTATAAAGCAAAGTTATATTTGATAAAATTAGAGAAACGCGTTGCCTGTCGTATCTATTATTTACAAAATACATTGCATGTTAAAACTTTCATCACTGTCTGCTCAAAAGTTAAAGTTTTTGAGTTGTGTCGCTTTCATTTTGAAGGTGCACTTTCTCAGTTATTTACTTTTCTCATTCTTTGACTCTTTTTAAATTTATTTACCGTTCTTTTATATTTTAATTGATTAAAACGCTAATATAATACGTAAAAACCAGATAAGACATTTATTTATGAAATATTTTAGCAATGCTTAATAGCATTAAGTGTTGCTAAAATTCTAAAAAGAAACAATTGTCTTATCTGGTTGATATTCTATGAATTGATAAAGTACTGTTCTAAAGAAAATGTTGTTGTATTAATGCGCATCAAAGATAGTGTGAAGAAAAACATGCGTTTTCGTGGGTCCTTATGCTAACAATTTTATATAATAAAGTACAACAAGGAAAATGTTTCAATTCTTTCAACTGAGAGGTATCAAAACACAGTGTAAACTTTTTATAAAGAAACTTAAGGCACTCAGTATTTTCTTTTGTTATAGAGAGTTTTCACTTTATAGAGTGTGTAAATAAATTACATATTATATCTATTTATTTAAAAAACTTTGGTCACCAGTCATCTGGTGAATTTATTGCTACAGGAGCAATCTCTTACAGTTAACCAGAGTTACAGTATAATAAAAACAAAATGGGATAGGCATAAAGCTACGCATTATAACAATATGTAAAAGATAAAATAATTGAAACCAAAAAAGAGACAAAAAGGATAGGTAGAAAGTCACACATTACAACAATATGTAAAAGTTAAAATAATCCAAACCAAAAAAAGAGACCAAAGAAAACAAAACAAAACAAAAATCTAAATTGGTATATCTGATGGGGTTTTAGATCTGGATTGGGGCGAAGGATGGGTAATGAAAAGAATTAAAGGAAGTGAGATATGAAGGAAATAGAAGTTATAAACTAAAGTTAAGGTAGGTATAATTTTTTCAGACGGTTCATGAACAGTGAATGAATGATCATAGAAAGAAGTAGAATGTTTGGGGAGCGTGAGAAGTTTGTCAGAACGTAGACAAAGGCAATGGCTAGAAAGGGCTATGAATTTTGCCGAAAGATAAGGTGGACTGTGAGGGTTACTTAAGATATTATAGAGTAGTGAATGAATGTGGAAATTGCGTCGGTCCCGAATCTCCAACCATCTGAGCCGCATCCTGAGGTCAGAAACGTGATAAAATCTTCTAAGATTAAAAATATAACGAATACATGAATGTTGAAGGCGTTGAAGTTTGTTAAGCAATTGTTCTAAAAGATCTGGATGGCACACATCTTCGTAGTCTATTAGTGGAAAAAGTAGTGTTTGACACAGGTAAATTTTAGTTTCATGGGGAATGAAATGTTGAAGATGTTTAAAAGAGAGTGTTATTTGCTGAAAACGCAATGAGTGACATTACTGACATGGGGGCTGTCAATTAAGAAATTGATCGATTATAAGGCGTAAGTCTTTTACAGTAGAAGAGAATGGAATAATTTCATCATTAAGTAACATATGTGGTGGATCTAGTAAACTAAATCTGGAATGAAGTTTCCTGCTATCAATAATAATAGTCTGAGATTTAATTGGATTAACAAGGAGACCCATGTTACGAGCCCATTGGCAGATCAAACTGAGTGCAATTATATGATCCAAATTGCTAAATTTTGGCTTTTAGTATCTTCTCCTTGCACTTCCAAATGGTAAACACAGTTGAAGCGCCAAGTCTAAAATGTCTACCAACATCATTTTTCTTTTTTTTCTGCTCTATGCATGTATTAAAGCCACTTTCTGATCGTCATACAAACTTTTTCTCCTTGTAGCTATGTTTATTTTTCAAAATCCAGCTCACAACTGATCGAGTGATTATACGAAAGTGGTTATGAGTTATGGGTCAACTACACCCAGGAAATGAAAACAGCAGTAAAGACTGTACACAATAACAGCAATAAAACTGTGGCTACTCATTTTTAGAATTGTCGACATTCGTAAAGATAATTTTGGACTCTATGTGAACCTATTGGTAATGAATATTTTTGGTAATGAGGTATTGAGTACATAGTGATAATTGGTAATGAGTACTTAATGATAATAAACAATAAACAACTTCTGCCACTGACTAAACAATGTCTTTTCCTTCTTAATAAAGAATGGCGGGTTTGTTACAAAGGTGAATCAGTGTATGGGTTAGAAGGTTAACCTACCAAGATCAAGCAGTGTTTACATTATAGAGAGTTTTCCATTATAAAGAGTGTCATTACAAAGAGATTACACTGTATAGCGAAATATAATTATGGAAAAAGAAAAAGTTAATGAACAGAAAATTTGGTTGAATCAGTAATTCCGTAAGTGGGAATGGATTAACTATATGGTTAATTAAAAAGGAAACTCTCACATTCATAAACAAGCTTTAAGTTGGAACCGTTATTGAAAGAAGAAGATTGGTCGTGTGAAGCAAACCTGGTGGCAGACTGTGTTTGCGGATTTGAGTTGCATCAGTAAAAATTGGAGTAAAGTAAAATGTGATGCCCAGATTCAATTAACGTGGAGAAGCACTGTGCTTTTTTAAAAAAAATTGTTTATAAAATAATGTTATTTTATAAATTGTGATAATTTGATACACTGGATTTCGAAATATGGCAAAAACTATTCACAATGTCAATTTAGCAGTTTTAGTTTTATTTACTTTAAAATTCTAGAGAAATGTAAATGCTTTTTGTTTGAGTGAAAGGAAACAGGGAAGAAAATAGCTTTTACATAAGAAAAGTACATTGTTTTATAAAAATTTACAAATTGTGAGGATTTGGTGTACTTGGATTTTGAAATATGTCGAAAACTGTTCACAAAGTCAATTTAGTTTTATTACTTTAAAATTCTAGAGAAATGTAAATTTTAAATATCTATATTTTAGGTATCGCTTTATATATAAGTTATATATAAAAAACATGCTTATTTAAGTGGAAATTAAATACAGTAATAAGAAATATTTACAAAGAATACAATCTTTGTAACAATATTTTCATTGGTATTGTAATATGTCAAATGTCCTAATATTTAATCCAGTTTGTTAAACATTTTATAGAAAATTCATAACAGTGTCATTGTTATAGCATTCTTATTTAACATGTTCGCTATCCCCGCTGGAAATGCAGTCCCGCCATCTCATGTCTGATGATTAAACTCTCATGTAAAAACTTAGAATGAACCCTGTTCACATGTGGACGAACTCAACAGAACGCACACCATGTGTCACGGAGCAGCGAACCTGTTAATATATCTGCCAACGAAACAGCCATGACATTTACTGACATTAACTTACCCAAATGTTACTAGGCCTAAAATCGACATATTTTTCAGCGTTTATATAAAATAAACTTACCTCTATGTTTCTATGTGACTATTTGAAAATTTACATTAACCGTTTTAGTGCCATGGTTTTTTACTCATATATACTTAAAAATGCCAAAGAAATTTTTTGTTTTTGTTGTAATTTACCCTTGTCTCGAAAAAAACTGTATCTCTTCTGAAATCAAGGTCACATCATATTATTGCAGTCCGGTACATCCTCCGTATCAGCAAAATAATTGTTATCGTCACTATTATCATTATCACTCAAAATTTGCATTACGCCGAATTGTGAGCACACCACAATGTCACTCCCACTATCACTTTCTTCACAATTTCAAAAACTATCATTTTCACTCAAATTATTTTCGTATTCCGACATTATGGGTTAAAAATTTTCTTTTCCTGGATCCTTTTTATATTGTAATTACTAATAATATTATAATTTAAATTTTATGTAACATGTAGAAAGATAAAAAATTAGCAATGTTTGCGAGCAACCTCCCCTACCGCGCGCTAAACAGCAACTGATTTCGCGAACGCCATCGCGCTCGTGGCATAATTTAGTTAGTACACGCACGAGCGCGATGGTGCTTGTTGGCACTAAAACGGTTAATATACATGTATAGTTAAACCTTTTGCTGAGAATATAATTCTATTTTATTGTAGATTAAATTTACATTGAAGTAATCCTCTTGTTAATTTCTATAGGGAGGACAACAAAAATCAAGCAGAAAATAAAGCAACATCACCTAACAATGAAAAGAAGAACGAACCAAGTTCCGGATCTTGGTGGGATTCGTGGGTGACATCGGCTAAGTCTAAGGTATGTTCCTTACACATAGAAAGTATACAAATCTGTCAATTATTATTTACATTGGTTTATTAAAATTTTAATCAATTCAACAGCTAATGGGTTACAAGTAGATATTGGTTAGTTAGATAGGTAGTAGAGAGTGGTAATTAAAATTTTGGTAAGAAGTAACATTGATTTTAATGTTGACCGTTAAAAAAACACAACTGATAACACAGCCCTACAACATTTAAAATTCTTTAGCTGAACATATCTATCTCAAAAAATAAGGAAACTGGGAAAATCCATATAGTGTTGCACCTAGGTGCATTGCAAGAGTAAAAACGACATTCTTAAATAAAGATGATGGAAGAATAAGCTCCTTAAAACTTTTATTTAAATCGTCCATATGGCAAGTGAGAAATCTCGTATTTTTTAATGAAAAGTCAAATTTTTTTTATAACAGTTGATAAATGCTATTTCTACAGAACTCTTTGCACCAGCAAGACAAAACATAGTGCAGATTGTGTTACATTGTATCCTTCATGAACAGACGTAACTGGTAGATACGGTAGGGTCGTCGGAAAAAGCCACATAAAACTTGAAAAGTTGATAATTATATTCATTTTGACAACAAGTCAAATGTCAACGTCTGTTAATAGTTTATTTTTAATTAATTTAGGTCCATGACTACATATTAGAAAAAAGCAATCAGTATTAATTATTTTTGGTAATCGTTTCAAAGGGATAATTATGTACTTTGTCAGATTTTTATTTCTTGTTAACAGTCGATATATTAAAAATACATGATCGTTTATAAAGTTAGCTTTCTGTTTTAAAAATTTTACTTTATTTTTCGCTCTTTTCTAAATGCCAGTTCAATGAATTGTTGGCCTTTTTATATTCTAAAGAGCTTTTTTAAAAATTATTTTCTATTTCTGCTCAATTTTCACCGGTCTCATTTGTAAGTTAAACTATGTTGCCAGTCCCTCCATGTAAAATTATCATTACTGCTATCCGTGAGGGTTATATCACACCAGATGACTGAATATAATTTTCATTTGTCTTTTAATTATGTGAACGTATAATTAATATGGAAACAATAATGTTGCCATTGTTTAAAGAACAAATTATTTTTAAAGAACAGATTATTTTAATATATTTAGAAGTAATGTTTTTTTGTGTCTGCATATAAATAAAATATCGTCAGCACCATTAGGTAGTAAATCAATAAACACTTACGTTAGTATGTCATTTTTTGTGTCACGCTTCTCCACAAAGTATATATTATGTTCAATTAAAATAATTTATGGTGCATTATATAAATTAAATCTGTCTATCAATATCTCGATATAGATTTCCGAATGCCAATGTTTTTGCAACATGGAAAACAAATATTATGAATTTTATCGGCCAGTGTGTATGCACCATGAAAAGCCGACAAATAAATAAAGTAATGGAGTGTTTAGTTTATAAAAAAATTATTCTCATATTTGAAACAAAGTGTTTTTAGGGTTCCGTAGCCAAAATAGGAACCCTTATAATTTTATCATGTCTGTCTGTACGTCACAGCCATTTCATTCACATTCTAACAGTGGTATAAAGCTGAAATTTAGATGATTCCACATATTTGTAACGCCTACAAAGTTACGATAAATAAAACCTTTTAAAAAAGTTTTTAAGGTCGAAAGAATTCACAGAATTTCTTTTGCATACCCCATTGTGTAAGGTATCGTTTTATAGGTCTTTCAAAAACATTGGGGGTATGTCACGACCATTTTTTCGATACAGGGACGGATCTCTATATCCTCCTTTATGAAACATTAAGTTTTAAAGTGATAATTTTTATTAGAGTTACGTGTCACCATCTCCTGACAACTAAACCATTGTTTTTGAAACATGTTCGTAATAGTAGTAAACACGGTGTACGTGAATAGATGTTAGACAAAGAAAGACGCTATTTGTTAGCTATAAAGGAATAAATTGTTGTTGAAATATATCGTAAAACACATTTCTAATTGAGTGGAAAATAAAATATTATACATAACTCATTTTAACACACCCAATACTTGCCCGGAGTTTGGTTTTAAACTGCAGTGGCGATGTCTTCGCAGCTGTTTGCGAGTTATTCCCCCGAACGGCACTGAACAATGTGCGCAAGTATCGTGTGTACGAAAAAGATTATGAGTAATTATGAATATTATTTACAATTTTCTGAAAAGAAACGTCATCTTTTAAATTTTATTTTAACGACAATCTCTTATAACTATTTTTCAGTCTAGGAATAAAATCTTTTATATAGAGAAATTATATAGAGAAATTAAAAGGAAAATTATCACAGCAAAGCAGGTTCTACTTCTTTGTGAGTAATAGTAGTTATGACATGTAGTTGGGTCTGTAAAATGTTTATAGAAAATCCATACAAATGCATGTAATGCATTTGTATGAATTTTCTCATATGTGGGAGAAATCGTAGGCACAATTTAAAAAAATAACTTTATATTCTAAAATGTATACTTATCGTTTAATCTGAACGCTGTGTGCTGTCCGCACAGCGCATATGTTATGCCAATTGTGTACATATTCATGAAATAAAGGGAAAAAAATAATCATACTTTAATATAAAGGTACAGTTAACAGAACTTAGATTTTGGTCTTTCACTTGACCTTATCTCAGCAGCACTCGACTTTATCTGAGATTTGTATTTCAAGTATAAATGTTGATGTGCAGTCGATCGCACCTATATTAAATTAATGTTATTATTTTTAAAAAATTATCTCCTTCAACCATAAAATTTTATCAAGTTGTAGAGTTATCGTCGTCCTACAGGGGCAAGATTTTAAAACTGCATATTTTTTATAAAATCTAATACCTATAAATATAAAGTTACGGAAACCAATCATGGGCATGTCCAACATGCTCTTAACCTGTTTTATTTAAGTTAGCATTTTCTGTTAGGTACGTAGGATTCACAAGCGTGAAACCTGTGAAACTTTAATGTAATTTAACTGTCATTTAGAGTAAAATAATTTCTGTAAGATATTAAATAATTAATATTTATTTCACAATTTTTATAATCTATAATGCCTCCATTTCGGTGCTTAATTTATAACGGCTTCATTTCTGCACTTCACTCCTGATCTACCATGGGTGAGTTCGTAATGGACGCCTATCCCACTGCAGGGTTTGCCTCCCACGCTAGACCCAGTATGTGGATTCCACCCCAAGTCTAATCGGTACTTAAGCTTATCAATGACATAAAATTAAAACAAATTTTATTAATGCAACGAAATTTAATTCTTAAATAGAATGAGAATTAAATTCTGTCATATTAATAAAACAATCTGCGTTAAGTTGTTTTTTGTTTTCCCTTGTTTTTTGTATTGCTTTAATATTTATCGGCCAAAAATCTTTATGCGATCATTTTACCAATTTCTTAAAAATAAGAATTAGATATTACGTCTTGCCTAACAGTCGTTGGTTGATAATGTTTTAATTATTTTTAAATACTCATTTTAATGGAGAATTTTTTAGGTCTAGTTTATTCATTAATTTACAGTCCGAAACAAAGACCAAAATGTTTGTAAAAAAATGTTTGAAAATGACGAATGTGGATTGATTGTAGACGCAACTTGGGACAGACAAGGTCATAATATGGAAGTGTCAGAATTGCAAAAAAAATTTCAATAACCTCAACCACCATAGTATTGCAACTTTTAACATAGAACTTAGCTGTTACTGCAACCCTCTTAATAAAGTTTGTTAAATTAGGGACAGATGGCATTCATTTTTTACCAAACTTTTTCATTTTTAGGGTTCCATAGCCAAATGGCAAAAGCAGAACCCTTATTTATTCGTCATGTCTGCATGTTTGTCTGTCTGTCACAGTTTCGCAGTCACTACAGTTTTGGTATTTAAATTTTACAATTGTATATTCCATTTAGAAATCTCAGTTAAAATGGAGCAAAATGTTGAAAATAATTTTTTGAGAACATTTCACCCGTAAATAAGCGTGGAATCTTAAGTTGCTTGTTGTAAGCCTCCAAATACCAGAATAGGCACGTTATTTTCCTGTAACATACTATTTATAAACTCTATTATACTTTTGTTGGAAAATCTGGGAAATTTATAGAAACACGATTGGCATCCAAAAATATCAATATTGTAACATAATTATTTATGTTTCCAGTGTTTGCCCCGTTTGGGTAATTACTCTCGTAAGATTGACTTCATTGATTTAAGTAAACTTGCATGTTGGGGGAAAAAGGGGTAAGAATTCGCATGGGAAGGATTCGATGCACATTTTAGTCTATATTATTTAATTTTAATTTATTTACGTCGTAAAAATAAATATGTTTGCAGTGTGATATCCGGAAAGTAATTTCACGACTCTAATGCTATAATGAAAATTTGACTTTACTATTTATCTATACATCTATACATATAATTAAAATGTAACAAAGTAAATTCTGTACATTGAAAATCTTTTAAAAAAAAGGGACTGATTTAGCCCATAGAATGATAATAGAAGCCAGAAAACCTTTTTTAGAATTTTTGTCTGTCTGTTAATTTGAGTTGGTATTACGTATAATCAACTGGATGAATTTTGATAAAATTTGGTGTGGTAATATACCATACATATAATAAAATTGTAACAAAGTAAATTCTGTACATTGAAAATCTTTTAAAAAAAGGGACTGATTTAGCCCATAGAATGATAATAGAAGCCAGAAAACCTTTTTTAGAATTTTTGTCTGTCTGTTAATTTGAGTTGGTATTACGCATAATCAACTGGATGAATTTTGATAAAATTTGGTGTGGTAATAGTATACACCTGGGAGCAACATATAAGAGGAAAAAGAAACAAAAATTTTTTTTCTCCTAATTAATAATATGTGGGAGAAATCGTAGGCACAACTAAGTACACCATATGAGCGTTACATACGTAAGTTCCTAAGTAATTGATAAGTACATTGTGAGGTTAGATATTATCTAATACCAATTGTAGGCACGGCACATTTATATTTTATATCTGGTCTGACATTATTTTCAACAAACTTATACTGGTAAACTATTCAGAAGTTTATATGGAGTTAACTTCGAGTAATAACTTGATTGCGTATGTCTCTTCAATTTGTCCATGTAAATTAACCAGAATGATTTTCCATTGTAGTGTTTAGTACTTTTTAACAGTTTTCATTTGCATAGTTAAAAAGCGAGAATGGGGCAAGACACACTATTTGACGCTTTGGAAACTAATATCTATCGAAGTAGATGGCACATAAATAAAATTAAAGAATGATTAATTTTAAACGCCATTTTCTATGACAGTTGAGGACATGATGAGGAAAAACAGTTTTTCATCTTTAAGTTTGACATAAGAGGGCACTTATAAAAAAAATAAAATTTTTTTTTCTTTTTAAATCTATTCGTAATGACATGTCACTGGAACATGTGAACTATATTCGCCAATCTTTTTATATTGCCGTAACTAATATACATGTTCATGCAAAATTTCATTATGATCAGTCTTAAATTTAAAGAGATATTTTGACAATGGACGGGCAAACGAACAGGTGGATATGACAAAATTATAACATTTCCCTTTAAGCCATGGAACCATATTTAGGTGAATCTCTTAAAGTTTACAACATATACAGCGTTTCCATATTTATTAATACAGATAACGACACTATATTGGTCAGTCGACAAAGAAAATTCTGGAATAGCTTTTAATTTAAAACATTTAACAAAATTTTAATTTAAAACTTAATTCATATTCATTCAATAATAAAACATTTAACAAAATTTTAATTTAAAACTTAATTCATATTCACTCAATAATAAAATGGCTTGAAATCGTTAAATTTAATTTTCTAAACAAGTAACAAAATTTATTTTAAATTGATATATATAAGCAAGAAAATTGGTAGACGCTACGCTGTAGTGTAGCACACTATATTATCGGAACAATTTCGCGGCAATTGGATCCGCATTTATGTTGTTATTTCTTCTCATGCGGCGACACAGTTTCTAAAGGACAGTAATAAAAGTTTTATTAATATGTAAATCGAAAACTTAAAATCTTAACATAGTTAATATATGAAAAAATATTGGTCTTCTAACACTAGGGGTAGCAAATTAACTTAATCTTATGGTCACAGAAACAGTTTCTAATATTTGTCAAATTGTGGTTGGGGTTGTTTTTTAAAATTTAATACAAATAACATTGTAACTTTAACATTATAAAAACGTTGAAAAGAAATAGCAGTATATATATGACTTTGATAACCTATTATGAACCCCAGCGGCAGTAACAGGCTATTGATGTGTTTAGAGTATATACAACAATACGCAGTCGGATGTAAAGTATTCACCATCCATTACAATAATTTTAATGAATGCTGTTATATTATTCATTTAATGGGTCAATCATAGTACCAACAATTTATTTTTTCAACGCTTATGGGTCGCCCTTTGTCCGTTATTTTTATGTATCTATTGTCATTGATGCAATTAAGGACAAATATTCAACATCATTTATCAAAATCACTTTCAGCGCCATGTAATAAATTTGTTATAACTCTTTTTAACAATTTCTACTTTTAAATGAGAAAATAAGAGAGAAGAATGGAATAAGTCAAAAAATGTATGTCAAAATTTTAACCGTAATTAAAACTAAAGCATCAAATTTATGTGTATATAAAACTGTACTGTGGTTGATAGATTATTCTCAAACCACCATCTGGTTTGTCTCAGAGACCAGTAAGAAACCGTCTCATGTCACACAAGTGGTCAGAAACCTTCAAAGGCTCCCAATAGTGTCCTGTATCTACTACAAATATTTCCACACAGGGTTAAAGACTGTCGCTATTCAATGAAGGCTTTAGCATCAGAATGCTCTAAACATCTCAAAGATTGGTTCACTCTCAACCGAGTCATGATGAATAAAGATATCCCATTCTAAAGATTTGCATAATTGTACTTTACTATATCATGTATAGAAACACTATGTGCATTGTTATGGTCCATGCAATAAAACAAAACGTCATTCATGTCCTGTATCCCAAAATCACAGGCTATGTCTTAATGCAAAGTAAGGTAAATTCGTACAGAAACCCCCATGCCCCATCAGGAATTGTTGAGATAATGATCACTATTGAGCTTGGACTTATTCACCCACTCAGCCGTTTTGGGGAAAAACAATTTTGTGGTCTCACTTTTAGAAGGGGTGCTGAAGTTAATTTTAGTAAGTTTTTAAAGCGATACATATTTCAGAATCTAACCGAAAAACACAAAACTTGTATAAACACTTCGATAAAGTAAATAAACACAGTACTATATACCATAACCAAATAGCGCCACTTCAACCACTTGTGCAATTAATCATGTGTAATCGGAGAAAATGTTATTTTTTTTAAATAAGTCGCCAGTTATAAAGTAAGTTTCAATTTTGTATGAAACCATAACTATGTGTAAATTAGCACCCAGTGATAATAGCGCCAATGGCTAGTTTGGCAGTGCATAACATATTGTCATTTGTCAAATGTCTTAATTGTCATTATGACAAAAGTAAAAAGATGTTCCAATATATTTGCTTCCTTTTGTAATTTATTCGTTTTCTAAGTACATATTTCATTACCAAATTAGTTTGTGCACGCATACACAATAATTAAAATTCAATTGATTACGTTTTAGAATGTATTTACGTATTTACTCAGGTTGTTTCGGATACCAGTAACAACCTAAGACCTTCACTAGTATTATTATTGCATTCGGTATACACTAAAATCATGTTCAAATATTCACTTGCACTAAAAAATGACATTCACTAATTCCGCTTACCCGAAAATGTATTACAAACATTATTTCACAAAAACCGATGAAGCGCATTATACAATAACACGAATGAACTTTCATTTCAAAAACAATAAGTATATCTACAAAAAGATTCAAACGTTCTGATTGGTTGTAGAAATTTGTGAGGATTGCCATGTTAAATAATAAATAAACCATGAAGATTAAAAAGTAAGAAGCATATCTAAATGACAATGAAAAAATATTGTATTAATAGAGTAATTTCGGAAAGTTTATTTTAAAAATCTATGACATTATTTTTTATAATCTTCGATATTTGGACAAATTATGGATGTTGAAAATTTTAATTTACGAATAGAATAATAATTTTAATTTACAAATTGTAAACAACCTTGACTTTGAAATTGAATTTTGTTATCCTTTTCTTTTTTAACTTTATTTTGTAAAACTGTGCAAATGAAAGGGATAGTTAGATAAGTCAAATTCACCATGAATCACTAAGAAGGGTATTTAATAGTATTGCCACATTTCTTACGTTTATCGAAATAAAAGATTTAAGTTAATGCATTTCCATGTCAATGACTTATGACAATTTTTAAATTTCAGAAACAAGTGATGTGATTTTAAAAAAAATAGGTGTATTGCAATCCTGCCCATGATGCACTATTACGGATTAAAGTAGCCCTATTAAAGTAGCCCTATTTAGTGTATATAATAAATAAACACATATTTTTGGATCATTCCAAATCCATTCCCTGCTGGGATAATGTGGAAGTTTGTGTGAAAAGAAGAAAAAAATATAATTTTGGCTTGATAAATTGGGTATTTGACTAATTTTTTTTATTTCATTAATCATAATTTCAAGGTACAAGCTGATGAAGAGTGAAAATTTTTTTTAATAATCTTAAAAATTGACCGAGTTATAAAAGTTTAAATTTAACCTTTAGAGAAGGATGGCAGTACTGTGTTGTGAGGTCATTTTTAATATTACACATTATGTTCTACGAGAGGAAAAGAGACAGGGATATACACAACTCTATCTGTATCTTCAAATTTAGAAGCCTACAACTGTCTTATTTTTCGATCAATTTTTGAATTTTTTTTCACGACTGGTTTTTAATTAACCTATATTTCACAATATTTTATGGAAAATATCAAAATTTAGAATGAGTCAACTACCGTATTTACTCTACAAAAGAATTAAATATGTGTTTCTATATTAAAAACAATTTGATTTTCATCTTTTTAATTTGTATTTTATTGTATGATTATGGTTTAATTATTGTGTAAATAGCTACTAACAATTGCCTGGTGCATTTGTTCTCGGCCTGCACCACTGTTGTGTCGACACAGGTTCTGCTGGTGAGCGTTTAAGCAAACGGCACAGCGCTGGCCACTTCATGATAAATGTGACATTTGTCAATGTTTGTGTTCTATATTACTGTTGAATATATTTGGCGTTAATATTGTAGATATTCATTATTGACAATTAAATGAAACTATGTTATGTAGTATTATTTCTACTTTCTTTAAGTTTTTTACCACGACCCAGGTTTCGTTGTATTATAACGTCTTCAGGTGGGCTATTAACAAAGATCTTTGCTAATAGCCCACCTGAAGATGTTATAATACAACGAAACCTAGGTCGTGGTAAAGAACTTAAAGAAAGTAGAAATAATACTACATCACATAGTGTCATTTAAATTTCTATATTGCTTTCGGTTTTATCTTTTAATTTTTACAAACCAGTTTCAGTTTATTCCAGTAGGTTTTCATGCTTGTTTACTTTTATTTCTTTGGTGTCATTTGTCATAACGGTTTAATTCTATTTGAAAAATTTTGGATTTATGCCTTGTATTATTATGCATAAAAAATAAATTGATTTTTGTATTTAAATAAATTTGTTCGCTACAAAATAACTCTGTTTAGTAAATATAACTTGCACGCGTAAATCGACTGACATTAGAAGGTAATTAAAGTTGGCCGAGGTGTGCAAATTGGTTATTGAAAACAGATAGTTGTTTGAAAAAATGTAATTTAAATGTTTAATCATTGTGACCTTCGTTGTTAAAATAATGTCCTTTCAATCAATATCTATTGCGTGGTTTCAAACACTTGTTTTGAGACATGATGCCACCAGATATCATCATTAGATATTAATAAGTACCAACTAAGGGACTGATTAGAATGTTTCAACACTTTCGTTCTAGTTAGCAACTTGGATTTTTTAAATCGACGCTATGAGAACAAAATTACTATCATGAATCTTATAGAATGACAGGGCCCTAATATTTTTATTCTTATTTTAATACAACAATATTTAGGTAACCAATTAATACATGTTCTGAACAAATTTGGTACTATGGCTTCTGAACCTAACTTAACCAGGGTTTTAGAGATTTACATTTGAAATGGACAGCTATACATTGGACGGTTCTAAGCTGTTGGAAATTGAGGCTAGTGTAATTTACTTTAAGCAAGTATATGATAACACTGAACATCTTTAGGTTCTCAAAAAAGCAATCAGAAATGAAGTTTGTAACTGTCCTATCGTTTTTCTAGATTGTCTCCGATACAATTGATGTACTTGCAATCGTTAGAATCGTTGAAAACAACCTTGGATCAGGTTTTTTTTAATGTCTTCTTCTTAGCCATTTAGAAAGCAGCTGCAATCTCATTTGCAGCTATAAGATGATGCCTTGAAATTTATATAAAGAATTTTATGGAAACGTACATATCACACACATATGGAAATGACTGTGTTTTTTGTATTTGTATTTTAATTGTAGTTAAATTAGGTGTCCTTGTATAGAACAACTTTAAGATTATCAATTAAAGTTCTATAATTTGAATTTACAATGGAATTGGAGTGTGTGTGTGTGTGTGCATTCACAAACGTGAGCGAGCGTGCTCACATTTGTGAATGCATGCGTGTGTCATCATCTTCTGTTGTTAGAGGATCATGTTCTGTTGTTGAAAGAAAGGATGTACTTGTTATTTTATAAAAGGTTTAATTAGCTCTTCATTTCTTGTATAAATTATATTTTCTGTGAAATATCTACCAAATTTTCAGGTTTTTCTTGTAATGGAAGTACATAATTTTCTTGTAATGATCATGGGACCTCTTTGGTATACACACATCGTTTGCATCAAGTGTTAATCATACCAACATGTGAATTTTTAAAATCCAAACATTTCCCGAACGCGGTATAATTGGGGATATCATAAAAATATGAATATTGATAATTGAAAAATTTTCAAAAATTTATGGTATGATAGATTGCATATATGTTCCAATATTAAATATACGACAGCATTATCATTGATACCAGCATTATAAAAAAAATATTTATCTACTTTAATGTATCTGATACTGATATGGCGGACTTATTGCTATGAGAGCAATCTCTTACAGCCAACCATAACACCCGTCCAGCCCCGCTCGACGAACAGCCAGGATCGAACCCGGGCTACCGCGGAGCGCCGCGCCCCATAGGCCGTATGCCTTGTGATCAAACGTATACAACACGGCGAGGACGGTGTGTTGGATTGGTCACAAGGAAAAATAGGAGACGTTGTTTCGAAATTTTTAGTTATTGTCGACTTTAGCAAAAGTTGTTGTTTTATATTAAATCAACCGATGAATTGCCAAAAGTAATTTTAAGCTAAGATTTGTCAGTCAAAAAAATTATTGCCAATGACAAAATAAATTTTATTTAATTACTATGACAACTGTATTAAATATTGTTTTGTTTAACAATAGTTAAAATATGAATTAAACATATAAGATAACAATTAGTTAAATTTCTAACTATCATTATAATTAACTATATTAAGTCTAACAAAAGTAACTCATTGACTACGAATCTAACAATGGGATCTAAAAATGCTAATAAGAGACTAAAGACGATTAATGATTATGAACCGTCGTTATGGAGGCAAAAAGAATTTTTTCTCTTAAAGTGAATCATTAAACTAATTAACGCTTAATAATCTACCACTATCCAGATTTTTATCATTGTATACCAAATATTGCTTCATTCTTTAAAATAGTTTTACTTCATATGATATCACCTGAATGTCTAACAACAGTTTCCGGATTTGTTCCACCATATTATATAATGGCTGGTTAGATTTTTTAATAAAATTTTTGTACATTGATAACCATATTTATTTCATTTTCTTGGCTTATATGGAATGGAAACACTAAGGTGTAGAATTATATTTTAAGTAGACAAGCGTAAAACTGGAATAAAGTCTAATAAAAATAAAAAATGTGATGACAAATAATTAAGCTTTTAACAAAAATGTAAGGGGCGGTTCATAAAGAACGTACTGTGTCGATAATTATCGGGTGATCCTTGGGTCTTTGGGTATATTTTAGGCCTTGGATAAAAGTAATGAAAATTAATTGACAGCAATCGAGGTTAGATAGAAATATACAGTGTCCCAAAATTCAACGTCAAACCAAAAACAGGGGAAACGCCAGGTTGCGACAGTTCTTAAAAAAATAAAAAAACAGATGTAGGTCATGTACTTTTAAAATTTTTAGAAAAATCTAGAAATTACGTGACGGTTCTTTCAAGTATTATGACTATGAACTTTCATTTTTCCTGATTCTAATTTTTGTACTATTATATTAATCACAGTCTAAAATAAAAACAAAACTGCTTTAGTTTAAAAAAAAATTTTATTTTTTGCACTGTTACGTACTCAAAATGTTCTATCACCTAACTTTGACAGCTCGTACTGAAAAAAATACTACGCTTTTTGGCAAGTTACTTTAAAAGTTGATGCGTTTAGTCCAGATTCCAAAACAATATAAAACTTGTTGATTTGTTTTTTATTTTTTTAAAAATTATAAACTTTTTTGCAAAGAATCCTGATGTCAAGATAATTCCCGTACTTAGTGATAATACTACTAATGCATGCTAGGCTTTCTCTAAGTTCTTAATTTTAAGGTACAAATGTGAGTGAGACGGATGGTGATTCCATTTTATCGAGCGTGAGTGAGACGGATAGTGACGCCACTTTTACCAAATGTGAGTAAGACGGATAGTGATGCCATTTTACGAATTGTCAGTGAGAGGGATAGTATGCTACTTTTACGAAGTGTGAGTGAGTCGGATAGAGACGCCATTTTGTCAAGTGTGAGTGAGACAGATAGTGACGACACCCTAGCCGAGTAGTGGCCCATACGCACCCGCTGCACTACAGCAGTAAACATAACGATGCTACTTCATTTACAGTGTACCTGTCCGTATTCGTGCTGCTCTCGTGTTAACAAATTTGGCTCTGTGTATTGAACTTGATTGCGGTATAACTTACTAGAATTTGGCTTTGTGTATTAGACTTGATTGCGTTGTGACTTAGAATTGTTATCTGACCGTTTTCTAATGAACCTGGCTTTCTTCGGAACTGATTTTTAGTAATTGAACGTGTGATTCTATATAACGTGTGAATACCATCACAATTCCAAGTATATAAAATTACTCACGAGTAAGGTCTTAATCATTCAGGAGTAAAGTTGAAGCTTAGGGATGGTTCAGATTCAAATCTGGTCCAATCAAATATTCTATAAAGGGCATGAAATTCAAATACTCACATGTTAAGAACTAAGTACCCAGGCTTAAAAGCTGAGCAGAAAAAATTGTTGAGAATATGTCAGCGAATAAATCTGTGGTTCAAGGCAGAATATAAATTATTTTTATACTGATTAAATGTACTTTTAGTATGCATATATTACTACTGGAAAAAACACAACTGCTTTAACTCTTCGGGCGTGAAGGCCACTTTTACGTAACATCAGCACTCGCTCCATATTGATAAAATAATTATAACTCTGAAAGTATTGATTTTATTGCGACAGATTTTTTTACATAGGTAGAGAAAAAATCGATTTACAACATGGCCGAAGCATTTGTACCTTACATATGTAGGTATGATGGTAAAAAATAATGAGCAAAAGGAAAAACTATTTCCCTGTTTCCGGGAAATAAAGGCCTATAAAGGAAAAGTCTTTATAACATCCAATTTTTTTATTATTACCATAAGAGGTGTAAATAATGTTTAAGCTTATACGTAAATAAAAAAAACAGTTATCTTAATAAAATTTTATGTTATCGTTAAGTTAGTGATGAACCATTCCAGTTCTGTCCTCATCTCGCATGGAACAAAAATCATAGCGGCAAAAATAACTGTGTTCTCTAAACAAATATATTGCCTTTTGATTCTTTATTTTGTTCTCTTTCTTAGTACATATAATTATCTATGTTTATTTTATTTTAACCGAAATATGTACATTTGAATGGAGTGCAAGAGTTGCTTATAGGCAATGCTTGCGCTCAAGGCGTTAACCTAAAATCTATAGAGGCAAAACCATGTGCAGAAGGTAGTAAAGTCGTAAAAACATAAATAAGTGAATGTCGAATGTATATATATTGGAAAGTTGACAAAATAAAGTAATTATTTTGAGGAAGTGAGCTTGAAGTAAAGATGGAACCGGGTGCACCTGGTTCTTTACTTCAAGCTCACTTCCCACCTCCTTTTCGAAGAGTTATATTAAACTATGCCTAAAATGAAAAGCGAGGGAGGACATATAGGTATTGTTCATAAACTTGAAAGTGGTGAAAACCACCTAATCTTTTCTGTATTTCCTTCAACTTACGAAAGAAAGTCCCACAATTGGAGGTTAAATGACTGAGTTTGTTTTTAATTGACAATGAACAAAGTGTTAAACAAAGTCTTAATACAGTTAGTTGATCTGACAAAATTTGTTGGAATACCGTATGTTCTAATTTCCTTAAGTTTTCTTATAAGTATCGGTAATGTGATTGTGAAATGAAAGGCAGCTGTGCATAACAACATTAAGCTTCTGAACATTGAAAACCATGATCATGCTGAAGCCCTGAACATTATAAATTAGAATTGAAGTGTCGAAGTATTGAAGTGCTTTCCATCCATCTTGCTTCAGTAAGAAGTTTCGGTTTTTAAATCCTTCTTGAAGCTAATTTAAATTTTTCGTTTTAATATTGCTCCAATTGTTTTATGTGCAACAACAAAGTCATATTAATGTACAATTATTATGATCAACCGTATCATTACGTAATGTCTCGCTGGTTTAAAATATTATTAAATACTGATAACGCTTTTCAATACTTTATTATCAATACAGTAAGAAAACAATATTCTTGTATAAACGTTTCGTATTTTTAAATGCAGCTCATATAAAGATAGAGCAACTGTATGTCCTTCATCTCTGATAAGTGTATTGAGCGCCGTTATCAGTCATTCCTAAGTGTATGGTGTCTTGAAGCTGCTTATAATATTTTGCTATATTTATTATGTTTATATATATTTGACATGCTATATATATTTATAGTGGAAACTTGGTTATCCATATTAATTACCGTTGAAGGGTATTCGGATTATCTAAAATCTGGATGATGAAATTCATTGTACATTGGAACATTGAAAATATATTTGTTTAAAAGATATTGAACATAAAAACAAACATTTTTAAAGGAATCATGAAACGTAAAATACATTGTTGTCATTATGTCAAATGCATATATTTAATATGCATTTACTCATGTAAATTTAAAAATATACCTTTTATTTACTTTTTTGAAGATACACCTGTTTTTGTAGTATACAATAATTAAGCGTTGAAAAAAAATTTCTTTTAATTCAGATAGGTCTCGAATTTGTTTTAGCTGTAATATACGGACGGAATGTAGCGTAATGTGATCGAATGTGAAATGCGAGGCAGCAATTTTTTTCCTTGTCTTACATTTCATTTCAAATATTATCCATTTAAATGTTACTTATTGAACATTCTTTCCCTGGTTTAGCTACTTTGTTCTAAGTTTTCTTTAGTTTGTTTTTAATATCGGATATCACTGATGTACCTACTCCATACTTATTGTCTTATTTATAATAATGTTTACGCTTTCATAGATTTGATAATGTTTACTTTCTGTGTTTATAGTGATAAAATTTCTCTTACGTTCGACATTTTTGATGTACTTATTGTCTAATTTATGATAATGTTTACGCTTTCATAGATTTGATAATGTTTACTTTCTGTGTTTATAGTGATAAAATTGCTCTTATATTTCGAAATTTTTGATGTACTTATTGTCTAATTTATGATAATGTTTACGCTTTCATAGATTTGATGATGTTTACTTTCTGTGTTTTTAGTGATAAAATTGCTCTTATGTTTCGACATTTTTGATGTACTTATTGTCTAATTTATGATAATGTTTACGCTTTCATAGATTTGATGATGTTTACTTTCTGTGTTTTTAGTGATAAAATTGCTCTTATGTTTCGACATTTTTGATGTACTTATTGTCTAATTTATGATAATGTTTACGCTTTCATAGATTTGATGATGTTTACTTTCTGTGTTTTTAGTGATAAAATTGCTCTTATGTTTCGACATTTTTGATGTACTTATTGTCTAATTTATGATAATGTTTACACTTTCATAGATTTGATAATGTTTACTTTCAGTGTTTTTAATGATAAAATTGCTCTTATGTTTCGATATTTTTGATATAAGTAGGTACACATTCTGAAGCGACAAAGCGGGACAGATTGCAAAGATAGTATGTGTGGTTTGGGCAGGAGAGCAAGAGAAGCATGAGAGCGCGACACATTGTTACTCACATAGATTGTTGCCAGTGCTTAGATTTGTTTTTACTCGCAAATCATAATCATGAATTTCTTATAACTCAGATCCAGATAATTGAGGTGGTAACTCAGGTGGTGGTATACTTACGTGACAAGTCGTGTAATGTGGTAGGTGGTTATTTATTTTCTTATCACCTTTTATGCATAGTACATATGGCGGGCTTATTGCTACATGAGCAATCTCTACCAGTCAACCATAACAATTGGTGTTGAAATTTAATCGGTCGACTGTCAGAGATTTTACAATGAAAATTTTTTATAGGACATCAGACAAAAAAATGTAAAAGTATGAGTAATACTAACTATTGCCATGATTTGGTAGGGGGAAGACATGAATGAACGAGAACACAAAGGAAAAGGTTTCAGGAGAAGCAGGACTTTTTCACTCGAATTTTGAAAATATTTAGGGACGTGATTTTCCTAATGTCAGGATTCAAGTGATTCCAAAATGGACAGTAAAGGATTTTTCGTAAGTAGTAGAGGTATGTTTATGAATAAGTAGCCCAAGGCTGTGAGCAGACAAATCTTTAAATTTGCCAGTAAGATTATTTGGGCTCTGAGTATTTTTTATTTTGAAAAGAAGTATAAGTATGTGAAGTTAGCGGTAACAGGAGTGTTTGACAAAGGTAGATTTATATTTTAGTTGGTAGAAAATTTTGAAGACTTTTTAAAGAGTGTATCATGTTGAAAACACGACTAACATTATTCACTTGAAGGCGCCAACTAAGATTTTGATCGATCAGTAGGCCCAGGTTTTTAACACTTGACGTATATGGTATTATTGTACTATTCAGTACTAATTTCGGTAAACTAGGTAGGTTTACTTTAGAAATCAGTCTTTGACTACTGATGATGATCGCTTGAAACTTGCTTGGGTTAACCAAAAGACTTATTTCATGAGTTCACTGACCAATTGAAGCAAGCTGTTGATTGAGGATGTTGATGGTTTTTGATAAGGAATGGAGATCCGAATGCATATAGATTTGTAGGTCATCAGCCTAGAGATGATAATTGCTACAGATATTTTTAACAACATCATCAATAAATACTGAGAAAAGGATACGTACAATGACGAGTAAAGAGACTATAAATTAAATAATTTTGTTATTATCTTCCTCAAAATATATAGATTAAGTTTTTTTTCATGTCGTGGTTTACTAAGAAATAGTTTAAACTACGATAATATTTTAGAGTAAGCAAAGTTATAAACGCTGGTTTTCATGCATTGACACGTCCATGTCAAAAAATCTTTGTCTGCCAGTATAAAGTCGGGGCGGATTGCTAGTCAAATATTAAAAAGTTAGTAGCAAAACCAAAGAATTTTTGGACGATTCACCATATTTTTATGTATGATAAAGTCAATTTAGAAAATATATTTTTATAGCGAAAAATTACTTTAATATTTTCAAATAGTTTAATGGAAGTATTGTGCATCATAAAATGTTTAAATTTTTTATGGTCATAAGTGTTTACAGAATCTTCGTAGTACAAATTCTACTTGATACATTCATTTAACATTATTTTAATATTTCTTCAGCCTGCGTAGAGGCAAAATAATTAGTAGATTTGTGTGATACGTGTACAAACAAATTGATTGACAATGATCTCTCGACGTCATGTTCATATGATATCTACCTCGCTACGCTGAGCTATGCAAAACATTTTTGATTAAATTATGGCACATTCCGACTTCATTATAATGACACTATTCATTTCCAACCATAATGGTTCTTTAAGATACTGCTGTCTATGAATTCTTCTTGTGTGTGCATAAAAATTTAAATGTTATAATTGAGTTCTTTCTGAACATAGCAAGAGTTTAATAGAAGGAATGACATGTTACGGATATCTGCCTGTTACGTGGAACGTTTTCCATTTCGTTCTTTTCTTATAAGGATTTATATGAAGCTTGTGTACATCTGTAATCGCTTTGTTCCTTTTACTCTTACAGTAGTTGAGTCATTACGAATAGAGGCAGAATACTCATTACGAATAGAGGCGTATTTTTTCTCAGTACCATTCAAATACTTCATAATTGTAAATATTATAGTATCTGAAAAATTTAAATGTTATAATTGAGTTCTTTCCGAACATAGCAAGAACTTAATGAAAGGAATACCATGTTACAAATATGAGCCTGTTACGTGGAACGTTTTCCATTTCGTTCTTTTCTTATAAGGATTTATATGAAGCTTGTGTACATCTGTAATAGCTTTGTTCCTTTTACTCTTACAGTAGTTGAGTCATTAAGAATTGAGGCAGAATACTTGCATATTTTTTCTCAGTACCAAGCAAATGCTTCATATTCGTACATATTATAGTATCTGCGCCTCTAATGCAAAAGCTCATTCAATGTAAAAGATAATAGTCACAGAGGATTCAACGTAAAAGATAATAATTTGTATATGAGCAATTTTATCTATGAGATATTTGCGTTGCGAGCATGTTTATTAATATACGTAGGTTATAATGATTGCTAACTCCACTAAAAGTGGTTTTGTCTATAATCTGCTAATCAGCAATTTCTTTTTTAATATTAGGGAATATGCATATATACAAATATATGCATATACGTAAACTAAAGCCTACTCCGTTCTGTTTTTGTCCGGCAAAGTTCACAACTATACCTAATCTAAGCGTACTCACTTTTTGTGACAGTATTTACTTAAAACTAATATTTAATTGAAACCAGAAACGAAAAGTTTGGCAAATTTAAAAGTTTTTTTGATTTAAATAGAGCATAGAGTTAATCCAAGTCCCACACGGAATATTTACTTGGAATTTGGGACTGGTTTGATTTTAGTTTGTGTTTTTATTAAATGATGGTCTAAAGAGTGCTTGCATAATTTTACATATTAATATTTTTGATGGGATAAACATATTCATGTGCTCAACCAGACTCTATCACAGTCGACGTGAAGGGTCAGTCTGAGTTCCAGCAATAATTTCAAAGTGCGAATTTTATATACTAATATTTTTGATGGGATAAACATATTCATATGCATAACCAGACTCTATCACAGTCGACGTGAAGGGTCAGTCTGAGTTCCAGCAATAATTTCAAAGTGCGAATTTTACATACTAATATTTTTGTTGGGATAAACATATTCATATGCATAACCAATCATGACCTCCAGAAATTCAGTCTGAGTTCCAGCAATAATATCCAAATGTGAAAAGATACTTTTATTAAAAACAACTCAGTTCCCTAACAACTCCACGGGCAGACGATGAGCTATGTTACTTTGCAAAGTCACTAGGGTTGTCAAAAAAAGTAAAATAAAATAAATTTATAGTACGGAATTTTTTTGTAAACATCTATTTAATAAGACATATTAAATAGATGTTTACAAAAAATAATCTATTTAAAATTTTGTAAACATCTATTTAAAACTTTTTTTATAAACATCTAATTAAATTGAACTGTCTTAGTAAACTAAATCATATTTGTAAGTCTGATAGTTAGGGATATACAAAAAGAGATGACCGATTTTTATAATTTAATTTACCTGCTTCAGATGAGATCAAATGAAATTATCCCCAAACTTTTTTTAGTCCTTTAAAGTAAAGAGTTAAAAAAAATTTAAAAGTTATCCTTAAATTTTGTTCATGGTTCTGCACCCGAATGCCCCAATGTTATGATAGCACTGATTGGCCATCAGAAAATTCTGACTTCTAAACGTAATAAGATAGAGACTATAAAATTACACATGATATATAGAACCTTAGCAAATTATATTGAAAAAAAAACAAATACAAAAATAAATATCTTATTTTTTTTTCTAAGGGTTCCGTACTTAAAAAGGAAAAAAAAATGGAACCCCTTTAAGATCACCCATGTGACCATCCGGCTGTCTGTCAGCTGTTTTCTTTAGAAACATTTTGAGGGAGAAACTTAAAATTTGGTGTAGTAAAAACGCATTTTAACTTGCATGTACTTAATAGTTTACACTTTTATAGAGGATGAATGAGGAAATTGAAAATTATTGAAAATCGCATGTCAAGAGACGGCAAATTATAAATATTCCAAAAGAAACTTTTACATTTTCCCCATATCCCTGAAAGTGTTATTAGAATCTAAATTATGAGAAAAACAGTATTATTAAAAGTTGAGAGGAAAACTATTGCATTATTATTATATGATTCTAAATCTCATAGTATTTAAAAGTTCCAAATATTTTTTATGTCCGTGAAAAATATACTTACCAATGTGCTTAAAAATATTAATATTTTAAATAGTTTAATAGGAATACTACGTCCCCATAAATGTTTAAACATTCCATTCTATTTCAAAAGAAAATGTTTTAAATAATCCAATTTGACAGTTAAAATATGGTTGGTACAAATATTCATTCAACAAGTGGATGAATATTCACAAAACTCACGGTATTTCACCCATGATATTATTAAACCATGTACTATAATCACTTTATTAACTTAAACTGTCATGCTAAATAATGTTATAAATATCAAAATAACACAGATATTTCATTCATATGAATTGTAACATTTAATGGAGGAAAATGGACAACCCTAGCTGTCAATCACACTAAACTCAGAAGTATAAAACATTTTTGTAAATATTTGATATTCCGACATGTATGAAGTCTGTACCCATATATGCTATTCATTACACATCATTTATTTTTAACACATATGTTGAAGTAACATGTTTACAATAAATCAGTTTCAATTTGACATAGACAATATTCGACTCTCTTTCTAGCGTGACGCTTAAACAAGGTAGAAGAAATAAACGAGACAAAGCACCATTCTATGCAAAAATGATACATATGTAGAATATTTGGCGTAAGGATAGTGGAAAAAAACGTGACATTTTATTTTTAAATATAAAATTTTGGACGTAGTACACTGCTGTGCTTTTCTTATAATAGTTAGTCTTTTACTCTTATTTGACTATACCTTTTCGATGATTATTTTTAATGTTGGCCATATTTATTTTAAAAACGTAATTTAGAAAAAAGTTTAATGTCAGTATCTGTCATTATTTATTATATACGTTTTGGCTTCATATTTTACAACGTAAATGAAATGTTCATTTACGTTGTAAAATATGAAGCCAAACAAATAACATTATGTATACAAAAATTAACATTATTTATACAGCGTAAATGTGTATACCAATAAAAATTACATTTTTTAATCACAAATACCAAATAAATCCGTATTACATACTCAGTAAATACAAGAAAAATGTTTATAATACATGAAGTGTCATTTTGCTTTGTTTACAAACATTCTCTTCTGGAATAGAATGAAGTATAAGTGTGTACAAAATCCTTGTAAAACAAATTCTAATTTTACTTGACAAATTTTTATCATATACTGACATTAGGCAACCCTTTGTGTGCTTAATAGATTGCACAACAGGGTTATGTATGTGCAATTCCTTACCTGTATCTGAAATCAAGGTGTTTGCCCCATCATGAAAGATGGAGCTACAGAACAAGTGCGATCAGAACTAAATTAGTCAATCATGAACTAGAAATCCAGCTAATCAGGAGTATGGTGCGATGACTCGCTAATGAATTGATTCCAACTTACCCCACTCACTTTCAATCTTGATCTTTGACAAAAGACATTTTTGCTTACAATGCACTTTATAACTTTAAATATATCCTTATATATTAAATAATTTACATTACTAAAACATTTAACATGTATTAAACGCCCTCTAAACTACTCGTGAAATTACCTCGACAAAGTGCTTGTCGAAGTAGATCACAGTCTGAAGTACGTGACTACACATTCGTGCAATCTAGCGAGGACCTCAGTCGCTGTGAGTCTCCTGTAAGCTAACCCCGTGAAGTCCTTTGACTCGGGCGCAAAAAACCGACAGTAATCAGAAGTTGCCCGAGGCGAGGTTACACAAAGCGAATCGAAGTACCTCTCTACACTATTCTTTTTGTCTAACTTCAATCAACTTCACGAGTAGTGTAGTGCAGGTTTACATTTTACTAGTCTTAATAACTATATTATAAACTTCATTGTAAGCCTCAGAAACTTTAAATATACTTGTATATTATGAAACTTAAATTGTTCTATGTTCTCATAAATCAACTTTACTACATAAATATTTCAATAATCATTGAATAAACTCATAGTTTTTCGGTATTTTTGTTTGGATTCGTCTCATCTTCACAAGTGTCATAGGCTAAGTTATGTTACTCATAATTCAAAATGGTGGAAGTTATCTGCTACCTTGTGTTAATTTGATAATATTTTTCCATGTTTTTTAACATAGGTGTCAGGTGTCAATCAATGAAAGGGGTTAGCGTGAAGATTTCAAAAATATGTAATTTATAGGTTATAAATAAAAATCTAAAAGTAAATATAGAAAGTAAATTATTTAAATAAAGCTTTAAAAAAAATCAGGTATGATAGGTTTTATAATATAGTGTATGTCAAATTGTTTTCAGTCTGCCGAGGTGTATTCGATGGTGAAGAAGGACTTGGACGAAATCAGCACAGCGGTGAAGAGTGAAGCTACACATGTTTACAACACTACGTCCACTGTGCTGGGGAAGACTTTGAAGGTGAGTTTAACTGAGCTTAATTTATAGTACGGCCAGAATGGCAATGTTTGTAAGAAGTTAAAACTTTTAATTAAAAAGTGGGAAAACTCACAAAATTTTGAGACACTGTTTGATCCTAAAACATGGAATTTTTTTTTTGACTTCAAAGATTTCAAACTGAATTCTAGTAATTTTTTGTCAATTTTCTTCAACCTTTTCAGTGTTGTGTTAAACCATTTTAACAAAAGTGACAAACTTCACTGTTTTTCTGTGTTCCATTAAAAAAATATAAATTTAACTTTGGACAGTTCAAGGGTAGCTTATGGTTTAATTTATAGGTTAAATTTTTTTTAAATGATTGTTTTTACAATTATTACTTTGTGTCAGTAAAATTTAATATACATAGAAATTCGAACACTAATTGTGAAAAATTAAACGTTTTTACGTTTAATTTAAAAGAGGTAAGAAAATGTAAAAAAGTAAAATAGATGAAAAAATCTTAGAAAATTAATATTTGACAATAGTTTGTTCAAGGTAGTATAAGGTAGTATAAGGACTATAAGTATAGTTTGTTTAAGGCAGTATAAGGTAGTATAAGGACTTTTGAACTGATTGTTTTTACTACGTAAACACTAAAACACTAACTTGCCATTGTACTAAATATTTACGACCAGCCGTCTGAGATTTTTCATGTGGTGACAGACAGATGCACGGGCAAACAAGTTATAGTAAGTTTCCTTTTTAAGGTTTCATTCTTCAAAGTGAAAATACAGAACTTTTATAGGATCACTTAATTGTCTGTCCCTTCGTCCATCTGTGTGTATACTGAAACCTTATAGCAATATATTGCTGTAAAAATTTCAAATATTTTGGTTTACGCAATAATAAGATATGGGTCTTTAAAGCATATCGTTTCGTTATTTTTACCATAGTCTTACTCGCTGATCATCAGAATGTATAGGGTACTTCCAGTCTACGTACAATCTTGAAAGTTGGCAGAATGGGAGGTCTAAATGCATAAGTAATGGGAAAAAATCAATGATTTATAATTCTATATGGAATTATACATTTTTTTTAAACGATACATTTTTTTATACACTTGTACAAGATATGGTAGGCAGTTTTTTTTTAAATATTGCTTAACTAAACCTAATTTTTTAAATTGTTTAATCAAAATACTATGTGCCATTAAATGTATATAAATGCCTAAATGTACAGAACCTGCGAAATATAAGTTGTACTCATGTTGGAGAGCTTTTATTTTACTTTCGGGAAAAAATAACAGGTGGATTAAACGAGTAAATACTAAGTAATATAAAAGATAAGATTGGATGATTGAAATAATTTCTTTGCAGCTAGACGAGCCCGAGTCTCCTGCCAATGTGATGAAAAAGAGTTTCAGCACGTTTATGGGTAAATATTTATTTTATAACTTCAGTTTTTTTTTTGAAGAGAGCTACCGAGAAAAAACTGGAAGTTTTTTATTACTTTTATCATAATATACAATTATGGTTCATTACTAAAGTAGCTTTGCCTAATTCGGGATGCATCTTTAAAAATTAATTTTGTATTTACAGGCTAGAAAGAATTTTGTACTAATTTTAAATATTTACCATGTTGATTTTCAGTTTTTGATATATTCTAAGTTTTTATCGTTCTTATTAATTGTCCGCCATGACTGAGGATCATGTTCCCTGGGGGTTGCCGACTCGCAGGATTTTATTATTCCTTTCCAGAGGTCCTTGGTTATGTCATATGATATTGCTGAAGGGCATATGGCTGCATAGTTTTCGTATCTGCTCTGACCATCTAGCCGGAAAGTGGCCTCGGTTACTTTCCCTCTATTTTGCTCACTATCACCACCTTTTTTTCCAAAAGTATTTCTTGTAGGCAGATAGTGAACAGTCTTTTTTTAATTTCAGTTCCTGGAGTATATAGAGATTAGTTTGTTTAGTTGTTCAAGGTATCTTTGGCATTCTGCAACAATGTGTCAATTTCTCTCATTCAGCTTCTTCTACTATCCAGCTAAATCTTTCTAGCCAATACATAAATAATACATATAAAATATACATATATGTCTCGAGGAGAAAATTTAGGTTTACAAATATGAGTGATCACCATTGAAGGAAGAGGAAGTGACAAGTTCAATAAAAGCTTGGTATAACAAAGTTCGTATTATACATGGTTATCAATAAAAGTTTTACAGCTTTAAAGAATATAAACTAAGAAACAAATTTTGGTATTAGAGGAAACCCCATAACTTAGTTTCCAAAAAAAAAGACAGTGTGACGCTAAATACACTGGAGCAAGCTCCAATGCAAAAGCTCATTGCAAGATTTATATATATTGCATTGTATATATATGTGTGTGTGTGTATATATATATATATATATATATATATATATATATATATGTGTGTGTGTGTATATATCTATATGAATATATATTTATATCTATATGTATACATATATATATATATATATATAATACATGCTGATTACATGGGAGCAATAATAAATTGAGTCTTCCCTGAAAAGAAATTTTCACATTTTGTAATAATTAAACAATGAAATACCAAGTCAAGACATGCCAGCCATCTGTCATGTTACTTTCGATAAAATAATGCATAACTCCGAAAGTTGCTGTTTTATTGTAATGAAATTTTTTTACGTAGACAGAAAAAAAATGTGGAAGTCAAAGTACTTTTAGCATATTTATGTAGTTAAGTGTAAAAAATAATGAAAGCAAGGAAAAAATTTTCCCTGTTTCTGTCAGGAACGAAGGTTTATAAAGGAAGAAGAGTCTTTTGTAAAATGTAATTTTGTTAATGTCTTAAAAAAGTGTAAACAATAACAAAATTTAAACGTGACCAAAAAATTATCTATTTCATTAAAAATTTATTTTTAAGTTTTTGGTGAGTCATCTTAATTCTGTTTATGAAAAGCAACAAACGGAAGATGCGACTGCAACCAAATGCAATGCTAAGAAGTAATGCAATTAATTTCATAACAATCCCGAGTCCTTTATGCGGTTTGGAATAAACAAAAAGAATAATACCAAAACATGTTTGAAATACTTTAAAAGCTTTTAAATGCTATACCTTAGAAACAGTGGAAAAAACACACAAAACACACGAATAGCATACACGAAAAAATATTATATACCCATTGTAAACCAGATAAAATGATGTTTCCAATCTATTAGTAAACAAATATTCATTGCATAAAAAAATAAATCTGAAATGGGTAAATTCCATTAGCAATGGCAATAAAATTTAGCATATGTCAAAATAATATTTAAAAATATGATTTACACAAATAATAAATAAATAAATTTCCATCTTTCATAAATAAAAGTGATGTGCTCTTGCCCCCGTCACATATTTTGTCAGTTTTAGGAAACTTTGTTTATATACCAGTAATTTTATGTTCACATACCAATAATATAATGTTTATATATCAATTATGTACCAGCAAATACAAAATTGACATTACAACAATAATAACTACGTATCAAAGACAAGGTATACCCTTATATTGTTCCATAATCATAAACACAAGACTATAACAACACAACATAATTTATTATCTTGTGCCCTTTCCTATGATATGTAATTTCCGTCAATTTATCTTATTTTATCTTGACTATCTACATTTGAGTGGTGCTAGTCGCCGAGAGCCAGTAGCGTTACTTATATGCAATGTGTGCGCTCTAGAGGTTAATTGAATATATTTTACTTGTGTTTTTTCTAATACTAAAGTATAAGGTTAGATTCAGTGTAACTGACAGTCACACATTGTATTAATTTTTGGGAAAATCCGATGGGCTTTATTCCCATAGTAACATTTAGTCCTAGCTTGATTTTCTATATAGTTAGAAAAGTTTGATTTACATTCACTGAAAAACTGGGTTTGTAATTATGTCCTTTTCTCTATACAGGTTTTTTCCTCTCGTAATACGTAATTTATAAGTTAGAACTTTATCAAACTGGCTTTCTTCAATCTGTATGGCTGGCTTTCTTTAACTTTCAGAATCGAAACAAAATATATAAAAAAATAAAGCAACAACTTTTATGCCACATATTCCAAACCTGCCATTTTAGCACATTTTGTTTACTGGTTACCGAGGGGCAATATTCATAAAGTTATCAATGACCTGAGAACTGTCATTTGTCAACAAAATGTGGACATAAGTTACTTTGCTTAACATAAATTTAACACAAAATATTGTACATTTTTGTACAAATTAATAAACAAACATAATTATATAAATAGAGTTGCATTCCGTTATTTGGCGAATCAGTTTTTAAAATTATTTTTCATATTATGAAGATTGTTTGTTTTTTTTTCAAACAATTCTTTGCTTTTATTGGTGTGCACATTTCTAATTTTATTAACAATTAAATTTCTATAGATTTACACACTCACAGTTTTCTACTATAAATAAAAACAGATACAGAAATCTTGTTCGATAAATTATGGTGGGTCATTGGAAATTGTAGTGATAAGAGCATTTCTTGATTATCAGACCATAGACAATCTATCTGCTGATATTGTTTCTGGTTATAGAAACTTCTCGAATTTCCTTTTGACGCTGCTCTTGAGATAAATCTCAATTTAATATCATGATATCAAGTGATATGTTTACAGCTATCTTGACTGCAACTTTTTTAAAGTGAGTATTTCAGTTTTGGCATTAACTAGTGTTTGATTATACTAAACCATAGACAGTTTGTACCAACGACAATTGTTTTCGGTTATAGAAACTTCTAGAATATCCTTTCGACTCTGCTTATGTGGTCGAAAGTAGCTTTAGTGTTTTTGTAAAATTTGTTTGGAAAATTTGTAATTGAGGAGTTATTGTTATGAAAAATTTAGTTGCCTTGTATTATTTTCAAGTTTTAAGAGGTATTTCGAGTTCTTATGTTGCTATCTTTGTTCAAGAGTTATTAATAGAAAATATTCTTTTTTATTAGGTCAAGTGAGCACTGTGCTAAATCCTGAACCAGACGATGAGGATACAGAAGCGATCCTAGTGACTTCAGGAGATACTATCGCACTTGCTACTTACCAGGTATTAATTAAATTCAATTGAAATAATGTTCCACGAGAGCTAAGTGAAATATTCAATTATTTAAGACAGTCTACTGATCCAAATAACCTGTTCTGCAAATAATCAACTTCCCAATAAAGACCTGAAATTTTCCAAAAAATGTTTGATTCGGATTGCCGCTTTAAAATCGTCACTACCAGACTAACGTTAACTTTTCTTACTTATTACATCCACAGCGTGAATTAGAAGCACTACAGCGTGTCGATGCCACATTCTTAGTGCCAGTCAGCGGACCCGAATTTGAGGCCTGGCGCTCCACATTGGAAAGTGGAGAGGGTGGAGTGTTGTTGAGTGAGCGAGCAGCACGGCGTAAGCTGGATGCAGCACCGGTTTTGAAGGAGCAGTTTGAGCGACTAGTGCCAGAGGCTGTGGAGGCGAGTGCCTTCTGGGAGAGGTGAGCTGTTTTTAGTATGGGCTTGATTGCTGCTGTGTCCAAGTTCTTTAACTAAATTGTAAATTTTTTAAAATTGTAAATTTTTAAAAATTTTAAAGAGTGCAAATACCTTTGAATATAAAAAAATTTTTAGTTTTGTTAATGCACTTTTGATTTTAACACACCACATTTGATTTTAAGCAGTCATGCCCACTATTTGAAACGGGAAAAATTTAACATTAGAATTTTGACTATAAATAATCATCAATTGACTGAAATTGGTGGTTATCTATAGTCTAATCTTTGATTTTCAGTAAAAAAATTGCCTTTTTTATTTTAGCTTCCTCTACCCCAGGTTTGCTTGGGCAAAAAGGGAATGTGCATTTTGTTTTTTCTGTTTTTCTATGATTATTTTTAAGTTAGCGATTTGCCAAAAAACAATTAAAAAGATGTTTTCTTTATTTCTTTTTGAGAGTCAAAAGACAAATTTTCATATCTCTATTTCTCACGTTTAGGGGTTGAATTTCAAAAAATCCTTAGTGAGCACCTAGAGTGCATTTAGGTGTGCCAAATTCTAGGTTTATAGGATTCACAGTTTTGGAGATATCATGAGTCAGCGAGCGAGTGACTTTTTATATATTTAGATAAAGAAGTATCGGACAGAAAAAAATTCCTTAATCAATGACAACATTTAAACATTTTGGAGAAGTGTAAAAAAATTTGGTTTAATAGTTTTTGAGAAATCACAGTCACCAATTTGAAAAATAGTGTTGTGAAAAAAATGTGTCAGGACGAGTTTTTCTTGTAATAAATTTATTTATTATATTCTCTTATATGTAAAAATAAATATTTGTTTGTCCTCGTATGCCTTCCTATACCATTTGTTTGAATGCTATGAAACTTTGGTTAGTTGTTACGTATAAAGTTAGGTTTTTTAAAGTAGTGTAACTGTTTTAGAATAGGTGATGCGCAAGTACGTAGGTAGTTTAGTGGCAGCTTGTGTGTTTTCGGTGTATGAGTGCGCACGTTTGATTTACACACCAGACAGAAAGACAAAAAAATTGTGCATCTAAAAGCACTTCAATAAACAGATTTAAAACACAGACATTTTCTTTCGTTGAGTGACATTGCAACGTATGCCAGGTACTGAAACTAAATATATTATCGAATTAAATTGAAGACTACTTGAATGAAGTCGCGGCTAACGGCGAGTCCATAATACATATTTTAGTATATGCTAATATACCCTACTTGTTAAAAATTTGTAATAAATGAATAACCATTATTGCATCATTGTATGCATATTGCATCTTGTATAAGGCCATATTTTCATAGATTTACATAACAAATTAACACCTTAATTAAAATCTTAGTAACTAATATAGCATGTGAAATAAAACTTAAAAATACAACTCTTTCGTACCAGATATTTGTTCCGAGTGGCTCTCCTTCATGATCGTTTAGCGGCAGCTGCCCGTAGCAAGGTGACTCCGGCTAGTGGGGAACCGGTGACCAGGCCCCCGCCGAGGGCCTGCTCTGATCCAGTCATGGCACACCTGCCTGTCCAAGAAGTGGAACTGACCGAGTGAGATTTTTGTTTACATTATTTCACCTTAGTATATTCCTGGAAAAGAGATTATGACTTAAGACCTTAATAGAAGACAGTAAGCTTTTCCATAAATTAATTGCTGAATAATTACAAAGTTGGGAACTCCTGAAAAGTTTTAGCAAATTCCCCGAGTTTGCTTAATAGCTAGAAAATATGTGTTAAAAAATGTTTAAAATTATTCAAAATGTATCTCATAAACCGACAATTGTGATATTTTTCTTGAGAAATGTGTTTTAAGTGGAAAAATTGACTTTTATTGCAGTCATGCAAAGTTTTGCGTCAAACCAATTAGTCACGTGATACGCAAATTCCATGTCGTCACGTCGTCGTATATAAACAATTAAATTGAAAAGGCGAGATTCTGTCTCTTTCGCACACTGTCATTTTATAGTGACAGTAAATATTGTTTATGGAATAAAATTATTAAAGTTGGCCATACATTAGTTAGTACTTTATAATCTGTATTTTGTATGCATTTGTATTCCAGTGTTTAGCTCCAAATTTTAAAACACAATATTACTTTTCATTTCAATTAAAATATTTGTATCAAATTTATTGTTATTAATTTTGCAAATTTATAATGCTATTATAAACATTCTATTGCTTTTTAAACAATAATTAGGTCTCGCTCTACGAGGGTTCTATATCTATATTACTCTGTCACACACTAAGAGCAGGCATACATTGGAATCTTTTTGTCCCCAGACTGTTCAGTCTAAATAAACAATGGCAAACAAGTATATGATCTGGCTCACATTATAGGTTACGACACCGGCCTACTGTTCTGTCCTTTACGAGCCTTTTGGGAGGAGTTTCGTGTATTTTTCGGGACCAATATTCACAATCATACACAACATCATATTTGACGTGTTTGTTTATAGGCTACTACTTTCTCACGTTGAATTTTTGAAATAACTTCGGAATAGTTATTCTATAATTTTACTGAGTTTATTAGTAGTAATTAATACCTTCTTTATACCTAACTTATGAATGGTACAATTATTCTCAGAATAAAAGAAGTATAATTCAAATTTAATAATTTTTGTATAAGTAACAGTGTGTATCTTCAAGTAATATCTAGAGTGATTCCATAGAGGATTGTAGGACTTAATTAATACTTATGTACTATTATATAATTGAATGTAATCTTAACTTAGTATTACAGCAATATAAACATGGAATTCCAGGCTTTATATAAAATTAACAGGTTGAGAAACCCTGTTAACAAAGTCTCCAAACGACAATACATTTGTTATATACACACAGGTGTCGAACAGGCTCTTTAACAATACCCCATACACTTAGGTAATTAGACTTGGCTGGTAACATTTAAATTTCTTTATTAAATATTTTACGCACAAGTTATGTTTTCATTTATATCTAGGCAAAAGATTAACTTGGCAAAAGCATATATTCACCAAACGTAAACAACTTAGTCTTCAGCTCAGAAAACTCTCTTGGATCATCGGGAGTAAGTCCCAACTATCAATTGGGAAATAAGCTGCTACTCTATAAAGTAACACTTAAACCAGTTTGGAACTGCGGTATTTCCACTCCAATATTGAGATAATCCAAAGATACCAGAATAAAATGCTGCAGATAATTACAAATACCCCATAATTTAAACCAACAAACAATTGCATAAGGACCTACAAATACCTACGATTAGAGTCGAAATTGATAGAAACACAAAGTCATACAAGAAGAGAATCATAAACCACCCAAATAAACTTGCGCAAAAACTGATGGATAATACCCGAATCAAACGTCAATTAAAATGTAGAATTTCCCAAGATTTGCTACAATAAAGCCATATAAGTATTAAATTTGGGATGCGAGTTTGGGTCTTCTTCCTAAACCTGTCCAAGCAACAACCAACTTACCGCTCATTATCCCAATGTGGTGACAAATGGCAGTATAATTAAGGTAAAAAAAAAGTTATGTTAAAATTGTAATTTTGGTGATGAGCATAGGTAGCCATGGTCATGATTAGTCTTGGACAAAAGATACTTAATTTAATTTTCGGTCTAAATAGAACAAGAACATTTAAACATGTCAAAGTTAAGTTCATCTATTGTTTTTTTTGATATAGCATATAATGTATCAGCAGTTGATTAACTCGTCGTGATATTTTGTAAATTCGTCTCTGTGCTAACAGGCCGCAGCTGTCGGAGTCCTCTTCAACCCCGTCCGTCCCGTCCAAGGAGAGCCAGGAGTCAACGCCCGATGTAGATCCGACCGCGCTGTGGGATGACGGTGAGTCCGCTGTATGTTCGCTTGCGCTTCATTGTTTTAGTTTTTAGCCGTTCTGTTTATTTTAATCCTTTTAATTAGTTTATTTCTAAATGCTTGGTTCTTGGCCTTAGATTTTTTTGTTCGGTTGCATCTGTAGTGCCCATATTTTTCAGTTTATCGTAATTAAATTTTGTAAGTAGATGTACATAATTTATGAATTAGAATAAATACATTACCAAGAAAAAGATAAAACAATAATATTCAAGGGTAACCCTTGAATATGCACTGTTCAACTACAAAGCATAACATGATTAAAAAATTACATAATTCAGAATGCCTAGAGGTCTGAGTGTAAATTTTAACGTATTATAGATAGATACACATCAGATTCTTAACTGGTAATTTTGTTACCAAGAAAACAATTAATTATAGAAGTACGTAATAAAAATACGTAACAATTACTTAATACACAAATCTACAAAAAATGAAAATGCATTAGAAATTGCTTGTAACGACATAAGTTATAACAACATACTAGTTGTAAACATGGAAAAAATTAGAGAGCCCGGTTGAAACTCATACAATCGCCTTATCTGAAAATTTGTTTCTTAGGGCATTGCTTGTAATGACATACCCATTTACACATCATATTGGTAATTTTGTTACCAAGAAAACAATTAATTATAGAAGTATGTAATAAAAATATATAACAATTACTTAATAGAAAAATTAGAGAGCTCGGCTGAATCTCATACAATCGCCTTGTCGGAAAATTTGTTTATTAGGATATTGATTATAATGACATACCCCATTTACACATCAGATTGGTAATTTTGTTACTAAGAAAACAATTAATTATAGAAGTATGTAATAAAAATATGTAATACATTAGAAATTGCTTGTAACGACATAAGTTATAACAACATATAGTTGAAAATACATTAGAAATTGCTTGTAATGACATAAGTTATAACAACATATTGGTTGTAACATGGAAAAATTAGAGAGCAAGGCTGAATCTCATACAATCGCCTTATCTGAAAATTTTTTTGTTAGGACATTGGTTGTAATGACATACGCCATTTACATATCAGATTCTTAACTAGTAATTTTGCTACCAAGAAAACAATTAATTATAGCAATATGTTATAAAGATATGTAACAATTACTTAATATACAAATCTAGAAAAAATGAATATGTATTAAAAATTGTTTGTAACTGATATAAGTTATAACAACATATTGGTTGTAACATGGAAAAATAAGAGAACCCGGATGAATCTCATTCAATCGTCTTATCTGAAAATTTGTTTATTAGGACATTGCTTGTAATGACATACTCCATTTAGCAACGTCTTTTTCAAAGGTTTTTCGTAGAATCATATTGACTCGATCTTATGAGTTTTTCATTTTATAAAAATAATACTGACGTCACACATCTACCACTTGAGAAAAGTTTTGGCAGTGGTTAATTTACAAAAAAAAGCGTATTTAGGGCCCATTCTAAGAAACGTGCCAACTATCAGGGGGCTTCAATTAAAATCCAATATAAATTACAAATTTTGTTAGCCGGTGTGAAGATGTAGGAAAATTACAGAGTATATATTAAAATGTCAACGTACTTTTTTTAATTAAAATATTTTCAGTAATTTTCTTTGTGTATGAAATATTTTTCATTTTAATGTTGAAATGTCGTTATATAACAGTAATTATAAAAATAATAAGAATGTCAGTTCTTACTATCGGTTTTAACGACTCAATAAGACTAGTCCCTTCAATGTCGTTATAATCAATTTCTACTGTATACAATAATTATAAGATTAAGGAGAACTATTTGGGGCTCATAAACTGTTTTCGCCGCAAGAGCTTTTCACATGACAAGCAATTGATTGTTGCATGTTTCGACTTGAGTTCATTGCATTTTTTTCATTAGAATCCATCTCTTCTAAAATCCGATTTTCATTTGTAATCAAACCAACAAAGTTAATTTTGCAACGATGGTAAGTGTTTATGGAGTCATGGAGGCAAAGAATCCTTGTTTTTAACAGTGATACGTTATTATATTACAATGGTGTCGTCATCTTCACTGTGCGTTTTCAAAAGCTTATTGAAATCCTCTTGTGGAGATCGTTAAAAGTAACGGTAAAATGCACAGTAATGAATGAAACGAAGTACATAGGCTGAATATAATGTTGTATTCCTTTAATTTTTAAATCATGGATTTGGAAGATATCATAATTTCGTGATAATGATAGCATATGATTAAAACTTTCGAATCAAATTATTTCATCAGCAATTTAAAGCTCACATCAGCAATTTAAAGCTCGCATCAGCAATTTTAAGGGTTGTGTTCAACTACGTAATCCTACTTTTTATTTCTATTCTGTCTAGCTATTGCTTGTAGATCGGCTAGTGTTTATATCATATTTTTTTTGATGAAAATTGGCACGGGAAAAAACAAAGATATATGAAATCTCACATTTTTGAAGAGATACTTATTTTTAATATAATTATTTGCTTTAATTTATATTTATACGAACCGTGATAAAACGTAGAGGTGTCCTGAAAACGACAGAAATTAGTACTTCTGGTTATATATTTGTCAATATCAGTAGAGTATTTTATCAACAGAAAATAGTAAACGTCATTGAGTGTGAAGAGGTTATATTACGAGTGAATATGAGACGTGATTTTTGAAAAAATAAACATTGTGTTGTTTTTATGAATTAATTAAAGCGCTTCTATACAACACACTGTACCATATTTAGGCATTATAAATAATTTTGATTGATTACAATCCTTCATACAAAAAAATGACAGCAGTGTAACCAAAACAGATGGCACTAATAGCATCTAGAATGGTCCCTTTCATAAACAATCTGTTTGAGTCAAGAATTGTGGTTTTTGGATTTTAAGAAATTGTAATGACAATAACGTGACATATGAGCGGAAACTAGAAAGGGTTTAGAAGAAAGATGAATGAGGCAGGAAGGGTAGACATGGCCAACATAAATGGTAGGACAGTGATTTATGGCTTTCTGAAATGACTTTTTAGTTCATGTGTTTACAAGGGATTTTTAATATCTGTTTACAAATTTATTTATATCAAGTTCAGGTAACTGGTGTTATTAGATAAGATAACTAATGTTTCACGATATTCGTTCATTATGCATTTGATTTTGGTGTACTTTCTTATGCAATCTTTACCCACTATTACCCACTAACGGGTTTAAAAAATAGTTTTTCTTGTCTTATATTCAACAAGTATTATAGAGAAGCTGGTCATCAGTTCGCTGTATTGTTTTTATGGAGAATTTTAGTGTTCATTCGTTCGTCCAATCTTTTAATATAGACATTGTCATGATCATAATGTGAGGTAGGGTGATACGGAGAACTCCGAAAGGACCAAGAATAAATGAAATTTGACATTTAACAATTTGGGAATTTAAAAAAACAGGACTTAGTATTTCAAAGGTGTTTTTTCAAAATTAATTTCTTTTAACTCGGAGGTTTCAAAAATCTATCTCCGATGTTGCAATAATAAATTTTTTTTACAAAATTTATATAATTTTCAGGGCAATTGTGGCACGTAATCATTTTTTTTAATTGCAATTTTTTTTTAATACCTTGATGCCCCAAAATTTTGATGAAAACAAAAATAGATGAATAATATTGATTCATTCTTACAGTGAATTTAAATTCTATTTAAACAATTGCCACTTTCTAGTTAAATGATAACTATTTGGCATCAAAAGACCGTTAATATTTTTTTAAACTGTAGTTGTTTACCGGTAAATATTGTAATATACCTTCCTTATTTCAGTTATTTATTCAGAAAAATCATGAAAAATACCACGTTTCAGGACACTATAGCGGTAAATTTCAAATAAAGCATGTTTACTGTAATTTTACATGTCATTGTAAAGCACAGCTTAATTTTACGCACTAATGTTTGAATCTTGCGTAGTTCTCTATATCCTCTCTCACTGCACTGTCATAAAGAAGTTCATGTTGTTTCTTATGATGCTTTGCACGAGAGACACCTATCGCCCACCAACATTGATATTACAAAATTTTTATTTATTATTCAGCTCCAATTTAAGAAACCCGAATTAAGTCAAATGTGAGCCATTTCGAAAAGAAGATTATTATGTTTCAAGAAAGTTAGATTAAGATTAAATTTTGTTCCTATTTTACATTCAGCTTAACTGATTGACGTGAAACAAAGTCCATGTTTTGAAAATTTCGATTACAAAATTACAGAGTTTCATTAAAAATACAATTCAAAATGTAAAATAGGTTTATATTATTTCTCAACTTTGTAAGCTAATAAGTGCAATTTTAAAAACAGTTAAAAATACACAATATTGATATTATCTATATATTAATAAGTGAATAGAAAACTTTGTACGTCTTTTTAAGCATATTGCACGCACGGAGGAGTGTGAGGTTTGATGAAGTTTATATGAAGACGGAGTGTAGAAAGCTACAATTTAGATATAATATTCGTTACAAATATATTAAATTATATATTACAAATACATTAAAAGATTGATTGTTTACATTCATACCGACAATGTCAAACACGTAATAGTCTATGGTCAAACAGTCGCACAGAGTAGAGATTGTCGCCAAAGAATTTTTAATGCCAGATCGATTGAATGAGTAAAAGTGGTTTCAATTTTCTCGGTGAAATCCTAATGATTAGGAAATAATTAAAATGTTTTCTTTGAAAACCACTTTGACGTTAGTAAACATATAAAATTTGATTGTGAAAATCATGTTTCACTTAAGAATGGTTATTAATTAGAGGTTAGAATACAACGTTTTACGAGTAAGACCATTTAAGCTATTTTCTATAATCTAAGATAAAAATTGTAGCCATAATCCTTACTACGTTACTACATAAGATATTATTATATTGATGTTGTTTTTATAATTTCTCAGTTCAGAAACATAAAAATCGTGGTTATTTTTGAAAAATAGTCCGATCATTATTGCGTCTACTTGAAGCGGGTTTCCGCTATCCGGTTTCACAAAATTGCTATCTATAGTGGAATGAAGTATAGATATAAAAGGAGGAAATAGTAAAATATTACGAATGAACCACAAATTTCACTAGAAAATAGTATAAACAATTTTCGAAATCGTTAGACGCAAGATGTTATGCAAACAATGACGTATTTACGAGCATGTGACGTCAGTGTAGTTTAAGACAACATTGACCGGTTTGTGTCACATGACAAACATTTAAAAAAATATTTATTTATTCAGGGATTTTAGGATAAATTAATTATTATTCTCAAGTCAATTTACTCTATAATTCTTTTTAAACTCATAATACATATAGACGTTAATAGTTAGCACTTAATTTTTAACATTGTCAAATAACCTATTACTAGATTCCATCAGCACCTGAAATTTAATATATATTATTCATAAATATTAAATTAGTAAAATATTGTTAAAATTATTCTAAAATATCTTTTTATTAATTAAATTACACTATATAAGTGAGAATAATTTTTTTTTAGTTTTTGTAGAAAATTTTTGATGGTCGACAAGTATCTTTCTGTAATTAAATTTAATATTATAAACTTCATACTTACCCAAATTTAATTTTTCTGTCCTGCAGCCGACTTCGCGAGCGACGTCGAATTAACTGAGGAACAACAGATACAGCTTCTAGCAGAGTACGAGAAGGAGATTACGACAAAAAAGCAAAACAAGAGTAGCGCAAAGGACAACGTAAATAACAATAACGTAAATAACGATACTGCGAGAAAGACTACAAAGAAGCACGATAAGAATGAAAGAAATAACCTTAAATCGGACATCTGCGGAAATAACCTGGTTGAAGATCACTTCGTGGACAAGGCGGAAGTCGGTAAGAGGAAGGGGAAACGGAATAATGGGCGGAGAGACGACGTCGGCAGTAACTCTTCGGATGAGAGCTGGGAGAAGGAGTTTGAAATAGAAGATGAGATTGAAAATATAAATAAGATGATGGAAAATAAGGGTGTGGCATAGTGGATGTGGTTCCCCGGTGGGCGTAAATAGGTATTCTATAAATATATATATTTGTATGATAAATTACGTGTTATGTTTAATGGACTGCAGTGTGATTTAAGATAAGGTGGGAAGATTGTAAGAAATTTGTCATTGTTCTAAGATTGTTTTCCATTTGAATTCTTGAATTTTCCTTGGATTCCGTAAAACCCTCATGGTGAGTCTGAAGGAATAGAAAAATCGAAAAGCGCAGAATAGCAACTTTCAATATAGAGCTAAGCCGCTATTATATCTTTTTGATTTTTTTGGGTTATAAATTTTTTGAGATAGAAATAATTTCCTAAAAACCTTTTTATTTTTATGGGGTTTTTCACGTCACATCAAAATAGTATTTTACTATTTTTTTTATATCGTCCTTCAACAACACGGTGAACGTAAGTAGTGCATTTCACAAAAATATTGCTTCGTGCATCATGGAGATTTTATTTTATCGATTTTTTCACATAAAGTAATTAAAATTAGTTTCCCGTACGTCTGACTAATTAATTTTAGTCTTAATTTTGCTACGATAGACTAGTTGGCCCGTGCGAATAATTCGCAAGTCACCGAATGCTAATATTACAATAAACACCTTTGAGAAATAATATATAGAACTAAAAATTAAAAAATTTTTATTAGAAAATAAATTTTTAATTGTTTGTTTATTTTTCGTCATTAGCAGGGAAGCTAATCTTCAAAATGGGTAAATAGCTAATCATTAGTTTCGAATATTAAGGGAGATATGGCGTACTAACAAAAAAACACGTTAGAAATAATATATAGAGATACTCAGGTTTTTATATTATTGTTTGTTGATGTTGAGATTTTACTTTTTAAAATTTTAAAAAAATTTTGTTTTGATATTAATTGCTAGAGAACACAGCGGCTAATAATTAAATGTATTAGAACGTATTTTAGAATATATTTGAATGTATGCAATATACTCTAAATATTAACCCCCTTTATAAATGATAACTAAAGTCTTCTTGAAACGATGTGGGCTTAACGGGATACGTGTTACAGGGATTTTTTTTAAACTCTTCGGATCCATATAATTTGCATGTGAAAAAATCGATAAGATCATAACCCGTGTTTGGAGTGTTTTTGGTAGAACTATGTAAAAAATGGTATAAATCGTATTTACCAAAGTCGTATTTTACAAGGAATGCCCCTTATAACAGAGCACAACGCAAATGTGATCAGTACTTAGATTATGATCAGTTTCTAGTGACTCAGTTTGTATAGGAAAATCGTACAAAATTATGTGTATATTTTAATTAAACTTTGTAATACTTATTGTATTCGAGTGTTAAAAAGATGCGGGTTGAAATTTATATTGTTATAAATTGAACCGACACAATCTATTTAAACAATTGATGTTAAACAATTTTTTATTGTTTGACTTTGTTTATTCAAACGTGTAAGCGCTCAAAACGTGACATACTTTCGTTGTGTCATAATCGGTTAGTGACCTCCATATAATACTGACAGATGTAGTTCCACATCGAAAATTTTTAAAATATTAATACCACAATTTTTTTTTGGATTAGAAATGATTGATTCCGGAGAATGTGCATACAACAATGAGTTTTTTTATACTTTAGTCTTTTCGACGTTTACAAATATGACTAAAACGGCAAAGTGTTTCCTAAATTGTAAGAGCTGATAATAAATATATTTTGAATAAATTTGTAAAGTAGGCCGCTATTTTACCTTAAATTTTTTTAAAATTATCATACGGTTGAATTTTCTTTTAACTCATTTATAGTGACACAAGAACTCAACAACAGAATGTAATATGTTGGTCTTTGAAATTTTGTTATACTAGAAATGATGCTTGTTACGCTAAAAAGGTTATTTAGTTCAAAATAACAATTTTAATTAAATAAAATGCATTCATATGGATTATAAATGTTTTATCATGTTAAGGTTGGATTTAGTCCTCGACTGACAATCAGTGCGTACCATATACGCTGATTGTATGCTCCAATCGTTGTTTGTGATCGAGCGTTTAGTGCTTAGCTGACAGCAAACTTAAGTCAGATGTGTGCACTTATAAAGAAAAATGAATCCATTTATAAACTCTATTATATGTGCATACTATTTACGCAAACGAGAACAGAAAAAAAGACGGATGAGATTAGCTAATTGTAGGAGAATTTTTTCCTTATTGTTAGGGAGGTTGTGGTAATTTTGTATTATTACTTGACAAACTTTGAGCTGGTATTTTGGCATCACAGTCTTTGTGCAACTCACAAGAGAGGTCCACAATGGTAGAAAAAATGTACCTCAATTATAACACGCTCAGTATTGGTATTCGTTTTTGTTCACAATATTGTATATGGGTAACGAGGTATGGTCTATACCTCGTTAGTGACCGACGTACGCCACACCAACGAGCTCAACCGATGGTACTTGTCAGTGCGACGTAGCTGTAGCATTCTAACAGCGCTGCACTGTAGTTGTTCATACATTTTTATCGATACGTTCGACCAATGTCAGCGCTCATTGTGGCTCGAGCACTAATCCAGTCTTATACTCAATCATGAGAATGGATTAATAATGATGATCCAAGAATAAAATTTCTTTTTCACTTCTTCGTTCCGAATCCTAGAATATAACGCTCTCTGCGTGAGCAGGTTTAAGTGAATTTTCAATGCGAGCATTTTTTAATAAAAATATAGTAAAGTCAAAAACCATGAAATTAATTATAGAGGTATGCAGTAGTAATGTATACTATCTAGTATATAATCAATATCTCAGCCGATAATTAAATAACTTATAAAATAATAAAAACCTTTGGACTCAAATTTAATCCAAAGTTAAAAAAGCGGAGTTCAGAAACTGAACGTGCTCATGAGTTAAGTACGTACGTCGTTCCGTATCCGGACAATTTAAAATATTGTAGGTTTTTGATAATGTGCGTATTTTGATAATTTATCTTTGAGTTTGAAAAATTATGAATTAAAAAAAAAATTTTACTTTTTTGCAATAAACACATTCTTGGCCAATAACCATCATTTGTAAAAGATAATGATAAATTTTGTTTGAATTTTGTTGACGAAGAGTATTTTTTAACCCTTTCATAAAAGTAAATTAATATTCAGAAAACGTTTTCGGTCACTAAAAACAAATAAATTTTGCGTGGTTTAGAGGGAATTTTTTTTAATGCTCAATGTAGAACGGAGATGAATATTTTTGAACACGTTTTTTGTTTAACTAATTTTTTCTTTTTTTGTATTTATTTCTTTTGTTACTATAATAGTCTTTTGAGAAAATGGTTTTATTGTTTTGTATATTATTCTGTTAAAAAACATTCAGTCATTTCATGAACCGAGACCTTAGCCGAATTCAGTGGAAGACGGAGTGTTCTTCACTGTGCGAAGCGTCAAAATGCAATTTTGCACATTTTCTAGAGAATAAAAATAAAAAAATTATGTCAAGAATACTTACAACGGATACAAAAATGTTATTTTAGATATTTTATTTATATTAATACATAAAACTTGTATTTTTCCTATTTATTTCTGGTTGTATAAAACATTTTCTCTATTATTTGGAGCCAAAAAATAATTTATTTTAATAAAGGGGGCAGAAATTAAATCTTTAACGTTGTTCTGTTTAATCGTTTCAACATTGTATTTCTAGCATTTGCTTGTATATCCCTTCATTGATAATTAGGAAATGCTAACAAGTTTATTCATGTTATTTCCAGTCAAAAACATTGAATTATGTAACCACATTATACATATAATTATCTGGAAACTCAGCTTTCCACAGGTCCTATTTTCCCATCACTTGTTATTTTTTATTTGCGTTCACAGCGATTTAGGTAAATTACGTTTATTTTAACTGTTTTTGTTAAACGTAGTATCTATACATGTACCATGAAAATCTAGGGAACGTAACTTATGTTGCAAAGTATTTGTGATGTAAGTAACGTCTCCACCGGTAAAAGAATCATTCTGTTGAAAAGAGCTACTGATCAGATATTTGCCAATTCAAAATAAAGGAACAAACAGCTTATAGAAGCAATTTATGGCTAATATTGTAGCTTTGAAGGTGTTTTATTATTTTTATCGTAACGTTGACAGAGGACACGTATTCTTGTACGTATTCTTGTTTCTGAGTATTCTCACTGTTTTCTTCCCCATTTCATGGTAATGATTCTGCATAATCGTGTGAACGGATTTTGCTTAATAATTTGTTATTATCATAATATTTAAAAATTAAACTTTTTTCAATGTAGTGTAAATTGGTAAGTTGCGTAAAGAGACAGACGATAATAAAAAACGAGACAGACTGCCAGTAAATTAATGGTAGTTCGTTTCCCTTTTCATTATGGTCTTGTTTCTTAACATGCGAACAAACGTTACTTTGACAGAAGAAAAACAGTTTTTTGTCAATAAAATTGTCTTGTTTTTATTGCATGTTAACCCTATTACCTTTTTAGTTTTCAGGATCATGAAAGTTCAAGAAAACAGGTTTTTTTTTTAATACGCTTGGGATGGCTCTTGCTATGTTTTGATGTGTCAATAAGTAGGAAATGCAAATGGTTAATGATACACGATACTTAAGTAAGTATCCGACTTTTTTTTTCATTTCACTGATGCTTTAGTCAGTATCCGACTCTTTTCCGACAGTGTTTTTGCTGATGAACGTTTTACAGAATACTAAAAGGCATTTCGATTTGCGCTTTCGACTTTATTACAAAATTCAATATTTTGCATCATATAGGCAGTCTCTGCCATAGTGGCATCAGTCATGTCATCAATGACAGTTTGTCGTTTTTACCGTCCTACACCATTTCTGTTTCTTTTCAAATACAACCCCATGTCGCTGTAATGGGTTAAAAGACATTATATTTGGGAAGTTTTGCTCGTGTGCGAGCAGTTGATGTAGTTAAAGAAACATGTCTTCAATATTCTCCAATGGCAAGTTTGAGAAGGGTTGTTTAAAAAATGAATGAATAACTAAAAGAATATCAATAACCTCGTCATACATTTACACCATCATATAATGTATAATGAGCTCGAGTATATAAATACCATGCTCGCCTTTCTCACCTTCTGATGGACTTGCGAATTGTACTCGCCTCGATGGTATTTTTTTTTGGGTACGTTCCATAGCTGGTATATAATAAGTATAGTCCTGAAGTCACAGCTTTTTGAAGTTTTCAATACTTTGTGGGTGAATTACGAGTGGACGCTAGATATGCATACAAATAAGTAGCTCACCTTAACTCGTAACAAAATCTTGCATCCACTCGTAACAAATCCTCGTCTAGTCACGAGGCGAGGTGGGTGTATGCGTGTGTAAATGCATTTGATGGAATTGTTCTGTTTATTATATGTGTTGAAAAATGTTGACCACGCTTGTGACGAGTTAGTTTTTCATTGTATTTTGATTTGGTTATGCTTGTTATAATTTGTTTGAATGCGTTGTTATGTTTTATATGCAAACGATGACAATATTTGTAAACGAGTATTACGCTTAAATTGTTTTTTTTTCTTCAAATATTTCACATGTTGAAAAGAGCAGTGTACAATTTATAGCAGTTACGAAACATTTTAAACGTGTTTTCATTTTTATTTTTTTTCTGTATGTTTTGGGTTTATTTATTTAAATATTATGTTTTATGTTACAAATATATTTTTAGGAAATCTTTTTGTCATAGTGTAAGGTAATAAATTTATTACGTATTGTGTAAATGAACGAAATAATTGTTTATCTGTTGGTAATCCACAATTTTTTTTATAACGTTCCAAATTTGTCAGAAGTTCTCCATTCTTTTAGTTCGTATCTTTCTGTACCGTCCAAACCCTCTTAATTTTTTTTAATAATTGAAATGTATTTAAAAACTAAGATTCTAATTATTAACAGCTAGAGTATCAATCACACCTTGGGCTCGGATTTGGGAAATCAATCACTCACGGCGGTGAGATAGTCGCTTTACAAATTCTGTATATGTGTGCCGTCTTCGGTGATGAAACATCGTTTACACAGGAGCGTTGAGTGTAACGGTTCAAGAAACACATTCAATACTACATTTTTGTATTTTGGCGCTTAATAATATTGCAAGCAGCCCCCGTTGTGATCTCACATGCCAGGTCAGTCAAGTTGTTAAATGAATTGATGGTTTATGTAGCAAATAATATAGCAGAATGATATATTTGGAAATTAGTAGAAATAAAAAAATGGAAAGTCTGTAGCAAAAAGTATAGCGCTGAAGTGATCTTGACACCAAAACACAATTGCGAATACAAAGTTAAACATTCAGAACTGTTATTGTGGAAATTATTTTCTTTTATTGGAGAAGGAAAATGCTTTCATCTGCGTGCAATATATATAACTTTAAAAGGTAATTATTTAAATATGTTTTTACATGCAAAACGTAGTGTTTTGTAAGAAATTTAAGCTTTTCTATTAAATTTTTGTATTTATTTTGAGAAATTCAGACTTGTAAGTTATATACATTTTCTACACAACTGTACAAAGTACTATACAGTACTTATTCACATTTGTGTGAGTAATACAGGTGATTATGTCCATCAAACTAAGTAGAAAATGTTAAGGAAACTATATTAAAATACCCAGTCCCTCGTTTCTGGAAAAATTCATGTGGTAGTTGTGATTTCGAGGGAAAAAATTTGCATCTTTTTTTACAGAAACACACTTTTTGAATACACTTGTTTGATATAGAGAATCATATGTATGAATATAAACGTGTCCTTATTTACGCTCTGTATAAATATTATACGTTTCAATGTTTTTTAAATACTTTTATACTACAATACATTGGTAGAGTCGACAAAGTCGTGAACTTTGTGGCGTTGTCGTCATGCACCCGGAAAATTGTGAATATGGTTATAACTTTTCAAATGTTTGTATTCAAAGTTATAAAAAAGATTGTGCCGAATTACGATGAAAGGTTGGCTTATGTTAAATTTTGCTTGAATCTGGTGCAGTAATGAGTTATGCCAAAAGAAAATTTTTAGTTTTGATTTATTACAAGCAGCGTCTGAGGACGTTTACCCCAATCAATTTATGATTAAAATGAGAATCAAAAATGTTTCTTGTAAAAACAATAATTTTGAGAAAATTTGCTTTATCACGATTTTGAATCCTACGTTACCAACTTATCAAATTTGGAATAAAATGTTAAGAATGCCCTAAAGTCAAATTTAAATACTTTGTGCAAGAAGTTACTTTGCTCAATGTTCCACTGGGATTGACTCGGCAAAATGCCGCACTACGCAAACGCATCGATCTGGTTATTTGACGGGACCCATCAGCATCTGGTTATTTAAGTCCTCATTGACATTTGCCCGAGCCACGTGTGTAAATAGTGCGAGACGCATGTGTAAATGAAACGAAATGGTTCGCAGCTCATCTCATGTCACATTTCAGAGACTCATCTCACAAGATGCGAGACGAGCCACGAGTGTAATTGAGCGTTAAGAGGACTCCTTTTTTAACGTAACTTGTTCGTTATTACAATGCATAATTTGTAACTTACGCAACTTCTACTACTAAGGCAAATATTATATACACGGTAACATGGCAACAATGGATGATTAGTTAAATATTGTTTTTTGTAATTTTTAAAAATTTAAGAATGGAATCGCTGTAAATATATATATATATATATATATAATTTTTTTCTTATTTGCGATGGCAAATTGAAGAGTGAAAATATGGAGTCCGATGGTTACGTGAATTAAAGTAATTTGTTAGGGTTTCAATATAGTTATCGTAGTTCTGTATGCCTTAAATTAAATAATTGTTATAATGTTGGCCTTTATTCATATTTATATAAATAATATTAGTTAATTAACAGCCTGCATATAATAATAATTATTATTATTAATGATAACAATATTACAGCATAAATTGTCATTTATTGATGAAATGAATAAAATGGAAAAAAAATCTGATTTTGGTGTTTTATTTTTTCAATTATTTTAATCCCATTTTAGCTTTACTCACTTGTAGTATTCCACGTAATATGTGACAGTCCATTGGCTGGGTGCGTGACAGCAGCGCCGCGTAGCGTCAGCAGCTTTATAGGTGCCTCAATTTTATTGAAGTAAAACTTCTTTACGCAGGCTTGACGCATTGATCTGTCCAAAATTTTCTCAGTGAAGTATTTTGTTTAATTTAGATTGCTGCAATGTGGCGTATTAAGCCCAATATTTATGGTTACTTAAAAGACCATGAGTTACATAAATTTATTTGTTTGAATGTTTACGAGCCTATGTAAAGTTTTATGCTTCCGAGTGCAATTTAATTTTAAGGACTTTAATATTAAGGATATTATTATTTTCTTAAAACATTACTAATATTGAAGCAAAAGTTCTTTACGCACACGCTTGACTTGGGGAGTAAGCGGGTGAATGCGTGATGAGAGCGTTACGAAAAGTGTGATCGGGCGAGGTGAACGGAAGTTGAGAGGGAGATATAAGTTAGTGAAGACAGAAAGAGAGTTACGTTTCGTATATTACTGTAGGGACAAGAGAGAGGTACGAGCACACATTTTCTTTCTCTCTTTCTCTCATAGCCAGTTATGTTTCGTATATCTAAGACACAGTGCAAGCCTATTATCTGTATCACACTGTAGAAGCAAGAGAGAGCAGTGCGCGCGCACATTTTCTTTCTCTCTTTCTCTCATAGCCAGTGCATGAAATATATATATATATATATATATATATATGTGAGTTTGCTAGCGTTACGCGAATGGTGATTTTTTTATTATTTTGTAATTTCATTTCGTTCTTGAACAATTTTATAAATTATTATTTTGTTCGATACATTAAATATTCTACGTTTAAAGTGAATAATATTGTAAATTCATTTTAAAGTCCACATTTTGTGAATTTGAAGTTTTACTTCAATCATGTGGTCTAAAGCACACTCGTTTTTTTTAATACGCTTCAAATTAATGGCTCTGGTAAGTGTTTACGTGAATAATACAAAAATAACGGAAGATATATAAATAAATTATTTATTAACTAATAATAACAATATTTCAGTTGTCTGTACCCAGAATATATAATATCCATTTGTTTTCAGCTCAACAAAATGCGTAAAATACAGAATGTATTTTATACCAGCTATCCAATTTTTTTTATCTAATTTCCTATTCAATATTGGAATTCTGTAAAATTAGAATTTGTTATTTTGAAATATTTTTACCATTTAATACAGAATAATTATCATGTCGTATTTAGAAAATTTGCTTTAAAGCAAAAAATAGGTATGAGTTCAGTACAGTAAAAATAATCATTTTAGTGATTTTTTAAGTTATATATATATATATATATATATATATATATAAATTCACAAGCACCTTTAGACATTTCCATTTTAGCTACAGCGAGCGCTGCAGTCGATTTCGCTCCCCCCACTCTGTGGTTCGTACCCGGCCAATACATGTATGTAAGGTACCTGCTACAAATAAAGCCTAGAAGATGGAAAATACATTTAAATTAATTTCATTCATTATATTTGCTCATATAAAATAAGAAAATATAATATTAGGAAAACAGCCGTTTGTTTTGTATCTCGCCAGTCAGGCTGCAATCGTTTTTGAAGCTTGTCAAAATTTCTATCCTAGTAATGTAAGATGAAACTTTGTGTGTTTGTTTGTGTTTTATACAAAAAACTACTAATTCTAGTGACATACAATTTTCGCATTGTGATAGCTTATATCATTTTGTATGGTAGCGAAACCTGGGCAATCAATAAAGCAGAAGAGAATAGGCTGCTCATCTTTGAAAGAAAGATTTGGAGCGGTGAAAGAAAATAATATCTGGAGAAGCTTATATAACAATGAAATTTATACTCTAAATATGGGCAAGCAAACATTTCGAGAGTAATCAAGTCCTACAGAATCAGATGGTTGGGACACGTTTTTCGATGGGAAGATCTGGACCTAGTTAAAAAACTGACGTTCACGAAGACTGAAGGTGCAAGGAGAAGAGGAAGACTACCTACAAGTTGGTTGGACAGTGTAGAGAACTTAAAAATTTTGGGAGTCAACAGGTGACGAAGCCTTGCATCAAGTCGTACTACCTGGAGGGAGCAGTTTGATTAAGTCTTGTCTGCTGTAGTGCTGACAAAGAAGAATTAATAATGTCAACATGTATGGAGTTAAAATGTTGCTTATCTGGGCATTTTTGTGGACGATTGCTGGCAAAACTTACAGATATGTTAATGCTGTATGAAGGAATTGTACATTTTAAGTCTACGACAGCATATGTCTGTATTTTATGGATAAATCACAATAAATATTTTAAATGTAATAAGTTTTACTTTAAAAATAAAACAAAATCGTGAAGCTTTGATAAATTTATGATGAAAATAAATTTCATAGTTAATTTATGCATTTTTTGTTTATCAACATTTTTTTTTTACATTTTGTCATTTGGTCCAGTAGCTTAAGAAAAATTAAAAGGTTTTTGTAAGTAGAAAGCACATTTTGATGTATTTGCATATGAATGTGTGGTAAGGAGAGAGGAAACTGTAACTTTTTCAATTGAGAATTTTGTTTAAATACATATTCTTTGATTATGCTGGTACCCAGGGCAAGTTTGGTAGACATACAAGGATAGATTAAAAGTAGAGATAGATAGAAGTAGCCGACCTAACAAAGAAGACACTAAAAATTAGGGAGAACGTATGTGTATTTGTCACCATTATCTCCTTTTAACTTATACACTTTTCCCAGTGATGTTCAATAGCTTTGTTACCCTGTTTATAGTGAGAACCATCGAGCTTTTCAAAATAGTCATCGACTGCAGACTCCACCTCTATATTGTTGGCAAGTCTTTTATCATGGAGCCATTTTTTCAAGTTTGCAGAAAAAAAATAATCCGAAGGGCCAAATCTGGTGAACAGTGTGCGTGAGGAAGCAATTTGAACTTTAACTCATTGTTTTTGGCCACCGTGATAACAGGTGTGTGAACTGGTGTCTTGATAAAAGACCACTTTTTTTTCATCAAATGCAGTGGTTCTCTCTTGATTTCATCACTGATATAAGGACGCATTATACTCGCTGTTACCCATTTTTTCTTTTGGAAGATGATCAATGTAGATATCCCACACGCATCCCAAAAACTGATGCCATGATTCTACCCTTTCAGTCCACTGTTTCAACTATTCTTTCATCTCGGGTGTGAAATGATTGTTGTGAATCGACACAGAACCTCAGTTTTGTTGCTAGAAAACATCAATAAATACTTGATTGAACCATCATCACGGTGCTGTCTTTGTTCTATCATGAGCAAACATGGCACTCATCTTGTGCACAGCTTTTTCATGTTCAAATTTTCAGTCAATTTGCGATGTACAACCCTTTTTGAAATGCTTAACCATGTCTGCTAGATCTCACACTTTCAATCGACTCATCCAATCCCATTTTGTGAATTTCTTCACCATTGGCGTGGTATGATGAGGTCATTTAGTTGAACACTGTGATGTTCGTCTTGGCAGCTCATAAGGCCTCTTAAACTCACCATCTAATATTTTATTGTAAACGAGGCAGCATACCCCTCCATAGCATAGAATCTATTTCATCTTTGGTATTGGTTGGAGTGAGACCTTTCAAATGAAATTATTGTACGACCTAAACTGTGATAAATTTTTTCCAAGTTTTCAAATACATTGCCAACGCTCACTATTGATGGCTATCAAAAAATACTAAACACCATAGTGTCTTCAAACTTAAGCTTTATAAGGTTTCATAACTTTAGAAACTTTCGACCATAGTAATATTTTCCAAACAATAACCACCATATAAACCTATATCTGGTTGGTTACTTCTGGGACGACCCTCGTAGTTAATACACACTTGTACATATTAATTTATTTGTATTTCTTTAGTTTTTAGTACAGAAATCGTTTTTATGATGGTTTAGATTTACCTACGCAGAGAATGCTTTTCCCATGGGCTATTACTATACGTTGCATGTTGCATAGGGAATTGCTTTAAAATTCACTAAAAATGGTTATCCAACTTATAAAAAAATGTGTGATGTGACTGGTGACGTTTTATAATTTTGTTAAATAAAACAGAGGTTATGTACGAAGAAATACTTATCAAAAACTATTAATCAAACAACTTGATTGTATTCATAAAAAGTCGGGACGGATTGCTAATAAGTCAGACTGCTAATATTTTATCATTTTAATTGACTGCAGTAAGTTTTGTTTATTATTGTGTCATTTTTGTTGTATTATGTTAATAAACGACAAACTATGATAATTTAATGTCATATATTATAATAATGCCTTATGATTAAGTACCTGGTGGCAGAAATTTTTAAATTATTTTATTGTGTGGGAGTCGTAGAAGTTTTTGTTAAAAAAGCCTTACAAATCACGTCTGCAGTTTCGTCATCACAGCATTTTCAATAACCAGCCTTAAGCCTACCTCAGCAGCTGAAAGTACTCTTATGCCCATATGCACCATACACGGTTAGGGTTTCTTTTTTTCTCGGTCAGATTTAATGACAGTTAAAAATATATTTTGTATGGAAACTTAGCAATTGGACCGTGCAATAGGGCACGGTCGTTAAAGTAGACTCTTGTTCCGACTCGACTGACAGTTAATGAGAAAGAGAAATACGTTTTTAACTGTCAGTAAGTCCGACTAACAGTCTTGACCGTGTGCTGTTCCACTGCAGCGAGCACGACGATGCGCGTAGAGTTTTGTTAGAGAGCGTACGTCTGAATAATAGTAGCGTAGAATCACGCGGAAACTTGGTATATTTAGTCACCGAGATCTGGTTGAGAATGGATCGATCTTTGAGTCATTTAGAGCGTTCGCAAAATGCGTTCTTAAAAAAATGGAGTTCCTAAATGATTTATTGAGTAGGTGTAGACGTGTTGGGTGGAAGCGTTGAGACTGTAGATACGGGACACTATTGGGGGACTTTCGAAGGTCCCCTCTTTTGCATGAGGAAGGTCGTTACGGCTCCCAGGAGAGGCCCTGAGACAACCCGGGTGGACGGATAGGGAATAGTCTTGACCATGTTTGGTGCATATGGACGTTAGTCATTTTATCAAGCCTGCCTTTTGTTTAGAAAAAAAGTGTTTAATTAGAATAACCAATACACATTTTCCTAAACATACTGCAATTGACAAAATGCTTTTGTTGCTGTGTTTAGGACTAATTTTTTTTTTATTTTTACAGTATAGACAAATTTAAGTCAATTTATCGCCAGTCAGACGGATTATATTAAAAACGGGAAAAGGAAACTTGCCAACTAGTTACTGATAGGTGTGAAAATTGCCCTGGCAATTTTAAAAAGAAAATGGGAGTATTACAATATTTTGTTGCGTCTACCTGTGCGCCGAATATTTCTTTTACTGGCAAACATTAGAAAAATGTTGACAGCTGACTTTTCAAACAATGATTTTCGAAGGTAGATGTTTTTTAAGACTATTAATGATATGTTTAGCAACTTTAATAATAATGTTCTGATTAATTTAGTTCATTATACTTTGTTCAATAACCAGAAAGATAATCAGCTTTTTGTCTAATATCAGCATACGATGTTAAAGGTGAAGATGAGGTGACGTATACTAAGAAACACGACTATTGTTTAGTTAAATGAGATTTGTCTTTGATTTTCGAAGGCAGATGTTTAGACTATTAATGATATGTTTAGCAACTTTAATAATATGCTGATTAATTTAATTCATTATATTTTGTTTAATAACCAAAAATATAACCAGCTTTTTGTCTAATATCAGCATACGATGTTAAAGGTGAAGATGAGGTGACGTATACTAAGAAACACGACTATTGTTTAGTTAAATGAGATTTGTCTTTGATTTTCGAAGGCAGATGTTTAGACTATTAATGATATGTTTAGCAACTTTAATAATATGCTGATTAATTTAATTCGTTATATTTTATTTAATAACCAAAAAGATAATCAGCTTTTTGTCTAATATCAGCATACGATGTTAAAGGTGAAGATGAGGTGACGTATACTAAGAAACACGACTATTGTTTAGTTAAATGAGATTTGTCTTTGATTTTCGAAGGCAGATGTTTAGACTATTAATGATATGTTTAGCAACTTTAATAATATGCTGATTAATTTAATTCATTATATTTTGTTTAATAACCAAAAATATAACCAGCTTTTTGTCTAATATCAGCATACGATGTTAAAGGTGAAGATGAGGTGACGTATACTAAGAAACACGACTATTGTTTAGTTAAATGAGATTTGTCTTTGATTTTCGAAGGCAGATGTTTAGACTATTAATGATATGTTTAGCAACTTTAATAATATGCTGATTAATTTAATTCGTTATATTTTATTTAATAACCAAAAAGATAATCAGCTTTTTGTCTAATATCAGCATACGATGTTAAAGGTGAAGATGAGGTGACGTATACTAAGAAACACGACTATTGTTTAGTTAAATGAGATTTGTCTTTGATTTTCGAAGGCAGATGTTTAGACTATTAATGATATGTTTAGCAACTTTAATAATATGCTGATTAATTTAATTCATTATATTTTGTTTAATAACCAAAAATATAACCAGCTTTTTGTCTAATATCAGCATACGATGTTAAAGGTGAAGATGAGGTGACGTATACTAAGAAACACGACTATTGTTTAGTTAAATGAGATTTGTCTTTGATTTTCGAAGGCAGATGTTTAGACTATTAATGATATGTTTAGCAACTTTAATAATATGCTGATTAATTTAATTCGTTATATTTTATTTAATAACCAAAAAGATAATCAGCTTTTTGTCTAATATCAGCATACGATGTTAAAGGTGAAGATGAGGTGACGTATACTAAGAAACACGACTATTGTTTAGTTAAATGAGATTTGTCTTTGATTTTCGAAGGCAGATGTTTAGACTATTAATGATATGTTTAGCAACTTTAATAATATGCTGATTAATTTAATTCATTATATTTTGTTTAATAACCAAAAATATAACCAGCTTTTTGTCTAATATCAGCATACGATGTTGAAGGTGAAGATGAGGTGACGTATACTAAGAAACACGACTATTGTTTAGTTAAATGAGATTTGTCTTTGATTTTCGAAGGCAGATGTTTAGACTATTAATGATATGTTTAGCAACTTTAATAATATGCTGATTAATTTAATTCATTATATTTTGTTTAATAACCAAAAATATAACCAGCTTTTTGTCTAATATCAGCATACGATGTTAAAGGTGAAGATGAGGTGACGTATACTAAGAAACACGACTATTGTTTAGTTAAATGAGATTTGTCTTTGATTTTCGAAGGCAGATGTTTAGACTATTAATGATATGTTTAGCAACTTTAATAATATGCTGATTAATTTAATTCATTATATTTTGTTTAATAACCAAAAATATAACCAGCTTTTTGTCTAATATCAGCATACGATGTTAAAGGTGAAGATGAGGTGACGTATACTAAGAAACACGACTATTGTTTAGTTAAATGAGATTTGTCTTTGATTTTCGAAGGCAGATGTTTAGACTATTAATGATATGTTTAGCAACTTTAATAATATGCTGATTAATTTAATTCGTTATATTTTATTTAATAACCAAAAAGATAATCAGCTTTTTGTCTAATATCAGCATACGATGTTAAAGGTGAAGATGAGGTGACGTATACTAAGAAACACGACTATTGTTTAGTTAAATGAGATTTGTCTTTGATTTTCGAAGGCAGATGTTTAGACTATTAATGATATGTTTAGCAACTTTAATAATATGCTGATTAATTTAATTCATTATATTTTGTTTAATAACCAAAAATATAACCAGCTTTTTGTCTAATATCAGCATACGATGTTAAAGGTGAAGATGAGGTGACGTATACTAAGAAACACGACTATTGTTTAGTTAAATGAGATTTGTCTTTGATTTTCGAAGGCAGATGTTTAGACTATTAATGATATGTTTAGCAACTTTAATAATATGCTGATTAATTTAATTCGTTATATTTTATTTAATAACCAAAAAGATAATCAGCTTTTTGTCTAATATCAGCATACGATGTTAAAGGTGAAGATGAGGTGACGTATACTAAGAAACACGACTATTGTTTAGTTAAATGAGATTTGTCTTTGATTTTCGAAGGCAGATGTTTAGACTATTAATGATATGTTTAGCAACTTTAATAATATGCTGATTAATTTAATTCATTATATTTTGTTTAATAACCAAAAATATAACCAGCTTTTTGTCTAATATCAGCATACGATGTTGAAGGTGAAGATGAGGTGACGTATACTAAGAAACACGACTATTGTTTAGTTAAATGAGATTTGTCTTTGATTTTCGAAGGCAGATGTTTAGACTATTAATGATATGTTTAGCAACTTTAATAATATGCTGATTAATTTAATTCATTATATTTTGTTTAATAACCAAAAATATAACCAGCTTTTTGTCTAATATCAGCATACGATGTTAAAGGTGAAGATGAGGTGACGTATACTAAGAAACACGACTATTGTTTAGTTAAATGAGATTTGTCTTTGATTTTCGAAGGCAGATGTTTAGACTATTAATGATATATTTAGCAACTTTAATAATATGCTGATTAATTTAATTCGTTATATTTTATTTAATAACCAAAAAGATAATCAGCTTTTTGTCTAATATCAGCATACGATGTTAAAGGTGAAGATGAGGTGACGTATACTAAGAAACACGACTATTGTTTAGTTAAATGAGATTTGTCTTTGATTTTTGAAGGCAGATGTTTAGACTATTAATGATATGTTTAGCAACTTTAATAATATGCTGATTAATTTAATTCGTTATATTTTGTTTAATAACCAAAAAGATAACCAGCTTTTTGTCTAATATCTAAGAAACACGACTATTGTTTAGTTAAATGAGATTTGTAACCATCGACCAGCATAAGAACCAGAGTTGCTAAATGGTGTTTTCTATTACCCAAGTGGTCATGCTATGTACCTTGTCGTCGCCGTAGTATGTTGAGTTGATCATAAGGCATACGGATTTTGATGACGCGGCGCACCGCGCAGACCCGGGTTCGATTCCCGGCCCTTCGTTGAGCGGGGCTGGACGGGTGTTATGGTTGACTGTAAGAGATTACTTTCATAGAAATAAGTCCGCCATATGTATCAATTAGATACATTAAAGTAGATAAATAAATATTCGAAGAACAGTCCATTTACCATATTCCGATAAACCAAGCTGATGACGCACTGATTAAAATTTCCTTGCATCTACAAACATAAAGAAATACTACTATCAGATATATTGGATACTCCGAATATTGCAATAAGTATAAGTACTGTTACAGTGTCTTTTCCACTTCCTTTTGTTTAAATGTTTTCCAACCCTCCAATAACTTTTTCCGACTTAAGATATTTGCTGAAGCCGGTATCGTCACCATTAAAAAACTTGACGCAGATCTTGTGTTATATTTTCGTTTCATTTTTAAACTAAATACATTTGCAGACTTTGAAACCATTTTTAATGGACTCCCCAATAACAATAAGCTAAAAGTTAGCTAGTGAAGCTAGAACTTGACTAATCGGTTCGAGAACTCTTTCAATTGGGCCTGGACGTCGCTTCATAATCATATACTTTATGCTTCATAAACATAACATAAACATATACTTCATGCTTCATAAACCTAACAAACATATACTTCATGCTTCATAAACATAACAAACATATACTTCATGCTTCATAAACATATACTTCATGCTTCATACACATGACATAAACATATACTTCATGCCATCTTTAAGTGTTTGTGGTCAAATCGGTTTGAATTTGTTCCTTTTTTTATTTAATAATGTATTTTTCCGATTTTGAGAATATTTTCGTCGATTCTCCCGTGGAATTTTGAAGTGTTCTTGGAATTTTAAACACCAAGCTGCCTTTCTGATGCTAATGTTTTGATTTTTGGTGGTGTCGGTTGCATTTTTTATTTTGTTTTCTTACTTGAATAGGTTTGTAATTATTGTCATCACTTGATAAGGGTTGAAACATGATTTTATTCATCTGTTGACAATAATAATCACAGATGCATACGTAAATATTAACTAAGTCAATTAAAAATCAATATGGCGGACAATAATCTGACTGTAATTCATTTAGGCTTTCTAATATCGGCTGCCCCCGACGATTTTAGGTTTTTGCAGAAAATAATGATTCCTAAACCCGGCCGTGCGTTTATTTCGATTAAAGAAAAAATAAACACTACAACAATGTTCAAAGCAGTTTGTTACTTAATATATTTTTAAAATAAATATAAATTAGAACTTTAAAAGACTTTAATTTAATAAAATAAAATATCCTTAAGAGTGGTCATGGTTCGGTTCGAGGACAAAATGTCGCCAAATTTGAAACCTGAATTTGATGCCAAATTTGAAACCTGAATTTTTCTGCGGTTCTGAATTTGAGGCTGTAAATACTTCAAACCAATACTGATTAATTACCAACAGATTATAATGATTTTGGACACCTTAATTACTTTAATGAAAAAGAATTGAAAACGTTACAGGGATTATTCTTTTTACATTTTATAATATAAATTATAGTTCAAACCATTTTTTTATTTTATTTAAATATTAGTATCTACATGAAATAAAAAAAATTGCTACATTTCAATACTTATAAGTACTTATTTAAAATTATCTTCACACCGGTTTCGAATATATACTAGGTTATGTCGTGAAAAATTGCCAATTTCACCTCTTCGGAACTATTTAGCAATCAGTTAAATACTTTACTTTTATGTTATTTGTAATGTAATTATTCCGCACAGTTAGCATTGCATTACCTATAACTGTGCGAGCTGTTATTTTATACGTTTTTGTTGAAATAGGTAAGACTAAACGATTTTGTTTGTAACACGATTTTATTAATTATAAAATCGTAATTAAAAATGCACGAATCACGATTACTGTAAATGTAATTCAAATAAAATAAATTAATAAAAATAAACTAAAGGAAACGAGTACTTATAATTATTGACGGTTTCAAAAACATTTCTTTCGAATAAAGAGCTTTAGTAAGTATCAAATATTTAGTAGGTATTTGATATTTAGTAGTTATCTAATATTTAAGAGCTTTAGTAGGTATCTAAAATTTAGTAGGTATCGAATATTTAGTAGGTATCTAATATTTAAGAGCTTTAGTAGATACCTAATATTTAGTAGGTATCTAATATTTAAGATCTTTAGTGGGTAGCTTTTAGCAGATATCTAATATTTAAGAGCTTTAGTTTCTAATATTGAGTAGGTATCTAATATTTAAGAGCTTTAGTAGGTATCTAATATTCGCAACAGAGGGAATAAGCGCAGTTCAGCGAAAATGCGAATTTTCCAATTCTTTTTATTTAAAATGATATAAGAATATACATAAAAACGAAGTATGTATCAAAAGTAAGGCTCGCATGCGAGTATTTGATCAAAAAAGTGATTTGGAAAAGTTTCCATACAAAGTCTGATTTTTCAAGGAAGTGTAAGTTATAAGTTTTGCGACTTAATTGGTTTTCTTAGTAACGCTAACCATTGAATTTACTACAAACTTATTTAATACAAAGAGGAATTGATATAACAAAAACAAGTCCAAAAAAATCCGTTTTTATAACTTCCTCATTTTTATGTATTTTTTCATTAAAAAAAAAACGAGAAATTCGCATTTTCGCTAAATTGAACTTATCACAACTCTCCACATTACCTCATGACTTACTGATCATGGGTAGACCTAAAACAAATAACGCGAGTGTAGGTACATGAAAAATTACAACTTAAAATAAAACTCGTAAAATATAAAAAAAATGACAAAAAAATGATTCAGAATTGTATGCTCGATATCAAGAAAAAATTAAATAAAATACCAACACAAAAAGAAACAGAAGAAAGTGAATTATAAGAAAACGAGCTTAAGAGCACAGAGATTCCAAAGAAGAAGAATGGAGAGATAACTTCAAAGCATATTACAGAAGAAAGAAAAAGGCACAAGCTGTCACGCAGAGGTTCATCGATTCCAAAGTCTTCCTGATATTGACACTGAAAATTTGCGAAGAGAGTCAGCAACCACAAAGCATAGGACAAGCCAACTTAACACGTACATGATTCTTCGTCGACATCAGAGGGTAATTAAGAAATAATTAAGAAAATATACCAAACAATTTAAAAATCCCAAGATCAATTGTGAACCAAGTTTTTACATGGATATCACCATCACAATTATATTCAATCACTTCTGCCAATACTACTAAACAATTATTGGAGATAAAATAAAAACCATAACAAAAATAACGGCGCTTGCAAGAAGTTAAGAAAGTAAACGAAGTCTATCAGAAAAAATTGCTAGACATACGCAGCAGGAATATGAAAGGAATTCGCAAAATACAAATAACGATCTGTTGAAACCATATAAAGATCTTAAATCTCATTAAGCTAAGGACAATTAGTCAAGTAGGCTTCAAAGTCATATACAATTTCTCTAAAGAACAAAAGGTGTTTGGGAAAATTGTCAAGTATAGGTGTATATTCAGTGGTATTTTCAGGTTATATTCAGTGGATATAAAATAAGTGGGAAAACAGATTCTGAATTGAGAAAAATAAGCGAAGACGTAAGAATCTTCCTCGAAGACGACGGAGACAGTAACACCAAAAAGGACAGAGTTAAAAACAAAGACTTTTTTGGCAAACATTTTGTATAATTTGTACAATAAATTTGTTGAAAAACACAGCTACAAATTGGGCTATGCAAATTTTTGCATGTTGAGACCATTCTGGATAATTTTTGTATCGCAGTGACCTAAAAACATGTTTATGTGGAACTCGTGAAAATTTGAAATGATTAGTTGCGGTGCTGTGTAAGTCACATAATATCTAATACCGATGCTAAAAGATACTCACTGCGTTTATTTTTTGCCCAATAAAATTACATTGCAGACTAGTGTTTTATATTCCTTTGACAGGAGCAATACTAAAATAATCAATATTATGCCACAATAAATCAGAACTTAAGACATGCTGGTACTCACACCGTCCAAATACTAGAATTTGTAAAAAAAAGTCACTTTGTATTATATGTGATCACTAGCTAATATAGAAACTGTATGTATTATAATAACTCCCTCGAAATGGAATTATACTAATTTGATCTCTTTGACATAAAATTATACAGTCAGGTTATAGAAAAGGAGCTGCTTAGATGTGGGTTTACTCTAAAATGCACTGCAGATGCGTTGGTTTCCTGTGGTTTAACGCATTTGCGCTATCATTAAAGAATAATATTAACGACGTAATAATTGTAACGAAGGTTGATTTACGATATTTTACAAAAGCTTTTTAAAAAAATTATAAAATATCTCTCTCTGACTCTGGACTTCATTTAATTGCTTGAATGAAAGTAATATGTCTTTAATAATCCTGCAAAACCTAAGCAGTGTAGAAAGGTCTTGTGAAAATCAATCTTTTTGTCATCATTGCGACTTTTCCAATTTTCAAATTAAAAAAAAAAATAGATATTTGATACATTTATTTATTTATATAACTTAAACTATCTGCATTGATGAATATGTTTATTACAATTACTTATTTATAAGAAAAACATATCTACATCTAAGTATAACATATAATTATATGAGATAATTAGTTTATTAACACAGATTATTGACACTTAACCTCTATAAATAAAAATAATATCTTGTAACACATAATTTAATTTCTAGATTTAAACGAAAACTATTTACGTGTGTGATTGCTACAAAACATTTTCTGCAAAATTTCAAACAATTAATTTTGACAATATTGCTTATTAAATTTGATTCTTTCTTTTTATTTAATAAATTCAAAAGAAACAAAATAAAAAATACAATATATGGCAGCTCGAAGATAAAATGAATTAATTATAAAATTTAAATAATATTATAGAGTAAATTACTTAATACTATGTAATTATAATATTTAAATGAAATGATAAGTATATAATAATGGCCGTACAATACATTCTATGCTCGCGTTTAAGCTCACACTTGAGGAAGGCATTTTCTTTATTTTTTTTAATTGCTAATAAGAAAAAATGTAGATCGTGATTTTTGAATTTGTATAATAGGACATTAAATAAATTGACATAATAAGTATAACAAAATAATATAATACAGAAAAGGAGACAAAATGAAAGTAGAAATAATATTTATTATTTCGACGTATAAATAATATGTTATTTTTAGAAAAAATGTAAATCGTGATTTTTGGAGTTGTATAGTAGGGCATTGAATAAATTGACATAATAAGTATAACAAAATAATATAATACAGAAAAGGAGACAAAATGAAAGTCGAAATAATATTTATTATTTCGATGTATAAATAATATGTTATTTTTAGAAAAAATGTAAATCGTGATTTTTGGAGTTGTATAGTAGGGCATTGAATAAATTGACATAATAAATTTAACAAAATAATTTAATACAGAAAAGGAGACAAAATGAAAGTCGAAATAATATTTATTATTTAGATGTATAAATAATATGTTATTTTTAGAAAAAATGTAAATCGTGATTTTTGGAGTTGTATAGTAGGGCATTGAATAAATTGACATAATAAGTTTAATAAAATAATTTAATACAGAAAAGGAGACAAAATGAAAGCCGAAATAATATTTATTATTTCGATGTATAAGTAATATATGTTATTTTTAGAAAAAATGTAAATCGTGATTTTTGGAGTTGTATAGTAGGACATTAAATAAATTGACATAATAAGTTTAACAAAATAATTTAATACAGAAAAGGAGACAAAATGAAAGCCGAAATAATATTTATTATTAATTAATATATATTAACCTTCCTCGGCTTAAGAGGGCAAACGGTTTTAAAACATTATTCAATCACTTAATAATTATAACTGTATGGGCACAAATTATATATTTAATATACCTAAATTTATTGTCTAAAATTGTAAACTTTGACAGATATTATTAAAATCAGAAATAAACGAACTGTCTATTTGGATACAAGCGAATAAATCGCTGTATTTATGAAAGACAAGATTATATTTAATTTCAATATGTCGAAATAGCCAATTTTTACTTAACTTATGTATACATGCGTATTGCAGAAAATAAGATGAGATCTAATGCTATATAATCATAAATAAATGAAAAGATAATAATAAAAACAATCTTTATGAACGAATTTACATTTACGTTAAAAAACTACAGAATAGTTTTGTTAAAAAATTATAAAAGAGCACAGGGTGAAACTGAGGATAGCTTAAATAAAAAAAACGGGGTGTAAGTTGTTTTTTTTCTTTCATACTTTTTATTTAAGCGCATTTTATTTTTAAGTAACGTCGTAAGTATCTTTTACGGTAAGTATTTTTTTCTATAAGTATAATACCTTTTTTCTTAATTTTATCTCAATGATCCATCATGGCGATATAAATGTTGAAATAATGTCCAATAGGGAGTTAAAAATAAAATTAATTATTTATTTTTGCTAAAATCCCCATTTTAATTACAATAAATAGAAGACATCACGAAATATAAAAATAAAATAAAGGCGTCTAAAATTTTTATTAATTTTGATAGATTTAAAAAAAAATAAAGAAAAGTCTCATTAAAATGCTATAATGTCATTTTATTGAAACTTAATACAAAGAAATCCTTAGAATACAAAAATTATAAATTATGACTGAATACGCAATTATAAACTGAATCAATTGCGTGTATAATTAAATTATTAGAATACGCAATTATAAACTGAATCAATTGCGTGTATAATTAAATTATTGTGTATAATTAAATTATTTACGATTTACATAAATAATTCTGCGAATTATTATTTGATTGGTGTCACCGATTTTTGTCCGAGTGACTGTCGCAGTCAATATAAAATTGACACAGTTTTCCACTAATTCCAACGTGGTACTTTTAAATGCATAAAATCAATTTGTAGTTCTGTTCAAAATGTTAACCGTCCATTAGATATGTAACATGATATTGTTTATTTGGCGAAGACTTCAACTGTATGCGCCCAGACGCCGATCACGAATCGCTCGATGTCGCATTCGTTTCTACCTCTCTGTATCCTGAAATAGCCTTTCTCGCCCCACGATTCACCCCAGCTGTTAGCGACAAGCTGTAATCAAACATATTTAAGTTAATCCGGTACCACACAGCTTTAAATTATTGTTAGACCCTTTCAAATTTGCTTTTACCATATATAGTTTCACTAAAATATGTTTGTATTCAGAATGGCAAAAAATGCGTCTTTGGAAAAAGATAAATGTTTTATAAAACGTAAAGTAGACAAAATTATATTGGAAAAAATATTACAGACACAAAATTATTGAAATATTCAAGCAGGAGAAAAGCTGCCTCATTCTTGGAGCTTTCAAATAAACGGGTCATGAACGTTATAAAAATATTCAGAGAAGCGAACGACAGAATCAAGAAAATAATTTCGTCAATCCTTCAAAGTCAAATAAATACAAAAATTATCCTATTTTATCGATTTAATTTCTAATAAGAGGATTATGGATGGAAGAGGATGAGGATAACTTATATCTATGAGATACCCGAGGGTCGTTAACATTGAAATAAGTAGTATTCGAGATTTTGAAGTTTAACTGATCCCTTGAGACCAAATATACTCGTCCATTAAGTTATATAATAGCAGAATAACTTACCCAGTACTTTTCGCCAAGTTCCTCTCCCCAACCTATGATCCTGACGCTGTGGAAGCCGGTCAATTCGTTGTTGCCATATTTGGACTGACGGTAGATGCCGCCTGCGTAGTGGAAGAAGTCCTGATACACCTTCATAGTGGCTGTGAAGGAATCGAAAAGATTTTTTTAAATGTTAGTTAATTGCATTGATTTCTCGCGTATAAAGTTTCGTAGGTTTAAAAATCTTTATGAATTTTAATATGTATTAAATATTGAAGTGTATAAATTAAATATTAAGTATTATTGAATGTATTCGGCGTTAATTTTGTAGAAATTCATTATTCACAATTAAATGAAACTACGTGATTTAGTGTTATTTCTACTTTTTGTAGTATTATTTTTAAGTTCTTTACCACGACCTAGGTTTCGTTGTATTACAACATCTTCAGGTGGGCTATTAGCAAAGATTTTCAGTTGGGCTTTTAGCAAAGATTTGCTAATAGCCCACCTGAAGATGCTGTAATACAACGAAACCTAGGTCGTGGTAAAGAACTTAAAGAAAGTAGAAATAATACTACATCACGTAGTTTCATTTAATTGTATTAAGTATTAATTTGAACTTTTCCTTATAATATTTATATTATAACATTCAGGGTCGCACTGAGCTGGAAGGGCTCGGATGATTCTTCACAAGATAAGGGTAAATGGGATACTATTAGATAATAATGATATATACGTATTATTAATTTTAAATGATATATATGATTATATAAATATAGCTCTTAAAAAGTAATTAAAAAACGTTGTATGCCCTCAAAATCGGTTAATTTATTTAGAAGATATTGTCATAAAAAGTTTTTAAAAAAAAGTGCCTTTTCAAAATATTTTTCAATTATAACTTTCAAATATTTTGATGGAGCAATATTTTTGAATAGACATTATTTCTTGTACAAAAAAAAACAACATCGAATGCTCCAATTTAGTTAATCTCTTGGTAAATATTTTTTTTTCAAAAACATAAAAAAACGCCTTTATTATTTTGCGGGCTCAAGGAGCTCGTAAATAAACGAAAAAGTCATATTCTTGAGCTCGCAGAGCTCAATAATTACGACCAGAAATATTTTTGAGCGCTTTGAGCTGTAAAATAGCGGGAAGTTTCAGAAATGGCCTCATGGTCAACCATTTTTCAAAATTTTCCGTTTCACTTGTCTCTAAGTATGTATGTACTATTTTACATTTAAGTCGTCAGCCAGGGGGTAGGTAGGATTGGAGGTCCGTGCAGGCTAGGGCCCGGCGGGCAAGTGCCACCTCGACTATATGACCAGTCTGACACTGATAACATTTATAATGCCCATTAATAATGTCATCAGCGTCATAATTATGAGTGATATCTGAAATTATTCAAAGATTAATGTATTAATTCTATAAACAAAAACGCCGTTGCTTCAAACGAATGACTGTATTTGGGAATATTTTTTTCTTAAATTATTTCGTAATTACATTGAGTTTACGGATAATTAAGATGAGTGACGGTTCAATACAAAATAAATATTGTTTAATTATGTTTGCTGTTAACATTAAATACAATTTACCAAAGTGTAATAGTGTCTAATTAACGAGAGATTAATTTTAAACACCCTTGTTTTATTTTCCATTTTTCTTAAGCGTACGCCTTTTCCATAAATCTTTCCTATGATTTTTCTCATATAAAACGTTGAGAACCTGCTTTATATATATTTATATTTTAATTCATATTATTTTTTCCTCCATATTTCTCCATACGTTCAGGCAATAATTTGGAAATGATTTCGGAATAAAGTAAAATAATGATCTGAACATTTAATATACAAATGTGTCCGAGAAGAAATTGTACAAAGAAACATTTTTGAACCACCTAAGGAAAAAAGTGTGCTGACAAGGAAAGGAATTATTGAAACTGTCCAAAAATTGGAAATTCAACTTTTGGTGAAAACCTTTACATAATCAGAATAAAAAAACACGCAAATCAAAAAAGTTACGCAGTGAGCACGTAAGCCTCTTTGTACGTGCTTGTGTATGTATAGGTGTGTATTACGATTACGTGTATTACATATGTGTGAACGCAGGCGCATGTGTGTGAGTGAGTATGTGTGCATCGTGATCTATTAAGATCGTACATTTTCAATAAACTGGCGCCTGGCGTCTGAATAAATGAAACGAATTTGATGAATTTTGGCATTTCGCTATTTGTTTTAATATGTAGCATTTCTTTATCTTTTAGTCCAAAAAATTGGTGATACATATATAAAAGTTAAACTTTCGCTAAAAAGTATTATTTCCATATCGAGAGATTAACTGAAAAGGATTATTTCCATATCGAGAGATTAACTAAAACGGATTATTTCCATATCGAGAGATTAACTAAAAAGGATTATTTTCATATACTACGATGTATCGATGTTTCTTTTACCCGAGAATATGTGGGCGGTTTCGCCGTAACCATTATTTTTGTCGCGATATTCATTTTTCATAGCAAGTTGATCTGACAATTTTTGAACCGGAAGAGGTTTGAAATTTGTCATATTATGTTTCCGCCCGCTAATATTACTAGAGTTTCGAGGTTGCGAGGGCTAGTTTTAAAAATATAATTATTTTCAAGTTTCAGGCATGTATTTCTCCCACTTCATTTTGAACACATACTAATTTTACATATCTTTCGCATATTAATTATATAAATATAATTTTTTTTTATAACCAGGGCTATAAAAGAGAACGTACGAAAGAGATACAATATTTTAGTTTTTTTAAATGAAGGCAATGTTTTTTCTTCGTTGCAAGCTTCAAAAGGTTTTTCACCGCAAATTTATTTCTAGGTTTAGCAGTCAGTATGAATGCTAAAAATCGGAACTAAATTTACATTCGAATCTGTCACAGACAACATAACTTTTGTATATAAAGTATATGAATAACTGATATTTTGCTTTTGGAGAAAATCTTATTGAAAATTAATTCCATGTTTTTCACCTATCCTCACGTGCATCTTCTGCTCGTATTATACATATAGGTGTCCCAAAAATTCAACATAACACTGCTATTGAAAACAATCCTAAATAATATCTGATTTGGTGGCTGAGCAGGTGGTTATGCATTTGAATACCACTGCATACTGGAGAGTTCCGATATAGTTCGATTCTAGAGGGTGGTATCGTAAACAAGTGGTATCGAAAACGAATTTTGACGTAAGTATTTAGTGGCTTCTCATTATTAGACCGTCTCGTACACATTTCTCATCAAAATCTTTTCACTTTCTGTGACATCAATATATAACATGTAAACTAGAAAAATGTTCCCATTTCGCTATGGCGATAATATATATTTATATATATATATATATATATATATATATATATACATATATGTATATATATATATATATATATATATATATATGAGTCAATATAATTTGAAATTATTTAACCACGAAAGCATTGTTGTATATGCTCTCCGCAATCCGCCTTGGTTGTCCCAACCAGCTGTTCTAACCACAGTATTTGTCCGGCCGGTGGCGAGATAACAAACGCACAGATCTGGGTTATGTATACGGGCGGAATAGACAGGCAAGGTTAGAACGAATTGTTACAGTTGTAGAGTGTGGCTTTTTGGATGTTTAGAAGGCACTAATTGGGTCGTGTGTATGGTACCAGAAGAAATATATACCCGAAGCGCTTCGGTAAAAACTTAAGTTAATTTACAAATAAATTGAGTTTAAGTTCTTAAGGCTGAAGTGACTTGTGATGTTAATATGAATGCCAAATGTTGGTAGTGATTCGTTGCTTGGTTACAGGTTGGTTATTAGGTAATAATACATATCTTTAGCACACACAGTGTTAGCGGTATGCAAGACCAGGGGTAATACATCACACTAATGGCATCTCCAAATGTAAAATTAGACCAAACATTTTTTCTTGGTTATCAAATGAGCTCATAAGGCGACTTTTCCGAACTATTCCAAGATGATAATAAAAAAATGCTTCTTTCCACCCTAAAGTAGTTATCTTAGAACCAAATTTAGTTACTTGTCTGCACATGGTATAGGGTTACGCTCTGAAAACCAGCTCAGTCTCCTTATTCTCAAACATACAACCACCTTTTATGAAAAGTCCTACGCTGTCCAAGCTATAAGACTTAGGAATCGATTAGATCCGGATACCAGAAACTCGCTTTCCTTAAATGTACTCAAAGATCGTCTGAAAAAGACCTTCCTCTCATAATCCCTCTGTTCTAGCGTTCCTAATTCCATTTTGTTCCACATTTTACTTGTCCCCAACCATGTCAAGATTTATAATCAACCATTTTTTTGTTGTGTATTATTCATATGTAGCTTAGTTTTGCTTATTTATGTTATTATTTTTTTGTTAATTGTTATATCCTAAGTTTCGTTTATTTTTCCTTTTTTTATTAACGTCTTTTATGGTAATCCACATCACAAAATGCTTATATTTAATTATCAACATCTCATGTAGCAATAAGTCTACCAAATGTATGCATTTTATGTACTTTATTTATTTATTATAAATAACATAAATAAATAAAGTGCATGGTTTCAAATGATTCACATAATGATTATAAATACTGTATATATTCTTTATAATCTCATTGATAAATACTGAAAATAGAAATGAAGAAGGAACCTCGCCTTGGAGCCCACATAGATCACTCCATTCATAATACACTTTACAGTACCTGTATACTCCATATAGATATAAACTAATACACTGTGATAAATGTTGCGATGTATTTAATGATTAAAGCAAGTTTAAACGATTTTAAAGTCAATGGAGTTATAGATAATGCTCAAATAAAAATACTACTAATAGTTAAATAAAGATACTAGTAAAGTAGTTAAATATGATTGTTACTGTGGTATTTATTATATTCCATTAAAAAAATTGAGGTCTTGACATAATGCAAAATACTTAAATACTTAAGTTAACTTAACGTGATCAAAAAATGGTTAAATGCCAATGTTTAACATGAAACATTCATTATCACTAAACGTTTAGTGAAACAAGTACCTGTTTTACGATAACAAAGTAGCAAGAAAATAAAGGCTTTTTCTTAAATATTTTACCAATTTTCAAACGTATATTTAACGCCGAAAACTATTTTTATTAACAAGATAAAATAAACGACTTAGAATTTTTAAAATTTCCATTAATAATTACACAGTAATTGCACAATAATTCGAATTGTAAACGTGATAGTATTTATTCAACAAGGAGCGCATCGATCCGCCCTGCTGTTTGACTGATGGTTAGGAAGACTTAAGTTATGGAGAAAATATTATATTTCAGTTTCAAGTTGCTAAAAAAATAACAAAATGCTAAAATCTCGTCTTAGTTTATTTACTTCGACACGAGATGAGACACTTGTTTTATTTCATTTACTTCGACACGAGATGAGACATTTATTTTATTTTATTTACTTCGACACGAGATGAGACACTTGTTTTAGTTTATTTACTTCGACACGAGATGAGACATTTATTTTATTTTATTTACTTCGACACGAGATGAGACACTTGTTTTAGTTTATTTACTTCGACACGAGATGAGACATTTATTTTATTTTATTTACTTCGACACGAGATGAGACACTTGTTTTAGTTTATTTACTTCGACACGAGATGAGACACTTGTTTTAGTTTATTTACTTCGAAACGAGAAGAGACACTTGTTTCAGTTTATTTACTTCGACACGAGATGAGACATTTATTTTATTTTATTTACTTCGACACGAGATGAGACACTTGTTTTAGTTTATTTACTTCGACACGAGATGAGACACTTGTTTTAGTTTATTTACTTCGACACGAGATGAGACATTTATTTTATTTTATTTACTTCGACACGAGATGAGACACTTGTTTTAGTTTATTTACTTCGACACGAGATGAGACACTTGTTTTAGTTTATTTACTTCGACACGAGATGAGACACTTGTTTTAGTTTATTTCCTTCAACACGAGATGGCAGCGCATGCTACAGAGATTACAAAAAATATTAATATTTGGTAATATGAAATGAACTAAAGATATTGCAGCTGGCAGCAATACAAACAACGTTGAGACACGAAAGAAACGCCCCCTTCACATGATATATGATCGCATAAACTAATTTAAATCTTACAGTATATACTAACCTAGCTTCCTCTATGTTATACCTGTTAATTATAATCAATTAAGCGTGACTAAAAATTGCATACATTGCAATTTTCTATTTGTTTCAAATCGAAGCCATGTTGTATATTAACAACGCTGTGTTGTAATAATATCGTACTTAGCTCTGTACCATGGCGCTCAAGTGAAAGGATTGGACTTGTTTTATGCACTACTATCACGTTTTAGTATCCACCTACGTATCATAAGTTTAAACTGGTTATTATATTCGATTCCTGGCTTCAGAACTTATTAGAGGTTTGTGGTTTAAGAGCAATTTATAAGTAATATGTTTTAAACCTGAGTTTGTTTTGAAATAACGATACGCGTCACTTTCTATTTAATATAACAATTGAGATAGAATATTTGTATCATGACTTCACAAATTATAAAACGTTTGTGGTTTATAAGCAATTTACAAGTAATATGTTCTATACCTGAGTTTATTTTGAAATTAAGATACGCATCACTTTCTATTTAATACAACAATTGAGATATACTATTTGAATCCTGACTTCAGAAATTATAAAACGTTTGTGGTTTATGAGCAATTTACAAGTAATATGTTCTATACCTGAGTTTGTTTTGAAATGAAGATACGCGTCACTTTCCATTTAATATAACAATTGAGATAGAATATTTTGAATCCTGACTTCAGAAATTATAAAACGTTTGTAGTTTATGAGCAATTTACAAATAATATGTTCTATACTTGAGTTTCTTTTGAAATTAAGATACGCTTCACTTTCTATTTAATATAACATTTGAGATAGAATATTTGAATCCTGACTTCAGAAATTATAAAACGTTTGTAGTTTATGAGCAATTTACAAGTAATATGTTCTATACTTGAGTTTCTTTTGAAATGAAGATACGCTTCACTTTCTATTTAATATAACATTTGAGATAGAATATTTGAATCCTGACTTCAGAAATTATAAAACGTTTATGGTTTATGAGCAATTTACAAGTAATATGTTCTATACCTGAGTTTGTTTTGAAATGAAGATACGCGTCCCTTTCTATTTAATACAACAATTGAGATAGAATATTTGAATCCTGACTTCAGAAATTATAAAACGTTTGTGGTTAACGAGCAATTTAGAAGTAATATGTTCTAAACCTGAGTTTGTTTTGAAATGAAGATACGCGTCACTTTCTATTTAATACAACAATTGAGATAGAATATTTGAATCCTGACTTCAGAAATTATAAAACGTTTGTGGTTAACGAGCAATTTAGAAGTAATATGTTCTAAACCTGAGTTTGTTTTGAAATGAAGATACGCGTCACTTTCTATTTAATACAACAATTGAGATAGAATATTTGAATCCTGACTTCAGAAATTATAAAACGTTTGTGGTTAACGAGCAATTTACAAGTAATATGTTCTAAACATGAGTTTCTTTTGAAATGAAGATACGCATCACTTTCTATTTAATATAACAATTGAGATAGAATATTTGAATCCTGACTTCAGAAATTATAAAACGTTTGTGGTTAATCTGTTCGCGCAAATAATAATGATTAACAGACATTCTTTCCAGACTTTCGTTTCAATAAAAATGCCTTTTCCAAACTTTCTTTTAAATAAGTATATGCCTTTCCTAGACATTCGTTTCAATAAGAATTACACTTTGCAAACTTTCGTTTCAAAAAAAACAATTGCTGATATAATATCTCTTGATTGAAGCTGCAAATCTGCTGACGTTAGACATCATCTCGATTATGTAATCGGTTACAGGATTCAACTATAGATATGTAATCGGTTACAGGATTCAACTATAGATATGTAATCGGTTACAGAATTTGACGTTCTCAAAGTTCAGTGAACTTTTAGAAATCTAATGCCAAATTTTAGTAGTGTCTGAAGTAGCAACATTTAATTGATTTCACTGTAATGTCTAGCCTAACGTGCTTGTATTTCCAAATATTTAATTGCTGTTAATTATATCTGTTACATCAATATTATTAACAGACTAATTATATCAGTTACATGACTATTATTAAGAGAGTCTGGATAATCTTGAAAAACCCTTATAAATGATTTAATTGTGATATTTCAGGCAGCAATTTTAGCCAATTTTATCCTTATTGTCTTGGTCTAATAATTATTTATGCTGATCAAACTAAGGTTGGTTTCATTTTTTCTACTAAACTGATATAATCGACTCGACCAGCACTATGAGAAATGACTACTTGATTTTTATCTATTGAGTCATTTCATTCAAATATTTGAATTTAATTATTAAATTAATTATATTCTATTATTTGATTTAATGACGGAATTATATTATTATTATTTGTATTTTAATAACATTTTAATGGTGTAACACCAATTAATTCGTTATCTCAATGAGATTCGAATCCATGGTAAATTTCATTTAAAATGAACCCAGTTATTTCAGAGTTCCTCTTAGGATTTATAATAATTTACCTTAAACTACATAAGAAGCTTTAAAAAAAACTCCTAGCATAAAGCTAAGAATGATCGGTGAAGGTTTTCTTTGAGTTTAAAATTGAAGTTAAAATTCCACTTGAAACCAATTCCTCTTGAACAATTTTAAGGATAAACTAATACTCATCATTTGTTGTTTGACGGTATATAAGCATTCTTTTATCTGAAAAATTTGCTGCATTGAAATAAAGAGAAGGTTTTTATCATATGTGTGTATATATATATATATATATATATATATATATATATATATATATATATACGCATACACACGTATATTAAGTTCGCTTTTATGAATTTATGTAAGTCATACGTTGTGTTCTCGAAAATTAATAAGAAATTACAAAGGACATTAATCCAGTCTACCGATTTGTATGCTCCAAATGTATGTGATATGATTAAAAAACCGACGAAAACTTTATATCTACGACAGAAAGACTCTTAGGTACTTACAATACCGATGAAAGAAGAATAAAAGCTGATTAGACGTTGTAAGATCTGTAAGTCATTAAATTTCTTGACCGAAATGAAGTGTAAGATACTTTGATAATGATGAGATAGATACAGAGAATAAAAGAAGACTGTTTCACCAAGATGGTTTACAGGGAAAAACTTAAGATTATAATGATGCCAGAAAGACGTTAAATAAGCAAATGCTCACTCAAGAAGGAAAGCGCTCAACAGACCTGTCTAGAAAATATTATCGGGAGTTTTTTTAAGTCTGTAGTACTACTAGGTTGGCAACTTTTTTAAACACTTTATTACTGTAAAAATTTTGGTTCCCTTGATCTCAATGAGCATTGTATAAAATAATGAGGATATTTTTAAAATTTATCCCTTTTTGACCTCAGAAAATGTCGCCGCACTCTGAATGTAAGTTTGTTTTGCATTATGGGACATTTTTTATCCAATCTTTAGTTATTTTCCTATCTTTGAGACCTGCATCTACTAACATCAGTTGTGTATTTATTGTATACTATTATTTCTATATAGGATTGCGTAATTAGCGTCTAAAATTTGCTCAATCTTCTCCAAAAATTTGAAAAATCCACAGGGAATCGACAAAGTGGAATTAATGGATTGTCGAATAAGTACGATGTGGGTAAGACGTATTTAATAATGAATGTTTGTATTGATATGAATTAAAATAGAAGTATATGAATATAAAATGAAATATTGCTATGGTAAACTAAAATTTGAAAAAATTCACTTACGAATCTATAAAGAGAAAAATTTCCTTAAATAAAATTGAAGCTGCCATCGCGTGTCATCTTATCAAAGTTATAAGTACATTTTGTATATTTGTTTACATAATGTTTAACTTAGTATTTACTTGTTCATTGAGATGAAACTTTCCCTGACTTATTATGTGCTGTTTCGTGAGTAGCATAGCCTATTTGTAATCTTAATTTATCAAAAGCAAATCATGCTTTATCAAAATGGTTTAGCTGCTAGAAGTAAACAATAAATGGAATTATTTATAGAATTTAATCACGGTAGAATTTTTGAATCCTGATAACTTTGATTCAATCTATACGTAAATCTCAATGTTCATGATTTTGTTCAGATTTTTCTGAGCGATACTTTTGATGATAAGAGTGAGGGACAGTAATTTATAGGCGTTTTACCAAAAAAAATTTAAACAAATTCATAAAAAAAGTCAGATGTAATGTTGAATTCAGATGGAAACAGTTATGGAGGTTTAAAGAAAAATAAGACACAATTGCGACAAGGGAACAATAAATAGAAGAGGACGAGTCATTAGTTTCGGCATGGAGTTGATTAAAGACTTTCCTAGTTTGAGTATAAAAGGACTTTTTATAGAAATAAATTGAGGGTTTGAAAGAAAAGCAGAATGATCAGGTTTTCAAAGCATAGTCCTAGCCTGTGAGCCAACAAATGATTAAATGTTTTCAAAATCCTCCTCCTAGCGACGTGTTCCTCATTCCTGAGGGTTGTGAACTCCCCGACTTGAAGTCAATTTTGCACGCACGATATCTCTCCATCTGTTCCGGTCCTTAGCGGCGTGGAGTGCCTCATGCAAGTTAGTGCTCAACACCGAACGTATTTGGTTAAACCATCTAGCTGCGCTCCGCCCCCTTGGTGATTTGCCATCGACCTTGCCGGTGATCATCAACTGCTCCAGGTTATGTCCACGCTTCCGTGCGATGTGTCCAAAGAATTCCAGGATCGTTCGCAAGCAGATAGTGGAAAGCCTGGTCTTGATGTTAAGCTCACGAAGAATGGGCTTGTTTATACGGAACGCAGTCCATGGAAACTGAAGCATCTACCTCCAGCACCATATCTCGAAAGCGTCAATGTTCGGTATTTTTTCAATTCAATTCCAAGTTAGGTTAGTAAATTTAGATTGTTCAAAATATTGTAAAAGGATGGAAATAGATAATGAACTTTCATCCATTTAAGTCGCGTCCTCTTTTCTGAAATATGGTCGCATTTTCTTAAATAAAAAATGTAAAATACATAGATTCTCTAAACGTTCTGTATGGTAAAGACCTCTATAAACCTTAATAAAACACTTGTGAAGTACAAGTAAAACTCATATTACGACAGTAAAGTCCGTAGCAGTACGACAGTAAAGGTCGTAACATTTACGTTAAACTATTTAATCAATTCACGTCATGTTTCGCTACCTAAATGTATGGCCTAATACATATTTCACAGATTCAACTTTCACTTGTAAAGTTTTAGGGAATTTTTCCAAGACTATGTTATTTAGAATGTTTGCTATAGTTTTTCTGTATACTCTGCATACGCTTCTAGAAATTCCGGTATTTTCATAGTGTCAGGTTAAGTAGTTTTGGGAAATAAAGTGTAGGGGAGGTGTTTCGTCGCTTGTTTAACAGCATATTTCTGAATTCACTTAAATTATAACAAATAATGTTTTTAAGATCCTGATAACTAGGTTTTTTAAACAATAACCCATAAGACTGATGCAATTTAAAAAAAATTCTGCAAAGATCCTTTATTAATATTTTTGAATTATATTTACGGTTTAATATACTTTATATAACTTTAATATACTTTATATAACTTTAAAACATTTTATATAACTAAGCCGGATTTCTATTTTTTACCTCGAAAGGTTTCTAAGAAAACGGTTGCGAAAAACAAACGCATGGAACATATCCATGCGTTTGATTGACCTTACAATAATACCGTTCCTTCATATCGAGTTACGCGACCCTAAAAATAGTTTTTTTTTTAAACCTATTGGGAAATTATAGAATAGCTCACAACACAGATGGACCAATATCACATACCTTGATGTAATATAAAATACTTTGATTTAAAAAGCATATAGATATTAAAATACTAACGCTCAAAATAAAGGTACCAGAGATAATGTCGTCTTGAGAGGCAAAATAAATGCGCGTAGTTTACGATGTTTTTAGGTCACGGGCCTGTTTCATTCAAATCTTTTGTCGATACGCAAACTGGCGTTTCGTTTCAATCTTTGTTTGCGTAGTCACGCAGGGACATATTTTCGTACAAAGGTGTGTACCCATTACCGTGTTTGACCACCGTTTAAAGTTTCCAATGTTTACATTTGAGATTTTTCACGAGTCAGGGCCTAGTGAACTAGAAATTATTTGGAATTTTACAAGGCGCAGTACCCAGCTGTGCTCGGATTTTGCAACATTACTGCGTAGATTTTTATTGCTGAAAGTTGAAAACTTGAAACTGAAAGTTGTATTTCAAATTAGGGCAGTTTTATTTTATGCTACATGCCCAGTGTAGTGACTATGGGCATTACCTACGATGATATGCGCATTAGAGAGACCTATCTATGTCCAGCAGTGGACAGAAACAAGTTGATGATGACATATATTTGTTTGAACTAAAGTCGTATTTAAAATTAGAGCAACTTTATTTTAAGCTGCATGCCCAGCGTAGTGACTATGGGCATTACCTACGATGATATGCGCATTAGAGAGACCTATCTATGTCCAGCAGTGGACGGAAATAAGTTGATGATGACATATATTTGTTTGAGCTAAACTTAAAGTCGTATTTAAAATTAGAGCAATTTTATTTTAAGCTGCATGCCCATCGTAGTGACTATGGGCATTACCTACGATGATATGCGCATTAGAAAGACCTATCTATGTCCAGCAGTGGACAGAAACAAGTTGATAATGACATATATTTGTTTGAGCTAAGCTTAAAGTCGTATTTAAAATTAGAGCAATTTTATTTTAAGGGTGCGTATAAAGATGGGCATATAAATAGTTAAATATAACGAGAATATAAAGTTATAAATACATATATAAATAGAAAGTTACATGTTAAGTGAGTCGAAAAGAAATTCCACGTGGGTCTGTGTGTCGTTTTATAGAAAGGTAACAACGTAAGGGTCCACAAAGTTGCCGAAATCGGTCGTATTTTGCTACCAGGTCGATATTCGTAAGTATTAGTATCTAGATATTGGTAATTCTTGTGCAATGTAGCAAATATCTTGTACTTAAAAACAATATTAATGTTATGTTCAATCATAGTAGTTTGTTTTTTTCGAGTAATAAAATATTATTTTTTTTGCAGTTATGTCGTTAGGGTCCGCAAAGTTACCGAAATCGGTCGTATATTGTTACCAGGTCGATATTCGTAAGTATTAGTATCTAGATATTCGAAATTTTATGCAATATAGCAAATATCTTGTACTTAGAAATAATATTAATGTTATGTTCAATCATAGTAGTTTTTTTTCTCGAGTAATAAAATATTATTCTTTTTTTCAGTTATATCGCCAGGGTCCGCAAAATTACCGAAATCGGTCGTATATTATTACCAGGTCAATATTCGCATTAGTATCTAGATATTTGAAATTTTATGCAATATAGCAAATATATTGTACTTAAAAATAATATTAATATTATTTTTAATTGTAGCAGTTTGTTTTTTGAGTAAAAAAAATATTCTTTTTAGGGTTATGTCGCCCTGTAGATACTGCTTTGCGTTTTAAAGTATGCTAAAAATGTGTTTAAACTGGGTTTTGCGTTTTGATAGAACTTTAAAACTGCGTAAAGAACGCAACGATCCCGTCGGAGTTCCTTTAAGACATGTGTCATGAAAAATAGACAAGAAGAAACGTTTCCTATGATCAGCAACAAAAGATTAAAAAGTCATCTTTAGCAACCACAGTTACCTCATATATATAATCGTGCTCATATAGTTATTCATTTATATTAAAAAAATAACAATAATTTGTTTTTTCTGTCTCCGCTGATAAAAATAATGTCATATTTGAAACGACATCTGTGTTTGAAGGTCAAACAATTAATTTTGCTTAATATTTTTCTAAAAAAGCAAGTTTGTTTTATTCTTTTTAATTTGAAACGTACACGTCAAGTTGATTGCGCATTGTAAATAACGGTTTTATATTCATAACCTGACTCATACTTTACATACCGTTGATAATTTTGTACGTTATGGTCAACTGTCACATTTTGTCGTAATAATAGTTGAATAAATAAAAAAAAGACTGGCGAAAAAAACAACTGGTGATTCATTTGTTATGTACCCATATTATTAAAACGATAAAGTTTATTTGTAAAAGTCTGTCTGAATCTTGTTTTCAGAAATTGAAGGCTAAAAAAAAAAAAGTAGAAAAAAAAAAGTAAAAGGTAGAAAAAATAATTTCCAGATTTTCAACTTAATAAAACATTCTATTTAGATATAAGAATGCGATCGTGCAAAACAATATTGGATTAAATCTATACTCTTATGCAGTATATTTAAATTAAATGCCGCAGTTATTCCTAAGAGGCTAGATTTATCTGGGAAAAAAATTTTCAGCATGGCTTAATTTTCCTTTAAATTAGAATAGCTACAAAATTTCTGTGGTCATCATATCTTTGGTTATATAAAATATAACAACAATTGACGGAAGTTCTGTGAAGTGTGGTGTCTTTGTTGCATTTATGACCTTTAGTCAATCGCTGTATCCCTAAGATTTGCATCAATAAAACATAAAGATTGACTTTAATTATTTTTATTCATATATCGATTTTATCCTAAACTAATTGTGCTGTATGATTGAAGATACATCATACATAATACACATTATTGGTAATACTCAAAATTAGAAAAGTATTCCTAAATACGTCATAAACTTCATAGGCCTGGATTTTTCCGACACCACACGTATTGCCATTACAAAGTTCAGAAAATAGATAAGAAGGCGTGTTTGTTTCTTTAGTTTTCTTACCTGGGGCTGACGTATTGATATAAAACTAAACCTGCTAGTCCATCCTAGTTAAGGAACGTAAGCAATTAGTTCTGAGCTGAACTTCAAAAAGATTACAATTACTGTAATCCTGCCAATAATTTTCTTAAATAAAATTAAAAAAGAAACAATACATAAAGATTATACAAAAAATGACTAAATTTAATATGTCGAGAATAAAAAGGAAAAGAGCGAGGATTAAAGTAAATAGGATATAAACGGACAGATAAGAGGACAAGTGAAGTTAGGAGAAATATGATTTTTCCAGACGACCTTTTGTTTGATTTTTTTTATATATGGATGGTATATCTCTAACACTGGCATTCAATAAATACCATAGTTTGACAGTACAAACAGCGAAGAAATACCCATAAAAGAGCGAACAATGTCTTAAAAAGAAGGGATGTACGTAGGTTTTCTGTTGAATCCAGGTGCATATACGTACTATCGCTTCTTATTGGAAGAAAATATATAGAAAACGAAATACTTACAGGACGCACGGGGAAACATTTTGAAGGAAAACAAAGAAATAAATATTAAAAAGAGGGAGGCAGCTAACATATTGTAAAAGAAATGTTTCCTTAACTAAAAGAAGTTCATGAATATGACTGAAAAAGGATAGACAATATAGAAAATGTATTTAAAATAATGAATATGATTAAAGTAAACCGGGACAAAGAAAAGTTATGCATGTTAGAATAAGAGTGATCGTACAGCATTAGACAACAGGAGATCGAGACTTGAACGGTAGAAGCTCAAACAGACATGTAGAACTCTAGGATGATATTCTAGGATGTATTCTAGGATGATATTGAAAATGGCAATGATGAAAATGAATTGGTACAATAATGTGTGACGCACCATGTCTGACATAGTTAACTAGAAAGAATATGGTATGGAGAGTTTTGGAAACGAATTTTCACAATAAGATCTCAATAGCTGACTAGAAGAATATGGTATGACGGATTTTGGAAACGAATTTTCAGAATAACATCTCGACAGCAATTATGACATTCCTCATTTCTTCTTATATTAATAAGTAGTAAATCAATAATAACGTTTTTATTGGTTCAATTTCTGTCGTTATCAAATAAGGAAGTATTACTCTGAATCATTCACTTTCGTTGACACCGTTTAAATAGCCGAAAACATGTCTGGTAATGATAGCACTATCACATTGCAGTCTGCAGGTCATAAAGTATAGATTAGAGTTAATATTTTCTGCAAATTTATGATGATAATTATTTACTTGCTTATTGATACTGGGCGATTTTATAATTGGATAGAAATTATAAATGAGTATGATTAAATTAAGCAATAAAATTCCAATTTGAAGATTGTCGTTTCTCAACGACATTATCGTGTATCTGTATCCGGTTGAATATTTTTTTTCTTTAATTCTTCCACATAAAAACATATTTTAATTTTATTAGCATTTGCAAAGGGAAACAATCTTATTTAAGTCAATATTTCATAATTTAAATGATGCAAGAATTAGATGGAATTTTAAAGACGTACAAACGAACACATAGGTAGTAGTGTTGCAAATGATTTATTTATGGAAGATTAGGAAAAATTAACTAAATAGCGTTTTTTAAGTAATTTATGGTATATATATTTCTTATTAATTTAAAGGAAATAAAAAATCTTTGTCTACAATATTTGAAATTCTGAATTAAAGCAAGACTTTAGAGGATGCTTCTTTATGCTTCAGACACTTTTTTGGCACAGTATATTTTTGCATAAGTGAATGAGTTGCGGAAGGTTTTAAATAAAAACGAAATATATTCTTAAAAAGCGATCAAGTTCAAGTTGATTTGTATGATAACTGTTAACTGTTACGTACGGTTGTTTTGATATACAGAGGCATCTAAACATACTTGAATTCCGTATGAGTGGTATGTGATGCGCGTGTAACCTTTGGTTCTACACCATTCATATAAACCGCGTCAGAGTTTATATGAATGATGTCTGGTCGGAAGAGCCAGGGTGGACCGCGGAAGGGACCGGGTAGGGTAAGGATAGATGGTATATATATATATATATATATATATATATATATATATATATATATGTAGGTATATTATAATTATATATATATATATTATAAGATAAATATAGTTCTTAAAAAGTACTTAAAAAACCGCGGCGAATGCCCTAAAAATCAGTTAATTCATTTAGAAGTATTTCCATAAAAAGTTTTCAAAAAAGTGCCTTTTCAAAATAACTTTCAAATATCTTGATGGAGCAATATTTTTGAATAGACATTATTTCTTTTACAAAAAAACAGCATCGAATGCACCAATTAAGTTAATTGTTTGGTAAATATTGTTTTTTTTTAAACATAGAAACGCGCTATTATTATTCATATTATATCCTTGAGCTTGAAGGGTTCAGTAATTACGACCAGAGATATTTTTGAGCACTTTGAGCTCGAAAATAGCGGAAAGTTTCAAAGATGGCCTCATGGTCAACCATTTTTCAAATTTTTCCGTGTCATTTCTCGCAAGTATGTATGAACCATTTTACGTTTCATTCTCTCCAAGTAGGTATGAACCATTTTAGTAAGTCGTCAGCCAGCCAACGCCAACTCGACTATATGGCCAGTCCGACACTGAACCGCGTTGTGTTAATGTTGTAATAACTTGAAAAATAACGAAAATATAAAAATAAATATCTTATATATCTATATATTTTAATATGCGGAATTTATATAATAATTATGTTTTTGCTATCATTGGTATTTTTGATGTAATTTAGGTATAAATAAAAATACAATACTGATAATATTCTTCCAATCAATATCATATTTAGAATATATTTAGTTTTTTTTCCAAGTTTTTAAGTGATTTTTTTCGGGGTAGGGCAGAGACAGCGATTTTTCAAAATTGAAACAAATGTTCAATTATATCTTTATGTAATTTATATTTTCAATGCCAAATGCTCTTTGAAAAGAGGCTGAAATTATGGTGAAAGTTGGAGGTGGTCATGGTAACTTTTCAAAGGCTATCAGTAAACCCATCAAGTTTGGGTTCATTCCACTTAGCTTAACACGTCCATTGATACGTACTATCAAGGAGGGTTCGATGATGGAAGAGGATGAGGAAGAGTAGTCATGGGAAGTTCTTAACGGCTAAAAGTAAACCGATCTAATTTGGGTTCTTTCGACTTTCAACAAGTCCTTTGATTACATATTGTAACCAAAAAGATCTTGTGGTAGAGGAGGGAGGTGATTATGAAACCCCAATGGCTACTAGTCACTAGAACCCTGATGGCGACCAGTAAATCCATTGAGTTTGGGCTTATTTCATTTCTCCCAATAATTACTTTCTAATTATGCGAATTCTGAGAAAAACAACTGTGGCAGATGGAGATATGGACACATAACTAATCTTATAATAGTTCCGTTTTTCTTTTTGAGGTACGAAACCTTAAAAATTATAAATATAATTTATAATATTCTAATTTTATAACCAATATAGCTTTTAAAATATTTCAAAAATATTTATTTCCCGAATGTATTTATTTTTTATTTTTACCTACTTTTAACAATATTTTATTTTTAATAGTAGAAAAGTTATGTAACATCTTAAGCCACTTACTATTTCCTCAATCATGTTTGATGTTTATTTCTCATCTAATCATAATATGAGCTAATATGATTTACATGAAGATATTATGGTTCCGGTTCCAATTATTAATATTAAATTTCCATTAATAATACTTATGAGATTTTTCCTCATAAAATTTAGCATATTGTCATTTGTAGTAAATGTATCATACCTTGTACCGGTCCAGATGTTTGTATGTCATTCATGATGTCATCTTCAGAGGCGAGGCGGTGGGCGGGCGAGGTGCGGTAGCGTTGGTCACGGTAGGGCGGCACATCGCATCCGGCCGAGCGGAGATTGCCCCGACGCGGGATCGAGCACTTGGTGGAATCCTGGCCGGTGTAGGGGAAGCAGGGCTCATCGACCAGGCTGATGGAGTCAAAGAATTTAGTTATATTAAGCATTTTGATGACTTTCTAATTGTTTAAGCAATTATTCGTTAAGTTCTTGGTAGCACAAAATCACATAGTAAATGAACTATAATAAAATCGTTTTATAAAGGTAGATTTTAGTTGAAATAAAGTATTTTAATAAGTTTCAGTTAAGTAACATTTAGAGTAGTTAAAAGATATAGACCATTGAAGATACTGTTGAAAGTGCTGGTGCTGAAGAATCGACCTTTGCATCATATTTGGAGCTATGAGCTAAAATTAATGGGTTCAGGTTTTTTATGATAGGAAATTAAACGACTACTCGTAAACATTATTAAGAAAGACGCCATCCAGTTACGCTGTTACAAAATTTTATGAATTTGGACCATGTACTTATTTTTACATGATATACAATTTCATGTGGTGCCATCTATTAGGAAATTGGTTGATAATATGAAAATTATTTTTTAAAATCTTTTAATCTCTGTGGCTCTACTGTTTATACGTATATGTATTAGTATTTCAAGTTATTTTAATCTTTGAAAAACACATTTAAAATTTTAAACGGGTGAATTTTTATTTATCATAAAGTGAGATTACGTTACTTACTACTTTTTAGCGACTTTAATACAGACCAATTTAAAAATACTTGCTTGTAAATACAGAAGCGGCTGTCAAATTTTTACATATTGAATATTTAACAGAAACTCTTTGAATATTTAAAAAGTAACCAAAGAGTGGGCCATTAAAAAGTAACCATATAAATATTTGAGAGATAACCCAAGGTAACAATACAAATTGAAGAGATAATCTTCTAAATATTAAAGAGGTAACCTAAGGTAAAAGTGAACCATTAAAAGATAACCGCTTAAATATTTGGGCGTTATATATTATAAGGTTGCTCTAAATAAAGGTGAAAAATAAAAAAAAAATGTGAGCCATCATGGAACCCCTGGCAGATGTGAAACATCTAAATTTTCTTATATTTTTATATTGAAATATTTTTAGGACGTTGTACGTTTGATAACAGAGTTTGTAAACAAACGAGTAAGGTTACAGATGTGAGTAAATAAGAAACTTTGTTGATACATTAATATAGACGTAAAGTAGTGTGTGTAATCTAGTAGAGAGGGAAGTGTTAAGTCGACAAGACGCGAAGCTAGGCGAATTAAGTCGTGAGATCAAGATGCCAAGCTAGCCGAATTAAGTCGGAAAAAGCCGGCAAGATCCGAAGCTATCACTTCACGATGTATAACGTCACGATGTGCCATAAGAACGTTTCAATTTCCATCCAATCCCACCATTAGATGTTTCACATCAACACTGATAACAGTTATTACTTGAAAAGTATGTGAGAATATTACTTTTAAGTAAAATTTTAATAAACAGTATTAGATTATACTACGTTTAAGAAATATGTGTCATAGTCATGAAAATCGGTGAAGGTTTAGAGTGGAAGAAACGTTACTTCACGGAAGACGATTTTGCAGCTAAATTGGAAACGGGTAGTCCCAAGAGTTGCGACCATTCCTCAGGCCCAATTCGTGGACGCACAAGGGAAGTGAGACTTATTTCTCATCAACTGCCCTATTCAACTTCGCCCTTAAACTGATCATCGATCTATATTCCGTTTATATGCAAGCAAGAGAGCATGCAAAGTTGCTTTTATGTACAATGTATACGTCACATAACATTATGAGTTTGGTAAATCCGGGAAGTCATTTTTCATTTTTTAAATCGGTACAGAACGATCTCGAATTGAAAATGTAATTAGCTGAACTACCGAATTCGACTTGTTTTTCTATTCGATTAACTATTTCAAACAGTATCAGATTCATTCGCCGCGACTAATTTACAGTTATTTTACTTTTTTTGTAGCTTAGCTACTATTTCATTGTACCACGATGATGGCTTTACCAACTTTCTCAATGTTTTTGATTCAAGTTGCAAAATAAATTAATAAACAAGATGTATTATTCTTACTTTCACTAACGATATTTGGACAGGTATTCTTATTGCTTCAAGTAGAAAGGATGGTAATTTAGTTGTTGATAAATAAATAACGGAAGATGACAAAATGAAAGGAGTTGAGAACAAATACATATCTATGGCTGCCATCTTTTCTTAACGAGGAATCTGTTTTTGAAATGAAACTTCTTTGAGTGCGATGAAAATGAGATGTGAAGGTCGCAATGTTTTTGCATCATTTTTATGGCGTTACTGCAAAGTTTGTCAGGTCGGAATATCACGAATTTATCTCAACAAGGACAGAAAACTGATACTTTAATAACCGAGAGAGATAGATGAACACGATGGAATAAGAAGAGAAGTGTATACATGCGCGAAAAAAACAAAAATGGCGCTAACTACACTGATAGCATATCAGCTGTTTTGTACGTCGTATGTCGAAAGAAAACTGTCAAAATTTTTCGCGAAATCGAAAAAATGGTGCTCACTAAAGCTATCAGCTGTTTCGTACGTTATGTGCCTTAAAATAAAATTGTCAAAATGTTGTGCGACAAAAATGGCGCTGATTAATGTACTAAATAACAAATTAATACTAAATAACAAATTTAGGAGTAGTCAAGTTATGTTTCCGTAAACTGTCAGACATAAAATTGTCTATTGACTTTATAAATCGTTCGACCGCTTGATAGGTCCATTCGAATGTAACGCTGAATAACGCTTATCTATTCCACCACCTGCAATTTGTTATTTTAATAATTTAGCACTTTTTATATAAATTATCCTCAGACGTGGCCGATATCGCGACTCACGCCGCTCGTTAAGGACTCGTCTCGGACACCCGTAACGAACAAACAGGACGTCTCATAATTCACACCTCGTTACAGACAATTTATCCTCAATGTTTGCTAGAACGCTTCAACAATTATATTCTCGACGAAACGTTAGTCGATTCACTTTTTAATAATTACACAAATTATATGATGTATTTTTTTTTACAGTGTGTTTAACTTTGTCATAACCAAAGGCGTTATTAATAATATCTGTCACGTTTAAATTGACGTCATGTTAGTTAGACCAAGTAAGATTTCTTTACTACACTACAAAACCTAATAGCCAAAATGACGTGTAAACTAATGGTTTGGTTATTGGAGAACACTAGAAAAGTAACAGACGTGCCATGAATATTTCAGAACAAAAGTTCAATTTGAAACAGACCGATGAAGCTTTGGAATGTGCACTATGTTCTTGACGTTGAGAGTATTAACTGAACGACATAACATTGTAATCATACTTAAGTGCAACGCAGGCGGCTGATATTTTAAGGCACACCTGTAACGAAAATCAGCCTTACAGAAAAATCGGAACGTCTGTGGCCGACTTTCACCGATCCTAACGTTACGGCAAAAAATGCGCTAAGGCAGAATAGGACGGTGGACCACGCTGATGCAGATGGAGACATTTAATTGGCAGTGTGCGCCTCTTGATGTAAGCGTTAGGTAGATGGAAATGACATGGATGGAATGTCTATGTCGGTGACCGACACGGACAAAAGTCGGCAGCTATCGGCCACCGACACGCTATCTACAAACGTTGCAATTTTACGCTGATTATAAAAATATTTGGATATTCCATTTTTACCAGTATTTGATAAAAGAACTTGCAATATTTTTGAACAAGGTCGGTTAGACTTTTCATAGAATTGGTTCTATAACGAGACATCAAAACAACAATTGTGCGACGTTTACAGCCCTTGTTGGATTTTATTCACACCTATCATTAGAATTCGATATGTCTTTTTTTTATAAAAGATACCGACAGTATCAGTATATTTTATACGTTATGTCTGTCAAAGTTAAACTCGATAAAATTTTGTCATTAATTTTGCATATACTTCATCTATTACAAGACTAATAACATATGGGCTTATGTTATTTATAAATCCACAATAAACCCACGATTATATTTGTCTTAAATATAATTAACAACAGGAGCAATAGATAAATAATAAATACAAATATCGCCTTCAGTATGATATACTTATTCATGTTGCAGCAGATTTGGTGGTACAATAGTATTATTGCTGCATAGAACCAGTGTACTTACTATACAGAGTATTATTATACAATGTATAGTAAGTACACTGATAAGTAAGTAACTCATCCGGGTTTTTCATGATTTGAATGATACATCAAAATAAAAAAAAAGTGAGCCGTCACGGGACGCCTGGCAGATGTGAAACATCGTGTCCGTACAAGTAATAAGCATAAAAGACAAGATTATTACAGGAACTAAATATAGCTTAATGAAAAAATAAAGTATTACGAATTTCTTACAGAAAATGGTGACTTTATTTAATAAACATTTATTTACAATTAATACAAAAATAATAAAGTACAGGTTATGTGTACTGTAGTAAACAACAGCGTCGACCTGAGTATGGAGGGGGTCGCGTAGTCGGTTGCGCATGGCGACACGTCGCCATACCGTACACTCTGCTACATATAGACTATATATATATATATATATATATATATATATATATATATATATATACTTAGTATAGCGTGGCAACCCATCGCCATGGCAAGCGTCGCCACGCCAACGATCCGGTTTATACCTGCGCCTATAGATGTTTCACATCAAAAATAATATTTCAGTACATGCAATAAATTATCAAAAGAAAAGATCGCCAGAATTCTGTGAATTTTTCAGAATATTAAAAAATGTATCAATTTAATGACTTTTCCTGCCATTAAAAGTTTTCAAGATGTATAGTATCCTCGGTGATGAATGTTACGAATTTCTTGGATAACAAATTATAAACATATCTCAACTCTAAACATTGCACTTCGTATGTTAATCTAAGTTCTATGCAATTTAGCGACACCGGATGCTTCAAAATTGGCCACATATCCGGTGGAAATACTAAAAATTTGGAGAGATTCATAGTAAAGGTAAAGTTTAACGCAAAAGATTACGAAATAGAACCCTTAAGCGATAGTCTAATCAGGTTTCAAAAGGTCTGGTTATTTCAATGAGCGCGGTATTACATCCTGGCCTATGCAAACAATTGATCAGCACCACAAGAGGGATTCATGATCCTTAAAAATGTGGAAGTTGTTAAAGAGGAAGGTATTAAAAGGAGACATCATATAGTGACTATAACGAAGAATATTATATACACCGCTTTTTTCCAGCGATTTCTGGAGTATTGAAGAAATCTATAACACATTTCTGGTAGGGTTTATAAAGAGCGTGTCCGTTTAAAGCGAAAAGTAAGCGAAGCAACACGCCATGTACGTACAAAGTACGAAACTATAAAAATTATAATAATGAAGACCTAGAAAAAACTGTTGAGGAAGTGAGAGCTGGAATACGTACAAAGACAGGTGCTGCCAAGAAGTACAAAATACAATAGGACCAATCATAAACACAAAATAAACCAGGCCATCCCACTATTTTGACGCCTCGGAATGAGAAATCAACAGTAGACCCGTGTTTTCCTTTCCTGAAGGCCGACATCCGAACCATCGTTCAAATGTTTGTTAATAAGGAAGGTAGAGATGTAAAACAGTGGAAAGACAATTTCCCGGGCTATGACCTTGTGAACGAATTTGCAGTTTGGAACAACTTCACGCAGAGACTGACAACAAACATCCAAACTTTAAGAACATCAGTGGTTTCTAACGAGATCAAAGAGTTTTTTGAGAATTTGAGACCAGCTTTAGAGGAGACACGTCCTGCTCTAATTTATAATTATGATGAGAAAAAAAATTACAGACGACTCGAGGGCGATAAAAGTTCTAGTACACCGGGGGCACAAACGCGCCGAAAGAGTCCAGGAGCATTCGAAAACATCATGTTCTGTGGCACGGCTGAAGGACAATTAATGGTTGTCTACAAATCGAAGCACCTTTACGAAAACTGGACACAGGTGGAACTATTTATAGGAACAGTAGCAGCAGCTGGTTTGATATGAACCTCTTCGAAGTATGGTTCTTCAAAATATTGCAACCGCATATCCAGAAACACAGAGAAGGAAATGTAAAAGTTGTTGTCATTGGTGACAATGTGGCTTCTCATATTTCATCTGAACTTCATTAGTCATCAAAACTGCGCTAGAAAACAATATTTATTTTACAACTCTGACGCCAAAGTCGACGCACATAATGCACTGGACGTGGGTATCTATGAGCCTTCAAAGAAACAATGGCGGAAGGTTCTGGATAACTGGAGAAAAGAAACAAGAACACGCGGCACCATTCATAAGCCACAGTTTCTCATACAGCTAAAGAGATTAATGAATGCATTAGATCCTCCTCTAAAGAAAAATCTACAGAGCTCGTTCAGAACTACAGGTCTTTATCTTTTTGATCGGGAAGCCGTTTTGTAAAAATTACCAGCAGATAGCTCTGAAGAAACTGGACGTGTCCTCGCCAATAGTCTATTAGAGTTTTTAAAAAGACAAGCGGCTAAAACTCTGAAAGAATTCGACCTAGAAGAGGAAAGAAAGTCGTTCATAAACCAGGCATACAGATATCTGCAACAAGCCAAAATATTCCAACAATCAATGATGCCCCAGAAATCGCAAACGATGCCTCAGCTGTTGAAACCGTTTCAGCTATCGAGAATGACCCGACATTTGCATCAATCAATTCAACTTCTTCTGTGCCGCCTACAACAGACCAGAATTCTTCCTTTGAAGATGTTCCTCTAAGTGATTTGTCTCGCAAGAAGAGAATAACGTGCAAGAAGAAGGACAAAAACCTCTGTTACATTTATAAATGTGACTTCCGGTTCCACTACCATACTGCTGACAGCATTTGCTGCATCACTTGCAAAAATTAAATTTGTGGCATGTCTAACAAAGGCTCCACCAATCCTGCCTATGAATGTATGGTGTGCGAGAATACAGGTTAAAGCTTATTTTTTAAGTTGTTTCTAATAATGCTAAAGTTAATTATGATTCTAAAGATAATTACATGACTGATTACGTGCCCATAATTATACCCTAAGCGTTTGGTGTTATCATGTTAAATATTTCTTTAATAAAAATTATGAATTGAATGACAAAACTCGTTGTTTTTAATTTAATTTCCTGTATAATGCATAACATATTAATATTGTTTAATCAAAATGATATTAAAGTAATCTTTACGCTTTAGATCTTTGACTTATGTTGCGTTTCAAGCCTTATCAAAGAAATCCTATACTCCCCGAGTAACTTCGATACTTTTAAAAAAATATATAAAATTGTGGGTGCTAGTGGGTCTTGATATTGATATAAAAACGATAGCCAAAGGACACATTGTATTGTTGGAGCAAAAAATAGGTTTTACGATTCTCTTCTATGACACAACGTAGCATTCAAAAAGGAAATTATGATATCTTCTTCATTAGAGATAGAAAAATGAAAAATCTTTATTGGAACTAATCTCAGGGTAAGTTCGTCTTACCTGGCAGAGCTACACTTAGGAAAATAGGAAAACAACATCGTGCTTTGGAAAAGAAGTGGAAATATACTGTCTAATTATCATACGATCTAATACTGGAGAACCTAATATTGTACTCATATAATCGACAAAATGATGTCCCTTCATCATAGATACTTTCCATATCCTTCTTGGAACTAAATTTAGATGGAACTAAATTGGAGAATTAATGAGAAATAATTTCTATTATTTCAACAAACGCACCATTGCATTTTCTCGCGAAGCGTCTCTACGCACTGGCGACCCCGATAAGCTGATAAGATAAACAAGAGACACACGACCAGAGGAGTGTCGTGTTCACTGACATATTGAAGTAAAGAGATAAGTCGCATTATTATTAGAACTCGAGGATGTTATCGCATTCCTAAATCGGCTATCTTATCAGGGCACCACAAAATGACCAAATTAGCGTAGTCACCTAAATAAATGGCAAAAAACGTATCGATATCGGTACGCAGATTAGAGTATCTTATAGAGTGGTGATGGATGAAAAGGTATAGAATCATAGAATTGAGACTGTTTGAAATGCAACGATCCGATCGAATCATATCGACCAAGTCATATCTTTTATTGAAAGTCCCACCCTTAAGTGCCATCCTTAAGGTGGCGTCATAACTGTGATGAGCAAAAATCTATTTTTAGTGTTTCCATGCCTCGTGTGAAACGGAACCCTTATAAAATTATTTACGTGTTTTACAGCCGTTTTTCTCAGAAACAGCTTGATGTAGAAACATACAATTTGGTACAGTAATAGGGTATTTAACATGCATGTATGTCAATAACTAACAGCCAAAAATATTTATTCGCAAATTTTTTAGAGCGAAAATAAAAACCGGAAAAAACATTTCTTACTTCTGTATATATCGTTTTAAAAAGCTAATAATATGGGCCACAAAAATATATTTTTTTATAATTTTAGATAAATTTTAGAAAAATATATTTTTTTATAATTTTAGATGGTATTGATTTCTATTGCTTATTTTTTAGTATATCTTCAGAGATATATCCCTTCCCTTTATTTCTGAAAGTACTAAACGTAAAATTATGAAAAGGTAAGGTTTTCAGAAGCTTACGTAAAGGTTATAGAAACACTTTATTAAAGAAGATCCAAGTTTTCACGTCTGTGAAAAATATAGCAGGCAACATATTTACGTTGTGAAAAGTTTAAATTTGTATATAGTTTCATAGAAATACCATGTTCCTTTAAATTGTTTTAAGTACCTGAATGTGTATAGTACCTTGGCAGTGCGTATTTTACTCATGCTTGACAGTTTTTTCAATTATCTAGAAATATACACTTTTGAGAAAATGTTTAATATGGATTATTTTAAACTGGCTTTAGATAGTGGCTTTATTTGTGTGGAAAAATAATAAAAAAAATGATGTGAAACAATTTTACCTCTCCTGACCATTAAGTTATGGAATTAATTGGATTCTAACTACATAAATTCACCATCCACATACTTTCAAAAGTCCCTTGAAAAATTATACGCACCAACTTCCTTCCGCTTACGTTCTGTTTTCCTTTATCTCTCATCCTTCCGTATCGACATGTCAAAATTAGTCCTTTTATTTAATAATCACTTTCTTGTTTTTTTTATTTAAATTTTTTTTTTTCAAATTTATAATAACACACTTTTTTGTAGTTAATCTCGGAACAAATTAATTGCAAGATGTACAAGTGTGGCATTAAAGACCAAAAAAATAAATAAATAAAAAGTATTAAAGAGGATTTTAAATAATCACCAATAACTTGACGGATGTCTAGTGTGATTCAAAATAACTACTTCACATTATATGTGTAATTTGAAAATAATATTTTTTCAAATTTGGAAGTGAAACTTCTTTTGTATAGGTAAGTGAAACGTTGAAGGGTAATATCAAAGCTTTTCACTGGCAAATGATGCTATTCTAACGCCATCTGTCAGTCGTTTTACATAATGCCATATGTGATATTCATTCGAAATCAGTATTGAAATTTGAACTACAGACATAGATGGCACTGTTCGTTGTTTTTGTAACAAATAATATTTTTACTAATATAATTAAATAATTAAAATTTTGAAATCTGTTTGAAATGATCTTCATATTTAATTAAAATTGAGTTAAATTCACATGACCATATAAAGTAATTTTTATGAATGTTTGCGTAATTACATTAGCTACTAATATTTATATAATTCTGAAGGAAGAAATGTTTTAAAGAAAATTCCTTACCCGAATTTCCTTACGAATCTCCAGGCCCTGTCGAGATGTCCTCCGGCGCAACTCTGCTGTCCATTGTTGTTGCATGAAAGCAGCTGCTGTGCGCTCAGGGTCACGTGCTCCGCACCGCGGGACATCACCGCGAACCTGTCATGTGACAGAATGTGAGTATAAACGTTTGTAACGACATTATACAAAAACTTGAGACCAAAATTGTTTTTAAGGTACCGCTTGAATTGTTTATGGGTCATTATCGTTAATATTATTTTAATATGCCGTCCATAAGTCAAGAGATCTTAAACAAAGCTATATAATTCAAATTTCCTATATATTATGTATTAGTTGCTCGCTCCGGCTTTTTCTGGGCCAAAGGAGCCATAACTGCATTTGGTTTATTCGCTTTTTATACAATAATTATATTTATGGTTGGTGATTTTCCAAAAATGCTGAAACAAGTGTTTCCTTTTTTGTATGTAAGTCTAAATGCAAACTGTCAAGTCACTAACTTTAGGGGTCGAATTTCATAAAAATCCTTTTTAAGCAAGCGCCTGGAAATCAAAAGAACATATATAGTCTTTGTAGTTCCGAAGATATCGTGATGAGTCAATCGTTCAGTGAATGAGAGGTAAGCAGCTTCTATATATATAGGTAGAATGCCCCGAACCAAAACAATACACCGGGAAAAATGTTAAATTGTTTAATTAGGAGAGGGTTCCCTTAAACTTATCTAGAGGTAATTATTTTCCCCCTAGACTAAAAGTAATGACGTAGAAGCCCCGCCAATTTGTTGAGATTAAACCATTTTCAGGGTTCCGTACCTCAATCTGACAAACAAAAGTTTTATAAGTTCAATAACTTTTAATCGGTCTGTCACATCGTTCAATAACTGTTAATCGGTCTGTCACAACGTTCAATAACTATTAATCGGTCTGTCACATCGTTCAATAACTGTTAATCGGTCTGTCACATTGTTCAATAACTGTTAATTGGTCTGTTACATCGTTCAATAACTGTTAATCGGTCTGTCACATCGTTCAATAACTGTTAATTGGTCTGTTACATCGTTCAATAACTGTTAATCGGTCTGTCACATCGTTCAATAACTGTTAATTGATCTGTCACAGCTGATTTTCTCAGAAAATATGCGATGTTGAAATTTGAATTTCGCATAGTAATGCATTTTTTAGCTCACATATTTTTAAGCAGCTAAGTGAGGAGGCCTACCCATTTTTTTTATAATTTTAAATTACGTATTTAAAAATATTTTTTTAAAAATTATGCGAAAATGGAGCATCCCCCTTCTCCCCTATTTTCGAAACTACTGAACCGAAAATAGTGAAAAAAATGGGGTTTGTAAAATCTGCATAGAAAATGACAGGAAAGCTATAGGGACTATCTTCGATCTTATAATTTTTTAAATATACACTATATTTTTATGCCTGTGCAAAATTTATTAGACTATATATTTACGTTTTGAAAAATTAATACTTGAAAATATTATTGAAAAAAAACTTCTATATAGCCTTAAATGTTTTTAAGAACTTAAATGGGTATGAAACCTATTTTTGTTGCATTTAAACAACAAATACGTAGAATATATTTAGTTATAATAATTTTTTTATCATGATTCGTTTCTTATCGGTTCAGTTGCCAAAATACGGCAGAAAGTCATAATCCAAATTTACATATATCCGAGGAGCTAGTAGTCTCGCGATACCAAGTACACTTAATAATAAACCAGGAATCGATACGCCATCACGAAAAATGATTGGTTCTTGGCTGGCATGCGATTGATGGCGACTCCTTCCAAGACTTGTCGCCATTTGTTCCGGTCAGTAGCCACTATTTTTGCTTTATGTACTTGTTGGTTACTCAGAACTACATTGATTTCTTTTCTTTTGGTTCTTTTTTTATCAGACTTTCTACTGATCAGCTCGTCATTTCCATACAAGCTGGTGAAGAAGTCTCGACTCGCTCAGACTGCACACGTAGCCACAACCTTAAACAATGTCGTTGATGTCGGTTGATAGTTACCGTGCGATTGAGACTATCAGGATCTGCTGCAGGAGATATTACATTTAAAGGAATTCAAGTTTATTGTGATCCGTTTCAAGCTGTGGTGTTATTTTTTCTGCAGAGACCCTATTTGAGCGGCAGATATGTGATATATACTAAACAATTATAATTTGCGTGATACCTGTCGGAAGCGACAGCGACTGTCGAGACGGCCCAAGACGCACCGCACCAGCCTTGCTCCACGATGGGCGTGAGGAGGCCTACCCATTTCTCGCGTGCGTCGAAAGTGCGGGGCATGCGGCTGCTCTGCGTTCGGCGGATCGGGTTCATGCGCATGGTTGTGATGGCCGGCTTCTTCGTTCCTGGAGAGAGAAGAAATAATTTCATTTTGCCTAAGTGTCTAAGCAACGTTCTAAAGTTAACAGGTGTAATAGGGGAATGTCTATTCGTATTATTCATACCGATGACTCTTTGCGTTAAACTTTGTAGTAGAACATTAAGAAGTTACATGAAGATTGTCAAACATTTCTAAGAAAAATAGTGTCAGAGTTGCGATTCTAATGAAAGAAAAATGACACATTTAACAGTATTGAAGTAGTAGGTATACGATATTACGTATGTTATAGTTTGATGCACAGAATCGCCTATATGATAAATACTTTTTTGTTATACTTCGGTATGGAGACAATTTTAAAACGACTTAAAAATTAGGGAAAGTGTTTACAATTTCTTAAGTTTCGTAGGTATAAATTTTAACGTGATCTATTCAATGAAGGAAAATATTTAACTGAGAATTTTTAGGTACATCTTTCATTCATAATTTTTCACTATGGGAAAAATTTAATTAATATATTTCAATGAAAATGTATAAATATATGAATAAAAAAACGAGTGTGCTTTAGACCATACGACTGAAGTAAAATTTCAAATTCACAAAACATGAACTTTAAAATGAATTTACAATTTTATTCACTTTAAACGTAGAATATTTAATGTATTGAACAAAATAATAATTTATAAAATTGTTCAAGAACGAAATGAAATTACAAAATAATAAAAATATCACCGTTCGCGTAACGCTAGCAAACTCGCATATATATATATATATATATATATATATATATATTTATGTATATATATATATATATATATATTTCATGCACTGGCTATGAGAGGAAGAGAGAAAGAAAATGTGTGCTCGCACCTCTCTCTCTTGTCCCTACAGTAATATACGAAACGTAACTCTCTCTCTTTCTGTCTTCACTAATTTATATCTCCTTCTCAACTTCCTTTCGCCTCGCTCGATCACAATTTTTGTAACACTCTGGTCACGCATTCACCAGCTTACTCCCCAAGTCAAGCGTGCGTAAAGAAGATTTACTTCAAAATTTAATGAATATATTTCAATGAAATTTTTCATTGACGTTTCCATGTCATAGATTACGAGATAGGTCACGTATAATTACGTTATGCCATGGGTAAATAAAGGTATTGTTTTAAATTAATTATAACTAAAATAATTATCGGGGAACATCATCTTGACGGAAAAATAATGATTTCTTACGTAAATATATTTCACTATTCGCAAGTAAATATATTTAACTGCTAGTTTTCTGAGTCTACATACTTGCCATTTACAGTTTAGTAGTTATAAAGGTTAGTCATTTATCCTTATGTATATTTACGCAAAACCTTTGTACTTCGGTCGGTTGGGGAATTCTGGTGGATTGGATGTTTACGCATGTGAAGGAAGTGAGGAGGGGTAGGTGTCGTCTTAAAGTTTTTTCGCGCTGGCACTGACAAGTGGCAGTTTAGCTTTTCTAACACCATGCAAGCGAGGACACTGGCTAAAGTTAGTTAAGCGTAAATTCGTTTGGAATCTAATAAATCCACCATTTCGTCAGGGTCATGTGGTAGCCAAACAGACTTTTCCATTCATTGATCAAAGTACACAGTTGTTTTTTTTCTTTTGTAATTGCAGTACAAGAGTACGTCTACCAGATAAAGAGAATTTAACCTGGGATCTGATCTGTCACACTGGATGAAGATAATCCGAGACATTAAAATTGCTTTCTATGAATATTTTGAACCAACGTTTGGCTGTGTATTAATTACGAGAGCGTACCTACAAAAATCGTTCTGCATGTATTGCGTTTCGCTCGTTCGCTATTCGCCCTAAAGGCACTTCGTAAAGCAAGAGTATTCAAAGTCTCTTCATGAAGATCCATATCTTATTTTGTCTATAGTTTAAGTTGCAAACTGAATAAAATATAGAAACCCGCGTTCTTTATACATTCTACCAGATATATTTGAGAAGCTTCTAAAAATCGCTGGAATATGTTGTGAATTTGTCAGTTGCTAAGCAAAGAAATGAATCATTCTCACCGTAGTAAATGACAACTTTTTACTTTTAATATTATGGCTAAATAAACGAGTATACGATCTTGTTTCTTAAATTTTAACTATAAATTTAAACTGTATATAAACCAGTACTTTTAAGTTAATTCATTGGTCTAATACAATAGACGATCTTGTTTCTTAAATTTTAACCATAAATTTAAACTGTACATAAACCAGTCTTTTTAAGTTAATTCATTGGTCTAATACAATTAACGATCTTGTTTCTTAAATTTTGACTAAACTTTAAATTGTAGACAAACTAGTGTATTTAAGTTAATTCATTGCACTAATACAATAAACGATCTTGTTCTTAAATTTTAACTATATCTTTAAACTGTACACAAACTAGTCTTTTTAAGTTAATTAATTAACAAAATAAACGAGGAGAGTATTGTTTGTTTCTTCGTTTGTTTTAGGTGATTCGTGTAAAACCTACTAATTTTATTGACAAATTCAAAGTACAGTGGTATTTTATAGGTTCTAGATTACCATTGGCTATTTTTTTTTGTTTATATATTTTGTATAATTTTTAGGGCATAATTAATAATTATCACATAGACAGAGAAAAAGTCGCTGATCTAGGTGCTATCATAACTAACGGCGGCGAAACTATTAGAGATATACTAATATTATGGAAAGGTGGAAAGTTCTGTGATAGAATTTGTCTATTTTTTATGGATAAGTCACTGTAACTGTTTTTAAGTTAAAACAAATGCGTGGGAGTGAAGTGGTGATGTTTAGGTCAATTTAATAATCCTTGCTAAAATTAATATATTATAGATGAAGCTTAAATCGGTTCCGATAGATAAAAATTGGGGGTTAATACTTGGCAATTCGGATTAGTAGTTTAAGATAAATTAAAGAGTTTCGAAATTAGATAAAAGTAGAATTACGATGGTGATGACTTTAGTGGGATGTATTCAAGCATGGAAATAGGAAACGGGGATGGGTGAGGAAAATGGCACCCTTGGCAAGAATACCACAAGTGTATCATATCCCGGCACATTATATTATACCTGTTACTTAAAAACCTTGATCAAATAATACCCATAGGAAGTTGGAGTGGGCCGTGAGTATATTACATTTTGTAAAATCATTTTTCAATGCAATAAGTTTTGTTACGTCTATTATGCTGTCAGTGAAACATAACATCGTATTGATGTTACAAATGATTTGTTGATTGGATTTAATAATTATTTAAAAGTTTAACGATCCAAATATTATGGAAAATTCTCATCCTCACCCAGTTTCTTCCTCAGTCCCTCTTCTAGTTTGTGGCCCCAGAAAGAAGAGTAATTGGTAGCATGCCAGTTGAGGCGTCGGTCATTATTCACCATCCGCAGTACATCATTATCCATCATGCAGGGGTCACGCGTGCACTGCCACATTGACGTTCTGTTATCTAGCGAGACGCACGTGCTGGAAGTAAAAAGAGAGAATATTCAGATGTAGTTGTGTTGAAGTTATAGTAGTAGTGTTTAAAGTTATTAAGAAAAATTTTGTTGGCAATGTTTGTAACATGTTTAAGATCTGCAAAAATAAATAAGTTTTGGGATAAGGTTGACTCAAAAATAAAAACTGTTAAAGGAAATCTCAAGTTTACAATTTTACTATCTCATTGACTTACGTCTTAAGGAAAAATCCAAGTATTGATCAAGGCACTAACATGCGAACTAACGAGGTCATCATTGAACGAATACGCCATCCCTTACAGAACCTTTCTCGATAGCTATGGGCAGACGGTTCGACAGTATCTATATCGAGACTGTATCTATATCGAGACAGTATCTATATCGAGACAGTATCTATATCGAGACCGTATCTATAGTCGCTACCCTAATTTCATAAGTTTACGTATTAATATTCTAGTTTATCATAACTCTTTAAAAAATAACTTCTAATATTTCCGAATTCGGCATTTTCTTCCATTATTATAATCCCATGCAATCGATGTAGGTGCATAGGAAATTATTGTGTTTTTCGGAAACTATATTCTACGATTGAAACTGGTAACATGTTTTTAATTTTTATTTTGAAAAATTAAAAAAAGGATCAAAAAATTTCAGTATGATGAGTCTCGAATGATGGTCGGATTTTGAAAGCCTACATATTTTATAGCCATATCGAGGTAGTTTAAGATCGATACAATCGATATCCTCAGTTCTGAGTTGGTAACGAGATGAGCATTTAAATGAACCTAAGATGATAATATGGTTTAAATAGATTCTAGAATAAATAGATGCTTTTATTTTTTCAGAGCATCGTACCTCAAAAGGGGAAATGGAACCCTTACAAGATCATTTACATTTCTTTATGTCTGTCTGTCAAAATTATTTTTCTCAGAAACTGCTTGACGTAGAAGCTTGAAATTTGGTATAGAAATAAGATATATGACCGCGTACTTATCTCAATAGCTAACACAAATTAAATACTCGATTTTTTTAAATTCCCTTTATAATATGGGGTATTGTATGAGAGGGGTAATATTAATTGTTAATCTAAAATTATGAATAAAATAGTATTTTTAGAAACCAACCTGTATATTGTAAGAAAACTATAGAAATTATTCTAGCTCTAATAACCATATTTTAACGAATGATATAGCAATGTTTAAAAGTGTCTAAATGTGTGCAGAACCCTTCTAGTTTTTACTCGTTTGTGACAGGTTTTTTTAAAATGTTTATGGCAATTTTACTAACTGAATATTCTTTTCGATGTGCAACCTCTAATTATGTGTTTGGATGGGTGTTAAAATTTTCTGATGGATCTCACCTTCGTATATTGTCGGCTCTTTCCGACTTAAGTCGGCGAGCTTCGCGTCTTGTCGTCTCTTTCCAACTTAATGCTTCCCTTTCTACTACATTACACACATGCTATATTACGTGTGTGTTAGTGTGTCAGCATTGTTTCTTATTTACCAACGTTTACAACTTTAATCGTTTATTTCGGTGTATGGCAATAAACTGTGTTAAAACGTTAGCAGTGTTTATTAATTTAAATTATGAGCTAGAATCATAGTAAAAGTGATAAAATGTAGATGTTTTACATCTGCCAGGCATCCCACAATGGCTAGATTAATTTTTAGAAATCAATTTTTTTACCAATGGTACAGAAAGTTCACATCTTGAGGAATGATAGCGTAACGATAAGTGAAACACGTCGACAGTGGGAAGAGTGGGTGATGGTTATATTTTTCTTCTCCACTGGCAGTTACTTAGAGTATTAAAGAATACGAGGCCTGTTAAGTAAACCTATTTTCGTCTGTATATGTTAATAATGTTGATACAAAGAGTTTCGTTAGTATCATAGCGTTACACAACCATTTTAATTAATTATATATATATTGTAACCAGTAACATCTTCACGTTTTCATTACACAATAAAATAATCGTATTTTCCTTCAGAAAAATAATAAAAAGAAGTTTCCCCTTTAATATATATATATATATATATATATACATATATTTTTTTTTTTATGCCATTTCACATCGTGTACAATGTTTATCCTGAAAGTATGGAGAGAATAAATAATATTATTATGTGTAGATATGTATGTCTCATGTTCAGCCGTCTAGCACTTGTACCGACTTCGACTTGTACGTCTTTTTATAAATATTAAGTTTTATTAATTTAGTTGATACGCAAAAAAAAATCAAAATTCGATCTATTTATTTCTTTACAATAGGGTATTTGACTGTTGTCGATATTTTTTGTGAAAATATTTTAAAACTGTAGAGTCGGTTTAAAAAAACTTGCGATGAAAGAAATAATGCATATAAGATACAATTAATCGAAACTTCTTAATAGGAAAAATTATCAATTTTTTTTTCATAAAATAGAAGAAGTGATTATAAATGTACTTTCCACGCAAATAAATGAGAAAATTATAATATGCAATATATAACTTAAACGAAATATTTAACGAGATAGTAAAGATATTTAATAAACTCCCTTATAATGAATGCTAAATAGCTGGCCCGTGACGTCATAAGCAAGTTGTGTTTTCTATGGGGCGTTTTCGCGCGAATCATAATTCGTCAGTTATTAAGTCGTTATAACTTTGTAATGAAGTGGTAGGTACGATATATTTATTTTAACCGTTTTTAAAGTAATTAGTTATTATATTTTAGTAATAAAAATATATAATCAAATATCCTATTTTCCGCATTTTTAATAATTTACTTATCAAGCCATATTCCAAAAGTTTTTCGAATTAATAATTAATTCCTATTACAAAAAGTTGAAGTAAACTACAAACATTCGTACGGCGCCGGCGAAACGTTACGAGTAGTGCGCAATGATATATGCCCACGAGTCTGACAATGTAAACGCATTTTAAGTCACCAAAAGTAAGTAACCAAAACATGTATACAAGCTTCAATTGGCGAGTATGTGCAGCGTAGGAAATCATCACTACGCCTCTAAAACGTCACTAATGAAGTGCGCCACTAAAATATCACTGATATTCGATTACGGCGTAGCGCCCGTAAAATGTCACTGACATTCGACTACGGCGTAGCGTCGGTAAAAATGTCACTGATATTCGAATACGTCGTAGCATACTATCCCCACGTCCATTGGCGAGTAAGTGTAGCGTAGGAAACCTACACCTCTAAAACGTCATTAAAGAAATGCGCCACTAAAAATGTCAGATATTTGATTACGGCGTAGCGCCCGTAAGAATGTCACTGACATTCGACTACGGCGTAGCGTCGGTAAAAATGTCACTGATATTCGAATACGTCGTAGCATACTATCCCCACGTCCATTGGCGAGTAAGTGTAGCGTAGGAAATCTACACCTCTAAAACGTCATTAAAGAAATGCGCCACTAAAAATGTCAGATATTTGATTACGGCGTAGCGCCCGTAAGAATGTCACTGACATTCGACTACGGCGTAGCGTCGGTAAAAATGTCAGAGATATTCGAATACGTCGTAGCATACTATCCCCACGTCCATTGGCGAGTAAGTGTAGCGTAGGAAACCTACACCTCTAAAACGTCATTAAAGAAATGCGCCACTAAAAATGTCAGATATTTGATTACGGCGTAGCGCCCGTAAGAATGTCACTGACATTCGACTACGGCGTAGCGTCGGTAAAAATGTCACTGATATTCGAATACGTCGTAGCATACTATCCCCACGTCCATTGGCGAGTAAGTGTAGCGTAGAAAATCTACACCTCTAAAACGTCATTAAAAAAATGCGCCACTAAAAATGTCAGATATTTGATTACGGCGTAGCGCCCGTAAGAATGTCACTGACATTCGACTACGGCGTAGCGTCGGTAAAAATGTCAGAGATATTCGAATACGTCGTAGTATACTATCCCCACGTCCATTGGCAAGTAAGTGAAGTGTAAGAAATCATCTCTACATCTCTAAAACGTCACTAAAGAAATGTGCCACTAAAAATGTCACTGATATTCGATTACGGCGTAGTGTCCATAAAAATGTAACTGACATTTGAATACGCCGTAGCGTCCGAAAACTAAACATTTTGCAAAGGCCTAGGTTTAACACGAAATTGCGATAAATGTTGTCACTGGTTCATTATAGCTGTGTTTTTAAGTTTGTAGTTTGTTTATAAATAAGGGGTTGAATTTTTTATTTATGTGTAAAGTAAGGAGTTAAAATTTGTACTTAATTTTTTTAAGGTAAAATGGATACAACCCTTTACCAGATCAAGCTATAATTCCGCTCAGATTTACCCCCGACTTTACAAGAGTGCAAATTATAAATAACATTTAGATAATATTTATCAAATAGTGTATACACATTGTAACAAAATATTATTTTATTTTTCATAACATATGTCAATATCTGTTCAAGTGGCGTCACGTATTACGTGACTTGCACTCTTACATGTATAATCAGTATTTATATGTAGAATTATCTTTTATTTTCGTCTTTTTATTTATTGTTAATACCTATATCAATCATCACAATCCACGACTGCAATATTTGTTAATTTTTTTCTTGTCGCAATGTCCTTGTCTGTATGATATAGATTTTGTAGTAATCTGTATGTTTGACATTCTAAGTTTCAATCAGATTAAATAAATCGTCATATCATTTTTAACGGAAAAGTTTTAATCTTAATTCTATAAGATAAATGACAATTTTAACAGGAAATGCAAGATTATTTTATATTTCAATCATCCATCATATCTAACAGGAAAAGTATTTTTTAGTGCCTATTGGTAAATTTAGGAGAAAAACAACGGACCTACGGCAATACCTACCAGAAGAGCCAACGTATTGAGGCCAAACAAATACATCAAGATAATAGAGTTATCTCCAAGAGTAGTGGTTTGCAACGTCCGTTAAATAGCTTAATCGGTAATTGCATATACATTTAAAAATTGCCAGTAAACTGTGTCATAAATAACTAATCCCCATAAGTTGTTTACGAAATGCTGTTTACGTTTCATAAATAATTAATCCCCATAAGTGTTACGATATGCATCGAAATTAAAAGAAATTCAGCAAATTTATTGGCACGGTTTTTGAGTAAACATGATTAACCTATTTTTAATCAATTTAATTGCTTTTTACAATATTTTTTTGTTTATATGGGTTTCATGATATCTCCTCATGAAATTCGTGTAAACAAGGCCGTATATGATATTTTTATAAGTACAGAGAATTGTTATTTACAAAACCGAATTGAAGTCTACTTACACGTTACAAACAAATTAACTACGAATTTTTGTACACTGCAAAAATTAGTCAGAGTGAGAATTTTACAGATATGTATACAAAGAAGATAGTTAAATAAAGAATACGTGTGTTAGGTAATGCAAACACTTCAAAGTTGCAACAATTTTACATTTATTTGAATGAATATATATATACATATATATATATATATATATATATATATATATATATATATATATATATATATATATATATATATATTCTTCATTAGTCTGTTAATAAAATATCACATTTTAAAATATCAATAGGGCCGAATTTGTTTTTTCGCACTTATTACTGGGTTGGCAATTATCAAACAGGTCTTATAAAAAGGTAATTGAGATTTCTTTTATTATTTTAAATTTTTAAGTCACTATTTGACACATATAAGCTTCAAAAAAGTTTCATCTGTCTCTCCCTCCCTCAAATTTATCAACTATAGGTTCAAAAAGACAGATAATTCTGATTACTAGCAACAATTTGAAGAGATATTTACAGCCACAGGGTTACTATTTTCAATGTGTTCAACATGCGCTTAGCTGGTTTTTAATATTTCTTTTACTTTTTCCTCGAGGAAAAATTTGTGGTTTAAAATAGATACCGGCATATATTGATTTGAGGAAAATAAAATAGCTGATAAATTGAAAAGGAAAGAATAACATTTCAGACCGATTATCTTCTATAATGCTGATGGAATAGCGAGATGTAGATTAAAAACAGCAATGGAAAGAAACAAAATAGCTAACAAATTGAGGAAGAAAGGTCAAAACATGAACAATTACATTTCAAATCAAATTTCCTTCTATGACGCTAATGGAGTCTCAAGATGTAGTTTAATAACAACTGCAATGGATAGAAACAAAATGGCCAACAAATCGGGAAAGAAAGCTCTAAATATGAACAATAACATTACAGACAGAGTATCCTTTTATGATGCTAATGGATTCGCGACATGTAGATTAAAAAAAAACTGCAATGTAAAAAAACAAAATAGCTGACAAATTGAGAAAGATAGTTCGAAATATGAGAATAACATTTCAGACCGAATATCCTTCTGTGATTTTAATGGAATCGCAAGACCTAGATTAAAAAAAACTGCAATGGAAAGAAATAAAATAGTTGACAAATTGAGAAAAAAGCTCAAAATATGAAAAATAACATCTCAGACCGAGTATCCTTATATGATACTAATGGAATCTCAACATGTAGAATTAAAAAAAACTGCAATAGATAGAAAAAAAATAGCTGACAAATTAAGAAAGAAAGCTAAAAACATGAACATTAATATTACAGACAGAGTATCCTTCTATGGTGCTAATGGAATAGCGATATCTAAATTTTAAAAATGCAATGAAAAGAGACACTACATAGGAGAAGTAACAAAAGTAGAACCATAACAAAAATTAGGTTAAAATGAAAAAAAAACTAGAAAGAGTTAATAATATATTCAAACAGAAATAAAATATGTAGAAACTGCAAGAATTTTCCAGATACAGAAATATCACCGAAACACGCCTTAACTGCTTGGTTATTGTAGCAGCACTTCAAAACATAAAGTTTTTTTCCACAATTCAATGGAAAAGAAGATCTATATTTAATGAAAATAGTGGAAATTGCTAAAGTTGTAATTTCTGTATTTATCCTTCTCAAATACAATTCAAGATTATATACATTTTCATCGTAGAAATAATTGTATTCACGCTCAAGACAAAGTCAAGGCAACGTCGAGTTCCTGAATAAAATCTGCTAACTGCTCCGTTGTTTTGGTACGTCTGCTTCTATATTCTATCTAATTCAATGATCATGCATAAAACGATGAGGTGCGATTGTGCGAAAAAGCATATTCAACGATTGAAGGTTGTATGCAACTACGTTGATCGCCAGGAAGTGTTTATTGTAATTGTATACACGAATTCGATCACTCCAAAAACAGATGCACTCGTGTTATTCTGTGACTTACGCAGATGATAATTTAATAAATGCTTCTAATGGATGTAAATTTTATAAATCAAAGACATAATGTTTTATATTGTCATGGAAAAATCACACAGTTCAGAAAAAGTGAAAATATTATTGACATCTTAAGAAAAATTAAAGACGTTCAATGTTTGGAGAAGTAAAAGAGCCAATTTATGCCTAGCAGATTTGCTACATCATGGATTCAAGAGCTACGTATATCAAAAAAGATTTAAAATTAAATTTTGTTTCTTGAAATTAATGGAAAATTAGAAACATTATGGACGATTTTAATATACCTACGACTGAATGCGCTTTCAAAGAAATTTGGTCTCGAAAGTTATTAAATGAACTGCTATGAAACTCTTAATGTTATAATACATCATTTGAATATATTTATGGGTGTTAAATTCTTTAACGCATAAGTTAATATCTTTTGGAGGTTCTTGGTTAAATTGTATTTTACTTAAATTTTGAATTATAAGCTGAAATCAACTTATACGCGTACAAATTTGCACGCATTCTCACAAAAGCGAACTCTGTAAGGGTTACACTCTTAAAACGTAGATATGTAATAACACGCTGTAATTTTCCTTTCATTGTATGTATGACTTAAGAACAATTTAACAGCAGTTAAAAATTCGAAATACAGATTTTCACGTTTCTATTATCATTCTATACTTTGAATCATTATCATTCTATGCAATCCTTTTTAAAATATTTTTCACGTACAGAATTCACTCTGTTACAGGTTTATACATGTGTAGATGTTTCCCGCGTTATTTTAAAAGTTCCGTTTCCGTCTTACGCCATTTTCATATTCGAAAGTGTTACAAATTTAATTTTTTTCCGCATTCGGTATTGCCCAGAATAACGTTTTGAAATACGTACTTCACAATTTAATAACGTTTCAAGGCGAGGTCGTTTAAAAAAATACTGAAAAGAATCAAATGCAGTTCCGTTATTGATATGAATTGGCATAGCTTTCATGTGTCAGGAACCAAATTGAAAAAAAAACAAAAAATACAATGAAAAAAAAATTGATCTAAGTATTTGGCTCAATGTCATTTGACCGTATTTCAGAATTAGTTGTTTGGACAGAAATATTGTAGAGCTAAATTTGGAGTAAAAAAATTGTTTAATATTTATTCTTGTTTCCCGATCGTTTTTAATGAATGAACTCTCAATGGAAACTCCTCAAGACAGTTATTTTGAAAAAAATAAATAAGTTGAACGGTTAGCATAGATAATTTTAAGGTTTCGTTCATCAAAATAGAGAAAAAAACGGAAACCTTCTAAGATCACTTTGTTACCCACCTGTCCCCCGTCTCTCTGTCATAGCACTTTTTCTCAGAAACTTCATGAGATATCAAGCATACTGAGGCCTATAGCCTAACATTGCAGTCAAAATGTTAAGTTCACGCAATAAAAAGACACGGGATGGCAGATTTTGTAAATGAAAGTTTCACATGTTATAGCTACATTAGAAACATTAACGATAAGGCCATGCGGTAATTGTTGGATCCTTCGACATTTTTATGAATGTGGGGCAAAAATGATTGCGGGGGAAATTTACCCTCAATCTTCTGTTAGATCATCTTCTAGAGAATCTTCTTTGAAACAAAGGCCGCTTACGGTTTATTAAACAAAAAGAATCGACGTAGTAAGTTTTCTTCCACACAAAATATAATTTCGAACGAACTGTCTTTTTTTATTTGTTATTTAATTTCTTCAAGCTATTCGCATTTTTGTATTAAGGGCAAACGCGAAAAGCTTGATGAAATTAAACAAAAATTGTCAAATTTAAACAGAAAGTGGAAAATTGCGTGAAAATTGACAATTATCAGCCTATTTCAATTTATTTACTTTTAACTGAATCGTTAATGATCTTTGTAGTTATTGAATTATAGGTAAAATCAAAACTGCATAACCCGTTTTTTTAATCACAAGAAAAAGTTTAAAGGTTAAAAACAGCTGATAGCAGAGATCTGCACAAAACCTAGAGCGAGCACAGATGCCGAGCACCAAAAAAAGGAGTTGTTACAGAAAATTATTTATAAAAATAAAACTGTTTATCAAACCTTTGTAATAATCAATAGTCTTTTCTGGTAGTTAACCAATCGATAGAATAATAATCCTCAAAATCGGGCAAGAATTGCAACGTATAGCGTATCCTCGCACGTACGTACTTTTATATATATATATATATATATTATATACAGATCAAATGACAAATACCATTGTCAAAATCAATAATAGGCTTCTATTCTGTAGTTAACCAACCGATAGAAAAAAGAATCTCCAAAATCGATCTACAATTACAACTTGTAGCGTAACTTCGTACGTATGTATGTATATACGTAAAAACCAACGGGCAAATACCACTGCAAAAGTCAATACCCTTCACGTATTAGATCTGTAGCGTGTCATCGTATGTACGTGCGTATATACGTACAGATCAACGGACAAAGACCACTATAAAAGTCAACAGTGCTCTATTCTCAAAGCTAACCAAATCAATAGAAATAGAGTCCCCAAAATCGATCAAAAATTATGAAATGTTTCGTGTCCTCCTACGTATGTACGTATAAACGTACAGACTAACGGACAAAGGATAAAAACCAAAAAGGCATCACGGATAAAAATTTAAAAAGGCATCATTTCTTAGGGGAAGAGCACCCCTTTCCAAAAAACATTAAAAGTATTATCATGTTTTTTTTTGGTAATAAAGTAAAGCATGCCTTAGATACGAAACAGTGAATATAACTAAGTATGTATCTATACTTACCAATTAATTAAAAAATATCGTCTTAATCTTATAAAAAATAATTTTGATTTTAAAAATATTTTGCAGGAACTACACCACCGTCGTCGAAGTTACTAAGACTTTAAATTTGACTCTACTAAGACTAGTTAGTAAGACTATCAAGCTACTAAGACTAAATTTAAATCTGGATTTGATATTGAATATACTTGGGGTTAATTTTGTAGAAATGCATTATTCGCAATTAAATAAAACTACGTGATGTAGTATTATCTCTGCTTTATTTAAATTTTTTACCAAAACCTAGGTTTTGTTGTATTACAACATCTTTAGGTGGGCTATTAGCAAAGATAGAGATGGGCTATTAGCAAAGATAAACCACCTGAAGATGTTGTAACACAACGAAACCTAAGTCGTGGTAAAGAATTTAAGAAAGTAAAGATGATACTACATCACGTAGTTTCATTTAATTCCGGATTTGATGTTAGCATTTGGAATGTTCTTGTTTTTCAGCTCTTTCTTTTTTGATATTGTACTTATACGTGATTTTTTATATACCATAATGTATAGAGCCGAAAAATTATTTGTCTGTTCACGCTAATCTCTGGTACCGAAAGTTCGATTTTAAAAGCCTCTTTGTTTTAGGAAGTCAAAATTTTGGGGAAGATTATAGAACAATACATTATCTATATATGATTCATAGGAACTGAGCAGTAATAAAGCGGAAATGTTTATTTGCTTTCTTTAACCCCGATCACTGACCCGGAAGCGTATAGTGACAGAGGAAAGGGAGCGAGTAATAAGTCTACGTGGATGAAACTGTGGGGCACAGTTAGTAAGCTAGAAATTTATAAAAAAATTAGTTTCTACAAAGGTAAAACAAACTAAGCATGACCACTGCAAATCATTATAGAATTTAATAAAAAAATGGATCAGATATCATACTTTGAAAAGTTAATTACTAACAAAAAAAAACAAATGAATAAACAGTAAACAAACTAAACCTATTCAAAGGTGATTATTATATTATAACACGAGATCATTAATCAAAGGAAGTAGTTAAAAAATCTTCAACGAATATACAACTGATTCGATTATATAACTTGTTACGAACGAATTAATGACGTTTCTCATTCCTCAGTCCACGTGTTGTCTGGCGGATGGCCAAATGACGGTTAATTGGCTAGCCACAGCCGACTAGGGTGACCAAAGCTTTGAATAATCGTACACACTTTTTTCAGGTATACTTTATAATTGAATCGAGATAGACTTGTGTAATTGACGTGGCAAATGACGTAAACGTACACAAACAACAAATGCCGTATACGAAACTACAATTTATTATTTATGACGTTTTAGGGTTCGGTAAGCATATTATTTTTGTTGCTAGGATGATTTTGTTGTATTGACAGTTAATTTTGTGTTATTTGATTTATGTTAAGATATTATTCTTGCGTTCTTTTAATTTTTTTTAATGTACAAATTAAAATGATATTGGAATAAATCAATAAGAACCAGGGTGTTCCATTAAAATATCCATGCACTATTTTAAATAGAATTCTCAGCTCTGTGAAATTAATATATGACATACATATTTTAAAATTTTTTTTCTTGAAGAGCTTGAGGTCTCTGATAGATGTAAGAACACACAGTGTAACGACAATACCTTTTGGTATGGAACCCAGAAAACAAGTATTGTTTATTTTATATTTTCATTTACTTGCTTAATTTTTTTTCGGACGTTTGTTAGATTATCAAAATTCGTCATATTTCAAATAATCTAAATTATATGCATTTCATTTTTCAATGATTTTCTTGTCGGATTCAATTTCTTATAAGGTAAATACAATTTTGCCGATATATAATTGTTACAGTTGTAGTTGGTCACCCTATGCCCGCGATTGCCAGGCCGTGCGTCGTTCTATTGACATCTCAATGCCGAAGCACTCCTTACGTAAGACCAGCTCTGTGAGGCGACTTTGAACTCTAATTTACACGAAACGAGTGAGAATCATCAGAGCAATCGATCGTCTGGCTTTGTTTGCTTCCGGTACGACAAATATATATTGTGCAACCGCCCATGTTTTGATGACGTCAGCAATCTTGTTAGTGGGTCACTAGCACAACTTGTTAAATGAGGATATTGGTCGAGAACGAGATTTCATTGTTCGATGACATTGAAATTGGTCAAATAAGACACGGGACTCGGAAAATGCGAAGAAAAATAATTTATCTCAAGATCTTTCTGAGATAACTTTGTCTAATATATCTCTAAGATATATCTACCAAATATATCTCGCAGAGTAAAAGTTTTGAATATTGACATGACAGTTTTGAAATGACAGTAGACAAGATTAGGAATTATTTATAAGGAGAAATTTATTTTTGAGTACTTTGCCGAAATATATTTGTTTCCCGTATAACAAAAACGTATACAATGCTGTGTCATAAGCGGCATTCATTATTATTAAAAAATGTCGTTTAATTTAAGAAAAGAAAAACATTGAAAAAATCCCTTTTGATAAAGTTATCTTATACCACAGAGAACACGAAGATAAATATTATTAAAAACACATATTTTCACCACAAATAAATAATGGTCATCATTTTTCCAAAAACGACTAAATAAAGACAAATTACTAACAAAAATAAGAGATGTTTACAAAACACGCAATTTTTGTAAAAGTTTATTAACGAAATTCAAGAAAAAGCGGTTGCCATCGTTATTGTCTTACGAATTAAAGGGCTTATATCAAAAACGTGTAGAATAATGGCAAGGATAACAGCACCGCAAGTAACGATAACATGTCGCATAAAGTCGGCAACCGAATTAAATGAATTATTTTGAAAAGCTATAAGGATAATGAATACGAAATAGATAATAACATCACAAGTAACGATAATATTATTATGTTGCATAAAGTCGTCCAGCGAATTATATCAAAAACGTATATAATAATGACGATGAAATAGATAAAAGCATATAAGTAAGGATAACATGTTGCATAAAGTCGGCAATCGAATTAAACGGATTATGGATTATGATTAAACGAATTATGTTGAAAAGCTATAAGGATAATGAATACGAAATAGATAAAAGCACCGCAAGTAACGATAACATGTTGCATAAAGTCGGCTAGCGAATTAAATGGATTATATCAAAAACGCATAACGATAATGACGAGGAAATAGATAACATCACCGCAAGTAACAATAACATGTTGTATAAATTCGGTCAGGAATTAATGGGATTATATCAAAAACGTATATAATAACGACGAGGAAATATATAAAAGCATCGCAAGTAACGGTAACATGTTACATAAAGTCGGCTAGCGAATTGAATGGATTATATCAAAAACGCATAACGATAATGACGAGGGAATAGTTAACATCACCGCAAGCATAATAACATGTTGTATAAAGACGGCTATTGAATCAAAGGGATTATATCAAAAACGTACACAATAATGAGGAGGAAATAGATAAAAGCATATAAGTAACGATAACATATTGCATAAAGTCGGCTAGCGAATTTAATGAATTATATCAAAAACGTATAAGGATAATGACGAGAAATAGATAACATCACTGCAAGTAACGATAACATGTTGCATAAATTCGTCCAGCGAATTAAAAGGATTATGTCAAAAACGTATAGGATAATGACGAGGAAATAGATAACAGCACCGCTTGTAATGATAACATGTTGCGTAAAGTTGGCCAGCCGTATCGGCGTAACAAAGGGAACACATTGGTAAGATATCGATATGACCAAGATATGTTTTACAATCTGCGAACAATTGAATAAGTTAATGTGAAAATTAAATAATTTATACCTAAGTTTTCTGCATTCAGACTAAATTAAAGTAAAACCTGTTTTTGCTTGTTATTGAAAAACCTGCTCCAACTCAGTACGGGTATGTACGTCAGAATTTTTCACTCATTGATGCGACCCGTGTTGTCGCGTGAAAGCCTGCGCGTATAATTTTGTTTACAAAAAACATCGTCATAAATTTTAAGTTATTAGTTAGAAAATTACAATAAAAAATTATAAATTAAAATTGGTAAATTAAATTTGGTTAAGTTAGTTTTGTATAATAAATTTAGAAAATTGAGTCGGAAAAATTGTTAAACAGTAAACGTTTCTTATGCAATATATACATATATGTAGTAGCAGACTTTAGTGTAGGAATTTTCAAGAAAAATTATATTGCTATATATTGTTTCCATATATTTAAAAGTTCAAGCAGTGTATGTGGAGATACTACTCCAACGAACGCCATTTTCTGACTTCATCGACATCTATTGTTATAGGTTGGGTAATTTTAAAAAAAATCATAAATTACACATTTAAACCTTTTGTAAGTCATTAATGAAAACTGAAACAAAATTCTTTCAATAGTTACTGAAAAAACGATACAGACCAGAAATGGGGCCGTAAAGATACAGACGTAAAGATACAGATACAAACACAGAGATTGCGTAGATACAGATGAAGGCATGCGGCGAGGACTTCTGTCTTATAAATATGTATTGATTCTACTCGTAATTAAGGTAGTTGTCGTGTGACAGAAAGATCCAAAAGTTATTATAAAACCTTTTGTTTAATTTTTTTTGCTTTCCAAATTTTAAAAATATTATTTTCCGTTTTTTATTGCCTTTTTTTAAATGAACTGAAGTGGAATACCTATTTTTCCTGTAATTGTACAATTTTTGAGAGCGATTTTTATCAAAACTAAACGGTTAATATTTTTCATTTTTGTTTCAAAATTATAATATAACATCATTTTACGTTGATATAGTTTTTTATACAAATCGCTCAATGCGTTTAAAAAAAAAATAGGTGTGGTGAAATTTCTAATTTCTCGTAATGTTAATTGTATAATTTTTGAGAACGATTTTTACCAAATCGAAACGGTAAATAATTTTTTTTCTTTTCAAAATGTTAATATAACTTCATTTTACATTGACTTAGTTTTTTAAACAAATCACTCGAAGGGTTTTTTTTAAATAAAATTAAAAGTGTGGTGAAATAACTATTTTTTTCTGTGATATTAATTGTTCTATTTGAAAGTAATTTTTACTACTAAACTAAACGGTAAATAATTTTTAAATTTTAAAATAAATCCGATATTTAGAGTTTGAATAATACATAAAAAAAATCAATGAATTTCGTCAACAACGCGTTTTACGCGACAATTACCTTAATATCTGTTTCATATGTGATGTATTTCGATGTGTGATGTATTCCAGTTTAAAGTTTTGTTAGGAACCTTGTGTATCTGTTATTATACGTATTTGAAAGCGAATTTCACCAAATCTAAACGGTAAATATTTTTAAAATTTTAAAATAAATTTGATATTTAGAGTTAACAACGCATTTTACGTGAAAATTACCTTAATATCTGTTTCATATGTGATATATTTCGATGTGTGATGTATTCCAGTTTAAAGTTTTGTTAGGAACCTTGTGTATCTGTTATTATACGTATTTGAAAGCGAATTTCACCAAATCTAAACGGTAAATAATTTTTAAATTTTAAAATAAATTAGATATTTAGAGGTAACAACGCGTTTCACGCGACAATTACCTTAATATCTGTTTCATATGTGATATATTTCGATGTGTGATGTATTCCAGTTTAAAGTTTTGATAGGAACCTCGTGTATCTGTTATTGTACGTATTTGAAAGCGATTTTTACCAAAACTAAAAGGTAAATATTTTTAAAATTTTAAAATAAATTTGATATTTAGAGTTAACAACGCATTTTACGTGAAAATTACCTTAATATCTGTTTCATATGTAATGTATTTCGATGTATGATCAATAAGTTAGATATTTATAGTTTCAATAATATGTAAAAATATCAATGAATTTCGTCGATAACGCGTTTTACATGACAATTACTTTTATAGGTTAAAATGTATCAAAATATATGTGTGATGTATTCTAGTTTAAAGTTTTGACAGGAACCTCGTGTACCTGTTATTGCACGTATTTTTTTAATATTTTAAGTCAAAGAATATATTTCCTATGGTTACATAAAGATCAATTTAGATTAGGGTAATTTAGGAGGTATAGAAATAAAATGTAATTACAAAAAAACTGATATTACACACAAAACGAAATCGAATCGATTAGCTAAGAGAAAAAAATAAAATACAATTTATCATAAGAATACAAAACTAAAAAAGTTATTTTCAGAAATGCCCATGCTGTATTTTTAATAACGTCAAGAATTGTTAATAAAAAATAAAAACGATAACAAAAACCTAACATAGCACAGAATAACTTTTTAGGAACGATTACAAAAAAACAACCAATATCGATCGCTTTTTAAATATGTAGAGCCATTGCCTAAATGATTTAAAAATAATTGTCTGTTAACTGACAGTGACAGTCCGTCCATGTTTCTGTGGAGTGTGGACGTGTTCTACGATTTTTTCGAGTTTTACGTAATTTTTTTAACGATCGTGCATAAGCATTCGAGTTTCGTAGATTAATTTTTTTACTTCGATGGCTCAAAGACATTGGGTGAAACAGAATTTAAAAACTGTTATGAGTAGATCGCCCACCATTTTGGAAATTTCATTTTTAATAAAAAAAAATACAACATTTTTCATTGTTCTGATCGATATTATTTATTATACTTTATATTAGCTTAACTTGTATGTATGTATGTATGTTATGTAACGGAATATTTCAATTAAATTTTCATCAAATTCCATATGTCTGAATTATTTAAAATTTTGCCCACGTATCAAAAACCGACGACAATACAATAGTTAATAACTAAAAAATCAGAAAATATAATTTAAAAACTAAAAAAAAATTTAAAAACATCTTTTGTAAGAAATAAACTAAACAAAATTAAAAAAAATTATCTTTAAATACAAAGAGCGAAAGAATGTCTCGGAACTCGGTACAACTTAATTTTTATTTAATAAACTTGAAGAACTCGGTATAACCTAATTTTTAATTAATAAATTTGAAATAAGGGTAAAGTGATTGATAAAAAAATTAACTTTAATGTAATAAAGCGTGGGGTATCTTTTAAATTAAAGTTTATTTTTTGTTAATTACTTTATTATTATTTTAAATTTATTATATAAAATTTTAAGTTATATCGAATTGTGAGACGTTGTTTTACTGTTAACCAAAATCTTTATATTTAAGGATTATTTTTTATTTCATATTGTCAAAAAAGCGTATTTTTAAACTATAATTTCATTTTGAATTCTTGTAAAATCTGGGATTAGCATCATATATATTTTTCCAGTATTCTAAACGATAAAATATGTGGATAGTTTAGGTATTAATAAATATGTTACAAATACTTATTTTGAATTTTGAAGAATATATTTGATTAGTAAAATAACAGATAGCTATTGAGATGAGAGTTAATAAGAAAAAAACCCAAAGGGGTTTTATCTCATTAACTCTAACTACGCATGCTAGCTCTCGCTTGATTTTGTAAGGTGACATATAGTCTATAATATTCATAAATAAAAAATTGCAAGTATTGCTCGTGTGTGAAGTGAAACTACTTTATTCATCACTAATATGAACTTCCTAGAGCAAGAAAAGATCAATAATATTTAATATAATTAAGTAGGGGAACATATACATTATAGTGAATATCTCCAAAGAAACTTGCTTAGATTTCCAGAAATCTTGATTTTTCATAATTTTCAGTACAGCAATTTCAGAAATAATGGGGGCTAGAAGGGTGGCCCCTTCCCTCCATTTGTGGCATATTTTACAGAAGTTAATATTGAATTATGAAATTATTATTAATAAAAAATAAAAACGATAACAAAAAACGATTAAAAACGATTACCTAAAATTATGAAGAAATATTTTTGAAACCCTTATGAACTTAGACTCAACCCTTTTAAACCATAGCCAAAACTAAATACGAAATTTTAAAAAAATCGAATATTTAATTTCTCTCATAATATTTCCATGTAAATTTTTTTGAGTTTTAACTATTTTGTGAGTTACTATGCTTTATTACTATACTGAATTTCAAGTTTATATGTCAAGCTGTTTCTGAAAAAGATGGCTGTGACAGACGGACAGATGGATACATGAGTGAGACTATTAAAAGATTGTTATTTCTTCTTTTGTGATACGGAACCCTAAAAAGATATAAAAGGGGAAAGTGTAATAAAATGAACCAAATTAAAAGCAATTTTTATAATTAAGGATTTTCCTATAATAAAAACAAATTTAAGTTTTAATACAATTACTAAGTATTTTATTTTTGTCCCTTTGGTGTATATTATAAATATTACATATATCTTTTACAAGTTGTGTCCTCTAAATGACATATAAAAAAACACCATAATATATAATTTTGCTCTTTATTAATTTAGTAACTTTGTATTTTTTTAACCCTTCAAGAAATTCTCTTGGTTTCAATCTTATATCGTCTTAGTTAATAAAACCATCATCTGTTGCTTACAAGGTCATACGACCAGTATTTTTAGAAATGGAAACAGAACTAAACTTAATGGGACGAGAAGGACCAAACCTTATCACCTCATAAAAACTAATGATTTCTTCCAATTATTTCAATGATTGTCTCTCTCATGTTAACACTGATTCTAAAAATCGACAGGCTAAACAGACGTCCTTATGATTACAGGAATAAAGCGTATATCATAGTCAAAGATTTCATTGACTTCAACGTAAATTTGAACAGTTGCATACAAGTTTAAGATCTCATAGTTGTAATCTAATCCGTTAAACATAAGCGTTACACAAAATAATGATTTAATAAAAATCATATTAAATTGTTACTCTGTGTAGCGCTTATAAAATTAGCTTACAATATATTGTATTAATAACACAACATTGTATTAACAATCAGTGGTTACTTATTACAGCGTAACGATTGTTAGAAAATACTTTCAACTTATTTGTAATAGTAATAAAATATTTTCTGTCTCCACATTACAACATTTTTTGTCTATATTTTATGGTTAAAGATGGCAACATATATAGACGTCCACATGTCAACCCTCAACTCAACAGAATGACACTTTTCTCGGACCCAGTTTGGGATCTTTAGTACACCTGTAACTACTCCAAAATGCGTTACGTTCATGACCGTAACCATAGCTTCATATTAGTAGTCATGAACTCAATAAGCTGGAGCACAATTGATCAGTTGGAATTACAGAAAGCGGAATGGTTATACAAAAGACTCCGCAGTTGATTTCTTCTTCTTCTTTGTCAGCACTATAGCCTGGTGCAGGCCAAGGCTTTCCCAATCTGCTCCCCCCAGGCAGTACGACTTGATGCAAGGTTTCTCCACCTGTTGACACCACCATTTTTAATTCCTTCTCTACACTGTTCAACCACTTCGTAGATGTTCTCCTTCTTCTCCTTGTACCTTCAACCTTCGCAAACGTCAATTTTTTAACTGGGTCCAGATCTTCCCGTCGAAAAACGTGTTCCAACCATCTGATTCTGTAGGACTTGATTACTCTCAAAATGTTTACTTGCCCATCATCCATATTTAGTATAAATTTCATTGTTATATAAGCTTCTCCACATATTTTATTGATTAGTCTAAAAATTGATCGGAGGATCTTTCTTTCAAAGATAAGTAGCCTATTCTCTTCTACTTTATTGATTGCACAGGTTTCGCTACCATACAAAATTATAGGTATGACAAGAGTTTTATATAGATTTATTTTTGTATTAACAGAGATGAGTTTTGATTTGAGTTGTCTTTTTAGACCATAGTAACATCTGTTTGCCATCAAAAGTCGGTTCCCAATTTTAACTTTAATCTCATTTTTATTAGTAATGAGTGTGAAGACTCCGCAAAGATTTTATCTCATTTTTACAGGTAATGAGTGTGAAAACACAAAAGACTCCTCAGTTGTCTACATTTCCTAAATTTGTTGACGTGAGTTGAGGGAAATAATTTTAATTAAAAATCCTAATGAAATGCTACTACTTAGATTTTTCCACATTTTTAAGACACTAAATATTTTTAAGTGGTGAAGTTTGTTTCTTTCACTATAAAATCCTAAAAAAGATTGATTAAAATAGCTTCAGTAGCGATTGACTGATCAAAATAAATGTACTAAACGATCTGCTCTTTAAATACTTGGAAGACGTGTTTGGATCTGGCGCATGAATCTGTATGTCAGTAAAGCGAGCTTACGTTTAAACCGGCGACGAGGGACACGGCACGTCCGCAACGTTGCTTATCGGCTTCAGTGAGAAATAGTGTGGTGAAAGGTATATATAGAACAGGATATAACAAAATATATTAGAAATATCCTGAATAGTTTTCCACTATAGATCTTGCTCTATAGTTTTAATTAAATTTTCCAAAAATATAGATTCGTAATGCGTGGTTATGTTACGCAAATGTTTTCGACAATCACATTAAGGGTTCATTAAGAATAATTTTCCTTATTGGCATAATCCGTCTCGTTTACGAAAACCTCGACGTTATTGTCAATCTTGTAAACTGTTGAGGTAACAAAAGTCATAATTGAAGAAAAAAAATTTTTCACATTAATAATGCGCTGTTTCTTCTAAACGGTAGTTTGTACAAAATGTTTTTGCATATAGGCAGGATCTTAAAACCTAGTTATTGCAAGATATAAATATTGCCAGAAACTTAAATTAATGATCGCACCGATTCGTGATTAAATGATTTAAACGAATTTAAGTAACATTTGTTATTTATTGATATTCGAAGTTGTCACTTTGAGTGTTGGTGACGGAATACATTTTTACAAATGGTTTTAGCTTACAGGTAAACTTTGCTTGCTTAGATTGTAAATTTTTATTGATTACAATTTTGCTATATGTCTTATGGTTTGGCTAACATGTGAAGCGAGTTGTGCTGCAGAATACTCTTAATTGCTTAATTATAGCACTTAATAAATAGGTCCCTTTTTATTCACACTATACGTCTAAACGTTGTATTTGTGAAACTTAATTTTATAGATAATATACTTATAAGGATTTAACTATTTGTTTGGAAATTACGTGCTATAAAAATTCTGTCCTCACAATCCAGCAAATTGGGACAATATGTGTTCTAAATAATATTCTACAGACGTTTAAACTTTTAAAGAAATACGTGTCATAAAATAATAGTTTTAAATCTGTTTTAATCTAATACAAAATGAACATTGCAAATAACACTGCAAAATACAAATTATTTAAAAATAAGTACAAAGTTTAATATTTAGATAATAATTTCTAGGTATATGTGCTTATTTTGTAACACAAAATGATAAAGGAGATTGTATGCTATGTTGAGGCTTTAACAAATATAGGTATTCTTATTATTTTTACCGTAAGCATGAATGGTTTATCAGATATTTACTTTTAAAAATGTTTCCAATGATGGCGGATTTGGCCTAACCTCTCAAACGTCAAATTGGAACATTACTTAAGAATTCACTATTATTGTGAAAAAAAACTGACTTTGTCTAACTATGCAAAAAACATCAATTTTACTAGACACGTTAGCATATTTTAACAAAAATTACAAATTTATACTCAATTTTTAAGATTTCTTAGATTCGATATTGAAATCTAGTATTCATCTAAATTTAACACTTACCTAACTATAGTTTACAGTCACATATAAGATTTAATGCAAACTTAGAAACTCGATTCAAAATTCGGATTTTATAACTTTCAATTCCTAATATACTGTTCATTTATATACTTCGATATGTACAACTGATTGCTACAGGATAAATTTTCAAATAAGCAATAAATTTTGAGAAAAATAAGATAAAAATAATCTAATTTTCAAATATGGGAAAAGGCTTTGGAGCAGGATTGAGGGGAAGGAAAATGTAGATTCACATTTGGAGGTATAAATGGAGATAAGATCTTTTCTAATGAATTTTCAATGCATGAATGGACGGCGAAAGTCTAGGGTCGGAATCGAGTTTATTCTAAAACTTGACAGGATGAACACTGAACAAATGCTTATAGAAAGAAGTCGTAGATTTGATGCACGAGACAATTCTCAGAATGATATCCAGTCAATGGACTTTACTTACCTCTTATATGTGCGCACGTTACTATAATTTTACTTATTATATTTGACCATTAAATTTTGCATACGCAAAAACTCCAAATATTTCAACAACTAAAGAATTCTAAAGCATTGTTTTGAATCTTAGATGTCACGATCTGTGCAAAAAAGCGAACACGTTTGAAGTTTTCTAACCTTTCAGAAACGATATCTGCCAACTATACCCAAAAAAAGTACACGTGTATTCTCTTGCTTGTCCGGTTTTACGATTTGTCCAATACTTCAAACATATATAAAGTTAAATTTAGACGGATATGAAGCCGCGTGCAGTCGGCGAATGGCACAGTTAGCCGTGGCCGGCCTTGGCAGACGTTAATCTGCGCCCAGCACGTCCGGCCCTCGTATCAATGCACGCGCCGACCAGATCACTAGGCGGCCCAATTTTGGGGAAACACTGACGCTGGATAAGCCGAAATCTGAGCTGCTTTTATGAATGGCGCGATAACGCGAATAAAAAATTGTGGAGTGTGAACGAAATTTAGTTTGAAATCTAAATGTGGGTCAGATGGTTATTGAATGAGAATACGTTCACGTTCATAATATAAAACCTTAAATGATTACATAATGAAAGAATAGCATCTTTAAACTATCTTTAATTTACAATTATATAGGAGTATTTCATACACAATAAAAATTTTAAAAAAATTGAAAAAAGTCGTGCTGATCACTCTTGACGAAGTAAAACTTTTTCAAGGGTTCATTTAGTTTAATAACTTATAACTAGTGATTAGTAACCTAGAAATATTCTCCTACTTTCTCTTGTTATTTTGATCAAAACTATATTACCATTAATTTATAATATCTGAGAAAAAAACGACTGTGACAAACGTACACCTGAGTGATTTCATAAGAGTTCCGTTTTTTCTTATGAGGTACGGAACCCTAAAAACAAATCGTATACGAGACTAAAACTATAGCAATTGTATAGCTATAAGAAATGATAAAATTATAAAGGTCTCTAATCAATAGACTACAATAATCAATAACTTCGTGATTCCTAATCAATTCCTTTGTGAACTAGTCGCAATTTCGAATGATATACAGTCTTCTTATGGGCGGCACCTGTTTCCCTTATATATTACTCAAACCCTGTTTAATAATTGCGGGAATCTTCCAGGGGATCATTTACCTCAGATCTAAATTGTTCAGAGTATGCCTACATATCTATATCTTTCGATATATAGTACACACATAGGTAGCCTACTTCCTCGCCCCCCCACAGAAACCAAGCTTGTAGAGGATTATATTAAATACATACACTGTTACTAATCAACTTGGAATAGAAAATTATACCTTGCATAAATAGAAGGCAGACACAAACGCTACTAATAAACTGAATATACGACAAGCTTGTCATAACTTCATCTGTCAAACACTATTCCGACCTCGGCCTAAGTTTAACTTTGACATAACCTAAAAAAGTTGACATTTCGGCAAGTACACCTAACAGCATGTCAGTTTCTGCAATTTGATTGTATTTATAATTGTTTTAAAGAAAAAAGCTACATATTATTAAATTCGTTCAATTGAAACTATCGAGAAGACATCTTATTTAATTTATTGCTACACCAAAATCAATATTTATTGATGACAATTTTTAAATTAAATAAAACTCAAGTAATATTTTCATTTATTATCAGAATATTTTAAGGGGAATTGAAAGATTTTTCCAAAATTTTATTACGAAATTTTAAATTAACCTTTATTGATTCATGCTATTCTAATGACTTAAAACGAATTTAATAATTTGTAGCTGTTTCCTTTAAAATACTTAAATAGTCCTTAGATACCCAATTAATAAAGCTTTTTTTTTTAGTTTTTTTTAAACTATAAACTTTATTATCCTACAAAAGTTAAAGGCTGAGGAAGAAGAATCAGGCATTTAATCTGGTACATATTCACTTATATCCGATGACATATGTGAAGATATTTGGTGGCATAAAGTATCCCTCTAATATAATAAAAGTGAGGCGTTGTCTATTTGTTTTTTTGTTTGTATTTCTTTCATGCTAGATGAAAAGATACGTTATATCTAATTACGCTATTGTTTATAAGACAAAGCTAATGAACAAAAAAGGAAAAAAGTTATGTCCGCATGTGAAAAGTTGAATGCGCTGCCAGAACTATAGAAACGCTATAGTTCGCTGCGATATATATTTATCGCCAATACCACACAATTGGCGTTTTAATGATAAATAAATGTATTATTGCTATACATTATAATCATACATATTTATTGTGAACATTTACAAATATTTTGTAAGCAAACACTGTTGGCAAGTAAATATATTTAGTTGCAAAAGTTCTTTAGACACTGTGTACTTAAAATTTATAGTTTAATAGTTATAAAATTAATAATTTATATTTGCGTATGTTTACGTACATATTTCGACTGGACGGAAATTCTAAACATTTATAGTTCAGTAGTTATAAAGTTAATAATTTATATTTGCGAATGTTTACGTACATACGAGATTTCGACCGGACGTGAAATTCTAAACATTTATAGTTTAGTAGTTATTAAGTTAATAATTTACGTACATATTTCGACTGGACCGGAAATTTTAAACATTTACAATTTAGTAGTTATAAAGTTAATCATTTATATTTGCGTATGTTTACGTACATATTTCGACTGGATGGGAAATTCTAAGCATTTATAATTTAGTAGTTATAAAGTTAATCATTTATATTTGCGTATGTTTACGTACATATTTCGACCGGACGGGAAATTCTAAACATTTATAGTTTAGTAGTTATGTATCCTTAACATTTATAGTTTAGTATATACAAGTTAATATTTTATATTTGCGTATGTTTACGTATATATTTCGACTGGACGGGAAATTTCAAACTTTTACAGTTTAGTAGTTATGTATATTTGACATTTATAGTTTAGTAGTTACAAAGTTAATTATTTATGTCTGCGTATATTTACGTACATATTTCGACTGGACGGGAAATTTTAACATTTGTAGTTTAGTAGTCATAAAATTAATCATTTATATTTGCGAATGTTTATATACATATTTAGACTGGACGGAAAATTCTAAACATTTATAGTTTAGTAGTTATAAAATTAATCATTTATATTTGCGTATGTTTACATACATATTTCGACTGGACGGGAAATTTTAAACATTTGTAGTTTAGTAGTTATAAAATTAATCATTTATATTTGCATATGTTTAGATACATATTTCTACTGGAAGGGATATTCTAATGGATGGCACCTTTGTTCAAGTGCATGAGGTGAGGAGCAAGTAGAGCGGATCTGCTTAAATATTACGCAAGAAAAATACGGGCGTAAGCCATTTAGGAAATAAATATTGAATGGCGTTTCATCATCGGTGCTCACCTTGTATGAATGAAAAAAGATACTAAGATACAAAGTAACAAAAGTAATTTTATAAACTTTTCTACTCCATTCCATTTGACACATAATATATATATATATATATATATATATATATATATATATATATATATATATATATATATATATATATATTAAATCATTTAAATAGTAATTCATGAAACCCATTGTATTATATTATACCCAGAATATAATTAAACCATATACTACAATCGCCATATTAACTTAATCAACTGTCATACTACTGCTATAAATATCAATATTGCACAGCTATTTTACTAATATAAATTTAAAAGCGAAAAATGGACAACCCTAGCCGTCAATCATACAAAGCTCAGAGGTATGAGACATTTTGAAAAAAACATTAGATATTCCAATACGTGAGAAGTTTATACTCATATATGCTAGGTACAATTCGGTACACTTAATTTACTTTATATTGTGCTGAGTGAAATATCTCTATTAATACAGTGTCAATTTGATATAGATAATATTCATCCGTCTTTCTAGCGTGATGCTTAAGCAAGGCAGATGGGGTCAACGAGACAGAATATTCGTATTACATAACAATACGGTAGTCGACTCATTCTAAATTTTCATATTTCTCGTACAACATTGTGAAATATAAGTTAATTAAAAACCAGTCTTTAAAAGAAATTCAAAAATTGATTGAAAAATAAGCCAGTTGTATACTTCTAAAATTGAAGATGCGGATAGATTTGCGTATATCCTTGTCTCTTTTCCTCTCGTAGAATATAATGTGCAATATTAAAAATGACCTCACAACACAGTATTACCTTATTATCCTTACCAGTATTATCCTTCTCTAAAGGTTAAATTTAAACTTCTATAATTCGGTCAACTTTTAAGATTATTAAAAATGTTTTCTATCTTCATCAGCTTGTACCTTGAAATTATGATTTATGAAATAAAAAAAAATAGTTAAATACCCAATTACATGTATACAGGTGTTTGGCGTAAAGTTAGTGAAAAATATTGTGAAATTATTTTTTCAAATAAAAATTAAAATAAAATAATTATTATTTTGAAAGTAGAAGGCTTGTTCTGTATTTAGTATACGGCAGTGTTTCTTTATAAAGCAAGCTTTCTTTATAAAGCAAGCTTCTTATTTTTAATGTTTGACATATTTATTTATAAATAAATTAAACATTATTTATACAGCGTAAAGATGTATAACAATAAAAACACTATATTTTTTAATCATAACAACCAAATAAATCCATATCATGTCACTAACATGAATATAAGAAAAATGTTTACAATACCTGAACTGACATTTTGCTTTGTTTATAAACATTCTCTTTTGGAATGGAATGAAGTATAGCATAGCAAAGTCGTTTCCATTATAATTAGGATGTATTAAAATTTCCGAACAGGAATGCTGGAAATGCCTTAAATTAAGATCTTGGCATGTTGATAATTAAAATCAAAGTCAAAGTTAATGGGGCATACCAACATAAAGAACCAAAACGACTAATAAATTAGGTTACGAAAATTAATTTTGCTTGAGTATTTATGTTACTTTTACTGCTGCTTTGCATAATTGCCATCAAACATGAAACATGGAATGTCGGAAATCATATCGACCTTGGCTCAAAGCCAAAAAACGCTGAATAAAATGCATCTTAAAATAATCATATGCAAAAGGTAAAAAGCAGTAAAATATGTTTTGGTTTGCAATATATGCTAACGACCGAATTGTTTCGTATTCTCAGTGTCAGGTTTAAGAAAATATATGCAGTTTCATTATATTATGGCATGACAGACTGTTGTTGGTCAGGACCTTTTTAAGGAGTCCGGATCAGGAAAATATCTCCTTGGTTATAGAGCGGCAATGCTTAGCATTAAGTACTCTGAAATCACTATCTACGAGATCCTCCATCTTTATCTGGGTACTCATTCATCCATTATGACAAGATGAGTAGTCGACTTTTAAAGAATAATTTTGATAAATTCTATACCATCTGGATTTTCTTATATAGCTTAATATTACATACTCCCTCTTTAAGGATACTACGCAAAATAATTTTTCCTCGCAAAGTGCCAATCTCAACTTAGTTTCTACAAAGAGCCAGAGTTGTCTACAAAAGAAAAATGTTTATCGATGCTTAATCAAAATGTCCTTAGACAATTAATTCCAGTCACTATTTGTTAGGTTATTGATTATTGTTATATTGTTGCCATTATTATTAGTTGTATTGTTGCCACTATTATTAGTGGTCACTGTAATCAAACAAACTATATTTTGCGGGTTCATTTACACTATCTTTTCACAATTATATAATCAGCTTCCGCTTATAGTAAATAGAATTTATGGAGGCCTGCCATAAAATACTTTTCTCTCGCAAAGTGCCAATCTCAACTTATCAGTCTTTGTTAATCTTCATGTATCAGAGCTGTTCATCAAAACTGATTTTACAAGAGTTTTCTAAAAGAGACAAGATTTTATCGACGCTTAATCAAAATATTATTAGACAATTAATTCCAGTCACTATTTGTTAGACTAATGATTAATAGTCGCTGAAGTCAAACAAAATATATTTTATGAGTTTATTTATATTCTTTTTTCACAATTATATCATCAGCTACCGTAAAGTAATTTTCGCTCACAAAGTGCTAATCTCAACTTATAAGTCTTTGTTAATGTACACGTTTCAAAGCCGCACCTCAAAACTGTTCTTACAAGAGTGTTCTACAAGAGACAAGAGTTTATGGATGCTTAATTAAAATATAGTTAGACACTTTACCATTTGTTAGAGTAATGATTAGTGGGTACTGAAGTCAAACAAAATATATTTTATGGGTTTATTTTCACCCCTTTTTTTAAATATATCAGTAGCTTCCGCTTGTAGTAAACTAAATTTATAGAGGCCTGCTGAGTATCCTGAGAAAAAATATTTACTTAGTTGGTTTATGATTTATTTTATTTAAAGAATAAAAAAAGTTATAACCCGCGAACTAATATACAGACTGACTTGGCTGTATAAATATTTACCCCAATATACAATTATGACGTTCAAAATAAGGTGGATGGATTTTATTAACTTTGATTCTTAGAATTTTTGTATAAGCTTCGAAAAAACATGTTTCTTTTTAATTTTAGATTCAGTAGTTTGTGTGTTGTGTTTGTGTTTGTTTGTAGTTTGTGTAATGTGTTTTAAATGTTTTTCAGATTCTTGTAAATAGCCCTTTCAAACGATATAGTATGATGAATTAAAACTTTTTTCCATTTGGATTTTATTAACTTTGATACTTAGAATTTTTGCATAAGCGTAGAAAAAACATGTTTCTTTATAATTTTAGATTCAGTACTTTGTGTGTTGTGTTTGTGTTTGTTTGTAGTTTGTGTAATGTGTTTTAAATGTTTTTGAGATTCTTGTAAATAGTCCTTTAAAACAATATAGTATGATGAATTAAAACTTTTTTCCAGTATTTAAATTGCTTTCACTATGATTTGCAAATCAATATTTTTGAGCGACATATGCTTTGAGTTGATATGATATGAGTGAGTTGAGTTATGAGTGGGTTAATATATTTTATAAATATGTCAAATTCCAACTTTCTACGTTAAATGGTTTCTAAGAAAAGCGGATGTGTCTGACGGACAGTAAGTAAATTTATAAGTGGAATTATAAAAACATATAAAAGAAAATCCGGAGGCGATCTAGATTTTATTTAGATGAAGTTGGGATGGGTAGCTGGTATTGATAAATTTATATTTGAATTTTATAATGTATGGTATTGCTATAGTTATCGATAGAATGATGAAGAGGTATTTGATGAGATGCTGAACACATATATCCTATATGCAAAGCATCCTATGTTATTAATCTCGGACTGCCTGTCTATAGATCGATTTTAAAACAGATGTTTCAAACATGTTTTGAAACATTTTTAAGATTTTTAGTCACATTGAAATATTAAAAAAGTCCATAAGAACTACCTATGTATCTAATGAAATGGCAAAAGATATGAGTCCACGCAATGCAGATGACCTACAATAATCGGAGCAAAACAAACAATATTCAATATCGGTAAATCAAATAATTCAATTTTAAATAATATCTTATTTATAATGAAAATAAATACATACCGAAACTTAACCTAACTTATCGAAATATACTTAAAACATATTTTGAAAAGCTTATAAGCACTATATATGTCACGAATATTCACAATGAACAAATGTTTTTTTTTATTATATGGACCATTATTACATTTCAGTTACTAAAAAATATTATTTAAAACCAGAGATATAAATTAGATAAAAAACGTGTTGTATATTAACAAATACCTCAATAACTATCATGAATATAGTATCAGTCACTAAACGCATATTTAGCGAGCAACTTCATCCTGTCAATTTTTGTTGTATAGAGCGCGTGCTTCGTAAAATTGTATTCTATCACTTTTTCATAAAGAAGTATAACTTCAAAAATTATATTCGAAAATAAATTATAATCATATTTATATATTGATCACCTAATTGTTTAAGTAAATCTTTAAACGGTTGTTAAAATAGTTATTTTTATCTTCCTATTTAAATTTCTACACTTTTATTTTATTTTAATATTTTGCTGAAAAAATAAGGTTTATTTGAATTTATTCACGAATGCTTCAGCTTTAGAGAAATCTTGAAATTTTTTATCATTTTGTCGTATTTACATTTAATTTTCATTACTAACCAGGAATGTTTAAAACTTCGTCACATCCGATAATTTTCCAATTTTTCTGGACTATTTTCTTAGTTGTTCAACGTTGAATTAAAATGATTTTTCATTCAACCCACAGAGCCGGGTCCCATTAGTTATGTCTCAAAAATGCAATAAATTATATAAAAGAACGTATTTTATTTATTCAAATTTCAAAATCATTTCCAATATGGCCCTTTTATCTCCTTTAATTTTCCAACGACAATTTAAAAAAAAATGTAATAAAATTACAGATAATAGCTTTTAGAGAGTATTTTCAACTAAAGTTAGTATGCTAGTATAACGCTTTTGGAAAATAATAGTTTCCGGATTAAATCTCCGGTGTTTCAAGGGATGGAGATAAGAATAATTGGAGCAAAACAAGATGGAGATAAGAGGAAGATAGCAAAATTATATAGTGAAAGAATAAAGAAGAGAAATTAATTTCAGCGAAATAATTCGAACTCTACGGTAAAATAAGTTGATTAACGAGTATTATTTTTTTTATGACTGTACTGCAAGGGTGCGATTTTAAGATATTTTGCAACTTCAACTGCCACGTAATTCTAATAGACATGCTTGGCTGAATTTTGTCTCCTTAATACATCGCAAGGTACATATTTTTAATCGAACTTTACTTAATTCAAACATATGAATTAATATAACATTCATTAATCATTACTATTGGCTGGATTTCTCCTCCTCAATGCATCGCAAGGTGCATATTTTTAATCGGCCTTTACTTAATTTATACATATGCACTCACATAACATTCATTAATCATTACAATTGGCCGGATTCCCCTCCTTGATACATCGAAAGGTACATATTTTTATCCGATATTTAATTAATTCAAGCGTATGCATTTACATAACATTCATTAATCATTACAATTGGCCGGATTTCTCGTTCTTAATGCATCGCAACTTGCATATTTCCTATCGACATTTACTTAATTCAAATATATGTACCTTGACAACATTCGTTAATCATTACACTTTGCCGAATTTTCCCTCCTTAATGCCATCAAAAGGTGTATATTTTTAATCGACATTTACTTAATCTAAACGTATGCACTTACATAATATTCATTAATCATTACGCGCGAACGTGTTTGCCACAAACGTAATACGCCAAACGTAATATGAACACACACTTGGCATACCGCAGACGGTTACAAAGAATCTTTATTACAATGTCTGAGAATTCAAAGCCCGGCTTGTGCTCGAATTCAAATGTGAATACCAATGTATTCATGTCACGTTTCAAATGAAAACATTCTTGTAATATATTCAAAATGAAAATTAACGAAATTGAAATCAACAGACAAGTGAAAAAATTATCAATTAAAATATTAGCAGATGTAAATTCTTGCATAAAATTAAGTTTAAAATTCTGTATTTACTTTAATTCTCCTTCTTAATTGGTACGAAAATAAAAAAGAAAATCAAAAGAGCTACTGCTGTCTAGTCGTGTAGTGTGTTTTTGAGTTTCAAATCCGTTTTGAGTTTAATTAATAAAGGAGTGTATTACGACCTTGCCGACCTGCTAATTAATATGTGTCATTAGGACTGGTGGCGTCATACATGGCATTGGCATAAACAAAAATTATGTTTTAATGACTTATTCAGCTAATATTACGTAAACAATATCCATGACCTACGAGACGGAAAGTGTTATTCAACAATGGCGTCATTCCCATTTTGGTCCGGCGGCCACTGGCACTGAGAGATTGTTGCATAAATATATCTACTGAGATCTACGAGTATAAACGGGCGCGCCGACCACGCCGCAATGTGCTTTCGAGCAAAAGCTGTTCTCTCTAAAGCTCTACCCACCTGAGCTTTTATTTTGCACCGGTATTTGGGCCGGACGCCAGATGGCCTGCTTTATTTGCGACTAGGGATGCGATCGAATTATTTATTTATTTATCGGTTGTTTTTTGTTTTACTTTTAGCTGTTATATAAATAATTATCGGACGTGTTTTTAGGGTTAACGTAGCCAAATTGCAAAAACGGAATCCTTATAATTTCGTCATGTATGTCTATCTGACCGTATGTCACAGTCATTTTACTCGGAGGCTATTGGTACAATATAGATGAAATTTGGATGGTAGGTGTATTTTCAGAAATAGTAGAATTAAGAAAAAAGTTATATAGACTTTCCTTACATGTAACTGAGGGATAAAAAATCAAGTGCACGTTGTGGGGTGCCGTTAGATAGGTCTTAAATATGATATAGAGGTTAAATAACTTTTTCATTTAAATCAATAGTTGGTGAGATATGCGTTTCCAAACCGTAAAAACTGTCCTTCTAACTTTTTAACTAACATGTGTAAAGTTTTGAAAAGAAAATAAAAGTAGCAGAACTCAAAATAAAATTTCAACGAAAATTGGTTTGAATACGATGTGTTGTATTTTTTTTGGAATTATTATGGGAGATTTTCAGCACTGATTGCAGCAGTAACTTTTTTCCATAGCGTTTGAGAAATACAAAGTTATAAGTGTAGTATTGTATGGCGCTACGGAATTTTTCGTGCGCGACTGCAACTCATATTTTGCCGTTTTTTATTGGCAACTGATGACCATTGAAAGAAGATTTTTTATAAAAAAAATATTCTATTTCAACAGAGGTATTGGCATAATAGCACTGCTTAAGAGATGGAAAAAATCTGTATAATTAAATATTTTTTTATTTTGAACATTTTACTGCTAATCTGGAAAAACAATTGCATGTAATGGAACAAACAGAGGATTTTTTACTTTAAGCTAGACTAGCTAGCTAGGTATAAATGGTTGATAAAAAATTTGATGGCAATTTATTATTTTTTTATTTAATGCGAAAACGCTCGGTGTTTCTCGATGGAATATGATCGAGGTATATCTGGGAAAAAACTTGCACAATGAGAAAATCCGTAGAAAAACTGAGCTTACCGGCATAGCTCGTAGGATCGACAGATTGAAGTGGAAATAGGTGGTTATATCGCGTGTAGAACCGAGGAAAGTCTTGTTTCGAATATGCCATCTTCCGGAAAACGTAGATTAGGACAACCTCCGCTAGATGGATAAATAACATGGTAAAGGTCAGAGAAAGCCATCAGATATACAGGATCAGTTGTTGTAGAAATTGCTAGCCTGTTTATTTTGTTGCTCTGTATATTAACAGAATCTGCAGATTTTGTTCGACTTATGTTTTTAGAACTTCTTCGCATCGATATTAATATTTTTCTTTAACTTACTAACTGATCCAACAAAATACTGCATTTATAATATCGATATGAACAACATTATCGAATATACACATCCCTATAAGCGGGTAAACAATACTGCGTATCTACCACTGTTTATCGCTGAGGATGTTTATATTGTAACTCAGATTACTATAGCGATGAGAAGTTTTGAATTGACGGTGCCATTATCACTGTCTGGATACAAATACGGGCTTCGCATATATATGAACAGTTTGTTATGCGTTTCGAACAAGACGTGCAGTGTAGCGATGGAGTTTGATATGCATTGTTTGGGTTTAGACTTAGCACGGTGCATACTTGTCGCGTTGCTAAACTGAATGCAAACTTTTTAATTAAGCTTTCTCGTTTAGATATAGCAACAATTTTGAGAGCAACTTGTATCTTAGTTCATTATATAATAATAATAAGCCATTCTCAATCATTTTTATGTAGGCCTCCTTCAATCTGCACCACTCGGTTCAATTTTGGGCTGTCTGAATCCAGTTTCTTCTCTCCACTTTCATTATGTCATCCTTCCATCTCATTTGCGGCCACCCAACTGGTCTTTTGTACTCCCAGTGTCTCCACTCTAAGATAATTTTGCACTATGAATTCGACTTTCGAGCAATGTGACCAGCCCACTGCCACTTAAGTTTCGCCACTTCTCTTTATAATGTCAGCAACTATGCTTTGTCTCCCAAGCCACTTATTTGTTTTGCGACCTTTTAAGGAGATTCTCAGCAACTTTTTTTCCATCGTCCTTTGAGAACCAATAAGCTTTTGCAAGACGGCTTTTGTTGTTACCCAAATTTCGGGTCCGTAAGTATGCGTGCTTTTAAGTGGTTCTTTATGTTCATATTAAAGCGAACTCGAGTTTGGAGAAAGCTGCCCATCCCAGTCATATGCATCTGTCTACTTCATTTATCTGGTTCTTTTTATCCATTCGTAGTTATTGGCCCAAGTATACGTACTTATCTAACCTTTCGATAGCGAGGTTTTATGCAGTTTCTGAACCATAGTCTGAAGTTCATCGCGAGCATTAACAAACAGAACTAAATCGTCCGCAAACCTCAATTTATTTAAACGTAAACATGATATCATAAGGCCTTTATTTTCCCAATCCAGTTGTTTAAAGACGTCATCTACGACAAGGGTAAAAAGTTTGGGTGATATTGTGTCTCTCTGCCTAACTCCCCTTCGATCACTATTCACAGCATGATTATTTTATGAGTAATGAACTAATAATTGAGAGACCGAATAGCTTATGAGGAACCTGTCGATTACAAGAACGGAGTCTAAAAAAACGCTGCAAGTTCGTAATGTTTTATTTATTTATGTACAAATACATAAGGCGGATAACTACAACAGCAATATCTTCTAGTTAACCAAAGCACCTAGTAATGTGTTGCGAATAGGGTTACTATAATAACTTTTAGAGAAATAGAAGTTGTGAACTAATTATTCTGACATTTTATTGATAACCCTGGATTCTTAAATCATTAAAGTTAAAGTACATGTTATATTAAAATGAAACAGTACTAATCAAATAATACTAATCAAGATTATTTTGTCATAATCAATCTTATTTATCTCACTGACCACAAACAATAAAATTGTACCTATCATTGCATATAAAACAATTATAATATTTCATCTATAGCATAAACAACAAAAAAAACTCAATTCTAATCTACATCCTTAATTTAAACTATGAAATTAAATCAATAATAAGACTCAAAAAATGAATTAACCAGTAAAATAAATTTCATAACTCCTACGAGTTTTATAAAATTCCTGGCAAGTCGCTGTAAATTTATATGTAGTCTTAACAATTTAAGATATACTGTCTGATTACTGTTTATTTCTTTTCTTAGCCTATGGATTAAATTAATGTATTAATTATAGAAAAATGTTATCCTTAAAATCCTGGATACTTTAAAGAATCCTTCGGACGGTATTTTCATCAAGAGTTAAGTATACCGGGAAAAAAGGGTGAATGGTATTCCTAGTTATGGAACATGGCAACAAATTTGAATTAAGTTATAGTTAAAAAACATTTGTATTACCTGTTGACAATAATAAAGGAGAGAGACAGGATTTAAAAGGAAAACTCTGGAAGGGGAGAACTAATGGGAGTTTTAAAATGGATTTTTTTTCAGATAGCTTTGAATGTGTGAATTGACATCGCATTCTGAATGTCAGGGTTCAATTTCTTCCACAATTTGATAGCATGTACTGTTAAGAAATATTCATAAAAAGAAGAATCATGTTTTGGTAATAAGCAAAGTTTTTCACAGAGATTTTTCGAGCGAAATCGAAGGCCATTTTCACAAATACTTATAACCGGGATTTTTAATAGTACTTTTAGGGCGATGGATTTAAGAAAGTTGGCACACCCAGGTTACGGTTTAAATTAATATGGGTTGATGGTATCATTACCAAAGGAAAAGCAATACCGAGATTAAGTTTTGCACAATTTTTATGAGAGGTTTACTAGTGTAATAAAAAATTGGAAAAGGGAAATTGAAAAGAGACATAGTTAAGAATTGGAAAAGGAAACTGGAAAATGAAAAAAGATAAATAGTTAAGAACTGAAACTGAAAACAGCTGGCAGCTGGAAAAGTAATGGAATTCTAGTCTACTTTGATAGTTCGTTTGTTGTCAATTTTGTTCACGAGAAGTAGATCAGAGTCGAATTCCAATATTTTTAGCCGGCATGAAGACCTAAGATGTACATAAGACATTTTTGCCACATTAGCATACAATATGGAATGACTATGATATATATTCCAAATTATTGTGTCGCAGTCTGCAATAAAAAGACGTTGATACATTCTATAAAGTAGTGAACTTATTTAGCTTTCTAAGTGAAGTCAAAGATATAAATAATACTAGATAGCTACTGTTCATATACTATGTGTACAAAAATCATCCAAAATAGATTGTGTGCAGGCACACATATTGGCGTCAGTCGCTTACAGCAACCATTGCAGGCAACCGCGTGTCAAACGAGAATAGTTTCGAGAAAACGCAGTTCGTAGGACCTAATATGACTCGTTCCGGAAGTGCGAAAACACCAAACATATTACAAATTATATCAAAAATGTGCCATTTTATGCGTAAATTCAAAATAGTAAATAAAAGAATAATTACATAGAATGTTTGAACATTTTTAATATTCACAAGCTGACACCGACATTAAGAGATAGAAAAAATACAATGTTATATGTCGTAGATCTTAAATTTAATGAGTGCGAGAGAGATGGAGAAGGTAATATGTTTTTGGACTTGCATATGTTTTAGTGATACCATACTATGACAAGCTTGTGCCTTTGGTCTAGTTATGCATCTATGTATATTATTTAAATCAATATCATAAGTACAAAGTTTAACAAATAAAAATTATTTAGGGAAAAGTTACTATGTTATATTTTCAAAAATATTTTTAGACCGTTAATTTTTTTTTAATCCCTACGTATTACATAAAAAAACTTAATAAATATAACGTAGAACTCACTTACATGTAAAAAAGTGAAAAAAATCATTTTCAAAACAAAAAAAACTTAGCAAACTGTTAACCTGACGTATTTAATCAGAAATTATAACGAAAATTATGGAATGTGTTGTACTTATAGGTAAAAAATAAAGAACTATATATATATATTTACTATTCTATAAATCACCACGTACTTGTTATATGCAGCCGCGGTGAATGATCATTGTAAGGATTACATTTATAACAGTTGTTATTTCAATTTTACAAATATAAAACTGTCCATAACCCCACATAGTTAACATATGGTTAAACCAACAATTGACAACTTTAACCAAACCACATTATTACCTAACAATATAACATTTAGAGACATCGCCATAAATATGGTATACCGAATTTACTAGACAGTTTTGTAGACAGTTTATAGGAGCATTGCCGAAGAGGGCTTCCGACAAGGTCTTAGATCTAAACGAGCCGAACCTAAGTCTAAATCAGTCGCGGTTCGTGTCTAATGTGGGACGGCGTCGCGACTATCAATCAAAGGCGATTTCAAAGCGCACCGCCCGGCGCGGCTTCCCTCTATATTTAGCGGCGAATCCTTGTCCAATTACTACAAGACTCAGTCAAGTAGACAATGTGTCGGGAGTGAGTTTGTTATGATTTATTGCCTTTGTCTGGTGTTATAGTAGTAAGCATGGGCTGTGTTTTTATGTGAGGTAATAAAAGGTTTGTTGTCTCTCCAAAGATATTGTTTACTGGTGATGTAATTCGGTGTTATTCGCGTAGAGATATTTTTTTAGATTTACATTTAATATATACGTAATATAATACAGAATGTATATATCATTCATACAGGTGACTATATGTATCAAACCGTATTGAAAATGTTAAGGAACTAAATAAAAATTCTCTACAGTTCCTACACCTTCGCCTGTTATATATAAAATGTAACAATAACGTTTATTATTCATAAAAGCGATTCTAGGTATTACACTGGGTAGATAATGTTAAGGAAATGCATAAAAATTCTCTACCGTTCCTATACTTTCACCTGTTATATACAAAATGTAACAAAAACGTTCATTATTCATAAAGATGATTCTGAACACTAAACTGGGTAGGTAATCTTAAGAAACTATATAAAAATTCTCTACCGTTCCTACACCTTCACCTGTTATATACAAAATGTAACAAAAACGTTCATTATTCATAAAGATGATTCTGGGCACTAAACTGGGTAGATAATGTTAAGGAACTATATAAAAATTCTCTACAGTTCCTACACCTTCGCCTGTTATATATAAAATGTAACAATAACGTTTATTATTCATAAAAGCGATTCTAGGTATTACACTGGGTAGATAATGTTAAGGAAATGCATAAAAATTCTCTACCGTTCCTACACCTTCACCTGTTATATACAAAATGTAACAAAAACGTTCATTATTCATAAAGATGATTCTGGGCACTAAACTGGGTAGATAATCTTAAGAAACTATATAAAAATTCTCTACCGTTCCTACACCTTCACCTGTTATATACAAAATGTAACAAAAACGTTCATTATTCATAAAGATGATTCTGGGCACTAAACTGGGTAGATAATCTTAAGAAACTATATAAAAATTCTCTACCGTTCCTACACCTTCACCTGTTATATACAAAATGTAACAAAAACGTTCATTATTCATAAAGATGATTCTGGGCACTAAACTGGGTAGATAATCTTAAGAAACTATATAAAAATTCTCTACCGTTCCTACACCTTCACCTGTTATATACAAAATGTAACAAAAACGTTCATTATTCATAAAGATGATTCTGGGCACTAAACTGGGTAGATAATCTTAAGAAACTATATAAAAATTCTCTACCGTTCCTACACCTTCACCTGTTATATACAAAATGTAACAAAAACGTTCATTATTCATAAAGATGATTCTGGGCACTAAACTGGGTAGATAATCTTAAGAATCTATATAAAAATTCTCTACCGTTCCTACACCTTCACCTGTTATATACAAAATGTAACAAAAACGTTCATTATTCATAAAGATGATTCTGGGCACTAAACTGGGTAGATAATCTTAAGAATCTATATAAAAATTCTCTACCGTTCCTACACCTTCACCTGTTATATACAGAATGTAACAAAAACGTTCATTATTCATAAAGATGATTCTGGGCACTAAACTGGGTAGATAATCTTAAGAAACTATGTAAAAATTCTCTACCGTTCCTACACATTCACTTGTTATATACAAAATGTAACAAAAACGTTCATTATTCATAAAGATGATTCTGGGCACTAAACTGGGTAGATAATCTTAAGAAACTATATAAAAATTCTCTACCGTTCCTACACCTTCACCTTTATATACAAAATGTAACAAAAACGTTTATTATTCATAAAGATGACTCTGGGCACTAAACTGGGTAGATAATGTTAAGGAACTACATCAAAATTTTCTACGGTTGATACATCTTCACCTGTTATATCAAAAAACGTTAATTATTCACAAAAGTGATTCTGAGAATCAAACTGGGTAGATAATGTCATGGAACTATATAAAAATTATCTACCGTTTTTGAAAATATCAATCTCGTAGTCATTATTTCAACGAAAAAAATTAAATTTTCATGCAGAAACAAGTTTCAAATATGCTCTGTTTTGTGTACTGAATCATCCGTATGAATAATAGACATTATAACACCTGTTATACACAGAATATAACAAAAAAGTATCCATAATTCATACAAGCGATTCTGGGCATCAAACTGAGTGGAAAATGTTAATGTTGACTAAATGACAATGTTGTTATTGAATTCGAACAAAAATTGTTTTTCTTATAGAAACACTCTTCAAATATACTTGATTGACTCAGTTAACATATGACTCATATCTTCAGAAAGATTGGCTCATATTGATCCATAGAATCGCCTGGAGGAATAATAGACTCGTTCTTTGTTACATCTGTATAATTACAGAGACCAGGTTCTTAGAATTTTGACTTTACACATATTAATTATCTTCTGATGACGGAGTTAAATTGATGAATATTTGATGAAAAAAATAGTTAAAAACCTTCAAAGTATTCGGAAACATATAGAATTGCTTTTAGTTTAAAAAAAATAAAAACGCTATTAATAAAAAACTAATATGAAATAATTAATATAAAGACGTATCGAACATAAATTTTTATGGTAAAATTTGTTTGGATTTCTCTTGAAAACATAAGACGAAATAAATTTATTGATTTCAGCCTTTATTATGAAGAAACACTTTGTTTTTATATTAAAAAAACATTTTCTCAATCATAGTTGCGTTTAAAGGTTTCATTATCTTAAATAAATCCACTATAAGAAAATTAAGAAAAATACTGAATTGCCAGTATAATCGACTTTTTTTTCTGCGAACCGATACTTATGTCGCTCAATATATAAAGGGTTTGCTGCGTCTCGTAGTATTAGTTCGACGGGTCCCGCGGCGCCCGGTGTGCGGTGCACTACATGACGCTTAACACCCTATGTTAACATTAAAATTGTGTATCTCGTGAACGATTGAGATAGAAAAATATTTTATTGATTATAATTGTTTTGTTTTGTATTTAGGAACACGTCTATTACACGTATTTGACATATTATTGGAAATACGTGATCGGGTAATATTAAAATGTAACATATTTTTCGAATACAATATTTCTGTTTATTTGCGTGTTCTTTAATTAGTTTTTTTTTGTTTTTTAACTATTTTTCTGAAAGCGTTGATATTAAGCTGAAAGTTAGCGAATAATGAATGTGGTCTCCACATTGGTGTTACGAATTTCGTTTTAAAAAAACTTTTTATATACAAGATACAGTATTTTTATTTTTGTTTTCCTGTTCTATTATAGCTATCTCATTTTAAGTTTATGTGTAAAGAATAAAATATAAACTACATTTAATTACTTTATTAAACAGGTAAAAAAAATATCTACTTTCTGTGAAATTTACATTGCGGCTCGTATCGGGGTTTTTTATTTACAAATAAGTATATGTTGTTTTTTATTTGATATATCATTACCTTTTCATACAATCGAAAATTGCCATATTACATGACCCCAATTAACAAGATATTGCAAAAAACATGAGTACGGCGCATTTACAGCTATCACGTAACATTTCAGGGCAACGTTGTCGCACGCCGATAAATGCGCGGAGACAAAAGCTAATCGTGACACCACTTGACCTCAAATCAGATCGATGTCGAGCTGTCCAGCTTGCGCCGAGCCACTTCATAACCTGTCAGACCTATCTTGACGTGTCGATGCATCACATAATTGAACAGGTGTAGGCATTAAAACCAAAATATTAACCTGAGTGTAAACGATTGGGGCTAAACGATTTCTTCGAGTCTGCAGCGTTCTTGTAACCTGCGTTGTTTTAATGTCGTGATAACTTTCGAATAATTAACTTATTAAAAACCGAGCATCTGGGAACCTGGCTATTTTTCAGTCTATCTCTGAAGATACACTAATTAAAATAATAAATAAAAATTCAATTTTAATTTTATTATAATACTTAAGTTCCACTAATAATTTACTATTTAAAATTATAAATAAATTTCATTTAAGATATATCATTATTGCTTTTATTGTAATTTGAACCAATTTAATAAATTAAATTAATTTGCTATAAAGCAAAAAATAATATGTTTTATAATGTGGTTATATTTTTGGATAATTCAATTTAGACCTAATTATTGATATTTTTTCACATTAATTTGATCAATAGCAATATTTTAGAGATTTTTGGAAATTTTATAAAAAAAAATTACATAAAAAAATTAAATATAATTCAACTGGTGTTATAATAATTTAGCATCGTATTTAAATAAGTTAATAATTTTAACACCGATAAAATTATTTTAAAATAGACAGCGTGTTTTAGTTTTTATCATATATTTAAATTTATGGTTATTGTTTAACGACAATTTGTACTTATAATTTGTTGGCCTCCTTACAACTGTCCTTAAAAAAATTGAATTCAACTAGTTCTATGTCTATAACTGTTTATTTTCTATATTTATGTATCAAATCTATAATTGGCCACTATTACCTACAACGTCTATAAATGACCACTTTTCCCTAGATTTTTATGTAACGTTTATAATTGGCAATTATTTCCTATGTTTGTACATAATATCAACTATGCACTTTATTTATCTTAATGCCTACAATTGGCCACATTTTCTACATTCTTTGTAACGTCTATAATTGGCCACTATTCTCTGTATTAGTATGTAACGTCCATAATTGGCCACTTTTTCCTATATGTGTACATATCGTTTGTAAATGGCTACTATTTTTGGCCTTTATACAAAACATCAATAATAGGCCATTATTCCTTAAATATATACGTAACGTCTATAATTGGCCACCATTCTCTGCATTGGTATGTAACGTCCATAATTGGCCACTATTTGCTACATTTGTACGTAATGTTTATGTTTGATCACGACTTCCTACAACTATGCCAATTTTCATTTCATTGTCAAAATGTCTCCGAAAAAAATATGTTTAACAAACAGATAAACAGATATCGAAATGATTCGGTATGTAGTCTATTTTACCAATTTGGTATGGCACTTCGATAATAGCATAATTTGATGATTTGAGAAACATGACTTGAATAGTGCGAGCAATTTTTTAAACATATTTTTCTTATCAAAATTTCTGTTTTAGGCTCTAGAAGGTAACATGTGAATATTGACCACATATGTACACATTTGTGCACTAAATTTGACGGTTTAAGTAGGTCAAATGATTAGCAAATAAAGTTCTTGCACAGAACTTTGGTAAAAAAGACATTTGATTGACGGCAGACGTGTTGCCATAATTTATTTTCGTCTGTTCAAATGCCGGTTCCATTGAAAAACATTTTCATTGACAAGCGTGATGTAAGCTCTTGTTTCAGTAACAAATTGGTCACTTAAAGTGGTCCGTGACTCATTTTGGTTAAACATTTATTTGACGATTCTATATCTGCTCAGTGACCGAATGACACGAATTTGAATTTTGCAAAGCATTGTCATGTATTTACCAATTATTATTCGTGACCTCCAACTGTACATAATTTAATGTATTTTTGTAGCTTTTCAGTATTTTTTAAGTCTGCGACAGTAGCTGGTAATTACACCATTGTTCCATTGGCTATCTCTTACAATATCCTGTGAATTAATGCCTACGGCTTTAGATCGAGTAGTAATGGTGTTATCACAAAACATTTTTTTTATGCTGTAGTACCAAGTGTATCCTAAATATTTCTCTTATTGCACTATTCGTTGATGCTTCTTTTTCCCTGCAGGATTGTAGAACATAGGCACGTTGGTTTTCCAGCATATGTATTCATATTTAAGTTCATTTGTTTTTGCAAGTAGACCACTGTGGCGATTTTTACATGTAAATAATTAACATTCTAGACACTAATTAGAAATTTATAAGTATCTAGATCCGATACTAATCAAGGAAGTGCCCAAGTAAATATATAAATTCTTTTAGGTAATTTTTACATTAGTAAAAATTGCCTGAAATCTGCATGTTATTGCAAATTACTGTGTTCGCAATTACTGGAAATTACTATGTTTGCAATTACCGCAAATTAGTGTGTTCGTATGTAATTTGCGGTAATTGCAAACATAGTAATTTGCAGTAGAAATACAGGATTATATAGTAATAATTATATAAAAATATAAGGTAGATTTAAAGAAGTAGATAGACAGATGACTATGGCCAATATTGTCGTTTTGTATAAATTCGATTTCGAAAAGAATATATTTTTTGTTTATTTTTATTTCTAAATTAAGATTTAGATATATTTTTAAATTAAAAACTCAATGAATGGCTACTTCATCAATTTAAATATTACGTGAGCATTTATTAAAAACTTATAATATGAAAGTTAGAGAGTGGATCAAGAAATAAAGAAACATACAAAGCTACATACGTACGTCTAAAGCGTACGAAAAAAAAGAAAAGTCAACATATTTTTTAATAAAAAATGTTCAATGTTTTTTTGTTTTATTTGCGTATTTTTTGCATCAAAGAGTCGGTTTTTACGACAATCGGCTTTAACGACTCAATTTGACTAGTCGCTGCAATGTCGTACAATCGTAAAATGTATAAACAATTTCGACTGTAGTTGGAATTGATTTAATAATGTCAGATTGAATGTTTTAAAACTTAATAATTCAATTCCGCAACATCTTAAATATAAAAAAACGTAACATGTGCAGATGAACATTTCTAACTGACTTTGTATTGATGTTTTTAATTATAGATTTTTTCATGTCGCTACCTTGAAGGCACTTAATCCAAGTTACTGTAGTGTAAGAAATTATACGGCCGATGCTTTAAATACAGTTGGATTCGTGTTATGCACAACACTTTATCTATTGTCTGAATTGAGTCATAAAATGTCCGAATATAGTCATAAATCGGTCGGGCGGGCGGGGTCACGGTCGCAGATCCGCGAAGCGTTTCACGTTACGCGACTCGGCGACCGACGATTTGTGGTCGTGACACGTGACCGCACTGGGTCACCGGGCTGGCGCGGGATCAGTTAAAGCAGGTGGACGAGTCATCGTGTTAAAATGCGAGTATATTTTTCATTTGAATAAACAAGCCTCACTACTATTAGTGCATATAATTTTCTTACGCATATAAGTTTCTTTATAAATTTTTAACACTGGAAACGTTAATGACAGAAACTTTAACGATTTGGATACTTATACTTGAGCTAAGAACTTAAAACTTGGCATAGTGTATAAGTTGTAAATATTTCTTAATACATTAACAAATGGTTTTTTAACATCACTTAATTAAAAAAAGTTAAAAATACCTAGTGACTATACGTATATTTCGTAATATCTCCATTTGGTGCAGCAGTAAAGTACTGGAGGTCGCATCTCGCAATGAATATTTTGTTTTTAAATGGTTGTATTCAGTTTCTCCTTTCGTATATTTTTGTTGATTAAAATATCGCGATTTATTTTTCAGCTACTTCCACTTAACTGATCGTCATGAAAGTTTGCACACGTATTCAGCGTTCATGATAACACATTATGATGATAATTTATTTTTTGACCCTCGACTCCTGATGCTGTGAATCGGTGATTGTGCCTAATTCGTCAGACTTGGAGATCTGCTAGTTGTGTACTAGTAATGTGGATCTCCAGCAGAGACTTCGTTATTAAACTCCGGGTTTCAAAACCTGAGTCTTGAAGTTGCTGTATTATGACATGCCAAAGTCATGGGACTTGATGATCTACTGATTTCAAACTATAAGATAGAATCGCTTTGAAATCACCAAAGTCAAGATTTCTTTTGTAGTTTTTGAATTGCTAAGGACCTTGTGGTGGTAAGGTGGTTAAAGATGATACGTTGCTAGGGGTACACCATACAATTCAAGGTTTTTAGCGCATCTAGGATTTAGTGGTATTTGGGGGGGCTAAAATATAGTTAGCATAAAATATATAAGTTATGTAAAATATGCAGATAAATATAATAAAGCACATTAAAAATTTAAAAATAAATTGAAGGTAATTTTTTTTAAGTTAAACGGTTTTATTGTCGAATCGATGATCTACTAAAAACCCGAAAATAATTATAGGTCACCAATCTTCTGCTTTGATTAAACTAAAATAAAATAATGGGACGCATTTAGTAGAAAACTTTCTTACTTTGGAGTAGGGAAGTCATGTCTGGTTTCTTATGATTTTAGTCACATTGTTTGTTATAATACAACAAACAAGTCATAACACTTAACAATATAAAATTTATCAAGCCCACGATTTTGTTTTAATCTGGTCAAAACCACAGTTTGGTGATCTATAATTATTTTTGAACCTTTACATCATGAATTGTATAACAAAAATGTTTAACTTAAAAAAAATTACTGTCATTTTTAATTTTCTTTTTCAGACTAAAATAAAACAAAACAATCCTTTAATCTAAATTTACCTGAAATAAAAAAAAAACATCTATTCTCTTCTTAAAACTATTCAATAAATGAGTATATTTTTGTTTCAGCGCAACTTATAAAGATTCCAACGTTAACTATAAGCAGCCTCATTTTGCATGCACTACTTGAACATGATAGCTTATTATGGTGAGAGCTATCATACTGTGCATAAATCTATTTACTCTGTAGAAAATCTCAGATAAGGCGTTCTTCTAAGTTGAATATTAAGACCTCGGTGTTAAAAATAATATTTGAATGTATCATTGAGTTTCAAAAAAAATTCTAAAAATACCATACTTAATTCGGTGTATAAATATGTATGTTTATATATGTGGACATAATATACTTTGACATACTATTTATGCACATATTGTTTTTTGGTCCACTGCAGACACAAAAAGATCCACACAAAAAAACTGTAGTACGAGATATATAGTGTTGTCCGATATTTTTTATTAAATGAAACATGTTCCATAAAATCATCTACCTTGATTAATGTGGTATCTTGTATGCAGTTGTAATACTTTGACGGCTGTTACAATCTATCGATAATTGTCATAAGCGATGCAGAATATCAATTCGAGATTTTTTTATTATTTTTTAACATGAAGTTAAACTAGTAAATATTAGCTGTCTTACGACGTCTAGGTTCAATATTAATAGTTCAGTTCTTTTCCATAATTTCTAAGACTTAACACAGGTAAAAAAGTGGCTGCTCAAAAACGATCGCATACCGATTAGATAAAACAAATGCATTTCCTACGAATGTAGGGACTTTCAAGATAATTAAAATTCTTGGAAATCCATTAAAATATTTGATTTTTACAATAGATTGCCAAGAAAATCATCAATTTATATTAAAATCTAGTTGAATTAATTACTTTAATCAATTTATGAGAATTAATTACTTTTTTATCATTACGTGTTTTAGTACTTTTGCACTGTTTGAAAGTATGATTAATATGACCTAATTGTTTATATTAAAAATGGGACACTTGACATATTTGGAAAATCGTGGTTAAAATATGTAAAAATACGTATCTTTTCTAGGTATTTTTACTTTTACGTTATGTGCACACATAGAGATATCTAACTAATTATCGTACTTTTCATTGTAATATATATATCTTTGAATCAGTTTAAGTATATAAAAATACTTATCTTTTCTAGGTACTTTTACGTTATGTGCACACATAGAGATAACTAACTAATAATCGTACTTTTCATTGGAATATATATCTTTGAATAATTTTAATATCTGTTTAAACCATTTATAGAAATGTTTACACGTACATAGTATTAAATTGCAAATAAGTGTGTTTTAATGTATCTATTTCTACAGTGTTTCTTTTTGCTGACGACCATACTTAACTAAGCGTTGAGAAAATTCAACTAACCACTGGGTTGAGAAAATTCAACCAACCACTGGGTTGAGAAAATTCAATCAACCACTGAATTGAGAAAATTCAATCAACCACTGCGTTAAGAAAATTCAAGCGTTGAGAAAATTCATTTACTTAATTTCTAATCTTTGAGAAAATCCAGTCAACCGCTCCCCATTGCAATAAAAATAAAGACTTAATATTTTTTTAAGTATGGTACTCCATTATTACTTTTATCAAACTCTTTATATATGTCTACCTATATTTCTTTGCTATGTGTGTAAATTTTTCTCCAAATTTTCCAATCTTTTCGCCATGAAGTTGAAGGTCTTTGTTAAAGAAAACTAATAAAAAGCTTCTCGTTTATTCCCTCATCCGTGACTTTATAATTATAAGATACAGTGCAGATAGCATTGCGGTGGGTGTTAATGGGATGCTTTTATTTTGTAGCAGAACATTTTGCCATCATAATGATTTCAAGACATATGATCTGAAAAAAAAACCTAGTCACATTAGAAAATAATAAAAGTATATAAGATTAATCGAAATTATAAAAAAATCATCAAATCAAGGGTAAGTTTGCGGACCTTGCAATATTTCACCTTCAACAATATTAACGCGACGAAATGGGTGAAAAAATAAACATAGCAATTACAAAAATAAATAATAATATTATGTGAACGTAATAATTAAAAACTTAGCAACTATTTAGGTCTCAACACTGATAGCTAAAATAGATAAGACTGCCCACTGGTAGCAATCGGAAATCAAGAGCAAAATATATTTTTGAAAACATGAATCGACGATGCGTTTGGAATATTAAGATGAAAGTATTTCAGAGCTTGGTAGCAAGTACATTGAAGGTGTAAACGCAGAAGGTAGTGTTATGTTTAGGAATAAGGAAGATGAGGCGAGGTTCAGAACATAATCCAAGACCATGTGTCCCTAAATCTTGAAATCTAGAACGAAATAAGACTACTGGGATCGTGGATGTATTGAAGAGAAGACATTGAATATGTAAAAGGCGTCGATGAAATATATCCATCCAGATTATGTAGTTTTCGTATAAGACGCGTTGCCGAGGAAATTCATTAATTTTTTTATATATTATTTTTCAAATTTAAAAGTTATTTACCGTTTAGTTTTGGTAAAAATCGCTCCGAAAAATTGTACAATTAATATTAGACGAAAAATAAGTATTTAACCTCATTTCTTTTTATTTAAATAAACGCAATAAAAACGCAAAACTCATTTCTTTTCCTTGCAACTTTTAAAATAACTTTACATTAATTATTTGGAAAACAAAATTGCTTATGAATTTTATATTAATTGTTTGGAAAACAAAATTGCGTATGAATTTTATATTAATTGTTTGGAAAACAAAAAAAAATTTATTACAAAATGTGATAATAATTTTTGGATATTACTATCACACGACAGACACTCGTATCTTAAGACGTGAACTAAACTCATTAATATGTTCATATTTTCTCAAGTCTAATACTTAGTCAATACATAAATTTTGAGTTTTAAAAGCACAGTATTCTATTTCCATCTAGCTAAAATGAATGCTGTATATTTAAATCTCGGTAAATTAATTTGCTTTGAATTTCGTCGAAAAAATATACTAATGACGTTGCCAAGTGTAATTAATTTTTAATCTCAACGATTAAAATGCAAACATAAAAGTTTTTTTCTGTTGTCTTCTGCTGGTATTTGTAATAGAGTTAAATAAAATACTACCAGTTTTTTCGAAACAGAAACTTTGATTAGAATAAAACATAGTGTTCTACTTCAATCTAGCTGAAATGAATGCTGTATATTTAAATCTCGGTAAATTAATTTGCTTTTCACCGAAAAAAATACTAATGACGTTGCCAAGTGTAAACAATTTTTATTCTCAACGATTAAAATGCAATCATCAAAGTTTTTTTCTGATATCTCCTGCTGGTATTTGCAATACGGTTAAATAAAATACTACCAGTTTTATCGAAAGAGAAACTTGGACTGATTAGAATAAAAGCATAGTGTTCTATTTCAATCTAGCTAAAATGAAAGCTGTATATTTAAATCTCGATAAATTAATTTGCATTTCGCTGAAAAAAAATACTAATGACATTGCCAAGTGTAATCAATTTTTATTCTCAACGATTAAAATGCAAAATCAAATTTTTTTTCTGATGTTTCCTGCAAGTATTTGTAATACGGTTAAATAAAATACTACCAGTTTTATCAACATTGAAATCTTTACTGATTAGAATAAATACGTTGCGGTAATGACTTGTTTGTTTTTATGAGTTCTCCATATTTTAATTGCAGTCAATATTGATAATAGCGTAAGAAATTCAACTGTTTGCATGCGCACAATTGAGGACATGGACTCATGAATTGAAATAATGGAAACAAATGGTTTTTATTTCGAACTCTAGAAATTTCAAATATTTCTTTATTTATTAAACTTTACTGAAAATTATGGAACCAACATGAAACAAATGGCGGACGAAAACAAATGGCGGACTTATTGTTGCACGATCAATATTTTATTAATATAAATTATGCTTTTAATTACTTTACAGTATTACTATTGTATCGTTAACTGCATTACGCATACGGAAAAAGAATAAATAAACGGCGTGCATATGCTTTGTTCGCGACTTTTCCTGAATATATATTTATTGAAAGGCTGCAATAAAATTATGTTTTTTTTATTTACTGCAGATTAATAAATTATTTATATTGTTGGACTCGTAAAGTATTAATAATTGCGGTAAATAGCGCAATTATTAATACTTTACGAGAATTACTTTTGTAGCTACGAGCTACGGTAATCAGATTTTTTCGGGGAACGGTATTTGCTTTTGTAGCTACGAGCTACGGTAATCAGATTTTTTCGGGGAACGGTATTTGCATTTGTAGCCGCGAGCTACGGTAATCAGATTTTTTCGGGGAACGGTAATTTCTTTGGTAGCTACGAGCTACGGTAATCACATTTTTTCGGGGAAAACTAATTAAACCATGCTTTTGGATTTATAAAATAATAACAACGTGATAGTTTTGATAAAAATTACAGGACACTTTCGAAAATTTAAATTTAAATTTTTCATTTTATATAAAATACCTTGAATTCGAAGTCAAAAAAAAAATAGATCGACACGTTACCGCAAAACTGCCAAATACCAAATTTCGTTCAGATTAGTCCAATGATTTAGGTGCCATGTTAGAGAGCGAAACGTAAATTAGATGATATTCAATACCACGTTCGAGAGCGAAACGTAATTTAGGTGATATTCAATACCACGTTAGAGAGCGAAACGTAATTTAGATGATATTCAATACCACTTTAGAGAGCGAAACGTAATTTAGATGATATTCCATATTATCATTTGTCATTTTTATTGAGTGGAAGCTGTACCAATGTAAGTCAAGTCACAAAAGTCGCAAGTAACATAAGTCTTTTTAAACTTAAATTTCTAACGATATAAGCCAAGTGACAAAAGTCGCAAGTAACAAGTCTTTTTAAACTTAGATCCTTAAAAATATAAGCCAAGTTACAAAAGTTGCAAGTAATACGAGTATAAGTCTTTTTAAACTTCGATTCTTAACAATATAAGCCAAATGACAAAAGTAGCAAGTAACAAATGCCTTATTAAACTCAGATTCTTAATAATATAACCCGAGTAGCAAAAGTCGCAAGTAACCAGTATATTTAAACTTAGGTTTTTAACAATATAAGCCAAGTGACAATAGTAATTTCCTTAGGAATTCTGAATGAAATTCTCAACGAGATAAATCTTATTTGCCAATTGTTTCTTGAATGGTAAAAATCACAACAGACACGGAAGCTCTTAAAAATAACTAATCAACGAAATATAAGGATAATTTAACGGTCATAAGTGGTTGCGATCATCAGCAATATTTTTAATGTAACCAGTATTTAATTCTAATCGATACGGTGTCAATGCGGACAGGTTTTTTTTACTCGACATCCATATTCACGAGGCGATTCGCGATATAACGGTCGAGACAATGAATAAGTTAGGAATAAGCAGACGGATCAATACCGGGCTGACCAGTTCCGCGTTTCAGTATTTAAACCAGTTATTCTCAATCTGCACGAGGAAAAGATTGTTTCCACACAATAATGGACGAGTCAAAAATAGGATAATATTTTTGCATACGCACTTGTGTGTTTGTACATGACCTGGAAAATCTCATCGCTTTAATATATTTCAATAAATTAACTATTTCAATTTTGTTTCTATTTATGCGATTGGAAGAATTACGACGCAAGTTTCTAAATTTGTGTTTGTATACACGCGTACGTCTAAATTTGTGTATGTATACAGATAATTTTGTGTATGAAGAATTACGAAGCAAGTTTCTAAATTTGTGTTTGTATACAGGCGTACGTCTAAATTTGTGTATGTATACAGATCATTTTGTGTATGAAGAATTACGAAGCAAGTTTCTAAATTTGTGTTTGTATACAGGCGTACGTCTAAATTTGTGTATGTATACAGATAATTTTGTGTATGAAGAATTACGAAGCAAGTTTCTAAATTTGTGTTTGTTACACGCGTACGTCTAAATTTGTGTATGTATACAGATAATTTTGTGTATGAAGAATTACGAAGCAAGTTTCTAAATTTGTGTTTGTATATAGGCGTACGTCTAAATTTGTGTATGTATACAGATAATTTTGTGTATGAAGAATTACGAAGCAAGTTTCTAAATTTGTGTTTGTTACACGCGTACGTCTAAATTTGTGTATGTATACAGATAATTTTGTGTATGAAGAATTACGAAGCAAGTTTCTAAATTTGTGTTTGTATAAAGGCGTACGTCTAAATTTGTGTATGTATACAGATAATTTTGTGTATGAAGAATTACGAAGCAAGTTTCTAAATTTGTGTTTGTATAAAGGCGTACGTCTAAATTTGTGTATGTATACAGATAATTTTGTGTATGAAGAATTACGAAGCAAGTTTCTAAATTTGTGTTTGTATAAAGGCGTACGTCTAAATTTGTGTATGTATACAGATCATTTTGTGTATGAAGAATTACGAAGCAAGTTTCTAAATTTGTGTTTGTTACACGCGTACGTCTAAATTTGTGTATGTATACAGATAATTTTGTGTATGCATAAGATTTAAAAGCACAGGTGTTTATACGTCTGTATACACACAAATTTAGAATTTGTGCGTGAACAAATTTCTAAATTTAAATCTTATAAATTTGAAGATGTTTTGCTTTTGGATTTGTATCTCTTGTGTCTCATAATGTTACATAACGATACATTTTTGAATTCGGAAAACCGTTCTGTTTACAAGACATGCATCTTTAAAGTTTAAACTTGTATCTTACTAATATTTATCTTACTTACATAGATGGTATCTATTGCTTTCACTTAATATCGGTAAAGCAGTGTCGGAGATATAGTTAAAAATATAATTACCTTTGGTGCCGTGCGTGCGTAGTAGTGAGGCTGTCGTGTTGTTGTCGTTACTGTGGTTACTTTTGTTGATAGTTCAGATTCTAGAGTTTACATTTTGACAGGGCATTTATTTTTTGGCGCATTGTTTGGTTTTAGTTCGTGATTTAGTTTGCATGATAAATAAATTTCTTGATTGGTAAGGGTCATTATAGCCTACAACTTAATTCGGCGAGAAAATACATTTTAGAAATAAAGCGTAACTGGAAAACTCGTATAAATAAAACCTAATGTTTATGTTAAATCTTACGCTTTTCAATTTGACACTAGTGTTTCCCTATTTTAAATGTATCAAGTATTGGATATGTGGATCGAGTATTAAAGAAATCGTTAGACTTTTTTTAAAAATATCACCAATTGTTTTTTTACTTCGTTTAGGATCAGGTTCTTCAGGTTTTCGCTACACAGTATTGTTTGCGCTACACGATATGTTTCAAAAAGGTAAAATACAATTTTCTGCGCTACATAGAATGTATTGTGCTACACAGAATTTTCTGCGCTACACGATATGTTTCAAAAACTTAAAATACAATTTTCTGCGCTACGCGATATATTTCAAAAATGTAAAACACAATTTTCTGCGCTACGTGATATGTTCCGAAAGTGAAAAAAAAAAATTTTTGCTTATGCAAATCGTATTAATTTTTATTTATTTTAATTTTAAATAGCATTTTTGCTCTAGCCAATTAAAACTAAAGATTTGATGATGTGTATTTTAAAGAAACTTTTGTATTCCATATTTCATTCTGCCTTGCTTAATAATATAATTGGTCAAAATTTGTTTTAAAATTTACTAATACAGAATATTATAAACAAACTTCGAAAAAAATATGATCGTTTATACTTTATGTACTCAATACTATGCTCAGGAAACTAGAATATTTTCTTAAAAGCTCATAATATTCCTCATAGTATTTACTATAGTTTTATATAATATTTGATTGAAAATCACTGATCGATATTAGTAAATCACTTTAATTCAATTTATTTAATTAATACAGTATAATCTGTGACAGAACCGTAGTTGATTTGGTAATTTGAAATATTTATTATTTTAAAATTTGCATTTGTGTGAAAAAAAACACAAACAACCTGTTTTGGATATTCATACGACCTTAAGCGAAATTCAACATTAAAGCGATTTTTTTATTATTTTATATTTAAAGTTGGCATTATGCCAACTTTAATATTTATCAACCGCTGACCTATAAGAACGGCGCATAATGTGCAGGAATATAGTCCGTAACTAATATACGACTCATAAAAATTCATTATGGCCAATGGCAAACACCGTGAATTAATTATAACTAAAATATTTTTAGTGTCTTTGGTGCGGTGACTATGATTCTAGCAATAGAAAATACTTGTTAATATATTAGAAAATATATAATCTGCAAATTGTGCAAATGTGCAAGTGCTGCATACAGAGATCGCAAATGATATGTGCTTATTTAACACAATCTTATTTTTTACAAAACGTACCTCTAAATTTTGATAACTGTAATGTAGAAGAAATTTGTTTTTCTCACGCATTTCATGGACTGGAGTATCATTGGATAGAATTTTTAATAAGGTATTAATGTTATATTTTCCGTTTTTATTTTTTCCCCGTTTTCGAAATATTAGACATCAAATTTAATATAATGTTACAAATAAATAATGGATTTGGAAAATGTTAAAAAAATGTGGGTTGAGCATGTGATACAATTTCTAATTAATCCTGCATAACCAGCAGCGAGAGAGGCCTCTATATGAAGAAGCAAGATAGACATACCTCTGGTCAATCTTTCCCATTTTTTTCTTATAGCGATGTCTCTCTCTGCTGGTCGTGCATGACGGATGGTATATAAACGCTTTAAGACATACGGACAAGTTGGCTTTCGTTACTTTATGGATGTTATCTTTGATACACTTTTGACCGTTTCTTTACATAAGCAGGCAATACTGCTTATGTAAAGAAACGGTCAAAAGTGTGTCAAAGATAACATCCATAAAGTAACGAAAGCCAACTTGTTATAGTTTTGAACGGTTTTCAATAAAGAGGAGTTCAGACTCACATTCGTTTTTATTAAATTTCATATACTGCATTTATGTTGTGATGACACTCAAATTCGATAAAATAGTTGAAAATAATATTTGAATTTACGACGAAATAAAACGTTAAAATGCATTTTCATAAATCTAGAAAAAAATATATATATTCTTTTTTTGAAAGTGTCAATATCTTTATTTGATTCGGATTGATCAAAAACTGCACAATCAATTAATATAACATTAAATTGCTTAACAAAAAAGCAAAATTAGGACCGTTTTTTAGGGTTTTTGAACTATTTTTTTTTAATTATACAAAAAAGTAATTTAACTAAGCATCATAAAAATATAGAATTAATATAATTCCAGGGCACAAAAAAATTAACTATCGATATGAAGAAAAGGAAGTGTACCATATATAAATTACTGTATGGAAACCCTATACTCAGAATATGTGCTGATATTTATCTAATTTACCCATAAATTAAAGCCGCGAAAATTAATTTCAAGATGACCTTTTTAGACTTGATGATTATTTTAATATCGATGATGTCAATTAAGTGTTTGTTTTTGTTTTTATCGGATATCGATAAAACTTAGCGCGACGCAGTCGTTTGTAATATTTTTCTCATACTCTCAGCATCGAAATAAATGATGCGATCTTGACACATTCCAAATTAGAAATTATAATATCTAGGAATGTTAAATAGAATGATTATTCAAATACTGAGGTCAGCACCCTATTGGAATATTATCGATATGACCTTTTAGAAGTGCAAATATGGAATGCCGTTACTATAGATTGTAGGATCGTTATATAGGTGATAATGTTCCAGTTGTTCCAGTTGTCCAAAAACAAAATAACTTGCTATTTAATTGTGGAAATGTTTTTGGGATTTGAATCGTTGAAGGATGGATAGCTTTAGTGACATGGATGAGAAGATAACTTCGCGCGATAGCAGCTGTTAATGGCTATTTCGGAAGGTTTGCGCCATCTAGCAAATAGATTTCGCTTCGTTTACATATCGTACAAGTCATGGTTAAGAGTAGCGATAACTATATAACACGTCAACCCGTGACTAATTTGGAAGACAATTTTATTTTTAAAGAAAACCTGTTGTTTTCTCTGTAGGGAAGGCGTGACCAAGAAAATCGAGCGCAGCCAGTACGACTGCGGTGCAAAGACATGGAATCGCGCCTAAGTACGTAAATATTTGTATGAAAAAAGCTTATTTTATTATTAACTATATTTTAGGGAATGATTTTTCTAATTGTAAACATTAAAGTAAGCCAGTGATGTCGGCCCATGGATAGGACGAATGGTTGTTGTAATGAAAAATGTAACTTATATTATAATTTATAAAAAAAGTTATTGGGTGAAAGCTCATTAATTTTCTTTCAAGAAAAAAGTGTTTTGCCTGCTATATGCTGGACCAGGGTCTTGACTGCAGCTTTAAAGTTTGCGCTTTGTGTTCGAAATATAGCGCGCCCTTAACGATTCTCATATAATTAGATAAAATCCATCTACCTATTATATTTCAAATAAAATTTAGCTGAGGTGAAAGATTAAAATATTTTATTTATGAAAATAAATGGAATGGAATTTGGTGGAACAGAGCGTTGACAGCGCAATTCAAAGTAACGATTATTTTCACTTTAAACTTTTTATTTTTTTATATTTTTAATTATGTTTTTAAATATCGTAAAAATGATATTATTTTATGAATTTATGATAAAAATTCTTTAATTTATCATTTTATTTCAATGCAAATGATTTGAAGTCATGAACTAGCTACGCTCGTGACTTCGTTCACATGGACCTTAAGTTTTTTTATTCTTAGAGTTGGATCTCAGTCGGTGCCAAGTGAAATGTAGCCATCTTCCGTGTATGCACCCACGAACACTCCCAGTGTTAAATGTACAGCGATGTACATCTATGTGAGACAGAAAGGGAAGCGTGGACTTTCACTCGCTCCAAAAATGTCTAGCAGTAGACATTTTTTCAAATTTATTTATGTTCGAAAACGATATTGTATTGCAAAAACTCTAAATAAGTACATGTATTTTCAATATTTTATGCTTTTCAGTGCGCTTATTATTCGGTGGTTATTGAAGTCGGGTCAATTTTTTTGTATTAAAGTTTTATTTACCATAAGTCGTCATTAATGTGAACTTCCTTTAATTAAGTAGAGGGGCTTCATTTAATTAAGTAGAGGGGATTCAGTTAATTAAGTAGAGGGGATTCATTTAATTAAGGAAAGGGGATTCATTTAATTAAGTAGAGGGGATTCATTTAATTAAGTAGAGGGGATTCATTTAATTAAGGAGAGGGGATTCATTTAATTAAGGAGAGGGGATTCATTTAATTAAGTAGAGGGGACTCATTTAAAGTCATTGTTATAGTTAACTGACAACTTTTGCGTGGGTTCCTTAAAAATTAATTCTCATATAATTTTATTTATTTATTTATCAACTTTTGTGCATAGTACATATGGCGGACTTATTGCTTCATGAACAATCTCTCCCAGTCAACCATAACAATTGATATTGAAATTTACTCGGTAGACTGTAAGAGATTTTACAATGAAAATTATATATTGTATTAGATTAAAGAAAAAAAATTGGGAGGGGAAAGGGCAAAATTGGGAGGGGAAAGACAGGAGAGTATAAGGGCACAAAGGAAAAGGGTTCAGGAAAGGCTGGTCTTTTCACTCGATGTTTGAAAATATTTAGGGACGTGATTTTCCTGGTCTCAGGAGCCAGGTGATTCCAAATTTTTGCTGTTTGGACAGTGAATTATTTTTGGTAAGAGGTAGAGGTATGTTTAGGAATAAGTAGAGTGAGTGAAACTTCAGATCTTTTATAATTTTAGGTTCAATAATTTCAGAAATAAAGGAGGAGGGTGGTATTTTTTCAAGATATCTCTAGAGATATACTACGTGAATTTTTTAAAATATTTTCGAGATACTTATAATTAGCCCTTTTAAATTATATTCAACTCTATACAAGAAATTTTAAAACTTTTTTGATTACTTAATTTGTTCCCATTCTTCAAAATTTATAATATAAATGTTTAATGGGCGTTAGCTATTGAAATATGTGCAGTTTAATATCCTTTGTTACTGTGTCAAACTTTTTCATTTCTATTTCCGTTTCCAAGAAAACGGCCATGGCTGATGGATAATTGGATAAGGACCCGTTTTTCTTTTTAAGGTACGCAATCTGACCAAAAAAAATTTTAAAAATTCAAAATATACCAAGTGTGGTATTGAATTCAAAAGCTAAATTCTCAAATATTCGTTTCTTATAATATAAAAGGATAATGAGAAAAGAAGAGTAAGCGATGTAACGAATGAAGTTAACTGTACTTCTGTTTACACTTCAGTATACAGTCACACTCATAAATACCGTTCTAAGTTATTTTTGTATCAATTAGTTTTGTGAAACTTTTAGAACTCGCTCTACTAAGATAAAAATATTCTTCATTTGGTCTTAAAATATGTCATAATTCATTCGCTCATTTAATTGATTAATTTAGTGAAAAAAATTTAATAAAAATAAAAAAATAACGGTAAAATATTTAAAAAAAAATTGTAAGTGATCAAGGTATTAGCTTTCTAATATTTAAATTTGATTTATACTTCTAATCTTAAGAATATAACTGTATGCTAAAATATTGACATTAAAATAATGATAACTTCACTGAACAATTCATTTATCTACTCCATTAATAATAAAAACAAAAATCGTGGTACGTTAGATTGATTCGTTGCCAATTATTAATAAAACCTACAATGGCAACACGTGTTCCTGATTGAAATCGATTAATAAAAAAACTATGTCAGAAGGTTTAAACACTCGCATAACTCACGGACGGAATTGGCACAATTGTCAACATGGATTGACACACTATTGATTCGCCATCCGCCAATGAATTTATTCTTCCGAGTGACCCCGATACAAATCAGTTGTAATGTGTCTTATTAACGGATCGATTCCAAACACCGAATGTATGCAATTAGTTTTATTATACTCAATAATGCAGTGAACGCATATGGGGAAGCTCGGGAATCTACTTCGTTTGGCAGGCACCACAATTATGGCACTCAATTGCTGTTATCGTTCGTCTCAAGGTTGAAAGTCGCGCACTAGGCTTCATTACTTACTGTAACACTAGCCTTTGTCTGGTTTTGCATTAAGGTTACCAGAACATTGAGACTCAGCTGGATCGTTAAGATATTTTATGCAATCTCTGAATATAAACTCTAGGTCCCGATTTCAAATTGCTTGAAATACAAACAAATTGATAAATTCAAGCAAATTGTTAATGGATTATTCTTTTTATTCAAAAATTTGTTTGAAATTTCAATAATCGATATTCTGTAAATTTCAAAACAATTTGTTAAATGAAGGATTTATTTTTTATTTAACGATTTGCTTGAAATTTCGAAAATCGTTTTTCTCCGAATCTCAAGTAAATTGTTAAATGATTCTTCATTTTATTCAAAAATTTGTTTGAAATTTCAATAATCGATATTCTGTAAATTTCAAGCTAGTTGGTAAATGAAACGATTATCTATTTATTTAATGATTTCCTTGAAATTTCAAAAATCGTTTATCCAATCTCAAGTAAATTTTAAATGATTATTCATTTTGTTCAACAATTTATTTGAAATTTCAATAATCAATATTCTATAAATTTCAAACAATTTGTTAAATGAAGCGATTATTTTTTATTTAACGATTTGCTTGAAATTTCAATGATCGTTTTCCCGCAAATAAGTAAAGTAAATTGTTAAATGGAACGATTTATTCATTCCAATTTAACAATTATGGAAATTTAAATAATTGTTAAATTGAACGATTATATAGTATATCATTGGCCCAAAAAATAAATAAAACTCGTATAGAACACTAAATTTGTTAAATTGTTAAATTGAAAAATGTTAATTTATTTTAACGAAAACAAATGTAGGTTATTAATTGGAAATAAGACAACAAATTGTATTATTTGGTACCAGGGATTCTACTTAAAGAAGATTATGTTTACTCTTGTAATTTATAAATTTATTTAACTTAACAAAACGTAAATAACAAATAGTTTTAGAATGCGTTTCAAACTAACTTTTCATTATCGTTATTAATATAATATTATAATTATATCATAATTATAATAATTGTTTTAATAAATACATTAATATATTACTCTCCTATCGATGCTTCGATATAATATTATTTTGTTTCGATCTGGCAACCCTATTTTTAAGTTTGCCCATTTGTAGTTAGCTACACATGTAGTGATATGTTATGACAACGGTTGTCAACGCATTTTTTTCCTTATAGATGCATCAGGTGGCAACAGTGATGTGAACAGTTGCAATGTCGTGGCGATGATTATGTTCATCAATAAAGTCCAGTGCTTTATTTGGAATAGTTTTATTGAGTCCATTATTATGGAGGACAGTAAACACTTTTATTAACGAAGAATATTTAAATTACACGTTAGACGTTGTCAAAGTATATTTAAATTTATTGCGATATCTGCTTTTGTAATTTTTTTATTAGTCGATTAAGGTCAACGTCGTGAATGTTTTATTATTTAGATTGATTTGAATATGGGACATTGTTATATATATACATATACATATATATATATATATATATATATATATATATATATATATATATATATATATATATATATTGGAGTAATAGCTGTGGAATAATTAAATCGATTTCAAGTTGTAGAAGAATTTTTTATGAAAAAAAATTATAACGTATTTCATTGAATAGATATGTTAATTTTGCGTAGTGTAAAAGCGGAAACCTTTGCAATTTAGTTATCTCCATCTGTCTATCCGTGTATTACAGTTTAGTAATAATTTTCAGTTTAAGACCGATTGTAATACCATGTTACAGGATGATAGAGTTAAATTAGGCGAATAGGACTTTTTAAAACTTTATAGCAATAAACTGAAAAAAGACAGGATAAGGGCATTAAGTAGATACTTTAGTGTAATATTGTTTTGGTTAACCTGTGTTAATAAATTAAAAAAAGACATAGACAACGAAGTTATTGCAAGTAGTAGTCTTCATAGAAACTTTAAATTAGATGAATAGGACTTTTTAAAACTTTATAGCAATAAACTGAAAAAAGACAGGATAAGGACATTAAGTAAATACTTTAGTGCAATATTGTTTTGGTTAACCTGTGTTAATAAATTAAAAAAAGACATAGGCAAAGGAGTTATTGCAAGTCTTCATAGAAACTTTAAATTAGGTGAATAGAAAGATAAATTTTAATTTAATTTTAACAGTTAGAACAAATAAATAAATAGAAACAATAATTGTAAACAAATAAATTTAACACAGATCATAATTAAAGCGCAGAACCACGGGATCGTAGCGCATTTTTAATTTCCTGCTAGATCGTATGAGATATCATACTGGCCTATTGATAGGTATGCAAGGCGTCCTCATGAATTGCTGGAGCTCTTGGACGTCCTGCATAATTTACGAATATCAACGCACCATTTGCACGTGCTGTTTCGCAACCGGTGCACCGTTTGCGAATGGATTTCTCAAAAACCGTTGCTCGTAGTCAGCTGGGTCTAGCGGCAATCAATTTTATGGTAGAAAATGCGTTAGCTTTAATTATTTTCTTTCCAGACTTGGAATTAATATAAATGTTCTGCAATTATGCAGTGAAAAGTAAGATTCATGCTTTTATTCCATTTTGCCCATTTTAAATAGCAACACGTAACGTAATTTTCTCAGAGGAAATTCGCTAAAAATAGTAACTATTTGGATTTTAATACTCTCAACTCTACAATCCAAATCGAATAGCAGAACGGGTCAAGAGAGAGAGAGAAGCGCGCTTTTGGTTTTGTTATGCTTTTAAGAAAGAACAAGATTATTATTTTGTTTTTGGTATATACGTCATCGCATACGCAATTAGTTTAGTAGATCTACATTTAAACATTTATTTATAAATACTCCTTTATTTTACCATCCTTTTTCCTTAAAACAAAATACCTCCTTATCTACATCCACATTCATTATTTTTCCTTGTATTTTCCTTATTTAAATTATTACTCGTTTACATGATATGACTGAATAGTATTGTTATCTTCAATACCCCTACACGAATTTTATAAACTTAGTGACTTATTAACTTTTACTACGTATTAAATTATCCTGTCAACGCATATATTTGTTTTAGTCTTTGCAATTAATCATAATTAAAACCATAATGAAGACTACAATACTTAAATCAGCAGCTGTTGCATTGCGAATAATATTATCGATTTGAATAAAGTACGTTTTTAAGTGACAGGAAATAATTATGGTTTATTTTAGCCGTAATTTTTCTGGGTTACAAATATTAGGAAAATCATTCTTCGCATCAGAGTAGTTTGCAATTTTCTTTTATTTTCCGAATGCGTAAAAAAGAGTGTTATCTATTTAGAATTCATGGGTGTAACTATGGGACTTTTATTATTGTCCCGTAGCGACGAAACGGTTCAATCGATTTGAATAAGTGATGTACGGATAAAATCGTTATATTAACCCGAGTAAAGTAGAAAATCATGGGTTTAAATCTAATAAAATAACCTATAGTTGCTATAACGAATTAATTCATACAAAATATATGTTTAAAGAGTACGATATATTGTGCTTGAGAATTTGGTGGACCCGTCTGCTATCAGACAGGCATCCAAACTGTAATGAAAATTTCAATTAAAGAGCATAATTTTTCCTACGGTGAAAACGATATGGTAAGGTTGAAACTTAAGACTAGTCAACTATCATGATTTTTCAACAAAAATCTACTGTGTCATAATATTATGTCGTGTCATTTGACGTCATACAATTTATCAGAACCTTTAGCAACATTACGTCTATTCGAATATATGTAATTAAATAGAGAGTGAAATGCATATGTGGCTATCATCATGCCAACCTATTCGTAACATTTTTATTATATAATGACACGCATATGACACCCACGTGATCTAAAGTGCGAGTAAAATGTTTTGCGACATATTTGTTTCTTAGCTACGTTCACACCGATCTGTGGCATAGCGTTTCTCTCTTTATTGTCATATGTTAGTTCTTTTCTGCTGAATGATTAGTCTGTTAAATGTGAGTTGCAAGGAATGGAACCCTGGCAAGAGGTAAACGGTAAAAAATAGACAGGGGAATATACAGATATCGGAGGAACTGAAAGTATATTCGTATTTAATAGAAATATGTGCTAGGCTGTAACTAACTATTGAATATTTGTTTGAGTTAAGTTGTAAGCCTCTTGCTATGCTCCACTCAAGCCCATATCTGTATAATATCACGAATATCTCAAAAACTATGACATCTCGAAATATTGTTATAGGATTTTCACAATCTTCGCGTAGGCTTCTGAAAATTCTGTTTTACTACTGAACGGAAACTACCGAAGCTAAAATTGTATAATTTCAGTAGTTTTGAAAGCAGTGGAAATACAATTTTTTTACAATTTTTTAGTATGCCCCTAAAAATATACTACTTAAAATTATGAAAAAAATACTTTCGCGATCTTTGAAACTAGAATTTTAGGGAATTTTTTCGAATATTTAATTTGCACCTCTTATATAAGTATTTTGAGTGGTAACTATTGAGATATGTGCAGTATTCATACTATATATGGAATTTTAAGTATTTTCTCAAATATTTAATTTACACCACTCATATAAGTATTTTTAGTGGTAACTATTGAGATATGTGCAGTATTCATATTATATATAGAATTTTAAGTATTTTCTCAAATATTTAATTTACACCACTCATATAAGTATTTTTAGTGGTAACTATTGAGATATGTGCAGTATTCATATTATATATAGAATTTTAAGTATTTTTCCATATATTTAATTTGCACTACTCATATAAGTATTTTGAGTGGTAACTATTGAGATATGTGCAGTATTCATATTATATATAGAATTTTAAGTATTTTTCCAAATATTTAATTTGCACCACTCATATAAGTATTTTTAGTGGTAACTATTGAGATATGTGCAGTATTCACAGTATATATATAGAATTTTAAGTATTTTTCGAATATTTAATTTGCACCTAAAATTTCCATTTAAGTATTTTGAGTGGTAACTATGGAGATATGTGCAGAATTTTTTTTATATTTGCCACTATCGGATACAGTAACCGAGTCGTTAATGTTCAGTAACACTGTGATGTCGGGTACCGGGGTCTGTGTAATGTCTACACAAAAATTTATTATTAACATTTTTCAGTTTACACCTGACATTTTTTTGACGAATTTCAAACATTTCTTCTAGTTAACTATTACAATTAAAAATATATTAGGGAATATAACAATTGACTTGATTGTTTATATATCCTTTCATAATTCAATATCATAAACTAACCTATCCTATCCTAGCAATGATTATCCAATTATGAATTATTATGAATGTACTAATGTTTAACATATGATTACCCTTTGATATCCCCTAAGAGTTGCAGCGATTAAAGAAAGGAGTGTGTATTTTTTTCTCAAACTATCTAAGCTATACGAAGTTTACTTATCACATATACAGCCTCACGAATGAAAAATATTGAAATGCAATTGCATAACGTAAACAATCTTCAAAACGCACATCAAATAGCGAATCCGTCAAATTGCCAATAAAATATACGACAAGCCTTGATACGGATCGTTTAAAAGCATAACTTCAATTACAAGCTGACCATGACCATTAATAAAAACTAATAAAGATTGCTCCTAAAACGATCTACATATACACATATGTAAATATAATCCATTGTACACGCGCACTTACATAATCTCGGATTACATAATCTTGGATTACATAGTTGGAGATAAGCAGGAAAGCTTTGACATCGCTAAGTTTAGTACATATAATCGTTACTTAGCCGAAAGTACAAGTTATTTTTAAATGACGGTTTTGGTATATTGCTATTTCCCAAGTTGATAGGAAAATAAACGAAATTGATGCATGTTTGGAAATTGAAAAATATGTTGTCTCCATTAAAGTTATACATAATGTGAACTTTTTAATACCTGCTGATAAAACAAAGTGTAACGTTGTCTATTTATTTGTTTGTCTTTACTTTACGCTTAAATGGTCCTGCAAATAATACTTATCTCGTAATTATATTAGTGCCCTGATCGAAATCTATACATATTTCTTTGAAAAAAATAAATGGAACTGATGCGTGCTTGGAAATTGAAAAATATTTTGCCTCCATTGAAATTATATATATTCTGAACTTTTTAATATCTGCTAATAAAACAAAATGTAACGTTGTCTATTTATTTGTCCTTCTTTTATGCTTAAATGGCCTAGCAAATAATATTTATCTTGTAATTACATAAGAGACCTAATTGAAATCTATAGATAGAAATGGAAAAATTATTTGTCTCCATTGAAATATATTTAGAACTTTTTAATACCTGCTAGTAAAACAAAGTATAACGTTGTCTATTTATTTGTTTGTATTTCCTTCACGCTTGAATGGCCCAGCAAACAATACTTATCTCGTAATTACATCAGTGGCCTGATTGAAATCTATACATATTTCTTTGAAAAAAATAAATGGAACTGACGCGTGCTTGGAAACTGAAAAATATTTTGCCTCCATTGAAATTATGTATATTCTGAATTTTTTAATATCTGCTAATAACACAAAATGTAACGTTGTCTATTTATTTGTCCTTCTTTTATGCTTAAATGGCCCAGCAAATAATATTTATCTCGTAATTATATAAGAGGCCTTATTGAAATCTATATTTATTTTCCTTCTAATGAAACAAAGTGTGAAGTTGTCTATTTATTTGTTTGTCTTTCCTTTACGCTTATATGGCCCAGCAAATAATACTTATCTCGTAATTACATCAGTGGCCTGATTGCAATCTATATATATTTCTTTGAAAAAAATAAATGGAACTGACGCGTGCTTGGAAATTGAAAAATATTTTGCCTCCATTAAAATTGTAGGTAATGTGAACTTTTAACAACTGCTAATATAATAAAGTATAACTTTTTCTATCTATTTCTTTGTTCTTTTTTTACAATCAAATATCCCAGCAAATAATACTAAACTCATAACTATATTATTGATTGAAATCTATAGAAAAAAATTATTTTCAGATTTTCCTAATATAAGCAAAACCGTGAGCAAAAGCTAGTTATTTCATAAAATATTAAACGTAACGTATTAATCAAATTTTGTCAATATCAGAAAAAAATCTAGACTGGGTCAATTGTAAGTTCAATAAAAGATAGTATGGTGAATGATTGGGCCCTTAATATGTTCTTGCTTTAATGCACCTATGGAATATTAATAATTATGTAAGAGAAAAATATAGCTGTTTATTTGCTCTTGAATATATCACTGCCCATTTTGTTAGAATGCTTATTTTGTGAGAAATTTTAATATGAAGGTAGCATTTTAAAAACCTCAACTTTTAACAAACAGCTTTTCTGTGAGTTATTGATATTTTAATTATTATTTTAAAATGAATGAACTAGATTTTTTTACCATCTGTAAACTTAATATGCTTCAAAAATAGTATTACGAATTCGAATATATAATGTTTTTGTTTATTTTATGAATGCCTATATTTTTAAAAGAAAGGTTTTTTATCTCATAAGAAGCGAAGAAAGAGGGTTTGATGGAAAAAAACTGTAAAAACTTATATTTTAATTCAAATCTTAAAATTAATGAACTAGATTTTTTTAACACCTGTAAACTTAATATGCTTCAAAAATAGTATATCGAATTCGCACATATAATTTCCTGTTGTTTATTTTATGAATGCACATCTTTTTAAACGAAGTTTTTTTTTCGTAAGAAGGGAAGAAATAGAGAGTGATTAAAAAAAACTGTAAAAATTCTAATAAAATAATTAAATTAAATATTAGAATATTTATTTTATTATGAATGTCCTAATATTTAATTCAATCGCTACCGCTTTTAATAGTAAAATCATTATATTACTTTAGAAATAGATGTATATATATATACATATATATATATATATATATATATATATATATATATATATATATATATATATATATGTATATATATATATGTGTATATATATATATATATATATATATATATATGTAAAAAATTTAAGTCTGTTCTTTTGCTGTTGAAGCAAATGTTATCAAAACAAGGTTTCAAATTTTTTTTTCTTTAGAGACAGTGAAAAGAAAAACAATACCTATCAAATACGAGTACATCTCGCGCTAAGGTGTTTCAGTACATTTTTAAGCACTTATGAATATTTAAGCGTACATAGTATTTCTATTAAACTATCTAAAAATATCAAATTTGTTAAAAGTGAATATCTTTTACTTATTCTTGATTAGCGCTACAACCTATTGCAGGTCAAGACTGTCTCGACAAACTTTTTCCAGAGGATCTGGTCAGCTGCAACGGCCCGCCATCGCCGAATCTTTAAAAGTTTAAAATCATTCTCGACACAATCGATCCATCTTGTGCGAGGTCTTCCCATTTTTCTGGCGCCCTCCACATTGGTAAAGGTCACTTTCTTGAGTTGTTGTTTTCAGTTCTAAAAATGTGCCCTACTCGGGCAATATTTGTTTGTCCGAGTTATTAAATGAAACAAAACAAAATTATCCATTTGTCATTTTCTTTGACAGGGCCAAATATTTTACGAGTGTTTTTCTTTCAAATATAAGAAGTCTATCTTCATCTAATTTTGTTAAAGGCCAACATTCACTACCATACAGAATTATTGGTCTAATAAGAGGAGTATAAATTCAATTTTTGTTTCCAGTTTTAAAAGTTTAGACTTCAGAAAATTCCTTTGGCTGAAGTAACACCTATTAGCCAAATACAATCCATTGTCAATTTTAGGCTTGATATGGTTTCTAAGTGAACTATATCTTTCAAAGACGTAAAACATAGTAAACATTTAAATAATATATTTCTCACCATGTAAATATATTGCCTAGTGTATCTTCCCCAGACATAATAAATATACATTTTAAAATATAAATTTATTTTGGTAGTTGATTTAAGTCACCTTTATGGAGTTTCTATGAACTTTCTACAAATCCAATAAAATGTCATAAGTTAATCGATTATCACTAATAAATCTGTAGAATCTACTCACAGTGATAAGTTCCCTTTTAATTTAATTACATTTTCTAGTGTTATGATTACTTTCCAGATATTCAAAAATAGGGGTTTTGCTGGTAGGGGTGGGGACTAGTAACCCTAACAAAAATGACCAGTTTAAAGCTTAATTTTTCGTAAATGGGTCCTTGTATCGAAAAAGTGTCAATATATACCCCCGATATTAAAAGTGTTAATTTATTCCCCAAATATACCCTCAATATTTTTGAAAGACTTAGTCAACAGTACCCTACACAATGGAGTAGACAAAGAAAAAATCAACCCCACTTTACATGTAGGGGAGGTAGCCTAAAATATTTTATTTATAACTTTGAATGTGTTATAAACGTGAAATTTCAGCTTAATAGTACTAATAGTCTGCGAGTAAAACGGTTGCCATATGTAGATGGAAGACAGACAGATGGACATGGTGAAAATATAAGGGTTCCTAGTTTGTCTATGGAATCCTAAAAAATACTATTTTAAGTGCTGATTATGCTGACGCTTGTTTTAAAAACAATACAGGACAACTTAACATTTTGATAAATAAAAGAAAAGTTAGTGTAACTTTACACTGACCTATGTAATTAACAAACAATTTTACTTTCTATATATATTTGTGTTTATCTTTCTGCAACCTGATCTAATCTGAACACTACTACAGCATCTTGTCGCTTACTTGTCGCTGTCTAGACGTTTTTATCCACACTCGACCCACACGCATATTGTTAGCGCCAATTCACACTAGAAAAATGCGTCGGCCACATTCGAAGTGGAATAATAGACGCCGAGATACCTCCCATCATTATATATGTTATGATAATCAGTACATATATTAGGGTAAAAAGATATGAAATAATCATCTCCTACTACTTGAAGGTTTAGTCTGACATACTAGATGCTTCAGATATTTACATTTTATGATTGTATGACAATCATAACTGCTCTCTTTTGTTATCACAGCTCTCTCTTGTTACAATTATAAAAAAGACAGGAATATTGTTTACTAAATTAGACTATTGAATTATCTAAAGACAAACCATAATCTGTGCTAACGTTAAAATAGTTGGCAACAAATATACCCGTTATTTCAGTTCATCAGTGTCAGTGCGTGTTAGGTAAACAAACAGAATACTTTTACTATTTTCCCAAAATATGAAGTCCCTTTTTTATTGCAGTAAGCGAGTTCTGCCAGATAATACGCACTTAAGGATCTATTCTAATGAGACTTTCTAATTCTAAAAAAATGTAGGAGGACCTTGAATAAGAATTTTGGGAAACATCAAAACTTTCTTTGAATTTTTGGAAACAATGCTTGTCCCTATAATATGAGAGTATATTTTCACCTGTTGTGCATATATTGCGTGGTGCTTTGCTCAATTTTCGCTAGATTCTCGCACGTGAAATGTTTATATTTTGTTTGTTATTTACTCGGAGAAATTCAGTTGTTAACTGAACAGAAAATGAGACATCATGTTCTTTATATAAACTACCAAGTACTCAAGGAGTTTCCACGATATATAGGTTGACAGATCATGTCAAAAGCCACTCTACGTTTTATCGTTCGTACGTCACAAAGTCATTTACTTCGCTTGCTGCCAGCCACCACGCAAATTAACTTATTCCGCTTATTATGTGTAATATATACATAACTTGCTTTAAATGTTACCAAAGAAACCGACAAACAGAACAACCAAAATATGGGTTTTACCCGTATGTATAAGAGGCGAAGTTTGGACAACTGCTGCCATTGTGAAAATGTACGAATTTCCCGTTTGGAAATATTTTGCTTAATCTTCAGTACGCTATACGGCTTTTTGTAATTGCACGCCATAAAAGAATAAATAATGTATCGTGGAATAATTATGTTTTCAACAGGATGTTAGTCAAACAGAATACAGTTTTGTTTCAAGTTTAACCTTGTACATAATACTAGAAACCTTTCTGGAAATGGTGAAGATAAAATCATTTGAAAAACATTTGAAATTAAATGGCAACACATTGAAATGGATTAGTTGATAAGATGTTTACTTGAAATTCATGATATGCTCAATTTTTAGAGAAAAAAAGAAAGGTGAGTGTACTTATCATCATTAAATAATACATACGGATAGATAACCTCAATTATATTGGAGCACTTGAAAAAGTCTATAAACACAATTTTTTCACTAATATTTACGAATAGTAAATATATTAATCAAAATATTGAATTTAAATCACTAGTGAATATAATTTATCAGCACATATTTAAATCGTACTTATATGAAACTAAAACACGTGTGTGAATGTAGACACTAGAAACATGTGGACAAATACTATGAATATGAAAACAGTGAACAGAGGCGACGATGGTGCCAGCTTTTGTTTCGAGACTGCAACCGCTGCAACTTCATACTGTAACTTTTGTGTGACAAATCTTAAAATTTCACTCTCATCATTTTTTCATAACGCTCCTAAAGAAGTATAACTTCAAAAAGATGATAAACGAAGAAAAATAAGTTTTTCTTTGATTAATGTCTATAATTTTAACCATTCTGTTATTCATATTTTTACCACGGTGAAGGACCTTGACCATTGATTGATCAAATTCTTAAATGGTAGTTCCAGGTAATTACAGTTATCGCATCTTTAGCAGAATGAACTCTCTAAAACGTCTTCATCTTTTCACTCTCTTTAAAACTAAAAAACCGCCTTTATTTCTCTACAGAGTTATGAGCTTTCTACATTTGACTAATCAATTGCTTAACAGATTAGATATACTTAAAATTTATTATACAATTATCTAGTAACCGAAGTAATTTCCATTCTCTTTTACCAATTGTAATATTTTAAACCATTCACATAAAACTTCACAAATCGATGCTAGATTCACGAACGTATTTACGTAACTATGTACATGATCTGGATTTATAGTCAGAAAATCGTTCCTAAACATAGTCCGTCCTGTTATGAACGTTTCTTCAGGAAATTTTTATATTAATGAAATTCATTGCATCCCAGCATCAGAAATTTCTTGTCCATATACGTTTGAAAAATAGCGTGACAAATTTTTAATATTTCCAACTTTACTAACCCTGTTATCTTTCCATATGCATCCTGTCTCATTTATATTATATGCATATCTCGTTCTTTTCCTCTTTTATTCTGAAATGTCAAATTTGGGCCATTTTGTTCGTGCGGAGGATGATTATTTTATCTTCAGTTATCGACGTCACATCGCTGAAGTGTTTTTTTATGTTATATATGTAAATAATTCAACATATTATCATGCAAGAAGAAGATTGGAACTACTAGACATACTTAAGAATTAGAAATCATTTATAACAATTAGAAAGCTACATCAGCATGACAAGAAGGGGCTGATTTAATAACAGCAATTGAAATAGGCGACACGTAAACAATGCAAATTTCTGAAGCTATGACATAGCTATGTCATATTGAGAGTTCATTAACCGGACAACGTGTAAGGATAAAAGTGAAAGGCGGCCATTATATTTTCTCCATCATTAGATTCAAATGAGTCACAAGTCGGTACTTTTTTTATGCAATAAGTTGTTCTGGTGAACGAAGCTGAGAGTATATGATTCACAACCTCAAAAGATTAGGTAAGTCCTGGTATTGATGGTATAAATACGATCTTATGATATTCTACTTAGCTCATTGGCAAATCAAATCCGTTGGCTTGATGGAGGTGTTAGTATTTATTGATCTCGATTGTGAAAAGGCACTCAAATTTACTGAAATAAACTGTTATTTGCGCTTAGTAATTAATTAAAATATAGAAATTAAATTCAGGTAACACCTATATAATTAGCAACAGGATATTCTTGGTCTATATAATTTCACGCAACGTTAAAAATGTTTATTTTTGAGGAGATCACGTCGTAACGAATCGTATCATATCTGAAATAATTGCAAACTGACCCAAAATGACGTACAAGTAAATATTGCGCCATGTTGGAAAGATTGATCCTGCTCGTTGGTGACATAATATACGCTTTTTGAAATTTATTATATCGTAGCGCATAATTAAAATTAAAAAAATAGTTTATGGGCAGCTAAAAGTTTCAATGACGCTGAGTTATTTATTTTAGAGAAAATCACGTCATAGCGAATTGTATTATATTTGAAATAGTTGCAAACTAGCCCAAAATGACGTACAAGTTAAATGTTGAAGCATGTTGTAAAGAAAAAATTGTTTATGCGCAGTTAAAAGTTTCAATGACCCTGAGTCTTCCGGAACACCATTTATTAATTCACGTTTATACGAGTAGGTTCTCTTAACGAAGACAAACTTCGAAAATCCAGAACAGGGCAGCTTTTGCTGTAGATTCTGGTACAAAACTGGATTAAATATGTTGGGTAGATAAAAGATATGTGACGTAAGTTAAAATGTTAACTGCCTATTGGTTAGGGGTGAAAGCCCTATTATCGGTGATCGATATCCTAGGTTTATCAGGTGTTAGTAATTCGGTTCTTCACCTCGAAGATAGCATGATACGTACGTTCGTATGTACGTTAGGGTCAAGTAGATTAAATTGATAAAACTATAACTTATAAGTATGATCGTCGAGATCATATCAGCACGTCATTTTATCAAAAGCGCCTCTTAAGCACAATCGATGTACGGTATTTTACTCCAAGTGTACTTGTCGGGCACTTGGAGTAAAATACCGTACATATATGAAATGAATAAAAATAGTTTTGAATGAGGAAATATTATTATTTAAATGGCGTTCTAGGACGTAAAATTTGATATGTGAAAACTTGCAAGTCAGGATATGAGCTGCCTATCGACAGTCCTAAAGAGTTGAAGTGTGAAAGATTAATATATAAATTAATTTTAACTAAATTTATCGGTAATAATTCAGTTTTCCCCCCGTTTTTCAAATTACAGTCTTATCAAGGTTTTAATTAAAATATTATCCGCAAGAAAAATATATTTTGACAATATTTATATCACAAGAGCATTACGTTTTAATAGCTTCAACGTCCAGATCTGTTAGAACCTTTTTCCACCTTATTCCATTCTTGTATTATTTAAAATATCCACTTACCATTCGTTACAGTTTTCCTGTCTCCTGGCGTTTTCTCCATAATATTGGCTATTGTGTTCGCAGCTGATAATGGGGTCTGGACCTTCGCCTAGGCAGACTTTGAAATAGTCAGGACAGCAATCTCCGGACCGTGTACGATTGCAGAACTCGTCGCAGTAACAAAGTGTGCCTAGAGGAGAGAAAAGAGCTTGCTCAAGTAATGTCATGTCTTTGTATCATATATTATTTAAATAAAAGTAAAAATGCTGAGGCAACTATTCCTATTTTGCTGTGGTCACATGTAGTAAAGTGGATAACTTTAAAAGGTTTTAGTTTGATATAATTATTGGTCACTTTTAGTTCCCGGACCGAAGTAATTAATAGTTCGTCGAAACTTTATGGACCTTAATATTTGTACAATCAAGATTTTATTGTGAAAAAATGTTTTTATCTATTAAGTACATTTACAAATTTTTTGTGTTCTTTTCTATTACTAGGGTATTTTTTTGAAAATCATTGACTTTGGAAACAAGAAATTCGTGTACGAGGATAATATTTGCCAAATGACAGTAGGACAGAGTAATAAATAAAAAAATGAGCTCAGAGAGCTGTTTTTTTTTAAATGTTCTAAAGTAATATTATTTTTACATATTTATATTGTTGAGTTTAATTTCTGTTTCATTTTAATTTCAAAACATACATGCAAAATAAATACATGCGAAAGATAAATACATTTTTGGTAATTTTTCCCCCTAATTTTAAAAGTAACGTCTATTCTGTTTGGATTTGTCTCCTTTGATTCTATTTTTTTTTCTAAGTTATCGAAAACTGGTTGCTAACTAACACAAACGTTATTATTGTTTCATGTTGAAAAACAATATAAAATACCTCTGTTGATATATTTCAAGTTACGAGGAGGTTACTTCGAACAGGATGTCTTTTTCGTTGTATGATTTCGAACCAAAAAAAAATGCTGTTTCTGACTTAGACAAATGTCAGTAATGATTTAGACAAAAGTAAGTGATAATATTTTTTGTCTGGTTTAAATGAATTGTCTCTTATCTATTGTGAATTCCATAGACACGGTTCCGAGCTTTGTAGATGAAGGCCACGGAAGGTCCAACAATGTATTGTTGGGAAAAAACATTTGATCTTCAATCTTCGTATTGCAATCTCGTCGTCCGATACTAGTCCAGTTGGAATGCTCTCATTGTTTATAATGTCATTTTTTTTAAAATATAACATACCATACACATTAATTTGTAGGTTTTATGATGCTAATAGCAACGGCGGTAGTTACGAATGGTTTTTATCATTTGTTTACTTTAACTATTAAAAGAAAAATATAGCGATTACATTAGGTATTATAGTTTTGGAGAAATTTATGATATTTTATGCTTGTAAAAGATATAGTAGGCAATATATTAATAATTTTGTTAAAAGTAATATTAAATTTATAACATGTGGGGTTTTGGGGCGGTCACGATCGTAGGGTAACATGTTATACTCTGAACGATCTAAATAGCGGGGTACTGCTAGTTATTATATAAAGACGCTATTAAAACAATATGTAATCATGGTTTTAATTTTTCCCCACTAAAGCCGAGACGGTCATTTATTATTGTTGATAAGAAGTATATTACATACATGCGAATATGTTGATCAAGTTTTTACGTCGAATATTCAAACAAATCTTACGTTCGGTTTCGTTATTAAATCTGTTTACTTTTGCTTGCAGCTGGCATCTACTTCAAGAGAAAAATAATTGTTTGTGTACTTATGTACGCGCGTTAAAAGTTATACTTCTTTGGCATAATATAAGAATAACTTCATTTAGTACGCAAAAAATTAATGGAAATAAAATAATAAAAGGACTGGAGCGTGATTATAAATACGGTTAATAAAATCTGAATTCAATTAATTAAATTTCAAAAATTAAATATGCCAGACCATTTCTAAATTATTGCGTTTCAACTTTATTATTTTCTCATACAGAGTAGTAAAAATATGATCTCTTTATCTAAAATTACAATTATTATCATTTAATATAAGATTATTATTATTAATATTAGTAATAACAGTAATTATTATTTATTAAAATAAATTTAATTATTTTAAAAATTTAAATGAATACCCAGCATTCAATTTAACATAAACAGGTATATGTAAAAACGGTCTGGCAGATGATTGGAAATACAATGGAAAGCCAGCAGAAAAATAAAATGGTGGACCATTCATCTGTCAAATAAACTATCTAAATATATGTTAAGTGAGCAACTTCATTATGTTGATTTCCTATAGATTTTTGTAGCGTAGTGAGCAACTTCATTCTGTTCATTTCTTCATGCATTCGTATAACTTCAAAAATTAATAACAATCAGTACGTACTTGAAAGATATCAGTATCAGTACGTACTTAAAAGATATCAGTTTTTTATAACAGTACTGAGTTAATGTAAATAATTATTAAGTTTTCAGTGCTTCACAAAAATAAGATTGTCTTCGAAGTCAGTTCTTTTTCTTTTTCTTCAAACTTTATTTTATCACTAGCGACTTATCTGGGTAGGCATATGCGGGAAGTGTCAACGCGTGAAAGCCTGCGCATGTAATTTTCTTTGCCTAAAACGCAATTTGTCATTATTGTTTAACCATTTTTGGGAAAATGCATGAGGGAAATTTTTTCTATGTAAGTCGAAGAAGATCGCTATAAAATTTCAGACAGTTTTGCATAATAGGCTCTAGAAAATCGAGGGGAAAAATCTTGTTTTTTTTAAACAGCAAAACATTTATTATGGATTTTGTTTAATACTAACTCTGCCGACGCGACTTCGTTTGCGTGAAATTGGGTCTAAGTTATTAGGATTTTATTTCTCTTTCAGAACTCTATGGGCATACAGTTTACTAAAACGCTAATAGATGGCGTTGGCAGTATCAATATTGTAATATTCACCAAGTGTTTCGTTATATCTGTAATACTTAGATAAAAAGTATCCCATGTATAAAGTGCAGGGGTATAAAGTACCTTTAATACCGTACCAAATCTCATCAACATCTGTGTACTAAATTTTACGCGATTGAAGAAAAAATTAATACACAGACTGACAAAAAATCTAAAAACAGGTTTTCTGGCTTCCACTATCATTCTATACCCTAAATCATTCATAATTACTGAAATATTTACATTTACAGAATTCACTCCATTACAATTTTTTATATGTATAGATATATTACATATGCTATCCCAGACTTTATTGCGGGACTTTTTGAAACGAAAAATTTTTCTGTACCTTGTTTCCATGTGTCTCTATTGATTTAAGTAGAGGAAGCTAAAATACCTCTGCTACGAACGCTCTTTTTCAAACGAACGCTCTTCGTCGACATTCATAGTCACAGGTCATGTAATTTTTAAAATAAATATCCATAAGTTATAAATCTAATCCCTATGAATTAGTTCCCATTGGAACTTTCCTGTAAATCAATATACCTATTAATGAATACCGGTATAAAATCCGTTCAGGACTTACTGAGAAAATTGCGTACGTATTGATAGCGCAGGGACTTTGCTATATGATATTTATTAATTTTCAGCGGATCATTACAGACTTATATTCGCTTACGAGTACGCTTATTAAATCTTTGTTTTTATAACGAAATAAGAGAGGAAAGGGAGGCTTGTTTAAAAAAGAAAATAAGGAAAAGAAATTCATGCTTAGCAACCTGAAAATAGCTTTTCTCAAATTAGTATGGCAGTAAACACACGCTATGGTGGTGAATAAATGCAATATACACGAATGTTTCCCTAATCATCAAAATGACAATAATTTAATCATAAAAGTAGTACTGTCATCCGTTGAGTAGTTTCATTAATTTATAACATTATTAGACCTTTCCAGCTGATGTTGTCATTTATTGACGAATTATATTATCTATCTCCGGATTGCATCATCAGATCTTGACTTACGTGGGGTGTCTTTGTGTTATGTCCTTTGAAATAACAATCGTCCAAATCAGTCCATACACTCCGGAGATACGCGTTAAAGAAAGTTAAAGCAAAACACAGTCAAATTGAGAACTTCATGTTGGTTAAAAATATATTTTTTAAACTGATGTCATAATCAATCATTACTACGTATACTTTGATTAGACAAAAAAGCTAATATTGACAAAACGGAAATACTTTCATATCAGTAATTGTTGTCTATGGAAAATCTAATACATTACGTCAAATATATCAAATCAAAGGAAATTATTAACCTTATACTTTAGATAAAACGTTAATGTTGGAACGGAGGTGAGTCTCCAAATTGATTCATAATTATTCGTCGTAACAATGAATCAAGCATGATATAAGTTATGTTGAAATACGCGAGCGCTACGGAAATGAGATAGTGTAGGATACGGCATGGAAGGAGTATGGCGTAAATAGACCATATCAGTTAGTAGAACAAGGGGGATGTTGATAATCTCCTTTCTTCATGGTTCATTAATTAACTGTAACAAAAACTTAATTTGATGGTAGGCGTAAACGCTTATCGTTTTCCCTGAATAAGTTTGTGTCATTTTCTGAAAATCATCGTGTATTTTTTATTAAATTTCCTGACTTTGCCAGCGGCTTATCTGGCATGGATTTCCATGAAACTTATATTCTTTTAATATATGCTACCTGAGTGATAATTCCAGAGCGTTTCAACGAAACGTCACACTATATTAACGACATCTATCGGTTATTTTATTCAAATATTTTCAAAATCTTAAATAACAACAAGTATTTTTAGAAATGTAACGCAGAAAGGAAATATGTACTATTAATAAACAAATATTCTATTGAAATAATTCTGGGTAGAATTACACTCGATAAATAAATTTAAGCAACACCCGCACTAGTCGGTTATTAGATCGACGATCATCAATCACATGTCTTTATAACAACCTCACGATCTCCTCCGGGCTCCGGAACACACATCAAGTCGTTGGTACCATTAGATAGCAGTTATTATAAGAAGGTCCCAAATGTTGTCATTAGATAACAGTCATTATAAGAAGGATCTGGTTTCCCCTACGGGTTGTGAAGGTCAGATGGCAGTTGTATGGTATAAAAAACATCATCGCGATCAGATCCCTTGTGTTAGATAGGGGACCTCGACTAAAAGGTGCGTGATAATATTAAGGTGAAATATTTTCAACTTAATTACCTTTTATAATTACCCATATTTAATGAAGTTAAGGTTTGCTGTTATTAAAGCATAATTGTTTGTGTTAATAAACTGGATGACAGGGTTCTGAAGGTGGCACTTCAATAATAATCACAAAAAAACGTTATGATTATCACAATATGTGTGATTTACTCTATTTTATTTAATGTTTCAAATTACGTTTAAGGAAACAAAATTAAATTGAAGAAGTTTCACTTCTCCTGCGCGGATATTTTTTTATTTAAAAGCAAGTTTACGTCCTCGTAGTCTTTAGTGATTTTTTATTATAGAGCTCAGTTCATAAACAACGTAAATAGATGGATCATATCGTGAATCAGAAATTTATAGACTATTAATATGCAAATAGATTTATTTAGAAGCAAGTTAAAAAACTCATCTGCCTTTTTTAGACTTTGTGGTCGTGCCACATAAAGTTTATATAGCGCCATTTGTTTTGCCAATGTCCAGAGAGTTTCTATGTATTGAACTATTTAAGTACTGACTACGCTCCGCTTAAACCTGTTAATAGGAAAAAAATCGGATGTCTTCACAATTTCATGGGTAAACAAATGACATGAAACCTTCTTACCCTAATTCAAAAAAAGAAAGTAAAATATTCATCAAATTTTCTAACAATGGCATTATGGATTATGGAAAATTATACACAATTGGACATGTTTCATTTTAATGTTAAAACAATTTAATATTCAAACAAATCATTCCATGATTAATTGATCTATTGCTTGTTATTTATTAAATGAGTTACAGACAAAAAAATTGGTTCATGCCAGCCTATAGTAGTAAATTAATTGTGAAAATCAGTACTTCCATTTAAAATTTCTTATTATTGCAATACAAATTATTTAAGAGTAGATCTTTTCGAAATTCCGTAATAATTTTTATTGTTAATACATAAGAATTTGTTAACTAGACCTACCTAGAATATAACTTAGAGTAATGTGAGTTAATGCGACAATGATAGAAATATAAGAGATGAATGTAGTTGTATTTGTAATGAGAGGTTGCAGTGAGAATGAGATATGATAAAGTGTGTAAGCATATTATTATTTTATTTGCAAAGTTATAAAATTAACTGGATCTTAAAAATACGAACATACATAGTTCATTCAAAAAGTTCAGAGACTCTTCGAAATAAAAAAACATGTCGAGTTTATATAGAATTCATACTATGATGTTTCCCTACAAATTAAGGTACTTATAAACATTTAAGGGTTTGTAATATTTATATTAAACTACTTACAAATAAAAAAATTAAATAATTTTTCAAAACGTAAACATATTGAGTAAAACATGGTGAATTTTTAAAAAAAATATAAGATCTAGGATAATCACTATAATTTTCCTGTAAACTTTTTGTTAGATCTTATATACTGATTATTTTATGATTTTTGTTGAGGAGTTGCGGAAATGGCAGAGGGCGTTATATTTTCTCTTGTTTTTTTCAGAATATCCTGAAAAAAATATTCTCGTATCCTCATCACAAGCTTTTTCAAATGATACCATGCCACATTATACATAAAATTACACAAACATTGTTTTGTGTACTTTATTTGTCCCTTATTTAATCTTTATATGGCTGGGTGTCTGCCTTCCGCAGAATCAACTCCCAAGCTCTCCTGTTCTTGGCCCGAGATATCCAATTTGTTACACTTAGGATTTTAAAGTATTTTCCCAGGCACTCAAGCCACCTGAGTTTAGGTCTTCCTCTTTTTTGAGAGCCCAGTGGTCTGGCTGAGAAGATCTTTTTTGTTACCCGACTGTCGTCTATTTTGGTCAAGTGCCTTGCCCATTTTATTCTCTGAATTGCAATGTATTTGATTACATCCGGTTCTTTAAGTAATTTGTAAAGTTCAGAATTAGTTCTTCTTCTCCAGATGTTGTTACATTTTAGACCACCAAAAATACTTTTTGAAATCTTTCTTTCAAAAACAGAGATAGCATGTTTAACTTTTTCTGTCATCGTCCATGTCTCGGAAGAGATGGTAAGAATGGGTTTAATTAAGGTTTTGTAAATCAGAATCTTTGCTTTTCTACTGGTGAAGCTAGACTTCCAGTTCCAGTGTTCTTACTAGGAATTTGAGTTACGAGAACCTTAAGAGCCCAACTTTTATCATTGAGAAAATTTTATTATTTAGTTTTTTTCATGTGTTACTCCATTCTTTATACCTGTCTAGCATCATCCGCACAATCGCCGCAAGATTTTGGAGAGTTCCTTTACATTTTTCTTATGGATGGTCATAAAATTGTTGACTTTTTAACACGACTTTTAACTTAAGAAGACAGAAAAAAATCGCCTGAGGCCACATCCGACGAAAATGACGGATGATTTTTTTTGCTTCGCTGCTTTTTTGCTTGCTTGCTTTTTTTCTGCATTAATCTATACCGCATATTTATCGCGTACGGTTTCCTCTTACGAAGAATGTGGTTTACGATTGTATAAACATTTTATGCATTGATAATCGTAATCTCTAATAAAATTTCTATACTTAGACATGATCGTTGGAGGGTAAAGTACAAATCTACATTTTTGTCGTTGGCTCGTGTAGAAGGTGATGGTCACTCTCTAAAAGACTCTAACCCTCTGATCGTCCTATAGTGACATTTGACTTTTTTATATCATATACCACTCAACATTTTGCTATATGACTTAGATATTAATCATTGTATGCTGTTTATATTATACAACATTTTTGGTTGCAATTTTACTGCATCGAAAACAAAATTCAATTGCCACACTCTAATCTATTTTATTCAATCGTGGAAACGAAAAAAATCACACCAACGTCAAATGGTCACTGAACACGAAGTAATTAATATATCGAATTGAAAAATCATATTTTGACGTGTCGATAGAGAATAGAATTAAGTGATTCCATTTAAAATGGATACATAACGGCATTTTTTATTTCCTTTGTTTAAATGTCCCGGAAATTTGTGCATGCGCTATGTACAAAGTAAATATCATTTTTGAAGTACGTTTTTCATCTCATCTTCTCCAACGACGAATTTTAAGATTTGCTTTTATGTATCTTCCATGTATAGATTTATTTTTTTATTTTATAATTATAAGGATTAAAGATCCACATATCGAGACTTAGTTTTTTTTATTATCTCTCAATGCCTTTCAATCGTAGAGAGTTTGTGTACTGAATATTCTTAGAGAATGTCGTATTGGAATTGAATAAAGGCCAAAAAATAGTTTCTTAATTTTCTTTGGTGGTCTATTTCACATATTTAAATGGGACTCGTAAATGCTCAAAGGATATTTTAGTTCATATTAAAATCAAGGCCACTTTTTGTCCCAAATGTACTCCAAAAGATTTTTATTCTGTTTAGTTATCTATTTTCCTCTTTATTTTTTAGAGTATCATGCAAAAAAATACAGAGTTTATGTGAATACCACATTCACTAAGGGATGGTTAAACAGTATGTTATACCCTTTCTATAAATTGCATATTCCTTAAAGGGCTTAAAATTTAACCACTCTCATGAAGTGAAAACTAGGAGCTCTCACTAAGTGAAAACTATTAGCTATCGCGAAGTGAAAACTGTTCATTCTCACGAAGTGAAAATTGTTACCTCCCATTATGTAGAAACTATTAGCTCTCATGAAATGGAAATGGTTAATTGTGATGAAGTGATAACTGTGAGCTCTTAAGAAATGAAAACTGTTAGCTTTTCACGAAGTGGAAACTATTAGCTCTCTCGAACTTGAAACTATTAACTCTCACGAAGTGAGTGTGAACCACGTCTGCGGGCTTAAGGACGGATAAAAAGAAATTGTTAAGACTGTCACAGCGATTCGACTTAAAGTCCAAGCTAAGATATAAATTACTTTTATACTGTATAAATAAAGATGCTTTTACGGTAAAAGCATTATGAGGGTGGCGGAGGGACTCCGTTTTATCAGTGAATAAACGGAAAAAAGGAAAATCCATTGACAAAAACTGATATCCCATACTTAGATAACTAATACGCATCTAAAATTCCATGAAACTTATTTTCCTGTCATGTTAAATGTTTAAATTCTTACACGATTATAGTTTGTTTAATTACATTCATAATATATTTACATCCTAAGTAATATTATAAATAGGAAAAGTTTTTTGTAAGTCTGTCTATCACGGAAAGGGCCAACGTATCGATATACATAATATTATAGATTTATGGTTATTAGTAATACTTAGGCTCTATTTAATCCTATTGGGTTACATATATTTTTTCACTTCTATTCTATATGACCTAAAGAAACTAAATAAAATGCTAAGAGTTGTCATCACACAATTTGTGTCTTCAATCAAATATATTCAAACCGATAATGATTTAAAGGTTTTTTTCCTTAGAAATTAATTCCCTAAATTCTTCCTTGTATAAAAGAACTAGATTCTTACTTACATTTATGTTCAAATGATGTACCAGTCTGCAAAATTTTCCCAAGACATGAGCAAAAATATATTAGGGGAATCATATGGAATGATATCGCCAGATGTGAATATTTAAATGACTAATAGAAATGTTTAAGCACTTGTGCTCTAACGTCCCCAGTTTTTAAAATGCCTTTTTTAAGAAACATTTATCAAACTTTCTAGTCTTTATTACGGTAAAGCAGGCTTCAGAATTTGAATTTATGTAATTTAAGTTCCTATATGCATTCATATAGGTATATTAAATAATGCTTTACACGGAATCATAATGTACATATAAAATTGTACTATCGACGTATAGATGGCGTTAGTAGCACAAGTGCATTATGGAAGTAAAAGCTATATAGTTTCTAAAACAACAGTCGTAGTTTAACAGAGCAACAGGGATACTATCCCTGTTGCTCTGATAAGGAATCATCAAGTAATAGTCATGTTCTAATTAGTCAAATTGGAGCCAAGATAATTTTTTATTATATTATTGCAAATTTTTATTAACCGTGATTCTGGGACAATTTTGTTCTATGGCATTTATTACTGAAAAAAATATTCTGGAATCCATCTGGAATAATGTTAATGTGGGGTATGGTCATACTATATCTAGTTATTACTAAAAGAAGGACATGGAATAGAAGTATCGAGACAGCTGTATTAATAGAAGCACGTTTTGTGATGTGTTAGTGCGTTAAGCGGAGGAAATACTGCCAATGCCGTTTCAGCGCTGGTGATAGTAATCCGGACGGGTCTGACCGGCTATATTACCCAGAATGGGCTGGGCGCAGTGATCCTCTCGGCCTATGCAGCACTGGTTCAAGTTTCCGCAGTACGGGCCAGGTGGCAGGTCGTCAATGGGACCCCAGATGCCATGCGCCACAGTCGCCAACGCTACCGTAAATATGAGCTTGAATATCCTGCAGACAAAGGAAAGGTGATTTTAAGTAAATAACAAATTTTAATTAACATTTTATGATATTTTTTAAAAAATATTACATAATGTCGTTCTAATTTGATTGATCAAAAAGATTAAAGTATTTAGATAGTAATTTGAAACAGGTACGTATGTATGGAAAATCACTCTAAAAGGCTTATAACTTTTAAAGTGAGTTTTCATTTGGTTTTTATTTTTTGTTTGTTTTATAGTCCTTAGCGGCAATACATTGCTATATAAGTAAATAATAATGTATTTACACATTCGGAAACTGTACCGTTCCTGTGATGTGCTTCCTCAAAACTAAAGAAAATCTTCTTGGAATTGACTGGGTAAATCTCAAGCTCTTTGTGTTGGTATATTGATGGTACATATTACTAGTAATTCTGCTAAAAATTGTAAAAGTAGTTTTAGAGATATGGCTCAAAAATGTGTGTTTTTCGTTTTACTCGAATAATACTAGCAATTTGGCGTCAATAGTGTATTATAGATTTACATGCGTAGTTAGTAAAAAACTGTCGCGTTATTGTCGTTGCTATGGTCACTTGAATGATTTCAACTCTTATTAAATTATATTATTTAAAAGTAATTCTAAAATACATAATACTTCGAAAGCTAGGCTTACTATTGCGAATCGTCTTCCGTATTTTTTAAAGATTAATATTGAAAAAATATTTTAATAATTAAAATTAATTTATCTTAAATATGCTAGCAAGCTGGTTGTCAATTAACTTCTATCTGCGTTATTTACGCAAACTTTTTTTTTTAAACTTCCTAAGTTAGTGAAGTTAGATTACTCCAATAATTTAATTAAAACTTTTTTCCAGAATTTTATTCCCGAAATAAGTTTTAATTTTGTTAGGAATTGTATATGCTATAGTTTGGAAATTGACGGAAAACATTTCAAATGATTTAGAAGTTTAATTTTCCGAACGGAACTAAAAACTGAGAAGTGGTAAATAGTAAACGCATCAAAAATTGTAGAAAAGAAAGAGTGTGACAAGTGGACGGACACACACGTTGTTATGATGACATTATAAATGTTTCCTGTTATCCACGAAAGCCCAAAAATTGAGTAAATTTAATTTCTTAAATAAACCTATATTTGTATACCTATATCTCGTCACCATCAACAATTTAAACTATTTGTCTATTTACGAATGTATTTTGCTTCTGGCTGATGAAATCAGAACTCAAGTATTTAGCATTTAGCCGTCAAAACTTGTCAGCTTACCGGCAAAACTGGTTGCGACGTATGTGACTTTGGCACAAAAACGTGATGAACTTAATTTACATATAACAGGTTACCCTTAGTACCTAACATTTTCGCAACTATTTAGTTAAATAGAATTGTTTATTCCGCCACGATTCGATTCGAAAAAAACTGTCTCACAATGAACCCGCATGTATTTTTCATTGTATATCACTAGCCATGCAATGATGTACATTTGCCAACATGACCTCATTGGGAAGGCATTCACTTTGTATTAACGTATAATCATTTGCATACTTGGTGCAGCGAGTCATTCCAGTATCGGTGTTAAAGTTTAAGCGATCATTACTTAAACAGTATTCTCGTATTCGTGTCTCCTATTAACAAGTAACTTTATATCTCTTGATATCATTCCACATATTTTCTATTAGACTAAAGTCTGTAAGATGATCACTGCAGAAGTGTATGGAATTTTTTGGGGTCAAGTTTTTATCGATGTTTGGGATCATCGTCTCGTTAAATTTGTTATGTTATATATGACCTTCCGTTTGCAAAGGGTGTAGTTATATTCTTAAATACCTTCATGCCAACACTTCTATTTCAATGCGTTAAATAAAATTGTTACTAACTCTTCAAAACGGGAGAAATTATCCCACGCCCCAATCTTCTCACCCTGTTTATTTATTATTTGGCATTTTTTTCTTTCTACTTTTCCCAAAAGCACAGTTACGTTAATACTTTAAACAGGTAACAATTCTAAGAACCTTAATGCCTTAAAATTTAATTCCGTTTTCCAAAATCGAATGTTGAATTTCTTTCAGAAGTACTTTGTAAACTTTTTTTTAATATTTTCCTAGATATATTTTTTTCCGAAATTATCAACTGTACCGCAGGATTAAAATTGCATAACATTATCGAATATAGTAGTTTAAAGTAATTTTGACGACCCAAAATTTTGCGCTTAGTAATTTCGCGGTATTCGATCCGATCTTTTAGTCCAATTTATGGTAACTTAATCAAGATCAACCCTTTATTTTTTCCCAAAGTGGTAGTCCACACAGTTTCAAATTGATACAGTTTTGGTTTAGCTCTGCGTTGAAAGCTAGGGCACAATTGCTACTGTGGTTCTTATGTGCCTTTTGGAAACGGTCGCAAATTTGTCTAATTCGGATAAAAAAAATTATCTTTCCTTATAATAATTTGTTACAAGAATATTATTATGGATAATTTTTGGATGAGAACTCACAAATTTACTGATACCTTTATTGAAACAGTTTTTGTTTAGCTCTGAGTTGAAAGCTAGGCACAATTGTTACTGTGATTCTTTTGTTCCTTATGAAAATGGTCGCATTTTTTACTAATTCAAATAACAAAAATTATTTTTACTTGTAATAATTTATCATAAGAATATTATTATGAGTAACTTTTTGGATAGGAAATGATAATTTTTACAAATTATATACATTATCACAATATTTCACTCATCACGACATCGAAATTCAGATTGAAAGAGGTAGATTTAAGGCATTTTGTACAGTATAACTGTGAATCTCTCTATTTTATATTTCATAAATACAAGCTGACGACGAGTGAATTTCTTTTAAATTGACCGAGTTATACAAAGATTTAACCTTAACTTTTAGATAAGGACGGCAATAATAATTCGCGATGTCGTTTTTAGTATTTCTCATCGTATTCTACGAGTGTGAAAGAGACGAGAAGATTTTTTTAACTGGTTTACACTTGATTTTTAATTAACATATATTTTTATGAGATTTTACTCAAAATAAAACAATTGGTGTAGTTGACTACCCTAATTGACTAAACTACATTGTTTGTAATTCTTCAATTTGTCATGTCTTAATATTTATTTTAACTGCCAAGTTTTACACATGCTATCATGACTAAGTATTGTTCTAAACTAAATATAATTTAAAAGTACGTGTTTGTACGTCCATCATAGTAACATACGTGAACATCATTCAATGTTATCAGTATAAATTCGAACATATGAACAATTTTAGTTGGTTTTAATTCATTAATCAGCTTCCTGTATTTACAGATAACTACATAATAATATTTATTTAGATACAAAGCGAGGAGTGCAGCAAATGAATCATAAAGGTATTCATTCATTGATGATGAGTCAGTACAAAGAAATGACGTCATAGAATCTTAGGCCTTTATAAATTACAACTATTAATGCATCTAACATCATACTGCGAATAATAAATTATTATGAATACACATCAATACTTAACGAAAGCAAAAAAGAAGTGATTGAGGAGATAATTATTTTTCTGCTAGATTTATCATAAAAGTTACTTGGTAGGTGTGATCAACCTTTGCTTTTGTATAAATCTCCATAAGCAATTACTATATTATTCATATTTCAGCCTCCAGCACGTTTATTTATTTAAGGGAAATTAATCATTAGGGTATTCATTCATTCACTGATGATGAGTCAGTACAAAGATGACGTCATAAAATCTTAGGCCTTTATATATTACGACTATTAATGCATCTAACATCATACTGCGAATAATAAATTATTAGGAATGAAATCAATACTTAACGAAAGCAAAAAAGAAGCGATTGTGAAGGTAATTATTTTCCAACTAAATTTATCATAAAAGTTAATTGGTAGGTGTGAACAACCTTTGCTTTTGTATAAATCTCCATAAGCAATTGCTATATTATTCATATTTCAACCTCCATCACGTTTATTTATTTATGAGATTAATTTATTTTCTTTATATTTGCAAGCCCTTACCATTCGGTATGTTTTAAGGAAAATATTATCCTTGTTGTTATTACGACTCAAAAAGTGACTTGTTTAGTTTAGCGTATATGTTTGTAAATTAGCTTAAGTGCAAAGTGTGCTTAATAATATAATAAGTCGACAAAATTTTAAATATATTTGAAAAACTTTGCATATAATAAAACTATAAATTTTACATGTGTACATTGAAAATATTTGCAACAAAAATAATTGGGATGATGAAGGTTAATTGATACGGGTATGGATAAAGGTTAAGGATAGGTGGTAGAAAGTATTAAGATGATTTTTGAAATTTTTGTTAGTGTATTTATGCGTCTGTTTGTGCATGCATCTCGTAAAAACTGCTTACTCAATTTGGATGGAGTTTTTTTTATAAAACGTTAGAATTAATTTAAAACAACATTTAGTATTTATTTAACCGCAACTGGTTCACTTAACCAGGAGACATGAGAATTTGATATTTAAAAAAATTAATTTACTTTGAATTAGTAGAAAGACAACAAAGAAACGCCTTGCTACTCGATGCGTAGTAATTACATTAATGTATAGTGTACCTATGTACATCTATAGATGGCTCTACGTGTATTTTAAATCGCGCAATGAAGTTTCCACCCGTGCATATATTAGTAAAATGGATGTGGCCAGCTATGAAGTGTGGAAGTATAAAAACGACGTCGTCATTTTCAATGACCTGCGTTAGGCTTAAATTAATAATTTATGAATATTTTGTAAAAATTCCTCGATTAGCTCGAAAAAGAGATTTGTCGGAGAGCTATTTTTGCGTGTGATGGTTAAATCGTTAGAGATACATGGAAACTATATATGGTAACATTATTCTTCTTAAAAAGTTCCACAAATAAAGTACTAAATTTTTTTAAAAATTTTATATACAGGGTTACATTTTAATGAGTAATTAAACTTCAAGGAGCGATAATGAAACAGTAACTAAATCATAGGATGAAAAAAAAAATTTTAAATTACATAATTTTTTTAATTTTTCCTTCCTGCGTTTCATTAAAGCGGGTATGTTAGAAATATGAAAAATTATGTTTTTAAATTTTTTTTTTCATGATTTAGTTACTGTTTCTTAATAGCTCCTTGAAATTTTGTCACCCATCAAATTGTAACCCTATACCGTGTGACATATTATTTAGAAAAGTAAATTATAAGGATTCAAAACCAATTTTTTTTCAGAAATTTATGTAAGATATTTGCAGAGATATCGTTGAAAATGTCCACACAAAATATATCCCCATCACTATTTCAGAAATTGGTAAATTATGAAAATAAAAGTGCTATTAGAAATTTTCCTAAAGCTTACCGGAAAAATTTTATCGATTTTGAGAAATTCACTTTATTGTTAACCTTTTGGAAGATATATATATATATATATATATATATATATACATATATATATTTATATATATATATATATATATATATATATATATATATATATATATATATACTAACATTTACAATTACTTACATGATGAGAAATAATATTAATAGTTGTAAATAGTTTTATAGAATACTGTGAATTATACCCTTAAATGTTGATATATGTTTAAGCGTGTACGAAACCTTCGAAGAGCAAGTTCTATTTATACTAAACGAGGTTCTTTATATTTTTTGATAATACAGATACAGAAGATTCACTTCAAAAAAAAATCTTAAAAAATATCTTCTAAAAATGGACATCAAAATTAACACGCTACGCAATCGACCGATTAATACAGGTTTTATAAAAATCGGCGCAACTTTGGCCTACTTTCGTCCATTCCACGATACAAGTGAAAAAGCCCTAACAGAAAAAGGTATGGAACATACGATCAAACACGTGTCGAAAGAGATGGGAGACAGTTTTTGTCAGCGCGCATTACTTAACATACGCTTGAGTCGGTGGGAAGTCGGCCATTGACTTTGGCCGATAAAAGTCGGCAGTTATAGGCCGTCGTGTCACCATCTGTCATCGATAATAGTTCGTCTACGTTGCGCTTAAATATTAACTCAACATTCAGCCTTTCAGAGCACAAACACGCGGCTAATCAAATACATTACATAGTTTCACAGTAGGCTTCCTATGCCCTTGTTAGGCGCAGGAATGTTCCGTCTAATCTACATTCATTACTCTGCGCGGAAAAACGTAATGAAATGCCGTTGATAAGAATTTTAATTGAAGCGGTGGAATTTTAAGTCAACTTCACAGAAGGTCAGGCGAGTAGTTTGCATGGTTAGTAAGGAATTACCTTTCCCTAGATTCTGAACGTTAGAATTCCGAGAATTAAGATAAGATACTATTTACTTATCGTGTGATCTTTAATAAAAGTATATAATTACCGATCTATAATCGATTACGCCTATAAGTCTGTAATCGTAATTATACTGTTACTAGGAATAAGTTTTATAATGCATATTTAATTTCTTAACGCTTCCAATACGGTACATTCGTCTTAGGGTTTAAACCCGCTTTAGTAAAATTTATTTTTTTTAAAGTTTTTCTGTTTCTAATCAAAAAATTCCAATAACAAATAGCTATTAGTTATGAAATCCGTTAAGATTAATTTGTTTAAAAAAATTAATCATAAAAATGATTTTACTGCTGTCAAAAGCTAAATTTCAAACATTTGCACTTTCCCACTTATTTTACATTTTCGTGGTTTTATGATTCCATGAAAAAGACAAAAAACGTAACTCTTAAGATATTAAAGACTCGCGTATTTCAATTTTTCCGTTATTTTCATAAACCCTTTGACATAGAAACTTTAAATTAGTTATAATGATAAATCCACATATAACTTAATAATTATGAGTAATTATTAAGTTATATTTAATTTTTTCCAAAAATTCCATGTATCATGTGGAGTATCGCTTAAAAAATAAGTTACTAGACATAAACTGTAATTAAAATATATATAAAAGCTTACGTAAAGTTAGTAAACTATTTAGATGATTTTTAAAAAATTTGCGATATTTTTACGTCACTGGGGGATATTTTAGGCGATACAGATTTATATTTACATTGTGATATATAATTGTTTATTTGTTTGTCTCCAGTGTACATATATATAAGCCGGAATTATTGCTACAGGAGCCCTCTCTTGTAGCTAAACAAAGCACCAAGTAAAAATATATTACGTGTCATGGCAGATTGTAATAAATTGTGAAAACAAAACTATCAAGCAAAAACCCAATTAAACGGTAAGGTAACGAAAAAATATAACGGATAATAAGCAATTAACAAAATATATATTAACAAGAGGGACAAAATTTGTAAGAAAAATCCAGAGAGGGCTGTAATAAATTGTGAAGACAAATGAAAAAAAAACTATTTAATGGCAGCAAAAACCAATTAATAGGCAAGCTAACGAAAAAATCATAATGAATAACAAGTAAATAACAAAATACATATTAACAAGAAGAAATTGACAAGAGGTATCAAATTTGTAAGAAAAATCCAGAGAGGGCTGTAATAAATTGTGAAGACAAATGAAAAAAAAACTATTAAATGGCAGCAAAAACCAATTAAATGGCGAGCTAACGAAAAAAACATAATGAATAACAAGTAAATAACAAAATATATATTAACAAGAAGAAATTGACAAGGGGACAAAATTTGTAAGAAAAATCCAGAGAGGGCTGTAATAAATTGTGAAGACAAATAAAACAAAACTATTAAATGGCAGCAAAAAGCAATTAAATGGCGAGCTAACGAAAAAAACATAATGATAACAAGTAAATAACAAAATATAAATTAACAGAATAAATTGACAAGAGGGACTAAATTTGTAAGAAAAGCCAGAGAGGGTTGTAATAAATTGTGAAGACAAATGAGAAAAAACTATTAAATGACAGCAAAAACCTATTAAATGGCTAGCTAACGAAAAAATCATAATGAATAACAAGTAAATAACAAAATATATATTAACAAGAAGAAATTGACAAGAGGTATCAAATTTGTAAGAAAAATCCAGAGAGGGCTGTAATAAATTGTGGAGACAAATGAGAAAAAAACGATTAAATGACGAGCTAACGAAAAAATCATAATGAATAACAAGTAAATAACAAAATACATATTAACAAGAAGAAATTGACAAGAGGTATCAAATTTGTAAGAAAAATCCACAGAGGGCTGTAATAAATTGTGGAGACAAATGAGAAAAAAACGATTAAATGACGAGCTAACGAAAAAATCATAATGAATAACAAGTAAATAACAAAATACATATTAACAAGAAGAAATTGACAAGAGGTATCAAATTTGTAAGAAAAATCCAGAGAGGGCTGTAATAAATTGTGAAGACAAATGAGAAAAAACTATTAAATGACAGCAAAAACCAATTAAATGGCTAGCTAACGAAAAAATCATAATGAATAACAAGTAAATAACAAAATACATATTAACAAGAAGAAATTGACAAGAGGTATCAAATTTGTAAGAAAAATCCAGAGAGGGCTGTAATAAATTGTGAAGACAAATGAGAAAAAACTATTAAATGACAGCAAAAACCAATTAAATGGCTAGCTAACGAAAAAATCATAATGAATAACAAGTAAATAACAAAATATATATTAACAAGAAGAAATTGACAAGAGGTATCAAATTTGTAAGAAAAATCCACAGAGGGCTGTAATAAATTGTGAAGACAAATGAAAAAAAAACTATTAAATGGCAGCAAAAACCAATTAAATGGCGAGCTAACGAAAAAATCATAATGAATAACAAGTAAATAACAAAATATATATTAACAAGAAGAAATTGACAAGAGGTATCAAATTTGTAAGAAAAATCCAGAGAGGGCTGTAATAAATTGTGAAGACAAATGAAAAAAAAACTATTAAATGGCAGCAAAAACCAATTAAATGGCGAGCTAACGAAAAAAACATAATGAATAACAAGTAAATAACAAAATATATATTAACAAGAAGAAATTGACAAGGGGACAAAATTTGTAAGAAAAATCCAGAGAGGGCTGTAATAAATTGTGAAGACAAATAAAACAAAACTATTAAATGGCAGCAAAAAGCAATTAAATGGCGAGCTAACGAAAAAAACATAATGATAACAAGTAAATAACAAAATATAAATTAACAGAATAAATTGACAAGAGGGACTAAATTTGTAAGAAAAGCCAGAGAGGGTTGTAATAAATTGTGAAGACAAATGAAAAAAAAAACTATTTAATGGCAGCAAAAACCTATTAAATGGCGAGCTAACGAAAAAACATAATGAATAACAAGCAATTAACAAAATATAAATTAACAAGAAGAAATTGACAAGGGGACAAAATTTGTAAGAAAAAACCAGAGAGGGGGAGTTATGGAAGGATTTTTTAAGTTATGAAAGAGTGAATTGACGGCATCGCACTCCAGATGGGTTTAATTTATTCCAGAGTTTGGCAGCATGCACAATGAAGGAATATTCATAACAGGTATCATGTTTTGGAATAAGTAACACTATTTGTCAATAGTTTAATAGAAGTACCAAGTAATTTTAAATCTTAAACTTTTATTTTTACGTAACAGTGTGCGGAACCGTCATAGTGCGAGTTGTACTCGTTTTTGACAGGCCTACGTTAAATAGTTGACAATTGACCTTCTTCTTCCTATATTAGTAATTTAGTGACAAATACGTTAATAAAACCTAAAAAAAAATAAATGTCTTGTTAATAAAATGTCTTGTTTTTTTCTGCGAAAAAATACAAGGAAAAATTGCACACATCAATTTTTTTTATGGAATAAATCGTTAGCGACCATTGTAACTAATAAAAAAAGAGTTTAACATAAATTTTCTTTCAATCACATAGCGAAACCTTGTGAAAAATTAACTTTTGCCAAAGTGTATCTTTCCTCGTGTTTAGAGTGTTGGTAGATAATTGTAGGCCATAAAAACCAGTTACGCTGGTCTGGTATTATAAACAATAGTGGGCATTAAACGCCAACGGGTTTTCCAGCCAGCAAAAAATGTCAATACGGTAGTTCATAATTCCCTTTTGTCATGTCATGCTTCATCCATGTTTTGCATATCGCGTTTCATTAACTGGGCGTGAACACTTTTTTAGTCATGCCGTGTCCACTCTTTAAGTATGTATTTATGATTTAATGGATCTATTAAATTGATGTGAAGCGTTTTCTTCCATCATTTTAGGAAAAAAGATGAGTCATAACCAAACCGAGTCATTTAAACATTCGATTTTCACGGAAACTTGGACACTTGTTGTAAAATAAATTTTGTTATTTTGTATCGTGAATTTAAGCCGTAAAATATGGACAAAAATATTTGAATAAAACCAATTTACGTTGAACTAATACTTCATTCGTGGGTTTGTATTTATTTATTAAATTTTTCGTAGTAAACATGACGTCATCTACGTGGGATCAACTAATTTATTTCCATCTTATGGTACTTTTGCTCAAGTTCAAGTTCCTTATTGTGAATGAGTTATTTATAACTAAATTAACTACACACAAATTTATTGTAAAGTTTTAGTAAAATAATATCACGTGATATAATATAATAATTAATATAATCAAATCGACGTAATCATTTATTAAGTTTACATATGAAACGATAATATCCAAATCTTGTTATACCTGATCATTTCGTTCTTCGAAATATTGTTGTCAGTAATTATCAATTGATCGATAGATGGCATTACGATAGCGTCATATGCCGATGGAACGCTACGGCATAACCTTTCAATTAGAGGTGCGCAAAATGTATAAGTGAAAAGAAAAGAGTGATATATATATATATATATATATATATATATATATATATATATATCATTTGGTTGGAAATACATATACCACTCATTTATATCTCTAGCTGAGTAGCTCAGTATATCAGTACTCCGAGTTATTAACGAAATTATTGATTGCGCATACGTTGAACCGTTGAACAATGGTCATACAACATGGTGATAAATAGTAATGACTGAACATTACGCACTATTGTTTGAAAATAAAAATAAATTCTACACGAGTATCCACTTTGCTTAATACTTTGCTGGTTCAAGAATTAGGACTGTCAACCTAGATTCAAATTATACATAAAATAACTTTGATGTTAATTAAATAATTGGAGTAGATTGGCGTATTTATACAATTTTAAATTGGAATTTTGAAATGAAACAAAAAAAGTGTTTGTTTACGCGAATATTTTAAGCGATCTAAAGTATACTTTGTCACAGCGTTCACATTGGATCGCGAGTAGCTACGTCGTCTACATAGATCCAGTTGCATATTTGACTAAACGGTTCGATCGTTTTTTTTCTCTTTCATGTAATATCAAAACTTTTATATTTATCTTCACCACGCAACGAGTGAGTGAAATAATTGATTTGGTGAAACGAAAAAGATGCCGATCACTCGCCAGCTAGTGGTATACTGATACATTTTGATTTCAAATGAGCGAGTGATTGATATGATCGTAACATGTGAGCTATATCTTTAATATCTCTCACTCATCAGTAACACATCTCTACTTTCAATATTTATCTATTAAAAATAAATTTTTCTTCAAAAGTACTTTTGTAAAATCAAAACTAAGTTTCTCAACCAAAATTGCAAAAAGTTTACTTAACAGGTATATTCGAAAAGTCACATTAATTTATACAGTCATATGGAAATATGATACGCACAAAAGGGAAAAAATGTGTGGAAAATTATTAAGTCGGTGGCTATTATAAAATCCCATTTTCAAATATTTTGTCGAACATACAAGTAGAAATTTACATGTAAACAAAAAGTTTATAAGCTAAATCTAAAACAAATGAACGGCCGAGACATTTAAATGAAAGTAGGGGATGACTGCTTTTTATCTCGATCCACCCGTGCTTGGTTATCTGACCTACCTGATATGTTTTTTGTTGACGCCTACTTTATTTTTTTCTTGAAATAATTAACATGTTATTGAACTTGTTGATTATCGTGTTATCTCGTTCTACTAGATGTATTTTCAAAAATTTTCAAAAAGTCATAACAAAAGATAACTTGTTAGAAAAATAAATTATTAAAAAAAATATTTCTTCAGGTTTTGCTATTTCTTCTGTATTCCAATATTACAATTGATAAAAATTTTAAACAATTTTGCTACTTTAAAAAAAAGTAATATCTTAATTAATCCTAAATCGTATAAATGTTTAAATATATTACATATTAACTGTAACTGATAAAAGTCACAACAAAAGATAACTCGTAAGAAAAAATAAATTATAAAAAATATTTGTTTAAGTTTTGCTATTTCTTATGTATTCCAATATTAGAATTTATAAAAATTTAAAACACTTTTGCTACTTTAAAAAAAAAGAAATATCTTAATTAATTCTAAATCGTATAAATGTTTAAATCTATTTTATATTGATTGTAACTGATAAAAGTCATAACAAAAGATAACTGGTAAGAAAAATAAATTATAAAAAATATTTGTTTAAGTTTTGCTATTTCTTCTGTATTCTAATATTACAATTGATAAACATTTAAAACACTTTTGCTACCTTAAGAAAAAGTAATATTTTAATTATTTATAAATCGTATAAATGTTTAAAATGTATTATGTATTAACTGTAACTGATGTATACTTATAATAAAAGAGAAAAGGTGAGGAGATTTTACTACAAAAAATTTAAAAAATTTTGTTTGCAGGACTTATAATATTTCTGTATTTCTTAATAATATTTTTGTGTTATTGTTGTTTGTACGCGCTTCACGAAAAAAATTCTGAACAGTGTTTTTTGTTTTCAGATAAATATTCTAAAGTTTAAAATCACGTGAGGATAATTAGCTGCATAATCTTAGTACGAAAATAAAAAAAAATAATAAAAAGCGTTAGTTTACAGACAAAACTTCGTAAAAACTTCTGAAGTAGCTTCGAATTACTATGAAAAAGCCTGTCTCTTAATACAGATTATTTCCTTTTTATATTTTCGTCATTAAAAGAAATATTAAAAAATGGCATTGTAATAATATTTTAATACCGCTCCTGACTGGTTCCTATAGATGGCGCTTGACATACATTAACATGCGCAATCGAAATCCTTAAGCACATTAATAGTTCACTTAAATGTAGTCGCGGAAAAAAGTTAATAGAAAAATAAAATGAAAAAAAAAATCGCTATCCTTTTTCACTCAATTCAAAATAACATCATAAAAATGTCGAACTGTTCATTTCAATGTAAAGAAACCACTTTTAAGGTCATACGACTATGTTGCCCACCCATCACATGCGTACTAATTACTATATTCATAGAGATGACGGAGCCTCGTCCATTTGTATTTAAATGGTCCCGCATTGTATTTTTTATTTCCATAGCCGCTGTCTATGTCATATTTATTATCATGTTTAAAGTTTTTATAGCCGGCGCCTGTTGCGGCGTAAAAAATCGTCTTGTCAAGTAGTCAATTCATTAGAGGCCGAGTATTAAATGACGGTTAGTTTTTTTAGAGACATTTTAGACCGACAGCAAAAGAGTTGATTAGAATTTTTTTTATTTCCAGCCAGTCGATCGCACTACTCGATTATAAGCTGTGCAATTTACAGTTGCTAGATTAACTGCATGACCGACTTTTACTTCCATGCCTTCCAGCCTTTAGTAAGTATGTCATGGAATGTGTCCATGCGTTTTGCCTTATTTACAATCAGCTTTTTATTGCTGTTTCACTCGTATTTAAAACATAGAAAAGGATCATGGTAGCAACTATTTTTCAACGCCATTTTTAATGTGTGACTACGCTGCTTCTGCATCTGTTTTAACTGAGTTAGTCAAATTAGCAAGAGATGGCGTTATTTTCCTACTAATATTTTTTTCTCTAATAGAACATACTACGAATAATATCCAATAGATGCCGTTAGTTTCCGAACTTTCCTAATAGAACACAGTACGAACAATATTCGATAGGTGGCGTTAGTTTTATTATCCAGTTTGTGTTTTCTATAAGAAACACCGGTCTTCAGAGCCGAGGATATATCGGCGGGAAAACTCGTGATGATCAGTCAATAATAAGCCGTCTCGCTCTACCTTGCACAGTTTAAGTAGTACAACTTTTCCCCATTTTTGATTTCTGTTCTCTCCCTATGAATCGTAGCGTGATTTTCTTTAATTTTCCGCAAAACATTTTTCAAAAAAAGGTTTTCCAATACGAAAATATTTTTGAAATCAGATGTGTGGTTTCAGATATTATCGGGAACACACAAATAAAGAAACAAACCTTTTAAATATAATATTGGGAAAATTAAACTTTTTCGCAATCTTTTAACGGGTATAAAAGATTCCTTAGCCATTTGTATTAATAGTTTTAACTGTAGTAGTTTCGGAAACCAAATATTGGTGATGGGAATATTTTTTACGGATATTTTTAAAAATATACCTAAACTTTCTGACATAAAAGTCTGAAAAAGTTTGAAAAAAACTTGAGAATTTTATAATTATTATTTCCAATTAATTTTCTTCTTTTAAACATTTCCTATAAATATTTTTGACTTACATTAACTGTAGTAAATATGATATTATGAACGTGTCAAAATTTAATTTATGTTAGTCTCATGGTACCTTTGGCACAAGTTCAAGTTTTTGATGTGAATACGTCTTTAAATTTGCTACCATACGGGGGTAATCCAAAAATCCTAATGATAACAAAATCGGAGAATACAGTTTGGCTTTGCAGTTTCGAATCTACCCTCTACATCAAAAATTAAATTATACCACTGGATAACTAAAGGATCAAAGAATTCATTACGATAAGCGAGAACAGTGACGCATCGCGCGCGGTGGAGGGGGATGCGCCGCCATTTTGAGGTTATTTTTCTGCTTATCGAGAATTGCAATTAGTATAACTTTTGATTCAGAAAAGCTACGATGTTCGTTTAAGTTTTAATCGTCAGTTATCGTCAAAATCTATCGATTGTGTATAAAACATTAGTTTAAAGTAGTGACAGTGAATATAATAAGGCGTCAGAATAAAAAAATATTATCAAAAATATATAATGTCGGCCTATATGCTATTTTAACACAATAATTATTTATTTCCTAGCTTTTATCCTCAATACATAAATAAAAATATTTTATTTAAAAAATATAACCCGTTACATAGACGTATTCACGTACAACACACGGCCGTGTCCATGACACAGCCACACCCAATTTTTTTTTATCGCGAATTAGTTACACATAAGTTAATTAATTACGTACATATTTATTGTAAGTTCTTAGTAAAATAGTGAATATTATTAATATCACGTGATGTCAGATAATAATTAATAAAATCAAATCATCTTAATCATTTTAGATGTTGTCGTTTCATGTTTACAAATGAAGCGATAATATCCAAAGCTTGTTATACTTGATCATTTCGTTTTTTGAAAATATTGTTGTCAGTAATTATCAATTGATCGATAGATGGCATTATGATAGCGTCATATGCCGATGGAACACTATGACGCTACCTTTCAATATTTATCCATACAAAATAAGTTTTACTTCAAAACGAACCTTGTAAAATTTCATTGAAATTAATTTTTCAGCCAAAATCGCATAAAGTTTACTCAATAGGTATATTCGAAAAATCTTATTAATTTTTATATCAAAACAGTAGTTGCCTTTTTTACGTGTGTCCTATGGAAATAACATACGTAAAAAAGGTAACTACTGTTTTGATTCCTGAATATATAATTTATTATTTGTGAACGTTTAGATTATTTCACTGATAATGAACTAATTAGAATAGTTAACGTAGTTTATAACTTTATATAATCACGTATCTAACGTATATATATATATATCACGTATATATATAATCACGTATCTAAGGTGATACTTTTCTGTGATACTTTTCTGGTGTAATAATTTTTTATTTCAATTAATTTGCCCCCTTTAAAGTTTTCCTCCAAATATTTTTGAATATTAAATATAGATATATTTGGGGGGTCAATGACAAATTACAAGTGTCACGTCAACCGGTTTAATTTGCGGAGACACACGCAAGTGATCTTATTTTACTTTAAATTTTACGTTAAATTTTTGGTCTTTTGGGCTATGGAATTCTGAAATTCGCATTTAAATTTCTCATAAAAATTTAAATTCAAACATACTTTGTAGTCTTATATTTTTAAAATATAAGCACTTTGTACCCTTGCATTTTCAAAACAGAAACACTTTGTACCCTAATATTTTTAAATTTTATATGTGGTCTCGTAATTTGCATTCTGCTCATATTTTACAGGTTATCAGTATTCAAAAGCCCAACAAAATAAACATACTTGATCCCCATAAAAAAGTAAGTTTGATAGAAGTAATGAAACAATAATATTTAAAAAAAAGTTAGCTCTAAATAATGATTATAAACTAAGAAATATGTTCAATGTAAAGGTGTTTTACCTTAATCGATTTTTTACATGTATGTTAATTATGTCGTTAATTGTTGCAGTTACAGCGCAGTCGTATATGAGTAACTTGTGAGTAATATATTTTAAAGCAAAACTAAGTATAAAAAACGAGTGTGCTTTAGACCACACGACTGAAGTAAAACTTCAAATTCACAAAATGTGAACTTTAAAATGAATTTACAATTTTATTCACTTTAAATGTAGAATATTTAATGTATTGAACAAAATAATAATTTATAAAATTATTTAAGAACGAAATGAAATTACAAAATAATAAAAAAATCACCGTTCGCGTAACGCTAGCAAACTCGCATATATATATATATATATATATATATCTATTTCAGGCACTGGCTATGAGAGAAAGAGAGAAAGAAAATGTGCGCGCGCACTGCTCTCTCTTGCTCCTACAGTGTGATACAGACAATAGGCTTGCACTGTGTCTTAGATATACGAAACATAACTGGCTATGAGAGAAAGAGAGAAAGAAAATGTGTGCTCGCACCTCTCTCTCTTATCCCTACAGTAATATACGAAACTCTCTCTTTCAGTCTTCACTAATTATATCTCCCTCTAAACTTCCGTTCGCCTCGCCCCATCACACTTTTCGTAACGCTCTCTTCACGTATTCACTAGCTTACTCCCTAAGTCAAGCGTGCGTAAAGAAGTTTTACTTCAAAAACTTAGAATGCTTGTATGACGACATGAAAAAAATATTTATATATTTTTATCCATGACAACATTTACTGAAATGAGAATATTTTATTGGATCCGATACTAAGTATAGTTATTTGGCTTAAGAGATCATGACTTTTCTATTTATATTCTTATACTTCTCAACGTACCGACTGGTCCAGCAGTCCATTTGAAAAAGTAATTTTTTTCTATTTAGAAATATAATTTTGAACAATTTGCAAATTTTTATTTGTTTATACCCACTTTAAAAAGTATTTAAATATTGTAGAGCTTAAATTTTTGGAAGTAAAATGAGGAACTTCTTATTATAACTAATATAACAAATATGATGAAAATTATTCATCTATTTCCTTGTTTTCCACTTAATAGCTCTTCAAGAGTAAATCTATATTTACTATTTTAACACATTAATACAATGTTTTACTATGAACCGAGTCAACATATGGGATAGTTGTCACTATATCACGTAGTTTTATTTAATTAAAATAATTATTATGTTTTAATAATTATTTTAATTAAATGAAACTACGTGATGCAGTATTATTTCTACTTTCTTTAAGTTCTTTCCCTTTCTTTGCTATTATCCCACCTGAAGATGTTGTAATAGAATGAAACCTAGGTCGTGGTATGGAACTTAAATAAAGTAGAAATAATACTACATCACGTAGTTTCATTTAATTAAAATAATTATTATATGTTTTAATAATTACTTTAATTAAATGAAACTACGTGATATAGTATTATTTTTACTTGAAGATGTTGTAATAGAATGAAACCTAGGTCGTGGTAAAGAACTTAAAGAAAGTAGAAATAATACTACATCACGTAGTTTCATTTAATTAAAATAATTATTATATGTTTTAATAATAATTTTAATTAAATGAAACTACGTGATATAGTATTATTTTTACTTTCTTTAAGTTCTTTCCCTTTCTTTGCTATTATCCCACCTGAAGATGTTGTAATAGAATGAAACCTAGGTCGTGGTATAGAACTTAAATAAAGAAGAAATAATACTACATCACGTAGTTTCATTAAATTGTGAATAATGAACTTCTACAAAATTAACGCCAAATATATACAATTATTTTAATATTGTGTAGTTTAAAATCTCATAAAATAAGAGACTCAGACTTCAGTTTTTCATTTAAAAACTCTTCAAGTAATACATATGTCCTTACCAATTTTTTTAATTTTATTACCATGGAACCAAATATCATATAAGACAGTTTATATTACGTAAAAATTGCTAAATATATTTTAACAAACATTTCAATATTGCTTGACTTCAAATCTCGGAGGTCAAATAAGGAATCGATTATTCTTGCAAATAATACAAATGTGAAGGTTCTTTATTTGTTTTTTTTTATTTTTCATTTCATAACTTTTCAAAGAATAAATCTGTCCTTATCAAATTTTGCACATTAATAGAAAGTATAACTACGAAATGGACTATAATATTGAATAATTTCCACTCCGGAAAAACAGACAATTACTTAAAGAATAACAACAATCTTTCCCAAGGTTCCGCTCGATGGCACTTCTGCTGTTTTTTTAAATTATTTTTTTTTATTAAATCATTAATTACTTATAACCTTTACACTCTGACTTCACGATCCTAATCAATGTAAAATGCTCCTGATGGCATGTCGAATTAGGTCGAATTGGGTCACGATAAATCATTTTTTACGGCTACGAATATAATGCTGAAAAGTTTTTATTTGTACTCTAAATATTATTTAGCTAATCAATTTTAATGAGGTTTTTGAACTGGACTTTCCTACAGTCTAGGTAAGAAATCGAGTTATGATAATAACAAAAACAAACATATCAGTCTAGTGACTACCCTAACATGGTTAACCTTTGACCACTGTCACCGATGATTGGGTAAACAAAAAAGTTCACTCGAACTAAACCACGGGCAAAAACTAGTATTTGATACATCTTGAACATCTGCAACTTTATAAAGTGAATATTTAAAAATAAAGTATTAATTGGATGTCTTGGATTTTTGCCAACAACGACTGCATGTCTCTTCTAGCATATCATTTCTACTCATGAAAATTGCTGACGCGTTATTTTGCTGAAAAATTAAACTGCTAGAAAAGTACTGAATATATATATTCAGGGATCTACGTTAGCACCCTTATTTTTTTCGCTTTGCTTTAAAGTACCTTTTCTAATTTTCAGGGTTCTCCCTCTTCTATGCAAGTGTCTGTGGATCAGTTACCACCAATTTTTTGACTGGTCTAGCAATCCCGATGTACACTGCATCGGTATTTTGTAGTAACTTACTTTTTAATATATTTAAATAGTATATGATAATTTTAGAGGGGGCAAATTAAATACCCAATTTTTTTTAGTTTTGTAAATGTTTTTTCGCAATTTAAAATTGCAGACTCTCAGATTCCTCAAAATGTGCAAATATCTTATTTACGAATTCTTTATTCCTGAAACTACTGAATGCGACTAGAAAATTATAGAAAAATTATAACGATCATTTCTAGGTCTTGAAGTTTTTGAGAAATTTACGTCGATTTTACGCCACGGAAAGATATACCAGTCAATGTATACGGTGAAAAATGATATTAATATTTATAAAAAATTTAATAGAAACACTTTGTACACCTACATTTTATAAATAGAAACTCTTTTTATCCTAACATTTTTAAAATGGAATCAGTTTGTACCCATATATTTTTAAAATAGAAACACATTGTATCATTATGTTTTTAATATAGAAACACTTTGTATTATTAAATTTTTAAAGTAAAAACACTTTGTACCCTTACATTTTCAAAATAGAAACACTTTGTACCCATACATTTTTTAATTTCATATGTGCGCTCGTAGTTTGCATTAGAAACACTTTGTACCATTAAGTATTCAATATAGAAACACTTTGTATTACATTTTTAAAATAAAAACAATTTGTACCTTTACATTTTCAAAATAGAAACACTTTGTACCATTACATTTTTTAATTTTATATGTGGTCTCGTAGTTTGCATAAACTCTCGTAGTTTGCGTTCTGCTCATATTTTACAGGTTATCAGTATCCAAAAACCCAGTACGAATTAAAATCGCTGACTCATATCTTCCGTAAGAAAGTGCTTCGTATTCCTACGCAATGATAGCGTGGACAATAGTTTTGTAAATTAAAATAACCTTTCATTAGATTGGATAAGTGTTACCGGACGCTAACGTGTTCTAAATACGAACGTCCGGAAACGCTTTTAATAAATCTGTCAAAGTTTAATATCCGTTTCACTAAAATATTTTTATTACAATACTAAGGACACTGACGCCCACAAAGTAATAACTATGTTGACAGATAATGACAGTGCCCGTAAAACGTCAATCAGAATATTTAGAAATCTAAATATATAATAATGGTAAAACACCATTAAAATGTCACATCTCCAAAATCGATCGCAGCGCTCCTATAAAAGGATACGAACAATTAACCCGTTAACGCCCAGTGGGCTCGATTTCGATTCTATTTTTTATCTTTCTAATTATACGTAAAAAAACAATTTTTTGTATAAATGTAAACTTAGAATCTCATGAATATAAAGGGCAGAAATACATTGATAATACACGGTGTCCGGGAATAGATGTAACAACGGGACAAAGAAAGACGCTATTCGTTGGCTATAAAGGAATAAATTGTCATTGAAATAAAACGTAAAACACGCCCTTTTTCTAACTGAGCGGAAAAAAATTTATACATGACACTTTTTAACACACCCAATGTCTTCGCAGCTGTTCGCGGGTTATTCCCCCGAGCGGTGCTGAATAAAGTGCGCGAGTATCGAACGAAAAAGATGACAAATAATTATGAATATTATTTTAAATTTTCTGAAAAAAGTCATCTTTTCAATTTTATTTTAAAGACAATCAACTATTTTTTCAGTCAAGGAATAACGTCTTTCTTTGTCCGACACTTATTTCCGGTATAATATGCTATTTTATAACGTGTATAATAAGCTATTATTAACGTGTATAATAATCTATTATTAACGTGTATAATAATATATTATTAACGTGTATAATAATCTATTATTAACGTGTATAATAATCTATTATTAACCTGTATAATAATATATTATTAACGTGTATAATAATCTATTATTAACGTGTATAATAATCTATTATTAACCTGTATAATAATCTATTATTAACGTGTATAATAAGCTATTATTAATGTGTATAATAATATATTATTAACGTGTATAATAATCTATTATTAACGTGTATAATAATATATTATTAACGTGTATAATAATCTATTATTAACGTGTATAATAATCTATTATTAACCTGTATAATAATCTATTATTAACGTGTATAATAAGCTATTATTAATGTGTATAATAATATATTATTAACGTGTATAATAATCTATTATTAACGTGTATAATAATATATTATTAACGTGTATAATAATCTATTATTAACGTGTATAATAAGCTATTATTAACGTGTATAATAATATATTATTAACGTGTATAATAATCTGTTATTAACGTGTATAATAAGCTATTTTGCCATATTGAAATATATTTGGCCATATTGTACTATGTAGCCTCTTAAGTTATTAAAAATAGATCTTCTACAGAAGAAATATATACACACGTAATTAACATGTAGTGTAGTCATATCTTATTGCATTAGTATCTTGGTCTGCCCGCGGCACTACAATCTAACCCGTCTATTCCTAAAGTGTTACTCAGAAATCTCCCTGACCAGGAGCCAAGTACCAGCTCATAGAATTTAAAATTGATATAAGCTTTATTCTTAGAGAGCTTCGTAATAATTTGGCTTCAGCATATCTGTTCAATATATATCTAGACGTTTAGCAATAGCTTTCATATAATCGTTAGGTCTGTAGTAGCTTCGCTTTATTTATTACCTAAGTTTAGTTAGCTTCAAACAGACACACTTTTTATAATTACAGAATAAGTTTTGATTCTATAATATGTTAAAAGGTTTTATGAGAGTTATTTTGTCTAAATGAAAAGTGGTTTTATTTTTAATTAATTAATTAATTTATTTATTTATTTCACACGTGGAAAATAGATATAAATCATAACATAATAATAACGTGTAAGTTTTATATTAGGCTGATTTATATCCTAACATTCCCACATCCAGATGTTAACCTGCGTTGAGTATTGATACATATAAAGATTAATTAAAACAATGACAATAATAGTTGGATAAAATAAATAATAATTCATATAATAATTATAAAGGAATTAGAGGCCTATAATTTTGTCTCACTTTAATGACGATAGTTAAAAGAGATAATGAAGCACTAAGGCTAACAAAAAAATTTGCGATTTACCTAGACCTTAGGCAAATTTTTGAGTGTACCGCGCTAGGATCCGTATGTATACGTTTGATTAACAATGTATTTTTTAAAATTTTTATTTATTAAAGTATATTAGAGTGAGGTATAAAATATTTACAGGTATACCTATATTTTCCTATTTTATGGAAAAACTGTATTTTCAACTCTTTAAAAATCTTTTATAGTGTAATGTCTACCTTAATTTAGTTTTCAGTTTTGAAGTGGTTATAAATGTACTTACAAACATTTTAATAAAAATGCTGCTTTACCCGCGCAATATTTTCGCAACGTTCGTGTGCGTTGTTTCGTAACCGGCACACTGTTTGCGTGGCAATTTCTCGAAAACCATCCGTTGTAAGGTGTATACGGCAATAAGTTTTGTATTTGAACGTATTGTTTTTTACAGATCTAAGAAATAACGTAAAAGATATGGATATTATTCAAACTTTAAATCAGACTCACATACACACACACACACACATATATATATATATATATATATATATATATATATATATATATATATGTATACACACACATATGTAAATATGACAATTTTCGAAAATTTCCAACATCGCTATTTTTTTTAATAGAGGAAATTTGCTAAAAGCCTTTACATATATTTCAAAAAGTCTCAAAACCTCACATTATTTTCAGACTTAATACATCTAAGACTATATCAGTCTAAATCTAAGCTGCCCATTCTATATATTATTTACCTGAAACGTGCAATCTGATCAAAGAAATTCAAAAATTATCTAATTTTGCTTTATTGTCTATAGTTTTCATAATTTTCAGAACTTGTTTTCATGAAATATCTTCATTTGGGAAGTGTAATTTTAGGCACGATTTGAGACAATGGTTATCCTTGTACTTCTAAGAGTATAAGGAGTCTCTTAATTATTTTTATTTTATTATTTAAACCTCTCTTACTTTTTGTCTATAATCTTCTGTTTATATTTAACCAGGACGAATTTTTTTGAGAATGTTAAATATTTACAACATATGAGTGCTATTAAAATAACTGAATCTAACCCACATAGTGTTAAACTTAAACACCATGACTTTACCTTGAAATAAAATAGAGATTACCATAGATTTTCGACATTATTCATCTAAACCGACTGCGCCAACAGCGCCATTACGGAAATAGGACATAGATGACGTCATAGCCTTGGCGGAAATGATTTAGCAACAGTGTGTATGGTAATTGTGTATTGTTGTTAAAATGAAATGTCACGTTTAAGTTCTTTTGTCATATTCGCTTCTCGATGTTTCCGTAATTGTGAGTTTGGTTTAAGTGCATACGTACATATATTATGCTGTAAACGTAGCGGGCAATCGGATGTTAAGTAATTGATTGCGACTGTGGTGGGTGGAAACGAATCGGTGATGACATTCTGATGAATAATTAAAATGTTTTGTAGGACAGATGTTGTCATGAAACAGAATAGCACATATTGCGAAAGTCAGTGCACATCTATGGCCATCTTCCAACTTACTATGTGAAAAACATTAAAAAACCCATTAATATTCAGAGCAATAAGCCGAAATAGAATGTCATAAACTTTTGCTTTGATATTTGCAATTTTTTCATCTTATAAACACTCATATATGATTTTAGGTGTGGTGCAGTTTGTTATGTAACTTATTCAAAGTAAGATAGATGAAGATAGACGAAGAGGAAGATAGATGCTCGATATAAATAATAAAATAAAATATACGCAAAGGATAAATTATATGGCGTTTAATTTTGACACTATGTGGATTAAACCATTCATTTTAATAACATCCGTATATTGTAAATATTTAATATTCTCAAAAAACTCAATGCGATTCTATATAAAGAGAAGTTTATAGACAAAGAAATGAGACGACAAGGAGAATCATAGTTTCAAATCGTGTCCAAAATTACACTTCCACAATAAAGATATTTCATGAAAACAATTTGTGAAAATCATGAGATAACTGGAAAAAGAGGCGAAAAACGGAAATGTCTGGAAGGAAATTATTGAGGAAGCTTTCGATAATAAAGAGCTAAAGAAGGAGAAGAAAAAGAATTCTCAATGTCTTAAATTAAACGTTGATACTCAAGAAAACAGGAGAATATCTTCGATATCTAATATTAGTTTTCTGTACACAAGTATTTTATTCTGATTCATAAAAATCAGTTACCTGTTAGCAACACAGACGGGTACAACTTCCTACAACGATAGTATCACGTTTTATATCTGAGATAATAATGACATTTAAGTTATGTCAGCCTTAAGTATAACTATATACGGTTACATAGTAATAACGGTAATACGAGTAGATTACTCCGCTTACCCTGAAACCGATTAATACGGAACTAAGATAAATTGTTGGTTCTTAGATAAACCATTGCTTTGTATATTGCGTGGTCCTCTTTATAATCTTTGACAGGTTCTCTACAAAACTCAACATACTTAACAAAGTTAAACATAGCGATATAACGTAATAAATGATTGTGTGATATTTACTTATTTATTTAGTTTAAATTCCGTATCCAAATTACAAATTTATCCAAGGCTTTGAAAATGTGCGTGTAACATAAATACAAATTGTTCCAAGACAAAAGTAAACAATAAACAAAGAAATTAGGAAAAAAAATATTTATTAAGCATTGACTACCAAGCAATATCTATTCGTGAAGCGGTCACTGGAGCAGAACGAAATATCGCAAACAGCATATTTGAGTCACAGCATAATAAGCAACAATAGACTTATTATTGATAGATTTCGCTAACACGTGCTAACTTAAATGTGGCGCCATCTATTGCAGCTAATCGGAAGTAGCATTAAAACAACAATACGATTTTCAGCCTGTTTTAGGAAAATAAAATTTAAAAAAAAAGAAAATAAGGAATTATAAAGGAACTAATTCTTTCGCACTAATTTGAAGCAACTAATTTTGTTTATAAAATTTTATTAACTTTTTGTATTTTATAGAGATGATACGTTCTTTACGTTACTTTTGAAATTAGAAGTTGTAAATACTGAAAACTTCAGCGTTTAATAGTTTTTCATAAAGTGTACAAAAAACAAACAGACAAACATACACACATTCCAAAAATAGTCGATTCCTTCCCCTTACTTATCGTCCCTCTATTGTTTATTTACAATCCCCCTATAGTTTATTTATAATCCCTGTATAGTTTATTTAAAGTCTTGCTATTGTTTATTTACCGTCCCTCTATAATTTAACTACAGTTCTTCGAATTCATTATCTCGAAATAAACGTTAATATATAGATAGACCTTTTACCTTTACAGTTTATTTACTGTATTATAAGCAGAAATGCTTTGTTACTTACTGGATAAAGTTTAAAAACAGTACTTACCTTTCCCATAAAGTACAATTAAGCTTGATGTGACGCTAGTGACCAAGGCTCACTACCCACGCCTTACCATTTTTATTATTATATTATAATTATTTCCATAACATTCTTGTTAATAATTCAACATAATATTAATAATGTTATTAACACAAAATTATTTGCAGCGACCTTAGAATTGAGGAAAAATATACAATTATATTATGATAATTTGTAGCATTGACACAATTCTAATTGTATGTTGAGACGTGAGTATCAGATCCAAACAATAAAAAAACCAGGTGAGTGCAAGACAAATTTGAATAATTAGTATTGAACCATACGTGATGTCCACAACAGTGGTGTAATATACGCGAAACCTTTGAATCCACAACGTTTATATGAACTTTGTTATGTTAAGTTTGTAATAATTGGATAAATAACAAAAGAAAGGAAAGAAAAAACGGTTATCATGAGTTTTACGTATTCTAATGTAAGAAAGAAAAGTTAAGGATTGTTTTTAGCTGTAAATAATACTTTGGTTGTAATTCAGATTTGAAATGCTTATAACAAAAAAGCAATAAAAAAAGAAAATATATTATTAAACACACATTCTAAATACTAACGTTAAATTCTTGGAGTTCTTTTTTAAAGACATACTTGATTTTCTTTTTCTTAGACCGCATAGTTAAATAAGTCGTTATTAATTAAAAAACAGTTCTATAACAACAAAACAATTACAAAAACGATATTCACAACGCAAAATGTGAAAAAATATATTTCTATAATCCCACAGCTATCTTGTCGCGCCATTTTTATTTATAGCGTGACTTTATTTATCCATTTGACTTTTATACATATATTTATCTCATTTGAGTTTTATAATAGGTTTTTTCCTATTATAAAACTCCTCACAGAGTTTAATCTGTATAATATGGGTTGAGTTATAATAAATAAATATATTATTTTTGACATTTATTAGATGGAGATACAAGTTATAAATAACCCATAGTAACTTCGAAAAAAATTAACGTAATTGTCATAAAATGGTATTTTAAAAAAAAATGGAAATAGCTCGTGATACTTTTTAATAAGTACATTCATCTACATAATTTGAGGTAAGTTAAAAAACATTAAAATGTAATTTTCAACTTTCATTGATTACTGTACAATTTAGAAATAATCTATACCATTGGTGGGTATTCCCCTTTAGAACGGTACACTAAACTTAGTTGTTTTTTCATTTAAACTTAGTCGTTATTTCGTATTATTTATCAAATAAACAAATAAAATAGGGTTAGACGTAAAACTACCTACATTGATATCTACATACGTGTAGAATATTTTTGTCCACAGACCCTTCCTCACACGTGATAGATAAGACAAAAATATGTACTCAGATTAAACAATGTAGGTACTCGTTTCATTGTAAAAAATAACTCTTAGTTACACAACACTTGTTTCAGAAATAACATACTTATTAAAAAATCTGGTATTTTTGTAATATAAAAGAAACAAACAATTGAGCAATTGTTGCTTCAACATTAAAAATTTTAAAATTTGCATCAAAAATTGTTCATGAAAAATTAATAAAGTACATAATGACTTTTTAGAAACGTATATAAATATAATCAACGTCGATTAAAAAGTAGTCATTGCCTCGTTTAATTAAAAAGAAACTGTCAATTGACATTGACATTCGTTAAGTGTTGTCGGTTATTTGTTTTTTCGCTCTTTTCGAGTTCAATGTGGCTTCTTTCGACGATTCTGTCGAGACTGCGACTTTCATAGATTAATACGTTACATCTTCATATGGAGGATATTTTTTCATCTTGCTGGTTCAAAGAGTTCCGTAGAAATAGCATTTACAAAAAATTATGGAAAATAATCTGGTTGTTAAAAAAATACGAAATTTCTCTATTGTCCGATTGACGATTTAAATTAAGCTTTCAAAGGGTCATATTTATTTTATTTTTACTATTTCAGAGCATCGTTTTTATTTTTATGACAGTCTTCTTGATATAAAAAACATATTTGCTAAAAAATATCGACAAGCTAAAATAATGATACCGCGATTTGAATATCATATTTGCGGCTGAAACAGAATACAATCTAGGTTTAATGAAACAATAAAGTAAAAAAATCAGTTTTTATAGACAATAAATGTAGAGTTTGTAGGCAATCTAAAAAAGTAAAAACTAGATTAATTTAGATGGAGAATTCAGCGTTGCATTCCTTCGAACCTGAAGACCATTACGTTGAACGTTTCTAAAATGTTCGTCGCTTTTCCTGTTAGCAAATTTTATTTATTAAGGTTCCTTATCTTAAAAGGAAAAATTGAACCTTCATAAAATAATTCACGTATCTGTTTATCATAGTCGTTTTTCTTGGAAATCTTTTTTACGCCGATACTTGAAATTTATCATAGCAATAAAGCCGTACATTTCTTAGCTGCTAACAGTGAAAGTCATCGTAAAGAAATTTGTGGTAATCATCATCATCATCATCATATATATTAATACGTTAAGGTTAAGACGTTACTCTCCCTTTTTAGAAAAAACCTCACAACTAATCCACATAAATTACATATCATTTTATAGATAATTGCTTGCTCTACCGGCATCCACAACTAAAAAATATATTGTTGCTATTGTTTTTGCAAATGAATTAATTATTAAAATTATATACACAAAACAGCAATGCTGCCATCTAACGGCTCAACGTCAATATGATTGACGGTCGGTAAAATTTTTGTTTAATTTCAAATCCACTCACGTATAAATAAAGTGGCGCTTTAGCTCAATGCTTTTGATACTTGCGCCTTTATATGTCAATTTTAGTAAAATATTTGTTTGATCTGTCATCTGAGCTTCATAATGGAATAAAAACGTAATAAGCAGTGTGCAAAATTAGAAATGAATTGAATACCTGCAATCAATTTTGATTTATTAAATTGAGTTGAATCATTTATAATGCGAAGACTTCGCACGGGTCACGCTAGTATGTATTATAAGGGTATAAAAGTGTACGGAACCCTACAAGGGTTCAGAACCCTACAAGGTGAGACTTTTACTCTTTTTTACAAGTAATTTAGTCTAAAAAAATATTTTTAAGAGACAGTTTTTTACAAGTAATGTAGAAAAATTAAAGACGTAAAATTATATATATAGATAATATGCGATACACCGAAAAAGACATCAAGATTGGTGAAGTTTTATGGAAGAAGATCGTTGCCACTTTTGTTCGAAAATTCGACACTCATTATGATCTCAAGTAAAATGTGGGACATATTTGATATAAATTATATGTCCCAAACCTATGATAAGATTGACAATCTTTCATTTAGTGTCCCATGAATACGATAGCCTTGATGGATATTGATGCGCCCTAACAACATTGGTTTACGAAATCGATAGTTCCTCATTAGATAAAACTTTTAATATTTCTGAGGTTGGTGATGATATTAAAGATTCGTTGATAAAGTAATCGACCGGTTTGAACTGTTTTTCTTTCGATCGAAATATTTTTCCGACGTGATAACTAAAGAATATTGTTCACGTGGCATTTTATGAAAATAGTATATCTTTATGTACATAGGAAAATAATACAGCTCAATGCAATTAAAGCACGTACGAAAATTGTGTATCTTTATGTAATTTAACCACATATGAAAATAGCGTAGCTTCATGTAATTAAAGCACATATTAAAATAGTATAGCTTTATGTAATTAAAGCACATTTGAAAATATCGTATCCTTATGTAAATAAAGCACATACGAAAATACTTTATTCGATTAAAGCACATATGAAAGTAGTATAGCTTTATGTAATTAAAGCACATAGGAAAATAATACAGCTTAATGCGATTAAAGCACGTACGAAATTGGTATAGCTTTACGCAATTAAAGGACATATGAAAATATTGTAGCATTATATAATTAAAGCACATATGAAAATAGCGTAGCTTTATATAATTAAAGCACATATGAAATTTAAACAGCTTGATTCAATTTAATGAATATATGAAATTGTATGAAAATAGTATAAATTTATCTAAATAAAGTATATATGAAAACAGTATAGCTTTACGTGATTAAGGCACATATATTGTCAAAATAAAAAATTAAAGGGGTAAAGAATTTTATATAAGAAACGTATTAAAAGGATAAAACAAAAAAAAACACAGTCCATTAAGAAATCTTACATCTATATTACGGAAAGAAATGGAAGGAAACTTATATCGCGGACTCATTTTAAGGCATAAGTAAATTTACTCAGGATCGTAGTAGGCAAAGTATCAAATACCAATATAAAATATAAAATTCAGACACAACTCACTAAGATGTCTCACATATTATTCCTCTAGTTTAACTGGGTTGTTGTTTTTTTGTTATGCATATAACGAATATTTGTGGCGTATAAACAGTATTATCATTTACCAATGCAAGTTATGATACATGCACCCAATCGCCCTACTCAAATAGCGCTATGTTTGTAAATCCATCTATTTATAGGTCGACAAACATAGCCAGTCTATCTTTTTCTCTATCTCTTTTAGTTTAACTGGGTTATTTTTTTTTTGTTATGCATATAACGAATATTTGTGGCGTATAAACAGTATTATCATTTACCAATGCAAGTTATGATACATGCACCCAATCGCCCTACTCAAATAGCGCTATGTTTGTAAATCCATCTATTTATAGGTCGACAAACATAGCCAGTCTATCTTCTTCTCTATCTCTCTCTCTCTTTCCCTATCTCTCTCTTTCTTTGTTTCTCTCTCTTTCTCTCTTCTGTCTCTCTTCCCAATTTATTTGGGGTTGCACCTTCCCGTAACATGGCGCCTAGACAGTAAGTGCACCAACTCTTTCTCGATCTCAGACCACCACGTGATAGATTCTGTTTCTTTCTGTGAATTTGGGATGCTAATAACTTTGTTCATAGCGTGGGGATCATCACTTCCCATAATAAGACCGGATCGTGTTAAGTGTATATTATATTAATTTCTAAACTTGTCAAGGCAATATACATTTATATTTACAATTAATAAAACATGTTGTAACACAAAAATATGTATACATATAGTTCACAGGTACTTTGTTGGTGGTCCGACCATTGGATCACAATAACACGATTGGTCTTATCGTGGTCTTGTAGATTCGGATTGGTATTTTGTTGTCATGCAACACATCTCTCATGGATTTCCAATTAAAATAAGCGATGTTTATTCTATGGCCATCGTAATATACCTCCATTCGTATAATACCTCCATCGACACATCCGTCGATGGAGGTATTCATCATTAACATTGAGCCCAGCTAGTTAAATTGTGATACCTTCTAGTGGAGGATTGTCCTTGAGAATATTATCCCCAACAGTTGATGACCCTCCATAGTCTCATTCTATAACATAGCCAGTCTCTTTGACAGATATTTTTAAATCTCTTCCGCTACTCAAATACTGTTTTATTTATAAATCCATCTGATTACGGATCTACAAACATTGTCTGTTTCTCCTTGGAAATCGTGTACGTGCTTATCTGTCTTAAAATAGAATCAACAACCTGTGAGGGGAGGTTGCAAAGCAGTGTCTTTATGTTAAATAGCGCAAAGTCTGACTATTCGAATGGAGCTATAATTAAATAATTATAGTTATAAATATACAATTTTGTAATTTAATTGTATTCCAATCGAATAAACAACGATAATATGAAGTCGTAAAATAAAAACACAAGACGTTAGAATTATGGAGAGCGAAAAAATGTGGAGATGTTGGAATTATGGAGAGTGAAAAATATAAATGGAAAAGAAAATGTGCATTAACAATAGATGAAGCGAAAAAAAATTAAGAAATGGATGGCCAAAGAAAATAAAGCATGAAGGGTTCAATGAAAAAGAAGAACAAATGTTAAGATGATAGGTGCGAAAAAGGCATATATCGGAATATGCTTTTATCTCTAACTATTATTGTTGCTTAGGAGGATAGTCTGTCAAATCCGTTCTTATTATTTAAGCTTGAGTCTTAATTCATTTTATTCCCCAGATCTAAACTTATACATTAAATAGAATTTCTAACCAAATCCATTTAGCAGTTTCTATGAGATGCTCGTACAAACATACAAAACTGATATATAACTATTTAAAAGAAATTGATTTCGTCTCTATATTTTATTTATAGTTCTATGAACACATTATTTCCAAATCGACTTTGAGATACTGATTATTATTATACGTATGCCATGTATGTATATTAAATAATGAAACTATTACAGTTTCATTACCTAAAATATAATAAACAAAACCAATTATACGTATGCCATGTATGTGTATTAAATAATGAAACTATTACAGTTTCATTACCTAAAATATAATAAACAAAACCAATTATACGTATGCCATGTATGTATATTAAATAATGAAACTATTACAGTTTCATTACCTAAAATATAATAAATAAAACCAATTATAACCGCATGTCTGTCTATTTGTACCAGTTCCAAATTTTTAGTAAAATTGCCCGAACTAATTAAAGATTATTTAAAATCATCATCTTCCTTTATGATCCTGTAGCCAAAAAGAAAATCAATATACTGGAAGACACCGCCATCGCCAGGTGAAAAAAGCTAGTCAAAGCGAGTAAAAATTTAAAGCCATTCTCACTGTCTTTCGATATAGGGGGCGTAATATTGCATGAATGGCGTCCAGAAGGCACGATAGGTAACATAATTATGGTAAGGAAATTTTAATAAAGATGCTAGGAAAATTCCGAAATAAAACGGTCGGGATTATGGAAGAATGGTTCCTTTCTTAATGAGGATAAGACGCCTGCTCACACAGCATTTTGCGAAAAGCATTTAACCGACAAGCAAATTAGGACACTTGAATATTTTCTATATTTACCCAATTTAACACCGTGCGACTTTTATATTTTACCAAAAGTTGAAATAGTCCTTAACGGAACACATAAAGGATCAATTGATTCTGTAAAGAAAAAGGCTGATGCGTTGCAACAAGAAAATAAGTATTGTATTAGTGCAAATGCAGAGTATATCGAAGGGGACAAATATTAAATCTGTATCTGAAAATTAAGATGTTGAATCAATCTCGTTATATAGTAAACACACCTCGTATTTAGCATACCAAACCTAAACACTTTTTAAAACAGGAAACCATGCATTATTTGGTTTGTCTAAAATCGTATTTCAACCATGATAAATGTCGGATCCAAAGCGGAAGCTCACAGAATACTAACATCGTACAATCGCAGTCTCCACTTAAAAATTTGAACAAGATTTATGTCGTAAACTGTGACCCGAATTCTGAATTTCTCCTTTGAAATAATTCTTACCACAAACAAAGCGAATTGGCGCGTTCGGCATATTTCGCGCTTGTAAACACACGTGAGATGTGCGCGCGCGAATCTTGGGAATTCTGTAAATAAACAAGCCGAGACGTGCGTATAATATAATGCTTTGAGAGCATAATATTCTTGTATCTTATCGGCGCCTATTTGGCGAAAACTAGGGCTGGCCATTAAATCAAAATGTTAGAAAAATAATTATCCGTTTTGCGGAGAAACAAGAGGCAATATGGCACATAAACTCAAGATGTGCTGAATATATTTACTTATCTGAGCTGATAATTATAAACATCTCGCTTCTTCCGGCGCAGTAACTATTTTTTTTTCTAAATATCCGAGTATTTCATATTAATTCATCGACATAAATGCAAAATATGTTATTTTTACAAGAAAACTCTTTAAATTATTGATGTGGAAATTTTTGATTATCTAGTTAATTGGGCTAGGGAGGATACGATTCCGATTTTGGTAAGGGCAAGAGCAGAACCCTTATTACAGAAACCTCTCTCTTGTTTCTTGTTAGTTTCTAGCTGCTATAGCCATAGGGACACAAATAGGACAAGCATTCACGTCATGTAACAATTTCACATAGAAGTGTATCAAGCTATTAAAAAAGAATTAAGTGCAAATTATAAAAAAAAAAGTCAAAAAAATTATAAAAAAAAAAAAATAAATAAAGTCTGCGGCGATACCCGCCGCCAACAGCACCGATATCGTATAACATCGCGTTTACGTGGTGCGAAGTGGTATGATCTGACAGAACCAAATTAAAAATGTTGGAAAACGTGTAAAGACAGAAGTTATTCCTTACATCATATTGTTTGTCGAAAAACGTTTTCCTTATAACGAATGGTTCAGAAGATATAAGGAAATAAACAATTAAATTGTTTGTAAAAATTAATTGCGCCAGTATTTTAAACCCTTAAAATTTTGGATTAATCTGTACCTAATTTTCAATGTCCAGGATTTTTTTTGGATTTCTCTGGGTGATAATTTTGATGACAAGCATGGGAGACAGTAATTATTAATTCAAGTGTTTCCCGAATAATGTTTAAAAATTCATCACATATATATATATATATATATATATATATATATATATATATATATATATATATATATATATATATATATATATATATATATATATATATATATATATATATATTTTAAAATTTCTACATACCCTCCCAAATCAACCCCCGGGTTCAAAATTGAACTTTTTATACTTCATGTCTATAATTCGGTCACTATATTTCATCGTTATGTTAATTTCCCGGAAAACCACCTGCTATAGACAGTCGGACGGATACCGATTTTATTCCTTTAGTGTCACATTTTAGAATTTCTAACTTTTGGAACGATTTGCCCATTTTGACAAGGGACACTAAAAATTAAATATATTGCTGTATGTTTATTATAATTAAAATGAATGCATGAATGTAATATTTTTAGTAAGATATTAAAAATACCACCAAAGATACTATTTTAGTGATAACCCTGACCGCAGAGCGTGGAAGGCTGTTTATACATGGCTCACGAATGATCTCAGTGCAAATAATTTGACGGTTATCAGCTTTGGAATGTGAAAAATTTAGCATTGCTGTTTGCCTACACAAATTAATGTTATGCTCTATTTGATTCTAGTGAGTTCTGATGCTTAGCTGATTCTAGGAATAACTCTCTAATTTCAAAGAAAAATGACAAAACGTTTTTTAATTAAATGCAAAGAACCGAATCTCAACACTAACTAATATCAAGCCTTTTCATATCTTCTAATAAGTGTAAACATTATATACTGAATGTTATTAGTTCAAAAAGTTATCGAAGTGGAATTTCTACAGCAGTACAGCGGTTCTCAAAGAATATTATATACTAAATGCCTATCATGGCTTTACCCGAAGAAAAAAGTGATCATGACTATAATTTTGCTTTTATCATGTCTGCAATCTCGTTGAACATTATTTGAACGTAGCTATAAAAAATAAATTATTATAAATCAAAATTCATCGGGAGCGTTTCGACTCTTTATTAAATTAAAAAACGTTAAATTTTTTTGGAAAATTAAGAATGATATAAGGACCTCCAACCAGAATTGTTACACCTACGCTCAGAGTGGAGAAATATGATAAGGAAGGCCGACTGTAAGAGAAATGGGACCTAACGGCATGGAGAGAAGAATTTATCAAGGGTTTTCTGGAGAATTTTAAAATTTAATTTTTTGGGATAAACAATTTTTAATAAAAAAAATAGATTAAGAAACTTTATACTATTAAAAAAAATGCTAAAACTAAATATCACTCTGTATACAATCTCTTAAATCTAATGGGACACTCTACATACAGCGCGTTACGCTTATTCATTAGCGCGACAAATTGCACCGCTAATTACGTTCCTTTGAACCGGTCGCCAACTATTTGCCGTGCCTCGTTTAGCATCAATAAATCCAGCAATGCGGTACGAATATTCTTCAAAATATGAATTAATATCTACGTTTGCACGCGTGTCCGACGCGAATGGAATAAACCTGAACGAATTTAAGCCGAGCGGGTCACGTAGCCCGCCTCGATTTAGAGGATTCGCGATTTGTTTTGCCGATTTTCCGAGTTCCAATGACGTAAGTCGTTTAGAAGTTACGTAAGATGATTTCTTTAATGTCGTCTTTCTCTGTGCTGTGTGATTATTGAAGATGTCAAATGACCGCATTAATCTAGTAGAAAAAATCGTTTCGGACACTTGCCTTCGTTTTGCGTAATTTAAAGATTTCAATCCATGTCTTCAATTCGTCTGCTTTACATTTCATTAGTGGAGGGCCCATTAGAATCTAGCTCCATTATTTGGAGCTCAGACGAAGCCAAGTACAGCTTCATCATTGAACGTGTGCAAAAGACGTTCCTCCGATATCTGCACATGAGACAGTATGGTTACTTCCTCTTTCTATTCCATTCGATTTTCTCTTTATTTAATCTAGTTTTCCATTCCTTGTAACTCCGAAGAGATGTTGTGCTTATGAAATTTATCCTCCAGTTATTAAAAGGAAAAGTTCTATGCCTCGTATTATTGAATACTTTTATCCTTTGTACCTGACAATTTCCTGCGTTCATGCAATCATCACCTGTTTGCTGTTCCACCCTCTAGAACAAAATTTTATCAAAACTTTCCAGTTTCCCGCGGTATTCAACTGCTCAACATTTAGCGGTCGGACCAGAGTGTGATTTGTTTACGATAAGTGAAAGTAAATTTGTGGAAATGTGTCGTTATTGTTTTTGTAGTTATTTTGAATTTTGTATTCATAATTAATCTAAAAGTTTAAACTTTGTTAAATCATTAATTTCTTATAGTTCCGAATAGGTTCCTGTAATGTATTTATAATTGTACGTTACATACTAAATTAATAAATAAAAATAACATCTAACTTTACGTCATTTAGCTATACTCCGGCTTTTCATACAAAATTAGGTACGTTGTGAAAAGATCCGTAGGTAAGCTAGGTTTGCAGATATAGCTTGTAGGATAAAATAGTAATGGACAGGTCATATAGGGCGCAGAACCGACTTCTGTTGGGGAAGGAAGGTTCTCGAATGGCGATCATTTACATGAAGTTCCAGAGTGGCACAGCCCCACCCCAGGGGAAGGTAGTGTTAGCAAGTTGAAATAGCAGTGGACAGGTCATATAGCGCGCAGAATCGACTTCTGTTGGGGAAGAAAGGTTGTCGAATGGTGATCATTTACATGAAGATCCAGAGTGGGGCAGCCTCACCCGACAGTGGTCGTAGGAGGCCAATGGATACAAGCGACAGGCGATCTATCCTTGTAAGAATTTATTGGGGATGCTTATGGTAATGAATATTACCAATAGTCTATCTTGTTACTTTCCCTTATAACTGTTTAATTATTGCAAGAGCAAGGGTACTTACGTATAATACACGAGTTTCTAGAAAATTAAACCAAACAAATATTTATCAGATTTTCTAGTAGATGTGGCAAATTGAAAATAAATTTTTAAAAATTTAGATCGTAATTTCATATTCAAATTACCAAAATCTATAAATTTGGAAAAAATAGGCTATTAAAAAAGGTGATAAATTAATGAAAATTTTAAAAAGGCGATAAATTAATGTAAATTTTTTAAAAATTTTCACTTAACTATTATTACAATATGACGATTGCCATTGCAGAATGGCTATATTGCGAAATATTACTTGAAGGAAAATACACCTTACATAAATACCCATAAATTTGTAACAATATCATACATATATTTGGTGAAAATATGTAATTGACATTATGCCAGTAAATCAAAATACTTTAAAAATATAAAGACAAAAATGTCAAGTTAACTTATTACATATTGATATTGTACGTCCGGACGTATATGCGGACCTGGGCTGGCACATAAAACCAGACAGTCTGGTTGAATGGTCGAACCGGACAGTTGGTCACCTTGTTTCGATTTTACGTGTGACCAGCTTTTTTATACGTCAAACACTGTTTTAAAACAGCTATGATGTAACAGCGTTATAGCATTTAATAGCATGTTTACACAAAAAATACACGTGCTGCCGCTTCATTGTTTTAAGTTTAAAAACATCCGTTTTTTTATTTATATTGTTGTCCGGTCACTGTAAAATTGAAATTTGACGCTTTAAAGTAGTGATGTGAAACATGTAACTTTAATCGATGTTGACTTTGACTTTAACTTAACAAATATTTGTCAAAATTCTTAACGATTTATTTTCTTTTTCTAAGAACCTAAGTAATTTTCTCATCTATTACCACAGCATTGTATACGGGTATTTGTCACACCTTACTACACATTTCATAAAAATAGTTCGCCCCATTATATTAAATAATAGAAAGAAAACTTAAATAATTTAAAAAACGATTATTTTAATAAACAGGAAATGAGTATTAAAAAAAAACATGATAGCGTTTGCTATTTAGAATAAAGTAACGAATGATACATAAAATGAAAATTTGAAGAAAACGTCATGTAAACACTTTGCGAATCGTCAGCTGATAGCGATATTTAATTTTGAAAAAGATTTTTCTTACGGTTTTTAAAAGTTTATTTTTCTAAGAAAAGTAGTAGAGTTTGATATAATCAACGTTTGACGTAATTTTATGATAAAAAACCATTTATAAAAAACCAAAAAATAATTTTACGAGTACAATTCACACTACATGGGTTCCGTACACATTTAGGCACCTATAAAGGTTTATGGGCAAAATAGTATTTCGAAATAAACTATTTATAAATATTGTTTTTTCACAATGTAAATATATTGCCTGCCATACTTTTTATAGGCATAAAACCAAACTAATTATAGAAATGTATAATTCTATACAGAATTAAAAATAATTGATTTTTGGATTTTTCCATTACTTTTGTTATAAGATCTCTCATTATGATAACTTTCAACATTTTAGGTCAACTGGAAGTATCCTATTACTTTTGAAAATCACTGATTAAGATTATGAATAAATAAAAATATGCTTTAAAGGACTATATGTTTTCGTAACGTGAGCCAAACAAAACTTGACATTTTTATAGCAATTCAATACTATAGGCCTCAGTATTCGATATATTTATAATTTAATCTTTTAATTTAATTTATCTCAAACCTTTTCTGAGAAAAAGAGCTTTGACAAACAGACAGACAGATGGACAGAAATATAACCAAGTTATCCTATAAAGTTTCCCTTTTTTTCATTTAAACCCTAAAATTGATTTTTTTTAAATTACGAGCTCCGAATGTTTTTTCTTGTCCTAAAATAACTTAGTACGAACAACTGTTTCTTATGATTTTCTTTTTTCTATAGGAGAAATGGCACAAATACTTAAGAGTAGAGAGAAACCCAGTGAAGATGAATAAACCCAAATTTTCAATTTGGAAGATTTTATGCGGATTATTATTTTATTGAACTATTTACTTAATGATTTATTTTTCATAATTAATCTAATTAATTAATAAATAATTTATCCAATGATTTATTTTTTATTAGTAAACGATTAATATTTTCGACGATATATGCGGTCAAAATGTATTGGGTTGACTAAAAAGTAATGTGAGTTTTTTCGAAAATTATCTTGGAAATATGGGAACGTTTTAGAAGCTTCCATGATCGAGGATATATAAAGGCACGCTCTGATTGTTAACACGCATAAAATATGGATGATATTAAAACGCATATGAGATATTGTCTACGAGTACCAACCTGATCACTCTACTGCCGAAGCTACTCGTAACATATCCCAACGCGTAGGTCCTGAAAAGATATCTGAAGCTAATGCAGAACGAGGGCTCCGGCAGTTTAGTAGTGGAGCTTATTACCTAAGTGACCACGCTCTGGTCGACCGGTGGAATTTGATAGCGACAGGTTAAAATTGTTAATCGAAGAAGATAGCCGATTAATAAGACGCATATGAGACACTGTCTACTTTACGAGTACCAATCTGATCACTCTACTGCCGAAGCTATTCGTAACATATCCCAACGCATAGCTCCTGAAGCGATATCTGAAGCTAATGGAGAACGAGGGCTCCAGCGGTTCCGCAGTGGAGCTTATTACCTAAGTGACCACGCTCTGGTCGACCGGTGGAATTCGATAGCAATAGTTTAAAATTGTTAATTGAAGAAGATGGCCGATTAATGAACCGCTGGCTAGCATCTGAGCTCGGCTGCTCCCACGGAACTGTTTTTTTATATTTCTCAGCAATGCATTACGCGAAAAAAACTTAGATTATAAAGACCACCCACGAGAGTTTTTTTTTCATTCTAAGCCACCTGAATTTTATACAGATGCTATCCACTTCCTGCCAGTGCGTTGGAGACATGCAGTACCAAGTGATAGTGATTATTATATCGACGATTAATTAATTTGAAATTGTAAATATACACAATTAACAATTAAATGAAACTACGTGATGTAGTATTATTTCTACTTTCTTTAATTTATTTACCACGACCTAGGTTTCGTTGTATTACTACATCTTCAGGTGATATATTAGTAAAGAAAGATTAAATCTTTGCTAATATTCAACCTGAAGATGTTGTAATACAACGAAACCTAGGTCGTCGTAAAGACATTAAAGAAAGTAGAAATAATACTACATCACGTAGATTCATTTAATTGTGAATAATGAATTTCTACAAAATTAACGCCAAATATATTCAATATTGTAAATATAATAAAAAAAATATAACATTTTTGACCAATTATTACTTGTTAGCAAACACTACAATATATTTTTGTTATATTATGATCGACGTATAATACTAAAAAATATGTAGTCCTACTCTAAAAATAAACAGTTCAGGCTTATGGATTAGATAAAGTGGTATAATAAAGCAAGAGATGGAAATAGTTTAAAGTTAAAGACCAAAATTCTTAAACCATTACATTCCCACCACGTTCCTGTTGAAAATCTTATCAAACAGTTAATCTCTCTGATATAATTCATAAGATAAAAAACCGGTATGTAGAAAAAAAATTCAGTGAGTGCGATAATAGTGACAATAATATACCATTGATAACGTCTGATAATACGGGTTCAGACATCATTTCCCATTGATTAGTTATCTGATAATGGCCTGAAAGGTATTTCTATTCGTCTGGTAATAATATTATGTATTTTTTTATTATTATTACTTACTTTTCATTATTAATACTTACTTCAAAAGACGTACTTTTTCTCTTATCTAATTTATAAAATTTAACAATTTTCATAATTCGAAGCATATATTTCAGTTTTCGCAGCGTTGTTTCAGTTTTGAACACGTTCAAATCAATTATTTGCGGGTCGTCAAAAAAACATAGTAAGTTTCAAGCATTTGCACGTGTTTAATTGTACTGACAATTTTTTTGTAATCCGCTAATAGCCCTCCTAAAGATGTTGTAATACAACGAAACCTAGGTCGTGGTAAAGAACTTAAAGAAAGTAGAAATAATACTACATCACGTAGTTTCCCATTTAATATCCCACCTGAAGATGTAATGCAACGAAACCTAGTCTTCAGGTGGTATATTAGCAAAGAATCTTTGCTAATATCCCACCTACAGATGTTGTAATACAACGAAACCTAGGTCGTGGTAAAGAAATTAAAGAAAGTAAAAATAATACTACATCACGTAGTTTCATTTAATTGTGTAAATATTTAGGAAAAGATTTTTAAAAATTAAAAATTGTAATTGAAATGTTGAAAAACCTATATAATGGAGTATTCCATTTGACGATATGCGATAACAATATGAGAAATAAGTGTTTCATCCACATTTTACTTATATACTATATTTAAAATAATATTTGGCTAATTGAAATTGAAATTAAAATTGTAAAACTGTGAAGCGGAAACAAATAAAAACCTATATGAGTATTCTGTTTTATTGTTGAACCTAAAAAATAGGAGACAACTAGTGGATATTCGAGCATAGCAATGAAAAATTATCTTTCCAAGCGGTTTTGTTTCAGAATATTGCTACTAGCTCTAATAATTTAAGATATTTTCCTAAAAAATAACTAAATAGCATAATGAAAACATCGATACCCAAGCATCAAAGCAGGTAGAAACTTAAAGAATATTTATTAATATTAAGCTAAGGAGGACAAGAAAATTTAAATAAAGACAATGTTTTATTTTCTTTCTATTTTAAAAATATCAATCTCTTTCGCATTACAGATTCACAAAAACTTGCAAAATCCTCATTAATATTAAGCTAAGGAGAGCAAGTAAATTGGAATAAAGTTGATGTTGCACTTTATTACAGCATGAAAATTATTAATCTCTTTGGCATTACGGATTCACCAAACCTTATAAAACCCTCATTAATATTAAGCTAAGGAGGGCAGGTGAACTGGAATAAAGTTGATGTTGCATTTTATTACAGCATGAAAATTATTAATCTCTTTGGCATTATGGATTCACCAAAACTTGCAAAATCCTCATTAATATTAAGCTACAGAAGACAAGTAAACTGCAATAAAGTTGATGTTGTATTTTATTTCAGCGTGAAAATTATTAATCTCTTTGGAATTAGGGATTCATCGAAACTGGCAAAATCCTCATTAACATTAAGCTAAGGACAAGTAAACTGAAATAAAATTGATGTTGTATTTTCTTTCCGCGTAAAAAATATCAATCTCTTTGGCATTACGGGTTCATTAAAACTTGCAAAATCCTCATTAATATTAAGCTAAAGAGGGCAAGTGAACTGGAATAAAGTCGATGTTATATTCCCTTCCCACATAAAATTTTTAATCTCTTTGGCATTATTGACATCAACAACCATTCACGTAACGTATTTTAATAAATTTAGTTTAAGGCATTTTGAAATAGAAATAATTGTTTACAAGTGAATGTCGGCAAGTGACAAAGAGTGCTGCTTAAAGAGTGCGAAAGTGGAGCAATTTTTGAGGGCAAATTTGAACGAAATAGGTCGAGGCACTTTACGTTTCAATAACCAACCTGGTTTATTCAAACCCCACAACCAACAGCAGATCATTTTTGGGTCAAACTGATTTACAATTCCTGAATACAGGTAAACAATATCTATTCCAGTCGAGCACTGAAGTAGTGGGTGGATAGTGTCAATTAGGGTTGTGCAATATTGGAATTTTGCTCTTTTATTTCTCTTACTGGATGAGGAAGATTACGGAAGATCAGAGAAGAAATTCAAGTCTGTATATACGTCTTTATAATGTCGCTTTTTATTTAATCGTTAAAATTATAATGTATTTATATTGTTATTCAGTTTGGTATTAAGCAGAGTTTTTCCAGACAAACGTGTTGTAAAATTGCTTAGCTTATAAGGCATCAACAATGTGAAAAGTTTAAAGAAAATCGTTGGAGCCTTTATAGAATAAATCAAATTTTTATTTTTTTTATGCGCCTAAAATTTTTTGGTTAGAGAAAAAATTAAAAAAGTGTAAAGCTATTTCTTTATTAAGGCGAGTAAATTTAAATTAATTTTTTGTACTGTTCCAATAATTCGTTATTATAAATAATAGACATTATGGTGATTTTCCAGGGTTTTTATTACGTTATACGAAAATAAAAAACCTGGAAAATCACCATAATGTCTGTTGTTTATGGGTTAAATTTGAAAACTTTCAATATTGTCGGTAAGAACTATAGCATTCATATCCCCGAATTATAACGCTTTAAATTTAGATATCTATTATATATTTCAGTTTTTCTTTTTGAGAATTGTTCACCAAGTTTTCATTTTGTATGTCTTATATATGAATTAAATATACCTTTAATGACTTCTAGCCAAAAGGACCACAAGCACTAAATGGGGAATTTCAAAAAATTGGCTTTAAACGGAAATTACTTCCAGATTGCGACACAACGTTTCGAGTGATTACACCTACGAAATTAATAATGATAGAACATAAAAAAATATGTCATTATACAGTCTGGATAGTCTAATTTATAATACATATTATTGTCCCTAATTAAACAAACTTTATTTCAATTATTCCGGTTAAAAAACCGCCCAAGTTCGAGTTTGCTCGCGTATCGAGGGTTGCCTACCTAACTTGAAGCGAAATTGCTTTATTTACCACAAACCATCACTAAGATGAACTTCCCAGAAAATAATTAATAATGCTTAATACATGTATGTAGGGGGAGATGTATACTCTAGTGAATATAGTTTCCCACAACCTTTGCGCAGGCATCCAAAAACCAAGTTTTTTTCATAATTTTAGATTCAGTAGTTTCAGAAATAATTAGAATATATTTCTGCGGATATACCATCTAAAATTATGAAAAAAACAATTTGAAACCTTCATAACTAGCTTTTTGAAAGGATACACTATACATAGAATTTTAAAAAATATCGCACATATGCCCGGTGGGGCATATGTGCGAAATTTTTTAAAATTCTTAAATACTTGATTTTTTTAAAAACTTGATTTTTTAAAATTCTTACCCTTCCTTAAAATTACCTTCTAAATATTATTGAGTAATAACTGATATATGTTCGGATTTATACGCTTTATTACTATAAATTTCAATTCTCCGTCAAGCGGTTTTAGAGAAAAACAGCTATAATAGAGGGATACATGAATGATATTATAAGACCTCCAATTTTCCTTTTCGGGTATGGAACATACGATTTATCTATTATTTACCATAACAAATATTGTTATTTTGTTTATAATAAAGACAACAAGGAGAAATACAAACCGATCCATCCGAGCTTAAGACAGGCTCGAGATGGCCGCGTACTTGCTAGCGAAACTACAGTACATCTCATAACAAATAAGTCTTAATAAATTAAATTCGAAAAGCCATCAGTCCGTAAACCAAGCCAGCGATGTGTGTGTGATTGAATAGATAAATAAATACACAATTCTATGTTTAATTTTAAACTGTATCAAAAATCATGTGTTCTTCGAATTCAATATGATAAAGATAAAAAAAACAAGTCCCAACATTTTCATCGGCAGATAAAAACAACAAACAAAGCCATCGGCATTTTATCGGCGACTGGACACACGAGGAGCAGACTTTGCATGCATTAGCATAAAAATAATGCTTTGACAATCGAACGGTGTTTTACGCATTCTTTAGGTCGAAAAATCAATGACGAAAGGTCGTGAAATAAATTAATAAATTTTTTTGTAAAACTAGGAGAAGGATTAAAATTAAAAAGTCGATTAATATAATAGAAATAAGTAAATAAAATACATGTAAATAAATAAAATATAAAAGTTAAAATCTACACATATAATAAAATTGTAAAAAAAAGTAAATTCTGCACATTGAAAATATTTAAAAAAAAAAGTGATTGATTTAGCGTATAGAATGATAAAAGAAGCCAGACAAAACAAAATTGTTTTTTAAATTTTGGTCTGTCTGTATGTATGCTAATTTGTACTGGTATTACGCAAAATCTACTGGATGGATTTCGATGAAATTCGGTATGGTAATATTATATACTCAGGAGCTTTATATGAGAAAAAGAAAAAAAAAATTTTTCCTAATTACTCGCGAAGGAAGTCATAGCCATAGCTAGTTGAATAAACTAAGAAAATAAATCGATCATTTTTTAATATTTTTGTCGGCCTGCTAAAAAGACTTCAACAAAAATTCTGATATTGCTTAGCTTAGCAACTTAGAAGCAAAATATATTAATTTGATACATTATCAACATATAAAGAAACCATTGATAAAATCAAAAATACACATCTCGCGTTTTTTATTGTTTATTGAATAAACAATCGTAAGGCGAAGTTAAGAATAAAAAAAATTAAAACGGTAGAGAGCAGGGAGAAAGCCCAAGAAGATCACCAAAAAAACCGAGGTCTTGAACAGTCACCAAGCGCAAAAAAAGAGAGTTTTTGCAGAAAATTGTTCACAAAAATTAAATTATTAGATCGTGAAAATCAATAAATTTCTATTCTCGTAGTAACCAATATATAGAAAAAAATAATGACCAAGATTGGTCCAGAATACTATAGCGTTTCCTGATACATATATTCGTATAGACCAATGGACGTGTAACGTATTCTGATACATACATACGTACAGACCAATGGACGTGTAACGTATCCTGATACATACATACGTATAAACCAATGGACGGAGACGCATGGATTTTTTAAAAGGCAAATTCAAATGATAATAAAGAACTTTTTAGAGGATTTTTTTGAGGATCTCCTATCCTCCTATAAATATAGGATCTCCTATTATTAAAAAAGTAAATAATTTAAACTAAAATCTAAATATATTATTTCTAAAAGGTGTTTTTTGGTCGAGCGGCTCGATCTCTTTAACTACTTTACCAAAAAAAAATTAAAAAATACCCACTTAAAGCTTATGTTTTCTACTTTGGGCGAAAAATATAAAAAAATTCGAAAAAAATCTTTTTGTTAATAAAAAAATTAATTTTTATAACAATTGGCATGAGCGCCATCTGTGGGCGACACATCAAATATCTTAGCCAAATTGTATACTTGGAATACGCTAGATGGCGATATAGTGCGAAGACTTCGCACGGGTCAGCTAGTACTAAATTTATTTTTAAACTTAAGGAAGTGGACGGAGTTTTAGTTTAAAGAAATCTGTTCATGAATTGATATTCCACGAATAAATTTACTTAATTTAAAGTTTAGATATAGTCGTCACAAAATATTTTATAAAAATAAAAATATTAAATATATTTGGCGTTAATTTTGTAGAAATTCATTATCACTTAATTTTTATTCACAACTAAATGAAACAACATGATGTAATATTACACAGGTATATACTTTATTTAAATTATTAACCACGACCTAGGTTTCGTTGTTGCCCACCTAAAGATGTTGTCTAAATCACGTAGTTTCATTTAGTTGTGAATAAAAATTAAGTGAAAATAAAAATACTTAAAAATTTAGAAAATGAATTAAATCAGAACACTACGTAATATTTAATTAGGAAAAAAATATATTACAATAAATATATTTAAATGGATTTTAATTTGTAATATTTGGATTGAGTGGATTTAAATTTAATCAAATTTAATGATTTAAAATTAAATTACATACATATGACTGTCGCTCTCATTTGAAAGTTGAGATAAGACATAATAAAGTAGATACACTGGAAAGTGTCTCTAGAAAGACAATTCACATACATTGACAAGAGCTTATTAAATTTCTTTTCTCCTCTTTAAAAAAATCTACATTAAAAATTATTATTTCCAAAATTATCTAAGCTATAATTATTTCTATCACCGAAACTCAAGGCCGGCGCACTGGTTGATAATAAACCACACACTCGCGAGAATGTGTAATATAATTTTTTACTGGAAAGTGTCTCTAGAAAGACAATTCACATACATTGACAAGAGCTTATTAAATTTCTTTTCTCCTCTTTAAAAAAATCTATATTAAAAATTATTATTTCCAAAATTATCTAAGTTATAATTATTTCTATCACCAAAACTCAAGGCCGGCGCGCTGGTTGATAATAAACCATACACTCAAGAGAATGTGCAATCTAATTTTTTACTGGAAACTGTCTCTTGAAAGACAATTCACATACTTTGACAAAAGCTTGTTAAATTTCTTTTCTCCTCTTTAAAAAATCTGTATTAAAAGTTATTATTTCTAAAATTATCCAAGCTATAATTACATCTATCGCCAAAACTCAAGGCCGGCGCGCGGTTGATAATAAACTACACACTCACGAAAATGTGCAATATAATTTTTTACTGGAAAATGTTTCTAGAAAGACAATTCACGTACATTGACAAAAGCTTCTTAAAATTCTTTAAAAAATCTGTATTAAAAGTTATTATTTCTAAAATTATCCAAGCTATAATTACTTCTATCGCCAAAACTCAAGGCCAGCGCGCTGGTTGATAACAAACCACACTCTCGCGAGAATGTGCAATATTATTGTAGATTTGATTTTAATTAATTACGTAAGTTGTGTAAAATCTATAATTTTATTTATTGATAACTAAGCTGTACGATAGTAAAAAAATGATCAAAATAGTTTTAAAAAGCGTAACGCCCCTCAAAACAAATTGCTCGAAGATATAGCGAAAGCATCGCATGAATAAATTCTTCACACGTATTCCACAGCCGTACGTGGACCATTAGAAAAGCACACCCAAGATCCTGTTGTCAGTCTCTTAAACGCATCGCCGATTGCACATGTGCATACTGCGGTCATTATCACCGGCGTGCAATCGAAATGTGTAGTTTAGCGAAACGTGACGTCTGAACGTAACAGTCGCATCCTTGTATAAATTCAAGGGCATTCGTGTTCATATCGTATCGTACGTAGATGGATTCATAACTCAGTGTTTATATTTAATCTATCTATTTATTCAGGCACTTCAACGCTTTTCATTCGACACATCGGAATTAACAAGCTGCGGAAAAGTGGTTGAACAAATATTGTAATAAATGACAAGGTGGGTTGTTGTGAAAATCGAAGTAGGCAATATGGAGTCGATAGGTGCGGTTGTCATACAGGTGGAATATGTTTTTAAAGTACGAACGTAACGGATACATCCGTATTTAAATTCAAGGATATTCGTGTTCATGTCGTATCCTATAAAAAAGATTAATAACTCTGTGTTTATATGTAATCTACTTATTTATTGGCACTTAGACGCTTTTCATTCGACACATCGGAATTAACAAGCTGCGGAAAAGTGGTTAAACAAATATTTTAGTCTATGCCAAGGTGGGCGGTTGTGAAAACCGAGGCAGGCAATATGGACTCGATAGGCGCGGTTGTCATAGAGTTGGAACATGTTTTTAAAGTATGAACTTAACAAATGGATCCATAATTAAATTCAAGGACTTTCGTGTTCATGTCGCATCCTATAAAGAAGATTCATAAGTCTGTGTTTATATGTAATCTACTTATTTATTCAGGTACTTCAACGGATTTCATTCGACACATTGGAATTAACAAGTTGCGGAAAAGTTGTTGAACAAATATTGTAGTCTAAGCCATGGTGGGCGGTTGTGAAAACCGAGGCAGGCAATATGGAGTCGATAGGCACGGTTGTCATACAGATGGATCATGTTTTTAAAGTATGAACTTAACAAATGGATCCATAATTAAATTCAAGGACTTTCGTGTTCATGTCGCATCCTATAAAGAAGATTCATAAGTCTGTGTTTATATGTAATCTACTTATTTATTCAGGTACTTCAACGGATTTCATTCGACACATTGGAATTAACAAGTTGCGTAAAAGTGGTTGAACTAATATTGTAGTCTAATCCATGGTGGGCGGTTGTGAAAATCAAAGTATATGGAGTCCATAGATATTATATCGGTGGAAAATACTTTTTAAAGTATGAAAAGGTTTAATTTAGAAAATTATATAAAGATGAATTAAAATAATTAGCGACGTTTCAATAGCGACCATTGAGTAGCTGCTTGTCCAAAAATATAAATTGGCATTGCGTGACAAGTTTTTTTTGGAAACTGTATTAATTACCAACTGTAAATAGTCCGGAACCCTTTCAAAAGTTTCTAATTCAAATATCTCGGGGAAATTGATGATGAGAGGCAAAGTGATTAGGCTTTTTATTTATTTATTCTTTAATGCTACAGTTGAGATACTGCGGCCTTATTGCTTGAAGCGACAGTCTCTTCCGGTCAACCGAAACCAAAAATGCAGTGAACTAGTTTTGAGGTGGACCGCAAATGATTATATAAATGTAATTTTGGCAAAATAATTTTGTTAGTAAAATTTTAAAAAATATTAATGAAATTAATTACTAATAAGGAAAAGACCCTTAGGTAGAGGGTTAAGGCATGAAGGAAAACAAGATGTAAACAAAAGGAAAATTGTGCGATAGCTATAATCTTAAGATCCAATGGATTCTATAACTAATTGGCGTAAACAGTAAAGTTCACATAAGGTCGAAAAATATTTAGAAACCAGGACGAACAATGTTTAGAAAGAGTAGATTTTCAGAATCTAAGTCGAGACTATTGACAAGTAATTGCGTAAATCTGGTATCGCGTAGGAAGGTCTGTGTGGATTGTTTAAATTATTAAGAAGTAATGAAAGGATATCAAGATTGCGTCGATCAGGAATCTGTCGATTCTTCCGTTTCCACCTGCAACACCATCTGACCCTTCAAGTATCATTATGTTTTTTGATTTCAAATATATATACTGTATTTACCGTTATATTTTGAAGTTTTTATAATTTGTTAAGTAATCGTTTGGTTTTGGTAGCATGTGTCGGAAACACATAGTAAAGATTTAAAAAAAGTTTCACTACTATTTTAAAGGGATAAACCGTTGGGAGACGTTTTAAAAAGTGCATCCTACTAAAGAATTGATGAGTTTCATTGTTCATCTAGGGTCGCCAAATATGATTTTATCGATCAATAAACCCTGGCTCTTTACAGTATTAGAAAAAGGCATAACAGATTTATTACCTTTTTATGAAGAACATTAAATTCTCTACAATTTAATAACGCTATAACTCTTAAACGATATGTTTTACGGTAGGTAGTTGTTTCCGATTGTAACATTCACGTCAATACAACGTACTTGTAAAATTGTATGTTCCATTTATGGAAACTCCGTAAATGGACACCCTATTTGCATAAGCCTGCTATCGAATTTCTGCATTATTAACGTATAAAACGTACCCGTATGGAAGGCAGCTTGAATAGAAAGTCTAATAAGGTATAAAGAGAGAGCGAGAGAGGGAGAGGGGGTGAGGCTTTATTTCGATCGAATCGAGCCTGGTTCATTCACGAGTTTGACCCCGTGAGTAACGGACGTGACTGAGTAAGGTCATTTGGTTCTATTCATTGTCATTTTTAATGTCACCACTTAACCGCTTCCAAGAGTTATACTTGAACTTACCGTTGATGATCGGGTCAGTTGTTTGAATTTAAAAATGTTTGCCATTTAATTTGATGGATGTATTATGCAAAATATATACTGTGGTGAGATTATTTTTATACGTTACGGTACAACGCACATCGAAACCAGTTGTCATTTAAATGAAAACTAGACAATATTTGATCAATAATCTGTGCAAAATTAGTTGTTTGACATTTGAAAGCAAATATATGGTAAATATCACATTTGTCATTCATTTTTATCGTTTGTAGCAAGAAACTTTATTTCATTTTAATAACCTTAACTTTCATAAGAATATTTAAAAGAAACGTTTGAGTAACCATGGAGATTTAACATAAAGTACTTATTTATTTATTGTAGATTTCAACGGTTACATACTGCAAATCCGGTGCATCAACGGCATAATATCTTATATTATATTATAAAGCTGTATATATATATATATATATATATATATATATATATATATATATATATATTCTGGTGCAACCGTGATCAGGTGTTTGAGCAGTTGAATACCGCGGGAAACTGGAGAGTTTTGATATAATTCCGTTCTAGAGGGTGGTAAAGCAAACAGGTGATGATTGCGTAAGCGCAGGAAATTTTCAGGTGCGAAGAATATTTATTTTTCATTTTAATAGCTGGAAGATAAATTTCATAAGTGCGCCCTCTCTTTTGAGTTACTAGGAATGGAAACCTAGCATACCCAATAGGAAATTGGTAGGAAATAGAAAGGGGAAGTAACCATACCGTCTCATATCCAAAAATCGGAGGAACGTCTTTTGCATATGCTCTATTACCTGGCTCTGTTCCTATAAAGTGTACAGCAGGCGAATTGATAACATAGATCGAGAATATTTAGAATGTGTTTGCATTTTAACAGGAATCAAATTATGATATTAGTTAGGACTCTATGGATATATAAATATATATATATATATATATATATATATATATATATATATATATATATATATAATCGCATAAAAAGAGCCGATTTAAGTTATATCAGAATTAGACAATATAAGTCGTTCAGTGTTTTGTGGTATCATAGAAAAAAAGGCGTTTTCCTAAATAATCATAAGAGTTATTAAATATCGTATCCACCTGATTGAGGTCATGTCAGAAATAAAAACATTACTATAAAAAAATTGTTAGAGGTAAAATTTACTCAGGATTTAGAAAACAAATGGTGCGTGGGCATCACGAACGTTGTAGTGAGAGCTGACCGCAAAAATGCGAGCCGATAAGGTAACAGGATAAAATGTTAATATAAAATATAATAAATATAGAATTGAGAACCATAAAGTCACAGCTTAAAATAACTACCAAAATTAGTGATTATAAAGTTATATATAAAAAAATGTTTTTGTGCTGAATTAAATCCTATTACAATACCGAGGCGCAAAAGACTTTTTATATTTTTTTGGACTGTTACTATACCCATGAACTAACAGCTTCAAATTATCACCACATTAAAGTTTATATTCAATTGTAAAGATTTATGCTTTTGTGTCACATCTAACGTTTTTAGAAGTGCTCGGCACAAAACTTAAACTTCTAGAAAATAATGAAGAATTTAAAATATAATATTTTATACTCTGAAACATATAGGAGTAATTAATAATGAAACATATATTTAAAAAAAATTACTAATTTATTACAATATTTTACAAATTATATATGTATGATTAAATTAAATTACAATTTTCCACATTTATAAATAAAGGAATAAAATATGGTAATTTCATGTTATAATTATTTTTAATTTTACAAATCAGCATCATAATTAACATCGTGAGTTCTTGGCATGTGAGAAGTGAATTTTTTTTATATTACTGCGCGCGATGTGGACCACTGATAATAATTAATCTGGTAACATTCGTTAAAAAACAAAATACTACCACGTATTCCAATGACACGCTACCGAAGAAAAGGTTAGATAGAACGTGCAACTGGTATTTAGTCGCCAGGGTGCTCCTCTTGACGTTGACTCGATGGACGGCTACCGACTTTTGTCGGTCAAAGAAATAGTCACTTTTAAGTGGGCATTTATCGGCCACTGACTGGCCATCTATAATAGTCTGATTTGCGTGTTATTCCGAAGTGTCCATGTAATGCACTAACACTAGCGATGACTTTTACGTTATTCTTCTCTTTATTATTAATACGTGAAGATACGAATATAGGCCTGACCACGATTCAGAGCATAACGAAAACTGAAACAAGCTAGGCTTACTTTATAGACTATCTGCTTTTCACTTATGAAATGAGGGAGGAATTCTATAGATCTATAGCAATTCCAAAAGCCCCCTGTTCTCAACATACGATCTTACACAAGCATGGCGAAAGAGTTTACGCTTCATAAAAAAGATGTCTATCTACGTTCCTATTTAATGCAAGAATATATAAGATTGTTTACAGAAAAAATATAAGATTATTTACGAGTAAAAAGAAAATTTATGAAAAACCGATGGTCGGTTAAGCGTTTTATGGTCTTCGAAAAAAGTAGTTTACTGAAAATGAGTTACTTCTAATTCTTCTTCTCTCATATAAGAAAAAAACCCAAAACTTCTTCATTATGAGGATTATTCACATTTTACGAACTTCTATATAATTATCAAAAGATTAAAGTTTATACTCCTTTGCAAAGATTTATGCTTTTGCACCACATCTAAGCCTTCTTAGAAGTACTTAAAATTCTTGAAAATGATGAAGAATTTATAATATAATATATTACTAAAGTAGAATTATATAAACTAAAGTAGAATTTCTCAATATCAGCAGATATTCTCAATATGATTTGCAGACCTCATTTTGGACTTACGAAAAAAAATAACGTATAAAACCATTCTTAATAATAGGCATAATGTTTTGTTTATTCGACCATTACGACATTGATACTCTGCCGTTTTTGCAAACAGGCGAATTGGTTCTTCTGCCGTTGCAATTTATTTCAATGCCATGCATTCGTATTGCACAATGCTCTATCTATTCAACTACATCGAGAATGACATTGCAAATGTTTTTATCGAAAATGCAGTCGGTACGCCCTCGTTCCAAATATTTAATAATAACATTGGTTAACGACAGCTAGTCGAAGGAATCAGTAATAATTTGTATTGGGGTTGGCACACTTTCTTCAAAATGGTATCTGGTACCTTTTTCAAGGTTTCCAAGGGAAAATCAGTATTTTTCTGATAAAAAAAACAAAATCAAATCCTTTGACAGCACTTTTTACGCTTTGAACATAGGTAGATAAAAGTGATTTGAAATCGAGAGAGTATTTGTTAGCTCGGCAAATTACAAAGAGTAAATTCTATTTCGAGTATAACATATATTAAAATAACTTGAACATAAAAGTGTTAAATAAGTAGTAAATAAAAAAAATCCAATATAATTCATTATTATTTACGTTGAAACGAAATTGTTGGCACAGAAATTTGTTTGCTCGCAAAGTTTGTGAACCAATGAACTAAAATAGCCCTTTATGTTGCTATTTTGGTTCATTCTTTATTTTAACTAATCTATGTTTATTACGAATAAAATAAAATCTAAAAACATTGTCCCAGTTCGTACGAAAGATTATCGAAAAAAACTTTTAAGGAGTCTACAAGTTCAATTTTCTAAAAATCACAAGTAAATGTTGATAAAAAAGGAGGTTATTAGATGGAAAATGAAAACCCTAACACTATGGAACTAGCACAAGATAATGTTGATAAAGATTTAGTAAAAGAAAAGCCAAAGATAATTGTGTAGCCAAAATTTTAGTATTAAAAACTAGTAAGGACAATGAAGAGCAATGGTACTGAACGTTTGTTACCAAGCACTATTAATGATTCGTTGAGTGAAATTTGTACAACAAAAGTGATGTAGATTGAAATAGAAAAGAAACTCGGTTAGTTTTGGAAAAACGAGCTAAAGAATGAATTTTTTTTGGGACTTAAAATTTTCTTCATCCGTAGTTGGAGGCATTCTGAGAGTTCCAGTCTCGGATGTTGCTAGAGCTGCCTCTATCAACATCCGAGACTAGAATTTTAATAGAAGATTATCGCAATTTTATGATGACGATTGCAGAAATTGCTGATAATGATATATATATATATATATATATATATATATATATATATGTAATGAATTTGGAACTTTTGAGGAAATATTTTGGATAAACCAATTTTCTTTGTCAGGATAAACTTATTGATATTGAAAATGTACCATAGGAAAAAGTTTACAGAAAATTGTAAAGAGGCAGTCGCTTCCGGGAATCCAGGGATATGTAATTGCAAAACAAAATGTGGAACTAAGAGATGATAGAGCAAGGCTATTGGGAAATGTTTAATGCTTTGAAGAAAAAGGAAAAGAACATTATAGACTGCCATAGCATCAAACAATTTTTAATGCTATGACAGTCTATAATGTTCAAATAAATTTTATCTAATTACAATTCCAAGACTATAATTGTATTCTTGTGTTGTGAAAATATCCTTTAAGCTTCATTAAAGTAAACAAATTTAATTTGTTGAAATATCTTGTTTGTTTTTAGATTTTAGGGTTCCTTAATTCCAAAAGAAAAACAGAAAACCATCACTTGTCTACTTGTCCGTCTGTTACAGCCGTTTTTCTCAGTAACTCCTTGGCACAGAAACTTGAAATTTGGCATAGTTATAAAACACATTAACTCTCATATAGGAGAAGGGAGGCGTGGAGGGGCACATTAATTACTCGAAATTTCATTTTTAATTCTATATTTCGTGTGTCATTGGAAAAAACTAACAATATGGGCCTCAAAAATATTTTTTCCTTATTTTTTTAAATATTTGTTTAGGGATTACTAAGAAAATGCGAAAAATGCATCCTGTCTCGCTTTATTTCTGAATCCAAAATTACGAAGAAATAAGGTTTTTAGAAGCATATGCAAAAGTTATAGAAAAATTTTGGCACCAGCAATTATCCTAGATCTTAAAATTTTGGAAATAAGCACCACGCCTGTGAAAGCTATAGTAGGCAATATATTTAATTTGGACAAATACAATTTGTAAATAGTTTAATATAAATATTATGCACCCTTAAATTGTTATAAGTTCGTAAATGTGTACGAAACCCTCGTAATAAAACTTCCACTCGCTCTTGATAGATTTTTTTAAATTTTCTGTTCAGAAGCTTTTAATTTTTAGAATAAATAATAATTTACAATTTAATACTGTCTGATTTTCCGATCTAACTCAATAAATGGTACTCATAATGGTCCACAGAGTTGCTGCAAACTTTCTTGTTTATTATTTACATTAAGTGTAATTAAACGTGTATATTTCACACATACCAGTAATATAAATTTATTCATAAATTGAAAGTTTTCCATACACTTATTCATATTATAATTCACCTAAAATTACCCAGACAACTTTGGTAAACCTATGTTTATACGTATAAAGTCCGTATAAATATTTATTTCAATCATATTTCGCTCTTTACCCAACAAACCTGCGTAATATTAAGTCACACCCGGGAAAATTTAGGTTTATCCACGGTTCTAACATTACCCGTAATAGATATATAATACTCCGACATTGAATACCATTTTCCTTTTTCTTGACGGAGCTAGCGAACAATATTTATTGCTTTTCACGAAACAAATGAAAAGCGACCTGCAAACACTAATGACCGGAAATCAATGACGGGGTATCGCCGCTAGTCGCCGGGGTCCTTATCGTGTCGATCGGCACCACAATAGGTCGTTAAAACGATGGCGGGACACGAAGCCGTGTCCCAGCTACGGCCAGCAACTAAGCCTTCGGGCCGTTACTTGTACCACAAGCAGTTATAACATTACATCTGTGATATCAACGAATGAATTTAATCAATTAAAATCGACGTAGAAAATTAAACAAACTATTGAGGATATAATATTGAAAGTAGTGTATGAGTAAACAATTTAAGATTAAGAAAATTATTGACAAATAGGATTTCAATATTAGTCGAAACTACCAACGGTAGTATTAAAAGCAACGAACAATGAGGCTTCTGTGTCATACTGACTTGACATTACCAAGTTTAATTTGACAATTGAAGAACTCATCGATGCTTCTTAGTCTGGACGTTTTCAAATATAATGAAATGGATTCACACTTTCAGAGATACGTAAAAAAATTGGTAAACATTTAATTACCATCTTTATTTACATTTTTCCGTTGGAAACTCAAACCGTCGCATTCGTAGAGAACGATCCTTGATTGATATGCTGTACATCAGTAAAAATCTCATTAAAATCTTTGCGTTGGTTCAAGAGTTATAACAGTATGTAGCTGAATGAAGAGACAGATATACCTTGTGTTTTATAATCGAAGAGCTTTTAATTATGTAATAATAATGGATATTTTTTTTTGTAAATATTATGAAGAAAATTTTACGCACAGTAATCTTAGAATAGTTTTAGCAATTTAATAAATAGCATTGTTAACCATAAACCATTTCAATAGAGATATATTTAGAAAACAAATGAAGGGCATTCCCTTCATCTGTTTAGAAGAATTAAATTCATAGAGAATCATCATCAGCTCTAGGGAATCGCCAAACTAAAGCGTAAAACAGGTAGGGACGTTTGAGCTTAGTTATTAAATTTAACACAAGCATCTATCATCTAAAAAGTGCTTTTGCTATAGAATGAAATTTTCCTTTTATGATAAGATATACTTTACAGAAAATTTTTACATAATATAAAGAGGAAAACCAGTTTCGTGGAAAAGTTTTGATTTTAGAGTTGTGAGCAATAACAAAAGTACGATTTGGCGAAGATTTCCAAATAATGCGGTATATAACAAATCAAAAATATACGGAGTTTTCATAAATTTATTTGCACACCGTGGGGATTGCATAAGATTGGATTTACACGTAAGTGTAAATGATGCGATCCTAGTAAACTGGCTAAGTAATTGAATAGCGCGGAGAAAGATAAGAAAATTATAAAATAACTTCAATATTTATTAATTAAGAACAGACATGGAAAGCCATCAAGAAATTTAACTAAATTTTAATGATTTATTAGAATTTTCTTTAACAGAGCCCTATTAATAACTATCCAACAAAGAGCCATCAATTATTTTTATGATTAAAATCTTTCTAATCTAAAACTTTTTTGTAAACTTAAACATATTTACACATTTGGCAAACTTATTGCTACATGAGAAATCTTTTCAAGTCAACCAAAATGCCAGAAGTTGAGAACTTAGCGTTCTGGAAGATTACAGTGGACCATCAGTGAGGGATAGATTAAGTATTGTTTTATAAAATACCAACTAATTATATGACCCACGTAATAAAGATTAACTTAATAGTAACTAAATTAACAAATAATGTTGGTATCAACACGGATAAGGAAAAGCTATAGGACAGGAGAAGAAAGAATAGAATATTGATGAGGAATTAGGCAAGGAATACTTTTTTCATACCATTTTTGAAGACATAAATCGCCGACAACTTATGAATGTTAGGATCAAGTCTAATCCAGAGGTTGGCAGCATGTGCAGTGAAAATGTACTCGTAGAGGGACGTATTGCATTTAGGAAATAATGTAAGTGAAGAGGGATTCAGGACTTAAACCAAGACCACGATTCCGTAGAGCTTTGAATCTAGAATTGAGATAAGATTGACTACAAGGATTCTTTAAGGTATTGGAGAAAAGACCTATATATAATTGCTTGTTTTAAAAACTTAAATTAGTCACATATTATTCCTTTTGTTGTTAAACCAATTTTTAAACCATTACTCTTCTGGCTCTTAAAAAATAGTGAGGAAAGGTAAGTAATAGGGGTTAAAAAAAATGTGGATGTCAATGATAGTGGCCACCAGCGTTATATCTCCAATTAATTATAATTTGGTAATGAGCACTTGGCGCACAAGTTAAACTTGACCTATTTATATTATTAAATGAATATCAAAGATTACCGGAATCATGAAAAATTATGAAAGAAGAACGAGGATGAAATTATGAGGAGAAATTATGGGAAAAAATTACATTTTACACACTCCCCAAATATCTGAAAATGGAAATTTTCAGGCCTATATTCAAAACACCTATATAATATTTTTTTATTAATTTTACACGAAAACAGAGGTGACAACGCTTAGAGACAAAGTCAATTTATGAACACATAAAAGAGCTGATAAGAGAAATATATATGATCCCAGTAAAACATTTGAATGAAAACAAAAACAGTTTGCTTAAATGGTTTTTAATAAAACCTTCTCTTTCGATTGTTTGACTACTGCACAAACGACCAATTTAAAAAACCGTTATTGTATCTAACTCTGGGTCTTAATTCAACCTAAGCCAATCCTAAAAGTCAATGACCCGAACGCTAATCCAAAGTTCATTATCGCGATCTAAAAAGAAGGCCATCTATCTGACAGCCGGTCAAAAAGTTTTCTATCGAATACCACAGAGAAGGCCGTAGCAAAAAGTTTAAAGGCCAATAGTTTGACATTAATCCCGGCGAAGGCGTATGAGCAATGGGCCGTAAACTCGCTGAGGCCGGCCCAGTTATCATTATCAATGCCAATGGGTTAACGACATCTGGACGCGGTCGCGATGGCGCCGGGCGGCCCGGCGACTAGGGTTGACATGTGACCGGGGCATAGGTGGAATAAATCCTATTTTTTTTAAAATTAATTATTATTGCATAGCTACTGATTCAGTCTTATAAGCTTAGTTAACCATAATTTTTGGCAATAAGTTATTTATAAGTAATTGTTTTTCTACATTATTTGTTTTTTAGTTGAAAAGGCCTTGGGAATAAAATCATTTTAAATGTTATCATTTACAAATAGTTCGCCTAATACCTAAAAATGAAAATTTATCACATACAAGTATTTTCTTGAATTTTAAATGTATGGTATTAAGTAAATATTTTATTAATTATATTCCTGAAAATAGGATAAGTAATGTTTTAATACATTAAATTTTGTAGAAAAAGTTTTAAAACTCAAACCTAGTCCGCAACTACTTTAATTTCAATATCATTGAATGGAATAGTGAGTTCATATCTATATTCTTTTTAATACTTTACAACTATTCGTTTAAAAAAAACATGTTATTTACTGTATCACACGTTTTAGGTTTGAACAAAAAATACTAGATATGTGTAATGTAATTTTTTTGCGCACTCCATGGATTAAAATATTATTAGAAAGATATTTAAGAATGTAGTAAATTATGTTAGACATTTTTTATTTCGGCACATTGTTCGTTGTATATAAACCTGGAACATGATTTGTGGTTTTTCCCCACCTCTTCCCTTAATTTTCCAAACAAAGGTTGAAAAATGTAATAAAAAATTGGGAGGATAGCTTTTAGCAAGTACTTGTCACGAAAAATGGCACAGTTTAATTATATTCGCTAATTCATACGACACAAATATAAGAAGCATTATTTAGTTAACTGCATTATTCGTTATATATAAACATGGAAAATGATTTGTGATACTTCTACACCTCTCCCCCTAATTTTCCAAACAAAGTTCGAAAAATCCAATAAAAAATTGGGAGAATAGTTTTTAGCAAGTACTTATCAATAAAAATGGCACGGTTTAGTTACATTTTCTAATTCATGTGACACAAATATGACAAGCATTATTTAGTTATCACAGTATTATATATATACACGCTTAAGTTATTTAATGCATGTGGAAAAGCCTATAGCATCAGCAAAAAAGCCGATCGCATCATATCTCAAGCCGTTGAGACATGAGGATATTCAATATTTGAACAGGTGCAATTTGACGCTCCATTATGTACTCCACCACAGTGGAAAAATTAGAGAAAAAAGAAATTCGAAGGAAATATAGCTGAAAAATTTTATTGTAAATCAGTTTTTTTATAATAAATAATTATTGTATCCTTTATTTTTAAATATGACTTTATATAAATTGATTTTGAATATGAAATTAAAATAATAACAAAAAGTATATTATATTCCTAAAAACTAATAAAAAAAGAAAATTAATTAATTCGTTTAGAAAATTAATTACGATAAAATGAGCATATTATTTACGATCGAGATTTGAGATAACCCCCCCCCCCCGAAATAATTTCGATAAAATGGATCGAATAGGCCGTCGTCCCATATAGTCCACGACAAATAATGTTGACCCTAGGCATAGCTGGGCGGGTGACGTTGCACTCTCGACGCGGGCGCGAGAAACGCGACTATTTTTAGCGTCATTTACAGGTGCGCTTCATAAATTGTTTGTGAACCGGTGGGTGTTTGCGCGCCGTGCGGATAAACTTGTCTGAGCATAGGGGAATAGGTAGAAAAGCTCGAGTTTATAAAGAATGCGTGTCTATCACGAGGATTAGGGATGTCAGATAATGCCTTTTGAAATCGGTTTCATAATCGGATCGCATTTCTAAGATATTTTTTTTCAAAGTGATTTATATGGTTGTCGTTCAAAGATTATTCTACATGACAAAGAAAGCAGTTTTATATGGAAAGAGAATATATAGACCATGCAATCTCAATCAATTCAATTTCAAATCAATTCGAATATTGAATATATTTGGCGTTAATTTTGTAGAAATTCATTATTCACAATTAAATGAAACTACGTGATGTAGTATTATTTCTACTTTCTTTAAGTTCTTTACCACGACCTAGGTTTCGTTGTATTACAACATTTTCAGGTGGGCTATTAGCAAACAAAGCTATTAGCACCTTTGCTAATAGCCCACCTGAAGACGTTGTAATACAACGAAACCTAGGTCGTGGTAAAGAACTTAAAGAAAGTGGAAATAATGCTACATCAAGTAGTTTCATTTAATTGTTATTAAGATTCAGTTAATTGTTATTAAGATTCATTTAATTGTTATTAAGATTCAGTTATGGATTTATTGAACCAGTTTTGCAAGTATATAGCCTGTAAGGCAATTTTGATAAGCACTGTCTATTGTTCTATACAACTTGGACGCAATTTAATTTTGGATATTTTTTTCATATTGGTAATGACTGATGTCTTTAATTTAAACGTTGGACTTTACTCTCCCTATAGTAATATTTGTTGATTGTTTTACGTACATTGATCAACTCGAAGTTGATCTTAATGTTTTGATGAATGAATTTTATACGTTTGCTATAGAAACGTATAAAATATATGACATTGCTCTATTGTTACATTTACAATAGAAGAAACAAACTGGGTCGTAAGAAGCTAGCGCCATCTATTGGACATTGTTATTTTTATATCTGTGGTGCAGTTCTATGCTTTAAGCAGCGGCACAACTGCTACTATATCATATTTGTTTTTTTTTATTGACTGATTAATGGAAAAACGTTCTAATTAACGTTGATTGAAAAATTCAAGCAATGAGGTTTTTCATTCAGATATAAATAAATAACATTTTAAATGAACAATGCAATTAATTTTTATTCCATCCTTGCTCTTTGGTGTTACAGACTCAATAGATAAACAAGATAAATAACAACTATTTTTGTTTCAGGTTTTAATAGTTAAAGATGGTCTTGATTTGTAGTATTTAAATATATTTTATTAATTTAATGTTTATGAATTCTTTTTCATTTAATATATTGATTATTTAACTTTATTTATAAATACCATAATTTTTTCCAATAACGATTGTAATATATTTCAACTGATTATATTTAAATCTTAGAGTATCGTACCTCGAAAGGGAAAAACGGAACCATAAGATCACTAACATGTCTGTAACAGCCGTTTTTCTCAGAAACTGCATGAGGAAGAAACTTGAAATTAGGTATAGTAATACATATTTACTGGCAAATATCTTAAGAGCCAACACTCGAAAACATTTGTAAGAAATTTTTTTTTAAATTCCATATATAAATCATTTAAAAGGGCTAACAAAAAGAACTTCAAATTTTTTTTAATTTTAATTTTTTTTAGTTTTAATAAGAATAAGAGGTATTTATATTTCTCATCAATCTCCAGATCAACATATCTTCAGAGATTTACTGAAAAATATGCAAAAATATATATCTTCTCTTATTTCCGAAACTACTCAATTTAAATTCAGGAAAAATCGAGTTTTGGAAGCCTATGCGAAGGTATACGCACAACTAACGTCAGGACTGTCCGTCAGACTTACTGAACACTTACACTTAAAAACGTATTTCGTATGGATATTTTAACGATTGAACCGTGCAATGGAAAACAGTCGGTAAAGTAGACTACCAAGGACCAAGGTTCGACTAGACTGACAGTTAATGAGAAAGAGAAATACATTTTTAACTGTCAGTAAGTCCGACTGACAGTCCTGATCGTGTGGTGCACGACTAACACTCCTGACCGTGTGGTGCATACGAGCGTAAGTGTAATGGTTATCTTGGATCTTATAATTTTTAAATATGCGCCATGCTATATATATATATATATATTATTAACCTATCTTATTTATATATTTATTAATCTATCCTATATATTATTAATATATATATATACGTATATTCCGTCGCAATTAACATTAATGGTAAATGTACTCAATATTCAGATTAATAATTAGCAATTCATAGTGAAAAGTAGATGACGAGTCGCCTCATCAGCACCGGAATTTCATTACGAAACTATTCTTGGAAACGAAATCGGCTGATGAGGATGACATTTCGAAGCTGTTGGCAACCCTATGATAGCGGTGAAAGCTTTGGCGGAACGGGCGACTTGATTACAAACGCCTCGAGAACGCGATTAGAAATAAAAGTCTTTCAAATTCTGCGAATAACCATTATTTGGATGTTGACGGGGTGTCCAAAAATTGAAAAGAAAATAATAATATTGAGCAAGTTTGAATAAACCGTGATTCTAATAACAGCATAAAATATCAGAGAAAGAAAAACGATTTGGCACAATATGTGCGGTAAAAGAGAAACTGTTGTTTGAAATCGGTTTTGAGAAAAAAATGTATTTAACTGGTTATTTGATCGAATGGATAGTGGGCGATGGACGAAGCCCGTTGGAATTATTATGCCACATTTTTTATTAGGAAGGCAGCCAATTTAAATATAATATTAAAAAAGCGACGTTTCTAAAAAAATGGCTCGCCGCCATTGTTGTGTTATAAAAATTGATTTAAAGAAAAAATAATAATAATTCTAAATACCTCCATTTTTTATATTATACTTTATATTGTTGATAAGTAAAAACGTTAATAATTTTCCAAAAATTAATCACAATTAAATGAAACTACGTGATGTAGTATTATTTCTACTTTCTTTAAGTTCTTTACCACGACCTAGGTTTCGTTCTATTACATCTTCAGGTGGGTTGTTAGCAAAGATCTTTGCTGATTGCCCACCTGAAGATGGTTTAACACAACGAACCCTAGGTCGTGGTAAATAAGTTAAATAACGTAGAAATAATACTACATCACGTAGTTTCATTTAATTGTCAATAATGCATTTCTACAAAATTAACGCCAAATATATTCAATATCTACAATTAATGTAAAAAACTCAATTCTGCCAACCTTTAATTATTCACTCGTTAGTTAATATTATATATTTTCTTTTAATTACGAATTAAATAGTTTACATTTAATATCATTTTTACTTATTTTCATTCGAGTATATATATATATATATATATATATATATATATATATATATATATATATATATTTATATATATATATATATATATATATATATATATTCCTTATTTGTATTTATAACATTTTTTACCTACTTTTCACTTTATAATTTCGGTATTATATATTACTTATACTTATAATTTCGGTATTTCAATAAACATTGAATTTGTAATAAACAGCTAAAATTAAGTAATTCCCAATTATTAGCGAATAATTAAAAAAAATAATAAATAAAATATTTAAATATAATTTTCTTACGATGATGGAACTGAGTATTAATGTTGATATTCATGATATTAAGTCAGACAGGCATCATCTTTTTAATACTACATAAATTTTGTTTTTCTCGAATTGAACATAATTTCTTATTAATATTTTTTTAATGTTTGTTAAGTGTATAGAACGCAATGTTAAATTTTTATGTAAAAATAGTGCAATACAATAAATGGAGATAAATACAGTGAGTAACTTGTTTCAAACCAATTGTTTATCATAAAATAATCGCTAACGAGCTTTATTTTCCTTAAAAACATTTTTTTTAATATTTTCTTTCATTTGAAAGAAGAAAAACGGTGAAAATGATATTTCCACAAATTCAATCCTATTTCAAAAACAATTACTGTAGGAGAATTTTTTTATTATTTCCAGCTCACTTATAGCTAAAATATTAAACAAATTTTCTCATGAAGGGAACGAGTTTCGGTTTCACAAAATATTTTCCTAATAAATCAAAGTTTTTCTTTTATTATGAAATAGAAATGACAATTATTCCATATTTAAATCCAATTTTAGCCTAACCACTTTCTTATTTTACTCATTCTGAACGGGGAAGTGAACCTATTTGTAATCGAGCAATGGTTCTTTACCACGACACGTGGATGGTATACAAATGCAAAAAGGAACCCAGAAGACTTCGTTGGACTCGATCCAAGAATTTCTGAATAACGACGAGGTCAAAAATTCTGGGTAACGGTTATCCTGTCACGCATATTTGGAATGGCACGCATATTAGTGGAGAGAGCAAGCGAGTTGTGCCAGAATCAAATACTTTAAAGCGTTGGCAGCGTTGTCTGTTCCACTTTAATGGGACAAGTACTTATACAGAAAAATAAATAACTTTCATGTTATTGTTTATGTATATCTATTTACTTTTGTTATTAAAAAAAAAATACTTCCCCCTTTCCTTTCGACGAAAGTATGGAAATCAAGCAATATAAAGATAATAATTTAATTATTGTACTCATTATTGAAATGGCTAATGTTATTTAATTATTAAATATATTCGGTGTTAATTTTGTAGAAATACATTTTTCACAATTAAATGAAACTACGTTATGTAGTATTATTTCAACGTTATTTAAGTTATTTACCACGACCTAGGGTTCGTTGTGTTACACCATCTTCAGGTGGGCTATTAGCAAAGATATTTACTAATAGCCCACCTGAAGATGTAATACATCGAAACCTAGGTCACGGTAAAGAACTTAAAGAAAGTGGAAATAATACTACATCACGTAGTTTCATTTAATTGTGTTATTTAATTAGTAAAATCTATATATATAAAAGGAGAAATTGACTGATAATGGGCGGTTTAAATTTATTAATCTAGATTTTGGAGATTTCGTTCACCTAATATAAACGTTTCACAACGGTTCCAATATATATTTTTCAGAAATCGTCTAACTTTTTTTAGCCAAAATAAATAACTGGTGTCAATGATTAAATTTCATTATGCTCTACAATTTTTTTCTATAATTTTTATTCAATCTTCTATAATTTCTTAATTTTAATATAGTTTTTAATTATCACTTTTTTATTACTTTGCATTTTCTCCGGTGCCAATAAATTAAAATAAAAAGGCAGAGCAAAGTAATAGAGGGAGTAAACTATTTGTCCACGATTTTATATATCGAGTAATTTATTATTACAATATTAATATTTTTTTTAAATTTACGTTTTGCGTGAACAATCGTGTATTTTCATAATGGCTATGTTTTTTTCTGGTTTTTCTAGGTAAGCTCTATATAATTATTCTAGTAATAATAGTCTAATAAGGTATTCTAAAAGAAGAAAATAATTTAAAATACACTATGACCTTTAAATTTTCACACATTTGAATATCGCAATACGTTTAAATTAAATTTTATGTTTTAGTTCTTAATATAAATGTCTTCTACACTACGACCATTAATTTTTTGCGTATATAAATTTGTTATATGTCTTAATTAATTTTTATACGGATATTTAATTTTTTAATTTAAATATCTTATTATTTACATCACTTAATAAATCGGGTAAACAATTTTAATATGTTTAAAAGTCAAGGATGCTGTCATGAAAGAGCGGAAATCATTCGATATAATCGATTTATTTAATTTAAAATCAATCACAGTCAATTCATAAAAGCCGGAGACGGTATTGTGTGCATTAAAAAATTCAATGATTAAAACTCGACGGAATTGCTTTACATCACACGAATTGTTACCTCAATCGATTAATCGCTTCGATAGAAGTATTATAAACAATTTTTTCAATTGTTTTCAATTTTAGTTACATTGCCAACTTAACGTTCCTAAAATTATTTCTAACATTCAAAATGTTAAAAATGTTGTTGATTAAGGACTTTCTGAGTAACTGGCGTGTAACAAGAAACATTATTTAAAATATATTGTTTTGAATGAGTTATGATTTCCGCAAAATTATTTACACATCATTCGAATAACTTGTAATAAAATAACAGAACTCAATTGAAAGGTAATGTGAAGATGAATATTTAAAATGCATATGACAATCAAATGACCATTGATATCCCGTTATTTTCGCGTAGAAATGCTTTAAACTCCTGCACATTTTGCAATATATCCAAGGCAACTTATATTAGTTTCCATGTACCAGTTCTTAATTTAAATATATTTTATTAATTTACACTACGACCGTGGACTTTTCACGTATTTGAATTTCGTAAGCTTTTACATACTAGTTCTAAATTTAAATATATTCTTTTAATTTACACCACGACCATAATCTTTCACATATTTAAATTTCGTAAGATATCTAAATTAGCTTGTATGAACCAATTCTTAATTTAAATATATTCTATTAATTTACACCGTGGCTATCAACTTCACGTATTTGAATTTAGTAAGATATCTGAATTAGCTTTTATGCACTAGTTCTAAATTTAAATATATTCTATTAATTTACAATATAATCAACATCTTTTCACTTATTTGAATTTCGTAACATATCTCAATTGGCTTTTATGTTATTTTAGTACTTGTTGCGTAAATACAAAAGAATACAATATTTTTGTGAATATTGTGGTTCTTTACTCACTAGGTATCAAGTGTCTTTATAAGTATTTCAAGTGTCTATGTATCAAGTTTATTAAGATGACCTAACAACAAAGTAGATCTAACAACACAACGTTAACGGTTTCGTAAATGTTAGTTCTCAAACTAAAAAGAAATTAAATTTGCTAAGCTCATATCAGTAATTCTTGCAGAATCCTATAGTGAATTATTTAATTATAAAGGCGATTTCATAACCATTTCTGGAAGATCTATTCACTTATCCAAAACGTTCTACAAACTTTTTATTCATAATCAAAGTTATCATTTTTGCTTCGTATCTGTCCGTATATCTTTCCCATAAATTGAAATCTTTGTTAACTTAAAAACCATTCAATTTATATCGATAAACTTAATTTGCGAGTTTAAAAATAGTCCTATTAATAAAAATGTATTTAGCAGTCATAATAACAAAGCCTAAAAATAAATATGAACCAACAGAAAAATTGGTAATAATTTATAATATATATTTACTTACTCTCACCTTGTACTAATCAAGAATGAATCCATTTTCTACGACGTATTTAAAAACAAACTATGCATATCCGTGACAAATAAATCGTAATAAAATTAGAACTAGCCTCGGTCAATGGCAAACAATGATCGCTATAAAGAAAAAAAAAATAATGACAGCAAATTTGGCGCGCGATTTGCATTTCTCAAGCCTATTAAGGAATTTTACGTTCAAGTTCTGGTTATGATATTCCATATTAAAGCAGAAATTTTGAAATGATGCAAAATAATCGTCTTTTGTTTAATTTTTTCACAATACGAGGAAAATCGCTAATTAAAATTATCTAGTTTCCAAACAACGGGACTATTTGGAAAATAAGAAATAGAATGTCTAAAGAACCGTTTTTAGCTATTTTCACTAGCAACACTGTAGTTTTCCCCGTTTAGAAACAATTATATTAGTTTCAGGGTAATAAATATTAACCATTAACCAGTAGTTGTCGAATATGTTAATGTAAATTTCATTAATTTTTCTTCCAATTTTGAGTCAACTTGATTTTTTGGTTTCAAAAATCTGATATTTATGAAAAAGGTTTATTTTATTACGACAAATAAGTAGTTTCCAAAGAATTAAGTTCGTGGATATAATAAAAAAATTGCTTTGAAGCGCCAACCACTTGTCTTTCTGTAAAGATTTTAAACTTTTATTCTCATATTTTGAGTTAAATAACGAATCTAACATGAGAATTGCATTTCAGGTATTAACATTTTTCAATCAAACAGTTTTTGTTTTATCAGGCAGGTATTTTTGTTACGTGAATTTGTAGGATTGTGAAATGTTAATCTCTTATTCTTCACGAAAATAATACTCACATTTTCTTGTACTGGGAAAGTTAAATTATTTTAATTCAAAATTACGATTTAAGTAAGTGCTATTCTTCCCATGAAAGTCACGTAAAGAATACAATATCATAATTCTTAATAGATAAATCAAAATATCAGGCGATTATTTTGCGCATTTTTACTGTTATGTACATTAATAGCAATTTATTTTAGTTAGCGGATTGAATAATCATGTCCTGATAATTTTTTTATTCACCTATTTCAATTAATATAATTGTATTTATTGGTATAACTGAAACCATTGTAATTTATTCCAAATGTCAGTATTGACATACTAACATCATAGACATGAGGATTGGATTACGTGATCTGTATTATTATGTAGGCTCGAAAGTCAGAGAGAGATAGCAATTGTTGACGACTATCGATATCTCTTTCACCAGCAGCTAGGGGTGTATTCGAAATTCGTTGTTTTCACCATAGACATTATTCACAGATTACGTTATATATATGGTATACGTACAGATTTCATACGAAGTTTGAAGGACGATATTATTTATTTATTTATTCTATTTTATTTACTAATTTTATAAACGTTACGAGCGTAATGGTAAATATATGTTTTGTGCGTAAATGACGAAGTAATAAAAGTCATATGTACATAACTTTTTAAATAAAATATTTTTGTACGATAAACAATTATGAAAACGTTTTTTAGTAACTATTTACTTATGAAGTGATCTGCGGGATTATGTATCAACTCATTTCTTACACACAAAACATGTATATATATATATAGAAATGATTTAGTTATTATCACCTCGCCTCATTTCTTACCTTGATATTGGCAAAGTTTCTTTGTCTAAAAGAAAATGAACGCCATAAGGTAATAAAATACTAGTCTTTATATATATGATGTAGTTTCACGCAACATATTAAATGAATTCCAATACATCCCTGGCTGTTGATAATAGAGATGTCTATAGTCGTCAATAATTGCTATTTTTCTCTCATTTTTTTGCCTACAAAATGATACGAATCGCGCAGTTTTCTCTTTTTATCTATTCCTTACATATATTGCTCTGCATATATTAACATAAAAACTAAGTGTTGCTAGTAGGAAAAAAGAGTTAATTTTTTAAATCCTATTTTATCTAAACAACCCTGAACCCCTAGATAATAGTAACTAGCGAGTTGTCCTCTTTGTTGCAAGAAGTTACATGTCCCTATGAAATTCAGTGCCAATTTCCATTTTTTCCAAGTTTTTTTTACAAACAGAAGATTAATTTTACTTGTTACAACACTATTTTCAAATTAGACATCGTATGCAAAAATATTCTCATTATGTTGTGAATATGAAGTCTTTCTGACAGCACGGATATACGCCAATACGAACCCGATATAAATGTTAGAACATCATTAATATCGAATATATTTGGCGTTAATTTTGTAGAAATTCATTATTCACAATTAAATGAAACTACGTGATGTAGTATTATTTCTACTTTCTTTAAGTTCTTTACCACGACCTAGGTTTCGTTGTATTACAACATCTTCAGGTGGGATATTAGCAAAGACCTTTCTTCTAATATCTTTATTTATATTCTTTGCTAATATCGCACCTGAAGATGTTGTAATACAACGAATCCTAGGTCGTGGTAAAGAAATTAAAGAAACTAGAAATAATACTACATCACGTAGTTTCATTTAATTGTGGATCATTAATATCATTAAAATTAGTGTTACTTCACACAGGCTCTGTATTGTAAGGAAATGGCTTAGATTCGACGTGCGGGTGTAGCATGTACCAGAGATAAATACGCTGTATATCGAATAATTGCTTAATTATTTGTCGTAAAGTAAAATTGGATTAAAAATATAATGACATAAAAACAAATATATAATTATGTAATAATGAAAATAATTATGGAAACTCGATCTTTCAAAATCTACGCTTATAATCAGTATTTATAAAAGTGCTACTAATATAAAATTTATTACAAATAAGTAAAATATTTGTAATTTTTTTTTCTTTCTCAACGAAAAACAATTTTAGAAACGTATTTCCGGTTTTTTGACATTATTTTATTAGGAAAATGTATACATTAAAATAATTTTTGCATCCTTGTAGCTTTCTCTTTCAAATAATAATCTATATTATACAAGAAATTGAGAAAAAAACTCGAATAATTTCATTATTTTTCCCCTCAAAAACTTTTATATAACTCTCATATAACTGTTCAGACGTATGCCGATTAATATGCTTAACCACTATGGCAAAATTAAAGGCTGGCAAACATGTGAGTAGCCCTACAAGGGTAGCACTTTTTACCTTTTGTGTACGGTTTCCTATGAATATTTTATGGAAACCTATATTCTACTTGTTATAACCCACAAAAATATATTCTTTCCCATTCTAGCTACGATTAACCAATGAAATTCAGACTGTCGCAGACTACAGATCGTAGATCATTTAATGGTTAATCCAGAATTCTTTATACCTCCCGTGGAATTTATGTAAACAAAACTAAACTTACGTAAGTATGGTCCGCAGTTACGTATCTATATAGTTATATTTAATTTAGCTTTTTCCCCTTTGTTTTCCTATGAACATTTTATAAAAACCTATGTTCTACAAGTTATCACCCACAAAAATATCCTCTTTTCTATTCTAGCTACTACTTTAGTGACGTAACTATGGTCCGCAGTTACGTACCTACACACCTTAGGTATCCATAACGCATTCCGCGTAAGTTCTACCGGTAAATCATTACATTTGGCAACCTCACGCTGGCAAGATTCACGTAAATCGATTGTTTACATCGCAGAATTCAAGGTGAGAATGCGACACGTGCGCACAGTGTTGCGATACTGTTCTAAATTGATAGTTTCCACATTCTTGCACGTACGGGTACCGTTTTGACGCAGTATCCCTGGCAGATAAGTTCTTGTAAATTTATACTAATTTCAGCTGTTTTTGATTTAAAAATTATATTATTTTTACATTTATTAGGTTCCGTACTTCAAAATGAAAAACAGAACCGTTATAAGACAATTTATGTGTCTTTCTCTCTGTGCGTCTGTCACAGCAGATTTTCTCAATAGATATGTGATGTAGAAACTTGAAATTTGGCATAATAATATCTTGTTATCTTGTATATTTTGCACAATTTTTAAAGAATGTAGTAAATAATGAATACATTTTTTTTCAATTTTATATATTTATTAAATGGCGAATTAAAATAATAATTTGAAAGGGCTTGTTTTGAGAAAAACAAAATATATTTTTATTATAATTTTAAACTGTTTAGTTAAAAATATATTTTAAATAATATGCAAAACTGACAAAAAAAATAATATGCATTCCCTTTTCGCTCATTTCCGAAATTACTGGACCGAAAGTCATTAAAAAAATTGTTTATAAAATTATAGGAAAACCATAACGAATATCTTAGATATTATAATTTTTGAAATATGCAATATTTTAATGATAAAGCAGGAAATATATTTACTTTGTGAAAAATAATATTTGTAAATAGTTTAACAGAAATACGTGCCCGGAACCCTCACATTGCGAGTTTTATTCATGTTTGACTGTTTTTTTTCAAATAAAATTTTTCAGTTTATTTTCATTATAATTTACATACATAATCTTTAGCAAAATGGCTATCCTAATGATCTAATTATATGCTTGGGCAGAGCAGGCAGAGATAATGAAATGCTGTACTATTCTATCTTGACGCACTCTGCTTCAATATATATATATATATATATATATATATATATAATAAAATATTAAAAGGACTATGTCAGTAACTCCACCCCACAAAAACTGACCAAGTGCGGATGTGGCTTGCGTATCGAGGGTTCCGTGTCTCGTTTGAAATAAAATTACTTTCTTTATCATAAATTGTCACCAATATGAACTTTCTAGCATAATAAATATTGAATAAAGCCTAATATAATTAAGTAAGGAGAAACAAATATGTTATCGTGAATGTCTGAAAAATTGTGATATCTAGAAGCATTACAATTATCCCACAACCTTTATAATTTTTCGGCTTTTAAGATTCCCATTTTTTTCATAATTTTATGTGCAATAGTTTCAGAAATATGAGGGAGGTGTTGATACATATTTTTTCATACTTGCCCTTTCAAACTTGCCCTTGCAACTACTTGCCCTTGCAACTACTTGCCCTTGCAACTACTTGCCCTTGCAACTACTTGCCCTTGCAACTATTTACCCTTGCAACTACTAGCCCTTGCAACTACTTGCCCTTGCAACTACTTGCCCTTTCGAACTGGCCCTTGCAACTACTTGCCCTTGCAACTACTTGCCCTTGCAACTACTTGCCCTTGCAACTAATTACCCTTGCAACTACTTGCCCTTGCAGCTACTTGCCCTTGCAACTAATTGCCCTTGCAACTACTAGCCCTTGCAACTACTTACCCTTGCAACTAATTTCCCTTGCTACTACTTGCCCTTGCAACTACTTGCCCTTGCAACTAATTGCCCATGCAACTACTTGCCCTTGCAACTACTTGCCCTTTCGAACTTGCCCTTGCAACTACTTGCCCTTGCAACTACTTGCCCTTGCAACTAATTGCCCTTGCAACTACTTGCCCTTGCAGCTACTTGCCCTTGCAACTAATTGCCCTTGCAACTACTAGCCCTTGCAACTACTTACCCTTGCAACTAATTTCCCTTGCTACTACATGCCCTTGCAACTACTTGCCCTTGCAACTAATTGCCCTTGCAACTACTTGCCCTTGCAACTACTTGCCCTTGCAACTACTTGCCCTTGCAACTACTTGCCCTTGCAACTAATTGCCCTTGCAACTACTTGCCCTTGCAACTACTTGCCCTTGCAACTACTTGCCCTTGCAACTAATTGCCCTAGCAACAAATTGCCCTTGCAACTACTTGCCCTTTCAACTACTTGCCCTTGCAACTACTTGCCCTTGCAACTAATCGCCCTTGCAACTACTTGCCCTTTCAACTACGTGCCCTTGCAACTACTTGTCCTTGCAACTAATTGCCCTTGCAACTAATTGCCCTTGAAACTTGCCCTTTCGAACGGTATACAACACTATGAACATAATTTTTAAAAAATCGAAAATTAATGCTCCTCCCCCTAATATGCTTTGTCATTATATGAATATTCTTGTCAAATTATTGAGAAAAAGGACTGCCATAGACGATCTAATGAGTACGGGAGTAATCTTAAAAGGGTTCCGTTTTTCGTTTTAAAGTAACCAACCCTAAAAACCACTGGAGGGATTTTAATGAATCTATGCAGTTTTGTCTATAAAGAATATGTTCATATTAACAGTAAGAATAAATAAGATTATTACTGTACACCTCTTCTAGTTTTTCTTTAATCAATAGCGACATCTATTTATTTTATTATCAACAATCATACACGTGTAGTTTCACAATTCTCCACTAGATGGCGGTGTTTGTTCCAATGTTTATAAATGTTTTTCTTTATTAAAGTATTTATTTTTTTGTTTTATAGGAATAGCAGTATCATCATTATCTATCAACAGACACAGACTTCTCCTGGCTAAACCTGCCGAGAGATACAGTTTAGCTATATATATATATGTTTCTAGCGAAATAATTCCAAACTAAAAAAAATAACTAAAATGGTTTTCTTTTTAAATTCAGAATTATACTTTTTTTACAAGGAAACATATTAGTGATTTACATTTTGATTTCGATGATAATATTTTTTAAACAGAAAATCAAATAAAAAACCATATTAGAAGACAATACAGAAATATATGGCTAACTATATAATAAAAATAGGGTATTTAACTATATTTTTTTATTACTGAAATAGAATAAATAATAACATTAAAAACGGTTAAACTAAATATATCGTATCTGAGACTTTTTATTACAAAGTTAGAACGACTAAAAAACTGACGAACTACGATTCGCGCGAAAACGCCCCATACAAAAAAACAACTGGCTTATGACGTCACTGGCCTGTTATTTATTTAGCATTCATTATAAGGGAGTTTATTAAATATTTTTAGTATCTCGTTATATATTGCGTTTAAGTTATATATTGCATACTATAATTTTCTTATTTTTTGTGCGGAAATTAAATTCATAATATTTTTTTTCTATTTATTGAAAAAAAATTTACATTTTTTCCTATCTAAGAGTTTCGAGTAATTGTTTGTTATATGCATTATTTTTTCATCCCAAGTTTTTTTTAAACCTGCTCTACAGTTTTAAAACATTTTTACAAAAAAATATCGACATCAGTCAAATACCCTATTACCTTTAAATTTATCTTTAAATAAATTTAGAGATAATTATTTTCCTAGACGTGCAGAACTTGCACAGGGAGAGTTTCATACATCCTCCATCCCTACACGAAAATTGTCTTCCATCCAGTAGGACTCAAGCTATAAGCAAACAAACAGAATGGCTGATAGATGTTGTTTTTTTTTATATTTATACATTCATGAAAATATGGACATAACATTTAAGAAAATATGTTACCTGAATAATATCTATTTTAATTTTTAATCTATTAGCCCTCTTGTTCTTTCTATTACCATTACATAATCCGGTTAAAATTAAATTAAAATTTATTTTATTTTCTTTTTCGAATCTTTATTGGATATTTTCATGTTTTTTTTTTCTTAAAAATAATTTTCTTTACGATCCTTATCAACTAACATGTCTAGCATGTATATATTTTATTGTTTATGTAAAACTATATTTTAAATAAATTTTTCAATAAACTTCTACGATAATCATGAAGTTCCTAATGGAAATTTCATATTTTCGGACCAAAACTCAAAAAAGAAAATGTGCAAAAAAGAAAAAAAAAATATTATCCTCAAATAATTAATAATAATAAATAAAGTTTATGCGATAAATATTTAATTATTTATATTAGAGATAAATTACCTAGATTAAAAATAGAGAGCTTCGACTTTGATCGAAAGTAAAAATGATGGCGGTCACATGTTCTAAAAAAATTTCAATAACATTATTTTATTTTAAATACGGAATATTGGAACATATCAGCATAGTTTTCAGTCAACTCATTTTTTTATGAAAGCTGGTACGCGTCGTTTTCAATTTTGAATCAAATGTCAATAAAACAAATCACAAAAATTGCATTAGAAATATTTAATTCATAAATACTATAAAACTTCTTTTTAAATGGCCACTTGTTATGCATTATTTCCTAATCATGTTACGGCCGGAAATGAACAACAGTGATAAATAAAACAAATGTTACCGATTAAACATTTTTCAGTCGAACGTTCCTTCGAACTTTATCAACGATTTCAATAAAGCCTTCACACCGTAAAAGTATGATAATATTTTATACATACCTACATACTAATTATCAGTTATACAACTTGAATTCGCCTAGGTCAGTTATCGTAGGTACATTATAATAAACTGTTTACTTAGTCACGCTTCAACATTTGCGAGAAAAAGATCTATGTCCGATCTGGGCGCACAAAGATCGAATATCGGTTTAATTTTCGTCAAATTTCGAACATAAATCGTATTTTTTTAAGTTTATTCTAAAATCAAATACTTTTTTGGGAGACGACAAATATCGACTAAGACATGATACAAAATGATCGAGAATAGAATACTTTTGAAATTTGAAATTACATTCCAGGGTGAAAATTTTTTTAAAAAGATTCATCAAAATTTTCATTGCTGATAAAACTTATTTAAAAATCGAATATTCACTTTAACCTAGCCAGTTACAACAAAAAATTATACTTAAAAGAAAAGAAACGAAATTACAAAATAAAATAAAACGCCATTGTTCGATATCTATTAAAAACGAAATTATACGGTAGTACCCAACATGGAATTTTATTTAGTTCTAAAATAAAGAAGTACTTACAAAAATCACTTTGATACTGCTTTTTATCTACAAAATGACGCAAAAGTTACACCACTGAAAAATATTTTTCCAATAAAATTTTTAAATAATATGACAAATTGCAATTTTTAAAACACAAATCAATAAATTTGAAAAACAAAAAATTATTAGCACGTTCAATAAAAACGCTACCTATAAAATACGATAATTTCCATCTAAAGAAAAATCATGTTAAAAAATATTGTTATTGAAAAATAATATAAAATTCCATTTGCTTGAAAGCCCTGAAATAAACCATAAATATCCCAACAAGTACGAAACAAAATTCAATTTTTAGCTAATTAACACACTCGTAAAAATATAACGGAATTCTTAACAATTTGAATAATATCATGATCGTAAATATGTATTCAAATTATATTAAAAAAAAACTTGACCAATATTTTTTTATACAGCCGTAAACATTTAATAACCATGCATGCCAATTAATAACCAACTAACATATACATACGAAAATGGAATATTAGATAAACAAATGTAATGTAAGTCCACGATCCGAAAAACTTCCGTCATTTTTAAAATATTACTAAATTACATAGCCAAAATTTATAGAATGCAAATAAAAACGTGACACCTGCTGTTTTGAAAAAAAAAACAAAAACATGTACATCTACATATTCAAATTGTATTTGCCAAGTTATCGTATACATTGCGTTTTTATTAATTTAATATTTTGCATAAATACACACGTCTAAAAATATAAAAACTAATACATAATTACACATTTTGTTTTAAATATTTAGTTTGATCGGAATTTTATTTAAAAGTTTGGTAGCTATTTTTTTTTGAAAAAGAAAGAAATTGATTCTAATTCTAAAACATAATTAAGTTAACTATTCGCAAACAAATAATAAATTCTAAGTTAAAAATATATTTGAGATTCCTTTACTGAAAAAAATTAAAGTTTTGAAACAAATTATACAATATCACCAGAAATATAAATCTGAAATTTAACTTTCTAAATAAAACATGATTTACGAAATTAAATTAGACTTCAAAACAAACAAAACTTACATTTTGCTAATGTCTTCGCACGTCGATCTCTCGTTGCACTAAATCTATAAGCGAATTAATCTCTACACTACTTTTATGCTTATAACGTAATATTACACCGTTCATAAACAACAACAGTATATGTTTTTAATAAATAAGTAAAAATTAATAATAATAATAAAGTGCAGATCAGAAATTTTCCACTGGCAGAGACGGGATGCCGAATACTAAATAAAATCAAAAAAGTCAAAATCTCTATTCAAAACTCTCGCTCGTTCTGTTCGAAGTTGCGTTCGTCTTTTAAAATATTCAAATGTGCGAAGCGCGTTCCAGAGCGTCCGGCGCGGTGTATCGCCGGCAGTGCACTGGCGGTCGTCGGCGCGGTCGGTTCCTCTGCTTTGCTGTAGTCGTTCGCTACATTTATTGTGTTGTGTTTCATACGTAACTAACCTGTGCCGTGCGCTGTCACGTTATATTTTTATCTTTTTAATATAGAGTATTACAGACACTTCGATAGGTTAAGGCGGCGCTGGAAGGAGTAACTTTGGCTATTTTTAGTTTTCGTTTGTTTATAGTTTTAAATAAACCAATTAGAGAGAATGTTAACAGTTATGTTCTCTTACGACGATTGGCATCCGCTACCACAGGAATGTAAAAACATGAAGTATTTAGATTGGATAAACGCAGCATTTATGGAATCATCTAGATCTCTGTCATTCTCTCATATCTAATTTCCTCCGAGACCATTTGATATAGAAATAATTAAAAATATATAGTCGCGAATATATATAAACATATATATATATATATATATATATATATATATATATATATATATATATATATATATATATATAAACATATATATATATATATATATATATATATATATATATATACATATATATTCGCGAAGATTAGCTGACAGTTCCCAAACTATTAACATGATGTTTTTAACCTTATTTTGAAAATTAAAAAAATGAGTTTTTTTTTAAAAAATGATTTTAAGATATTCTTTTTTTTTCTTTTATCATACGGAATGGTGGGGCTAATGACCTATATAAAAATTTGTTGTGAGGAATAAAATACGCTGTTGATATTTATGCACATGTTTCGTAAATATTTTTCCCAATATTTTTGAAAATATCTTATATAAAATTTTGAATAATAATTTTTGAATCTTTATATATATTTCACATTACACATGGAATAATAAAAATGTTTGAAAACTCAATGCAACTCCTATAATATTTCCATACAGATCCTTGTGAACCATCGAAATACATGAGGGTTAATATACTTTTATAATTACTATGTCAAGTTTCAAGTTTTACGTCGAATCGTTTCTAAGAAAAACGCCTGTGACAAACAGACAAACGGGATACATGCGTAATCTTATAAGCGGTCCGTTTTTATTTTTTTCGAGGTACTGAACATTAGAAGGAACAAAAAATGCCTCCATATAGCACTCACACGCGGAATATAAAGAAAGAGATAGATATCTAAAAAAAGTATGCATATAAAAAAAAACGAGTGTGCTTTACAAAATATGAACTTTAAAATGAATTTACAATTTTATTCTCTTTAAACGTATAATATTTAATGTATTGCACAAAATAATAATTTATAAAATTGTTCAAGAACGAAATTAAATTACAAAATAATAAAAAAATCACCGTTCGCGTAATGCTAGCAAACTCGCATATATATATATATACACACACACACACACACACACACACATATATATATATATATGTATATATATATATATATACATATATATATATATATATATATATATATATATATTTCATACACTGGCTATCAGAGGAAGAGAGATAGAAAATGTGCGAGCGCACTGCTCTCTTTTGCTCCTACAGTGTGAAACAGATAATAGGCTTGCACTGTGTCTTAGATATACGAAACATAACTGGCTATGAGGGAAAGAGAGAAAGAAAATGTGTGCTCGCACCTCTCTCTCTTGTCCCTACAGTAATATACGAAACGTAACTCTCTCTCTTTCTGTCTTCACTAACTTATATCTCCCTCTCAACTTCCGTTCGCCTCGCCCGACCACACTTTTCGTAACGCTCTCGTCACGCATTCACCAGCTTACTCCCGGTCCTCAACGGTCCTCAAAAGATGAGACAATTGCCTTATTTTTATTACAGAATTTTTTGAACTAGAAGTTTTAGCTCAAACAATTCTGTAATAAAAATAAGGCAATTGTCTCATCTTTTGAGGACCGCTTTTAGATCGCTAATGAAATGTCTATTTAATATAGCGTCATTCAAAGAAAAAAGTGACGACGTTTAAAAACTAAATAGCCGTAAACTATTTTGTCTGTTGCAAGCCATTTGAGCTTCTGACTGCAAGCGAATAGACAAAATATAGTCAATGTGAGGTCAACATAACATATCAACGTAAAGTTTATTTAAAAACATAACCGTATGACGCCGCACTAAGATAGTAAACATGGACTAACTACATGAAAACTATCAGCGCCACAGTCAGCAGCGATGATTCACCGCCTCGCACACGTATTGATACACATTTTCGTCAATTTAACGGTGTAACGTAATTCAGATTCCACATAGAATACAAAATGATGTCATCGCGCTTACCAATCTAGTTGGGTGGCCTCTATTCCACGTGCCTTCCGCTCATTCGCCGATGGGCCTTTTTTCTGCCGTTGATCATTTTCTTAAAAAAAAAATTAAGTGACCAAAAGACGTTCTCAAAGTAGGGATTGAAAATTAAATTTGTCAATATCGATGTCAAAATTGATGAATAAACATCGATGATATCTTTTAACGCCGATTATATTCTATAGGCTAATTTCATAGAACAATCTAATAAAAATATGATGTAAGCCGTGCGTATTGATGAAATTGAACGTCCCCAACAAACCATACAGAAGGACACAATTTATATCCATCTGATAATACAATATATTCTACTCTTAAGGCCTATACACTAAAAAAAACTGCCAAGTACGAGTAGAACTCACACTATGAAAGTTCTGTATGCATTTAGGCACTTATAAACACATAAGGGCACATAGTATTTCTATTAGAGAATTTACACAATGCCTACTATATATTTTACGGACCTAAAAACATGGTGAATATTCAAATAATATAATTATTTATATATGCACATATATAAATATATTGTGCAGTATATCTTTGACAGGCGTAATAAATATTCATTTTGAAATATAGTCATTTTTGCTGTTCATTTAAGTTACTTATACGGAGTTTTCAATGAATTATTTACAAACCAAACTAAATGTTAAATGTTGGTCAATTATTACTAATAAACTAGTGGAATCTACTTAGCCGTGTTAATAATCCTTTTAATTACGATATTATATATATATATATATATATATATATATATATATATATATATATATATATATATATATATATATATATATATATATATATATATATATATGTTAATATTGTGAATTTTTCAGATATTCAAAACTAGCATTGTAGCTAGTCGGGAGTGGGGAACACGTAACTCTACAAAAATTACTACTTTAAAACTTGGCATTTTGCAAACCGATCACTGTATGAAGTGTTCATGACATGACCTGTTCAACGATACGATCGACTTCTAGTCAATCATCATCATCAGTAGCTCGAGAGTCCTCGGTCCTGGCCTTCTCAAGCAGGCTGTTCCAGGCCCTCCTTCTAGGTGCCACGGTTTTTCATTTTGTTACATTGGGAGCATCGAAATCACTTAGTAGGCAGTCCACCTACCTTAATTTGGGTCTTCCTCTTCCTCTTGAACCAGTTTGGCCAAAATTTGTTTTGTCTTCCTTCATTCCACTTAATTCTCACTCTATCTTCCTTCATTCCAATTACATGACCGGTCCATTTCATACGTTGAATTTTCATAAATTTTAGTATATCTGGTTCTTTAAATAAGTGTTTAAGTTCGGAATTAGTTCTCCTTCTCCAAATCCCATTTCAACTCTCATTTTCGTGTCAGTTAGAGCCTCGTTTAGGCGTAAGCCTTTTTGAAATTGATGAAGAGGTGATAAGTATTAATTTATAATTCTCTTATTTTCTCTAAGATTTGCCGGAGGTTAAAAATTTGTTTAGTTGTGGTTGTCTTTTGAATCCGCTCTAGTAATCACCAATGATGTTTATGGCATAAGAAGAAAGTCTATTGAAGAGTATGTTTGAAAGTATTTTGTACGTGGTACACAGAAGATAGATTCCTGTGCAGTTGGAGCAGTCGAAGACATTTCCTTTTTTATGTATGGATCAGACTGTACTGAGCTTCCAGTCTTGGGGAAGTGTCTTGGAGTTCCACACTGATAAAATTAAGTGGTAGATTATTTTCTTAGCGGCAGACAAGACTGAAAAATCTCTCGTTACAAAATTTCAGGTAAGAAAATACCCAGACCTCTATTTCTGTCGACTACCTGGAAAACGTCTCAAGGACTTAAATTTTGGAACTTAAATTGGTAGTAGTCGAGATTGATGGCTATGATATTGAATCTACTCAATAGGCTATGCGAAAAAAAAATACCCACTCTTTGCATGTAAGGGAGAAAAAGGTTTTATTTCATATCTTAGCTGGTGTTATAAATATGTATAGCCATGCAAAATTTCAACAGTATGCGAGTAATGGATACACGTGCATAGCAGCAAAGAAACTGGCAAAATGTCCTGTAAGACAATTATCAAAATCTAAGGCCAATGTTTCATTTTTTAAGTCTATTTTTCGACATTTTACGTTCGTCAACATCGATGTTTTGTTTAAATCGATTAACATCATTCATCCCTATTTCGAAGATATCGTCGCGCCGTTTGAGTCGTCCATAAGTGCGCGTGTCGCCATATGCTACTTGGCTTTATGTTCAATTGATTTCATAATTGTCTTCGTTTTTCATTGCTTTTTTTATACCTTACTTTACTAGTGTACCAAACCGGTTGACAGCAATGCTGAGATGTTCTCAGTTATACAATATTATATTAATTCATAAAAAGTGGAAAAGAGGAGAAAACCGTTAAATTAATAACTGATTTCAGGATAACTTAGATTTTGATGTAGGTTTTAAATTATATGTACGGAGCTGCAAATTAAATAAGAATAGAAAAATACTGATTTTCTTAAATGGCTAATACATTGTTAATAAGACTATTTAAAGTATTAATTATTGTTACTAGCTAAGAATTGGTGGAAGTAAATTTCTTAGTGACAACCACTGATGTGAAAACCCCTACCTGCCTAATCAAGAAATACGTAAATCTTCAATTGCATTCGCTGCTCGTAAAGAGCACAGACCCAAACACTCAGCTGATTCTAAGGTACTTAATGAAACGTATGATATTGATTTTGTCTATTAAACATTTGATGACGATGGAGCGGTGTGAAACATTGTTTTGTACGCAATATAGTGACAAGATTCTTAATAAGAAGAAGTGACAGTTAAGCTTCGGATGGAAGATAATAAAACTAGTTAATTCACTTTCATTACTACGTAGGTCTTCTTATATTACGCATATAGTATATATATATATATATATATATATATATATATATATATATATATATATATATATATATATATATAATTCTACATATATACGTTAAAGATATACCTCTGCAAAGAATGATTGTAATGTAATAGATCATATTTTGTAACCTTTTCATACATAATATCTCTGTAATTATTGATACAATGGTCTTTCTACATTTAATCAAAGTTTTTGAAGAACAATAAGTTGGCTACTATCAAATTTTCTTGGATAATAAAAGTTACACAATTTTTAACAAATGAATATGAAATTCATAAAATAGCCTAGAATCACACCTACTTTTATTAGGAATAGTGCAAAAAACATAGGAAAATTCAAATCATGATCGTGTATTAAAAATTTTCCGAACTAGTAAGGAGACATAACGTTATGGCGAGTCTATTTTCTGGATCTATTAAGTTTCTGTGTTTTGTTTCGCAATAATTAGATAATTTTTATACTTTAAAACGTGAAAGAATTATGGTCAACCAATATGAAATTTCTACTAATCTTCACAAAGTTATCTTGATAAATTTACTTGAAAATTTAAAATTGTATCGTCAGTATTTTTTTAAATTATACACAAATTGCTACTGTCGCAATTAATATCAGAGCATAAGCAATTAATTTCCGTGTCTCCATTGTAATTGGTTGAAAAATATTGGGGTGCCTTTTATTTAGTGTATTTTATTTATTTAGATTTTAAATAATTTCTTCGTTTGCATGTACGTTTAATAAAAAAAATATTTGTGTGTCTATTTGTCAGTACGAATGAATTTAACTTAAAAACTGCTAAAACTATTGACATGACTTTTAGATAATACAAACATTGTGGATGGTACTTCTGGGACCAACTTAGTTTTTATTTCATATTTGTATTTGATATCGCAAACAGTTCTAAAGTTGTGATGATATTGGTTATGGATTCCGTGAAGCACACCTACACAATTTTTCTTTATGAAGCTGTGATGCCTACACTTAAGTGTCGCGTAACACATAGTGTACACATAATGCTGGTTAAATATGAAACTTACTCATATAATTTTTTATAAACCTTATATTTTTATAATTTTTTATATTTTTTATAAAACTTTACTCAATGACATATATTGCCTAAAACACGTTAGTTAGTGTTTTTACGCAATATCTACATTTTCAATTAGGTATATTCCATAGGGCCCCTTCTATGATGCAGTACCAGTACTCTTGGTTAGAAAATGCTTTTCTAACCAAGAGTACTGGTACTGCATCATATTTTTTTTAAATAAGGTGTCTGAATAAACCTAAAGTTCCAAGCGGACGAAGCCAGATTTAATAATATTCCTTTGATAATAGAGGTGCAGTTAGTTACTTCTATCATCAAAGGCATATTATCAAATCTTTTGTCAAATATCCTAGAATACAATATATCAAATCTTTTGTAAAAATCTTCTTGAATACACTATATCAAATCTTTTGTCAAATAGCCTGGAATACACTATATCAATCTTTTGTAAAAATCTCCTTGAATACACTATATATGATAGTGTAATGGCAGTTTGGGCACAATTGGTCTCTGAGTTCAATAATTTTTTTTCGATGGCAAAACCGAGTCTTAGAGATTGTGTCAACGCGTTTTGATATGGCCACACTTGTTCAATCTTCTTTTCTAAGAATTGTCAAATTGATAAATGTACGATGGTATTGGAAGTCATTTATCGGTTGATTTACGAAACAATACAGAACGAAGATAAGTTCCTTTCACTGGTATGTAACAAGAATGTAAATAATACTTTCACCAATGTCTGATACGGTGCTGATAGATATTTTAAAACCAGATAAGTCTGATAACAAAGTTTATGTGATAAGATGTGATTTATTGAATTGTAAAGAGGCGAACGTTTACACTGTCTTCACTGTTAACAGGAAATTGAAAACTCCTTAATTGGATACTATTTTCATATTTATATTTTTTCATGCCATGTTTTTTAAGTGGAAAATTTGTCGTCTTGGCCTTTTTGGTATCGATCTCGTGTGAAAATAGTGGTAAATATTTTTTGCGTTTTTTAATCTTAGAGCCCAAGAGTTTATATTCCTGTAGGTACAGAAGGAGATACTTTACTGGATCCCTATCACGGTACAGTGGAGTGCTTCAGTGCAGATCGGTTCGGGATGGAGAAACAGCGAACAGAAAAAAGGATATCTGGTACAATAACACGATGTATTAGCAAGATGCGATTTTTTTACATTTTGAATATTAAAATGAGTAGTAGCTCTTGTAAAAAAAAAGTTTCTAGTTTTTGTGTAAGAGCTGTTTTGGTTTAGATTTACGGTAAGATGTACGGCTCCTCTATATGTTTCTTAAAATGCTATCGCACTGATATACACGCAGGTGATTTTGAAGAAAGGAAAGTTTTTATTTTAAATAACAGATTAAAAACTAAAAAGGAACCGCCTATTGAAAAGAATATCGAAATAGTATTCATTTAAACAAAAAATAAGATTTGCGGCATCTTCTTTCGAAATTTACATACGTATACCGCCCGCGGTGATCTTCTTTGGCGGTGGTCTCTTATAAAGAAAGCAAATAAAATTATGTAAATTTTGGTTTGATACATTTTAAAATAGTGGTCTCCTATTCGATCTGAATCAGTATATACGTACATAGTCGTACGTATTTTAATTAAGTACTACCAAACCTTAGGAGATTTGTTTGTGAATATAGTCACTAGGGAATTACAGGTATCGATGTATGCATACATACTTGTACGTATATTAATTAAGTACAACCAAACTTTAGGGGATTTGTTTGTGAATATAGTCAGAAGGTAATTATACGTATCGATGTATACATACATGCTCGTACGTAAATCAATTAAGTACAAGCAAACCTTAGGGGATTTGTTTGTGAATATAGTCAGAAGGGAATTATAGGTATCGATATATACATACATACTTGTATGTATATTAATGAAGTACAACCAAACCTTAGGGGATTTGTTTATGAATATAGTCATAAGGGAATTATAGGTATCGTATATACATACATACTACTACGTATATTAATTAAGTACAACCAAACCTTAGGGGATTTGTTTGTGAATATAGTCATAGGGGAATTATATGTATCGATATGTACATACATTCTCGTACGTATATTAATTAAGTACAACCAGACCTTAGGGGATTTGAATATAGTCACAAGAGAATTATAGGTATCGAATATGTTCGATCTATTACTTGAAATGCTAATAATTTGATTAATATATTAAGTACTAATTTGATAACAACTGTCGCTATGCTGTAAAGAAATTTAGAAATTCTAGTCTGTATTACATAATGTTACATCTTATCTTCCATAAGAAGGTGATAAACTTTGTTTTGTATTTGTTCGTTTATTTTTGTTTGCTTATCACAGAAAATTCTGAACTGATATGAATATTCTGTCACTTTTTAAACGTTTAATATTATTCTTTTTTCCTAGCGACGTAGACGTGAACTGGTAATGAAAAATGGACTATAGTGAAAATTGTGCACTATCACAGTATTTCTTATTTGAAAACCTATTTCCTTGCTGAATTACACTTGTTGTGACTGATCCCAAATATTTTCATGCCAGTAATTTTCATAGATTGACTAAATCAATAGCGCGAGGTGACATACTTTTAGCGTCATCTATCAAATTAGCGTAAACGGTGTTAAAACTTCAACATACAGATATTCTTTAATATTTTTTCAGTAGTTAGTATGAAAAAAATTTAAAAAATATTAAAAGGATAAGTAAGGCAACATACTAAAAGAAAAGGATTTTAGATATTTTAAACGATTAAATTAGGGTCGTGTTTAAAACATTAATCTAGATTCGTGTTTAAACAATTAAATTGAATCGAATTTAAACAATGAAATTTGGTTTGCATACAAACGATTAAATTGGGTTCGTATTTAAACAATTAAATTGGGTTCGTGTTCAAACAATTAATTTGGATTCGTGTTTAAACAATTAAACCGAACCGTGTTTAAACAATTAAATTGGGTTCGTGTTCAAACGATTAAACTGTGTTCGTGTTTAAACAATTAAATTAGGTTCCCGTTTAAACTATTAAAATGGGTTCCTGCTTAAACGATTAAATTGGGTTCGTGTTTAAACAAATTGGGTCCATGTTTAAACAATTAAATTGGTTTCGTGTTCAAATATTTTAATTGGGTTCGTGTTTAAACAATTAAATTGGTTTCGTGTTCAAACATTTTAATTGAGTTCGTGTTTAAATAATTAAATTGGTTTCGTGTTTAAACAATTAAATTGGGTTCATGTCTAAACAATTAAATTGGTTTCGTTTTCAAATATTTTAATTGGGTTCGTTTTTAAACAATTGAATTGATTTGGTGTACTAACATTTTTTTCTTCATTTATTTACTTGCAGATTTTATACTAAGGCAATTTAATACTTCATTTAATTTTTAAAATTTTAAAGTATAAATATTTACATTTAAGATTCTTTTAAAATCTATTTGATTGTTTTTATATGAATCGCATACAAACAGATTGGTAAAAAAACCTGTCGATTTTTTATTTTATTTTTATTGGAAATAAAACTACGAGGATTCCATATATATTTCCGTACATATTTTTTCCTATTAAATTATTTATAAATTTTAATTTTATAGAACAAAAGTACATTGCTTACTATGTCTTTAACTTTATGTGATTTGAGAATAAAAAAATATTCTAGAAATTGTCGTAAAATGGTTATAGATACTGTACATAAATGTAAACAAGACCGATTGATTTGTTTATACTTTAGTCGAAATGACGATTATTTATGTAGAAAAAACACAAGCATACAAGCTCGCATACACACGTATATATATATTCACTCTTTTGTTTATATTGCTCTCTTACCACTATACCGAGGTGACCACTCTAGCAATTTTCACCTGGTCGCTCGAAGCTAAAAAGGTTAACAAGACGTGTACTTACACATAGGTAGTTAATTAACCACAGTGAGCTTTCTAAATTTTCCTTTACTGCATCAGAGATGTACCCTCACAAAAGTCCTTCATAATTTTTTTAAGAAGAAACTGAACGTTTTTTGTTTGTCTCTCTGTTTGTTTATTTATTAGCTTGTACTCATATCAGGTAAAAATTGATAAACAAATTTAGATGAGATTTCGCCTGCTTTTTGCTGGAATTTTCTAACAACCTACGGAAATATCTGAAGTGTTGAGCGTTTTAGAAATGTCATCCATCTGTTTATTTTTTCTATCAAAATATCTAAAAATATTACAAATTAATTTAAGTCTAGAAAACAAACTAATCAATTTTTTATCTCGATATGTATTTTAGAAAAGAGAAAAAAGAAGAAAATATGGTCCTACTGATCATCACAACAGGGCTAATTATTGACTTCATAACCCACTGTCCATGACTGAATAAACACAACTGAATAAACCAAGTCACAACTGAATAAACCAAGTTTCAAGCGAGGGAAAATAATATTTAATATCCTTAATATTAAGCCATACAGAGAAGATATGCTTACATCATGCGCAAAATATGTGCGAGAAGTATTAGGCGCGTAATTTTTTGCTGAAAGTTTATGGACACGTAAAGAGCATACTAATGTTCTTAATTAGATCATTAATCTTAATTAAACTTAAAAAATGACTACTTCAACAAAAATTTAAATGGCAGCCATATAAAGGAAAAAAATAAGAATCACTATTACTGCATAGTTTTATGATTCATACGTGTATTTTATTTAATATTTATCTGTTTCTGGATCCTGATGCTGAGATTTCATCCTCTGCTAATATTTTTAAATGTCCTATGTTGAGAAAAATTTAGTCTATCGCCGTCCTTAATTCTTGATGCCCCTTAATTTCATCCTTGTTTTTTTCCTTAACCTGAATCTATCAATAAATAAAAAAAAAATTCATTTGTGCTATCGCTGAAATTAAAAAGAAGGAAAACGTTGTTAATTACTTGTAAAACTCGCACAAGTTTAATCCACTTACAAATATTTAAGGATACTTACGTATCCTTAAATATTAATATTAAGCTAATAAATATTAGCTATTTATAAATATTAATATTATTTTTCACGACGTAAATATATTAACTCATTCATAGTCGTGAAAATATCGCGAATTTCTGAGAAACTGTGAGACATAAAATTATTGATCGACTTTAGGTTAACTTTTAGTAATATTGATTTTTTCTCATTTTGATATTAGCAATTTCGAAAATGGGGGTTGGAGAAACATATTTTTTGCAAAAATTTGATACGAAATTTCTGAAAATCTCTCGTTTAATATTCTAAAAAAAAATTATTGGTAATATTCATAACTTGATATGAAAGATCAATTGATATTAATAAGATTGATTGAATTTGATAATCGACCCATGTTTAAGCACTTTAATTCAAAACCCTAACTCATATTTAAATACGTAAACTCAACCTACCTTTCAGCACTTAAATTCCAACCACGTTTGAGCACTCAATGTCGACCCATGTTTATTAAGCACTTAAACTTATGTTTAAGCACTAGAACTCAACTCAAGTTTAAGCACTTGAACTATAGTCATGTTTAATCACTTAAACTCGACTCATGTTTAAGTACTTGAACTCAACCAATATTTAAGTACTTGAACCCAACCTATGTTTAAGCATTTGAACTAAACTCATGTTTAAGCACTCGAACCCAACTCATGTTTAAACACTTAGGTTCAATCCATCTTTAAGCACTTGAGCTCTACCCATGTTTAAGCACTTGAACTCAACCCATGTTTAAGCAATTGAATTCAACTTATTTAGAAGCATTTAAGCTTAACTCATGTTTAAGCACTTGAACTCTTCCCATGTTTAACCACTTGAACTCAACTCATGTTTAAGCGCTTGAACTCAACCCAAGTTCAAACTCCATAGAAAATGCATGGTAGATGAGTGCGAAGAAAACTTTATTGCAAATAAATTGGTAAAATATAATTAATCAAATAATATGCAATACACTAGTTTTAATTGCAGTTTCGTCTATGGAAAGAATAGTAGTGAAATTAAAGAAAAAAAATTCTTTTAAAAAAATTGTATCTCAGCATTGAAAATTGCTAAGCTGCTTGACATACATAGAATCAAAGAAATGGCTTGAGAAGAAAAAAACTATGCCTTGGGGCTTTATAGCCCGCAGGCTAACATGTCGGATTGGTGTGTGATTATTAATTTATATTTACGCTCATTTTCGTAACGTGATGCTTTTCCAAATACCAGAAAAAATCACTAATCTGTTCTATGTTCATTTCGATGATTGAGGTTATATGTATCATGCGAAAGCAGAATAAATAAACAAACAGTAAACAAACAAGTTGAGTAGTTGTCGCCGCATGTTGTTTTTTGGTCTAATCACAGGATTTAAGTCTTTCGCGGCTCGGGTTCAAGTCCTTACCGCTCATCAAGTGATGTTTGAAATGTCGTAGTGGTGGCAGCAGCGTCATTGTAGCGAGAATCTATGCACTGCAATGGGCAATCCATCTGCCGAATGGCGATTATGGATATTGTCTCCAACCATACGGTCGTTGGGAAATTTCTATATTCAACGATGGATAGTGTACGGTTTTCGATTCAATTTTGTAACAAATAAAACCTTTTTCACGTTTATAATATTAGTGTGATGAAGAATGATGTGCAATTGCCGCTTGCTTTAACGCGCGTAATTATTAGGTTAAGGCGTGTCCAAAACGGACTTGGTAGGTTTTTTTTAATGTAAAATAAATAATTTAGTTTTAAAATGTCAGCAAAACAAAAACGTACAATTCTGAACTTGATCTTTTGAAGAAGTGGCTTCATGGCTTATGTAGAAAAAAAAAACATTTATGGGAAATCGATATTTTCAAGTTTCTGATATCTTTCATGAATCTGCAGTGAAAAAAGTAACCCTTATAATTTCGTCATGTCTATTCATTAATATGTATGTCTGTCTTTCTGTCACAGTCTTACAATTTCTTTAATTTTAGACCAATGTCTATGAAATTTACAAGTATGTGTTTCATATGGAGATCTAAATAAATATGTACAAAAATATTAAAAAATATATTATCGCACTTATAAGGTAGATGAAGATTTTTTTGTGTTTCCCATTAAACGTTACATTACTGAATTGGTATTTTAACGATATAGAAGTTGCATTTTTAATTATTAATTTAGTGAGATTCATTTTTGAAATACATTTAAAAGTTCAAGTATGTGCAGTGTAACTGTTAACTTGCACCTAATTTTTCAACATGATTATGAAAAATCTAAATCTGAAAAGAAATCTGGAAAGTCTTTAGTTCGAAATTTGTGTCACCAATTTCTGGGGATACAGGCAGCTATGGAACTCTGCTCTGTACAACCGTTTTGTTTACAATTGTTCCAACGGCCAACTGTTTTTTTTTCTCATAAACACACTTTGCTTTTTCCAAAAAAAAAAAACTTTGGTTTGCTTCAATTTGGTTTAAAACGAAACTACAGTTTCCATCGAATTTCCGCTTAAATCAGAATTTAAAAAATTGGCGATCTGTATGTACATGTACATGTATATACATGTATGTAATTAATATGTACCTTAGCGAACATTATTCGCTTCCTGTTTAGGCTTGGTCCGTCGTAAAGTTTTTTCCTCAGACATTTTTTTAAATCTTTAAAATGACTAATAGATGGTTATTTCATTTTTATTTAAATCTTGTCGTCGTTGACTAATTCACATACGTTAATTTATAACATAGCTAGTTTAACAGGATACGCCCCATGCACAAAGCCATTATGAGTTTTTATTGCACTGCTTTAAAGTTGCAATCGTTTATTATCTCCATGTCCACACCTAGACACCGTTTCCGGCAGAATTGGGTAAAGAATGATTAATGATTAGTGGCAAGGTTTTTTAAGCCTACTTCAGTAGCATATAGTCACTCTTACATGGTTATTAATTGCTAGACGAGGCCACGTTTAAAAATGGCACTAATTAATTGCAGCTATATTTGTTACTGCTGCTTATGGCTCGAGACTAAAGCGTACAGAACCGATATTGTCTGCTGATTTAGCGATCACGAAACATACGACTATAACTTCGATTTGGCCATTGGAAGGAGATTTAACGCAGGTTTGCTGCATTTTGAGTTCCTTGTAGATAGCCATTTTGTGTCTGAAAGAGGAGTATTCATGAAACCTTTTACGCCCATCGGCGCATTAGGTGACCCCATCACAATTTCCAAAAGTGCGGCCACTGAGTTAATTTTCCCGGACGTTTCTGAGCGACTAGAGAAGACATCACATCGCAATTCTTATCGGAGAGGAACCATACCTTTTTACCAAAAAAATTAGATCTTTTTATCATTAAGTGAGAATCAAGCTTATTTCTGCAGCTTCAGAGACAGAACATGAGGATGAATATAGAATGTACAAAGAAATGAAAAGAATATGGAAAGATTGGTTCTTTTAACCACGTGGCGTTATTAAAAGTGTGTTCTCAAAAGAAAGGGATGGAAATATCGCACAGCCGTGCGATCTCCATCTTTTTTTCTTTCTTTATCTATATCTTATTTCTTTTTTTCTTATTTATCTCCATCTTTGGAGATGTGCTATCTCCATCAGATATCTCCATCTTTTTTTCTTTCTTTATCTCTATCTTTTGTTCTTATTTATCTCTATCTTTGGAGATGCGCTATCTCCATCATATATCTCCATATTTTTTTCTTTCTTTATCTCTATCTTTTTTTCTTTTGTTTTTATTTATCTCCATCTTTGGAGATGCGCTATCTCCATCAGATATCTCCATCTTTTTTTCTTTCTTTATCTCTATCTTTTTTCTTTTGTTCTTATTTATCTCCATCTTTGGAGATGTGCTATCTCTATCAGATATCTCCATATTTTTTTCTTATCTTTCGAGAATTGTTTTCTTAATAAAAATAAACTGTTTTTTAAGTCATGTGAGTGTTCCATAAGTGCCTTTTGGATTAAATATGGATGAAAAATGATTGCGTAGGAAATGTCTTTAACTGTGTTGGATGGCAGCTATTTGCATAGATGCTAAATAGTATGTGGAGTCTACTGGATGGTGAATACCGCACTGTCTTATCTGATATAAATCTTTTCTCCGTCGATGTTTGTTAAATTTAATAAAAGAGCTTTGAGCTATTCCGAATGGTGATGGTCGTAGTGTTCTCGTAGTATATTTTCCCTATGGATGTTTCTTAAAATGTTATTATGAGAGATGAAAGGTAATTGAAAAAAAAAAAAAAAGAAAAAAAAAAAATATATATATATATATACATATATATATATATATATATATATATGCTCGGATGATTGAAACACCATAGATACGTATTATAAATAAACAAAATGGCTACGTGATCAGCTCGGTTAAAAATAAATAAGAAACGGAATAGAAATGAATAAAATCTAAGAATTGAATAAAAAATAGAATATTTAAACGATCAGCTACATCTAATTTGAAAAAGAACGAAATAGTTATGGAATCACCACGATCAAAATTAAATAAAAAACGGAATAGTTATGCGACCAACTCGGTTAAAATAAAAAAAAAGGAATAATTGTACAATTAAATTAACAAAAATTGAAAAAAAATAGTATTATTATGCAATGAACTCGGTTAAAATGAAATAAAAAACGAAATAGCTATGCGATCAACTCTGTAAAAATTAAGTAAAAAATTAAATATTTTTACAATCAGCTGGATCTATCTTGAAAGAAGAACGAAATAGTTATGGGATCAACTCGACCAAAATTAAATAAAAAACGGAATAGTTATACGATCAACTCGATTAAAATTAAATAAAAAACGGAATAGCTATGCAATCAACTTTGTAAAAATTAAATAAAAAATAGACTATTTATACGTTCAACTGGATCTACTGATTGGATCTACTTACTGGATCGTTCAACTGGCCTTTGAAAAAATAACGAAATACTGATAATGCAATCAACTTGATCAAAATTAAATGAAATACAGAAGAGTTATTGCGGTCAACTCGTTAAAAATAAAAACTATCTAGTCCATCCAGGGTTTATTAGCGCTGTTTCTAAAAATTTATTTCCATAGCAAAACTTGAATGAACAATTTTTTAAGTTAGATCATATATGCTCTTATGCTTCTTATATTTCACAGCTTGTCTCACTTATTGCGAAGTCATATTTCTTCCAGCGACCTTCGCAGGTCTGTTCTTTAGTTTTACAAGATACATATTGCAAGCTACGCAGAGTATTTATTCATAGGTCTTCTGAAAAATATAAGATGAAAATAAAATTTTCTCAATCACAATTTCATTTATGGTTTAACCATAGAAAGAAACTTCCATGAAAACAAAAGCTTAAGAAAGATACCAGATTACCAGTATAAACGAAATTTTTTTTTGAAAAAATACTAGTTTTACTGAATATGTATTCAAATTCTGATAAAGTATTCGTCATAATATTGCTTTAATGCTCTATTTTATATACAATTAAATGAAACTACGTGATGTAATATTATTTCTACTTTCTTTAATTTCTGTACCACGACCTAGGTTTCGTTGTATTACCACATCTTCAGGTTGGATATTAGCAAAGATAAGATCTTTGCTAATGTCCCAAAATTAACACCAAATATATTCTCTATTTTATGTTTCCCTGGTACCATAAGGAGCCTTGTTTGTGATGGTTACTATGTATAAGACATTTAATCCTATAGTTAGCATTGAAATAATGTAATCTCGATAATGGGATTAGACACCACGAAAAGGTTACTGATAATAATTATTTTATTTGGTACTTAGAAATTATTTGATAATAAGCTGAATAACGCCATTATATATTGAGAAGGAAACTTACAATAAGAGAGAAGACATGTAAACACAGTACATATTCAGCGCACATAAAATATTATATGTATGTATCCAAAATTATATATATATATATATATATATATATATATATATATATATATATATATATATATAAGGATATGATGTATGCCAATCATAAAATTCTCGGATAGCTCTGCAATGCTATGAAATATTTTTCAATATACATGTTATGCATACACCATGTACGCTGATACTACCACACTCCTCTCATCAGAAAAGCTGGAAATCACTAAGGGATTTAGGAGAGTGGAGAATAAAAATGACGGATGAACTCTGCAATTACAAGTGTAAAAGCAGAGTCATGGGAATAAGCAGAGGTGACCAATTCCCGCAGACTGGGAAACTATCACATCTAGAGACTGTAAGGGAATTCATATACCTTGGATCTATCGTATGATACCAGGAAATATGCCAAGAAGAGATCAGGTTAAACCTGAATAGAATGTGGCGGGACAGAAAAGTCTCCAATATCACCAAGGATAGGATAGTCCGAACGGTTGTTTTCTCAATGTATCTACATGGTTTCAAATTTTGGATAATCTGCGGAGTAGACAGGAAGAAGATCGATGCTTTTGAGACATGGCGTTGGAGGAGAGTACTGTTTATACCACGACAAAAGAAACAATAAAAATCCATATTCGATAACTCCAAATTTAGATCAAATTTTTGCTGCCATCTAGTTCTTAGTAAGTTTGGCCATGTAATTCGTAGACATCTAAATAAACTAGACAAATTAGTTGTTGTAGGTGCAGTCCGCGGTCGATATTATTGCTGCTGGTCTGATCAGATTAACGTAATTTGCCCGGCGACTCCTTGTGACGGCAGCCCCGAGATAAGCTGAAGACAGGATGGCATGGAAGAAGCCGGTCAATTCCTACAGTAAGGCAAGATGGAAGAATGAATGAAGATGTTGTAACTCAACGAAACCTAAGTCGTGGTAAAGAACTTAAAGAAAGTAGAAATAATACTACAATACGTAGTTTCATTTAATTTTGAATTATGTATATAATTTGTATTAGTGTTTATAGCGTGCGTTAACAGCACAGTTAAATAAAATCGAAGTGTATGTCTGTGATTCTCGAATTCTCAGCTTCTAAATACATATTTCTTTTACATAAAAACGAATCAAGTGTTAAAAAATTGTGCGTGACAGCTACGACGCGCGACTGGAGTTTACTCCTTAAGTACGATTGTTTTGGAATGAATAAAATAAGTAGTAATGTATACAAATATAAATATCAATATCGTTAAATATAAATGGAAAATTCTTTAATAAAAAAAAATTACGATATAATTATTTTCAAGCAAAACACAAATGAACAAGATCAAATTTATAAAACAAAATTAAAAACATTAAGTAACGTCAGACTAAGAAGTTAAAATTAAAAGAGACTTTTTAATTTTGTAGGATAGAAGACACCAAATATTCACATATAATGACATCTAATGATTACATCTTGATATAAGCGAACGGTAGTAAACTTTGTGTGCCACACTCCGTCATTATGCCATAAGGAAATTTTAAATCTCGATCTAAAGATGCGCAGAAATGTTGCGCGGAGAGGCCACCTAACGGCTACACTTTATTTAACGCTCTGAACTTAATACATTCAGGCCTAACGGTTACACTTTTATAACGCTTTTATTCCTCATCAAACTTTATACCGGGCACTATATATGAAAACCAATTCTTAAAGAGTTAAATCCAAAAATACCGTCTATCTATCTGCTTTCCTCTGTACAAAACGGATTTAAATCGAATATTGATACAGCTACTGACGTCAATTACTGAAGCTACTTAGAGAAGTTATAGGTAGTAATCTTGGAATCGGCATAATTTTTATTTCATTGTTTTATCTGAAAAGCTTCCAAATTACGAAAATGGAAAGGTCACGTAAAAATCAAGCAAAATTTCCGAGAGACGGTTGGCGGATAACGGCTGGCTGTAGGAACTTGCGAAAATAGACAAGAGAAAGAGGGAAAGGGACCAGTCCGCATGAGCTTAAAATAAACTAGTTATTTGTGTCTAATATAAGAGTATGAAATAAAGGCTTTAAAGCACTGCACTTGCATTTTTGAATTTCATGCAGACAAAGTCGCAGGATACCGCTCGTATAAGATATATAATTATACATAACTGGTCAGTTGATACTGCTGAATTTTTTACAAACCCTATCAAAAGTTGAATATATTTGGCGTTAATTTTGTAGAAATTCATTATTCACAATTAAATGAAACTACCTGATGTAGTATTATTGCTACTTTCTTTAAGTTCTTTACAACAACCTAGGTTTCGTTGTATTACAACATCTTCATCTTTGCTAATAGCCCAACTGTAGATGTTAATACAACGAAACCTAGGTCTTGGTAAAGAACTTAAAGAAAATAGAAAAAATACCAATAAAAAGTATAAGACGAAAAAAATTTAAATCATTTTTTTGCTTCGGGATTTTATTAAATTTTTTTAATCATATTTGCATTCAAACGTGTCATTGCCATGAAGAGAATCTCCGTGAAAACAATAAGAAAAACACTGAACAAGTACATTCGATTTTTCTGTCTCCGAAATAATACTCGATGTGCTTACTATTCAAAAGCTGAAATAATTGAGTTAAAAATTGATTTGCTAACCCTTTAAAAGCGTTACTTATATGATTTCAAACTAACAAAATTGTTTAAGAAATATATGAGTTCATATATCCGTACTATCAATTTGCCCCTACTATCAATATACCCACGCTATCGATATATCCGTACTATCAATATGCCTGTACTATTAATATACCTGGACTATCAATACACCCGTACTATCAATATACCCGTGCTATCAATATATTCGAACTATCAATCTACCCACGCTATCAATATATGCGTACTATCAATATACCCATGCTATCAATATATCCGTACTATCAATATGCGTCTACTATTAATATACCTGGACTATCAATACACCCGTACTATCAATATGCCCGAACTATTAATATACCTGTAGAATTAATACACAGTACTGTTAATATACTCGTATTATTAATATATCCGTACTGTCAATATACCCATATAATTAACATATATATACACTATTAATACACCCGTATTATCAATATTTTGGCTTCACAAAACATTAATTATAAACCAAGTTCTAGGTTTGAAGCGGCATAACAGTGTATTATAACTACTGAATGACCTTTTCTTTTAACTTCATGGTTATAGGAAGAAATTTACATGAATTTTGTATGTAAAATATCATGTGAGTTTTAGATGCTGCTGGTCCCACAAATGAAGAGGTATTCTAGTAGTTTCCTTGTCCATCTGTCAATGTGACTCGCCCTTTTCTAATTGCGATCGGCTATGATGGTAACTATATTATCACTTTTTTCCTTGACCGTATCCAGGTGTAGATCTTACGATCGTGCAGGATGATTCCAAGTATTGGTCTTTCCATCGCCCTTTGCGAGAACCAGAACTCCATTTCAGACATTTCTGTCAAGGTCATGGTCTCAGCCCCATAACTGAAATTGGTAGAATACATTGCTGGAATAGTCCTGCCTTCCAAGCTCTAAACAATACCGTGCTAGAGTTTGCTGTTGTCGCTAAATGCTGACCATATCTTGTCTCTAGTTTTGGTTATCCAGCGTGATTTGTTGTCCAAAATATGTTCTTGTACGATTTCGATTGGTAATTCGTAGTCGTGTATTTTATGAATGTTGGTCCTGGTTTTGGTCTTCAACATGTTACCTTTAAGTCTAATTTTTGGGACGTGCATTTAGTTTATAAAATATTTCAGCATATTTTTCATGCTGGCGGGAAAGAACTAAGGCAAGCTGGACAAAATTTTCTCAACTATATCGATGTCCATGCCATTCCAATCTAGTGTTTTAAAAATATTCTTGGGAGCGGCGGTAAATGGTTTCGGGGGATTGTACCTTCCTGGTGAACTTTTCTAAACATATAAAATTAATTAGTATTTTAATGTGGACTTACCCACACACGATATAGAAGGTATTTATGCAATGGAATGAAACTCTATTCCGCCTTCCAATCTGCAAGCACATCCTTGGTTACGAAGGTTTCAATGGAGTTGAAAACTTTTCATTAAGGGTTTTTGGTGATCGTTATACTTCTCTTGGTATCATCTCGTGTAATTTATTATATACGTAAGGAAATATTGCACAAATATTAATTGTATATGTAAACAAATAATAAGAAAACGATTAGTTTTTTGCTTTAATGAAATCTGCAAATTTAGACGTCCATATCTAGTTACAGCTGCACAAAGACATTCTGTAGCAGAATTTTTCCATATAAAAGTTAGTCTGAACGAGACCTGCTGAGAGGCCATATTCGGTAAAACATGCAAGAAATCTCGTTCAATGCTTCCATGTATACTAAGGAAAGTACATTATATATATTTGTAGGATTTTCAAAGTAAATGGAAAAGACGTTGTTGGCAGAAACAGCCAATAATATATATTGAACGTGTAATTTTTAATTGTAAAATCTTTACAACTAGCAAATGAAAAAATATTTAGGAATCACACAATTTTAAACGATGCTTTCAGTTAACACAAAAAATTCAACCAACGTGCTTTGGAATTTTTAACTGTAAAATCATTTTGGAAAAAAGATGGTACCTATATTGGTGGTTGTGTAAATACATTTATCTCAGATGACCTTAAATTGACCGCATTTTCGGAGAACCTCAATTTTAAATATTTCCTTTCATACTCGGACATGTGCAGCCATTCTTGCATCTCATCACTAACAAAAATGCATATTACTATATTCTCCTGTGGTATAAAAACTATAATAGGAATTCCGATCACTCAAAATTCAATTTACAAAGCATTTAAATTGAAATTTTTAATAAAAAATAGTTTGACCAGAACCGAATAAGAAACAATGTATAGTCAAAATGTATTAACTCACTCATAAAATATGCGAACAGACGGAACACAGAAAAAAGTGGCTAGGTTGTCCAGAACTCTATTTCTTAGAATAGAATACTTTATTTAAATGACATAGGTGAATAGGTAATTGAAGACGGAATGAAGACGGTTTGAGAAGCTTTCTCGTGTTAATTGAAATGTTATTGAAATCTTTTCATTAATAATGAAACTTAAAAATAAAAATAACTATTAGTTATTTTCATTTAATAAAAATAACTATTAGTTATTTTTTGATAATAAATTTTTTACTTTATTGAAGCAATTTTTAAATTCCTTTTTACTCAAAATTTACGAATAAAATTTTTTTTCGTAAATTTTGAGTAAAATTTGAAGATTGGCACAAAAATCATTTTGTAATTTTTTAAATTAACGTTTAGAGGTGAAAGAAGAAAGTAACTCTTCGTAAGAGTCAGAAGAGCACGTTGTCAGTCGCGAGAAAGACAAAGTTCGGGAAGAAGAAATCGAATTTGCTATTAGCGAAAGAGAAATAATACGGAAAGCGGAAAAAGTGCCTTCTAGTTACCAGATGGAATAACAAAATGGAACGTGGTAGCGTAGAACATTTTGGGAACTTAGTGAATACATTTCGAGATAAAAGAAGACTGGTAAATTCCTTATGGTGTTGCACCCAGGTGTTCCAAGCATAAAAAACTCCTTGAAAGCCTTATTTAAATTGCCAATCGGACAATTGAGAAATCGTGTATTTTTTATAAATCAGGTTATTTTCCCCAATAGTTTGTAAATACTATTTTTATGAAACTCTTTTAGCAGTCTCTTTTTTTCCAGCAAGATAAAACAATGTGCAGATGGTGTCTGGCCATATCCTCAGTTGTAATATTCTAGTCCTTGAAACTTGCAGACCTGACTGGCTCGTCGAAAAAGTCACGTAAAATTCGTAAGGAGGGAAGAAATCATTCATTTTGACAACACAGAATGAACGTGTTGGCATGCATTGTCAGCTGACAGTTATGCTCAAAAATTGGTATTGATTATTTTTTGTAAAAGTTTTTTATATTAAATATACGTACTTACTTACTTTTTTACCTTTTTTTACTTTCAAAAAATTAAAAATATTTTTTAGTATTATGACTACTTACTTAATATTTCCCTCATTCAGAACTTGGTACTTATAATGAAATCTTCCTTAGCTACAATCACAGCTGATTTAAATATTTGGTTTCATATGTCTACATTTTAATTAAACAAATTAAGCTTTTAATACTCATATGTCTAATTAATACCATTTCGATATATCTAAAACTGCTCAAGATTTGGAAAAACTTTTATAGGTTCCTCATGTCTAATTAACAATTATATTTTTTTTATAATATAGAAACGTTCTAGAGTTAATAATGACCTCTAAATCAAATATTGTAGTTGGGTTATTTTAGATTTTAAAATTAATTAAATAATTTTTTGTAATTTGTTGTTCTAGCCGTTTATGAAATAGCTGTGTATTGGTGTAAGCCAATTTTTTGTTCATCTCAATCTATCTCTCTATCTCAACCACAACCTCCTTCCTTCACTCTTTTGTTACCAATCACTTACTAAGCCAGGAGTTTAACAAATCAATTAAAATATCAATCTACTGGCAAAAATTAAAAGAATATCCTGTCCATTGTAATGTGATTCAAAGTTTTATGGAAGAAGTTTCGAAGTTTTTAATTTTTTCATATTTCACTCTGCAAGCCTAAAGCATTATCTTCTTTTGTTGCATTTAATTTTATGATGTTTTTCTTTATACTCATTTGTATTTTCTTGTTCATGGAAATTTTTTTTCATTCTTTATTTTTTTGTTTCATATTTTTTAAGTTAATTTTTTGGTTTCGTATTTTCAACATAGTTTACTTTTTAATGAATCACACAAAATGTCATTTATTCAAGAAAATTGTCACAGGCAAATATTAATATAACAAAAAACATTTGAAATTTATCGATCAAACTTATCTTAGCGTTTACTTGAAATATGTAGATATCAATAGATATTTATATATCACTAATATATCTGCTTAACTAAATGTTATCGTAGCGCAGTTTAAAAGGTAAAGTCCTTAAATATTAAAACAAACTATTTAAGGGAAAATGTTATGATGTTTTTTTATAAAATCTCTCTTTTTTTGAAAAAAATCCAGAAAGGCATATAAAATCTCTTAATAACGATTAAAATTCATGTTACGAGTTTTCCAAACATATATATATATATATATATATATATATATATATATATATATATATAAAAAGTGTTTCTATTTATGTATTTCTAAATGTTCATATTATTTTTCATCTTGCTCAGTAATTATAAGACCTAGGATATTCGCTATAGTTTTCCTACAGTTTTCTACTCCTATTCTAACAACCCAGTATTTATAAATTTTAATTCAGAATTCGGAAATAATGAAGAAAGGGAAGGGATGAACTTCTTTGTTTATTTCGATGCATATCTCTGAAGGTATGACACTTGAAACGATAAATTTAAAAGAATTCCTAGTCGGTCTAGGGCACTAAAATTAAAGCTTTTTACTTGGATAGCCATAATCAGTCAGTTTCCCCCTCGTAACCTCTGTCTGTCATTTTCGCTTGACTACCACCTTTATTAGACCAGCTGTGCAGGCGTGCCTTGTTGACATTATAAAGTAGATATATCAGTCGCTTCGCATGACCGCTCGCGATAATCGTGTTTGCTTATTTGCACTGGCCTGGCTATCTGGGTGAGCTCTAGATAAGGGATTTTTAGATGGTATTAGTAGTGAACTAGCTATAAGCATATTAGATCATTGCAGGGGTATTACTAGTACGTTTAAAATATGACGAATTATATGTAAGTAAACTGATAAGAAATCCAAGCGAAAAGTTCTAAAATAACCCTGATAGGTAGAAAAAAAACTCTTCAAAGCAAAGATCATGCGTAAGACCAATAAGATTACACAATCAAATTGCATATGTCACATAGTACTTCAAAACTAAAAAAGACCGGCGCTGAAGAAGATCTACCGAATGTCAAAACGATTTTTGGGCAGTTTTCTTTAATTTTGAAATTAAGCCTAAAATTAGTTTCATGAAAACATTCAGAAATGCAAAAAACTTAAATAGGTTTTGTGGGAATTATTAAACCAACAGCAGTCTAACAAAAATGTGAGAAGATGGGATTCGGATATTTAGGATCGCTTATTTCAAAAACAAGCAAAATAGGGGTTAAAATTAGAGCAAGAACCTCGACAGGTAATATTTATAATTATTCATTGCAGACTTGCTGATTCATCTTCGTTAATTCCAAATTAAAGTTTTCACTTATAAAGCTTTTTGTACTTTATAATTCAGAAACATGGAATTTAACTTTTTCTGAGCAATTAAAAGTTTGGGAAAGGAAAATATTTAGAAAATATTTCAGAAATATTTTTATTCTGAGCAGTCTGTAAGGAATTGTAATAGAAATTACCAACGAATAAAGAGATTTTTTATAAATACGAGGAAATAGATAAATAAGGAGACAGAGTACAGAAATAAGGAAAAAAGAATCAATTGGATAGAACATGTGGAAAGAATGGAAGATATTACAAAAAAATAAATGAGAATGTTAGATGGAAATTTAGCAAACTCACATTCTAAAGAAAGATTTAGGGATAAATGTCATTGATGGAAGATCATAGAAAAGTGGGAATTTCTAATTAGAAAAAAAGCAGCCAATAGAGGAGAATGGAGAATCTCAATAAAGATAATAAGTGAAAAGTGCTTGTCGATTGAAATTATAAATACCACCTGTGACAACCATTTATTTCGCGTGTCTTTTTCCATGTGCTTAGAGAGGTTTTAAAAGATAAAATGAAATAAAGTACGAACATATATAATTATTCAAGGATTTTGCTATTGCACTATTGATTGTGACCTACAGAATTGAATCGAAAAAGCTTTGGATGATCAAAGTTTCTACTACTGCACCATAGTTGGCCGTAAATGACTTTCTATGGAATATAATGAAAAATGTAAATATTTTCTAGAAAAATGTATCGGAAAACGATCAAAGATTAATGTAATTATATGGGGAAACTGTTTACGGAAATATTTTAGATATTTTAATGTATATTTGGCCTGCATTAGGTATGAAGTATGGACTGCATAACGCGTATGTGTAGGTACGTAGACATGCTTTACGCAATTCAATACCAACATCATGACTTCAGAACTGTTTAAAATATTATGATGAAACCAGTGGGCCTGGAGTTACACTACCTTATAACCTAAGAAAGATGCGTGTCAAGAGCTTCAGTAGTTTCTGGTTAAATTCTTTGTACAAATAGATGGAACATTTTTGATGTGAAACATGGCACATTTGGATGGGAATTAAAACGTTCTGATGGCACGTCGCGTGTTACCTTTCGACCAGTTTCGTTTCGAAACTTCCGACGAACTTTCCGACTTAATTTGGCCAGCTTCGGGTCTATTTGCCATTCGGGCAGCTTCGCGTCATGTTGGCTCTTTAAGACCTTGTTTGACATTTAACCAGCTTCGTGCCTTGTCTGCTCTTTAATTCGGCCAGCTTCGCGTCTTGTCGGTTCTTTCCGACTTAATGATTCCCTTTCTATTACACTATACGTACTACTTTGTGTGCGTGTTAATGTATCAGCATCGTTTCTTATTGATTAATATTTGCAACTTTATTCGTTTATATCGATGTATTCCATTAACTATCTTAAAACGTTAAAAGCGTTTATTAATTTAAAATATATGTTATAGGGATAGTAAAATTATAGTGAAAAAAAATTAAATGTTACTCTTATGAATTTATTTTTAACATTAGATTCGTTTTAGTAATTGAATATTTAAACGGTAAATATATTTAAAAAACGAAAGTCACAGACACTCAAATTTTATATATATTTATTTTTATTGAAGGCCGACAAAATCAGCTGTGTAGATGAGCGCAGCATCATATACAAAATGGTAACATGGACGACATACGATAACTTTGCTACCATCAAATTGTTTAATTATATATAGTTTAGAATATTTAATGAATCAAATTATTGTACTTCTTTAGACAAGTTAAAAAAAGATGACACTTTTACAAATGCGACAAAAATTTGACAGAATGAAGTTGCTCACTAAACATATATTCACATGGTTTATTTGACAGATGAGACGTCCACCATTTTATTTTTCTGCCGGCTTTCTATTGTATGCCAATCATCTTCCATATCGTTGCCAATTCGGTATGTATTTTTTGCATTATAAATTATAAATTATTACTTTATCATTTATTAAATATTTAAAATCAATAAATTAAAATTAATTTTTGGCATATTCATTTATTTCATTATTAATTCAATTTTACTGCATTAGTAAATTTAACAATTAATTATATACTACTTTTATTAATATAATTTTTTAAATTGAATGCTGAGTATTCATCAAAATTTTTACAATAATTAAATTAAATTTAATTAATTTAATAAATAATAATAATGCTTTTGTTTTTGTTATTAATATTAGTAATATTGATAACAATGATAATATTATATTAAATGATAATGATTGTAATTCTAGATAAAAATAACAAGTTTTTTACTACTCTGTGTGAGAAAAAAAATAAAGTTGAAGCGCAATAACTAGGAAATGACGTGGCAGATTATTAGCTTACAATTAAAAACCAGAAAAAAAATAAAATAGTGAAGCATTCATCCGTCAAATAAAGTTGTATTTTAATTTTTAAAATATATTTATTTGATCGAATTAAGATTTTACCAATCGTATTTATAGTCACGCTCCAGTCCTTTTATTATATTATTTCCATTAGTTATTTGCGTGCTAATTAAAGTTATTCTTATTAATTATAATATAACTTCTAATGCGATTACAAAATTGTATTTGTTTATTTATTTACCTACATTTGTCGATACATCACAGGTAATCTATTAGTACCCATAAGCAATTAAAGGTTTACCAAATTAAAACTAAAGAAGTATATACTTTAAACATAAATACAAAATACACAAGAACTATAAAACATAACGTACGACACATTTCGATAAATTTACTTGCACTTATCATAAACAAACAACACTCTGGTGCGACCACGATCAGTTGGATTGAGCAGTTGAATACCGCGGGAAACTGGAGATTTCCGGTATAATATATTCCAGAGAGTGGTATAGCAAAAAGGTGATGATTTCGTGAGCGCAAAAAATTTAAAGGTATAAAGAATAAAAGTTTACTCAATATTACGGGGCATAGGATTTTTCCTTTTAATAGCTGGAAGATAAATTTCATATGTCTAATGGAAACCTAGCTTACCCAAAAGGAAATAGGTAGGAAATAGAAAGGGAAGCAACCATATACAGATTTTGCAGGAACGTCTTTTGAACATTTTGACTTATCAAGTTGCACTTGGTTTTGTGTGGGTTCCAAATAATGGAACCAGATTTTAATCGGTTCTGCACCAATGAAGTGTAGCAAGAGAAGAATTGGTGACACGTAAGGAACATGACTTCCTTCCCCCAAACTGTTTACTGCTAAAACCGTTAACTTTTAAAGCCAAAATGATATAAAAATAGATTTACCGGAAGTTTATCTAAAGTTTATCGGAAATATGTTATAGTTTTTAAAAGTTTGTCCCAACAAAATATATACATACTAAGTAATGTTTGTAAATATTTAATAAAAACAATATGTAGCCTTAATCGTTTATCTTGTGGGCAAATAATGTTAAAATTCCATTTCCATTAATGAATTAGTGAGATAAATTTTTAATATAAGGTTGAAGTTCCTACAATAATATTTTTGAATGATATAAAGATATGTCAGACGAAACCAAATATAGCAAAATTTACAATAAACTCGTATATCTATAATAAATAGAAATTCCTTTTTAATCTAATTATGTGCGAGGGAAGTATAGAGAAAATATTAATAAAGCATACAAAGACTGTTCTTAAATTGATGCAATATTCTATTGGTTCTGAGTGCAAGATAAAACGATTATAATAAATAAATTCTTTTCATATTTTATCTCGTTCTCTAGAATCACTATTTCAATGTTAACGCAAGGGTTAAATTATCAAAGCGGTAAATGCACGCACACCGGGCGCCGCGCGGCATCATCAAAATTATATTTATCACATCGTAGCAAACCCTTTATAAGGCTTTAAATATTGTACGATATGCGTATTATTTTTGTTAGAGAGAACAGTTGGTTACACTGGTAACACCGTGTTTTCTTAAGTTTATTTTATAGATATTCTATTTATGATAATGAAACATTTAAATGTTAATTATGATTGTGAAAACGTAAAAACAAATTTTTTTCCGAAAAATAAATTATTTCTGTTTTCTATGTACATTTGCTTGTAATCAAACAAATTCAAAATAAAGTAGTTACGATAAACAAAATGTAAATAAATTATTAAATGGAAACAAACAAATGTCAATGCCAGTCACTGTAGAATGTTGAATTATAAATTTAAATTTAATATCGTAAAACTTTAAAACGTGCATTTATTATAGAAGACAGAACTTGATCTATTATTTTTAACATTAAATTATTCTAATAAATAATAATTTGTAAAATATTTATTATTTGCAAACGATTTCCGCTTTTGAAGAAACCGTTGGATAAATATGAGGTGAGATTAATTTATTTACTATTTGCAAACGATTTCCGCTTTTGAAGAAATCGTTGGAAAAACATCATGTATTTACTAAATTTATTAGTTAATTTCACTAAAATGTACATTATTTTGTTTATTATTGTATATAAGCAAAAAATACACATTTCTAGTGAATTTTATTGATATTTCCAGTCAATGATAATTAAATCAATTATTTTATAAATTACTGGTAGGTTTAGCTCCATAGGGTATATAAGCCGTGCGCAAGTGGTATATGACGTTATTGTTCTTATTGTCTTGCTGTTTAACGATTCGTGTGTAATGTTAGGTTCTACGACTTTTTGTGGAACTAGCTTTTGATTGGCTTAAACTAGGTCCTGATTAATTAGGCCATGTTTAAGTTAAGTCAAACTATGTCTTGGTTAGGTCAGGCTATGTTTTGGACTCATTGTCAGAAAAATTGAACATATTTTAGTGTTTATTAAATTTATTAGTTAATTTCACTAAAATGTACATTATTTTGTTTATTATTGTATATAAGCAAGAAATACAACGTGTGAATGAATTTTATTATTATTTTCAATCATTGATAATTAAATAAATTATTTTATAAATTACTGGTAGGTTCAGCTCTAAGGGGTATATAAGCCGTGCGCAAGTGGTATATGACGTTATTGTTCTTATTGTCTTGCTGTTTAACGATTCGTGTGAAATGTTAGGTTCTACGACTTTTTGTGGAACTAGCTTTTGATTGGCTTAAACTAGGTCTTGATTAATTAGGCTATGTTTAAGTTAGGTCAAACTATGTCTTGGTTAGGTCAGGCTATGTTTTGGGCTCATTGTTAGAAAAATTGAACATATTTTAGTGTTTATTAAATTTATTAGTTAATTTCACTAAAATGTATATTATTTTGTTTATTATTGTATATAAGCAAGAAATACAACGTGTGAATGAATTTTATTGATATTTTCAATCAATGATAATTAAATAAATTATTTTATAAATTACTGGTAGGTTCAGCTCTAAAGGGTATATAAGCCGTGCGCAAATGGTATATGACATTATTGTTCTTATTGTCTTGCTGTTTAACGATTCGTGTGTAATGTTAGGTTCTACGACTTTTTATGGAACTAGCTTTTGATTGGCTTAAACTAGGTCCTGATTAAGTCAGGCTTTGTTTAAGTTAGATCAAACTATGTTTTGGTTAGGTCAGGCTATGTTTTGGATATATTGTTACAAAAATTGGACATATTTTAGTATTTACTAAATTTATTATTTATTTGTACTAAAATATACATCGCGAGTGAATTTTATTAATATTTCCAGTATATTATAAATTACTGATAGGTTCAGCTCCAAAGGGTTTATAAGCCACGCGCAAGCGGTATATAACATAGTTATATACCAGCAAAATAATATAAAAGCGTAGTTATATACCACATAACAGCACAACAAAAATTGCTGTTTAACGGTTTGTGTGTAGTGTTTGGTTGTGTGATTTTTTTGTGAATAATGTTATCTTTAATTACTTGTTCCTTTAGACCAACTGGTCCCATTTTCTTTCTTGTTACCTACCCTTTATATATTGCTAAGCTTTTACTTTTACATCTAAAAATATACACACCTTATGAATTGCTTGGAAAGCTAATACCGTCTTTGTCAATAATATTTAAAATTTCCGCTAAAGATTTGTTTGCTTATTGTAATTCCGGACACATTATATTTCTATTTAATATTTTTTTCCACAAGCTATAGCCTATATAAACATTATACTATACATCAGCATGCGCATATATTTCGAAGTTTGTTTATTCATTAGTTTATTTAAATAAATATTATCGTACTTGCCCCGAATGAGACGCAGATATGTAATATTTACTACTTTAAAAAGCTTAAATCATTAGGCAAAGCCCGGTATGATATGCAATTTCAAACTTTTCCAAAACTAGAAAAATATTTTCTGTCTTAAAACAATATCAAGTTTTAATACGACTTTTAAATAAAGAAATTTAATCTGCCCTTTATTATAAACTGTTTACTTTGCACTTGCGTTTTTTTGGGATTTGTATTACATTATAAAGTAGAATTTAAAATACAAATCAATTAAAGGTTATTAGAAACTATAGTGAGAGAAAAAAATTATTTTGGGAACAGTCTTTTAAATAAAGTAAATGAAACCTTTCCAAATAGGGTATAGTCATCAATCACAACCGTTTACTTTACCGCAAAATTCGCCGAGTAGCAAAAACTTCAAAGTATATTTGTTAACAGTCATAATATCAAATAGCGTAATGGCAAAACAAACCGGACGGTCAGCAAACAGAATCATCGGACGCCTGCGCAGCGTGGTATTTATGGCACGAGCGTACCGTTCCTTATCTTGGTACAGGAAGACGTCATCGTTTCCAGACCTGCGTGGGCAGAGAGAATTTCTGGTGGAGTGCCGCCCAAACGTAGATTGTTTCACAACAAACATTATGAAAATATTTTGTTCTATAGTAATTTTTCCAACAGACTGTGAAATAATGTTTAAGATTTGTTTCCTCAAAAGAAACAAACGGGCACGGAACAAATGCGGTTCAGTACCAAGAATATTTAGACAATTTTTTTATATAATATAAAGGAATAAACATAAAAACGACATATTTAAAAAAAATTCTGCAGCTGATGATTTTTATAAAAACTAATGGAAAAGTTATTTTGAAAAAAAAATACTCACCAGAAATGTGTTGGAATTGTATATTACATGCTTATTTCTCACTATATTCACGATGAATTTATCATTATATATTACATACTTGATACACATAAAGAAATAAAAGAAATTAAATGAAATTAAATAATTTAGAATAAACATTTTAATTACGTTAAAAAAATGCAATTTCTAAGAGTTTTAAACATCAAATAAAATATCAAATAAGAACATGAAATAAGAAATCATACCAAATTAATATGTTTGACTTATCTTTAAATCTTTAATTTCTTTTCTTTTTTTTAATATCTAACTATCAACTTTTGCATTTGCCATTACTATAAAATATAATTATGGTAATTCATTTTTAAGATATAAATTTATAATATTCTATGTACAAAAGAAACATTACAAATGATATATATAACTAAAATGAATTACGACCGTAATTAATGTATTAAAAATATTGTTTAAAAAATAACTTCCCTAAAAATGTATTTCACCAAAAATTAATTTTGTTATAACTATGTTTCGAAAGAATAAGCAAAAGTGCAGTCCAGCCCAGCCCAGCCCAGCCCCGCCCAGTCCAGCCCAGCTAAGCCCAGCCCAGCTCAGCCCAGCCCAGCTCAACCCAGTCCAGCCGAGCCCAGCCCATAAAGACATTCCAGCCCAGCCCAGCCCAGTTAAATAATCAACAAAAATTCTTGATAAGATGGGGGTACTAAATGATTCATTGAAAAAGGATAGACTAACCCTCAGGTATGTTTATAATTATATAAAATTAATGTTTTAAATTTTTAATAGAAACTGAAACTGATTGTTTAGTACATGTACTGGTAGTTAGTAGTGCTATTGAAAAATATTGACTGATAGCAAATTAAACTATTTGTTATCTTCTTTTTTATAATATAAAGTCCCACGATGAAATTTTTAACAGATTTTTTATTTATTTGACATTATACATAATCCTTACCCAATCACACAGTTTTTGTTTAAATTTTGAACGTAAATTTACTTAAAATGTTGATTACATTGGCGCCAGTCAATAATAAAAAACGGCGTCACTTACTGTTGTTTGCTGCCCATTTTCGCATGCAAACATACGAGCGAAACAAACTTTAAGAAATTAAATAAAATTGTTTTATTACGTTCTTTTTTTACAACGAGTCTAAAGCTCGACATCCAGAGTTTTACAACGAATGAGCTGACATAGTTTAACCATCATTCTGGTCGTAGATAATGCCCACCCATAATTTTGACCGACCGATGGCCACTGCTAAGAAGTCTATATTACTGTTATGATAAATAAAGTAAATTGAAAGGAATCCTCAATGCATATCAGCATTGGCCCTGTTTTTTTTAAACAAAAATATATATTTGATAACATTTTTGAAAGTTTGAATTAATAAATGTCTTAATACATCGCTTTACGCGACCACATTTAACTTTGTTTTGTCATTATATGATCATTTATTGATTGACGGACGAAAGCAAAAAGCCGCTCGTTGGACAAAATTTCAATGGTAAAGACAATTTCAATGGTAAAGAAATATAAAGATCCAAACAAGAACCAAAATATAACCAAACCTAAGCAAAACATAGCATAACCTAACAAAAAAATAGCCTCACCTACCCAAACCTAACATATACTAACCTTACCAAAACCTAGTCTAAACTAACCAAAGCTTACCTAACCTAACTAAAACATAGCTCGATAACAATAAAACATAGCCTGACCTAACCAAAACATAGCCTGACCTAACATAAATAAAGCCTAACTTAACCAGAACCCATATAGGTTAAGCTGACAAAAATCTACCCTAACCTAGACAATCATATCCTAACCTAACGTAACTAATCTAACAGCTTAACTTGCAGCTCTAATTGAAACATCCTCATTGTCCAAATGGACTTCCACCGTATTCAGTAAAGGCGTGTGTTGACTTCTTTGTCTCACCTTTGTTATATATGCCTGAACTTAATGAACCATAGTTTGGGATTCGTTATATATTCTGATTTAAAAGAGAGCTTTGTTTATTACAACGTTGTACAAAAATGATTCTAGATCCAAAGTAAGCAACTACAGGTTAGTAGTGGTGGTATCTACCTTTGCTAAAGTTCTTAAGTGATGTTGCAGTGGTGTATTTTAATGCCAATTCAGACTGAATTTCGAATTTTCAACCTGGTTTCCGTCCTAAATATTCTATTGTAAGAAACTTTTAGGTATATTTGGCAGGAATACCCCTATCGTGGCCATATGTCTTATTCGATCGGAATGAAATTTAACCCAGAATTAGGTTAGATAAAAAATGGCTTTGTATTATCTGTGTAATAAAAATTACATTAAGATTTTATTAAAAAACTAATTAAGTTTCTACTGGAAGTCGACTAAAAGGCACTCTATTTTATTTTTCTATTCTTTTTTTACGAATAATTTCAAAGTAATTTTGAATTACTGGAATGCATAATGCTTGTCCTTCATTTACTGTTTTTCATTATTATTGCATTTTCAGTCATATAAAGAATATAGGTAATCAAACACTATAAAATTTACCTTTTCGACTGGCATTTGCCATCTGATTTTAATAATTTCTCAATTAAGTGTACACTGAAATGGGCCAATGATTGCAGGCAGATGTGGGTTGCCTCGAATGGACCAACCTATATTATAAAAATATTTTTTGCCATGTTGAAAATGATGTTCTAATAATATTACTGGCGATACGATTCTTTCTCTATTTGGTTACAATTTTCGCCAATCTCTTTCAAACTTGAAAACAATTTATCAGCACGAAAGATTTAGATCAGAGTGTTAGTAAAGTGGAGGTTTTTCGTATAGGTAAGCAAGTGCAATAACAAAACACCGAGTGGGAATGACAGCATTATTGTTACACATTCTCTGCAATTTTTGAACCAATGAAAAAACTGATCAAAAATATGTTGAAGAGATTGTATTAAGAAGTTTATTTCATGAAATGACTGTGGAAATCTACTTTTGCATATTTCTGCATTTATTTGATAGGTTTTCTTTTTTTTATAAATTCGTTATTATGTAATCAAATGTTTTTAGTTTCACTGATACGAGTAACACACCTATTAATATGAGTATGAGTATTACTATTAATATGACTAATATTGCTATTAATATTAATATTAATGTTAATATTGATATTAATCCAGTGTTATGAGCAATAATAGTTCGTCCTTATCAAAGGACACGACTCTTCATGTCACAGCGAGGTCGCTTGCCGTATTTACTAAAGTTTAAAATGTGACAAGTTATATCAATTTTATGAAATCGATGACTAAGGCGTTCAAGTACTAGGCATTTGCATTTCAATGAATGTTAGTTTATGACTAATAGGTACAATATCTGTAAAGCAAGTACGTAAAATTCACCATCCAATAGGCGATAACAAAACATAACGGGATTGGATGACAAGAGCTTCAATCGGCAATTGTGGAGAAAAGTGGAGGAGACTCACACGTTCAGAACGCAACTATTCCCGCCTTTCCCCCGGGTTGTCTCAGGGCCCCTCACGGAACCCGTAACGACCCACCTCATGCAAAAGAGGGAATTGGGAAGGTTCCCTCGTATCTAGATTACAGCACGTCCACCCAACAGGCTTATAGTCTGTCCCTTCTCAATGAATCATTTAGTATTTCCATCTTTTCAAAAACACATTTTGCGAACGCTATAAATGACTCGAAGTTCGCTCCATTCTCAATCACGTCACATTAACTAAAAATACCACGTTCTGATCAACTAGAAGATTATTAGGTGGAGTAAAATTGTTTGGTGTAATTTTTACAAAGTAACAGGATACCTAATCTGATATACTTGCTACGTATTGTAAAGCGTAGAAGACAATTTCAAATAACAAAACATAAAACAAATCCAAAATAATAAATCAAGGATAAAGGTAGCACGCGGTAAAGAATGGCTGCAGCCCGCGCATCGTAACACTTCGTTCCGAGGGGTGAAATCATCACTCAGTGCGGGGAGCGGGAAACTCTGTATCTTCGGCGATTGACAGCAAAAAGGAAAGCGAGCCAGTGGTAGGACCTTTTGGTTCAGCCCGCGGCCGAGAATAAGCTGTTCACTGCGTCGCTTTGATGGTGCCGCACGACGCCCGGTGTAACATTAATTTGGCAACAACCTGTATGACATATATTTTAAATATGACCATGACGAGAAAAATATTTGAAATGTTTATCTACACATATATAACACGTATAGAAAATGTTAGGTCTGTTTATGGAGCTCATAAAACCATCAGGTACTGTAATGTACCCTGATAGTTTTTGGAATTTAAGAGACGAATAAATAAACAAAGAAACCAACAAAACAAATTTTCGTATTTAAGTGTTATTAATAACTTCCGATTAATGAGCAAGCTGCATTCCTTCAGAGTTACACCGGACAAATAAATTTAAATATTTGCTATTTGAATAATTGTTTGCCAAATGAGAAAAAAAAGCGCAAATAAATCCGCAACAGCGCCACCAATGTAAATATTTGATATGAATTCGAAGTAAACACCGCCGCTATAGCAAGGAAACGTTTGATATATAATTGTTGTAATTTTGGCAATAAGGATATTAATTCCATACTGGTCGCTCATCGACTGGTCATTCGCCATGACCTTTGCCATGCATTCTCAAAACTAGACATCGATATACAACGATCCAATGCAAAAATTTCTAATAATTTCCTCCTTTTATTTCAGTGTTATGTACTAATATTATCTAAGGCTAAGTTAACTGAACAGTAAATATGGAATGAAATCAGTTTCAGATTTACCTAAATGGTTTACTGTCTTACATTGAAAGTAATTGTTCTTCCATTTATTATGTAGACACGTCCGAAAGCAGTGGATATCTCGCGTATTCTAAGATGCTGTGGACAATCTTTATGTTAGACAGACTCGTTGAGAATGGCCACCATGCCAAATCTAAAAAAATAACTATGACTTGAAAAAGAAACCTTGGAAAAGAACCTTGTAAATATTTAATAAAATCAGTTTCACTTTTACCTGAACGGTTTACTGTCTTACGTTGAAAATAATTGTTCTTTTATTTATTATGTACACACGTCCAAAAGCAGTGGATTTCTCTCGCATTCTGAGACCCTGTAGACAATCTTTATGTCAAACAGAATCCATGAGAATAGCCACTATACCTACCAAATCTAAAAAAAATTACTATGACTTGAAAAAGAAACCTTGGATAAGAACCTTGTAAATATTGAATGTAATCGGTTTCAGATTTACCTGAATGGTTAACTGTCTTACATTCTTCCATTTATTATGTAAACACGTCCGAAAACAGTGGATATCTCGCGCATTCTGAAACCCTGTGGACAATCTTTATTTCAGACAGACTCGTTGAGAATGGCAAATCTAAAACCATCATGCCAAATCTAAAAAAAATAACTATGACTTGAAAAAGAAACCTCAGAAAAGAACCTTGTAAATATTGAATAAATTCACTTTCACTTTTATTTTTGCAAATAATTGTTCTTTTATTTATTATGTAGACACGTCCAAAAGCAGTGGATTTCTCTCGCCTTCTGAGACCCTATGGACAATCTTTATGTCAGACAGAATCCATGAGAATAGCCACTATACTTACCAAATCTAAAAAAAATATTATGACTTGAAAAAGAAACCTTGGAAAAGAAACCTTGTCAAAGTATACCATTTCTGTTCTCCTCAACTCCTCTACCGCTTGTCGTATTGCGATAGTTAATTATAATTATTGCCCATAGATGACGTTATCAAAGAAAAAAAAAATAATTTTTGTACCCCTTTTTATTGAAACCATTATAGTAAAAATGTTTTCCAAAATATAAAAAAAAAATATCAGACTAATTCTAGACTTATCGTAGATTTTATACTTATCGTAAATAAAATTAGAAACCTGTCAGTTATGACATGAACTCGCACTACGAGGCTTCATGCACATTTAGACATTTATAAACATTTAAGGGTATATAATATTTCTATTAAACTATTTACAAATGTAAATTTTTCACAAAGGAAATGTATTGCCTCCTGTATCTTTCACAGGTTTAAAACATGGTGTTTTTCAGAAAGATATATTACTTACAAATAAGATGTATTATTACGTAAAATTTTAAGTTTCTACGTTATATAGTTTCTTAGAAAATTGTCTACGATAGACTGATAGACAGACACGCGAGTGATCTTATAAGGGCTCTGTTTTCTTTTTAAGCTATAAAAATTTAATAAATGTGTATTATTATTAGGTTTATTAAAGAAACTTTATCAGCAGTCTGAGCACTAGATGACCAACCCCTGTTAATGTGAGCTCCGTTATTTTGTAATCTTGTAGACAAGCGCGTGGCACGGTATAATCGTATGTGAATTTTTTTTCAGTGTTAACGCTACACGTCACCGCCCATTCTCACCCGTGCATAGTCATCGCCACCAAACCCTGAAAAATTTCCCCAGAAAATCTTGAATATTCAGATCTATTCTGTACCCGATGGAATGAGGAGAAGCGGGTAAGGATGCTGTGTTGTGGAAGGAATAAGTAAGGCTGGTGTATGTGAAAAATACACGATATTCCAGGACATTGTGGAATTTCCTAGAAAACGGAACATTTTGAATAAATATTCCCTAATGTCCAACACGGCACCACCCACAAGACGGTAGGTGGTGTAGAGAAAATTAAGCGGTAGCAAACATACACTTATCGTTTATAAATTTTTCAGGCATTTTCAATTTTTAAATGTTTTTCAAGATGGAATTTGTTTTCTTCCCCATCTTTATAAGATTACTGAGGCTAATAAAGGAATGATTATATTCCTATCTATATCTATATATATATATATATATATATATATATATATATATATATAGACCATCTTCATAAGATTACTGAGGCTAATAAAGGAATGATTATATTCCTATCTATATCTATATATATATATATATATATATATATATATATATATATAGACCATCTTTATAAGATTACTGAGGCTAATAAAGGGATGATTATATTCCTATCTATATATATAGATTTTCTGCCGACATAAGAATATGATTTAATTGACTGTTATAAAAGATTTTAAACTCGGTAAATAAGGTCACTGAATCTAATAAACGGGATTGTTATATTTCAATACTTTAATATTTTGCCGGCCTAAACGTATGATTTATTTGACTATTATAAAAGCCTCTGACTTCGGTGAACAAGATCACTGAGTCTAATAAACGGGATGATTATATTCCTATATTTTAATCTTCTGCCGGCATAAGAATATGATTTATTTGACTGTTATAAAAGATTTTAAACTCGGTAAATAAGGTCACTGAATCTAATAAACGGGATTGTTATATTTCAATACTTTAATATTTTGCCGGCCTAAACGTATGATTTATTTGACTATTATAAAAGCCTCTGACTTCGGTGAACAAGATCACTGAGTCTAATAAACGGGATGATTATATTCCTATATTTTAATCTTCTGCCGGCATAAGAATATGATTTAATTGACTGTTATAAAAGATTTTAAACTCGGTAAATAAGGTCACTGAATCTAATAAACGGGATTGTTATATTTCAATACTTTAATATTTTGCCGGCCAAACATATGATTTATTTGACTGTTATAAAAGGCGCTGACTTCGGTGAACAAGATCACTGAGTCTAATAAACGGGATGATTATATTCCTATATTTTAATCTTCTGCCGGCATAAGAATATGATTTATTTGACTGTTATAAAAGGCGCCAAACTTAATAAATAAGATCACTGAATCTAATGAACGAGAATGTTACATTTCAATATTTTAATATTCTATGTAAACAAGATCACATAAACGGGATGATTATATTCCTATATTTTAATCATCTGCTGGCGTAAGGCTATGATTTATTTGGCTCTTATCAAAGGCGTCAACTTTGTAAAAGTCCAATCTAAACGACAACATTATTTTTCATCTCTGGCAATAAATACTAAAGAACCAAATGAACTACATTTAGAGGATATGGCAAGGCAATGCCAAACCATACATCCGGTTACAATTGGATATTAATAACCGACAATTGGTGCCGTCCGGTGATCGGCAAAGCAGTTATAACCATCTCAAGTTCACCGTCCATTTCATTGTAATGAAACGCCGTCAAGTGCGGTTAAGTTTCTGCGCAATTTTGAAACTTGGCCTGGAATAAATGAGTCTGTTTGTTTATTTTTAGAATAATGCACATTCGGAAATATGCTCTAATAATTTTTTCATCGTATTTCAATTATCCAATAATATAATAAAAATATTTCCTTATAAAAATAATTCCTTATCTCAAAAGGAAAAACGGACCTCTCATAAGATCGTTTACGTGTCCGTCCAGGGTTGCCATATGTAAAATCACTTTTTCCGGGACATTTCTACTACTATATCTAAAACTACCAGTGATTGAAAAAAACATAGTTTGACCCAACAAAAGGTTTTTTTGAACCCAAAAAACATTCATATTAATAAAAATAAATAAAAAATTGTTTTCTTTTGCCAAAATAAAAAGTGAACTTTTCAATAAAGTTTATTGACTTATTAAATAATTATAAGTAATTTAATATAAAAACAATCGTTATGTTAATCACATTTATCCAAATTACTAAAAGCTGATACTAATATTTGGCAAAAGAAATTTGCCTAGCAATAATTAATCTTATCTAATTTCAACTCGAAGCTGAACTTTCGTAGATTAACAATGACAGTAATACTTAATTTATTATGTTCATGTTTTGATTTAGTTATTTTAATAAATTGAAGTTGAATTCTAACTCTTCGCAATTTATTTGAATTATGCCTTGATTTGATCCGTAATCACGCGATTCCGGTCTTTCCATTGATTAATCTAGCAAAACGTAATGCAGCTGGGGCATGTATAGGTTCACGAAAAGTGCCAATAAAAGCAATTTTAAAGAATTACCATAATTTTTTACATATCCGGGACAAATTTATTACATTCCTGGACACGGGACAATATCACAAATTCCAGGACAATCCTGGACATCTGACAACCCTATGTCCACCTATATGTCTGTCATAGCCGTTTTTTCTAAGAAATCTCTTGAGATGGAAACTTGAAATTAGGCATAGTAATAAAACATATTAATCTTCATATTGCCGAGACTGAAAAATTTTTACATGAAAATTTTAGGTAGGGGAGGCGGGAGGGAAGGAAGTGTTAATATTCGAAAAAAATTAGAACTCCGTGTACAAAGTGAGATTAAAAAAAGAGACAAAAAAACATCCTTTGAAATAACAAAGGCTGTTTTTTTTTTTAATTTTAGGTAGTATATTTTCAGAGATATACTGGACATATGTAAATATATTACGTTTCCTCTCTTCTTATTTCCGAAACTAGTGAACTTATGAAAAGTGGATTTTTAGAAACCTATGCAAAAATAGAAAAACTATTTTTATGTTTATCATAGTTATTAAAATGTTATCAATTTTTATGTATGTCATAGTCATAAAAAAAAATTTACAATTTTTATGTATGTCATAGTTATTAACAAGTTAACAATTTTTATGTATCTCATAGTTATTAAAACGTTAACAATTTTTATGTATGTCATAGTTATTAAAACGTTCACTATAATGTATGAGCCCTATTATATGATACTAGGTTTTATTAAATATTCATTGTGTTAGTAGGTCCATATTAGCGATGACTAATGATAAAGTAATTTCACTTAAAATAATGTCCAGAAACATTTTCCAGAGTCGAACTGGGCCAGATTATTTATTATATATTAAGGATAAAGATTGTCGCGTCATTTTATCTCGGAGCTAACTACCTTAATCTAAAAGCAACCGACGTGATGTTATTTGACATTGAATGATAGTTGTAGCCGTTATGATATAGTAAGTATTTAAATATTTTGGTTTCTACCTTAATCCCTTTATTTCATATTAAACCTAGCTTATTGCTTTTTTTTAAGATTAAGCTATGTTAAGATTTAGTCCAGTAAGTTATCAAACTAGCCTCTGTCTTCATAATCTAAAAATAATCTGTGTTATCGATGTGGATAGTATCATAGGTTGTATCTACAATTCTACAATACTACTACTACAAATCATATAAACTACTACACTTAATTTTAAGCATAAAACTGAATATAATTTAACTGAAGAATAACTCTCATAAAATGAAAATTTTATTCTATTCACTTACATTAAGTTTAAAATATATATAAATGTCATGATTTTAATTCGTAGGTATTGTTGTTTATTTATAACGTGGTTACAGCAAATAAGGCCCGGTGTAATATACACGATACCGTAACATCTGAAATTGAATATTTTTAATTTGACATTTTACGCAGTAGTTATCGTTTGTTTTCCCTCAATAAAGTTACACAGAAAGTAAGTGTCATGACCAAAGGGCACTACTGACAAAACTTACATGTGTAAAAGTTTGATTCATTTAACACCACACATTCACGTATTATAGAGGAATGTATTGACAGCAAAGTGGTGGCATATCACACGCGCTATCATCTTGTCGGTGATGCCACGTTTATATGTGGTGTATGTTGTGGCAACTGTATTTTATAATGTTATTTTGATAAAGTTCTTTACGTCATGTGCGCTTAGATTAATCACAGTAAATTTTTAAAACTAGAAGTGGTGGGTTATACACCCCTTTATTAAGTCTTGTTTGCTTTATGACGAACAAAAATTATTAGAAAGTAATCAAAATATTAAGTACGTTATACAGACAGTAAAGTTACTTTTATTGTATTTATATTCAATTTTTTTTCAGAATTGTCTATAGTTATATCTTTATTACCAAGTTTTCAATTTTATATTTTAATTGATTAATGATTATATCATACACGCAAGTAGCTTGTCTATATATGGTTTGATGGGATTAATGTTTATTATGGAATGCCAGTTAATCGATAGATTAAATCTGAAAGGAGACTGGCAGTAGTCCATATCGTATTTGGCCTAAGTAATGAAAGAATAAATACCATCTTATACAGAGAAAATGAAAAAAAATAAGCTCCTTGAAAGTTTTACTTAAATTATCAATCAGATGAATGAGAAATTTAGTGTTTTTTAGGAAAATTCAGGTTATTTTATGTAATAGTTCGTAAATGCCATTACGACGGAACTTTTTGAACCAGGAAAATGAAACAAAGTGGAAATTATTATTTTTGTATTCTTTATAAACAGATAGATGTAACACACAAATCCATGAAAATAGAAGGCCAGACAGGGTTGTCGATAAAAGTCATGTAAAGCTAAAATAGAGCTAAAAAGGTTTCATTTTAAATATAGCAAAATTTTAATTAATCTAGGCAATGGCTATAATTTGAAAAAAAAACGATGTCGATTACGTTTTATAGCTAGTAAATTTACTATTTACTTGATAAGATTTTTAATGTTATTTTTATTTTCTATTAACTACTAAAAATATAACACATGCAACTTGCGTAGATATGTTTGTGATTTGAATTATGGTTACAAATTGGGTATTTGACTAATTTTTTTTTATTTCATTAATCATAATTTCAAGATACAAGCTGATGAAGAGTGAAATTTTTTTTAATAATCTTAAAAATTTACCGAGTTATAAAAGTTTAATTTTAACCTTTAGACAAGGACGACAATACTGTGCTGTGAGATCATTCTTAATATTGCACATTATATTCTATAAGAGGAAAAGAGACAAGGATATACCCAACTCCATCCGTATCTTTAAATTTAGAAGCTTATAACTGGCTTATTTTTTTAATCAATTTTTGAATTTTTTTAAGAATGGTTTTTAATTAATTTTTATTCACCATATTGTACGAAAAATATAAAAATTTAGAATGAGTCAACTACCGGATTGTATTTTACTTTTTTGCTCTTTCCTGATTGTCAAATGCTGAATTGTCTGCGTTTTATGTTCTAAAGGATATCAGTTTTTTTTAATTATATTCTATTTCTGTAACACCATTAACCATATACATAACCACTGGCCTCTTTTAGTATTAAAAATCTTTGCTAAAGTCTCTGTTTTTATTTTATTTCTTTCATTACTATATTGACTAAATCAAAATGTAAATAAAAGAAAATAATTTTATTTTTAAATAATCTATAGTTATCAAGAAAATTATTTAAGCACGAAAGCTACGTTTAAAACATCATTCCATGCTGCTCTAAACACTTTTAAAAAGAAGACAGTTTCCGGGGAAAGGTGGATGGATGACAACACTATCGGCTGAATGTTACATGTTTCTGTCATTTCCGATAATAGTGATTCGATTTCCTTAAAGTAGCCAAGTTGTAACCATAATTTTAAGAACTTTAACTGCAGTATTGCCTATCCCAGGTATTTAGATACTTCATTGTATAGTTTTGGTCTATACCGTTCGACATGGTCTGTACCGTATCGACATGTTCGTGGATTAGTTCTAATTGCAAGTGTCAACAATGTGCGATTAATTTGAATTATCGTTCTATAAACAGAGTTAACTGTCTCCTATTTGCAGTTCGAATGGAACATTGATGGATGTGCATTCAGCATTTAATTTCTATACAAAAGTAGCTTTATATTACAACTGTATCTACTTGATCATCTCTTAAAATATACTAATATTTTTAAAAATATATACCAATTTAAATTTATAGCAAACATTCATAAAACACAAGCCCATTCATCGTGTGAGAGTTCTGCAAGACTATGTAGGCCTATATGTGGAGACAAAGCGTTTAGTCCGTGATATATAGTTTTATTTTAATTAATTAAATTACATATTAAATAAAAACCAAAAACAATTAGTCCTTTAAATTTCTAAAAATTAAATTAGTTAAACTGCTGTACTTTCTTGTGATCGAACTGACAGCAGTTTGAAATAATGTTGACAATACAGTTATTTACTCGGTAAAATAAAAAATAAAAATAAATAACGACGTCCACCTCCTTCTATAGGAGGAGGAACGATAAAAAAAATGATCCAACCGAAGCCGGAAAATATAAATTATGATTATGGAAAATATAAATTATGATTATGATACTAATAAAGAGGGATTCCACGAAGCTCCCTAATTAATAATTTGACAATAAATATAAACAAAAATACCTTTATTAATATTTAAAACTCGTCGGATGATTTGTATGTCACATGATACTTTTCAATCCAATAACGAATTTATACCAAATTTGCCCAGCGGTTTTGTTAATATTAATATCACTGTATTGAATGTTTGTTACTTAATCATGCCTAAACGATTTGATAGATTTTTATAAAACTTAGTGAAAATGTAGGTCATAATTTAAGTTAATATATAGGATATTAATCGAAACTTTTTATAAAAAAAATTCATTATTCCTGTAAAATTAACCTTGGTGTTTCAACAAAATAAGGTAAAATTAGTACAAAAACATGTCAGTAGACGACGCAATATGTATATTAAATCTACTGCTCTATCTATAAAATTTTCGCCGAATACGCTAAAATGTTTTACATTATTTATAGAAGTGGTACGATCTCATTAGTTCAGAGACAAATTTCGATGCTTGACATTATTTATAGAAGTGGTACGATCTCATTAGTTCAGAGACAAATTTCGATGCTTGACATTATTTATAGAAGTGGTACGATCTCATTAGTTCAGAGACAAATTTCGATGCTTGACATTATTTATAGAAGTGGTACGATCTCATTAGTTCAGAAACAAATTTCGATGCTTTAATTATATTAAATTCACGCGTCAAAAGCAGCCATCAACAGCTTGCAACTTAGTACTTACTGCCCTTCCAGCTTTGCTCGCGTGAAAAGGAACCACAAATGCATTCTGCTTTATCCGTTTTTATATAATATTTATTTTTATAGATTTTCTAAACATGCGTGAAAAGTTTTTCAGACAAAAATGATGTATATTTGTAGTTACTCCTACAGAGTATAAATATCGATTTCTTTGAAAAATATTATGCACATCATCCAATTATTAGTAAATATTTAAACACAAATTATTTTATTATATCAAGGGATAATAAAAATACTAAAAACAGTACAAACAATTACGCAGTGCACAACGAATGCGAAGGCAACGAAGTGGCATCTATAATTGTACTAACTTTTAATATGAATAATTTATTTATAATGTATTTGAATTATTTAATGATATAATAAATATATTTTCTAAGTATTGCATTTTGTTATATTTTAGAAGATTTTCTTCAATATAACAAATTACTTAAAAATACAAAACATAAGAAATATATCTCGCAACAACATGTGACAAATGCAATGTTTATCTGTTTATGATATTGAGAAAGTAATTCTTATTGAAATGAAAATACGTTTATGCTTTGAATATATTTCAATATTCCCATGCAATATTTTACCCCTATTTTTATACTTCTAGGGATTGAGTTTTGAAAAATCCTTTCTTCGCGAGTAACTAAAATCCAAGAAGAACACGAGTGCCCAATTTCTAATTGGTAAGCTATATGATTCTGGAAATTTCGCTATGAATCAATCAAAGTACTTAGTTTTTATGTATAAAGACGTGCAGAAACACATATTAATTTAAAAACGTCATGGTTTTAAATTAACTGGATATTTTTCATACAATAGTTCATGAGTTTACAGAGGTTTGTTAGTTTACCACCTCTGGATTAAACACGTGAAACGAATTGGTAACCCCAACTATTAACTCTCCAATCGATTTTATTTACTTGTGCTCATTTTCTTATTTATATAATATATTTTTGTTCATATTTACGCACACTTTCATAAACAGCAATCTGACGTCACGGTGTGCCAGCGACAGCCAGCTCGTGACGTCAAAAAATAAAATATTATCCTCTCAACGAGAAGTGAAAGAATGCGCAGAATACGTCGGTCACGTTCTTCAATCTATTTGAGTTCTTAACTCAGAAATATAAATGTTGTTGCGTGTAGGAATTTTTGACGTAATCTGCTTACTGATTGTTGTAAACGTCATACCACTGTGCGACTGCAACCCGATCGGGGACTGATTCAACAATTCAATCCCGAAGCAAAGTGTTTCATCAATGATTCATTGAATAAATATTCAACAATGAGCATAGCTAACGATAGCTTGCGTCACTTGGTCAGCGTTTGTTTTGGGGGCTAATCGGATTATGTTGATGTTATGTGATGCTCCGAATAGTTCGCGGAACGGCATTTTAATTGATGCAAACCGATTCAAATTGCGCAAAGAGTAGTAAAATTTGAGTCGAATCCGTGTATTGCCTCAATAGAGTTTGTATTGGGTAACCATTATAAGGTTTATATACAGTTTGTCCAGCTTGAAAGTTTCCTAGTAACAATTAATTTAAATTTTAAAAAAGTTACCGAGAATCGCATTTAATCACAAGTCAAAGTATTTTGGAAGGTAGAAAATAAAATAAAATGTGATAATTATAAAAACAGGTTTCTGCTTTTAGAAATGATGCTGAAATAGAAGAAAATTCATGTATATTAAAGTGCAACTTCCTTAGCGACGTTTGAATCGTCCTGTCACGTTAAAATTGTGTAACACTCAAAAAACAAATGCCGAACGTATCCGATCGGCGGCGGAACTGGCCGAGGTCTGACATGTTAACTCAAATGTCGATAAATCAATGAATCGGTAGGTCAATACCGATTTTCGCAATTTTAGTCATGTTTTGTTTCGTGTATTATATTATGCAAGAATTATAAGCGAGTATGATATTATCATTTATTTAAGAGCTTCGAGTCAAAATTTATTAAGTATATTAATACTAGTTATTTGAAATATTTTATCAGAATAAAAAGGAAAAAAGCACATAAGCACTCCTTGTACTTGCACTAATATTCATTATAAATTATTAACTAATACTTTAAACAAATTTCGCTTCATCCGTGTGCTTAGGGGGGAAAGCTCAAACTTTTTTTGACACAACGGATATATTATTTTTAAATAAAAGTTTAATTTATACGTTATTTTTGTATTTGATACCTAAAAAAACACTAGTATTAGCTATTTAAATATCATCTTGGTAACGAAGCAATTCTAGGATTATTTCTAAGTTTTATTTGTATCTATTTAAAAAGAAATTTTTACAAACCATTTCAAATTTAGAATCGTAGCGCGCTACCCCCACTTCCATCACGTTACCCTCGTCACATGTTTTAGTCATTCTGTGACATTTTTGACCTATCATTTACGAAAGAATGATATTTGTTCAATATTTATTAAAATTTGAACAAATATCATTTTATTGTTATTAAAAGAAAAAAAAATTGTATTATCGATTTTGTGTCATTAGTTTTAGAAATTATTTTTTGGCCTGATAAATTCCACACTTACTGAAACATGATTGAGACGCGTCCTAATTGTGGCAACATAAACAAAATTATAAAAGAAAAACAAACATTGCCGATGAAAAAAGACATTGAAAGGGACATGTACCAATGTGTCACATTTTTTTATGTAAAACCACACTACTATTGTATCTTATTTCCAACAATATTTTCCCCTTTTTTAATAGAACATAAATCGAACAATAACTCATAGATACCGTTACTTCCTTACAACTCAGGTGTTTCTATATATATATATATATATATATATATATATATATATATATATATATATATATATATATATATATATATATATATATATATATATATATATATATATATTTCATATATTTTCTGGGTGCAAATCGTTCCCCAATACGAATTGCTATCTTTACAATACTGTGTAGCGCTGCTGGTTGGTACTGTGCAGTCTGTTGTAGATAGCTATTATCACGTCCTTGCAACTGGGCCATCTGTTGGCAAATACTTATTTCATATCAATACTCTACAGAAAACACTACACCTGGTTGTCGACAAAGCAGGCATTAGCCATGCAGATAAAGGCGAGGTCAGAGTCGGATCAGCTTTTATAACGGCTAAGTCCTCGCGAGATTCTAAACAAAGATTTATTGACTCGTAAAACGGCGCTCGATGAAGACTTCGCTGCGTCTTCAACATTACGATGCATTGTGAGTGGCAATGTCAAAGCGATGCGTTGGTGTAGTGGATCTGTGCCAAGATTGAGGCTGGATTACAGGATTGCCAGATGTTGCACAGAGTATTATATGTTCACCAATAAAATAAACATTTGAAAAAAAAAACAACACTCAAGTACCAGCTGTTTGCTAATAAAGCCAAATCTTCCGTGTTTATTTTAGGGTATAGAAACTTTCAAAATAGTATATAAAACGTAAAGTAGCACATTGTAATAAAAACTTTGAAATAAATGAAAAACAAGTATATATTTTCTCATAAGGTTTAACAGAACGATGTACTGAATTTTCTCCAATAAAATTGCCCTCAACAGATGTCTATTTTGCTTGATTGTTCGAGGGAGTCACAAAAATCCAGCCAAGACTGTATTAGAAACACTTATGGAATGTTTCCATTTCCATAGTCTAGAAACTTAAAAGCTGTTAGATGTTATTAAAACATATAATTTTAACATAGTTTCCACATAGGGTAATGCTAATTCTTCATTTGGACAAAATTTCGTCATTTTATAAACGGTTTTTTTTAAAAACAATTCACTATCTATCTGCTATACTTAATTCATTATAATACTCACCATGAGCTACATTTAGGCATTTTTCAAATTGTTTGAAACGATATTTATAAATACGGAGTGCGCCTTTTCGGCGGATGTCGTGAAAATAAAAAAAAAAACAAAAATATATTTTCCTTGAAAATATTGCCAATATATTTTAATTACCTGGAATTTTCCTTGAGTTTTTCAGAAAATATATACCTATAAAGCTGAAATTTGGCACAATTACATATTTACAACAGCGAAAAGTTATGAAACCATATCTTCAAAAACAGTTTTTTAGAGTACGTTCTCTACATGTAAAGTGTTTTCTTAATGCACTGAAAAAATTGTAACAAGAGCCTTTTTGGATTCGTACTAATACAATTTTTACTTACGAAAAGTTTATGGAATGTGTCAAAATAAAGAATATTGAAAAAAAATCGGATACGAAAGAATACATAGGAACTACTTGTAAAATATAAATGGAATACTTCTAGATCCAACACAATGTGTCACGTTTTTTTACAGAGGCCGAATTTTGATGTAATGAATCAACGTTTAGATCATAGAGCCTTCCTTCATCAATGTAATGAATCAAAGTTGGCCTAAAGTGCAAAAATCTTAATTCGTATTTTTATCAATGGCTTTGGAAACTTAAATGTATAGCATTTTTTTAGGGACCTGAAATGCGGTATTTGGTAAGAAATAGGTAATTTGAATAAATGCTCGCTCTCTTGCCCCCTTTTCCCTTCATAGATTGTGCAAAATGGAGTCGTAACTCGTAGCGCTACCGGCCTACGATTTAGCCGTAGAATCGTCACTTGAGTAACAACCTTTCTTTTAAACTAAACCTTCAACGATTTTCACAATCATAGCTTCTTTTTCTTAAACTACGGATAATCTAAGATGATACATTTAAAATTTTTTTACTAACTGATTAGATATTTATTTACAGGCCTTTTAATGATTTTCTTAATTTTCCATTTATTTACAGGCATTTTAATATAACGAAATTTTTTTGAGAAAAATCTGATTTTAAGGTGCTTATATGTAGTGTTGTAATTGATATCGAAAAAGAGAGACACAACATTTTGGATATAAATAGTATCAGATAAACTGCAAAAAGTCGTTAGGATCAGTAAAGTTTTAGGGTGAGAGATAAGTTATAAATTTTCGTATAAAAATTCGATTTGTCATAACCTTACCTCATTAAATTAATACTGATAAAATAAAAAGAGTCTTTATATTTAATATAGATTTATTACATAATTCTTCTTTGAACAAAAATAAATAAGAGTGCATTACTTCTTTATTCATCCAGACAATGGCAAAAAAAATCTGAATAACATAGAGAAAATAGATAAAAGCAATTAAATAAAATATATAGTTAAATTAGACGATTGAAAATCACATAAAAATTTACCAGTAATTTATTTAATTTATTTCCTTTTATTCAATGGGGTATTCATTTATTCAATGGGGTATCTCTATTTATTCAATGCGGTATTCATTTATTCAATAGGGTATCTCTATTTATTCAATGGGGTATTTGAATAAGGTTTTATACAATAAATCATAATTTCAAATTGCTGATGGGAAGTAAATAAATTTTGACAAATTTTAAAAATTGACCGAGTTATAACAGTTAAAACTTAAAGTTTAGAAAAGGACGGAATTACTGAACTATGACGTAATTTCTAAAGACTAGTACCTAACCGCTTGTGGAAGAACCAGCCATACGTTACATACATATATATAAATATATATATATATATATATATATACATATATATATATATATATATATTAAATTTAGAAATCTACAAAACTTGGAAGAATTTATTTATTAATTACATCGACTTTTTCCACTTCTTCGTCCAAGTTCGTTTTTTCGTGGGACAACGACAACGCCATGACAACGTTCAGATAATAGAGCCATACTTTGTCATGACAACGTCAAAGTAAGTAGAATTGTCCTTCACTGCAACAAAGTTAACGTAAATAGAGCCATCCTTCATGACAATGTTGCTGCAAATAGAGCGGTCTTTTACCATTACAACGTTCACGTAAATAAAGCTATATTTCACCGTGACAACGTTAATGTAAACAGAGCCATTTTTACTATGACAACTTTCAGATAATAAAGCCATCCTTCATTTCGATAACGTTAACTTAAATAGAACCACACTTTGTCGTGACAACGTTAACGCAAGTAGGATTGTCCTTCACCGCAACAAAGTTAACGTAAATAGAGCCATCCTTCATGACAATGTTGCTGCAAATAGAGCGATCTTTTACCATTACAACGTTCACATAAATAAAGCTATATTTCACCGTGACAACGTTAATGTAAACAGAGCCATTTTTACTATGACAACGTTCAGTTAATAAAGCCATCCTTCACTTCGATAACGTTAACTTAAATAGAACCATACTTTGTCGTGACAACGTTAACGCAAGTAGAATTGTCCTTCACCGCAACAAAGTTAACGTAAATAGAGCCATCTTTCATGACAACGTTCATGCAAATAGAGTGGCCTTTTACCATTACAACGTTCACGTAAATAAAGTCATATTTCACCATGATAACGTTAGTGTAAATATAGCCATGCTTTACTATGACAACGTTTATATCATAAAGCCTTCCTTCACCTCGATTACGTTAAGCACCATATTTTATCATGACAATGTTAATGCAAGAAGAATTGTCCTTCACTGCAACAAAGTTAACATAAATAGAGCCATCTTTCATAATAACGTTCATGCAAATAGAGCGATCCTTTACCATTACAACGTGCAGAGCCATTCTTCATCATGATAAAGTTAACGTAAATAGAACCATACTTGGTCACGACAACGTTAAATCAAGTAGAATTGTCCTTCACCGCAACAAAGTTAACATAAGTGGAGCCATTCTTCATTTAGTATTGTAAAGCCATCCTTCTTCGTGATTACGTAAACATAAATAAAACCATGCTTTACCCTGGCATCCTTAACGCAAATAGAATCATCCTAAACTATATATGTTTAGCAAAAACAAGAAAAGACGAATTTTATTTTAGTATTTTCGAAATAGAATTAATGAAATATTTAAATTCTTACTTACTTCTAAATATTAAGAATAATTTTTCCCGTGGTTCCCTTACTTTAGAAAATGTGGCTAAACTGCTATAAGTCTATAAATTTTCATATCAAACCAGACGTGAGAATAGAAGTCACAAGCTTATATAAAAGTTTCGCAGCAGGCCTTATGAAATAAATTCCAGGGGTAGGCTGGAGGTTCGTTTGGGCTGGTGCTACCTTAACGTGAGCCGAACTCCACTACTCTAAATGTCGATGTGAAAAGAGATGTACCATCCCTATTAGCGACTCATGCCGCTCTTGCAATGTCGAATGTCGAATCATTATTAAAAGAACACACACAGTGCTATAAAAACTTTCCGTAAAGGCCTCCTCAATGAGTGCTTCCTTTGATTATTTTTTTTTCTCTATCTGATTCGATGTAGAACAGGAATGCGAGTCTCGATGTGCGAGGAAAATACACATCCAATTTTATTTTATACGTAGTTAAAAATTGAGAATAAACACAATGTACGTAATTTATACATAATTGAATTGTGAACTCCGACCGAACGAATCAATAAAAAAATTAGAACATTCAATACATACCCTACTTTATACATAGTTGAATTGTGAACTCCGATAGAACGAATCATTAGAAAATTGAGAATATTCAAAATGTGCTGTGTGTTGAATTGTGAGCTCCGTCCGAGCGAATTAATAGAAAATTGAGAATAGTTATAGTGTGCGTAATTTATACGTAACTGAATTGTAAATTCCGACCAAATTAATCGACAGAAAATTGAGAACATTCGAAATGTGCGTACTTTATACATAGTTGAATTGTGAGCTCCGTCCGAGTGAATTAATAGAAAATTGAGAATATTTACAGTGTGCGTAATTTATACGTAACTGAATTGTAAACTCCGACCGAACGAATCAATAGAAAATTGAGAATAGTCACAATATGCCTATTTTATACGTAACTGAATTGTTAATTGCAATTAACTAAATCGATAGTAAATTGAGAACACTTGAAATGTCTTATTGACCAAATGAATCAAATTAAATTGAGAAAATTCTAAATTTGGGTACACAGAATAACAGATTATCATTATACAGAACAAAGGGTCGATAAATATAAATACCAAGACTAAAAGATACCAAAAATTGACTGAGACCTACATTCGGGTCGGAAAAATCCTTAAAAATAGTACATTATTAACATTAAACCCTTGAATCAGCTTAAAATTTTACTAATTTTTCCGTAGAGTGGCAACCCTACTACAGCACGTCAGTTCTCGTCCCGGTCTGGCAACAAGCCTAACGACACACGCAGCGCCGTGATGTCATCGCACACCTAGCCGCATTCAATGTTGCATATTAGATCACGTCTATTGAGGAATTTTGATCACAATTGCTCACGTGTTTTGATTTGTTACATTTATTTACTATTCATTATTGTCTATATTTCCATTTAGTTTGCTATATACAGGTAATGGATTAGACATTCTGACGTAAAGTGATAAATATTGAGATCGGTAGTAGCCAACTGTTTTAATACGTGAAGTTAAATACATAACGTGACAAAATACACTGCGCAGTTCTTATTGTAAACATATTCTTCCAGTATTTTCATCAAAGTTAATTTTCTAATTATTTAACGATAAATCAAAAAGAAAAGTTTAATATGTACAAATTTCAAATGCGAAAAATTTAATAATTTGTTGAAGCTAATTAACAATTTATTGCACGTGAAGACTTCTTGAAGCTTTTATTTATTTATTTCCAAACTTTAACGTACACAGGTAAATAAGGCAACCTTATTGCTTCAAGAGAAATATCTTACTGTTAAACAAACTAATAAGTAAAATCGATAATGACAGAGCAATGTGTTATCGACGACTTGAAAAAAAAGCAATTAAAAATAAGTGAAAAAATATCCTCTGCAAATGTAAGGCGCATTAATTATATTGGGAAAATAAAATGTTAAACTAGTAAGTAAAATTGATAATGACATAGCAATGTGTTATTATGTTAAATAAACTAGTAAGTAAAATTGATAATGACAGAGCAATGTGTTATCGAACGAAAAATATCCTCTGCAAATGTAAGGCACATTAATTATATTGGGAAAATAAAATGTTAAAGAAACTAGTCAGTAAAATTGATAATGACATAGCAATATGTTATTATGTTAAAGAAACTAGTAAGTAAAATTGATAATGACAGAGCAATGTGTTATCGAACGAAAAATATCCTCTGCAAATGTAAGGCACATTAATTATATTGGGAAAATAAAATGTTAAAGAAACTAGTAAGTAAAATTGATAATGACATAGCAATGTGTTATTATGTTAAAGAAACTAGTAAGTAAAATTGATAATGACAGAGCAATGTGTTATCGAACGAAAAATATCCTCTGCAAATGTAAGGCACATTAATTATATTGGGAAAATAAAATGTTAAAGAAACTAGTAAGTAAAATTGATAATGACATAGCAATGTGTTATTATGTTAAAGAAACTAGTAAGTAAAATTGATAATGACAGAGCAATGTGTTATCGAACGAAAAATATCCTCTGCAAATGTAAGGCACATTAATTATATTGGGAAAATAAAATGTTAAAGAAACTAGTAAGTAAAATTGATAATGACATAGCAATGTGTTATTATGTTAAAGAAACTAGTAAGTAAAATTGATAATGACAGAGCAATGTGTTATCGAACGAAAAATATCCTCTGCAAATGTAAGGCACATTAATTATATTGGGAAAATAAAAAAATATCCTCTGCAAATGTAAGGCACATTAATTATATTGGGAAAATAAAATAAAGTAGAAAAATCTATGGACAAAAAGAAATAAATTTAATTATCATGTCACACATACGTTAGGTAATAAAATATACCTAAATAACAAAATATTACCAATAGCTAGGACGTTTAATCAATTTTGCATAGAAAAAAAAGGGTGCGTGTACTTATGTACGCGCGTGAGAAGTTATACTTCTTTGGCATCATTAAAAAATAGTTTTTAATTGTATGCAAATAATAAATTACAATAAAATAATAAATTCTTAATAATAAAGTTCAGTTTAAATTTGAAAAATTAGATAAATAAATAATTATTTTCTTACATTAAGGGTAACATAAATTCTCTTATTATCCGAATGTTATTTTTAAATTATGTTCACTGCCATAGCATCTTCCGGTAATGACTAAATTTATTTAATAATTCATAATAAATTTAAAAAATTGTAAATTAATAATTTAATTATATATATATATGTATATATATATATATATATATATATATACATATATATATATACATATATATATATATATATATATATATATATACACATTTACAATTATTAAAAATAAAATTTAGAGAATAATAAATATATAGGACATAAATTGTACTAAATTATTAAAAGATTCTTAATTTTAAATGTTTATTATTGATTATTTAATATGTTAAAAGTAAATGAATAAATTTAATAATTTCAAAAATTGAATTTAAGTTAATTAATTCATTTTCTGTATATAAATATATTTAATATTTTCAAAATAAAGAAATAAATTTTATAAAACGTTTAATAAAAAATTTGTGATAAAAATTAAAATTAAACATCAAATTAAAATATTAATTTTCAATATTTATTATTAAATTGAATAAATGAAAATAATAAATATTTGTAAAAATAAATGAACAAATTTAATGAAAACTTTTTGATAAAAATGAAACAATATTTAAAAAATGAATAAACTTAAATTGTAAGAAAATGATAACAATATTTAAAGAATGAATAAACCTAAATTCAATGAATTCAAATTGAATTTATTATTAAATTTATTTATTTACTTTTAAAATATTGAATAACCAATAATAAATATTTAACATTAATAATTTAATAATATTTAGTATTAATTATGTTAAATAATAATATTTTAATTTATATCAATAAATAATACATACGGATAGATAACCTCAATTATATTGGAGCACTTGAAAAAGTCTATAAACACAATTTTTTCACTAATATTTACGAATAGTAAATATATTAATCAAAATATTGAATTTAAATCACTACTGAATATAATTTATCAACACATATATAAATCGCACTTATATGAAACTAAAACACGTGTGTGAATGTAGACACTAGAAACATGTGGAAAATAAATACTATGAATATGAAAACATTGAACAGAGGCGACGATGCAACCGCTGCAACTTCATAATGTAACTTTTGTGTGACGAATCTTAAAATTTCACTCTCATCATTTTTTCATAACGCGCCTAAAGAAGTATAACTTCAAAAATAAATAAAATAGGACAAACTGATTTTTCATCAAATAAACCATTTTATATTATTATTTTTTTCATGAATTTAGGCACAGGTGTTCCAACTTTAATTTAAAACCTTTTACACGTCCCCTTTTTGATGAAGGGTACCGATATTTCACATGTTTTAATCCAGCTCTTCCGACAAATATCCCCGTATCACATATTGCAATAAATCTTCAGCCTGTTTCTTTTCTAAATATCTCCTGCATAATTTAGAAAAATGTTTTGAATCATTTTCCTCCTCGGAAAAAAATCCACCCCAATTAATCTTAAGTAGAAAGAAACAGAATTCTGGGGCAAAATTATTTACCATTTTCATAGCACACTTTCTTACATTCTACCTTCTTTATTACCCAAATATTCTATTTCCCCGAATGAGAAATAAGCATTACGGTGGTGACGTAATGGTGGATAGCCTTCCGGGATAACTCTCATTACCATTGATATAGAAACTTGGATATATATAACACAAGAAAGCCACAGAGAATTGGCTAGTAATACAGGGTAAATGTTTTCTCACCAGGTATAAAACAAAACTAATTCGAATTTATAGGCGTTACTTGTTTAATGTAAATATAGCCATAGTTTTCAATGGCAACATTCAGATAATAGAGCCACCCTTCACTTCGATAACGTTAATTTAAATAGAACCATACTTTATCATGACAACGTTAACGCAAGTAGAATTGTCCTTCACCGCAACAAAGCTAATATAAATAGACTTCGGGATAACCCACATCACCATTGATATAGAAACTTGGACATATACAACACAAGAAAGTTGCAGAGAATTGGCTAGTAATACAGGGTAAATATTTTCTCACCAGGTATAAAACAAAACTAAGTCGAGTTTAGAGACCTTACCAGTATAACTATTGAGACATTTTATGAAGTAACTGGTCAAACGCAACCTCTTCTAACAAAGAGGAAGTCGTAACTGGTCAACCCTGAGATAAAATTAATGAGAAACGGATGAGAGCAATCACGATGATTGTTTATTTTATGAGTGTACGGATGTAAAATATCTCGTATAGCATAAGTATCTCAGAATATAAATATCTCATGAGGAGATCAGATAGACAGGTTCACGTTACGTTTACTACAGATAAGATAAATGAAGGTTAGAGTCTAGAATATTTAATAACAATATGAGTGTCATTTATGACCTTTGGGTAGTATCTGTAGAATGATAGTTAAACATAGGACTAGAAGCGATAAGCACGCCAAGATCTCTTAGTTATTCAAGGCAACGCCAAACTTAAAAGCGACTAATAGCGACATATCGAAAATATTTTTGGAAAAATGAGTTCCCGGGATTATAATTAAAGTAATACAGAAGAAATCGGTAGATTCCGAAATTTTTATCTGTTTGGTTATTTGTAAATGCAACTCTAATATGTTGCACACCCCACTGAATAGATTTTTGAAGGGTTTCCACTATTTCACAACTTCTGATTCGGAAAAGGAGATGAGATAACATTATACCGACCTAACGCGAAATTAAAAATCTTTGTTTTTCTGTTCATTAATTTATTTATACGTACATCGCACTGAAACTGTTTAAAAGATTTTAGGGATAAAATAAGATAAACGTTATATTTATTAATGTCGATAAGATTAGAAATAAAGAAAAAAAAATATCGTTCACGCATAAAAATTAAAACTTGATTCCATTTCTAATTATCGTATCGACTTGAAGCTATGTTGGACTGATGGTGGAGAAATGGTGGACTGATGGTAGAGAATGAAAGTTTTCATAGGAACTTCTCAATGGCTAACGAATGGAGTTGAGGCTCGTTTGATTTGTCTCAATTAGTCCTTTGATTACATAATGTGTCTCGGTCTGGTGATAAAGGAGGGAGATAGTTATAGGAATTTATGTCATGATGTAATGAACAGTAAACCAATCGAATTATCGTGGAGATAGTTTTAATTGGAGATATTATAAGTATAGTAAATAGTCTTTAAAATTATATATCTATACACATAATAAAATCGTAAAACGTGTGAAGACTGTACATTTAAGATATTAAAACAAAATTGAGATGCATTGGATGAAACTAACAGAAGCCAAAACAATTTTTTGTCCACATTTCTGAATACATGTCATTCAATAACGACTAAACGGTTACAATTAAATTTATTTCGTAGGTAATTCAATGTCTCAGATCGATGTCTGACATACAATGTAACAACGTTATAGTACCTAGAGACTGGACAGAAAAGTACCCCAAAAATCTAAGGGTGCTAAAAATTGCAGAACTAATTTTGACTGTATTGACAAAAAAAATAATCTCATATCATTACGTTATTTATTAACATATTACTGCTTAATTAGTTAGCAAAGACATTTGTTTCTTTCATAACTAATCATCGTAACCTCAGTACAGTAAAACAAGTTGTCATTCTCATTCATTGTCATTCTCCACTAGGTGACACTTTCATTTTATTTCAAATAAAACGTAATTTTTGTAATTTTCCGCTAGATGGCCAGGTTTATTTCATTTTTAATAAAACTTAAAAGTCAATAATCAGTCTAGGTTCAGAATCGTAAGGACTTCCTTGGGTACATACCGTAGAGGAAAATTTGAAGACCTGAAAATATGTAATCTACCATAACTTTTAGCGGGGGAAGAGTAATCAGAATTGCTTATGCTCGAAATATAAAAGTACTTGTTATCTAGGTGACAACATCGAAAATATAAATAACTCAGGAAATATTTCAAGTACCACCTAATTTTAATGTAAAGCATTAACACATTATATACGAAGAACAGGAAGGTCGCTATTAGAAAAAAAGAGAAGAACACACCACGCGGTATGTCTACCTTGCTTCAATATATAGCGGCGTCTCTTTCTGCTCGTCATGCAAGATGGATAGTGCGTATAGCGTTTCATATCAATGTTTATTTTATTTTTAATAAAAAAATTAATTTAATACCCAATCATATTAAGATTTGAAAGGACGGTCTTAGGTGCACCCTGAAGAGAACAATCCGAAATCTTTAAATAATTTTGAAAATAAGCACAAATCACCATACGTTAACTAAAATTATTAATATATCATGCACGAAGAACAGGGAGGCCGCTATTAGAAAACAAAGAGAAGAACAGACTAAGCGGTATGTCTACCTTGCTCCCACATATAGCAGCGTCTCTCTCTGCTGGTCGAGTAAGATTTCAGTAGGCAGGGACCGCTGCTGTTTATTGCACAACCGATGATTTTTTTTTAATTTATTGATTACAATTAAACATTCGATGCAGCTATCGCCCGTTTTTATTCTTTCAATTTTGTCTGGTTCTGAAATTGTATTTTGCTCGCTAAATAACTGTAATTAAAAATTTCGTACCTCCGCTTTAACTGCCATGGTCTTTGTTTTTTTAATTGAAGATAATTCAAAAATGCTTCCTTCCAATAGAGATAACTATGTTAGCAGTTAAACGTATTATTTAATTATTGTTTTGTTATATTTTCTGAGTTTTCAATGTCATCTGCAAATAAAAGTGAGACTGATGAGATCGTTGTGAATGTTTAATTTTCAGTATATCTTGTCAAATTACGTAATAAAATGAAGAATTCCGGAATATTGAGTTTAGATCAATTCATCATATTTATAAAGGAAAACAATGTAGTACATGAAAATTTTAATTTATAAAGTGAAATTGTCTTTGAAACAAGGAAATATTATAAAAACAAGTTTATTAATTTAAATTCTTAAAATGAATACAACAATTAATAAAATGATGATATAAATTTATTAATAACCGATAATTTTAATGTATTTCATTTAATAATCCAACAAAAGATAGTTGATCCTACTTTTCCCAAAAAAAGTTAATGATATTACTCAAATAAAGAAAATTAGTAAAATTAATTTAAAATGTCAAAATTATTGTTGACAAAAAATTTAATTCAAACACAAGTCGTTTGCAATTTTTCGCTAAACAAAAAAATTTTGTTAGCGTAAAAATTGCATTAAAAGCAATTCACTTCAACCGATATAAAGTAATTTCACTTCAACCGATAATTTTAGTGTATTTCATTTAATAATCCAACAAAAGATATTTATTGATTCTACTTTTCCCAAAAAAAGTTAATGATATTACTCAAGTAAAGAAAATCACTAAAATTTACTCAAAACGTCGAAATTATTGTTAGAAAAAAATTTAACTCAAATACAAGTCATTTGCAATTTTTTCGCTGAACAACAAAAATTTGTTAGAAAATAATCGTTGCCGTGAATATCAAAACGAAGCGAATTCCTCATCTCTGCGAAGCCTATTAGAAACAGCTAAAATATTCGTTTGCAACTATTGCACCTAAATTTGTAGAGGTGGGATCAACCTTTTAATAAATAAAAAAAAAATTTTGTTTTTAAAACTTTAACTTTGGCGGAAATGGTTGACAACACCTTATCTTGAACTATTTTACTGTAGTCTAAGTCTAGATATTCAGTAGTATTTTGTAAAATTTGCAATAAAAATGTACAAATTGTATGAAAAAGTGTTAGACTGGCGTCGTTCGTTCTAATAATATTCATCATCTTTGTCAATATAATTTCAATATTTCACTTTATACCGTCTAAATTACCAATAGTCAGAAAAAATTACAATTGGGTATTTGACCAATTTTTTTTTTTTCATTAACTATAATTTCAAAGAACAAGCTGACGAAGAGTGAAAAATTTTTTTAATAATGTTAAAAATTGACCGAGTTATAAAAGTTTAAATTTAACCTTTAGAGATGGACGGCAATACTGTGTTGTGAGGTCATTTTTAATATAACTCATTATATTGGGTATATACCTGTCTCTTTTCCTATCTACGAGAGGAAAAGAGACAGGTATATATCCAACTCTATCCGTATCCTCAAATTTAGAAGCCTACCACTGGCTTATTTTTCAATCAATTTTTGAATTTTTTTCAAGACTGGTTTTGAATTAACTTATATTATATGAAAACAATAAATAACTAATATTGTACGAAAAATATCAAAATTTAGAATGAGTCAACTACCGTACCAGTAATTCATCATTCTATGATAAATAATAAAATTGAGACATAAAAAAATTAAAATACAATTCATCTTTCCTCCTCTCACGTGAAGAATATAAAAAATATGCATAAATAGTGTATATATATTGAATATATTTGGCGTTAATTTTGTAGAAATTCATTATTCAGAATTAAATAAAACTACGTGATATAGTATTATTTCTACTTTCTTTAAATTCTTTACCACGACCTAGGTTTCGCTGTATTACAACATTTTCAGGTCTCTTTGCTGAAACATTTTCAGGTCTCTTTCCCACCTGAAAATGTAATACAATGAAACCCAGGTAGCGGTAAAGAACTTAAAGAAAGTTGAAATAATACTACATCACGTAGTTTCATTTAATAGTGTATATATTTTAATTTTTAGAGCTTCATGTAAAACAGGATATTAGAAGCCTACGAAAAGGTAATAGAAAAACAGTAAATGTGATTCAAAATGGCTTTGATGTAGTTATGACGATAATATATTTGCCCCCACCCCCTATTTAATTTTATTAGGTATTGTTAAATATTTATTGAACGAAAAAGTTTATCTTAGAAATGACATGATATATAAAGTAATTTCACTTCAAACGAAATACGGAATCTTCGACGCGTAAGCCAGACTCTCACTTTGCTGGTTTTATGTATTCATCTATATATGTCAATGCTCGCGAACCCAGATAGGATATAATTTCATCATGAATTTATAAAAGCTTTAGAAAATAATTTGAAATTTCTGGAATATTATTTCATAAGTATTTACGATAGAAGTATTCAAGTTCATTAACCACAAGACGATTTTTTTCTATCACATTCTTTAACGAAGTCAATCAATACTCTTAACGAAACTTTGGATCATTCTAAACCGTAGGTGTTTTTCTTTTCACATAAGCTTCCGCTTTCCGTTTCCTATCTAATAACCGTCTTGATTATATAAATTTACTGTACATCCGCCTCCTTTGTCGTATTTAGTAGTTTTTTTAGTCTTCTGCATTCTTTATATCAACAGTTAGAAACTAAAGCATTGGATCAAAACCTGTTTGCGTCGAAGGTGACATTTTACTGAAATGTCTTTGTGTTTTTATGACTATCCGACAAAATAGCAATCATTCAAAGTTTGTGAGGCAAAATTTTAATGACATTCATACGGAAACATTTGTACACATTCTCAACGTGCACAGTAGCAGGTGTCACTCACCACTGTCTGTTGTACCGAAATGACGTCATATGCCATGTCGACATACAGACGGCATCATCATCTTCAATTATACCTTACGAATTAAAATTGTCACTTTCATATTTTTGTTTTTCCCTCAGTTTATTGTTTACGTTTATATCAGGAACGCGCCGATATAACGGTATACAAGTGGGCGTCATCGTGCGTGCGTCCGTGAAAATATGAATTGTATAAATAGAAACGAGTTTTCATTGTGCAAGATAATAATTAGGAAAACGCAAGCTGAATACAGTGGAAATATTTGATGAACGTAAGTGGAAAGATTTGTAATTTATTTATTTTCTATAAATAAGATGCCAGACGAGATTAAAACTAAGGAAAAAGTTGCCATTAAATAAATCGAATTATAAAAAAAAAACGGATAACTGTAGAATTTATATTATGTATACTTAAGAGTAGGCAGTTTTTCTAACAAACTGTTATATTTATAAAATATTAATTTTATATTTCACCATATAAATATATTACTTAGTAAATCTTTCACTAGTACTTTCATAAATAGTTTGGTTACTTAAATCCGTTTTAGTTAACTGTGCAAGTAGAACAAAATATATCAATTTGTCTTGCATTACTTACAAAATACTTTTATGGTAATTTTTTTTAAGTTTTAACATACAAAAAGAGTCCTACTGCAAAACACTTTTTTCGTAATTGCTACATCCCACGGATGTGTCCTTTATTAACGACTAGCGCGCAAGTCTCGAGTTTCGTCGTTAGAAATAATTATAACTCGGGTAATTTTACAAGTAATTTACTTATAATACAACTTTTTAGATAGAAAAGACCTTTCTCTAAAAATTAGGTAATTTTTCGTTTTTTTGTTATATTTATTCTCATCTAAATTTGCCTTTGAAAATGACATGCGTGTCTGTCCATTGATATGTATGCTTTTATATGCGTAAGTATGAATGAGAACACTTTTTTCTATATATGCATGAATAAGAACACTTGTTTCGACGTTAGAAGTAATTATAACTCGGGTAATTTTACAAATAATTAACTGGTAATATAGCTTTTTATATAGAAGAGATATTTCTCTAAAAATTACATCATTTTTCGTTTTTTTTATATTCATTCCCATCTAAATTTAGTTTTTGAAAAATGACAAGCGTCTCTGTCCATTGATCTATAAGTACAACTCTGTCCATTGATCTATAAGAAAACAGTTTTTTCAAAAATATGTATGAATAAGAACACTTATTTCGACATTAGAAATAATTATAACTTAGGTAATTTTACAAGTAATTAACTTGTAATATAGCTTTTTACGTATTTTTTCGCTTTTCTTTTTTAAATATTTATTCTCATTTAAATTTGCTTTTGAAAAAATATATGCGTCTGTGTCCATTGATCTATATGCTGTTATATACGTAAGTATGAATGAGAACACTTTTTTCTACATATGTATGAATAAGAACACTTGTTAGAAGTAATTATAACTCGGGTAATTTTACAAGTAATTAACTTGTAATATAGCTTTTTAGATAGAACAGACCTTTCAAAGGAAGACACCTTTTAAATATTTATTCTCATTTAAAGGAGTCCAGCAAAAATGGACCCAAACGTAACAGAGATAAAACATAATTTCTAAAAAGCTGGTATTTTTTAGAATATAAAAAACCAAACAATTTATTAATTGACAGAATACATACTTTTACTATTACAAAAAATAATCACTGCCTCTTGCTTTCATTAACATGTAGCTATTGCCTAAATTAATTAAAAATAAGCTGTTAACAAACATTGACAATGGTTCTGTTGTTGTCAAAGTGAATGATTTTTTTCCCTCTTATCGAGGTTTACGTAACATTTTTCGATTACCCTGTCGTGCCTGTGAGCATCATGGATTAATGTGGTACATCTGTGGATGGAGGATATAACGAGACACAATCTGCACTTTGTTTTATCTCGTTGGTTCAACGAATTCCGTAGAAATTACATTTACGATTTACGAAGCTCCATTCGAGAAACTCGATTAAAAGTAGAAGCAACAAACCCTTCGACCTCGTGGTCACTCATTTACGCCAGGGTTTTATCTCATCTACAATTCACGTGCATAATTGTAAGCAAATTTAAAAGTCCTAGAGAAATGTGCGTGATCCTTTCAAATTAAACTTCTTTGTATATTATTAATGTGAAAAGAAAATGGGTCAGTATTACATGAAACATATCAGCCAAACGAGAAAATTTTATTGAGAGAAAATATCTTTATTCTTAAAAGTCCATTCACCATATCAATTCTAATGATACAATACTGATTTAAAAAGAATATTTATATTAGAAAGCCCGTACTTTGAAGAAGATTATTGGTTAAATTATTACGGTGCAATTATTAAGAGCAGAGCAGTGAAACAAAATGTAACATAAGTTGAGTAATACTGCTTAAATGTTGCAAGATAGAGAGCACAGCTTATTTATCAACCCCGACGATCGATGTCGTTTGGAAAACCGAGTAGGCGTTTTGACCCAGAGGGGAGCCTCCCAGGGAGGATCCTCCCAGAGGGGAGCAGCAAAATGAATATAATTCTACTCCAATGAAATCCCGAGGCATAGCTAGATAAAGATAAAATATGCATTACAAATGAACAACTGAATGGTAAACTACTTTTAACCTTTTTTTGAACAAATTTACTTTGTCAGAAATTGAATATTCAATGATGCCCCAAGCGAAAAAGAATGAGAAAGGAAACTCTATCGTGTCTATATGGTTCACTTTTCAATAGAAAAAAAAACAAAACAAAAGAAGTTTCAGTAGAAAAATACAATTGCTGTACAAAAATGCTAGATTCGATGACAAAGAAAATGTGACAATTTTCCTCGCGTAAGCCTGAGTGGATTAGATGGGGAAGTTAGTAAGAGGAGATAATTTTATTTATATGGTTTACTGGAAAAGGTTGCTCATATAGCAATAAGTCCATATGTGTTATGCATAAAAGCTGATAAAAAAAAAAAAATTAAAACATGTGTGCAATTCACACGTGGTAGAAGTGAAACCTTGAAAAATTTTAAATTTTAAGTTTAATATCAATTTTTAATTTTGATAAAAACTGAAATAATTAAAAAAGTTTTTATAATTAATAATATGTAAATAAAATTGATAAATTTCATCTAATTTTATAATTAAATTAAATTAATCTCTTATTTATTTTTTTTGCACGTCTATATTTTTTTTTAATTCAGAAAATGATCGAATACACACAAATTTAATGTTTATGAAAATTTACATACAAGTACTCACAATCATTATTCACAATATCATTTTCAATTGCGCGCATAAACACGTATTAACACACGTACAACGCTGAGACCCAAGCAAACTCTCGCTATGCCTTGATAAACACGAGTGGAGGGGGGTACGAAGCAGAGCACAAAGAGAACCACGAACATAGGAAACACTGTATAATGCTTCCTATCTCATTTTCTCCCACGTTAAATCTTATGAATTTATGTGTCTGTCTCTTTTTACTGTCGCTTTTTCGTTTCATCGACTTTCAAATCACAACGATGCTAAAGAAGTTTTCACTTCAATAAATAAATAATTTTAAGAATTTTAGCAAAATCAGATTTCATTGAATTAGGGGAGAGTCCGCCAGTACCGTTACTCTAAAGTTTGTTTAGAGTAACATCAAAATATCTTAGATTACATATTATATATTATAATTTTAGAGTTCCTTATGAAGCAGGGTGTTTAGAAATCTACGTAGAGGTAATAGAAAAACTGTAACTATGAATCTAGGTGGTACAATTGATATAGCCCATGATCGTAATATATTTGTCACCCCTATTAAATTATATTAGGAAATATAAAACTTGTATTATACTGTTTAATATCTGTTGACGTGTATAAAAATAGTGCGCCATGAACAAAATTAATAATATATCGATTTATTTAGAAATAGTCAACTTTATTATCAAAATTTGAAGAATAAAAAAAAATCAATCTCAAGGAAATGGTTACCCAATAACGGCCAGCAAATATATGAACATTTATAAATATAACAAATATATGAACATTTATAACTGCAAGTAAATTTACTTGACAGCTCTAATGTACCTATTAGCACAAGCCTGACGGACCCAAATTTTGCAGTTGCCACATTGTACCCAATTCATTTCATGAAGCTCGTGGTAAAATGGACATATTGTCTCTTCCTGAGTCGGTCTGTGGGGTGGAATGGGGTTTTCTTTTGTTTTTTATTTTTGCTTTTCTTGCTGATATCTTTTCCTCAAACCAAACTTTTGCCTTTCTTGCAGACACCTTTTTAAAAAAGCAGACACTCTCCTCGCTTAGCCGATTCCACACTCATGTTACATGCTCTTTTCTTTTCCAACATCCTTTTGTATGGAGAACTTGTGTACATTTCATTTCTTTCAGCGTTACGTCGGGTAGTCGTGCTCCTCTTTTCGAAGGATTAGGAATCAGTGACAGTTCTATAACAATTGATTTAAACTTATGAACGGATCAATAAACGATCACTTTATTTAAGACGAGGAAATTTTGAAGTTCGGAACTAAAAGCGGTAATTTGTGTTTCGTGGGTAAAAAAATTTTGAGGTTCCAGTTGTTGAGAAGCTAAAGGTGTCATTTCTATCTAATGTGATGTTAAATTTGTCATTTCTGGCTGTCCAGAAATCGAAGGTGTCAGTTTTGACACTTGAGAAGATTAAAGCGACGGTTTTGATGCTGAATGATGACTTACTGGAAACTTGGTACGATCTTGTATTCACTGACTCTTACACCAAGGTTTGATCTCATCCCCAAATCACGTGCAACATTGTAACCTAATTTCAAAATCTCCATAAATCAAGAGGCTGTAACTTTTGGGTCGTATGAGGTGGATTGCTTAATATGTAAATATGATGCTTTCTGGCAAATTCAACGACATTCAAGACTTTGTAATTAGCGCGTCTATAAAAAATCAAGAGAACTGATTTCTGTTCTGTAGGATTCGAACATTTCAAAGCCCAATTTCTTTCGAAGCCCAATTCCTTTAAAAATGATTTGGTATTCGTCTAGCTCTTTGATTGAGCTTCACCTACATTTTCATATACTATATTGACCACGAGTCTCTCATTAAGAAAATACATAAAACCATAGTATAAATCAACCATAAAAGTTAGGTCACGTTTTTTTCCAGCCTATGCGTAAATCAGTTTTCCAACTTGTCTTTGGTTTTTGTACCTTAAACTTCATCATGTTTTGAACAATTTTAATGCCAGTCCTATCACAGTTCTATATTTTGTGGGAAGTGAAGTTAAATCTTTGCATTATACTATCAAGACTTTCAAAACCGCTCTAACTGAGGCAGGTAAATCCTACAACTCTCATTAAACTCGTTGTTCTTCCCGCAGCCATATTTTATTTATTAAATTGATGAGGTAATTTTAAGTTTTCAGCAATTTGAAAAGCAAGAGAAAGAAGTTTCTGTCTGTTTAAAGGAATTAGCATATTTGCAAAGTCTTTAAGGTGTTCCGCTAATACTTCTTCATATCCAGGTGAGAAATCTTTATGAAAACAACCCATACTTAATTGACATCTATTATTTTTAATATCATCAATTCTGTCATGTAATTTTTTTCTTGTCAGTTCTTAGTACCTGATAACGATGTGCAGCTCAAGCCGCTCTCATGCACTACTCAGCACTTTATTAACGGCTTCATGTATATTGGCAGGATTCCAGGTGCTTTTCTTTCTCTTCGTTTCCTCATAACTTTTATTGTCTACCATTATTGTAAATAGGTAGCAAATAAGTAGTTTAAAAATAAACTTAGACAGTTTCCGATACTGGAGGACAATTTTGTGACCGGTTCTGTAGTATGAATGCATGAAGGTTGAAAGCATGTGTTGCAATAGCTACATAAATGTCCAATACATATCAGGGTTGACTTCTTTCTAATTTGCCCTACAAATTTTGATTATTACCCACAGTACTTTGGCTTCGTATCATATATTCACCACGTTTAACAAGAAATTTCGTACAAACAGTAAACGTGTCGCGACAAGTAACCCCACGTGAGGCATATACTTGTGAAAGAGTATTACTTAAAGGCCTATTCAATGTTCTGTGACTTAAAAGGTCATAACACCCTCAACGTTATCTAATAAGCAATATTCAATGAACGTAACTCCGGTCGATATTGAAGGACTTATTCCTAACGAATGCCGGTCGATATTGAAGGATTTATTCTTACCGTTAACAACGTGCTTAAAGAAGAAAAGTTCAGTATCAAATCAGTGTAAAGAGAAGCTTATCCTTAAATGATTGATGTTTTGTGATACTGGAAGGCAATAATGACGCATTTATAGTTCTGTATCATTACATGATGTTGTAATTAAATGGCGTAAATAGAGAAGTCAAACAATCATTCAGGTTTTACTTACCGATATACATATAACCGCCTCACGTACTTAAGTCAAATATTTACGGGCAAAGAAAACAGCAACAATCATTACGCAAACACTAGTCGTGTTTATCTACATAATTAGAGCAACTAACAAGTCTTCAATTCTGCCTTTAATATATTGTTTCTAACGGCAACTGAAAGACATATGTTCGAAATGTCTTTGATGGCTCCAATAGAGAGCTCGAAGTGTTGAACAGAGTACCAAAGTAATCGACATGGTACTTAACATCAGCAAACCTAAATGGCAATTAACAGGTTATATTTGCCGAAGAGTCGATTATCGATGGGGTAGACGAGTTCTCGAGGGGAGACCACAAACATCGAAGTGCAATATTCGATGCCACCAGCCGGATGGACTGACAAACCTTAAAGACAGCTGGATAGGAAAGGCGGTAAGCCGTGTGTGGTACGCCTTAGAAAAAGCTTATAACCAGCGACGAATAAATAGAGGCTGAAGATTATTATAATATTGTTTACCACTATTTTAAGAGCACCATTGATTCTGTCTGTCATTTTCACCACACGTTTATTATATAACTCGATCTTTCAATTTAGTAGCAAAATTTATTATTAACCTTTTGATAAACTTCCGTATATGCAAAGACTTAAAATTAGTTATAATGGTTTTTTTTTCTCCCAAAATAATGGTATAATTATGTGTTAATTTTGTTATGTGATAAATTAATAATCAATAATTGTTGCTAATTCAGATTTCGATTTTTTACTGGCTTCATGTTTCTATCGAAATATCCATAGAAAGAGCAAGTTATAATTTTTAAGACACCAAAAACTTTTTTTTAAATTTTATATAAGATAATTCTAAAAATATTGAAATACATCTTTCTTCCCCCTTCCACCAATGTACGCAATTTCTATAGCCATTACTCGTCAAAAAAAAGCTTTAGTCGAAATTAACCTGAAATTTACAGGGAAAATATAGCAATTATTATCTTGTATCAATTATTTTATGGTTATTGAGAAATTTACGATATTTTTAAGCCTGTTAAAGATATACTGGATAGATAAATATGTACATTGTACAAAATAATATTAAGATATACTGGATAGATAAATATGTACATTGTACAAAATAATATTAATATTAAAAAGTTACAATAAGATATACTGGATAGATAAATATGTACATTGTACAAAATAATATTAATATTAAAAAGTTACAATAAGATATACTGGATAGATAAATATGTACATTGTGCAAAATAATATTAATATTAAAAAGTTACAATCCTTACCCCTAAATGTTCTTATTTGTCTAAGCGTGTACGGACCCGTTCATATGTGTAAAGTTATTTATATGTATCTAAGAGTGTGTGGACCGGGTTCTATTTATCTAAGTGTTATATGTCTAAGTGTAAAGTTATAAACATGTGTCTTAGTGTTTACGGACAAGTTCAGGTGTGTCTAAGTGTAATGTGTCTGAATGTGCACGGCCCCGTTCACAGGTGTCTAAGTGTTATGTATCTAAGTTTGAAGCTATCCATATGTGTCGTAAGTGTGTACGGACCCGTTCATATGTGTCTAAGTGTTATATGTCTATGTGTAAAGTTATTTATATGTTTCTAAGAGTGTGTGGATCGGGTTCTATTTATCTAAGTGTTATATGTCTAAGTGTAAAGTTATAAACATGTGTCTAAGTGTTTACGGACAAGTTCAGGTGTGTCTAAGTGTAATGTGTCTGAATGTGTACGGACCCGTTCATAGGTGTCTAAGTGTTATGTATCTAATTGTGAAGTTATTCATATGTGTCGTAAGCGTGTACGGACCCGTTCATATGTGTCTAAGTGTTATATGTCTATGTGTAAATTTATTTATATGTTTCTAAGAGTGTGTGGATCGGGTTCTATTTATCTAAGTGTTATATGTCTAAGTGTAAAGTTATAAACATGTGTCTAAGTGTTTACGGACAAGTTCAGGTGTATCTAAGTGTTATGTGTCTAAATGTGTACGGACCCGTTCACAGGTGTCTAAGTGTTATGTATCTAAGTGTGAAGCTATTCATATGTGTCGTAAGTGTGTACGGACCCATTCATATGTGTCTAAGTGTTATATGTCTATGTGTAAAGTTATTTATATGTTTCTAAGAGTGTGTGGATCGGGTTCTATTTATCTAAGTGTTATATGTCTAAGTGTAAAGTTATAAACATGTGTCTAAGTGTTTACGGACAAGTTCAGGTGTGTCTAAGTGTAATGTGTCTGAATGTGTACGGACCCGTTCATAGGTGTCTAAGTGTTATGTATCTAAGTGTGAAGTTATCATATGTGTCATACGTGTGTACGGACCCGTTCATATGTGTCTAAGTGTTATATGTCTATGTGTAAATTTATTTATATGTTTCTAAGAGTGTGTGGATCGGGTTCTATTTATCTAAGTGTTATATGTCTAAGTGTAAAGTTATAAACATGTGTCTAAATGTTTACGGACAAGTTCAGGTGTGTCTAAGTGTAATGTGTCTGAATGTGTACGGACCCGTTCATAGGTGTCTAAGTGTTATGTATCTAAGTGTGAAGCTATTCATGTGTCGTAAGTGTGTACGGACCCGTTCATATGTGTCTAAGTGTTATATGTCTATGTGTAAAGTTATTTATATGTTTCTAAGAGTGTGTGGACCGGGTTCTATTTATCTAAGTGTTATATGTCTATGTGTAAAGTTATTTATATGTTTCTAAGAGTGTGTGGACCGGGTTCTATTTATCTAAGTGTTATATGTCTATGTGTAAAGTTATTTATATGTTTCTAAGAGTGTGTGGACCGGGTTCTATTTATCTAAGTGTTATATGTCTAAGTGTAAAGTTATAAACATGTGTCTAAGTGTTTACGGACAAGTTCAGGTGTGTCTAAGTGTAATGTGTCTGAATGTGTATGGGTGTATGGACTCGTTCATAGGTGTCTAAGTGTTATGTATCTAAGTGTGAAGCTATTCATGTGTCGTAAGTGTGTACGGACCCGTTCATATGTGTCTAAGTGTAAAGTTATTCATATGTGCCTAAGTATGTACGGACTCGTTCATATATGTGTAGGCGTTATGTGTCTAAGTGTAAAGATGTTCATATGTGTCTAAGTGAGTACGGACCCGTTTATATGTGGTTAAGTGTTATGTGTCTAAGTGTAAAGTTACTCATGCTCGTATGTGTCTAAGTGTGTACGGACCCGCGTAATGCAATTTCTACTTGTACGTTTTATTTTTTTTTGTATGACACGCGTGTTTGATAGCCCATCGATTCGATATGCGTTCAATGTGAGTGAAACTTTATTGCGATGTCCGTTAGATATTTTTTATCATATTAGATTAAAAATACTTTAGCAATTGGAACAAATATATTATCTTTCGAGAGTTTTTATTTTTCTTTTTAGAGGAGGACTTTTTACAGAGGAAGAAACTGGAGGAAGAGTGAATGAGTCCTTATGACATATTGAGTTTCTTCTGTATCATCTGCTTTGGTATCTATTCAATATTTTTATCATATTAGATTAAAAATATATTAAATAATTGGAATAAATATATTTTATTTGAAAAGTTGTTGTTTTATTTTATTTTTTTTTCTTTACAGACGAATTATTTACCAAAAATATGATTATTGGCTTAGACCAATTTCACGTCGATACAACAAGACATATACATATGCCAGTATACGATTTCAACGGGGACAAACCGGCACTGTTTATATTCACGCCATGTCCTAGTAAAATTGACAAACAAAAAATAAAGTTAAACTATCAATAACATTGTTGGAAATCAAATGAAACCAGTATGAAATAAGCCAAGTAAGAAATTTTCTTAAACAATTAATTATGTATCTTAATCATTCAATCATTTGGAAACAGAATGGAATAAGACAGGTTTAAATTACCATCTGGATATAACGTTATTAATAGAAGGAAGGTTATTTATAATACAAGTATGTAAACAACAGATAAACCCTGATTATATTAGTATAGATTCCAGACAATTTTATTAAATTACGCCCCAGTACATTTTTAGAACCAGATATGTAAAATATCAATTTTGTGATAAGTTGTGATTTGAAAAAAAAAAAAGAAATACCTAATTTTTGTGTTCATAATCTAATCATAAAGAAGAGATTAAATTATTTTAGAAGAAAAGACTATTCTGAGCACTCCCAGACTTTCAGCTGGGGCTCTGAATATTTATGTGTATCTGAGAGAATGAAGATCGACTCATTCGTGATGTTATGTTGGAGAAAAATGCATCGTGTATTTCATTGTCATTAACAACTTGATAAAATAGGATAATCCATGCGAGCAATATGTGTATGTGTGTAAGAATTGGTTATTTATAATAATGGTAATAAAAAAATATATTGATATTTGGGAAATCAAACGAATTTGGCACTCTACCGAGTTACTTTTCTCGAAAAATTTTAATTTATTTTCATAAATTGGCGACAATTTCAAAATTATATGTGTCAGTATAATATGAATCTAGAAGGAGGAAAGGTTATTCCATATTTGTTGATGACAATGAGATATTCGTGTAATAAATATCTCATTGTCATCAATAACTCGGTAAAATAGGATAGTTCATGTGAGCAATACTATATATGTATATTTGTGTATGTGTGTAAGAAGTGGCTATTTATAATAATGGTGGTAAAATATAGATTGACATTTCGAAATCAAACGAATTTAGCATTCCATCGAGCTACTTTTCATAAATTGGTGACAATTTCAAAATTATATGTATCAGTACAAGATGAATCTAAACGGAGAAAAGGTTATTCTATGTATGGTGATGACAATGAGATATTCGTGTAATAAATATCTCGTTATTATCATCAATTCGGTAAAATAGGATAGTCCATGCAAGCTATACTATATATGTGTGTATGTGTGTATGTGTGTAAGAAGTGGCTATTTTGGCATTCCACTTAGCTACTTTTCTGGAAAAATTGTCATTCGTTTTGTTTACAAGATGAATCTTAATGGAGAAAAGTTTTCTTGGATGATTTTATGAATTTTATTGTGGTATCAATCAACAACAAGTTAGAATAGAATTCGATTTGTATTTTATGACGAAGCCTCCTCATCTGATTATAATTAGTTTAACGATTGTCCTACTAAACTCGCATCCATATTCATAAATAACACTATTCATTTTCTGCGCACAAGAGACTTCAAACTCTATTCATAAACGACGTATAGGACTCTGTGGTATTATTTGTTTGACGATTGCAAAATATTTAAGATTGTATGCTTGTATCTGATAAAATGTAATAACCATGTTTATAATCAAAACTATGTATTTGAAGGCACTATGTATAGACTTTGGACACGTATTCAGTCCCCATGCAATACAACATTATGCTAATTTCAACCTCTGATTCATAAATCTGGTGTTGCAGGTGTACTACCTGTCTAAACCGTGAGACTTGGAAATCTAATGTTTTTAAATTACTATTGTGAGTTTCAAGCAGAGGTTCTGTTATTAAACTCTTGGCTCCTATTTCTCAGCCCTGATGCTGCAGGTTACTGCCTGTCTAAACCATGAGAATTCATGATTTCGCTGTTTCAAAATTAGTATTTTTGATCTCAAGTGTAGACTGGGCCACTGAAATCCGGGTGTCAACTTTCTTGTTGCTGTGGTGGTAAAGGCATTGGCGATATTTACTCTGAGTTTCCAGAATTTATGCTAATTTTTTTTGTATTTTGTCACTGCTTAATAGATGATAGCAAACCACAAATAAAGATGGCGGATATGTAGTTTCATTTCTTTGTTCCATTTAGATTTTAATATTTTTTTAAGAACAAGTCGGTATTTAAAGCTTAACATTCAATCCAATAAATAGGTTTTGAATTTATATTTTTTACTCTAAACACTGGCTTAATATGATGACTATAGAAACATATAGTTAACAAATTATTACCATGAGATATAGTATTTGTGACTAATAGACGAGTAAAAAGTAATTATGACCTTTTAATATTAAAGTGATAATAATTGATCATAATCTGTAAATAAATTTAAAAAAATGTTTTAGGTTTACAAAGTGTATTTTACATATTTTTTTCATATATAACAATACTATTTAAATATGTGAGTAAAATTTACAAAGAAAATCTTACTTAAAACTGAGATAAATACATTTATTACAAATCATCTTAAATATGTTTCGATTTCATCCGAAAAAAGGACAGAAGCCGAAATTCGTTTCCGATTTCGGTACCGGTTGTAAAATCTTGTTTCGGTTGGATACTATTGTTTACACTTTACACCATCTCTCGTCATATCATTTCACTTCCTTAGGATATGTCATTAAATGAGATAGCCAAAGATATCCCTTGTGTCTTTGGAGCAGCAACCTTAATTAAATCAAATCAAAATACCATATATATATATATATATATATATATATATATATATATATATATATATATATAATTATATATTGGCGTAATTACATATTTTGATATGTTTGTTACATTCGTTTATTGCTATCGCACGCGCAATAACAATTAACGAATGTAACAAACATGAAAACATTTCCAAGAGCTGATTTCACCACATCGTCACCGCATATAGCGACCTGACTCACTGCCATGCATCACACGACCAAATATCTTCAGAGCGCGCTGGCTATTGCGTCGTGGTATTTCAAGAACGCAGCACTTCTGTACTCCGATATAGCGCAGAGGAAAATATGGCATAGCGTAGACGTACTCACGGTATATCAATCAAATATATCTCAATTGTACTTTAAATCAAAGTAGTTATAGGTCTTGTCATTATACAGCGTGTTTCTTTTAAACGATACTGTATAATTCAGTGTCAGACTAAACGCATGTGGTCTCATCGAAGACATAAACCATGTTTCTAAAAAAAGAAAACGGAATTTTACGTGGTGTTTTTTTGTCAATGTTTATTTGAAACAATTCATATTTTTAATTTTTTTTTATTTCCAGATAAACAGTATTTTTATCGGATCTGTCGAAAATACAAAAGGAAGAAAATCTAAATATGTTTTGATTTGGGCTTTAATTAATCAGAAGCAATTTATTTTTAAAAAATGAAATATTTTCAATTTTCAATATTCTCTCTATCATCACTACATATAAATGTTTCCATAATCTTAAAAAACCTCCATTAAAACAAGTTTAGAGAAAGACTGTAATAAATTTTTCTTCAGAAAGAATAATGGTATCGCTTAATAGTCAAAGCCGAATAAGGTGTCCGCCGTTTGCGTGGCGAACATATGGCTTTGGTAATGCCGCACGGCGCCCGGTGTGGGCGCACTGGAGGACGTTTAACCCTTGCGTTAACGTTAAAATAGCGCATCTTTATAATGTGATAATTTAAGTAAAAGTAATATTATTAATATAACGCTTATAACCGTTAATTGACGAAAAACAAATATTGCTTATAACCATTTATTTTTTTAGAATTTTATTTTTTAAAAAATTCTTATTTGAGAGTGAGGGGTGGAGGGGGTGGTAGTGAATTTTTTATCGGAACAGAAAATTTGCAGTAATAAGCCATAGATAAGAAGCCAAAACAAGTTTTTTAAAATTTTTTTTGTCTCTAAATTATGCTGTAAATTCACATTGCGATCTTGACAACCTTTTGTCCCAATTCAATATTTACAACATATTTTTTTTTATCCCTGCTCCTTTTCCTGTCTGCAAGTTTGACTGCTTGAGCATCATACAAATACTAAACATAATTGAATAGAAGTTTCACTGCAATAGTAATTTGTGTTCAAATTAGGCCATTTTTGTACCTATTTAACATTATCCAGGAGGCTTGAAAATTAATTATTAGCTTTCGTACGTAAGCTTTAATTTAATTACTAGCTTTCGTCTGCGAGCTTAAAAACTGATGTATAGGAACTATTAAAATTATCACAGGGATTCACTTTATAGTTAAACTAAAGTATAACTATACTACTAGACGAGTCACGGAAAAAAGTTCGTGTTATGAATAAATCTACATTCAAAATGGATCAGAATTTCATAAATAATTTAAATTTTTTTAACCCCCTGATGTACGCCACCAAGTATTATAAAACAAGAGTCCAAATCCAAGCGGAAAACCACTTAAAATTTTATAAACTTATAAAGCTCACGTGTACCCTTTTACGACACTCTGAACACTTCCATTCTATAGTAACATAGTTGTATCTTATTCGAATTTATTTCGTCTTCATTTTAATTAGGAATAGTCGTCTATTTGAGGTCGATGTATTATCACAGTCATCTGTTATAGCGTTATTGTTAAACAAGTTTTGTAAAACAATTTTTGTCATCCCAGTTAAACAAGTTTTGTTAAACAAGTATTGTTAAACAAGTTTTGTTAAAAAAGTATTGTTAAACAAGTATTATCAAATAAATTTTGTCATCACAGTCATCTGTTATAGCGTTATTGTTAAACAAACATTGTGAAATCAGTTTTGTAAAACAAGTTTTCTCATTGCAGTTAAACAAGTTTTGTTAAACAAGTTTTGTCATCACAGTCATCTGTTATAGCGTTATTGTTAAACAAGCATGTAAAATTGAGCATATACATGGACATATTTATGCTATGGCTGTCTGGATTAAAATGCTGCGCAATAATTTCACCATGTTAAATGATTTCATTTGAATATAGGTCATGCCTACTAATATAATAAAAGTGAAAGGTTATCTGTTTGCTTATCTTTGTTTCACGCTTAAACAGTTTAACAGATTTCAATGAAATTTAAATTAATATCCGACCCATATTTTAATACGGACTATATGCATTTATACTATCATTTACAGGATCACAGTAGTGAACACAAACTATAAAATAATTAAACCTGCACAATAAAAACTGAATATGTTGCTATTAAATAATAAATAAGATCCTGTAAATGATAGTATAATAGCATTTAGTCTATATTAAAATATGGGTAGGCATGACCTATATTCAATTTCTCAATGTAAATATCCATTCATAAGCAAGAGAAAAACTATGATTCTTTAAGACTCGCCACAAAATTTACGGAATAATATTTCGCTTTTAAATTAGTTCGCCCTTTTGAGTTAGTCCGCAATTAGTTCGCCCTCCTATAAGTCAATTTCATACCTGACATCGAGTAGAAGCTAAAACAACTTTTTGGAATATTCATTTGTTTCAAAATTACAAAATTATATTCAGAGGACACGGATTCAAATTCAGGCTACATTTTGTTCGGATCGCATGTTGCCTAAAACAGTTTTTCTAAGTTTTTATGTTTGTCTATTTGCTTTTCGTTAGAAGAGAACACAAAAACAATTGTCCTTCTTAAATATTTACCTAATTCGTGAAAAAGTTTGTTGGTGTTGGTATCCACCACCAGGTGGATTTCAAAGATACTATTTCTTTTTCTCACTATTTATTTTTCTTTATAGTGCAAGATGTCTGTAATAACAGTCCATCAGTCTCAAGGATAGAAAAAAAACATGCACTGGCTTTAAAATCCGCACTCATTGCCCTTTTTGTCAGTTGCATCATGAGGAGCTGCTTGCTAGTTTGACTGGGTAGTTCCGAATTTTTCTGATTTTAAATTTCCCACATCATACATCTTTGAGATTTATAAGGCGCCTGTGATTCAAATTAATAACGTAAGTTGATTGTTGCCACATAATGATACTCAACATAAAGTCAGTGAAATTCAATACGAGAATGACGCATAAATTTCCCTATCCAACCAAATTCTTTCGGAAACCTATCATCTGCTGCTTTTATAAATTCGCACCAGTCTGCATCAAAATTGCCGAAAAAAATGTTAAATGATTTTGCATTTGACAGACTTCCCTAATTTGCTTTCTGGAAGCCGTTCAAGTGACATCCAATGCGAAAGACTAAATTGATATGACAGAGAATATAACTTATATCAATTGGGCATTATCTTTAACTGAACAACTGAAATCGAGTACTGGTAATTCACTGATAAGTGAAAAACTGAGGATAATTCCAATATTTCCCTAAAATATAACGACATACTAACGTCATCTACCGGTTAATTTATGTAAGTAATATGAACTCGAACTCGTTAGATGGCGTTAAAATAACATTATGGTCGCCGCTAATTAAGTGAAAAAATAGTAACAGTGTATGAATTCAAAAATTCATATTTTAAATATGTATTTGTTATAGCACTAGCAAAATAAATATAATTTAATTTTGTTTTTCAAACTGCACTTTTCAATCCTAACTTAAATATACTTCCATTGCGTTTCTCCAAAATATAACACTGATCTAGCGCCATCTATCAGCTAATTTATGTAAGTAATGGAGTATCGATTGAGTAATTAGATTGTAGTAGAACATCACATCCGCTACATATTAAGGAAAAAATATAGTAGAAATACTTATTTTTCAATAATTAACATTTTAAATATATTATTTTTATGATTGTAGCAAAATAAATATTGCCATTTTATTTAGTTCTAAAATTATATTTTATAATCCTAATATGTACTTATCTAATGTGTTTCCGATATATAACGCTATTACAACGACATCTCTCGGCCAGCTGATATAAGCAATGTGATGTTCACTCGTCAGATGGCTATAGAATAAAATGAGTTATTGTTAAATAAGTGAAAATAATACTAACAATTTTTGGATATAATAAATTATATTTTGAATGTATTTTTTTATGATTACAGTAAAAAAAACTTTATCATTTAATTTAGCTTTTGAACGATGTTTTTCTAATTCCAGAGTTTTATCGGAACAGACGCTATCTTAACGTCATCTATCGGTGAATTTATGTAAGTATTATGACATTAAACTCGACAGATGCCGATAAAAAACATTATAATCGCCGCTAATTATGTGACAATAATAATAATAATAACATATCGATTAAAAATACCATTTGAAATATATTATATGTTTGATCGTAGCAAAATATACTTTATCATTTTTTTCATTCATGAACAGCGGCTCTTGTAGGACAAGCATTATTCAGACACGCGGAAATTGAATAAAGCAAGAGTAATCCCAGTAGGCAATTGAATCATAGAGATAAAGTTGAAATACTTATGTTTGAACAAAGCAACAGTCACGATATCTAGCTTTGCCAGTAATACCACAAATATCAATACGACTCACATTGCATTGCTTGACCACAAAGTTGTGCATTGTAATAATTGACCACAAAGTTGTGCATTGTAACATCCTCCTCCATGTGAAATGCATTCGACATCAGAGATAGACAAAATTTAAATGAGTTCATATTTATTTTTAATTAAATAAATTTTTTTGTATACTTAACAAACTTGGGACTTTAACCGAATCTCTGATTGAGAGAGTTATTTTTCCAACTTATATTTGTATTTTATTATCCCTATAACTTAAGTATTTCGATGTATGAGCGGGATAATTAAAGAAACGTATAAATTTGATAAAGGTCAGTTTTAAGACAATTTAAATATTAAAAAGTTGGATACGATTTTTTAAAGTTTAATATTTCTTTAGACTATTATCGAGCGGAAGTTGACTAGCTATGGCAAGGAAGCAATTTGCACGTTCTAAATATACATTTTATCTCTCACATTTATTTTTTTCTGTAAAGGCTGAAACATGCTTGAAAATGGAGTGACAGACAAAAGAAATAAAAAAGATAGAGGAAAATAATAAAGGATCAAAGAAGTTTCCATCAAATTATGGTATTTAGCAAAAAAATTATATTATTTAGGAAATTATTCACTAAAGAGCACTTGTTCCAATACGGCATATGACATTTTTAATTAATTTTAAAAGAAATGAGATATACGACATTTCTCTGATTAGTCACCATGTAGTGAACCAATAATGGCGTTATTATAAAACAAGGAAATCTCATAAAAGAACCAAATTTCATAAAGAAGATGGAATTATGGATTGGATCACATCATAACAAATAAATATAGTAATGTTTGTGGAAAGTAAAAAAATTGGCGTGGTTGGGTCTTGTCTGTTGGTACAGAATTATTTATAACCAAAAAAATATTAAATGAAAGAACATCTATGGAAGAACATTTCCTTAACGACCTTGGAATCATGAAAATGTGTGAATGTAATAGTAAAGTGGTCACAATGTAGTTTTGGCGAAAAGATAGTCCAGAAGGATAAGACCCACTGAGGTAGCGCCTAGACACGACCATTGTCAATATTAAAATGAAATTGACTATATTTAAAATATATTGAACTATATTTAAAATATATTTAACTGACGTAGCAAGGTAAAAAGGAAGGAAATATATTTATTCAGCAATATTATAATTTAACGACAAAATTATGATTTCGATCTAATAGTGATTATATGTACACATAAGCTAGAAATGAATCTGTAATATTTGATTTTTATTTAATTTTACGTAAAACCTTGCTAAATGTAGAGACCAAAGTTGAATACAACCGATTTAACTTCTGTACAAATACTACTCACACCGTCTGTAAAAAGCTCTATCGGGAAAACAAAATTTCAGCTTTTAATTTTAGTTCATTTCAATTTATAAATTATCCATTTCGCAGCTATTCTAGAATCATTACAATATTCATAATTTGACATTTTATTCTAGAATCGTCACAATATTCCAAATTTGACATTTTATTCTAGAATCGTCACAATATTCCAAAATTTGACATTTTATTCTAGAATCGTCACAAAATTCATAATTTGACGTTTTATTCTGGAATCGTCAAAATATTCCTAATTTGACTTTTTATTCTGGAATCATCACAATATTCTTAATTTGTCTATGATTTCTACGCTTTGTCGAATATTTTTGTAGCCTTTCGCGCTAATGAATCTAATACCTCCGTATATTATACAAAAATTTGGCCGTGATCATTTTAGAGATATTTCTAATGCATTGAACTAAAAATATAATGTACATAATTGTAATCTTATGAGAAAAGAACAGGATATAATCCTTAAATTCTATTCGTTAAATATTTAATTTTATGTTAACTTTGCACTTTAATGCGAACTTTATTTTATATTATTTTAATAAAATACTGTAATTTCTTGTTAAAATCATTCATTATTTAATAGCTTTAAAATTAAGTATCAATTTCATCCATATTTCTTAACTACTTATCTATTTAGCAATGTAATTTTTAATATGAAAATATTACAAAGAATTTTTTTTAAATTAATTTAGATTTAAGACAGATATTGCAATTATTATTAAGAAGTTAGGACGACTAGACGAGTTTCAATGAACTGTAACAAGCGATTTGTAATAACTCAATTACCTGACTTGGTCAATGGCATTTATAGTAAGCATGTGGTAAAAATACGTTCAAAGTATGTCGAAAATAGGATGATAATTTTGCGTTAATAATGCATGTAAAGAGCATTTAAATATACGTTGAGTGTACCGGCTTAACTAAGAGACTTCTGAGAATAGGATTGCATCTACTTTAGCATCTTCGTCTACTTCTAATTACCTGACTTAGTCAATGGCATTTATAATAAGCATGCATTAAAAGTACGTTCAAATCATGTCGAAAATAAGATGACAAATATGCGTTAATATGCGTATAAAGAGCATTTAAATGTGCATTAAGTGTACCGGCTTAACTAAGAGACTTCTGAAAATAGAATTGCATCATACCTAGCATCTACTTTGGTAGCATGATATGTCCATTGCGGCTAACAAATTGATAATATAAAGTAATAAAGTCGTATTTTATTGAATCTTTTTCTTGTTAAAATGTGTATGCTTTTCTACGATTTAATAGCGAATAGGCTCATATTTTTCACGTTTTTATTAAAGTCCGATCTAGGTCCGACGAGGTACATATTAAAGTCCGTCCAAGGTCCGATGAGCTACATATTAAAGTCTGATCTAGGTCCGATGAAGTACATATTAAAGTCCGATCTGGGTCCGATGAGGTACATATTAAAGTCCGATATAAGTCGATGAGGTACATAGAAAAGTCCGATTTAGGTCCGATGAAGTACATATCATAGTCTGATCTAGATCCGATGAAGTACATATTAAAGTCCGATCTAGGTCCGATTAGGTACATAAAAATTAAAAACAAATTTTTTACCCATTTCATGAATCCAAAAAATTATAAAAAAATTAAGAACTAACGCATTTATATATACCCTTTTACAACAAAAAAACTATAATTTGTTTATTAATGAAAATTGAACCAAAGTAACAAAGTGTTTTGTTTGAAGAATATAGATATAAGGGTTGCAAAATATAATATTTTGACGTAATTTTGGTTAATAAGTTGTCAGAGATATAATGAAAAATATGAAACAAACATATCGACACTGCTCCATTTCCGAAACCACTGAACTTATGAATTTCCTCAAGTTTTTAGCCACAACTTTGAGAGTTTTCTAGAAAGATTCCTGAAACTTCTAGAAAGTTTTACTGTAGGGTATAAATAGGCCAAAGTTCAGTAAGTTGACAACAGTCAGCGCCGAAGCTTTATGTGAATTACATAAAAGATAATGGATTTAAATCGATAGCAAATGCGGATTCTATTACTTTACGAATTTCGTCTTGGTCACGATGCAAAGACTGATACAAATAATATATGCTATGCGATGGGCGAGTCCACGGTGTCTTACGCGTCGGCAAAGATTTGGTTCAGAAAGTTCAGTAATGAGGACTATAATATTGAGGACAAAACACGTACCAGACGTTCTGTTCAATTGGACGTTCAACGATTACGACGCCTAATTGGCGAGGATCATCGACTGACCGACTCGTCAATTGACATATAAACTACGCTGCAGTCATGGCACCATAGAAACACACTTACACGAATTGGGAAAAGTTTCAAAATATGGTGTGCGGATACCCCACAAGTTGTCGTCATATCACTTTCAGTGCAGAGTTGATACTTGCCAACAATTATTGTTGTTGAAACGTAATTTCGACTAGCTGAATCAGTTAGTAACTGGCGATAAGAAATGGGTTACATACGTTAACCATACATGCAAACGTCAATGGCTGGATGTCGGAATGCAAAAGTATACAAACCTAAAATAAGTACAAAAAGGTAATGCTCAGCTGCTGGTGGAATGTCAAGGGCATTATTCATTGAGAGTGATCTACAATTAATGCAGATATTTGCCGTGAACAATTGGCCGATTAGCTCACAAATTGAGTAGTCAACAGGATCGAGTTTCTTTCTACATGATAATGCTAGACCACATGTTGTAAAACGTACTCGTGATAATTTAGAAGCTCGGCTGGGTTCTACTCATCTGCTCATCCATCATATTCATCGGACATTGCGCCCTCTGATTACCATTTATTCACGGCTCTAAATAACCATTTACGTAAAAAAAAATTCGACTTTAAAGGAGATCTCCAAAACGACCTCGCACAATTTTTTGAATCAAAGTCACCGAAATTTTACAAGAAATGCATATTGTTACTGCCAAGTAGATGGCGACAAGTAGTAGATAATAATGGTGCATACTTAATTAGTGTAACATTTAATTTTTTTAATAAAAATTGTTGACAGTAACTCGAGGTTACGTATGTCGGAGATACGGAATCCTCGATACGCGAACCGGATTCCTATTTGGTCGTTTTTTTTCTCATAATCTATGTATTAATAAATGAAGAGTATACTTTGTACCCCTTTTTAAGCACATTGCGCACACGGGGGAATGTGAGATTTGAAATCGTTAAAATTTATATGGAGAAGGAGTGAAGAAATTGAAATTTTTATATAATATGAGTTACAAGCACATTAAATTATAAAGATTTATTGTTTACGTCCATAGTGTCAATTTCAAACACATAATAAGTCTGTGGTCAAACAGGCGCACAGAGTAGATATTGTCGCCAAAGTATTGACTAAATGAGTTTCACGTAAATTTATTATTCACGTATTTTTATACTATTATTGATAAATGTTTGAATGTATCAGAGCGTGGTATTATCGACTGCACGCAGTTAACCAACCTTCCCATAATCGCATTATTTTAAAACTATTTAGCATATTTATGTCACAGTTCTGTTGTAGTATTTATTAAACTTTTGGAAAAGAATTAAGTTATGGTATCAAACAGTTAAGAAATAAATAAAAAAATGTCATCTTACGAATATGATCACGACATGATTAAGCATCGATCATATACTCATGCCTCACTGTCACTAACAAATAGATCAAACAAATAGCCCACGTAAGAAAAGACGCAGACAAGAAGTTAATTGGGAATAATGCTGTTTTCATGAAACAATTAAAATACAAATAGCTAAGTAGTATTTATTAAAGTTATGGAAAGAAATTAAGTTATGGCATCAAACAGTTAAGAGTCAAATAAAAAATTTTATCTTACAAATATGATCACGACATGATTAAGCATCGATCATATACTCATGCCTCACTATCACTACCAAATGGATCCAACAAATAGCCCAAGTAAAAAAAGACGCAGGCAAGAAGTTAATTGGGAGCAATGCTGTTTTCGTGAAATAATTATAATACAAATAGCTAAGTAGTATTTATTAAACTTTTGAAAAGGAATTAAGTTATGGCATCAAACAGTAAAGAGTCAAATAAAAAATGTCATCTTACGAATATGATCACGACATGAATAAGCATAGATCATATACTCATGCCTCACTGTCACTACCAAATCGATCGAATAAATAGCCCACATAAGAAAAGACGCGAACAACAAGCTAATTGGGAACAATGCTGTTTTCATGAAATAATTATAATACTAATAGCTATTTACTTAAACGTAATACACTCAATATATTAAATAAATTGCGGTCTATGGCAAATTTTAAAGTTGTGGAGAAAACTCCAACTTGCTATTATGACATAGACTAGAGTGTACGTAGAAAAGAGAAAATTTTAAAACTAGTTTTGTTCAACTGGAGTTTACCAAAAACTTAGAATTAAACTGAATGATTTTGGAAAGGTTGAATAAATTTACGTAAACTTATAAATTAATCTATATTATTGTTTTTATGACACTTTCCTTTTATGATGGCAAAAATGTAACAATTAACGTCAGAGACAAAAATAAAATAAAGGAGCATTTAGGTTTGGCTTCCATCAAATTAATTTCAATATAGATCACGACTAAAACTCTTAAAAATGACTGCGAGTGAAGGATTCATAGACAATTTAAATTATTTTTTATTACTACCGCTGAATTGAAATGAAACTATTTTTAACTGGTACTGCACAGCCAAATGATATGTTTTTACGATACAATAAATTTCTTAACAAATAACTGTTTTAGAATAAAATCATGATTTGGATACCCTTTTGCAGTCTTTATGGAGTATTTCGGTAATTAAAGTTCGATTTCCGTCAAAAAAATATTATTTTTCAAGCGCCATCGACATCGATTGCGTTTGAAATCGATCTTATCGACCTTTCTTGAAATGTCAGTAAGTCTATATACGGACTTTCAATGATTTAAGGCTTAATGTTTAAAGATCATTACAACTCAACTCATTTCTTCTTCCCTGAGTTATGTCTCCACCTTTATTTGTGACGTAATGATTTGTAGCGCTTCGAAAATATCGCCCGCTCTCAACGACAAAACGATGCAGACGCGCGCACTCGGACAGGCATGTATTAGCAGCAGAAACCAAAGCAGAGGCATTAAAGTCCAGTATGCAACGAGTAAATGATCTTGACCGTATGATTTTATAAATGGCATATATATTGGCATTCGTACTTGATATCTTCCGCGTTATGGTAACAGGTCTTAATTATATTGCGATGGAGCTATAAAGCTAGTATCGTTAAAAATATCGCTAATATGCGGTAGTCGCATTTTAAACTTTGTTGAACTAATCAATAATAATTACCATTATATATAAAGCAAGAAATTCATACTAGTTATTCTACTCGACATATTTGTATGACGATAGCGGGTTTTATTTATATTGCGATGGAGCGATAAAGCCAGCATCGTTAAGAGTATCGAAAATTGCGATAGTCGATTAGCATTTTATACGTTGTTGAATGGATTAATAATAATAACTACGTCAAATTAATGTAATGTAGCTAAAACAAGAAATGCATACTAGTAATTCTATTCAACTTTTTCTGCGTGATGATAACGGGCTTTATTTATATTGCGATGGAGCATAAAGCCAGCATCGCTAAGAATATCGAAAATTGCGATAGTCGATTAGCATTTTATACGTTGTTGAACGGATTAATAATAATAACTACGTCAAATCAATGTAATGTAATATATGTAGCTAAAACAAGAAATAATAATTCTATTCGACATTTTTGTATGACGATAGCGGGTTTTATTTATATTGCGATGGAGCATAAAGCCAGCATCGTTAAGAATATCGAAAATTTGAGATAGTCGATTCGCATTTTATACGTTGTTGAACGGTTTAATAATAATAACTACGTCAAATGAATTTAATGTAGCTAAAACAAGAAACGCATACTAGTAATTCTATTTGACTTTTTCTGCGTGATGGTAACGGGGCTTATTTATATTGCGATGGAGCATAAAGCCAGCATCGCTAAGAATATCGAAAATTGCGATAGTCGATTAGCATTTTGTACGTTGTTGAATGGAATAATAATAATAACTACGTCAAACCAATGTAATGTAATATATGTAGCTAAAACAAGAAACGCATACTAGTAATTCTATTTGACTTTTTCTGCGTGACGATAACGGGGTTTATTTATATTGCGATGGAGCTATAAAGCCAGCTTCGTTAAGAATATCGAAAATTGCGATAGTCGATTAGCATTTTGTACGTTGTTGAACGGATTAATAATAATAACTACGTCAAATCAATGTAATGTAATATATGTAGCTAAAACAAGAAATAATAATTCTATTCGACATTTCTGTATGACGATAGCGGGTTTTATTTATATTGCGATGGAGCATAAAGCCAGCATCGTTAAGAATATCGAAAATTTGAGATAGTCGATTCGCATTTTATACGTTGTTGAACGGTTTAATAATAATAACTACGTCAAATGAATTTAATGTAGCTAAAACAAGAAACGCATACTAGTAATTCTATTTGACTTTTTCTGCGTGATGGTAACGGGGCTTATTTATATTGTGATGGAGCATAAAGCCAGCATCGCTAAGAATATCGAAAATTGCGATAGTCGATTAGCATTTTGTACGTTGTTGAATGGAATAATAATAATAACTACGTCAAACCAATGTAATGTAATATATGTAGCTAAAACAAGAAACGCATACTAGTAATTCTATTTGACTCTTTCTGTGTGACGATAACGGGGTTTATTTATATTGCGATGGAGCTATAAAGCCAGCTTCGTTAAGAATATCGAAAATTGCGATAGTCGATTAGCATTTTGTACGTTGTTGAACGGATTAATAATAATAACTACGTCAAAATAATGTAATGTATCAAAAGCAAAAAATGCATACTAATAATATTATTTGATTTTTTCTGCGTGATGATAACGGGGCTTTCTTATATTGCGATGGAGCAATAAAGCCAGCATCGTTAAGAATATCGAAAACTTGAGATAGCCGATTCGCATTTTACACTTTGTTAAAGAAAGAAATACACAATAGTAACTAAAGAAAGAAATACACAATAGTAATTCTACTCGACTTCTGCATGATGATACTAATAGGTCTTATTTATATTACAATGGAGCAATAAAGCTAGCATTTTTAAAAATATTGCAAATTTTCGATAGTCGATTCGCATTTTATACTTTGTTGAATTAATTGATAATAATTGCTACGTCAAATTAATGTAATGTAGCTAAAGAAAGAAATACACAATAGTAATTATACTCGACTTCTGCATGATGATACTAATAGGTCTTATTTATATTACAATGGAGCAATAAAGCTAGCATTTTTAAAAATATTGCAAATTTTCGATAGTCGATTCGCATTTTATACTTTGTTGAATTAATTGATAATAATTGCTACGTCAAATTAATGTAATGTAGCTAAAGAAAGAAATACACAATAGTAATTCTACTCGACTTCTGCATGATACTAATGGGTCTTATTTATTTTACAATGGAGCTATAAAGCTAGCATTGTTAAAAATATTGCAAATTTGTGATAGTCCATTCGCATTTTATATATTTTAACTAGTTAATAATAATTATTACGGCAAATTAATATAATGTTGCTAAGGAAAGAAATACATGCTAGTAATTCTACTTAAACGCTTCAACGGGGCTTATTTATATCGAGCTGGAGCTATGAAGCTAGTATCGTTAAGAATATCGCAGAATTGCGATGTTCAATTCGTATTTAAAACTTTGTTGAACTAATTAATAATAATTACGTCAAATTAATGTAATGTAGCTAAAAAAAGAAATGCTGCTAGTAATTTTACTATTCTTCTTTTGCATCATGGCAACGGGTCTTAATTCTCATTATGATAAACGTGAATTCACGATAATTAATTCGTATTTTATATTTTGTTCAACTATTTTTTTACGATCAGAACTACGGTTTTTGTAAATGAATAATAATTACTATGTCAAATTAATGTACTGCAGCTAGTAAAAAAATTGTTGAACAAAGCATTTGCAAGATGAGAGCAACAAAAAGTAAGTAATCGAAGAAACAACAAGACAGTTGGTGTCTAAGAATAGCAACAGTCCGGAACCAGTTGACAAGTATTTCAAACAGTTAGAAGCATCAGAATAGTACAATGCTAATATTGTAATAAACTTTGGACCTGCCAATTGTCAGTGATCATCCTTTGGAAGGAGTGTATGCTGGGTGAGAGCAAGATTATAAAGATGAAAGCGAACATGTAATTGTATTATATGGAAATAATATTATATAAATTTTACCAAAATTGAGAAATTAAAAATATTATTGACTTCGAACTATTTTTAAATTGAACCATTATTTATATATATACATATATATATATATATATATATATATATATATATATATATATATATATATATATATATACAAATACATATTTTTTTTATTTAAATAATAACCTGGATATTTCTAGAGTTCGTACCTTATTTATTTTCGTAAAAATACCTATTTTAAAATTTATTTTCAAACTGACAAACGAATGTCAAACATAGATTTTAAACTTTATTTTGCGGCAATTATTTATTGAATTTCACTTTTTTTTGTATTTTATTGTTTTTTTAAGAACTTAACATTTTTTATTCACATACCCACAAAATGAAAAAAAACAAGCTTTTAAATACGGAAGAAAACATCCAAGCGAGTCGGTCAGCCGTAATCATTCTAATCAACCGTGTTCCTTCAGTGAAAAGAGTTCTGTCAATCAGTTAGGACGTCCTATTCAGTTTCCATCTCCTGTCGCTTATAATCATTTATTAAATTATCTTAATTTAAATACATTTTTAATAAAATTAAGAAAAAAAATGATCGCATGCAATTCCATACACGGGACAGAAGTGTAACTTGGCAGTCTTAACATCGATTTGTAAGTATATAACAGTAAATGGCATAGAGAGAAAGAGAGAGAGAGAGAAATAGACTTGAACAAACATTTTCGGAAAAGAATTTAAAACAGAGATAGGTGTATATCTCACAAACATTCCTCAAATATCAATAAAATAATTTAAGTAATTCAATTAATCGAAATATTAACGAAAGACTTTAGTCAATTAAATTAAATTATTAGATAACGTGACAATGTAACTTTTTATTTATATAAAACCACCTTAAATAAGCTATTAAAAAATCAATCGCTTTGTATTTTGTTGTGTACACGTCGCTTTCTTTTGTTCCACGTCTATGGCGTCGGAATATACAACTCTCTTTCTCTTTTTCTCTACGTCATATTTTTCTTTTCTCTTGTGTAACGAAATGTGCCTAAACGTGACGCGACTTTAAAATTTTACTCTTAATTCTCATCCACTCATCGATTATCGAATCGCCGCCTAAGAAGTTTCACTTCAAAAAGATTATATAGACATAACATAGGGAAAATTAATATCAAAATAGGTATTCATTCTGAATGTATTCATTTCACTACGACAATAAATAATTAGATGGCGAACAAACAAATAAGTTTCAAGACATTCTGTTCCTGCTAATTTCTAGACCCCGAGAGTAAGGACCGATTTAGTTTTACGATGCACCGTGTGCAATTAAAGTCGTTTCGAGAAATCTTGAGCGGTACACTTAAAGATTTTGTGACAGTGACCGCACTTATTTGTGTTTATTTATTTCGCTCTTTTTATTTTAAATAATTTATAACGTATTATCCTTATGGTGTTGTCACTTTTCCGCTAATACTTTGAGTAAACAATCAATTTACTAACTTTTAAACATGTCAATTTTCTAACAAATCAAATTATATTATTTTAAATTTATTTTAAAACAAATAATATTTATGTGTAAATAAATCCATATACACTTAAATACATATATAAATAAATATTTACAGGTAGTACATTGCATAATGAGAAACCTTGGAACATCTTTGTTGGCAGACACAATATAAATTATTTTGGTCTTAGATTTAGGACTACTTCATCTCTATCTCTAACCAAAAGTGTTCAGATTTTTATTTCTTCCTTTGCTGGTTTTGATAGTTATTTATTAAGTGAATAATTAACTTAATAAATTTAAGAAATTGATTATATTGATGCCAAATATATCGGGAATATGTATAGATACAAACTGCCAACTTGGAATACACTATAATAAAACATTAATTTCTTTGAATCTTAATATTGCCCGGAATTAATTTATAAGGGTTGTAAAATAGCGTGAAAAGCAAATTGTGCAGCATACAGTGATGTGGCTTGAAATTTGGTGGTGCATTACCATGTAGGCAGATGCTATGGTGTATTAGGTTATATATTGATACATTACAGTGAAAACTTTTTTGAGCTGTGTTGGAAGTATGTTTCAGAACTCCAAATTAAATTTTGTTTTGATATCAAAATCAATATGGTCGCACTTCCGTTGCAGTTCGATTCTTCTGGATCGTGCTTTTAAGAAAAAACCTTTGAGCAATGTTAAATTTGTTGATAATTATTCATTATAAAAAATTTTACTGAGGAAGGAATCAGATGTTTTATTGTTTTGTTTTATTCACTAAAAACCCATGTTCAAGTTACAGGGTAGTTTGGAACATTGGACATATGCAGGTTCCAAAAATGTAATTGGTTAAAAAAACAATAATGACTGTCAATCGAGAAGAACGGAGCAATTCCTTAATTTTGAATTTCACACATTTTTGGATACAAAAATCTATTAAACCGTTTAATGTTTTCTCCAACATCAATATTTATATAAGTCACTTTATACAGAGATCAAATGAGTATACATGTTTTAGAAATGCTACAGAATAGGGAGTCGTACAAAGTTACAACAAAATAGTAAACATTTAATTCATTTGAATTTAATTTGTAAAAACCTATAAGAATTGGCCAATTATTGTTAACAAAACAAACGTCGTACCATGATAGAATATATATTACACTGCGTGGAAGTTTCTGAAGCGCGGTGTATCACATATAAAATGATGGAACGGTGTCTACCACGCACGTGGCGCAGCACGCTATCCAAAAAGTTACAGACTAATCATTATTACTTCAGCTATCGAATGAGTTTGGCTAACTTTAGTTGTTATTAACAAAACATACGTCGTACAATTACAGAATGTATATTATACTGCATGGAAGTTTCTGAAGTACGGCTGTTCACATATAACATGTAGGAACGATCTCTACCACGCACGTGGCTTAGCACGCTATTCAAAAATTTCCAGACGAACCATTATTACTTCAGCTCTCGAATGAGTTTCACTATCTTTAATTACTGTTAACAAAGCAAACGTCGTACAATGACAGAATGTATGTTATACTACGTAGAAGCATCTGAAGCGCGGCTGATCATGTATAAAATGGTGAAACGCTCTCTACCACGCATCTGGAGCAGCACGCTATTTAAAAAGTTACAGACGAAACATTATTCTTTCAGCTGTCGAATGAGTTTGGCTATCTTTAAAAACCATTAACAAACCAATCGTCGCACAATGAAAGAATGTATGTTATACTGCGTGGAAATTTCTGAAGCGCAGCTGATCACGTACGAAATGATGCAACGCTTTCTACCACGCACATGGTGCAGTACGCTATCCAAAAAGTTACATACAAATCATTATTCTTTTAGCTATCGAATGAGTTTGGCTATCTTTAATCGCTGTTAACAAACCGAACATCGTATAATGACAGAATTCATGTTATATTGCGTAGAAATTTCTGAAACGCGCCTGATCATTTATAAAATGGTGGAACGCTCTCTATCATGCACGTGGCGCAGCACGCTATCTAAAAAGTTACAGACGACTCATTATTCCTTCAGCTATTGAATGAGTTTGGTTATTTTTAATTGCTGCTAAAAAAAATATCGTACGGCGACAAAATGTATATTATACTGCGTGGAAGTTTCTGAAGTCCAGTTGATCATGTATAAAATGGTGAAAAGCTCTCTACTACTCACGTGGCGTAGTACGCTATCCAAAAAGTTACAGACGACTCATTATTCCTTCAGCTATGATGAACGAATGCTATCTTTACTGAGCGACACTTTACCGAATGGTTATGTTATACTACTTGTCCCATGTATCGTTTGATGTGAAAAGATAAAGAAAGTTTAATACATACTGTCTTTTGACATAAACACGTCTTCAAATACAGAAGACTGACTACTAGATACAGAACACTGTACTAACTGACTGACTACTAGATACAGAACACTGCAAAACACTGTGAACCTGACTACTAGATGTAGTTTCTAGTAGTCAGTCTTCTGTATTTGAAGACGTGTTTACGTCAAAAGACAGTATGTATAAAACTTTCGTTATCTTTTCATATCACACGATGATACCGTGATGTAAGTAAATGTGGTATTATTACAGACACATGCATGTATACGCTGTTGGCAATAAACACATGTTACAACCCAGAGGTAACGATTATTCTTAATTGCGTTCACCGCAAGAGTATGGATTCACTTTCAGTCGAAGTTTATTACCCACGCAAACGTATTCTTGGAATGATATTCTCATAAATATATTTATTTTAATTCGTCACAGATGTGACCTGACAATGTAACTTTTTATTTATGTAAAATGATTAGTTTGGGCGGGGCCATGGCTATAGCTTCCGCATTAAATTTTGTTGTAGTCAAAAGGTATGTTATAATTTTCTGTACAAAGTCGAAAAACTAAACTTTTTTCTCGTACTGTTTGATGTAGAAATATAAGATTTGACATATTTTATTTTTTAAATAATAAATGTTGTTTTTCTTCCCATTTGGAGGGTCCTTTTGCGGGATGTACGAAATAAAAACTTACTTTGTCACAATAGTGTAAGTAACGAAAAGTGAACGCATTTGTAATGAAAAGTAGACGCTTAACAAGCCGATAATCAACTCGTACATTACAATATAATAACATTTCCTTTATAGTAATAATATAGAAAGAAGTTTCATTTATTACGTGTGTAGCGACCATGAACCGTTTTTTCGGTATTATCATGTTTTATATCAAATGGCGGTTTATAAAATTTTGAATTCGAAATTGTGTATTTTTTTTTAGCTTGTTACACTATTTGAGTCTCGTTTTATTTAAAAAATCTCTCTGTTACCATTTGCGATCTAATAAAGTATAAATCAGAATAATTAAAAAAAAAATAGTGTGCTTTTAGAGGTTTAACTTAAACTAATCAATATCACGTTAGTAAAAGTTTTGTACACTCCGCGGGATATCGTGTATTATGATCGACAAGCGCGCCAGTCTCGACTTTTGATCATAGAAGTAATTGTAACTGGAATAATTTTACAAGTACTCAATTTTTAAAATAGTTTTGTGAAAAGAAAAAATCTTCTTTTAAAAAGTGATATCGTTTCTTATTTTTTATTGAAATGCCTATTATGTCTGGATGATGTCATTTCTTATTTTTGATGTCATTTCTTGTTTGTGAAGTGATGTATTTTTATTTTTGATATCATTTCTTATTTGTGAAGTGACGTCATTTCTTATTTTTATTTTTGATATCATTTCTTATTTGTGAAGTGGTGTCATTTCTTATTTTGTGAAGTGATGTCATTTCTTATTTTTTATTTAAATACCTAGATCTTCTTCTGAAAAGTAATGTCATTTTTTATTTTTTATTTAAATACCGATGATCTAAATTAGCCTTTGCAAATTAACGTGCATCTCCATTCATTGATCTGAATGATTTTAGTAATTTTTTTTCTATCGATTAGTTACCAAACAAAAGGCCATGATTTTGACTTTCCCTTTTTACGTGCTCTACACTTGTACCCGACTTTTCGTTTTTACGTGCTCTACACTTGTACCCGACTTTTCGTTTTTACGTGCTCTATACTTGTACCCGACTTTTCGTTTTTACGTGCTCTATACTTGTACCCGACTTTTCGTTTTTACGTGCTCTATACTTGTACCCGACTTTTTGTTTTTACGTGCTCTATATTTGTACCCGACTTTTCGTATTTAAGTGCTCTGCACTTGTACCCGAGTTTCCGATTTTATGTGCTCTGCACATTTACCTGGTTTTCCATTTTCACGTGCTCTGCACCTGCTCCCGGCTTTCCCTTTTTGCGTGCTCTGCACCTGTACCCGACTTTTCGTTTTTAGGTGCTGTGCACCTGTACTCAACTTTTCTTATTCAGACTTTTTCAAGTAAAACGTATGGAAGTTCCATTTTGTAAGGATCTTCTTGCCCCTTCTCTCTGCATCTTGCTGTTATCTAAATTTTTTAGAATTTGTAACTTTTTCTTAAATTAATTTTTTTAATGAATAACAAATAACAAGACATACACATGTCTGATGTTATCAACGATTTGTGGTTTATCTTTGATTTTTCTCAGTCTGTATTTTTGGTCTGCCTTTGACTTGCCTTAAACTGACAATTGTTATCGAAAGCATTACCTATATTTAGATATAGGTAATACTTTTGATAACAATTGTCAATTGCAATGATGCGTAATAAGAAAATTTACAAATTTTTTTCCTCAATTTGTAACTGCTTATCTTAAATTGATAAATGTCATAAAAATATAACCTGTATCTAAAAACAATTCGTAATAAAAATATTTAAATTTTTTTTTCCAAATTTGTGACCGCTTATCTTAATTTGTATATTATAATATTTATATAATATTTATATATTATCAAAAAGCTTAACTTTAAATGTTAATTCGTAATTAAGAACATTTACAAATTTTATTTCGTAATTTGTAATTGCTTGGCTAAATATTATAGATGACATTTATAATATTTAGCCATTTAAATGTAATACGTACCTGTATCTAAGTATAAATTGTAATAAGGACATTTACAAATTTTGTTTCATAATTTGTAATCGCTTGGCTAATTATTATAAATGTCATCAAATGTAATACGTACCTGTATCTAAGTATAAATTGTAATAAGGATATTTACAAATTTTGTTTCGTAATTTGTAATTGCTTGGCTAATTATTATAAATGTCATCAAATGTAATATGTACCTTTATCTAAGTATTGCAATAAGGACTTTGACAAATTTTGTTTCAAAATTTGTAACTGCTTAAATAAAATTGGTAAACATCATCGAACACTTATAGATTTATTTTATACTATAAACCATAAGACCGTTTAGTCTTCGCAAACGACTTAATAAATGTAATCTAAATACCGCTTTTATCTTACGTCTGTAACATCGAATCGAATTACTTTCCGCGACTGAGCGCATCGATATTACAGTATAAATATTCTTTTACAATACCTAGGTATCGACAATGGATAAATGTAAACTGACCGATATCAAACCTGGGTCACCAAATTTCAAGAAAATGATATAATCATTACTATGAACAATTTAGTTCTTTAAGATGATTATAATATATTAATTAACCCGCTATATTTAAAAAAGCTGAACAAGGATAATTGTTACAAAATGAACTCTATTTTCTTACATGCGCTGACCAAAACGTTAAAATACATTGAAGGATAGTATGAAAAAATTATCTCATTAAATAAAAAGCTCGATTAAAAGTGACTGTTGATACACTAATTACCACTGTATGTAATTAGTGGGTGTAAGGAAGTTATTACTGTATGTAAGGAGTGGGTGTAAGGAAGTTATTACTGTATGTAAGGACTGGGTGTAAGTAAGTTATTACTGTATATAACGACTGGGTGTAATGAAGTTATTACTGTAAGAAGTGGGTTAAGAAGGAAGTTACTACAGGATGTAAGGAAGTAACTACTGAATGTAAGGACTGGGTGTGATGAAGTTATTACTGTGTGTAAGTAGTGGGTGTAAGGAAGTTACTACTGGTTGTAAGGAAGTAACTACTGAATGTAAAGACTGGGTGTAAGGGTGTTATTACTGTATATAACGATGAGTGTAATGAAGTTATTAATGTAAGTAAGAAGTGGGTATAAGGAAGATATTACTGTATGCAAGGAGTGGCTGTAACGAAGTTATCACTGTATATAACGACTGGCTGTAATGAAGTTATTACTGTGTGTAAGGACTAGCTGTAATGAAGTTATTACTGTATGTAAGGAGTGGGTGTAAGAAAGTTCTTACTGTGTGTAAGGACTTGGTGTAACAAAGTTATTACTGTATGTAAGAAGTGGGTGTAAGAAAATTACTAAGAACATCGAGGTTGATTTCAATATTAAGAGCTTTTATGTTTTTAATGAAGGAAGAATCTAATTAATCAACTCCAATTTTTCAAATATTCCGATATAATAATAATAACATTTGATAATAAAAATAATAACTGTATTAAAATAATATTCGATGATTATTCGAATTCATAATTCGTTTAAAAACATTCATTTGGAGAATCGTGAACGTAAGATACGTTCATTTTACAAGTACACGAATTACCTCGCATGCCTGCGTTTCCATACTTACTTAATAACAAACTTCCCATTCACAAACCTTCTTTAGTCGCATCGAGGGAATAATAAAATTAAAAAAAAATTCAAATGAAGCTTACCCGGTTGGTGAAAGTCAGAACACTGATAATCGAATAACTTAATTAACTTACACATGAAGAGAAGAGAAATACGACTGTTGACCTAAAATCTTGAAAGTGAGACACAATGAGAAGCCTTATAGCACACGTATAGGAAAAAAATGCAAAAATCATTTATTTCTCATTCTATGTGGAATTATATATTTTTTAAATTAGTTTGTGTTTATGCTTGCGAAAGATATAGTAAGCAATGTATTAAAATTAAAGTTAATATTTGTAAATAGTTTAATTAGAAATAGTCGAAATTTTAGTAAAACTAAGTGTGTTTGTTTTAAAAAACATTATTTCAACTGACATTTACGTAAATTATTCGCAAATCGATATTTATTAATTTTAACACACACAAAATGTGTTCAGGTAAAATGACTGCTAGATAGGGTGCTTTTAAGTTGTCTGCTTTTATGTTTTTGACCACTGTAAATGGATCACCAGTACTTAACATGTGGCTGGAAAATGATGTGCCACATTGGCTGAAATTATTTCATCTGATAAACATTTTAATGGATGCTAAGTCTTTACTATTTAAACCTTTTCCAAATGCCACGTGGCGAGAAACATCAACATGACAACAAAACGAGAATCACCAATTATTCATTTTGAATTAGTAATACAGATAAACAAATTTTGTGAGAAAAATATTTTGTTAAACAAAGAGGCTACACAAATTTAAGTACACATTTTGCCCAAAAAAACCGAGTCATGTCTTATCAACATTTTTTAAAAAATTGAAAAGAAATTTAAAAAATTATTTTTTATTTTTTTTCCTAAAAATCCAATTTATGAATGGTTATATAATTATTATATGACGCTGTTAACAGGTCAAAAGTGATTCATTAGGATATTGCAACATAACTAGCCGTAAGGCGTTTCCAAGGATGTCGGGGTTATTATTACAGAATAGGAATTAGGATTAATCGTATTAGTCTTTCGTATAAAAGAGAATATACAATTTATTTAGAACACATCAATATTTAAAACACACACACACACACGCACACACGCACTCACACACACGCACACGCACACACACACGTACACACGCACGCACACACACACGTCACTCGCGCGCTCGCACACCCACACACACACGCACACGCGCATACATACACATACGCACACACACGCACACACGTGCGCCCTCACACACACACACACACATACAGACACTCACACAGGCACACATACACACATGCACACACGCACTCACATGATACTGTGGGGTAGAAAATTACGCTATAAATCGTAATAAGCAAAACGTTGTACCGAGTAATATCCTATACCGCAAATGCTAATAATACATGCCTTTCTGCATCTGATCTGTGCTTGCCAATGAGCTAGCATATTTTATATTACACAATATTTGAAATTGGGAAACCAATGTTTCAACATGTATGTTTAATTTGTGATAGGTACGTTGTAAATTTCTGTAAGTACGTTGTACATTTCTGGAGCAATATAATTTCTATGTCCATGGATAGTCTTTTTCGGATACTATTCCTTGTAACAATGCAAACTTTCCACGTGAAAATGATCTCCCGGAAAGACAGACACCAAGCTAATCTGATAATGAGAACTAAAAGAAAATAAATCTATACATAACACAAAATCGTAAAGAAACTGATTCTGCACATTGAATATTTTTAAGTGAAACTAAATGCTACATACTAAAGACACGATAATCTAAAACAACCTTTAGAATTTTTGTCTGTTTGTCTATGCGCATCTTCGTTGAGCATCACCGTGGCAACGGCTGAATCGATTTGGATGCGGTCTTCAGTGATGTAATTAGATACATTTTGCTAACATTTTGGCTTCATTTCAATCGATTCAAAATTAAGAAAGATACATCAATCTCTAGTTTACCTTCATTATGTACACTAATAATATAACCAATTTAGATGTTAATGCCATCTATTAACGTTTTAGTAAACTATATGCTTATAGAATGCTGAGAGAAAAAAGGAAAAGCAAAAAAAAAATCGTGATAACTTTCTGACTCCGAATTTTACGCGAACTAAGTCGCGGGCACAGTTAGTTATTAATATGAAATTTCTCTTTAACATTTAATAGATCACTAATAATCAGTTCCTATATTTCTGCAGGAGTAAACAATAAATAAATGGTAAAGTACATGTAGTATCTGGCAACATGGATACTTTATCATGGACTTCATTTAAAAAAGCCAGCAAATTATAAACAGCATAGGATATGAGAGTTAAGTGTAGTGGAGTGGAATTCCATTGTTCATCTCCAGAACTCATCATCAGACCCTGACCCGGTCTACGGAGAAGTTATTTTGTAAAGTAATAACTACCAATAGCAAATACCATGAATCACGTTGATTTACTACCAACCGTTAAAAACTCCCATTTCCTGACCTCATCACTGGGTTACCAGCATATTTACATTAAATTATCTCGCTAGTCTACTCTTTCAAACCAAACAATTACCGGTGTTAACTTTATAAAAATAGAACAAATATAAATTCAAGTATATGTCTATATAACACATTCTATGGTGAGTCGATGCTTTCAAATACCGGAAATTGCGTAAGCGAATTATAAACTTTACTGAACGTTACTTCCGTTCGAACAAAAATTGAGTTAGTTGCGCATAAAGGAGTTTTATTTCAAAATTATTTTAATGAAAAAGTTTACCTAAAGTTAACCAAAGAATCTATAAACAATGAGTATATCATTAAAAAAAATTGTGTTTTCGTTTGATAAAACTTGTGGCTAACTCCGTTAAGGTAATTTCGTTTTACTACAAACTTTTATGCAATTATGAAATAATTGTCAGTTACTGTTCGAATTGTACAAGGAATTATCATGTGGTTTTTAATACTGTGCAAGGTGTGTATTATTACGTATTAAAGTATGTATTGGGGAGATGAAAGATAATTTGTGAAATGGTTTTAAAACTAACTTCATTGTACTAGTTTTGAATTTTACACCATTTAGATTGTAAACGATATTTGAAAATACGGCCAGAATTTTGTAAAGAAACAATAATCGGACATCCAATTCGTTCGTCGTATATATATATATATATATATATATATATATATATATATATATATATATATATGAGGTATGTTGGGAAAAGTCACCTCCACTGATTAATGCGAGGTAAAGTGTAGAATAACATATACAATTAGATGCAAGAAATTTACGGCCAAATAAGTTTATATGACGCATACCAATAAATTAAAATACATTATTTATGTGTCAATATGTAATTTAATATGAAACACCAATTTAAATACAATTTTCTCACTAATTCGTATCACCATACTGGCCAAACAATGAAACGAGTAACTAAACATTTCGACAGGGCAAACAGTTACTTTATGGCGTCTGAATCACGAAATAACATTTATTTTAAAACATTCTGAAATATCAATTACTGCTTATTTATATTTCGCTACAAAATTCCATTATATTAAATAAAAATGTTTACAGGGAATAATATTTCAACCATTTTTTTAAATTTTATAGTTAATAAATTTATGAGTTTTAAAGTTATGAACGCAAATATTTTGGAAGTATTTTTACAACTCACAATTAAATGAAACTACGTGATGTAGTATTATTTCAACTATCTTTAATTTCTTTACCACGACCTAGGTTTCGTTGTATTACAACATCTTCAGGTGGGATATTAGCAAAGATTGTGAATAATGAATTTCTACAAAATTAACGCCAAATATATTCTATATTTTTACAACTGTTATTTTTTTAAGTAAATAGGTTTAATGTTAATAAAGTTTTAATTCAAAGAAAATCAACTTCCGTATCGAAATGGGAAAAAAGTATTGATAGTGTTTTCTTCATGTTTTGAGTTATTTTCAACTTTATCAGTCAATTAATTTCCCCTTTACAAACGCCGACAATATTCGTTTCAAAAATCATAAATTTTAACCACTTTCATCCATCTCCGTTTTGATATAAACTTTAAAGTTACTCGTAATATTATTTTATGACTTAATAATCGTGCGAATATAAGATTGGGATCAAGATTTTGGTTTGAACATTTAAAAAACAACGAATACGTTATTGAAAATCAGAAGAAGAATCACTTCTTTGTGAAGTAATTTTACGGGTAAAGTTGTAAGCTCATTTCTACGGGAATATAGAAATAGAATAACTCTTTGTGACGTAATTCTACATGTATCGTTTTAAGCTAAATTCTACCTGTAGGTAAATAACACTTATGCGTTAAATTTATCATAATTTAAAAGCGAATCGCCTCTTTTTGATATAACGCTACGGGTAAAGTTTTAAGCTTAATTCTAGGGGTAGCTATAAAACACGTACTAAATTTGTGATACTTTACTATACCAAAAGTCAATTTTAGGACTTTTAGAGGATACAAGATGCAAGACGAAATAAGTATTCGAGAGAGCGTAAAATAGTGCTCTAGATTTTGTTTTTAACATTTAAAAAATAACGTCACTGAAAGTGACCTACATGTAACGTTTTAAGCTTACTTTAACTCTACCATTTATCATACTGTAAAGACGAGTTGCCTCTTTTTGGTGTAACTGTACGGGTAAAGTTTTAAACTTAATTCTACGGGTAGGTAAATATAACACTCACGCGTTAAATCTATCATACTTTAAAGACGAGTTGCCTCTTTTTGGTGTAACTTTACGTGTAAAGTTTTAAGTTTAATTCTAAGGGTAGGTAAATAAAACTTACCTGTTAAATTTATCATACTCTAAAGTCGTGTCGTCTCTTTTTGATGTAACTCTACGAGTAAAATTTTAAGCTTAATTCTACGGGTAGGTAAATAACACTTACGCGTTAAATTTATCATATTTTAAACACGAGTTGCCTCTTTTTGGCATAACTCTACGTGTAAAGTTTTAAGTTTAATTCTACGCGTAGGTAAATGACACTTTCATGGTAAATTAATCGTACTTTAAAGGCGAATCGCCTCTTTTTGATGTAAATCTGCGGGTAAAGTTTCAAGCTTAACTCTGTGGGTAGCTATATACCACGTGTTAAATTTCAACATAGAAAAATCAACGAGAAGTTATATAATGAATATTACTGAATAAAAATATAAGTTCTCCTAAGTGATAGAAATGAAAATGAAAAAAACTTGTTTTGTTAACCAAAAATTTAATACTGGATTTAGCCATAATTATTAATTATGAACAAACCGATTCTAAAACCGAGATTTCTTCAGAGAACCATAAGCGTAAACTTTGTAGGACACCAGAGGTCGCCTTCACGGCCACGGCCTGGATGATTTTCCTCACTCTCGCTTGCGACACCGAATTTGTTAAACGCTTACGTTTAAAAACATTGAAAGTACTAACTGGACACGCCGCTACGTGACCCATGAAAATGTCGTTAAATTAACGTATGACTTCAGAGCATAAAAGTGAAATCAAGGCGCCGAGTGCCGATTGTTGGTGGTTGGATTGCTCAACACGATAGTTTGCCGTGAATATATATCTTTAAGGTACTGTTGCCAGTTATAAGAACTGGTCGGACGAGAGTGAACACCATTATATTATTATAGGTTTTTAGTGTTCGATTTAAAGACTCTTAACAAATTTATATAAAACTCATCATTCTACAGTTTATAACATCCAGATATAAGGTATATAGTACCTTGTTGGAATTTGTGGATAATGAGTAATAACGTTAAATGGGTTAAGTTTTGCACCATTATAATTAAATTAAAATAAATTTTAGAAAACACAAAAATCTATAAGAAAGTATAATAGTGTTCACTTCTATACATATTATCTGTTATAATAGGGTATTGGACTATATTTTTATTACTAAAATAGAATAAGTAATAATATAAAAAATGGTCAAAATACACATATCGTACCTAGGATTTTTCATTACAAAGTTATTACGATTTAAAAACTGACGAACTATGATTCGCGTGAAAAAGCCATATAGAAAAAAAAAACTGGCTTATGACGTCACTGGCCAGTATTTGGCATTCATTGTAAGGGAGTTTATTAAATATTTTTATTATCTCGTTAAATATTGCGTTTAAGTTATATATTGCATAATATAATTTTCTCATTGTTTTGCGTGGAAATTAAATTCATAATAAGTTTTTCAATTTAATGAACAAAAAATGGATAATTTTTTCTATTTGGAAATATTGATAAATGTTTTATTATATGCATTATTATTTTTCATCACAATATTTTTTAAACCTACTGTACAGTTTTAAAATATTTTTACAAAAAATATCGACATCAGTCAAATACCCTCATCCTCCTCCTAGACCCTCATTTAATATAGAAGTCAAAGCGACCTTCACGATGGGGAGAGAAAGTGATACTTTTATCACTTCACGATATAAAAGGCAAATAATTCGAAATGCAATTAATTGTTATGTAATTTTTTTCTTATTAAGATAAAAGTTACTAAAGAATTATAGATAGAAAGACAGACAATATTATTTCGCTTCTTCACATTTCCTCTAAGCTGCCCTCTGGTACCCGTATAAATATTTTATAGGTAGCTTATCCGGTAAGCTAGTCTTTCTAGCGAAATAATTGTATATTTATGGTTATAACTCGTTATAATTGCAAAATTGGATCATAGCAGTATTTTTGAATTAAATGAAATTAACTATTACAGCTACATAAAATATTAATAAAAAAAATTACCTGCAAAAAATATACATGATAATGAAATTTACAAAGTAGCTCCAAGATGCATATGATTAATTACTAAGCATTTTTATGCTATGAAATTTCGATGTACAGTTATTAGGCAAAGCATAAAATCAGAAACTAAACCGTTGAAAAAATATCGTTTATAAATGAAACATGTAAAATTGATCATAAAAAATCTATTAAAACAATATCAAGTCATTGTGATCATTTCTCCGGGTAAAGTGGAAACAAGCAGTTATCAATTGCACTTAAAATTACGATGCGCAACCCATATAAATACGTGATTCTAATTAAATTTATTTATCGATAGTATAAATTATCTGTACCGTAGCATCTAAATCTAGCTAAAGTAACTTTACCATACTATGTTACAGTATCTATACCATTGTATCCATAGTACGTATACCAAAGTAACTATACCTTAGTATCTAGGCCATAGTAATTGACCTTTGGTATATTACCACAGTATATATAATATACCATAGTTTTGTATCAAATATCTATACCGTAGTATCCATATCATAGTATCGACACTATGATATCGATAGCATAGTGTCTATACCTTGATATCTGTACCGTAGCATCAAATAAATAATAACTAATACATAATTGGTCAATTAAAATATATAAGAAAATAAGTTTACTGATTACAAATAAGCTATAGAAGAAAATGTCATGGCTTTTGAAATTTGTAAAAATTACAAACAACTTTGAAAAAATTACGAACAACGCATAATGTAAAAATTACCTGAAGTCTATTGAGGATTATGTACTGAGCACTTTTGCATTTTTGTGTTTAGATCTGTCTAAATATGTTTTGGTGTCTGTTTACTTTGTGGTGGTCTGCATTTAAAAAAAGTAATGAAATATGCATGAATAACGTCGGATAAGATATTTTTTTTTGTATGAAACCACATATTTATTTCTAGATGATGGACAAATTAACGTTAATAATAATTTTATAGTTACTATGAAATATTTATTTATTTTATATTTTTCATGACATTTTCAATTTACTTACATCTCTGACATTGTGTATTCCTAAATTTATTTTAAAATAAGTATAATATCCCCTCTATGATTATCTTCAAACTTACCACTTCACATTACTAAACATCATGAAATATCAATATTATATTTATTTGTGGCAGAAATTAGTAAAAATCGATGTCAAATTATTACCTCCGTAGCGACGTCCATCACTAGAGCGGCGTCGAGGCGTAGCAATGATCATATTTCGCTTCGTCAAACAATCTTCGGTGCAAGTTTCTGTATAGCTAGTGACGCATTAAGGTCGATAAAATTCCAGTGTATTTTTTTATTTTTATGTTTATTTGATGAACTTGATTTTAATGTTTATTAATCGTCTTGATTGTTCTAGCGTATAGAATGATAATAGAAGACAGAAAAACTTTAATTTGACACTTAACTTTAGAATTTTTGTCTGTCTGTATGTTAATTTGTACGGGTATCACGTAAAACCTACTGGAGGGATTTTGATAAAATGCCGTATGGTAATAGCTAGAGAAAAAAAAACAAAACCCCCAAATCGTAGGCATTGTGCCTACTTTTAATAAAAATTCAAAATATTTCTTTCACAATGAATCAACTAAATACAAAATAATATATTTGATATATTTGATACACGTATTATTATTCTAAGGCTTATAATTTATCAAATAATTTTTTTACTTTTTCCATTGATAATAATATACCGAATCGCATCTATGATTAAAATTATGGGGAAAAACGCCATGTTAACCCTTTGCTAATCGTTTGCTGATCGTATCAGTTATATTTAATATAAAAAAGGGTTTTCTACTAATTCTTACAGTACCGTATGAAAAATGTAATCCTTATGAGATCATTTCCGTGCCTGTCTATTTGTCCATCACAACCGTTTTTCTCAGAAACAATGCCACGTAAAACCTTACAATTTGACGGTTAACTTTCCAAAATGTTCATATAAGAATTAAAGAGAGAATTAATAAAGTACCCATTTTTTTAAATTTTTATATATATATACACATATATATATATATATATACATATATATATATATATATATATATATATATATATATATATATGTATATATACATGTGTGTGTGTGTACGTGTGTGTGTGTGTGTTTGCGTATTATTGTGGGTATCTCAAAAATTATTATATCTAGAATCACCGTTATGGTTTTTCTAAAATCTTCACGTAAGTCATCAAAATAATGTATTTTAAAAATTTTGCATATAGGAGTTTTAAAAATAAGGGAAGATTTTTTTATATTTCTCAGTATATCTATGAAGTTTTACCTAAAACTAAGAAAAAACTATAGAGATCCTTACCTTAAAAAATATTTTTAAGGCCCTTATAATTAGACCTTTCATACGATTATTTAACATGCCTTACTAAATTCTCCTCTCAAATTCCCTCATTAAAATTTCCATACAAATATTTTTGAATGTTAGTAATTAAGATATATGTGAATTAATATGCTTTATTACTATGCTAAAGTCTTTACATCAAGTTATTTTTGAGTAAAACGACATTTTTTTTTCGTCTAACGTAAGGAGCTAAGTTCTCCCCTCACACCTCCTTACTCAAATTTCCATACAAATATTTTTGAATATTAGCTGATAAGATACATGTGAATTAATATACTTTATTACTATTCTAGTATTTACATCAAGTGATTTTTGAGTATAACGACATTTTTTCCGTCTGACGTACAGAGTTAAATTCTCCCCTCCCACCCCTCACTAAAATTTCCATACAAATATTTTTGAATTTTAGCTGTTAAGATATATGAGAGTTAATATGCTTTATTAGTATGCTAAAGTCTTTACATCAAGTGATTTTTTAATAAAACGACATTTTTTCCATCTGACGTACAGAGTTAAATTCTCCCCTCCCACCCCTTACTAAAATTTCCATACGAATATTTTTGAATTTTAGCTGTTAAGATATATGAGAGTTAATATGCTTTATTAGTATGCTAAAGTCATTACATCAAGTGATTTTTGAATAAAACGCCATTTTTTCCATCTGACGTACAGAGTTAAATTCTCCCCTCCCACCCCCTCACTAAAATTTCCATACAAATATTTTTGAATTTTAGCTGTTTAGATATATGAGAGTTAATATGCTTTATTAGTATGCTAAAGTCTTTACATCAAGTGATTTTTGAATAAAACGCCATTTTTTCCATCTGACGTACAGAGTTAAATTCTCCCCTCCCACCCCCTCACTAAAATTTCCATACAAATATTTTTGAATTTTAGCTGTTTAGATATATGAGAGTTAATATGCTTTATTAGTATGCTAAAGTCTTTACATCAAGTGATTTTTGAGTAAAACGACATTTTTTCCATCTGACGTACAGAGTTAAATTCTCCCCTCCCACACCCTCACTAAAATTTCCATACAAATATTTTTGAATTTTAGCTGTTTAGATATATGAGAGTTAATATGCTTTATTAGTATGCTAAAGTCTTTACATCAAGTGATTTTTGAATAAAACGACATTTTTTCCATCTGACGTACAGAGTTAAATTCTCCCCCCCCACCCCCTCACTAAAATTTCCATACAAATATTTTTGAATTTTAGCTGTTTAGATATATGAGAGTTAATATGCTTTATTACTATGCTAAAGTCTTTACATCAAGTGATTTTTGAGTAAAACGACATTTTTTCCATCTGACGTACAGAGTTAAATTCTCCCCTCCCACCCCCTCAATAAAATTTCCATACAAATATTTTTGAATTTTAGCTGTTAAGATATATGAGAGTTAATATGCTTTATTACTATGCTAAAGTCTTTACAACAAGTGATTTTTGAATAAAACGCCATTTTTTCCATCTGACGAACGGAATAATAAAAATTAAACTGGAGTAGAAGTTCTTCTAGTTGGAGAAACATTTATAAATAAATGACGCTATTCATATGTTTCATTTAAGTAACCAAAACTACTACGTGAAATTGCTTTTAAATTTATACATCAGCAATTATTTTTGTTCCATTTGTCACTTTGTTCTTGAATGTTATCACTCCTTTGACATAAATATATATATATATATATATATATATATATATATATATATATATATAAATATATATACATATATATAAATATATATATATATATATATATATATATATATATATACATATATACACACAACACACATATATATATAAATGTAAATTTAGGTTTAATTTTTATCAAATTCGAATATCCTTTTTCTTTCCTACTCAAAATTTGCTTTCATGTATTCTGAAGAGTACATTATATACTTTAACACCCCATTCGTTTAGCCCCCGTCGTTCGTTATTCTGTATGTCACTATGTGATAAAATATGAATTTCAATAAAAAATATGCTTTGTTTTCAACATTTTCTTAGTCATAATTATATTTGAACGTTTCGTTATTATAAACTGGACCGCCATGTAAAAAAAACTTACGAAAACACTGAATTATCAGTATAAACGAGTTTTACTTCTTCGAAATTATTTTTACTTATTCAAATTAATTTTTACTTATTCAAAACCGAATAAGTTGTTAAGTGCGTTGCGTTGTATATCGTTTTGACGATGAAAAACGATTTTCATCATAATCTTCCTATTTTGAACTCAAACACCCATAGAAGCTGGCTTGCTATACTAATTTAACAACAACTGTAGATTTATTTTGGGCATAAATGGAATATCAAAATTTGCTTTATTGCCTTCAATATATAAATACGTCTACCTTATAAACAACTTTAGGGATAATAGAATATTTGATATTTTAACAAGTGAATATTGAGATTCGAATATCGATAACGGTTTCAGTCACTTCCCTCAGCGTGCCTATTGTCGCACGTCGCGTCCGTACCCTATCTTGAAGGTCATAGCTCCTGGCGACGGCACTAACCTGCACACCGCGCGTTGGGTACTTGACCTTAGGTGTCAACGTCAACCTTAATACGGTAGTTGGCTTAAATTACGTCACAGTGTAATAGATTAATTTGTTTTTAAATCTGATACTTAGAATACCAGAATACCGCAATAAAAGCTTTGAAGGAGTCTTGTTATTTTGTTGTTTTTCTATTGTACAGGCTATAACAGTGCAACATTTTAAATTGGTTTTTTAAAAAAATATATAAGAAAGTTTATCCTTTACGGGATAATTCTTATTATTAATATATTATTGATTATAGAACATTTATATTTATTCGTATCGTATATCCAAAAAGAAGAGAAAAGTAAAAAAAAACCATATAATATTTCTTCATAATTAAATTATTTTTAAAGTAATTGCCATGATTTATGTACTTATATATTTTTCTATTGGTTTATGTATATATATACATATATACATATATATATATATATATATATATATATACATATATATATATATATATATATATATATATATATATATATATATATATATATATATATACTAGCGTGACCCGTGCGAAGTCTTCGCAATATTTATTCCATTATGAAGCTCAGATGACAGATCAAACAAATATTTTACTAAAATTGACATATAGAGGCGCAAGTATCAAAAGCATTTAGCTAAAGCGCCACTTTATTTATACGTGAGTGGATTTGAAATTAAACAAAAATTTTACCGACCGTCAATCATATTGACGTTGAGCCGTTAGATGGCAGCATTGCTGTTTTGTGTATATAATTTTAATAATTAATTAATTTGCAAAATGAATAGCAATAATAAATTTTTTAGTTGTGGATGCCGGTAGAGCAAGCAATTATCTATAAAATGATATATAATTTATGTGGATTAGTTGTGAGGTTTTTTCTAAAAAGGGAGTGTAACATCTTAACCTTAGCATATTAATATATATGATGATGATATATATATATATATATATATATATATATATATATATGTATATATATATATATATATATATATATATGTATATATATATATATATATATATATATGTATATATATATATATATATATATATATATATATATAGATATCTGTGTGGTATTTATATATATGTCATATAGTCGTTTCTTTTTTAATTTTGGCAATTGTTATTTCTGGAGGTAAAAAAGTGGAAAAAAAATTTGTTTAATGTTTTTAATTCTCCTTATGCAATCATGTATTTGAATTACACAAATTATTGACTTTCATTAGATGTTTCTCTCGATGATGCGATCTGATTTTTCATCTTAATGACAAGTTTGAATTTAAAAACGAAGGTTGTCTTCAAAAATAAAGAAAAAGAATTTTTAGGTTCAAAAAATATTACAGTTTGAAGCAAAGTCTCACTAAATTGCAAAAATTTCAAATTTCCCAGTAACACTGGCCATATTTAAAAAAAATAACATTATAGAAAATGGGGAAAACGTAAAAGCCGAAAAAAGGGAAAACTATTGTGCCGTTAGTATTCTATTTTTTTTTATTGAGGAATTATAATTATTTAATTTCAAAAATATCATCGACCGCCATTAAAATTTAATACGTAAAGAATAGTCGTACAACCAACATAAGGAAACGATTACAAATCCAATACATTTTATTAAAATATATTTGGCTATTGTTTTGTCGTTATTTAAAAAAAATATTTGCTTTCTGGTTTGACTTTACTTTTCTTTACACTTAATAATTTAAAAAAATAACTTATTTCGTAAAAATCACCTGCTCAACATACAGATTTATCCATAGCTTTTGGATACGTGCAAGCACCATAAAGAATAATTGTTTTCAAATTGTTTGTACTATGTAAACAAAAGTTGAAGAAAAAACACAGTATTTAAAAGTTACATCATATTTATTAGTGATATATTGTAAACTATCTAACAGCTTCAGGGCCTATCTGCCGCGCTACCTGCCTCAGACAACAACAATGCCATATCACCTGAGTTGGGACATTTCGACTGAGTCAAATTACAGATTTTGGCGATCGTGTAAGGAAAAGTTGCTCCTAAAATCCTAAAAAATATTATTTTTTGAAAAACTTTTTCTACTAAACTAATGATTAAGCAGTTATAAGGGTAAAAATGAGATTTTTAGTCCAGATAATATTTTTTCAATCTATAGATTAAACAATTTAGTTTAAATTTAAATTTAGATTTAATTAGGTATACCTAATATCCAATACTCGTGTTTTTTCAGATTTTTCTAAGTGATCTTTTGGCGAAAGATTTTTCTAAGCGCTCTTTTGCCGACAGAAATTTTTTCACGATTTTCCCGAAAAAAAATTATGAAAAAATGTGTCATATGTACGGGTGAATTCAGGCTTCAGTAGGGTGTCTTTTAATTCCTAATACCATAATCTTGACAGATCTCTTTTTAATTTCATAATTCATCCTCCTGAAATTAATCTCCAAAAATTCACCTTTTTGTACTTCACATCTCTAGTTGGGTCACTACAATCTACTTCTGGGTTAAATTTCAAATTTTTGCGGTAAATAGTATCCAAAAAAAATCGTCTCTACACACGGATGGACGTACACTGAAGTGATTAGATAAATGTCCCGTTTTGGCAATTTTGCCACGGAACACTAAAAAATAATAGGCATCTCTCTTTGAAGGCAGTTTTCATTTGCTTTTTATTTCATTGTACTTAATAATTCAGCATGAACTCTGTAAACGAAAGTGGATTATATATTTCATTCGTTTATTTATTTTTCAGAAAATAATATCACGCGTCTTCTTTCATTTTCTTTAAATTATCCAAAACCTGACTTTAATTTTCACGACATTTTCACTTGTTGTTACGGATAAGCGAACAGTTTTTTCTAATACTAGCTTCACTCACCTATCTCTAAAGTCTTGGCTAGGGATTGCTTGCAGGAAATCGAAATCCACAACTCCATTTCATTCAGGGCATGATAATTATTTGAACAGTCATAATGCTAAGTTTCAGCAAGCATTGCAGTGGATGGCTATTTTGAAATATCTGAAGTTTCCAGTTGTAAACTGCCATTTTATAGTTAGCACCATCTAGTATATCTATAAGGATGATTATGATTTAATTTAAATGACTTGTAAACTTTGAAGACTTCTATACTTTGAGGACTATTTTTATCGTCTTCTACTTTCACGACTTATGTCGCATAACATACCTTCATTTTAAAAGAGTTTCCTTTTTTCAATGTTGAGAATAGTGTCCTTTTCTTGTACCCATTTTCCATGCTTTCTTCTAGAATTGATTTAAAACCTATATAATAACCTACAGCAGACGTCCTCAAACATTTTGATTGGTCACTCGGTCAGCTAGCCACTTAACAGCTTCTATTCCAATATATATATATATATATATATATATATATATATATATATATATATATATTGGCTACATCATGCATTCCGGTGCTGCATATGCATTCCTACCAAATTTTTTTATAAACGTCTTGGACATTCGTCTTTTATGTCGTTTTTATAGCCGACCCGATGTTTATGAATAAAGGTACAATATGTAAATTTTTACCCAGCCACAGCGAAGTCAAAACAATGGTAATGTGTTTCTTTTATCTACATATATATTTATCGTCGAAGCCTTCCAAATATATAAGCCTTCCAATAATACGTGTTGTCACATATACTAGAAATGAATTTAAATTGTATAAACGTGATTTAAGGTATAACTCAATTAGCCAATAGGTCTATAAACAGAAGTTTGTAATTAAAATACAGGCCATTAATACAGACTATACTTGGTGTTTAAGAATTTCAATAAAAAATATGCATGATTATTCTACAATAGTTGGTCATTGAGGCTATTGTTTTATTGCTGGAAATACATTTTTCTTTTGTTGTTAAAAATCTTGGTTTTTTGATTGATCAACATCTTATAGGGCATGTTCAGATAAAAGACTTTGCTTCCTATCTTGACCTTGAATACGCTCCATTTTCTTCCATTTTTATCAAAAGTGTTTATTCTCCAAAGTTAATTTCTGCCTCGCCTGGATTATGGACATAATTGTCATATTCATTTTATTTCCGACCTCAAAAACCACCTGAGCGTCTGAGCATCGATCACAACTCAAATTGTTAGGTATTGATGAGATGCTCTTCTAGTTTTATATAATCTCTTTATACGTTTCTAAATTTTGTTCGCCCGTGTATTTTTTGGAGTTTTGCCGTTTTCTTCGCTCGTCTCTTTAAGTTGTATCAGTTTTCCTCGTTCATATATTTAGCATAGTTTAATCATATCAAAATTTCGTTCTCCATTTTCACAATCATACTTTCTATAAACTTCCAGACTGAGAAACAGCTACATTTATTTTCAAGTTGCGGTGAAAACTTTCGCCGTAATTGTTGGGAAATGATCTTGAGTTGCTTCGACATTTCATCCAGTATCCGCTTCATAAATATTTGCAGACAGCAATATACCATTATAAAGAGTTAACGTCTCTTATGCAAAACCGGCCCAGTGTGAGTTAGGCTCGTGCATTGAGAGCTCCGTACCTAGTTTGAAATCATTTTATTTACAATCATGTGGATTTACTAGCGTAATAAATATCATATTAAATCTAATGTAATTAAGTGGAGTGGACATACATGTTATTGCAAAAATTTCAAAAATTTTGACGTCACATGTTATCGTTAGATTTTTCCTACAACTTTACGGCATCTAAAAACTAAAAACTAGGTTTTACTCCATAATTTTAAATTGGGTACTTACAGAAATAAGGCGGCCAAATTGGAGGGGTATTTTTTCATATTTTTTCTTTATATTTCATAAAATATACTACCTAAATCTATGAAAAAAAATTGAGATATTTTACATTGAATTTAATTTTTTTTTCGAGTACATTTACTTAAGTGCCTTTAAACTTACATACAAATATTTTTTTATGTGATGTGATAATTTGACAATTAAAATATTGTTGGCGCAAATATATATTAAATCAATTGATTACTGTTAACGAAACTCATTGTATTATAAAAAGAATATTATTTAACCATGTAATACAATCGCTATATTAACTTAATAAACTGTGACAATAAATAATGTTATAAATATCAATATACAGAATTAAATGAAACTACGTGATGTAGTATTATTTCTACTTTATTCAAGTTCTTTACCACGACCTAGGTTTCGTTGTATTACAACATCTTCAGGTGGGATATTAGCAAAGATCTTCAGGTGGGATATTAGCTATCTTCGCTAATATCCCACCTGAAGATGTTGTAATACAACGAAATCTAGGTCGTGGTAAAGAAATTAAAGAAAGTAGAAATAATACTACATCACGTAGTTTCATTTAATTGTGAATAATGAATTTATACAAAATTAACGCCAAATATATTCAATATTAATATACAGAGTAAACTGGACAACCCTAGTTGTCGATCACGCAAAGCTCAGAGATATAAAACATTTTGGAAAAATATTATATATTCCGACTTCTACGAAATCTATACTCATATATGCTACTGTTCGGTACACAAAATGTACCTTATGTTGTGTTAAAGTGAAATATATCTAATAAGTCAGTTTCAATTTTACATATACAATATTCAACTATATTTCTAGCGTGATGGTTAAACGAAGCAGAAGGAGTAAATCAGACAGAATATTGGTGTTATATAAAAATTATATATACACCCGTATTTGACGTAAGGTAGTGAACAAAAAAAACATTGTGATCTTTTATTTAAAAAAAAATATTAGAATTATTTTACAATGTAGAAGGTATGTTCTATATATAGTACATGCTGTGTTGTTTTTTTTTTCAAATACTTAAGCTTTTTCTTTTATTTGACTGTATATTTTCTATGATTGTTTTTAATATTAGACATATTTATTTAAAAACAAAGTAAATATTATTTATACAGCGTAAATGTAACCAATAAAATCATTGTATTTTTTTAGTCACAAATACCAAATAAATCCACATGATATTACTAACTTGAATGCAAGAAAAATGTTTACAATAACTGAACTCTCATTTCGCTTTGTTTACAAATATTCCATTTTGGATAGGAATGAAGTATAAGTATATAGCACTCCCTTGTTTTTAGCAATTTGAATTGGTTGGCATGGCAAAAATATTCATCAGTGCCAGCTCTAGTCTATGTAGTAGAGGTGGGCGTTTACGCTAATCGTGCTAAACGTTAACATCTGTTAACGTTGACGATAATTAACTGTTGACGAAAACTGTTAAAATTAACTGTTAACGTGTTTAGGCACGTACCATTGATAATATAACATCTAGTGTTAGGGACCTCGGCATTCATAAAATAATTAAATAAAAACAATAAATTAACGCTGGTAATTGTATGGATTTGAGTGATTGAATACGTAAATATGATATTTAAAATAACACTATGCATGCCGCCCGATACACACAATACACACAATATCGTTGAAATAAATGTTGATTATTGATACTAAAAAAAGTTACAGTGTCTTTCAAACTTTAAAACAAAATAAAAATTAAATTTGAAATAAAAACGAAAGTAATGTAATATACAACATATGCACTAAAAGGTCGCATTTAATTTCTTACTATCATTAAAATGATATATACAATCTTAACCAAATATGATATCCCATAAATAAATGTTCATTATTGACACTAAAAAGTTACAGTATATTTCCAACTTTTCTAATATTTTAAAATTGAAATTGAAAAAAAAACCTCTTTCTACTATTAAATGTGTGACAAAAAATAACTAGTTACATATTGTAAAATATTTACGTTAAAATGTATAATTAATTTCTTACTAATCTTAAAATGATAAATGTTCAAATTACGGACAACTCTCTAAAGGTTCGCTCGTTGATCGTCATTACATAATAACTGTCTACGGAAAATTAACCACTAGCCCGTTAATGCATAAACCGTCGATTCGATGTATTCAATTGACTAGTGTCAACACTTAACAGTTAGCAGTTAGCACTTAACGTTAAAACGCTAAGGATACAATGCTTCAATGTGCGTGAATATAAACAGGCCTCCACTTTGATCGTTTATTGACTGCAAGTGTTGATCAACGGTTAGCACATATTTTCGTCAATGCACGTTAACGTTGAGCGTTAACTGTTAACCGTTTTTTGACGCAGCTCTACCGTGTAGCACCCGGGTGCAATCAAGACCCTGACGCCCTCTACTAGGCGTGCGATCAAAATTGAATACTTACAGTTAAATTTTCACCAGTGAATGAAAATTCGGATGCAAACAGTGCAATTATAAATGATTTTGGGAAACAATAATCCGTTTACTTCGCTTGTGGTACGCCGACTCCCCCCCCCCAATCTCCGCCCCGCAGAGTAGACCAGTAAAAAGTATTTATTTGGGAAGGGCTTACAAGAATAAAAAAGACAACTTTGTCGTTAATTCAAAAATATTTAATTTAAAAATTGAATATAAATCACAGTATAACGTAGGTATGGATAACATTTCACTGCACAAACACAAATTACCAATGTGTACTTTACACATTGGTAATTTTAGTGAGTATAAAATATGTACATTGAAACCTATGTTAGCTTAGCTTAAGGGCAACCACAGGTAGGTGACTTAACTAGAAAAGTATAATATACTAAATCATTAACGATTTCAATTTCAAATCATTACCGATTTAAAAAAAATACTTTTCGTGCTTTTGCATTTTAGATACATGTTCAATACTTATTAACCATAAATTTGTCGATCTACTTTGCGACAATATTGATCTGAGATAGTTATTAATTATTTTTAGTTTAGAAAATGATCTTTCGCTATGTGCTACAGTGACTAGTAATGTGAGGTAGATTCTAAATACTGTAGATAGATTTGGGAACACTGAAATTTATTTATTCGTAAACAAATAATTTAAAATATCCAACGGCGTAGTGAATTCATCAATAAACATCAGTATTAATGCAATTTTAGTAAAGGGCTCGAACTGCTCCATGTCTGAAATGTCAGCATGGCACAGTTTATATTCCAAGTCCAAATTCTTCCAGTGTTTAATTTTTGAAGAAATGAAAAAATTGTATTATTTTGATTCAAAAGTTCAAACCCTTCATCGAACTTAGTAAATGAGATATTTAATAGATAGTTGTAAAAATTTACTTTAAAATGTCTAACTGAGTTTTCTATCGATTCATCTTCCGCTTTATAATTGAAAAACCTTCTACGAGCGCGCGGGCGGGCAGGTGCGGAAAATTTTGCTATTGCGTCGTCTTCTTTCGCTACAGTTTTCACGCTATTAAGGAAATTCCCAAAAGCGGACTCATTATAGAATTCATACAAAGTTATTTTTGCATCTTCAATCAATTTTACCACTTCTGACAATACGATGTCTGGTTGCTAACTATATTTATCTTGCTTAAAATTTCGAACTAAATAAGTGGAGATCAGATAAATTTAAATGACTTATTTATTGTCAATAATGAATTTTCCAAATTTCGTCATTGCTTCTATCGGAATATATGGTAAATAAGGCATAATATACGTTTCCCAGATTAAAACGTAGAGCTTTTATTGCTTTAACCCTGCTCTCCCATTGAGTATTTCAGAGTTAAAGTTAGCACTTCTATAGCAAGTATTAGCTAACCTGCTGTTGACGCAAAAAAGAAAACAAATTTCTTGCACAGTTGAAAAAACTTGACAAAGAAATTCACTACCAAATTTAAGCTGTGTGCCGTACAAGGTACGTAAAAGGCGCGGGTTTAAGTCTAAAATTCGTTTTTGTAGACCTATATTGTTCCCTTTCATGTTTGCACCATTATCGTAACCTTGACCATACATACCTTGTACATCAATACCGTTTAAGATTTAAAAAAAACTAACGAAAATTGAGTTAAGCCATGTTCATTAGTACCTGTATTAAGAAAAAATCCCAGAAAAGTTTTCTTTTATTTCAGCCTTGTTGTTGCTTGTATTTAAAAGAAAGTACCGTACAACAGCCGATATTGGTTCTTCGTATGCTATGTTTGCAGTGCAATCTAAAATAAGCCGATGTTAGTTCTTCGTATGTAGCATCTGGAATGCAATTTAACATATTTTAAAAATATTTGGATTGTTTCAATTCCAAAACAATAATTTTTCTCATTTTTTCTCCTAATAATTGTATTATTTCATTTTGAATATTAGATCCAAGGTAATGATTTAGGCTCAGATTTTTGACTAGGGGTAATGTGTTCTGCAAGTACATTATCAAAATTAGAGACATATTCAATCAGCTTTAAAAAATTACCATCATCAGAATCGTATTTTTTTCAGTGTTCCCTCGTAAGGCCAGACATTACTGCGCTAAAACTGAATTAAGTTGATTATTGTTTTAAATTAAAAACATTAAACAGAATCAGTTGATTTAAAGTAAACCAGCCAATTTCTTAAAACGGTTTTATTATTTAACATCTTTTTAGTATAATAAGCATTTGAAAAAGATCTTTTCGAACTATTCGAAGAATGGGTACTCTCTTTTACATGTACTGGTCCACACTCCATTAAAATGTCCTCTGTTTGTCAGATAACTCTTGTGGTCATAACGCGAGATCATTCATTATATCTTCTCGAAATATATTCCCCGGAGACGCTACGGCACAAGGAGATTCTACGACCACCGATGACAAAGTCAGTAGCGGCAGTGGCGTTAGAGAGACGAGTACTGCTGAAGAATTATCTTAGTTTTCTTGCATCTCCAGGTGTTAGTCCGAAGATGGACCGGAGAAAAACTTTCCAATAGAACTTGTATTCTTTTTTAGCGATTTTTTAGAGATTCCTTCTCCAGCTTTCTTGTTTGATTCTGTGTACCAGAAAGTTTCTTTTTTCTATTGCTATTAGACATCTAAAGTAAGCAAGGTGTTTAAAAGTTTTATTTTAGGCAATAGTTAGTAGGTACCTAAGTACTATCGATGTAAATTAGTATAAATCCAGATAAATTGATGCAACTAGATATTATTTTAAAACACATATCAATCATTAAACGCAGGTACATAAAGCGATCTAACATAATTAAACAAATAAAAATAATAAAGTCAATACATATTACATCGTGCAAATTAGGTCGTTTAAATCTAGTGACAGAGTAATTTGGTTAAGTATCAGTAGTCAAATCAGTTAATATAAAAACAAAAAACGACTAAAAAATCGTATTTTGAAATTCATGACATTCAATGACACACAAACCCACATGTTTTCAAACTTCGTCAGTCCGAGGTCACAAATAAGAATAAGACCTAAATAAATATCTAGGTATACTAGCAGGTACATATTAAAGCAGCAAACTTGCCGTTCTTCTGCACTGCACTAGTCACTAGTCACTATCACTCTCACTGTTATTTTTGATGAGCTCTGACCTCGGTGAAAGTCGTAATAATTGTGATAACTAATAACCAATACTTGCCTTTTATATCATTTAAATAAAAAAAAGCCGATTGGCATCATATTTACGTGTTTAATCAAACATAATACCTAATCCATTTTGTCAAGGCTTAATTTTGCAGAACTACGGTGTAGCTGTAAAAGATGCGACACGCGTGCACGCGCCTTTGAAAATGCCGAGTATGCAATAATTTTCGGCATCACGTCTTTTCAAATAAATTAAAACGAATGTCGGCTTGCGAAATGCTTTTGCATTTATATGCGATTTAATTAACTTCGTATTTATATTATGAACGCACAAAATTTATCTTTCTCTTCTTTATGTAATAGTAATGTTTATTATTAATTAGTTAATGAAGTGCAAGGATCAGAAGGATGCCTGACAAAAGGACTTTGACCATATTCTGATACTGAGTAGAAATCACGATATACTGATACTGAGTAGAAATGGCGATATTCTGATACTGAGTAGAAATGGCAATATTCTGATACTGAGTAGAAATGGCGATATTCTGGTACTGAGTAGAAATGGCGATATTCTGATACTGAGTAGAAATGGCGATATTCTGGTACTGAGTAGAAATGGCGATATTCTGGTACTGAGTAGAAATGGCGATATTCTGATACCGAGTAGAAATGGCGATATTCTAAAGTTACACGCAAAATCTGTTTGAAGAATCAGGATTGAAGTCTTCATTAAATATCATAAAAATGAAAAAATAATACTTGAAACATCCCATTTCAGTAAGGTTTCGTTACTTCTTTAAATTGATTTTAAAGAAGTAACGAAACCTTTAACCTTAACCTTTAACCTATAATTAACTTGATCGAATTATTTTATTGATGTAATTATTGTACCTTATTTATATTATTAATTATATCTTTGTAGCTGTAAATGATTTTGTTTGGTCGCTTACCTTGTTTCTTCCAGTGATTAAAATAACGAAGACAAGTTACGATTAATAGGTAATCACAAAAGTCAACTCAAAAATCGCAATCTTCAACTTCATAAAAGCCTGATAGTGTAATTACTCGAAAAATTAAGTGATCTTCCTTTACATATTGATAGACTCCCTCCAACCTGTATCGTTTCAACAGATGAATAAAGTGGCATATCTCTATTAAAAGGTAGCGTTTCAACATACAAATAAAGTGGCATTACTCTAGTAAAAAGTAACGTTTCAATAGATGAATAAAGTGGCATATTTATAGCGAAAGGTAACGTTTTAACAAACGAATAAAGTGACACATCTCCAGTACAAAGTATCATTTCAAACAGACAAATAAAACGGTATATCTACAGTAAAATATAGCATTGCAACAGACGAATAAAGTGGCATATCTTCAGGAAAAGGTAACTTTTCAATATACGAGTAAACCGGCATATCTCCAGTGAAACGTAACAGTCAAAAGTTGAATGAAATGACATATCTCCAGTAAAAGGTAACTTTCAGCAGATGAATAATGTGACACCTCTCCAGTAAAAGGTAAAGTTTCAATAGACGAATAAAGTGGCTTATCTCTCATAAAATATAACGTTTCAACAGACGAAGTACTCTAGTAAAACGTAACAGTTAAACAGTCAAATATAGTGATATATCTTTAGTGAAACGTAACTTTTTAACAGGCGATTAAAGTGGCGTATCTCCAGTAAAAGGTAACGTTTCAACAAACGAATAAAGTGGCATATTTCCAGTAAAATGTTAACGTTTCAATAGACGAATAAAGTGGCTTATCTATAATAAAAGGTAATACTTCAACAAACGAATAAAGTGGTATATATGTAGTAAAAGGTTACTTAGAATTTTTAAATACAATACATTGACAAAGGCACACTTAATTTGAAGAAGTAAAGGCTTACTTCATGCGTTGCAAATATCACCTTTATTTTATTTTTATAGATAAGAGACTTTTTTATATTTATTAAAAAAAGTTGTAGTTTTTAGTTACCTGAAGTTAACTGAAGCGTCAAGTTCATCCACCATTACGAGAATAATTTAAATTGTAGTGTTTTTTTAAAGTTCTTTTAGTAATAAAACATGATTAATGGAATATGTACAGATTTATGAAATACAGAGTAACTCGTAAAAAATCTGCATGATAGAAAATTCAGAAGAGTATGATAATTTAGGATATAGATAATTTTGTGTCGATATTGTTATCGGCACGATACTTTTTCTCGATAATCCTTATGTGTGTCGATATTGTGTCGATATTGTTTTCAGCATGATACTTTTTCTCGATAATCCTTATGTGTGTCGATATTTTGTGTCGATATTGTTATCAGCACGATACTTTTTCTCGATAATCGTGTCGATATTGTTATTAGCACGATACTTTTTCTCGATAATCCTTAATTGTGTCGATATTGTTATCAGCACGATACTTTTTCTCGATAATCCTTATGTGTGTCGATATTTTGTGTCGATATTGTTATCAGCACGATACTTTTTCTCGATAATCCTTGTGTCGATATTGTTATCAGCACGATACTTTTTCTCGATAATCCTTTTAGTGATAAAACATGATTAATGGAATATGTACAGACTTACGAAATACAGAGTAACTCGTAAAAAATCTGCATGATAGAAAATTCAGAAGAGTACGATAATTTAGGGTATAGATAATTTTGTGTCGATATTGTTATCGGCACGATACTTTTTCTCGATAATCCTTATGTGTGTCGATATTGTGTCGATATTGTTTTCAGCATGATACTTTTTCTCGATAATCCTTATGTGTGTCGATATTTTGTGTCGATATTGTTATCAGCACGATACTTTTTCTCGATAATCGTGTCGATATTGTTATTAGCACGATACTTTTTCTCGATAATCCTTAATTGTGTCGATATTGTTATCAGCACGATACTTTTTCTCGATAATCCTTATGTGTGTCGATATTTTGTGTCGATATTGTTATCAGCACGATACTTTTTCTCGATAATCCTTGTGTCGATATTGTTATCAGCACGATACTTTTTCTCGATAATCCTTTTAGTGATAAAACATGATTAATGGAATATGTACAGACTTACGAAATACAGAGTAACTCGTAAAAAATCTGCATGATAGAAAATTCAGAAGAGTACGATAATTTAGGGTATAGATAATTTTGTGTCGATATTGTTATCGGCACGATACTTTTTATCGATAATCCTTATGGGTGCAATATCGATACGTTTGATGTGGCATCGTATCCCTTATTGGGACGTAAATTGATGGATGTAAATCCAAGTAAAAGTCGAACGAATATTCCTTGGCATTGTATATTTACAATGCGAGTTGGATATATCGCGTGGCATAAAGGCGCTTTCCAACTCAGAACATGCCGAACGTTACAAGAAGTCAGAGAGACATTAAAAATGACCCGGAGTTATAGAAAGAGAATATAATTATTAGAAAATCTGTTATATTTTAGAATATAAAAAACTGAACAATTCAGAGATTTAAGAACAAAAAACAACAAAATAGAATTTGCAACCGCAATTCAAAACAAAAAGCTACCTTCATTACGCGCATGTGACATTTTTATTAAGCATATAATTGTTAACAAGAAATGAAAACAACAACAACACTGTAAACAATTACAAAAAATAGAGATGAAACAAAAAATAAATTATCAATGTCCATCACTTTTTTTAAACACGTCGGCGTTCCTGAAGAAATTAAAAATATACTTTAAACTAACATTGACATTCATTCTATGTTGTCAAAATGAACGTCTTTTTCACAAGTTTCAAGTTTATGGGACTTTTCCCGAGAGCCTCTCATATTTGCGAGTTTCACCGATTAGTATGTAACAACACTGAGGCGAAACAATTACAAAAAATAGAGATGAAACAAAAAATAAATTATCAATGTCCACCACTTTTTTTAAACACGTCGGCGTTCCCTGAAGAAATTAAAAATATACTATAAACTAACATTGACATTCATTCTGTGTTGTCAAAATGAATGTCTTTTTCACAAGTTTCAAGTTTGTTGGACTTTTTCCGAGAGCCTCTCATATTTGCGAGTTTCACCGATTAGTATGTTACATTTGTGTATAGGTATGAGGATAGAACGGGACACCATATGCACTTTGTTTCGTCTTGCTGGATCAAAGTTTTCCGTGGGAACTGGATTTTGAAAATATTGATGAAAATTAAAATAAACCGATTTTTCATAAAAGAGTTTCTCATTTGTTTGACTGCAGAATTAAATGAAACAGTTAAACAGTTTTCTTTTCATGTTCTTTGTGTAATGGTGTCATTTTTATTCTTGTAACACTTCGATTCAATACTAGATAGAATTTGGCGATCTGCTTTTCATTCTTTTTTATAAATAAAAAAAATCATTTTTGAAACAATACTACTTTTATACATTTATTATAAATAACCTCGTGAGTAGAGTTTGCATCACATGATAATATCATGTGATCCTAATTTTAAATCAGAGTTGCCACGAATATATGCGTCACCATATCAATTATAAATTAATCATTCAAAACAAGGAAATTTCACAACAAACAGATTAATTGCACGCGTATTTAATTTTATTTTATTATGAAATAGGTGTTAGAGAATTCTTTAAAAATGTTATGCATCAACGCGCATAAAATTGTTTGAATAGGTTCTTTTCCAAACTTTTACTTCAAAGAATCAGTATAACACGATTTAATTAAAATGGGATAAGTAAGTTCAGCAAAAGTATGGCCCGTATATTCACTATAAAACGGTTTTCATAACGCCAAAAACATATTGAAATAATTTACCATGCTGATTAAGCAAGATTTGTAAAGTTTATCGACGTAAATACTCATTAAAATCGATGCCGGATGTGGTGAGGGAATCACGCCCAAATGAGCGACAGTTTCTGTCGAAGTAAATTCAAAGAATCAGTATAACACGATTTAAATAAAACCAGCTAAGTATGTTTAGCAAAAGAATGGCTCGTATATTTTCTATGAAACCGATTTGATAATGCAAAATAGTTTAAATAATTTAGCATGCTAACTAAACAGAATTTGTTAGGTTTTTCGACGTGAATACTCATGAAAATCGATGCTGAATATGGTGAGGAAATCACGCCCAAATGAGTGACAGTTTCTGTTGAAGTAAATTCAAAGTTTAATATGTCGACTAAAAATAGACCTAGTACCACCATCTTGATCACATTTCAGTGAGAAAGGATTGAAGTACTGCTCCGATATATGTAGCAGCCTAACCTCGCACACTGTGCACGCGCAAAGTGAACAAACAACTTTTGATTGATTGATTTGACATTTGAAAGAGGTATTTAAATAATTCCAAAGGCATGTATAAACCGCTTCTCATATTTTATACTCAACAAATGTAAAAAGCAAAAGAGTTAAACGATTCGAAACTAAAAAATTATTTAATTTCAATCCACTATACACAGTTTTCATGTTTTCATGAAAATAACAACGATAATGTTCGACACTGCAATTTCCTTCCAGGTATTTTTTTTAATTTATTAAAAATTACATATTACAAACAAATTATAGATAATTCGCATAGTTTTCAGTCTCAATACTTGGGAATTGAGACTTCAAAATGAAAAAAAAAGGTACAACCAGCCTACTTTTGTAAACTTTTTTTTTTACTTGTACAGTATCTATATTATTGCGCACATGAAAATACTAACCATTGTAGTACTGTAAACCCGCCACCATACTTTCTCCTCGTTGTACAATACGTGTTTTGAATTTTGTATCAGATTAACCTAATTAAAATATTGTTCTGAAAAGCTTATAGGATACTAACAAAGTGGCAAGTTTATAAAGGAATCAAAATTTTCATGTTAGAAAAAAAAACGCTGAAGTGCGGACTGGACTCACACCCGTAGCGTTCCGTAACTTAGATCATTGTATCAATATTAAAAATGTTACTTTTGAAGATTAAATCAGATTAAAAGTGAATTTAATTACATAAATTTTAGTCAAATATAATTTTAATTTATCAATATTAAAAATGTTACTTTTGAAGTCAGAAGAAAATTGATTAAACCAGATTAAAAGTGAATTGAATTACATCAATTTTAGTCAAATATAATTTTAAAAAATTGCTTAAGATAAAGATATGAATAAATGTAATAGTGATGAGAAATGGATAATGGAAATTAATAAACAAGATAATTATTATATCTATTTAGTTAGTATAGTGATTATTTCGAACATACGACTATTATACATTTTGGAAATTAAATATGTCAATCTCCCTACCTGTTCGTCTATTTTAAGTTTCTCTTTTTCTAAATTTATAAGAAAACTCCTATAATTTTAGAAACGCAGATTTAATTTTAGACGAATTTCTCCTCTATATTTTTATTTTATTTTATCAGGTTCATGTTTTTATTAAACTTCCAATGTTAATTTAATTATTTCATAGTTATGGAGATAGCTATTGGTCCTAGCAGATAATATCAAGTCTATGTTTATCTTCGAAGTATACAAAATACATTTTATACACCTCATTAAAGTTTTTAGTGGCGATATATACTACCTAAGTGTGAATATTGCAACATTCGGCGAGTATTTGCTTCATTATCGCCAGACTCTAGTTTTGATGACAGAAGTAATTATAATTCGGATAATTTTATAAGTAATAAACTTTTCATATGACTTTTTGGAAGGAGAGATCTTCCTCTAATTAATAATCCTATTTCTATTTTTTTGGAGTTTACTCCTTAAAATCGCGCCCGGTATGGAGTTTTATGAGGAGTAAAATAAGAACTTCAGAGCGCTTCGTACGCTTCAGAGCGTTAAAAAAGTATAACCATTAAGTGACCTCTCCGCGCAACATTTCTACGCATCTTTAAAGTGGGATATCAGCATTAGGCATTTTCTTATGGCGTCATCGCAATGACACAGCGTGACACATATGTTGGCATTTTCTTATGGCGTAATCATAATGACAAGAGTATGACACGCATAGATCTATCGTTCGCTTAAATCAAGATGTAATCATTAAATGTCATTATGTGTGAATATTTGGTGTCTTCTATTCTATAAAATTAAAGTCTCTTTTAATTTTAACTTCTTAGTCTGACGTTACTAAATATTTCGAAATTTGTTGAATAAAGTTGATCTTGTTCATTTGTATTTTACTCGAAAATAATTATATTGTCAATATTTTTTAATGAAATAATTTTCCTTTTACATTTAATGATATTGATATTTATATTTATATACCGTGTTACCTATATTATACATTCCAAAACAATCGTACTTAAGAAGTAAACCCTAGTCGGAGATGATACGCACGATTTTTTTAAACATTTATTTTATTATAAATTTACTATTGAAACATAGCATTCCTCTCCATTTGTCTATATGTATGCTGCTGTTAATAAAACATACTCCTTCAGGGTGCAAAATAACATGGCAATCCAAAGCCAAAAGCGAGGAAGAAAACTCGAATTTAAGTACAATATTATTTCGGTAAATTTAAATTAATAAGTTAGCTGGAAATTAAACAAATATAAATAATCAGCACATTTATAAATTAAAGAGATAGAAATAATCAGCACATTCATAAATAAAAGAGATAGAAATAATCAGCACATTCATAAATAAAAGAGATAGAAATAATCAGCACATTCATAAATTAAAGAGATAGAAATAATCAGCACATTCATAAATTAAAGAGATAGATGTAATCAAGTTATTTGTCTTACATTTAATGATAGATTTAAGGCACCCTCTTCATTTCCTCTGGTATAGGGGCAAATTAATACTGGAAATTTATTTTTTATAATCTTCAGAGATTTACAGAAAAATATGCAAAGAAATATGTTCCATTTCCCCCTTAATTCCGAAAATACTAAACCTAAAATTGCGAAAAAAAACATAGTTTTACAAGCCTACCCAAAGGTTTATAGGAAAACTATAATAGTAATTCTATATGTTACAGTTTTTGAGATAATTACACTAATAAATATGTCTCTACTATAATATATATGATACTTAATTATATGAATTTTTATTAAATATTTATTGTGCTAGTTATACAATAGTAGAAATGACCTATGATAAAGGAAATAATTTAACTTCAAACTAGGTACGAAATTCGATGCGATGCCGGACTCCCATTTAACTGATTTTTAAAACCAAAACTAAAAATAAAGCAATAAAATGTTATTTACACGCAGCCGTCCATACACGTTACTCACACAAACGGTCATTCGGAAACAATACTGCTTTTCGATGGATACTTAAATTTTATAACTTTTTTGGCATTCCGCACGCACGGCGCAACATTCGCTGTCGGAGCACGTAGATTCGCAAAGTGGTTTATAAGGAGTATGCAGCTTATATATTAGCCAGAGGATTTCGTCATCCGTCAAGCTGTCCGTTGTCGAATGGTGAAATACCGGTAATAGGTATTCAACTCGGCGCGACGGTTAAACCGCAACAGTTATGTGGTGGTCGCCTACATATATTGAATAATGGATACTTGAATTTGATTTGGGTACCAACAGTCAATATCCACTTGATTATATATACTTTTTTCTTCAGTAGGTGCTTTTGGCACAAAATAAATGGTAATTTTGTGTAACTAATGGATGACGTGACGTCCTCATAGAATTGCTTGCTTTATATACCACCCCGCCCCCAGCTGCGCTTAGATGTTGGATTAATTTTATTTATTATTTCATTTGTCAAACCTTTAAGTACAGTTCATATGGCGGACTTGTTGCTACAGGAGCAATCTCTCTCAGTCAACCATAACAAACAATTTTGAAAAGTTAGTAATTTGATAGACTTTTTTTTTCTTCTTTAGCTATGTTCTACATATAGGTATAGGCGTCTTTCATTCTGTCACTCCCGTTGATTTTGTGCTTTTCCTAGCCATTTTACTCCAGCTGTTCTTTTGATGTCGTCGTACCAACGCATATTTGGCCTTTCTTTTAGGCGCTTTTCTCCCGCCGAATCCATTCCACGAGCCCTTTACATTCTGCTTCTTTGCGACGTAATCAACCAATTACCATTTAAGCTTCACAACAAGTTTGATGACGTCTGTGACTCTGCTCTTTTCTTTGAAAAGAGCAAAGTCGCAGACGTCATCAAACTAGTTGCCACTTGTTCTGCGTTCTTGTTTTCTGCGTGACTTATAGCAGTTTCCTTTCAGATGCTCTCTGAGCCACTCTGAGTTTAGATGGTCTACTCAGGTTTTAGCTCCATAAATAAGTAGGAGTTGGATGTTCAGTCGTAATTTTCCGTTTAAAGGTGAATTCAATTTTGGAGTTGGCTGCCCACGTCTTATGCACCGGTCTATTTCTTTGGTTCGGTTTTCTTTTCCTGTAACAACCTCTTAGTCAAGATATACGTATTTATGTACTCTTTCTATAATGGGTTGGTTCATCTTAATGATCACGGTGCAACTTGAATTGCTTTTCTTCTTCTCTCTCTGATATGATCTTGGTTTTGTTCAAGTTCATTTTCAAATAAATCCTATGAGAAGCGTCGCTTAGTTCTGTAGCATGGTTTCGAGGTCACCCAGGCAGGTCCAGAATTTATATCATACCAAATCATCAGCAAAACTTAGATTATGGTAGGCTGTAATATATATTAAAACCTTAAGGAATAAAAATAGGTTATTACAAAAAAGACAACAAAATAAAAGTAAAAATTATGACACGATTTAGGATAGAAGAAGGAAAAGACAAGAGCGTAGAAGAAGGAGTTTAGGTGAGATAGGACTTCTTTAATCGATCCTTAAAAGACGTGATCTTTTTCAATGATCCTCAATATATTTACCGAAGATATTTTCATGATGTTAGGATACAGTTGATTTCAACATTTTGTAGCTGAGAAGAAATTTTCATAAATGATAGAAATATTTTCGGAAAAAGTAGGGAAAGTAAGCTTTATGAACGTAACCCAAAGCCAAGAGCAGACAAGACCTTAAATCTGCCAAAGAGATTATTTGGACTCTGAGGATTGTATACTACATAAAGGTCAATTGTGAGTGTGTGAATTTGGCGTTGGTCACGGGTCTTCAACTATTTGAGACGTGACCTATGTTTGTCTGATGAAAAAAATAATGACAGTAGAATTTCTTATTAGCGTCGAGAGTTTCAGAAATTTACGAGAATTTTATGCCTTTAAAACATATTTTGGGCAACATTTTAAAATGGTGCGAAACAATATTAACATTTATAAATAGTTTAATAGATAACACTTTATATCTTTAAATATTTAAACTTTACATGAACCTAATTATGTACTTAACTCCCGTAATACACATAATTATGTACCTAACTCCCGTAATGCACCTAATTATATACTTAACTCCCGTAATGCATCTAATTATGTACTTAACTCCCGTAGGGGCAATTATCTTTTTACCATCTATTTCTTACGGATGAGAAAATAATCTGGCAACTTTTTTTGCAGATACAACCTTGATAAAAAGTTTTTTCAGTAATATTCAAGTATCTCATTTGCTTTTCCGTTCACATTTTTATATAATGCACTTTCTCGGAACGCGGGTACAGTAATAATGAAGAACAAGATGAATAATCAGTCATAAAAAATGTTTGATATCTGTTCTATTGTTAGCACTCAAAAATGTATTATTCATGTTTTATTCAATAAGTGAATTTCAGATATAATGCCAAATATTAAAACGTTTTCGATATCTTAACCAACACACCTTACATAAGATGTGGTAAGTATCTTGTAAATATAATGTTGTGGAGTAACATAATCGAAAAATTAATACCAGTCAAGAGCGAGTCAGGTTCATGCGCTTAGGATTCCATGCAATGAACAAGTTAAAGAACAAAAACAGAAAGACAGAAATGAAAAAATAGCACAACATATGATACTCGTAAGTTTTGAACGTGGAACAACCTCGTTATTTTGACAACTCAAGTATGTGTTGTTCAAGGTTTTAATCGTAAAGTGGTTTAGTATAAAATGAAAAAAGTTAATTGATTTTCGTAGAATACATGATATATGTAAATAAATAAATTCCACTTTGCGCCTCGCCAACTCATATTTATCCTGAAATTCCTCTGAATGAATTTACCTGTAAATATAGTACTTGTCTCCATGACAAGATTTATTTCTAGCTCTATTATAAAAACGGCTATGGAAGTTTTACAGAAAAAATTGCTATACGGAATCCTAGGCTTAACTCTTTACGCAGAGATTTCGGTTATTTTCAGCAAATTTTCGCTAAGAACTAAATCAAAGTTAATTGCTATTGAAATCGTTTCAAAAGTCCAATATTATAAGCAGAATGAAGCCAATTATGACTAACAATATTAAATGATTAATGCAAACAATAAAACAAATTGGAAATAATATATGTAAGTTAAGGATGTCTAGGAAAACGTTTCATTAGATTTCTGTGAAGTTAACGATAGCGTGATTTAAAACTAACATTGCGCCATCTAACGACAATTTATTCAATATTTATATATTATGATATTACTTTCAAATGATGGAATCGTTTACTATAGTTACGTGTGAGCAGGTCTGTAACTTGAAATGCAAATACTAGCGTATTTACCTTTCTAAGCTTCATAATTTATATTTAAAGTTATTTTTTGAAGTGCCAGGGTAATAGAACCATTTGAACTTTACTCTATCTCAAAGTTTATACCCTAATTTCATACTGTTATAGGTTTTATTTCCAAAATACTGTAAACCACGTGTTTAATTATTTGTTTTTTTTATTTATATATTTTAAATACTCCCATTCCACTCCCTTACGGATTGATTTCCAAACAAATATTGAAAACACGTGTTTAATTATTTGTTTTTTAAAATAAATTTATGAACTTTCTAGATAATAGAACCATCTCACATTGTTTCCTTCAAACAACGTTTTGTCAAACGTTGTTACAAAAAAAATTATTACTTATTGAATGCCTCAAGTTCTTCCTCTCCCTCTCTTTCTCTCTCTCTCTCTCTCTCTCTCTCCCTATATATATATATATATATATATATATATATATATATATATATATGTATATATATATATATATATATATATATACATATATATATAAGTATATATACACATATATATGTATGTATATATACAGTGTACAAAGTATCATATGTTATACAGTTTAAATTTTTATCTCCTCTTTGTGACTTTAGAAATAGAATTTGTATTTGAATATGAAATATACCTTAATTATACTGAATCCAACAGAATAGTAAGAATTAAATAGAATTAGACGTCAACAGACCTCCTAGTTTCTTTTAACTTTTACTTAACTTACCTACAATGATCTTATTATACTCTTACATCAACACAGTATCACATGATATGACGGTGTTTATAATTGGACTGAAACGACTCGATACAAGCAACACAATCCTACCGGAATCCCTACGGATGAAATAATCTTGACCACAGACAGTTGCATAACACACGATTTCTTGTGTATCTATTTCGTTCTCATGTGGCTGCGTTACTGTTGATACACATGAAGAGGGTGATGTTCATAATGGCTAACTAATATATAAATGTACTTATAGATAAATTATTGTTGATTTGGTATATAGTTAGTTCCTGCGCCTGTAATCTTGAATAATGACAAGAAAACAAAGTTTGTAATAAATACAATCATAACTATTATTGTAAATGCGAAAGTGAATTTGTTTGTTTCATTCGTTTTCATTACTCAACCGATGTCCGTGAAATTTTGCATACGATGCTACGATACATATACGACTCGTAATTTAAAAAAATAATCTCGTTATGGATAAGAATGTGAACATGAGTATACTTACATAACGTACATATTTACACAATATGTAGGTAATATACTTACTTCACGTACATATTTACACAATATGTAGGTAATATACTTACTTCACGTATATATTTACACAAGATGTAGGTAATATACTTACTTCACGTACATATTTACACAAGATGTAGGTAATATACTTACTTCACGTACATATTTACACAAGATGTAGGTAATATACTTACTTCACATACATATTTACACAATATGTAGGTAATATACTTCATTTACATATTTACACAATATGTAGGTAATATACATACTTCACGTAAATATTTACACAAAATGTAGGTAATATACTTACTTCACGTACATATTTACACAAGATGTAGGTAATATACTTACTTCACGTACATATTTACGCAAGATGTAAGTAATATTATATTAAACTTACAAACAATGATTTTAAAATTATTTTTAATAAATACAGTGAAATTTTTACGTATTCAGCAAAAAAAAGAAATAATAAACAATTTATAACAAGCGCTGAGAACATACTTCGATCTGTACTAAATACCCTAAGAAAATGGGAAAACGCGGCACGCAGAACGGCGGGACCGTAACGAATTTCTCATTTTTCCGTACAATTGTATCTGCACATACGAAATAATGTACTTGACTATTCATAAGTATGACTGCTGGCGTTTCGTGAATAACTGGATTTTTTGATATACTACAGTGTTTATTATAGTCGGCTTAGTTTCGCATCGTTTGTGCGCGTTGTTTCCCAATCGGCGTACTGTTTGTGGCCAATTTCTTGAAAAAATTTAATAGTAGTGAGCTGGAACCAGCAGAAATCAGCTTTGGGTATGAAAGTCAAAGTAGTTCAACTATTATTATCCTATCTGCTTTAGAATGGAAAAGTCTTGAGTTTTTGGAATTGTACTATTGGTAAAATAGATTTTTGTCGTTATGCTATTCGAAAAATAGATTCTTATCAATGGTATTAAGTTCCTGTTTTGTTTTTGTTTTTGAAATAAAAATTGTTCCTTTACCATACCACTAATATATTACCACTAATATTTACCACTAATATATCTTTTATTTATGTTTTGTTATTTACCATTTCTCTCATTCTGTCTCATAATAAACATCTATATCATTGTACATTTTCGGAATTTTCTATACAAGCTTTTGATGATGACACCCCATTAAATAAATTTTGGTATATAATTTTTTTTTATTATACATTTAGGTATCATTGCCTATGTCACTCGGAATAATATTTTATCTATACCACAATTATTAAAACTGGTTGAGCCGTTGTATTGCTAAGATCCATTTTAAAATTATATATATTATTTCACTAGAACTCAATAATATTAAAAAAAGACTTTAAATATTTAAATATATATATATATATATATATATATATATATATATATATATAAATATGTACAAAGTCAGTAATATTAAAAAAAGACTAAATATTTCAATATTACAATGACGCTGGAAAGTATATAAAATTACGATGTGCATTTTTGATTCCTCCAAATATTTTTAAAATTCGGTGGAATCAAAAATCAAACATATCATAAAAGTAATGAATTAAATACTACTTGTCTTTAATTATTTCTCTGTAAATAAAAAATAAATCTTATTTTGGTTAGGGTAATTCACAAATATTTTCATTTCATGTTTTTAGGGTGTAAGCTGAAGAGGATTGAAAAATAGATGAGAAATTTTAAAATTTAGCCAAGTTAAAATTTTTAAAACTAAAATTTACATTAGGATGTCGGTACTGAACATTGTCATTATTTTTAGTAAAGCTATTGTACTATATTATATTCTATGAGATCAGATACAGCGGGAAGATGTAACTACTCTATTCTTACAAGAAGCTCATTAGTTGCAAATTTCCAATAATTTTTTATAACTTTCCAGTACTGTTTTTACCTAACTCAAATTCTCATGATACTTTTCGAAAAGTAGCAAAGAAAACTGGCAAAAGTTCATATAGTGTAGGGCCAAGATATCATAGAAATAAAAATTACAATGGCATAGAAAAAATAAATCCCTCAAAAGTTTTGTTTCAAACGTCCATCAGACAAATGAGAAATCACGTATTCTTTTTAAGATTGGATCATTTTTCATGGTAGTTTGTAACTGCTAATTCTAAAAAAACTTTTTGAATCAGCAAAATAAAACAAAGTGTACCTCATTGTTTCCCGTAATATCCACCATACAAAGATATAATGTATTAATCCATGAAACTCGCAGGTCCACCAGATTCATTGAAAAATACCGTAACAAAAAGAGAAAAGCCAAAGCAAAACTCGAAATAGTGAAAAAGATATTCATTTTGATAATACAGAATGAATATCAAAATCAATTTCCAGTTTATTTTTAATTAATTTAGGCAATAGCTCCTCATTTCAATGAAAGCGATCGTTATTGTCTATTTTAAGTACCTTTTCATCTTCATTAGAATTTTGTTGTTATCTTTATTTCGTTTTAGCAACTATATTAAAAACGTAATATATTGAAAATATAATATACCGATGGTCATACGTTGACCTCTCCAAATTATTTAAAATCGAATTTGACAGGAGAGGGAAAAAACTTTCTTAAATCTTCTAGTAATGCAATTAAAATAATACAAAAATGTAGTAGTTGGTACGTTTATTTATGTAACAAAATAAAAAAAATTATCTTTTTTGCAAGAAATTAATTTGTAATCAGATACGAGCATTTAGATTCAAAACAGTCTTACAGATATTAAGTTACGAGCTGTTAGCATTTATATAAAAATTAGTTGTAATGAAGATTTTTTCATTGTCCTTAATTACAAAATTAAAAAAAGAAAGAATTAAAAGTTATAATGATATCTAATTATCACTTTTTCTACGGAAACTTGGCCACTTAATCATTGTGGCAAGTCGTCGTAGAAAGAGTGATATTCTGCAGGTATTTCATTTTTAAGAGCCTAAAAATAACTATACATGGTGGAGGTAAGTTCTAGTGGTTCTTTTAACAAATTATCGTAAAGTCTCAATGAAAAATCCATTTTCTTTAGTCTACTTGGCAATATGGATATATTTTCATCTGCAAAAATAGTTTTGTAGTATATCTTACCATGAGATTTGTACAAAATTGTTTTGAGGCCATGCATCACAGGATCCACCCTTTTTTTCAGGTCTAATAATTACGCAGTGCATTAGTTTGAGTCATCATTTTTTTTTTAAAAACCATACTGCAGACTTTTTACTTCATAAAGGAGGTATGGGTCCTTTTGAGAGCTTCTTGTTATGTCAGCGTATTGACTTAGAATATAAATGTTTTTGGATAAGACGTTCGATAGTTACATTAACGCTGTCAACTTTCATTTGTGTATGACTAGCTTTTAAGTTTTAATGATAAATAACCACATCAACAAAATTTGATGGAGCGTTCGCAAAAGTCGATCTTTTCTTTTGATACGTACAATTGTCACTCCAATCACGATATGCTTTGTATCAATTTGATCTTTCGAGTTGATGGTCACATCATTTAAATAGCCAAATATGCAGCTGACAAAGATTGATGCCTGAGAATCACTATTAACTTTTGGAACCCAATAGCAGCTAGTCTTTTTGCTTGGATGCTCATATACCGTAAAATTGTGATTGGCCAAATTCCTGCTATAGTAAGTGCTGCTACCTTTATGTATTACACATTATTTCAAACTTTAAGTATTGTTTTGAAATGATACATTTCCCTTTTACTGATTCTTTTAGATCTCTTTATTTTTCACCTATTGCATATTTTATTTCTCATCTGATATCCTTGATACTCTTTCCTGATATCCTTGATATCTATTCTTTAGAAATTTGATATGTGAGGGATCTTTTGCATGTATCACACAAATTTTTTTAGGCTATTGGAATCCTATATTTGTCTCTCGATTAATTTTATCAAACTTGGTGCGCCACAAAGGCTGTAGACCTATATCGAGGCTAGCTTTATTATGAGTTTTGTACTTCTCCAGTACTCCTCCGGGATTGGGTTCCAAATATACCTTTAAAGTATATTTGCGAAAATAATGCGATGGCAGCTTAGGTAGGTTGTCTTTTTTCTCTGTTTATTCAGCATTTGGTTGAACATTCCATTATCTGTTTCATTATCCCATTTTCTAAACGACCATTCTCTGGTATCCATAATATTGAGATAAATTTTCTTACAGACTCTCGACTTCAGATCCCCTTTTTTAAGTAATAACGAAGGGTGGGTTTTGATGGTTTACTTTTTCCAGTAATGTTAACAATAAACATCTTTTTTTGGTTCCACTTCACTTAGAACCCAAAATAAATAAAATAATCGCTATCTGTATTCTTCTGTAAACTCATAACGTTACTGACGTTCTTTACAAAACTGACAAAATGCACAATGGCCGGATTCTTTAATTTTTGTTGCAAATCATAGTGCGTATTACATGGTTTTTATATTTCTTGTCTACCCAATGTAATTTTTTCCGGGCTCTCTTAACTTTTATTCATGATCGCATTCCAGACCTGTGCTACAGATGAACCTTTTCTATTTTTATCTTCTCGATAGTATCTAGTTGAGTGTTACTTCTTTCATTGTCAGAAGTATATATAGGTATTATGTGGATCATAATCAGTGTCTTCACCCGTTTTCATTTTGATTCAATCTGTACGCGATGTTGATGGTATTGATACTAGCAGCACGTCAGAAGTTCCTGTTTTTCTGAACATTACTTTATTTTGAACTTCACATTCAGTAAAGATTAATGATAAAGGGATGTGAGCTTGTGGTTATCTGAAGCTGGATCATCGATAGTGAAATTGCCGAGAAGAATATGAAAAAATATTTTGATCATCACGGAAATTTTGGTTAGCTGGGAGTACTTCCTGCGATGATGCTCCATCAGATAAAGCTGGCGTGTCAGTTTTCCTCAACATTGACATTTCTCTACTTTCATTTACTTCATAGGTAAAAACTTTTACATTGCTAATGCTCCGAGACAATGAGGACATTGCTTGAGATTGACGTTCTTACGTAAATTTGCTTTTATTCTGATGATAAACTTAGGATTCGTGTTTAGAGTTTCTAGTCTTCTTTTTTTTCTAACAGCAACAACTTTGAATAAAAATCTCTTCATCGCTGTCCTTCCCATGATCAGCACACACTAACAAAAATTACTTATTATTAGTACTTAGTACAGAATAATCATTACCTATTGCCAAATTATAAATAGAAGTATGTTAAAACACAAAAACTCACCTATATTTGATGTATTGGATTTTCACACTTTTCAAAGCTTAACTAGCTCAAATCATATTTAATTTAATAGAAAAATAATTTTAGAACAATTAATATACAGCGAACTCCTACAATTAAACATAATAACGAAAAACTGCTAAAAATTGCTATTAAATGCTATTGTTACCATCTTGTAACTGAACGCAAAGTGTGAACAGGTTCATACCCGAAACTAATGAAGTATCAACTTTGGAACTTGTCTTAGATTTATTTTGGAACTTAGTGTCACCGTATAACTAAACTTTGGAACTTAGTGTCATCTTGTAACTGAACGCTATTTTGTAACTAACGTATACTTTGCGTTCAGTTACAAGATGACACTAAGTTCCAAAATTCAATTACAAGGAAATTTGGAACTTCAACTTTGGAACTTAGCCTCATTTTGTAACTGAACGCAAAGTGTGAACAAGTTCATACCTGCAATTAATGAGGTGTTAACTTTCGAACATAGTGTCAGATTGATATTTTTTGTGGATGTATAAAAATTGTAAAACGGAGCAAGAAATTTTGAAATTTTTCATGTACCAAAGTTTTTTCATAATATGTAAGTTAGAAGGTGTCAACATATGACTATCGAAATGCGTTTTTATGAAGATAGCTTTTTTGTATTGATTTATTTAATTTTTTTACACAAATTTTATTTTATTTTTTGCTATTTCATGATTGCCAATCACTGAAATGTTTTATTTTTTATTTTCTGAAAATACAACTTTTTTGGAAATTCTGTAATTTTGTAAGCATTTCTGCAAATGTTTCTTTTAAGAGTAATCAATTACCTAGCCAGCTAGCCGGTTTCTTTTAACAGGAATCAATTACCCACTGACGTTAATGTCACTTGTTTCGCGAATACATTGATAACATGGGTAGAAAAAGATAACGTAACTGGGCAGAAAGTATAGTGAAAATTATGAAATACGATTTGTTTTCAAGTCGACGATTCTCTTTCTTTCTCGCGCACATGCACACTTAGACCAGTGCTACGTTTGATTTGCCACTCATTTCAAAAATCTCTAGTAGTAGCAGTATTTTGAAAATTTATTTATGTTTGAAAACGATAAATTACTGCAAAAATTAAAGTACCCGTATTCTCATAATTTTATATTTTTAAGTGTACTTCTTGTTCAGTGGTTATTGGAAGTTGATTTGTTTTTGTTTGCACAAAATTTTATTTTTTTCACATTAAAGTACTTCTGAAATTCTATGTCACACATAATATCATGTATCTACGATAAATTCAATAATATTTTACTTATTAAAATCAATATTTGTGGACATGTATAACTTAGGATCCGTGTTTAGGATCGATATTATGAGGAAATAGATATTTGTGGCATTTAATGAAACAAAAATCTACACACACACGCACACACGTGCGCGCGCACACACATACGCGCACATATCCATATATTTACATATATATCCGCATACATATATTTCTGTATACACATATACATGCAGACATATTACATTCCCTCTTTTGGCTTTACCGTAGTTAGTGCCTCAAACCTGTATACACTATATATATTACCTACCTGCATACTGCACTTTTTACATTATGCCTTCGTACATATCTGTCGTTTATACTTACTTACATCTCTACTACCAATCTAGTTGCTTTGTATTTTTATATATACCTATTATACATTTCTCTACACACACATACATGCGGACATATTACATTCCCTCTTTTGGCTTAACCATAGTTAGTGCCTGAAAGCTGTATACAACCACGTATATTACCTAACTGCATACTATACTTTTTACATTATGCCTTCGTACATATCTGTCGTTTATACTTACTTACATGTCTATTACCAATCTAGTTGCTTTGTGTTTTTATATATACCTATTATACTTAATTACCTACTAACCTACCTACAAATGTTTTATATAAATCATGCATTTTTTGTGTCTATAGTTAATTATGTACCGCATTTTTGTTGCTTCATGCCTTTGTAGATACCTATGTATTTAAAAATAAACCGAACCCTTATAAGATCGCTTACTTATCTGTTTGTCCGTATGTCACAACCGATTTTCTCAGGAACTATGCCACGTGGAAACTTAAAATTTGGTGTTACAATGAATTTTATTAACTCACGTACTTTGCATTACCTAACTATTTAAATATTCACATAAAAATTAAAACGTCTAAGTTTTTTTTTTAATTTCCATATATTATGTGAGAAATATTACTTGAAAAGACTTTTTTATGACGAACACAAAAACATTTTTTTTCATAATTTTAAATTGCATATTCAAATGATATTCTAGAAAATATACAAAAATATAATTCCCCTCCATTATTTCCAAATCTACTTAACCAACAATAGGGTATTTCATGGATGTCGATATTTTTTATAAAAATGTTTTAAAACTGTAGAGTAGATTTAAAAACACCTTGTGATGAAAAAATAATGCATATAACAAACAATTAATCGAAACTTCTGAATAGGAAAAAGTGTCAATTTTTTTCATTAAATAGAAAAAGTTATTATGAATTTAGTTTCCACCCAAAAAAATGAGAAAATTGGAATATTAAACGCAATATATAACAAAATACTAAAGATATTTAATAAATTCCCTTATAATTAATGCTAAATACGGGCCAGTGACGTCATTAGCCAGTTGTGTTTTTTAAAGGGCGTTATCGCCCGAATCGTAGTTCGTCAGTTTTTAAGTCGTTATAACTTTGTAATGAAAAGTTCTAGGTACGATATATTTATTTTAACCGTTTTTAATATTATAACTTACTTTATATTAGCAGTAAAAAAATATAGTCAAAAACCCTATTTTTAAATAAAATGATGTTTTTGAAGGAAAACTATGACGGTTATACTAGATTTTATATTTATTTTAAATCTGCACCATGTTTAAAGACACATTTGTAAATAGTTTAACACCTCGGGCGTGCGCGTTACTTATAAGTAACACAGCGACTAATGCCACTCATAATGAACTAATTAGGCTAGAGTGACATAAATATAAGTTTCTGATGATCCCTACTCACTCCAGGGGTTAATGGAAACAATATGTTTATAAGTACCTAAATATAAACGAAATGATCTTAGTACGAGTTTTATTCATATTTGGCAAGCTTTTAAAATTTGTAGCTTGTTATTTTTTATAACCGCATGTCATACCATGACCGTATGAAACAGTTTTGTAGTATTTGTAAAAAAATTACATAATTAAAAAAGTTATTTATATAATTTTATACGATAAAATATATCATATTCATTTTAATTAAAATGCAAGCTGTTTATTTTTCTTTTCTTATCACATCACTGCCAATTTTTGTTCTCTACTCTATATCTCCTGAGTGAATAAAAACATGTTATGAAATGAATTAGGACCAAAAAATTATACTTTTTTAAAATCTGTGTGACTTGTAGATGTTTTTGAAATAAAGTTCCACAAGGTTGCTACACACTTTTTTACAATAGTATCGTTTAAAAATCATTTTTCATATTTTGTATTTAAAAAATGCACATGTTTCAGCGTTTAATTTTTACGTTGCCAATAATAACGAATGAATAACATTTTTTTTTCGTGCGCAGTAACAAAAAATTTAAAAAAATAAAAGAATCATATCTCTAAAATTATTAGGCCTAGGATAATAAAATTTATTGTTTCTAATGTAGAGTAACCAACATTTCGTTGGTACACTCTTAAGCGGACACCTTTATATTTAATTGATAAATGGTAAATGATTGTATTTCAGCATGAAAAGCTAGTGTTTTCAATAAAACGCGACAAAGGAAAGAACATTAGCATTATTCAAAAATTATGTTTTGTGATTAAAAAAATGCACATATTTCGGCGTTTAATTTTTATGTTGACAATAATAACAAATGAATAATATTTTAATTAGGAAGACGAATGTTCTCTTAAAGGTGTTGAACAATAAAAAAAAATAAATAGTAATAATAACTAATAATTAATAATACGCGCAGTAACAAAATTTAAAAAATCATATCTCTAAAACTATTAGGCCTAGGATAATAAAATGTAATGTTTATACGTGTAATAACATCGTCTATCACCGACATTGTTGGTGTACTCCTTACGGGACAACCTGTATTAGGACGTGTTTTCATTCAATATTTTAATATACTAGTTGCCATAGCGGCTTTGTCTGGCCAAAAAAGTAGCGAGATATTGCATTAAAATGTATTGTTTATACGTGTAATAACATCATCTATCACGCGACATTGTTGGTGCAGTCCTTATTGGACACCTGTATTAGGACGTGTTTTCATTCAATATTTTAATATACTAGTTGCCATAGCGGCTTCGTCCGGCCAAAAAAGAGTATGATTGCATTTTGTTATATTTTTTTTACAATATAATTAATATTGATATTTTAAACAATTTAGAACATAAACGTAAATCCCAATCATGTAACCTTCATTAGGTTACGTTTATTATGAATAATATGTAATAAATACGTAAATAAATCCTGAAACTTTTCTGTATATTTCATTTTCGCCTTTAATTTTATAATATGATTTTCCAATAGAAAACGTGTCATAACAGAAAACCTTTAATAATTATCAATATACACTATTGAACCTTCTAGGGGACTCTTAACTGCAATATCTCGATACTTATTATAACTGCAATATCTCCATACTTATTTTAAATGCAATATCTCAATACTTATTTTAACCTTTCGGGCGTATGCGTTTCTTATACATAATGTGGCGTCTAGAGTCACTTTAACTCATACTGTGGATGATATACTAAGCAATAAATTTTCATGATGAAAAATAGTGTTGATATTCTAAATAGTTTAGTATAGACTATGTTCCCTTAAGTATTTAAATGTGTATAAGCGTGTAACAATCCTCGTAGTGTTATCTCTACTCACACTTAGTAGGTTTTAGCAACCCTCTTAATGTTATTTCTACTCGCACTAAGCAGGTTTTAGTTTTGAATGGAAAAATGTGAAAATTGTGTTTCATTTTTATTATATTTAAAATATCTAAATCTCTGTACATAATAAACTAATAAAATAGTAAATTATATATTATCTTCTTAATTGTTTTTTGACCCATTTTTTATATTTCTTTTGCAGTTTCATATTTTGAAGCAGTTGAATATATAAATAATAGCTTAAAAATTAAGTTACTCATAAACCTTTAACCGTACAAAATCTCTTTCCCTAGAGTATCAGAAAAGCTCTTAAAGTTGCCTAAAAATATTAATGGCGGAGGGAGGAGGTATCTCGCGGCAATGCATCAAAAAGATCAATTTCCTGAAGTAATTTTTTTAAAGTACATACTCTGAAAAGTAAGTATTAATTTAATTTTTAACTCGAAACCCAGAAAAATGAGGAAGTTATAGCTATTCAAGTTTAAGTGAGCAAGTACCAATGCTCATATCGACTCGCACGGTGATCGGAGTACCTGCAGCATTATGGATAATAACGGTCCTATTTGCTTTGATCGATCCTGTTACCTATAGTGAATTACAATAGCAAAATGTGAAAGGTTAACTAAAGGTCTCAGTGAAAAGGGAGGGTTTAAACATAATGTAACTAATTCTCGTGACCATGGAATTGGTCTTCATTCTGATGATATTAACAAAATATAGGACGCCGTATAGATGGTTTTATTCTATAAATCATCTTTCGAAGAAAATCCCAAGCAGTGTCTGGAGAAAATTGCGACATATATTTTAATATGCTACAACTGCTAGCTATTTAGAAACGTTTAAGGATAAACAATAAGTTCTTAAAGATAATGCTTAAGCCATAATTATTGTTTACGATGATCTATCGAAAAATGATGATCTAACCTGGCTTGCAAACTTTATTGATATATTTTGTGTGGCTTAAGAATGAAAGACAGGACAAATAATCGTAATTTTATGTAGATGCTTTTAATCTTGGATGTATATTAATTATATGCGTAATTTTATTGCAAGGCAAAATTATATTTAAGCGTGAAAGAAAAACAAATAAACACAGTTTATTTTTTGTTACATTACTTATCGTAATTATATATAGGTGTCTTTTAATCTTGGATGAATATTAATTATATGCGTAATTTTATTGAAAGGTCTTAGACTATTTAAGCCTGAAAGAAAGACAAATAAACACAGTTTATTTTCTGTTAAATTACTCATCGTAATTATATATAGGTGTCTTTTAATCTTGGATATATTAATTATATGCATAATTTTATTGAAAGCCCTTAAATAGCCCAAGCCATTTAAGCGTGAAAGAAAGATAAATAAAAAATATACAGGTAAAATATTTATTAAATTAGGAGGGATTATTGTATATAATTTTTTATAACTAATCTTCTGTTCCAAAATCGGTTCAAAAAATCTTCTTGACTTAAACCAACTAAATTGTTAGAATTAAATCAAAATAATATTTGGAAAAATTATATACGATAATTAAATATTATAAAACTTTTCAGAATTTATGTATATAGCTAATTCTTATTGATTATGAATGTTTTATATTTTACAAGTGGGCCGTATACAGTTTCGTATTCGAATAAGGCACTGAAAAAATAACTTAATCGTTAAGAACAATCTTAATAAATTAGCCGTAAACAATTACTATCTAAAAAGAGGTTAAAACAAAATACGGCTATTTTCCTTTTTTGCCCGGGCAAAGCTGGAATGTTATATTCATAGTTATATTCGATATTCTTATATGAAGCACATTCAGTCACGTCAATTTGTACATAATAAATCAAAAGTTGATTCAAAGATAAAGAAAAACAAAAACTATATCTTAAACAAGTGCACAACCGATGATTTATTCAGGAACAAGACAGATGAATTAAAACAAAAATTAGTCGCAACACTTTTTAACAATAATTCAATTAATAATAAAAATAAAATTCCATACAAAATAAACGCAAATTATAATCTTAGTGTCGTCAAAAGAAAACTATGCTGCCAAAAGTATACTACATTGCCAATAGACTGAACGAATAATAATAGAAATAACATTTTGAATATTACACAAGTATCGCCAAAAATAAACCATATTGCCAATCGACAGAAGAAATAATGATAGCAATAACATTTTAAATATTACACAAGTGTCGTGAGAAGTAAACCATATTGCCAATCGACAGAAGAAATAATGATAGCAATAACATTATAAATATTACACAAGTGTCGTGAGAAGTAAACCATATTGCCAATCGACAGAAGAAATAATGATGGCAATAACATTTTAAATATTACACAAGTGTCGTCAAAAGTAAACTATATTGCCAATCGACATAAATAAAATAATAATAGCAATAACATTATAAATATTACACAAGTGTCGTGAGAAGTAAACCATATTGCTAATCGACAGAAAAAATAATAATATCAATAACATTATAAATATTACATAAGTGTCGTGAGAAGTAAACAATATTGCCAATCGACAGAAGAAATAATGATGGCAATAACATTTTAAATATTACACAAGTGTCGTCAAAAGTAAACTATATTGCCAATCGACATAAATAAAATAATAATAGCAATAACATTATAAATATTACACAAGTGTCGTGAGAAGTAAACCATATTGCTAATCGACGGAAAAAATAATAATAGCAATAACATTATAAATATTACACAAGTGTCGTGAGAAGTAAACCATATTGCCAATCGACAGAAGAAATAATGATAGCAATAACATTTTAAATATTACACAAGTGTCGTCAAAAGTAAACTATATTGCCAATCGACATAAATAAAATAATAATAGCAATAACATTATAAATATTACACAAGTGTCGTGAGAAGTAAACCATATTGCTAATCGACAGAAAAAATAATAATAGCAATAACATTATAAATATTACACAAGTGTCGTGAGAAGTAAACCATATTGCTAATCGACAGAAAAAATAATAATAGCAATAACATTATAAATATTACACAAGTGTCGTGAGAAGTAAACCATATTGCCAATCGACAGAAGAAATAATGATAGCAATAACATTTTAAATATTACACAAGTGTCGTCAAAAGTAAACTATATTGACAATCGACATAAATAAAATAATAATATCAATAACATTATAAATATTACACAAGTGTCGTGAGAAGTAAACCATATTGCTAATCGACAGAAAAAATAATAATAGCAATAACATTATAAATATTACACAAGTGTCGTGAGAAGTAAACCATATTGCTAATCGACAGAAGAAATAATGATAGCAATAACATTTTAAATATTACACAAGTGTCGTCAAAAGTAAACAATATTGCCAATCGACATAAATAAAGTAATAATAGCAATAACATTATAAATATTACACGAGTATCGTGAGAAGTAAACCATATTGCTAATCGACAGAAGAAATAATGATAGCAATAACATTTTAAATATTACCAAGTGTCGTCAAAAGTAAACTATATTACCAATCGACATAAATAAAATAATAATAGCAATAACATTATAAATATTACACAAGTGTCGTGAGAAGTAAACCATATTGCTAATCGACAGAAGAAATAATTATAGCAATAACATTTTAAATATTACCAAGTATCGTCAAAAGTAAATTATATTACCAATCGACAGAAGAAATAATGATAGCAATAACATTTTAAATATTAATGCTGACAAATAGTAGCATATTATTATAGAATAATAATAATAATACAAAATGTTACAACTACCAATTTACCAAATAATAATAGAATTAATAATAATAGTATTTGTACAGTATTTATTTATCAGCTAATGCTTCGTTCTGTGTGTAATAAGTTTTATCTATAAGCACGCTTTTCACTCTGATCTGGAAATGAATGCCTTCCAAAACTTTAAGACTTACAAGCAATTTATTAAAAAGTCTAGTACTATTGCATATAAAACTCTTTGAGACCCCCACTTGTTTGTGCTTAATGCGTGTATGTCTGTACCTTTACTATAGTTCATAACATGAAGTTCATCACAATTTAAAGAAACGCTGTTTATATTTTTTGGCATTTATAATATTTTCACATACATAAGCATTGACATATAATAGGCTTATGTATATGCATTTTACAGTAGATACTAGCACATGTCGGCATTCGGGAAAATGAGGCGGCTGAGAAGCTTGCAAAAGAAGTTCGTGATCTTAATGATTTTCATAATACTACAACTACCCTTGGCGACGTAAATGCTTATGCAAGATACTGTTTACGAGAAAAGGCTATCAAAAAAGATATCAGATATGTCAACTTAACGCAAATCGTGTGCTCACCAAGACCATCACAATACTTAGAATTGGGCACTTTAAGACATGACAATCCAACCTGATGGTACTAGAACGTTTCGTTGCTGAAATAACGTGATTTCCCCTTCGGCCTGAACCATATCTTCAGCTGCCATGTAAATTTAAGGTCTTGCTTGATCTAGAAGTATTTCCATTCAGCAAAGAGCTCTACTTTAAAAATATCATTAATGTGTCGCCAAATGAGCCAAATGTCTTTTCTGCTTATGGAAATTTGGAACCACTTACTCATCTCATGTGGATACCAACCAAATACAAATCAACCAACTATATAATAGGCTGGAATGGGCAGTTAGATAATTAATACGAGTAGATAGAAAATATTGCAAATGTAGTTATTATACAATAATTATTAAAGCCATTAGAGATTTAATGGATTCAATCAAATTTTTATCTATTAATTTGAATTTGGTCTCTCTACGTTCAACTTTGTGCACTAACGTATTTATTGATTGCACAAATGTATCTTTTGACTGACTCCATGGCCTCATTCAGGGCATCTGCTAATTGTTCGCCCATGCAGTTCTACCACCTACGTCACGATTAATTTCACGTTATCTTATTTTGAGAATTTAACCGTAACAGCGGCCAGTGTTGGTGTTTAATTGCACGCAGAACTGACGCGCGCACTGGAATTCCGATCTGTTTACCGGCCGGTATGCGCGCCCACGCCACCCTCTCATCTCTCCTGAACTCAATTAAAACGCTTGCTGTTAAGGGAAAGGCACACTTGCGAGAGAAAATCAGTAACTATGTAGCAATAATGGCATACAAATTAGCGATGGATATTAGAAATTCGGTTATTATTTGCAGAAGATGCCGAGAATTTAATGCAATCAGTGTTTAACAACTCTAGAATATATTTTTACCGATGAGTTTCTGAGTTGTTATTTAACAGAATTATAATCGATACATCTGATCATAGCTCTAGCAATTGTTTATCGATAGATACGCGGCTATAGTTGTTATTATTATTTTATGAAGATGTTTTATTGCTGAAACAAATTTTGATGTGAAACACCTAATGGCGCGTTAGGATAGAAGTTAAAACGTTCTGATGGCCATTCATCTAACTTCGTGTCTTGTTGGCTCTTTCCGGCTTAATTCTGCCAACTTCGCGTCATGTCGGTTGACGGACATAAAAATAAAAATATATTTCCAATAGATTGTAAATAAAATTAATATTTTATTATTAACAACTATGAGGATATTGATTTTTTTCGTTTTCAATTAGTTCAAATAAAAATGTTTTAATATTACAATATACAAAAAAATTAGATGTTTCAATATCTGTCATCACAATTTCTTTTTTACGAAGTCTTTACAATTTTAAACTACGTCCAAAATAATCTAAAACATTAAAAAATATCTTGATTTCATCAAAACTTGTAACTTTTAATAGGAAAGATTACAATTAGATTAAAAAAAACTACTACTACGATCGAGTCTTCAGAAGCTGTTATACCAATTTCCTTAATCTTACGCTTCAAATGGCATAAGATCTGGAAATTAGTTTGATTATATTTCTTAAATTAGTTGGACCATATTATGTGGATTTAAGGTATTTTAATTCCTGAGAAAACTGGGGCATTGAATGTTCAGCAAGTTAGCGTATAGTAGCTTATTATTAACTGAACACTTAATATTTGATGATTTTAGAATCTGTTATATAATCATCTACTTAATATAAATAATTGCCCCAAGAAATTACTCAGCATGAAAAACCATAATTTATTCCGTTATAAAGACAACAAAACGTCTTCCAGATTTGAAAATGCACAGCAGGCAGATTAAAAAGTATTACCATATATTCCCCTTAGGTGCCTTGTCAAAATTGCCTCCAGGTAGTACAAGACATGAAATACTGTGAATCAAAAAAAGAGAATTCAACAAAAGTTTAGATTGGTTAAATACAAAATGAAAATTTATTTTCAATGAAAACTAAATAATATCGATGAAAATAACTCAAAAAGATAATATCTACATCGCTAATAAATACTTGCAATAAAATATAAGATACTATGAGTACCATCACACCTCTGTTTTGTACCAATAGAATTTTGTGGCAACAGATAGAATTTTGTGGCAACATGAGACAAGCTAACGATCAGTTCAATTTATTGACTTTCAAGAAAAGCAAAGGTAATTCTGACCTAACCTAAAATTAGTTAAATAAGATTTAATAAAAATAAAATAATGAAATTTGAGTATTGCTCTATAGTAGGCCGATGAAATTATGACCATATTTCCTAGCTTAAATCACGTTTAAAAAGGATAGAAATACGTGATCGACCTAATTCATTGTCTATCTAGTGACATATTCTACGTCTTCTCGACAATACGTCGAAGAATCCTTGTAGTCAGTTTTGTCTCAATTCTAGATTTAAAACCCTAAAGACTCATGGCCTTGGATTAAGTTCTCGGTAGCTCCTCATCCTCCTTATTATTAAATATAATATTACCTCTTGCGAGTATTCCTCCATACACTTTACATGCTACCAAACTTGAAAGACCGAGGGTCTTTCCACTTTAAAAAAATATGTGAAAAAAATAATTCCCCACATCTTAAGTTAGCAAGCCAAAATATGTGAAATAATGTAAACTGTTTGAAGAATCTTTTTTATAATACAGGAAAAACCAATAAAATAGAGTCTAAACTAAAACATGCATCTAAGACTAAGACTAAAACATGAATCACGTAGATATGCGTATATTAGGTTATAATTAGTCATTTTAGTATATCATCATGCAGACATGGATCATATATACGCTAAGGTTAAGATGTTACTCTACCTTTTTAGAAAAAACCTCACAACTAATCCACATAAATTATATATCATTTTATAGATAATTGCTTGCTCTACCGGCATCCACAACTAAAAAATTTATTATTGCTATTGTTTTTGCAAATTAATTAATTATTAAAATTATATACACAAAACAGCAATGCTGCCATCTAACGGCTCAACGTCAATATAATTGACGGTCGGTAAAATTTTTGTTTAATTTCAAATCCACTCACGTATAAATAAAGTGGCGCTTTAGCTCAATGCTTTTGATACTTGCGCCTCTATATGTCAATTTTAGTAAAATATTTGTTTGATCTGTCATCTGAGCTTCATAATGGAATAAATAATGCGAAGACTTCGCACGGGTCACGCTAGTATACTAATATTACCACAGTTTTATCTTGCAGCTCACAATATACTGGAGACGGAACCCTCGGCACGAAGGAACTCGGCAAGCGACTTCTACTCCCACATGGCGGGTTATGTAGTAGTATATGACACTTGTTAATAGAACTTTTTACCAACAATTTTGTATGTATAAGAGAAAAACAGGGTTATGTTATGTGTATTTAAATATTTACGACTGTAAGGGAAATATTCATATGAATAATTGTAATTCAGAAATTGCATGCGAGCATAGTTTCCCAACCATTATATTTTAAGGGTAGTGAATATGACTCCAGAGTCAAATGTTATGGATGTAATTTGATAACGTATTGCTAGTTCCGTTATCAAATTATATTACTATTTATATACTATTATATATATATATATATATATATATATATATATATTTATATATATATTTATATATATATATATATATATATATATATATATATGTGTGTGTGTGTGTGTGTGTGTATATCTTAATTTTAATCCAGTAAACGAAAATTTTTTTAACTGTATTTTATCTGAAACTAATAAAGTTAGGAAGATGTTTCCAAAATGTAATGATGGAAAATACTGAGAGTATGTATTTTTTCAAGGAATGTTTTTTAAACGAGATTTTTTAAAATTTTTTGAGTTCTCTTTAAGTGAACATCTTGGAACAATTCATATTAATCTCTTAGCATATATATTAATTTGTACTGGTTAATTCTCAAATTTAGGAAATTCTCAAATTTCTAGACCTCAATTTGAGAATTTTTTTCATTCAGAGCTTATTTTGAGAGTTGTTCATTAATATCAAATTGCTGCAAGGTAGAAAAAAATTGAGCTGAGATTTAAGCTCAGAAATGTGATCACATATTTCCCTAATAATTAAAACTAATGGTTACTTTTTTGTCATTACCTCTGTTTCATAAACGTCGTTACTATGATTTTGTTATCATTATTATGACTTTTTCAATTAAAATTTTGTTTTCAATTTCTTTTCAAAATATGTCTAATTTACACAGACCAACTTACTCTGTTTCGAATGAAACTTTTAAAATTATTTTATATGATCGTATTGAAACAGTACTGTTCTATAAAAATTATGTACTTATACTTTTCTTCAGTAAAGAAAATAAATTAGTCTCAGTTAATGCTGTGTCTTTGTGAGGTAACAAACCATTTTATATATGTTATGTTAATATTAAATAGAGTTACGTTAACGCTGCTTACATCACTTCGCTTGGACATTTTCCAATTTTCCACGTTACGCCACTTTAAGAACGGTTATGCGAAGTATAAATTTTCTTTTCAAAATATTTACAAAGTTACATTCAGCATTAGGGCTTGATCGCATGAAATATATTTGTGTTTTTCACGACATATTTTTATGTATGGTTTAGTCACATTGAACAATTTTAAAGTGTACGTATTCCTTAATATTCACTCTACTTCTTGAAGAAAAAAAATCTTCAGGTGTGATTGGAAAATGAATAAACTCGCCACTAAATATAATTTCTAACAGGATAAGGACCAAGTTACACATATGTCCACTATATTTCACTACCTAATTGACTTTTCTTATTGAAAAGTCATCAGAATCTATCCGTCGGCAATTTACGATCTCGTATACCTTAACGGAAATTTAAATTCTACAATCACATATAAATCTCAAATTTGATAAAAGCTTGAGAGATATTAAACATATCTAATAAAAAGTGATGGTAGGGTTGATACATAAGTTTAAACAAAGTTTTCAAAATTTTTGGTTATCATCCTGTCTTTCCGAACACTTGTCACTAAATAACTTTTAAATTCAATTTAATGAAGCTCAACGCAATTATTTTTGTGTCCTTAATTTAAAATTTAAGACAATTTTTTGAAGCTAAGTCGCGTAAGAACTGAACGAAAAATCTTTAAAAATTAAAGTGATGAAAAAAGTTATTGAACTTATGTTGAGAGAATTTAAAATTTTTAAATAAAATTTCTTTGGGCACGATGAAAATAAATTATGAAGATTGCAACATCCTTCTTGCAACATTTTTGACGTCAGAATGTCAAAAGTCCATCGCAAGAAGTAACAAGGAAAATAGGTACTTAGCTAACAACCGAGAGAGATAGATGAACATGATACAATAAAACAAGGAATGTACGTATGCGCTGAAACAAAAATGGCGCTCACTACAGATTATCAGTTGTTTTTTACGTTATGTATGTCAAAATTAAACTGTCAAAATGTTAAGCGAAAACACAAAAATAGCGCTCACTAGTGCTATCAGCTATTCGTACCTTATGTGAAACAAAAGTAAATTATCAAAATTTTGCGCGAAAAAGAAACACAAAAATGGCGCTCACTACTGCTATCAGATGTTTTGTACGTTACGCCTGTCAAAAGTAAACTGTCAAAATGTTGTCAATTTTTTTATCTATTTATGATTGATTTATTCTTTTTTTAATGGCTTACTTAGCATGGTCAATAGGGAGCCTTCATTTAAATTTACATGAAGATTTTATTTTTAATATATATATATATATATATATATATATATGATTGGTTTAAAAAATTGTTCTAGTATTTTAGAATACCTTCTTCTTTTTTCTTGTTTGAAAGTGTATACTGGCGAGGTGGCGAGTGCCTTATAAATACGATGATGATCTGATGATGAAATCCGGTCAATTAAAAATGGAACTGCTTAAAGGATGGTAGTAAATAAATTATGATTCAAGATATTTTTTACTAGTAGTTGTTACTCTGCAAAATAACTTCACCATTAACCAGGTGAGGACCTGATAATGAGTTCTGGAAATGAACAATGGTATTCATTAACGGATGGTAGTAAATCAACCGTGATTCAAGATATTTGTGCTACTGATAGCTTTTATCTTGCAAAATAACTACACCATCAAGCAGGTCATAGCTTTATGACCTGCTTGATGATGTAGTTATTGTAGTTATATGACCATCAAGCAGGTCATAGCCTTACATCATCAATTAGGTCAAGGTCTGATGATGAATTCCGGTGATGAATAATGTAACTTCTTAACAATTGGTAATAAAATAAACGTGATTCAAGATATTTGCTACTGATAGTTGTTACTTTGCAAAAGATTATAACTATACCATCGACCAGGTCAAGGTCTGATGATGACTTCTGGAGATAAATAATATAACTCCTTAACGGATAGTAAATTAACTGTGATTCAATATTTTGGCTACTTTCGTTTTTCCATATCTCTCTTTGTTGCTTTACTTCTTGCTATTTGCTATACTATATGCTTACAAACCGAGATTTAGACACTTCTATCACATGCGAACAAATTTCTGATTTATTGGGTTACATTCGATAATTTTTTATTTATATTATTTATTGAAAACCATGCCCAAAATACAGATTTAATCAAAATTTTGAACCTTAGGTAAATCTGTATATTGAACCTGATTCATCTAGAAATACCACAAGAATAAATGGCACCTAGAAATACCATAAAAACGAATGACTATAAAATATATTACAAATAATAAGAAAAAGATGGAAACATGCAGCAATTCAAGTAAACATCACTATAACTAGTGATCACTTGTGAACGACCAAGTACCTCCATACTTCCATTTCTGAAGCGAAAATGGAGCAGAAAAAATCTCAAGACTGAGCGAGTGTATCTTGCAATAATACGTTAAACCTTGTGTGTGCACGATAAGACAAGTGAATGCTGAACGAGTGTCTGTGCATGCTCTAGGCAGGTGAAATAAACTATGACATCGTTCTTCCAACATGTACATGATTCTTACTCAATTATTTCATGGCCATACATAGTTCTTTATTATACAAGCAACCAGTATAATCCCGATAAATTAATTTTATAATTATCCATTAGATAACGATGTTTTATTTTTTTAGTCTGTTTATTTTAAATTATCAAGTAATCATTATCTATCAGGCTTTAAGGTACCCCGCTGTATGCACTCCACAAATCTGGAACCGTATGAAAATAGCTCTTTAGTTGTATAAAATGCAGACAGAATAGCTAGAATTGAATTAATGTATTTTCTTTACATAATTAATCAAAAATATTCTGTCACATTTATTTCTTTTATTATACTTTTATTTCTTACACAGCCAATCGAAATATTCTCACACACATAAAACACATCAAAGTTTTGTAAAGAGATATATATATATATATATATATATATATATATATATATATATATATATATATATGTAACACGTGTAAATTAGACAAAGAAGGAGAAAAAATATTGAAATACACTCGTAATGGAAATATATAACATTTTCTTTATATAAACTGTTTCATTCAAACCCATTCTGGCATGCTTTATATTAGCTTCACTTGTATATACTCGTATGTATGTAAGTATGAATTTAACATAATATATCAATTAAGTTTTCACACAATTTTATAACCAAAAATGTTGAAAACAATTTTACAGTTTAAAAAAAACTAAAAAAACACCCTTGTGCAGCAACATGAACTAAAAAATAAAAAACAATCTTTAAATATAAACAATTTGGTCAAGAGAGGAAGGATATATAACAACTCTGTGTAATTAATTTTTTTTAATGAGCTTAAAATAAGATTAAATGGATTGACGAACAAAGTAAGTTTACTGTAAACAAAGTATGGGGTGCTCTCGACTTATTTTTACGACTGATGGTATCAAACAGTGAGGATATGTTAAAATATTTATTATACAAACTCGACTTATTATATCGTATTCTCGATTTTCACGCAAAAGGCTTCCAGTGTGATCATACCTTAAGCGCCTCGCAACAGTTCAAAAGTAAACACCGAACGGTACCAATGCTCGCCGGCACTCTGCGCAAATCGCTTCAAACGGTCGAAGAGTGGCGCCAGCGGCCACATCGACAATTGCCCATCATTCATAATGACATCACGGTGCTGAATATGATGAATGGAATATATTAATGATAACGATGAGCGACTGACTGTACTTTGAAGTGCTTTCGGGGATCTTCGGGTATTTGTAACGAATCATAAGCTGTCGAAAGCGATGTGGCTACTTCAAGAGGTTTTATTGAGAATTGAAGAACTATTTACGGGTTAGACAAAATTAAACATAAAAAATAATTTAATTACAAATTAAATCTTGTGATAAATATTTCATTTTGTTTCTTCATCAATGATTCAAAATTATATATCAAATTTAAATGAAAGGTTACAGTAGTCTAAGCACAGTGAATGTGACCCCAGAGCCAAATGTTATGAATGTAATTTGGTAACATATTGCTAGATCCGTTATCAAATTACATTACTATTTACATACTATTATTATTTACTATATTGTATATATATATATATATATATATATATATATATATATACATATATATATATATATATATATATATATATATATACATATATATATATATATATATATATATATATATATATATATACATATATATATATATATATATATATATATATTTATGTTAATCTCGTAACTTTAACCTTTTTGAGTGACCTTAGAGATTTTCCAGTAGACGAAGAATATTTTAACTGTATGTTCTCTGAAAAAAAGATAATTCTACAACGTAATGACAGATAATATTGAGAGGACTATTACGTATTTTTTTCTTTTAAGGAATGTTTTTTAAATAACATTTTTTTATAATTTTTTTGAGTAATCTTTAAGAGACCGTCTTGCAAAATAGTCTCAAACTGCTACAAGAAAGTAAAAAAAAATTGAGCCGAGATCTAAAGTCAGAAATGTGATCATATGTTTTGTGGTCAAGTAAATAACACATACACACATTTTGAACTTTTTTCCTGTTTGTTAGGTAATCGTTTAGTAAGATCTGGATAAGACACAGTTACATTGTCAATTTGAAAAAAGTTTGATGTAATCGGATTTTAGAACTAGAGAGAATGAACCATTGGAGATATATTTTCATTTATATGGACATTTTCTGTTTCCTTTAAATTTACTTTTTCTTTTCCATTACATCTCTATTCTTCATATTATATTTTGGGTCTTTTCTTATATATGTATCTATGGTTAATAGAAGCTAGTAGATCGCAAATCGATTTACGGAATTTATATTACCTATCTAAAATTTAACATTGAAATGGAGGTGTAATATACATCATAATTTCATCGTTTAAAATAAATTAATGCCCTCATAGTTTCTAGATTTAAACCAATGTAATTGAAATTATGCTTGTACACGCTTCATATAAATATCTCTAAATATTTCCCGGAAAACTTTTTATCCAAGTTTCAAGATACCTCAAATTATTAAGATGTGGAGATGAGAATTGAATGAAACTACTTGATGTAGTATTATTTCCACTTTCTTTAAGTTCTTTACCACGACCTAGGTTTCGTTGTATTACAACATCTTCAGGTGGGCTATTAGCAAAGATTGGAATCTTGTTGTAACACAACGAAACCTAGATTCCAATATTAGCAAAGATTGAGATTTTGTTGTAATACAACGAAAACTAGGTCAAGGTAAAGAATTTAAATAAAATAGAAATAATACTACATCACGTAGTTTCATTTAATTGTGAATAATAAATTTCTACAAAATTAACGCCAAATATATTCAATATGTTGAGATGAAAATGATTTTTAAAACGTATCCAGTTGCATGGAGTATCGTTATTATACATGGAAGAAACAAGTGTTTCGCAATATTTAATACATAGAATAAAAACTGCATAGTAGGTCCGTATTATAATCCTTTTTCAGCTACATCTACCGAGGTATTAGAATCCTTTTTTAGCTACGACAGACCTTTATGGGTATGACCACGACACAAAAATTAAAAAGATGTATACTTATAGATTGATTGCAAATGAATTGTGCCATCAAACCCCCACGCAGCACGTAAATGTGTGTGTCAACAAAGTAAGACTTTTAAACAGATTACAATTGCGTTTATTCATTATATTTTCATTCGTAAGAAATATTCTTCATAGCTCCGTACCTTTAAAGGGAAAATGGAATCCTTATAAGCGCACTAACGTGTCTGTTTGTCTGCCTGTCAGCTATTTTTTTTTTCAGAAATCACCTTACGAGCAACTTAAAATTTGACGAAAGATTAAAACACGTTAGTTTGTAGGTATTTTAATAGTTAACATTGAAAAAATATATATTTGGGGATTTAGTGGGCGAGGGGTAACTTAATGGAAAAAAATGTTTAAACTACCATATATATTATGGAGATATTATTTTAAAGGGCTAGTTTTAAGGGTCTGAAAACAATTTTTTTTTCATCATTTTAGGTAGCATATCGTCAGAAATATACTGAAAAATGTAGAAAAAATACACTCTCTTATATTTCCGAATTAAACCATAATTATGATTATTTAATCATAATTATGATATTTATAAGAAAAGAGAAAGTTTCAAAACCCATTCAAAGTTTGTAAAGAAAGTATAACGCTGATTCTTTATGTCATATTATTTAGATATTCATGACAATAACTATAATATTATATATATATAAAATTATATAAAAATACTAAAAATATAAAGATAAATATTTGAAATTAAGTATATGTATGTGTATATATATATATATATATATATATATATATATATATTTATATATATTTCTATATGGAGCTGAGACGTGGACGCTGATGATGCAAGACCGCCACAAAATTGAAGCGCTGGAAATGTGGTGCTGGAGGCGTTTGCTTAGGATACCATGGACCGCGCACCGAACCAACGTTTCGATCCTCAAGGAACTTAACATCAAAGAAAGATTATCGTCCACTGTGCAATTGCGAATCCTCAAAGTCTTTGGACACGTCACCCGTAACGAAGACTCCATGGAACGAGTGGTGGTGCAAGGCAAAGTCGAAGGCAAACGATCCCGCGGACGCCCTCCGACACGGTGGACAGACCTAATAAAATCTGCGACGCTCTCCAGTGTAAATGACTGCTCTCACTCCGCAAAACACCGAACTACATGGCGTCACATCGCGAGGGGGGCAGTGGCGGAGGAACCAGCCGAATCATGATCACGACCACTCTGTCAAGAGTGCACGACTGAGAAGAATATATATATATATATATATATATATACACATACATATACTTAATTTCAAATATTTATCTTTATATTTTTAGTATTTTTTATATAATTTTAAGTATTTTTAAATATTTATCGCACTAAAAAGTCTTTATTCGTGATGACTTACGATATATAAGGTAATTTTACTTCGGACGAAGCGCAGAACCTTGATGCGCGAGGCACACTTGCACTTGGGCGGTTCTTTTCTAGTTATTTTTCTTTTTTCTAGCTCAAATTATTAGAGATACATTACCCATCTAATCTTATTCACACTCTTTTCTTGAATATTTTATACTTTTCTCATAAATCGGATTACTTAAGGCTAGACTTTTAGCTTTATCTTCTTCTATTTGTTTCCTTAGTTTTCTAATGGACCCTAGAAAATCCGCTGAGATTTAACGAAAGCCATAGTCAGATTTGTTTCTCTTTTAATTCCTGCTACGGTCTCATTTCATATCGAATAATAATGGAGAAATTTTATGAAGATACCCTGAACACTTGTCATGTCACAATTTTAGAAGACCTTCAAAATCATTTGGATGAATTGCCGCTTTCTCTCTTGAGAAAATTGTATTTCTAACAAAATAATGCTCCTCCACACAATCGCCATCAAACGCTTGTAAATATACATCAGCGATTTGGAAGAAAATGGATTGGAATACATGGTCCTGTCAAATTACCATCCCGCAGTTCTGAACTGGTACTCTTTGATTTGTTTTCTTTGGGGCCGTGTAAAAATAAAGTTTATAAAGGAAAATACAACAGTGTTTAAAAATTAAAAAAAAACAATATTTTCTATTATTTGGAATGAAATTAATCCATGTAAAATTTCAGATTTTACTTGCTATTTACGGAGAAGCACAAACCATAGAAAAAATTATGCTTTGGCAGTTCGTTAGTTCCTTTTCTATAGAAATAATTGTGAATCCTTTTTCCCTTTTCTATAGAATATGTGTGAACTATTTAGAATGACTGATAATTGTTAAACGGCTGATTGTGAACTGGCTTTATTTATTTATTTTATTTATTTACGTACTTTTATGTATACAATTAATAGATACGGCGAACATATTGCTACGAGAGCAATCTCTTACAACCAACCAGAATACCAGTCAAGCCCCGCTCAATGAGCGATCGGGAATCAAACCCCGGTCCGGCTTTACTGACCCGTGTCATAAAATGTAACCCGTGAAAATGAATTATCATATTAGGTGTCATATATACATAGACGTGTGTATGTGTGTGTATATCAACAGGTGCTATCTGTAAACCAGTTAGCTATGTCAGTGATGCTTATAGCATTACTGGACAAGCCGAGCTAGTCAGCTTTTTGTGGGTAACGTTACGCATCGTTAAAATTAAAGATGTAATTAAATTTGTCATTGTTTTCAAGAAAAAACCTTTCATCTCTTTTTTGTATGCCTGTACATTTAATTCACAAATAATAGAGTATTATTATTATTATTATCATTGTCATTATTATATTGTGGTTGGCTGTAAGAGATTACTCTTGTAGCAATAAGTCCGCCATATGTATCAATTAGATACATTAAAGTAGATAAATAAATAAATAAATAAATTATTATATTCCATTCCATTCCAAAAGAGAATGTTTACAACCAACAAACCAACTTGACATTTGAAACATGGTTGATATATATATATATATATATATATATATATATATATATATATATATATACATATATATTTTTATATCATTAACTTTACGCTAAATAATAAACACACCGTAATTGTTACGTTAAACAATAAATAGCAAACATAAAACAACCCTTGCTGTTGATCAGGGAAAACTTGGAGGTGTAAAACATTTCGAAAAAATATTCGTTATTCCGACTATTTAAATCTACGTTTCAATCATTTTGCTTTGTTTTTAAGCATCACGTTACTATAAGTTTAAGCATCACGTAAGCATCGCATATCGAATATTCGGTATTCTTCCTAACGTGATGCTTAAACAAAGCAGAATGATTGAAATATAGATTTAGAATTCAACTGCGCTAGTTTAAAAAAAACGATTTAAAAAAAATATTGTTTAATAAACTCCTATTGTCAAAACTTATGATAAAAAACAAACTATAAAACGTGTTATTAATTTATCGTAACATTTCTCAGTATTAAAAATAGCAACATCTTGAACCTAATTTGAGTATCTATTAATATAATATTCGGGCCTGCAAATTTTAATATATTAATATAATCAGCACGTATTAATATAAAATTCGGGTCTGCAAATTTTAATATATTAATATAATCAGCACGTATTAATATAATATTCAGGTCTGTAAATTTTAACATATTAATATAATCAGCATATATTAATATAATATTCAGGTCTGCAGAACTACCTTTTCGAAATTTAAAAATTGTCGGCTTGGAAATTGTCTATTATTTTTAATTTTCAGATGTTAAATAACAGTTTATGCCATTTTCCGACATAGAAAGGCAAATTAAGTTCTCGAAGAAAGGAAGTGACGTTGATTTTATCACAGTGAAATATTAAATAATATTTCTAATATTTTATTAGATTTTGGTGGTTAAATATCTTTGAATAAAGTAATTAGGGATATATATTAAGTTATCTATGAAATTTTTTTACATTTTTATTAATTAACGCTTCGAAATCTGTAAGAAACCGTGGTTCTATTTCAATACAATGCAGACAGTATAAAATAATCATCAAACCTGTTGATATATTGGAAAATATACAGTAATCATTTCGTTCATAGCAAATTTAAATTAAAGCCACGTTTAGCCAATTTTAGTCTACTCTTTTTTACTTACTTTCCTTATGAAAAGCACATCGATCTATAGCAATATTGCAATTAAAGCAATGTTTTCCAAATTGTCTATTAATACTTATTTTAGGCATTGTTCAAGAAATTCGTGCAAACGAAACAAATCTTACACGCTATTTAATTTCGATCGAAAAATTTTATTATTTTATTTGCTCATTAAATATTGATAAGTGCGAGTCAACACTATTTCATTTAGACCAAAAAAATCGACTATTTCATTTGCCCCTAACTCATTAAAAATATCGATAAATGCAAGTCAACGCCATTTCATTTAGATCGAAAAAATCCACCATTTCATTTGCCCCTAACTCACTAAAAATATTGATAAGTGTGAGTCAACGCTATTTCATTTAGACCGAAAAAATCGACTTTTTCATTTGCCCCTAACTCACTAAAAATATTGATAAGTGTGAGTCAACGCTATTTCATTTAGACCGAAAAAATCGACTATTTCATTTGCCCCTAACTCACTAAAAATATTGATAAGTGTGAGTCAACGCTATTTCATTTAGACCGAAAAAATCCACTATTTCATTTGCCCCTAACTCACTAAAAATATTGATAAGTGTGAGTCAACGCTATTTCATTTAGACCGAAAAAATCGACTATTTCATTTGTCCCTAACTCACTAAAAATATTGATAAGTGCAAGTCAACACTATTTCATTTAGACCGAAAAAATCCACTATTTTATTTGCCCCTAACTCACTAAAAATATTGATAAGTGTGAGTCAACGCTATTTCATTTAGACCGAAAAAACCGACTATTTCATTTGCCCCTAACTCACTAAAAATATTGATAAGTGTGAGTCGACGCTATTTCATTTACTCCTAACTCACTAAAAATATTTATATGTGCTAGTCAATGCTTTATTACTATGCCAGATTGCAAGCATCTACGTCAAGAGATCTCTGAGCAAAACGGCTGTGACAGACAGACAGACTTGTAGATGATCTTATAAGTGTTTCTTTTGAGGTACAAAAACCTAAAAATTACTTGATAATTGATTTGCGTATATATAAATATGTAAAGGTGTATATATATATATATATATATATATATATATATATATATATATATATATATATATAGACGGTGATACTTAATCCGATGAGTCCAATTAATTAATTTATTTACTTCTAAAAAAAATCATGTTAAAAAAAACAACTTATAAATCGCCCCAAAGTACCAGACATATGCAGGCACAAAAAAACACCATAGTTCACAGTACACATAACAACATAAACAATTATTAATAAAACAGAAAAAATACATATACGAGTAAATATAAATTAAAAATGGAACTAACTAATTATCAGTCGTGAACCACCGAGGAAATCCATAAACGTTCAATGAAAGAGAAAAAAATGTGAATATTGAGTGCCTCTCTTAATACCGCTTTAGTCAACATAATTGCGTGAAAAACTGGTGAGCGCTATAGGTCAATCAAAACAATTATTTAATAATTGAAAAACATGCATGATCAAAAGCAATTCCCGCCGGAGTCGAAAGGACCACGTCTTCCATTTAACCATACCTATTATAAAGTCTGAAGGAGACAAATGAAGATAATATACCTACATTTGTTCATATAAAAACCTACTAATTTTTTTAAATATTTTCTCTAACATGGGTATATACAATACTTCTTGCGGAGATCAGATGACGGCAATGGTTTCAAGGATACTATGGACTATAGAGTTGAACTAAGTTATAATCAACTCATTATCATGGAAATTGTGCGAATATTTCATGGCAAATCCTTGCACTCTGTAGATCATCTGATAGGTTGCGGTAATGTGATTCTGAAATGTTAGTCTTTCATAATTACATAGATATCCCGTAAATATAACTTTTTAAGCCCCGTTGACATTAAATTGTAGCTTATTGCTCAAACTCCAATGAAAAACCGAGTCGATATCATTTTGAAATAGCTTTCAATAAATGCGGACACCTGGAACATTCCTTACGGCTAACTGGGTGGTAATACCAGACAGATCGCTGTTGACGAATTAGCAGCGTCACATGATAGTTGTATAAACATTGGACTTTTTAATTAAAAATAGATTCAATATGACTTCATGTTCATTCAGGAAGTGCAAAAATACCAATCGTAATGCAAATAACCATAGTGGTGTAAAATTCCACGCGTCAATTCAACGTGTTAAATCAATTGTAATTATTTAGAAACAATTACGTGTCTATATAATGGCGTTGATATTAAGAAATAGAAACAATATGACATGTCCCAATTGTGAGAGAGGATGAATATATTTATACACGTACGTACGTTTTAGTGTAAGTAATGATTACTTATGGATACCCTAAGTCTATCTATATTACTTAAATCAATCCATAGAAAGGTAAGTTTTAGGTTTTAAATACAATATAAGAAAATAAATTTGTAAATTAAAGAAACAAAAAGATGCTAAGAGAGACCAAAGTTATAGGTGTCCTTACACCTGCAAAGAAGCTCAAATATAAAAGTGGGTCGGATACCCAACATGCTTTTAATATCAGCACTAGCAAAATTCTGTGGTAGGGGTTTCATAAAGGAAAGGGAAAAAGAGACGGAGCTCTGGGAAAATAAAACTATTACAAGAACAAGCAAATGTGGAGGCATAAGAAGTAAGGAAAAAAAATTATTGTCAAGTACCTTATTATTAAACGCGCTCACAAAAACTTTAACCTAAAACAGTACAAAATAGAGTTTTAGCTCACTAAGCTGTAAAAATACTACGATACTATTCAGATCCTGGCGAATTGATTCAAATTCGAAATTGCCTTATGAAAGCAAAGTATCAATGGAGACTTTCAAAGCCAAAAAGGAGTAAAATTTCTGGCAACGAATATGAAAAATTAACTTCAAATTTTTTCCTTATCAACCAATTTAATTAAAATGAGAAAAACACTTAAATGGGAGATAAACCGAACATTTTCTAAAGTGTTCCTAACTATTATTTTAGTTTTCATACATTAACGGCTTTTTTTGTTGCAAATGACTCAGTTTCGTTTAGTATTTCTTTAAAACTTAGATAATGACACAAGCTTAAATAAAGTTTCTAAGAGCTTAAAGACGAAGATCAATTATTTAACTTTTTTCTAGCCTTAAAATACTATATCCACCATATAGAAACTGTATGATCTAAACATTTTGTGTAGTTAAAAGTAACCGCTTATTACACACATTATACTAAAGACATTTCAAATGCATCGTGTGACTTCATATCTGATCTCAGCAATCCTCCTAACAAGCATCACAAATAACTGAATGCACTTGAAAACTCGTACGCTAATGCATTTTGAGGTCGTTGCATCCGAACCGCGGTACAAGGGCTTGTCTTATTGAAATCATTCTGTAAGTGCTGACCGCATCATGTGATGTTAACAGTCTATATATGCCCGTGGCTTTGCTGGCGTAAACATAGATTTCAATAAAGAATAATGGTAACAGAAGAAAGGAGTTTAATGTTATTATTTATATATCAGCTTAATAAAATTTACTGAAAAATGGAAAGCTAACACAAGTAGAGTACCTATTGCTCAAAGAGTAATCTTCTGCAGCTAATCGTGATGCAATAAGAGGGAAATAATGAGTTCAGTTGTAGATTTGAAACGGCTGAAGACAGCAGAAAAATTGTAACAAACAATAAATAAACAAATCAAGGTAATATATACATAGATATTAAACAAACAAATATCACAATTAAATGAAACTACGTGATGTAGTATTATTTCTACATTCTTTAATTTCTTTACCACGACCTAGGTTTCGTTGTGCTACATCTTCAGGTGGAATATTAGCAAAGATAAGACCTAGGTCGCGGTAAAGAAATTAAAGAAAGTAGAAATAATACTACATCACGTAGTTTCATTTAATTGTGAATAATGAATTTCTACAAAATTAACGCCAAATATATTCAATATTTCAAACAAATATCATCATCAACCAGAAGAACTACTGAATCTAGGTCTCCTCTATAGATCCCCACAAAAATTTTACCCATTGCCTCCAACGGGTACCTGCGACTTTAACTAGGTCATTTCTCCACTTAGTTGGGGGTAATTCCACTCTACGTCTTCTGGTACATAGTTGCTATACGAGAACCTTTTTTCCCCAACCGTTGTCGGTTCTGCGCACAATATGGTCTTGTCACTTCAACTTGCCAACCCTTCGAGCTATGTAGGTAACCTTAGTTCTCCTATGAAATCCTCATACGGATCACTATATCATTGCCAAATCGAATAAAAGTAATGTATTAGCCAATGGTATTGATGCCAAATTCGTCCACGTACAAGAACTTAAAGATATTTTCCAACGCTTTAGTGAAGAATTTCGGAGATATTAGGTCTCCTTATCCTAAAACTTTTCTGCGGCAAGATTAGTTAGTCAAAGATATAAATAATATTAAGTGAAATAAATAAAACAATACAAGTGACATATCAGGGGATGGAGCAAAGGATGCAATTTCAGACGAGATTTGAAACAAACTCCGAAGGCGCCCTTTATAAGTTTATGCTTATTTGATTCCATAATTTTATGGCGTATACGGCAAATTATAGTTCGTAGAATACAACTCTTGGTAATGAATTGGAATGAGGGCTTATTTTTAGAATCGAATTAAGTAAGGTTTTGAAATTTAGATCGCAGGTATGAAGAGACTACCGAAATACAAGAAATAGTCCCGTTTATATCAAAATATTTAGAAAGAAATGATTTCATTAGCATTCAGACTTTTTTGATAATGGACAAGCTCTTTCAATGTTTACACTTCAAACAATTCGCAAAACATTCAAGGTTGGTTATCTAAATATTTTTGAAGATAAATGTTGGAATATAGCTTTTACTTTTGGCACAGGTGGGTCGAAATTTGCGATTATGATTTACTAGTTGGCACTCGCTTCTTCGCTCGGCGTGGCGCCTACAACTCTGTTGGTACCCGTTTAACAGTTATTAATCATTGAAAATTTCTGCTAAAACCATATTATAAGATTTACAGATCTCTTAGCAAATGGGTACCATTGCTACAACCCCTAATGTAGAATATTTTATCGTGCGTTAAACACATTTTTGGGGTATTTATTTTTGTTATTGAACTCTTTTGAGTAGCATCATCATAATATGAATTCTGTGATAGGCACTCCGAGATTTTAAGGGACATGTTGATGGAAGTTTTATCAAAATCGTTCCAGTAGTTTTTAAGTTAATGGTGGTCAAACATACAGCACATAAGAAATTTTATACTATTATAAATTTGATTACAGGAGATAAATTTAATCAGGGAATGATTTTAAAATAATCTTAACTCATCTTTTTAAGGTCCCTTGCCTCAAAGGAAAATAATGAAACCCTCAGGCGTCCATCCGTCGGTCACAGCTATTTTCTCAGAAACCATTTGACGTAGATATTAGAAATTTGGCATATAGGTAAAGAATATTAATCTGCCTAAATCTCGATAGTCAACACAAAAATATTAATAGGGAAATTTCAGAACGCCCGATTTTTTTAATTCATATGTTCTTCTTCTCAGTCTTGTCGCTCTTGACAGAGCGGTCGTGGTCATGATGAGGCTACTTCACCATTGGTGGGTGATGTGACCTTCCTCACAATTTCTCTCCATCTTAACCTATTGGCCGACATCCTAATACATGTATGTAGAGGCATTCCAACTGCTGATTTTATTTGATCAGCCCATCCTATGGATGACCCACCATGCGGTCTGTTTCCTTCCACCCGTCCCTGGATCACGAAAAGCTCTATAGAGTAATTTTTTCGCCTCGAGACATGGCCAAAGAACTTCAAAATTTGAGACTGTACTTGGGTTGATAGACGCTGCGTGATGCCGAGTTCTTGAAGTATGGAGGTGTTTACACGAAATTCTGTCCACGACACAACCAGCATTTTCCTCCAGCACCACGTCTCTAAGACATCTATTTTCCGCTTTTCCAGCTCTCGCAATGTCCACGTCTCGGATGCGTATAAAAATATGGGGAAAAAATTTATTCATATATCCCGTCGTATAAATGACTTAAGAGGATTCTAAAACCATTGCTTCTTAGAATTTTATGCAAATTTTATGTGTCTCTAGAAAGATTTTGGAGATATTTCCAAAATCTCGGGTCGTTGTCCCATTTCCCTATCTTAAAAACTACTTAGGTTGAAATTATGAAAAAAAAACTTCTATATTAGAAATGTATTCTAAGGTTAGATTCTAAATCTCATAGTTTTTGAGTAATTTGAGTAATCCAGATATTTTGACGCCTATGAACGATACACAATATATTTACGTGGTGAAAAATAATATTAATATCTGCAAATAGTTTAATGGATTTACCATGTGTCCTTAAATGTTTACATGTAGATGTGTACGGAACCACACCATGTGACCCCTTTTTCGTTTCTAGAAGTCTTTTCGAATTTTCATTTAAATGTACATTCTTTGTAAGCCTCTGCTACGTTCATCCGATTAAATCTTTTTGAACTTACCCTCCTATACCTCCTAGCAACAAACCATAAGGAGGTGGTGAAACATAGAAATAGAGACATAGAAATAGCGGAACAAATTAATAAAATGATAATTTAACGTAGATTTTAAAATTAAGAGCAGCTTTAAATATTATACTACGTACACTTGAATGTAACCACATGACGTCATTGCTGATCTCAGCAATCACCGAAATAGACGTAACGAGTGACTGCATGCACTTGAAAACTACATATAGAAAATATATATGTATATATATATATATATATATATATATATACAAGTAGGGTTACCATACAATTTTCTAGGAAACTGGAACTGATGATCTAAAAACCCTAGACATTTCGTTTCTAACCATGGACACATAAATGATTAAAGTAAACGCTCATATTATATTAAAATAATACAATAAGGGGTTAATTTAAATTATTAATATAAGAATAACTAAAATTATTTTGTCATAATTAAGTCTTATTTATCTTAGTGGCTTCAAACGAAAAATATTACGTATAATTATATCTAAAACAATAATGTTTCATTTTTTCCATAAACAATAATAACTAAATTAAATTTTCATCAGAGTTTAAATTAATGGTTATTGCTTCTTGATTTTCCGAGTTTAAAACTCTGAAAATCAACAAGAAATAATAACCAACCATTAATAGTAACCAGCTTTAAAAATGAAACAATATTATATTAAAATAATACAGTAAGAAATTAAATTAAATTGTTAAAATAAAAATGATCAAAATTATTTTGTCTTAATCAAGTATTTGTTTACCTTAGTAGCCACTATGCAAACAAAATAGATTACGTAAGATTATCTCCAAAACAATGTAAAACAATAATATTTAATCTATTGCATAAACAGCTCAATGAAATACAATTTGAATCATAGTTTAATTAAATTAACGGTTACCACTTGTTGATTTCCCGAGTCGAAAATTCTGAAAATCAACAAGCAATAATAACCAACCACTAATAGTAACCGACTTTAAAACTGAAACCAATAGTGAAAATAATGTTTCGTTAAGCGCATAACTTAGTAAATTTTTATAACGTTACGAACACATATTATATTATTTTGATTAATAAAAAACGTTTCAAAATTTAAAAAAGTCATTATAAATTTGTATTTATTCTTAAAAATGTAAGATTTTTGTTACTTTCTTAAAGAATTCTTTAATACATTAATAAGAGAAAACCGCTTTTTTTTTAAATCCCAAACCTCTTTAGAAAATTTCGTCTGACGGTCCCAGGCGCATTTGAAAAGAGGACAGTGTTCAAAGAAAATAGGAAAGATGGCAACCCTGTATATAAATAGAATTATATAGACAAGTACAATATAAGTAAAATTATATATTATTGCTAGGTATGAAAACATTTGCAATTATACACATTGTATATACTAAATCTTTAAAAAAAGGGCATTACAATGATTCATAATTTTGTCAATATCAAATTTTCAAAAATGGTAACTGTATGAAATATATTTAATTCTATGGTTATATGTAATTCTATATATATATATATATATATATATATATATATATATATATATATATATATATATATATGCAATTCCATGGTTAAATATGAATATTTTCAGAATTTACTTAAAGTTCCTTAACATTTTCTATTCAGTTTGATAAGCAGTCATCTGTATGAACAATAGACACTTGTTACAACTCGAATATACTCGTGTGTACACAAGCCGCAACGTTTTTAATGAACATGCATGTGTTTTTATGCATCAAAATGAGTATATTTCACCATCAAAAATGATCTATGGAGTAGAAAATCTGAAATTGTAATAACTGCAATCTAGTAATGTAAATGCAAGTAATCGGCATACACAATGCAAGTTTGGCTTTTAACGTGCATTAAAACCAAGTGAGAAAAAGCTTAGAAATTAAAAAAAAACAGTATTAAAACAGGAAATACCATAATATTTTGTAAATATTTCAGAGTTTCATAATAAAAAGACTTTATAATTTTGTCATATCAGTCCATCCTTTCAACTACCATAACCTAACGGCTTCTACAGTGTATGAAACAATTTAGAAAAATGAGTATAAATATTATATTTGTGCAGATCACCGAGTATTATGTTGGAGATATCAAATTGAAATTTAGAATCTATTCGCGAAATATTAAGGTTAATAGTAACTTACAGGTGTGAAAACCCCCTCTAATTTCTATTTTTTATCTCAATATCACCCAATCTAATTTTTTTATCGATGGATTCTAATTTTTTATCTCAATATCACCCAATCTAATTTTTTTATCGATGGATTCTAATTTTTTATCTCAATATCACCCAATTTAATTTTTTATCGATGGATTCTAACTTTTTCTGATTTTTTATCGGTGGATTTGAAAAAAATTTGATCTAAATGATCCTATTTCATTTTTGAAACCGATTTGACCAGTTTATATACTTATCTAGTTTATTAATATTTTGTTGTTATTCTATAATATCTGATACATGTTAATATACGATGTTGAATATGATGAAATCATTATATATGATGAGACTATTTATACCTAATCTATCTTAAAAATCAAATTAAATTATATAAAGCCACAAGCTCATATTATAACATCCGGTATGAAAAGTAAATATTAATACAAAAAAAAGAAAAATAAACAGAAGCACACAATGAAACAAACAAAACCGTTATTGCTTTTTGTTTGAGTAATTCTGTCACGTTACAATTTTGTAACGCTTTGCATGTGTGTGTATATATATATAAATATATATATATATATATATATATATATATATATATATATATATATATATATATATATATATATATAATATCATTTTCATTATACATATAAAAAGTGATTATAAGATCCGGCCATTATTGTTTGAGCACAACCAAGCCGCCTTTACTGGAGAAAAACCGGGCCTTTTCGTCTATGTAAAATTAGGTACAGATATCTAATCCTTAAATCGAATAAAGCAGTGAACTATTCACCTGTACATTGAAAATATTTGCAAAAAAATAATTTGGAAAATGAAGAATAAATGGTAGAACGTACTGAATTCATGTTTGGAATTTTCGTCTGTTTTTCTATTTGTGAGTTTGTATGTGCACGTAATGTGGCGATTTAAATCAGGTGGGATTTATGGAAACCCCAATGGTTACATTGAAGTAACGTTTACTTTTCGCTTCATCGCAATCGGTCCATTCAACCAACATATATGTGAATTTAATATTTTCAAAAATTCATTTACTTTGCATTAGTATATCTACAAAGAAGTATGTAACTACCTGAAGCGTAGTAACTACACTAATGTATAGGGTACGTCAATAGATGGCACTTCATGCATTTTAAAACGCACAATATATTTCTCCACCCGGACATACTCGTACATTGGCGAAATGGGTATGGCCAGAGATGAAACAAGTATTCTTAAAAAAAACGACATTGTTAAATATTTCAGTGGTCTGCGGGCATAAGTTCGTGGATATAGTTAGTGTATTATAAACTAATTATACATTATAATATAAACATTTTATATTATAATGTATAATTAAAGCAGATATGCCAAAACGTGTCCAAAAATAGAATTTTAATTAATTCCTACGAAGATTTTTCGGATAATTTTTCTGATAAATTCCCAATATTTCAAAATATTTGTCTACTTTGAACAAAAAAGACAGAATACAGAAGCAAATGAATAGCTATATCTTCTCATAATATTATTGTATTTACCTTATGTGATCCAGAATTATACAAATTAATAACAAACATCATTCAACCTTGACCGATCTCCAGAAGACTCTCCATTAAATCTGTCCTCGCTCCAATGAGCATATGCATTTTTGTATTACGACTCACGTAGGCTGAGCTCGTAAAACGGCAATCGTTTTCGAAAATACGGCTTTTTAATATTCAGTCGTAATGCGAGACGCATCTTACAAGATCTAATAATACCCACGAGAAAGTCCTGAATTCGTCAGCCAAAACTGGGCCAAGAACGTTCCGCAGAATGTTTACGCTCGGATTCTTTCTGCACTCATATCTTACTAGTACTTACGTTTGCTCCAGAATCTGACTACCTGTTAATCATACAGTGTTATGATCGGTCATAAACACATTACTCTAGAGGAAAAGGTTAATGTTTGTTTTTGCGCCCCACAAACGAATACATAGCGTCTCGACATGAATGATTTTACCTAAATATTCAGGATCGTTTTTTTTTTCATCACAAGCTTTGGAATAATCTATAAATTTTTAAGAAAGAAATAAATAATTAGGCAAATTGTGTAACTTAATAATATTTATAAATGAAAATATATTGTATATTAATAGAGGTTCGAAATTTAACATCTTTATACATTGATTGCGTTTTTCAAAAGACTTTTAGTATTTATTTTCATAAATAGCAAATTACTGGCATAATATTTTTTCTGCTTTTCCTATGTTTCAACCCAATTTTCGTTTTCCGATTGATGCGCTATTGTTAGTTTGCTGACTCATACTTTAAAATCCAAGTGTTTACTAAAATTTAATTCATGCATTTCTATACTACATTATAAACAGAAAGAAAATGACCATGATTAATTGATGATTTAATGTCTATCATGCCTGTTATGATGATGCTATGCTTATGCCTATTATAAATTGATGATATTATAATGCTTAATTGATGATGCTATGTCTATTATGCCTGTTATGATGATGCTATGCTTATGCCTACTAGAAATTGGTGATATTATAATGCTTAATTGATGATGCTATGTCTATTATGCCTGTTATGATGATGCTATGCTTATGCCTACTATAAATTGGTGATATTATAATGCTTAATTGATGATGCTATGTCTATTATGCCTGTTATGATGATGCTATGCTTATGCCTACTATAAATTGGTGATATTATAATGCTTAATTGATGATGCTATGTCTATTATGCCTGTTATGATGATGCTATGCTTATGCCTACTATAAATTGGTGATATTATAATGCTTAATTGATGATGCTATGTCTATTATGCCTGTTATGATGATGCTATGCTTATGCCTACTATAAATTGGTGATATTATAATGCTTAATTGATGATGCTATGTCTATTATGCCTGTTATGATGATGCTATGCTTATGCCTACTATAAATTGGTGATATTATAATGCTTAATTGATGATGCTATGTATATTATGCCTGTTATGATGATGCTATGCTTATGCCTACTATAAATTGGTGATATTATAATGCTTAATTGATGATGCTATGTCTATTATGCCTGTTATGATGATGCTATGCTTATGCCTACTATAAATTGGTGATATTATAATGCTTAATTGATGATGCTATGTCCATTATGCCTGTTATGATGATGCTATGCTTATGCCTACTATAAATTGGTGATATTATAATGCTTAATTGATGATGCTATGTCTATTATGCCTGTTATGATGATGCTATGCTTATGCCTACTATAAATTGGTGATATTATAATGCTTAATTGATGATGCTATGTGTATTATGCCTGTTATGATGATGCTATGCTTATGCCTACTATAAATTGGTGATTTTATAATGCTTAATTGGTAACGCTATGTCTATTATGCCTGTTATGATGGTACTATGCTTATGCCTACTATAAATTGGTGATTTTATAATGCATAATTTATGACGCTATGTCTATTATGCCTGTTATGGTGCTGCTATACTTATGCTTATTATAAATTGGTGATATTATAATGCTTAATTGGTGACGCTATGTTTATTGCAAAACAATATTGCAAATTCCCTTAGAGTTTGCATTAATCGCACACAATGTAATGAAAACATTTTATATTTCTTTGACTATATACACCTAATATATTTCCTCACGGATGTTTTCACTTGTCTGCTTGAGTGTTGACTTGATGTCTTGACTTGACTGGTTCCCCCCAACATTCCGAACGCTTTCCGAATTTTATCAGAAAATTAAATCAATATATTATATCAAATTCTGCTACTCTTATAAAACTAAACCTTAAAAATTATCATAAAACCCTTTTCCAAAATTAAATATCTCTAATAAAATCAGCTGACGATTCGCGAAGTGTAAATATGACGTTTTTCCATTATTGTCATGATAGTCGCAATTCGTCACATTATTGCACCTAATTATAAACTGAATGGGTCTAGACTCGAAAAGGTTTAATCTGTGCGGAGTCTGGGGGTAATTGTGAATAATCATCACACATTTCCCAGTTATAGCATCGAAACCTGTGAGAAGACCTACAAGGTTCTATAGGATCTGTAATACGGCATTCCCAGGATTTTCATGATATCAAGTGTATCGTTACTTTAATTAAATCTTTAGTCGGCAGTACTCTTAAAACAAATACAATCATCTGATCTCCAAATGAAGCTACTTATATTCCCAGGTTAGAGAAAATATTTTAAAAATTGAATAGGTTTTGTATTACAAAATTTATGGCTATATTATTTATCCACCTTAGAAGAACTCTTAAAGGAGTGCTTGGATGTAATCTCCTTCAAGTTCAACAGGATTGCTCTTTATCACGATTTTATTAAATTTATTAAATCATTACGTTGATCATCCACTCGATCTTGAGTTTAATAGAGATTAGTGCTACTGGCTTCTATATGAGAGAACGTTGTCATAGTTAAATGCACCTACCTAGATTGCGCAAAAATAACCTACAGCATCTGTCTTTTGTGCACTTGCATTATCAAGGCGGTATTGCGAGAAGCGCCATGTTCCATGTTCCATGCTTTCTTTTCCTCTTTTGACGACTTCAGAAATGGGGCTATGGAGTTATTTGATAGTTTACGACTGATCACTAGATGATAATTATTCTAATTTTCTGTATATTTTGTGTTATTCGTTATTGTCACGATTTTCTATTTCATTCATTTTTAATTTATAATCATTTCTAGTTACAATGTGTTTTGCGTTATTTGTTATTGTTACGATTTTCTATTTCATTCATTTTTAATTTATAATCATTTCTAGTTACAATGTGTTTTGTGTTATTTGTTATTGTTACGATTTTCTATTTCATTCATTTTTAATTTATAATCATTTCTAGTTACAATGTGTTTTGTGTTATTTGTTATTGTTACGATTTTCTATTTCATTCATTTTTAATTTATAATCATTTCTAGTTACAATGTGTTTTGTGTTATTTGTTATTGTTACGATTTTCTATTTCATTCATTTTTAATTTATAATCATTTATAGTTACAATGTGTTTTGTGTTATTTGTTATTGTTACGATTTTCTATTTCATTCATTTTTAATTTATAATCATTTCTAGTTACAATGTGTTTTGTGTTATTTGTTATTGTTACGATTTTCTATTTCATTCATTTTTATTTTATAATAATTTCTAGTTACAGTGTGTTTTGTGTTATTTGTTATTGTTACGATTTTCTATTTCATTCATTTTTAATTTATAATAATTTCTAGTTACAATGTGTTTTGTGTTATTTGTTATTGTTACGATTTTCTATTTCATTCATTTTTAATTTATAATCATTTCTAGTTACAATGTGTTTTGTATTATCTATTATTGTTACGATTTTCTATTTCATTCATTTTTATTTTATAATCATTTCTAGTTACAATGTGTTTTGTGTTATTTGTTATTGTTACGATTTTCTATTTCATTCATTTTTATTTTATAATAATTTCTTTTTATTCTTCTAAATGCCGTTTTGGGTAAATCTGTATGTTGGGCATGGGGTTTTCAAGAAATAAATAAATATTTTGAATGGGGGAACCAACAAATAAGTGAATTTATTAAAAAACGCTCAAAATATTCAATTTTTGTGTTTTTGTTCAAAGACATAGGCTGACTTATCCTGTGAAAATGTATCGTAAGGTGCAGGACACCTGTACTTTATCGTGAATTTTGCAAGCTAAAGCAATCCAATCTCATAGGAAATGCGTTTACGATAATACACATCTACGATTGCTCTTAAAGTCGTAAAATACGATAGGTTTACGACAAGGCAATATTAAGGATAAAAACAGTTAAAGAAAATTTGGCGGCATAAAGGGAGCACCCTTTATGTTGTTTTGTTGACATACAAGTTGTATCCGGGAATTTCACTAACGCATCCATTACGTTCGTTAAACGATATCGATCGTCAGAGCCGGGAATGTATAGACGGAAATACTTGTGATGGTTAGTAATCTTAAGCAGTATTCCCCAACATTTGTTTCATTTTTATCACTGTTCTGGCTTTGTGAATTTAAGCGTTTCTAGAGATTAGTTTGAACAAACAAACTTTTCTCTTTTATGTCAGTGTAGAAATATAGATGCTAACTGAAGACCTAATGTGGGAACAGACAAAACTATAAATGCAATAATTAATAATTTTACCAACGTAAACCCGACTTAAGAAAGGATTTAGCTATTCAATAAAGATAAGATTTTCAATACTCTGGTTATAGTTTAGATTTAATTAATTAAAATGTTCATAAAAAAACTGGGTATGTGTAAATCTGGCTTGAGCATCTCGTTTGAAGTGAAATTTCTTTATTTGATATAATACTAATATGGACTTCTTAGCATAATAAACATGTAGTATTGTCTAACGTAATTAAGGGGTATATATATATAAATATATATATATATATATATATATGTTTTTTTTTTATATAATATACGAATCTATCGCAAGAAGTAATAAGGAAAATACGTACTTAGCTAACAACCGAGAGAGATAGATGAACAGGATACAATAAGATAAGAAGTGTACGTATGCGCTCAAACAAAAATGGTGCCAACTACAGATTATCATCTAGTTTGCATGTTAGGTATGTCAAAATTAAACTGTCAAAATTTTGCGCGAAAAAAAAACAAAAATGGCGCTCACTATTGCTATCAGCTGTTTTGTACGTTACGCCTGTCAAAAGTAAACTGTCAAAATTTTGTCTATTTATCTATTTATGATTGATTTATTCTTTTTTCAATGACTTACTTAACGTAGTTTAGTTTAGACTTAGTTAATAGGGAGTCTTCACTTATCTCGCAGACTAATTTAATTGACATTCGTCAATGTAAATTTACGTGAAGATTTTATTAAATATATTTATACATATATATATATATATATATATATATATATATATATATAACTTTTATATTAATTTTGCGTAGACTTTTAAATACTCTGTTTTTACACAATTATAAGTTCTATAATTTCGGAAAAGAAAGGGGCGGGGCAACAATTTTTTTACATATTTTTCAAAATAAATACAACCTTTTCAGAATAATTACTACCCTTCCAAGCCGTTCAAAAAAATGAAATCAAATGTATAATGTGGAGTATACACTACATATTTATTTTTAATTTTTTTTCGAATACATAGTGGCATATACACTACATATTTGATTTTAATTTTTTTTTAATACTTAATTTTCCCAAAATCCTCAAATTTCTATGTAAACATTTTCAAGTATCATTTCAATGACCTTTATGCGGATTACGCTTTATTACCATGCTGCGTTTTAACTTTCTACGTCAAACAGTTCTGTATACTAACGGCTCTAACAGACTGATATACGAAGACTTGAGTGATCTTATAAGGTTCTTACATTTTCCATTTTGAGGTACGGAACTCTAAAAAACTATCTCATTTAATTTAATACTGATAGTATTATCAACATATACCTCAACACTGACAATGTAAATCTTTTTCAGATTTTTTTAACGAATAGTTTAAAAGTGATAATAATTTTAATACCTACCTCGATGGTCTCGAAAAAGAAATTTCTTTCGTTTCCTCTCACACCCTTTTGAAATTATCCATAACGTTTAATTACCCATAACGTCTAATCATCCACAACGTTTTTACGAAGTTAAATTTTGAAGTTACCCATAATATCTAATTATTCATAAAATTTACTTAACATTCAATTAGCCATAAAATGTTTACAAAATTAACTTGAAAATTACCCATAATATCTAATTAACCATAAAATTTAATGATTCATAAAATTTCCATAACTTTTAATTATCCATAACGTTTTTAACAAGCTAAATTTTAAAATTATCCATAACGTCTATTATTCGAAAACTATAACATTTAATTATCCATAACATTTAATTATCCATAACGTTTCAAAAACGTTAACTTAAAAATTATCCTTAACGTTTGAAAGTTTGGACAACTACTTCCTACACGTAAGCCAAACTATGCCAAATTTCAACTTCCAATGTCAAAGGATATCCAAGAAAAATGCCTGTGAGGGACAGGCAAACAGACACCGCAATGATACTAAAAGTTTTTCTTTTTCTAATTTTGCTATGAAACATTAAGAACAATTTTATTTTCCACAAATCTTCGAATTTAATTTAACTTTTTAGTTTCATTAACAATTTTTTGTATAAAATTGTTCACAATAAAATGAAACTACGTGATGTAGTATTATTTCTACTTCCTTTAAGTTCTTTACCGCGACCTAGGTTTCGTTGTATTACAACATCTTCAGGTGGGCCATTAGCAAAGATTGAATTCTACAAAATTAACGCCAAATATATTCAATATTCAAGTATAAAATTGTAATAATTTTTCCTTTAAATTTTTCCGTTTGCCTATTAGTCGAAATTTATTACTACTTTATAAAAAAATATCCGTGCATAATTGTATATAAAAATATTTGATCATATGCAAATGAAAATTATAATAAATGGTATATAATAAATACCAAAAAATATTTTGTAATAGTATATAATAAATACCAAAAAATATTTTGGAATTAAACTTAATTTATTCCATTGTATATTTTTGGTATTATGAAATGTATGTATTTTGTTTCAATAACAATGTATATTAAAAAGGCCTCGAGTCATTTGAGAAGTTTTTTTTATAGACCATTAATATTTTTTGAATAGTTTTGCATAAAATAAATAATAGAAAATTGTTTAGCAATATCATAATGCCAAATTACCACATTCGTTAGCAAGACACTATAATAAGTTTAATGTTTGTTTTTACAGGTCATTGGAACCAACCTGGTATCAAACCAAAGCCGGTTCTCTCACGGCTAAAGAGCGTAATGGAATATATTCCAACTCACAGTCGACATTTCACATACGAATATGTAAAATGATCTCTAAGGTACCAATTGCTAACGGCTATTAAGGACACAAACAAAAAAAATAATCATCATTAATCAAAAACGAATTACATTAAATTTTTTAATGGTTTCTAAATTCTATCATAAATTATTATATACATACTTTTATTTATAAACACGTCAGCCAGTATATCACGTCAGTCAAGACAAATATGATTTTAACCCTTCCGGATACATAGTTGACAGGAAATTAGGCTATTTTTTATCTCACCATTATTATACAACCTAAAACGTACCCAATAACCATCTTTCGTCCGCGAAGTCATTCGCGTAGACTATTAAAAATGAACATGAATTGATTTGGTTCGTACAAATTTTTTGGTTCAATAAAAAGACAAAAAGTACCGAAATATGAATTAAAAAAAAATGAAAGAATGAAAAAAAATGTAATAACAAAAAATGAGTGACTGATAAATGATATTGAATAACTTATACTCGCGACTTCGATCTTTTAGACTATTAATAACACATGACATAATTATGTTCGAGCAACTTTTTGTTTCAATAAAAAGACGAAAATAAAGTAGTAAAAGATCAAATGAAAAGAAATTTAAAAAAAAGGTAAGAAAAATATATAAACAAAAATTGGGTAATTGATAATAAAAATATACAATGACTATTGAATAACTTATGCTCGCGACTTTTAGATTATTAATAACAAACATGACATAATATTGTTCGAACAAGTTTTTTGAATCCAATAATGGGTCAAAAATAAAATACTAGAATATAAAATTAAAGAATGAAGATAAATATAATAACAAAAAATGAGTAATTGATAAATGATCTTGAATAACTTACAATCTTTTAGACAATTAATAATAAACGTGACATAATTTTGTTCACACAACTTTTTTGATACGATAAAAAGACGAAAATAAAGTACTAAAAGATGAAATAAAAATAAATTAAAGAAAGAAGGAAAATATAATAAGATAAATATGTAATTGGTAAATGACTTTGTTTAACTTACACGCGGTATTTCGTTCTAATGACTAACTCCCAGAACGACTGTCTTTGATTAATTGTGGATGGAATAGTTCTGTGAGAAAAGGTATTTTGGAGTAGGGAAAATTTGAAGATAATTCTATAATATGGACGTTTCAAAAGTGAAAATAGTGAGAAAATTTGAAAATAAATAGCCAACAATTTATGCACAATATCATGAGTTTGCTGAGCAAAGACAGTAAATTCGTGGAGTTTGTGTCACAGATATAATATAAGTTTATATTTTGGAAATTCAAAACACAACAAACTTAAAAGAAAATTTTAAAGCCTGAAATGGTTCCATTTTGGAGAAAACCCATTTTAAAATATATCTGCGGCTTTGTCATTGGAAAAATCTTTACAATTTGAAAGTGTAATCAAAATAGTAAAGACGATGTACACATAGATTAATAGAGATGAAATATTTTCCGAAATTTTCCATTCAAGCGTTTTCTTCTATCTTTGAAACCTAAACACAAAAAAAAAATTGACGAATCTATTATAGATAAAAAATTATTCAATCTAGATCAAAATGCTAATATTTTCTGCCTTTTTCTCGCAAAGTCAAACATTTATTAAAAAGTGCTCAATACATTAATTATAGGATGACTTACAGAAAATTTTATGATTTTCTAAACATTGTTTCAGGAAAAAAGTTCCTGAAAATGTAGTTTGAAAATAAATATTCCTTTAAATTAATTAAAAAATAACATGACTATTTTCATTCGAAATTAGTTATTAGAAGATATATTTTACTAATAAAAAATATTATAAACTTTAATATCTTTTGTGATTGATATTATATTTCAAAGTTAAATAATTTTTCGTTTCTAAAAAAATATATTTTTTGTATAACCTTTAGCTCGTTCTTGGCATAAGTACGAGCTAAAAAAAGTTATACAACGTAAAAGGCAAATATGAAAAAGGTCTTCGTAAACAATCAAATCACTCTTTAACGTTTTATTTTACTAAAAACGTAAACAATAAATCCTACTCCTTGCCCACCCCACCCTCTAATTTCTACACATGTCTGGTATACTGCACCTATTACCAAAGATAATTAAATCAATTCCTATTGACATTAATCCGTTTTTATCAGTACTCGAAGTATTCTCTACCCGATTATGCAAGAAAAGGACGGTAATATGAAAAATATCTGTCATTTCATTCATATGACAAAAGAATCAAAGATTTCAATTTAAACACGATCACTAGTAAATAAAAATGGTGGACATTTTTTACTGTAATATATTTGTAACTTGTATGACAAAATAAATTATTTGTAACAGAAAAACGTACAAATGTGTATTCTCTTACTTCAAATGACTATAATACCGTCTCTGTTCCCACATAAGTAAAAAGTAGAACGGTGTGAAACAAAAAAAATAATAATAATTTGTCAGCCATTTTATCAAACCTGTCACTTACAAAACAAATGGCCGCACTTTTCTCTTTTTTTTTTTAAACCGAATTGACATTGAGACCGTGATTTGTGCCAGTAAACATGACATTTGATGATGGCGCCTGCTTTACGGTCGGACCGTAAATAAAAAATATAATCTTTAAAGTGTGTTTGTGAAGATAAATAGCCGTATTGTCAGCCGTCTGTTAACGATGAGGTATTTGCATATTGGACAAAAGTTATATCATCGTTTTGGAATGAAGGTGCCGCGTTTCTTTTTGTGAGTTTTGGTATTCAAATTATTTTCAAATACAATATGAGGATGAAGGAATTGTTTAACATCGACATTTTATTAATAACGTGTATTATTATTTCAAATAAATATCGGTAACTGCGTTTACTGTATTCTATTATTAGTGATTACATTTATTAGTTATTTGAGTACATTTGCGTTATATTAATAATATTTAGTTTAGCGAATTTTAAAGACACATTATAATTCGATTAAAAATATTTATTGGTGACAGTTTCAGTAAGTTATTGCTACAAGAGCGATAAAATGTATATATATATAAATATATATATATATATATATATATATATATATACATATATATATATATATATATATATATATATATATATATATATTTATATATATATATATATATATATATATATATATATATATATATATACACAATGAAATTAAAAAGGAAATTATCGCATCTAAGCAGACAATTAGTTTACGAGTCAAATGAAACTACGTGATGTAGTATTCAAAGATCTTTGTTAATAGCCCACCTGAAGATGTTGTAATACAACGAAACCTAGGTCGTGGTAAAGAACTTAAAGAAAGTAGAAATAATACTACATCACGTAGTTTCATTTAATTGTGAATAATGAATTTCTACAAAATTACCGCCAAATATATTCAATAGTTTAAGGGTATTAGTTGACGAAGATGTAGTCTACGAATCTGTAAAAAAATCATGGAACATTACAAAAAATTAGTAAAATAAGTGATAAATTAATATTCGTAAGTAGTTTGATAGAAACATTATGTACCCTTAAATATTTGTAAATATCTAAATGTGTACGGAACGTAAAAAATAATATTATTTAATATGCATGTTTTTATGCCTATGAAAGTATGGTAGACAATATATTTATATCGCGAAAAATTAATATTTGTAAGTAGTTTGATAGAAACATTATGTACCCTTAAATATTTGTATATATCTAAATGTGTACGGAACGTAAAAAATAATATTATTTAATATGCATGTTTTTATGCCTATGAAAGTATGGTAGACAATATATTTATATCGCGAAAAATTAATATTTGTAAGTAGTTTGATAGAAACATTATGTACCCTTAAATATTTGTAAATATCTAAATGTGTACAGAACGAACTCTCGTAGTACGAGTTCTACTTGTACTTGGCAGATTTTTTAAATTATAATTCGATAATAATATGAAATTAAATACCAAATTTCTTATTAGGTCCAGAACTTTTATTAAGTTGGGACACACGTTTAACAAATTTAATATCTGTACGTGATTTTAGGACTAACTCTAAATTAAGAGAATATTTAGAATAGCTTCTGTAGTTGTGAAGTAATAACATTAAATTATGTTGATGCAATACGACACAGGATGAGACTTCCTCATCCGCTGATGGAAAAGTCACCGATAGAAACAGTTTATTATTTAATCTTGAAATTGAAAAAAATATGGAGGAGGAACATTAGCAAGGCCACTAAGACTCGGCTCTTTCTACTTTTGGTGTTCCCTATATTTCTCTACGCCGGGAGAAAAATGCCTGGGGTATCGTAGACTGAGTTCCGCACGAATGTTTCTATATTTCAAGAACTCGTTATCCAGCAATGTCTATCAACACTTATACTCGGATTCCAAAATTTTTTTGGTCACGTCATACATGGACATAGTAGCTATATAGAGTGCATTGTTGTGTACGGAAGAGTAGTAGGCACTAGATCACGTGGGAGGTCGTCGATGCGGTGGACAGACTAGTACAAGTCGGCGATTTCCAGTATGAGTGCAACAGAGTGATGACAAATAGGGAGAGATGGAGAGGCATCGTGAGGCGAGTAACAACGGCCGTCCATAGCAATACTATATGCTGACCACGACATCTCTGTCAAGAGCAAAACGACGGAGAAGATATAGTATTTGTACACACAACCGGCTTATTACTACAAGAGTGATCTGTTCTAGTAAAAACAAAGAAGCAATGCAATTAATTAAATCGGGGTAGACTCGAAAATATTCTGATATAATATTCTGTTAAATAATTCTTTATCTAAGTTATTAAACTTTGATAAATAATTATTTTTAAATAAAATAAAAAAATTGACAATTAAAAAATAGCGACTAATAAAAAAGGTCTAAATTTCACATATCAGTATGAAAAAAAAAAGATGAGGCATGAAAGGAAACAGGATACGAACGGAAAGAAAGGAGAGATATAAATTTTAGACAGCATTTGTAAGTTTACATTGACCATGAATTTCTGAAGTTAGGATCCAAAGAATTCCACAATTAGTGGCGTAGACAATTCCACAATTATTGGCGTAGACAATTCCACAATTAGTGGCGTAGACAATTCCACAATTAGTGGCGTAGACAATTCCACAATTATTGGCGTAGACAATTCCACAATTATTGGCGTAGACAATTCCACAATTAGTGGCGTAGACAATTCCACAAATAGTGGCGTAGACAATTCCACAATTAGTGGCGTAAACAATTCCACAATTATTGGCGTAGACAATTCCACAATTACTGGCGTAGACAATTCCACAATTATTGGCGTAGACAATTCCACAATTAGTGGCGTAGACAATTCCACAATTAGTGGCGTAGACAATTCCACAATTATTGGCGTAGACAATTCCACAATTATTGGCGTAGACAATTCCACAATTATTGGCGTAGACAATTCCACAATTATTGGAGGAGACAATTCCACAATTATTGGCGTAGACAATTAGTGGCGTAGACGGGTCGTCAGGACGTAAACATAGGCCATGTACAGATAAGTTAGTAAATCTAGCTTCGTGATAAGAATGTCTTTAAGGTTCGACAAAACGATAATGTGGGTAACTTTCAAAAATAAATATTCAGTCTATAATCTCGTTTATAACACGTAACAATTAATTTGCCACGTACACATTAAAACTGTCAACATAAACCTCATTGGAAACCAATTATTATTGGGGTTAGCATCGTTTTTGTACCGAGTGTTAAGCACGTTAAGAGCGGACACATCCATTATTTCATGCACCATATGCGCGTACCACCATCTGTTAGCGACCCACATTGCACGCTCACTTAATTTACTTAACGAGGTGTCGGAGTCATTGTCCCAACTCGATTTGTTCTACTGTTCAATTTGCAAGTTTAGAGCCAATATCATGGAATGTTTGGATAGTTTACAACATACTCATTATTTTCGCTAGGTTAAATTTATCTTTGTATTCATTGTATTTAAATATTATTGAAATACAATGAATACAAATATAAATTCAATCTAGCGAAAATTTATTTGTCTAATATGTTCATTTGTTTTTAGGGTTGTGCAGTCAAACACGGAATTCTATAATTTGGTTTTGTAAATCTATTTATCCGTCGTTCTGTCATAGCATCACAGTTTTTACAGTTTTAGAAGAACGTGCATGAAATCTTGTATGTGTGTCCTATACTCCGATCATTCACATATGCAATAATATTTGTACACATAATATGTGAATTCATTTAAAATATCACTAATATTAGGCCTCCATTCATATTTAACTAATGAATATGCAACATTATGTGCATACTCATCTGTGAACTCGTATGCACATGCACTCAAAACCTGTTTGCAACTGTCACTCTTATCTGCGATCTTGTGAACCATGGACGGCGAAGATAATTTTGTTAATGTGGATGTATAATTTTATTTATGTTCGTCTAATTACATATATGTACGTACATACATCGTTTAATTACATATTTGTATATACATACATCGTCTAATTATATATGTATATACATATGTATATACACATATTGTACAATTACATATATGTATATACATACATCGTGTAATTACATATATGTATATACACACATCGTACATTTACATATTTGTATATACATACATCGTTTAATTGCATATATGCTGGCTAAGCAGACACCATGCCCGCAGAGAAGAATACGCATTTGAATGAGCAGATTTTACAACCAAAGAACTATGTACTTAATCTGTTTCTCTCTACCGTTAATTACCTGAACTCATACCGTTAATTACCTGAATTTTATAAATGTATATATAAAAGATGCGCTGATATCGTGATAGGTTCGCCCTGTAGGGGCTCAACGAACTCGAATAGAGTAATGGTATCCCAATCCATACTGCAGGATCAAATGCAACCGAACAGAGACGTGCGTTACGTATCGCTTGATATGTAGGAGACTATGTAAAATTTCGTTATTCGTGTACGTCAAAAACCGACACAATTCTTGACAATTCTGGTTACAATTCTGAACAAATCTGGTCAACAATTTTCAAGAGCCCAACGAACTCCAATACAGTAGTGATATCCCAATCCATATTGAAGCTTGTAATCGTACACGAAACTGGCTCCATTGATATGTAGGAGACTATGTAAAATTTCGTTATTCGTGCGATTTGATGTACGCCAAAAACCGACACAATTCGCCGTATCTTGACAAATCTGGTCAACAATTTGCAAGAACCCAACGAACTCCAATACAGTAGTGATATCCCAATCCATATTGCAGGCGCAAACACGATCGAACGGAGATGTGCGTTGCGTATCGCTTGTAATCGCACACGCAACTGGCGCCATCGATGTTTAGGAGACTATGCAAAGGTTCGTTATTTGCGCGACTTGACCTACTCCATTAAAAACCAACACGATTATGCATATTACAAATCCGCTCAAAAATTTGCAAATGACTAGCTATGCATATACTGCCCTACACTCGTAGATTTGCGCATTTGTACATATGTGAAAGACCGGCTACAGATTAACATCTCAATAAATACCAAAACAAAAAAAATTCCTTTTCTTAAGGTACCTTCCCTTGTTAATAAAGGTCAAAAAGGAAATTAACGTACCCCATGGTGTGGTGTATTTTAATAGTGTTTTTGTTTTGTTTACCACTTTCTATTTATCTATTATTATATTTATTTATCTATTATATTTAGTAAACGGACCTACCATTTACTAAATATTAAGCTTCAAACCCTTTTGAAATATCCCTCCTGTCTACCCTCTCCCTATGTCTAAACAAGTCGCACGTGCGCACGCACGCATGCACGCATGCACGCACGCATGCACGCATGCACGCATGCACGCACGTAAGTACGCACGCACGTAAGTCTCGTACTTAAATTAACGTACCCCATGGTGTGGTGTATTTTAATAGTGTTTTTATTTTGTTTACCACTTTCTATTTAACTATTATTATATTTATTTATCTATTATATTTAGTAAACGGACCTACCATTTACTAAATATTAAGCTTCAAAACCCTTTTCAAATATCCCTCCTGTCTACCCTCTCCCTATGTCTAAACAAGTCGCACGTGCGCACGCACGCACGCATGCACGCACGTACGCGCACCCATTCGCGCACCCACGCTCGTACGCAAGTACGCATGCTCGCACGTACGCAACCACGCAAGCTCGCACGTAAGTACTCAGGAACGCACGCGGCACGCTCTCGCGCACACACGCAGGCACACGCGCTCACACACTCACATACACAGATATTTTTAAATAGAACGAAGCTGGGAGAGTGGCAAAGCTACGCATCGCTTGTTGCATTTTATCTCTCTTTTACTCCATCTCGCTTACTTTTATCGCTCACAATGAGGAGCGTTGCATCGCCGCGTTCGTGACGTTTCACTTTTTTCCAGTTAGATCGCCATCTAAAAAAAAAGTCTAAACGCCAAAAGTCCGTTAAGAAGCTTCGCTCTAAAAACTTTCGAGTGCGCTGAAACATGCAGATGGGAATTATTCAAATAGTGGACTGGCTAGTGTACATAAGACATATCAGTTGGAATTATAAAAATAAGTTTTGCAGCATTTAATTTTTCTTTTAAATACAGTTAGAAGGTGAGTGTAATAGCAGATCTAACCGTCGAGTTGCTAGAATCTTTATTCAGCTAACATTGACGTTTATGGGCACGTGTGAGCCTGACATAAGAATTTCTTAAATATGTATACTTACAGATTGATGTATGTATACACCAATTGCGGGCTGAAATTTTGAATTTTTGCTAGCCTTTCTATGAAAATATTATATTTATTTGTAAGCCTTCACCTTTACTTAGCAGTATGACGATTGCTCTAGAACAATTTCTACTTTCTTACCACTTCACATCCTATGAGTAAATTGTAAGCATTCCTCACTCAATGTCCCATAAAATTCAAAGACCTACTCCCTACTTACACGCCCTAAATATATCATCTCGTACAACAAACCCGCTAACGCCAGACCATTAACCGATTACCATGCAGCAACAAGAAGGCGGACCGCGCTCAACTTTTCGTTTAACCCGGGTAATAAATTAATTCAAAAATAACTATCAGAAGATGGCTGGGTGTCAAAAACGCGCGTAAATAAATAAAAAAAGCGCGGGAAAGGCGTACTCGATGTGATTTATTCGGACGCGGCCAGTAATGCACTTGTCGAGATAATACTGACAATATTATTGTTATTATCACTGAGGCCGCGTACTGCACATGAGACCGGAGGTCTTAGGACGTGTCTGCCGATATAATTGCATAACTACATATTTGTAGAACTATCTTTTGCACATGGATTTTGCCGCGTGGTGTATAAGTAGATCTTTTCTCTGTTCTCTTCATCACATTCATGTGCGTAAGGCTCTTTCTGCCAGATTTCCACAACCTTTAGAAATGCGTCGTAATCGTGTAAATGTACCTTTACAATTACTAAACTGCCAGTGATTAATGAATTACAAAATTATTATAATACATATTCAAGGATGTGCTTAGTAATAATATTTATAATCAAAACGCTCTCTGTATGTTGATGATAAGCATATGTCATCGCGATATTTGCCTATAGTTTTGACAGCGCGTTCACTTTTTCTTGCGTTAGCATATTTTTTTTAGATATTGAATATATTTGGCGTTAATTTTGTAGAAATTCATTATTCACAATTAAATGAAACTACGTGATGTAGTATTATTTCTACTTTCTTTAAATTCTTTACCACGACCTAGGTTTCGTTGTATTACATCTTCAGGTGGGCTATTAGCAACGATCCTTTGCTAAAAAGGTGGGCACCTGAAGATGTTGTAATACAACGAAACCTAGGTCGTGGTAAAGAACTTAAGGAATGTAGAAATAATACTACATCATGTAGTTTCATTTAATTGGGAATAATTTCTTTAGCTTTAAAGGGTGTTTAACCTTCAAAACCTATAGGATTACGAAGGTTAAAGGGAGATAATTTTCTAATTTTTTTCATATAAAAAAATTATTAATTTAATCAAAATTTTAGGCATATAAAAGATCTACATTAGATCAATATTTTATAAAATGTCCTTCTAAATTTTTTGAAAACTCTGCCGTTGAGACCTAGTTTTCCGAGACCCTTTAGAAAAAAGTATCCTCGCGGTGGTCAGGATAACTGATGAGAGTTTTAACTGAAATCAGAAAATCAAATATTTCTGTTAACTAGTGAGTATAACTCGTGATTGAGTGAAAGATTTTTCGCAGAGTAGCAAGACAGTATATTTTCCGGTAAAATATATACTATGTACGGCTTTGTAAATATGTTGTGATCAAAGAAAAAAACCTTCGTTGAATCACCAGTCAGTCCTATCTAAAAGTGTGGGACATTTCAAACACAGACTCTAGAAATAGAGTTTTGAGAAAAAAGTAGTAAAAGTTTTAATAGTAACACTGAGATTTTGTGGTCAAATAATCGCACAGAGTAAAAATTATCGCCAAAGAATTTTAAAATGTCGGATTGACTGAATGAGTTTCACGTAAACGAATAACGTTTAAACTTAAAAAATTAATGACTTGCGGTCGAATTTTGACCATCGGGCGACCACTAGTATATATTAATATTAAAGTTAAACTTCTTTTATATTGACAAATGAAAAAGAATTCCTTAATGTTTTTGAAATGCAATACTATAGACTATTTAAGTATTGATTATAATATTTCCAAACAATGAATATTAGATATAATATTTGATCGTTATGATATCATACCTTAAGGGACAACATTGTGGCATTATTTTTGTTTAACTCTTAAAAAAACGCATTCACGTTGTTTTATCTCGATGATTGTGAAATAAAATAATATCAATAAAACAAAGATGGCATTTTTTTAAATACCATTAGATATAATATTTGATCGTTATGATATCATACCTTAAGGGACAACATTGTGGCATTATTTTTGTTTAACTCTTAAAAAAACGCATTCAACGTTGTTTTATCTCGATGATTGTGAAATAAAATAATATCAATAAAACAACGATGGCATTTTTTAACTACCATTAGATATAATATTTGATCGTTATGATATCATACCTTAAGGGACAACATTGTGGCATTATTTTTGTTTAACTCTTAAAAAAACGCATTCAACGTTGTTTTATCTCGATGATTGTGAAATAAAATAATATCAATAAAACAAAGACGGCATTTTTTAAATACCATTAATATAATATTTGATCGTTATGATATCACACCTTAAGGGACAACATTGTGGCATTATTTTTGTTTAACTCTTAAAAAACTCATTCAACGTTGTTTTATCTCGATGGTTGTGAAATAAAAGAATATCAATAAAACAAAGACGGCATTTTTTAAATACCATTAATATAATATTTGATCGTTATGATATCATACCTTGAGGGACAACATTGTGGCATTATTTTTGTTTATGTCTTAAAAAAACGCATTCAACGTTGTTTTATCTCGATGGTTGTGAAATAAAATAATATCAGTAAAACAAAAATGGCATTTTTTTAAATACCAATTGGCCGGATGCGTAATATCAGCGCTGCCTAGCATCCACAAAATCATAATTTAAAAAATCACAAACTAAAGATTTAATAATACATTTTTAATATTGGTAGAATTCAATGTTTTTGTTAATATTAAATTAAATATACGTCATATTTTTAAAATTTTATAGATAAGTTTTTATTAATCTCTTATTTAACATTTTCTCTTATTATCACTATTCATTTTTATCTATTTCTTAAATATGTAGTTTCTAATTATAAATGTAAATTGAAAATAGTGAAAAAAATTTCCAATAAATTTTTCATAATAAAATAATCGCGACAGAGAACTATTTAATGTATATTCTTTCATTAAAACATCAATGAAAATCGCATTTTTTCTGAACTTCACTGGTTCAAAATTAATCAAACATGACAATACACATTAATTAAATTATATATCTATTACAATATTTAACAGGAGCCTTTAAATATTTCCATTTCTGCTACAGCGAGCGCTGCGGTCGATTTCGTTACCCCCACTATGCAGTCCGCACCCAGCCAATTATATCGCTTGATAAACGCCTTACTACGACTGGAAGTGTAATAAATGAGACAATTAAAATACGCTAGTCTCATTTTACTCGCGACTGTCTTTCTAAGGAATGTAGCTAATGGCATTTATCCTTCAGCTTTTTCTTATTGGCATATTGGGTGGCCAGTACAGATATTGCGATTTTTGTTATGCTCGGAACATAGAATGTTTTGTGTCATTATCTATTCCTATGGCTGCAAATATTATACGTAGTTACACATGTGTGAATTTTTCAATTTGAGTTGAGATGATAAATTTACAAAAATAACGCACAAACTTAGATTTTGTGACATAAGTATTGTAATTTGTTAAGTCAATAAAAATTCCTACAGATGCAGATATAATTTATAGTAAAATATGTGTAAATTTTTAATCTGTGGCAGAATAAGGAAATACCTAAAAGTGTACACACAGAATTAGGTTCTGGAAAATGAACCAGGTTAAATATAAAAAACAAATTGTAATTTAAAAAATGGAATGTTTTGTGTCATTATCAATTCATGCGGTTTCAAATAACATTTAAAGTTAAATATACGTCATTTTCAATCTGGAATGGAATGAGGAAGTTTCTAAAAGTTCACAGAATTAGGTTCTGTAAAATAAGTAATGTAAACGAGGTGTAATGAACAAGTTTTTATTTTGAAAATGGAATCTTTTATGTAATTGTCAATTCGGATGAACGCAAAGTATGTGTGAATTTTCAATCCGGAAAAGAATGAGGAAATTTCTAAGTCATCGCATAAAATTAGATTTTGTAATATCAATCATAATTTCAAAAATTTCCATATTGCTTCGTGTCATTGACAATTTCTATGGCTGCAAATATTATTCGTAGTTTAATATGGATGAATTTTCAATCTGGACTAAAATGAGAAATTTCTAAAAGTTAATGCACAGAATTAGATTATGCAAACAGAGTCCTGCAAAGTATGATAAATAAATTTTAATTTTCTTGTCCAGAAAAACACTTTCAACTACTTGGATAATTTACTGAATATTGAACAAAGTTTTCTATTATCACTTTATTATACCTTGCGTCGAGGCAAATTTATGGGGCTAGTATACTTGTCAAAAAGTACCAAATTGGCATATTACCATATTATCACAATATTAGCACCTTATATTGTGCTAGTATTAACATATTAGCACAATATAAGGTGTGCTAAGTCCTTAATGTCACAAAAGTATATAACCAAACTGTAAAATTTCTTTACGTAAATAACGTATTTTCTATAACTTTTCTTTTATAGTTAGTGGACACTTGCAGCTTCGCTAGTAAAAAAAATAAACGTATAGAGTTCTACTGATTATCAGAAACAAATTATTACTTTAGTTATAGTTCAATGTCTTTTGACTGTCTTATTATTTATCCCAACATATGGCATTCAAAATGAAGTTTCGAATATACTATTTCAAAATATTAATTTTATTATATTTGGTTTTTATTAAATAATACAAAAATTGAGAGACGTTGATAGAAAGAGTTTTAACATCTTTTGAACATTGATGTTAGACATTGGAAACATCTTTTCAATATCTGACATCTCATTTAACATAAAACATAATTAAAAAAATTGATGCAGTAAAATAAGTGGAACATACAGTGATTAAAGTCATGTATTGATGTAATAGTTATTGCGGTTCAACTTTCAAAACTGCATTATTGACTTTATTGAATTAAATAATTATGATATAATTACAAAAGGTTATAATCTAATTAATTAAGGATAGTTATGTAAACATGACTGTTATTAATTATATCAAAAACCGCTTCACATTGAAACTTGAAATTTCGCATAGTAACAATGCAGCGCAATTCGCGTATACCTCAAAAGTTGAAACTCAAAAAAAAATTAATGAAAATTGAAGGGGAAGGGGATAAAAAATAAGTATTCGAATATTTTTTTTAATTCTATATACATCACATTTACGAAATTTATGTATATAAATTCTATTTATGTAAATTTCCTATTAGTTTGAGAGGGCAGTTACGGGTTTCTAAAAAAATATTTTCTTCGTAATTTTAATTAGCGTATCTTTATAATTTCAATAATTTATTTATTTATCGACTTTCTAATTGATACATATGGTGGACTTATTACTGCGAGAGCGATCTCTAACAGTCAACCATAACACCAATCCAGTCCCGCTAGGCAAGTGGCCGGGAATCGAATCCGGATCCCCGCTGTGCAGTACTCTGCCAAAGACCATATGCCTTGTGATCAACTCAACACACCACGGTTACGACATAATTATTACTTAATTAATATATAGACATACTGAAAAATATATATCCGACTCCGTCCTTTTATTTTGAAAACTACCGAAAATAAAATCATGAAAAAAGAGTTTTAGATAAAACTGATTGTATCATATTATTTGAATAATTCATAATGACATATATAGATGATAAATAAACTTAAGGGAAATAAGAAACTTTTAGAAACAAAAGAAGTCGTACCATAGTTGGTAAATAAATAAATATATACTTAATCACTTAAAATAATTCGAAATTATGACAATCGTTGATATTACTTATTATAAATAAAATAATTTCAATTCAAACGCGATATGGAACCCTCGATAAAATAGCCAGACTTGGCAGGTTTTATTTAATAATATTGTTGTCACCACTTTTATAAATTTTGTGATAGAGGGCGCAATACATAAAGCAGTGAGACACTGTGATTTACCTCTCAGTATTTCACTAATTAACACAAAAGAAATTTTATTTCAAAAATATTATAATATTTAAATCTTAAGACTTATCGGGCAAACATCAGAATCGTGTGCAATAGGTAAAAACCTTATTTTCAGGAAGATATAACCACGAACGGGGTCGAGGGCCGCAAGTCTCAGATCGCGTTCCATTTTCGAATTACGAATTATGAGGTCGCTCGTTTATATACATTTCAAATATGAAATATACTGGCCAGCGTTAATTGAACCAGACGCACTTTTCACAAGAACAATATTGACAAAATAAAGTTTATTTTGCTAGCAGGTTCGCTTTTAAAACCGGCACTATATTTCGTAAGAAATATTTCTCAAATATTGCCTTTTTTTAGAAAATGGTTGTTTCTTTAAATCACGTTGAAACGAATCATTAAAAAAAAGCAAAAGTCGTAAATCTTTCATAAGGTAAAGCTTTTATTAGGAGTATTAGCTTTTATTAGGTAATACGATAAATTTGTTAATTGGAACTAATAATCAGGTAAAAGTCAATGAAAAAGACAGTTTCAACTGCCCACATACCCCAAAAAAATTAAAATAAGTCGGAAAAAAATTATAAGTAAGGTGCAGATAAATGAATGAGGTTAGAAGATTTTCCCACAACGAAGGCTAAGAATAGTAGCCCAGCACAAAAGGAGTGTTTTTGTGGAAAATTGTCTATAAAAATTAAACTATTTGGCAAAATCATAGTGAAAATCATTAGGCTTTTCGTTGTAATAGTAAACAAAAATCAGAAAAATTGCTAAAATATGCGACTTGTAACGTATTCTCATACGTACATAAGAATATATGAAAAAAAACATATTTATATATATATATATATATATATATATATATATATATACAGTTTAGCAAAGCTAATCATTAAAAAATCACATCGACAAAAAAGTAGCCGATAAAAAAGCTCGTTGCTAAAAAAGCTCGTCGATGAAAAGTGAAATAGATAACGTGTCACTCAACTCAACTCAATGTTTGTTTCACAGTAATTAACAATATAATATGAAAGCAAAAACTATACCCTGCCTCACTTGAGTTGACTCTTTATTAATATAGTTAAATTTTCGACCAGTAACAGTCCATTCCTCCAGTCCCAAAAGTAATCTTGACAGGGATGAAAGAAACTTATATTTTAGCTTAAACTTAAGGGTGAAAAAACTCTCCCAGAGTTTTTGTAATTCGCCTGCAAACTTATTTTTCACTGCGTGACTGCAAATAATCCAAGTTCGAGTTCGTTAGCAAAATTTAGCTTATATTTTAATCCAAATCTCAAGCAATCAGATATCTCATCTCAATCTCAAGCAATTAGATATCTCATCTCAATCTCGGGCAATCAGATATCTATAACAGAAAACTCAATTTATTGAACATGAAGCTACGAACCTGCATCTAATGGAGAAGCCAAAGCGATTTTCACAATGAGCATCAAAAGTGATACTTTTATCATTTCGATACACGAAATACAAATAATTAAAAATTCTGACAATCGTTGATTTTCTCTTATTGGTGAATTTACAAATAGAATGATAGACTTCTCTTCTGAGCTGCCACCGTGGTATCTATATAAATTATTGCCGATGGCGTCTCTAGTAGGGCCGCCGTGTGCTGGTTAGACAATCATATTTCTATAGGTTGAATAGTTTTTGCATAATATTGTAACAAATAAAAAAACAGGCTAACAAAAACTTCGCTGTGGTATATTCCATAACAGACACAGACACAGCATCATTCCGTTGAAAGTACTATTCAAAGTGGTCTTGTAGTTTTTGCGTCCTATTCTCCCAAATAGACTACAGGCACATGACTGCACAAACGAGTAACAAACTCTGTTGACTTCTATTCCAATTCCAGACATACCGTCGATTATATTTATTTATTTATCCATGGCCATTACACTCTTATCAAAGTCGTCGTAGTCTCAGTAATGATGTATATATATGTTTTATTTTCGTCCTCGCTCCTCTCGACTCGGATGGCTGCATTGACCATGTGTTTCCACTTCTGTCGATTGGTAGCATTTCTAGAACACGTGTAATGCTAGTATCTGTAGCTATCCTTATCAAGTTTAGGGTTGGAATTCGCCCTTACGACTGTTTGCCTTCAACTTGTCCCTGCACTACTGGATGCTCCATTGAAAATACACATATATGGCGCATCAATTTTGCGACGGTCTTTTAGTCTAAAGGTCTAGATTCCTTCTCCGTATAGAAAAATTGGAAAAACGAGACATTTTATTATTGGTTTTTAATTTTTTTTATTAGTATTTTGGTGTAACATTTTTGCACACACAGACTTGCTACTATAAGAGCAATATTTTACAGTCAGCAATACAAACGAGGAATGCAATTATTTAGTCTACAAGTGGACAGTATAAAATTCGATTATTTTTATTTTGATAAAAAACTTTTTAAATACAATTAAATATTTAAAAAATAATTATTAATAATGAAAAAACCTAAATTTGTTATGTTGGTAGGAAAAAAGAAAAGTATGAAACCTAAGGGAAAGCAGGATGTGAACGGAAGGGAAATAATGCGGAATAAGCTAAGATATGTATATTTTTTCTGGAGATTTTTGAAAGCGCATACGGATAGTAAATTTCTAATGTTATGATTCATTAGATTCAATAATTTAGTAGCGTAAGCAATAAAGTAATATTCAAGGACGAACGATGTTTAATAATGAGAAGCATGCGTAGATTTTAATAGGTCTAGATTTACGTTCCTCCTGTGAAATCCCGTGAAAATATTTCCAAGCCACCACCCGGATCGTCTCAGAAACTCTCCTGGGACTCATAACGACCCACATCATATAAAAGAAGAGGTGTTCGAAAGCCCTCTCTCCTCCCCTAATAGTCTCCCGTATATACAATTAAACGCTTCCCCCAACAGGGTTTCCCCCAACATTTAGCACCTCCATTTTTTTCAATAACGCTTTTAGCGAACCCTCTAAATGCCTTAAAGATCGGTCCAAACTGAACGAAGTCACGATGGTTAAAAATCCCTCGTCCTAACGACTCTCCTGACTATACTCTACTCCTGAAACTACTCCCGCCGTTCCACCCGGTTTGTCTCAGGACCCCTCCTGGGACCCGTAACATCCCACCTCACATAAAAGAGGGGACCTTTGAAAGTTCCTTAATAGGGTCCAGTAACTACGATCTCAGCGCTTCCACGCAAAAGGGTTATAGTCTGTCCCTTCTCAATGAATCATTCGGGGCCTCCATCTTATCAAAAATGCACTTGGCTAATACTTTAAATTACTCAAAGATCAGTTCATGTCTAACCAAGTCTCGGTTACTAAAGATACCACGCGAGTCTACGTTACTTTTTAGATGCATACTCTCTAACAAAACTTTACGCGCATCATCGTGCTCATCGCAGTGGAACAAAACATGACTCATGTCCTACGTCTCAAATCCGCAGGTACACGCCGGGCTATTTCTAAAGGCAAATCTATATTGACTGGCACGAAATTCACCGTGTGTTAGAAACTGAAAAACGTAATAATTAGGGTTGAACCAGTTTTTACTCAACCGCTCGGACACATCGGGGAAAAACAACCTGGTCGTTTCCCCTTTTAAATCGGGGGAAGACCACCTAGACTGGTAATGATCATCGATAATCTCTAAAATACACCTCTTGCCCTGAACTAGGGATTAGTCAGCCAAAAACTGAAAATGTAACGGAACCGTATCGAAACTCTTGCTTCGTGCCAAGGTGAAGCTGCGCGATCCGCAGGCAAAAGAGCCACCAAAACCGGCAGCGCATCCGTTGAACAAGTTCTATACGCCTTGATCTGTGCCAACAGTGGCACATACTGCTCTTAGTATCACCTTTCTGACCTGCTGGACCCCGACGCACCACTGAGGCAAAACCGAGGGCTTTGACGTATAGGCTAATATACCTAGATATATTACTTTATATATCAGTTTAAGGGTAAAGTTGTTCAACCCCCAGCTGGCACCGGCAAGCCGGGCCATGGGACGGAAGGCTACCCGAGTCTTCTCACCGATGTACCGCGACTGTGATAAAAATCTCCGCCGTGCATGAAGGACCATGCCCTGGTAAGTCACTTGATCCCGCATACTGATCCTGGAACCAGCCATCACCATAAACTGCTTTTTCGCCAGCCTGACCTAAAAGAGGACAACCCCGGACTTTTATGGGGCAAAGCTGAGCTTGTTCTTAGTGCCCCAGTCATATAATCTGGCGAGAAAGCCCGCTGCCCGTTTCTCTAAATTTTTGCGGCTCGCTCCTCCGATCAACAGCAGAGTATCGTGTGCATATGCGAAGGTACCGCATCCATGAAGGGGTATCGTGAGTATACCAGCAAACATAATATTTCACAGAACTGGTCCAAGAACCGAGTCTTGCGGGCAGTCCCTGGCCTACTGGTACCAAACTAACTGTCACCAAAAGAAGAAAGTCTGTATGAACTATTTAAAACATTATAAACTAAGGAGATCGGCTGCTCGCGAATCGCTACCCATTGGAGCCATGATCTGTTGAAATGTGATCATATTTATGAAGGTTAAATATATAACGGACGTGTATATTTTGAATTACTTTCAGATTTGTTAATAAGATCTAGATAACACCTTCTATCGTTTAATAAAATTATTAAAAAAGTCGTGAGGCGTTGTGGTACACCCGACGGAAACGAAACTTCTTGCTCATCGCATAAAAATTACATATTTAATTAATATAATATTATATCATTACAGTAATAAATAATAGACATTTTTACAAATAATTTTCGAATTATCCATCACAAAATAAATTATGAATGTGTTATGTTTTTATTAACATAATTCATACACTATCTCATTTTGATGAGCCTTGTTCGACGAAATTTTAGCCAAATTACTCGTTTTGCACTTTTTTAAATGTATATTTGAAATTCTCATATATTAATGCAAAAGGGAATATCAAGTTAAAAAAACTGCGACGAAATTCAAGAATTGTCAGAAAAAATTTGGACATTTTCTATAAATTTTGCCAAAATTTCATTTTATGTAAATTTATTTCTAACTTACATACTTGTTTTTTTTTTAATTTCTTTATTTTTTAATTGTTAATTACTTAGTGAAAAAAAAGAAAAGACGAATAATTTTTAATCAATAATACTTGCACAAACGATCTTCGCTAACTAACACGTGAGAGAATTGTTCCTACATGAGGAGTGTTTCAACACAGCGTTCGTGACGTTTCATTTTTTCTATTACGTTGCACTTCATTTAGATTGCCATCCCAAATGTTCGTTAAGAAGCTTCGCCTTAAAAACTTGGACATAATTGGACTTTAGTTTTAAAGGGAATGAGTCGTTGGAGTCGTTTTAAAAACCATATCCTGCCAAATAATCGACTATTGACAACGTTTACCTAGGGCTACCAACTAAGATTTTGATTGATCAATAAACCCAGGTTCTTTACAGATTAAGACAATAGCATTGATTATTCATTAAGACAATTTATATTTATTACTAGCCACTCGTCCGGGCTTCTCACAGATAGGCAAAGATTGACACTAGACCCATTAATACGTGAAAATCCGTGCACATAATTTTGATAACTTATAAAAACCGTCAAGACTTTTAAACTATTCATTCGATAACAATGGTGTACAACTAAAATTTGGTCTATATAAGCCTAGGAACATCATTACATAACATCGTCCCAGAGTTAATGGCAGAACTTTCTCAAGGAAACAATGTTGATATTCACTGTTTTCATGTAACTCTGACGATTGAAATAGTTGACGCCAAAATATTTATCCAATGATTTTTTTTTCTGATTTCATTAACATTCATCGTCACAATACTGGTAATTTACGAAAAAGTATTCATAAATCTTCATGAATAAATTTATCCACTAATGAAAACTGGAATAAATTCCGTTCAGCAGTTACTGAGAAAAAATTGCGAATATCAGACAGACAGACGTGACGGGACGTTGAATTTGTTTCATAATATATATTGTATAATAAAATAAAAAAATCTATAATAATCTAAAAGTATTGGAAAATATAAAAAAATCTACGGAGCTTAGTAATAGCTATCTAGTGAAGTGTAACAAAAATGTCCGATGTAACCTACCCGCTTATATAATCTCATTTTATACCACAGCCTCATTCCGCTGCAATGATAAGTGGATGATAAGATAAAGTTTACTTTGTGCCAAAATTTCCGATCGATCAATACTACCATGGTCACTACTGTGCCAAACAGCAAAATTGGGGCGATCGGTAACGATGTAATATTACTTTGCACTTAGTTTCCGCACCATCGATCCACCATTTAGTTTTAAGTAAACGTAGGTAGCCTCACCCTTAATGCTGTAAGAAAAATGAAGTTTAAGGCCTCTTAACTACCGCTTATTAAATTCAAATTTTAGGGAAGCAAACAAATATATTTTAAAACAGCTTTTTTCTTTTCTTTAAAGCCTACCTTTCGTGGCTTAATGAACGCAATGTAAAACATCTCCAAAGAATCTTTAATACACACTATATTCCAACGAAATAAAGAAATACTTAAAGTAATGGAAGTATTCCGTTAGAGTTTAGGACAGGGTCAATTAAATAAGAGGAAGAAGGGTATTTTCTAAGGAAATGTTAGTGAATGAGCACGAATCACATCGAAGTATATGTTAATATACGTGCAAAACATCTTCATAGTATCTTTAATACACGCTATATTTCGACGAAATAAAGAAGTACTTAAAATAATGGAAGTATTCCGTTAGAGTTTAGGACGGGGTCAATAAAATAAAAGGACGAAGGGTATTTTCTAAGGAAATGTTAATGAATGAGCACGAATCACATCGAACTATATGAGTATATACGTGCATAACATCTTTATAGAATCTTTAATACGCGCTATATTCCAATGAAATAAAGAAATACTTAAAGTGATGAAAGTATTCCGTTAGAGTTTAGGACGGGGTCAATAAAATTAGAGGAATAAGGGTATTTTCTAAGGAAATGTTAGTGAATGAGCACGAATCACACCGAACTATATATAGCTTATATAAGCGTTCTTATGTACATAACATAAGAACGCTTATATAAGCTTATACAATTTGAAGGAAGCATCCTCTTAGCTATAGACATTTTTATTTGATAGTGCTTAGGGTTACTGAACAAAACGATAAGTTTTCGATCTCGGAAATTCATTCCGGCCTTTGAGTTATACATCCAGAAGTTTTAAATCTTTGTTCTACAAGAACTAAAAAAATACTAATTGGATCCGAACGTTCCAGGCTATTCACGTTTATACATAGATGATACTTAAATATTATTTTAAGTTATAACCGGAACAGTATTTCCGGAGGTAAAGATAAAAAATAGATTTTACGTTGAATTTCTTTAACTTCACAGTTTTTCCTGCAAAGTTGTTGGAATATAATTTGTATTTAGATGAATATACAATAGTGTTACCTTTAAGAAATTAATGAGTAATTGGTATGTGTAATCCAAAGGAACAGTGCAAGTTTATTTAAGCTAAAAAACATTATTACAAATGTAATATTTTGACCAAAACTAAAAAAAATGTTGTTTTTCCGCTGCTTTTTAATTTTCTTCTAATTTTTATTCCCTGTTGTAACTTGATTTTCCTTAATAAATTACTTTATTTGGATCCTTGGTAATATTTTGTTATACACAATATTTTTGCGGTTTATTTTACGTTTTTAAAACCATTAGTTACATGTGTATCTAAGATATAAAGAAAATCCATTCCCCTCAGAATATCTTGATCCATATAGTTTCAATACGAATGGTACGATTGACTTTCGATGAATTAACAATTTTCTAGCCCCGATCATTTTAATTAGTTTATGATATTATCTTAAACATCGTACCAGATTAACAAACAACAAGAACAACTCAGAGTCTAGAAGTTATTATTTCGTTACTACGCTTGGTATGATATTGTCCAATCATTTTTGCGATACAAAACGATGTAGCTACTTGCTTGATTTAGAAATAAATTATGAATGTGTCACGTTTTTATTGGTATAATTCACACATTATCACACATTATCTGATTATCTGATGAGTGTTTGAGGAAATTTTCGCCAAATAACTAATTTTGTACTTTTTTAAATGTATATTCCAAGTTAAAAAAAAATACGACAAGTAGACGAATGGACCAAATATTAAAAACCGATATCCAAGGATCTTCAGAAAAAAATTGTATTTTTTCTGTAAATATTGACAACACTTCCAGAAATTAAAATAATGAAGTTAATAAATTATTCTTTTGACATCAATATTTTAGTTAAACAAGAATTGCGATGTCTAACTTACATACTTGTTTTTTTTAATTCTTTATTATTTGTGAATTGTTAATTACTTAGTGAAAAAAAGAAAAAAAGAAAAATATGTATTATTTTTAATCAATAATACACAATCATTCTCCGCTATCCCGTAAAAATAAAAAATGATCAGGATATTCAAAAAATTAAGTAATTAAACGTCAAAAAGCACCAGAGATCTAAAACCATTCTATTTCAAAAGAATGTTACATTTTGACTACATTCCATTAAACATTTATTCTTTTTCTCTTTTTACTATTACTGCCTCTTCCTCTCAGTTGTTAAACTCTTGGCAAAGTGGTCGTCGTTATCTTGTCAAGTGTGTTGTGCCATCTTTGCTTCCTTAGCTATTCTCTAGGTCTATTCGTGTAAGAAAGCTTTCATTGCTGCCTTGACCTAATTTATCCACCTCATCGGTGCTCTTCGACGTGATCTGGTAACTTCAATTATGCCTTGTTCAATGATACCATTGCTACGCCACGACACCTGCCAATGAAGAATTTCATTATGTGAGTGTGTGCAATAATTGACTACATTTCTGGGTCATAAAGCATAATGAGAAAAACTAATGCTCAAACGACTCAGGTTTTCGTTTTTTTGTGATGTTACCATGCTTCCATATCTTCCTCATAGCTTATCCGTAGCAACCTACTAATCGTCATATGCTTTTGACTTCATCAGTAAATTACTGCCACTACGCAATGATGTTCCAAATATTGGTCCCAAACTAAGAATTTGGGACGACTACCTGCTTGTTCGTAGCAGAACCATTGAGCAATAATATAACGATAAGAACATAAGTATTACCGTGCTATTTCTATCTAAGATCAATGAATCTATATTTTACTGAGTAAACTGTTTGCAGATCTCATTTTTGTGGACAAGTACTAGAGGTCCGTTTTATATAAATATCAGAAGATAACTAGTCTTAGCTTAATTTTTCTTATGTTTTAATTTCCTAAGTTTTGAAATGTATGTTAAATGTGTACCAGGAGATGTCAGTTTTATATTTAGCAAAAATTTATGTATTAAATATTACACGAAATATTTTACAATCTTATCTGAACTGTATTGTTACAGTTCTTAAATCGTAAATGAAAAGATAACCGTATCTTCCAATAATAATCCTTATTCATTAGTACCTCGTTAGAAATAAGTATCTCTGTGAAATATTTGATGGTTGTTGGAGAATATTTCAAAAAAATAAACAAATTTGATAAAAAGGAAATATAATTAGTTGTAAGCTTTGCGTTAGAAAATCTTGCAGATCTTTTCAATTCATACAAATTTTCTGAACCTCATCCCGGCACTGTTAAAATATAAATCCGATGAAAAATGCATTTCCTGGTGTTAAGATCTCAATTAGGCATCCAAAATTCTGGTACTTCTTATACATCTCTGTGATTAAATGAAGGTTGCGAAACTTTTGATAGATGCTTTGGTTTTAAATGGGAAGTATATTTCATTCTTATATTATTATCGTATATTCGTTTCTATATCTCTTTGCTTATGGATAAAAGATACATCAAAAATAGAGCACGACAAATTGGCACCAAATGCGCACTGACATTCGTTGCCAGGTACTGAGTATCGCCAGCGCAGCACTTCATTTACGATCAAAATCGCACACTCACTCTACCCTGGCTGTTTTACGATATCTGGGTCACGCTACGATGATAAACACTTTTTTTTAATGTCTACACTATCACTTTTTCATACGGATAAACATAAATATAGTATGATACATTGACGTTCGTGTCGTTTTAAAACTGGTCCACGACGTTCATCTATTATTTAACCCCTTAAACACCGAACACACAAAGTGCAAAGTTTATGCTTCCGTCTATATTATATAAATGGAATGAATAGATCTTCAAACTATGGAACAGGTAAATATTTAAATATTATTATGTAAATTTAAAAAGAAACAGCTCGGGATACACACCCACATCACATTACTGTTATCAACGCCTATAAATAGTTTTCAATAAACCCAGAGACTTTAAAAGAGATGATAAAAGCCCTTATAGTGTTGGGTCCAAGTGTTACAAGAATAAATTATCCTCTTAAGTAAAGAAACTGGGTATGTCTGGTTGAGCAGAAATGTGAATTTCGCGGTTTCTTCTTGGTTTAAATCAAAGAACATATATAAAAAAAACAATGTATTTTAGAAAATATGGTCCGAATTCGATTCTTTTATTATAAAAAATTGTTCTTCCTATGAAGAAACGCACTTTTGTCTAGAAACTTTTTCAAATCACTTTTTTTTAATAAGATGATCGCGAATAAACCCTACTTTTTACTATAAATTCTTCATTTTTCACCTATATTCTTTCATTTAAATAAAAAAACTAAAACTAAAACTAAAACTTTTGCTAAAGCGAACCATTTCTAGGAACGGAAAAATAAGCTCCTTAAACCTTTTGTTAAAATCGTTAATTACACAAATGAGAAATAGGTACCAAACGCGCACTGAGACATTCGTTGCCAGGTTTAACGTTTAACGAAAATGTAATTTTCCCATTTTTTTTAACATAAAAAAATTACATATTTAAAAAAAATATTATTTCATTGTAAAAAATTGATTTGAAAAATGCTCTTTCTAGGTAGAAACACCTGTCAGTTGGTCGTCAAGAATAAATTTAATAACCTCACTTTACGCGATCGTCTGCGCATTTCATATTTTTATTTTTTGGGTTTGTTTTTTTATTTCAATTCCTCTTTGTACTTACAAATACTGTGTCAGCTTAGTCGAAATATCTATAATTTTTACTTCTTTGTCAAGTGTACTTTTGTATGGGAACTTTTTTCAAATCACTTTTTTTCCATAAAATAATCAAGAGCGAGCCCTAATTTCAGTTGATACTTCATTTTTTATCTATATTCTTTCAATTAAAGTAAAAAAAAATAAAAAATCACATTTTTGCTAAAGTGAACTTGCTCCGAGAAATATTGTATTTTGTTACAAAAAATCAGGTAATTTTTCATAACAGTTTTTATATGCTATTTCTACAGACCTTTTTAAACTATTAAAATGAAACAAAGTTCAAATTGTTTCTCTTTGTACCTTCTATATCACATGTAACATAGTAATCCATGAAACTACGCAAACCCGACAAAATCCTAAAAAAATCATGTAAAATTCGAAAAGAGTGGAAAACACATTAATTTTGACAAAATAATAAATTAAATGAATATCAATGCGAGTTTACAATTCATTTTTAAATAATTTAGGCAATGGCTTCCAATTAAAAAGCCAATCGGTATTTATTAATTTTTATAATCGTTTCTAAAAAGATTTATGAACTTCTTTGGATTTTTATTATTGTTTTTATTTTTATGGGCAATTCTTGATGTATTAAGAATCTAATATATGAGATTTTATGAAGATACCTTTTTTCATTTTGTATTATGGTTACAAATTTCATTTCGTTTTTTGCCTTTTCTGATTGTAAATCGCTGAATTGCTATCTTTTTTATATTTCCAAAAATACCAATTTTTTAACACTAAAATTTTATTTCTGTGACGCCAGGTGCGTTTTCGCCGATTTAATTTACGATACAGATAGTATTTGGAACAAAATAAAAAAAACTGAGTGTGATAATATCTGCAAAAAAGGGGTAAATTTCAGACCTTTTTACTTTGAGAAAATTATGCTTCCTATTGTTTTAGGTGAAGATCCCAAAGTCAGTTGCAGAGGCCATAAAAAATAATTTCTTTCACTAGCTAGTTCGTAGCCTAGAGATTATAGAAGCCTCGCGCATTCAGTAAAAAGATACTCTCACGTTGCTTTACGTTATTTGACGGTTCAGATTTTTGTGTGAACGCCATATAATAAAAGATAAAGTTAAGCTAAATATTTTTGTGTTAACTTCAGTCGACTGGTTATATTGTGATACATTATGCTCTGTACCTGGTTTTAGTTACTTCAATGAATTAATTTTAATTTCAAAAGTGTATATTTTATTTTAACAATTACATAATAATATGAAGTACACGTCATTCATTAGTGTGACAGAAAAAAATTGCATATATACATAATTTTTTGTCACATTATTTCGTTATGTTCAAATCTACATACGTTTATCTAAACCCAACATTTATAACATTGATACAAGTGTTCCTTTGACCCATAAGTCGGTGTTTCACTATTTGATGCCATAGGGGGATATTTTTCATTTAAAAAGCGTAACTTATGTATATCATTGTACTTAACTTATGTCAATCTTGATGCCAAAAAAAACTAGTTATTCATAACTTAATAACTTTTATAATTGCACACAATATATTTATTTTGCAATTTAATTGCAATTTTATAACTAACTTTTATAATTATATTATTTGTTATTAAAATACAAGATATTTCTATACAAACTATGTGAAGGATTGAAGTAGTGAGGGTTTTCGAAATTTTTATGTGTCTTTCGGTGTGCTTACTTCTTTATTAGGACTTACTGTATTTACATTACATTAAATGTATTTAGCATAACGTTAAAATTCACCCGTTCAAGGGTCAGAATTTTATTATTATTATTATTTAAATATGGTTTAAGTGTTATCTTCTCAAAAATAAAATAAAATTGAGCAGAGGATTGATTTCAGAGATATGACCAGTCAAAGCAATCTAATTTTTCCAAGGATAACACTGAACATTTTCTAAATATGAAAGTGGCATCAAATAGCAAATCTGCATTTGATTTATTGTTTAAAAAAATCGTCTTTATAGTACTCTATGGTCTCATGGTCTTTACTGATGTGATGAAACCACTTGGAGAAGCAATCGGTCCACTCTTCTTTGAACTTATCTTCAACTGCCTTTTTGAAGACAATCACCTTTTATTTGGTCTCAGGGGAACATATTCCTCGCAGTTTGTCTTTTATACTAATCGAAATCGCATGATACGAGATCGGGCAGATGAGACATTGTTTCTATACCTAGGGTGGTCAAATATTTAGTCGCTCATCTGGCTAAGTATGCAGAGACGATATTTTATAAAGGAGGGAGCGTTACTGTCGAACTTTTTTCAAAACAACAGGCAAACCTTTGCTGCTATACTAGTCTGCAGAAACTTCTTTTATTTTCCAAAATAACAGGCAAACACTTGCCGGTATACTAGTATGCGGAAACTGTTCTTTTATTTTCCAAAACAACAGGCAAACACTTGCCGGTATACTAGTATGCGGAAACCGTTCTTTTATTTTCCAAAACAACAGGAAAACACTTGCCGGTATACTAGTATGCGGAAACTGTTCTTTTATTTTCCAAAGCAACAGGCAAACACTTGCTGGTATACTAGTCAGCGGAAACTTTTCTTTTATTTCCTAAAACAATCTTCGTTAATGTTTTCTCAGAAATTAGTCCTTCCTTCTCCTTTAAAAGCAACCCTTTTGAAAGAAATATCTACTGCGCAGACTGTCTCTTAATTTTGGGACTAGTAACTGTATATACAGTTTTCGTCACTCATGACAATATCGAATATATCACTAGAGAGACTTCCGTCAATTTTTCTAACGTTTTGAAACTCTATTTAATGCGACGATGCTTTTGAATGTCGGTCAAATAATAAGGTAAGCCAAAACGCCCAATGCTACCTGACGCATAAATATTGAAACAGAATTTTCTGTACTTGACTCACACCAATGACTAAATCACCCATATCTGCTGATAGGTTACTCTCTTGTCTATCATTATCAGAGCCGCAGAGCATCGATGTTATCCTTAATTGTTGCTGATGAAGGATGTCCCTTACATATATTATCTCTGAGATTAGTACGATTTCGCTTCAACTCGTTAAATCAATGTTTAACACGTTAAATCAAATGGGACTTTAGCATAAAATGCCAATCCAAGTCCATTGCAACTTTATTGTTCATTGAGACCACAAAAAAATGTCATCAAACGAAAAACTTTTGCTGAATTTATTTCATCATGATGACAAATAAATGACAGATTCAGGCAAAGTATTTTAATAGGTTACTAAATAATATTCAAAATGAGAACAAAAACAAAAAAAATTATTTCTGTTATAAATATGGCTAATCCTAACGACTTTCAGTGCTGCCCTTATAACTTATGTACATAAATGGTATGTGGGTAAGTAATGCTTTATATACAAATGCTCTTTGTAGCCCTAATTTTAAAATCATTTTTTGGTATCTCAAGTATTAAAAATGTTAACACCAAAGTAGTCCACGCGACTTAAATTACAGATAAGATACTAATGAGATACAAACAATGATTACAAACGGAATGAGTTAAACTATTCCATTACTTCGAATTATCTATTAAATACTAAAAGCTTTACAGCTCAACCGCTTAAAAACTATCAAATTATTGTGGCGAATGTGAAGTTATTTACGCATTTCTTTAAAGTGAAAAACCATTTGTATTTTTCTCTGTAGCTTTCCTGTTTAATCACACGCTATAAACGTAAAATGAATCGTAAATTTTTTTTCTAAAGACCTGCTAAAAGCTGTATTTGCGGACTAGCTTTACGTCGTGTTTACAAGCGTGTCATTGATGTTGTTCAAATAAATTTAATAGCGCAATGAAGTAAATATTTTCCTCATCGCATTCAACGATCTGATGAGATTATGTTTTTATATTCATGTAGCATTCTCAGCGAAGAAAGAGGCGGCAAAGAAGATACGTAATTAATGCGGAAAATAAAGATACGCAAATAGAACTATAAGCTCCTCACATTGAAAATATTTTAAAAAAAAAATAAATGGGACAATAGGTGATAGTGGATATTTCCGGAGTATTTATCTAGTTGTATGTTTTGTACATACAACAATTCAGATGGAGATTTTATAAAAATAAATAAATAAATTTAAAATTGAATATAGTTCGAAATTATTAAATTATTAAATAATTTAAAAAATTTTTAAATTTAAACTAATTTAGTTATATTATCGCAATCGGTTCACTAAATCAGTATATATGTCAATTTAATATTTTTAAAATTCACTTGCATGCTTTAGTATAAAAACTATTTTGGCACTAAGTGTTTTTTAAATCGCGCAATGAAGTTTTTCACGCGGACATATATTGGCGAAATGGGTTTGCGCATATAATGTCGCGGGCACAGCTAGTACACAATATAAATATTATAAAAATATTTATTTATTACACATTCCCTTTTTCAAACGCTTTCGCACGCGTAGATTTCGTTGTGTGATTGTGTTGGTATGAACATATACGTATTATATATCATAATTCTAAAAGCAAAATTCTTTCGTTTTTATATACTCGTTATAGTAACCTTGTTCCAAGAGAATTAACTTCAAACTTCGAAAGAAAAATAGATACCATTTTTTTTATTATGTCTAGAAAAATAGAACTTAAAAAAACAGCAGGAAACCGTTTCAAAACTATATATCATTGATAAGATGAGGTGACGAATCACAAAATGTTGATGCAATACTTTTTCCGTAATTTTCTTTATACGTGTTATTTTTCACATTATACTGAATAAGAAAAGAGCAAAAAATAGTTTACACACAAAACTTATATTCTCAAAACATCAATTTTTTTCTGTTTTTCTATGTTTCAGAATAATGTGCCGAATTACGACTGGGAAAAAAGAAGATATGTAATCAGGATACACCTAAAGGGTATTAAGGGATATTTAAATAATTTCATGTGACAATTCTAAATAGAAAATGTGTAAAATTGTATCCTTCAAAAACTCGGAAGAGTAAGTGTTTATTACCCTTAGGAATTCCGTTACAATTTAACAAAAGCTTTAACTAATATACAATAAATTAAAAAAAAAAAATTTCTTAAAAATAATTAGCCAAAACAAAAATCAAAACTACACGAAAAAAACTTATAAACTCTTTTGCACTTGAGAAGGAAGTGAAGCGAGAAGTACTTGAATAAAATGTTCGCTGTCCCATTTCCTTTGTGCCTTCCCTGATAGTGGGAGAAAGAGAGTCACATCTCGCAGGGCTGCCTGCCTACAATTTAGTCTTAAAAGCGCCTTTCGGGTGGCAACATTCCTTCCGCTGTAAACTTTCACCGATTTTCAAGATTATGATCATGTTTTCTTAGGCGAAGGATAATCTTAAGATCATACGTTTCAATTTTTCTTATTAGTTGGTTAAATATTTATTTGCAACCATTTTAATATTCGTCTTACGGATGGGAACATTCCTTCCGCTCTAAATTTTCACCGATTTTCAAGATTATGATCTCTTTTTCTTAGACGAAGGATAATCTTAAGATCATACGTTTCAATTTATCTTATTAGTTGGTTAAATATTTATTTGCAACCATTTTAATATTCGTCTTTCAGATAGGAACATTCCTTCCGCTCTAAATTTTCACCGATTTTCAAGATTATGATCTCTTTTTCTTAGACGAAGGATAATCTTAAGATCATACGTTTCAATGTTTCTTACTAGTTGGTTAAGTAATCCTTTAACCAACTAATAAGCAAGTATTTTAATATGACAATTTTTATAGGAAAATCTGATATTTAAGTGTTTATATTTGTAGTTTTGTAAATAATTTCGAAAAAGACGTAAGATCTTAACTATAGATAATACCAAGTATATTGTAAAAAATTATCAAGGTCGACTAAAATTCAGGGGGAGAGAAATGTAACCGCTTTTTGTATGAAAATTCGGCCCTTCACTATGGTCTTTTTGCTTATATTTAATAGTAAATTTTAGATACTTGTCTAGTGAAAATACCGGCAAAATTATTGAAAATCAGACACCAATATTTATTATATTGGATAAGATCCATTAAATATTGGATAAGATCCATTGGGAATATGCAAAATTTTCAGAATATAAAAGTCGACAGTAGCTAACAATTCTGTGAAGTGAAAATAATTTTTTTAGCACAGACTTGTCAGAGAGGCTGACATTTTTTAAAAATTTTATTATTAAATGACTCAAGCAAAGTAAGACTGAAATATGGTTATTTTCTTTTAGTATCTAACTCGAAATTTGATAATATTCTTCAAATAGCTACTGAGTTTAAATATAAATAGATGTTGAACTATTATTCAGTAGCTTATTAGTAGTTAATGGCCAAAAAATAAAATAGATCAAAGAATTTTTAAGTTGGCAATAATAAGCATAAGAATACATTTTATTTTTTGAATAATTTAAAAAATAAAATCTACTAAAGTTTTACTAAAACCAGCATATCAATATTATGAGGAAAAATGATGCAACAACCATTTATTTCCTTTCATCAAAGGTATGAAAAGACACATCTCAATGAGTCAATTTCAGAAACATATAATGGAATAATAACCTACCAAATATTGATCAATTGTGTTCATTTCAGAAATAAATTTATTCATGGTATTCATTTTGAAGAATGTATTTTTAAACAAAATCAAAGAGAATATTGCACATAAAATGATAAACTTGACAAAATGCACCAACTGAATTACATTTTTGATGCGAAAGGTATATACGAGAAAAATGCAGTACAACAGCATTCCTATAACAATAATAACGGGGTATATTGGATATACAAGATTCATTAACGTAGCACATCGAGATTGTGGAAATATTTGGTTTACTCTTATTCTCCTCCTTAATCCAATAAACATTTCAATATTCCTCAAATGTTTCCCCGTGTCTTGGTAGAACATTTTGTTTCTTCGATTAATTTCAATGAAAACTGTTTTATATGAAAGAAATATATGTCGATTCGTTACAAATATGTTTAGTTTAATATCCCATTAATTCTGTCACTAAAGATATATATTCTGAACTGACTAACAAGCTGGTACATAGGACAGTCTATATTTAGTATCTATTTAATTGATGAATGTTTCGAATGTAATATTCAATTTTTTGTTGAAATGAAGTATAAACATTAGTCTATGCAATAATGAGTATTTTAGCTTAGCGTACGTACTTTAAACATGTAAACTCTCACGTAATGAAAAAACAAATATTCTGTAGTTCTTTTTAATAAAGTTGTGCATGGTTGTGTGAGTATGTGCATGTGTTTATATGTGTTCAAATCCCAATTTTTCCACATTGAAAGTGTCTGTAATCTAGATATCTATCACATTAGATAGCACTTTACTAATAATGGCAAGTAATACCAAATACTGCCTGACAACCTGAGGCATCTGTTATATCAATATTGTGGACCGATTCTGTCAGTTAAAAAGGAGGATGGTATTGAGAGCTAACTTTTGTTCTTTTTTCATGATTGATGTCATAAAATTCAGGGCTTCATAGCCCAAAAAGAAGTAAGCATCTAGCCCCAGTTAAAGTTGCTTTTAACACTCTGACAATTAAAATTTAAGTTATTTGTATGCCAAGTGTTTGTGACAAAAATATTGTTTACACACCTTCTAAAAGTTGAATAATAAACATTTAATTGTAACAAAAGTTTTAAAAAATACGATATTTTTGAAATGATAAACCTTATTGTTTTTAAAACTTACTTGCAAATCATACAAAAGTGTATTTTTATAAAATGGCTGCATATGTTTTAATTTAATTATATTTTAACAATTTTTTATATATACAGAAAAATACGTTGCAGCTCGCGATTATTTATTCTAAAAAATCGATTTGAAAAAAAAAATACTCATAAGAAATGTCTTCAAATTTGTATGTTCCCAACTTTTTTCATTAAATTCACAATTAATTTATTATTATACCATACACACTTAAGATACACAAAATTATGGGCAAATATTAATATAATTAAATAAGATGGAAACGTAAATTTACAGTACTTTTTTTAATTAATAACTGTCAGTTATTAATTTAAAAAAGTACCAAACCGATCCGACCCTGCCCGGCCCAGCAAAGCTGTGTTAAAGATTTCTTTTTCTTAAATTACAGACAAGCATTGTATTATATACTTTATTATTATATACAAAGTATGTATACAATTTTATATTACTTTAGCTAAAAATAACCAAAAGACAATAGTTGTAAGACATTTACAGGTATTACTAAACTTCAAATATCTACATACCATCTATATCAATGGTACTAATAAAATTGACAGTTCTATACAAGCAAGCAACAATGTTTCATTAGGTTATGAGCCCAAAACTTTATTTTGCGAGTTTGTAATTTATTTTCTATTCCCTTTAACGCAAACACCAATTAGCAGTAATTTTTGTATGTAGACAACATTGGTAGAATAGATTTGTTCGGATTGCAGTATACGAGCACAGTGTGTAGTTGTGTGATCAATAGTTACATACATTTGAACAATGGCCGGTAGTTATATCGTAAATGTACCCAAACTCAAGGAACGTGGAAATTAGGACAAGTGGGCGTTTACAACCAAGAATCGAGTGATATGGCCGCGGCTGATGGTAAAAGACTAAAGTTAAGCTGATCATGACGATAGTTTCATTGTGTACAACAATGAATCTATCGTACATACTAAAAATAATAAAATGATTCAAGTTGCGTGGTATCATCTAAAAATACCCTTTGATGATCTGGATTCACACGTTGAATTAGTTTATTACGACATTTAATGTCGATTTGATAAAAAAATTGCAAGTCCGTGACTACCAACATAATCCAAATGGTAGTAGATGTGGTGCAAAAAATCGCGGAACAGGGTCTCAATTTACTGATAAGTGGGTTGGCTCTTTATTATTAACGGGATTAATAGAATAGTTTGCCTCAATAAAATATTCACGAATAGCAGTTAGTACAGGCACGATTAAAGCAAAATTATTGAATATGAGTATAAAAGTACGGTAATACTGGAACGAATAGTATATTTTTGTCGCAAGATTGGCAATAGCGTAAGAAAGTAATTTTCAAAGTTGGTAGCACTGCAAACATATTAAAGTCAGAAACAAAAACGTCATTTTTGAAATCTGTCAAAAAAAACCATTGTTACAAATGTTAACAAACCAGATATTGTTTGAACCAGTATAGTCGCAGTAAAGAAAATTAAAATATTATCTTCAGTGAATATTTCTTAAGAAATATTAGATTATAACAGTCAATACTTTCATCTATCTGCGAAACAGAAAATTGGCTTCAAGTATACTAAAAACATCATATGAACTTTGGACAACAAAAAGCTAACTATCAACCATATCCGAGTTTCAGAACTGTGATGGCTCACGTCCATAAAATAAAAATAACAAATTGGGATAGAAAAACAGAAAAATATATTATATTCTTCTCGGATATGAAGATAATACAAAGGAATATAGGTTATATAATGCCAAGTCTAATAGCATTATCAGCAGCAGAGATGCTGTTATCATGGAGCATAGAAGGGATTTAGAAATGATACAAGCTGCGATAGAAGAGAAGGAGAGGAAACTTCTCGGAAATTATGAATAGTTTAATAACTGTAACAGTGGAACTCGTTAGCAACATGCAAAAAGAGTATTAAAACAGTTGAATATATCCAAGTTCGGTTTAAGGTACGTTAAAGATAATTCGTATATTGTTGATATTTAGATGCTAATTGACCCTCAGACATTGTAGCATGGAGATCCTACACTCCATATTACTTTAAATTTTCTGGATGTGTAATTTCTCAGGAATGTAGAAAGCAGCAAAGGGTGGCCTTATCCAATATACAGGCTGAATATATGGGTGTTTGTTAGGCCAGTGAAAAAGCGCTATTCTCGAAAAAAAAATTGTCGGAACTTGTGATTAGAAATAATACACCAAACATATTGTAAATTGATAACCAAAGCAGCAAAAACTCTCTGAAAATTATATGCCACACAAAATAAATATACACATCGTTGTAAGGTTTCATTTCACAAGACAGGCATTTATAAATAAGTTAGTTAAAATTGTATATGTAAGAGCTTCAGCCAGCTGATATTTTAACTAAAAGTTTGCATAAGGCAAACATCATAATTTTCAACAGAAATTAGATATAGCAAAATTGAAGTAGTTAAATAACGGCTTAGTTCTGTTAAATCTTTAATGCTTTTGGGATTATTTTGATAAGTGGTGGTATTAAGTTAAGCTATCATATAACCAAAAGACTAACTAAAATTCAAATATCTATAATTTTTTATGCTACTAATAAAAATGACAGGTCTATGCAAGCTAGCTACCGCGTTTCATTACATTGCAGTTTCTTTGAAATTTATACTTTATTTGTGCAAATAAAAATACACGCCAATAATATTTACAGTTATCATATAACTTGACAGAACTCACTTGTCAAGTGCAAATACATTTTATGAAATTTGTAATTCGAAATTTGTTTCTGTTATTCACATCAGAATAAATCAGCCACAGTACTGTGATTGACGCAGCGCTTCTAGTTTTGCTTAAGCCGATCACGTAGCTATAACAAGTACCAGATTTTGATTACATAAACAGGCGAGTGTACGGAAAGAAATTCAGGGTTGCCCCCGTAGCTGTAATAAATAAAATCAAATCGCTAGTAAGATTCACTTTAATTACTCTTTTGAAACTTACCGAATTTTAGGGTTCAAAAAGTATAAAATATAATAAAAATTGTAAACACAATATCATTAATTTCATTGACAAAATCAATCATTATGATTAATTTGGAAACTTTTTTTAATATATCTAATAGCCAATTATAATAACCTTCAATTATCATTGTAATGTTTTCTTAATTCACTGCAATCATAAGCCGGCTTCAGCTAAGTGCCAATACGCAAAATAAGATGGCATTAAATGGGCCAATATTTTAAAAAAATATAAATACTGATGCGAAAAAACATATCAATATACATACAATAAAACTGTAAAATTGGCTTGTTACACGTTGAAAATATTTACGAAAAAATTATTTAGCCCATAATAAAAGTAATAGAAAAAAAAAATTATTTTTGAAACTTTTGTTATATTGTTTTTGTATTTATTTTTTCGCGCATTGCGCAATAATCATTAAAGGTATTAATGATATGGTCGTAATTGCTAGATTCTGTAAGATTTAAGCAACATGTAGGCTATATTATAATTCAATAAATTAATTAAAAACGGAAATATGGTAATTTGAAAGGGGAACACGTACACCACTATGGAATAGAATTTCGCATCGAAATTAGCTGTACCTCAATGAAACTTGCAACACGAATGCAAATATAAATACATCCCTGCCAGACTCCTCTTGCATGTTTGAAAGATTTAGTATGGTCATGTGTACATTTACCATTCCAAAGTTTTTTACATATAAAGAGTGTAGCAGACTAACCATATGTTTAGGCTTACCTAGTTTGTACGAGTTTCACCATAATTTGTTCCACTTTATACTGTTGAAGGCCTTACTCTAATCCATAAACACGTAGGCATATGATATTCGTAGCATTTCTTCACTAGTTGTCGAATGTCCAAGATATTCTCAAGAATGCCTCTGTTCTTTACGAAGCAATCTTGTTTTTGTGGAATCTGCCCGTCCAAAAAATTGCAAAGACGCCGTTTAGTGATGCACAAGTGGTTCAGGTACATTATTCACAGCATAAACCCTATTTCACTGCGATTTTATCTAATTCGGATATTGGCTTGCCATTCACGTGTTCAACGACCCACGTTTTTAATTTGAACTATTGTATAATTAGACGGGTTTTTTAAAGAGGTCGCCTGTTTGAATTTTAGTAGAGTGCCCTTCAAATTTTCTTAATTTGCACGCTCAGATCTTTATATAATAAAAAATCCACTCATTCAAAATAGCAATGAGTGGATTTTTTAAATGACCAAATGGTCATTTGGATACTGGTTCAGTTTATTCGTCACAGATTTCCGGAGAAGTTCTTTTTCTGGCAGCTCCAATAATCTTTTCTCTACTAGCACACTCTTTATAAGCTTTTTAAATCTTAACGCCATTCAGACTATACTAACTAGTAATATGTGACCTGTCTCACAATTAAAACCTATAAAAATCTTAATTTTGACGATTTCCAACGGGCGTTTAGGATGACTTTTTCCCGGAGATTTCTACATGTGTAAACATATCTGGTGAGTTGATTCTTTTTCGTTCTCTCTATTTTCTCATTCCGGTCATCAATAATCATAACTCTATCTCTATTATGTATGGATTTTAATGTAGATTCTAGTCTTAGGTACATAATAGCTATCAATATCCTTTTCAGATCATTGATCAATCGAGCATATGTTGAAGCGTGATTATTCAATTCGGTTTTCATTCGGATTATTCATCCAAGCACATATTTGTCCAGACGCGTTAATAATATTAGGGCCACACTGTTTATTATTTCATTGTGTGCTGCCCATGGTAATAGTGAAGTGTTCTGACCCTCGTTAATGGGTTTTCGCTAATAATCAAACTGGACAAAGTGTGCTTTTTCATCTCTTTTTCAATGATACTTAGCTTTTCAGTTTGTGATATGCCATTTATATACCAAGTATCAAAGAGATGTTTTTCTATCATGGAGTTTTTCAATTTACGTCGTCAGTAGCATTTTTTCCCATAAAGTTAAAAACTCGCTTCTTAAGTAGCTTCGGTCGCCAATTTATTACAACTCGTCTTGGTTACTTAGTGGATCGTCCTTATACATACTATCAATTCTGTAACATACAATCAGAAGTTTTCTTGGAATATAATTCATGGTGGGTTCCCATTTCCTTTCATGACAGTTTTTTAGAGGATTTTTGTCCCTATGGCTACTGCTCACTATCCTTACTCCACTAGGCTATGATGGGTTTGGGTTAATTGAATGCCATCCGATGTTTCGCGTTGTAACTATTTTGGCACCATCCAAGGTGATTAAAAGGATAGTAAGACAGAGTTGCATTTTACCACCAACTTTTTTTAATATGTAGCCGGAAGCGATCATGACGGAAGCTCTGGGAAACATAGACTGTGGTGTTAATATCATTGAACGCCTCATTTATAACTTGAGGTATTCTGATAACACAGTTCTCATAGCATTTGAAAGCGTAGTTATAGAAGATTGTCGACAGGGTTAACGAGTGAAGTGTTAAAGTTGGCCTCCGAAAGAAAGCTACCTAGACAAAGTTTGTGGTCATCTGTAGAAATTCGAGTTTCCATCCAAGCATATTATAAACTGAAACAGGTAAATAAATATAAATGTTTAGAAACCGGGCTTACCCAAAACTGAGAAAGCAAGATAGAGATCCAAACTTGCATAGGAATTTGGAAAAATTAAAAAGCTACTCTGTAATCGTAGTCTTAAAATCCTTCTTCGAATTTGCTTTCTCCAGTAATCAATACTTCTTTACGGATCTGGCTAATACTTCTATATGGATGCCAGACCCGAACTATTAAGGAAGAACATCGAAAACCTCCTAGGTGAACACTCAAAATATGTGCTTAAGGACGAATGACATCTACATTTTGAATTCAGAAACTAACCAATTCTGCGACGGGTTGATCAAAAACGCAAGCTTTTACAAACTATCAAACAACTTAAAATTGTATTTTTCGGGCATACGCTCACGAATGGCAAATACGAGCTCTTGAAACTAATAATAATGGAAAAAAATACTGGGAGATGGAAAATTTAACGACCGGGAAGAAAGTCATGCTCGCGTAACATCCGAGAATGGACAGGGATTACGAATGCCAAGGACAAAACCAAATATGCAGAGCTGACTGTCAATCTTCATTAGGCAGAGGAAGGGGAGAGGGTTAGTAGTAGAAGAAGGGCCGTGGAATCAAAGGGTCATCGTCTGCAGACAAAAGCAAGAAATCACACCAAATAAGTATTAATATGAAGAATTAATTTCAATAACTATATTTTCTCTGTCATTAATACAGTTGTCATAATTTTGATGTGGACGATTTGTTAATAGAAAACTGTTTATTTTGTATCTTTATAAAGAAATCGGTAATAGGAATTAACATCTCCTTCCCGATTCTTTTATTTCCCTACCCAATTATTTTGACATCACAAATGGAGGTAACATAATTTTGAAAAATAATAGAAACTTTCGAAAAATTACATTAAAAAACAAATGACACGTATTCTTGACTCAGATGTTAATGCACATATATTTTATATCCAACACATCAACGTTGGAAAAAAACATTTTTCCACTTCCTCCCTCGTCCTTGAAAACTGCCCCCCAAAATGTAAATTCAACTTTTTATAAAAAATATTTGTATTTAGACCCCTACTTTCTATTACTATACCAAACTTTAGCTTCCTACGTCCAATGGTATACCAGAAAAAAGACTTACACCGAGTTAGTTCCACAAATGTATCCTGTATTTCCTGTTTTGGTATATAATAATTACGATCTGCAAAACCTTTCTATCTAGATAAATACGTTAGGTACGTAGCACACGTGAAATTAATTTTGAAACTTAATATAAACTTCAATAAATTAAATACGCAATTAATTAAACCACAATTTCCGTACGTGCAAATAATTTCTCCATGCAGTTTCCACCACGCGGGTTTATTCATCCGGCATGCACATATCTAAAACAGGTAATATAATCGTTAATTAATCGTAACGGAGATATATTGACAGCTAATTAATAAGTACCCATAAGTTACCCTGGAACTTTGAGATATCTGAACCCGACCGCCTACGAACATGATTTGTAATTTCTCGATCAGGTTTCATATAGTATAATTAGCCTGTCTAGACCACTTTCGCGCTTTTCGCATTTAAAAATATGAAGAAATAGGCGAACCAACTGTACTATATAATGCTTAAAAATTGAGGCGAAGAAACTCTACCATATAAATTTAAAAAAATATTAAATTGAATATCATTAATAGTGATAATAATGTAATTGTTAAAGATTGGAAATTTTATTAACAAAGAATTTATTTCGATAAAGAAGAGGTTCCGTTTTTATAAAAAATTATTTTATAACAAGTCAAAGCCAATTAGGGATCGCACTACGAATGTTTCATGCTTTGACTATTTAAAATCACATGTTGTGATATGATACATATCAAAATATAATAGACATAAACAGAATGTAACAAATAATATGTCTTTTATTAATACAGAATTCTATGTATAAAACTGAGTACATTCAATTAGGGATCGCACTACGAATGTTTCATGCTTTGACTATTTAAAATCACATGTTGTGATATGATACATATCAAAATATAATAGACATAAACAGAATGTAACAAATAATATGTCTTTTATTAATACAGAATTCCATGTATAAAACTGAGTATATTAAATTAGGGATCGCACTACGAATGTTTCATGCTTTGACTATTTAAAATCACATGTTGTGATATGATACATATCAAAATATAATAGACGTAAACAGAATGTAACAAATAATATGTATTTTATTAATACAGAATTTTATGTACCAAACTGAGTACATTTAATTAGGGATCGCATTTTGAATGTTCCATACAAACAAACATATGAATGTTCCATATAAGCAGAATGTAAAAAAGACCTCGTCTAAGGTAATTCTGTGCATCAAACTGAGTACATTAAATTAGGGATCACACTACGAATGTTTCATGCTTAGATTATGTAAAATCACATTTTGTGATACAATACATATCAGAATATAATAGATATAAACAGAATGTAAAAAATAAGGTGTCTATTATTATTAATACAGGTGATACTATGTATCAAATTGAGTACATTAAATTAGGGATTGCAATACGAATATTCCATGCTTAGATTATTTTATGTTACATGCTGTGATACAATAGATATCAGAATATAATAAACAGGCTGATACAAAGAATGCGTTTATTATTCACGCAGGTAATTCTGTGCATCAAACTGAGTATATTCAATTAGGAATCCACTACGTATGTTCCATACTTAAATTATGCAAAGTCACATTTTGTGATACAATATATATCAGAATATAATAGATGTAAACAGAATGTAAAAAATAAGGTGTCTGTAATTGTTAATATAGATGATACTATGTATCAAACTAAGTACAATCAATTAGGGATCGCAATACGAAGATAGATAATTCATATATATATTTACATTTTGACTAAGTTTACATATTAAGGTGATATATTGCGTTACGTTGCATCAAATGTTTAAGCTATTAATTCATCCACAATTAAATTAAACTACGTGATGTAGTATTATTTCTACTTTCTTTAAGTTCTTTACCACGACCTAGGTTTCGTTGTATTACAACATCTTCAGGTGATCTATTAGCCAAGATTGCTAATAGCCCACATGAAGATGTTGTAATATAATGATCAGAATATTTGCTAATAGCCCACCGGAAGATGTTGTAATACAACAAAACCAAGGTCGTAGTAAAGAACTTAAAGAAAGTCGAAATAGTACTACATCACGTAGTTTCATTTAATTGTAGATGATTTAATAGCTTAAACATTTGATGCAACGTAACGCAATATATCACCTTAATATGTGAATTTAGTCAAAATGTAAATAAGTATAAAAATTATATATTTTTTATTGGAAATTTCATTAAAATTTCTTAATACGTCATCTCGAACTCTGCTTTCTCCAAGAAATAGTGTAAAAGAAATGTTTTTAAGTGCTATCAATGGCCAAACTTTGTTTAAAATTGTTTTTCACTCACATGTATTTAATATTTTTGTAAGGCATAAGGTATGGGCCCATCAAGCATAGTTAGTTGCACGTTAAACTATTAGAAAGTACAAACCGATCTTACAAAAAAAATCAAAATTACTATCCTCAACGATCCGAATATCGTTACGAGTTGAAATGCGCTAACAGAGAGAAGGACACAATGAATATACAATGACGGAGACAGAAGATGTTTAGTCGGCGGCGCCTCTTGACCTATGCCTTTACACGATCGAAAGACGTCCACCGACTTTTTCCGACAAAAGTCATCGATTATCGGAGACCGACTTACCAAAAATCGTTTATCTGCATTGTTCCTAAAGCAAAATATGACGCAGACCTTTGAAGCTACAACAGAAAATAATAAGGACTTTCTTTGTAGAACATTACATTCTCTACATTTGTTTCGGAAAAATATATAAAATTTTAAAAGAATTTTATTTTTCCGATTATTTGACAAATTTGAAAAGCAACCAATTTCTTGCGATCTCCCAGGTCGATCAACTTGGGAAATTTCTTAGGAGGTTACTATGAACAATATTATCGAGAAAAAACTAACACAATCGTGTAGAAAAGATAATTTTTACTCGGATAATAACTATTAAATGCATTGACAGATCTTTTACGGTTTTCAATAGACACTAAGATTCAGTAGCGTTTTAAAAAGTACTTTAAGACAATCCAGCATCTCTATTAAAACATATCGATCTTCTCCAAAAATGACCGATTTTGATAGAGGAAGAATTTTATTCCAAAAAACTGTAGAACATGAATTTACATATTCTTCTCGTACAGTTTTATTTACGTTATCTTCTGATAAAATCCTTTTTTCACTGCCGTTGATCAAACGTTGAATATCGTCTGCACAAAAATATTTTTGACAGAGTATTCAAGGTACTAAGCAAAACCGTTAAATGACTGAATGCCACATAACCTACAGCCAACCCTGAAATATTGCTAAACGCGTAACAAATAAATAATTTATGATAACGCCCTCGCCATACCTACACACATGGTTGACCCAGTAGAAGCGCCATCGCAACTCGCTGTGGGACTATCGACATATGCATGCAATTTTACGATACTCATTTGGGTCACTCGCGAATTGTTTAATTGGGTCACGCAAAAAATCGACTTATCAGATACTGGCGCTTAATGGGTTTAATTGAGTTCGTCTAGCGTCTAGCCCTTTGTTCTAACCGCCGCCCGGGGTTGGGGTACCCGCTCGCGCTGATGGGATTAACCTTCTTGCGGAATGTTCAACCAAAATTATACACGCTGAATGCGTTACGGATAGGAGTTGGAAATGACAACGTTTACAACACCATTAAGAGGTAAATTTAATATTTCGTAATTATGAAGCAAAGCGAGTTTCTTTTTATTTTTATTCGACTACATCAAAACCGAAAAGGAACATTTATAAGGCTAGCAGCATGTCAACATAACTCCGATTTAAAACAAAAAAGAGTTTATATACCGTAACATGCACCTGAAACTTTTTTGCGACTTAATTATAAATTTTCAAGTTAATCACGGCCAATTAAATAATCTTTTATTTATTTAATTATAACGTAAACTAATTATTTTTAATTCTCAAAACTAATGAGTTTATTAGTAAATATTATAATTCGGTTTAAAGAGGGTCACATAGAAAATACATTGTCATTTATAATTCGAGTCGACACCCCATCACGCATTTTGCATAATCTTTCTAGGGTAAAAATAACTGCAATAAATAGGTGTCGTATACTAAACTTATAGACATACTGATGAAGAAAACGTTTCCTGAAAAATTAATGGGTATTGTTTAATTCAGCTACATATGAGAATGGAAGGAAAAACCATTCTCTCGTAGGATGATCTCATGATAATCTCATTGGATGATCGATGTCTGGTCGCTAGATGGCACAACGTGGGTGCGCTTGTATTTCTGTTACTGTCATATTCTCTTTCACTTTCTCTCTAATATATTATAAGTGAGCCAAGCTCTATCTTACCACCTTGCTCATTTCGTAGTGTCATATTTTCACTTTAACCTTGAAATTTTTCATTTCGTAGTGTCATGTTTTCACCTTAGCCTTGAAATTTTTCATTTCGTAGTGTCATGTGTTTCATCTTAACATTGAAACTTTTCTCTTACCGTTGATAAAAAAATATTCTCAAAATTCAATATAGGGTTATAATCCGCCATATTATGTAAGATGTGAACATTTTTTTTTAAAATTCTATTATGATATATATCAAATTAAAGGTTTAAAAGATGATTTCGGCGATTTTATAAAACGTAATATCCAAAATATTATACGAAATTAATATGAAATACAAACATTCTAAACAACAACATAAAATAAGAATAAATAAACTATTTAAATTATAATATGTAAATAATTTGAATCGAAAATTAACTTAAATATAACTAAAGAGGCAAAAACAAAATAGATGGTTAAGACACTGGAGCTAGATTATTTTTGTTTTATTACTTCCCACTGTCATTTCATTATCAAAGACTTGAGCAATTTAACTATATTTGCATATTTTATTATAAAGCCAAAGTCGAACTATAAGATTGTATAATAAAATCTGAATAAAATTATCTGTAATCAGTTTAAATGGTTAGTGATAACTCGTATTATTTGTCATTGGTGTATTTGTAATGATGTATTAATGACACAGCGTTTGAAGTTTTGACGTTTGAATTTGGCCAAAAGAGACAAGAAAAAAGATTAAAATTGGTACTGCATTTTTAGACATAAAATTTCTCACAATAAAATTAAAAAAAATATTTTTTTTAAAAAACCAACTTCAAAAAATAGGTGAAACCATGATCAAACCCATAATTCTAAATCAATAGCCTGTTTAGGAATATGTACCTTCCTTGAGAGAGTATAACTAATTAATTATCCATTTACAATACTTTATTTGTACGGGAACTTCGCTGCACCTTCCTAATAAGTTTTACTTCCAGTCTCTACTTTTTTTGGCCAAAACATGATGAGAATATATCTAAGGTAGTGATATCATGATTCGTGGAGTAGCGCTGTTTTGCAATTTGACCAGAATATTTCGGTTTCACTCTTCCTGAAAGTATTATTACTATCATAAAGTATAATGACATACGCCTTAACCTTGACAATCCATTAAACAATGCCCCCTTTAGTCTTTGCTGTATCTAAGACGACACTCCCTAGATACTTGAAATAGTAGACGCGTTCCGCTTGCCCTGTACCTAGAAGTAAATTGTTGTTTTCTTCACACCCCATATTTGGACTTTTTGGTACTTCTTCGTTTTGATTTTAAGGCTAGTGTATACTGCTCCTCTCCATAAGTTTGTGGAAATTAAATCTTTAAAATTAATTACGAATTTTTTTTTTAATTTGATAATTTGTTTTGAATATTTACAGAAAATATGTAAGTGATAACATTAAAAATGTTCTTCTTTCTAAAATTCCGACGACGAGTTAGAAGTGAGATGAATAGTGACGGAATAGAAGTGGGTGGAATAGAAGTGAGTATATATTTGGGAAGTCAACATCGGTAAACAATATTTTGGGATATCCTAAAAAGCATCTTGCATATTATTTAAAGCAGTCTTGATTGGGATATCCTAAAAAGCATCTTGCATATTATTTAAAGCAGTCTTGATTTATATGATTAAATTTTAGATTTTCAACATTAAATAAACACACCTAACCATTTAATGCAAGATAATAATAAACGATAGAGATATGCAGCAGATATTTTTTCGTTAGGTATTTTATAGACCAATGAAGGGAGAGAAAAAGGTGTGTTCAAAATGGATTAAAACCCTACAGCAATTTTTTTATTGAGGTTTATAAATGGTCCATTCCGAGTATAAAATATAGTTGGCACGGTGCGATGGGTTATATTCCAGAAGTTATCTTTATAGTTTTTTTTTTCTGGCAGATATCTCAAGTATAGTTAATCCTATAAAGAAAATAAAAGGGAACTTTTTTCTAAAAAAATAAACAATCTGTCATTTTTATTTTGGATTTTGTTTGTAGAGTCAATAATTTTAGAGTAACTGCGCAAGAGAAAAGGATTGCTCAAGCCTTACATATTTGACTACAAACAAACATATTTATATATTTATATATAGAGAAAAGGATTGCTCAAGCCTTACATATTTGACTACAAACAAACATATTTTATTATTTATTATCAAAACTAAGTGAACACAGAAAAACTAAAGAAAATATTATATTTTTTATTTTTTTCATTTTTCTTTCAAGTAGGACTATTAAAGTCTCTTTTGACATGTCACGATTTAACTCCTAAATATTATGAGCAAATATCCTTATTATCTATACGTATATCTAGAAACCAAATCCTCTTAATGAGGGTCAATCTAGAAATCAATCCCTCTTAATGAGGGTCAGAATGTGCATTTTACCAAATAATGGCCTACATTTTTATCTTCAACGTAATCCCTGATTCTATAATAAGCCTTCGAAATAAGAAAGTGTTTAATATGCGTTTTAAATGTCCCTATGGGAAAGTTTATTATGTCTTCAGGTATACTGTTAAAAAAAACGAACACCATTGCCCAGAAAAGACTTATTAGTAATTTGTAATCTAAATTTAACAATATCAATTTTATTTTTATTTCTTGTACTAAGAGTATGGATATCAGACCCTTTAACGAAGAAATTTAAGTTCTTTTTAACGTACAATAAGTTTTCATAGATATATAATGACGACAAGGTCAGAATATTTGCCTCTTTAAATAGATCTTTTACAGATTCTGGGGGTTTCATAAGTACTCATAATAACGTTTTATGAGTACAAAGTCCTCGTTAAGTCTCATATAGCCGGCTATAAAACATATTATCATGAATATTCTCTACCAGGATTAACTGAGCCTTACGTCACTACGAACAACGTCGACGAATATGCTACGAGGACTCCTTGAACCTTAAGTAACGGATTACGAATTATGAATAACATAGATACTAACCAAGTCCAATATAAGTTACATAAGCACATGTTAAGTCTTAATTTTAAAGTGACAAATCATAAGTAATTCCCATCATGGTTAGTGGAAATTTACATTAGCGGTCACAAAATAACATTGCAAGAAACTCTAATTTAACTTATGCAAATATTCAGATTCATATCTGTAAAGATTAACATTTAAGAAAACATATTATGGGATTAATGATTATTTTTAAAAATGACGGTGAAGTTTTAATCTGACATTTAATCATAGATCATTAGTTTGCCATGACACTGACAACTTCAAGAAGACCTTTGTTTTCCCATTGTTTGTATAAACTAAGATTTTACGATACAGGAAAAACTTCCATGTCCAAAATTAACCCCTTAATGGGCGAGTATAGTAAACAATAGGATATTTCACTTAATTTTTGTTCTATTTTGCATTATAAGCACACTACATTTATATCTATTTCCAAAATATATGTCGTATTTGTTATATAAATCACTTTAAAGTTAGAATTTTTGAACTCGCGCTAAAACGCAATTTCTGTAATGGCTGCTAGCGTGACGTCACACACAATGTAAACATGTATAGTGCTACCCGCTGAAGGTTATTATTATTTATTTTCATATTAAAATGGTGTGTAGAGCCACAATGTACAAATACACCTATAAAAAGCCCACACAAAGTGTTCGTTTCAGTGCTAACGAATCATAAAAGACGAAAAAAGTGGCTGCGATTAACCTGAAGAGATACAAACAGCATTACAGCTCACTCAAATGTTTTTATGTGTGAAGATCATTTCGGTGTAAGTAATATTTGTGTTTTATATATTATTATCGATATAAATGCCTATAAACCAAATGAATAACATTAAATTTTGGTATGAATGCGTTTTACTCGCCTGTGACGTCATCTGACTTTTAACCAATAACAGGACGTTTGCCACGCTGATTGAATTTAAAAAAATATTGGGATTTCTTTACGTTTTTTTATAAAACGAACTTATTCTTTCGAAAATGAAAAGTAATACACTTATTTACGTTACAATCTAATAGGTTGACCCCAAATTGTGGTATATTTTTGATGTTCTCAAATAGCCTATTACCGTTTAACTTTTCAAGAGTTAACAATTTCCTATTTTGTTAAAAGAATACAAATCGAGTTATTAATGTTCTCTTTTATGTCTTTATGCTGTAACAAATAAAGGAGAAAAACACTCATAAAAATTATGGTTCCATTCAAGAAAAGATATTTATCGTTCATAAAGAAGGCTAATTTTTCAGAAATTAATTGTCAGGGAAAAGTTCATCAAAAAAGATATTGCTTGCATAAGACCACAAGCTCCACTTCTCTTAATTTATTTTAGGATGAAATTGTATTGACTTATCGCTTGGTAACTATTGTACGGCTTGATTAAGCATTCTAGGATTTATCGCTTAGTAACTCACTAGAGCGCTCTTCTTCTTAGTCGCCTTCACCATATCTGAAGGTCGTGTCCTTAAAAGGCATTCGTGGCTTTATTTACAAGCTTCATCCACTTTGTCCAGTTTTAATTTTCCCTCAGAACGGTTTCTACCGGAAGACCGCAAGCAATAGTGGTTAATTGGTCACACCAACGATTAGATGATCGACCATGAAGTATTTTTCTTCCACCTTACTCATCACAACCAACTTGTCGAAGTTATCGCGTTTCCGGTGGCGAATGTGACCAAAGTAACTAGGACTCCTTTAGTAACAGATCATGGAAAGTCTAGTTTTGATATTTAGCTGCTGGAAAATAGACTTGTTCGTTCTTTTTGCAGTCCGTGGTATGCGGAGCATCCTTCCCTATCTCATCTCTAAGGGCTCAAACTTCTTTCATTCCACTGACAGGATCGTCCACAATTCCGAGCCATATAGAAATTCCGCGAAGAACAAGTTCCGGACTAGCCTCATTTTGGTGATATTGAAAACCTTCCCGACCTGTCACAGTTATGTCAGTTGGTTCATTGTAATATTTGCCATCTGCGTCTGGGCTTTATTAATGAGGAATAATTTGTCTATTTTGAGGATTTCGTACCTCAAAAGGAAAATCCACCCTTTATATGATCCTGCACGCTTCCGCCTGTCCATCGTCACAGCTGTTTTTCCAGAAACGCCTGAACGTAGAACAAATTTGTAATTTGGTGTAATAAAAAATCCGCACATATCTCAATAACTAAGTTAATACTCAAACTGCAAATTAAGTATTTAAAAAAAATTGTTTTTTTTAATATTTTTATTCCAAACAATTTTAAAAGACTAGTTATGAAGGTCTCAAAAATATTTTCAAATGGTACATCTTCAGAAATATACTGGAAAATATCGAAAAAATATGTCGCCTTATTTCCAAAATTACTAAAACTAAAATTATGAATAAAAGAAGATTTTAGGAGACAGGATTTAATGCGTGTTATAAAAAAACTGAAACACTAATCCTAGATGTCACAGTTTTTGAGATATTTACGATAACTTATGGGCGATACCCTTCCCTACTTAATTATTTAAGATATTATTATAATCTGTGCTAGAAAGTCCATATTAGTGGTAACTATAATAAATAAAGTGATTTCACTTTAAACGATGAATGAAACTTTAGAGTGCGAGCCAGACACGCGCCTCATTTTTTTCCTAGTGAATATTTAAAGCCATATAAGAAGGAGATAACAAACACACACATGCAAATACTCTTAAAAAGTTAGAGACATACTGATAGTTTTGATAAAATTAAATATGTCATATCAATTCTAGGATAAAGTCCTACCCAAAAAACCATAAGACTTTAATCTAAAAAGTATAGCGGAGTTCTGGGAATTTTGATCATAAAACTTCTAATATTGGTATAATTCAATAGCTATTTTCTATTTGACATTTATACCAACGTGAAATAAACCAAGAAACAGACCACACAGCTAAAATTAAAAATACTCTTATAATTTATATACTACCCACATCCTTAATATTAACCAAAATAAAAAAACCAATTGGTTTTTCGTTTCCATTGTATAAATATTTTGATACTTTTAATGATGGCATTGTCGTTTACATTATCGTTACATGGCATTATAGTGGCTTCATAGAGAAGTCCTTATCATATCCCTGAGGCATGTATAATATCAAGGGAGCTTTTAATTGATTCTAATGGGATAACCAAAGCCATTTTCAGGGCGGGCAGTGATGTGATAAAAAGTATCACTTTCGCTTCCAGCCCTGAAAATCCCTTTGGTTACGCCATTAGAATCAATTCATAGCTCCATGGATATGATATAGTAATTATATTATATGCTTTTTGTACCTATTTGTTATTAAATAGATTTTCCTTCACAATTACCGTATGTTATATAACATAATTATTCTAGTCATGCAGGAGTGGATTTGTGGAGAAAAATGTGGATTAGATCTCCACATTTTTCTCTAGAAATCCACTTCTTTTTTTAAGTTTACGAAAAAATGTTTAAAGCAAACACAATTTTTTTTTTCTAATTATAAAATCGTATGTAAATAACTTTCAATATAAAATAAAATTATATCCGTATAATTTTGCTTGAACAGTCAAAATATAAAAAGTATTTTCAGCAAGGTATTCCTCACATTTTGATTGCAATAATTTGCTAAACCATGCCTGCTGTAATAAATTAATACCAATTTCATTTATAGTTATGATTTTTATTTTTATTTTAATACAAATATTATTTGATGTTGCTAAACTGAGATTAGTTTATAATTTATGATTATTATTGCTTTTATGATTTTTATTTTTATTTTAATACAAATTTTATATAATGTTGCTAAAGTATTATATAGTTTATAAAGTTCTTAGATTTTCGTTTAAAAATGTTAAATATTGCGAAAATTAAATTCTTTATATAATACTTTGCGTTTATTAATATTCGCGTATATAATACTCTGATTATTTACTTAATCAGAATATTATATATAGCAGGCACCCATTTGCTACTACACTTCTGTATTTTAAAACTAATACGGGTGTGAATAATACTCTGATACATCTTAAATATAATCTGCTATTTGAATCTCTTTTTATTTTAAATGTTAGGAATATTAGAATATTATTTTTTCAATAATTTATTACATATATACATACGCGCGTAAGTAGATGCGAGTTCCATAACATTCGGATTATATACTTAATCAGAGTATTATATACAGCATGTACACATTTGCTACTATACTTCTATATTTTAATACTAATACGTGTTTGTATAATTCTCTGATTAACCTCTTTCGACTCATATTTAATTTAAGTCAATAAAATTAAAAGAATCAAGACTACATCTTAAATAAAATTTAATTATAAAAAAAATGTTAGGTATATTATTTTTTCAATAATTTATTACATATATACTTACGCGCTTAAGTGGATACGAGTTGCATAACATTTGGATTATATACTTAATCAGAGTATTATATACAGCATGTACACATTTGCTACTATACTTCTATATTTTAATACTAATACGTGTGTGTATAATACTCTGATTAACCTCTTTTGACTTATATTCAATTTAAGTAAATAAAATTAAAAGAATCAAGACTACATTTTAAATAAAATCTGCTATTTAAGTTTTTTTTATTTTAAATGTTGGGAATATTATTTATATATATATGTATATATATATATATATATATATATATATATATATATATATATATATATATATATATAATAATATTATTTTATATGTTTTATATATTTATAACATACGTGCGTACGCACGTAAGTAGATGCGAGTTGCATAACATTCGGATTATCAACTTAATCAGAGTATTATATACAGCACGTATACATTTACTACAATACTTCCATATTTTAATACTAATACGTGTGTGTGTATAATACTCTGACTAACCTCTTTCTTATATTCCATTTAAGTCAATAAGATTAAAAGAATCAAGATTACATCTTAAAGGGAAATTTAATTTATTTCGAGTCTATTTTTGGCTGTTAAATAAGTTAAATAGGAAATTAAGTTTTGAAATAAAAATATATATTTATATAATGGGTACATATTGTCTCTATATTAATTCTAAATTTCTTGCGTACATCTATAGATTTTGCGAAGAAAGTCAAGTGCGCTTCATAGATTGACCTACAGACGTTTAGCAAAAGACCAAGAGGCTTTCCTCTTAATAATATTTTCGGAAACCCAAAAAAATGGTATGGTATCTTGAAAAAGGATTAATCATAATTTTCTTCGTTAAAGTAAAACTAAATATTAAATATATTTGGCGTTAATTTTGTAGTAATTCATTATTCACAATTAAATGAAACTACGTGATGTAGTATTATTTCTACTTTCTTTAAGTTCTTTACCACGACCTTGGTTTTGTTGTATTATAACATATTCAGGTGGGCTGTTAGCAATCTTTGCTAACTGCTCACCTGACGATGTTGTAATGGAAATGAAACCTAGGTCGTGGTAAAGAACTTAAAGAAAGTAGAAATAATACTACATCACGTAGTTTCATTTAATTGTGTAAAACTAAATTCATGAATTATGAATTTAGTTTTACTACGTTTTATAAAACAATTAACTAATTACAATCATTCTTAATAACACGTATGGAAATGAAATATTTATATAATTTTTAAACATTAAAAGAACATGCTTTTAATTTTTTCATATTCTAACTACTTAATGTACTTAAATAAAATAGGTTGCTTCATTCTTTGGTCGGTCAAGGGTTAAACACTTGAGGGCTCTAGCAGAATCTGTTTAATCTCCCACTGATTGATGCGTGCCAAGATCCGGTTGGCGGCAAAAAGTAAACAAACAATGAAACCTCATGTAAGGTATGATGACTCCCGCGCCTATAAATCACCGATGCTTGTGCTACCTGCAGACCTCTTTAAATCCTTCCATAGGGACGTATACATCGATAGTAATATCGATAATAATAATGATATGCATCAAATTGAATATACTCAGTGTCCGGGAATAGGTGTCGGACAAGAAAAGACACTATTCGTTGCCTATAAAGGTTTCATTGAAATAAAACGTAAAATACGCCCTTTTTCTAATTGAACGCAAAAAAAATATTACACGTAACTCTTCTTAATACACCCAACACTTGCCCGGACTGTGGTGTTTACGCGCAGTGGCGATGTCGTCGCAACTATTCGCGGATTATTCCCCCGAGCCGCGCTGTACAATATGGGCAAGTAGTGTGGGTACTAAAAGAGGACAAATAATTATGAATACTATTTTCAATTTTCTGAAAAAAAGTCATGTTTTAAAATTTTATTTTAGCGACCATCAACTATTTTTCAGTCAACGGATAACGTCTTTCTTTGTCCGACACTTATTCCCGAATACGGTGTATTTTAAATAAATTTTTGTAAAATATTGCAATTTTTTCCTGATTGGAATCGCAACTTTGATAATGATTTTGACTGATGATTTTAGATAGTTCCTCAACATTTCTGACACTTCGATGCATAAAATGTTATATATACAATGTGTAATCCAGAATGTGTCTCTATTATTAAAAAGGTGATTTCATGCATCAAGCTGAGTATTATTGAAACGTGTTACTGTAAATAAACGTATTTTTTTTTCATTGGAATGCCATCTTCGAAAGCGATTTTTTTAAAAATTAACTAAGGATGTTCATAAAGCGCCTTAAACCTTTTTACCTTTTTTACTCAGTTTTATTTAACAAGTATGAATAAGACATTTTCATATGCATCTGTATACAATCATGTAATAAGATATCTGTATACCATCCTGCAATAAGGCATCTGTATACAATCACGCAATAAAGCACCTATATACAATCACGCAATGAGGCACCTATTTACAATCACGCAATAAGACACCTGTATACAATCACGTAATAAGACACCTGCATACAATCACGCAATAAGGCACATGTGTACAATCACGCAATAAGGCACATGTATACAATCACGCAATAAAGCACATGTATACAATCACGCAATAAAGCACCTGTAGGAAGTAATACATTTGTGACACACATCAAGTTTGTGACCTTGGCTTTCGTGATGACCATTTGTGTTTATCTTTCCCACGAAGAATGTTACGCGATGGTCTTATAATCAAATCGCTAGGATCTGCTGAAGTGCTAGTTGTCGCGTCTTCAATGGAACGTGGTGAAGATGTATCACTACTTGCCTGATAATCTTGATCTGGAAGGTGCTCTTCATTCACAGTAGAAACTTCATCATCACCCTCCGTTTCATACGCGGGATCAGCCTCAATATGGTCTTAAGGCTCACTCTCATTATCATTAAAAAAACTATCTATTAAATATCTCTATCATTATTATTTTATTATATTATTAGTCACTCAATAAGGTACCTGTATACATTCACTCAATAAGGCACTTGTATACAATCACGCAATAAGACACCTGTATACAATCACGCAATAAGGCACCAGTACACAGTATCGAATAAAAAAGTACGTAACTCGTTAATAATATATCTACGTATGAACCAGAGTAACATGAATATTTAAAGTTAAAAACTTAAATTGAACTATTTTTTCCCGTACCTAATTGAATAGGACGTCATCAGATGAAATTGAGATTTACTCTACTATCATTTGAGTTCACACCTTGAAAAATTAAATTTAATGTTATCGTGATAAAGACACCGAACCGATATCAAATTATTTTTTTTCTATTTTCACAACGATACAGTCAACAAACCTGAAAATACCAGGAGTATTGGGGAAAAATTAAAGAAAAATCATTCATTTTGCATATAAGTCTTTATTATCATTAATTTCTTCAATTATAACAGAACCTGGAACATTAGTAGAAAAAACATTTTTATATTAAAAAGTGACAATAGAAAATAGGACGCGTACGAGTATTATAAAATTACTGAATATCAGGAACAAATACGCAATGCTCATCAAAAGAGAATAAATTACAATTAATCAGTTATCGACATAAAATTTCATATATATCGATATCTCGATAACCAGTAATTACCATTACCATCTCTATAAAGTTCTCGATTGTTATCGACCATGGAACAATGAAATGCTAACGAATTTGTATTAAGTTACTCTTAGTCTCGTTAGGGATTAGATCCGTAGCAAGTGTGTCTAGGTTACGGTCCATCGAGCACGTCTGGCGTATTGTCTGATCGTATCACCGCGTGATATTTATTTTGAATGATGTAAGAATCCGTTCTCCAATTTGAAATAGAGTGATGTCCCTCCTCGCAAAAGAACTCGACGACGAGAGAATTTGTTTGATTAATAACTTTTTTATATGAAATATTACAACTGCGTGTAAATGGTCTTTTTTTGCTACAATATTTTTAAAATTTTCTTTTATATTAAAGAATAAAATTAATTTAAAACCGTGATTTAATATAAATAAATCTAAAATTTTGTTATTATATGTATGTGTGTATATGTATATATATATATATATATATATATATATATATATATATATATATATATATATATATATATATATATATATATATATATATATATATATATATATATATATATTAGTTTTAGGGTTCCGTAACCAAATGGAAAAAAGTTTCCTCATGCCCTTTATAGTTTCATCATGTCCCTTATAGTTTCATCATGTCCCTTATAGTTTCATTATGTCCCTTTTAATTTCCACATATCCCCTATAGTTTAATCATGTTCCTTATAATTTTATTATACCCCGTAACATAATGAAACTATCGTTATGTCCCTTATAGTTTCGTTATGTCCCTTATAGTTTCATTATACCCCTTAAAGTTTTGTCAAATCTGGCCATCTCAGTCAGTTATATCCTTATAATTTCTATAGTTTCAGATCTGTGTAAATGGTTCTCGCATCGAATTTCACACACGATTTTTTTATATTTTTGAACCTCGTTTGCGAAATATTACCCTTTAAAATGATGTGCAGTTACATTACATTAGATTTTTCTTGTATACTTTAGTTTTCTAAGAAAACGTTTCAGAGTGAAAAACGAACCTTTTTAATTGATAAACGAATTACTATTTAAATGTTTAATAGCGACATCTTTTCCGTTCATAAATAACTGCCGTAATCGCAGTACATGAAAGCGTAGTTTCATAATTCTGCACTAGATGGCGATGTTTGTTTATTTAAATAGAATTACCGTAATTATAGAAGGCTCTCTTCCTTTCCAAAAAAAATCGTTTATTGGCAAGTATTAAATTGTCTTGCCCTTTATAAGTGTAAGTAAATAAATATTTCTAAATATAAGCTCCTATCACTTTTATCAGTAAAGTGTCATATTTAAATAAGTACTGAAATATTGGTTACCTAACCTAAAATTGAGTAGCTAATATTCACATTAAGTATGTTTCTTGTCTGTAGTCAAAAATATGATATATGGTCTAATATGACTAAATTTTTAATCGACAAATCAATGTTATGGGACATAACAAATTTCCCTAATTTTTCCAACTGCTTTTGCTGGTGGTATCACAAATCTAATATTTGCTAACCACTGTCTGAATGTTATCTGTCCATCTAACCATCACTCTATTGGCTCTTCGGCTTTCAATTCGGGGTCTTCATTTTATCAGCCTCTAACTCAATCGGTCGTCATAACATCTCATCATATGTCACTTCAACTCTGGCAAAGCAAGTTTCTCGCCTTATGACGTCGTTTCTGAAACTATTCTCTCCATTCCTCTATTTGCGACTTTCAGCTTCGACACCATTATGCTGGTGAGCATCCATTTTCCACATTCACAAAATGTTGGGCAGTACACACTGAAAATAAATTCTCCTTTTGAGACATTGTAGCCTGCTGAGTTTCATTCAACCCTGGATTGCGCATTCTTTACGTTATTCATCAACCACCTGTATCAATCCACTGCTATATACGGACCTCTTCAATACGCGTATTATTGGAGATAGTACGCTGGCGGGTAGGCGATTGCAGCGCGTAGCTTCTCGCAATAGCAGTACTGCTAACCACCACTGGTATATTACATTTTAGCTGCGCAATTACAAAGTCTAAATAAGCCCAACTCGACCAGTTCCCAATAATCAAACCCGGATCTCATGGTGCGTAGCGCTGTTAAAACCCGTAATTCTTGTGATCAACACAACACACAACAGCGACGACATGTTTAATGGTTTGCTCCCGATATTATGCTAATAGCTTGCCCCAAATATGGAAATTTAGTCATAAACTGCAGTTGCCAGTAAATATTTTAACTCTTGTGATTGTGTAAACAGTATAGCAATTGTGTAAGCAGGATAATGATACATTTATTTATAAATTGCTAGTTTTAAAATTATTCTTTGTGTTTGTGCAACATCGTAACAAATGATGCCATTACACTCGTATGAGGATTTTCCTTGGAAACAGAAGAATTTTCCATTATATTTGCAGACACAGTAATAAACAAAATGTCAAATGAGATAGAGAAACATTATAATAGTGCCATTCTAAATAGACTATGAAAATTATTGGCTTTTTCCATTTATGTGGCTTTTCATATGGTTTGAATGATCAATATATATTATTGCGAGCAAAGCCGCAAGCGAAAACTATTGTGCTTAATTGAAGTGAACAAGAAATAAATGTATGTACTTATTGCTACAGGAGCAGTGTCTTCCAGTCATCACAATAACTTTTAAAAAAATTGTTTTTTTCATAGATTGTAAAAGAAATTATAATACAAAATGTAAGGTAAAAGTAAAAAAACAAAAACAAAACCTTAACTAAAGATAATAAGTGTAAATCACTTTAAAAAAAGACGAAATATTAAAATAGAAAAATTGAGATGAATTAGGATGGAAGATAAAAAGAACACAAACGCAGAAGGACGATGGTTTAAGAGACATAGGACTTTTTCCAATGAATCTTCGAAGACATTTATCAAAAATATTTTCCTGGTATCACGATTAGTCGATTCCAAAGTTTTGCCGCTTGGACTGTAAAGAATTTTTCATACGACGTAGAAGGAATGAGCAGTTTGGGAATAAGTATGCCTCCTAATCCTAACCCAAACCGTAGCCAAAAAATATTTTCTAACTATAGTAAAACTGAAAAGAACTCTTTGGTAATTTTTTGCTAAAAAATAATAATATAAAAAGCTCATAAATTTTTCAATAACTATAATATTAGTTTGGCTACTTATAAAACCACCATTTCAGTTCAAAAAGTTATTTCATTTTTTTATATGTATATTTCCTATTAATTGTCGCTAGTGTACATACAGACATAAAATTTCTCATTGTGGAGTTTTTAGGGCTAGTGATAATCATCTGCATTTTTCAGTTGGTTATCGCCTACGTAATTAAACCGAAGTATATTAGTCTCAACAACGTCATGTCCGCATTGGCTTGCTTCTGATGTTGAAGAGGTGTTAGTTTAAGTACTTGAAGAAAATATTTTCACTTCTTCTTCGAAGCCTAAATTTCTTTTCCTATTTCTGCATAAAACCTTGAAAAGAGTTACATGACGCCAATTTTACCTGGAATCTGTTTCAGTAAAAGTTTTTCCAAAATTGAATGTAGAAGGTCATTCTGGATGAAACTTCAAAGAGGGATCAAGATTTTCTTCTATGAATCTTTGAAACGAATGCATTGGCACTATCATAGGAAAGTATAACTTAACGTGTCATTATACATATATTGTATTTTCCTTCGAGCTCTTTTCGTGTAATGCAGAATTTAAAAATAAGTGCATTCTAAACTATTTTCGTGAAATTTCCAGAAGTTTTGTTCCTTACCCGCTAAAATTCTAATGCTAACTGAACAAAGAAAACGAATGCCCTACTCTTTATATACGCTATCAAAATATTTTCGATATATTTATGTAATATTTCAAATGTCGCCAAAAAAAGTAATTTTTAATCACATTTATTTGTTAGAAAACGAGCAAATTATACGAAAACGTGAGATGGAAATTCCGGTTAGTGAATCCTGCTACTTTTTTTCTCTTTGCTGATCATGCTTGATGGATAGTGTAGAAATTGATGTAGTCTATAAATTATTACAAGACAATCTGTTTATGTCAGTCTCAATGAGCCATATGTGATATATTAGGGCAGTGGTAGATTATAAATGATCGGTGCTTTTCAGTTACGACAAAAAAATTAAAAAAATGTTTGCCTGTAGATATAAGAGATACCAATTATTGTACGATTTAAATTATTTATTAAAAGAACATAAGCGACGTCTAAGGAGTACGAAAAAGACAGGGACATTATGAAGAATGTGATAGAAAATGGACTTCAACCTGTAAACTATGGTATCTAAAAATGGAGTGCTATCATTCTCAAATAGACTTTCGAAAGTTTTTAGTTACCTATAGCCATATAGACTACTAAAAAAGACGAAGTTGGTTGAAAAATCTTTTGTGCTAGTACATCCTAGGAAGCGAGCTAGAATAAGCTGGTTTCTAAAAAAAGGCTATTGTGCCATAGACAATATCCATACTCTACGCTAGATTATATAGAAGTCAGGGAAGTATAAATCGGCCGCTATATCCAGCGGTTATGGACTATTAGTACATTAGAGTATCAAAATGTTTGTACAGTAATACCGTCATGTCCATCCAATTACAGAATATGAAACCGATTCAATTGCAGAAAGGCCTGGAGACGTAATATTTCGAAACTCGTCACCAGAGTGCAGCGAAATATCTTTAAACTCTAGAACTTTGGAACAAAATTGGAATCAATGTCAATGGTAAATGTATTACTCGTCTTCATTTGTCATCGATATAGTAGTTTTGGCTGGATGTAGTGTTGGACCTTGAACGATTGCTTAAACTTAAATTGAATTTTCCAATAGATAAGGTCTTAGATATATGTGGGTCTTAAAACAAACTTTAATAAGACAAATATTATGTCTAACGTCAATGTAGTACCAATACCGATACATGCTGACGATACTGCTCTCGAAGTTGCTGACCATTATGTAGACCTAAAACAAACTGTTCAATTAGGTCAATCCAACTAAGAGAAAGAGGTTAATCAAAGAATCTAAAGCAGCTGGGCAGCAGTCGGGAAATTTTGTCTTATCTTATCGTCTAAAAGACCCCAGCGTCGGAAGATAGATTTCAACCAATGGGCTTTGCTTAGTGGTTATACAGGGAAGTTAGACGCGACTCCTTACTACTGGCCTCGTAATAAGATTCCAAGTCATTCAGGGCGATATGGAAAGGGCTATGCTCAGGGTTTCTCTACGAGATACGATCTGTAATAAATATATCTATAAGAGAACTAAGGCACACAACGGCACAACTCTGTGGAATGATGGGCAGAAGTCACAATGGATAGGTTATATAACGCGCTGAATTGTGAAAAGACATAATATGACTGCCCCTTGTTGATTTTATATGCATATATATATATATATATATATATATATATATATATATATATATATATATATGTATGTTTGGCTCCAATCCCGATTAATCTACTAAAAAAAGGTTAAAAATTGTTGAACCTACAGGAGTGACACGTTATTAACATGAACAATTTCAATGACTATCAATGAAACTGTTCATATTAACAGGCCCCCCCCTCATCTGACTACTACTGAGTAACTAATTCTTATATTATAATATTTAAATGATTCGTTTTGAGTCTAGAAAATATTTGTTTTACTTTTTGAAATCTGTATCTATTAGAAACATAAAATGAAACCCTCGGAATAATTTTGACATATGCTTTATAGCGTGTAATTTATAATTTTTTTTATAATCAACAACAGGGGAGGAGTTAAATAGAAACTGTTCAAAAACATATTTTCCGAAATAAAATTAAAAAGAACACCAAAATTTATATTTTGCAACTTTTTCAGAAAGGCACTTTCAACTAAAACATGTTAAAATGGTTTACGAAGAAATGTAAAATTAATGGTTGCCCTAATTATGTACCTGCTTGTTAGTAAAAAAAATAATTTATTGATATATAATTTTTATTTTTCTGAGTGATCCCGATTTGCCCACTTCTCCGGCCTTACAGTTGTGCTATCCCATTCACACTTGCGACATACTCGCTCACCCATCATTAACATAGCTGAATTTTCATAATTACAGTGGTGCGGCGACGCAGACGCGGCACTGACGGCAGCGACGACGATGAGGACCTCGGTCTGCCTCTTTTACATGTATTTGCACCTATTTCTTTTATTAGTCGATGTCTTTTTATATTTCAATATTTGCAAAAAATTCTGTATCGTATATATATGCAATATCTGGTACCTTTTTGTAGGTGTAACAGGTATAATATATGCTTTTAGTATCCTATAAAAATAAAGAACTATAAAAAGAGCAAAGTTTATCTATCAAAAAGCTGTACATATAAATGAGACAAAATTAGCCGTGGTTTGTAGAGTTTTTCTGAAAAAGTCTATATGAGTGAGTTGGAATCTTGAGTTCAGATTTATTGAATATTATATTTATGAAAACATTGAACTTATGTTACTTTGCCATATGATGAGACCTAGAAAACAATCAGAATTTTTTTTATATATAATTATATAAAAAAAAATTCTGGTGAATCGATAAAAAGGTTGCTGAATGGATAAATATCTGAAAACTATTCACTACTTGGTGAAAGACTATTCCCACCTGCCACCCGGGTTGTCTCAAGGCCCCTCTTAGGACCCGTAACGACCCACCTCATACAAAAGAGGGGACCGCCGAAGGTCACTAATAGTGTCCCGTATCTACAGTCTCGGCACTTCCACTCAACAGGATTAGAATCTATCGCTTCTCAACGAATCATTTAGCATTATTCGTTGAGAAGCCATCCATCTTTTCGAGGACGCATTTTGCGAACGCTCTAAATGAATCAAACATCGTTCCATTCTCAACCAAGTTACGTTGGCTAAAGATACCACGCTCTAAGGCTCCGCGTGATTCTACGTTATTGTTTAGACGCATGCTCTATAACAATACTGTACGCGCTTTGGCACATCGGCAAATCTATGCAAACTGGCACGAAATGCTCCACGTCCTGTTAAGAATTGCGAAGTGAAATAGTCGGAAACATACCAATTTTTACTTAGCCGCTCGGACACATCGGGGAAGATCAACCAGGTCGTTTGGCCCTTGGAATCAGGGGAGGACCACCTGGATTGCCAATGAGCAACAACAAACAACGAAGCATAAAAGTTACACTACCAACATTTTCCGGAACCAAATTATAGAAGTGTGAATATAGCCGCGATGTACTTTGGATAAAGGTGCGTTATTGGTAGCATGCTGCCGTGCTGTTTAAGGCGGTTGCCATTTGTCGATAGATCCAAAAATTATTATGAAATTTAATATAATATAATTTCAACAGTTTTTACAAAAATTATTTTTGTGTTTGTTATTGAGTTCTTTAAATAAAATGAAGTATAGTAAAGTATTTACTTTTCCTGCAATGTTAATTGTACAATTTTTGGGTGAGAGTTTGCTAAAACTAAACGGTAAATAATTTTTAAATATTAATATAAGTTAGAAATTTATAGTTTGAATAATATATCACGAGTTCAGCGAATTTCTTCGACAGTGCATTTTACACGGCAGTTAACTTCTTAAATTCTAATCTCAATTTGGTTCATGTCTCGTTTATATTTGAGATAATAGATTCGGACTTACTAAGTTGTAAATTTTACGAGTCTTACTGTCACAAAACATTCGTTAATTTTGAAAGACGCAGGTTAATTTTAAGGTGGCAGACTAAATTAATTTAAAGGTCTCTAATAATTAGATAATTTAAAGGCAGAGTTTAAGGTTTTTAGATATTTAAGGTCTAAGACTGTGAAAATATATTTTATAATTTTAAGAGTCGCACGCTGCCATCACTGATAGTCAAAATATTTTTTCTTCTACTTAACAGCACTCTTTGTTTAAGTGTCAGATGTGTTTATTAACTTAATAATATAGTTTAAGTTATGAGCCTTTATTGTTGCACACTAGCGTCATCTTTATATTGTGTTAAAATAATGACCTAAGCAATGTACATCGTCTATGGCTCACTCACTCTGCGCTCTCTGCTCCGTGACATTCCTTGTGCTGTACGTAGTTGTATGTGAATTTAATTAAATCACTGTAAATCCACCAGAGTGCCAGATTTTTGTACTTTAAACCTATTAGTGTTGTTAGTTTACTTTCTGATAAGTATTCCTTTTGAAATAAAATTATAAAGTGGGGTGATGAAAACACTTCACTTAATTTTTTGATTGCATCTAAAGTTCACCATTAGGGGATTTTTTAAAAAAAGTCTCAACATACTCGTTCACTCAATGCATAAGGAAGACACTTAAAAATCTCAAATCTTTTTAAACTGCCTAATAATTTATTTTCAACGCCGTTAGATTAGTCAAAGGTACTGGTTTCGGCCTCCTACTTTTTGCTACCTTTAAAGTCTTTTTGAAGGAATTCCAATAACATATTTTCTATCCCACTTTCTCCCGTATCCTATCTTATACCTTATAGTTTTTAAATTTTCCTCTTCATATAAATTTTCTTTTAGAAGTTTTAAACTTTCGTATGCAAATAGTCTAAATACAACCATATAATTTATATTCTGCTGTATCTACCCCTCCATATTACAAGCTTCTGGTTTCCAAATGAACAAAAAAATGATTTTGTCCACAATTGTGATTTCTGTTAATATTATAGACATAATTTACATTTAGACAAAATTATATTTGAAAAATTACCAGAAATTTTTTTAGCTAAGCTTGCTGTGCTTTATAATAAAAATCTTCATGAGATTAATACAGTTTTTTTCCAATTCTAAATGAAAAAACTCCTTTTGAAGTTGCCAATTTGAAAAATATTTTATCGTAAAGTCTCTTCCGAATTTGCTAATCTGAGAAATATTTGATCATAGAGTCTATTTTTAAAACTATCTAACCTATCAGCCATACTTTTTTTAATGTAAAAAATAAAAACAATATTAATTCGTTAAATAGTTTAAAAAATGTGCTTTTTATTCTCAACACTTTATATACAAAACCTTCTAAACCCAAGTAACACTCACTTTTAGAAAATGTTATTTGCAAAGAAAAAAAATTGTAAACCGTTTTATTGTTGGTATCGTTTCTCAACCTTTTGTGCTGACTTCACATTTACATTATATATAAATTTATAAACCTATAAATTGAAACTTAAATAAATAAAATGACGTACAAAATTAAAAAATTAAAAACGCAAAACATCCAATTACATAAATCAAACAGTATTTTGGAAGGTCAAGTCCAAATATTTTTTTATGAACACTTCCGATCTATTAACATGTATATATTACAAAATCATCTATATTAAGTTAAACGCAAAACGCCTGACATTTAAAATACATTAAATATGCGTACACGCACTATCTGTCATCTGTCGGCCATTTTAAATTATAAATTTATGAGGCAAACCTTTAAATTAAAAAGCAATTAAATTAAGATCACATCCCAAATTAAGCCCCAGACACCAGACACAATGTACCAATAAATAAAAACCAGTAAGTTATCTTACAAATATTTGTATATAAATTAGTGATAAAACATATTCAAATAAAACCAAAACATTCAAAACACGTTGGGCCTGCCCGATAACAGTCATAGTTCTCAACGCAGATAATATATTAAGCGGCATAGACAAGGCGGGAATAATTAACAAGGAAACCAATACGTCGTTAGCAGTAGTGATGTGCAAACAGTTTCACCTTGTCATTTATTCAATCTGCGAAAGAAGATTATTTGAATTATCTATAGCATTAAATTTAATCTAAAGGAATTTATGAGAATAGATTATTATGATTCCATATCAAATAGCTATTTTATTGTATTATTTTATAAAGAGAATGTTTTCGTTTGCACTTTTTAGGATTTGACACAAAAATTGTTTAACAGATTATTGTGAAAAAATCGTATATCAATAGGATATCTACATACTTTTAAATTGAGGGGAATAATTTAAAGGAAAGAAGAGATTTAAGTCAACGTGTGCGGGGGTGTATTTTTAAGTTAAACTTTTAAACCCTTAAATGAACTGAACGAATAGCTAGTCAAGTAGCTACTTGACTAGCTACACGTATGATGACTATTACAAACAACTAGTATGAAGATATTACAAACAATATGAACATCTACAATAAATATGAATTATATATATATATATATATATATATATATATATATATATATATATATATATATATATATATATATATATTATATATTGTCAAATATTAAATAGTATATGTTAAAAAGAAACGAATCATTAAAATATTTTTTAATTAAACAAACAAAACGTAGATATAATATCAAAAAAATGTTTGAAAGAATTATATGAAACAATTAGATCCACCAAACTTTGTGAACGCATATGACTAATTATTTCTGAATGTTTTCTATAGGCGCTATTAGGTAAAATAATTTTGTAAATAAATGACCTGTCCATTGTAAAGTCCGTTAATAAATGAAATGTTAATAATAATTTTATATAAAAAGCAATTAAACCAAGATACTATCATGAGATCCTCTTTTACTCAGACCAAATTGGAACAGCTAACTATATAAAAGAATAACTCACATGTATATTATATATAAAGAGATAAAGAGCCGAAGAAATAGCTTATAAATGAAGGAGCAATCACTTTATATTTTGAAAACAGCTAAATATATTTTGGAACAGCTAACTATATAAATTATATTTTGCAACAGCTAACTATATTTTTTGTAACAGCTAACTTTATTTTGGAACAGCTAACTATATAAAAGAATGGCTCATATAAACAGTATATAAAAAAATGGCTCATATAAATAGCTAACTATATAAAAGAATGGCTCATAAAATATTATTTTGAAACAGCTAACTTTATTTTGGAACAGCTACTATATAAAAGTATGGCACACATGTATATTATATATGAAGAGATTAAGAACCGAACAAATAGCTTATTAATGAAGGGGCAATCACTTTATATTTTGAGAACGACCTTTTGGGCGCTAATTACCTTTTTATTTAATATAACATCATCGCTACTCAATATGACGTCACTACTATTTAATATTAAGTCATCACAACTTTAATATAACGTCACTGCTGCGTCATTGCTATTTAATATAACGTCATTACTATTTAATGTAACGTCATCACTATTAAAAATGACGACATTATTAGACACTTTATGTCGGTTTTCTGTAATATTTATTTATTTACTTACTTTAATATATACAATTTATACATATGGCGGACTCATTTCTAAAAGAGGTCACTTAAAGCCAACCAGAATATCAGTCCAGCCTCGCTCGGCAAGCGGCCGGGAATCGAACCCAGATGCCCACGATGGGCACACCACGGCGTTGAATGTCATATTCCAGTTTCATCAATTAGCATATTAATGAATAGGAAATGAAAGTCATTAAATGATAGTTATTTTTAACATCAATTAAATGTAAATTTTACTCACAATAAAATATTTGTGTAAATTAAAGAAAATTACGACCGAGGGTATCCGAGATAAAATCAGCGTAATTATTTTAACGCTCGACTTCATTTTAATATTTTACACACTACTGTATTGTCATATTACCGTAGATGCACACTACTGTATTGTCATATTACGGTAGATACACACTATTGTATTGTCATATTACCGTAGATGCACATTATTGTATAGCCATATTACCGTAGATGCACACTACTGTATTGTCATATTACGTTAGATACACACTACTGTATTGTCATATTACCGTAGATGCACATTATTGTATAGCCATATTGCCGTAGATGCACACTACTGTATTGTCATATTACCGTAGATACACACTACTGTATTGTCATATTACCGTAGATGGCCATTATTGTATAGTCATATTACCGTAGATGCATACTACTGTATAGTCATATTACCGTAAATGCACACTACTGTATAGTCATATTACTGTAGATGCACATGATTGTATAGTCATATTACCGTAGATGCACACTACTGTACAGTCATATTACCGTAGATGCACATCACTATATAGTCACGTTACCGTAGAAGCACATTACAATATAGTAATTTTATCGTAGATGCATATAACTATATAGTCACATTGCCGTAGATACACATTACCGTGTAGTCATATTATCGTAGATGCACACTACTATATAGTCATATTACCGTATATGCACATTATTATATAGACACGTTACCGTAGATGCACATTACTATATAGTCATATTACCGTAGAGGCACACTATTGTATAGTTATATTACCATAGATGCATACTACTGTATAATCATAGTACCATATCGAATCTATCTCATCACTCAAAGAACTTTGATCAATTTTATATTAACTTCCAAAGATTCGTTTTTGGGTCTCGTAGTGCATTTCGTTCGCAACGGCATTCTCTTCGTATTGACACCGTCGTCAAAAATCTTTATATACCACCTGTTCATATATGCACTGAAGATATTCGCTTAGTCCTTCTTCATTAATTCAAACTCTGTCGATTCTATTAACAGATTCGTTAAAATGGTCTGATAAATAACATCGTGATCACCTTCAGTAGCTTGACAGTCCAGACTTAACTTGACTTTCCTTTAAAGTGACTTCCGTGCAAAAAACCGATCTCCAGTTATGGAACTTCAGCACCCCAAAATCCTTCTGCACCGCATCTTTCCATCTCATCCTTGGTCTTTCTCTCCTTTTCTGTCCATGCGGTTTAGTCAAATATATATTATATCTAAATATATTATATATATATATATATATATATATATATATATATATATATATATATATATATATATATATATATATATATATATATATATATATCTAATATTATATCTATATATTATATCTATCTAAAATTTAGTCAAATATATATAAGTTTAGTCAATATATAATACTTTTTATAGGGTTTCAATCCTCCACTCGAATAATATGAGCAGCCCAATTCAGTCTATTAATTTTAATAAATTTTATGACGTCTGGGTCTTTGAAAAATTTATGTATTCCTGAGTTGTATCTCTACATCTCCAAATATCATTTTCCTTTATGCCCTCAAGAATTGATTGAAGAACTTAAAACATCTCTTGATCTGATAAACAACTACTAAAAAATTTATGTTATGACATTATTGGCAGTCAAAACCTTCTGCCAAAGATTTTTTCATCAAACTTATCACTAAGATTATTAAACAGTAATATGATTCTGAATTTGTGCACTATCACTTGAGTTAGAAATCATAATTATAAATCTCACATTATGAGCCATAACACTTTCAGGAAACTGAATATAAAGTAGGACTACAAACCTTTGCCATCTGAATGTCACCAAAAGACTATCAAATTGGTTGGAACATCTTTAAAATCTGAATTCACTAAATGTTTAATCTAAGGAACCGGGATTTTCTTATTTATGTATTTTGCTTTATCCAACATACCATGGATTCGCATATTTTTATTGCCACCAGCTATTAATAAATATAAGTATACTTTGAAAACAGAATAAAAATGACTTTATATTAAACAGCAATGAAGTTATAATCATATTTCTAGATTAATCCGAGTAAACAGGTTTAAACTAGAAATAAAAGTTCGTTTGTATTGTTTCATTCGCAATTTATTAATTTATTTATAATATATAATTTATTTATATTAAGGCATACCTAACCTCAAGCTGGCCAGACTGGTTAAAAAAACCTATTCCTCAAACTTAGCATACCACTTTCGCGTTTATTATTCTCAAATATATTTTAATAAATGCCGTTCCATGTTCATATTTACTTACGTTACTATTTCACTCACTTCTTCCAAATACATATATACATATATATATATATATATATATATATTTTTTTTTTTTTTTTTTGGCCGCATCTTAGCTAGCGTATACTTCGTTCGATCAATTTTTAGCAACAACTCTCACTGAATAACCATTACATAATAATTAATTGGCTCATGTATTTTATTTTTAGCTTTTCATGTTTCTAATATAATCTTTACTTGATTTAATACTAGAGTTTTTTTAAGACTTTAAAAATTGGACAATAAAAAATTAATTTAAATGAACTAAATATTGTATGATTTGATTAAAAATAATTGAAAGAGGAGACAATATTTTTAAATTTACGAGATTGTATCGAAATGCTTCCTTTTACAAATCTGTACAATATTAAAAACCTTATCAAAATCTGTCTAGTAACTTTTACGACAGAGAACAATCAGTTCTTTCTCTATCATTATAGTTCCCCAAACTCGTTTTTGGAAAATTAATTTTAATTAAAAATTTGTTTGCCTTTATTTTTGATTACACGTATAAGATTACTCCTTAACAAAATCAAAATTAATTTTTTTTTTTAAAACAACCTTTATTGGATATGCATGATACAATCTTCATATACAATTAATTATCATTGATGGAATGTACTCGAATTTATTTTCAAGTAAGTCGTGTGCGGGTATACTGTATCAATGTACAGCTCCCAGAAAAATTTTATTATCAGTGCGAGTGACAGTTATAAAGCTGATAGAGAATTAATCAATTGCTGAATTGATTCAGCAGCTAATGCGTTCAATTAGAATTTGGTGTTTAACCAACAGCGCTTTTAAATAAACGAAGCATTCAACTCTTTCAATCGTCCCTTTTAATTAAGATCAATTAACTTGTGAAAAAGCCAGAGTGCAAGTAGTCCCTGGCTCATTTAAGTACATAAAATAACTGTTGAATTAGTTTATTGAAAATTACCAAAGCATCAGAAAAAAAATAAACTCCGAGAAATGAATGTCTGAAATAACATAACGCCAATTCTTTTATCAAAATCGCCATGTTGTTATATCTATTCTAAATATTAAATTCATGACGCCAATATCGTGGCATACTGAAATAATTACCGAACGAATTTGCGATTTAATAGTTATATTATTACTGTTTTTTTTTGTTCTCTTGTTTCGGAAAATTATCAATTTCATTAAAATTTAAGTGTTAACAATTTTTACTATTTACATAATAAGGTAAAATTTTGGAAAACCTTCGACTTTTGTATCGAAAGTTACGTGCATACATAAATTAGATTGCATAACAAAAAAAATTATCGGCTTTTGATAAAAACAATTCAACCAAATTAAAAATAAAATACTGTTCAATTTTTTTCGTTTTTTCTTTAAAAACTTAATTCTCAATTAAAATACCAAACTTTAAAACACAAAAATGATTTTTTAGTTTTGGAAAATTACTGTACGTCATATTCTTTTATAAATCTAAATTTAAAAATATTTTTAGATCTACAATATTTTAGTTTATAAAGAGCATAGATATTTAGTTTCATATTGTCTTTTATTATTTTCTTATTTTTCAGGTCTTTTTTATAATCTCAGGTAGAAACCTGAAAAAATTTGAAAATAATATGACTAACGTTAATTTTTTTGATGGCATCGTATTTAAATAAAAAAAGCTCATTCTTTAACCATAAACTCTACTTTTTCTAAATTGTTTGAATTCTGGGGATACACCTAAATTTAAAAATTTATTTCCTTTTTTGTGAAGTGCAAAAACACTAAAAACCATTGACTTCCTTAATAGTAAGAATGAATTGGTCCCACCAAAACCAGCGAATTTCATCCAGGGACTCATTTCCATTTTTATATGTATTATCAGAAGACAGCTTGCATTTCTGTTGGAAGCTTAATATTTTACAAATGGGATTTAAAATGGAATAGTTATAAAAAAATTAACCATAATTTTATTTTATTACATCACAACCATGACATACGTAAAATGATTTCCGGAGATAATATCCCGATGTAATGTGCGAAAAAATATCATCTTTCATGTGCACTCTTTGAAATATGTTATTAATATCTTCTGCTTCTTCTTTTAAGGTGCTTTTTCAACTAGTGAAGGTTGGAAGTCATCTCTGCGTATTTGGCCTTGTCCTTGGCAAGGCGAAAGAGTTCGACGGCACTCGTAATCCCCATCCATTCTCGGATGCTGATGCTGATGCTTTTCTTCTCTCAGCAACTTTTCCACCATCATTATTCATTGCAAGAGCTCGTATCTGTTATACCTGAGAATATATGCTAGATATGCAACTGTACATTATTTGCCGGTTTGCAAAAGCTTGCGTTTCTGGCAAACCCGTCGTAGAACATCCTCATTGGTGACTTTTGGAGGCCAAGATGTAGACAACATGCGTATGCACGCCCAAGTTTCGAATATTTCTATAGGTTTCCTTAGATATGAGATCTATATGTTTGATGAGAAGATAAATTCGAAGTGGGATTTTAAGGCTTCATAACCTTTATTATAGAGCACCTTTCTCATTTTTCCAAAGGCACTGCGGACAATGTCTTGCAGAATATTAATTAAGATGTCCATATATTTCAATTATGACACAATAGAAACTGAGAACTTTTTCAGAGTCATGGATAGACATGACGAAATCATAAGTTTTCCTTGCTGCACTGCGGAACCCTAAAAAATATTACATCTATTTATTTAATCCGATTGTCAAGATCCATCCCTAATTCGTTGTCAACACCGACTGTCAGAGCTGCTGTTACACGCTCCAATGCAACGATCTCCTAAATAGTTGCAGTGTACTTGTTGGCTATTTATTCCACGTAACGCATTGTGTATCGTTATGTAAGCCCATTTTTGTACGTGATTTGCATTTTAGCGATGTTAATTGTTGAATCGAAGCATAACTCTTTAAGTAGTTGCAGGTGACATCTCTGATCTATCGTCTGCATATAGGATGAATTTTAATTGGAATGTGATTGTCAGGTGTTCTAATTCTACCTGCTGATGGAAATTTATACATATTTAAGCGTACGATTCGATCACATTCATGTATTGCATAACATCGCTACGTGAAACATAGGTGTATTCTATTATCGTTTAAAGGGGCAGAGCAAAGGGACAGAGCTGATTTCTACAAGGGATTTATATGAATTATGTTGTAACTAGGTTTTATCCGTGGCTATGCCAGCGTGGTTATGATTATAAACTTATAGGAAGAAATTAACACGGCGCCATTTAGAATTATTAAAGAAAATTAGATCTAGACTAAGTTTTTTTTATGTAACTTTAAAAATAGAAATATTTCTCAGCAAATTAAGGATTAAAGAATATGATTCTATTGCTTATTTATGCTTATGTAGCATATCACATTGATTCGTTGCTCTGTTGCATTGCTTCATTATACCGTGCGTATATTTTTTCAAAGTTGCTAACAAAAAATGACAGCACCTGTCGTAACTGTTGAATTACTGTATTTTCGTATCATTTTTATTCCTTTTTCTTGCCGGTAACGTATTAGCCGCAAGTATATTTTAATTTTTTGAATCGTATATGATGCTTTTGAATGTAATAAAAATAGTAATATTTCTCTGCAAATTAAGGATTAAAGGATGTGCTTCTATTCTTCTTTATATTACATAGAATATCACATTGATTAGTTGCTCTGTTGTATTGCTTAATTATACCGTGCTTGTATTTTTTCATAGCTGCTAACAAAAAACGACAGCACCTGTCGTAACTTTTGAATTACTGTATTTTTATTCTATTATTCTTGTCGGTAATATATTAGCTGCAAGTATATTTTAATTTTTTGAATCGTATATAACGCTTTTGAATGTAATGGCATCACAATATTGAGATTGATAACAAAATTATAAGCGGATATTTTAATATTTAAATGATCAATTTTATCTATAACTTACTGCCATCTGATGGGTAATAGTAACATATTTTCTTCGTAAAAATTTGGTGACTTAGATTAAAAATCGACAATGTCTTCTTGAAAGTCTTCCATGCTGTCAAATTTTTTATCACATAAATGATAGTTTAGAGCTCTCAACAAGTGATAATTAAATAACGTAATTTCGGATAAATATAGTAAATGCATCAGCCGAATCTAATCTATATCCTGTAATTTTTAACAAGTTTGTTTTTGGTATATGTTCTAGCGTTATCGTGAAAAAAATAACCTTGATCTCCTTGATTAATCTCGTTAATCGTAATTTATTAGCTATTCAATCTATTTCTGACAGCAATTCACTGCATTCACTACTAATCTTTCCGCTAGCAAGATCCAATGAATAAAGTTCTTCATATAATATTTCACTAACAAGCTAGCAATAATTTTCTAATAGGTCCTTCAGGTTTAAGCAATGAAAATTCTGTTTATCCTGCAGTCATTTATAGAAGTTTGCTTAAGCAATTAAAGTATGTAACTACCATATTATTGCCAGTTATTTTCAATATCAATAACCCACAATTAAATGAAACTACGCGATGTAATATTATTTCTATTTTCTTTAATTTTTTTACCACGACCTAGGTTTCGTTGTATTACAACATCTTCAGGTGGGCTATTAGCAAAGATTGCTAATAGCCCACCTGAAGATCTTTCCATTTAATTGTGAAAAATGAATTATCACGACCTAGGTTTCGTTGTATTACAACATCTTCAGGTGGGCTATTAGCAAAGATTGCTAATAGCCCACCTGAAGATCTTTCCATTTAATTGTGAAAAATGAATTTCTACAAAATTAACGACAAATATATTCAATAATATCGATAATAGTAACCTAAACGGAACTCATAAAGCAGTTGAATCCATAAATAATGTAATGTAATGCATTAGAAAACTTGGTGCCCTCCGTCATTAACCAAAACATAAAATATCCCAAAACTCTCGATAACCTTTCTAGATATTCCCTAATTCGTGGCTAAAAATTTACTGAACTGTCCAATAATTCGTCTTTATGAAACAATAAAAGAGTTTGAAATATTTATTAAAAAGAAAGATTAAAACATGATACTTTTATTTGAGCGTAAAATATGGTAATTAGGTAAAAAAATACAAAAATCCAATTTCGAATTGCACACCACAATTGGAAGACTCTTTTTTGGTAACTTTTAGTTCTAGTAACTTAAAATCATGTATCATGAATCGTCTTTAAAATGGTACTAGCCCTAAAGATAAACTTTAACCAACTTAAATAAAAGGCAAAACATTTGGGTGATTACCTGCTGCCAAACAGGCCCTCCTGTTTCTTTCGAGTCTCGTTGAGTCTCTTAAAATCGATACAGTTTGACACGATGACAAAACAAGCAGGAAAGTTTAAAAGGAAACAATGACCGGAAACTTTTTATGATCGGAAATAATATACGTTTGGAAAAAATATTGTTTTAACATTCGACGTGTTTCCGTTTCCTTAATATAATATACTTTTCGATTCGTGACTCCTTTACTCCGCCCTATCCCTTAATTTAGCGTTTATAACAATCGTTGAAGTTTGGAGTATATGTTAATCGTAGCTTTAGCTAGTTTACTATGTGGTCTAACTTTTAATTAAGCTGGTAAACACAAACTGGGTAATATTTTAGGAAATTCCCGACAGGTGACCGAAATATCATATGTAAAAACTGCAGCATTTTGACCTATAGTAGAGATGGTCAAAACTAAATCAAACCAAACTATATTCGAGTATCCATATTTCCGCATAATTTAAATGTCAATTTAATCGTTTAATTTTCAAAAGATCCTAAAATATCTAAACCTAATACACTTATCACATCGTTGAAAGAATTTTCATTTATAGTAAAAACCGATATCGTGTTTTCAAATAAGCGTTTTTTTTATTAAATTTTTGTACAACTTACAATCTATTTCTCATTTTATTGGGCCAATATCTATAGTCTTAGTTTAAGAGTGCTCAGTACCTAGCATTACATATTTATTAAATATATTTGGCATTAATTTTGTAGAAATTCATTATTCACAATTAAATGAAACTACGTGATGGAGTATTATTTTATACTTTCTTTAAGTTCTTTACCACGACCTAGGTTTAGTTGTATTACATCTTCAGGTGGGCTATTAGCAAAGATTGTATTTGCTAAAAGCCCACCTGAAGATGTTGTAATACAACGAACCCTAGGTCGTGGTAAAGAACTTAAAGAAAGTGGAAATAATAATACATTACGTAGTTTCATTTAATTGTGGATTACATATTTAATTTCGAACGTCTGTGGGTATGTTTATAGATATTTATGTTTTCTTTTTTACCGATAATATTCATTATGGTGTTATAAAATATGTGTTTTTAAAGTAAATTCAACCCATTTTTGTCAAAAAATTTCATTATCTTTGCTTAGTCAAGAATGTGCGCGAATGGAACATGTGTGCTAGCCAAAGACGGAAATTTGTATTGACTGAACTTCACTGAAAATTTTCTTAAAAATCAGAATGCCTGGAAAATCTATGCGTCAGTTACATTTTCAGTGTCGGAAAATACAACCATGTTTCTTAACAAAGATTGATATTCAAATTGAAGTAAACCTATTATTTGCAGGCTTTATAAATACTTCATTTTCTGCCAATATGTTGAACAATCAAAGTCTATGTCAAATGCAGAATTAAATTACCTATCTGCTCATGATCTAAAGCTGAGTTCTAAAAACTTTCTAAGTATCATTTTTTTACGAGTATCTGTAACATCTGGTTATCTTCCTAAATCGCAAAACTTTGTAATGCCTACTGACACCAGAGAACAGTCCTCTATAAATGTTTGCAAAGGCCATCTCGAAAAGTCTTCTTGCAATTCCAATTTCCTTCAGGGGATGTAAACAAGTGTTTTTCTTAGAAACCGCTCGATAAAGAAACTAGAAAATTGTGGAATATTAAAAAAGGATAATTACCCGTACCTATCTCAAAAGCTAAAACTGAGAAACGTAATTATTAAAAGTATGCAAAAAATAGGTCTCCACCCTTATTTGTGAAACAATTAAAATTGTGAAAAAACAGCTTTTAGAAGCCTACGAAAATATTGCGGATTAACAAAGCTAGTTATGATTAACAAAGCTAGCTAGATCTGAAAAAGTATATCTTCGGAGATATATTTAAAAATACCAAAAAAATTATCCAAAACCACTCAATCTAAAATTAGGAAAAAATGGGCTTTTTTACAAATCTACCCAAACATTGTTGGTTCATAAGGTGAGGTTATGAGGGCCTCAAAAATTATATCTTTAGAGATATACTTAAAATATCGAAAAAAATTTGCCCTCCCCCATCCTACCCTATTTCTAAAACTACTGAATAAACTAAAATCATGAAGAAATAGATTTTTCAGAAGCCTACGCAAAAATTGTAAATTAATAAGTCTGGTTATGTGGGTCTCAAAAATTATATCTTCAGAGATATACTTTAAAATATGAAACTATGTATATCCACCACCCAAGGGTGGGGACACTTCCCCATTTCTGAAACTACTGAATCTAAAATAATGAAGAAATAGATTTTTTAGAAGTATACGCAAAAATTGTAGGTTGATTGATTTTTGAGACCCACATAATCCACCTTCGATTATGTGGGTCTCAAAAATTATATCTCTAGAGATATATATTTAAAAATATCAACAAATGTATCCCCTCCCTCTCATTCTGGAATTATTGATCATAAAATTATGAAGAAATTGCTTTTTTAGAAGTCTACGCAAAAATTATAGGTTGATAAGTGATTGTGTAGGTCTCAAAAATTATGTCTTTAGAGGTATATTTAAAAATATAAAGAAATATATGCTCTCTCCACCTCTCCTCATTTCTGAAACTACTGAATCTAAAATTATTGAAAAAACGCGTGAGCCAGACTCGAACTTGGCCAATTTTATTTTTTTTATTTTTATCTAATTTTTTCTGCAATGCATTTACTTTTGATTTTATAACTTTTTTAACCAGAAGTTTTTGCAGCAATACAATTTGATATAACTTACACTCTGGCTTATCTAATGTGTTTCAATAATATATTAAATAAATTCCTTTCTTTATACATACAATATTTTGTTTTGTATTGTATAAGTATTATATCTATAAATATCACCAATATTCTTTATACGGTCTTTACACAGTGGCTAAGTTTTCGCACAACTGTAATTTTAAGCTTGTTAAAGACCCTTTATTGTTCGCACGATAATCGCAGTGAGGTCAAAACGCATTTGTTGAGTACCGCTGACAGATATACTAAAAATACTTTTACCGAGTGCAAGTGAATGACCTGACGCTTTTGAAGTATTTACAACTTCTTACAGTGCAGTGTAAATTCGCCAAGAAGTTAGCCACAGATGACCTTTAAGCGTCGCGCCGTACTTACGACCCGTACCTCGACAGTTATAAAATCCGTCACATGTCTGTGGCGGTTGTGCCCTTTTTCTAACGAACCCCTTGACGCACAAACTTGAAGTTTGACGTATAAATAAAACATATTAACCCGCACAGATCTCAAAACAAAAACATTTCTTTGAAAATGTCAGTGGTGCCAAATTAATTACTGGAATTTTTATTCTTAATTCGATGTTTTATGTGGGGTATGGTTTGAAAGGACTAATTATAAAGATCTCAAAATTATTTTTTCTATAATTGCACCTTTAGAAGTACGCTGAAAAAATTTTAAAAAATCATGTCCCCTTCCCTATTTTTTGGAAACTGCTCAATCAAATATGATAAAGATGGGGTGTTTAAAAGCCCATGTAAAGGTACAACCTTTAAACTGTAACGATGATTCTATGTCATGATTTTTTAATGTGCATCATGTTTTACATGTATAAAACGTAAAGTATGCAATATATTTACATGTTTCTGCCTTCACGGTCGAATTTTGTCGGAAATCATGTGACTTACAAATTTGACATTTGTCATAGTAATACATATTATTAAACTACATACTTTGACATAGTAATACATATTATTAAACTACATACTTTGAAATAGTAATACATATTATTGAACTACATACTTTGACATAGTAATACATATTATTAAACTACATACTTTGACATAGTAATACATATTATTAAACTGCATATTTCGACATAGTAATACATATTATTAAACTACATACTTTGACATAGTAATACATATTATTAAACTACATATTTTGACATAGTAATATATATTATTAAACTACATACTTTGACATAGTAAAACATATTATTAAACTACATACTTTGACATAGTAATACATATTATTAAACTACATACTTTGACATAGTAATACATATTATTAAACTACATACTTTGACATAGTAATACATATTATTAAACTACATATTTTGACATAGTAATACATATTATTAAACTACATACTTTGACATAGTAAAACATATTATTAAACTACATACTTTGACATAGTAATACATATTATTAAACTACATACTTTGACATAGTAATACATATTATTAAACTACATACTTTGACATAGTAATACATATTATTAAACTACATACTTTGACATAGTAAAACATATTATTAAACTACATACTTTGACATAGTAATACATATTATTATACTAACTTTTTCAAAATATAATATTATATTAAACAAATAGGTAAATAGTTTAAAAGAAATACTACATATTCTTAAATATATATAAACGCCCAAATATGTATGAAAAACTCACAGTGCGAGTTCTATTTGTTCGTGACAAGCTTTTTTACATTTTTATATGCTTTATACACTTTTTACCTTTTTATTTTAATTGTTTTTCTTTTTTTATTACAAGTATGATTTTTAACTACGTTGAATGAAATAAATACATGGACCACTTTTTAATATTGGTTTAAGTATTTTCTTTTTTTAACTACGGTTAACAGTTTTTAACTACTTTTAAAGAAATAAATAAATGAACCAGATTACGAGTAAGACTGGGAAGATATTACGCTTTTTTAGAGCAAATAAGAATTTTAAAAATATTCAAACTTTGCTATCCCTATACAATGTCCTTGGTACAAGTACCAACAAGCTTGGACTATAAGAGTGTGGTATGGAATCTTACAGAGCAGGATTAAACAAAATATTACGGAGTATTAAACAAAATAAAAACACTAGTTCGGTGAAGAAAATATATTTCCTTAAGCTCGATCACAATGCTGTCGATAGTGATTCACACCTTCGTCATTTTAAATGAAACAATTCCCGCAAATACAATCGATCACATATCTATCGCTCCTTATTTGTTCTAAGTATCACATGAGCATAAGATTTCTTGCTCCAATCAATAGACTAACTCGAACTATTAATCAAGTTCCATCATCTGTGTATTTGGATTTGGAGAATATTGCCAGTTAAAATTAGCTGTAATAGTGGATAGCTATCATTAGTTCCCAAATAAAGAAAAAAAAAGATTATTGTAGGAAAAACACAGAGAAAGTTACTTGTCATCATCTGTACAGATTTTGCTCAAAGTGATATATTGGATAATGTTATCAAAACAAAATAATTTGAAAATCACTACCATACGACTTCAGAGAAACTTGATCTTAGACACAAAGAAGCATATTGCAGTTAAAATATTTCTTACTATCGTAAACCTAGAAAAAGATTATACTTTTAACGAGAGTTTAGCTGTGATATACTTGTCAAGTATTGTCTTTTACATTTACTCGGCAAAAGCTTAACTTAAGTCATGTAAAATACTTGAATGGAATTTCGATGAAAAATACACATTACCTGTTCTAGTATTCTCAACACATCACCAACAGTACATGACTCTATAAAATCCATCTAACTATTATCGTCCATCATAAATTGTTAACCTTTAAATCTGCACTCTATCACTGGTATATGGACATTTCCACTTCACGAATAATAAACAGTTTACACACCTGCAAACACGCTAACAACATTACGACTGCCTGCGGTTCTTTTCTGTTCCTTAACTGCCGGCCCTTAACTTAACGATCAACTTTAATAATCGATTAAATAAAACGGTAAACATATAATGAAGTAGGTTTACGACGAGCAAACAGCAGTTAATAATAGAACCTCTCAGTTATAAAGAAGTTACTGTCGGTTAAAGTGGCGTTTTGTTTTATGGCCACTTCGGCGGTTAGGGCCAGTTGGCTGGTATTGGATGTTTATTTAGTATAATTTATTTTAATGTATTCTTGGGATATGCATTTTTATGCACAGAAAACAAATTCAAATTGTAATCTGACTTAAAATCAATATCAAATACCAAAAGACTAAAACCAATATCATATTAAAGTGGAGACTCCAAACCACTTTGGTTTTACATCCTAACTGAAATGGAAACGTAACTGAATTCTAACTGGTTTGGAAACTTTACTAACTTCTTTATAAATCCTAAATGAAGTAGAAACTTCAAATCATTTTAATTTTACACCTTAACTGAAGTGAAAACATCATTGAACCCTACATGAATCTTAAATGAAGCAGAGAACTTCGTTGAATCCTTCGTTGAATCCTAAATAAAGTAGAAACTTCAAGTTGTTTTAATTTTGCATCCTAACTGAAGTGAAAACTTCACAGAATACTTTATGAATCCCAGCTGTAGCAAAAACTTCGAACCATTTTGATTTTACATCGTAACAGAAGAGGAAACTTCACTGAATCATAACTCGAGCGAAAACTTCACTAAATCCTTTATGAATTCTAACTGAAGTAGAAACTTCAAACCATTTTGATTTTACATCCTCTACTAAAATAATTTAGTAATTTTAATCACAAAAGTTCAAGAAATTGCTCATAAACCCTAAACCATGTAATAAAGATCTGAATGAATAATGACAGTAACCGGTTTTCATTCGAAGTATATATATAATTCAAGCTTCAACGGGAGGTTTCGTTATTTTTCATTGCAAAAAAATCAAATATTGAATATTGTTGTCGCGTTTTGTCTTATCTTTTTTTATTTTGCTAAATTGTCCTCAGAATCTGCAAAATCTTGAATATTTTTCATCGCTTTATTTTTACTTTTAGTTTTAGTTTCTTTTTTTGGATTGTTTCATTGATCTCTAGTTTTTAGTTTTCTTTTTGTTTTCCTTTAAACTAAATCATTTTCTTTGAACCGTATTTATTTGCTTTTCTTGCTGTATTTCAATTTTCTATAGTTTTTTTGTATTAGGTTTGCAAGTTTTTACCTAACCTAAGCTATATACTACTTTTTTTCAAATAGTATATAGGTTAGGTTTACTATGTCAAATAAGTAAACTGTTTGATTAAGAATTGGTCAAACCGGTGAAGACTGTGCATCAGAAGCTTGTGCATCAAGAGCTTCTGTATCAGTAGCAGGTACGACAATAGCGTGCAAATAAGTATTTATCATTTTAGTACGACAATAACTGAAGCAAACATGCTTAGCAGTTACTTCTGATGGACAAGGTTTCTCGGAGGCAGATAGGAAGTAGATAACGGATGGATGATGGTTGGATCTTAGGTAGGTCCGGATTTAATATTCTAAAAACTTCAAGTTTATATTACTGGTGGTAATCATCATAAGAATTTACTTCAATTGTGTATGGCAAGTACCATAGCCAGTTCCGATTTGTATGAAAGTCATTTAAATCAATTTTTTCGGGAAAAAGAGTTACGAAATATTATTTGAGTTATAAAGTAATCACTTTTAAAAAATTTTGTTTCTAAATTTTAAAGTTAAAGAAAGAAAAAAGGTATTTAAAAATATTATTACAAAAAACTTACATACAATATTACATCCAAAAATCAGTTCAAAGACTTACATGCTAGACTGTAAGACCAATCGATAGTAGCGATAGTGAATTCATAGAAGAAAGCATAGCAATATGGACAGATATACAAAGAACTTTTTTAATTATATATATATATATATATATATATATATATATATATATATATATATATATATATATATATATATGTATAAAACATTAGATAATTTAATTCAAATACCTTTTTAAAACCGTAATGTATTATTAATGTTTAAAGAAATGAGAAGTGGTGAGTTGCGGAAGTGGAAAAAAAAGGGTGAGGACAATGAATATGTGTGAGAATTCGTCAATGTTCCAGAACATTGTAGAAATTTCTTCAAATTTCTAGAACTTTCTAGAGAAAACTTGCTTCATATTGGAAGTCACACATTTCGCGAGGTCAACTACTTTCAACCCCCATATGTTCCACACCTTTATAGTTATCAACGCGCAACCAAAATATGGGAGGATTGAGAGTTAAGGCTACTAACAGCCACAACATATATATATATATATATATATATATATATATATATAGGGGAATGTGGGGGGACACCGGATAGTTAAGAAAAAAATACCGTAAATTAGTTATTATGTTATATATTTAGATAATCATCTTCACTTATTGTTTAGCCTACATTTGGCATAACTTTGGCAAGAAATTATTTAAGATGAATCATAATTATAGGAACTAAAACATATTTAATAAAAAAACAAATATCCGGATTAACCCCATATCTATGGGTAAAACCAGATAGGTATCTTATATTAAAGGGGTGAATACAGATGTTTTCAAAATCACAAATTATACGCTGTCCATTGATACCATTCATCCGTGGACTTGGTTCGACTGTATTTCTCGCCATAAACCAAACATTCTGAATCCTCGTGACTTTTCTTTGTTAGTCTTTTTACCGATACCCTTGCCCTTAACTTTGCCTTTTATTTTAATTTTACTAACTGATAGCTGAGCCTTTTCTACTAATTCATTTTTATACGGCGATTCAGTCAAAATAGCGGTCTTTCCTCGGCGTATCGATGGCCGCATGCTTTTTTTAATGTGAGGAATCGGCATGATATCTTTTGGTGATACAAGATTCGTAGGTGTAATATTAGATGAAATTGAAAATCTTTGTCCTCCTGTAGATGTTCCTGCTTGCGGAGACGGAGTTCTTTCTCGAGGCAATGGATCTTGACAAATTTCTTTTAAGAATGGTGTAGATGGTATTTCTGTAGTCTGTGATGGTGCAAAATCCACGTCTGTGAAAACATTGGGATTCAGTGGGCAAATTTCGGTTTTAGCAAAAGCAGAAACTGCATTTTGCATAGACGCAGCACGCTGATAAGCAGTTCCAAATAGAGGCTGTAAACGATGCGTGCAGTGAGGTGGCAAGTATAGCATTATGACACAGTGATCACGAGCTAACTCTACGGTTTCCAGATTCTTGGTGTGAGTGGCGTGACCATCTAAAACGAGAAGCATCGGATTTTCTTTGCTTGGTTTTACACAGCCGATAAAATGACGCATCCATTCAGTGAAAATATGTTGTTGCATCCAACTACTTAGATGACATACAGCTACTGTTCCGGCTGGAGCACCATCCAGAAGCTCACTCTTCATTCTCACTCGCGGAAAAATCATAAGCGGTGGGACATAACGTCCGGCTGCAGATAAACAAAGTACTGCCGTTATCAACTGTCCCCGTTCAGCCGAAGCGAGTGCACCTACTTGTTTCTTACCTCTGACCGATATTATTTTTCCTATTTTTTTTGGTACAGATGTCAATCCAGCTTCATCCATGTTGTACACTCGAGTAGGATTGAACTCATACTTTGCATAAAGTGATCCTAATAAATCAAAAAATGACGACACCACAGCCCTATTAAAACCCATTGCTCTTGCAGCTGATGTTCTGGTGCTCTTAATGATAGCTCGGGATGTCGCTTTAATCCACTAGCTCGATAATAAAATCCACTAGCTCGGTCTAAGCCAGCGAGTCCTGTTTCTTTATTAAAATGATGGTTTAAATTATTTCTTTCAGCTAATTGGAATGCCAAACGTCGTAGATCTGTCTTAGTCAATCCAAATAATCGGGATTCCATTGTTTTAATATGTTCAACTAGCATACCTTTGCAGCTCATCAGAGAAGACGCATTTCTCAGTAGAAGGACAATTCCGGAACACTTCATCCTTGGATTTTCCACCTTTGATCTTCTTTATGCGGTCTTCCAAGGGTCTCTTGGGTACATTGTATGTGTGTGATGCTAAGAGATATCCCATTCTGCCTTCCATCACCGAATTTATTGCCAAAAGCATGTCTGACTCCGACCATTGCAGCCTGTTTGATTTTTTTACGTATGTCCGTGGCATGTTGAGTCTCTGTAAAAAAGTGAAAACAAAATACTTAAGAAAAAAACTAAAGCAAGTACATATAATACCTATATATCAATCGATCCAATCGATCGGGGTGAAATCGGATACCCGATATCACCCCGTCCGCTTGTACCCCATAGGTACCATGTTTGATATATTATTTGCTTACAGGTTATGTTTGCACTCTGAGCAACAATAAATGCCCTTTTATTAG